>OX376168.1:4482973-7050746 GCA_947363495.1 Euzophera pinguis
CAAAAAAGGAGTACAAGGTGCTAGAATAGTATCGCGTCCTTCGTCTGTGATGAGGAGATTCTTTGTCACCCAGTGACCCTCGACGATACAGATAGATATGAAGTCAAACACAATTTATGGTCACAGTTGAATACAAAAACAGCTTCAAGTAAACTCTTGAAAATTTTAAAAGTTGTTCATAGACACGATAGACACTATTATTATTGTGAAAAAAAAACAATAAACAATAGACCATTACCTGTGTACCTTTCCAAATTCAAATTGACACTATCATTTATATTGATAAGCGGCGTTAAGTTATACAATGTGAATTATTGTAATTGATCAATACTATGGATGATTTAGACGGATCCAGTGCGAGCAATCCAGTAGAGATATTGTCGTCTTTGTAGACGCGCTCAAGGACACGAAATTGTTTGTGTGTGTGTGTGTGTTTGTGTGTGTGTTTGTGTGTGTGTGGGTAAATTTCGTGTCCATGAACTGATTGCCGGCACTGGATCCGTCTAAACCAGCCCTTAGCGTTCGACTGGACCATATCTGCTTACATCTAAACGAAAATTCAAGTAAAAATATTATAAAAATTGCTGAGTAATCACTTTGCTGTTGCTGGCGAAGTCATAACATAACTTTTTAAGTACCTATTCACCTATCAAAACATCCAAACTAATCACACACAATTGCGTCTTTAAGGAGTCCAAAATTTCAACTGAAACGTAAATTATTGGTACCCATTCCATTAGTACGGGGAATAGTGATTCCCTTGTTTTGGTGGCAAAGAACAGATGTCACACGTTCTTTTTTATATTTTTTAGGAGTTTGAAACCACTAACAATACCATACACTGACTCGTTTGACTACAGTGGTTCGTGCTGTGTTATGTATTGTGATATTTTTAATGTTTACTGACTGTGTGACTATATTTGAGCGTAGGTTTATGCCACAGAAATAGATTTAGATATAGTTCTGTGGTTTATCCTTTTGTTCTCTATCTCTATCTATATATATAAAAATCAGTGCCACTTTTCGTTGTAATTTTATAACTCAAGAACGGGCTCACCTATCCAAACCAAATGTTTAGGCTTTGTTCGGACTATTTATTAGATGGTTTATGTGAAGTTTGCACAAAATCGGTTGAGCGGTTTATTTATTGTATTTATTATTTCACTTTATACGTAGCGAAGCACGTACCGGGCCGCTAATTATGTATATTTTTAAAATCGATAGGTACATTACAATATGTACATAAAAAATAAGTTATTTTTCTTTTAAAGTATTTAAAAATAAATTTACTTACACATTTTCGTGTATTCTCAAGAGCTTCTAAGCTTTTAATAGTTTTTTGGAAACGTAGGTAGGTAGATTACCTCGGATTTCCAATCCTGTTTTGCACGGGATTATCCTTTTCGATGTAAGTAATATGTTAAAATTTGATAGCTGCTTTACTTTTATGATCTGAATAGATTTATAACTCTTTTTCTTAAGTCGGCTGTAGTATAATGACTTAGATATGTAAGTACCTATTTTTCACTACACGAATGATTTCGATAAATTATTTCGTAAAATCGTGGTATCGGGATTTTATAGTAAATGTATTGTTGGTATACTTATTAATTAGAAAAGTGACCATATTATTTAATGTTCCAAGATCAATATACCATTAGGCTGTGATCTGTAATCAAATCATTAGATATTAGATTCTGGGAGTACGGCTTTGCCAAAGTCGGCGTAGGTACCTAGTATCTTATTAAAAATGAATCGTCGAATGATAATTTTGTATCTCGAGAGTATTTCATGGTCCACTATTGAAGAAAAATAAATAGCATGTATTGAACGGACCTGGAGCCCTATTTTTGAAAAGTATAGCATATGTCGAATGAAAATCGTTCGATATCGATGGGTTTTTGATCGATATTAATAATTTTTGTTCGAATCATTCGTTATCGAACAAAAATTATTAGTCTTGCCGATTTTGCGTAAGTCACATTTCAAAAATAGCACTCCGAGCTGTGTGTGGCCTGGAGGACGCTGATCGATGAACGATGTAGATTCGTAGAGTATGAGGAATAGAACACTCCCTAGAAAGAATGGTCGCTTAGAGGAAATTAACAGTCGAAAGATATCATGGATGTCATCATGATGAAAGGTAACGAGACTTTCGACTGTTGTTTGTAGTGTTCTATTCCTCATACTCTACGAATCCACACGGCTAGTATATATCACGTGGGCCAAATTATTTGAATGTATTGTAATGTTTGTTTTACGATTTTAGTTTTCTACATAGAATCAAGTAAAAATATTTTCAAGGATTCCTGAAACAATGTAGGTAACTGATTTTTAGTACTTACGTACGACTATCATTTCAACACAGCATTTCAACAATTTCTATAAAACGCCCACGTACCTGGGCCACGAGTCGCCGCCTCCTTCTCAGAATCCTCCAGAAAAACAATAATGTGTAACACGATCCACTTGTATATATTTACTAACTACCGATGTCGGATACCCACGATATGGCTGGCTGAACATGATCCCTCGACTTATAAGTAAAATAAGTGCTAATTCTTCGCATAAAATGCAAGCAAGCATTTTGATTTTAATGTTTTAATTCATCACATCAACGCTTTCTTGCACACAGTAGTAAAGGACATTTAGGTACCTAGGTACTCATTCATTTATCTTTTTAAAATTACCAATTTAATACTTTTACCAATGATGTTATAAATAACAAAAAGTTTTACAGTTGCGTTGCGGACGTTAAACTTATGTTGTTAGAATTCGTTTCCAGTCTCTAACAGCCTGGCCACGAAGTAATTCGCCGCGATGCCACCGGCGACTAAAAGAAATACATAGGTACAAATAAATATAAAAAAAAGATGTATGTAAGTATGCAATAATTAAAAAAATCACGAAAACAAAAGAAGTGGTCTGCTATTGAGCGAAACATTTTTATTAATTTTATGGAAGATGTAACTAAGTACCTACATTAAAACAAAATCCAAACAGAGCCGGGGAAGAAACTACTTAGCATCGATTATTACATTTTTTAGCGTTACACAACATTGATTTTACATATTGATCTAAATACATTAGGTCTGCATCAATTAATTCTTTGAGCGGTTATTACATAAACTTTGATCAAATTATTAAAATGCTTACACATTCTTATTTATGGGCACAGATGTATTGCAAATAATAAGTTGAAACTTTGATTTAAATATCTACCAGTCAAAGCGTTGAAATTCAACGCTAATTTATTTCCATCGTTTCCATCAATAATATTTTTATTTATTTTTATGTTTCATTTCACAAATTTTTCTTACTATCTATATATATGTTACGGTAAGAGTGATTAATTGAAAATTATTAATAATTATTGATCATTATTAATAATTACCGAAAGTCGAGGTAAAAGTGATAAATTAATCACATTTGTCGGTGTTTATTAATAATATAACCTTAGTACCGATAAATGTAATAACCCTAACAATGTACCTTTAATGCTACGTCTAACGTACTAATATAACGCTTTAAAGTTACTATAATATACAACTTGAACTCTGTATCAAATCGCAGAGGTTTGTTGTGTGAAATTTTCTCGCTCTACAAACACCTTAGAATAGACAAAAAAAAAACCTAACCTAACCTAACTTTTTTTTTTTTTACGTAGAGGAAATGCATTTACGCACAAAGTGTGGGACTCCCAGGCGTAGCCCAGCGCCTGGACTACCCACTAAAACCCCTACGGCGTTTCCGCACCGGCTGTTGAGGGCGCCATTGGGTCGCGTTAGCATTCTACCACGACGCCCTCCAGCCATGGCCTTTCGGCCCCGTCCTTTGGCCATTCGGCCACCCCCCAAAATCGGACAGTAGCCCATAAATGGACCACGCCCGTCCCCCAGACCCACATCCATTCGCCGTCTCATCATAGACGGCGGTGGAGTGGGCTGTTGGCAGAAATTGGCCGACAGTCAACAAGACCCCGACTACCAGGGAGTCATTAACTGTCACCCAGGGTGCACCGTCCCGAATCCCTTGTCAGCCCACCCTCTCACCGGATCCTTGGGATCAAGTGAGAATGCAAAGCTTTCAAAGGACCGGGCACTCGAGGAGGTTCTCTGCCCTGCACCCCAACCTAACCAAACCGTTTTTTTTTTTTTTTTTTGTTTGGTTTCGGAGGGGAAATGCATTTACGCACAAAGTGTGGGACTCCTGAGCCGCTAGTCGGCCCAGACTACCCACTAAAACCCCTCCGGCGTTTCCGCACCAGCCGTTGAGGGCGCCATGGGTTCGCTTTCGCATTCTACCACGACGCCCTCCGGCTTTGCCTTACGGCACGGCTATGTTTGGGCTAGGCGGGCGTAGCGCGCCCGCCTTCGGCCCCTCCCTCTACCTCTTCTGATACTGGGAGCGTCGGCTCTCGCCTCACGCTCCCGTTCAGCTGCCTCCTTCTGCGAAATAACAGTCTCACAGAAGGAGGCCATTGCTTCCCAGTACCTCTCGCCACACAGCATCCGTGTAATGACACTGTGTAGCGAGAGGTTCAGGTGTCCGAAGACCACACCCAGCCTCACCCTTTCTGGCGACCACATTTGGCAGTCTGCCAGAGTGTGTTGAGCGGTATCGTCCGGCTCCCCACACTCGTGGCAGCCCGGGCTCACCTCCCTTCCTATTTTATGCAGGTAATGACCGAAGCATCCATGCCCGGTCATAACCTGCGTCATCCTGTACGTCAGCAGACCGTGTTTACGGTCAAGCCATTCCCGGAGCGATAGGAGGAGCGCCCCTATGGTACGAGTACCATAAGGGGAGTTCTCCAGCTCTACTCTCCATCGCTTCCTCAGCCTATCCACGGCCCGCTGACGTACTGCCCTCATTTCTGTAGGAGCGGGCTCTCCGCCACTGGCCCTTACTCTAGCCCGCTCCCAGTATGCCTCCGCCTGCACTTCCGCGTCCAATTCCCATGGCAGGGTGCCGGCCAATGCGCATGCTGCCGCCCAAGAGACCGTAACATAGGCCCTTGCGATTCGGTTGGCCACAATCCTTTGTGGCCTCCTAAGCAGGGCCCTGTTGGCTCTGGAGAGCCTGTCCGCCCAGATGGACCTTTTTTTTTTTTTTTTTTTTTGATTTCGCAGGGGAATGCTTTTACGCACGGAGTGTGGGACTCCTGGGCCGCTAGCCGGCCCAGACTACCCACTAAACCCCTGCGGGTGCCGTCGGCCGCATTGCAGGGAGGCGTCTCGGATCTGACTAACACAAGACGCCTCTGCGACTGGCCGGTTTCTCACCAGAAACCGGACTCACCACTCTCAGAGGCCCTCCGACACCTGGAGGACCTCTGCCACCGGGTGGGACTATTCCAGTCCCACCGTTTACGGGGGGGCTTCCAGGCGCGCTAGGTAGCGCCTGCGTCGCACCCCCCCTCTCCGCCGCCGGATCGGGTCCGCGTGGGGATCGTCCTCGCGGTCCCTTTCCTCGGCCTCCCTCTGCGACATGACGACCTCGCAGAAGGAGGCCATTGCCGCCCAAGCTCTGTCGCTCTCGAGCATCGCGTTGGCGACACTCGGGAGCGACAGGTCCGTGACGCCAAGCGCGGCGGCCAACTCGTGGCGCTGCCGGCTCCACCTGGGACACCGCTCAAGGACATGTTGAGCGGTGTCCTGAGCCTCGCCACAATCGTGGCAGCGAGGCTCGGCCTCCCTCTGGGCCACGCGGTGCAGGTACTCACCGAAGCAACCGTGCCCGGTGAGCACCTGCGTCATGCGGAAGGTGAGAGGCTTGCGCCGCCTCATCATCCACTTCTCCAGGACCTGACGCAGGGCCTCCGCTGTGCGGACACCGAACGCTGCCTGCGCCAGGTCCGCCTCCCACCTCCGCACGACTTCCGTCTGCGCTCGCAGGCGCACCCGCCGCACGATCTCCGCCGAGGGGCGCTCGCCGATTTCCCTCCTATTTGCCACAAAGTGGTACACTTCGGCGAGCGCCTCCGCCACCAATTCCCACGGCGGGTCGCCCGCGAGGGCCGTGGCCGCAGAGAAGGCCACTGTACGGTACCCCCGTATCACCCTCACCGCGATCACCTTCTGCGCCTGTCGCAGAAGGCGTTTGTTCGTCGCGGTGAGGGCGTCCACCCAGATGGGGGCACCGTACATCGCCATGCTCCGGCAGACGCCAGAGTAAAGCCTTCTCACTGCTTCGCTCGGTCCACCCAGGTTGGGGAGGAGTCGGCCGAGCGAAGCAGCCGTCCTGATGATCTTCGGCCCCAACTCGCGAAAGTGGGGGCCGAAAGACCATCGTCCGTCGAGGATGAGCCCCAGATATTTCATCTGGGTGCTCACCCTCAACTCCTCCTGACCCACCCAGAGGCGCGCTCCTGGGGGGGGTCCTCGCGTCCGGGCCCCGCGGAAGAGGAGGACTTCGGTTTTGTCCAAACGGACCCGAAGCCCAAGCCTCTCTATGCGGTCGACCAATAGGGCAAGACCCGTTTCGGCCGACCGCGCCGCCTCACCGAAATTCGCACCCCGGGACGTGAATAGGGTGTCATCCGCGTAGCAGATGACACCAGTCCCGGGGGGAAGCCGGCACCGCAGGACCCAGTCGTACGCGATGTCCCACAGTATAGGGCCGAGAATCGACCCCTGCGGGACACCGCATCCGACGCTGCGCCGAACCATTCGACCCCCCCTGTCCTCGAACAGGACGAAGCGCTCCTCCAGGTACGCCTCCAACAGCCTCCGCAGATACGGGGGCACCCCGAAATACTCGAGCGCTTTCCGTATTACGCTGTGCGGGATGCTGTTGAAGGCGTTGGCGATGTCGAGGGACGTCGCCAGGGTCACTTCTCCATCCCGATCCGCCTCCTCCGTCACCGAACGTAGCCGCCTTAGGGCATCGATGGTGGACCTCTCGGCCCGGAACCCATACTGCGCGTCAGAGAGACGCGGTCCCGGGCCGTTCTCCACGTGCCGAACGAGGCGCGAAGCCACGACGCTCTCCAGGGCCTTCGCAGCCTCGCTCAGCAGGACCAGAGGTCGCACCGCCGAGGCCGAGTCCAGGGGCCGACTCCCCTTCGGAATAAGGCAGAGTTGACCCTCCTTCCAGAGCTTCGGGAACCGCCCCTCCCGCAAACAGCGGTTGAGCAGCTCCCGAAACCTCTCTCCGAGGTGCACGAGGATCAGCGCAAGCATCCTCCCGTGCACCCCGTCTGGACCCGGTGCCCTCTTCTTACTCCGGAGGCGGTCTTGGACCACCTCCATTTCGACGTCGGTGACGGATGGCGGATCTGCCTCCGCTTCGTCAGGCGGCCGTCGGGCCCCGCCCAGATGGACCTAACCAAACCTAACCTAACCTTGCTCGTGTGATCTCAGACAAGTATAATTGTAAGACTGTGAGTAATATTATAAATAAACTAGCTGTTGCCCGCGGCTTCGCCCGCCTGATCATAAGGGTTTTCCAATGAAGTTTGAATCACTTAGATTATATATGACAAGTCTCTCAGGATCTTATTTTTATGTACTTAGAAGTTTACTACCCCATCGGATCCCAATAGGGATTGGTAGTATATCACATCTGGCACGTCGGATTTTAAAATGGTTGTTATTTTCGTAGTCAGCCACTCGATGAACCGTACAAATAACACCCATTTCTAAAATTCGTGAATTGTAAAAACCTTAAAACAGATAACGAATCATTTATCAAAACAAATAATCTTGTGAAGTTTCTACTACAAAGGACTTACTAATCTCCTTCCCCCGTACATACTTTGGACATCAGTTTCCTTAAAAATCTCTGCCTCCCTTATTTTATTTATTTAACCGTAGCTACTTCGGACCCCATTACACCCCCTTAGGTGGTGCGTTTTGAAAACTCCTTGCTTAGTGCACCCCCTGATTACAAAAGGAGCCCCCTTGCTAAAATAAACACAATAAATGATACACAACCTTTTCCCTCTTTTAGGGGTTAATCCTAAATATCCTTAAATAAGGTATTTACATCATAAGAAATAATTTAATAAAGTTTTAAATAAAATGGTCATATGCCCCCATACATAGTTTGGACCCTTATTTCACACTTTATGCAGGTGAATTTTGAGAAATATTTGCTAAAATTCGCTGATTAAAGATTATTTATAGCTTTTCTTTTTCCAGACTTTGTCCCATTTTTCCCTTTTAGGAGTTAAATTTAAAAAAAGATATAAAAAAAATTTAAGATGTGCATTTAGAAAAAAAATCTTGCTTAGTGAACCCCTTAATCTCAAAAGACCCACATGCTAAAAATCATTGAGATATCAGTGATCGTTAAATTTTTGCTCTATCAGACTATGTCCCCCTTTTCCCCTTCTCAGGTTTCAATTATCAAAAGAAATGATCTTGTAAAGTTTCGAATGGAACTGAGTAATCTAATCTCCTTCCCTCATACCTACTTATAGCCTTATTTTACTCATTTGAGCCTTCGGGGGTGAATTTTGAAATATCCATTCTAAGTGCACCCCTTGGCTAAAACCTACATGCAAAAATTTATTGACAAATCAGTGATCGTTTAATTTTGCATTTTCAGCGTCTGTCCCCCTTTAATGAGGTGAATTCTGAAAAATCCTGAAACATGTGATCATCTATCATTCATCAAAATCATCGTCAATCATTTAACAAAAGCAATAATCTTGTGAAGTTTCGAATGAATCGGACTAAGTAATCTCCTTCCCCCAAACATATTTTGGATCTCCGTTTGACCCCCTTAGGAGGTGAATTTTGAAAAACCTTTCTTATCTGAGCACTATGTAATAACACAAGACTTGCCGAAAATTCCTGTTTATAGCTTTTATGGTTTAGGCTGGGCGTTGATGAATCAGTCACCCTTGTTCTTTTATATATGCGTAAAACCGTTTGTTCTAGAATCATGAAGTTTCAATGACTTATTAATGACGTAAATCTGTACTACAGATAAAATAAGTTAAAAATAATAGGGTATTAAAAAAAGTAAGGTATTTTAAAAATTTTACTTCAGAAGGGATTGAAGATTAAAATTGAGTAAAAATATTATGATCTTTGAAATTCCAATTTAAAAATTTATAGATGATCCAATGTATGGTAAGAAATAAAAGTATAACTGTATCACTTTTTTTTTAAACTTTCTACTTGTACCGAACTTACAATTGACTTATTTTCGTAAAAACTTTCACCCCCTATTTTACCCCCTTAGAGAATGTTTTATTTTTAAATAGTGATACTGTAAACTTTTGTTTTAAACTGTGAGCTCAGATGTCAATATTTACATTTCTAACTTCAAAAATGACCAAGTTTCATACAAACTTTCAACCCTCATTTCAACCTCTTAGGGGATGAATTTCCAAAAATCCCTTCTTAGTGCATACTAACGGTATTCAAGGAACGTTTGTGCAAAATTTCATGCTTCTAGACCCTGTGGTTTCAGCTGTGTGTTGATCGATCAGTCACTATCTATCTATGTCAGCCAGTCAGTTCTTTCTTTTATATATATAGATGCTGGTCAAAAAACTTTGAGTTTTATTTATTACTTTTACCAATGTGTATAGTGAATTATAAATAATTACTACTAAAAGTAATTAATTTCGATTGTTTAATCACATTTACCAAAACACGAGGTTATTATTAATAATGTTGTAAAATTATTAATAATTTTCAATTAATCACATTTACCGTAACATATATATAAAAGGAGAAGCTGACTGACTGACTGACATATCAACACAGGGCCTAAACTATAAGGGCTATAGAAACTTGAAATTTTGCACAGGGGTTTCTTTTATAACGTAGGGAAGCACTAAGAAAGGATTTTTGGAAATTCATCCCCTAAGGGGGTAAAACGGGGGTGCAAAGTTAGTATGAAACTTTGCCGTTTTTGAAGTTATTCGAATTAAATTCAGCATGAAGGTGCTTTACTGAAAGGCATGAAACATGAGTAAAATTATTTTTTTCAAAATTCATCCCTTAGAAGGTTAAACGGGAGCGCAAAGTTAGTATTGACGATACCTACTCACAGTGTCGATACACTGTGAGTAGGTATCGTCATTCGAACCTGTCGAAACTCTTCTATCTAGCGGGCCGTGCGCGCACGGATGTGCCGCGGTCGACAAGTGGGTAAACCGAATGCAGAAAATATCTAACTAAAATTTAAAATTTAAAACCTCCCCGACAGTCCATAAAGTCAGTTCGTCATTTGCCCTTTCATTTCATAACTCATTGTGAAAAGATATATAATTTGCTATTGTATGGCGGCGATCGTGCTGAACCAATTTTCACCAAACATAACTACTCGTAAGAACACTCCCGGCTAATAAAACACCTTTCAAACAAAAATAAATAAATCTAAAACGGTTCATCCGTGCGGGAGCTACGATGACACAGAAAGACTCAGAATCACATAGACACACACACACACACACAGACCCTTACACACACACACACCATGTCGTGTTCTCGTCGGGGGTTAAAAACAGAGGCATAAAATATTTTCAATAAAAATAGTTTTAGTTTCAATTAGTTCTAATTATTGCTAAGAGATGGCGCCATAAGCCAAATTGAAACGCGCTATGGTTTCTTTTGTAGCTCATTAAGTATAGACCTTTAAAATAAATGAAATACTTTTATAAATATTATTTTCTTCATGCTGGCCTGGAAGAAAAGAATAAACATAGAATGTACCAGCTGCATCTCTTCCCGCGCAAACCATAGGAGCCGGTCGAGGGAAAAGGGCGAATCTAGGAAATTACCCATGGAAATTACCTACTTCTATATGCGACGTGGCTAGCAAACCATTTCTATTAAGATTCCATAGTCAACTGTACGTCCACCAACCTGCTAAACGAGGCCTTAGGTCTTCATAAAATTATTAAATACGTACACAAATAAGTACACATGGTATACTGTAGGCTAATTAATATAACTACTTACCTGAATATCGCAAACGTAGTTGCGGGTAAAAGCTAGTTTTTAATATAAATTTAGATTTAGCCACAAAAATTTATTGTCGTGATGTGGAAGGTAAATAGGTTTAGGTCTAAAGTCATAACATTTCAGACGATTTCTTTACGTTAAGCTAACTCTGGGCTCACTTAGAAAAAACTTGTTGGTTCTTGGTTCCTATGCCTATTAATAATTCAGTGCCTATGCAGTAACCGGGGAAATGATGATGATAGATGGTCAACGGGCCAACGATACCACACCACAATGTAGGTTAAGATGACGGCCGCTGTTGATGGCCGATGACATAACCGAACAGCACGTTGTCAGCCGCAGTGCCGGACTCAGAAAAAAATAATGCAACAAAAACAAAATCTTTTTCCTTTTTTTTTTTCTTTGATAGCGGTTTTTAAAAAAGTGATAAAACTTTGTGCTGAGACATAAGTATTAATATTTTTACATTACACTCGAACTTAGGGATCAAGCGGGCCCCAGTTTACAATCTTTTCATTAGGACACTTTGACATTTTAGCGTTTTCTCGGTTGCATCTTATGCTGGCTACTTCGGAGCCCCAGGGCCGCCTTCCTACATTATTTTGCTTCTCCACTTCGCCCATTAGAAAATACTGTCTCCCTAACCCTCTGCAACTGATGTGGCAGTCCCACAGAAACCGCACAATCGAAAACCTTTTTTAATAAATTTATTTTACGAGTTTCGTTCGCCGGGTTCCAAATACCTTCTTAGCGTGCCCCGCGCGGTTGCCGGAGCAAGACTTGAGCGCGTAGGCTCTGCGGTGTCCACCAGTCTATTACGTCAGCATTACGGTAAGTTTCTGTCAGACTACCACGTCAGTAAAATAGTAAAATTTCCATAGTGTCTGTTTGATTATAACGTCTGTAAAATAGTATATTTATAATATAAACTTTGCAAAAGTATTATACTAATAAAATAATTATGAAAGTGTTTTTATTTGCCTTATTATAGTTTACAACCTGGTGACTAACGTAGGCTACTTTTAATCCTGGGCAAACGTTTAACACGGACGAGTAACATCAAGTTTATCTATTTAATTATATACTTAATTAATTATTTATTACTATGTAAATACCTACCTACGTTCTTATTTATTTACCGAAACAATTTATATTTACTTTGGTATTATCCTTAATATAATTTTATTTATTTTTATATTTACTTATTTCATTGTTTCAGTTTATTTTGCAGATCTTATATATATAAAAGGAGAAACTGACTGACTGACTGACTGACATATCAACGCAGGGCCTAAACTATAAGGGTTAGAAACTTGAAATTTTGCACAGGGGTTCCTTTTATAACGTAGGGGAGCACTAAGAAAGGATTTTTGGAAATTCATCCCCTAAGGGGGTAAAACGGGGGTGCAAAGTTAGTATGAAACTTTGCCGTTTTTGAAGATATTCGAATTAAATTCAGCATGAAGGTGCTTTACTGAAAGGCATGAACAATGAGTATAATTAGTTTTTTCAAAATTCATCCCTTAGAGGGTTAAAATTTAAAACCTCCCCGACAGTCCAGAAAGTCAGTTCGTCATTTGCCTTTTCATTTTATAACTCACTAGCTATTGCCCGCGGCTTCGCCCGCCTGATCATAAGGGTTTTCTAATGAAGTTTGAATCACTTAGATTATTTATTTATTTATTTACTTTATTCATGTACACAATAAAATGTAAAATTTGTTATTTTCGTAGTCAGCCACTCGATAAACCATACAAATAACACCCATTTCTGAAATTCATGAATTGTAAACACCCTTAAAACAGGTAACGAATCATTTATCAAAACAAATAATCTTGTGAAGTTTCTACTACAACGGACTTACTAATCTCCTTCCCCCATACATAATTTGGACATCAGTTTCCCTAAAAATTTCTGTCCCCCTTATTTTATTTTATTTATTTAACCGTAGCTACTTCGGACCCCATTACACCCCCTTAGGTGGTGCGTTTTGAAAACTTCTTGCTTAGTGCACCCTGGATTACAAAAGGAGCCCCCTTGCTAAAAAACAACACAACCATTTTCTCCTTTTAGGGGTTAATGTAAAATATCCTTATAGAGGTATTTACACAATAAATGATACACAACCTTTTCCCCCTTTTAGGGGTTAATCCTAAATATCCTTAAATAGGTATTTACATCATAAGAAATAATTTAATAAAGTTTTAAATAAAATGGTCATATTTCCCCATACATAGTTTAGACCCTATTACACACTCTTAGCAGGTGAATTTTGAAAAATATTTGCTAAAATTCATTGCGATTAATGATTAAAGATTAATTATAGCTTTTCTTTTTTTGAAATTGTCCCATTCTCTTTTAGGGGTTAAATTTAAGAAAAGATATAAAAAAATTATAAGATGTGCATTTAGAAAAAAATTAATCTCAAAAGACCCACATGCTAAAAGTCATTGAGATATCAGTGACCGTTAAGTTTTTGCTCTATCAGACTATGTCCCCTTTTTCCGCTTCTCAGGTTTCAACTAATTTTAATTTTGCATTTTCAGCGTCTGTCCCCCTTTAATGAGGTGAATTCTGAAAAATCCTGAAACACGTGTTATCATTCATCAAAATCATCGTTAATCATTTAACAAAAGCGATAATCTTTTGAAGTTTCGAATGAATCGGACTAAGTAATCTCCTTCCCCCAAACATATTTTGGACCCCCGTTTGATCCCCTTGGGGGTGAATTTTGAAAAACCTTTCTTATCTGAGCACTATGTAATAACATAAGACTTCTGTCCAAAATTCACGTTTATAGCTTTTATGGTTTAGGCTGGGCGTTGATGAATCAGTCACCCTTGTTCTTTAAAATATACATGAAACCGTTTGTTCTAGAATTATAAAGTTTCAATGACTTATTAATGGCGTAAATATGTACTACAGATAAAATAAGTTAAAAATAATAGGGTATTTTAAAATTTTTACTTTATATGGGATTGAAGATTAAAATTGAGTTAAAATATTATCATCTTTGAAATAACAATTTAAAAAATTGGTAGATGATCCAATGTATGGTAAGAAACAAAAGTATACTGTATCACTTTTTTAAAAACTTAGTTACTACTTGTACCGAACTTACAATTGACTAATTTTTATACAAACTTGTATTAAACAATTTACTATGGATTGAAGATTAAAATTGAGTAAAAATATTATCATCTTTAAAATTACAATTTAAAAAATTGGTAGATGATCCAATATATGGTAAGAAATAAGAGTTAAAATATTATCATCTTTGATATAACAATTTTAAAAAATTGGTAGATGATCCAATGTATGGTAAGAAATAAAAGTATACTGTATCACTTGTTTAAAAAACTTACTTACTACTTGTACTGAACTTACAATTGACTAATTTTCATACAAACTTTCATCCCCTATTTTACTCCCTTAGAGATTTTTTTTTTAAATAGTGATACTGTAATCTTTTGTTTTAAACAGTGAGCTCAGATGTCAATTTTTACATTCCTAACTTCAAAAATGACCAAGTTTCATACAAACTTTCAACCCTCATTTCAACCTCTTAGGGGATGAATTTCCAAAAATCCCTTCTTAGTGCACAGTGCACACTAACGGTATTCAAGGAACGTTTGTGCAAAATTTCATGCTTCTAGACCCTGTGGTTTCAGCTGTGCGTTGATCGATCAGTCTATCTATCTATCTATGTCAGCCAGTCAGTTCCTTCTTTTATATATATAGATTGTGAAAAGATATATAATTTGCTATAGTATGGCGGCGGTCTTGCTGAACCAATTTTCACTAAACATAGCTAAAAACACTCCCGACTATGTTACGCTACGCTAAACTTTAATATATTATCTCTCCCATTGTCCCCAATACCGCTGCATATACGGACCACCGGGCGACGCTTCGCGGCGGCCAGTTTGCGGAAACTCGGACACCTGCATCTAAAGTGAATGCAAGTGATTATTTTAAGATTATTCATGATCCAACTTCGATCGTAATCACTAGATTAAGTTTTAATTGTAATTTTTATTACATTAAATTAAATTACGCTCCATAAATTATTTTTCTTGCGACTCGCCTGTAGAAATCGTAATTACTAATAAAACACCTTTCAAACAAAAATAAATAAATCTAAAACGATTCATCCGTGCGGGAGCTACGATGACACAGAAAGACTCAGAATCACATAGATACACACACACAGACTCTTACACACACACACACCATGTCGTGTTTTCGTCGGGGGTTAAAAACGGAGGCATAAAATATTTATGTTTTAGTTTCGATTAGTTTTAATTATTGCTAAGAGATGGCGCCATAAGCCAAATTGAAACGCGCTATGGTTTCTTTTGTAGCTCATTAAGTATAGACCTTTAAAATAAATGAAATACTTTTATAAATATTATTTTCTTCATGCTGGCCTGGGAGAAAAGAATAAACATAGAATGTACCAGCTGCATCTCTTCCCGCGCAAACCATAGGAGCCGGTCGAGGGAAAAGGGCGAATCTAGGAAATTACCTACTTCTATATGCGACGTGGCTAGCAAACCATTTCTATAAAGATTCCATAGTCAACTGTACGTCCACCAACCTGCTAAACGTGGCCTTAGGTCTTCATAAAATTATTAAATACGTACACATGATATACTGTAGGCTAATTAATATAACTACTTACCTGAATATCGCAAACGAAGTTGCGGGTAAAAGCTAGTTATTTATTAAAAACTATATGGATCCACCGTCGACATCAAAAAGAACATCTGCTGGGAAGTTTGCTACGGCAGCAACTGATCAACAAATAGAAGAATGGCTTGAGCAAGAAGAAAAAGAGGGTTTTAGCGATTTGGATCCTAATTGCGAACCAGAGACGGTGTATATTGAAGACGACGAAATTAACTTGGAGGAAGAAAATAAATTTAGCGTAACGATAACAGAAAGGCAGGAGCCCCATGAGGTACAGGACCCAACTAGTGCAGACGTTTTTAATGGTAAAAATGGATATATTTGGAACACCCAAGAACGTCCTAGGACATCAAGACTCGTAAACTCGTGGATAGCCAATGGCAATATTTTTAAAAATGCTGGATATTATTGATGTAGTATTGTTTTGTATTGTACCAAGCGTGTGAAATTTGTGATACTAACATGAGAAGGGGTGTATTTCTACAAAATATGGCAAGACAGTTAGTGTTGGACCATATGAAAATGAGAGCCTATAATGAAAGGTTGCCCAAAGAATTGCGGAGCCATCTGTCGAGTTTTGGGAAAAGATCTACCTCTTCCACCTCCAAAAGTTAACACTGTTCATGCTGGGGGAAAAGTTGTGCTCTATTTGTCCCACTAAACTAAAGCGTCAAACTAAATACGTGTGTTGTGATTGCAATGTTCGAAGCCTATCTGTGAAAATTGACAATTAAAATTGTAAAACTTTGAGACTGAATAAGTTATGATCTCACGGTTAAATTTATAAGATTTCTATTTTGTATTTTTTTTTTAGCAATGGGTTTTACGGCCATGGATACAAGTCCTTTATAGCCCTTCTTAATTTTTCAATCTTCTTCAGTCCTACAGTGTGGTTTCGTCAAGTCTTAAAGTCTAGTCGGTAGTCAAGTCTAGTCAGAAGAATCAAGCTAAGTGAAGTAAGTGGTAGAAAAACTGCATTTAGCGATATACTAGGAGCTTTTGGCAACAAGCATGGAAATCACATAAATCAAACACTGTAACACTTCCCAACACTCACGCTTGTTATCGAACACTTTGCGAATAATAATCCACCATTATTATGCACAAACACTCAAAAAAACACAAATTTTGGAAAATAAAATACAGCGCCGATACTGCTCTTCACAACTTCCCGCCAAAAGTCCTCTATTTTGTATGTTGATTATATAATGTCAATTATAAAAGCTTTCAGAAACGTTTAAAAAAAAATTAAAACTTTTTTTTGAGACTTAAGAAGAAGAGTGACTTATTTTTTGTTCTTTAAGTGCCATTTGCAATAAAGGCTGTGATTACGTAAATGTGACTTTTATTTCACTTGTTTTTCCTTCAATATGTTATTTAATATATTCATTTTATTTAAATACCAGTAAAACAGGTTTCCATAGGAAATTACAAGAAGTGGTTAAGTAAAAAAAGGTGTCTGCTAGTCTACTACGTCAGCAAAATGAGGGAAAAAAGTCCACGTCAGTTGCAGAGGGCTAATCAAAGACATCAAGTGTCAATAACTTTAAAATCTGGGTGAATCTGATTATTACGTTAAGATTGCGTCTTGTCCATCAGCTTGATCGGTTGCGGCTGCGGCCCTGTCTTAACTTTCCCTGTTACAGCATCACATTGCGCGCGAGCATTCTGGTTAACGCATTCGGCCGCTACGCGCAACCGGCGTCATAGCAAATAACCGGTATCGAAAAAAACATTTTCCTATGCATTCAGTCAGTGACAAATAGTGTTTAAAAAAAGAAAGTGACAAAAAAAGTGCGCGCAATTTTTAAAATGATGTTCGAAATTTATAAGTGAAAATATTTAATCATGGCGATTTTAAAATAAAACTCCTGAGAGGTGGGTCGGTATGCGTTTTCGTTATACCGAAACTATTTATTGGTTCATTTGCCGATAACTAGTATTGAAACTATTTATTTTAATAACTATATTTTATCCGCACCGCGCCCGGTTGGTACGTTCGTCGCATCAGTGTCGTTGTAGGGATGGTGTTTCGGGTATTCTCGTTAATGTCCGATCCTGTCTAATTTATAAAGTTTATTATAAATAATAATTCACTGTTGCTCTCTGAGAGTAAGCAAAAGAAAGTAATAATAACAAAATCAAATAATTCAGTCATGTCACTGCTGCAAGTTCGACAGTTCAAGGCCAAATTTCACACAAGCTTTAAACAGTATACGACTGTGGAAATAAGTCAATAAAGATTATTTTTATTCGGCCGTATTCAGTCTCTTCGCTTGCGCACGTTCGGGCAATTTCGTCCGCGATTCGATTTATAACTCTATGCATAGGCATCAGCCAGGTGCGTGCACCAGTATTCGACCGGTTTGTGTACACCTGACTCAATAAATAGTTTCAGCCGATAAAGCGTTATTGCAGAGAGTAATAAATAGTTTTCGGGTATTGGGTCAATAAATAGTTTTTGAAACTATTTACAGTTTGCATGACCCACCTCCTAATATTATTTTAATAAAATTGTGTGAAATGTGAAAAAAATAATAACCTCATACTTATTTAAAGAAAAGAGAGAATCATGCATTAGCATTACACGTGACAATGTACGGATTCAAAAAACTTTTGGTCCTACTATTTCTCATCGAAATATATGCCATTCGATATTGCACCCTTGGAAGCGATGCGATATGGTACACTTTGGCTACACTCATAACACTGACTATTATTCTGGCCTTTGGTACTTATGACCATGACTATTGGTCAAATAGAGGAGTATTTTCGCCCCCCGCGTGGCCATTTGTGGGCCACATATGGTCGTCTATTACTTTCAAGGAACAAACTGGCCTTTGCTACAAAAGGATTTACGATGCATACAAAGATAAAAGAATTTTGGGTGAGTTTTTATAACTTATGTTAACCATGTCACACAGCAAACCCCCTGTAGATTCCACCGGGATTACTTTAGTTTTGTCCTTGGCCGCCTGCTTGACATTATCGACTCGTATCAAAATGTTGCTAGTGAAATCCACCACTAATACTTAGGAAAAACTTCTTACAATCATTGAAAAAGTTAAGAAAAAAATGTCAATTCCTCTTAAGTTTATAGACATCTACGGGAAGAGAGTACGTAAATTACCTATATTGGGCTTAGGTCTAGGTTACGGAGAGCCTCATGTCCTTCCAAAACTCTGTGTTCCGCCACCTCGGACGTGCTATTTTTGGATCTATGACTCGCTCAAACAGATGAGTCGAACGATTTTCATTTGACTTATCTATCCATACTAATCTGCCTGTCTGTTACGCCTTCGCGGCCTAACCGCTATACGGATTTTGATGTTTGGTATGAATATAGTTCAAGACCCGGGGTCAAACATAGGCTACTTTTTGACGCAGGCGGAGCTCCGGGAAACAGCTAGTAAGTAATTAGTAAGTCTCAAAAATAGCACTCCAAAACAGTTTTCCTCTAATTATCCATATACTTCCATACTAATATTATAAATGCGAAAGTCTGTCTGTCTGTCTGTTACGCTTTCATGGCCAAACCGCTGAACGGATTTTGATGAAATTTGGTATGAATGTAGTTGAAGACCCGGGGTCAAACATAGGCTACTTTCTGACGCAGGCGGAGCTGCGGGAAACAGCTAGTCATAAATAATTGCTCCTGCATTCATAGACTTCCTCTCTTTTGTCAACCAGTGTCAATAGCTACCAGGGCTCCTATCTTTGAAATGTATGACATAAAATAGGGCTCCAGAACTCGATCCTAAGTCATTATTTCATCTATTCCAGGCACACACCAGTTCTACGTACGAACCCTGGTGGTGTGCGACCCTGAGCTGATAAGGAGGATCTGTGTGAATGACTTCCAGCACTTCGTGGACCGGGGCATGTACTTCAACAGGGAAGTGGACCCTTTGGCAGAGTCGGTCCTTTACCTTAGAGGGGGCGAGTGGAGGAAACTGAGGGCCAAAATATCTCCGATTTTCTCGTAAGTATCAAGACGACTAAAACAATAGCGTTATTTCTCCTGAACCTGTCAAATGTTATTTGGGGTTGGGCCTCATCTTAGGTCTAAGGCGTTGACGGGATTGCCTACTCAGGATTGACATTTGGAGGATTTTCATGTTAATTTTTAGGTCTACAAATCAAAGTTCCGTATTATTCTGTCTTCTCCCTAAAAACTTAGCAAATCACATAACTTTAGTTGTTTTCTATGAGTTTTTAATAGTCTATTTTCTTATTGTATTTAAAAGGTCACTGCTCTGTGGCCTACGTTTCCCCTTTAAGTTTTTAACTTATATTTCAGTATATAATTTTGTTTATAAATTAGTATATAATTACTTTTAGTACATAATCGGTTGACTGTGGCGAAGGAATTGTATTAAATTTTTTTGTTGCATTATGATACTTAGTTTTGAAACGTTTACTTTAAACTGAGTAATGGTTTGTTGAGGCAGCGAAACGTAGTGGCATAGGTCTGTTCATTAGTCATTGTTCAGTTATAAGTTTGATTCACAACCACTGGCAGTACAACGCCCTATGTATTGAATAGACAAAATAATATTATGATTGGTAAGCATCACTTTGCCGATAACCTACTTTGTAGTTTGGCAAAATCAAAAAATATAACTAGCGTAAGAAGTTATGAGAAATTAATAAATAAAATCTAAAAAAACAAAAAAAAAGTGGTCTTACTTAGCAGCTATCATGATAATTGAAAAAAAATCTCTTTTTTTTTTCTTATGAACATTCTTTTTGCGCTATATTAGCATCATGGCCGTTAGTTTTTATGTTTTTTAGATTTTCTGAGATGTCACGCGCGGTTTGTCTATCATTTATATTTAGGGTTTGACGCTAAAAGGTGCTTCCAATTGATAAAAAAGATATCTGTGGAATAGAAAGGAACTAAATAGTTCCATGCAAAAAAAAATACAAGGGTGGATAACCCAAGGAAAATATGAGCCCTTCCTGGCCATCGTTTACTTTATTTGTGTTACATGCTGAGAAATTTGTAAGTCTAGTTAAATTAGTAAATAATAAAACTTCAGTAGTGGTGCATATAAAAAAGTACCACGTTAACCATACTAACAAGACGCGATACATAAGTTATGTGGTACAAATAATTTCGACATACAAAAGGAAACAGGCCAGGAAATGTATTTACGATCTGAACACACATGCCATCCGATGCCGTTACCAAATTACAATTCGGTTTCCGATAACAGGAAGCCAATCCTGTTGGTCAGTCTAAATCTACGTTGCAAATCTGTGCCGACTGCGCCTAACAAACTGAATAAAGTACCCAACCTAAAATGCCGTAGGGCAATAGTGTTGTTCTAGGTACTTACTACCTAGGACTAGTAGTCGAAACTTTCGTCAGATTTTTCAAGCTGTTAAAATTGAGAGCATCCCTTAGCTTTACTACTGTATACGTACGAGTGAATTTAAGTTAGTTTACCAGGGTGTGTAGTCAGGGTCAAATGTCCTTGTAATCCCTTACAATGTGAATGACTATAAACAAGAACTCTCTTTTTCAGACCAAACAAATTAAGAGGCATGTATCCGCTGATCGAAAATACAGCTGACGAATTCATCATCAAGCTGAAGAACCTTCTCGAAGAAAAGGAATTCCAAGATGGCGTGTTTAAATGCGAAGCCTTGGCTGGGGGGTACACAGCAGACGCAATAGTGCCATGTGCGTTTGGAGTCAAGAGTCATGTGATGCACAATCAGAATGATCCGTTTGCTGTAGCCCTTCATGCTTTCTATGAGCTTTCGCCATCGAACGTATTGCAGAAGTAAGTGATAGTTATATATAATTTTAAATAAATATTTATTTTTTTATTATTATATACATTTACTAGCTGTGCCCGCGACTTCGTCCGCGTGGAATAGTTATTTTGGGAATCATATTTATTTTTTGTTTACAAACCTAACTCCTCAGCTTATTAAAAGTGGGCATAAAGTTTCCCTCGCGAATTTCTTTGGCACCAAACGAAGTCACTGACAAATAATTTGTAATAATGCATTAATTTCGACCAAATTTGATTTTCATAAAAAGGGTTATTGAGAGTTAATCTTAAAAGATAGACATATACTGTCGCGAACATTTTTTAAGATAATTTAAAGAGGAATAATTCTTTCATACATATTTTTTGGGTATCTCTAACGGTTTTCACAGCGCACGCAACGGAAGCCCTCAAAGATGAATAATTTTCCCAGTTTTTTCCACATTTTCGACTGTTTCTTCGCTTCTATTAGTTAGTTATATAGCCTAAAGCCTTCCTCGATAAATGATCTATCAAACACAAAAATATATTTTTAATTCGAACCAGTAGTTCCTGAGATTAGCGCGTTCAAACAAACAAACTCTTCAGCTTTATAATATTAAGTATAGATTTATTTCGATTCACGCAGTATTGGCTGACAGTATTCAAGGTACTTGCAGTCTTCCGTTGAGTTTGAGATTTTATTAAATTGATAACCGGGTCCCAAGCTGGTAATACCTGCCCTGCCATCCATCCTCTCCATTGAAATTAGGATATTTTTTTTATTTCAATAGCTTCACATAACATCCTTGGTATAAATCTGTTTTCTTTTGACACATATTCTTTGTAATCTATGATTTTAACTTTCTATCCGTTACGATAGTCGACAAAAATTATGACACCATATGAAGACCTAAGTAAATATGTACAAAAGTCTGTTTCACCTTGGGCGGCTTTTGTGGTGCACAGTGGGTATCTTATGAGCAAACTTGTTTTTTCTTTGCATTATTATGTTCCTATTTTTAAAGTTAGGTAAAATAGTAAGTAGGAAATAAGTAGGACCAGATTAAAAAAGTAAAAGTTGACAGCTCATGAACGTGATTCACGTGACCATCTTACTATCATGCCTCTACCTGTTTTCGACTGGTTTCTCCTTTGCCGTGGCATTGCAGGACGATGCTGCACTTCTGGCCGAAGTTCGCGCTTTTCTTCCGGATGCGGAACATACCAAAGAAAACACAGGACTTCTTCTACGACGTCGTCACCAACGTGCTCAGATCGAGGGAAAGAGGTATGTGAGATAGCAATAGTTGCAATTATTTTTATCCGACCCAAAAGGAGGGTTTGTCGAGATGTTTTTCGAGATAATGTATGTAGGTATGTATGTATAATTGTTTGGCACGCTCGGCAACCTCGATTGGTTTTTTTAGCTTGAGAGGTGTCGTTAGATTCGTATTTACTGTGAGAGTAAACAATAAAAACAAAATGGCCGAATTTTTAGTTTTTTTTTTACTTCCAAATTACAAAGAAACGC
This sequence comes from Euzophera pinguis, assembly GCA_947363495.1. Classification (NCBI taxonomy): domain Eukaryota; kingdom Metazoa; phylum Arthropoda; class Insecta; order Lepidoptera; family Pyralidae; genus Euzophera; species Euzophera pinguis. The sequence continues at coordinate 4,505,890 of OX376168.1, forward strand.
AGTCGGGTTTTTAGTATTTTGAATTACCGTTATCTTGTTGAATTAAAAACTTAGGGATAAGTCCGAACATAACTTTGGATTTTTAAAAATTGTAATATTAGATCCTTACATATGAAATTGGCGTTTTGTCATACTGGCCACTTTAACCACAAATTTCTCCTCTTTGGTTAGGAATTCCAAATACAAATTTATATAGCTATGTCCACACTGTATTTCTGTTTCGTAAACCGTTATTCATTTGTTCTTTTTTCTTCTGTTTTTTCTGTTTGCGGCGCTCAGTTTACAAAATGGAAAACTTGAAATATCGCGTTATTTACCAGTACGAGTTCCACCGTGGCACCAGTGATGCGGAAACGGATCGAAGGGTTAATGATGTGTATGGCGGTCGTGTCGCAAAAGAAAACACAGTGGGTTTTTGGTTCCAACGTTTTCGTTCTGAAAATTTCAACCTGCAGAACAAGCCCCGTGGACGGCCGGAGACCCAAGTTGACAATGAAGAATTGAAGGCTATTGTGAAAGCGGATCCTTCGTAAACCACGTCCGAATTAGCTGCAGGCTGCGGTGTTAGTGATCAAACTGTTTTAATCCACTTGAAGCAAATTGGGAAGATTAAAAAGCTTGAAAGGGGGGTTCCTCACGAATTGAGTGAAGCAAACCGGCAAACGCGCGTCGACTGCTGTGTTACATTACTTGACCGGCACAATAATGAAGGGTTTCTTAATCGAATCATTACCTGTGAAGAAAAGTGGATTCTCTACGATAATCGGAAGCTTCAATTGGAATGCCTAAGACACCCACCGTACTCCCCGGACCTTGCTCCAACAGATTACCATTTTTTTCGAAATTTGGATAACTTCTTGCAAGGGAAAAAAATCAACTCCGATGGGACAGTCCAAACCGCCTTCAAAGATTTTATTGATTCCCGTCCGAATGGTTTTTTAGTAAAGGGATCATAAACTACCTATGAGATGGCAAAAGTGCATAGATAACAATGGTTCATACTTTGATTAAATAAATATATTAAATTAAAAAATATTCGACAATTTGTTCCTCCCATACAAAACGCCAATTTCATATTGAAGGACCTAATATTTCCACAAGTAGTCGGTAAAGTTTTGGAAATTTTTAGGCAAGTCTCTCTGTCACCTCGTCCAATTGAAATGACATTTATCACCGCATTATGTTTGAACACAGGGGGAACCGCAGAAAATATCTAGTTCGAATATGAATTTGAAAGTGTAGGTATTTGTTTGTTTTTGTTCTTCTTTTGCTTGAAAATTAAGGTGGGCCCCCTCGACGTGATCTGTGGCTAACATGATCTGATCACGGTATCCGTGTATACGATGGATACAAACCCTGATTTTTTAACATGGAGGTCTGAAGACTGACTGACAAAGCTACGGGCAACAGCACTGTTAAAAAAAGCTATAAATAAAATAAACAAATACCCTCATTCCACGTAGATCCACCCCTATGATCTACTAGTCCATCTAAGGATACTTTTTTCTCATTTTACGATCCACCGGTGTATCCTTAGAAACTTTAATTTCCACTTAAATCCAAAGGACACTCGTATGTCCTCTAGACTCCCTTGGTGGATCCGTATCCGTAGATACTTATACTTTTATGCCCTCTTAAATCCCCTGGTAGATCCGTAGATACTTTTATGTCCTCTTGAATCCACTCGTGGATATTTTTATATTTATCAGGCGAGCTGGAACGGCGAGGAGACTTCATCGACATGATGATGGCGCTACGACAGGACGACAACAACAACAAACCAGACAAAGACGACACGCAGATCAGTGAGTTTTTACCTACTTATGTTCTTCTTTTTTCATATAGCCTTCCCGGCTTCATCCTCAGCTGTTTGCTTCTGATTCTGGATTCACACCCATATTTATTTATTAAAACTTTATTGTACCACAAGTAAAAATACATATTCTCAAACGCTTGCTCAAACTCGACTCAACCTTACTCCAACTCATTGGTATGATTAGTAGTCACTAGCTTTCTTGACTTGAAGAGATTCCTCATTGGAGGTGAGTATCGAACTGTCAAATATAAGGTTGGTCGAGAAAGTAGGCCTTGAAACGTCCTTGAAATGAAACAAAGTGGATATAAATCGGTTTTATGTCACTTTAAGCCTAGGTATCTACTTACTTTATTTTATTTTTTACACTATTCTTTTGTAATTTTCTATTTTTGTGTTAAGAATTGTTATTATAACTTGTGATGTTCGTCATTGGAGTTTGCTCAAGCAACCGACTAAGAATGTCTATTTTAAGGAAAGTTTGAGGAATTCCTTAAGGCGCCCTCGAATGAGTTTGAGTGAAGGACGTCCTTCAGGTTATGTTTAAGAATACGGGTCAGAGTCCTAAATACACTGTAAAAATTTGGCTGGTGTTTAAAAGATCATCTTGAATGTCGGATAAAGCTTGCCAAGTAGTGATGTTACGGAGGTTGGGTTCCAATTCCGAAAGTTCTGAACTTCCGATTGATTTTGCACTTTCGATTTCGATCTCGGTTCCGATACATTTAAACCGAAAGTTATATCTATACGGTCAGCGCATGTTCAAACAGTTTTGTTGCGCGTAATAACCTAGTCCCTTACTTCACACGCACGATAGTTGTAAACACACACACGTGCCTCGGTCAGCTGACGTCAATATAAAAAAGTCGAGCAAATAAAAAAGTTGTTTGAAATACCCTGTAATCTGTATTAGAAACTAATCTAGTTATTCTAAGCTATTGCTTCTAATGAGCCAAATACTTACCACCGCACTCTGAGATAAAGCAAATTCTTCAAAAATCAAGATGGAGAATATTAAATCTAATGATTTACCTATGTAAGTTAAGTTTTAGTTTTAATTTAATTATAGTTTTTAGTTTAGTTTATGTTAAATTGAATAGATTATAATATGTGTTAACGTTTAAAATAAAATAAATGTCATTTAAACGGCCTTATATAAATCTATACCTATTTAAATAAATGTGTATTTTAAAATTCTACCGCTGAGGGAGATTCCTCTACTTAATGTTACGGTTTCTCGGATAAACCACTAAACCGTTTTACATCAAATTTGGTATGTATGTTATAAAGGCCCGGGGTCAAACATAGGCTACTTTAATTACCCACATAGGTCCACCCATACAGGGTCCATAAAGGGTCGTACTGGATGAAAGTTTGTATATAAGTATGCACATTAAATATACTTTTCATTTCTCATACTCGGAAAGTAGTGTTTTGATCTGATTATTGGGTGGAAAATGCTGCTTCCCACCTAAGGGCCGGAATGAACTTTAAAAATAGAACTACTGTCAGCTGTGAAGAGTTTTATGTAAAAAAAAAAACTAATTAAAAAAATGCTGCGGCCATGTGAGTTTCTAAACAGCCAGTGTGAACTTAGCGCAAACTTCTTTGAGCAGATAACAATTACGCGGTGAATTCCATATTAAAAATTTAAAAAGTCGAAATGAATTGGCGGGATACTAATCTGTTATGTATCTATGACGGAATTCAAATAAATAGGTAATAATCTCTTTGCTATAGATTTGAATATTAAAAATGAGTTCAGGGATTCTGAAATGTTGACACCAGATTCAATCAAAGACGAGACAAATTGTGTTACTTATCGAAAATCTTTCGCCAGAATGATGTGTTGTCTTTGGTTTTTTTAAAAATAATGTGACATCTTGCCATAAAATCTTAAAGCCATAAGTTCTTAAAAAAAATTTAAAAAAACTCAATATTCTCTTAGCTTTGTTTTAACTAGAATAAAACCAATTAGTTTGGTTTAAGCATTTTCATTACACACAAATCTCAAAAGAAAGATATATAAACACATACAATGATTTTATGAAGTTGCGAGCAGAGAAGAATATATAATCGTTTTCCGAAAGTGTATTTCTTACATATTTTAATGGACTGTCTAGCAAACTACAGTCTTCTATGCTATAGAGCCGATATTCAATGCTCAAGAGTGCACTTAGTGTAAAACACAATGTAAATTTGAAAAAATTCAAGGTAGGAAATCTAAGGTTTTCACCTCTCATGAAGTGGATTTTTTTTTTATATGATGCTTCTGTCGAGATATATTTGGCAGTGAAGGTAAGTTTACCTAAGTATTTATGGATTTATTCTTAAAATGAACGTATTTATTACACAAATACTAAAAAATTTACATGTTTTTCACAAGTGGTATTGATATCTACAAGGTATAAGCGGCACTTGCAGAAGCAGTGAACTCATAAATTTGACAATTAAGGACATTGAAAGTTAAAGCCAATCATTACTAGTAAAACTGACTAAAACAAAAACAAATAGGTATTGAGCGCTCGTTTGTAGTACAAGAAGAGTTTACACAAATAGTAAAAAAATATCAAAAAATGAGACCTATTGATGTAAAAACGGACCGTTTTTTTTTAGAAGGGAAAATGCTATAAGCAAGTGATCGGTAAAAATAAAATCTCAGGTTATGCCGAAGCAGATAGCAATATATTTGAATTTACCAAACTGTGAGCAGTATACCGTACATTGTTTTAGACGAACGTCAGCAACACTTCTAGCCGATTCTGGGGCAAACATGACAACCTTAAAAAGACATAGAGGCTGGAAATCCAGCACAGTCGCCGAAGGCTACATTGAGGATTCAGTCCATCATTAAACTAAAATTTTAACCAAATTAACTGAAACTTTAAAAATTCGCCTCAGCCGACAACTTCCTGAGAGTATCCGCCATGAAATCCATCGTCTGATGAAATACCAGTCTCCTACTTTTACAGATATCCAGAACAGCCAAATTTGTCATAATATATCAAACAGCATAAACATTACAAACAAAAATGTAACTTTTAATTTCACGAATTGTCCTAATTTAACAATTAATTTTAAATAGGTACTACTATTATTTATTAATATATAGATAAACAACTAGTTTTATTTTTCTCATATTCGAAATGAAAAGTAGAGTGTTTAACACGGGTAAAAGAATCAATTCCTACTCGGACTATAGTCTAAATACCTCGGGAATTGTTTCTTTCGACCCTCGGTTAACAATCTACTATTTTGACAGGGGGAAACCATTTTTTATTTTTTATAAGTTTAAAGATTTCCTAATCATTAATAGGTGCGGATATTAGAATATACATATTTAGCAATATAACCATCTCGTAAATTATAGTAATAAGTAATACGTAACATAATATTACCAAATAAACATTTGCTAACTGCCGACTGGGTTAATCATTGTAATTGGAAACCGCGACAATGCAATCTGTTTTGTCAACTATGCATTTAGTATTTACGGTGGCTGGAGCACTATTCTTGAAATGTATGACTCGTATTCCGAATGAAAATCGTTCGACTCACCGTTTATGTCGAATGAAAATCATACGATATCGAGCGAAATTTATTAGTCTCATCTTTGTGTGTGTCATACATTTCAAAAATAGGGCTGGTATTTATTTACGAGAAACGTTTTATAGTAAGCAGTTTTATGAATAAAATGAAACTCGCAAACTAAATTAAGTAGGTACTTATGTACTTATAAGGCCAATGACCTAAAGCACAGATTACTAAACATTACTTATAAGAATCTAACGAACATTTAATTTAATTTTCTATGATGTTGATGCTAATTTAGTTTTATCGGTCGCATCCTATAAATCCATGTTATATTAAGTTACTCATACTATTTTTTTTTATAGTTAAGAACAAGTCATCATCATAAAAAGTTACATAATTTTCTAAACACTAGTGATAAAAACTCAAACGACAATCAAAAAAAACTTATTCAACTTTCAAAGTAAATAGCAACAAACTTTCCAAAAATGTAGCCCAAGGCCTAAGACCCTCTCCGTCTTAAAGTCGGCCATGATCAACTCATTACATAACAAGACTCTTAAATTTACACAATTTATTTTTATACGAATTTATTTCACAAATCACTGTTATGTTTGAAAAGAATAGGTAATGACGTCTATAAGAACCATATTCGTATTATGAGTTGGTTCATAATTATTAGACATTTTCATTAAAACAAAACTGGCTCTGCTTTTATATGTCAAATGTATGTGTAAATCCGTCAATTATTATGTACGATTTAATAAGAGATTTCTAGCCGCACTACGAAACGTTAATGATTACGTAAGCGAATTCTTGTAACACTTTACCAATTAATTTTGAAATCTATACTCATTGGTAGATTTAACTAACGCAAAATAAATATTTTAAGAATTCAACTTCGTCCTTAAATCTATTTAGTTTATTTAACGTAGGAATTACTTCCCTACTAGATACGAGTACACACATCAACGAAATTCCTGTACCTAAGTCCCAAAATAATTCATAAAAATTAAGGAACGTTCAATAAGTTCAAGTTAACTAATGTATGTTACGTCTCGTTCTTTTACGTCAAAAACAGATAAAACAGAAAGGAACTAAACATAATTTCATATTTTGTTATGAATGTCAGTAAGATATTTGACGATTTTGATACGAACTTCGTACGAACGAGTCCGATGTCAAATGTTTCTCTATCACACGATTTTTTCACGATCTCTTATTCCTTCCAGCGGACATGATAATATCAGCGAATGCGTTTATAATATTCCTGGGCGGATTCGAAACCACGTCGTCAACTTTAGCCTTCCTGCTTTTGGAACTGGCTGCGAATCCCAGAGTCCAGGACACCATGAGGCAGGAGGTGATGGAAGTGATGGCCAAGCACGGAGGTCAGATCACTTATGATCAGTTACAGGGGCTCATCTATATGGATATGGTTATAAATGGTAAGTTTTGTATGTAATATGTCGCAGTGACGTGCACAGGAATTTGTCATAGGGTAGACAACATTAATTTTTATGAACTGAAAATGTTCTACATATTCGTTATTTTCACGTTATTTCTAACGTGCACTTTATCTCTGCACCTGATAGACAATGTCTAAACGTGTTTATGGTAAGCATGCCACTGTATGTCAGTCACGGAAAGGGGCAAAGCATAGATTAATAATTGGTCTTCGCTGCGCTACGACTAGATACCGTCGGCATACTACATAAATTCGCAACTAAAACCATGCCGAAATCGGCATGGTTGCGGCATATCCGCGTCAGTCATGCCGCGACCGATGAGTGAGTTGGATGTCTAGATAAATATAAAATTTAATGTAAAAGTAGACGCAAAATGTGCAGTTTGCGTAGTCAAACTGTGTAAGAATAATACTAAAAGAAATAAGGAAGATACTGGTATTACATACCATCAATAAGTATTGTATTATTTCGAAATATGGACATAAATTACTCACGAAAATAATATAACCCTAAAATATGGCGCGAAGTACGGCGCGGTGCTCAATGTTGCCGTGTATTAAATAATCCCAAATTCCCCGAGGTTTCGATTTTTATTATTTAGATATTTTGTTTTTTAACTCCCGACTCCAAAAGAGGGATGTTGTAATTTTGACTTTTTCTGACAATTTTGTCTGTCTTTAACATCTTATTTCTTTAATGCTGATCTGGGAGAAAAGTAAATACGTGGATGTACTACTGCTTCTCTTCCCGCGCAGGCCATATAAGCCGGCCGAGGAAGTGGGGAAAATCGAAGAACCATACCTATCAGTAGGCGATGCGACTAGCAACCTATCAGTATTTTGACTCCATTTCCACTTTACGCCCACCAACATTCTAAATATGGCCTTTAGGTAGTTGGTACCCCGTAGGGTATTGTTGCCGGATAATTGATTAATCGAATTTGTTTTTTTTTTAAATAATCTAGGATATCGAAAGTATTGATATAATGAATTTAAAATAAAATAATCGATTAATGGATTAACAACAATACCAAGCATTTCAGGCACCGATACTTTATAGATATACCGGAACTCGGCGGCGGGATGTACAGCGAGCACAACACAAATCATCGTCATTCAACTCATACAGAAAAAAATTACAGAAATATATTATCAATAGTATCAATATCGATACTATCGATATATGATCACTATCGATACCTTAGATTATATTTTCAACTATCAAAGAATCGATTATTATTCGATGTGTAATGTATTTTCCGGCAACACAACTGTATGGAAAAAGGCCATGATAATATCTACTCGTATGTATAAGATGTTTACCGCAGCTCCGCCTGCGTCAAAAGGTAGCCTATGTTTGACTCCGGGTCTTGAACTATATCCGTACCAAATTTCATGAAAATCAATTCAGCGGTATAGTTGTGAAAGAGTAACAAACATCCATCCATACTTACAAACTTTCGCGTTTATAATATTAATAGGATGTGTATGTCTATTTATTTATCTGTATTTAAACCCGGGTTACAACTAAAAAGAGGTCAGTAATCAATTAGCTCCAAGCTAAATAGAAAATTAAAGTAACGTTTAACATACTGTACTGTGTAATAATAAATCAAAAGAAAGTTTTTTTGCAATTTTAGGATTCTTTATTAGAATTATAAAATAAAGTAGACAAAACCTAACCATTTCCCCTACCTTATCTCCGAAACTATCGATTCCAGAATTTCGATTCATAAATTACAGGAAAACCTATGAGATAATTTTAAATTTGTTTAGGAGGTCCAAATGGAGAAAAATAAGAAATAGTACAGAACCCTCTACATGCGAGCCGAGTCACACTTGGCCAGTTTTATTTTAATTTCATTTTAAAGGTTTTTCTGAGCTACTTTTTATAATACGTAACAAGACCGCAGCAATTAATAATTTTCCCATTGGTCGGGCACCAGTCAAGTAGCTGGCAACACCATAATCGACGCTAGTGTGCGTCTTTGCATATTGTTTTACACACACTTTCCTATTAAGTGGCCGCATTCTGGAAACTGATTTTTCTTCACAGCGCGGTATCTAGTCGAGCGCGCGAGACCAATTATTAATCTATGGGGCAAAGTTTTTAGGGGACCAATCGTGGTTGTATCGATGGGAGCATTATTTAAGAATTCGCTTTCTTTTTTATTCTACTACTTCTACATACATACTAAATTTATAAATGCGAAAGTCTGTCTGCCTGTTACGCTTTCTTTGCTTTCACGGCCAAACCGCTCAACTAAAACTGAAATTCGGTACGAATACAGTTGAAGACCCGGGATCAAACATAGGCTACTTTTTGACGCAGGCGGAGCTGCGGGTTATAAATGTTACCCAATTATTTTATCTATGTACTAGCTTTTAGGTACTAACTTAGGGGTACAAAATGTACAAATTAATTTAAATATAAAAATTTAAATCGAACAGTCACCGTGCATCACTCATTATGGCGTACGACCCGGGGGTGGTGGGTTCGATTCCCACCGGAAGCATACTTTGTTTAGTTGCTTCCAGTTTGGTTAGGACTTTACAGGCTTGAATCGCCGATTGTCTGATAATAAAGAATGATTCCATGCTTCGGAACGTTAGGCCGTTGGTCCCGGCCGCCATTTGGTAGTCGTTAAAGGAACTATGTCATAGGCCGAGAGGCGATTCCGAACAACTCTGACACCAGGGTGTACATGGTCGATAGACAATGTAACCTACACGAAATGATGATGATGATTTAACTAAAATCTATTTATTCTATACAGAGACACTGAGGCTGTACCCACCATTCGCCACCATACAGCGGCAGTGCACTAAGGACTACACCATTCCTGGAACGAAAGTTGTGGTGGAAGAGGGAACCATACTCATGTTTCCCACGCTCGCCATACAGAGGGACGAACAGGTAACAACAGTTGTTAAACTACTCCTAATAATTGGAAAAACATATATTCTGAGTTTGAAGTAATTGGTTTCATCGTCCCTAAGTGCGGCTGTTACAAAATCTTTGATTATTTACCGTTCAAACTTTAACACTTGACCACAGAATAATTATTAATAGTACTAAAGTACAGAACGGATACTTACACCCGAAACCGATACCGTAATTCACCCACGCAGATTTAGGATAAAAATCGGCAAAATAAATCAAGGATGAAGCTTCGGTCGCCCGGCCGCTGCGACGACTATGACGCAGATACGGTAAATAACTAACCCTACCAGTAACACACACATTAACATGTGTGCATACACCCATTGACATGTAGTAGTCGTAATAGCCTAGGTATCGACTTCGCCGCTGTTGTGTCTAGGATGTGACTTGACTTAACCAAGGCATCTAATTCCTAAAATGTAATTTCATTCATATGCAAATATTTATTTGCGAAAATGTGGTGCATAAATGATATTATAAATGTATATAGTCCATGATATTAACATACAGATAACCCCATTAGCCCCACGAAGGCATGCAAAGTAATATTTCTATACAATTTAATGGGATTTGACAAAATTTGACATTGTATTTGCAGTACTTCGAGCAAGCTCACGCGTTTATCCCTGAACGGTGGAAGGGTGCGGCACCCCCTCCAGGAGTTTACATGCCGTTCGGAGACGGACCGAGATACTGTCTTGGTAAGTCCGTAAGCGTTGTACAATCGACCTGGCAGACAGTTAAGAAGAAGGTCGCAGGCAAACGCTGGATGCATGCCGTTTATGACCAGACCTTTCTGGACCAACCCTTGGAGGCCTATGTACAGCAGTAGTAGCTAAATGATCATGATTATGGTGACCAAATTTATAAAAATCAACTTCCGCCTCTCCAAAGCATCCCCGGCAATCGCTCTATGATTGTCCCTACCTAATAGTAAAAGTCGCACTAACCCCCGTATTCTTAAACATAACCTTAAAAAAGGTCCTTCACTCAAACTCATTGGAGGACGCCTTAAGGAAGTCCTCGAACTTTCTTTGAAAACTACATTCTTAGTTGGTTGATTGAGCAAACTCCAATGGAACGACACAGGTTATAATAACAATCTGAAGCACAAAAATTTAAAAAAACAAAATAATGAGTTAAAAATATAAAAAGTAAGTAGTTAACTAGGCAAAAAGTGGCAAAAAACTATATTATGGTAGCAAATAAGTATATTATCTTTCGAGGCCGCCTCAATGTAACTTTCGACCAACATTATATTTGACAGTTCGATACTCATCTTCTATGAGGAATCTCCACAAGTCAAGGAAGCTAGTTTCGACTAATCATACCAATTAGTTGGAGTAAGGTTGAGTCGAGTTTGAGTGAAGGTTTAAAAATATGGGTGTAACTTTTAAGTTTGCAAACAGTCAGACAAAGTATGTGGACGAGTTCAATTTATAGACAGATACATCCTGATCGTACAGACGCAGTCAAATTTATCATCCAATACTAGTAGTCACAACCAATACTTATTCTAAGCTAGCTGTTTTCCGCAGCTCCGCCTGCGTCAAAAGTAGCCTATGTTTGACCCCGGGTCTTCAACTATATTCATACCAAATTTCATCAAAATCCGTTCAGCGGTTTGGCCGTGAAAGCGTAACAGACAGACAGAGAGAAAGACGAAAGACAGACAGACTTTCAAATTTATAATGTTAGTATGGATTTCTAATGACGTCCATCGCGCTATACTAAGCAAGTCTTCACTAGACTAGTAAATATTATCGCATCTGGACTTTAGTGGAAGATTTCACTTGACTAATTTTGAAAGTACTTACCTGATGAATTAATAATATTGTGTGCGTTGCGTACCGACTCAGAATAGACTAATAGTACTAACACTAGACTAATAGTCTCTCTCATGCAGTTCATTTGTTGAATAAAGATTTAAAGAGTATTTTCGATTGGTCACGTCGTAATTAGGTATTTGCTTTTAAATCCAATCCAATCAAAAATATGTTCATAGGTTCAAAGTGGCAAATTACTCGTATGATTTCCGCGCATCAAATAGTGATGATTGACAATCAACCGGTCCAGCGGGTCGAGGAAGCACGGAATCTAGGAATAGTAATGGATGGTCAATTGAGGTTCGAGACACATCTGTTGAGCTTGATAAAAAAATGCTTCTACCGCTTGAGTCTTTTATACAGGATTAGAGAATATCTTTCTAAAGCTTCGCGCGTTAACATATGTGAATCTCTTATTTTGTCTAAATTGAATTACGGGGACCTCGTTTAGGGACCTTTAATTCTGTGTAGGACGAAAGTTTTGGTGCAGAGAGTGCAAAATACTTGCCTTCGGTTTTGCTACAACATTCCCTCACGTAGTCATATCACGCCGTTTTAAAATAGAGCAGGTTTACTGAAAATGGAGGCCCGTAGACAATTGCACCGCGCATGTTTCATCTCAATCAAATTCAAAAAACCTGAATACTTGTGCGACAAGCTACGTTTTATGTCGCAACATCATGTAAGGTCAACGCGTCCAGTCCTCTCATTGCAAAACCATAAGACTGTAGCATTTACAGGAAGTCTTAGATATACGGCAACAAAGTTTTGGAACAACATTTCACCGCCTTTAAGAAATCTAAAGAATAAAACAGCTTTTAGAAAACATCTTAAAACACATTTTTTCGAACTTCAAAAATACGACACTACCAATCGCTTTGCTCACTGCAAAAGTCGTATTGTAAGTATAGATTTGTAGACATAGTTTTTTCTCGTAACAATTATATTTTTAACATCATCAGTGGAAGATCAGGATTATTGTATCCAAATTTTATTGTTTTCCTTATTTTGTCTCTCTTTTTTGTGCATGTGATGAAATTAAACGCGGAGTAATATATTGGAGGCTATGAGTCTGCAGTCGCTCTTTTTCAAAGGTGCCAGCTGAAAGTTAGCAGTTATAAGCTTGTCATGTATCTGTGTGTGTGTGTGTCTATCGTGTTGATTGAATGTAATAATCCTATATGTATATGTGTGTTACAAATGAACAAATAATCGTCTTAACTAACTATCGTACTAACACTAACGAAAAGTATGATGTCTAATTACAGGTAAACGCTTCGCAGTTCTTCAAATGAAATGCTGCTTAGTGCGCCTTTTATCGAACTTCTCATTCAGTCCGGCGCCGAACAAGTTGGCCGACAAATCCGGCAACAAGTCTGCCAACCCGCGCACCAAACCTTTCGCCCCCGATCCAAGATCCCCCATTACTTTCCATCCAGCCGACTCAACGCTGAGAATAAGTCTGTTATCACAAAATACCTGATACTATCCTATGGAAGCTCATTTTGTAGATACTAATTAGATTTATATCTCACACATCACAGAAATAAGCTCGTCCTTTGCTTATTAATAAATAAAAATTGATGATGCGCATTTTATCAATTTTCAAACGAATTGGAATTTAGAAACGAATACCAAAAACGCACATTTTATTTGAACATTTTATTTTGAAGTACATACCTAAATTTAAATTTTGCTAATCTTTTCTTGTAACTTATCTAGGTAGTTACCTATCACTTAATTCCTATCTATAGTAAGATTCCCTTTATTAGATTCTGAAAACACCCGGGTTTTTTTGTCGAATCACCTATCTGTCATATCCTTTTGTGGTTTATATTGTGATAGTTATTGTAATTGTAACATTTTATAAAATACCTCTTTTATATCAGTCATATAATAAATAGATTTTAGTTCATTGCTTGTTTCATTTTGCACTGAAATTGGCTAGTCTACTAGAAAATAAATTGTGAATTTTATGTATTTTACAGATAGAATAGATTATTTCGGAGATAAATATTTAGATATTTGAACGAAAAAATTCTTAAAATTATATTTAAGTACCTACTTTCTTATTTAATTTTAAAGATTTCATAGTGTTGACGTCACGTAGCTGTATTGGCCATCTCGAACTGCAAGTTAAAAAGCAAAAATTACAAAAGCACTAAAAAAATATGCACGTTAGTGTCAAATGTCAAAGTCAGGATGGAGCGCGAACCGCTAGTTACACCCGTATTCTTAAACATAACCTTAAGAAGTAAGAACGACCTGCACTCAAACTCATTGGTGGACCCCTCAAGGAAGTCCTCGAACTTTCCTTGAAAACAATATTCTAAATTGGGGCAAACTCCAATGAGAAACGTCACAGGTTATCCAAACCACAAAAATTGGAAAATACTAAAGAATAGAGTAAAAAATGGAAAAGTAATTAGATACCTAGGAAAAAAAATGGTAAAAAACATTAGTTTTTGCTAACTTTTTGGTTGTAAATCATTACAACCACTTTATTTCATTTCGAGGACGCCTCAAGGTACCTCTCTACCAACCTTATATTTGACAGTTTGATACTCACCTCCAATGAGGAAACTTCTTAGGTCAAGGAAGCTAGTGACGACTAATCATACCAATGAGTTGGAGTAAGTTTGAGTCGCTTGTTTATTACTTTGTTTGTTCAAAATCGCAAAATATCTAGGTACCCCATTTCTCGTATCTATTGCATATTGGCCTGTTTATTGGACACTTTACTGCAGTCTCTTCATTCGTTGACATCAGATTTTTTATCATCTGGACACCAATTCTTCATAATAACGTATGAATGAATGTAATGAAGATGTAGTTAGGTTATGTTTTCTCGAACAGATATGACATTTGACATGGGAGACAAGTACGTGAAGCGCTACCAAACAAAAAATATTTATTCACGACCCTGTCCTGCCAAACTAAAACATTGAACCAACTTCCGGCTACTTCACATGATAACCTTGCTAAAAAATGAAGGTCATTGGGTTTTCTGCGATTTCCTTAAAAAATACTTGCTTAACTAAAGATCTGATTAATGTGATCTGTTCCCTAAGTCTATTCCTCAAAATGGTTTTCAAATTAGACATTTTCATAAAAACGTTGACTAGCCAATTCCGTACCTATCAATCCAAATTATATTTAAATAAACGATTTTAACCGGATTTATATTTAACATTACCACAGAACAGAATAGACAATAATACTCAAAATAATATTATTACTATAATCAATAGTAATGACAGAATTTACTGTAAATTCTTACCCTCGTATTAAAAATAATTTATTAACCACATGGTAGCTAAAACATGTTTCGTACCTTTTTTTCCTATTCGATATTCAGCGTAAAGAAACGAGACGCAAAACATTTTAGCTAAAAACAGCTAAATAAAATATAATACGAGGGTTAATCAATTAGCCTATTAATTGTCCGACGACTTCACAACTAATTGTAGTTGTAGTGTACTGTATTATCTAATATCTACCAAAGCTACTAGTATCGTCAAAGCATTAACAGCATAAACTCACCGATAATGACATGAATAGGTCGGTCGATGCATGTATTCCATAGACCACAGATTATACAGACTACATAGACGTTTTTAGTAGCTTAGTGGAATTATAGTAGGCAGATATTATATTATTATTGAAGTGACTAAGCAAAGTGCAATATAGAGGCCTAAGTGAAACAAATGACAGTTATTTATTATCAGAACAAAATACAATTTCTCTCTACTAATATTTATTTATTTATTTAGAATTTTTAATACTTCGTTTAAGTATTTGACATATTGTCTTCTTTCATATAAATGTGAGCAATTTATTTTTAAATCTTGGGAAATGTTGTTATGACTCATAACATTTCCAGCACTCCTAACTTTGACCTGATGTCTCGCACTTAAATTTTAACATCACACGGGTATTCTGTTTTGGCTATAAAATTAGAAAAAAAAATTTGGTAGGGTCGTAAAATGGACCATAAATGTAACCACACCACAGATGTGTTTTTATTGGCGATTACATCATCCGAGGTAATGTTGTCAGTAAAAAGAATTGTTATTTGAAGCAAGAACTGTTTCTTGTTCAGAGAAATGTCTTCATGCCGCCGAAAGACTTGACTAAGTTAAAGTTCACAGAAATAGGCATTTTAATGGAAGTAATAAGTACCTACCGGTGGCGTTTCAAATACCTCATTAGCTATTGATATGATTTCCAATTGCAACACAGGAATGTAACAAGATGCATAAATAATAAAAAAACTGGTTATAAAAGGAATACTAATTTTATTCGTCGTTAGCTCTCCATGATCGAAGCGGAGATTTAGATAGATTGTGAACATCTGTCAAATTAGTTGGCAATTCGGACTGCGTCGACTTCCTCTTCTTCTTCGTCTGATGATGAAGAAGATTCTTCATCAGATTCACTGGAACCGGAAGACAGGGTGATACCGGCGGTCTCTTCGATCCATTCCCTGTAGGCAGCGGGGTTGAGGAAAGCTAGGGAACAAAGTAATTTATTTTTTAATAGCTGTTTTGTTTTCCTACAACCTGTCCCAAAAATAAGTCAGAATTCAAATTAATTCAATTCCCAGAAATGAATACTTACTGCCGGAAGCTGCATCTACCAGGATACCATACTGGACACCATCGACAACAAGAGGGGCTCCGATATCAAACTGAAAAAAAAATGGTATTTTAAAACTTCTCTATGTACCTATATTTATTTTTCCGACATCAGATCACTAGCATCAAAACGATGTATATTAACGTCTTCCAAAGAGTTCATCTGCTCTATAAAATACACTTAAAAACATTGATTCCGAACGGGATAAATTCATATTTCCATTCTTCTTCTGTATTCATTCATTTCGAGTGGATTACATGATCAATCGACCCTGTACACCCTGGTGTCAGAGTATAACTTACGTTAGAAGCCGCCCCATCATCGCTAGACGCGACGATGGCACCGTCTTCGCCGGCGTTCAATTCCACGTTGATGCAACGCAGCTGTTCGCCCGGTCCTGAATAAGATCAATAATTATTATCATCCATCGAAACATAGTCTAGTCTAAAAACACATTTCCTCACTACTTAACTATGTCCAACAGTTTTAAACGACGAGGACTTTTTATTTCCTGCCGGTTCGATTGATTTGACGACGGGGAATAAAATATTATAGTGATTATATTATCTTTGCTGGGGAACTTGAAACAGGTTTTTTTTTACCAAATAAGAATGTTCCTATTGTTCACAATAAAGAATTTGAATTTGAATTCTATTGCTATTTTGAACAATATGGACATGGACGTTCAGTCATGTCCAAAAGGACTTTATGATTTATGAGTGCTATTTTTGTCATAAATGACTAACCCAAAAACCGGTGAGCGTAATGGTGTCCATTTCGAATGATTTTCGTTTGATATAGTCAGTGAATGGTTTTAATTCGACACACCTGTTTGCGGCGATGCTACTCCTGAACACTTTCGTCGTTATAGGGGCAAGCAAATGGGATTTATAGATCCAAATATATTTGTCAAAATGTGAAAATAATTAATTTAATTACTCACCGTTGGATTTATTTTCTCCGAAAGCGCAGAAAGAGCCTGATGAGGGTATCTCTGCTCCTTCCGAGACCAGAACGGGAATGGCGATGTTAGCTATCAAAGTACACAACATTTTATTAAGTAAACGTGTAAAGGGCAATGACTTGACCATTGGTATCCTCTCTCTACGTTTAAAAGAGTGTAAATACTAGTAATATCCTTTATGATAAATCATATCCTGGATTTACATTTTATACATGCACTGACATAGGTACGTAGAATGTATGTAAAACACAAATTAGACATTAGCAACTAAAATTGGTAAATTATAATTGTATAATCTGTTTAGTACAATCTAGTATTGACTAGATTGTACTAAAATAAACGCAACAGAACTTAGGAAGTGCATCAGAACAACATTAGAATAAAAGAGTACTCAAAACTTAGCTCTCTTAATTAATACAGCAATCGATCGCGGAGTTTTAATTGTGGCGGGAACTTTCCCCGCCAAACTATCGGAAAAATGTCCGCGTTGTGCGGATTAGTTAGTACTGATGCTTCGAATTTACTCGAGTTAAATATTGCACCTTTTAAGTTGTATCGTACCAAATCTTGCGAATTGTCTTTAAATTCGCAGACCATAGAAGATGATGATACTTTAATCTGTGGCGCGGAATTAGAGATGGCGATGACTTGCCACAATGTATCTAAATCGCATAAACATAGTTCTACTTTTTTTGTTAAATATCACTCGTGCGAAAAAATAAACAAATAATTACAATTTTCTTACATTTTTTAGCAAACAAAAACTTATTGTGTATGTTTGATATGGGAACAATATCGGAACATTTTGAGATCTTTACCATTATATCTCACTAAGGTCCGGGATCCAATAAAGCACGTAGCGATGTCGCAATGAAGGACCAATACAACTAGGGTTGCCAACTTTTTTTCGGCGAAATATAGTATTTTTGAAAATAAGCTATCAATAATATAGTACATTTCTAAAAAATATAGTATTTTATGGAAAAATGACAAAATAGACAAAGATATACCTATTTCTTTTGTAGGTGAAACTAAACTTCTTGCAATTTTAACAATGTTTTGTATAAAACATTCTGTGGGGATTTTACTTATTGATTGCCACATTTTTTGAAATAATCTTATCTTCTTCACGATGTCCTAGTTCTCTAAGCATATCTATTTTATTTCATTTAAGACCTTAAGCTTTCTTAAGAAACAACAACTATCTAATAAGTGGAATTATGATATTACTAAAATCCCATAGCACAAATTAAACGAAATGTTTTTTTTATTTAAAATAATATTTTGTTGTTATCAATTTAGTATTGAGAAGTTCGGAAGTAATCATAGTTTTAGCATTTTTTTAAATCTCTCCTAAAAGCTGGTATAAAGACGCGTTGCAAAATTTTTAAAATAAGGTTTTGTTTGTTTGTAGATTTCGGTGCTGAAAACATAGTATTTTTGCGTACTATTTTTTTTTTTTCAACAGTATAAAGTACGCAGACCCGAAATATAGTAAAATACTATATAATATAGTACGGTTGGCAACCCTAAATACAACCGTGGGTATTTTTTATAATCAACTAATTTTGAGCATACAGCGTTATTTGGAAACTAGTGGCCAAATTTTTTTGTGTTTTAGATCGTGAAACTAAACCACTTTCAATGGAAAAAATACGTCAAATCTGACAAAAAAATTTCGACATCTCAGGATTCCATTCTAAATCCAGTCGGCTGATTACTCAATTTGTATGGGAGGTCGAAATTTTTCTTATTTTTTTATCTTATTTTTTTCATTGAAAGTGGTTTTAGTTTCACGGTGAAAACACACTGTAAAAATTTAGCCAATAGTTTAGAAATAACCTTGTAGTTGAGACATTTGATATTGTAGCCCTCTTGACATGACTTTAAGGAATGAATAAAAAAAAATACTATTTCTACGTATTCTTACATGAGAGCTGGACATCCCTGTTCAGGCTGACGAGAGCGATGTCATTAGCGCCGGAGCTGGCGTCGTAGCTGGGGTGCACGTTCACGTTGACGGCCACCGAGCCCGTCTCCAGGACCAGTTCCGGACGGATCACGTCTACTGTGCCATAGCGGGACCAGATGTAAGTGGCTCTGACAAAATCAAAATCAAAATTTACATCTTTAAAATCGATATATATTTTTTATTTATATCATACAAAATACATTCCAATACAACATATTCAATAGGTTCATAAACTAGTTTGGTTAGAACATTGCAGGCTTGAATCACCTGATTGTCTGATAATAAAGATGATTCTGTGCTTCGGAATGCGCGAGCCGTTGGTTACAGCTGCCATCTTGTGGTTGGTAAAGGAACTACGTAAGAGGCTGTCAGGCGGTTTTGAACTGATTTCAGAATGGTAAACAGTAAAAAAACTAAATATGTAAGTTATGTTTTGCGGCAAACGCAGTGGGAAAACGCAATGCGTTTTCCGGCAGCATTTGCCAAAAATGGAACGTCGCTCTATAAGAATCTAGAAATGTACCTTTGGACGCAGCTAGCAGACGTGAGCAGCCATCTCTGGTCGATGAGGCTGGCGGCGCAGGTTTCCAACAAGCCGTTACCGTTGTTCACGGCAAGGCGCAGGTGGACTAACCACGGCGCGGCTCCAGATTCAGCAACGCTCGATTTGGCATCTATAAGCAAACGATACTTATATATGGACTTAAAATACCTTTAAGTAATACAAATTTATAAGTGTTACATACGTAGTCAAAAAATTCCTAAATCTATCATTACAAACTAAAGTTTATAAAGTAATCATAAAGTTACTTACCATTAGAGCCTGTGCTACGCGCCTGTAACAAATAAGAAGTTATAAAAATATTTTTCGAACAATAAACAAATTAAAACCTGACGGTAAAAGATGACAAGGAAACATTTATCAATGTTACAAACAACTACTAACGTGAAAAAGTCGATTGATAATCGAAAAATAAAATATAAAAATAGGGTTAAAATCTGGTTACTATTAGGTACCTATTTTGTGTTTTCAGACAACAGGGATTGGATCTGCCAACTTATCGCTTAATTATCAGATATATATTATTAGATGTTATCAAAGATTTAAGAGGCATTAAAAATAAAATTGATGTGTTGAAGATAACGCGTCACTGCATACGTACTTAATATCGGCTAAACGTTATCTTTTAATCTTAATTACATTAATCTTAATTACATAAATGGAAAAAACTTTAATCGGAATATGCTGTTTTTGGTTTTTCCTTGGTTAGGTGTTTTGCCTGTTTTTAATCCCACTTAGATATTTATTCATTCATATCGAGTGGGTTACATGACCATTCGACTCTGTCAACCCTGGTGTACAGAAATATTAAAGTCTTCAGCTGTTCTAGCAACAAATTTCAGCAGTGGGAAGAAAATGATATGGTTATAGATACAGAGATGACTGGCTCTACTGATTTTTAATTCATAGTCACAGAAAGGCAAACTCAGTTGTGAATACAGCCTTAATATCTTATTTTCGTCAATCTGCTGTATTTTGGAAATCTGGAATATGTGGTAAATATTAGGTTGGGGAAAAAGTCTTTTCGCAGATAGTATGTATGAACTTGTAATTAAATCTCTTAGGCTATACTATTTATATCTGGCTGGTTTTGGTATCATTAAAAGTTTAAATTTTAAAGAAAATAATTCCAAATTCAAATTAGGAAAATGTGTGATTTTCATTTGTTTTTCTTACTGTCAAGATGAGTGAATCTAATGAAGAAATTCGATACATTTTAAAATTTTACTACAAAAAACGTAAAAATGCAGCGCAGGCTGCAAAATTTTTTTTCGATGTTTATGGAACTAGTGCAGTGTGCGCACAAATTTGGTTTAAGCGTTTTCAATCCGAAAATTTTAATGTCAAAGATGCACGTCGCTTTGGTCGCCCCATTACGAATAAAATGGATGCCTTTGAAAAGTGGAGCAAGATCGGCATATAAGAAGTTACGACGTAGCTAAAGAACTGGGAATTGACCACAAAACAGTTTTGGCGCATTTGAAAAAAACTGGGTACACAAAAATTCTCGATATTTGGGTACCCCACGACCTCACTGAAAGAAACCTAATGAACCGTGTACTGATTTGTGATTCTTTATTACGACGTAATGAAACCACCTTGAAGAAGCTGATAACTGGTGATGAAAAGTGGATCACGTACGGCTAGAACGTGCGAAAAAGGTCGTGGTTAAAGACCGGTCAGGCTTCACAGGCTGTGGCGAAACCCGGGTTAACTCGCAACAAGGTGATCCTGTGTGTGTGGTGGGATTGGAAGGGCATTATTCATTATGAGCTATTACCACCAGGCAGGACCATCGATTCTGAACTCTACTGCGAACAACTGATGAGATTAAAGCAAGAAGTTGAAAGAAAGCGGCCGGAATTAATCAACAGAAAGGGTGTGGTTTTACATCATGACAACGCTAGACCTCACACATCTAGTCACTCAGCAAAAATTAAGAGAGGTTGGCTGGAAGGTGTTAATGCATCCGCCGTATAGTACTGACCTTCAGATTTCCACCTGTTTCGGTCTCTTTAGAATTCTTTAGGCAGTGCCAGTTTAACATCACGAGCCAAAACCACTTGTCGCGGTTTTTTTATCAAGGTTCAAAATTTCTATAGCAATGGGATAATGTCCCTACCTACAAGATGGCAAAAAGTAATCGAACAAAATGACACCTACATACTTTAGTTAAATTTAATAAACTATATTAAAAAATATTTTTAATTTTCTTAAAAAATGCGAAGAAACTTTTTCCCCGACCTATTAAGTTGACCAAAGTGAGGACAGGACAAACCTATACGTAACTAATTGTGGATATATATTTTATCCCGCTCACACTTTAGTCAACATAAATGCCGGGAATCGTATGTCTATGTACAAACAAGGAGACATTAATGTACGTACACACAGCGGCAAAGTTTGGAATACACTATGATATACAATTGATATATAGCACGGAATTTACAGAACTCTGCAACTGACTGTACTACATCATTATTGTTATACAAATATTTGCTATAAAAAGGCTCGTTTCCTCGGATCCAGTGCTGGCAATCTAATAGCTTTCACGGACACGAAATTTACCCACACATAGAAACAATTTCGTCATCATCTACTGCATTCGCTACTTGATTGCCAGCACTGGATTCGTCTAAACCAGCCCTGAAGGAGAACCAACTAACCTGAACGCCAGCTACGATACACAACAGCGCCAAAGCAAAAGCCTTCATGTTTCAACTGCCAACGACACACTAATTCCAATTCACTAATTAAATTGCTCTTCAATAATACATAATTTATCACCGCGCGTTATATCTTAATCTTCGATAAGTGACACTAAACCCTGGGATGTTAGAGTGATTTTGTTTTAATCCCCCCCGTCATTTCCTTTTAATAAGTAGGTATAATTTTAATTAGAAGTTTCAGATTAAGAATTAGCCATTCATTAATGAACATGTGTTAATTGAACTAATCTGCAGCTTAACAATAATGAACAGATAAACAATCTATGCATGAAAAAAATATTTTCATGAATAGATTATTTATCTTCTCGGTTCTGTCTGTTATATAAACGCTTAGTAAACATGCATAATATAAAAAATCCCTTCGAAGTTGGAAAGTATTTTTTTTAAATACAAAATACAAATATATTTATTTTGCTAAAAATACACGCATACATACCTCACACATACATACATACCTCCATCTGTTTAAAAGGAACTAAAATTTTCTTACTTCTACATGCAATAATTTGTACGCCGCGCCAGTGGAAAAACATTAATTTTTAAAAAAATATTCCCTATGCTTCAGGCCAATTTTATACTAATGAATAATACTAGCCCAAGTTCAGTTTCATTACACCCTTTGGCCCAAAAAAAAAAAGTCAAAAACGAACGTTTCCGATTCAGATGACCATAACGATACCATAAATAAAACTCTAGAATGGATATAAACTTATGTATTATAATATAAATCACTTGTCCTTAGGACTGTTCGACCACGACTTCCTCCGTCCCCCCTCCCCCTCCTTCGGCAGAGACCAGCTCTTGGAGCGCTCGGACCGCCTCAGCTGGGGCGTTTCTTCAACCTGCCGACAAGTATTTCACATTTAACCGATAATTGTCACTAGTTCCTTCGGCAATTACTTTATATGAACCTATTGAGAATTTTATTAACAGTGAGACTAATTGGCCTATTGAAGTAGAGAGAATGTCAGGTTGACAAGTTGCTTTAAGATTAAATCGTACATAAAGACATAGTTTAATGAAACTTAAAGCAAGAAAGCGGACCCTGGGCTTCGAGGCAAATATCTGAGGATGCAACTGGGAAAGTGCTGGGATGAAGAAGAAGCATAGTTTAGTGAAATACTATTTATTATCTATTCTGTGTCAAAGGTCCACCGACATCTCTCTCCAAGCGTCACACGTCAAGACCAACAACGCTTTTGAACATTCTTCAGGCCGTTACTCCAATGTTTTCTAAGTTTGCTCAGTTTTCTGCATCCACCTTTTCTATTGGATATCTGAATATCCAGGAAGTATAAATAGCCCGTCCAAGACTCTTCACCAATCTTACTTTAACCTATCGTCATCCGTCAACTTGGTCTTCGTTCAATGGTCAGTTTTGAGCACAGTAGTCACTTGTCCAAGATTGCGTTTCAGAGTAGCAGGTTACCCTTCATCTAAACGACATGTATTTCACGAAAGGAGACCAACTGACCCAATACTGGGAGTCTTGTGCTTTGATTCGGAGCGGGATCTTGAGCAAGAGCGTCGAGATCTTCGAAAAGATCGTGAGCGAAACATACCGTATTCTGCACGTCGTTGCGTTTGGGGCTGGGCGTCTTGTGCTTCGACTTGGAGCGGGATCTGGTGCGCGAGCGGCGACTGCGGGAGCGAGATCTCTTGCGCGACCGGGATCTGGTGCGCGAGCGGTGAGATCTGAGATAAAACAAGATTGTGAGTTTTATTTTGTTTAGTTTAATGTAAATTTATTACAACTAAACATTCGAGTCGCCACAGTAAGACACAGCCATAGTTGGGCATGTTTTGTTTTCAATATATGCGAGTAAAAAGAAAGAAATAATACTTATTTAAGTCCTAAAGTTTCAGTTCCTTTTCCTTCTAAAATAAATCTCCTTTTCTAAAATAATAATATAAAAAAATGCGTACCTTGACCTCCTACTCCTCGAGCGAGATCTTCGAGTTCTGCTTCTAGATCTACGACCGCGCGATCGCGACCGGGATCTTGAATACGACCGACGTCGCGAACGCGATCGCGATCGTGAATACGAACGACGTCTGGAACGAGAACGCGTACGGTCGTCGTGCTCGTTCCGGTTCTCTTGTTCTGTTAGCTTCTTGAAGTACCTGCGAGGGATGATTATTTGTTATTTATGTTGATTTTGATGAAAATTGGTAAAATATATAGTCCGAAAACCTTATCAAGATTTCAGGAAGCTTCAAACAGGTCAGATTCGAATGTAAGAGGGCAATGACTTTCAGATAAATTTATCACATTAAATGTAAATGATAGTTAAAGCCGTAGAGTGACATTATCCATTGCTAAGAAATTTCAGGATAAAAAAAAAACACAATTTGAATCACGAGTGTATCGAGTAATCCTAATTTAGATTATTTAGCGAAATGAGTGATTGAAAGATGCACGAGAATACAACATATATTTGATCGCATGTTAAGCACAACTTTTCGCCTTTGTCTATGTAAAAAAATTTAAAGTACGTATTTAGGCAAATTTCTAAGAACTAAGTTAAGCGAGTTTTTTCGCAGCAAAAGTAATCTTTTCGATCTGGAACTGTATCAATTTTTTGGAGCTTACATTGATGCTAAGAATCAAGTCGCTAGCGAGAACGTTTGTACAAAATGATGCGGAAGTAAATACTAATATGTAATACTGGTGACTGGCGGCGGCGGAATTTTCAAAGTACTGCGGGCGTCGCCGTACGCGTAGGTAATACTAGTGGCATCGCAGTACTCACATGTAATACTGGTGACTGGCATCGGGGGCATCGAAGTACGGCATGCGGGCGCCGCGTCCGCGTCCCCGACCTCGCAAGCGCGGCGGGTAGTACGCGTAGGTAACACTAGTGACATCGCAGTACTCACATGTAATACTGGTGACTGGCATCGGGGCCATCGAAGTACGGCATGCGGGCGCCGCGTCCGCGTCCCCGACCTCGCAAGAGCGGCGGGTAGTACGCGTAGGTAACACTAGTGACATCGCAGTACTCACATGTAATACTGGTGACTGGCATCGGGGCCATCGAAGTACGGCATGCGGGCGCCGCGTCCGCGTCCCCGACCTCGCAAGCGCGGCGGGTAGTACGCGTAGGTAACACTAGTGACATCGCAGTACTCACATGTAATACTGGTGACTGGCATCGGGGGCATCGAAGTACGGCATGCGGGCGCCGCGTCCGCGTCCCCGACCTCGCAAGCGCGGCGGGTAGTACGCGTAGGTAACACTAGTGACATCGCAGTACTCACATGTAATACTGGTGACTGGCATCGGGGCCATCGAAGTACGGCATGCGAGCGCCGCGTCCGCGTCCCCGACCTCGCAAGCGCGGCGGGTAGTACGCGTAGGTAACACTAGTGACATCGCAGTACTCACATGTAATACTGGTGACTGGCATCGGGGCCATCGAAGTACGGCATGCGAGCGCCGCGTCCGCGTCCCCGACCTCGCAAGCGCGGCGGGTAGTACGCGTAGGTAACACTAGTGACATCGCAGTACTCACATGTAATACTGGTGACTGGCATCGGGGCCATCGAAGTACGGCATGCGGGCGCCGCGTCCGCGTCCCCGACCTCGCAAGCGCGGCGGGTAGTACGCGTAGGTAACACTAGTGACATCGCAGTACTCACATGTAATACTGGTGACTGGCATCGGGGCCATCGAAGTACGGCATGCGGGCGCCGCGTCCGCGTCCCCGACCTCGCAAGCGCGGCGGGTAGTACGCGTAGGTAACACTAGTGATATCGCAGTACTCACATGTCATACTGGTGACTGGCATCGGGGCCATCGAAGTACGGCATGCGGGCGCCGCGTCCGCGTCCCCGACCTCGCAAGCGCGGCGGGTAGTACGCGTAGGTAACACTAGTGACATCGCAGTACTCACATGTAATACTGGTGACTGGCATCGGGGCCATCGAAGTACGGCATGCGGGCGCCGCGTCCGCGTCCCCGACCTCGCAAGCGCGGCGGGTAGTACGCGTAGGTAACACTAGTGACATCGCAGTACTCACATGTAATACTGGTGACTGGCATCGGGGCCATCGAAGTACGGCATGCGGGCGCCGCGTCCGCGTCCCCGACCTCGCAAGCGCGGCGGGTAGTACGCGTAGGTAACACTAGTGACATCGCAGTACTCACATGTAATACTGGTGACTGGCATCGGGGCCATCGAAGTACGGCATGCGGGCGCCGAGTCCGCGTCCCCGACCTCGCAAGCGCGGCGGGTAGTACGCGTAGGTAACACTAGTGACATCGCAGTACTCACATGTAATACTGGTGACTGGCATCGGGGCCATCGAAGTACGGCATGCGGGCGCCGCGTCCGCGTCCCCGACCTCGCAAGCGCGGCGGGTAGTACGCGTAGGTAACACTAGTGACATCGCAGTACTCACATGTAATACTGGTGACTGGCAACGGGGCCATCGAAGTACGGCATGCGGGCGCCGCGTCCGCGTCCCCGACCTCGCAAGCGCGGCGGGTAGTACGCGTAGGTAACACTAGTGACATCGCAGTACTCACATGTAATACTGGTGACTGGCATCGGGGCCATCGAAGTACGGCATGCGGGCGCCGCGTCCGCGTCCCCGACCTCGCAAGCGCGGCGGGTAGTACGCGTAGGTAACACTAGTGACATCGCAGTACTCACATGTAATACTGGTGACTGGCATCGGGGCCATCGAAGTACGGCATGCGGGCGCCGGGTCCGCGTCCCCGACCTCGCAAGCGCGGCGGGTAGTACGCGTAGGTAACACTAGTGACATCGCAGTACTCACATGTAATACTGGTGACTGGCATCGGGGCCATCGAAGTACGGCATGCGGGCGCCGCGTCCGCGTCCCCGACCTCGCAAGCGCGGCGGGTAGTACGCGTAGGTAACACTAGTGACATCGCAGTACTCACATGTAATACTGGTGACTGGCATCGGGGCCATCGAAGTACGGCATGCGGGCGCCGGGTCCGCGTCCCCGACCTCGCAAGCGCGGCGGGTAGTACGCGTAGGTAACACTAGTGACATCGCAGTACTCACATGTAATACTGGTGACTGGCATCGGGGCCATCGAAGTACGGCATGCGGGCGCCGCGTCCGCGTCCCCGACCTCGCAAGCGCGGCGGGTAGTACGCGTAGGTAACACTAGTGACATCGCAGTACTCACATGTAATACTGGTGACTGGCATCGGGGCCATCGAAGTACGGCATGCGGGCGCCGCGTCCGCGTCCCCGACCTCGCAAGCGCGGCGGGTAGTACGCGTAGGTAACACTAGTGACATCGCAGTACTCACATGTAATACTGGTGACTGGCATCGGGGCCATCGAAGTACGGCATGCGGGCGCCGCGTCCGCGTCCCCGACCTCGCAAGCGCGGCGGGTAGTACGCGTAGGTAACACTAGTGACATCGCAGTACTCACATGTAATACTGGTGACTGGCATCGGGGCCATCGAAGTACGGCATGCGGGCGCCGCGTCCGCGTCCCCGACCTCGCAAGCGCGGCGGGTAGTACGCGTAGGTAACACTAGTGACATCGCAGTACTCACATGTAATACTGGTGACTGGCATCGGGGCCATCGAAGTACGGCATGCGGGCGCCGCGTCCGCGTCCCCGACCTCGCAAGCGCGGCGGGTAGTACGCGTAGGTAACACTAGTGACATCGCAGTACTCACATGTAATACTGGTGACTGGCATCGGGGCCATCGAAGTACGGCATGCGGGCGCCGCGTCCGCGTCCCCGACCTCGCAAGCGCGGCGGGTAGTACGCGTAGGTAACACTAGTGACATCGCAGTACTCACATGTAATACTGGTGACTGGCATCGGGGCCATCGAAGTACGGCATGCGGGCGCCGCGTCCGCGTCCCCGACCTCGCAAGCGCGGCGGGTAGTACGCGTAGGTAACACTAGTGACATCGCAGTACTCACATGTAATACTGGTGACTGGCATCGGGGCCATCGAAGTACGGCATGCGGGCGCCGCGTCCGCGTCCCCGACCTCGCAAGCGCGGCGGGTAGTACGCGTAGGTAACACTAGTGACATCGCAGTACTCACATGTAATACTGGTGACTGGCATCGGGGCCATCGAAGTACGGCATGCGGGCGCCGCGTCCGCGTCCCCGACCTCGCAAGCGCGGCGCCCGCGGCCGGTACACGTCGGGCGGCGGGTAGTATGCGCCGCGCACCGGGTAGTACATCGGGTTGGCTGCGGGAAGCTCTAACCTTCACTTGCTAGCTTTTTTGGGTAAACATTTCTAGGCAATTTATAGAAACTATTGCTGGCGACACGTGACTCGGCACGGCGACCCTTAGACTATGGAGCAATTTAATTGATCGAGCGAGCGGCTCCATTTCGACAACTGGCCAATTTTGCTTTTGTATCGGAGAAATTTATGATGAGTCAAGACTACATTCTCAACCTGTATGATTTGGTCCTCAATTTATTTTTGTTTGTTTACTTTATTAAAGTAAATAGTATTTAGTTTTATCTGTGCTAACCTAACCTGTATCTCTACCATGAGATTTCTTTTTTTTCGTTGGGAAGTTTTTAATTTAATTACCCTCTAACTTCCATGGGCACTTTACATTTTCTGTATACAAAATTGTTGATGGAGTCCCTATTGTCTAAGTTATTAAAATGTCATGGCCGTGGCACTGTTCGAGAGGTTAAAACTACCTAATTAAGTAGAAGTTCTGTGATCAGTAGACAACACGAAAGGCTACTATTACATAATACCTATATTCATACGCTACGAACTTTCCCCATTTTACCCTTCTTGTTTTTTTAGCAACCTGTGGGGAATCCTATAAACAATGGTTCCTTCAAACATGATGTAAATCCGTTCATAAGTAACGCTCAAGTCAAACACACTTTCCCTCTTTTTACCCCCATATTTCCCTCAATCGATAAAATCTCATCAAAACAAGCTAATTATTAAAAATAAAAAACACGACTGACTGCTATACACAGATAACCCCCAATAGATTGAGTATCATTCAATGCTTGTTCGCGTCGACAGTCACCAAACTTAGAGGAAGTACGGGGGGTCGGGAGCGGTAGCTGACGTTACAATGTTGCAGGTTTAGTGATGTGACATTGAATGAAACTACCGAAACCTTATCGATTTTGTGTCACTTTTCTTGCAATCTTTATAGTATTATCAAACGCGCAATAACATTAATAATCGCACATATTTTTAACCGACTTCCAAAATGGAAGAGGTTCTCAATTTAGTTTTATGTTTGTTATCTCATATCTCCGTCATTTAGGAACGATTTGGATAATTCTTTTTGATGTGATACCTAACGGTTTATAAATCTATGAACGCCGGATACATGCACGAAAAAGTGTCAGGTTCCACGTGCAAAAGAGAGCGCGGAACAAGCCATAGAGAGGTATGATCGGCCTCGATATTATTTTGCATCAATATTTTCTTATGACTACTTTATCACGTAAAACTATCATCTCTAACAGACAACCAATTTTTATTTGAAAGGTATAACTGACAAATTGGTCCCATAGTCATAAAAATCTATGTATATACAAGGAATTAGGGTAACTCACTCTTTAGAATAATAAGGAGAATAGAATAAAACATGTAAACATCATTATTTATAAGTTTCGTTTTAAAATATTGTAGCGGGAGCGAGGTAGCATGCTCGACCGCCACAAAGGTAAGATGGGGAACCGTATGGCTCTGACAGTGTTGCGTCGGAGGCCTCTTATATAGTCAGCCAAGTTGCGAACCCCAAGTATCGCTCAACGCCATCCAGTGGCCATGTTGCCATCCTGTAGTTGAGTCTAGTAATTCCAGTGGCGCAAGTATAGAGGTCGCCACAAATATATTGAGATACTTAATCCATTTTTCATTTTTCGTCGGGCTTTTGGAAAACCTTGAAATAAATTACATAATTAAAATCTTTAATTAAATTAAATTAATAAGTCGTAATAAACAATCGATAAAAAATTATTCTTTCAAATTGAAAGGGGTAACATCACTACGGTAAAACGTGACTTATCGAAAAAAAAGGAAAACATATAGTTGACACTTGGGAAAGAGAGAGATACTTGCAAAAGACATCAACGTCACCCCATTTTGGTACTCTGGTTGTTACATAGTTCGACCATTATAAAGTGAACTCTGCACTTAATTGTATTAAATTAATTAATAAACTTACCTGTGAAAATTTATACCATCCTTTTGGAGATTTGATGTCTTTGATGATTTTCTGCACCATTTTATGCAACATGTACTAATTTTTACACACTCAACGAACCTAATAGATTTTTTCGGAAATTTTCACGAAACAACCTCACAGCTCTGAGTTCTGGTCGCAACTAATGAAAGGCCTTTAAGCAATTTCATTTATCTGTGCAAAAGCATATAAGTGCGATGACCGCGGACGCCCATACAAGCGGAATCTATTGGGGGTTATCTGTGCTGCTATACAATTCATTTTTTTTTGTCACAAAAATACATTAAAACATATAAGTTATTAACATTTTTGAAATCTCCTGTTAAACCTCTTCCCCACTCAAATACGTTACTCGGTTTTTTTTTCAGTCTGCCTTTTATAACATATAGAAGTGTCATTAGCGGACCAGTTAACTTCGGCAAACACTACGGCACTTCTAACTATTCTTATTTCTGTGGGCGTCCCGCCACGCGAGCGGGGTTCGCGTCAGTGTGAACGGTCCTTAATTGCGTATAAAGTCCGCCATTTTGTTTTTATGATGACGTCACATACACTATGACACTCGGAAGAAAGCAAAGAATCTAAAGACACCTCATACGTCTATATCCGTTAGCCGTTCTTGACTTATGGTGAAATAAGGAATCACACATACATACAAAAATACATGAACGCTAAAAACATAACACTCTTTGGTCAGTCGTGTAAAAAAATAAGTAAATCATTGAATAAGTGTGCCAAGTTTCAGAACCAACATATTTACTTTCAGAAGCAAAATTTGCAAATCTGTAAATGGAAAATTTCGCTTGCTTCGCTCACTCAATCAATCAGCTGGAGCAATGTCGCGCTAACAAATTCAGAGGAAATTTATTAAAAATTGCCCGCTTCTTGCCTAATATTTCGCGACATCATAACTAACGGATGTTTACACGATTTTGGACTTTGAATGAGTTAGAAAACTTCTGAGCTCTATTTCACCAAAATAAAAAGTTAGATATGTATTTAATGGCAAGTCTTTTCCTAGTTCATCAAGAAACGGCGCTTGTTTTGTTATGAACTGGAAAAAGACTTCTCCATTGTGAAAACCAAAAAAAAAAAAAGAATTTATCTTGAAGAGTATACAAATAAGTCTCGAATGATGTATACATACGTCCACATTGCGAAGCTAGTTCACTTCACATTATAGTCACATTTTAACACTTTTTCATCACTTTTTTTGCACTTTTAATATGATTTCCGTTTCACAGAAACGCATAGTTCAAATGACACAATCACATAAAATCCATTGTGATGCTGTGGAAGAAATATGAATTAATCATGCAATAGTATAAATCGCATTTAAGTTTGCCAGTCGAACTTTAGATAGTCTGTTTGGTGGGCTTCATTTACCACTAAGCCCACAAAACAGATTACTCAGCGGGCTTTTTGTATAAACTAATTGAGCACTCCAGGAATCAAATTATCTTGGTTTATAATAGTAAAATATAGTTACCATAAAAAAAGTATACAAAAACAAATAATTCTGTCACATTTATATGACAAAAAGTTATTCAATATATGAGAGTGACTTTAGCGATAGGTATGGCAGGCAAACGCTCTATGGACCGGCAAACTTAAATGGGACGTTGTTTTATAAATCAGGAGCCTTATTTTTGATGTGCAACTATGAGTCATCAAATGAAATTCGAAGAAATGTTGAATGAAAGTCGATCCACCCACCGATTTTGCCTCATGAAAATCATTCAATACCGAACAAAAAGCCTTCGATATCGAACGAAAATCATTTGATATCGAACAAATATTATTCGACACGCGGTTTTTGCGTGAGTCACACTTTTCAAAAATAGCGCTCCTATGATGATCTACAACTCTATAAAACAATAGTACAATGAGGGTAGTCTGTAAAGATACTCATACTTTGCGGGAACGGGTAGCCTGGCGGGACGCCGTACGGGAACCCGAAGCCGTAGCCCGGCGGCACGCCGTACATTCCTGTAGGCAAACAGTGGAAATTTAAATTTGAATCGTTATTATTTATCTAAAACTTTATTGAGCAATTAGTACACCCCGGACACTCCATAAAACAGCGACGAGACCAGTACCTATTACAACGACTACGATTCGGTCGCTTACGCACGTGCGTGATGTGTGTGTTAATTACTCGTAGAGTTGCATTGTACCGTATCTGCGCGCAGTGGCCGTGCGGCAATAGATTCTCGATTGTTACCCTAAATCTGCGTGGTGGTGAGGTGTAGTATGTGTTTCGGATGGGGGAAAGTGAGTGTCCGTTCTTAAGTACTTTTAATAATTCTGTGCTATATACTTATTTATTTCAAACTTTATTAACTAATATGATAAAATATGGTGGACATTATTTATTTATTAGCTACTAACAACAGGTAAAGTTTAATTAATGCTATAATACAAAGGGCCTTTGCCCAGCATACAGTGGGACAAAAAATAGTTTAACACAATGTATGCTGTGCTGAGGATCGGACAGAACAAAAGAAAATCCATTGTTTTGTCAGGTAATCGGTTTTAAGACCTCTGGAACAGCGAATGAATTGATGAGTTAATGATGATTTAAATTACCTGTAGCTTTCCCATACTCGAACTCCCTCTCAGGCGTGGTCAGCCTTTCAGTTTTGATTCTTTTGAGCTTCCTGTCGTCATCAGACGACATCGAGCTGACGGAAGACCCTCGGACCGGTTTCTTTGTTTCCAATGCTGAGCGGATCACTACGCGACCTGCAATATCAAGAGCTTATTGACTAAAAGAGCCAAGCGAGCAAAAGTCTCAATTTCGCAGGTTGCTAGAAAAAAAAGGGGAAATTTCATAGTAGCATATATACATATTTCAAATGACTGTAGCTTGTTTGCAAAGTCTACAATAGTAGACTTTGCAAAAGTTTTGGGAATACCCGAAACTACTTATATTTATACGTCGACAATTCCGAAAAAAGGGTCAGGTTGAAGCTGCACTATCAGTCACGTTAGTGCAATAAAGTAGGTGGTGACTGAGACGTCAAGAGTCTAAGAGACGCCCTCAAGTCCTATAACATACTGTTTTAGCGTGCGCGCGTAGCTTCTTCAAAATAACAATAATAAGAAAAAAATTGTGCACTAAGAAATCTACCTGTGGCAGTTTCAGAAGTAATTGTTTTCGTAAAAAAGATATGGAAAATAAAAATGAACATTAAGAAATCCAAAAAATACATCTTCTTTATTGCCCACATACAATAATAATTTAAAACTAGATATTTTTGTATGTTTACCTTCCAGTGCGTCTTTAAGTTGATTACGCATCTCCTCAACCACTTTCTCTTGCAGCCGCTTGAAGTGATCCACAACTCGTGACCGCTCTGACCGTTTTATCACGTGCCGGGTACTGGAGTTGTTGTACTGGAGTTCGGGACGCAACTGCAAAATTTTACGATCACTAGTTTAACTGTTTTGCTAACATTAGCATAGTTTTAATTTTTAAGACAAAGATTTAATTTTGTCTCTCAACACCACCTATTAGTTGAATGGTAGAAAAAGACCACAGCTTTAAGTCCACTATTTACATTATTTGTAGTTTAAATAAATTAATTAAGAATGAATTAATATAATAGCTTTAGTATGATCCAGAACATTATAGAACTATTTTGTTATGTCAGAGGCAAGTTTGATTAAATAAAGTTCTTTTGCACAGCACTTTAGGAGGAAGTAGTCTGGTATGATAAGCTGTGAGGATAGCTGGTTGGGATGATTTTCCAGTCTAGATTTGTACTTCTACCCTACAAGGTTGTTAAACCACGTAAAGAATTATAATATTACACAAAAGCTACTACTGCTAATGTGCAAATATATAATCATGAACATACCTCAATTCTCTTGAACAGTTCCTCCATAAGTCTGATTGCCTGCAATCGCTTCTGAGCCTTCAAAAGTTTTCGCTGTTCCTCCAAAACCTTGCTGTTGATGTTCAAGTTGTCTTTCTGCATTAGCTTGGCCAGTTGTTTCTTCTTGCGTCTCTCTTCTCGCTCTTTCATTTTCTCCAGCTTATCTAACTCAACCCTTTCGGCTTTTTGTCTAGAAATAATAGTGTTATGTTATGGGCTAACGGTTTAACATTATATTGTAGCTTACTTAATTCTAATAAAAAATCATACAAAAGTAGGCAATGTCTTCACACAGGTACAAACTTGTTTTATTTTATCAGTAAATTAGAGTCATTGTTAACAGTGATCAGAACTTCATATTACATGAAATAATACATAAAAATTAAGAAAAATTATGATAAAATAAAAAACATACCTTTCTTTAGCCTGTTTCTTAGCAATCTTTTCTTTCTCCATTCTCTCCTCGTCGTCCTTGGCTCTCTGACGCGCCGCCAGTCTCTCACGCACGATTGCTCTGCGCTTCACAGCTGCATCGGTCATGTGCTTTGTTTTATCAAAATCAACTGTTATCCCGCACCACTCTGCCATGTCGTCACGTTTTCGCAATAGTTTGCGCCCCCGCAAGGCGTCCATGCAACGGACAAACCCAACATACTCACTAAACTGTACATATGCATCAAAATACAAATCAGCATTTTGTGCTGGAGTGCTTATCCCCCTCATATGAACTTTCATCTGCATTCTAAATGGATCTGCACATGGAATGTCCACTTGACGTACAGAACCAAATTTTTCAAAGACTTTCTTGAAAATATTCTCTGATGGAGGTGCATCATCATCTTGGTCTCTGTGATGAACAAACCAACGAATTGGTAGATTCTCTATATGTATAGTATCAGGCCTTTCACCTGGTTTCATCTCATCCATATCAGTAGCATCACGGAAAAACGAATCCCAGGAATGTCTACTAGGGAAGTCAGATTTAGCTTCTGAAACCTTCACCTTTAACGGCTCCGGAAAATTATTTAATTGTATAACTCTGTCATCAAGTCTAGCAAGAACTCGCTGCAACTTGCTTACATTGTCTAGCTCCGCATCAAATCTTATCACTTCGGAACTATGCTTCGACACTTTGAGGACTGAGAAACCATCAGGTTGGATCATCTTGCGTAATTTCTCCATCAATTCCCAGTTGGATATTGACTTGTTGTGGACCTTGTGGGGAGGAAGCTGGATGGAAATATTAAGTTTTGCGAATGGCTTTAAATACAAACGCTGAGGCAAGTACAGGGCCACAGCGTCTGAGGTGTCCCTACATACTTGTATATTCATTTTAATGCCTGCTCTTAAACTTACAAAATACAAAAACCTAAGCCCTAATCAATTTCAAACAGAAACAATAATACGAATCGGAATGACAAACGAAATCTTTCTAATCAACAGAAATGAAAATGAAATGTTTTAAGAAATGACCAAAGCAATGCTCAGCTCCCATTGTGTATCCAGACCACAACGTCGTCAAAAACAGTTTCAACAATAAACAAAATAGTTTCCGGGATTATTTGCACACGCTATTTGTAATGAAATTCAAGTTAATCTAGGTTTTATAATCCACAAATTAGAAATATCTTAATCTTGATGAAATTACTAAAAAAAACTGTAAAATTCATTCTTTGAGTCAAAGAGAATATTTTTTTGTGCTTCTATTAATGTCATCTATCATCAGTCATCAGTAGGCTGTCAATTATGTTTTTTTTTCAACTTCATCTTGTAGCACAAGCATCGAAATCACACAGAGCATCATCCATGCAGGCATTCCTTAAACCACTGCCTAAAAAGGGATTGGATCTCGTTTTCTTAACCGCTCACGTGTCCAGCGCGGTTAACGTAAAATACGTCGATTGTCCGTGCTCCGGACCAAAGTTAAGCTTTGCCACACTAAATTAAGACTCGAGAGACTTAACTGGCCTGCATATGGCACTCGACCTCTAATAAAATATTGATTTACCATAACCAGGAGCCTAACTATCACCTCTAATAGCAGGGCAGAAACAATACTTTGTGTGCGTGTTTCGATGCTCTTTGAACCAGTCTGCTTAATTTTTGCGAAATATTTTTTTAAAACACTACTTTTTTATGTATTCGTATTCGTCTTTATTTTCATTATGTATTCGTTCGTACATTTATATAGCGCTCATTAAAGTTTATGATTTCGTAAGAGTAATGACCATGATAATACCACCAATTAACTACCATCAGGCATGACACTTCTAAAACCACCTAGGAGCCCTTCTGACTTGACCCACACAGTACAGGGCGTGTCAGGGCACAGAGTGGCACCACAGAACGTGGGCGCGGCTAATCTCTATTTCTGGGCGCCACAGGTGGGCACTAATAACTATTTGTTGACGCCACAGGTGGGTACTCATCTCTATTTATAGGCGCCAAAGAAAGTGGGTGCTAATCTCTATTTGTGGGCGCCACAGAAGGTAGGTTCTATTTTGTATTTTGTGGGTACCACAGAAAGTGGATGTTAATCTCTATTTGTGGGCGCCACAGAAGGTGGGTGCTAATCTGTATTTTGTAGGCGTCACAGAAAGTGGGTGCTAATCTCTTTTTGTGGGTGCCACAGAAAGTGGGTGCTAATCTCTTTTTGTGGGCGCTAAAGAAAGTGGGTGCTAATCTCTATTTGTGGACCCCACGGAAGGTAGGTTCTATTCTGTATTTTGTGGGCACCACAGAAGATAATTGTTAATCTGTATTTTGTGGGCGCCACAGATGGGAGCAATTCCCACTTTTGACCCACCTCTATTTGTGGGGCCACCATAGATTTTTTTATGAGTACATGTACGTCAAAATACTTCTGGGTGCCACAGAAGGTGGGAGCCTTAGATTAATAATTGGTCTCGCGCGCTCGACTAAATACCGTCGGCATACTAGAAAAATTCGGCAACTAAACCCTTGCCGAATTCGGCATACTTGCGGCATACCCGCGTCAGTTGGATGTGTAGATAAATTTAAAATTGAATGTAAAAGCAGACGCAAAATGTGCAGTTTGCGTAGTCAAACTGTGTAAGAATAATACTAAAAGAAATAAGAAAGATACTGGTATTACATACCATCAATAAGTATTGTATAATTTCGAAATATGGACATAAATTACTCACGAAAATAATATAACCCTAAAATATGCCGCGAAGTACCGCTCGGTGCTCAATGTTGCCGTGTATTAAAAAATCCCAAATTCCCCGAGGTTTCGATTTTTATTATTTAGATATTTTGTTTTTTAACTCCCGACCCCAAAAGAGGGATGTTGTAATTTTGACTTTTTCTGACAATTTTATCTGTCTTTAACATCTTATTTCTTTAATGCTGGTCTGGAAGAAAAATAAATACGTGGAATGTACTAGCTGCTTCTCTTCCCGCGCAGACCATATAAGCCGGTCGAGGGAGTGGGCGAAAATCGAAGAACCATACCTATCAGTAGGCGATGCGACTAGCAACCTATCACTATTTTGATTCCATTTCCACTTTACGCCCACCAACATTCTAAATATGGCCTTTGGGTAGTTGGTACCCCGTAGGGTATTGTTGCCGGATAATCGATTAATGGAATTTGGGTTTTTATAAGAAATCTAGGGTATTGATATAATAAAATTAATCGATTTTTGACAATTAATCGAAAATAATCGATTATTGACTACAATACCAAACAATTAGTCGATTATTGAAATGGGTCGATATAAATTATATCGATTTAATCAACATAGGTAATCGTTTATATCAATGGTTATTAATCGATTATGTATCTATAGTATCGATATAATCTAATCTGTAGTATTGATTTTTTAGAATTCATGAAAAATAAACGATTAACAATAATACCAAGCATTTCAGGCACCGGTACTATATACAGATATACCGGAACTTGGCGGCGGGATGAACAGCGGGCATAAAACAAATCATCGTCATTCAACTCATACAGAAAAAAATATTGTACTTACAGAAATATACATCGATAGTATCAATATCGATACTATCGATATATGATCACTATCGATAATCGATACCTTAGATTATATTTTCAACTATCAAAGAATCGATTATTATTCGATGTGTAATCGATTTTCCGGCAACACTACTGTATGGAAAAAGGCCATGATAATATGTATGTACTAGCTGTTTCCCGCAGCTCCGCCTGCGTCAAGCTAAGTCGTAGCCTATGTTTGACTCGGACATCCGTACTAAATTTCATGAAAATCAATTCAGCGGTTTAGTTGTGAAAGAGTAACAAACACCCATCCATACTTACAAACTTTCGCGTTTATAATATTAG
This sequence comes from Euzophera pinguis, assembly GCA_947363495.1. Classification (NCBI taxonomy): domain Eukaryota; kingdom Metazoa; phylum Arthropoda; class Insecta; order Lepidoptera; family Pyralidae; genus Euzophera; species Euzophera pinguis. The sequence continues at coordinate 4,544,751 of OX376168.1, forward strand.
TAGGATGTGTATGTCTTTTTATTTACTTGTATTTAAGCCCGGGTTACAACTAAAAGGTCAGTAATCAATTAACTCCAAGCTAAATAAAAAATTAAAGTAACGTTTAACATACTGTACTGTGTAATAATAATTCAAATGAAAGTTTTTTTTGCAATTTTAGGATTCTATATTAGAATTATAAAATAAAGTAGACAAAAATTAACCATTTCCCCTACCTTATCTCCGAAACTATCGATTCCAGAATTTCGATGAATAAATTACAGAAAAACCTATGAGATAATTTTAAATTTGTTTAGGAGGTCCAAATGGAGAAAAATAAAAAATCGTACAGAAACCTCTCCACGCGAGCCGACTCACACTTGGCCAGTTTTATTTTAATTTCAATTTAAAGGATTTTCTGAGCTACTTTTTATAATACGTAACAAGACGACAGCAATTAATAATTTCCCCATTGGTCAGGCACCAGTCAAGTAGCTTGCAACACCATAATCGACGCTAGTGTGCGTCTTGCACATTGTTTTACACACACTTTCCTATTAAGTGGCCGCATTCTGGAAACTGATTTTTCTTCACAGCGCGGTATCTAGTCGTAACGCCGCGGAGACCAATATTAATCTATGGTGGGAGCATATCTCTATTTATGGGCGCTAATTTATATTTGTGGGCGTGGGCGCCACAGGTGGAAGCAAGTCCGACTTATGAACCACCTCTATTTGTGGGCGCCACCATAGATTTAGTATTCTTTTGCGTACGTCAAAATGCCTGTGGGCGCCACAGAAGGTGGGCTCAATTTGTGGGCCCACCTTCTGTAATTGTGGCACCACAGAACAAAAGGTATTTCTAGCGTAAAAACTCAAGCATGCAGTTACAAGTTTCTATTAAATTAAAGAAAGAGTTAAATATTAAAAGATTTTTTATTTTTGTTTAATACAGAATCAATGGCTCTACAACGACACTGTATTCGATATAAAGCCCCATAAAACTGTAATTTACATCAGATATCCATGCAGCATATCCGCACTTACAGCTATGTCATAAATAATTTAGCGTATAATATACACAGCTTTGCATACTATAAAATTAATCTCTAGTTCGTGATTGTAACGAGGCTTATTTAAATTAATATTAAACGCGTTTGACGCAAAATTGCACTTCACGAAATCAGCAATTCGCAAAAATTGCATTAAGTATCTATTTTTATACACTATTTATAATATGAAATGTTTTATTTTTTTCTTTTTCACCGGTTGTAACAGAGGGTAAATAAATACATTTTTAAAATAATATGCGAAGTGCTCATTCAACAAAATGTAAATTCGCATCAAACATCACGGGCTTCACCCACTTCACGCGCCAGTAAACTTAAAACGCATCAGGTCATTAATCAATTATAAACAAAAGCTAAGTATACATAGATTTTGGATTTATAATCAAATATTGTAAGATGCTTGCGGTAAACAAAAAATATTTACATTTTGTACTATAAATAAGAAAAACGTATTTGTAATACGCAAATAATTTTTTTTTTTGTCCTATCTGTAACAACAAAGTTATTAACTTTTTGTTGAAGTGTACGGGAACTCTTCAGTTCAGTTACTGTCCAGTTTGGTGATACCTATAAAAAATAGGGATTTCACGGATGTGTGTAATAATGATTTAAAGACAATTCAACACATTGATTTCGAAAGATAACGGCTTGAATATACCTACAACAAAAATTGTTATTGCTTTTCACAACTTTGATCTAATTAAACTAATGGGAACAAATCACTGGTATTACTGCGAACAAAAGTTGAAATCAATAACAGAAATGATTATTAACAAATAATCTATTGTCAATATTCACTTACATTATCTATTGACAAACTTTTATTGCCCGATATGAAACCCCAAACTTTATAGCAATTTGCCTATAGGAACCAACATTAATTTCTCGTAATAGAAATCCATATTTACAAAAATTTTATAACTATACAATATTCATGTCATTTACGTGGCCAGGAACGGCAGATCGTGATTCGCGGTATTTTAAGACACAGCTACATTTCTGTCGGCACAAAAATATGCTGAAATCTTATTGCCTAATATTTATTTATTTAAGTTTTATATGTACACCTAACAATAATATCCACTATACAGCTGTTCCTGGCAACTTGTTTTAGTTTTAACTGATCTCGCACTGCCAAATTCAGAGAAGCTAAAAATGGAAGAGAAAGCTCAGCGTAGAAAAAAAATGACATTTTTAAAATTACAATTTATAAATTTTTAGTGTGACCGCAATTTGTGAACAGAGATTAATAACGTTGTGATGATATACCGCTAAGCGTCACTTACCATGCATCCCTAGCAACCACAGAAATAAGATTAGGTAAGTGTCATGTGGGCGTTTCCTCAGTACCAAAGTTAAGTAACGCCATATAAAGTTATAACTCGAGAGGCTTAACTGGTCGACATATGGTACTTCTACCTAATCTTATTTCTGTGCTAGCAACACTATTTACTCTTAGCCCTAAAATAATGCTTACATTTTCAGCCGTAAACTAAAACTTTTAAGTATTATTTCGAAACTAATGTATTGCTAAAAATACACTCCTGCATAAATGCAGAATCTAATTATGCCCTTTACATTTGACATAATATAACCTCAACATACAAAAAATGGTTCTACACCAACCACGCAATACAAACTATCGAACTAAATAATTACATTCACAACTTTACTATGCTTTTGATACAGTATGAAATAATTACAAAATAAACATTTTCAGTCTTCTATTAAATAGTTCAATGGATCATACAATTTAGATCTTCTGATTTATTACAATACAGTATCATACAATTTGTACAGTGTGTAAATTGACAGATAATGATGGTTTACAATACACATATTCCGGCAGGAGTATACATTTAAATCCCACTCATGTGTTACTAACTCACTCAGGAAGCCCTCTATCGTCCCAGTGGAGACACACAATGTTTTTTTATGTAGCCAGCCTAAATCACGGGTCAAATCTAATCTTACATGAAAACGAATGGGTCATGGATCTACAATTTTTTTCTCACTTTTTACACACCAATTATTATTCCTGGGCAGAGAAAAACCAAATATGCCTGTCTTTATTGTCATATGTAAAAAAATCTTTATTCATACTATGTAAGTATTTTTATTTAGGAAAATGAGGCATCCGGAAAAATAATTTCATAAATTAGAATTTGTCCAGATAATAATTTGCAAAATTAGTAACTTATCTCCGACAGGAATTGTTCTTATCGTGTACTGGACTGTAGATTTAAAAAATATAATATTTTCATGTAAAATTAGCCAACAGTGTCACCATGTCAGTTAGCATTGCCACGCCATTGTCGAAAGAAGAAAACTTTGGAATTACTGTAGTACATTTTTATCATCATCACGAATTTAAGAGCTGGAGTCCTATTTTTGAAATATATGTCATATTATGTCGAATGAAACTCGTTCGATACCGAACAAAAATCCTTTAATATCGAACAATAATTATTCGACTCGCCGAATTTGCGTCACACTTTTCAAAAATACATACCTGGGCTCTCGTCGGTGCTCTACCGATCTTCCATTACTCTCGATTATCCCTTTTTTTAATACGACACGTTAATTTTTTTCTTTATTTGCTTCATATAGTTATAGCCTTGGTTTACCTGTGCATTTTTAATTATCCTAAATTATTTGTGATGTTCACTGACAATGTTTAACTAATAACCCTATTTTTAATTTTACTTCCCTTAAGTCGTTTTACTCAATATCATAAGGTATTCTGGAATCACTTTTCTTAAGACCCATTCTAAGGATTTTTCCCATACGTTTTCGAGCTGCTTCGTATGATTCATTACCACATTCTGGCTGATTACAAAGCTCCCAAAACCTATTACACTAGTTCCAATATTTTGCAAAATCGCAGCCCTCCGTAAAACATTTAATATGTATTTAGTTGAAACAAAGGACAGAATGAGATGAATATATGGCCTTCATTGAGAATTCCTGGCATGATAAAGGTCAGAGCTTTCCAATTGTTTTGTTCGTGGTGCCAAGAGATATTCTATGCAAATTGCAACTCAGTAGCAAGGACTCCATAACACCGCAAATCTGTCTAGATGCACAGGGAATGAGAACTCAGCTGTTCTAAAGGAGCATTGACACACGTGATACAAATAGCTCCAGAATGAACATGCGAAAATATTTCCAGTCGAATCAACACGTGTCGCCGGCAATCGGTCACGTAGCCGCTTCTTGTTCAGCTTGGGCGCACACCGGACTCTTCAGACAACAGCGGCGAAACAGATACCTAATACGACTACTCAGATACGGTCGCGCACGCACACGCGTCAATGTGTGTATTACTCTCAGAGTTGGTTATCTACACTAATATTATAAAGAGGAAAGATTATTTTTGTGTGTATGTTTGTAATGAATAAACTCAAAAACTACTGAGCCGATTTCAAAAATTCTTTCACCATTGGAAAGCTACATTCACCCTGAGTAACATAGGCTATATACCGCAGGTGGAGCTGCGGGAAACAGCTAGTTACTTATAGATATAGAATAACAACTAGATACACAGTCAAGAAGAAACGTCAGTGAAAAAGTGTCCAAAGAGGACTGTAGCAGAGACTGTTAGACACATGCATACTTTGAACGGTGATTGCATCAAATGCAAACAGTATTTACTTATTTATTACTTTCACAGTACCGATGAGAATTTTAAAACACGACTGAGTGTATCGTGCCCTACGGCGAAATGGGCAGACTTTTGGCTGGAACACTTTTCGAGTGCGATTGTGCATCTAGTTGTTATCCTACATCCGGGCAACCGAAGTGACATAGTTTCATTGTTTTACTCTCGGTGTTTACCCAAAATCTGCGCGGCTCGGTGCGGTATCTGTTTCGGGTGGGAGGGTGTTAGTGTCCATTCTACACGTTAGTACTGTTTCTCCCCACTCCTAGTTGGCTCGTGCGCGTTTAGGATGGCTGGGCTGCGCGTGTGTCGCTCTCGATGTTTACCGTAAATCAGCGCAGTGAGCTGCGGTATCTGTTTCGGGCAGTTAGAACTAATAATTCTGTCCCTACACACCTAGTTAGCTCTAGCGCGTTTAGGATGGCTGGGCTGCGCATTGTGGGCGGGTCGCGGTGGCTGGTGAGGCTCGTCGTTGGCGAGACCGGATCGCAGCATGTACTTGAACTGCGGCATGTGCTGCATCACATCTCTGATTTGAACTAAAGCCATGCCGTTCTCGCCGGCCGCCGCTGATTTGCACTTGCCCGAGTTGCGTAGCACTTGCAGTTGGGTGCTGTGGATAGACGGAATTACGTTACTGCTTGACGTGGTAAAAAATTAGCTAAGGCTTTGATATACTTTTATTTTTCTTACGATATACACATTTAATTGATTAAGGCGTTACTATGCGGAAGTTAGTTATTAGATATTAAATTTTGCTTAAAGGCTTTTATCTTGTGTTCGTAAGGTAAAACTCAATAACCTTCCAATCCTTTAGTCATCTCATCGCATGAAAAGAGACAGGGTGATTTAATATTAACACGCACTGCACCAATCAAATCAGAATGACAGACAGACCAAGAAAAAGAAGAATCTTTATCATAACTAAAAAATATAGTTTTATAGAATGTAATTTTGTGTGTTTATGTGATTATGTTGAAGTTAAACTAGGTCAGAACAGATCTCATGATTTGTGGAGGGCCTCGGTCGGCCGCTCCTTCGACTTGCTTTGGCAGGCCTCGCAATTTGAGGCTGGCTGGGTGCTGGAAGCGGGATTCGCTGCTCAGCCGCTTAGCCCTCCGGCCTTCGCCCAAGCGGGACACTGTGGATGTCGTCCTGCTGGCTGCTCCCCCACAGTTCGTAAGTAGTAAGCCGAGACACTCACGAGTTGGGTTTGTAGAGAGTGAGTCCGAGCGCGTCGAGCATGGCGCGGCACGTGCTGAGCGACACGCGCGGGAAGAAGTGGCTCGCCAGGTCGGGCAGCGTCATCAGCAGCTCCGTGTACTGGTACGGCTTGGCGTTGATGCACGGCACCATCGTGTTCTCCACCAGGGCTTTCTGGACCTGACCGACACGAGAATACCATACTTAGGGGCCGAATTCACCATCATCGTTCCTATCGATGTGGGTTGTTGATTTATGCTTATAAAAAATGGATAGCAGACATTTTTATTCTGGAGACAACAAAGTTCTTTTTACCAGATTTATATGTGGATTAACAGTATATTCTCAGTTTTACTGTGAAATGTAAATTTCATTATAGGAGAATAAATAAAAAATTTGCATTATCCTTGGAATAAAACTTATATTCAACTTTGGTGAAATCGGGCACTACATATATGTTAGCACTTCGATCCTAGCAGACAAGGCCATAGCGCCTACATGCCAGTGTTACTTACAACAAATGTAACATTATGGACATGTTTCCAATGGCAAACGTTCATTAGATGCCATTTGCACAATTGTTTCAAACATTCTATATATCTATCTGTTTCATACCTATCAGAGGTATTTATGTATATCGTTAAACATTAGTTTATTTTGTTATCTAAAGATATCATTCCAATAACAATATTTCAATAATTTTTAGGGTCGTTTATTTTTAAGAAATTATTTGCGAAATCTTTTAACCTTATAGCATAATGTCATTTTTTATGGTACAAAGTAGTACAACAGCAAAAAAACAGACGCAAAACCAGGTCAAGGCAATCTAGTTTCTGAGATGAGAAGTATCATTGAAGCTGTTATTAAAGTAAAAACATCATTTAAGTAATAAAAGAATTTATTTTTTTATCACAGTTGTGGTGTGTGTGTTGTTGTATTGTAGTTGTGACAAAGCCAAGATTAGCAAATCACATCACAATTTACTATGGTCCTTTTCCTTCCAAAAGCGAGTAAGCGAGACGAGGCTATACGAGATGGTAAGGGGACGATTCAATTTAAGCCTCTGAAGTCTTAACTTAATATGGCGAGGCTTAACTTTAGCACACAGGACACGCCCACATGGCATTAATACCTTATACTATTTCTGTGGTTTTCATAATAAAAGCAGTCTACTAAGCTTACCTTATACGGCGTATGGTTTCCAGTAATGGTTATATCCGGTATGGGCGTAAGCCGTTTGCGATTCTCCACGTTGTGAGAGGTTGAGTGGCCATTCATCGATCCAGCCACTTGAGGGGGCACACTGGAAAAGTAAAATAACATTTAGCTTTGAATAATCATTCATTCATATCGAGTGAGTTACTTGGTTTAGCGGCCCGCACGCCCTGGTGTCGGAGTTTTTCGGAGTGTCTTACGTTTTTACGACCATAGATGGCGGCCGGTACCAGCGACTTAACGTGCCTTCTGAATCACGCGATCATCTTTATCAGACGATCAAGTGATTCAAGCCTTCAAATTGGAAACAGCAAAAAAATACGATTCCCATGGGTATTGAACCCGGGACCATCGGCAAAAGCCTTAACCACAAAACCACACACACTGTATGTAACCTACTTATATATCAATACAACTAAGTAAGAAACTTTCTTGTTCATAGTCTGAGCCCTTACCAATCTGATTCCCATTTTTACCCGACTGCGCCAGAGGGAGGGTTATGTTTTTCGAGAGTATGTATGTTTGTATGTATAATTGTTTGGCACGCCCTGCAGCCTCAACGGCTCGATGGATTTTAGCTCGAGGTGTCGTTAGATTCGTATTTACTGTGAGAGTGACACTGGGTACATAAATTTAAAAAAAAAACAATATGTCGGATGTTTTTTTGGGGTTTTTCGTTACAAATTACACATTAAGGTAGTCCGGTGTTTAAATTTTTTAAATTACCGTTATCTTGTATATTTCAGAGGGCCCATATTGACTCACTTCAGTGATTTTCCGGTTGCCGGTTTACAAGTTCTAAAACTAACATGTCTAGAACTGTAGATCATTTAACCTCTTCGAAATAAAACTAGCAAAATAAAAGTAAATGATACGAAAACGAGCTTACACCATTGTTAATGGAAACTAAAGAAATTTATGAGTTGAGCAAATTGGTTGGGCAGTGGGGAAGAAGGGGATAATTCTGATAATTAGTTTAGAACTAAATGCACTAACTACTTTTATCAAAGCAAACAAAATGTTAGTAGGCCAATTTTAAAAATAGACCACAAAATCATGCTACATAAACATCAGTGGCATTACAATGGCGATTGGATAAGTCCATATAAAAAGGAATTTCTTTTATTGGATTTTATTGATTCTAAAAGGATTTTTAATATTTTAAGACGATAATGGGCATGAGGGAAAACGACATATGAATAGTTTCCCCGAAAAATATTTATCACAGATATCGCTGGAAAGATGGATATACGCGAATCACATGTCAATATGGTTAGGTGGCGCAAAACTTATCAAAGGCGAAGATTGCCACATCAAGTCTTTTTTTTTTTATTTGAGTTAAAAATCTCTGTTATTTTTTCATTTTTATATCGGTCTAACTCTATTAGCTCAGCTTACAGCCGAGAGCTTGATGTTATGTCGGCAAGTATTTTCTTCAAAACACATGGGATTCTAGGTGCAGTTTTTTGCAAATCTACAGTCGAGTTTTGTAGGTAAAAGTTGCTCACTTCATAGTTGACGTGTTGGCCGAACTCCTCACTAGAGGTGGGGGCGGCTGCTGTCCCATCGCCATTGTTATTGCACTGTTGGGAAACTGAAATAAACGATAACACAAATGTTTATGCCTCTAGCAGCCGAAGAAATATCGAGAACTAGTAATAAATAAAATAACATAGTATTTTTAATAAAATTTTAGAAATATTACTAAAATAATGAATTGGAAAAAAAAAACAAAGAATTTTCCTCTCTTAATGGTTTGTAACTTGTAATTAATTAGTGGTTAATAGTTATTTCCAAAACCCTTAAGTAAGCTGGGGAAAACCACCTCAAGTATTTAAAGGATAATTAAAATATTTGTGACTAAATTTTGTTTAGTAATAAGTCTGTTTGTTTAGTAATAAGTCAGTTTGAGCTTATTTACTTTGTGGTTTGGGGAATTACGGCTCCCACACCTGCATGCGCATAATCTTCCAACGACCGTTATTTTAAACTCGTGTCTATATCTACTAAAATACCTGTAGTGCATGTAGCTTTATGCTCGTAATATTCTAGTCGACAATGCAACAAATGTATATGGTGTTGATTCTGATACAAAAATATTTGGCCTGTTATGACAAAGTTACCTGTACATTTCGTTGATGTTGCGATCGATGTTGCGGCAACGCGGCGGCCGCTGCGGCGATGTTGTATCGCGCCGCCGCTTGCGCTTGTGCCGCAACTTGCGCCTGCAACAAAAAGACGCATTATATTTATACTGCAACACTTTCGTAGCACTTTTAAGTGTATATCTTACAGATATTTCGTATTGTTCATTCAGTAGACTATACAGATTTGTTTCCTTACAAAAATTCTATTCTACTACAAGACAATAATCAGGTTTCGAAAAGTGTATTAAATTGAAACCCTTGCATATTTTTCTCGAGTTTCTTTATTTCTAGGGCCAAGGAAACAAACATTTCTAAAAAATACTGACCGCAGATAGGTGTGTAGGGTGGGGAGTTTTATTTAGGCGAGCCAGGCGCGCCGCTGTCATCCAGTTATCTTCAATACGTATCGTCATCGCACCGTGCCCGTTCCGCAGTCACTGTCGCCCCGGAGATCGTTGACAGTCAGTTTAAGGCCTGATACTTATACTGGACAAATGTCCCGCTGCGCCGTTCCGCTGACGTCCTACTCCGTACCGCTTCCGCTTCGCATTCGCGGCTACGTAAGTCGTATGGCATAGCAGTCCCTTGTTGCGAGTAAGCACGCACCTGCGCCAACCGGAGCACCTGCTGCGTCTGCGCCTGCGTGAGCGTGCCGGGCAGACTCCACGTGTTGGCCAGCGCCTGCACGGCGGCGGCGGAGATGTTGGCGTGCGGCATCTGCATGGCGGCGGAGGCGGGCGAGTGTCGCGCGGCGTTGGGACGGCGACCGCGAGTGGACCCGCTCAACGCCACGCCGCCCGCCACGCCCGCCACGCTCGCCAGCACGCCCGGCGGCGGCGCGGGTGGCGCGCGCGTCCACTGACCGCCGCCTGATACGGACCCTGGCGACGACAATACCCATTCATCAACTCTTCCAAAATTGTGTAAATTACTATCTTACACATACTACTCTAATTTATTTACATCGCCAAATCTTTTTAAATTCCCGTTGCCTATTTATTTACTTATTAAAACCTCATGCTAAAAGCATTCTCTACCAGTCAACCAATGGGAGAAACAGAAAGATAGTTTGGCGCAAAAAAGTTATGGGATTGTTTGTATTCCTAGTGTTGTTCAATTTTTCGTGAACGAATTTTGCGCCATCTAGACTATATTTTAAGCCCGCGTAAGCGCTCATGTTTTCTTTACCTGTGGATCAGTGATCCTTTTGCAGTTTGATTTAGGTATATCTTAAAAAAATCTTTTCAATACCTATACAAACTTTTAAATTCTTACAAAAATTTTGAAACTATAACTTAAACCCATACAGTCAAGAGTGGGTTGCTACCACAAAATAATATAAAATATCACAATTATTTTGTAGCTAATGTAAGTAAAAGCAAAAAACTCAAGTAGTAGTATGGTTTTACATGTCAAGGCCGTACCTGAAGGTCAGCATCAAATATTGCTACAAAATTAGAGCCAAGTTCTGAATATTTTTTTATAAATAATAAAGTTTACAATAAGAAATTTAATTGCTATTTTTAATAGATATTATAAAAACCTTTTTGTTAATAATTTCTTATGTATTTATTGTTACACAAATAAAGAAATAAATAATAAATGCAATAAAAACCGCATTAGAATAGTTAAATTTAACCTTTTTATTATTAATTTGTTATAGTTTCAAAATGCAGGCTAACAATAATTTTCTAGGTTTAAACCAGAATTTCTCTAGGTTAACTAGTCCTATTTATGTTACACCATAGGCCAATAATTAAAAAATAAAGGTTTTTACCCGAGTTTAGCAATCAGTTGGTCAAGGTATTTTTATTGGAAGAATATAAGTAGGTATTTAATTAGTACTTTCAGTTGTTTACATTTTTTTCTTCATAATGGAATTTTCTCATGAATAACATTAAAATTAAATACCATATCATATCTGTACTATCTGTAGTATATAAAAACTTAATGTAAGGACTAAATCATACTATGTATTGAAGACAATAAAATAATTCTATAAACTTGGCCCCTTTTTGACATGACTTGATAATAAATAAAATACATTTGTCTTTGGTATCATTAGACAGATAAGGATTTTCTATTCTTTTCCTTGGAATCTCACCTTTGGCGGCTATCAGAAGTTGAGAGTCCACCACCTTGTTAGGCCAGTACTCCTCAAACTCCGTACCAGGAGGGAAATAGCTTTTAATGTCTGACAAACTGATCACAGAACATGTTTCACTGGCGAATAACTCATTTCTTATCCCCTGCACTTTACAACAGAATTTCAGATATGATAAGTCCCACCCTTTCAACTGGTCCGCTTTCAACTTTAAGTTTTCTGTTTCACCTTCAAAATAAAATAGAGGAACAAACTTCTGATTGTCTCGTACCGTGTATGGTACCACTGATTCTTTATTAATACGAATGAAACCACACTTGTCCTTAGCATTAGTGGTGCCGCGTAATAGCTTATTGTAACAAACATCTAAGAAATTATAAAATTCATAAGCGTCCGATAACCGCACTACCAAGTCCTTTTGTGTGAATGAATCTCGGCCAAACTGACCATCACAATGCCTGTTGTTGATCTCATTGAGAAGCCGGGCTTCGATTTCTGTGATGTAATAACTCCTGATGCAAGTACAGGAATAAATATCTGCATGAAGATAGTTCAGGTACTTGTTTAGTAGCTTGATTTCCACCATCCGGACGGCGACGTACTTCTCACCAGACCGGTAGATGTAAGGAATGTGACATTTGCCTAGCATGTCCCAACCGAAGTGACCCTTCCAACTGGCTTCATCAGGGGCGGGGGTTTTCTTGTCGGGGTCGGGCGCGGGTCGCAGATCTGCGGCCGCGGGAACGCCTGGCTTCCGCGCCAGGAAGTTGACGATGGCCATCTGCCCGCCGGGGCCTGGCGCGGGCCCCCCTACGAGCGGCGGCCTGGCTGCCGCCACCGACGCCGCTAGGGCCTTCGCCTTGTTGGCCTCCACCATTTTGGCGGCCAACTCCCTAATCTCGGCCTCGTCGGGCCTTTCGGTCTTTACCTTGACCATCGTAGTTTCTGTCATGGTTGCGATGCTGGTGATTTCGAGTCAAAACTGTCAAAGCGCCTCGTCCGATATAATTCTAGAAGACATTCTGACTCGAGTCTACATTATTTACGCCTACAACTGCCAGGTTTCACATAAATTTCAAGTAAACAATCCGCCGACAGAACGCGCGCATCTACTTATCACACTGCACTATTTTGACAGATACGGATTGCATTTGAACTGATAACACTTTAATTTTTACTAAAATAATTCACACTGAAATCCAGTAAACCGCACTGCATGCATCCAGTTCCATGTGACAAACAAACTTCTGAGAAACTTAGTTCCCACTTCTTGATTTTTCACTATATGTTTTCGAACTGTTTTCCCGATAATTGGAATTTTGTCAAAAATAATTATTTATTCCAAAAAAAATTGTGTAAACACTGAAGAAATATTTAATTTCCAATACCCGCTGTGGTAGGTAAAAGGAACATGAAACCCAAATTTTGTGCTCTGTTCAGGGAAATGCCCAATACCGTTTTGTAGTCTCGTGGGGAGTGAGCATTAGTTTAGTACATTTTTCACCTTTTGGTGACTCAGCATCAACAAAATGGCCGCCGACAAGGCTTTGTTGGCCAATCCAGCTATTGCTTTCGGTCATAATACCTACAAAAAGTCCAGTCGATGACGTAGGCGCACTCCCCACGAGACTACTAAACTTCTCAAGGACTTTTTGTTCTATTTTTAAATGATTTATTTCGGGTAAGTAAAGGTTAAAATGTAAAAAAATATTACTTACATTATTAATCTTATTTAAAATCAACTTTTCTTCATCTTTTATTTATTTCAAAAACTATCTCTTGAATACCTATAATTTAATTTACGAATGTACTTTTACAAAGTAATCACTATGGCTAGTCTCGTAACGCACTTATCGTTGTCGCTCAGACGTCAAACCGATAAAAGTCAATCAAAATTCAACCTTATCACCGGGCATTATGTTTTGTGTGTTTTTGTAACATTTTAAAAATCACCTTTACGTCAATACTCCACGAGACTAGTCGACGCGCGCATTCCACGAACAATAATTCCCCAGTGCGAGCGAAAGAGATAGCATTAACTTTAAGTAGTGTCAATGTAGGTATTTTACTATAGACGTAAAGAGAACGTTGGTAGGTATCTAATGCAATTACAAGCTTACGTAAGCACTTTAACCTACTTTTCAGCAAAGTAGTTCAGTATAGGTAGGTAACGGTATTTGTAAAAGTAGGTACCTATTTATGTAGATATAAGTACTTGATAATTTTTTTATTCAATTAAATTTATGATAGACCCAATCAATTAAAACGGTATGACGTCTTGGGTTACTATGTCCCATACCACTGTTAACGTTACGATTTGTGCACGTCGTCTCTAGTAAAATTTTTCTTCTTTTATCCATTTATAAAATTTGGCAGTGCCATTCCTTGGGCAGTGATAGATAAGACAGTGTATTACAGTGAGGTACAAGTAATAAGAGTCTTTCCCTTTGTTGACCGAGCGAGCGAAGCGTCCATTTCGACAATTTTGCTTTTGGATGGGAAAATGTATGTTCCGGGTTTAGATTATTAACTAATTGGTTTCCGCGACGCTACGACGTCGAGCGCGCGAGACCAATTTATTATAATCTAAGGTTCCGGGCTAGAGAAGAGTCCACATTTCTAAACGGACTTTTACGAAATAAACTTATGTATTTCTTGATTTATTTCAATTTTATTGTTGAGCTTTTTTTTATTGGGGGAAAAATGAGGGCAAAAAGGGGGAAAGTTTGCTATAACCTTAGATTAATAATTAGTCTTTCGCGGTCGTACCGCCGCGGAGACCAATTATTAATCTATGGCTATAACGTATTTTGAGTAAAAAAAAATTACGAATTCGACGAACAGAAACACGACCGTGAGCGACGATCTAAGCGATCAAGCAAGAGTATGAAATCGTTAGAAGCTGGCCACGAGCGATTTCGTACGCGGTTTTTCCGAGCGACGGGCGGATTGGGGACCGGCGGCGGGAACAAAGCGAGAATTTTGTCGAATAAGAAATAGGTCGAGATTTTCATGTCGAACACCAGAAAGTGGTCAACATTTTGAATTCGATCACCCGAAAGTGGTCGACATTTTGAATTCGATCACCCGAAAGTGGTCGACATTTTGAATTTGATCATCCGATAATCGTGGAAGTGGTCGAGATCTTCATGTCAAACACCAAACATGATAGACATTTTCATGTCGACCGCCAGAAGTGATCAAGACTTTCATGTCGAACACCTGAAGTAATCGAGATTTTTATGTCGAACTCCAGAAATATTCGACATTTTCATGTCGAACACCTGAAATCATCGACATTTTCGACAAAACTAAATACGTCCCCACGTCGGTCGCTGTCGCTCATCACTAAATGATCACTACCGCGGTTGGTGGCCTGCACATCGCCCCGCTCAAAGATCCCGCTGTCGCGTCGCTCAAGGACGTGAATGCGCCGTTAGCGCAATGCCTAAAAGCGCTTCAAAGAGGCCCGGGTTCGAACCCCGATAAGTGAAGAATTCTTTTTTTAAAGTTTTTTGAAAGTAATTGAATAATAATCAGATTAATTAATTTAAATTAAATAATATTGGTTAGGCATACTTTATTTTGTAATCAAGATCAGAACTTCCAATAAACAGTACTGATATTGTTTCTTGGAAGTTCTAAGTTTCTATTAAGTACTTTACTATCCGTAAGGGGCAGCTTTACAGTTTTGGTTTCTTTTTTTTTACTTTTTTTTTTGTTGTTCCATAACTCATTTATTTACAAACAACAAACAGCTACATTACATATAATACTCAAATTTAGTACATTTTTAAATTTTAACAATAATGCAGGCCACAGCATTGTTCACATATTAACTTATCCGACTGAATTCCTGTACCCAAAGAGCAAAACTGGACCCCTATTGCTTAAAGACTGCTGTCCGTCCCTCTCTCCGTCTTTCACCAGGTTGTATCTTATGAATCGTGATAGTTAAACACTTAGATTGATAACTCGTACTTGACCGGTTTTATTTAAACACCGTGAAATATTTGTCGTTTTGGACCCATCGTCCAGTGACTCCATTAATGCAACCTAACAAATTTCCCCAAGAAACTTAGCTCAAAACATGAAAAACAAATTTGGACTTCCCATAGTAAGTTAGGTCACGTGATGAGACATTTTGGGAGGTCCAACTATGGAGTAAAGCTGCCCCCTTAGATTAATAATTGGTCTCCGCCACAGACATATAAGACGTACATTTACGTCTTATATGTCTGTGGTCTCCGCGGTTATTAATCTATGTTTCCCCAATAAGGAGAATTTCGAAATATGGAGTCGCAGTTTTTGTCTACTTTATTTTATAATTCTAATATAGAATCCTAAAATTGCAAAAAAAACTTTCTTTTGATTTATTATTACACAGTACAGTATGTTAAACGTTACTTTAATTTTCTATTTAGCTTGGAGCTAATTGATTACTGACCTCTTTTTAGTTGTAACCCGGGTTTAAATATAGGTAAATAAATAGACTTACACATCCTATTAATATTATGAACGAGAAAGTTTGTAAGTATGGATAGATGTTTGTTACTCTTTCACCAACCGCTGAATTGATTTTCATGAAATTTGGTACGGATATAGTTCAAGACCAGGAGTCAAACATAGGCTACCTTTTGACGCAGGCGGAGCTGCGGTAAACATCTTGTACATACGAGTAGATATTAACATGGCCTTTTTCCATACAGTAGTGTTGCCGGAAAATACATTACACATCGAATAATAATCGATTCTTTGATAGTTGAAAATATAATCTAAGGTGTCGATAGTGATCATATATCGATAGTATCGATATTGATACTATCGATAATATATTTCTGTAAGTACAATATTTTTTTCTGTATGAGTTGAATGACGATGATTTGTGTTATGCCCGCTGTGCATCCCGCCGCCGAGTTCCGGTATATCTGTATAGTATCGGTGCCTGAAATGCTTGGTATTGTTGTAAATCCATTAATCGATTATTTTTCATAAATTCACAAAAATCAATACTACAGATTAGATTATATCGATACTACAGATACATAATCGATTATTATATTAAATTATTATATTATATTATATCAACCCATTTCAATAATCGACTAATTGTTTGATATTGCAGTTAATAATCGATTAATTGTCAAAAATCGATTAAATGTATTATATCAATACTTTCGATATCCTAGATTATTTAAAAAACCCCAAATTCGATTAATCGATTATCCGGCAACGATACCCTTCGGGGTACCAACTACCTAAAGGCCATATTTAGAATGTTGGTGGGCGTAAAGTGGAAATGGAATCAAAATAGTGATAGGTTGCTAGTCGCATCGCCTACTGATAGGTATGGTTCTTCGATTTTCGCCCACTTCCTCGGCCGGCTTATATGGTTTGCGCGGGAAGAGAAGCAGCTAGTACATTCCACGTATTTACTTTTCTCCCAGATCAGCATTAAAGAAATAAGATGTTAAAGACAGACAAAATTGTCAGAAAAAGTCAAAATTACAACATCCCTCTTTTGGGGTCAGGAGTTAAAAAACAAAATATCTAAATAATAAAAATCGAAACCTCGGGGAATTTGGATTTTTTTTAATACACGGCAACATTGAGCACCGAGCGGTACTTCGCGCCATATTTTAGGGTTATATTATTTTCGTGAGTAATTTATGTCCATATTTCGAAATTATACAATACTTATTGATGGTATGTAATACCAGTATCTTTCTTATTTCTTTTAGTATTATTCTTACACAGTTTGACTACGCAAACTGCACATTTTGCGTCTACTTTTACATTAAATTTTATATTTATCTAGACATCTAACTCACTCATCGGTCGCGGTATGACTGACGCGGGTATGCCGCAACCATGCCGAATTTGGCATGGTTTTAGTTGCGAATTTATGTAGTATGCCGACGGTATCTAGTCGTAGGGCCGCGGAGACCAATTGGCTAGTTAACTAAAAAATAAATTGTGTATATTATATATTTTATTGATAGAATAGACTATTTCGGAGATACAATTTAAACGAAAAAATTCTTCAAATTATATTTATTTTGTTATTTAATTTTAAAGATTTTATAGTGATGACGTCACGCAGCTATAAAGGCCATTTCGAACTGCAAGAAAGCAAAAATTGCTAAGGTATTAAAAAATATATATGTCAGTGTCAAATGTCAAAGTCAAGATGGACCGCGAGCCGCGAGTTGGTTTCTTGTTTGTTTACAATCGCCAAATACATAGATTAATAATTGGTCTTGCGCGCTCGACCGCAGCGGAGACCAATTATTAATCTATGCGCCAAATATTTAGGTACCCCATTTCTCGTATCTATTGCATATTGGCCTGTTTATTGGACTTTACTGCAGTCTCTTCATCCGTTTACATCTGATTTTTCAATAATTGGACACCGCTTCTTCATTATAATGTATGAATGAATGTAATTAGGTTATGTTTACTTGAACAGAGATGACATTTGACATGGGTGACAAGTACGTGAAGCGCTTAATTAGCGCTACCAAACAAAAAATATTTATTCACTACGCTGTGCTGCCAACCTAAAAAATTAAATGTGAATAGCCGGAAGTTATCCGGCTACGTCATACGTCAACCTTGCTAAAAAATGAAAGTCATTGGGTTTTCTGCGATTTTCTTAAAAAATACTTGCTTATCTAAAGATCCGATTAATGTAATCTGTTCCCTAAGCCTTCGAAAAATAAGAATCTTCGAAATGGTTTACGAATTAGACATTTTCATGAAAAAGTTTACTAGCCAATTATTAATCTAAGCACTAAACTTTGCATACAAACTTTTTCAAACCTTTACTTCTAAGGAATTTCTGCCTTTCTTGATATTTAAATGTTGTGTAATAAGATATTGTAACGCTGTAGAATTCGAAATAAATAAACATATATTTTTTTTATTTTAATTACCTTTTTGTGGTATTAAATGTAGAACCTCCTCCTTTTGTAAAGTCGGTTACAAAAAGGTAGTGCACGGCTAGGAATGTGGTCTGTAGGTAGGGTTGCCAACTTTTTTTTGGCGAAATATAGTATTTTTGAAAATAAGCTATCAAGAATATAGTACATTTCTAAAAAATATAGTATTTTATGGAAAAATGACAAAATGGACAAAGTTAAACCTATTTCTTTTTACCTATTTATATTGTAGGTGAAACTAAACTTCTTGCAATTTTTAACAATGTTTTGTATAAAACTATCTGTGGGGATTTTACTTATGTGTAATGTGGCAATCAGCCACATTTTTTGAAATAATCTTATCTTCTTCACGATGTCCTAGTTCTCTTAGCATATCTATTTATTTCATTTAGCTTTCTTAAGAAACAACAACTACCTAATAAGTGGAATTATGATATTACTAAAATCCCATAGAAAAAATTAAACGAAATGTTTTTTTTTATTTAAAATAATATTTTGTTGTCAATTTAATATTCAGAAGTTCGGAAATAATCATAGTTTTAGCATGTTTTTTAATCTCTCCTAAAGGCTAGTATAAAGGCGCGTTGCAAAATGTTTTAAAATGAGGGTTTGTTTGTTTGTAGATTTCGGTGCTGAAAATATAGTATTTTTGCGTACTATATTTTTGTTCAACAGTATATAGTACGCAGACCCGAAATATAGTAAAATACTATATAATATAGTACGGTTGGCAACCCTATCTGTAGGTGCCTGCCTGTTACCACGGCCTGTAATCTGTGGCGCTACACACTGACATCATTGACATTGACAATCATTAAAAAAATACTGGATAATGTTGCCAAAAATATACTTATTAACCTTATTGGTAACTTTTACCTTTTTCATTTGACCGGTTAGCCCCTTCTACACTATGTCGGGCTAATCTGCGAGCGTCCCGCGTGGGTTTTGCATCAGTCTATTTAGATGTTTTTCAAAGTATTTTTATAAGTTTTGTGAAAATATCTATATTTAAGTAAATTAACTTTTTACCACTTAAATTAAACTATTTTATTACGGGTCCTATCGCGTATTTACTACTTATTATTTTATTATACTTGAGTGGAATGTACCTATTAATAGTATTGATTAACTTTTTAATCTTAAACATCTATACATCTTCTTTACATCTATACATCTATCTATACATATAAATAAAATTGGAGTGTCTGTTTGTAATATTGAAATAACCGTTTTTTTACTACATGCATATGAATATATATACGGTACATGCACCAAAATATTTTTTTACAATTTTTGCCTGTCTGTCTGTTTGTTCCGGCTAATCTTTGAAATGGCTGGACCGATTTTGACGGGACTTTTATTGGCAGGTAGCTGATGTAATTCGGAGTAACTTAAGCTACGTTTATTTTAGAAAAATAAAGTAATGTTGCAATGTCCAAGTACTGCCCACTACCGCGCGCAGCTCACGCGCATGCCACCACATAAAAAAAAAACTAAAAAATTAAAGAATCGACTGTTAGGCGGAACGAAGTTCGCCGGGTCAGCTAGTAAATAATATTGTAATGATTTAGCTATGCCAACTCTAACCCCCGTATTTTTAAACATAACCCTAAGGACGTCCTTCACTCAAACTCATTGGAGGAAACTTTAAGGAAGTCCTAGAACTTTCTTGAAAACGATATCTAATATAATATAATAATACAGACTATTACTGACTATACAGATTATTTTCAATAAAGTAAAAAATAATAAAAGTAAGTACTTAATTACTTATGTATTTAGAAACCTAAGCCAAAAATTACAAAAAAAAAAACTGATTTGTAACCATTTTATTTCATTTCAAGGTCGTCTCAAGGTACTCTTCGACCAACCTTAAATTTGACAGTTCGATACTCACCTCCAATGAGAAATCATCTCAAGTCAAGGGAGCTTATGACGACTGATCATACCAATGAGGTAGAGTAAGGTTAAGTCGAGTTTGAGTGAAGGTTTAAGAATATGGGTGTAAGATTTAGTACACCTTGAAAAGTAAAATGTATAAGATCTAACAAATGTAATTGAGCACCTATTGTAATATGCAAACATATAAATAAATGACGTGAATAATAAATAACTTATAATCCATATCCATATCCATACTTCCATACTAATATTACAAATGCGAATGTCTGTCTGTCTGTTACGCTTTCACGGCCAAACCTAAGAACGGATTTTGATGAAATTTGGTATGAATATAGTTGAAGACCCGGGGTCCAACATAGGCTACATTTTGACGCAGGCGAAGCTGCGGGAAAAAGCTAGTAACTTATAAATATTAAACTTTATTTAACATTATACAGTAATGAATAAACAAAATTACCTACTTAAAAATGAAACACTAAGAAATTTAAATAAAATCCTAAACCACACTTATAAATTAAACTAATAACTAAAAAATAAACTGTGCGTACCTAGATAAGGGCAGTAATTAAACCGTGACTGTAAATCCAAATTTGAAGTGTCAAAATTAATGAGTTTTCATTAGATAATTACTGACATGAGCGAATGATGTTGAGCGACGAGAAGTAAACATAGACTGACTTAAATTTATTTGAGCTGCTTAAAATACAACCCAAGTAGCATTATAAACTTTGAGCGACTATTTGTTTGAGTGACAAACTATGGTACAATACAATTTTTTTTTTTCTTTAAAATACCGAAATAAAAATGTTACAAAACAATAGGTACATAAAAATTAAGGTACAAAGGCGGACTTATCGCTAGAGCGATCTCTTCTAGTCAAACCTTAAGGTGGAAGGAAAAAACGTTGAAGAAGGAGATGGCGCACTTTAAATGTAATATATACCATATACAATATAATTATTTATCTATGTAGTATTGTTAGTAAATACCATGTACTTACAATATAATTACTTAGTACTGCATATTATTAAGAATTTGGCATACTGGATACAGGGCTCATACTATTACTTCTAATAGCAGCTATTGGAGGTGATAGTAAGGTGTCTGAAGTTCACTCACTCCTCACTCTCAAACCGCTCACTTTTACGATCACTGTAACACCAAAACCTATTTTCTGTCACTAGTCTTCATCGTCATCATTTCAGCCACAGTCAGTCCACTACTGGACATAGGCCTTTCCAAATGATTTCCAAAATGGCTGGTTGTAAGCGGCCTGCGTCCAAAGTTTGCCTGCGACCTTTTTCAGTCTGTCACAAGTCGTCTTTTGAAACTCGATTGTTTCTGTCACAAGCCCTTTCGCTCACTCGGTCAATTCTATAATGCTGCACGGGTAACATTTTCAGCAGCTCAAAAAATAATAATTCAGTCGCTGATAATATGCAGGTTTCTTGTCGATTGATGTCATTTGCTCAAGTCAGTAAATTTGTCATCCAAAGTCAATCATTATAATACTTCAAATTTAGATTTACAGTCACTCGTATTACAATTTACCAACCCAAAATATTCCATGTTTGTTTGTCCATGATGTTTGTTTTCATTTTAGTTATAAATAAATGTTTGAGTTGGCAACACAAGCAGACATTGAAATTCAAGAACAGAAAAAAAAATCATGTCATGGCCACCATGGCGTCTTGAGTAAAATTAGACATTCTACAATTTAATTTACAAATCTTTTAACTTATGTTTAAAGTATGCAATGTCTCATTCAGAAGTGAATTATTTAATTAAAAGCGTCATATTTATCTTCCATCAAATTATTTAAACGCTTTTCACATTCAGAAATTAATTAATGACCTATGAATTATAGAAGTTCTATGATTTCATAGCTCTATCAACAATTTACGTACCGCGAGACTATGAAAACAAAACAAATAAGTTCTTGTCTAATCATTTTAAAAACTATGAATTAAATTTAAATCACCATGGAAGTAAATAAAGTGTGCAGGGTGTGCCTTATAATGGATGTTAAGATGTTTGATGTTCAGAGTTATCCTGTAAAAGCTTACTTAGAGGCAATAGTTGGACAAAATGTAAGTAAAATTTAACAGAACAGCTGTTTGTTAAGAAACATTTAATATTATTAAAGTGGTATGTAGGTACTTTTATTATTAAAATAACAAGTACCTACTAAATTCACAACAAAGTCCCACTAAAATTAAAATAAAAACAATAGTTTGTTCAGTCTGTCTTTTTAGGCTTGTTACCTAACTCTGAAATAGCTGGACCAATTTTTAATGGATGTTCCATTTGTGATTGTTATTGTACTATCTAAACTTACATATTGGTAAAAAAATTAAGCTCATAATGTAAATTACTTAAATTTTAAATTTGTGTTTTCTTTCATTTTTGTCAAGGTTTTACGCCAGATTTATCTGCCTGTCTTTCTATCCTCTGTCATACCGATGTATCTTTTTAACCTTTTTTTTTGCAACAAAGTTTACAAATATAATTGAAATCTGATGTTAGTAATTTAATATGATTTTTTACAGCCTCTGGGAGCTATGGTTCTACCAACATACATTTGCTATGAGTGTGAAGCTCTGGCCAGAAAATACTTTTTCTTCAAAGAAAGATGTGTCAAAGGGCAAGCAGCACTGTTTGATATGCTAAGCATGTATGGAAAGGTATTGGTCACAAATAGAAATTTATTACTAATGTAATAAAACAAGAAAGGAGTTTGTTTTTTGAATGCATTTAACTTAAGATCTATTGGTCGGATTTGTGAAATTCACTCTGCTGCTAATAGTCTGATTCTTGGAAATTAAGGGCATATAGTACATAAACTCATTGCCAAATTAAACCTGCGGGGAACAGCTAGCAATACTCTTCAAATCATATATTTTTTTATTAGCTAGAGAAACCAGTTTTAATTCTCTTGTAATATTCAAACAATCTCCCTAACTTCACGTTTTAGGTGAACATAGCTGAAATTACACAACTCAGAGAAGACTTTAAACTGAGATCTACTTTAAGTCTGAGCGAGCAGACTCATTTGATTGACTACTGTTACGATGAGACAAGTATTATAAAGAAGTCAAGAAAGGAAGATGTTAAAGATGAACCTATTGAAGACTCAATACCGTTCCTCGAAACATTGGAAGAGGGCGATCTATTGGATTCCATAAAAGCAGAAGATGATAGTAAATTTGAAGTGTTTCTAAATTCTCCACTGTCAAGTGATGATGAGCCATTGTCAACTCACAAGAGAAATAAGACTGAAAAAGAAAAATTGATGAATGATGATGTGGAAGAAATGGTAAGTTTATAATAAAGTATTTTGTTTGTTAGTTTATAATAACTTGATTGTAATACTATACTAATATAATAATATTATTATGCTGAAGAGTTTGTTTGCTAGTGTGAATATAAATTGTTAAGACACACTTCATAAATAAACTAATTTATTAAGGACAATTAATTAACCTATAATGATCTGCTGGGTCAAATTCCAATCCTCCCAATCTGCTTCTTTCTTCATCAAAGAAAGCTTTAGGGCCTAGGACATACCCTAGGCTGTACAGTACAATACAAAACCATTTATTGCATAAGGAAAATAACATGGTAAATCATGGTCCTAGATTTGGCGGTATTGGTAATTACAAGTCCCCTTCTACTTTCCAACAGAAAGAAGAACTATCATTAATATAATAAATTACAATTATTGTAACTTAAATTTATTGTCAACTTATAGCAAGTCTGCCTTTGCTCTATATTTGTAAACAATGTTGTGATGATATGTGGGATTTGGGGTTTGCTGAAGGAAAATTCAGTTATAGACTTGACTTTTCCTTATTTTAAATAGGCTACTTGACTGTATTCATACTTGGTTAATATTGTTATTCTAAACAAAATATACACTAAAAAGTAACCGATTCTGAAAACAACAACAAAATTGGTTGTTAATTAAGCCAGTAATTCGATTTTAAAGTTTTATGTAAAAGAAAAGTGAGAGAGTGGTGGGGACGTCTTGCTATCTCTTTTGTACGCACGAAACCGAGTGGCAGTGACGTCACAGCTCACACATTGCATCCTTTTCTTGTATTTTGACAGTTTCCCCTTCCACCGAATTTCAAAGGCTTATAACTTATTTATTTTAGAACGGATTACAAATATTCTTTGATAATTCTGTTTCTGGAAATAAAAATATTGATATGAAAGAAAAAATAAAAATTAGTAGAATACCCAATTTCAAAATTACAGAGTCAACTCATCTATGTCGTCCATTCGTCTCTATTCCCTCTCTTTCACACTTACACCACGTTCTTCTTACATCCTTCCATCTCATTCATTCAAATAATCTCTCTTATATGCTATCTCTTTCTCTCAGTGTTGCTATCAATCCCACAGATATATTGAATATTGGAGTACTGCCTTTCAGGTTATCGAAGTCCCTGTGAAGCGCAAGCGCGGACGACCTAGGAAAGGCGAAGTCCGCACAAAGGTGGAACGTGAGCCCAAACCTCGCAAGCGGAAAGCCAGACGCCGAGTTACCGACAACACCGGCGGGGTTTCAGAGGAAGATGACTTTGATTTGGAGCAATATGTCGAGATTATACACTTGACTGTTAGTCTGTCTACATTATTTTCTTTGTACTAAATTGTATGTTTGGTTTATGCTTGAAAGCCGAGAGTATGCCTTATCATATATACAGTCATGGCTTCAAGCGAAAATCCAGGCCAAAAAGGAGTCGCGCCATTTGTCGTCATAATCGATCATCTCTACATGGCGATCCTGCCAGTCGGCGCAACCTTGCGTCGTAACAATCTAACCGGTTTCCATCTTATGTTACCTCTTGCTGCTGAATGCTGTTAGAGGAATTTGCCTCTCACCCTAATGTTTTGCAGCTATGATTTTTTGTTAAAAACTTATTATTTTCTCAGCCCGAGGAGCAGATGCAAGAAATAGAGAAGAGGAAGGACTCGTCGAATTATCAGAACGCCGCTTTTCAGTGTAACTTCTGCTACAAAGGGTTCATCGACGCGCAGGCTTTTGAGCACCATAGCGCCAAACACGATCCCGTAAGTAGATTTTCAACCACTATCCATTATCATACCTTTCTTAACCTCTCATTGATTTACAAAAATCAACCGTGGAATAGACGTAGAATTCGTTTTAAACTATGGCACTTTTGCTGCCGTGTGCTGTACTCAAGTGCCCAAATACCTGCACCATGAATGACTTATACTTGGCCTTTAATGTGACAGAGCAGTACAGGTGGCTTCTTTCTGGGTTGGGAGAGCCGACATACAAAGAAATGACGGTTCAAGAGCCACTGGAACAAACATATTGTGAGGAGAGAATAGAATTAATCTAGTAAATTGAAACGTCTACGTCAATCAAACACAGAAGTAAGCGACAGACTGTTTATTACAATAAACCAGAGAGACGATTATAGAACAGTTGTCAATATCATCACACTTCTTCCCACTAAGCTTACAACTTATAAACATATATATCTAATCTACACATAAACTAAATAAACTATCTCTGAAATATATTGCAAACACCTCACACTTTTGTAATGCTCGCTTTGCCCGGTAATGCACACACAGAGCTCGCGCGGACGCGCTCACCGGTGTGGATGGCCGGACGGTCACATATTAGAAGCTAGCTCCCGTCTTCACCAAAGGACGCTTCCTCAAACGACTCCCCATCGACATCCTTATCGACCCCGAACTCAACAACATCAAGCTTTGACTCCTGACCGTCAACTTCTTCCGCTGTCTTAGTTTTACTCGTTCGCGAGAGTGAGACTATGTTTTTTGTCGAACGATTCGATGAAATAATTCGATCAGTACGCCACTGGATTCCATCTCTCACATATGAAACCGGACCAGTATTCCACTTATCCCCTCTTGTAGTATAGTCGCAAACTGATACAGTATCACCTACGTCAAACTTACTCTCTGTACCTGGTACACGAGCTATTCGCTGTGCCTGCTTCTCGCGAAACTCTGCAGCCGTATCAGACCGCCGCCGCGCGTCAAGGCGGCTTTCCAACCTGCGCTCTTGACGAAATTCACTAAGTGCGACGTTAATGTCTTAGGTTTCCAATTTCCACAATTCGTCGCCAATGAAATGTCTACGTCAAAGACAGTAGCACTCCATACAACAGCGGCGAGCCCGATACCTATTAATACTACACCGATTCGGTCGCTTACGCACGCGCGTCAATGTGTGTGTTGCTTGTAAGGTTGGTTATATACCGTATCTGCGTGATAGCTATCGTCGCGGCCGTAGTGCATTATTTGAATCAAATTAAATCATTTCTCGATTTTTAACCTAAATTTGCGCGGTGAGGTGCGATATCTGTTTCGGGTAGGAGATTGTGAGTGTCCGTTCTGTACGTTAGTACTATTAAAAATTCTGTGACAGTCAGTAGTTAACTTAAAATTATTGTTATAGAGTGCTGGCAACATAAAGTGCCCCGTGTGTAAGATTCGATTCAAGAACAAGCGGTCGTACATGAAGCATTACATGAACCACGAGAAGAAATACCAGTGCAAGGCTTGTCCCTACGTGTCGAAAACATCGTAAGTAGTTTTCTTCGTCCAAGCGTGTATTATCCTAGTTGCGTCCTCAGCTTACATTTCAGAGCTTAGGGTATGCTACGAGTTGCTATCACAGACAAATAATAATAAACTACCTCCGTGGTCCAGTGGTTAAAGAGTTTGCCTTTGATCCGGTCCGGAGTTCGATTCCTACGGAAAGTACACTTTGTTTAATTGTTTCCAATTTTGTTTAGACATTGCAGGCTTTACCTGATTGTTTGATAATAATGATGATTACGTGCTTCGGAAGGCTATTTAAGCCATTGGTCTTGGCTGCCATGTGGTGGTCGTTAAAGGAACCACGTCAGAGGCCGAATGGGGGTTCCGTAAACTTGGAGACGTTGTATTTCTAAGAAAAATCAATAGGGCACCATGATATTAAGGCTAAAGACAGTTGGTACAGTACACAGCTGTCAAATTGAAATCAATCGTTTCTGCCCTGCATTATGAGATGATGGTAAGCCTCCAGGGATTTTATGGTGATCCCTAATTTAGCTGTACTGCCCTTTGACCTCCATTTTATGCAACATGTTCTGTAAGTTTGGTTTTTCAAGCTGCCTACAGGCATCTGACTTAGACTAATGACATCTAGCGGTAACAGCCGGAACGAACTTATCGTCTCTTCTGAAACAGAGAGGAGATAGGTGTAAAGTATTTATTAATTTCAGAACTCAAGCAAAGCAGCATCAAAGGTGGCATAAAGGTGTGACGTACAAGTGCCAGTATTGTGACGAAATCTCCACGTAAGTGATACCATGGTGTCCTATTGTCTAACAAAAATAATTAGTTCCCCTGTTTGATGTAAGGGGGTGCTACAATAAGAAAAAAATTAAATGAAGTATTGACCTCACTTATTTTTTATAGAACTGAATTTTTAAAACGCAATTTTGTTGGTACTTACCCAAATTCATTCACAATCTGATTACGTGCTGTATTTTAAAAGTTATAAGTCTTAATTTACAATTTTTCATGTTTTTGATAGATGGCGTAACAATGACTCTGTATGAGAGTAACCACGAAAGATGGCGCGTTTCAATTTATGACGGTTTTCTGTGATACTATGCCTATCCTTGCTGTCTTTATCAGATCCTATTGGAAGTTCCGTATTCATAATAAAGTAATGAAGCAAATTTTTAAAGAAATAAATAATTTCTGACAGCAAATGGACGTCGTACCTCAGCCACGTGCGCATGAAGCACCCTTCGGAATTCATATGCGGTGTTTGCGGGTACTCTTTTGTCAGTCGACTGGGTCTGGCCATGCACCGTACTATGATGCACAAGGGAATAGAGGTGAGTCTTCTTCTTCGAGTAAGCTTCCCTAGTTGCGAAATACGAAAATAAGAAAAGCCATCTCAACAGCGACCGGAACAAACATATATTGAGAGTAGAGAATAGAATTAAAGCCTGGCGCCATTTAAAGGCGAAATAGAGCCTTGCCTCTTTTCTTTCCGGTCCGTCATGGGTCCGCCATTTGAGCGAAATATTATCGCAACTCGTCGTCAAGACCGGACCGGACGTACCCGGAGCATAAATGTGAACGGGACAACGCCATACCAATATGAGTTTGTCTCGCTCACGACCGACTCGCCTAGCTGATTCTACTCTGCGCGTTTTCACTCCGGGTTAATCGACGCGGTTTCATACAAAATATATGGGAGCGACTCACGAGAGAGTCGGCGCGGCTCAACTCTGCTCCGTAATGGACGCGGGAATACTTTACCCAAGCGTGTTTTTCTAGGTGCGTTCGCAGCTTTCGCTTCGGAGCTTAGTGTACGCCGTAAGTCATGGTCCTAGAATTGGTGACACTGGCGTTACAATGGAGCGGCTCGCGTCTGACCTCCGTTACCGTTTTACAGGGAAACAAACAGGAACATTACCGAGGTGTGTCAGTGGTCAACGCTGTCTGATTTTTTTCAGGCTGAGTAAAGGCATCGAACACAGCCTAACGATTGACCAACTATCGATAACAACCGGAACTAACTGTTTACGATAGAAAATGCCATTAAATAGTGACCAATTCAATATGGGTTGCGTCGCGTCCATCGCTTCAAATGCGCGTGATTTGCTATCGAGCTCATGGAATAGAGGCGAGTCTACAAGGCATGAATGGACTTGAGTAGAAATTACAGCATTGTGATTGATTCATTCATAGTCCGCTTCACGCCGCTCTGAACATATCCTTGTGTGTGGAAAAACGACGAGTAAAAATTAAAAAAACAGGCAACTGCGAGTAGAATCGAGTATACGAGTACCATATTTAGTCCGATAGTAGAACGTGATTTTAACCAGAAAAGTTTTGATATTATTAGAATTGGTTATAAAACAATATTTCGTTAGGGACATGGTTTTTAGACACTTCCATAACTTTTTAGAACTTTTGTGCACCTGCGTTTAGTTAAATTTAGGTATTTTCAATATCTCTGAATAAATAAGTATATATACAATTTAAGTTTAATATTTTGATTGCAACTGTCACACACACATTTTTTATTTTATTTTGTATAATTTTTAGAAAATTTAGATACATGCGAATATGGAAAATAAAAAATAGCTTCTGGTTTCGGTGATATTGAATTAGAGTTTCTAAAATTCATAAAATAAGCTTTAAGGCTTCATATAAAGTAACTTATAAAAGATTAGAAATCAGAGAACTCAGCTTGATTTAGTTATTGGTTTTATTGTCGCAATAAGATTAATACTGAATTAAAGTGAGTAAGTCCGTAGCCATTTTATTATACCAATAAACTAATCTATAATACAAAATATTAGAAATTTTTGTCAATAGCTTTAGAAAAAAATCAACAATATTTAAAAAAGCGCGTAATATTATATTTCGCACGCATGGCGCCGGCGGTGGCGGCGATCGAGCCGAGCCTCGTCCCCCGCGCGCAACCCGTCGCACTGCAATCGCACAACAAATCCGTCTTGTTTGTTTACATACGTTGCGCTGCAATAAATGCTAATTACTTATTTAGTAATTACCTAAGTACATTATGTGAGTACTGCAAAATGAGTGATCAGTGTGTTATTTGTGGACTTTTTCTCAATACTGATATAGTTACTGTGAAAAGTCGAGTAATTGAGCGGTTGGTATCTGCCAGTCAAGAAAGAAACGATGGGAAGGAGAATCGAAATTCGTTTGCACAGAAATTGTAGATTGTTGTACGTGGAGTCGAAATTAATTCAAGCTCATAAAAGACCTAGAGCAGCATCAGGTACTACAACCCATTCGGACACAGATGAAATGTTCGACTTTAAAATTTTTTGTTTTTTCTGCAATGAAGTCGCGGATGAAGAATTTAAAAAGGCTAAAATTAAACGTCCTGTGCAAGACAGAATTGTGGTCTGTCAATTAACAAAATGTACCACCCAGGAGACTGAGGATTTTGAAAGCCGCAGAAAACCACAAGGACGAATGGAGTCAACGAGTACCTACCTAAATACCTCCTCCTTCCCTACCCTACACGTTTTCTACTTATATTCTTCACTCTAAAGATTGGCTACCTACCTATTACTATCTACCTACATACTCGTATATTATTATAATTATTACCTACAGATCTTGCGTGATTTTGTTAGTAAACTATGTAGTTCTTGTGACCAACGAAGCGCACGGCAGTGCACAGGCCAAGTTCTAGTATGCATGTGACATGTGAGTAGACTGGTAATTCTTTTCTTTTTGGCTCTTACTTTCGTATTTAGCCAGTAACAAGTAAAATATTTTTAATAAAGTTGTATAATTAAACAAGTATAAAGTCAAGTCAAGTCATAATCAAGTCGAGTCAGAAGAGTCAGGCTAAGTGAAGTGGTAGAAAAACTGCACTTAGCGATCTCCAGGAGCTTTAGGCAACAAGCGAGGAAATCACATAAATCTAACACGGTATCACTTCCCAACACTTACGCTTGTTCTTGAACACTGCGAATAATAATCCACCATTATTATGCACAAACACTCAAAAAAACACAAATTTTGGAAAATAAAATACAGCGCCGAAACTGCTCTTTTCAGCTTCCCGCCAAAAGTCCAGACTGGCAATTCTAATTTTTAATATCGGCTGACGTAAATATTAATTTATATTCCGGACTTAAATCGAAACAATAATATTTTGCGTATAGGGGAGACCGGGGTAGCTTTGAACCGGGGACAGCTTTGAAGTCTCTCTTGACACGCCTGTAACGTAACGTTCAAGATCAAATTTCTATGACATGTTTTCGCCTGTAGAAATAGACCAATCAAAGATGATGGAGGTAATAAAAACACAGCCCATGTCATTGACGGCGGATTTTTGTTACATCGTGTAGTCTGCCACAAAGGTATAACATACTCTCAATTTGTCAAAAATATGTAGACTATGTAGGTAAGTTTACAAACCCCACTGTGGTATTTGATGGCTACGACAACAAAAATAACGTGAAAAATCAAGAAAGAAAAAGAAGGGCAAGAGGAAAAACCAATGCTTGTATTATGTTTCACTAAAATACAGAAGCTACTATGACACAGGCACAATTTTTATCGAATGACGAAAATAAGAAACGTCTTATAATTATGCTTACTGCACATTGGAAATCAAGGGGGAATTCCAGTCTATCAAAGTTTGGATGATGCAGATACTCTTGTAATTTCTACAGCAACTGATATTGCCGACCAACAAAAGTACACCAAAGTAGTTGTCGTGGGTGAGGATATTGACTTGTTAGTAATACTAACGTCGAAAAATAGACCAGAGATTTTCATGATGAAGCCCGGAAAAGGCAAGGTCACACCAAAATTGTACAAATCTGATAGTTTTAAATCAGACTATGATATTGTACTATTTGCTCATGCCTTTACTGGGTGTGACACAACTTCTGCTATTTTTAGACAAGGAAAAAGAAAGCATGTGTGAAGTTTACGCAAAATGCAGGTATAAAACAAAAGATAAAACTATTTAATGATCCGTGCACTACAAGAAATGAAATTTCGAAAGCGGGTGAAGATTTGTTTTGTGATCTTTATGGAGGCAAAACCAGTAATTTAAATGCTTTAAGATATGTCAGATTTGCTCAATCTTTAACAAAATGCTCCACAGACTTTGCTGCCCTTCCACCGACTTCGGCAGCAGCAACACAACATTAATTGAGAGTTTATTACCAAGTCCAGCAATAGCTAGGTAACGAGTTAAATCCTACAGATTGGGGTTGGGAAAAACAAGTCTCTGAATTGATTCCAATCACAACTACTGAGAGTCCAGCACCCTATGAAATATTAAAAATGATATCTTGTAAATGCAAACTCACGTGCAAAGGAACTTGCACTTGTATTAAGGCAGGGTTGAAATGTACGGCATTGTGTATTTACTGTGTAGATAAAAGATGCAATGACGGCGTAATAAATGAAGCTGAACTTGATACGGAAACCGAATTCCTGATTAGTAATATTATAGATAATTATAGTTCCTATGATTTGTCTATCGAACATGACGTGAGCGTATCTAATGCATCAAAGAAATGTTTGTCATCTCATATCGTTCATGAGCATGTAGATGTTTCATCTTTGATTGGAGAGTCGAGCAAACGGCAAAAACTATCGTGACAAAACTCGCAATGACTGTCATAATTATAGTTTTAAAACCTCAAACCTCTGTGGGTATACCTGATTTAATTTGCCAAATATGTTGTTGTTTTTTATTGACAAATTTAATAATAAGTATTTTTTTAAATAATATCTGTGTTTTAATTTTAATATTAATACCTTCATTCCTAATTCCTACTTACTCTCTGCTACAGAACAGACGAATGACAACAGCATTATTCAAAGCCAGATACTCAATATCAAAAGTCATTATTGCAATATTCATATTATGAACACCATCATTTCAACAACTTATTTGACCATTTTTATCAAACTGTTGATATTATGAATATTGATAAAACAAATTGTTGAAATTATGGTGCTGATAATATTATGAATGTTGTAATAATGAATTTGTTGAAAAAACAAAATATTAAAATATTGTTTTTAAAGCAAATGAAAATAGTTGTACACATAGATTAATAATTGGTCTCCGCGGCGCTACGACTAGATACCGCGCTGTGAAGAAAAATCAGTTTCCAGAATGCGCCCACTCAGTAGGAAAGTGTATGTAAAACAATGTGCTAAGACGCACACTAGCGTCGATTATGGTGTTGCCAGCTACTTGACTGGTGCCCGACTAATGGGAAAATTATTAATTGCTGTGGTCTTGTTACGTATTATAAAAAGTAGCTCAGAAAATCCTTTAAAATGAAATTATAATAAAACTTGCCAAGTGTGAGTCGGCTCGCGTGGAGAGGGTTCTGTACGAGTTTTTATTTTTCTCCATTTGGACCTCCTAAACAAATTTAAAATTATCTCATAGGTTTTCCTGTAATTTATGCATCGATAGTTTCGGAGATAAGGTAGGGGAAACGGTTAAGTTTTGTCTACTTCATTTTATAATATTTAATTATAATATTTACTTCATTTTATAATTTTATTATATAATATTTTAGGGTTATATTATTTTCGTGAGTAATTTATGTCCATATTTCGAAATTATACAATACTTATTGATGGTATGTAATACCAGTATCTTTCTTATTTCTTTTAGTATTATTCTTACACAGTTTGACTACGCAAACTGCACATTTTGCGTCTGCTTTTACATTAAATTTTAAATTTATCTAGACACCCAACTTACTCATCAGTCACGGCGTGACTGACGCGGGTATGCCGCAAGTATGCCGAATTCGGCATGGTTTTAGTTGCCGAACTTTTCTAGTATGCCGACGGTATCTAGTCGAGCGCGCGAGACCAATTATTAATCTAAGAGTTGTACACTTGAACTTTATTTAGGTATTAAATTCTCATAGCCGGAAAATCTTTTCACATTTATGTTTAATATTTGATTTGAATGATAGTATGTCGTTGTATTAATCAATACAACTAGAAATAGGTACGTATCTATTTATTTATGTTAATGTCGATTTATAAGATAATGGCGCTAATAAAAAATATCAAACAAAACTACGCGTACGTAGGAATGTGTTGTGTGTTTCTTTAACCTTTAAATAAGTAGGTATAACTTTGATTATTTATCAGCAGTTACAATATTAAGTAGGTATTCCGTCCGTGATCCTCATGCCATCCCGTTTGACTGCGGCCAGCGCGCGCCGGCGACGACGGCGCGTGCTGGCGATGGCGGCGCGGCGGGTTGTCCGCTACAGGTAGTAGACTCCGCGCGCTCTCCGTTCAGTCCTATAGTTAAATCCCTATGTTGCCGTAGAGGTAAACTTCTAGTATTTAGTATAGTTATTAATTACATTATTCTGCTAAAATAGGAATAACTTTATAAACTCTAATTCAATATTGGCCCTAATATGAAAAAAAAAGTTAGTTGTTAAAAAAGCATAAATCCTAGACTTCTAAACTTTCATGGGCAAATTCAGTAAAAGCTAATAAAGTATTTTACCAATATTAGAGTAACTCAAATTTTATATTGGCGAAATCATAAGCATTTTTCCGTTTAGGTATGTACCAAGTACATTTGATTTCTAAAAAACAAATAATATTAAGATATTGATATTTCATTCTAGATGCTATAATTTTTTTCTACTCTAATTCTATAATTACTGTTTCTTTTGCTATATATGTAAATACCTAAACAGTACCTAAAGCGGCTATTTATAATTTCTAACATTTTAAAGAATAGTCTAAAAATATGTCAGTTAATGGGTTTTTAAAATTGGAGAACTTTAATAATATTAAAACCCAATTATTTTCCACTACTGGACTAATTCTGTGAATATTTAAAGCACATTCCTGTTCCTGTTCCTACGGTACCCTTCGTGCGTGATTCTGACTCGTAATTGACCGATTTTTTATAGAAAGCTGACTTTGCAGGAAAATCAAGAACAAGAAGGGGAATCGAAGGAAGACGATTCGAAGCCCTATTGCTCGGTGTGCGATGTTAAATTTGTATCCGAAGAGGCTTTCAAGCGACACATGGTCATGTCCACTAAACATACCAAGAACAATGAGGATAGGTATGCTATGTCTTATTCCTATTTCCCACTCTTTTACACAATACTAGCTGTTTCCCGCAGCTCTGCCTGCGTCAAAAACTAGCCTATGTTTAGGGGCAGACATGGGGGGCTAAACATAAGCTACAACATAGGTCTTCATTCATACTAAATTTCATTAAAATCCGTTCACTAGTTCTATCTATAGGTTTTTGAAGCTGGCAATAGTCTTATCATGAGTTCTCGTACATTTCCCCTATCGAGATCCGTTTTGCAAATGGGAAAATGGTAACTTGTTATACTAGTGAGCAAAGTTGAAACCTAACCTACATGTCACTGGCTGTAGTTTGTAAAAAGTGCTATTGGTTTGATAATAATCCAGTGTATAGTCTGTCTCAGTGGAAAAAGTCAATGATGTAAACTACGGCAATTTATTAATACTAGCTGTTACCCGCGGCTCCGCCCGCGTGTAGGTCGCTTTTCGCGTAACGTGTGTTACATTGAAATGAAATGACGCAATCGAAGTAGCCAGAACATTATTCAAATATAAACAAATATCATGTTTCAGAGTTAAGTTCAAAGAATCTCTTTGTAGATAACATTAGCAGTTCTTCCCTCAGAGGCTAATAAAAATAGATTTTCGGCGCTACTGACCCGCGAGCAAGCCACATACAGTTGTCCGTGCGAGAAACATCTTGTTCTTAGGTCGATGCCAGCTGCTTTTAGGGTTTGTCCCTGCGACTTATTTATCGTCATGGCAAAGCATACAGCAACTGGGAACTGGGTGCGTTTAAATTGAAAGGGGTAATTGTTGGGGATGAGTGGTATTCGAGGTATGTACACCGTTTCGCCTGAACCACACCCTGTGAGAATTTCGGCTTGTATTAAGTTGCGCTGCAAAACCGTTACTTTGAGTCGGGTCCCGTTGCATAGTTTAGGCGGAGAAAGATTTCTTAGGAGCATAATGGGAACGCCGACTTTAAGGGTAAATTTATGAGCAGGAAGACCACTTGCAGCCAATGAACTCAAAAACTCGATAGGGTAGGTGGTAGCATCATCCTGGTGCACAACACTGTTATATGACGTGTAAATCACTTCATCCCCGACAATTTCCGCCAAAACCTTTTCATTTATGGCTACAGCTTGGTCATTCCTAGGAGAAAGAATAGCCCGTTCACATAACCATGAATTTTCTTTATTGGTAATTTCAGAGGGATCTCCGAATACGGAAGTTATAAGTTCGTTTTCAGAAAATACAATTTTGCCAAGTATTTCCTGAAGGACTACCTGGCCGTCTATCTCAGGCAGGATGCCATCTCCGATTTTTAATAAAACTTCAGAAAATTCTTGCACATGTAAATTACCACCCAGTTGTGCTCGCATGTTTACTGTCAGTTGTAGTTTTTGTATATGAGGCCATAGATAAGAGCGCTTTAAGGAGGCTCTGACCTCATCGGCTCTAGTTCCCCTAGTTATGACGGGAAGGGTTTGTCTAAAATCTCCAGAAAAAAGAAAGGTTACGTTACCCATTGGTCTTGCATCTCGGCGAATGTCTTTAAGAGTTCTGTCAACGGCTTCGACAGCTTTTTTGTTAGCCATGGTGCATTAATCCCACACTATAAGGCAGCAATCCTCGAAAACTTTAGCGCGGTCACTATTTCTAGTGACCCCACATGTAGGTGTTTCGATGTTTTCGAGTTCAAGTGGGATCTTAAACATAGTGTGAGCTGTTTTGCCACCAGGCAGTAATGTTGCTGCAATTCCAGATGAGGCCGTTGCCAGAGCTATTTTACCCCGTCGCCTAATTTCGGCAAGTATAGATTTAGTAACGTATGTTTTCCCTGTTCCACCAGGAGAATCCAAGAAAAACAACTTCCCGTCATTACTAAGGGCACTTTGAACTACCGTCTCAAATATTGTTCTTTGTTCCGAGGTAACATTTATTAAATTTTCGTCGACTATGGCCGTCAATTCGGCAGAGCTGTAGTTCGTCTCAGCTATATACTCTCGATTCGCGCGAGGCTGATCCGGTTCTGTTTGAGGAACAGGAAGGCCGTAGTCACTCAACGACTTACCCATAATTGAGTAGATAGTCTCTTGGATGGAACAAAGAACACGATTTATTGCTCTTTCCCCATTAAGCCTTAGAGAATGAACAAAATCTTTAAACATATGCACCTTATATTTCTCCCATAAGGCTAATGGATCAGAGAGACTACAAAAAACTAACATTACCGAAAATAAATGGCGCAAGCTTTTAGGGGAATCACTAACACATGCCTCCTCAAGGGTGTTATCCCAGTGCTGATCTCCTTCAAGAAGGTGGAGTGCTCTGCATGCCGCTTGAAAGGTAGTATGCTGTACA
This sequence comes from Euzophera pinguis, assembly GCA_947363495.1. NCBI lineage: Eukaryota > Metazoa > Arthropoda > Insecta > Lepidoptera > Pyralidae > Euzophera > Euzophera pinguis. Next base: position 4,581,970 of record OX376168.1, read on the forward strand.
CCATCCACCGTTTTTAAATATGTAAAAGAAGTGGGCCCAGGAACCGTGTGAAGCAATAAACGTAAGTAATAGCATTCGCCATTGCTGGGATGCACGGTGTAAACTCTACCTAATGCAGCGTCTTTAAACACTCCTGGAAATCCATCATCAGGCACGCCACGACGTCGACGATTAAAAGTACACGTCCGCTTGTTGTAAGTGTAGTAAGATGGCACTTTATCGTAAGTAAGCGTTTTAGCAAAATCGTCTTCCTGGCACAGTTTAAAAAATGCTAACAATGTTGTTTCTCGTGGATTATCTACGCGATCTCTTACATTGTCAGGATCAAAGTATATCCTTTGACCGTTTTCTAAATGTACACTCAAATGTACAACCGTTGGATTGCGTTCGTGGATGTGAAATCCCAGTATTCGCCATATTGCCTCTGAGGTGCTAATGTATCGTCCCGTCTGATATGTTGTCACTTCGTTGCGATCTTGCAGTGCAAATGTTGCTTGGTCACTCCCTTTGTTTACGTATTTACTGTACACTATTACACATCTCGACGTTAATATGTGCCTTAAATGTTTTTGATAGCAAGGGTGAGTAGGGGACGACCCAACTGTTGTTGACTCTTAGCTGCTGCGCTCCAATTTCTGCTGTAAATCCACCTTGCTCTGGCGAACGACGACGATATAATGGATATCCATTATCGCCTGTCACTGTCTGTTCCGTCAATGCTCGTGGATATCGTTTAGTACAGCGGCCATCTTTCATACAGGGAGAGTTCCTATTAATTGTGCCACATGGTCCATGCACCATATGTGTCTTTACCACATTATAAAGTATGGGGTCTTCTTCTGGATTTGGAAACTCTGCGCTAATTAAAGCATCAATATCATTTGGGCGTATTTTTTCTTGCAACAGAAGTATATGTGCGTGTGGTAGTCCACGCTTCTGCCACTCGACGCTATACATAAAACAGGAGGAAGGACCAAACACGTTTTCTTTTGTAAGCAGAGCCATAAGTAATTTCAATTTTAAATTGAAGATTCTGGCTATCACGTCGTGTCGGTCATGTGGTTGTTGACCTGGCAATAATTCGTCTATTATTTCTTTCCACTTGCTATTAGTAGTGAAAGTAATAAAAAGATCTGGCCGGCCAAAATTCCGCACATAGCAAAAAGCATCTTGCGTTCGCTCGTGCATATAGCGCGGCCCGCCTGTGAAGCTGGATGGTAAAATAACTAATTGTCCTAAATTTTCTGTATTTCCGTCTTGTTGCAAAGCATCTCTTAAGTGTACATATTCCTCTACACGCAACCTCCTTTGGTGGGTATTAATATAAACTAAGCGCTCAGTTTAAATTTTTGCATACATGTCGACTATGAACTGGCTTAACAATCCCCGAAATCTTTGTAGGTAGATGAAATGGTTGCGCCTGATTTGAAGTAAGAATGCATACATTTGTTGAGCAGAAAGTTTATTGTTGTTAGGCTGCCTTGACACTGGATCAACTTGATATAATTGGAAGTTATAGCCGTCTTCACCTCTGCAGTAAATTAACGGATACTGCAAAGAATCGTAAGACCGATGGGTTTCGGAAATGCGTTTTAAACGGTCATCTCGAGTGTGTAAAACCACATCACGACGCTCACATTCTTGATCGACTAAAACAGCAGCCACTTCATCTACAACAGGGGCATTGTATCTACCAGGGTGTTCGGCTACGGGTCGTCTGTCTGCATTAATGACAAATTTGTAGTTACTAAACTCTCCATCCGGTATTGTTTCTAACGCAGTTTTGAAACTGTTAATATATGGATTTACTTGATGAAGCATGTTCTGAAAAAGTATGATTAGATTACTTTGCAGTTGAGGAAAGTGTTGGTTTCTGATGTTTGCTTGTTCTTCATAATCAGAAACAAAATAAATTTGGAGGAATTTAGGCTCACTTTCAGCCAACAAAGAACCAATAAGGTGATATACTTGACCCTGAATTTTAAAAGTTGGCATAAATGGCCCTTCTGAAATTTGCTTTGCACCGAAAGAAGTCATTTGAAAGGCACTGTTATATACACGAATGTTATCTAAAAAGTGCTTTGATAGTGGATGTTCGCCTTTCAATAATGCTTTTAAAATATCCGGAGGGTTTTGAAACATTTCAAGATAGACTTTCCCATTTGAACAACACATTCCATTAGTTTCTTTTTGCCATTTAATAGCCTCACAAAATGAACAAACTACTTTTTCCTCGACTGAAGCGAAAGTTGCATAATCAATCATAGGGGAATACGTAAATGCACTTCTTTCTTTATCAACCCAAGCAAGGATATCGTCATCATGGTACGCTTCCCAATCTTCTGAGGAAAGAGAGGCCCTGTTAAGCGAGTGCCGCAGTCTATCAGCATTCAAGCGAACTTGACGTTGTTCTTCTGTTTCCTCACGTCGAATTACATTTACCCTATCTCTTTCACTTTCCAAAAAAGTGTCATGATCATGACGTGTGCGATTGTAGTTTTCTCTAGCTACTTTTAAACGCTGTAGGTATCGATCGTCACTCTCTGAAGCTCTAAAATTATTATGGCGTTGACGATCGTTACTTAAACGTTCTTCGTACTGAGTGAACGCTTCTAAGGCACGCGATAATGCATGTCGCTCTCGATCCGCCGTAAGCCGAGACTGAGTTTCGGTAAACGTTTCTGAAGCCCGAGATAAAGCGTTGCGCTCTCGATTTGCGCTTAGCCGAGACTGCGTTTCGGTGAACGTTTCCGAAGCCCGAGATAAAGCATTGCGCTCCCGATTTGCGCTAAGCCGAGACTGCGTTTCGGTAAACGTTTCCGAAGCCCGAGATAAAGCGTTGCGCTCTCGATTTGCGCTAAGCCGAGACTGAGTTTCGGTAAACGTTTCTGAAGCCCGAGATAAAGCGTTGCGCTCTCGATTTGCGCTATGCCGAGACTGAGTTTCGGTAAACGTTTCCGAAGCCCGAGATAAAAAAGCGTTGTGCTCTCGATTTGCGCTAAGCCGAGACTGAGTTTCGGTTAACGTTTCCGAAGCCCTAGATGACGCATGACGCTCGCGGTCAGCGGACAACCGAGACTCTCTGTCAGAAGAAGTTTCTAAAGAGCGAGACAATGCATGGCGTTGCCTATCTTCATCGAGTCGCATCTGTGTATCCGCATTCGATTCTAGAGATCTAGCTAACCTTCTGCTTTTAGCTATTCTGGAATGATGCGACAGATTAGACCGTTTCCTCCTAGGCATTATTTAAAATTATTTTTATACTACACGATGTTAAGGGCAGCTATCCTGATTTTAGACTTTTGACGAAATAAAACTCTGGACTCGATAAATACGATGTGTATTCGGCGGCCTAACACGCAAGAAAAAAAGAGTTAAACTTAACGTAAGCAACAGTCAAGATAGCGCGTAATTGCTCACACTAATTGATTAGGCGCGAACATGCCCCCGGGCGTTGAAAGCCTTTCTTTCAACCAGACTCTGTTTCGACAGGGAGTGGGCAAATCCTATTAAATGCTCTTCTGATGACTCCAGCTGATGTGGCGATGTCCGCAACCCGAGCAACTCCATCTGACCCGGGATGAACGGCAACAACTCTTCCCAATCGCCATTTGAGAGGAGGGAGATGGTCTTCTTTCACGACGACCAAGGCACCCAGCTTCAGAGAATCTTTGCCTTTTTGCCATTTGGTTCTGTGCTGCAACTCAGACACGAACTCCTTGCTCCAACGAGCCCAGAAATGCTGGCGTAGTTGCTCAATCCGTTGGAAACGAGATAAGGAAGCAATGGAATGGTCCTTTATGTCATGCCGTGGAAGTGACGTAAGAGGCCGGCCAATCAAAAAATGTCCCGGAGTTAAGGGGTTGCAGTCTGCTGGATCGGAAGACAGCGGCGTCAATGGACGAGAATTGAGTATTGCCTCAATCTGGACTAACGTGGTGTTAAGTTCTTCAAACGTAAGGTTACAATTTCCCAACACTCGCCTAAGGTGGTACTTTGTTGACTTAACACCCGCTTCCCAAATACCCCCATAATGTGGGCTATACACGGGTATAAAATGAAATTTAATACCATCATTAGCTAATTGTTCGCTCAAGGGATCACAAGAAACCTTAAGGAACTTCGAAAGTTCATTGCAGGCACCAACGAAAGAGGTACCGTTATCAGAGTAAATGTCACTTGGCTTTCCGCGTCGCGAGATAAATCTAAATAATGCTAGTAAGTACTTATCGCTTGTTAAGTCACTCACCAGCTCCAAATGGACAGCCTTGGTGGTGAAACATACAAAAATTGCGATGTACACTTTTATCAGTCTACATCCACGACCTTTCCGATTAGCAGCCATGATGGGACCAGCATAGTCCACACCAGTGCTCTGAAAGGGATAACCGTCTGGAAGGAGACGCTGCCGTGGCAAATTGCCCATTATTGGACTCACTGTTCTACCAGACATACGGCAACAACGTACACAATTACGATAACAACTCCTCGCTAAATTTCGTCCGCCTATAGGCCAGTACGAATCTCTAATAGAAGCCAGCAATAATTGTGGGCCTGCATGCATTAACTTTATATGTTCAAATTCAAAAATTAATTTTGTTAATTTATGTGTGGACTGTAAAATAATTGGGTGCGTTTTATCAAACGAAAACGTGGAATTAACTAAGCGTCCTCCAACACGCATTATTTTATTATTGTCTATAAAAACATTAAATTTAATAAGAGCGCTTTTATTTGGCAATTTTCGATTACTACAAAGTATTTCATACTCGGGAAAAGATTCCATTTGACTTTGAATAATTACAACATTTAGTGCATCCTGCAAATCAGCTTGTGACAGAATTTCACTAGGAGTAGAATTTCTTCTACATAATTTAATAAATTTTAAAACAGTAGCTACGGTGCGGATGAGCCTTAAATAATTTGAGAATCGACCAAAATCTATAAGAGTGTGACGTGAATTATCATCACGAACTGAAGCGCTCAATGAAACAGAAGGTCGAGTTTCAGGCAGGTCGTTTGACTCTAATGCTTGACAGGGAGAAGGCCAATGGGAATAATGTTCTTTCAGAAAACTGGGCCCACTCCACCACAAGTCCAAGGATTTCAGAGCACTAATATCCACACCACGAGATATTAGGTCTGCAGGATTATGGTGGGTTGGGACGTGTCTCCAAGTGCAGTGGCCCGCCTTTTCTAAAACTTCAGCAACGCGGTTACGTACAAATGGCTGAAGCTTAGAAGGCAACATCTGCAGCCATCCCAACACGATGGTGGAGTCAGTCCAGCAATAAACATGATTTGGTTTTACTCGCCAAGAATTAAGGACCTTCTCACACAAACGAGCTCCGATTACAGCCCCACACAATTCCAGTCTTGGAATGGTACTCGGCTTAAGTGGCGCCACTCGACTCTTTGCTGTTAACAGTCGTATCATGTACTCACCATCATCTTTGACACTACGCACGTAAACGCACGCGCCGTAGGCACGCTCGGATGCATCTGTGAAAACATGAAGCTCTAACATACTGTAGACATCGCACACAAGGCGTGGAACACGTAAATTATTAAGAAGTGGCAATGCCTTCACAGTGCTATTCCAAGTATCGTTAAGTGCCGGGGTCAATGGCTCATCCCATGACATTTTATCTAACCACATACGCTGTAGTAGCATTTTCATAGTTATTACACAAGGAGATAAAAGACCCAAGGGATCAAAAATTCGCGCTATGACCGAGAGTATGTCACGCTTAGTCACATACTCCTTAGGAGGTAGCGTGGAACTGGAAAATCCCAATTCGTCAGAACCAGAAAACCAGTCTAATCCTAACAACTTGTTAGGTTCGTTAGATCCTATATCTAGTTCTAAAGATGACTGAGAAGCTTCAGCAACTAGTTCCGTAACGTTAGATTTCCATTTTCTAAGCGGCATACAAGCAGAAGCTAGTGCGTTAGAGACCTCTGTGCCAATAAACTTGACCTCATCCAAATTATCACTTCCTGTCAGCAGGTCGTCGACGTAAAAATCGTGCATGATAATTTCAGCAATCCTATCTCTTCCACATGGGTATGACTCAACGCTTTCAGAAGCCTTATTTTTATAATCAATGCCTATTTGTTGAAGACAACGCGTAGCAAGATATGGTGCACTAGACGTGCCATAAGTGACTGTGTTTAACTCATAAACCTTGATAGGATCGCCATCATTATCACGCCATAATACCTGCTGCAGGTGTCTATCATCAGGATGAACATAAATACATCTATACATTTTTGCAACATCAGCCGATAAGACATACTTATGTTGCCGAAATCGGAGAAGTATAGATATAAGGTCATCCTGTACAGTAGGACCTACCATTTGCACATCATTAAATGAAACTCCTGTATAAGTAGGGCCGCTCGCATTGAAAACCACACGTAATTTAGTGGTAGTGCTACTTTCACGCAGAACCCCATGGTGGGGTATGAAATATCCCTTAGAAATGTCACTATTTATTTTCTCAGTCATATGACCTAAAGCTTTATATTCAGACATGAAATCCCGATACAAATTGCCATAGTCAGGCTTTGATTTCAGTCTACGTTCCAATGAATATAAACATTTAGATGCCCTTTGATATGAATCTCCCAAAATTGAAGGACTTTGCTTCATAGGAATACGAACACAAAAATGACCATCTTCTAAACGTGTCGTATTTTTCAAAAAATGTTCCTCACACAACTTTTCCTCACTTGAGTAATGCGAGGATTGTGAGTTAATCTCTTCCAGATTCCAAAATTTCACCAAATCATTGTGAATTTTATCCAAATTGTCAGTACAAGAGGAATCTGTTTGAGTAAAATTACATGAAATGACATTCGAAACATATTTACCTTGATTATAGGTAATAGGACCAGAAACTATCCAGCCTAATAAGGTATCACACAGTATCGGCTTATCTACACCCAGTCTGATTCTCTGTGACCCAACCAAGTCCCAGAATAGATCAGCACCTATTAGTACATCTACTTCTGATGGCTTATAAAATGTGGGGTCCGCTAAACAGATGTTATCTGGAATATTCAAGTCTAAAATGTCGATTTCACGACAAGGCACAACACTAGTCAATGATGGCAAAACAAAACAACACAATTTTACAGTATAAGAATTGTCTAGTGACGTCATTTTTACCTGACATATTTTGCCTACGTGAGAACTCACGTTATTTATGCCATAGACTGAACCATTAACTTGATCAGTAGTTAAATTGAGCCGATTACATAAGCGTTCCGTCATAAAGGACGAAGTACTGCCATTATCAAGTAGGGCCCGCACTATGTGCTCACGATCATTTTGATCACATAACTTGATAAGGGCGGTGGACAATAACACACCGCGGTATTTACCGTTATCACCACAGGACGAACTGAGATCAGCAGACAGAGTTAAATTATTTGCACGCGCATCAGTGCAAGTCACAGCGTCAGCGGGTAATAACGTAGGCATGGAAACGAATGAGTTACCTTGTGATGTATTTTTGTTGACATTATTATTGCTAGAGTTTGAAATACTTTTATTATTATTATTATCCGTCAATGCAACAATATATTGTGACGGCGTTTACATAATTTGCAACCTGACTTTTTACAACGGTTGGCGAAATGACCAACTCGAAAACAATTGTAACAAACTTTATAGTTAGGCATTAACTTGTAACGGGCGTCTACACTTAGCGCGAGAAATTGGGAACAGCTACTTAACAAATGATCGGAATTGCAGTGTGGACAAAACTTAGTACTTGAATCATTACTACTAGGATTCTGTGCAACAAACATAGATTGTATCTTACCTGTACTATGCTTAGAGTGAGTAGCACTATTACGAGCGCGCGCCAACTCTAAGGTTTCTAATAAGTCAGAGCGCGTGCGAATAAATTGCAGGAATGTACTAAATGTTATAACGATATCTTTATCTATGCGACCCTTATGATCCTCCCACTCACGCAATGTTTGTTGTGGTAATTTATGAGTCACTATATAAATTAATAAAGTGTCCCAGTGTTTCACAGGCTCGCCTAGTGATTCTAATGCACGTAGATTTTTATTAAGTTGGTCAATCAAATCTTTTAACAAAAATGAGGACTCTTTTACCATAATGTTTAAATTAAATAAGGAGGATAAATGATTTTGCACCAATAACCTTTTATTATCGAAACGATCACATATTAATTTCCAAGCTGTATCGTAATTGCTAGCCGAAAACTCAATGGCATGAATCACAACAGCAGCAGATCCCTCCAAGGACGCTCGCAAGTAATGGAATTTATTTACTTGGTCAATTTCATCATTACAATGAATGAGGCTGACAAAAGTGTCACGGAACTCCAACCAGTTGCTATAGGACCCATTGAACTTTGGGAGCTGTATTGTAGGCAACTTAACAGGCTTACGTTGACTAATACGGGTAATTTTCTCACTACTTACCGAACCATTATCATTCTTATGGTTTTTATTCAACAAGTCCTGCGCTATAGATAGTGATTTATAGTACGAAGACTCAAACTCAGCACGTTCATTTAATTGAGAATTGATATCGTCGACTAAACATTCAAGCCGCAACTGTACCTCATCGTACACCTCATACATACTTTCGATCTTCCCCATCCGCAATTGTAATTCCCCGACCGCACAACTAGATAACTGCTCTTTAGATTTTAATAATCCATCAAGGTAACTGATGAACAGCGTCAATCGTCCCTTTAAACTACCTCTTTTCTTTACCAGATCCTTCTTTTCGGACATTTTGGGAAACGGGTGTGGTCAATCTGGAATGTATACAATGAAATTTAAATAAAACTATGTTTTATGTATACCTAGATACAGCTACAAGCCTACCAATTTAATGCGCTAATTATCTTACAATGATCTATACTTATCTAAGTAGGTATCTATCTAGTTTAATTAACAAAATGCATTAATTGTGCAAGAATTTTAACTGTGTTTTGTGACAAGCATTAAACGTTACAAATAAAACAAACAATGTTTACTATCTATGAATAATAACTGGTTTATAAGCCTGAGTAAGCTTTGTTGCAAAAATGATATTAACTTTAGACTGTTAATACATCAAATTAATGGTATTTCACTATAATTACTCTTAGCAATTCTATAAATGCGAATAACTATCTGTTACCTTTTCATTACCAAACCACTAAATCGATTTTGATGAATTTTGGCATATACATAGCTAAAGATTCAGGGTCTAACTTAAGCCACAAGCTTAGCGTAGACGAAACAGCGGGAAACAGATAGTAGGCTCAGAATCCGAAATAACAAACAATCACAATCGTACACTACGGCACTCAACCAAACAAATAGGTAAGTTATATTAATCAATGATTTACCTACATTACCTACTTACAATGACAATTACCTGATCATGCACTTTTATTTTACGTGAACAACAAATAAATTTGCTTAAATCCAAATAATTAAACAACTGCAATATTAAGTACTTACAATTAAGTATAGTTGTGGATTTAATTATAGCAAATACTACGTAAATACAATAAATTGGATGTTAAGTACTATGTAGTAGTAACGAAACTTAAAGTATAGGCAATAAATATTTACTAACCTTATAAAATCCCTTATTAACACTTAAATTTACCTGTTCGAGTGTTGGGTTAGTGTTTTAAATATTTTATTACTACTTAACACCAATTAATGTGCACTCAATCCACTATGCAGGTTAGGTAATAGTGCAACCTCGTGTCCGGTGGTTTTAACTATTCGTCCAAATCTTCCAAATTATCAAATTTCTTCGGTATAACAGCTGATCCACATCAGTTATCCATCCGGCTTCGGTCTAGGACCATGTTAAGGGCAGCTATCCTGATTTTAGACTTTTGACGAAATAAAACTCTGGACTCGATAAATACGATGTGTATTCGGCGGCCTAACACACAAGAAAAAAAGAGTTAAACTTAACGTAAGCAACAGTCAAGATAGCGCGTAATTGCTCACACTAATTGATTAGGCGCGAACACACGATCGTATGTTCCGTCAAACAACAATTGAAACGACTGGCTGATTATTTTTAACCAGAGAAGCCAAGCCAAACCAACCTACTCGTATCAATTCAATTTTTAATTCAAGACAACTAACAACCGAACCGACCATTTACCAAACCAATCAACAGACAACAACCAAAGAACCAAACCAAAAGAACCACAAAGACAAAGATCAACAATTTTATTAATTTGCTAGGGTTAATTTCAATCTGCTATATCATAATGCAAAAACGTAACCATAGCGAGTTGTAAAGTAAGTCAGCGCCATCTATTGAGATTTTATGTTACTAAATTTAAGATCAAATTCAAAGTGTTATTTTATTAAAATTAATAGGTGCAGTGCGTGTTTTTGTCTTTATTGATATGGATAATATAAAGTAGAAATTCTAGCCTTATCTAAATTAAATTAAACGTAAGTAAACGCCTAAGTTTCGAAGCAGTGTTTGAAGTAAATTTTCAATCGACCATAACTTCTTTTTCCCTTAACCGATTTTTACGAAACAAAGTTTTGACAACGCTCCTAATTATATGTAATCCAACTGTGAAAACGCGTTCAAATCCGTTGAGTATTTTCGAAGTTATAACGTACCAGACAGACATACATACATACATACAGACAGACAAAAATTCCAAAAACTGTCTTTTTGGTTTCTGTTACTCTTTTTTAATCGCACTCTGTCAGTTTTTTTGAAAAATATTAAATGTACAGACACTCGAATTTTAGTGACTTATTATATGTATTGATTACTTATCAATCACTTACATTCGATTAGCAAAGCTTATCACATTTACATCTCAATGATCCCACAAATTATTTTCACGAAAACACCATCGACAAACCTTTGTCAATGTCAGACGGCCATATTTGTTTGCTTTATTGTCTTTTTCCATTGAGACCATGGAGTAATTACAAAGGGGAGATGCCGTTTGAAATGGCGCAGTAATATAATCATTGGCGCCTCGCCGACACAAAAGTGGGCGGAGCATTGAATAATTTTGTTTCATATAAATATAAAGGATGAAGTGTTGTGTGCTTCAGTGTAAAAACTTTTCTGACAAAAAATTGGAACATAATCAACAAATATCTTTCCACAGGTAAGTTGTACTTAGTTACGTTTTATAAATGTATTAATTAGAAATAATTTTCTTTGGTTTCTGTTAAATAAGATATTGTTACGAGCTCGGGGTTCGCAATTTGGAGAAAAACACCTGATGACTCTTCCCACAAGGATGGTCGCCGACGTCACTTCACTTCACTTATCACTAACAATGTCCAAAACACTTGCTAATCACAGTCACTATAACTTGCCGAGGTCGCTTGTATCACTTGTTATTCGCTCCGGATATCGCTTCTTGATCGCACTTGTAGCTCAGTTAAATTAGAACTGCCCTCCTGAGGCACCTTCCGATATTTATATGGCCCGGGAAACCCGCTCCATAAGTTTCTAGAAAGATCACAACTACTCCGGAATAGAGAGAGAGGGATACCCTCTGTTTCGTTCCCTTAGTACATACTAGAAGTGCGAGAGTGAGACAAAGCAATATGTCAGAGCGAGATAATCGATGTACTAGATCGTTCGCGATATTATTCCCGTATGGAAACACGCGACGATTGTACGAGAATTTTCCGCGGACAGCGCTACTCAAACTTCCGCGGGCCGCATTTTATTTTTATTTATTTTTGATTTCGTAACACTGCCCCCTTCTTAGAGATGCTCGTCCCGAGCATCATCATTTCTTCCGTGATATTTCGCCAAGCGGTCGATGTGAACAATCTTCATTGCTCCTCTTGGTTGACGCTGTATCCGATACGTCACATCATTTAGTCGCGTTACCACCTTGTATGGGCCCTCCCACTTGGTTTGTAACTTTGGCGATTTCCCTTTCCGGCGAGTCGGGTTGTGAAGCCAGACTAGAGCGCCTTCCTCGAAGCCATTTGTATTCGACATTCTGTCGTATCTGGTCTTCATGTTCTGACTCGACTGCAACCCGTTTTCTCGAACTGCGGCGTGTATTTCTCGCATTCGGTCACGCAGATCAGAAACGTAGTCTTGAACACTTTGAGGTTCATCTGGTGAGCCTCCTGTTAGGAGGTCCACTGGCAACCGCAGCTCACGACCGTAGTTGACATATGCCGGAGTTGCCTTTATGCTTTCATGTTCTGCTGTTCTGTACGCTAGCAGGAACAGTGAAATGTACTTGTCCCAGTCCCTTTGATGGCTTTCCACTATTTTTGCCAGATGTCTCTCGATCGTCTGATTAAACCGTTCGACCATCCCGTCTGACTGAGGATGGTAAGCCGTGGTTCGGGTTTTGTTCATTCCCATAATCCTGCAAACTTCTTGAAAAACCTGTGACTCAAAATTCCTGCCTTGGTCGGAATGGATTTCCAAGGGCACGCCAAAGCGACAAATCACTTCTTCCACTATCTTGGTTGCAACTGTCGTAGCTTCTTGGTTTGGTATGGCGAACACTTCCGGCCACTTAGTGAAGTAGTCCATGACAACCATGAAATACTTGTTCCCTGAGTCAGTGACAGGAAATGGTCCAGCTACGTCGACTGCAATGCGTTCCCAAGGTGCACCGACGTTGTACAGTCGTAGATTCCCTCGGCTCCTGGTATGTGGCCCTTTTACGGCAGCACAAGTTGTACACTTGCGGCACCAGTCCTCCACATCCTCCCGACAATGGAGCCAGTAGAACCTTTCGCGGATTTTCGTTAGCGTCCTCTTGACTCCCAAATGTCCACCGGACACGCCGTCGTGTACTTCCCGAAGAACATCACGTATTTTTGTTCTTGGAACCACAATTTGCAGTTGAAACTCTCTGCCGTTAGGTTTATCCCATTTCCGGTAGAGTATTCCGTTTTGTACAACGAGGCTATCCCATTGCGCCCAGTACGCCTTGGAAACAGTGCCTGTCGGTGCAACTTCACTCCATTTTGGCTTATCATTACTTTGTGCCTTCCACCTGATGATGTGCCGTAGGTCATCATCATTCTCTTGCTCCTTTCTCATCGCATCGTTCTCCCAGGTCTCTAATGGTTCTGTCCGAGTTAGCTTTACTGTCATTTCTTTTAACTCCTGCCTGATACAGTGCTTACAATCTTCTGGGCAGGGTCTGCGTGACAGCGCATCCGCGTTTCCATGGGCCTGTCCTCGACGGTGTTCAATAATGAAGTCATATTCCTGAAGTTGTTCAATCCATCGAGCAACTTGACCTTCTGGGTTCTTGAATTGCAACAGCCCTTTTAACGCTGCATGATCCGTGCGAAGTAAAAACTGCCTACCGATGAGGTATTTGCTGAAGTGTTGTAGCGTCTTCACTACTGCCAGTAGCTCCCTTCTTGTCACACAATAATTCCTTTCCGGTTTAGACAGCGACTTACTGAAGTACGCTATAACAACTTCCCTGTCTTCCTGCTTTTGAGATAGTACCCCACCGATTGCGGTATTACTTGCATCCGTATCCACTATAAATTGACCTTCTGGTTGAGGGTATCCCAAGACTGGTGTTTCGCACAGATGTTTCTTCAGTTTTTCGAAGGCAATTTCGCAAGCTTCATCCCAACTAAATTGACGTTTATCTTCAGTTAGTCGGTGTAATGGCTTTGCAATCTCCGAGAATCCTTTCACGAAACGTCTATAGTACGAGCAAAGGCCAAGGAATGCCCGTACTTCTGTCTTGTCCTTGGGGGTAGGCCACTTCTGAACGGCTTCAACTTTCTTTGGGTCAGTCAGGATTCCTTCACTGGTAATGACATGGCCTAGATAGCTCACTTCGTTCCTGAATAAGCGGCACTTTTTCGCATTCAATTTTAGGTTGGCTCCATGAATTTTCTCGAAGACTTGCTCCAAGTTCCGCAAGTGGTCCTCAAAGTCTCGGCCAACGATGATAACGTCATCCAAATATACTAGACAGGCTTCTCCTACCAATCCTGCTAGTACACATTCCATCAGTCGCTCGAAGGTAGCTGGCGCGTTACATAATCCGAATGGCATGACGTTGAACTGCCATAATCCCTTGCCCGTCGAGAATGCAGTCTTCTCCTTATCCTTCGGATGGATTTCCACTTGCCAGTACCCAGATTTTAAGTCCAATGTTGAAAACCATTTCATGCCACTAAGGGTATCCAAGATGTCATCAATTCGAGGCAGCGGGTAACTATCCTTCTTGGTGATGTCATTAAGTCGTCTGTAGTCAACACAGAACCGCGTGCTTCCGTCCTTCTTCTTTACTAGCACGACTGGTGAACACCATGGACTTGCTGATGGTCCAATAATTTTATTCCTTTCCATATCCGCCAGCAGCTCTTTGACTTCTACTTCTTTGGCTATAGGGATTCTTCTCGCTCGCTGTCGGATGGGTCTCTCATTTCCGGTGTCAATCCTGTGTTGTACTAGCGACGTTCTTCCTAAGTCTCCTTCTTGGCTGGTGAAGATGTCGGAGTAGCGCAGTAGAAACTTCTTAGCCTTAATGCTCTGCGAGTACGTTAGATTGCTTTTGCAGTTACTTAGAAGCTCATTGACTGTAGAATCACTGGTACTCGTTGTATCTGAGCTTTATGTTGTACTGCACTTTTTCAGCCAGACAACTTCCTCACATTTTCCAATGATGTCGCCTTTGTTTAAGGTCCTCTCTTGGTCGCCTAGATTAAGTACTCTTACTACTGCGGTGTTTCTTCCTTTCACGAGAGTCCTCGCGGTCATGAGTCCTCGAGCCGCAGGTTTATTAGCTATCTCCTCAATCAACACGCATCCGGTAGATTTCTTGTTCCTTGTTACTGGTAACTTTACTAGTACTTGGGCTTCTGCTTTCCCAGGTATGACCGTTTGCTTTAAACATGTCACTCTCCCATTAATGCCTCCTAGGATGATGATCTCTTCTTCACCACTCTTGAATACACCACTAGCAACGTCTATTCTACAGTTGTACTTTTTCATGAAATCTAATCCCAATACACAATCGTCCATAATTTCAGCCACGATGACGTTGTGGGTATATGTGGTTTCTCCCATACACATTTTTACAGACACTTCTCCCAGGACGGGTATTGGCTGGCCGGAGGCAGAAAGAAGCCGACAGTCCAGTTTCCTCATGCTTCTCATTATGGTCCTTACTAAGTGAGGTCGGACTATTGTTCTTGATGCTCCGGTATCCAGCGTCATCCTGCAGTTGATCCCATTTACAGTTCCAGATATTACGAGACTATTTCCGTTGCATGCCTGAGAGATAATGGTTGTCGGGGCTTCCTCCGCGCCAGCCAGTACTCGCCCCCTAGTCCTGGCTCTTACTCGTTTCCCTGGTTCCTCTCCGATGATAAAGCCTCCTGCTTCATCTTCAGTTCCTTCACGTCGTCTTCAAGCTTCTTGATCTTTGGGCAATTCATTTGTAGGTGCCCTCGGTCGCCGCACCTATAGCACATGGATCCAGGTCTCTTCCTTAGCGGAGCTTTTATTTCCCTAACTTCCTCCACTACTTCGCGCACTTTGTGAGTCGCGGAATGACGAATGTCATGTCTGACGGCTTCCACCTCCAAAGCGTGGGCCAGTGCATCTTTTAATGAGGCATGATGGTTTAGCCTTACTGCAGCTCTGACTTCCGAATCCTTGATGCCGTCGACGAACGCCTGCACGGTGTTGGACTCAAGCATCTTCAAATCGGCCCCTGGATTCGCCTTGCGGACGAGTTTTTCTATTTCCAGCGCCCATTGCTGCAGACCCTCTCCTGAGCGCTGGACTCTGTCGCGGAGTTGAGCGCGGAAGACGTGCTCCAAATGCCGTTCCCCGTATCGCGATTCCAGTGCCTCCAGCAGGTCCTTGAATCCACTGCCCGACGGAAGAACCTCCAAGACCGTCAGAGCCTGTCCTCGGAGTGCGACGGTGAGAGCTGTCAGGCACTGTTCATCTGTCCATTCCGTTAGCAGCTGTGATGGTCTGGAACTGTTGACGGTATGCGGTCCAGGACGAGGTTCCGTCATATGGCGGCAAATTCACGCTGGGTCCGTGGTGGGCAATGACTGTTCCGCCAGATGCAACTGCTACTCCCGTTGTTTCAAGGCGCACGACCTTCTTCTGTAATGTGGAAAGGTCCGTCTTCATATTTTCCATGTCGTTCCCAAGAGTCGTGACGCGTTCCTCCACCAAGTCAACATCCTTGCGTAATTTGGTAACCACGCCACTAACTTCACCAATAGCTGACAGGAGTTGCTGTTGAGCCTTTTGTTGTTGCTCTTGAGCCTTTTGTTGTTGCTCTTGAGCTTTTTGTTGTTGCTCTCTTGCGTCTTGTAGAAGCTTCTCCTGCATTGTAAATTTGTTGTCCAGCATTCGCATCAATTCCCCAAAATCAAAGAAAGGCGCAGCCTGGTGGGCGTTGGACTTGTCCTGG
The DNA here is from genome assembly GCA_947363495.1 of Euzophera pinguis. Taxonomy (NCBI): domain Eukaryota; kingdom Metazoa; phylum Arthropoda; class Insecta; order Lepidoptera; family Pyralidae; genus Euzophera; species Euzophera pinguis. The sequence continues at coordinate 4,598,412 of OX376168.1, forward strand.
CGGGCGTTGGATGTGGCCTGGTTGGTGTTGGACGTGGCCTGGTGGGTGTTGGGCATGGCCTGGTGGGCGTTGGACGTGTCCTGGTAGGCATTGGACATGGCCTGGTGGGTGTTGGACATAGCCTGGTGGGCGTTGGGAGTGTCCTGGTAGGCGTTGGACGTAGCCTGGTTGCCGTTGGACGTGGCCTGGTGGGTGTTGGACGTGGCCTGGTGGGTGTTGGACGTGCCCTGGTGGCCGGTGGGCGCGGTGGGAGCGGCCTGGTCAGCAGATCCAGTAGAAGTGGCTTCCGCAGCACGCTTCGCCCTCGTCTTCACACCCTCACTGGTGACGTCTTCTCTCGGAGTCAATGGCATCTCCAAATCCACTTATGACACCAATTGTTACGAGCTCGGGGTTCGCAATTTGGAGAAAAACACCTGATGACTCTTCCCACAAGGATGGTCGCCGACGTCACTTCACTTCACTTATCACTAACAATGTCCAAAACACTTGCTAATCACAGTCACTATAACTTGCCGAGGTCGCTTGTATCACTTGTTATTCGCTCCGGATATCGCTTCTTGATCGCACTTGTAGCTCAGTTAAATTAGAACTGCCCTCCTGAGGCACCTTCCGATATTTATATGGCCCGGGAAACCCGCTCCATAAGTTTCTAGAAAGATCACAACTACTCCGGAATAGAGAGAGAGGGATACCCTCTGTTTCGTTCCCTTAGTACATACTAGAAGTGCGAGAGTGAGACAAAGCAATATGTCAGAGCGAGATAATCGATGTACTAGATCGTTCGCGATATTATTCCCGTATGGAAACACGCGACGATTGTACGAGAATTTTCCGCGGACAGCGCTACTCAAACTTCCGCGGGCCGCATTTTATTTTTATTTATTTTTGATTTCGTAACAATATATTTAGCGCTCTAAAAGTTATACCTAATATTAAAAACAACAGTAAGTAAACAGTAGTGACATCTAGTGTCGGGTGTCTGAAGTACTTGATAATTTGTAAATAACGTAGTACTGCTACTTTCCGTAAGATGGATATCATTACTTAATGGAGCCACGGCCGAAACCAAGCACCCCGCACGTCTGCCTTCCGCCCCGTGTAGCCTCACAAATGGTTTCTTACAAAACGCTTAGTACGGCATCTCCCCTTTGTAATTACTCCATGATTGAGACACAGCGTCATTATTGCACCCTGTCCGTGTTCTATCTTTTCTTTATGTTTTGCATAGCGTCGCTTCTATACATTATGGAAAATGATGCGTAGGAGACATATGTCCGCGCCCCTTGTTGTCATTTCTGTGTGTCTAACGACCTACAACATTTTCTAACCTACACTAGCTGTAGTTTGTTTCAACTGAATCTGTTTCTGTGTTACAACGGCCGTGATCACGGAACTACTGGCTTAACATGCGGAGCACGGCCGTTGTAATATGATTAAAACCACGGAGAACATATAAAGAGGAGATGGCGTTTCAAATGGCGAAGTGATGCGATCCGCAGCACCGCTCACAAAAGTGGGCGGAGCTTGTCATTTCTCGTTCAACAGTGTATCGAGAAACAGATCGCGAGTCCCTAAGGGCATCACGATTTCCACAGCTTTTTTACGAATTAAGCATTGAATAATTGGTTTCTGTTAAATAAGGTTTACGGCTCTAAAAGTTATACCTAATATTTAACCCCCCCTCCTCCTTATTTAACATCCTGCACGTCTGCCTTCCTCCCCGCTTAGCCTCACAAATACTTTCATCTCCTCTTTGTAAATACTCCGTGGTTGTAACTACTTGAAACGTCGGAAGTATAAAGGTGTTATATACATTCGATCCAGTAATTGTATGTTTTAAAAATAAAGTGCGTTAGTTTAAAAGATAATAACCCATTGTCTATGTTACAGCCACGGCTGCCGGGCGTGCGGCGAACGGTTCCCTACATCGGACACGTTGCGGGCGCATCACCGCGCGGCGCACGCCCGCCCGCGCCCGCGCAACTACGGCAAGCGGCCGCCGCCGTACTCCTGGCCCGCGCCCTGTACCTATGTGAGTCACTGTAGTGTAACACTCACGGCAGTCTGTCCTGTCGCGAACGGTTCCCTACATCGGAAACGTCGCGCAACTACGGCAAGCGGCCGCCGCCGTACTCCTGGCCCGCGCCCTGTACCTATGTGAGTCACTGTAGTGTAACACTCATGGCAGTCTGTCCTGCCGCGAACGGTTCCCTACATCGGAAACGTCGCGCAACTACGGCAAGCGGCCGCCGCCGTACTCCTGGCCCGCGCCCTGTACCTATGTGAGTCACTGTAGTGTAACACTCACGGCAGTCTGTCCTGCCGCGAACGGTTCCCTACATCGGAAACGTCGCGCAACTACGGCAAGCGGCCGCCGCCGTACTCCTGGCCCGCGCCCTGTACCTATGTGAGTCACTGTAGTGTAACACTCACGGCAGTCTGTCCTGCCGCGAACGGTTCCCTACATCGGAAACGTCGCGCAACTACGGCAAGCGGCCGCCGCCGTACTCCTGGCCCGCGCCCTGTACCTATGTGAGTCACTGTAGTGTAACACTCACGGCAGTCTGTCCTGCCGCGAACGGTTCCCTACATCGGAAACGTCGCGCAACTACGGCAAGCGGCCGCCGCCGTACTCCTGGCCCGCGCCCTGTACCTATGTGAGTCACTGTAGTGTAACACTCACGGCAGTCTGTCCTGCCGCGAACGGTTCCCTACATCGGAAACGTCGCGCAACTACGGCAAGCGGCCGCCGCCGTACTCCTGGCCCGCGCCCTGTACCTATGTGAGTCACTGTAGTGTAACACTCATGGCAGTCTGTCCTGCCGCGAACGGTTCCCTACATCGGAAACGTCGCGCAACTACGGCAAGCGGCCGCCGCCGTACTCCTGGCCCGCGCCCTGTACCTATGTGAGTCACTGTAGTGTAACACTCACGGCAGTCTGTCCTGCCGCAAACGGTTCCCTACATCGGAAACGTCGCGCAACTACGGCAAGTGCCCGCCGCGGCACCGTAGTGTCAACCTTTATGGCATTGAGCATTGGTACCGCTAACGCGTTTGCATTGCTCAAAGCCCACAGCCGAGGTTCGCCCCAACTGGGAGCTCCTTGCGCTTTTGCCGAAAAGGTTGAGTAGAGAAAACCCTCGTCTCCCTGTTGCTAAAATTGACAAAACAAATGTGTATCCCTCACTCTAACGCATACGGATACTCCGCTGTGCAGTTTCCGCTGCGCAAAATGTTACTTGCAGCTAACCGCGGAAATGAAAATTTGCTATAATCGATATGACAATAACTTTCCCAGTGCGGCGAGCAAGTTCCCAGCGGTCGCGCGTACTGGACTCACTTCCGCCGCGCGCACCCCGGCCAGCCGTACCCCGTGCGCAAGGACTACGTGTGCGACGTGTGCGGCAAGAGCTTCCGGGTAACTCACACCCACAGCATTGTTAAGAGTATTATCGTACAGAACGATGTATCAAATACATCATCCCGACAAAAATTCGTCTGCTTGTAATGTTGCGTGAAAGGGTGGTATGGTATAGAATGAAACAATCATCTAAGTAAGTAGGTTCGGTCGATGATAGTTAAACAACAACTGAAAACTCCTTTCTTACATAAATACAGGCATCTTAATACATGTATCTTAAAGTAGCACATAAATCGTCATTGCCCTTGTAAACTTTTAATATAGAACAATCATCTATTTCCTTAACCTAAGAAATGGATGATCTTTCTATATTAAAAGTTTACAAGAATTTGATGTTGAACTATAATGATGGGCATGTGTCGTGATCGTGACACTATAGCTAGACAGATTCGTAGATTCGTGAAAACATTTTTTTTTTTTTTGTAGAAAGTAAAGCACTTATTTCTATCATCTTAACTAATCTAGTTTTGCCCAATGTCAAACATCCTATGACCTATCTTCACGTATGACAAATTGATACATCTACACATAACAATACTTTAGAGCAACTCAGTAAAAACTTTTTAAAAATAACGTAAAGCAAATATAATGATGAATCATAATCTTCCAGGGCAACGCATTCCTAGTATACCACAAGCGTACGCACACGGACGAGCGAGCGTACCAATGCTCGCTCTGTCCGAAAGCGTTCCACAACCGCACCAACCTGCAAATGCATCAGAAGACGCATTCGGACCACCGACCTCATCCTTGTACGGTCTGCTTCAAGGCTTTCAAATCTAAAGGGGCGTTGGACAGACATTTTCGGGTGAGTATACTAGTGGTTTATTTATCTGTTTGTTGCATTTTAACATATAATGTCTTTGTTCATTTTGGCTCAAATTGATGAGTGATTTTATTGATATTGTACTATCAGCAAACGACAAGCCTATAACCCTTAAAGGCGAAATTCGTCTGCAAGGTCTAAGGGTTGTTTTTATCCTTATGTATCATTACTTATGTAAGTCCAGTCAGGGGTGTTATTTCCAAGGATCTGTCCGATGGCTTGGATACATAGCACACGGGTACGCGAGCCCGACTTACCCGAGCTGCTACTGAGTCAACCCATGTCCATCCGAGTCAGGAGTATTTTAGTACCTCATCTGTTCCCAAAACTGAAACACTTCCCACCCTTCCTTAGTTTAAGAATACTTCCGATGGGCAGCAGCGTCGGAAGTACGATAAGCCGCTGAAACTGCGTTCGCCAACCCGCTTGCCAAGCGTTGCGAGTTTGGCAACAACCCTCAATTAATGGGGAGGCCCAAGTCCAGCAGTGGGCTGACTGCGGCTGACACGACGTATTCAACTTTTCAAAAGTGTACAGGCTTGGGTTTTGCTGATAATACATGACTTATAATTTTATAGTATTTTACAGCGTAACCACAGTTACAGCCTTTACGATACTTACAACTAACGTTAACGTAAATAAGCTTTACATTCATGGCTGGGCAACAGCATTGCTTCTGTTTCCGTACAGCCAGCTTAGAAAATTGCTGACTCGTTTATATTAAAAACTCTCAGATCATCTATCTATCTATTTCGTATTCTAGATCTTTTTCTTCGCCCGTCCAGAATTATTTTCTGAAATAACCATATAATACTTCTTCTGTAAAATTACTATTTCTGACATTTACTATAGTTGTCTTTTTGCGTACAACAGTCTATCGTTTCACGTAAAGAGAGCGGTGGCAATTAGTTGAACTAAATATTTATTCTAGGAAAATTCCCCTGAATGAAGACACTAGCGCCACCAACATCTCATTTGTTATTATTTTTCTTCATTTCTTTCAGAGCCACACTGGCGTTAAGCCGTACGAATGCGAAGTATGCGGCAAAGCGTTCAACCAGTCCAACAGTCGCAAGCTGCACGTGCGCACCGTGCATCTCAGGCAACCCGCGCCCTACGTCAGTCGGAACAGAGATAAACGGGCTAGAACCGTGCCTAACCAGTTCTAAGTCTGAATAATGAGAAAAATAAATAAATTGTGAAATTGTGTTATATTGGAAAATGTGAAGTAAGAAGTTAGCTACTTAAAGACACACATTGTCACACTAAAAGTGTTCAACCAGTCCAACAGTCGCAAGCTGCAGTCACACCGTGCTTCTCGGGCATCCCTCCCGAGCCCTACGGTAGCCAGAACAGAGACAAACGTCCTAAGACCGCAGTTCTTAGTCTGAATGACTAGAAAAATATATAGATATGAAGAGTTAGGAAATTGCGTCAAGTTGTAAAATGAGAACTTAGCTAGTTTGAAACGTCACAGTGGAAAAGCTTTCAATCTATCTAACAGCCGGAAGCTACACGCACCGTATATCGCAAGCAACCCGCGAAGGAACAGGGACAAGCGGGCTAGGACTGTGCCTAACCAGTTGTAATGCTGAATGATGAGAAAATTATATAGACAATGAAGACTTGGTTGTCACACTAGATAAGCGTTCAACCAGTCCAATAGCTGCAAATAAAGGTTTTGGAATATTTGTTAAGGTCCAATGAAGGTTAAAATGCAATGAAATTACATAAATTATTTTTCTATACAACTTTTATTGGTGGTATGAAGTTATTACACACTATAAAAGAAATATAAATTCGACACGTGAAAGATAATTTTCGGCGACCAAGTGATTAAGATTTTTTTTTTCAATTACGATTTTACATAAATCGTGATACTGTGCAATGTAAAATGCATAGAGGTCTACAACTACTATGCATAGGCATACAGTCAGAGCATAAGATTTGCACTTTGTAAGCATTTGTAAGTGACTATTAATGTATTAAGTGAACGTATTTGTATTGTAATTGTATATATCATCGAGCTTGAGTAGTAAAATCGTATTTTAAAACAATATAGACATTGAAAATTATAAATATCTATGTGTTTCTATTAGTTCTGAAGATAATAAACTATACTATATATGTAGTAGTAGTAGCTATATTCATTATCAAATGAGATAATCTAAATTATAATTCTCTTTAATTCCCAAAAATTTTACATTTTGCCTCAGGAAAATGAGTATAATGAAATACATAAATTGATAAAACTACTTTGATAATACATAATTAGAAAATGTTCTCAGATCACAGTACATTTTTATGTACAGTATCCTGTGTATGTGCACCTTATTGCTGTATTTTTAAAGTTTAGAACTGAGCCTTTGCTTTAATTTACCTTCCAAAATGTCGACTACGTCGGAAGCACAGCCCCAAAATAAAGTAAAGCCACTGCCACCTGCAAGAACGAAAGAAATAGTGCTCTAGTCATGTTCCTAGATTAAGCGGTACTGTTAACAATGGAGCCGCCCGTACCGCCGCCATCTCACCTCCATAAGTAATCCTTTTTACAAGGAAACTACCAATAGGAATTTCATAAAATTAGACAGCATATGAGGGCAACAGGTTGGTTCGTGCATCTACTTAATAAATATATGATTGATCATCCGATCATCATCATCATCATTTCGCGTAGGTTACGTTGTCTATCGACTATGTACATCATCTGATAAAAAATGACCTTTGTTCTCAGTAGCTCCTTCAATTCCTTTGAATAGACGTTGCTGCAATTTCATTGGACATTACGGTCTTTGCTAAAACAGCGGCAGTGTTGATATTGTATTGGATTTAACCTGATGTCTGATGTCAAATTCTCACCATGCCCATAGTTGTGTATGTACAGTTTGCCATGTCTCTCTTCGGCCTCCAACCGCACCTCATGTCGTCCAGGCCGGAGCCCCACCCACTCTGAAATTATCTCCGCGTTCTGAAATAACATTATCGATCAAATATGGTATGCCATCCTAGACTTTCTTGTTCGCATTAGCTAGAGCTCATTTCGAATTAGGCTTTCGGCATGTTAAATTTTTCATGTGATTTATTTAGGTGATCTTTGATGAATATGATTGAATTCAGATTTCTAAATAGTAAGCTAATACAACATAGAATTCTATTCTATTTATTCTTATTGCGGCAATTTTAATATGACATAAAAATCGTTATTTAAGGTGGTTTTTGTGCAGAAATGTCACCTCTAAAAGCAGAACCAATACTCTAGAAGCAGTAGAAATTAGTGAGTATGCGAAATGTCGTCTTACAACATGTATCGCGCGCAATCTCGCTTGCTCATTGGTTTCTGCCCTGATATTAAAGGTGATAGTAATCCCACTGACCTTAAGCGATGGTATAGCATTGATACACCCACTGATGATCATTTTAGAGTCTTTCGAATCCACTTGCGTATTGTAGTTGTTTTCCTGATGAGTGCCTCCTAGTACGCAGAACTCTGAACTGAAAAATATAAGTAAACTAGCTTTTGCCCACGGCTTCGCGTGCTTGAAGGATTTCAAAATAACTGTTTTTTTCGTAGTCAGCGACCCGAATAACTATGAAAACGATATCCGTGTCGATTTTAACATATAGCCACCCCATTTCCGTCTTTTAGGAGTTGATTTTTGGTAAATCCTAAAACAGATATTTATTCATTTATCAATACTCTGGAGATGTTTCAAAGAAATTGGTCTAACTAAATCTCGTTTATCCATACAAAGTTTACAACCCCGTTTCACCTCATTAGAGGATAAATTTTGAAAAATCCTTTCTTAGTGCACCCCTAGACCACAAAAGGAATCCATGTGCCAATTTTGGAACCAAAAGACCCAACTGTTTGGGCTGCGCCGAAATATGTCCAGTCACTTACACCCGTATTCTTAAACATAACCATAATGATCCTTTACTCAAACTCATTGGAGGGTGCCTCAAGGAATTAAATATATGGCAGCGCCATCTATTTTAACAAGTAGCCAGACAAATGATCATACATATTTTATACCTCTTCTTGCAACAATTTCAGCATTTCATAGCCTATGTTTGACCCCGGGTCTTCAACTATATTTATACCAAATTTCATTAAAATCCGTTTAGCGGTTGGGCCGTGAAAGCGTAACAGACAGACAGACTTTCGCATTTATAATATTGGTATGGGTATGAATGGATGGATGTATATATTTCCAACTAGGTATTATTATTTGCTAATATAACTAAAAAAATCGAAGACACTTACTTTGGGATAATGTAGTTTTCTCTACCCTCGTCTATAATTACTTCACAGAGCCATGGTGCTTTAATCTAAAAATAATATAAATGTGATCAAGTGGCTCTTAAACTATGAACTTAAGTACTATGTTGCCACTAAGGCAATGTCTTCTCTCCTACATACTATTAGTCTGCATCGAATTCTTTACATTCCTCTCAATAGGCTACTTGACTGTATTCATACTTGGTTAATATTGTAATACTAAACAAATTATACACTAAAAAGTAACCGATTCTGAAAACAACAACAAAATTGGTTGTCAATTAAGGCCGTAACTCGATTTGCTATCTCTTTTGTATGCACGAAACCGAGTGGCAGTGACGTCACAGCTCACACAGTGCATCCTTTTCTTGTTTTTTGACAGTTTCCCCTTCCACCGAATTTTAAAGGCTTATAACTTATTTATTTTTGAACGGATTACAAAAATTCTTTCATAATTGGCTAGTCAACTAAAAAATAAATTGTGTATATTATATATTTTATTGATAGAATAGACTATTTCGGAGATACAATTTAAACGAAAAAATTCTTAAAATTATATTTATTATGTTATTTAATTTTAAAGTTTTTATGGTGATGACGTCACTCAGCTATAATGGCCATTTCGAACTGCAAGTAAGCAAAAATTACTCAGGTATTAAAAAATATATATGTCAGTGTCAAATGTCAAAGTCAAGATGGACCGCGAGCCGCGAGTTGGTTTCTTGTTTGTTTACAATCGCCAAATATTTAGGTACCCCATTTCTCGTATCTATTGCATATTGGCCTGTTTATTGGACTTTACTGCAGTCTCTTCATCCTTTTACATCTGATTTTTCAATAATTGGACACCGCTTCTTCATTATAATGTATGAATGAATGTAATTAGGTTATGTTTACTTGAACAGAGATGACATTTGAAGCGCTTAGTTAGCGCTACCAAACAAAACATATTTATTCACTACGCTGTGCTGCCAACCTAAAAAATTAAATGTGAATAGCCGGAAGTTATCCGGCTACGTCATACGTCAACCTTGCTAAAAAATGAAAGTCATTGTGTTTTCTGCGATTTTCTTAAAAAATACTTGCTTATCTAAAGATCTGATTAATGTAATCTGTTCCCTAAGCCTATTCCTCGAAATGGTTTACGAATTAGACATTTTCATGAAAAAGTTTACTAGCCAATTCTGTTTCTGAAAATAAAAATATTGATATGAAAGAAAAAATAAAAATTAGTAGAATACCCAATTAAATAAAAAATCATACAATGAAGGCTTTTTATCTCTCCCATAGAGATTGGACAACAGCATATCGATTTTTACTTACCCGAGCTATTTGCCCCCTAATAGCATGCACGGCTTTGTCTGGTACCATGTCTCTTGCCCCAAGTCCGATACAATTTATCACGACGTCATATCCCTCAAGTATATTATCTGCTAATGAGGATATCTTGGCACATAGTATTCTGCCATTCAGGGCAAGAAATATTTGGCGAAGAAAGGAGATAATTTCTGGTGGTCGTGTTACGAATGTTGTGAACGTCTCACCGGCTCTGAAAAACACATTGTGTGTTTAGGTGTGCGCCACTACCATCAGTTTTTACAAACGCAGTTGTTATTGGCCGGATTTTGTATAGCATTTCTGAATAACATTAATATCCGCTGCCAGTGACTACAAATATTGCTAAAGCAGCCGTTGGCGAATGTAATGCCTTAGTAATAGGGGCCAATGTGTTCATAAAATTGGGCTACACAGAAAATCGATGTAACATCGAGCAACGCAAAAACATTGATGATGAAAGGTTATCTATAAAAATAAGTTCTTAGGATTTCCCATAGATTAATAATTGGTCTCCGCTGTCGAGCGCGCGAGACCAATTATTAATCTATGGGATTTCCGTACATACTTGGCGAAAACGAGGCATTATTACTAAAGATTGTCTCATGAACCATAATAGACTAGAATTTTAAAATTTTACATTTTTGTTCTTTGGGGTTATATCATCATCATCATCCTAGCGTGTATTCCTAGTTGCGTCGTCAGCTTACGCTTCGGAGCCTAGGGTACGCTGTAAGTCATGGTCCTAGATTTGGCGAAACTGGTTATTACAATGGAGCGGCTAGTCTCACCTCCGTAACCCTTTTTACAGGAAAACCAGACTAAGAGAAACATGACCCGAGGTGTGTTAGTGGCCAACACTGTCAGAATTTTTCAGGCTGCCCCAAGGCACCTGGTACAGCCGAACAACTGTTATCTATCGACAACAACCGGGACCAACGGCTTAACGTGCCTTCAGAAGCACGGAGGAGCTCAAGATAGAAAATGCCACTAAATGGCGACCAATCCAATAGTGGTCGCGTCACGCCGTCGCTTGACACGCGCATTCGCTATGAATACGCGGGTCGCGCTCGACTAACGAGCTCCTCTTTGGGGTTCTCTGTGCTTCTTTAAAGTGCAGCAGTGTGTTAAGTTTTTACGAACTAACTTTTTTTCATATTGGCAAACTTACTCATAATCTGATGAATATCTGTGACTGAGATATTTCAGCTGCTTCGGCCCTAGTTCTTGGTAACCAAACACATGTGCAGACCACAAAGGCCGTCGATAGCATTCCTTCTGTTGGTATAAACTGTACATTGGAATGAGGGTAACACCATATCCACCTTCAAGCCATAACTTGTGCAGGAACCTATAAGTTTCGCATCCCCATTTCCTGCAAAAATTCAATATGATGCTCAATTCCTCTCCTAATGATTTCCATAATTCAATTTATTAATGGCCGCATCCAGCGACTGCCTGCGACCTTTTTCAGGTCATCTGACCATCTGGTGGGGTATCCAACGCTGCGCTTGCCGGTTCGTGGTCGCCATTCAAGAACCTTTCTGCCCCATCGGCCATCTGTTCTCCGCGCTATGTGCTCTGCCCACGATATGGCGATATACCGACTTAGCCCAGAGATCCCAGAGGATTACCTTTAGGCTAAGTCGGTGTATCTCCATAGCTCTTTAGGCGATCTTGAGTATTCTTATAAGGCCCATATTCGGTCATAGTTGTAAAAATGCATGCATTCGCCAACTAGCAAACTGACACTGTTATTCTCCTATCAAGTTGCATCTTAGAGTATACCCCTGGGAAAAGAGGGGGTGGCGGAGTAGAAACCACTTGCTAAAAATCCTTGGTTAACCATAACATTGGAAAGTTTACTTACGTCAACAGTAGTTCTGGAGTACTACCACATAGATACGGATACCATAGACCCCCGGAGCCATCGCCGGTAGTATGTGGAGAGAACTCACTTGAAATTAACACCACCTGAAGTCAAGTTTAGTAGAGATAAATAAGGACTTCATTAAAATTTCTTGTGTCCAGATTTATTTTAGGGGAGGTTAATCATCGATATCGGGGTCAAATATCCATAGACAGTTTTTCATACTAAGTGTAGAGTGTATGGTAAAATAAGTTTGTAAAAACTTATCCAAGCATTTTTGTATGTGCAAGCATGTTCACAGGCTTACACACAGTAAGAAAACTTACTTCGAAATCAGGAAACCTTTCTTTAATTTTCACTGCACTCGCAAAACCGTTTATTCCACCACCTAAAACAGCAATTTTGCACATTTTGCTTACGGCAATGATATTAACTCAAGAGAGCCAATCTAAATGATATTAGAAATAAATAAGTGTACCTATATTTTATCAGAGGTCAAAGGATCATTGTACATAACAAGACAAATAGTTACCACTGATACAAATACACAAACAAATATCTAGTTATGTACCTACCTATAAGTTTTAAAATGTTTATACAATAGTAAAATACTAGAACCTCTGTCCAGCTGTGAACAGGAAACAGATTGTGCCTGCGAGAGCATTACTGAAGTAGGTTGACTACAGGCAGGCGGGATCAATTAGATATCGGGAGCCCTATTTCTGAATGTATAACTCGTATCTATACATATAATAAAATTGTTACAGGTCGATGTCTAATATGTGGGGTCATTATTTATTGGACCAACAGGAGCCATAAACAATCATTTTTAGAATTTTATGTATGTTTGTAATCGCTTCACGTGAAAACTATTGCATAGAATTGAATGCGGTTTTAACAGTTGTGTTGCTGTCCAACTTAGAAATTAGGCTACAATTTATCCCGAATTTCTCCTTAGGAAAAACGACCAACTTAATTGACTCCTAAAATATATGGCGTGCATACTATATGAAAGATCGAACTACACTGGCTGTGTTCACCTTAAAGATTTTTTACGAAAATATTGCTATTTATTGCTGTGTAATTTGGTAACTGATAGTGGTGTTTATTTTTAGTTAGGTCACATAAGCAATAGTAAATGCTATTTTAATTAGGTAGATACCTACTTATGAGTTTTTCAGCCAGAGAGAGAGAGCGAGTCGAGAGGGTTACATGGTCAGATCAAGAGACGCTGCACACCATGGTGTCAGAGTTTTTTCGGAGACGCCCCACGGACTAAGACATGGGTCCTTTATTATGACTTTTCAGTCATTCGCATCGAGTGAGTTACATGGTCAGGTCAATGCACCTTGCACACCCTGGTGTCAGAGTTTTTTCGGAGACGCCTCACGGACTATGAAGTGAGTCTGTTAAAACTCCATTCAAACTGATGCGAATCCCGCGCGAGACGCGGGACGGCTTTCATTCATATCGCGTATATTCATCTATTATCAGACATTACCTCCGTGGTGGTCCAGTGGTTAAATAGTGTTTATTAGACCCGGAGATCGTGAGTTCTATTCCCATGGGAAGGATACTTTGTTAAGTTGTTTCCAGGAGCCCTATTTTTGAATGTGTGTATGTCGAATGAAAAACGTTCGACTCACCGATTATGGCGAATGAAAATCATTCGAATTCGAACGAAACTCATTCGAATTACCGAGTCATGCTTCACAAAAATTATTTTATATGTAAGTTTATTAAGTATGTATTATTGTAATAGTATTTGTGTATGTATGTTTATATTATAAGGATTTTATAATAGTTTTACCTAGGTAATTAGGTATAGTCTTCACTTTTCCTTTCTTTTTGTACACGCTAATTACCCTTTTCTTGTCTTTTCCTCTCTTGGGTCTGCTGGAAGAAATTTCTTTAGAAATAAGCAGCTCCTTTGTACTTTCTTTTCCTCTTATGTATAATCCTTTACATTTTATTGTGTACATGAATAAAGTAAATAAATAAATAAATAAAAATAGCACTCCAGTTTGATGAGTATGACTCGAGCTTCAGAGTCCATTATTTCAGCCTGGAAAGCATAAACCCTTCCAGGCTGAAATAATGGTGCCGTAATATTCTTCTACATATACCTAAATGCAGAAGAATATGAAAACAATCATGACACGATCAAAAATATAAACTTATTAATCTTACACCAGCCGTTTGTCTACTCACAATGCTAAACTAAACAGGGGACCCTGTCCGTCTGTCTGTCACAAGGCTGTATCTCATAAGCCGTGATACTAACTATCACGGCTCATGAGATCAGCCTACAGTAGACAGTAGACATTTTCACAGTTGATATACTGGCATATTTCAGTTGCCGCGATAACGACATATACTAAAAATAAAATAAATATTTAAGGAGACTTCCATACAACAGACGTGAATTTTTGTGGTTTATACACTTAAATAATGGTACGGAACCCGTAGTACGCGAGTCTGACTGGCACTTGACCGGTTTTTTTACCTTTCGAGGTAGGGAACCCTTAAAAAGGAGCGCTTTCAATTTTCTTCATACAAAATCCATACTATACATAAATATACAGGTGAATCAACCGCAATTTGCACGACATGGTATATTCCTATTTTAGCATCTCACACGCACAGTTGGTTGATGAATAAGTACCTAACTACGTACATGATGCGATTTTAACGAAATGAACGCCACTTTACTATAAATTGACGTTTTCTGAATGCGCCCGTATTTCCATTTAATTTCCTATATTGACATTACGTGTTAGAATTGCCATATTAATAATAATACAACAAAAAGTTCGTAAATGGATAAAAATAATAGCTTTATTGCAGACAAACAAAAATGGTTCATAACTTAGTTTAATAATTGGTCTCGATCGTAGCGCCGCGGAGACCAATTATTAATCTATGGGTTCATATTAAGTACATTACCATTAAAGTAAGATAAAATTCTGACCATAAAATTAAAGTAAAAAATACAAAGACATTTAAATTATAATTAGTGCAATAAATACCAATTCTTAATCAAATGATATGGGGGTGAAAAGTTTGTATAAAAAAACACGTAAAATAGGTATGTATACTTTTTGTGACAGTTTGACCCGCGGGTAAAAGAAGAATAAAACAATAAGCAGAGATGAGTGAGACATTTTTTTTAGACAATAAGTTTTATGCCTTTATTGTATGAATTAGTACTTTGTGTAGCAACTTTTACTTAAAATACCTGGCAACACTTTTTATTTTCATGATGTTTTGATTGTATTTGCTTTGCGTGTAAACATTTCCTCTGCTTTGTGACTTTTTATTTATCCAAATTAAAATGAAGTGAGAAATGTTATAGAATTTATTTATTCAAGTGTTATGAATCTATATAATTACTTTGACGCGTTTCTTATTATAATAACCGGTTATTTGTTTTAGGTTAACTGTTGATGGATTGCTTGTGTATTTCCCTTACGATTATATTTATCCAGAGCAATATGCTTATATGTTGGAATTAAAGCGTGCATTAGATGCTAAGGTAGCTTAACATTTATCGCATTATAATCAACATACTTATCTAAAATTTTAATTGAGGTTATATTGCAGATAAAACTTGTAGATACTTGTTCTGTAGCTAGCTCAGATTGAGCTTAAGCCAAAGATACTAGTAATGTACGAATATTATAACACAACGAAGCCCCCTTTACATGTGCTCCTACCGCTAGTCTTTACTAGCGGGTGCATTGGGAATTTTCCCAGTAGTCCCGCCACACCTGAGAAGGGAAGGATGATCCAGTAGTATTTTATCGTATACTTCCAGTAGAATGCCGGGCGAGAGACTCATTGTTAAAATCTCTGCTTGTCTTATTTGTATTGACACCAATCCTAGACAATCAAAGAGGAAAAAGATCAAAACTTGTATTTATTTTCATTTTGCTATAAATATTTACATATTTTTTGATTAGTTATGCAAATATTTACACAAACATTCCTATAATTTACCATAAAAAATATTGAAAAGTTTTTTTACTTTCAGGGTCATGGTTTGCTAGAGATGCCTTCTGGAACAGGAAAGACCATATCTTTATTGTCCCTCATTGTTGCCTATATGCTACAAAATCCACATCACGTCAGGTAGGTCATTTTTACCTAACATTTTAACATATAACATTTTCTATTTCATTGACAATAATTGTGTATCTAAAAAAATAAATTATTAATCCTACAGCTCTCAAGGATATAATAAAACCCATGATGTTGTGCTGACTCATGGAACCAAAAGGGTCTTGATATGTTGATTTAAAAAATACTTTCTCTTAACAGGGACATAAAAATTAAAAAAATGTTAAAAACTCTATTAAATAAAAATACTACTCTCTGTTAAAAAAACTACCCTTTGTTAAAAACTACTTTCACCCATGTTCTATCCATTATCAATGATACAATACAAATATACTTTTTATGACACCAAAGTACTTTACAGAAACATCTATACAAAAAAAACACTTTTCAATCAACTCACATATGTTCTTATCAAAATACATTATTATTATAATATTTTGTTTCATCAAATACAAATTTCAGGAAACTTATATATTGTTCCCGTACTGTGCCAGAAATTGAGAAGGTCTTGGAAGAATTGAAAAATCTAATAAAGTATTATGAGACTAGTCTTGGTGAAATTCCGAATCTCGTCGGTGTTGTGCTCAGCTCCAGGAAAAATTTGTGCATACACCCAGAGGTAAAATAATGACGTCTCATCATAATATTTTTTCTGAAAATTATTACAAAGCTGAAGTGTTTGGTTGTACTTTGTATGCTTAAATAAAACTATCTAACAGATTCAAAAAATATTTTTATTTTTGCACATGATAGGTTATAATAGATTCTTATAAAGTTCAATCACACATTGTGACTGTGACAGCCTCATGGGAAAAGTCAAAGGTATGGCAAGGGCTTTTACCCATTGCAGCTTTCCAGAAAGTGTAAATGGACTTGGCTCTAACTGACAAAGGTGATAAAGAGTGATAGATAGTCATATGAGAACGGGTGGAGCTGCGCTAGTTAAACATAAGTTAATCTTCAATTATTACTGATCATTTCATCAATGATATGTGAATTTTATTGTGTAGGTGTCAAAGGAGCGAGAAGGCAAAATGGTTGATGGTAAATGTCACTCCCTCACAGCCAGCTACATTCGGGAGAAGAATGAAAGAGATCCCGATGTGCCCACATGTAAGTCAACATTTTATTGATTCTCATCACACTACAGGTGCAATGTTGAAAGTTGTGTCCTCAGCTTACAATTCAGAGCCAACGTTACGCTTTAAGTCATGGTCCTAGATTTGGCAGTATTGTTTTTTACAATGAAGTGACTGCCTTCTGACCTCCGTGACTCAGGGAAACCAGATCAACAGAAACATAACCCAAGGTGTGTTAGTGACCAACAACAATGTTAGATTTTCAGGCTGCCAAATAGCAATGCTTGCAATGTTTTGTTCCTGTTTGATATATAAAGAATAAAATTTGGTGGGACACAAGACAGTTAGAAAGAAATTGAGAACTCTGTTTATAGGTGTTACAACATCCAAGAAGATAAATGTCCAGCCATTTACCACTATTATTTGGTAAAATAGTGTGGCTGAAAAGTCTTAAAGAAAAAATAAATAAATGCTTTAACAATAAACTCTATTGATCTAGGTCAATTCTACGAAGGATTCCAACGTGAAGGCAAAGAATCCATATTGCCATACGGAGTGTACACCATCGACGACCTCAAGCAATACGGCTCTGACCGCAACTGGTGTCCGTACTTCCTTGCCCGGTTTGCTGTGAGTTGTGTTTTTATTTTATCAATTTTTATAAAAGCAAGTTATTAGCGTTTTTGAAGGATTTATATCTGAAGGCAAGAAGTCCATGTTGCCTAACGCAGTGTACAGCATCACCTAAAAATAAATAAATAAACTTGTGGACATAAAGTGCCATTTTAACCGACTTTTTAAAGGAGGCTTTTAAGGAAATTTTATTTTTTGTTGAATGACATATTGTCTAACTTAGCAGGAACAATATCGGTTCATTGGTTTTTGAGATAAATGAGCAAAATCAGTAACTTAAAAAAACTTCATATATTTTAAGGTGAATTATATTTTGGAGAGATTATTCGGTCATTTTGTCTTTTTGTTTTTTTCAACCTAAACTTTTTATTTCAGATAATCCACGCAGACATAATAGTATACTCATACCACTACCTCCTCGACCCAAAAATAGCTGAAGTCGTATCAAAAGAGTTGAACAAAGAGGCCGTTGTAGTTTTCGATGAAGCACATAACATAGATAACGTGTGCATAGACTCGCTGAGTGTGAAGATCACGAGGAGAACCATAGATAGGAGCACGCAGGCGCTGCAGACGCTGGAAAAAACCGTGGCCAAGTTTGTTTCTTAATTCTGATTCTAATTTTTTCGTAATACGTTTTATGGTTTTTGATACGAGTCCTTTTTATCTTCAGTCCTATGTATGTAATCAAGTCAGTATAGTTAACTTTTCAACCGTTTTTTTTATTAGTCCCAATTTGTTTGCTAACGTCTTATCCACTTGTTACTTACAAGTGTCAAGCTTTGGAATTAATCTATATATATAAAAGCGAAAATCACTCACTCATCACAATATCTCGAAAACTACTAAGCCAATAAAGATGAAATTTGGCAAGAAGATATATTGTGACTAGCAGACGTCCGCTAAGAAAGGGTTTTTGGAAATTCCATCCCTAAGGGGGTGAAAGGGGGATGCCAGTTTGTATGAAACTTTTAAAGTGAGACAGATTTTTAATTTATTTCAGTAATTAAGGGAAAATAATAATGCATGTATTATATTTTGAAAATTACATCTCTATAGAGGTGAAATATGGGTACAAAGTATGTATGGGGGAAGGAGATTAATTAATCCGCTTCATCCGAAACTTCACAAGATTTTTTCTTTTGATAAATGATTAGATACCTATATATTTCAGGATTTTTCAGAATTCACCCCCTTACTACTACGCCTGGTAAGAGGGGGACAAACGCTGAAAATGCAAAAACTAAACGATCACTGATCTGCCTATGAATTTGGCATGTGGGTTCCTGTTATGGTCAAGGATTGCACTAAGAATGGATTTCCCAAAATTCACCGATCGATTTTTCAAGATCAAGTTCACTTTCATGGGAAGCAAATGTGATATTTTTTTTAAATTCCAAGTCGTTCACAACTTCGTCTCTCTGAAATGATTTGATTTGATTTTTTAAATGTGTGTCGAATGAAAATCATTCGATATCGTAGAAAAATTATTCGACTCGCCGATATTACGTCAGTCACACTTTTCAAAAATTGCCCTCCAGGTTACATAAAACCACAGATAACAAAATAATATCTTCTGTTGGTGAAATTAAACTAAAAATAAATAAATTAAAAAACAAAGGTCCGACCTCACATACAAAGTCCGTCCTTTACATGTCTTGTAACGAAGTTTATTAAATAAAGGGTATTCATTAAACGCGTGACTGTAAATGCAAATGTAAGTATGAAAAATAATGAGTTTGGATGACAAAATTACTGACTGAGCGAATGATCTTGACTTAAATTTATTATAACCCGAGCAGCATTATCAAATTTGAGTGATCTAATATTAGTGTAGATTTATAAAATTTTGCTTTTAGTACTTTTCTTTGGCCTTAATAAACCACCCCTCAAAATATTTGCACTTAATAAAAATCCACCCTATATAATCTAAGTGAATTCATTCCTGACCTCATTGGAAAAATCTTTTGATCTGGCGGGCGAAGACGCGGGCAACAGCTAGTAACTTATATTTTTACAATTCTGACCAATATCTTATAAATGTAATTAAGATCGGTAGTCTAGTCTAGTGGAGGATACTGTTACGAGCTCCGGGGTTCGCATTTTGGAGAAAAAACACCTGATGACTCTTAAAAACGTTTATTCCCACAAGGATGGTCGCCGACGTCACTTCACTTCACTTATCACTTACAATGTCCAAAACACTTACTAATCACAGTCACTATAACTTGCCGAGGTCGCTTGTATCACTTGTTATTCGCTCCGGATATCGCTTCTTGATCGCACTTGTAGCTCAGTTAAATTAGAACTGCCTTCCTGAGGCACCTTCCGATGTTTATATGGCCCGGGAAACCCGCTCCATAAGTTTCTAGAAAGATCACAACTACTCCGGAATAGAGAGAGGGATACTCTCTGTCTCGTTCCCTTAGTTTCTCGAACCACATACTAGAAGTGTGAGAGCGAGATAAAGCAATATGTCAGAGCGAAATAATCGATGTAGTAGATCGTTCGCGTTATTGTTCCCGTATGGAAACACTCAACGATTGTACGAGAATTTTCCGCGGACAGCGCTACTAAAACTTCCGCGGGCCGTATTTTATTTTTATTTATTTTTGATTTCGTAAAAATACGCTAGATTTGATTTTTGAAAGTGTTAGTAATATTCACGTCAAAGATATCTATCGGTTCATTTGCAGTTTATAACTTATTATAGAAATGTCCTATCTACTTTGTGATGATAACAGATGAAGCGAAGAAGATTAAGCTTGTCTCACAGCGTAATATGAACTACTGATAGAAGGTCTGCGGGAAGGCAGATCATCTAGCCTTAATGGCTTTTATAAAGTCGTGTCGTATCAACTGATTACTCATTTCTTTCTTCTGTTCTTAATCCCACACGTTTCGCCACTTCACTCCTACACGTTTTAAAATGTCTTCATTAGTTATTTATCCTTTTTTTATTTGATTTGTTACTAATAACTATTTAAGCAAACTCTTCAAGATCACACTTAAAAATAATTTATTTTAATCTGTACTAAAAAGTTGGTAATGTAAATCTAGGTCATCATCATCATAAATTTAGTGGAGCTTCTTCCATTCCTCTCGATTGTAAGCGATGAACCACGGTGTGGAAGGCAAGTGGAGAAAGCCATCAATCACACTATTTATCTAAGGAGTATGGGAATCTAAATCTATTCTTCCTCTCTCTAAAAATTAATCTCCTGCCTGAGTATTATCTTATTCTTGACTACGAGTGTGTCACTTATCTACTTTGTGACGATAACAGGTTACGCGAAGAAGATTCAGCTCGTCTCACAGCGGAGTACGAACAACTGGTGGAAGGATTGCGAGAGGCGGCGGCTGCTCGTGACGCGGACGCCGTGTTGGGGAACCCTGTTCTGCCTGACGAGGTGTTAGACGGTAGGCCTTCATACTATACTATTTTGGAGTACGGCGGGAGCGATGGTGTTATGCTCGACCGCCGCAAAGGGAATTACTTCCCGCCAGGCGAGGTGTTATGCCTGGGGAAGCGCGGCTCCGACGATGTTCTGTCGGAGATTGTATATATGCTCCAATTAACAGAAACTCTGATATCGCGTTTCAGTCCTCCATTCAAATTAGGCTTCTTGTATGGGAATTTCTGTTTTTTCTCTTTAGCGCCATCTGTTGCGTAGGAGTTGTAGTTATTTTACTGTGCGATGGTGTCGCCACACTATCTATCTGCTCCAACTTTAATTTCGTATTTAGCCAGTAATAACAGATTACTCGAGGATTCAGCTCGTCTCACAGCGGAGTACGAACCATGGAGTAATTACAAAGAGGAGATGCTGTTTCAAATGGCGCAGTGACGTGATCATTGGCGCCTCGCTGACACAAAAGTGGGCGGAGCTTGTCATTGCTCGTGCTCCGTGATTGGAGCCACGGCCGAAACCAAGCACCCCGCACATCTGCCTTCCGCCCCGTGTAGCCTCACAAACACTTTCTTACAAAACGCTTATTACGGCATCTCCTCTTTGTAATTACTCCATGGTACGAACAACTGGTGGAAGAAGGATTGCGGGAGGCTGCGGCTGCTGTTTTGGGGAACCCTGTGCTGCGTGACGAAGTGCTCGACGGTAGGACTTCTTACTCACTCTAATAATATAATTTTTGATATCTCTTACAAAAAAAATAGTCGATTTTTTTTTTGTTTTGTTTCTGTAAAATTGCACACACTGTAAAAATTTGCGCAATGGTTACACCGCGGTCACTACATACATACAGCGGCGAACCGATACCAATTACTACTACGATTCGGTCGCGTACGCACGCGCGTCAATGTGTGTGTTAGTCGTAGAGTTGTTTGATTTTATCCTAAATTTGCGCGGTGAGGTGCGGTGTCTGTTTCGGGTGGGAGGGTGTGAGTGTCCGTGCTGTACGTTAGTAATATTAATAATTCTGTGCAATGGTTTTAAAATAATTCTGTTATATATTTCAGAGGTGGTCCCCGGCAACATAAGGAATGCGGAACATTTCCTGTGCTTCCTGCGGCGGTTCATAGAGTACGTGAAAACGCGACTCAGAATACAACATGTGGTGCAGGAGTCGCCTGCAGGTGGGTCGCCATTTTGTTTTCATTAGTCATTCATTCAATCTTAAATTTGAGGGCTTGGTTTTCATCAATATTGATTTATTCTTTTTAAAAAAATACTTATTGTTTACAATAATTTTATTTCTCAATCTTTTTGTATTTTTTTTTTAATTTCGGGATAAGTAAAGCGCTGTCTAATTGGCGCCAATGAAAAAGTGATAAGTATTTAGTTTACTATTCGTATCCAGCATTTAGCTAAATAAAATTTGTTACCTCTTATAGAGATGGATTTACCCAAGTCTCGGGTTTTTTACTAAGTAGAAGTTTGTATCTACCACTTCAGTACATCCTGAAGAGTTAATCGTTAAGAGTTAAGTACTCGAAATATTCATTAACGGGCTTAGCTGCTTTTCGGCAATCTATGTCGGAAGTATAAAGCTAATCTGTCATCTTTAGCATTATAAAACGACTTGGTGGTAAATTACATGAATAAAACACAATTTCCCATAATTTCCACAATTTCCCATACAGGTTTCCTTAAAGACGTAGCATCTCGCGTATGCATAGAACGCAAACCGCTTCGGTTTTGCGCGAGTCGCCTCTCGTCGTTGCTGCGCACGCTGGAGATCCCGGATCCCTCGCACTTCTCAGCGCTCACCCTGGTCACGCACCTCGCCACGCTAGTCTCAACTTATACCAAAGGATTCACCATCATTATAGAACCGTTTGATGATAAAACGCCTACGGTTTCAAACCCGATCTTGCATTTCACGTAAGTTGAAGAATGAACCACCCGACAATTTTTTAACGTCATTTTAATGTAGATTTTAATAATTCTTAAGAATGATAGTTTATCCGTGCATAAAATTATGTTCGATGTGCTATTAGTGTATATATACACCTGAAATTTTTGTCGTTTTGGACCTAGTTAGGTCAAGTGATGAGACATTTTGTATGGGAGGTCCAAAAATTTACTCCATACCTATTTCGACCCATGTATCTTGGGGAAAGTTGTTCAGTTGCATGAATGGAGTCACTCGACGATGGGTCCAAAACGGCTAAAATTTCACGGTGTATAGACGAAGATTATCAGATGACCGTAGATTTATGTCATGAACGTCATTAAAAATGACTATGTCAGACTATTTCTGTTCTTATTTTAAGTGTGTGACTATTACTGACACTGATAAAGTAATTTTTTTTTGATAAAAACAAATACACAAAAGAGGTAGGACATTTTGTAAGAAGTAGTCCGTCTGGGGAAGTACCTCCACCCTACAGAAGACCGCAGCCAAATAACACTGTGATGCAGTGTTGAGTTCCTGCTGGTGAGTAGGGTCGCCAGGCTCCAGAGGGGCGCTGTGCTGTCAGCGGACAGGTCGGCAACGCGTTCGTGACATCTCCGGTGTTGCAGGCGTTCATAGGCTACGGTAACCACTTACCATCAGGTGGGTCGTACGCCTGTTTGCCTACTTAGTTGCATAAAAAAACATAGACACTCGAATCGCCATTAAGAAGAATCTAATATTATCTCATAATTTCACCCGCTACAGTTGGCAACAAATAAATAGTGAGCTGTTTTTTAAATAACTTCTGAAAGTTTTTGATCCCGTCTAAACTAGATCATACCTGCTTTCTCTATTTCGTAACGGTTCTACAATTTTATTGATTCTACGTTTTTGCCTACAAAATTCCATCAGTAAATCCAAATTTTTTCAGATGCATGGATTCCTCAATAGCGATGAGGCCCGTGTTCGCGAGGTTTCAGACAGTCATCATTACATCAGGTAATTGAGATTCTGTTACCGCGTAAATATCACCCAAATTCTTAAAATATACAATAACTAAAGTTAATAGGTACAGAATTACAAATTTGGGTCCTTGTATTAGAAAAAATAAAGAGCTTTTTGAATCTATTCAATATTAAATCAGTTATAAATGTTTAAAATCCTGTGGAAGGGGAAACTGTCAAGAAACAAGAAAAGGATGCACTTAATGGCGGAGTGACGTCACTGCTACTTGATTTCGTGCGTACAAAAGAGATAGCATAACGTCTCCACCACGCTCCCACTTTTCTTCATGACAAAAATTTGAATGCTAATTACTGCTTTGATTAATTATCAATTTTGTTGTTGATTTCGAAATCGGTTTCTTTTTAGTGTTTGTATTGTTCCATGTAAATCTTGTCAAAATGTGAACACAGTCAAGTAGCCTATTAAATTTCCAGTCGAGCTTAGATTGGAAAATTGCAGAATCCGCATTGACGATACTATTAAGATTTTTAGTGCTTTTATGACATATATAGTATTGAAGTGTAAATATCGTATCACAGATAAACTTTCGAAGTGATATTTATTTTTAATTTAGCAATAGCATGATATAATTAATTTCTGCAAGTCGAAAATGATTTATGTGATTTTTCTGCGAGTCGAGAATGATTTTTGTGATTCGCCGTTTTATCGATAATTTGTGTTTCAGGAACCCTGTCCCCCCTGGACATGTACCCCAAGATTCTGGACTTCAACCCCGTCATCATGAGCTCCTTTACCATGACTCTCGCGCGGCCCTGCATACTGCCCATGGTGAGATCATTATTATTACTGTATTACAAATAGTAGGTACATTACTTTCGAGCGATTAAGTTCCAAATATCCGAATTCCAAAATATTCAGAGGATGCAAAAGCTCTTTATTCCAAAATCAGTATGTTCAAATAATACCAAAGACTAAAAATATACAATACTAGCTGTTTCCCGCGGCTCCGCCTGCGTCAAAAAATAGCCTATGTTGATTACCAAATTTCATCAAAATCCGTTCAGCGGTTTGGTCGTGAAAGCCTAACAGGCAGACAGACAGTTGGACAGACATTTTCGCATTTATGATATTAGTACATTACTGTCAAGGCTTAAAAATAATGAGAGAAAACGTCAATTCCCACAACTGCCGAGTAATATTGCAAGAGCGAGGTCTACAAGTTAATGAAATGAGGACATTTATATATTATATGCGAATAAATTATTTTGAATTAATTACTATTTCAACAGAGGCTTGTATGGTACTTTTCTTACACTTCTTTCACTAGTTTTAACGCACACAGAGTGACAATGTACTGTGTAAAACTGTTTTACTACATCACAGAAACCTGTTGGATCTGCTAATTGCTTAATTTCTTCTTATGGTTTTAATAACTCTAATATTAAAAAATTTATATATACATTATATAGTCCAATGTAACAAATTTAACAGATTGTTTCAAAAGGCAGCGACCAGGTGGCGATATCGTCTAAATATGAGTCGAGAGAAGATGTCGCCGTCATACGAAACTACGGACAACTACTTGTAGAGGTGAGGACAGACATTTAAACAAGCTCTTTTTAAAAATAATCTATCCGACCGCTGAGTACAACTTTAAATTTAGTATTTCGTATACATTCTTTATTATTTTCCACAATCTATACAGTACAGACAAAGTAGGAACTTAAATATTATGCATTACTAGCTGTGCCCGCGGCTTCGCCCGCGTGGAATTCCGTTTGTGTCACGGAAAAAAATAGCCTATGTCACTCTCCACGTCTCCAACTATCTCCACACAAAAAAATCACATCAATCCGTTGCTCCGTTTTTACGTTAAAGAAGGACAAACAAACAAACACACTTTCACATTGATAATATTAGTATGATTGTATAGTATGGATTGTTTAGATTGTGAGAGACTGAGTTTGAACTATGCAGAGCTCAGTACACCAAAGATAGCATTATACAAGATCTTTGTCGTTTTCTTATGACGACATCCCGGACACTCCATACAATAGCGGCGAGCGCGATACTCTATCAAAACTACTAACATTCGTTTGCGTACGCACATGCGTCAATGTGTGTTACTGGTAGGGTTGGTTGTTTACCGTATCTGCGTCATAGTCGTCGCAGCGGCCGGGCGGCCGAAGCGTTATCCTTGTACTGTTTTGCTCTCGATTTTTACCCTTAATCTGTGCGGTGAGGTACGGTATCTGTTTCGGGTGGTATGAGTGTCCGATCTGTTAGTGATAATTCTTTGTTATGGCTTAAGAATAGCTGTTTTTTCGTATTTAATTTTAGGCCTCAACAAATTAATTGATCCAATTGAGACAGTGGCGCTATTTTCAGATAGCGTCGTGCGTGCCGGACGGCGTGGTCTGTTTCTTCACGTCGTACCTTTACTTGGAGAGCGTCGTCGGTGCGTGGTATGATCAAGGTAAAATAAAATAAGTTTGGTCGCGTGTTGTCCAATTAGCACGAGCTTTTTTATCAATAAATTACTCGACCGCAGATACATTAAATTTGGGATTTCGCATACCCGAATACTTTTGATCCTATAAGTCTGAAATAGTAGAAAAAAAATTCAAGGTTTTTTTTACAATTTTGAGCTACCCAATGGCCCTTGCGCAAAAAGACCAATCTAACGACGTATCATACTCGAGTCAAACCATGGAGCAATTACAAAGAGGAGATGCCGTTTGAAATGGCTCCGTAATGTGATCATTGGCGCCTCGCCGACACTGCAGTGGTGTCATTGCTCGTGCTCCATGGTTGGAGCCACGGCCGAAACCAAGCATGTCGCACGTCTGCCTTCCGCCTCGCGTAGCTGAACAAATACTTTCTTACAAAACGCTTATTACGGCATCTCCACTTTGTAATTGCTCCGTGGGTCAAACACATAACCTTTTTTAAGCATCATCGCAGTCGGTTAAATATGTTACATCATGAAGAACTGGAGCACTATTTTTGAAATATATGACTCGCATATCGAATGAATATCATTCTACTCACCGATTAATTCACCTTCAAGAGAAGAATTCATGCACATTTGCTGGATGCTTTGCGTGTATGATTGTTCCATGTAACTTATGTATCATCATTAGTATGTATGTATTGTATTTATTTATCTATGTATATTTAGGCATATTATGTAGGTCTATGTATGTGTTTCTTAAAATTCATTACATCTAGCTTTACCCATATATTATTTTCGTGTCAGAGTGTCATACATTTTGCGCCTCACTAATTTTCTCTTTCTCCATGTGGTTCGACTGGTAGAGAATGCTTTTAGCATTAAGTCCGCCTATTGTATAGATATGTTTACTCGTGGTTCAATCCCGGCCGCCATCTGGTGGTCGTTAAAGGAACCACGTCAGAGGCCGAGAGGCGGTTCCGCACAACTCTGACACCAGGGTGTACATGGTCGATTGACAATGTAATCTACACGAAATGATGATGATGTGGTTCAATAAATTATTAATCTATATATATAAAAATCAATGCCACTTTTCGTTGTAATTTTATAACTCAAGAACGGGCTCACCTATCCAAACCAAATGTTTAGGCATTGTTCGGACTATTTTGTTAATGTTGGCAATGCAAAAATAATATTTTTAGTCTGTGCTTCGTTTGTTTTTATAATTGTGTCAGCACTTCCTGCAAGACAATAGAAAGTGATTCTCTCTCTCGCTCTCTCACTTGTAATGGCGGCTGAATTAATTTGATCTTGAGAAATAAAAGTTTTGTAGAAAAACAAATAGTGTTTTTCCTTAATATTCCTGACAGGTTATGGGCCCAGCAGGCACATAATCAGTCGGGGATTGGAGAACACTATTTTCACTGCGAACTACATCGGCCGCAACTTAGTTTCGTCGCCCGCTACGTTTGGAGGTTAAGACGCCGGTCGGCCGAGACAAAAAAAAAGGAAAACTTGCTCAAAGGACCGAGCAGGGAAGGTTTGCAGGAAGAAAAGCAAGATGGAGACGATTAAGGAATTGCACAATACCATCAAGTTGGTGGGAGCCGCCAATTGGAACATTTGGAAATTCCAGACTTCGGTTTTACTGCGAGGGCAAGGGCTTTTTGACATTGTGGAAGGACGATGCGTGAAGGCTGAAGGTGCTGCTGATAGTAAAGCATGGGACACAAAGGATTCAAAAGCCCAAACCATATTAGTCACACGGATGGCCGAGGATGTGATGCTGCACATCATCACCTGTACCACTTCAGCGCAGATGTGGCAGAAGCTTCATAGTGTTTTTGAACAGAAGAGTGAGACGAGCATTCACATCGTGCAGCAGAGATTTTTTCAATACAAGTACGAAGACGGGACTTCTATGGCTGTATTTTTGTCAAAAATACAGGAGATGCAAAACCAGCTTAAACAGTTGGGTGAAGAGATATCAGACAAGTTTGTAATTACTAAGGTGCTCATGTCCCTTCCTGAGGAATACAGTCACTTCGTGTCTGCGTGGGAGTCAGCGCCCGATGAGAAACAAAATTACAATAATCTTGTGGCAAGATTATTGGTGGAAGAGGAGAGGATCCGGGAACGAGAGGGAACGTCTAAATCCCAGTCTACGTCGTCGGCGTTTGCTGCTAAAAATCAAAAGAACATAAAGTGTTTTAAGTGTAACAAGATGGGACATTATGCGAGTGACTGTAGAAACAATGGTGGTGTAAGTGCTCGGTCGGACAATAAACTGTGTTATTACTGTAAAAAGCCTGGACACTTCAAGAATCAGTGTCGTTTCAAAAAGCAAAAAGAAAATAACAGTGGCAGTAATGCGTTTATGGCGTTAAACTGTTTCAGTCAAAGTTTCAGTGGTGTTGGTGGACAATATGAACACTATAAACAATGTAGATGGCTAATTGATTCCGGAGCGAGCGAACATTTGTGCTGTGATCGGTCGATGTTTACAACATTTACAAGTGAGTCGTGTAAATCTGTTATCGGCGATGGGACAGAACTCAGTGTGTTAGGCCACGGACAGATGGCGGCACAAGTTTTCAATGGTGACTTGTGGGTGAACTCGACCATAGACAATGTACTCTATGTGCCAGATTTAAAAATAAACTTATTCTCTGTGACAAGTGCTACCGCGAGAGGTTATGTCATGTCTGTCAATGTCACTTCGTGCGTGTTTACCAAACAAAACAAAGTCGCGGCAATAGGAAAACGGGTTGGAAAGCTGTATTACATGGATTTTCGTTACAAAGACGCACCAGTAGCTTGCAGTGCTGCGAATTTAATAGAATGGCATGAAAAGCTTGCACATCAGAATATGGATTATGTGAGAAATATACTGAAGAACAATAACATCAAGGTGCAGGATAACAGTGTTGTTGGTAGCTGCGAAGGATGCCTGGAGGGAAAAATACATCGCCTACCGTTTGGCAGCAGCGACAGTAAAACTACCCAGACATGCCAGCTGATCCACTCGGATGTATGTGGACCAATGGAAGTTCAATCTGTTGGAGGTGCCAGATACATTGTATTGTTTAAGGATGATTACTCAAACTACCGAACGGTGTATTTTGTGAAAGGAAAGCATGAAGTTAAGAAGTGTATAGAAGATTACATAGCTAAGTCGGAGAATGAGACAGGAAATAAAATTAAAATATTTAGAAGCGATAATGGCCTAGAATATGTAAATAAGGAAGTTGAAGATATATTTAAAAAAGGAGGTATTACACATCAAAAGACAGTAATTTACACATCAGAACAGAATGGAAAAGCAGAAAGGGAAAATCGCACATTGATTGAAGCTGCTAGAACTATGTTGTGTTCAAAGAAACTACCTAAAAAGCTGTGGGCAGAAGCGGTCAACACCGCAGCTTACATTTTGAACAGGACAGCTAAGAGCTCTGTGCCAGACAAAACACCATATGAATTGTGGACAAACAAAGAATTTGACATACATACTTTGAGGTTTTTTGGCTCTCCTGTTTACTCACATATTCCCAAGGAAAAAAGAAGAAAATTTGATTCAAAAGGAGAAAAAGGAATTATGATTGGATATGGAGAAAATGTCAAGGGATTTAGGATATACTTTCCTCATAAGAATGTTGTTGACGTAAGAAGAGACGTGGTGTTTATACAGAAAGGCAATCAAAACAGTTCAGATGTAGTAGAGGCCCCCTTAGTCATGTCTGAGACAAGTACTCATGCTGGTGAAGAAGATGAACACACAGCAGAAACAAATGTGACGGAAAATGAAGGAAATTATGATGGCGGAAAGGAAATAGAGCAGAACTTGGAGTATCAGTCATGTGGGGAAGAAGAATTATTAGAAGAAGATGAGGACCACAATGGTACAGATAAGGAAAGTACACAGTCTGAAATACAACAAGAAAAGTACATAGTCGGGAAGCGTATTAGAAAACAGACATCATTTTATCAGTGTAATAATGTGTATACTGCGGATGACGACCCTACAACTTATGAAGAGGCAATGCAGCGGGACGGTGCAAATAAATGGCAGGAGGCAATTGATAAAGAGCTTAAGACTTTGAAGGAAAACAACACTTGGACCCCGTGCACTGGACAGCCAGAAAAAAGGAAGGTAATTAGTAGTAAATGGGTTTTTAAAATAAAACATTGTAATAATAATATGCAGTACAAAGCTAGGTTAGTAGCTCGTGGTTTTGAATAAAATGATCAGTTTAATTTAAATGAGTTGTATGCCCCAGTGGCAAAGTTGTCTACATTGAGGTTGTTTGTAGCTGTAGCAACAAAATTAAAATTACCTATCCACCAATTAGATGTAAGGGGCTTTTCTGTATGGGGACTTAGAAGAAGAGGTTTATCTTTGCTTACCAGATGGTAAAAATATTGTTAAATTAAATAAAAGTCTTTATGGACTCAAAAAGTCTCCTAAGTATTGGAATAATAAGTTTCATTCTGCAATTACCAGTGTTGGGTTTGTAAGATCACAAAGTGATCCATGTTTATATTCTAAATGTAACAAAGAGGACAGTACATATTTATTACTGTATGTCGATGATTTAGTCTTGTTTGGTACTAATGAAACCGAAATATTATATGTAAAGTCAAAATTGAATCAGGAATTCAAAATGAAGGATTTAGGATTAGTGTCAGAATTTTTAGGTATAAATATAAAACAGAATTTAGAGACAGGTGTAACAGAATTGAGTCAGAAAAGTTTTTTAGAAAGTGTACTGAAAAGATTCAAAATGGAAAATTGTAAGCCTATGTCAACCCCAATGGATATTAATTTTAATGTTAAGTTGTTAGAAAATAATAATGAAAGTAAAGATAAAGAAACAGAAAATTTGTGTCGACAAATAATAGGCTCTTTAATGTATGCAGTCTCAGGGACGAGACCAGACTTGTGTGTGGCTGTATCGATACTCAATAGGTATCAGAATAAGGCAAGTGATGTATTGTTGTCATGTTTAAAGAGAGTGTTAAGATTTGTGAAATATAGTATTAATTATAAGTTAGCATATAAATGTAACAATGATAGTTTGACTGGTTATTGTGATGCAGATTGGGCAGGGGATCAGAAAGATAGAAGGTCTACAACAGGGTATTGCTTTATGTATTCAAATTGTTTAATCACTTGGTGTTCTAGGAAACAAAATTCAGTAAGTTTGTCATCGGCTGAGTCAGAGTATATAGCACTTAGTATGGCAGCCAGTGAGGCATGTTGGTTAGTTAATTTACTCAGAGATTTCAATGTTTGTTGTACTAGCCCTGCAAAGATATTGTGTGACAACCAGTCAGCTATTAAAATAGCAAGTACTAATTGTATAAAAGGTTTAAAACATGTTGAAATAAGATTTCAATTTGTGAAAGATTTGATTACTAATAAGAAAATTTCTGTCGAATATGTTAAAACTTGAGGATCAGGTTGCTGACATGTTAACAAAAGCGTTGAATAATAATTTACTTTCTAAGTTTTCTCTAAGATGTGGTTTAGTTTAGGAAGGTTGTGTTAGGTGACGAGAAGTTAATTTTATTTTGTACTCTTATAGTTTTTTTTTGGGTGTTTTTGCATTGAGGGAGGGTGTTAATGTTGGCAATGCAAAAATAATATTTTTAGTCTGTGCTTCGTTTGTTTTTATAATTGTGTCAGCACTTCCTGCAAGACAATAGAAAGTGATTCTCTCTCTCGCTCTCTCACTTGTAATGGCGGCTGAATTAATTTGATCTTGAGAAATAAAAGTTTTGTAGAAAAACAAATAGTGTTTTTCCTTAATATTCCTAACATATTTAGTAGATGGTTTATGTAAAGTTTGCACAAAATCGGTCGAGCAGTTCTTCATTTATCACTTTATACGTAGCGAAGCACGTACCGGGCCGCTAGTAAGTAAATAAATTATGACAAATGAAAATAATTCACTCAGCGATTTTGGACAAGTCATACTTTTCAAAACTAGCATTCCTGCAACACTCCAAAAAATAGCAAATGACAATTCCTTCTTTGTAGGGGTGGTCGCGAGTTTGCAGCGACACAAGTTGCTGTTCATCGAGACACAGGACTCCGCTGAGACCAGCTTCGCTCTCATCAACTACATTAAGGTTTGTCCGGCGGTATATAAGTTGGCAATAAGTGAGCGAGACGAACCCATACCAATAATTAGATTAGTATAGCTTTGTCCCGCTCACATTCTTGTCAACTTACATGTGTGTATATTATGTTTTATTGTGTTTTTATTGATTTACTAGTTTTTATCCGCGTCATCGCCCGCTAGGCCAAAAGGAAGTGGTAATAATTCATTTTGAAATTTGTCACCTCACCACGCAATCAGAGGCAATGTGTCAAAACTTCTTTCTTGGCATTTTTTCATGTAATTGTTTGGCAATTGACAAACTACTTTCAATGGCAATTTTGAAATTTGTTTACTGTGCTAATTATATATCTACCAAAACTTGCTTAACCTTATTGTTGGTCTGTGTTAAAAACTGCACCTGTCTCAAATTTCATTCAATTACTTTCAGCCGTATTTTTCTTGTCTGCGTAGCAACGCGTATCGCAAATATGTCAGTGTCTTCTTCTTTATACAAAATCGGCTACTTCTGCACACGAAGCGACATTTATCAAATCAGTTGCACGGTACTGATTATGCCAGTTCCATACACATAACATACATCTATAGTAGTCAAAATAACCTTTTGGCTTCGCTGAAGTCGGTTAATCAACAAATGCTGTCTCATTTGGTTGTTTTGCTCTATGTGCGGAACAGGCTTCGGAAAGTGGCATACGCGTAGCGACAATAAAATATATTTTTGATAATCAAGACCGGAAATACAACAAAATACATATAAATTGTAATACAAATCTTGTAAGATTCGATCAAACAGGGCACTGATCGAACATCCGCAAAACGGTTTGAATACCCGTGAGATTGTTTGAGTATCCGCCAGCAATTTGCTCTAAATGTTATTGGTGACCAAGAGCAAGCTCTACTACTACTACTATTAGGCGGAAAAATGCTCACGTATGTTACCTGCTAGGTATTTATCGCGATATTTAAACGTACTTTCTTGGAAAACTATTTTCAGCATTAAGCTCCGTTCAAACTAACGAACTAGAATTTAAGTGAGATAGCGTGTGCCAAAGTTAACTGGCCTGCATAAGGCACTTCCACGTATTCTTATTTATGTGGTCATCCTGCGTCCCGCGCATGCATTGCGTCAGTTTGAATGGAACTTAATGCTGAAAATAGTTTTCTAAGAACATAAGAATAAAGTACGTTTAAGTATGGCGGTAAGTACTTAGTAGGCGGAAAAACACTCCAGTATCTTCGAGCTTGTTCTTGATCCTCATTCGCGAGGTATTCGCGTCAGTTTGTATGGAGCTTCATGCATATTTGATTTGTGTATGAACAGGCGTGCGAGAGCGGTCGCGGCGCAGTATTGCTATCGGTGGCTCGCGGCAAGGTGTCGGAGGGTGTGGACTTCGACCACCACCTCGGCCGCGCCGTGCTCATGTTCGGCATCCCCTACGTGTTCACGCAGAGTCGCATCCTCAAGGCTCGCCTCGACTACCTGCGAGACCAGTTCCAGGTAACACTCGACTGCCTGCGATACCAGTTCCAGGTAACACTCGACTGCCTGCAAGACCAGTTCCAGGTAACACTCGACTGCCTGCGATACCAGTTCCATGTACACTCGACTGCCTGCGAGACCAGTTCCAGGTAACACTCGACTGCCTTCGATACCAGTTCCAGGTAACACTCGACTGCCTGCGAGACCAGTTCCAGGTAACACTCGACTGCCTGCGATACCAGTTCCAGGTAATACTCGACTGCCTGCGAGACCAGTTCCAGGTAACACTCGACTGCCTGCGATACCAGTTCCAGGTAACACTCGACTGCCTGCGAGACCAGTTCCAGGTTACACTCGACTGCCTGCGAGACCAGTTCCAGGTAACACTCGACTGCCTGCGAGACCAATTTCAGGTAACTAACGTGGTTCCTTTAACCACCACCTTATAGGCAGCCAGGACCAACAGTTTAACGTGCCTTCAGAAGCACGGAATCAACCTTACTGTCGGACAATCAGGTGATTCAAGCCATCTCAATGTCCTAACCAAATTGGAAATAACTAAACAAAGTATGTTTCGTGTCTGAATCGAACCCATGACCTCCGGGTTGAAGGCGAACGCCTCAACCACTAGAGCACGGAGGCAGTTACAACACAGCCTTTTAAATTTATGATGAAGGTCAATCTGTTTTTAAATTTATAATGAAATCCTTCCCCACTAAAATGATAAAAGCATGGAGCAATTACAAATTGTAATTACTCCATGGATAAAAGCGAAAGTGAGTTTATTTGTATGTTTGAAGAGATACTTCATGCTTCATCTACTGAACCTGTGTAAGTTGAGTACCGAGATCGTGCTGTACGTAAGGTTTTTACTAATTTACTAATGCTTGCGAAGCCGCAGGCAGGACATAGTTTCGATTTAAATATTTCATCATCTCAAATATTTCAGATCCGCGAGAATGATTTCCTGACGTTCGATGCAATGAGACACGCGGCGCAGTGCGTCGGCAGAGTGTTGCGGTAAAAATTTTCTTTTACATTACATTACCGTCTTTACATAGATATCGTTAACGACAAACACAAACAACAACACTCAATTTGTATGTATTACATTTGACTATTTTTTGATTCATTTTTAATATAATAGGGAAAATAGGGTACTTATTAATAATTTAATACCAGAAACCGACAATAGAAATGAGTTGAGGAGCTCGATAGTAGAGCGCGACGCGCGTATCGGCAGCAAATGCGCGTGTCAAGGACCGTTCAAACTAACGCGAATTCCTCACGATTGGCGGGACGCCCACAGAAATACAAATATATAGATGTGTCATTAGCAGGCCAGTTAACTTTTTCGTACGCTACGGCATTTCTGCTGATTCTTTTATCTGTGGGCGACGACCCGCCAGTCGCGCGGGATTTGCGTCAGTTTGAACGGTCCTAGCGACGGCGAGACGCGACCACTATTGGATTAACAACAAATTTTGTTATTTTTGGAATCCGTTACTTTTTAGTGTATATTTTTTTGTTTCGCATAAAAATACTAGCAGCCCATCCCGACTTGGCGTATTCCTCGATAAATAGGCTATCCAACACTGAAATAATTTTTCAAATCAGACCATTAGTTCCTGAGATTATCGCGTTCAAACAAACAAACTCTTCAGCTTTATAATATTAAGTACAGATTAATTAAAATTCTTCGTCTCTCATCCAGTGGTAAAACGGACTACGGTATAATGATCTTCGCGGACAAGCGTTTCAGTCGCGCGGACAAGCGAACCAAGCTGCCGCGCTGGATACAGGAACACCTCAAGGACTCCTTGTGCAATCTCAGCACGGAGGAAGCTGTACAGGTAACTTGTTATTTAAAGTGTTCTAAGTTCGTTACACAAGTGAGCGAAGTTGTTTTTTGTTGTTGTATTAATTTAGACTTTAGTTTTTGACCATGAACTAGC
Source organism: Euzophera pinguis (assembly GCA_947363495.1). Lineage (NCBI taxonomy): Eukaryota > Metazoa > Arthropoda > Insecta > Lepidoptera > Pyralidae > Euzophera > Euzophera pinguis. The sequence continues at coordinate 4,634,314 of OX376168.1, forward strand.
GGAATTATTGCGGACTATTACGTCTTCTGAAACATTTTCACCGAAGTATGTTCAAATTTTTAATTACGGTGCACATCTAAATCGGCAGTTTAATAACATTTTGGTGTTCACCATTCACTAATCATCTCTTTGTGTAAACGGTTAAGCAATGTTAACAAAGCGATAAAGAAATACACGTCACGTTATAGCTGGTGAAAATGGGTCTAAACAAATAATCATCGATTGCCGTCAGATCTGCAAGCGCTGGCTGCGACAGATGGCTCAACCTTTCACTCGCGAGGACCAACTTGGAGTGTCGCTACTCACGCTACAGCAGCTACAATCGCAGGAACAACAGGACAAGATCGAACGACAAGTCGTGCAGAAGTGAAACCAAAAACAGATCTTCAACTAGTAAGATGAAGTTTGCAGTGTGGCTGAAAAATTCAAACTAAAATTAGAGATTTTTGAGATCTATATCTCAATCAGAACCGGCGAGTTGAATGAAAATCGTTACGACGACTCATCCATTATGTCGAACGAAAATTATAACCAAAAAATAGCACTATTGGTCGACCGTTCGATTATTTTGTAAATATTTCGTGTAAATATGTAGGATTAAGTTAGATAAATTTTAATTACAAGTACTTCTGAGGTCGTGCGATTATTGTTTTACTAGCTTAAGAATTTTTTGCTGTGATAATAAATGTTTTGTCACAAAAATTTTTTTAATTATTTTAAACGAACAAAAATTTTCATCATTTGAAAAAATAAAATAAAAAATAAACATACAACGTCATTATTACTTTATTCAAACAGTAGGTTCTGTTAAAACACGTAGTTACAAACTTATGCTTACTTAGTCCTCTTTTTCCATATGCAAGCAATGCATATTCACAACATGCACAAATAAATACGTATACTTATTTCATTTCGGAATAAGTTAACAAGACAAAGTAATACTTAAAACTCACTTTATATACTCGTTAAAATTGCAATCAAAATTTCATAGATGTGAATCAACAATTTTTTCAAAAGTTCATAAACTTATAACAAAATGTAACGAGATGATGGTCTTATGAAAAAAATAATATATGTAAACACACAACTATGCTACAACACGCAAAACACTATTTAATCTTTATTAGGTACAATAATCCGACTCGGATGGGCGGCGTTCGGGAAGCTACGTAGCGTCTTCTCGTCTAAAATACCTCAGTCCCTTAAAACGAAGGTATTCGACCAGTGTGTGTTACCAGTGATGACATACGGGTCCGAAACGTGGTCTTTGACTATGGGCCTCATAAGAAAGCTCAAGGTCGCCCAGAGAGCTATGGAGAGGGCGATGCTCGGTGTTTCCCTACGAGATCGAATCAGAAATGAAGAGATCCGTAGGAGAACAAAAGTCACCGACATAGCCCAGCGGATTAGTTCTTTGAAGTGGCAGTGGGCGGGGCACATAGCGCGGAGAACCGATGGCCGATGGGGCAGAAAGGTTCTCGAATGGCGACCACGTACCGGTAAGCGCAGCGTTGGACATCCACCGACCAGATGGTCAGATGACCTGAAAAGGGTCGCAGGCAGACGCTGGATGCAGACTGCTGCCAACCGATCATTTTGGAAATCATTGGGAGAGGCCTATGTCCAGCAGTGGACTGACTGCGGCTGAAATGATGATGAATGATGATGATGAGGTACAATAATCACTTGAAAGTTACATTCAAATGATTCAACATGCCAAACTCAATAAATAATCGTAAAGTCTAGAAATCTCTATGTATGTACTTATTACTTCGTTGCTAAAAACACGTTTGCATATCTAAAATCAATGTATAATTAGAACAAATTGATAGAATAACGCCAATCATGATAGAACCATAGTGTATGAACTACACGCGATATGTCGACGCCCCCTCCCTTTCTCGTCTAACTATTTAGCCATACTGGTTAATAAATTTTCCTATGATAAAAATTTATTAAAATTATTATAACAAGTATAACACCAATGTTATTACAAATGGAGATCAAATAAAGAACATTATTCAGTGCGCTTTTTTTATTATATTATTCTTGGTTAATTCCGCGATCCACCACCTCTGCAGGTTCGACACAGTCCTTCATTCATTACCTTGTTATATATATTTTTCTTTTAATATCGTGCGAGAGTTCAGGACCGTCTCTGACTAAACGCCAATTAGACTAATCGCATTTTATTAGCGCTCTCACATTGCAACATGCCCTGGCCCTAAAAGATGCCGAAATTAACTCTGATTGGATAGTAGAATCCACAATATTTTGGTGAGAGAAAGCTTAGAAGTTCGTGACATTGCCGAACAGCTTCCGGAAAACCAACTGAGATGGTTCGTTCAATGTGGAAAAAACATTTTAAGCCCATACTCGTCTTAGCTCAGATAAAGAGAGAATCCATAATAAAAGATGGATCAATATTTTTAATAAAGCCAGTGGGTTAAATAAATAGAAATTACAGAGTGTAGTGGAAACGAGGGGCAAGAAGGGTCGCAAGACAGAAATTGCGCTAGGAAGATAATTTCTCTAGAAAAAAATGTCACAACAAAGTCTTGGTATTGGTCCATACATAGATTTATTATGTTTGGGTCAAACGGATTTTTTTAAAATATTCTAAGGGTCCATAGGTTTCATATTGTGCAGACAATAAGTCTTATAAGTACTTATGTACATAATAAAATATTGCACAATTTTTATTCCCTGTATGAGATATTTTTTTTGGATTATACACCTAATTTACCTAAAATTTATAAAGCATGTGTTCTTTTATATATATTATATGAAAGAATGAATGTGTCAAAATTTGACTATGTTTTTAGCTACCGAAACAATACATGCTGTGAACACATGAACGTCTTGCAGTGAACATACATCACTGGGACTTAATCTAAAATTCATTAAAGCTGCGTGTTTCTAAATCCAAATAGCATAGTGCTAAATATGAACAAAGTTTATTTTTATATGGAAAAGAAGGTTAAAACATATTTGTAACTTAACAAATGGTTTAAACTTCTTTATGATACATTAGAAGCCTCGTCTCAAACTTATGAGAAACGTATAGGACACACATCCCTGGTAGACTGCGCCAGGCAGGCTATTATAGTAACTTTGAAATCCAAAAAAGGACTATAATTAATCAAATATTTCAGTTCAATGAGGGTATTCAGTACATCATATTAGTTATACAACTGGGTCCACTGTACATTTCAAAATAATTTGATAATTAAGGCGTGATATGACATATAAAATCGTCCACTAAAAACAATCGGATCTTACAACTTTTGTTTATATGAGAAACGCTTGTATTAAGTACAAAGTAATACATTTATACAATAAAAGGCGTTTGGCTTTAAAAACCCTTAAGGCCTTTACACACCTCAAAGATGTTGGGACAATCTAGTATGAAATGCAGGCAAGTGTGAAGAAACGAGACGACATCATATCCATCCCCACTGTTTCATACTAAATTGTCCCAACATCTTAGAGGTGAGTAGAACCTTTTATGTGTACAACCGGCTGGAAGTTAAAAGTGGTGACATCTCGGTAAAGGACTACTGTTCCCCTTGATGCTTCTGTATCGGGCGGGGGTGTGCGTGCGAGGCGTGCGCGTGTGCGTGTGCGTGTTGCGAGTGGTGCGCGTGCGGGTGTGAGTGCGGCGCGTGCGTGTGTGTGCGTCTCTTGGCGTGTAGCAACGCTTGTTGTAAAGCTGTGCCCGCCGCCGCACACAGCTCCGTGCCGTCTCGTGCGCCGATCGTACGAGACCCGTACACCACGGAGTTCCTGCACAACACATTTTTCAGTGTAAGCGACATGTAAGACGAGAAGAAAAGTTGTTGGAGAATTAAAATAAAATTGCGACCTTTCGTATCAAGTTATATTCCATGACTAAAATTTGACATATAAAAATTAAATATAATAATAGCGTTCTAAAAAATTGACATTTACTAAAAAGGTCTATTATTTAACTTCATTACAAAATACGAGAGGCGGCTCCGCGCAACTCTGACACCAAAGTATACATGTTCGATTGAGAATGTAACCTACATGAAATGATGATGATTACAAAATACAGGTTTATTTTGAAACTACTGGCCAAATTTTTGCAGTGTGTTTATTAAATGAAACTTTCTACTAATTCACTTTCTCCAATAAAATAAGTGAAAACTACAAAAAAAATGTTTACGTCCTATATTAAATCGTTTTCATTAGTTGTGTAATTAAAACACTTTGGCAGTTTCGCTTATTTTTTTATGAAAAGTGGTTTAATTTCACTTACTGAACATACTGTAAAAATTTGGACAATAGTAACAAAACGTTTTTATATACATACATAACCCTGTATGTAAATGGCGGACTTAATTCGTAGGCTTTTTCTACCAGTCAACCAACATGTAACATTATTACTCGTAGTAGGACAGGCGAAGTCTGTGCCTTTACCTAAAAGCTATCAAGCACAAGTAGTACAGGTCGTGAGGCCTAAGCTGAGTTTTACATTTGTGTGAGTGATCACAAAAAGCTGTGGTACAAGAAGTGAAGTGCGGAAGGTGCGTCACGCATATGAGTTATCTATGTGCACTCACACAAATGCAAAGTTTAGTTTACGCCTCGCGACTTGTAGTAAGTTACCTGACAGTCTGGAAGGGCACGTGCTGCGTGTAGAGCCACTCGAGCGAGCAGTTGGTGTCGGTGACCGCCGCGCACCCCATGAACTTCGATATCGACGCGCACGAGAAGAACACCACCACTTGGTTGCCTTCCTACAACATTCAATGTTTGTCAGGTTTATATACGATACATAAAAAAAAAACAATACTTTCCATTAGTTTTGATGACGGCCGAAAGTTAATTCGGACTTTTTTTGGATTCCATAAATAGTAGATTTTTATGGGTATACGTCAAGTGGGCGGCCCCGTCATTATAACAATGTAAAAAATTGTTACTTCTTAAATACTTCATGGAAGGAAAAGTAGGACGGCATATTAAAGGACTGGTTGGCAAAGCCTCGTGTCCCTTGAAATCGATCACATCAATGATGAAAACGTTGAAATTCAAAGCAAAGGAAGGGATACTGATTGATAAGCACAAGCATAACTAACCTGTTTCATCTTTTGTAGTTTTTTAGCGGTGGCCGGCGAGAACGGGAAACTGTTGGTGCGCTGCGCCGCATCCAGCGCGGCGGGGTCGTCGACCTTGGCCACCACGAACCGCATCGCGGCCTCGCCTTCCGCGTACTTCTCGATGTTCGCTAGCAACGCCTTGCCGCCCGGCGACATCGGGCTCTTCGGTCCCTGATACTGTGGAGAAAAACTCTGCCCGTCTCCCCGCCACTGCCCCTGTCTCGCCTGTCCGTTCCTGTATCCGTACGCGTTCTGATAATACCCCGGATATTCGCTCTGCGGGTACTGCGGGTAGTATTTGTTCTCGTGTCGCTGCTCCTCGTCGGCCCGCATGCGCCAGTTCGGCGAGTCGACCGTGAGCGGCTTGGGTCGCTGTCCGATGCCGCTCGGCTGGCTCAGGCCGACGTTCTTCTCTTCCGCGCCGAGCACGTGCACGGCCGTGCTGAGGATCTGTTCGTCCAGCGGCGTCACGGGCTTGGCGGGGTTGGCCATGCGGCGCACCACGAGCGCGCACAGCTTCTGTCGCAGGTAGTACACGCTGATGGCGTCGGACGCGTCGGCCGTGAAGGCGGTCCACTCGTCTAACGTCAGCACGGCCGCGTCGGGGGCCGCGTTGCGTTCGTCCGCCTCGCTGTCCGAGTCGCTAGACAGGCCGGGCGGGTTGGCTCGCTGTGTCAGTGCACCTGCGGCTAGTCGCAGCGGCCCGCCTAGCAGCGCCACCGTCAGCGGCGTCACCAGCGTGTTGCAGCGCACGAAGCAGAACCGGCCGGCGCGCGAGATCTCCTCGAACACGACCCAGTCGGTGGGCAGCGACTGCACGGACTTGGCGGAGGCCGCCGCGCCGCCGCCGCGATGCAACGTCGAGCTCGGGTGGAAGGCGACCCTCACTTCCTTCGACGTCCGCAGCGTGCCCGAATCTCTGTCGACGCGCGCGATCGACGGGTACAATCCGCTCACGAGCACCGCCTTGACGACGTGCCATTTTTCAGAATTGAGATTGACGTCCTTGATGTCTCCCGAGCCGCGAGCTTTGACGAGACCGAGCGCGCGCAGCTGGGCGAGCAGCTGCGAGCGGTAGCCGACGATCATCTCCATGGTGGCGCCGCAGATGAGGTTCTTGGCGCAGAAGGCTCGCTCTGCTCCGCTAGCGCGTGCACTCTGCCAGGCCTGGAAGGCTCGCAACAACGCCATGTGGTCGGAGTAGCAGTCCGCCGCGAACTCCTTGCGCGCCGCGCTGCCGCGCTTCCTGTTCTCGGGGTTCATCGAGATCTGGAACGGCTCCTTGTTGGCCAGACTGCACACGATGGTCAGGATCGGATCGAGGCACTTCATCACGCACGCGTACAGCAGCATCTTGCCGAGCTTCGGCTCGACGGTGAGGTCGAGCAGATGCTGCCCGATCTCGGTGAGGTCCTCCATCGGAGTGAGCGCACCGATGGTCTTGAGCAGCGAGACCGCGTTGCGCACGGCCAGCAAGGAAGGAGGCTCGAGGGCGCGCGCCAGGAAGTCGGCGATGGGCGTGTTGGCGGGTGCCAGCAGCTTGGTGTGCAAGCACAGCTCCTGCAGCGGCACACGCAGGATCTCTGGCGGTGCTGCAGCCGGCAGTGCAGCGTGACGTGTGCGCGAGCACAGGTGGTAGCACCGACCTGGCCTCGTGCGACCTGCGCGTCCCGCTCGCTGCTGACACGCTCCACGTGACGTCCACACGCACTGCAGCGAGCACACGCCGCCGCTCGACTCGTAGTACTTCTCCTTCACCTTGCACGAGTCCACCACGTACACGACGTCGTCGATCGTGATCGACGTCTCCGCTATGTTCGTCGATATTATAATCTTCCTCGCGTTCGGCAGCGGGTTGAACACCTTCTTCTGATCCAGCGTCTGCATGTTGCTGTGCAGCGTGAATATTTGGTATTTGGACGTGTTCATTTCTGTGCAACCTTGAATTAGATCTCTGAGGGTGACTATGTCGTCGTACCCGGGGAGGAACACTAGGATGCTGCCTTTGGGTAAGTTCACGTGTATATGTTTGATGAGGGCGAGCATCAGGTCGTGATCGATGAGTTCCTCCGAGACGGCGTGATGGTAGACGTCCAGTAAGAACGCGTCGGCAGCGTGTTCCTCGTCTTTGTTCTCTTTGCTCTCCTCGACGTGGTTGTAAGAAGCGAGCAGCTTGGCGCACTCTGTGTGACCTTTATCGACGGCATAGTCGTACGCAGTTTTACCATCTTTGTCTTTGCACGCTGGATCAGCACCTAAAGAGAATATTTACTATGGTTTTATTTTATTTAACTTCGTTATAAATGTGAATGTCGGACTTAGAAACGCAGACATTTTCTACCATTATTAGCCGTTCATTATACTTACCTAGTATTATTTTCATGCTACTGTCTTTACTAACACTTAATCGACCTACTATTTTCTACTATTAATTCTATGTATCTTCGCTTGGGTTTCACGGGTTACTCTGGTTCTTCGAGAGGCTTGAACGGGGATATTGTAACCAACGCGTAGAGGCTCTTTGGAGAAGTTAATGTCATGTGATGCTCCTGTCAGAATCTGTTTTCAGCTATATCAATAGATGACGATGATTCATGACCGTGTTTCGGCAAAAGGAGAAACTATTGCTAATTTATGAAAAAGATGTATAAGATATTATAGTAATAAAGTTTGGGTGGAGATGAAACTGGGCTATTGTAATAGAGATTCGGACACCTGCCATAATCATGATCACTGATTACTTGTGGCTGGCGGTGACTCGTCACTCAGTGAATGGGCATCCCTAAATTCTATGTACTATTGTGTTCATAAACTCATATAATATTATAAATGCGAAAGTATATTTGTCTGTCTATCTGTTACGCTTTCACAGCTAAACCTCTAGACCGATTTTGATAAAATTTGGTATTAACAGGTATAGTCGAAAACCCGGGGTCAAAAATAGGCTGAGTGCTTTTCAACGCATGCAAAGACGGAGTAAACAGCTAGTAAAGTAAATAAATAAAATATTTTTGGATGAAGTATACAATTTTAAAGTAAAATTTGCCGCTATATCCATACTTCCATACCAATAAGTGCGAAAGTCTGTCTGTCTGTCTGTTACGCTTTCCGGGACCCGGGGTGAAACATGGCTCACCAATCTGCAGCATCTGCCTGGCGGTGTCGTGCAGCCCGTGCGCGGTGGCCGCCATGAGGCCGGTGCGACGCGACGTGCTCTCGCTGCAGTTCACTGGCACGCCCTCCGACAGGTACATGTACAGGATCTGGCAGAACGAGTCCTGCAATATGGGACCAATTCACCAACTGCTCACTGTGCATATGTATAATAGCAATAACTTATTGAAAATATTAACATTTTTTTAAATTATATCAGAATTCCGCACTAAGATTCTCTCTGTGTTGTTAAATACGCAGTCTCTGACGTTTTCTTTGTCAAACGAGTAGTCAATGTGTCGAAAATATTTCTTGTCATTACTCGTTTAAAAGCATACCGAGAAACAGATCACGAGCTCCTAAGTTCATCACGGTTTATTTCACGGCTTTTTTGCGAATTTAGCATTGAATAATTGGTTTCTGTTAAATAAGATATATTTACAGCTCTAAAAGTTTTACCTAATATTTATAATGTTCATAATTATGAAATATCGCAATGTTTTTAATATTGAATGTTCGACGTACTAGTGACATCTATTGACTGAATTACTTGAAAATATGTAAATAACGTTGAGTGGTCACATTTTGACGTTACGCGGTAAACAATCGTTTCGTACTTAATTAAAATTAAAAATAGTAAACGCTGCAAAAAAGTGTGAAATTTGTCTCAACCATGGAGTAATTATAAAGGGGAGATGCCGTTTGAAATGGCGCAGTGAGGTACTCATTGGCGCCTCGCCGACACTGCAGTGGGCGGAGCTTGTCGTTGCTCGTGCTCTATGATTGGAGCCACGGCCGAAACCAAGCACCCCGCACGTCTGCCTTCCGCCCCGTGTAGCCTCACAAACGCTTTCTTACAAAACGCTTATTAAGGCATCTCCTCTTTATAATTACTCCATGGTCTCAACAGATTGAAAAATTATTATACTAACTCAAAAGACTTAAATTTTAAAAATACTTCATTAATCACTTCGAAGTTTAGAAGTACATAGTTGTGAAAAGATAGTGAAAAGTGTTAATTTCACGTAACGGGTCGTCTAAAAAACATAAACATACGAGACATACAAGAATAGTGATAAAAAGGCTTTCTAAATAGTTAAATATCAACAAATATATGTGTAAAGTTAATAACAACATAGATGGTTTATCAACAAAACATTAAGTGGGTGCGTGTAACTCTTTTTCGGACTTGCGTTAAGTTCAAATTGTATTACCAAACTGTGAGAAACACCGTATTACATATACACTAATTTCATCGTTCACATTAATGAATTGCTTGTCCAGCGGATAGTTTTTAACTTTTAATATCAAGATCAATCTTTCGGGCCCAGGTTTAAATCCCAGCCCCAGCAAAAATATTTTAGTTGGCAAAATATTTACAATTTGAATTGAAGTATTCTAAAGTACTCGATAGAGGGAGCTGTCTGTTTTTTAATTGCAATGGATAACGTAACCATCTGGAAAAAACTACACAAATCAACATCGGAAACAGATTTAAAAGGGTTAAAAGGAAAAAGTCCATAAATCATGCTATTTACGATTTTTTGTTCAAGGCAATGTCTAAAGTAGATGCAAGAAAGCCCAGCATTGCACTTTTTTTGGACATGTCACTAGCATTCGATCGCGTAGACCATAGAAAATTATTATCAAAACTGTATGATTACGGAATTAGAGGTAATGCCAATAAACTTATTAAGTCATATTTAACAGGTAGAAAGCAAATTATAGAGCGCTGATAGAGGATTTATCCCAAAACAAAAACTGAATATAAATGTTATTCCACTTGTAGAAAAGTGCTATGTGGTGTCCCTCAGGGAAGTATCTTAAGCCCCCTTTCTTTTTTTGATCTACATAAATGATCTACCCTCAATAACACAACACCATATAACGCTTTTTGCAGATGACAGTACAGTTTTCTTCACGGGCACAAATGTGGAAGACACAAAGTCTAATATAAGAAATACATTGACATTAATAGTGAATTGGATGGAGGAAAATAAATTAAAATTAAATATTGACAAGACGCAATTAATCAATTTCAAACTAAGACATGACGAAAATTCTAAAATTGATATAACATTTCTAAATCAAACTATAACTGGAACAGAAGTTACCAAATTTTTAGGCCTTCATATTGATAACAAATTAAACTGGAAGGCACATATTGACTATTTATGCAATAGATTGAGTCAGTACTCCTATGCTCTAATCAATTACATACAATTGTTAACCAAGATACAGTACTCACAGCATATCATGCTTATGTAAATTCGACATTAAAATATGGCATTATATTTTGGGGTAACTCTACGGATAAAGACATCATTTTTAAAGTTCTATGTTTCACATTCAATTCAATTCAATTTATTCATTAAACAATTTACATTGTATGCGAATTATATTAGTCAATCAACTACAAATTAAAACAAATAAAAATTTAAAACAGTACAGTACAATTACATTGCATATATATAAATGTCCAATTCTCTATTAAATTAAATGTAAATATTACAGTCATGTAAACTTAAAATCGTCAACTTCATAACAGCACTTCTCCAACAATAACTGCATTAATTTTTCTTTAAAAATCGAGAACTCTCCAACTACTTTAAGGTCATTGGGTAACTTATTGAATAGTAATACAGTTTGATTTCTTGGACAATGTGTTACAACATTAAGAGTCGGCGTTATTACTCTATTCAAATCTTTCCGTCTCGTACCTTCTCGTCGTAACATTTCTTCGTCTGTTTCGTATATACCTCTTTTTTTGATAAAATCTGTGAGAAGCACAAATTTGTATAAGCAAGGGACAGTTAAAATTTCAAGCTTTTTAAAGTATTGCTCACACGATTCCCATGGTGGTATACGGACCATTGTCCGAATAGTTCTTTTTTGGGCTACAAAAGCTTTATCAATATTATAATTATAGCTTTTACCCCAGAATTTTATGCTGTATCGTAGCTTGGATTCCACAGCAGAGCACAATATACTGATTTTAATTGGTCTTTTGTGAGCTCATCTCTCAAATTCCTAAGAGCACAGCATGCGCTACTTATGCTGCTTACAACTGCTTGCAACTCAGGTTTCCAGTTAAGGTACTCGTCCAGTTTTATACCTAGGAATTTAACGACTTTCACGGCTTCGACTGTCTCATTATTTAAACTAACTTCGAGTTTGTCTTTGTTATTTGCCGTAGTTTTAAATAACATTACTTTTGTTTTCGACGTATTCAGTTTTAAATTATTGACTGTAAACCAGTACTGAAATTGTTCGAGTGCCACATTTATTTTTGTATTCAGATTATCTATGTTTTTGTCCCATAATACAGCATTTGTGTCGTCAGCAAATATAACCAGTTTCAGATCAGTTTGCGTTTCCGTCATATAATTAATTACATCATTAATGAAGATTAGAAAAAGTATAGGTCCCAGAATTGATCCTTGCGGTACGCCCCTAACTATTTTAAACAGTTTTGAATGTTGCTTTGAGTTTAAAAATTTTCCTTTAGCGTCTTTCACCTCTACAAACTGTTGTCGGTTGCTTAAGTAGGATTTTAATAATTTTAATGTTTTTCCTGTTATACCATAGTGTTCTAGTTTCATTATGAGGATATCATAATCAATAGAGTCAAAGACGGAACTCAAATCTAAGAATACACCTGCAACCTAAAATTTTTCATTCAATTTGCTTGTTACATCATCTATAATAGTATCCATAGCATTTGCAGTACCAATGCCCTCCTGGTATCCGTACTGTCTTTCATTTAAAATTTTATTGTCTTTCAGGTGCTTGACAATTCTTGCTTTGATGATTGTTGTTGATCTCAAAATTTTTTGAAATTATTGTCGGCATAGCAACCGCTCTAAAATTAGATGGATCTAATTTAGACTTATTTTTATGAACTGGTATTATTTTTGCTACCTTTAACTGATCAGGAAACAATTCCATTTCATAACAATTATTAAAAAAGCGGGCCAAAGGTTCCACCAAGATGTCAATGTGTTGTTTAATTATAGATATGGGCATGTCATCATAGCCAGAAGATTTTTGTCATTCATTTTTTTTACTATGTTATTTACTTCCTTTGCGGTTACCTCTTTATAATCTATTGAGGGAAATGTTTTATTGGTACATTTTTTAAAAGGTCTTGGGATTCTTTTACACTCCCGGAGGATGTTTGTTTACCATGATCAAAAATTTCGGCAAATTTCTCTGCTATAGTTTTTGAATCGGTAACTAATTGATTGTCAATTTTTAAAGAAATGTTTTGATTCTTTAAGTATTTCTTCTGGAGCCTGTCATTAACTATCTCCCACACTCGCTTAGTCGAATTTATGTGCTTCTTTATTCTGATTGCACACTAATTTTTTTAGCCGTTCTTATAACTTTTCTATAAATTTGTATATATTTTTTCCTGTAAATATAAGCACTTACATGATTATGGTTTTTGTCCAATACAGATAATACCCTTTTCATTTTACTAGATACTCTCAATCCTTTAGTTATCCAACCGATTTTTCCATATTTTTGGTTATTTACTTTTTTTCATTTTCTTAAAACAAATTTTGTATTTGCTTACTAATGTATTTATGAATGTATTTACCCCTTTGTTAATCCAGTCAATTTCAAGCAATTTTTGTCTAAATTTTCCATGATTTAATCTATTTAAACATCTTCTCTCTACATAGGAAACATTTTCACGCCATTTTTCGATTTGTTTTTTCTCAGAGTACAAGTGTGTAATTATACACGCATGTCCATCTGACAGTCCGTTATGATCTACTTCAGTATAGATTTGTATCTCGTCTGATAAATTTGTCAGAACATTGTCAATACAGGATTCCGAGCCATTTCTCGTAAATGTAATAGAATTAACTAAATATCTAAAATTATAACACCGCAGTAAGTCCAAAAATTCAGTCCTATCACTATAATTGGTTAGTACATCTACGTTAAAGTCACCAGTTATTAAGCATTTTTTATCAAAGAAGTGCTGCAAAAAATATTCGAATCTAACAATAAATTCACTAAAGTTTGTGTTATTATTTTAACAACAGAAAAAATAGATGCCAGTGTCGATGTCCCTAACACCACATATCTCAAAGTGTTCCGTCTTTGAAAACCTTTTGCATATACTTAGGTCTTCAATATTTTTTCCCTTGTTGGCTAATATTAGTGTCCCTCTCCTTGTTTTTTTTGTTCTTACAAAGTACGACACTGGATTATAATTTGTGAAACTTAGCAAAGGCACTGACTGGACATCTAGAAAATGTTCACATATACATAATACACTAGGTTTATCTTCTAGACTGTCTATGTAAACTTCTAACTTCTTCTTCTTGTGTTGATTCCGCAAACATTTTGGTAGAATACACTAGTCCAATGGCGACTTTTCAAATTAGACAAACTCGGACTGTCAAGTCATTCAACAGACTGACTCATGTGAGTCATACTTTAAAAAATATAAATTGCTAACGTTGCCATGCATATATGTAGGGATTTTCCAAAATTCAGATAAAACGCGTGATTTAGGTTATACAACTTTTATTTAACTTCCAACTCAAAAACCAACCGTCATCTGTCTACACATCTCATATGACATTGACATTCAAATGTCAGGAAAATAACAAAAACGGCTTTTAAAAATAGTCATTTATCCGACACGGCCATCCTGTTCTTCATCTGTCCCAGATGAGTCATCTTCGGATGTAATCCATGGCTTCATGAGGTCAGCTGAGGTGGTTGTATTAATCGGACCTTCAGTCTGTCCTACTTTCTTCACAGCATAGCGGTCGTTTCGATTACACTTTACTACTTCATAAGGACCCAAATATTTAGGAAATAGCTTAGATCCTTGTGAAAATTGTGTCTTTTTAATGGCTACTAAATCACCAATATCATAGGTAATTGCTTTCTTTCGCTTTTTATTATAACTTCTTATATTTTCTTCTTGTATTTTTTGTATTGATTCTTTAGCTTTATTTCTTAATTCAACTCTTTTTTCATTGAAAATCTGTATCTTCTCTTCTTCTATCAGTTTGTTAAGTTCATTATCTTGATCCCTCATTTTGGTGCCAAAAAGCAGCTCAAATGGAGTCATCCCAATGGCTCTTTGAAATGTTCCGTTTAAACATCGCTGAACTCTGGGCACACGACGGTACCATTTCGTTGGGTCATCGGCACTAAGTTTACTCATAACTGATATTATTATTTGATGAATACGTTCAACCTGGCCGTTGCCTCTTGGTTGTCCTGTAGTGATAGTGTAGTGCGTTATATTTTCATCGTTACAGTACTGTCGGAAGTCATTAGCGGTGAATGCAGCATTTCGATCAGTAATGATTCTTTCTGGCGATCCAAACGTTTGCTGCTGAATTTTCAATTTCTCAATCGTCTCTTCAGTGCTTAAAGTCTTAACTGGATATATCCATGTGAATTTTGTATAGGCATCTACCACTGTAAGGATATACTTATAATTCTTGTGAGTCGAGGTCATCGGTCCTAAGTGATCAACGTGGTAAGTCGACAATGGAACATCGCCTTTATCAATCGGGTGAAGGAAACCTTCTTTTTTACCTCTTTTGTGAGATATCAGGATACATTCAACGCAATTATCGATAACTTTCTTTACTTTTTCTGTTAAATTATCAATATAATATTCTCTATTAATCAATTCTTCTGTTTTAACTATCGCAAAATGTCCCTTTTCATGGTTTTTTCTAATGATTTCACATTGCATTTTTTTAGGTATAACAATTAGTTTATTCCCATCTTTCCATTTGTATAATATTTCATTTTGCACAACAAAATCTTGATAATTTTCTGTCTCTAAAACTTTCTTTATCAGTCTTATATAGTCGTCTTCATTTTGTGCTTTCTTTATACGAGCTATAGTTTCCGTGAGTATTAAACAGACAGGATATCTACTCAGAGCATCTGCGTGTTTCATACGTGTTCCTGGTCTGTGTTCAATTTCGTAATCAAATTCTTCCAAAAGTAAAGCCCAACGAGCAACTCTGGGAGGTAAGTCCTTTTTATGCAGTGTCATTGTAAGAGCAGAGCAATCTGTGACAATCTTAAAATGTATCCCTAGAAGATACACTCTAAATTTCTTTAATGCAGTAACAATGGCAAGTACCTCGAGATGATAACTGTGATATTTACTTTCAGTTGGCGTCTTTTTTTTGCTCATGTAATGAATAGGGTGAAATTGATTATCTTTAGGACTTCTTTGTAAAAGAACTGCTCCATATCCATCTGCGCTGGCATCTGTATGTAATTCCGTTTCTAAATCAGGGTTGTATATTCGGAGGACTGGAGAACTACATAATATTTGTTTTAATTCAATAAATGCTTTCTCGCATTTCTCATCAAAATTAAACTCGTTATCCTTCTTTAGTAAATCTGTCATCGGTTTTGCAATCAGTGAATAATCTTTAACGAATTTTCGAAAATAACCTGTCAATCCTAGGAATGATTGAACAGCTTTAATATTGTTCGGTTTCTTAAAATTAGCTACAGCTTTAATCTTTTCGGAAGAAGGTCTAACTTCATTATCACAAATAATATAGCCAAGATATTGGATTTTCTTCTTTAAAAAGTGGCATTTTTTCCAATTGAATTCTAAACCGTATTCTTCAGCTCTTTGAAGTAGTTTTTCAAGTTTGCTTATTCCTTCGTCTTCTGTCTTCGATGGTATTATTAGATCGTCTAAATATGTCAACAGGGTGCCATCTATTATAAAATCACTAAAGATGTCGTTGATGAATCTTTGGAAAACAGAGGGCGCTGTACAAAGGCCAAACGGCATTTTCATAAATTCGTATTGACCTTGAGGTGTTACAAACGACGTATACTTCTGACTTTGTTCATTTACTTTTACATGCATAAAACCGTTTTTTAAATCAAGAGAGCTGAAAAACTTTGCCTCTTTTAATTTGTCGATCTGATCTTCTATGATGGGTAGGGGAAATCTCTCTTTAATTACTTTCTTGTTTAGTCTTCGGAAGTCTATGCACATTCTTCTTGATCCATCTTTCTTATCGGCTAAAACTATTGGGCTGGCGAAATCAGATTTGCTTGGTTTAATTACCCCTTTGTTCAACCATTCTTCTATTTGCTCATTTACAGCAGACATTTCTAAAGGAGACAGACGGCGTGGATTTTGAAAAACAGAATTTTCGTCGGTTAATATTATTTTTAATTCAATATTACTTTCTTTCTTCTTTCTATCTGGTTTGTATTCTTCACACATTTTTCGAATCTTTTTAGTATATTCAGAATCTTCTATGTCATATTCAAACTCATCTTCATTCTTCTCCATTAACAGTGTTAAATGCATAATTTTTTCCACATGGACACCTTCGGGAGAGAATCTGACTTCAAAATCTTTCAAAATGGGGTTTCCAATAAGTATTGTTACAGGTATGTCATTATCATTTACGATCTGAAATCTGACATCAGTATAGTAGTTATCAATTTGTACTTTAGCTGTAAATATTCCTTGGGTGTAAACTTTATTTTCCGCTAATCCGGTTAAGCATGTTGATTCAGTCTTATAATCTTTAATTTCTTCTTTAATCTTTTCAAATTCTGATTTCGTCATTAGGTTCACATCACTTCCGGTATCTATCAGAGTCATAAAGTCTTTTCCGTTTATATTGATCTTCTTATAGGGAATCTTCTGTTCTTTATTTTTATCTTGGATGTTCAATGTTTTCTTAGATTTTGTACATTCAGTGGATTTATGGCCAAATTCATTACATTTAAAGCACTTGATTCCTTTTGTGCAGGCTGGTGCTTGGTGATCTGTCTCACCACAGTTAAAGCATCTTTTCCCTTGACTAATTTTGCGATTTGAATGTTGTCCAGATGAATGGCCGTACTGCGTAGGCTTTCCAGTATTTTTTTTTCTAAATTCACTGTATGTATCCAACTTCTTGCGAAAATCCTTTAAGTCTGAGGCACCATATAGAATAATTTTATTTGACTCCAAATCACGAATACCATCAATAACATATTCCATCAAAGCAGCATCTTCTACTCCGCCATGTAAAGCCAATTCTTTCATAGTAAGGAAATATTGTTGATAAGTCTCATCGCTTTTCATTTTACGCGAGGCTAATTTCTTGTGTATGATCGCGCTATTTATTTTGGGGCCAAATTCTTCTTTGAGTGCCTTCTTTAAAGTTGGATAGTCCTTCACTCTTCCATATGACCGCAGAAATAACTTGGCGGTTCCATCTAACAGTCTCTTTGCATAAATCAGTTTTTCGACTTTAGTCCATTTCATGAGTTGAGCAGCATCTTCAAATTCATCAAAAAATGTCTCGATTGGGTATGAGTCATCGCCAGTAAAAAGAGTCATCGACTTCTCTAAATCTTTAAATGATATCTGTACATCAACCTCCTGCTCTTCGTCTTCATTCTCCTTTTCATCTTTCTTAGGTGGCATCTTGGTAGTAATACTGTTATTGTTCTTCAAAGTCTTCGAAATTCGTCTTTTCGTCGTGATACAATATGTTGGTTTTATTGGACTCATTTATCTTCAATCTTCAGTCTTGAGAAAACAAGAATTGAAAAATCTACCATTTTAGTAGAAAATTTCTACGCTGGCAACATTATTTTCCATCTGTCGGTAAAACAGTCTGACATATGACAGATCTGCAATCCGTGCATCCGTGACTATGTTCACTGTGGTTGTCGATAAAACAGCAGAGCGTCATTATCTTCGAAAATATGGTTATATTAAAATCTTCATCTTTATTCGTCGATTTACCTTAAATTTTGTGCAATCCCGGACGAGCCCCCAAAAAGATGTAGGGATTTTCCAAAATTCAGATAAAACGCGTGATTTAGGTTATACAACTTTTATTTAACTTCCAACTCAAAAACCAACCGTCATCTGTCTACACATCTCATATGACATTGACATTCAAATGTCAGGAAAATAACAAAAACGGCTTTTAAAAATAGTCATTTATCCGACATATATGTATGTGCCGTCTTCGTACATACAAATAAAAATATGTTTACTTTTCGCACACGAGCCCGTAATAGGGTTAATATTGCTGTTTGAATTTAAAACGAAACTGTTGCGAAGTAGTTGTAGTGTGTTTGGTAGGGCACCTGTCATATACAATAAGCTACCAAACTCCCTTAAAACAACATCAGACATCATATTTTTTAAACAATCCCTTCGGGAGCTACTCGTCCAGAAATGTTATTATAAATTAGATAAGTTTTTAAAAGACAAACTAGATTGAATATTATTACAAACGAATTCTATCACAAGTGAACTAATGTTATTTCTTGTAAATTTGTACGCCAATCTGGCAGAAACAGAATACCTACTTATTTATTAATTGCATGTCTACTTATTTGACCTGTTTTCACAAATAAAGATGATTTTGATTTGTACTGCTACCTTTCGTAAGATGGATTTTATTATGGATGAAACCACGGCCAAACCAAGCACCCCGCACGTCTGCCTTCTGCCCCGTGTAGCCTCACAAATACTTTCTTACAAAACGCTCATTACGGCATCTCCTCTTTGTAATTGCTCCATGATCCAGATATTAATTATTCTATGCCGCTAATGTGTGTATAATTCATACTTCCAAGTGCGAAAGTGAGAAATTTGAAATGAATATAGTTAAAAACCCGGAGTCAAACATAGGCTACTTCTTGACGCAAACGGAGCTGCGGGACATAGCTAGTTAGTTAGAAACTCTTTACTGAACATTCAAATTGTAGAAAAGGAAAAGATAGTGAAGTTAGTTGTACAGAAGTATTTAATGTGTCTCACCAGACTGCCGTCGCGGAAGCAGTCCTCCAGGAACTCGTCCATGTCAGCCTGCAGCGCCGGCTCCAGTGCATCTTCAGGCTCCTCCTCCTTGCTGCTGCCCGCGTTACTCTCATCTTTTGATTTTTGCCCTGATTAATAAATAAATATAGACAAATCACACTGATTGAGTTAGCTCCAAAGTAGTTGTGGGATACTAACTAAACGATACTATATTTTATAACAAATACATCTGTATGTAGATAGATACCCAAAACCCAGGCCAATCAAATGAGATAATTTTCCATATTTCCATACCCGGGACCTCTGAATAGCAGGCAGGCGTGTTAACGATAACGCTACAGAGGTCGTGTGAATGAATACAGAATGAATAAATAAACACTTTATTGCACCATTTACATAAAGTAGACATGTTAAAACTTTAAAAAATAATTAGTTCTGTATTGCTTTAAGAGACGGCGCTACAAGAATCGAATCACTTCAATCAAGTACTAAGCACGATAATTTTCGGGAAAATATAAGTATGAATTATTAAAACAGAAGTATTTACGGATTGATATCCTGCCACAAGCTGTTTACTACTTTAACAAGTAAGTCAACAAATTAGGAAAGACCTTATATCGATGTAGTTTAATGGTTTTGTATACTAGTAGACTACAAATTTGGCGCGATTCCTTACTTAGGTATTGGACATCTGTATTAATGTAATGTTCTGTAATCTATGGTTAAAGTAAATCTCTATTTTCCGTAAAACAGTAATGAAAATATTTCTTTCTACTACTACTATTTAACGTTAGACCTTACTTTGGGCTAACTCAATCCGAGTGATTTGCCCTTATACTTTATAAATTTATGTATAGTTGCATTGCAAAACAACAAACTGCTCGCAAAAGAGATAAAACAATTCAATAAATATTTAAGCTAATATAATATGGGGTGTACCTTCTAATTGCGACCAATAGCTGTTGCCCTGTTTGAGCTTAGCCTTCAGCTCGTTTTCCACTTGCGCCATCTTCCTTGTCCTGTACTGCGTCATCTTCAGAACATCCTCCAAATAGTAACGTTGGACTTCGTGTAAGCGGCCAGGGATGGTCATCACTGGACAGTTGTTGAAGTACCTGGAAAAATGTTTAATATACCAATGAAATCATCGTAGCCACAGAATTATTAATAGTAATAACGTACAGAACGGACACTTACACACTCCCACCCGAAACAGATACCACACCTCACCGCGCTGATTTACGGTAAAAATCGAGAGCAAAACAATGCAAGAATGACACTTCGGCCTTACGCCCGCGACTGACAACTATAACGCACATACGATAAATAAGCGCGTGCGTACGCGACCGAATCGTAGTAGTAGTAAAAGGTATCGGGCTCGTCGCTGTTATGTGGAGTGTCCGGTGTTTGCCGTAGCCGCAGCCTTCTGAGCTTGGATCACTTATTGTTTTCCCTGCTTGAGTGTACTTAAAATTTGCCATTACTATTATTTTTATCACCAGTGTAAGCAGTTTAATGCGTTTATTTGCTCAAGAAAACACTATACATCGGTTGGGTAACATCAAATTCACCGAAAATATAAAACTGTAAACAATGCACACTCGGGTAGGAAAAATTATCGAAGGCGCGGGACATCGAATAACGCGCACGCACGGCGAACTACAAAAATAGGCCTCGGAGACGACGCTTGTGCCGCGGCGAGCGGCTACTCGCGCATGCGCAGTGGGTACCATTAGACATTCGGGAAAGGATCGTGTACGTTCGGGTGCGCGGGCACCTACCTATGTACCATTCGGTCCGCGCGTTACATCCTCCCCCTCTAACCCTAGCATTGCGCCCTCGCCGCTGGGTTAGCCTTACGGGGCCTCCCCCTTTTGCGTTTCTCCTGAAGAGGAGCCTGAACCGAACCTACAAATGGAGTTAACAAGGACACATGGTAATTTCCCAACAAGACCCCGTCGCTGATGCGCTCGAGCGCACAGGTGGTGAGACCCACAATTTCTTTGATACGATACGGACCGTCGCGTCGGGGAATAAACTTAGGCGTCTGCCCTTTACCTGTGTCATTGGGTCCTTGAGTCTTTAGTAACACTAGGTCTCCTATCTTATAATCCGGTTCTGGGCGACGTTTTCCATCCGCATACTTCTTTTGTGACAACTGGGTTCTTTCGTGAACGTCACGAGCCTCTAGCAACACGACCGACAGCCTCCTTAGATATGGAGTTATTGATGCAACCACGCTATCCCTTTCGATGATAGCGCGCATGTCGGACAGCACATCAGCAGGTGCTCTCATTTCACGCCCAAAATTCAGATAAGCAGGCGATTGACCAGTGGTCGCAGTAATTGCGGAGTTCATGGCGAAACGTATCGCCGAGAGATGCACATCCCAGGTGTCATGCTCCTTACCCACCAGGATGGCCAGTTGCGGCTTGAGATCGCGATTCTTGCGCTCCACCGGGTTCGACTCCGGGTGGTAGTATGACGTCAACGACTGCTTGATGCCCATAACGTGACAGGTTTGCTGCATCACTTCGCTCACAAATTGCACACCGTTGTCGCTAACAAGCCTCCTAGGAACTCCGTAGCGTAAATATACCTCATTCACCAGGGTTTTGGCGCACTCCTCGGCCGTGGCGTTCGGAAGTGCGAATAACTCTACCCATTTGGTGCAGGTGTCTTCTAGTATCAAAACCCATTTGTTACCGCCGGGTGTTTCTGGTAGTGGCCCGAACAGATCTACTGCCAGAACCTCGAATCGGCGAGAAGTAGCTGGTACCTGAAGTAGGCCAGCGGGTTTTCGTGTATCGACTTTATAACGCTGACACGCCACACAATTTCTTATATATTGGGAGACATCATTTCTCATCCCAACCCAATAATACTTACCTGAGAGGCGCTGTAGTGTCCTGTCTACGCCAAAATGCCCAGCGGTAGGAGCATCATGATACTCTGTCAGTATATCCTTGCGCTCATGTTCCGGCACGACTAAGCTTGCGTCGTCGTTCTCCTCGTTCTCAGGACCATAGCGATACAACACACCATCGACCATTACGTACCCTTTATCAGCCCACGCCCTCCCCCTGAACGGATCGTCAGATTCTATCGCGTCTATGATCTTGCGTACCTCAGGATCTTTTAGTTGGTTTTCTCGGACATCACTCAGGCTGCGTGAAGGCAGATCCATCACGGTGAGACACAAGTCACAGTCGGTGTCGGTGGGGCAAGCAGGGCGCGAGAGCGTGTCTGCTATTACATTCGCTTTTCCTGGAGTATACTCTATTTTAAGGTTATATTCTTGCAGAGTGAGCGCCCATCTAGCTAAACGCCCACTCGGTGATTTCAACCCCATCAACCATCTGAGGGGTTGATGATCAGATTTTACCACCACTTCCGCCCCATCTATGTAGCCTCGAAACTTCGAGACTGCCCAGACAACGGCCAGGGCCTCGCGTTCGGTCGTATTATAGTTTCTCTCGGCGGACGTAAGGAGTCGACTGGCGTACTCTACTGGTCGCTCTTCAATTCCCTCCCCCTGGAGTAACGCCGCTCCTAGCGCATACCCGCTGCTATCAGTTCTAAGCACGAAAGGTTTCATTGCATCAGCCTGACGTAAGATAGGTGCCGTCGCGAGAAGAGACTTGATAGTGTCAAAAGCGGATTGTTGCTCAGGACCCCATTTCCAGGTGCTCACTTTCTTTAATAATGAGGTCAAAGGTGCACTGACCTCGGCATAACTCGGTATGAAACGCCTAAACCAACTTGAAGTCTGCAGAAAGCACTTCAGGTGTTTTACGTTCTGCGGTGGTGACATGTTCGTTATAGCTGATGTTTTATCCGGATCCATGTGAATACCTCCGGGTACGATAACGTGGCCTAAGAATTTGACTGATTCCCTCGCAAAGTGGCTTTTTCCGCGATTTACTCGCAAGTTAAACATCGCCAAGCGATCGAATACGGCATCTAAATCAGCGAGGTGCTTCTCAAATGAGTCTTCGGACAGCACCAGCAGGTCATCCAAATAAGCTACCAGAGTGATACCTTGCAAGTTAGACTTGAAACGGTCGATCAATCTTTGAAAAGTAGCCCCAGAATTGCGAAGGCCCATGGGCATACGTTTAAACCTGAAGGTTCCCAGTGGTGTTGTGAAGGAGGTAAGGTCCCTGTGAGCAGGATCAACGCTCACCTGGAAGTAGCCTGATCGAAGGTCTAAAGTCGTCATGTATTTGGATGTCTTGGCGGCGTGGAGCACGTCTTCGATTCTGGGTAGGGGGTAGCGGTCAGGCTCTGTTACCGCGTTGAGTTTTCGGTAGTCAACGCAAAGCCTGAAGGTCCCGTCTTTTTTGTTGACCAGAACGACGTTTGAAGCCCACGGAGACTCGCATTCTTCGATCACATCAGCGCTGAGCAGTTTTTGAAGTTCCTTCTCCAAGGCTTCCTTCTTCAGCGGCGACAGTCTATAAGGCGGTGAAGCTAGGGGTTCCTGGTTTTCATTTACCTTGATCTTATGAGTGGCGAAGTCTGTCGGAGGTCCCTCGGCGGCGAACTGGGCCGATCTCCTGTTCAAGAAGTCATTGATAGCATCCTTATGCTGTGGGGGTAACTTGCTACCTTCGTCGTCACGCAAGGATACGTCGGAAATGTCAGCCTGCATCAGTTCAGTTTTGTTCAAAAGGACAGATCGCACAAAAGAAAAAACTCGTTCAGGGTTGTCAGAAAAATACCATGACTCCTGGGCTAAGTCCAATGTGACACCAGCCTTAGCAATAAAGTCGCGGCCTAACAAAGTTTTGGTGTTTTCTCCAGGCAACACAGTGAACTCCGTATCTACCTGTTTTCCTTCTAAAAACACGGGTACCGTCGCAATAAGTACATTTTTTAACTGTCGAGTGCCGTCCGCAAGCCCGATTGTGCGTTCTGCCTCGCAAAATTGTACCCCGTCCGATATCAATATATTATATAACAGGGAACCTGCAACACTACAATTGGCCCCCGTGTCAAATATAGCAACGCCTACCCTATTCGCGATGTTTACGGAAACAGTCGGATGCGATGATGATGACACATGCGTCACGCATGTGGCGTCATCATCGGTCAAGGTATTAAAATCACACGCCTTCGGGGGTACACTCTTTCCGAGGCAGTGCTCGCATTTTGACCTCACTACGCCAGGTTGGCCACATCCGTAACAACGTATCGGGTTAGGACTATAACTATTTTTTCCAAGCTCGGAAACAGTGTTTACGGCTTGTTTGTTTTTTAAATTCCTACAATCGGCTACGTTATGCCCGTAAAACTTACAAAATGCACAACGAACGCGTTTTTCGTGTTTCGAACTTTGATTCGAGTTTAAAGTGAGTTTCGAGTCAGTAGTAACGCTCGGACCGGTGGTAGGGGTGCGCTCGATCTTTTCGAGTTCGCGGTCGCGTGGTACTTGTGGGCGCGAAATGTTCGCCGTCGGCTTTGCCGTATAGGTACTTGTTGTACTTACCGCTAACTCCGAAATTGCGTCTTCGATGGCCCTCGCCTTCTCTACAAAACTATCAATATCAACTATATCATCTCTTTGTAGTCGTTTTCGAACACGACGATGTAACAAACCGTAAATTATATCTATCTGCATAGGTATAGGCACTTCATACGGTAATTTCACAATAAGAGACCTCAATTTGCACATAAATACTTCAGCGCGTTCGTCTTTTTGTTCCTTACTAAACACGTCTCGTAATGTTTTATACGCCGGCTGCTGTGTCCCATACATGACGCGAAGTCGAGCCACGGCGTCCTTCCAAGTTGCGACCGTGGTGCGGGCGCCGCGCCACCACACGGCTGCGTCGCCCTCCAGCAGCATCGGGAGCCCCCGCAGCGCGTGATCGTCGCTCACGTCCGCACACTCCTTGAACACTTGGACCGCATCGATGAATGCCTCTAGTACCTCCGGCTCGCGCGAAGCACCGTTAAACCTCGTAGTGCATTTCGCGAAGTTTCCCGCGGCAGAGCTAGCTGTTGTGGTGTTTGGCGTCGGAGTCGAGGCAGGCAGCGGCGACTGCCATGGGCCGCCGTTGAAGGGTAGTGATCTCAATGTTTCCACTAAGCTCCTGTTGGTTTCTGCTTGCATCCTGGCAAAGGACTCCATCATGCCGGCGAAAAATGATTCGGTATCCGTCCTCACGTAAGCCCTGGCGTGTTCAGATGCTGAACCAGGCACGGGGCTTATCCTTGCGTCGCCGCGGGCGCGCTCAGGCGCCAGGGTGGCTTCGGGGGCCCGTTCAGGGCTCAGCTCCGTAGCCTCGTCATAGTCCTCGCGATCGCTGGCGTCGCTGTCGTTTGGCTTGTTGTCTGCATCAGAAGCAGCATTTGCAGCTCGCATAGCCCGCGTGTTTGGCATTGTAACAATTCAGTTTTTACTAATAACACTAATAAAGTCTCATAGCAACGAACTTTAGGTAGAGTTCGTGATTCGAAGCCACTAGTTGGGACGCCACTGTAAGCAGTTTAATGCGTTTATTTGCTCAAGAAAACACTATACATCGGTTGGGTAACATCAAATTCACCGAAAATATAAAACTGTAAACAATGCACACTCGGGTAGGAAAAATTATCGAAGGCGCGGGACATCGAATAACGCGCACGCACGGCGAACTACAAAAATAGGCCTCGGAGACGACGCTTGTGCCGCGGCGAGCGGCTACTCGCGCATGCGCAGTGGGTACCATTAGACATTCGGGAAAGGATCGTGTACGTTCGGGTGCGCGGGCACCTACCTATGTACCATTCGGTCCGCGCGTTACACCAGTTTATAGGTCGCGTCATGTAAAAAGAACACTGGGAGTGGCGCTAGTGTCGTCGTCCAGTGTTATTTTTCCTTGAAAAAAATGTAGTGAGTCGGTGAGTGCTTCGAAAAACAAACTGAGAACAAATTACAGACATCTTAAATCAATCTGAGTGTATAAGGAGAGTGGATCGTAGCGGAATAAATGATTTGATTTGAAAACAATACAGACGTGATAATATGAATTTAGACCTTTTTTCATTTTGTCGCCGAAATTAAAAGTCTAATAATAAGCAGCACCTTTGTATTAACGTTCTATTCTAGTTGTATCCTGTTCGACTTACTGTGTACATGAATTTGGTAAATCGAGTCTATTCTTAAGAGCCGCCTGTAAAGCGAGGCGAACTCCGCGGCCGACTCACGCCCGTACGCGGATTTTGTAGTGCTATTTCACCTGCATGAAAGGGGGCGCTAAACAAGCGAGACCGACGATCGGGTCGCCGACGGGTAGCGGAATGGCACGAACTAACTCGAACGAGCAATTCATTTATATACGTAGGGTGCGTAAACGACGAGTTTTAGTAGGCATTACCACATAGGCACATGTATATGGGTAATTCTTTCATGTTTGCGTATAATATAATTGGGTTTCGAATATAGTTACGAGTTACAGCTTGCTTCGTCGCATCGTACTATGTGCATTTTGTACTTGCGCGACTAATTGAAAAGTACCTAGTGACTAATAGGTAGGTAGCTTTTACTACATCATGTTTATTAATTGATTTCCATCTCAGTAATACTTTCAGATATTATACTTACATTTCTAGTTGCTATAACGATTCCTAGGACGCCCTGCATTCTAGGAGAGACTTCTTATCAACGATACAATGTAATAGATAGCTAGGAAATTTAGATTTATCAAGATGTTCTAGTCATCATCATCATCATCATTTCAGCCGCAGTCAGTCCACTGCCGGACATAGGCCTCTCCCAATGATTTCCAAAATGATCGGTTGGCAGCAGTCTGCATCCAGTGTTTGCCTGCGACCTTTTTCAGGTCATCTGACCATCTGGTCGGTGGATGTCCAACGCTGCGCTTACCGGTACGTGGTCGCCATTCGAGAACCTTTCTGCCCCATCGGCCATCGGTTCTCCGCGCTATGTGCCCCGCCCACTGCCACTTCAAAGAACTAATCCGCTACGGATCTCTTCATTTCTGATTCGATCTCGTAGGGAAACACCGAGCATCGCCCTCTCCATAGCTCTCTGGGCGACCTTGAGCTTTCTTATGAGGCCCATAGTCAAAGACCACGTTTCGGACCCATATGGCATCACTGGTAACACACACTGGTCGAAGACCTTAGTTTTAAGGGACTGAGGTATTTTGGACGAGAAGACGCTACGTAGCTTCCCGAACGCCGCCCAGCCGAGTCGGATTTGACGAAAGACCTCGTCCTCGAAGCTGGAGTTGCCAGCCTGGATCATCTGACCCAGGTAGACATACTGGTCTACAACTTCAAGGGTGTGGTTCCCGACAGAAACCGGTGATGGCGTAACATGGACATTACACATTGCCTTGGTTTTGTCCATGTTCATTTTAAGGCCCACCTGTTGGGATACCACGTTGAGGTCGCTGAGCATGGTACTTAGGTCCTCCAGCGACTCCGCCATGACCACGATATCGTCGGCAAAACGAAGGTGAGTGATATACTCGCCATTGATGTTGATGCCAAGTCCTTCCCATTCCAGGAGTTTGAAGGCATCTTCCAGAGCAGCGGTAAACAGTTTCGGAGAAATGACGTCTCCCTGTCACCTCTCTGCAATGGAATAGCCCCCGTGCTCTGCTCCTGTACTCGGACTGACATGGTGGCGTTGCTGTACAAGCACTTCAACACTTAGATGTACCGATAGTCTATGCGGCACCGCTGGAGAGACTGAAGCACCGCCCACATTTCGATCGAATCGAAGGCCTTCTCATAGTCCACAAACGCTAGGCATAGTGGCCGGTTATACTCTTTGGTCTTCTGTATAACCTGCCGAAGCGTATGGATGTGGTCTATGGTACTAAACCCTTGACGGAAACCGGCTGGTTCGGGAGGCTGGAAGGCATCGAGCCTGTTCGCGAGACGATTCGTGATTACCCTCGAAAACAGCAGCAGAGACAGCAGATGTTCTAGTAAATACATATAATTTGTTATCTGTACTTTCTAATATTTATTTTTGTGATGAAAACTAAAAGTGCTTATTTTGACGCACTACGAGTATCGGTGTTTATTTAACATGGCTGTAATTTAAACTTCAAAACATGACAAGCGCGTGAGTGCCGCAGTGTTACTGAATAGTTCCGAAAAATGTGGGAGGGGGGAGGGGGGAGGTGGTGTATACAGCAAAGATAGTGTTTGAAAATCTAATGTAAAAAAAAACATTTATTTCAGATAAAACACAAGTTAAAATATAAAAATATAATCTTATAATCTATACTAATATTATAAAGCTGAAGAATTTGTTTGTTTGTTTGTACGCTCTAATCTCAGCATCTACTGGTCTGATTTGAAAAATTCTTTCAGTGTTAAATAGCTTATTTATCGAGGAAGGCCATAGGCTATATGACATCCCGCCCGCGGCTTCACTCGCTTGGCAAACGCGGGCAAGGCCGCGCGCGATGGCTAGTACATATACTTAAATAGTTATTTTTCTATTCTGTCTCTGATTGCTAGCTTTCGAGGTAATCGTGGATCTATAATTTCGGGTAACAAGCATTGAAAATAAAAATCTTTTAATTTATTTATAACATCAGATTCCCAAAATGTTACATCTTTTTCGATTTTTTCATATAGAATTCCTCCGGGACTCCAAACAACAAAATAACAGTATTGCCTTATAGCTATATTTAACTGTCCTTGGACTTGGTAATAGTAATTATGATTACCCATGAAAAAACACAAATCCACTAATAGTAGTCCAGTCCGTAATGAAAACTCTAATCCGATGTCGATGCCAGGGGTCAATTTAATAAAATCACTGTGTTAACAAGTCCAATCTGAATGCAAAAAACGGAGTCCAAAAGAATAGCCAAAACGAGGAAGTTGAAAGCAGATCACGCACAAAACACAACAGTAGTTACGAACACGACAAGCGAGACGTCACTGATTAGTACTTAGTAGAAAATTCCTAATTCTCAAGGTTCGGGGCGGCGCTAGCGCACCCCCCGTCCCGCCAACCGCGCGCCACCCGCGGGCCTCTCCGGTATGGCTGAGATGCACAGAGTTTTAAAAAATAATACGGCCGCGTAAATCGTTGTGAACTTTCCTCTAGGAAAAAAGGAATTTTGAAAAAAATATTAGATATTCTTACGAAAAATTTGGTTATTTCAACTTATGAATAATAAAACTATGACTGTTGCCCAAAAATAATAGAATCTTCTTGTTCATAATGGTACTTTTTTACGTTCCAAGTTGGGTTCAAAATTATGCTAAAACGTGAATGTTTCGAGGCTTATATTTTTCAAACCAATAATTTTTTAACCAAGTTATATAGCAACGAGCGTAGTTTATGATGGGATTAATTGATTAAAATGAAAATTTTTATCCAAGATTATCTATTATTGTCGTAATTCGCTTTCCCCGTTTGTATGGAGATATCGGTCTCCAGGCGACTCTTAAGTCGGAAATCCCGATACGCAGCAAATGGTTGAACTTGTCAGATCACAGTAAGCTCTATTCAAACTGACGCTAGTCCCACGCGACTTTCAGGACGCCCACCGTGTGCCAAAGTTAACTGGCCTTCTTATGGTACTTCAACGTTCTTATTTCTGTGGGCGTCACGTAAGTCGGGATTCACGTCAGTTTGAATAGAGCTTAACGCTGAAAGTATCGCTACCTGGAGAATATCTGCGTGTCCATCGTAGCAGACATGAGTATCAGCTTTAGTTCCTTAAGTCTGGGCAGCGCGTCTCGCAACGCTATCAGTAAAAAGTCGCTAAATTTGTCGCGCTCGTGTACTTCGTCTACAAATACGTGCGTTACACCTGCGAACAATTGAAAGTGTTAAGATTATGCAAACTAACGCGAATCCCGAACTTGCGGGACGCCCACAGAAATAAGATTCGATAGAGGTACCGCAGCGTGTGCCGAAGTTAACTGGCCTCCTAATAGCACTTGTACGTATTCTTATCTCTGTGGCCGTCTCGCAAAACGCGCAGGATTTGCGTCAGTTTGAATATAGCTTTACTAAAAAGTATATAACCGCTGTATTAATTAAATTTAAATAGCAATCGTTAAGGCTACTTTAACTAAAATATGTTTAGTTACTTTCTTTCTTACTTATTTACTGCGATGGCTCAGCGACCCAAAGAGGATCTTGGCCTCCAATACAAGAGATCTCCACTGTTCCCTGTACTCATTCCTTATTTTAACACTTTACATGTAAGGGAGATACCTTACATGTAAAGTGAGGGTTCTACTTTCTATTTGTGTGGGGTATCATTTAATAGGTCTCTAAAAACATTATGAGTACTCTCAGAGTGTTTTTCGATTAACGGTTTCGTTTACGAGATATTAAGCTGTTTATGTTCTCATGTAAGTGATGTAAAAATATGTCTTTATGAGAATAAAAATCTTTAAACCTAAACCTAAGCTACAGTGTTGAAAAAAAATCAGAGTGTCCCCAACAACTTTTGGGAAAACCGTTACATTTGGACACCTGAAAAAATTCATGACAGTAGTAAATATAATGAATTTCAAAGGAAAATTATCACTGCCTTAAGGCTCATAATAGTTTACGAGGTATAATTCATTAAATAAAAAACATGTAAAATTTCAATCCATAAGCATCTCACGTAAGCAGATAGTTTGACATATTTTGACATTTGACATTTCCGATATCATTGCCGTGATGTCGTTTCAGATTTGTTTTAACATGAAAAGACAATTTTAAAGTAGGTTTTATGGCCAGCCATTCACTCTTAGCAGGCCCTTCAGGCACCATACTGTCGGTCCTGTGGCATCGAGCGTTTGTGCCACTCGGCGAGTTTGCATTGCTCTGATTGTTCGAAAATTGAAGCCTGTATCCTGTGCTTGAGTCTATGTTTAATATACAAAAAGTTTTGTGGAAGCCCAATTATTGAGTATAAAATTTAAAAATTACATAATTTTTATCATTATTAGCATTAGCTACTCGTACTTCGGATACGCGCGCCGCGCTCTCTTATCGAGCTTCTTGTTATATCTGCTAAGTACATAATGTAGGTGTGTGCTTTATCCTATTTTTATTACTGACTACTACTACGGAACCCTACATTGCGCGTGGCTTGACACGGCACTTGACCACTTAATTATTATCCTTAGATTAGTTACTCTTGAATAGAAACAATGTTGGTAAAATCGGGCCTTATTATAGTAATTACCAGTAAGTGCCGAGTCTCCCTGCATGAGCGTCCGCAGTAACACTCCATTGGTGCAGTACGTGAGCACTGTGCGGGGACTGACCCGGGACTCCAGCCGGATCTGGTAGCCGATGGACTGGCCAATCTTCTCCATACGTTCGTACGCCACCTGACGACGTTTGAGACATCCAACATTTTATTGAGTTTCGCTAAGAGATCCGGGCGAAACGAACTACGAATTAACCAATAAATGTGATTCTCAAGTATCATTCCCACCACTGTGGTTGTCAATTCAGTCATTCCACACAGCTCCACATCAGTGAAAACGAACCCTATACTTGCCTTCTATTATCAAAAAATAATAGGTACTTTTTTTCAAATTAAATAAATCCCACCTTGGGCCATAAATTTTTTTTTTATAGCACATTTAAAGAAATTTTTATTGGTTAATACACTTAACAAAACATTTGCACAAAATAGAGTCTAAAGACCCCAATATCATGAAAATATTACTAATATTAAAAGGGTTTTCAATATTATCATTACTAACAACATTGAACATATAGAATAGAATACATCTTTATTGAGAAAGCTATCACGTAAGTACAGCAAAAGACTTAAGCATAAGCTACATGTTTATGATGTATGTGACAGACGTCTCAATAGGTGGTGGCTCAGTGATACGCTAGACACGCAGGCATGCCTAGCACTGATTTTCAGCCACCATCTTCTGAGGAGCCCCGGAACAAAGATTTAAACCCAAATAACATAATCCTTGACCCTTGACCGGTGTCTTACTACCATCTCACACCCCCATCCAAGTCTGAACATTTGGATTATATTTATACATGTATTGTGTATATCTTAGGCAATGTAAATGTAATTAAACTGGGCGGGGTCACCTAATACAGTCATTTCTACTTCAAAAGTGACACAAACCATTGAATTTGTTATGAATAAAAATATATTTTTTTAATTTCAATTGACATACCCTCTCTGCCACTGAGACAGCGGATATCCTCCTGGGCTGAGTGCAGTATATCCGGGCGGGTTGCTTGTGCTCCTGGCAGTAGTCCAACACCAGTTGAGGCAGTTGAGTGGTCTTGCCGCACCCTGTCGCGCCCGCTACTATTATTACCTGATAAGAACAATATCATACTATAGTGATGTTAAAATAATCTAAAACTCAAAAACCTACCATACTGCACCATCGCATTATTAAGTAGTCAACAAGAGATTACCCCAAGGTAATCTTGGCGCCAACGCCAAGTCCGCCTTTGTGCTGTATTTGTTAATATGAATCTGTTTATGTTTTCTTTTTTGGTGCAAAAAAAAAAGAGTATTTGTATTGTATTGTATTTCATTATCTCTAGAGTGTACTTGCCTGTTTGATATCCAAGCTTAATAATAGTGACCACTTTACAAGAGGTGGGCTATATGCCTGTTGCCTTTTTTAGGCTTTTACAGGACATCCCAAAGGCTCATAACACTTGCAGAAAACTTGCATTCTTTTTTAAATTATCTTTAGCTCTTACCTGATTATGAGTGATAGCGTTTATAAGTTCTTGTCGCTGTTCATATATAGGTAATTTTTCCCTGAATTTTATTAGATCTGGGTTATATGTTGTGTTCGGCACCTGGAAATGTAAAAATCAATAAAAACAGTGACCAGCAAAAAAATATTGATAAATACCATTGTACCATATTAGTTATTAAAGTTTGATATAAATAAATAATAAGAAAATATTTTCAGAAAAATGATTTATTAAAACTTTTATTTATAATTGTTTTACTATTTTTTAATAATCCTGTGCAAGCAGTGCACAATACTAAATCTAAATTTTATCAACTGAGTAACCACTAACCTTTGTAAAAAGTAAAATGAACAAATATTACCTGTGCTACTCCATTATTCAACTGTCCCAGTGTTTTATGTGCCAGTTGGGGACTTCTCTCCTTTTCGGGACAGCAGCTGAGGTCATCCTTTTCCTTGTTAGTGATAGGAAATGCATTTGATAATTCAGCAATACTGCACCGCATATTAGAATCCAGAATAAGTTTAGCATCATTCTGAATTATTGTGGAGCCCAACCTTTTGTATATTGTTAAATATCTGTTCACACCTATAAGAAAAATTTTCTAATGAGTTTTTATTTTATTTTTATCATTATCATCATTTTAGCAGCAGTCAGTCTACTGCTGGACATAGGCCTCTATAATAATTTCGAAAATCACTGGTTATTATTTATCAATTCCATGATCTTCAACAATAATATATGGTACAGTACAATAACCACCATTTATATGGTATTACAAATAAAAGTCTTATTTATTTAAACTTTATTTTACAAAATACAATTGTATAGCACAATAGGTGAATTTAATGCTAAAAGCATTATCTAACAGCCAAGCTTTGGGTTAATCGGAGAGCGTCAAGTGGGTATTAACAATATATAAATATTTGGCGTGAGAGATACTTGAATAATACTCCAATTGTTCAGAAGGAATGGAATGCTTTATTTACAAAATTGACACGTATTTATACAAAATTATTTACATTCAAATATTACAAGTGTGAATTTTTGTTGCGATATGATAACCAATCATAAGTTAGTATTCCAGTTTACATCCATATTTGGTGGCGCATTTTGACGATGGTCCGCGCGGGGAGCGCGGGACGAACTGGATACCGCGTGACGTGCTTGGCCGTTCCAATAAAACTAGCTCGCGCAATCTCGCAGTCCTTTTCGACGGCGGCGCTCGGAACGGTGCGGACGTGCGGCGAGCGGCGAGTTTCCATGTGTTGTGATGTGAAGTGTTCATCCACGAACTGATGAAGAGTGAAGACCGGTGTGATGTGCTGCTTGAAGTGAAGAGTCGTGTGCTGTGCTATTCTTGTTTCTTGACAACGACGTGTGATAAGCTCCATTACAGCACGTGCATGTTCAACCAAATCTTGTTTCTATGACAACTCGCCGTTTCTTTGACAATGCGTCGCCATAAATAAAATGCTTGCATGATGTGTGTGTTGTGTTTTCTTTCTTGGTGTCCTTAAAAGAGTTCTTCTTAGAGCTGGTACTTGCTATCCTTAAAAGAGTTCTTCTTAGAGCTGGTACTTGTAACTGTTTCTAAAGGTTGTTCTATCAAGGTAATTTGGTAAGTACAGAGGTAATGGTGTAGCCACAGTACTCCCCTTCAAGTGAAACGTACCGGCAACTTGACTGAACGGCCGATACGCGTGCGCGTAACAGCTGATTGTGACGTCACGTTGCTCGTAACGGCGGGAGTGCGTTGAACTTTCTGTGGCGAGGTATCTTGAGGTAACTGCGGCGGAGTGATGATGACTTGATTGTGACTTGATGATGATGGTAATGTATTCTGTGGTAAGTTGATTTCTTGATCTTCTTGTAATAAGTAGGCAGGTTTCAGTCGGTCGATTGAGATGTTTGATTCGCGATCTTGAAGTTGTATTGTGTACACTTTTTCTGTCCTCTTGATAACGCGATAAGGGCCTTGATATGGTGATTGTAGAGGTCGCTTTACCGCGTCGACTCTGACGAACACGTGGCTGCAGGTTTGTAGATCTTTGTGCACGAAGATGCGTTGTTTGTTATGATGTGACGTACACGACTGAGGCCTGTTTTCTTCTATTGATGAGCGTAGTTTTTCGACATATGTGTAGTCCATAGTTGTAGGTATTGATGATGTTGTGAAGAAGTCACCCGGTAGCCGTAAGTTATAGCCATATGTTAGTTCGGCTGGGCTAACTCCGGCGTCTGTCCGTAGGGTCGCTCGTAGTCCTAGTAGCACGGTAGGTAATTCGTCGATCCATGAACTTGAGCTGGACAGTCTGGTACGTAGTGCAGTCTTCAGAGTGCGGTGCCAACGTTCAATGATACCGTTGCACTTGGGATTGTACGCTGTTGTACGATTCTTCTTTATTCCCATTGTTTTCATTAAGTTGTTGAACAGCTGACTTTCGAATTGGCGGCCTTGGTCGCTAGTGAGTGTTTCGGGACATCCAAATCTTGCAATCCAGTGTTTGTAGATGATTTCGGAGACTGTTTCGGCTGATATGTCGTCGGTAGGTATTGCTTCCGGCCATTTTGTTTGTCGGTCGATCATAGTAACGAGATAGCGATGACCTTGAGATGTTGTAGGTAGCGGTCCGACGATGTCGACGTGCAGATGGTGAAAACGCTCTGTTGGCGGGAATTTTGAAATCGCGCTGTATGTGTGACGTTGAATTTTATTCTTTTGACAATCGATGCAGCTTCTTGTCCATTTTGGTATGTCGCTATTCATTGACGGCCAGAAATATTTTTGCGAGATGATCTTGCGAGTCATGCGTGTACCGGGATGGTTGATGTTGTGTATGTTTCTGAATATTTCTTCTCTGTGCTTTTCTGGTATATATGGTCTGACATGTGATGATGATGTTTCGCAGTAGAGTTCAATGTTGGTGTTCGGAATGATGACTTTTTTCAAGGTGATGTTGTCTTCTTGTTGTAGATGTTGAATTGTGGTGTCTTGTTCTTGAGCTCTCGCTATTTCTTCATAGTTGATCGGAGACGGGCATGTGATTGTTTCGATGCGGCTGAGTGCGTCGGCGACAATGTTTTGTTTACCGCTCACGTGACGTATGTCGGTCGTAAACTCGCTGATAAACAAAAGCTGTCTTGTGCGTCTTGGCGTCTCGGTTGTTGATGTTATTTTGCTCATTGCGTATGTAAGGGGTTTATGGTCGGTGAAGATGATGAGTGGTCGTCCTTCGAACATCTTGCGGAAGTGTTTGACGGCCATGTAGATTGCTTGAAGTTCTCTGTCGTACGTCGAATATCTTGATTGCGCGTCGGAGAATTTCTTGGAAAAATAGCCAAGTGGTTGCCATTTTTCGTTGACGTATTGTTGAAGTACACCGCCAGCTGATTTGTCGGAGGCGTCGTAGAAGAGAGCGTAGACGGCTTCATGAGATGGGTGGGCGAGTAAAGCAGCGTTGTTTATGCTAGCTTTACATGCTTCGAATGCTTGCGTTGACTCTTCTGTCCATTGTATGACGGTTTTGTCTCTTTTCTTGACGTTGTGAAGATGCGCGTTGAGTGGTGCTTGCATGGACGCGGCGTCAGGTATGTGGTCGCGGTAAAAATTCAGCATACCGAGGAAACGTCGTAGCTCTTCGATGGTTTTTGGCTGAGGATAGTTCATGATGATGTCGATCTTCTCAGTTGGAGGTTTGATGCCTTCTTTTGACACGATGTAGCCTAAGAACTTGACTTCCGGTTGACCGAATTGGCATTTGGCAGGGTTGATGGTGATGCCGTGTTCCTCGAGTCTTCGAAGTACCGTTCTTAGGTGTTCTCGGTGTTGGGCTTCATTCTCTGATGCTATCAAGGCGTCGTCGATGAACGAGAATACGTAGGGCAGTCCGCTGAGCACTTGGTGGATAAAACGTTGAAAAGTTTGGCCTGCATTCTTGAGTCCTGGACACATGCGCGGAAATTCGAATAGTCCCATCGGTGTGATGATGGCAGTCTTCTCTATGTCTTCTTCGCGAACTTTCAGTTGTTGGTACGCCCGATTTAAGTCCAAGGTCGAAAATATAGTCTTCCCAGAGAGCTGATAGGTGAAGTCCTTGACTCGTGGTACAGGGTAGCGATCTGGTTTCGTAATCGAGTTAAGGCGGCGATAGTCACCACAGACTCTTAAGTCCCCGTTCTTCTTGGGTACGATGTGAAGAGGTGATGACCATGGGCTCTTGCTGGGTCGGCATAGTCCTTGATCAATCATATTTTGAAATTCTTGTTTGACCTTCTCGTAGCGATGTGGCGGTATGGGACGTGCGCGGCAATGTATCGGTTGGCCTTCTGTTTCTATGAAATGTTGAACGTTGATCTTGCTGTCGTTTAAGTGCATCGCAGTGAGTCGCGTGGTACCGGGGAATTCGGCGAGAATGTTGTGATATTCGTTTTTCGTGTCGATACTGCGGACGGTAGGTATATTTGTCGCTCGAACGGGTGCGTTTACTTGCAGTTTTGTGACGTTGTCGATTAATTTCTTGTTTTTGAGATCGACGATCAATTGATGATGCTTGAGAAAATCGGCTCCTAGTATTGGTTTCGAGACGTCAGCGACGATAAATTTCCACTTGTAGGGACGGCGAAGATTGAGATCGAGTTCAAGTGTTCTCTCTCCATATGTTGATATTTCTGTGTTATTTGCGGCATAGAGCTTGAATGGGAGTGCCTTGGTGATGTGAGTTTTTTTCTTTGGAAGTACGGATATGTTCGCTCCTGTGTCCACTAAGAAGGATATTCTGGTTTTCTTGTCTGTGACGAATAGGCGGTATGAGTGTTCTTGAACGCAGGTATCCGCCTCTGCCAACGTTCTTTCTAGTTTTCCTGAGGCTTATTTTCTATCTTCTTAAATGAGCACGGTGATGTGCATTTGTATGCTTGAGCCCCGAAGCGTTGATGGTAGTAGCAGTACGGTGATGAAGATGGTGAATTGTTTCTTGAGTGAGATGGAGAACGATTGTATGGATTGCGGCCTTGAGATGGATAGCGGTTTCTTCTGAAATTATTTTGAGGTCTTGCTCGTAGCTCGGCGATTTCTAATGAG
Organism: Euzophera pinguis; assembly: GCA_947363495.1. Taxonomy (NCBI): domain Eukaryota; kingdom Metazoa; phylum Arthropoda; class Insecta; order Lepidoptera; family Pyralidae; genus Euzophera; species Euzophera pinguis. The sequence continues at coordinate 4,672,170 of OX376168.1, forward strand.
AGTCTTCTGATTTCGTTGATGAGGAATTGAGTGTCGGCAAGTTGTGATGAAGGTGGTGGTGGTGATGGATGCGGTTGTGATGGACAGATGGCTGATACTTCGCGTTGCTGTTCCATCATTTTGTCGGCGAGTAGTGCGAGCTCTTCTAAGGCGGTTTTGGTGCTGAACGATTCGCTCACTGCTAGTACTGAGCGTATGTGCGAAGGAAGATGGTTTGTCCACATAATTCGTAGCGTTGCGTCTGGGATTCTGTCACGAGCGAGATCCTTCATGCGTCGAAGTAAGTGTGACGGCTTCTGGTCGCCTAATTCCATCTCGGAGAGTAGTTTTTGAAATTGACGGCTGTCGGATTCTTCGTATGTGGAGATGAGTCGTTCCTTGATGGCTTGGTATGGCTTCGTTTCTGGTGGATTGTACAGCAGATCGGAGATTTGTTCGATGTCTTGTTTTTCCAAGCGTGCGATGACCATTTGTGCCAGTTGCTGTTCACCCTTTTTCTGGTCGTGGGTGGCAGCTTCGAAACTGTAGAACCACAGCCGAGGACGATCGCGCCAGAACGGTGGAATGCGGAGAGCCAGTGAGATGTTGGCGATTTCGGGCTGGACGACGGGCTGGGTTGGCTGAACGGTGGCATTTTCTTGTTCCATGGTGGACGGGCAGAGATTTGTTGCTGGATGATTTTTTTCTTGATTTTTCCTGGCAGCCGAGCAGGGATTCCTCTTCTTTTTTGTTGTTTCTTCTTTGTAGCGTAGTCGGTGGTCACCACTTTGGCGTGAGAGATACTTGAATAATACTCCAATTGTTCAGAAGGAATGGAATGCTTTATTTACAAAATTGACACGTATTTATACAAAATTATTTACATTCAAATATTACAAGTGTGAATTTTTGTTGCGATATGATAACCAATCATAAGTTAGTATTCCAGTTTACATCCATATTTGGTGGCGCATTTTGACGATGGTCCGCGCGGGGAGCGCGGGACGAACTGGATACCGCGTGACGTGCTTGGCCGTTCCAATAAAACTAGCTCGCGCAATCTCGCAGTCCTTTTCGACGGCGGCGCTCGGAACGGTGCGGACGTGCGGCGAGCGGCGAGTTTCCATGTGTTGTGATGTGAAGTGTTCATCCACGAACTGATGAAGAGTGAAGACCGGTGTGATGTGCTGCTTGAAGTGAAGAGTCGTGTGCTGTGCTATTCTTGTTTCTTGACAACGACGTGTGATAAGCTCCATTACAGCACGTGCATGTTCAACCAAATCTTGTTTCTATGACAACTCGCCGTTTCTTTGACAATGCGTCGCCATAAATAAAATGCTTGCATGATGTGTGTGTTGTGTTTTCTTTCTTGGTGTCCTTAAAAGAGTTCTTCTTAGAGCTGGTACTTGCTATCCTTAAAAGAGTTCTTCTTAGAGCTGGTACTTGTAACTGTTTCTAAAGGTTGTTCTATCAAGGTAATTTGGTAAGTACAGAGGTAATGGTGTAGCCACAAATACATACAATGTCAGAATGATAAATACTGACTTAACCTACTTACATAATAAACTTACATATGATATTGTAATACATATAATCGACATACACCTTATTTTGAGACGAAATAATACCAACAACTCAAAATTGTATTTGTGCCTAAACATTGCTCCTGTGACCCGCGAGAGCAAAAGCTCGTGGACAAGCCTTTTGAATTTGGCACGGCTGGACACTGTTCTAATGGACTCAGGAAGAGAATTCCAGAGTCTAACACCCATATTCTTAAACATAACCTTAAGGATGTCCTTCACTCAAACTCATTGGGCGCCTTGGAACTTTCCTTGAAAATATATATATTGATATTCTTAATTGGTTGGTTGCTATCTAAACCACATAAATTGACAATACAAAAGAATAGAGTAAAAAATAAACAAATTAAGTAGTTAACTAGGCAAAAGTATTTGACAGTTTGATACTCACCTCCAATGAGGAATCTACTTATGTCAAGGAAGCTAGTGACGACTAATCATACCAATGAGGTGGAGTAAGGTTGAGTCAAGTTTGAGTGAACGTTTAAGAATATGGGGGTAATAGCCGTCACAGCGACTTCATCATGCATCTTTCATATATTGTTTCAGCCATTAATTTATGTCTGACACTTAAAATTTTTACATTTAAATTTTCAAATCAAAACAAAGTAAGTATTTTGCAGCAATATTAATTGACAAAAGGACAAAAAAGAAAAAATATAATTTGAATTTGTATCTGTATAGTGGGTAGCCACAAATAAAGCCTTATAATAATCTTACTCAAGAATCAGGCTATCAAATGCAAATATATTTTTAAATCCCTTCAATAGTTCCAGAGTTTAGATTTCAAAGAAACAGTTCTTATGCTACTTATTACACATCTACTAATTATGTGGTGCAATACTATTCATATATAGGGTTGCCAGGTTGCCAGGTTAACAAACCTAATAGCCGGACAGACCAGCCAGTTTGGCCGGACATTTGGCTAAAACGGCCGGACACCCTACATTATTGAGGATTTTGGGTCTCAGTATATAAAGCTTTTCTGATTATTACCATAAATCTTGTTAAATTAAATAAAATGTAAAAAGCCGGACAAATTGGACACCGTTTATTTTGGCCGGACATGCAATCAAAAAGCCTAACTATGTCCGGCTTTATCCGGATGCCTGGCAACGCTATTCATATAGGTAGGTAGGTAATAAATACTTTAGAGAACCTTCCAATTAAGAATTAGAAAATCACAAACTGTACCTAATATTTTTAAAAAGACAGAATTTTTGCAATTGATACAATATTATTTTTACAAAATTGTTACACTTTTTATCTGATATGGTTTGATTAATAACAATATGCTTACTAATGCTCATCAATCATCAAGCGTGACAATAAGCATTCATTTTCTTTTGAATAATTCCTTCATAAATATAAGAGCTAACAACCTATATTTTTAAAGAAATGTGATGCCTAATCAGCACAATATTTAATAAGTAGGTACTTAACCAAATCTGAAGATTACCTTTCCCGCGCGATTTCGACTTGAGGCCCAATTTGGCGACAGTCTCATGAATAAAGCCGCGCTCCTGAGCCGAGAGAAAAGTAGGAAACTTCAGTTCAGTCTCATTTTCATCACTTAGAAACTTATCCAACTGGATCTTTAGCGCTATGCTCACAGATTCCGCTATTGGAAAATGCTTATTGCCTATATTACGTTTGCCCTTCTTGGAACTCATTTTACTAAAACATGTAATAAACTTTCTATTCACATTCGATATTATTAGCTGCAATTTATATCACAACAATTTGTTTTTACAAATTATGGTACGATAAAAATATCAAATCAAAGAAGGGGTACCTACTACTACTACAATGACTGTACCTACTCTTGAGAGAAACAAACGAGTGACATTGACAGTTATCCAGACAGATAATCGATGTTGACACCGTCGAGCCAGGCGAAAACTCCGCTAGGAGTAATTACCTATTGTTCTTTGGGCGATAACACACACACGTGCTGTGCTGTTTTATAGCTGGTTGTGCTTTAAATTAGTGATTTGTTCAGTATATTTAACTTGTTAAAATGTCGAAGAAAATCAAGCATTTAATAGTGGATACAACCGCCTTCATAAAAGCGGCTAACCTCCAAGACATAGCGGAAAATGTGTACACTATTCAAGAGGTTATTGACGAAATAACTAATGATCGTCAACGAAGAAAACTGGTGGTGCTGCCCTACGACTTGCAGGTCAAGGATGTTTTTGTCGAGAACATCAAATTCGTCACAGATTTTGCTAAGAAAACAGGAGACTACACTAGCCTCTCAGCCACTGATGTCAAAGTAATGGCTCTGACATACCAGATAGAAAAAGAACATGTAGGAACTAAGCATCTAAAAACAGAACCCACAATGCAGAAAACTGTTAAAGTTACTGGCATTGGAGGCTTCAATTTGCATCCTCAAAGGGCTAATAATAATGAAAATGTAAAGGAAACCCTTTTTGATAAAGCTGCCACAGACAATGTAAAAGAATCACAAGTCACAGAAACAAATAATACAGAAAGTGTTGCAAGTAGTGAAGCTCTACCATCAGAGGATGCCGAAAAACTTAATGAAGATGATAGATTAGCAGATGAAATAGCAGAGCAAATAAAAAATTTGGATCTAGTAAATGAAAAGGATGTTGATGAGTTGATTGCTAAAGTATCTGATGATGAGGACGATGAAGATACAGAAAGTGAAGACACAGACAGTGATGGTGGAGAATGGATCACCCCTGGGAACCTGGCTGAAAAGAAGCGGGAAATGGATGCTGGAGTATTTGAAGACAAAGCTGTGGAAGTGGCCTGTATAACATCAGACTTTGCCATGCAGAATGTCCTCAAGCAAATCAGACTAAATGTTACTGCGATAGATGGTAGAGTCATCAGGCAATTGAGGACATTTATTTTCCGTTGCACAACCTGCTTCAAAACAACCAGTGTGATGACTAAATTATTTTGTCCAAAATGTGGACATGCAACTTTAAAAAAGGTAGGAGTGAGCATTGATGATGAGGGAAATCAACATATTCATATAAATGGGCGGAAGCCATTGACAGCTAGAGGAAAAAGGTTTAGCTTGCCCACTCCGAGGGGAGGCCAACATTTCCAGTACCCGATCCTCACGGAGGACCAGCACATACACAAGAGGTTTGCCACCAAGCGGGCCCGAGGCAAGACCAATGCTATGGACCCTGACTACATTGCTGGATTCTCTCCGTTTGTGATGAAAGATGTTAACTCAAAATCAGCAGTTTTAGGAGTAAGAGCTGATAAGCAGGACATAAAATACTGGATGAAAAATTTCTCCAAAGGAAAAAAGAAATAAATAATTTATGTAGAGAATCTATTTTATAAATTTTATCTTAATAATGAAAACCATACATCTTTAAACTTTTTATTTCCAATCCTATATATACAAAATAACAACACAATAACAAATTTTATGTTTTTGCCAGTTTCTCTTCAAAAAATTTAAACACCGAGTCCATACAGGCATAAGATGTCATCTCATGTTTAGGATGGCCTGAAAATAAACATTTACATGTATAAAAACTACCAATGAAACATAAAACTATTGGAAAGCTGAAGTAAATAGGCAAAAGATTATATTGGTTCTGTACCACACAACAATACAATTTTTGATGTCCCACTCATAGGGAAATTGTTCCATGGTGACATAGCCGAGTGAATAAATCAGTGACATTTTGCTTTTATCAATAGGTAAAGGGAGAGATCAACTATCATTTTTGCTTGAATTTTTTTTGTTTATTACACAGACAAGTATAAAAGAAAAAGGAAGTTGCATAAAATTACCAGCTGATACTCTGGAACAGTCAAAATCTGGAGTGTTCATTGGAGTATCTAAAGCTGCAGTTGATGAAATCCAATTTCGAGCTACCTAGAAATGAAACTAGTGTTTAGGTGCTGATTTGTAACTGAAATACAAGGCTTTAGTTCACTTTTTAGACATCATTAAGTTGAATGATGAACGGTACAATAGACTAATAAACCATGTGATTTCAGCGACACGTAGGTTGTTAATATAACTTCAAATCATGACTATTACATTTTGCCTTTTATCCAAAAAAGGCCAAATAAATTTTTCTATCCCACCACTTGTGTGAGCTTTTAACATTTTAACTTGAATTCGTTTTTAAAGATTTGAATGAGTGAAGTTTCTAGACAGAAAATAACCATAAAACCAATTCATTGTGAGTTTGATTCTTCAAATTTTCTTGTTTCCAGTTTTGGTCAAAACATTGCAAGGTTGAATCTCCTGATTGTCTGATAATAATGATGATTCCGTGCTTCTGAAAGCATATTAAGCTGTTGAACCCAATTGTCATTTGGTGGTTGTTAGAGAAACCATGTCAGAGGCCGAAAGCTGAAAATTCTGACACCAGGGTGTATTGTGTCAATTGACATTCAATATGAAAGAAAACAAATACTTAGGCATATTTTTATACTATCATAGCTAGATTCTAGATCAATTTATTCACACTTACCTCTTGGAAATGTTTAGACATCTTGATATTTGAAAATGAATGGACAGAGTCTGTAAAGGCAATGGCTTTGACTCTATCATCAAACATGTTTTTCAATTGGTCAGCTAGAGTAAGGGTCACAACTCCGCCATAACTGTGTGCTACAATAACTATGGACTCCGCTTTTGCCTTCACAACATACGTGTCCCAGACGTAACGTGCATGCTCTTCAGCTGTACTGCTGTGTTGGATTTTCTTTCCATTTGGTAAGCAATTGTCATTGGTATTTAAAACCATGACTCCATAACCTCTGGAGTGTGCTTTCTTAATGTACGGTATTTGGGTGCCCATATCCAAGTTGTCATTGATGATAAGTCTGGGAACAAAGCAATTTGACATGAAACAGGCATAATTTTTTTTATTCTAGTAAATTTTTAGCCAAGTGTATGTTTAATACAATAACTGGTAATAAAATAATACATACGATCTTGCCCACTGCCCTGCCCTTACAGCTCCAGATCCATTTATCAATATCATCAAGACATCCGTTTTGTCATAGTTCTTTGATACAAAAACGAATGTTCCTTCAGAGGAGCCTGCAGGCACAGGCAATCGATGAAGTTTCTCCTGGGTCTCCAAAAACTGGTAAATATAGTCTGTGATGGCATCTCCTAGCCTTTCGTAGTGAAGCTGGCATTCTTGGTGCTGGTCACTTACATTGAACTGGAATGGCTCATCAGTAAGTGATCCATCGGGACCAATTTTCTTTAGTTGACCAGCTGGGAAATACAAATAATTTTTTTTTATATATTTTGTTGAAGGGGCGAGCACAGTCACGATAAACAGAACTGATAGAAGATGGTTTGAAAATTAATGGATCTAAAATGGTGACCCGGCCTGACAAAATCATTCTGGTAAGTTCAAATTCAGGGAGGCTTGCATGTTTTATGAATGAATACACTTCTCAAAATAAGTAAATTCAAAAGCAATATAACTAATTCTTTAGTGTAATGCCTCATAGTAGTGACGTAAACAAATGGACATTATAGTATTTGTTTAGAACCTAGGCACTATGTTTCAACATGAGCAACAAACAGGTTATTGGTACCTGCATTGAAAGAGTATCCCAAATGTTTTATAGCTTTTATAGAATCCATTGCTATAACCACAGAACAACAATATTTTCTTAACAAACAAGTCCTTCGTAGTCCTTTCGTTGTTTTGAAACTTAGCCGTAGAATTATAAAATTAAAGTACGTAATGCTCATCAAATTGAAAAGTATTCTTTTTTTCTTTTTTATGTTACATTAAGTGATAGGACAAAAATTATTAACTCTAAACTGCTACCTACCGGTTTTGTTTACAACTTGGCGCTTGCTACTTGCTTAGTAGTGTTGCCGATCGATAGTCGACTATCGATGATTAATCGATAGTTTATCGATAGCCAAACAATCTTAAGACTATCGATCGGCTTATTGATACTAACAAGATACATAACAAGGCAATACTATCGGATAAGTAAAATACTTTCGATAGTATTGTAGTTCGATAATAACAAACTATTGATAGTATCGATGCTTTCTATTATATTTGCAACAATAATATCGATACTATCGATTGTTTTGGACTATCGATAGTATAACAATTTGCAATAGTATTATTTACGATTTTCAGGTTTATTAGTCAATCACAATCAACTATGAGGATGTAGGATTATATTATATCAAATAGTTTTCCTTCCATAATAATAACGTTGCATTATATTTATACTATTTAATTATTATTAATTTAATAACATACCTAATACCATTGCAAATTGGCAGACTATCGATAGTCTAAAACAATCGATAGTATTGATACTATCGTTACAGGTAAAATCAACAGTATCAATACTATCAATAGTTTGCTAATAACGAACTACAATACTATCGATAGTATTGCACTCATTCGATAGTATTGTCTTATTCTGTGCTATCGATATGGTACATGATTTTCGATGTAAACTATCGATAGTTATAATATCGATAGTTCGGCAGCACTATTGCTTAGTAAGTTCATAACTACTGTAACACGGAGAGGGGGGGATACTTCTTTGAAGGTGACGTTTCCATCTACAACGTGTACCCGCATTGTTTTGTAATAAAAAAAATTCAAACTAGTAACATTATATGTTACGGGCAGCTTAATGGAACTAAGGCTAAAGATCGAAACCAAAACGGCATACAATAGACTGATGGCAGAAAATTTGACCTGGAGTAACCCCTGTTTTTCTAAAGTATTATCATCACTTCAAAAATTTTGCCTAGTCAGAAATACAGGAAAATAAAAATGTCAGTTTGCTTTAAATTTCTATACCAAAAACAAGTATAATTATTTTTCATTTTTTAATAAAAATCTACCTCAAAATAAAAATTATATTGCTCGTAACTGTTTATCATTTGTTCCAACTTCTGGGGTTTCTCATTAAGTGCTGTGATGGAAACCCATATTCACACCCTAAAACATCACGAGTTAGAAAGAGAGAGGTGGATAACGAAATGCATTCAGGTCAAAATACTTGACTCGGCTCTAGGGAGATTTATATAGCCGGTTTTGAAAGAAATGCTAAATGAAGACGTTAGCTTCAACCTACTTCTACATAATTTGTATAACCCGGACGAAGTCGGGATGGGCTGCTAGTTTATTTATAAACTATGTCAGAATGCAGATACAACTGGGCTAAAACTTTCTATAATAGATGTTTAAACTTATTTAAAAGCATAGAATAGTACTAGTAGGTGGGAGCACAGAATTTAAAGTCTAGGGTGTGTCAGGAGATAAGACACCCTTCCCAACCCGAGGTGCATTCCCATGACACATACAAAGAAACTGAATGTTCAGTATAAACTAAACATTAATTTTGGAAGTACACACACCTGCACTGCAAATAATAAGGTACATAATAAACAACTGAGAAAAAAATACACTTGTATACAAATCCACATTTATTCATTATACCAATCTAAAAATAGAAGAGTGAATGACATGACTAGTAAAAAGAAGAGTATGTAGACCCGAAGGCCGGCATTTCTCTGGATAGCTTGCTTGATTTGTTCATTGGCATCCTTGACATTCTCAGTAGCACCTACCACTGTGTTTGATATCCGGTCTATGTCCTGCTCCTGTTGGAGAACCTGGAAGTACAAATAAAAATCCACAAGTACAAACTTTGCACAAATCATACTTTAAGGCTACATAGTTAGTGTTAAATTGTTCAATTGAATTTTATTAATACTATGGGTCATGGAAGCCCAAAACAAATGTTTTTTTTTATTTATTTTTTATTTTAAAGCTAAAATTATATACAACAATGTAACAATGGAATATGGAATATTTAACAAAGCCATTAATTTTTTTTTTAATTTCTTAAATAAGGTTTAACAACATAGTAGTAAATAGTATTCATGAACCTATATAACAAAATAAAGTGTCTATTTTCTATACACATTGTCCATTTATACTAGTGAATTTAAGTAAGATCATAGACACTATTTTACCTTTTCAGTAAAGATCTCTTGGAGCTCAGCAATGTGGAGCACTTTAGTCTCAATTTGCCGGACTTCTTCAGTCATGCTGTTGAGGTCATTCAGCAACTGGACATTCTCCGATTCAAACATCTGAAGCTCCTCTGCACTTAGCTGTCCTTCATCTGACATTACTGCAATGTCATTCTCAGATAAATCCATCTTTTTCTTAACACCATCAGTTTCTTCATGCTCCACTATCTCTAACTCCTTTTCTATCAATTTCTCCGGCACAAACGGATTTGGAATATTGGATTTTGTCTGTGGCAGCTCCAAACGGGACAATTTCCTGATGTCCAAAGCTCGTTTGACTCTCAAAGCCTTCAATTCACTGTGGATTTTACAAACAGCTTTCAGGTACATGTCTACGAGATCTATTACTGCATCCATGTAGTCGCGCATTTGCTGTGACACAGACATCTTGTGGTTGTCATTCCTGAACTCTTTAAGCAAATGGGAACATGTATTTATTATCCTCTGGGCACCTGTATCAATCTGATCTCGCTCTGTTTCTGACATTTCATCTCCAGTCACATTATTAAAAAAACTTAAATAGCGCTCTCTGTGCTGCAGTAGAAAGTCGCGAAGCCGCGTTATTTGTGATGTTATATCTTTGGCGGTAGTGGTGAACCCGCTCTTCGGCTTACTTCGCAGCAAACGTTGCTTGTCTTCATTTACAGGACTCTGTATACCAAAGGCCTTATTGCGCGTCTTTACAGTTTTTATACATGCTTTGAAAAGAGGTGTTATATCCATATTGTAACAACCTGCGAATTACACGACAGTTCTGTTTATTAAATTCGACCAGATAAATCAATACTTTCAGACTACGTTTTAGATAATTTTGTATGTAGTATTTCTTTATAGTTTGTGTTTGTATGTACCTAGGTACTAAAACATCAATAAAACCGTGCCTGCGCTGCCTGCCAGTACTGGATTCGATCACAACACACAACAGCTGTGTAGTGCACGTTATTTTCGTAACTAGCGTAAAACACAAAAGTAGCTCTTTACCTACTACTATCTATCTATGCACCTCAAGTTCACAAAGATTTTTTGCTAAGTTGTAATCAGAGAAACTTTTTTGATACTCTACACTACGAAATATATTGAATAACGTGATTGAATTGACAACAGAGTGCTTGAATCACTTGAATTGACTTTGACAAGTTGACAGTTAAGTCAGCTGGCTAGAGATGCAATGTCGCTAGTGGCAGAAACACCCATTCCAAAAAGAAAACGAGTGAATAAGCGAGATGGCGCACTACAAGCTATAAGGCGATATCTCGCTTGCTCACTCGTTTTTGTCACAGAAATAATATTAGAGGTCGTAACTTTAGCCTCTCGAGTCAACTTAATATATAGTTATTTATTTTTTATGTATATTAGTATTTATTTTAAGTATCGTGTACTTCTGTTAATCTGCCTAGCATTGCTGTTCTTTAACCCTTCACATGCTTTGGACCCCCCGCTCAGTGGCGTAGCTAGAATAGGTGGCACCCGGGGCGGATTTTATAGGTGTCACCCCAAAACTCAATTGAAACTGTTAAAATAAAAAAGTTATAATCATTTACGTTTTATTAAAATATGAGTACCTATTACAAATATTTGTATATTATGTAAAACAAATTTAGTTTGTTAAAAATTAAAATTTCAATCAAAACTACAACTATAATTACTTTCAATCAAAAATCTAAACTTAATGTATTCCATTTTTGTAAAAAAATCCCATTGCTATTAGATCGGAAAATAATAAGTAAGTAAATAATAAATAAGTATATTATTTACAATTAAACATTATGACCTAAAGTAATATCGTAAAACGTGTAGAAATATAAATAAAATCTTTTTACGCCAGCAAAGCCTTTAAAACCTATTTTAATAAATAAATACCTTTAGTAGATAGTAATACTTGCCCAGGCTAAACAAAAAAATATTACTGCAATCTGTCTAAAATACCTTCTGTAGGTACCTATTTATCATTTAGGATGGCTCAATAATATAGTTTTAAAATACACAGTAATTAAAAGAGAATAAAATAATTGAAGGGTTTTTCAAAATAATCTAAGATACTGTTATTAGATACTAAATGAATTAAGAATTACCTGTAATAACAAAAATACTTCACTTACCTTGTTTATTTTCTTCAAGAATCGACTATATTAAATCGGTTTTTATACAAAACAATGTTGTTTATAATATCTAATAATTAACAAACACTTTGCACTAGACGTTCACACGTTCACGTAAGAGAATATTGAAATGAATGCGGTCGGAAACAAAAGAAATGGCCCAATCTACAATACAAGTGATGAGCGCTATATCAAGGGAATCCCCTGACTAGCGTTGGTTATGCGCGAACGGGGTATTAAATTTTGGGGGAATCCCTAATCGATTGACAGTGTGCACATTGTTTTTTTTTAAATATCAATTTATTATGCTCGTGGTACGATATTATAGTTACCTAGATAATTTTATTAGTAGCGGTTATGCTCTCTGCCACAGATTTACGATTTTTTAAAGATAGAAAGAACTATAACTGATGGTCATAGTCGGGCTCGGGGTGTCACCCCAAACGGGTGACACCCGGGGCGGGCCGCCCCCCCTTAGCTACGCCACTGCCCCCGCTACCGCTACGCTACCGTGCTGAGAAACGCTCCCGCGCGCGCGCGCGTTACAAGTGTTTTAGATAAAGCGTTGTTTACAACTCGAGTGTAGGGTTACAATAACACGTAAAATTTATTTTGTTTACAGTTAATCGACCTTATCGACGAAACTGTTTGGATAACGATATCTTAAGCACCATATCCGATCTCTCCTTTCTTTTATATTTCAAACTACCCTAAGGTTGCCTGGAAGAGATTGCCTGATCGATAAGACCGCCTTTCGTATACTGTGTTCACATATTTTAATTAAAATAAAAAAAATAAAAAAATTGTGAGTATCTTCATCGGCAACAATAGATCAGGGCCCTTACCATTAACTCTAAACGCAGGGCAGAAACGAGTGAGTGAACAAGACGGCGCAATACAAGCAGTAAGGCGACATCTCGCTTGCTCACTCGTTTCTGTCCTGCTATTAGAGGTGATGGTAAGGCACCAGGTCATTTAAAAGAATGGAAGCGACATTGATAAGTAGGTACAAGTTAAAACAAATTAAAAAATTGGATATGTCATTCTGTGAATTTGACAAGTGTTTTTTTTTGGTTTTGTGATGATTTCGTTTCGGTAATCGGTGATTTGATTTCGGAAAGTTTTATATAAATAAATCGCGAATGTTTTGATTATTTCATATAAACAAATATTTTTTTGCATGATTACTACAAATATTACAGCAAAAAAGATGGCATCTTACGGCAACCATCATCAGACTAAGCATTCAATACCCATTGATATTTTGGATGACTTATGCAGGTATTTAGCAATATTATTTATTTTGTTATTCAGATGTTTCTCCGAGAATATTACTAAGATATTAACACATTGCAATTTTTTTAGTCGTTTTATAATAAATCTGCCACCAGAAGACCGGGGTAATCTCGTACGTATTTGTTTCCAAATCGAATTGGCTCACTGGTTCTACTTGGACTATTACTGCACTGATGAGACAAATCGACTGAATCCATGTGGGATAAGAGAATTCGCTGCGCATATCTTTCAGGTAACCTTAAATAATAAATTAATATTATATATGACATAAAAAAACAAACAATTTGTGAGCATCTTTACCGGCAACAAAAGATCAGGTCATGCATGGGGCGTCAAGGCAATCCCTTATGTTGAAATTAAACAAACAAGTGAACACCTATTGTTAATTGAAAACTATGGTCATCAAATCACTCAACACAAATAAAAAAATATACAACTCAAGGCATCCTTTAGGTATTCTCTCCATAAAGAATGTTCTATTCATAATTATCTGCATCTAATGTCCAATACAAAAACCAATATTGAACAATAATTATTATCATAATATTTTATTTTTTTCTTAGCTCTCTCTTGCAATCAGCTTTCCTGGCTATAAACAGATGTGTTGATTTATTTAATTTTGAAAGATGCAGCTTATCATGTGACATGGTGATGCAAAGAACATAAACTGCTATTCAACAAAATAACTTAAAGCTACACATCTCTGATTGCAGATTAAACATAAAAAGAAAAGAGAACAATAAAAAAAAACATTATCATCTTCCAGCATGTTCCACAATTGCGTGAGCACATCAGCAATCTTGACGAAGTGCTGGACAATTGGCGGGAGTACAAACAGACAGTGCCAACATACGGAGCCATTCTCTTGGACACAGACCTGACACATGTGCTGCTTGTCCAGTCTTATTGGACGAAGGCATCATGGGGCTTCCCCAAGGGCAAGGTCAACGAGGATGAAGAGCCATGGAAGTGTGCAGCTAGAGAAGTGAGTATCTAAATTTATCTAATAACCATTTATTTATTTAAACTGTATCTTAGTTATAACAATATATGTTTTACAGTGCAAGTTTATAAGACGAGACATAATATATTAATTACTTAGTACAGTCAGGAAGTTAAGTTCTCTTGCAATTAAGTAAATTTATGTTTAATTTTTCACATTTATGACTTGAGTGCCATTTTCAGTCTAATTGCACATGTCAGTCTAGAATTTTCTAATTGATTAAAAAGATGGTAAGTAGTTGATCCTGACTGGTATGATTTATTTATATGATATATTAAATTTTAACATAACAGGTACTAGAGGAAACAGGCTTTGATATAAGTAAGCTTATCAACAAGAATGACTACATCGAGGCTACTATCCACGAGCAGATAGTGCGCCTATACATCATAGGCTATATCCCTCGAGAAACCAAGTTCCAGCCTCGCACTAGATATGAAATTAAAGCCTGCGAATGGTTTGCATTGTCTGATCTTCCGGCCAATAAGAAAGACATGACGCCCAAACTCAAAATGGGCGTTAGTCCAAACGCATTTTTCATGGTGCTGCCATTTGTAAAACGCATGAGACGGTGGGTTGCCGAACGAAATCCAAAAATTTTCAATAACAGCACTAGACGCACCAGGCACAAGTCTATGGGAGATATAGAAGCATCTACGAGCAAGAGCAAGACTAAATCGATTTCTCAGGGGTTAGAGAATGATATAAAGGAATTCCAACAGCAGAATCCTACAGTGAAGTACAAGAATGGTCATGGTAATCATGGCAGCGGAACAAAGAACAATACATACGTAAATAGTAATAGGAAAGAGAAGAAAGGATCTAAGAGGCAGTTGTTTACGCCGCAGAATGTTCAGGGAAGTAATACGTCGCCGGAACAGTTGGGCGGGACTCCGATTGAGGTGACTGATGATAATCCTTATTTAAACTTCGTGGCCCCGTCGTGGGCCAATTTCAAGTTCGATCGCCGAGCGATCCTTGACTGCCTCACTTGAAGCATTTATAATTTGTGTTGAGATCTCGAATACCATTTTCCTAGTGGTCAAGTTGGCTTTAATTATTGTGATTGTAATTTAATTACAATACCTTTATTTACATCGAAGTAATTGTTGTTATTCATTATGTCCTAGATTGTCCCTTTTACCACAGAAAAATAATTAACACATATTCATACTCCTCAACTGTAAGGGCGAACGCTAAAACTCGCGCGGGCGCACGCTCGCATGTCTATAATGAAAAATAGTATGAGCAGCGCAGGCGCGTGCGACGGAGCGCGGACGCGGGCGACGGGGGCGGGGGGCGGGCGCACGCGGGTTTGTTTCTATAAATCAGTCGAGCGCCGCAAAATGCCACAGTCGCACGCGTCGGAGGCTAGGTACAAGCATGAACATCGATACAGAGCGTGTAATAATTGAGGTGCAATTTCGGCCATTGATATGGGATATGGCGAATGAATTATATAAAGATAGAGATGCCCGTCAAGAAGCATGGCTCTGTATATATACAATAAGGAAGCAATAAATGATTTGATTTGATTTGAAGTTTGTCGACAATTAATCGAAAATTTTGAAGCACTCATATTACTTATTCAAGAGTACTTTTAGCATACCTACCAATATCTTTTCTATTGGGGATATCGTAGACTTTGATCTTTGAGTCTTCGCCTTGAATTATGGTTCTAATTTTGAAAATAATTCATCATATGTCCTTGTACTCAATCCATACTAATATTATAAATGCGATAGTTTGTCTGTCTGTTACGCTTTTACGGCCAAACCGCTGAACGGATTTTGATGGAATTTGGTATGAATATAGTTGAAGACTCGGGGTCAAACATAGGCTACTTTTTAACGCAGACGGAGCTGCGGGAAACAGCTAGTTTCAAATATTTGTAAAATTCGTTTTCATTGTCCCTCAACTCCGAAAATTTGGTTACAAATCTCCGCTGAGAATCACGAACGGGTTAGGCAGTCGACGTTGTTTGCGTTGACGTCTTTTTGCCAAATAATAAATTAGCAAATAATCCATGGTAATCTACTCGACACAACTGTACACGCTCGAGATTAAAATTATACTAGCAGCGTTAAGAGCGGGCCCAATGCAAAAATTGAGAAAAACGGTCTACTTTTACACCCAAAGTTTAATGGAAAATAACCTAATAATTCAGGTTTAAAAAATATTACAGGTAAGAAAAAAACCTGTAGAAGGCGAGTATTCGAATAGAATTTTTGGAAATAATCTGGTTTTTTTCTTAATAAATTACAAGTTTTACATAAAAAAAGTACAGTTTTTACTGAAATGCTCTAAATTATCAGCGACAACACCCCATTATTTTTTAAGAATTACATAACTAAACTAATGTTCTAGTAAAGTAATCGACTACTTTTTTATTTCATGCCTACGTTTTGGAATAATTAAATAAATTACAACTAAAATAATAACCTGGAGATCAAAGCAAAGCTCAACATTAACTGCATCATGCGATTTTCGACTATAAACGAAGCGGCAAAGATTTCAAAATTGTGTGCTAGTTGCCGGGCAGAGCTCGACGTGTGTGGTTGTTTCCGGACGGTCTGTATGATAATCCATTCCAGCGGAACGCGTAATTTTTTTGGAGTGGTTGTAATATTCAAGTGTAAAATAAATATTATAAATTACGACTGTTTGACGTTTATATAGGTACTTATCTAACTGTGTAGTGTAGTGGTTATTGTAAATAAGTACATATTTAATTAGGATACGAAAGTAAAGTGTGTGGTCGTTTTGTATATAGTTTTGACAATGGGACGAAAAGATAAAAAAAGAGAAATAACGTTTTTGAGACATAGAAGAACTAAGAAACATGACGGAATGTTTGGGTAAGTTGAATTTCGATTTTTATAATATACTGATCAATTTAGTACAATCTATAAGTGCATGGCAGGTACCTACTTGTTTATTTACTTATAATCTTATATTTATACTTAAACCTATACAAATTATCTGTTTATTATAAATTAAAAAAACCTAATCTATTCACACAGCTACCCAAATTCATTGCAAATCGGCCATCCACGGGCGACGCGCGACGAGGCCGCCCGCACAGTATATGTAAAATCATTCAATCAATCATTGTTAGTTAGACGACAAAAAATGTACTCGATAAACTTTCAGAGATTGATGTATTAGTGATTCTCATCAACAAAAAATATTTTCATAAATATATATATATATATATATATATAATATATATATTTTTTAATTTTGAAAGGTATGACATGATATAGGGTGTATGTAACAAAAGGGTGTAGTAAATCTTAAGGCACGAACTCAGACCATGTATCTGAACAACTTTTCTAAAGAAACAATACACTGTAATAATTTTTTTCGTTTTAATCGACCGCGCCGGTTGCCCATTTTGTATGGAGAATCAAATATAGGTTTTTTATTTGTGGTGTATGGTTTCTTTGTAAAAGTTGTTCAGAATCTTTAAATCTTTCTCTTCTTAATAAAGAATCGTAATTGTAGCTTGTTGAAAATCACCACTTCTACTTCCTAATTAATTCACTGCTGACTGTGTTAGTCCTTTCCTATGACTACATAAATATTTGATTAAAAAGAAATAGGTATGAAATATTTGATTTTTCTGACTGTTTTGCATATACTGTGCTCTAGCTCCACTCACGTTGTCGATGGCGGACTGCGGCCGGCCGCTGGCGATCGCAGCGCCGCGTGTTTTGTTTAGAACTTTAACGGGGGGCGATGCAAGACGCGCGGGTGAAATCTGATTTTTTTCTGGCATTGGGCCCGCTCCTAAATGAGACGGGCGCACGCGACGGGTGCCCGCTCGCGGATTCGTGGCCCGCGGCGGACGTCCGACGCGTGCACCCGCGTCCGCATCCGCCCGTGTTTTAGCGTTCGCCCTAAATGCTCAATTTGTAATATGTTTTTTGTACTTGTACTATTTCCGCAAGGTACATAACACCTGAATCTCTAGATGTTGAAGTACGTCGTCGGGCGGAAGGCAACAAATCGCTTTTATATTATTTTCTTTGTGTACATTTCCTCATAATTGGAATGCAATTCAAAGTCCTGGCAACAAATTACCGCATTGACAGCTCGTGCCGCGATAGCTCCTGAGGTTAATTGGAACAAATGCGCAGCGGCGCACTTGGAGGCGATAAAAGTTTTATTATGACTCCATTTAATCCACTAAAGAAGTCCCATTTTATATTTTTTTTTATTATAAAACCATTTTTGCCTTTTACGGAGTATAATGTATGATACTCAAGATATTCGGAAAATGTATGAAACGCAAATCGAACACGACTGTCAAGTCTGTTCCGGGCGTTTGAGTTTTTCCAGTAGTTATAAAATCACTAGGTGTGAACCATTATCGCCAAATTCTACCTTTCCGGCTTAGAAATTCTGGAAATACCATTTTTGAGAATTCTAGGAGTACAATTTGCATGAATGATTTTGGTTTAACATAAATAGAACAACAGTAGATCTTAATAAAAGGCGGTAGATAAAACTAGTTTGTTTAATCAAATAGTATCTTTACCTATATAATATATCAAATTAATATCACATGGAAAATAAACAGCTAACAAGAACTAAATACAAATAAGTTACAAAAATATAATTCGTCAATTTTGTCCACGCGTAAAATGTTTCTAAGTATTATACTTATTTTGATCATTTAGTTTTTTTCAATTTGATTATATGGACACAGAGATGCAAGAGACGAATCCAAAATGTTTAATTTGTCGTTAACATTGTCAACAATCAATTGATTTATTTTATAGAAATATTTTACATTGGTGGATATTTGACAACTCTTTAAAAATAACTTGATTATGACGATCTCCTACGCATATAAGTGAGTTAAATCGAAAAATATACTTTAAACAGCAAGCTTGAAAATTAACTCTTATGATATGGCTCGTGGCCAAATGATTTGAAAAATAATTGAAATACTGTTCACAAATCACAATGCATTAATATCTTTATCGAAAAAAACGTAAACAAAATACTATATGTTACATTTTCAAACAAACATACACAATACCAAGCGCTAATTAGCCTGTTTGAATTCATTTGTCTATGATTGTCTAAAGGCCTTTGGTGTTGCGCTGATTCGCTACTCGGCTGTAGTATGTAGTTGTGCACGAAATTTAAAACAATGCTAACTGGCGCTTGGGATAGTTACAAAATAATATCATTACACTCAGATCCTCATTCTAGTCGTTTATACACACAACCCTACATCTAATCGAGTAACTTTTTTGTACAAGATATGTTGTTATAAAGAAAAAAAAATTTAAATGTGTAGCAAATAGAGTAGAAATTCATTGAAATCATTGAAACGTGAGTCGAATGATTTTCTTTCGAATCACAAGTTTTGGATGAGTCTTACTTCTCAAAAATAGTCAGTTTTATTTTTCTATAGAAAAAATATTAATTCGCAACATTTTTTTTATTAATTCTGTGTAAAATTTTGAAAATAGCCCGTTCTCAATGACAAACTAGTATGCACAACCAGTTGTGCTATCCTAGATAAGTGTTTGTAATGGTACAACTACAGTCGCAATAGGAAATATATACGATTCGTAATACAAGCTTATTTAAAATTGCGAAAGTACCCTTTTGACTCTATGGGTACACAACCACAGAAATATTGTGAACTCGAGAAAAATGAAACTTAAAAACAGAAAAATTTAAATTGTTAAGGAGAAGAAGGTTTTTCGCATTTTCTCATTTTCTAGTCTCCCACTGATTTAAAATAAAGTGCTATCATAGCCCAAACTTATTTACACTTTACAGATCATTGTATACACATATTTACTAGGCACTTTTTAGTATATATTTAGACTACATTCTACTAATAATTTCCATTAATTTGACCCAATTCCATTCAAATCTATACACCAATTAATAAAAAAAAAACAATAATTAAAACCAATATGTATTTCAGCTATCGCACATTAAAATTAAAAACATTGAGTAAGCTACATATTTTTTTATCTTACTAAAAAGGCTAAATGAATAGCAGGTTTAGAAAGAATTTGCCCAGGAGCACCGATACTTTTGACTTAAATATCTAGGAACATTATTAATACCAATTTAAGTCATAGTTTAATTCTAATGGTCAAATATTAAAACAACTCGTCACTGTTAAAGTTTATACAAATTAAATATTGTGTCTTTATTACTTACAATCTGCTAATATCGCAAGGTTTTAGCATTATTAGCTGTTAACCAATAAACATTCATTCGAGTCATTGGTCTCATCATCTTTATGCAAACCCAACATCTCATAACCTCTGAAAGCCTATAGAGATAGAAGTTTTTATATATTTTAAACTTAATAATATGCTGACCAAATTGAGATCTAGGTGCCAACTGCTGTAATTCTTTACCTCTTACTTTTCAACTTTATAATTTGCGGACTAAATGAGGGCTACATTTTTTTGCTCACCAATAGGCGCCACTTTCGACTTACAAAAAAAATCTATGAAATTTGACATTTCGCGCGACACTAGCGCCTCTAGTGGCGATTCATAGGAGCCCTCATTGTACCCGTAACGACAATTTACAAATTCATCGACGATACTAGCCTCGATTACAATAAGTTTGTTATTCCCTATCAAGCAATGTAAATCTATACCTAAGTCATTGTTCCTCCACTAACCTAGAAGGCGCGGGTCGCCTGTATTTCCTCGCCAGTACATACACGATGCCAGACAAGGCCAAGAACACTGGCACGCCCAGGCCTATACAGATGATGACGATCACAAATGTGGAGAAACTCTCCGTGGGTGGGTTTCCGTAGCCTATGGAGAATGACCTGCGGAAGAAATTTGAGTGTTAGATTTTAAGGGACCGAAATTACTAGTCAAAAATAAAGTCAATACCAACGCTTTGGTCTATCAAATACAAGGTTCATACAAAAACATTGAATACCAAGTAAGTAGTAGTCAATACACATTTTGAGGTACAAAGGTGGACTTATCGCTAAAGCTGTCTCTTCCAGTCAACCTACAAGTCTACTTGTACTTCCTTATACTCTAGAAATGACCTATCTCATGTACTCACCAAGCTGTAAAGTTGTGCTGTTTATAGTAGCCATCGGCAGTCTCCCCGAATGACACCAACATGTTTTGAACGAGGAGCTCATTTCGGTCGAAATGTCGGTAGAATGTGTTCAGTGTGCTGTCGTGAGGTATTCGAGTCCTGGAAAAACATTTAGAGACGATTTATATACAGACAATCTCTGAATAAATTAATAAACCCGACGATATCAGTTAGACAAACGTCACCATGAGGTTTTTACTTCAACTTTCAACATTTAATTATTCATCAATAATTTCGGTAATTAGGGAATCGAGGACACTTTGAAGACGTTGGAAGTTTTCCATCTTACACACAATAAGCATGTGTATGTAGAGTCTGTGTGGAACTGTGAGTGTGTTGCCGGGTATTATGCTGCGGCCACACTTGATCGTGAAGATTCGTGTTTGTGTTGTTACGATAAAACTTCATTAATTAATATATTTCTGTATTGTTTTCTTTTTTGGTGTAATAAAGAGTATTTGTATTAAATTGTGTTCAATCTATGGCGAAGTGCTTGCCCACATTATTCGCTACGTCGCGATAATCTAGAATTCTTGATAATACATTTCAGTGAAAACAGAGGGATTTCGCAGTGTAGCCAACAGCACGATCTTTGTCGCGACAAAACTCTTTGACAGCGGGGATTTTTGGCGGGAAGCTGAAAAGAGCTGTTTCGGCGCTGTATTTTATTTTCCAAAATTTGTGTTTTTTGAGTGTTTGTGCATATAAATGGTGGATTATTATTCGCAAAGCGTTCGATAACAAGTCTTGAGTGTTGGCAAATGATACAGTGTTTGATTTATGTGATTTTCATGCTTGTTGCCAAAAGCTCCTAACAATCGCTAAGTGCAGTTTTTCTACCACTTCACTTAGCCTGATTCTTCTGACTAGACTTGACGAAACCACACTGTAGGACTGAAGAAGAAAATTAAGAAGGACTATAAAGGACTTGTATCCATGGCCGTAATACCCATTAACGAAAAAAAAAAAACCTTTTACAGCGGCGTGAAGAGCAATCGTATTCGCGACAGGACGAACTCTTTGGCCAGACTCGTCGCGATAACGCAAATCTTCGCGATATCGCGACAATGTGACCGGAGCACTGTACTCACTTGTTGAAAGTGGAGACGTGCGCGATAGTGGAGGAGGTGACGCCGCGCTCGGGCTGCGTGTAGCCGACAGGACGGAACTGCAGGAAGCCGCCGGCGCCGGGGGACGATGGAGTGTGGATCTCGATTATCTACAACACGTATTTCATATTTAGTTCTTCGGTCTATTCGATATGCGACAGGAGCGAAAAGATTGGCACTCACAAAGTAAAATACTCCCGCCTGATCAGGTATAAAAATACCTCAACGTTCCTTTAAGGAGTTCGATAGCAGAGTGCGACGCGCGTGTTATGGGAAGACGAGACGCGACCCGCATTGCATTGGTCGCCATTTGTGGCAATGTTTAAATTTAAAAATAAATATATATTGCTTTGGAAGGCAAGTTAAGCCGTTGGTCCCGGTTGTTATCGATAGATGGCAGTCGTTAGGCTGTGTAGATGCCTTTAGGCAGCCTGATAAAAATCGGACAGTGTTGGCCACTAACACACCTCGGGTCATGTTCCTGTTGGTCTAGTTATCCTGTAAAAAAAAGTTACGGAGGTCAGACCTCAGTCGCTCCATTATATTAACCATCATCATCTGTTGTCAGTGGAGCTTTTTCCATTCTTCTCTTTTATAAGCGATATCCTTTAGTTTTTGATACGACACGACGTTTACTTTCTCACTGTTTTCATTCAAAGTATGGTGTTGGCGAAGATTAGAAAGAATAAGCTGGACTGAAAGACACAAATAAAGACGTGTTAACAAGAGTAGGATAAGAGAGAAGCATTTCGAAGGTAATTGAGAATAGAAGGGGAAACATGTTAAGGCATTTGATACGACACCTTCATGAAAAACATCATTAAAGGTTAGATAAAGAGAAGAAGTCTACCTGGACCCCTTCTTTGAAGACATAGCTACATTGTAATAACCAGTGCCGCCAAATCTAGGACCATGACTTACGGTGTACTCCAGGCTCCGAAGCGTAAGCTGACGACGCAACTAGGAAAACGCGCTTCGGTTAAGAAGAATTTACCCACCTCAAAAACCCCAGGCGTGTGCTCATCATCCAAGCTCTTCCTCATAGTATAATTCATTGTCAAGGCCGCGTCATCAGTCCCCACCATCAGCAATCGAAGTGCGAACCTCGACGCGTTGAACCCGCGAGTCTCTGTCAGGTTGACCAGGCTGACGTCGACCAGAGTCGAGTTGGCTGTGTGGATGAGGTGGGGAAGCTCCACGGCGTAGTCTTTAAATGGGAGGAGATCCAGCTGGAAAGAAATGTAGATGTTTAATAACGTACATACTGTTATGTTTTATTTTAACTAGGTATATTAGGATACACATAAACCACGTTCGTTCCACCCTAACTTAACTCTTTATCTTTCACCTCGTAAAGGTTGACTGGAAGAGATTGCCTAGCAATAAGTCCGCCTTTGCTCATATTATGTTGAAGTCTTTGTAAATGTTATATTATTTGTTACTGTATGTGGGCAATAAAGACATTTTGTATTGTATTGTTCGTTCATATCAAGTTGGTTACGTGGTCAATCAACCCTTCAGACTAGATGTCTGAGTTTTCCGGAACCGCCTTTCGCCTCATCATACTATTGGAAAACTTTCCACCATGAAATTTATTCATAAAAAGATTACACCATTATTGGTAATATAATAATATAGTAGTAGTAGTAGGATTATATAGTCGACTGACCGACATAACTATGGGACTTGTTCTGGGAAATCAATAAAAATATGTAAGAATTTTGTATGTTAGATATCTTTTAAAGGACAAAGAATGAATACATTATAGGTAACAACTACAAATCTTTAGAACTTCCGATAATGCTCGGGGTGAATAAGATTCAAAGTAATAAGTAAGTCAAAAGAAATAGGTACAATTATTATCTATCTGTGACGTAACATATCCGTGCCAAGGCAGTTGTTTGACTCGTCATATAATAAAATATGCAGATAATATGTGTATGTTCTTGGATCAAAGGGCACTGCAGCATTATATCAGTGGATGCACGCTAATTTGTTAATGTTTTCATTACATCATTATTATGTATCTCCGCTTAGGAATCACGGGTTGCCCTGGTCCTTTGAGAGGCTTGAATAAGGAAAAATACTAAAGTCTCATTACTTCTAATGTTTCATTTACGGACATCAAAAACTGAATTCCGCAGGAGAGATGCTTTCATTATAATCTCGCGTCTTGAAAACTATCAATATTTATGTTTAGACTTACTACTCTATACATAGACTTTCAATCGATAATTCAGTACCTTGAACTTTATGGTGCCCAGCTTAGGATCCTGTCGGTAGTGTGACTTCATCTGCAGCCGGACTTCTTGGTCTTTCTGCAGGATGTCATCTCGCATCCAGGTGGCGTTCGCTAATGAGAACTGTCGCTGAGGACTCCGCGCGTCAATGTAACCGTTGTCTTGCAGGTCATCATACTCATATACCTGGAATTCATAAACTTTTAATAACACAATTTGTCTTAGCTTACTAATTATGTTACTGGGAAAGTATTGTTCCTGTCGCTAGATAGATAAGGGGAAGAAGGCAATCTCTATCATGCAGCACAAAGCATCAAAAATGCTATTGATAATGTAAATTTTTCTAGGTCATTGCATTGTGGATCATGACGATCAAATCAGAGTCCACGTCTCCTAGCCGTGCCACCTACTACACTATAATTGTGCAGCAGCTCTAGGCTCTACTCTTAGGCTGTGGTGCAGGAAGTCTTTTCTTTTTTTTCTATACAAGGCCAAAACGCAGGTGTGTGAAAGTGTGAAACTAATCTCGTTTAAAAAGGAAATTACTTTTTGACTATGTTCTTCCAAAAATCTATGTACCTATAAAATATAAGTTGATCTGTTGAGAAGATTATAATCCATCTATCTTCTATATATATATATATATATACCCTGATAGATATATATATATATTATATATATAAAAGAAGGAACTGACTGGCTGACATAGATAGATAGTGACTGATCGATCAACACACAGCAGAAACCACAGGGTCTAGAAGCATGAAATTTTGCACAAACGTTCCTTGAATACCGTTAGTGTGCACTAAGAAGGGATTTTTTGGAATTTCATCCCCAAGAGGTTGAAATAAGGGTGGAAAGTTTGTATGAAACTTGGTCATTTTTGAAGTTAGAAATGTAAAAATTGACATCTGAGCTCACAGTTTGAAACAAAAGTTTACAGTATCACTATTTAAAAAAAAACATTCAGGTAAAATAGGGGGTGAAAGTTTGTATGAAAATTAGTCAATTGTAAGTTCGGTACAAGTAGCAAGTAAGTTTTAAAAAAAAGTGATACAGTATACTTTTATTTCTTACCATACATAGGATCATCTACCAATTTTTTAAATTGTAATTTCAAAGATGATAATATTTTTACTCAATTTTAATCTTCAATCCCTTCTGAATTGGCCCTATTAAACCATTTCGAGGAATAGGCTTAGGGGACAGAGTACATTAATCAGATCTTTAGATAAGCAAGTATTTTTTTTATTAAGAAAATCGCAGAATACCCAATGACTTTCATTTTTTAGCAAGGTTAACGTATGACGTAGCCGGATTTGGTAGCGCTAATTAAGCGCTTCACGTACTTGTCACCCATGTCAAATGTCATCTCTGTTCAAGTAAACATAACCCTTTAATAACCTAATTACATCTTCATTACATTAATTCATACAATTCAATACAAATTCGAGATGGCCGTTATAGCTGCGTGACGTCATCAATATAAAATCTTTAAAATCGAATAACAAAATAAATATTATTTTAAGATTTTTTTCGTTCAAATTGTATCTCCGAAATAGTCTATTCTATCAATAAAATACACAATTTATTTTTTAGTTGACTAGCCAATTAAAATTTTTAAAATACCAAGCCAATTAAAATACCCTATTATTTTGAACTTATTTTATCTGTAGTACATATTTACGTCATTAAGAAGTCATTGAAACTTCATGCTTCTAGAACAAACGGTTTCATGTATATATAAAAGAACAAGGGTGACTGATTCATCAACGCCCAGCCTAAAACATAAAAGCTATAAACGTGAATTTTGGACAGAAGTCTTATGTTATTACATAGTGCTCAGATAAGGTTTTTCAAAATTCACCCCCTAATGGGTGTGCTCAAACGAGGGTCCAAAATATGTTTGGGGGAAGGAGATTTAGTCCGATTCATTCGAAACTTCACAAGATTATTGCTTTTGTTAAATGATTGACGATGATTTTGATGAATGATAACACGTGTTTCAGGATTTTTCAGAATTCACCTCATTAAAGGGGGATAGACGCTAAAAATGCAAAATTAAACAATCACTAATCTGTCAATGAATTTTCGCATGTAGGTTTTAGCCAAGGGGTGTATTTAGAATGGATATTTCAAATTCACCCCCGAAGGCTCAAATGAGTCAAATGAGGCTGTAAGTATGTATGGGGGAAGAAGATTAGGTTACTCAGTTCAGCATCTGCAGCCGGACTTCTTGGTCTTTCTGCAGGATGTCATCTCGCATCCAGGTGGCGTTCGCTAATGAGAACTGTCGCTAGATTAGGTTACTCAGTTCCATTCAAAACTTCACAAGATCATTTCTTTTCATAATTGGAACCTGAGACAGGAAAAAGGCGGACATAGTCTGATAGAGCAAAAACTTAACGATCACTGATATCTCAATGACTTTTAGCATGTGGGTCTTTTGAGATTAAGGGGTTCACTAGGCAAGATTTTTTTGTAAATGCACATCTTATAATTTTTTTATATCTTTTTTAAATTTAACTCCTAGAAGGGAAAAATGGGACAAAGTCTGAAAAAAGAAAAGCTATAAATAATCTTTAATTATTAATCGCAATGAATTTTAGCAAATATTTTTCCAAATTCACCTGCTAAGAGTGTGAAATAGGGTCCAAACTATGTATGTGGAAATATAACCATTTTATTTAAAACTTTATTTAAATACCTATTTAAGGATATTTAGGATTAGGATAAAAGGGGGAAAAGGTTGTGTTTATTTTAGCAAAGGGACTCCTTTTGTAATCAGGGGTGCACTAAGCAAGGAGTTTTCAAAACGCACCACCTAAGGGGGTGTAATGGGGTCCGAAGTAGCTACAGTTAAATAAATAAAATAAAATAAGGGGGACTTTTTGGGAAACTGATATCCAAAGTATGTACGGGGGAAGGAGATTAGTAAGTCCGTTGTAGTAGAAACTTCACAAGATTATTTGTTTTGATAAATGATTCTTTACCTGTTTTAAGGTGTTTACAATTCATGAATTTTAGAAATGGGTGTTATTTGTATGGTTTATCGAGTGGCTGACTACGAAAATAACATCCATTTTAAAATCCCACGTGCTAGATGTGATATATTATTAATCCCTATTGGGATCCGATGGGGTAGTAAACTTCTTAGTACATAAAAAGAAGATCCTGAGAGACTTGTCATATATAATCTAAGTGTAGTGGAAGTCACTGGAAAACCCTTATGATCAGGCGGGCGAAGCCGCGGCCAACAGCAAGTATGTCATAAAACATTTGTTTAGTTGGTATTCAGGTTAATTAGATACAGTCTCTATTTAGTCATGTGGTATTTATCAATAGCTATAAGTATAATAACGAATGGGGTGACCAAAATTTTGTAATTTTATGATATTAACGGTGCAATAAAAAGTACTTTATGTGTTGTTCCCAATGGTTGACAGTTACAATAATGATATTTATTATGATATTTATATTAAATACTAAGGGAAGATGAGTGACAATTTCAATAAAAAATGTATTTTTTAAGTCTAAATAATGCAGTTCAATGCATTATTCGAATCATCATAGTGGTTTGCAATACAATATAATATGTATAACTTTATTGGTCATATTGTAAAACTATATCAATATAACTAGTAGACTCAATGACATAATACATACTTTTACTATTGAATTATTAGCTATAAATGTAAGCCAGCATACATTTCATACAGTCTATGTATTATAGTTATTAAATCAAGTCCCCTAATTTCCGGAAATGCACAATTATCTGGTTATCCCATGAGTCAGCCCCGCATGTTCGAAATATGATCACTTAATAGACCATATTTTAGCATGACTCATTTTTGTAGAGGACAATAGCTCAGAATTAATAATTTAAATATAGGATAATTGACTGGTTTTTGCTTTGGTATTTATTGGAAGGATCTTAAAATAATTAATATTATTTTATTTTGTTAAACAACAAATAAAAAAAAAATTGGTTGTCTGTAAATTTGGTTTACGGACGGTAGTTTGACGTGACAACGTCAAACATTACAGTAGTATAATACACATGATCATGCCTCTCTCTCGTTCGAGCGTAACGGGACAATGACGTCATCTTTACGTGCATGCAGCCCGTAATATCGAGTTATTAGACGTTATCACGTCAAAAAATGCATATTCAAATTTTCTTTACCTACAAGTAGTATGCAAAAATACAGTACATAAATAAATACAAGTTTTCAGTTCATTAATTAGATCATGTAAATCAATCGACCATGCACACCCCAGGATGCAACCATGTGACAGGCAGTTCCTTTAACGGCCACCAGATGCCTTCCATTTATAAAAATTTGATAATTTCTCAAAAAATACAACAATTTCAAGAGATTCATTAAAAAATGCAACTGTTTTTTTAGTACAAATATAATTTTAATAATTTCTATAACGCCCACCTTCCTAGACCCACCAGCAGGGACTTAAACTAAAACCCCTTTCAAAGTGGTACAGTTATAAAAGTGTTTTGAACCTGTTTCAAGCAAAACCCTAATGAAAGTGTAACAGATTTGCAGGAATCTGTTTTTAGATATTTTTTTATACACATAACTGCGCGTGTAGTGTACTGACAGCCTGCTTCTACAATGAGTTTGTGGATATTACACACAAAGAGTAATAAAAACCAGGAGCTTCTGCAGACTATGGATGGAGCGACTGCCGACTATGAATAATGCGACTGCCGACTATGAATGGTGCGACTGCCGACTATAAATGGTGCGACTGCCGACTATGAATGGTACGACTGCCGACTATGAATGGAGCGACTGCCGACTATGAATGGTGCGACTGCCGACTATGAATGGAGCGACTGCCGACTATGGATGGAGCAACTGCCGACTATGAATTACTAGTGAAGAATGCTCTTAACATTAAGTCCACCAATTATAATACATATCGTTACTTGTGACACAATAAAGTTTTAATAAATACATAGGTATATTGAGATAACAAGTACCTTATCAATTAGCTTACCTTATCAATAGCAACAGCAAAACTATACTTTGGGTCCTCCGACATCCAAATCTTACGAGGAGTTCCAGTACTCCAAGTCATGTTTAAGGTTGCACACAGACCAGATACTATGAAGATGATAGTTGGGGCTCCACTTGTGAAATCCCACAGCTGATGTACTGTGTCGTGGGAGCCGTCAGCTCTGACGTAAAGAAGAGTGTCATTGACAGTGCAGATTTCACAGTTAGGATTTAGAACAGAGGTTATCTGCCAACAAAATTTATGATTATTGTGGGTAACCTAAAATTTTCTAAATTTATTACAACAAATAATAAATATGCAAATACAAATGACCTAGATCCTGGATAATTTTAAATCAAGATCATTATTTCAACATTTTCCCAGTGGCATCTCAGCTCACTTTAGAAGCTATGGCCTATGATGACTTAACTTTTTTCTTTGTTAAAATGTTAAAAGTATACCCAACTGTAAAAATTGTTAGGTATTCAATAACATAAGAATTATTGAATTAACCATTTATTTCTATCTTTTACTCACTATCAATAACCAGAAGTTGATCATCCCCCACTAAAAATGTGACCACTGCCAGGAAATCATCAAAGAAATTGAGAACAAACAATCAAATATATTACCTTCCTGTCCTGCCCATACGCCGATGATATGAAAAAAATTATTAATACAGACAAAGCCTGCATTTTTATCATAGAAGGAAACAATTTCTTCTCGCAAAACTGATAATTGAAAATAAAACAATAACTTTTGACCTTATGACCAACACTGTTTCAGTGTCTGTTCACTAAAGCTTTAATCGCTCAGCGCGTGCGTATTACTCTGACGACAACATACATGTAATTGTGTAGATGATAACGCCTATCATTACAACTGTGCTTCACAATTTACTGGACTAATAATTCACTTA
The DNA here is from genome assembly GCA_947363495.1 of Euzophera pinguis. Lineage (NCBI taxonomy): Eukaryota > Metazoa > Arthropoda > Insecta > Lepidoptera > Pyralidae > Euzophera > Euzophera pinguis. Next base: position 4,702,595 of record OX376168.1, read on the forward strand.
TGTAAACGAAATTAACGAAAATAACCACATTACCACACTACAAACTTTCACGTTTGTTTACGTCATAATAAAAAAATGTGTCAAAATTTGACAGCCAACCTGTCAAACCTGTGCTGGAGATGCGCGACATGAATTGGAACTAAAGGTAAAGATGGAAGCCAAGCCGGCATACAACAGGCTGATTCAAGAAATTTGACCTGTTTTCCCAAAGTATTACCATCACTTCAAAAATGTTGCCTAGTCAGAAATACAGTAAAATAAATCATGGACTTACACCCGTATTCTTAAACCTTCACTCAAACTCGACTCAACCTTACTCCACCTCATTGGTATGATTAGTTGTCACAAGCTTCCTTGACTTGAGATGATTTCTCATTGGAGGTGAGTATCGAACTGTCAAATATAAGGTTTGTCGTGAGGTACCTTGAGGCGGCGTCGAAAGTGGTTATAAATCAGATATTTGCCACATTTTGCCTCATTAACTACTTAATTTGTTTATTTTTTACTCTATTCTTTTGTATTTTACAATTTTTGTGCTTCGGATTGTCATTATAACCTGTATCTTTCCTTATTGGAGTTTGCTCAAGCAATCAATTAAGAATGTCATTTTTAAGGAAAGTTCGAGGACTTCCTTAAGACGCCCTCGAATGAGTTTGAGTGAAGGACGTCCTTATGGTTATGTTTAAGAATACGGGGGTTAGTATTTTAAACAGGACTGTGTACTTCTGCAAATTTGCATAGAGGCAAAACCGAGCCAAGCGAGATAGAAATAGTGGTAGAACCTGTCTCTTTCTAGCAAATACAAGCTTTATCACGTTGGTACTTGTGCAAAACAGGGTGACCACGATCCTCTGGGGAAAAAAGGGGAAAGGTGGTACATGCTTTATACAGATTTTATTGGCGCCCTTGGGGAAGACAAGGAAACTTTACTAGTGTCCTTGGCTTCACTAGACAAGCAGTACTAAAGGCTGAACGTAATACGCCAAGTGTTGTTCACTCCAAGTTAGGTCGCACCTGCTGTTGCCTAACTCGCGTAATCGTCGTTCGTCGTCGTTTGAAATTGTTTCTTGGATTGTCCCAATTAAGAACATTATCATGGTTACCCTATTAAAAAGAGACAGATTCCTCCACTATTTCTATCTTTTTCTCCTTGGGTTTTAGGTCAAAGAGCTCAGTCCTGTTAAATATGACTCCATGAATAAAAATGACAGTTTGCTTATTAAAATTGGGCTTTAAATTTCTTTATCAAACTTTTGGAGTTGTTATCAACTGCTGGAAGGAAACCCAGATTCACACCCTAACACATCACGAGTTAGAAAGAGAGAGGTGGATATCAAAATGCGTTCAGGTCAAATTTTCTTGAACCAACTTGTATGCCAGCTTGTTTTCCATCTTTACCTTTATTTTTAGATTATGATCGTGTCATGCGATCTAAAACCTAGAATCATAAACAACAGACCCTGCTGATGGTTTACGTCTATTGAGTAGCAAAATCATAATTAATATAGGCTTATGTTACAGTTAACTGAACTTTATTTATCAGAATAAACAATCTATTAATAAAAAAAATAAACTAACTTAACAAAACTATATCTAAAATAAAAAGAAAACTAAATATAACCTAAAGTGGTTTAGGAAAACTGCATTTAGCGATTCCAGGAGCTTTTGGCAACAAGCGTGAAAATCGCATAAATCAAACACACACAAGTGATACACACTTCCCAATACTCAAGCACTCGACACTTTGCTAATAATAATCCACTATTATAATGCATGTTTGTGTTCAAAAAACACTTGAAAAATAAAATACAGCGCCGAAACTGCTCTTCTCAACTTCCCACCAAAAGTCCCCTTGGCCTTTTGGCCAATAAACGGCCTCACCACCACAGATATAATATTATTTCACCCTATAACATTGATTTGTCAAATTATTTAGAAGCGCGAGAATTCAACGAGAAAGTTGCGAGTGTGTGGATGCAACGCAAGACTATTCTCGGCGAGAATTCTCGCGAGAAGTGTGGAAGGCCCAGGACGGAATGAATGTTTTGTCCCTTTTGTTCCGTAAATTGAAACCATATTGAAACTGGTGAATAAATTTAACGAAACGAGAATAATACGCGTCATATCTTAAATCGATGATACGCGTACATTTTTTGATCTGAGTAAAACAATGAAATAACTTAACAATTATTTATTTCATTCGTCAAAATTAGATTTTTTTCGCGACTCTTCGTCGCTCGGCGGAGAATGTTCACGTTTCGTTTTGGCCTTATTTGAATGTTTGTTTTGATTCTTAATCGCCTTAGACATTTTCTCTTCTCCCACACTGTAACAAAAAAAAAATCACCAATATTATAAAGGAAAAAGCGAAAAACTGATCAAAGTAGATGCGTCATGAGCTCCCATAATTAAGGATCCCTCCATAGATCGACCTTCACCGAGATGTTTAATGGATGAAAAGTATTTTATATTCAATTATATATGTCAATAAATATATTGCAAAATTTTTTGAGTCCAGAATATGAGTAATTAAGAATAAAATTTTTTTTTTAATTATTTCACAGGTTTTTTAAAATTATATACCAATCGAAAGTATGAAGCCCATAGAATATACAAACGTTAGGTTGATTATTTTTTTATCGTCACAACTCTTGGGTAAGCATGTCTAAACAGGTAAATCGATACAAGTAATTTACAACGGTCTGGTTAGTGAATTAAATTAAAATAAAGATTATTTCATTACTAAACGGTGGTATAGTTGTTTGCGAAAAATCAGTCCAGAATTAAGACTATGGATCCAATAGACGGGAAATGAGAAAGAGAAATATATGGAACTAGCTGTTTCCCGCAGCTCCACCTGCGGTATATAGCCTATGTTACTCAGGGTGAATGTTGCTTTCCAATGGTGAAATCGGCACAGTAGTTTTTGAGTTTATTCATTACAAACATACACACAAAAATACAAATCTTTTCTCCTTATAATATTAGTGTAGAAGTGTAGATGTAGATATGCGTATGTTAGAATGAAATAGAGAGCGAGACCATTTCACATACACAATAATGTCCCATACCGGCCTTACGGATTTCTTGTCAAAAACAAATATTTAAATTATAAACAAAGTATCTAGTCGTAATAAGTGTTAAAAAAGTGTTCAGTAAAAGCGCATAATTATGGTTTCATGTGCAGTGCCTAAATGTGACTCAAGTAACAAATAAAATCCACATAATTTCACATTTTACACATAAGTACCACCAAAGTTTATCACTGTATAAATCCATGATTTCATAATTGTTTTGATAGTTTTTCATGATATCATGTAGTTTTATCACATGATTGTGTAAGATGCATAAGAATTCAAATTTAGATAAATATAAATACTTGAATTTTCAAAATTTTTAACCTAATTCTTGAAGTTTAGGGATTGACATCGATGCTGTCAAACATCATATCGATAGTATCGCACCCAAACGCTAGGGAGGAATAAATACCTACCAACTGGTATCAAACGTACCTATATATTTAAAATTCAGCAATCCGACACGGTTTATGAAAAAAAGTGCGCTACGAACGCGGGTAATGATTCTCGCGTCACAGTCGTCTGGCGGCCGAAGCGACATTGTTTTGCTTTGAATTCTCCCTCTAAATCTGCGCGCTGAGGCGCGGTATCTGTTTCGAGAAAGAGAGACCATTCTGTACGTTAGTAGTATTAATAACTCCGTGTTAATACTGTATAGGAAATGTTTAATTACTTGACAGCAGCCCTAGAGCCGGGTCCCCAATAAGGCGCGGGGTTGAACTGGAACCGCAAGCATCCGTCGCGACGGCTGGTAGGGTTGGCGTCGGGACGTTCTGATAAATCCACGTTGCTTTTGATCGGCTGGCTGAGCAGGTACTTCGCTACTGGATCCGTTTCTAGTCTGTAAAAACATATGTGTAATAAAATCTAAACAAAATATGCACATAACTAAATTGATGGATAAAAGTTAATAAATAATCAACTTTTAGTGAAACTTAGATCGCAATAAATATTTTATTTAACCAACTTAATATTAGCTTCTACCAAGTAACTACAATATAACTTTGCGTTAAATTTAACGAAGTTAATAAGGTATCTTATCGGCAAGCACTCTAACGCCATCTATTGACGAATACACTACAGGATTTAAAAAGAAACTTTAACAAACTTAAGAATGTTTGACATAGTCAAAAGGTTATATATGCAAACCATATATGTATTAAGAAATTTTGTTCTAGATCTATAAATCTATAAATAAAACATAAATTACTTAGCCGGTTTGACCGGGTGCGTCTTCTCCCAGGTCCTGATGATGTCCCACAGAATTTGCGAAGGTGCTTTAGTCTTGATGGACAGTTTAGACGCGTGTGAGTACGACACTTTGTATCCCGAGTTCAGTATTGCTGATCTGTTGAAAAAAAAATCGTTATATTCTGTAGCATATCAATAACATATATTTTTCAGTTTCAAATTAAGTAGTTAATTACAGTGATTCGTTATTGTTTTGTACCGTTTTTAGTTATATCGAGATGTCGCACAGAAAGTTTAAATATTTTCATATAATTTTGAAAGGATCTAAAATTTTTAATAATTAACAGATATGGGTTACATCCTCAACCCGGAGCCCAGAGTTCACATTCCTAATTTTCCGATTTACCATAAAGTGCGCATTAGCTTTATGCGGCAAACGTCGCGGAAAACGCAATATGTTTTTATTATTGAAAGCATTTCGTCTCACGCGTTGCGTCAGAGGCAAAATTCAATCCAACATGATAGCTTCACATGTGCGTAAATCACAGAAACTCACTAACCTCATAGTCATCATAGGCATGGTCTCCAAATGCACCCGGCCAAACAATTTATCCAGCGTGTAGTACAACGGAGCGTCCACCAGCTCCTCCCTCACCACCGACAGCATGCCGTGTATGCGCTTGGCCGTGCCGAACACATCGGGATTGTCTTGCACGTGAGCGAGCACGCGGGACACGAAGCTTTCGTCGTGGATCGGCGCTGACCAAATTGGACCACCCATCTTGGAAGAAATTAGCGAAATAAAATTTTCTTTTTTGCAGAACAGAATATTGTCGCTCCAAAAAAGACGCGTCACGTAGATTGTACAAAAAAAAACATTATATGTATCCAAGACATTATACCTACAAGATAGATAAAGCTTGAGATTTATTTGGGAAACAAGCATGTGAAAAATATACAAGTTTCGCGGACACGTCTCAATGACTTTGTCCTTTACTTATAATAAGTGTAGGTATAAGACAGTTGCTATCTAGTAAGCCAGGCAGTGAGGCTCCTTCCTGACGACCAACAACAAGCCGGGAATCAGTTTGGCAGTGACGAATAATACGGGATTTTCTTGGACGTATGACCTACACACCCCGCTTTGCACATTCTACTTCCCATCGACGGGATCTTGAGTAAAACAAAATACAAATTTCGCGCGCTATCTCGATACAAGCGGGAACAGTAATCTATGGAGTCGACTCCGAAAACTTTTATTCTAATAATATGTAAACAGAAATATGCTAACTTGTTTCCACATAAAATTATTTCGTTACTCACATGATGCCTCTGATTACAATGTACGCAATGCTCAGCTACGCTCGGCGCTGGAGGAAGGTAGGCTTTAGTTTGTTCGGGGTTCTTCTCTGAAGGGTTCGGCTTGAACCCGCCCAGCGGCTGCAGGGTTATGTTGTCGCAGCCCACGCATTGGTACACCATTGATAGCTTGCTAAAAACCAGTCAATTATATGTTTAGAAATATATTGGGCATATTATACCATTAATTTATGACTATACACTACTTGATATAAAAGCATGAGCTGCTAGTCTACACCGTGAAATTTTAGTCGTTTCGGACCCATCGTCCAGTGACTACATTCATGCAACCGAACAAATTTCCCAAAGGTAACCTATGTTTGACTCCGGGTCTTAAACTATATCCGTACCAAATGTCATGAAAATCAATTCAACGGTTTAGTTGTGAAAGAGTAACAAACATCCATCCATACTTACAAACTTTCGCGTTTATAATATTAGTAGGACGTGTAGTGTATGTCTATTTATATATCTGTATTTAAACCCGGGTTACAACTAAAAAGAGGTCAGTAATCAATTAGCTCCAAGCTAAATAGAAAATTAAAGTAACGTTTAACATACTATACTGTGTAATAATAAATCAAATTAAAGTTTTTTTGCAATTTTAGGATTCTATATTAGAATTATAAAATAAAGTAGACAAAAATTAACCATTTCCCCTACCTTATCTCCGAAACTATCGATTCCAGAATTTTGATTCATAAATTACAGGAAAACCTGAGATAATTTTAAATTTGTTTAGGAGGTCCAAATGGAGAAAAATAAAAAATAGTGCAGAACCCTGTCCACGCGAGCCGACTCACACTTGGCCAGTTTTATTTTAATTTCATTTTAAAGGATTTTCTGAGCTACTTTTTATAATACGTAACAAGACCACAGCAATTAATAATTTTCCCATTGGTCGGGCACCAGTCAAGTAGCTGGCAACACCATAATCGACGCTAGTGTGCGTCTTTGCACGTTGTTTTACACACACTTTCCTATTAAGTGGCCGCATTCTGGAAACTGATTTATCTTCGGAGCGCGGTATCTAGTCGTAGCGCCGCGGAGACCAATTATTAATCTATGGCTCTTACCATTAAATCCGCCAATTGTTATAAGTATTTGTACTTGTGGAACAATCAAGTTTTAATAAATAAATATATAGCATATTTAATTGATTCAGGCGTTACTTTGCGGAAGTTAAAGTTATAAGCACATACCAAACTAGCTGTGCCCGCGAGGAATAGTTATTTTGGGAATCATATTTATTTTTTGTTTACAAACCTACCTCCTCAGCTTATTAAAAGTGGGCATAAAGTTTCCCTCGCGAATTTCTTTGGCACCAAATGAAGTCACTGACAAATAATTTGTAATAATGCATTAATTTCGACCAAATTTGATTTTCATAAAAACGGTTATTGTGAGTTAATCTTATAAGATAGACATATACTGTCGCGGTCATTTTTTAAGATAATTTAAAGAGGAATAATTCTTTCATACATATTTTTTGGGTATCTCTAACGGTTTTCGCAGCGCACGCAACGGAAGCCCTCAAAGATGAATAATTTTCCCCGTTTTTTCCACATTTTCGACTGTTTCTACGCTTCTATTAGTCGCAACGTGATGTTATATAGCCTAAAGCCTTCCTGGATAAATGATCTATCAAACACAAAAAGAATTTTTCAATTCGAACCAGTAATTCCTGAGATTAGCGCGTTCAAACAAACAAACAAACTCTTCAGCTTTATAATATTAGTATAGATTATTTTGCGTGTTTCCGCCACCAGTTTGGTCATGCAAACTATTGCCGGCCGGCACCCACCCACTACTATATAGCAGTTAGGATCAATATCATAAAGTGGAAACCCTTGATTTGGCTACTTGTGACATAGGTGGCATTACAAACTGTTCAATATTGCTAAATATATTTTAAGAATTAGTAGAAATTACTACATTATTAATTGCAACACAGGTTGTCCTGTTAGAATTTCTAATAATGGCAACCCTGTGTCGAGTCGAAAAATTGTCGGTGTGGTGGGTAGACGCTTTATCGTGCGAAAGTGTTCGCTAATTAGATTTTGTCGTAAGAACAAAGGCAATGCGTCAAGAAACCTATGAAATTATTAATTTTGCTAAATATCAATTTAAATCTAATTAAACCTATTGCTGCCCAATTGTTGTGCGTCTAGCTAAATCCTTAGGTAAAGTGCACCTGGTACCAGCTCTGTGCGGAGCCTGTAGGTAATTAGCCAACATCAGACGCAGGCCTCATTCGCCGGATTGTCACGTAAGTTGCACAGCAATTTGTCTCTCTTTTATTTTCTGTTAAAATCCCAGGGTTTTGCATGGTCACGAGAATTACGAGTTTTATCGTCATACAGTCCGCTTAATATTATTGCAAAACTCATCATTTTTGGTCCTTCGAGCCGGATTTTAGTGGAAAGTGCCTTTTTTCGCGAGTTTTTTTGAGTAATTTTACGTGATTTTGCAAAATTTTGTATTTTTATTTTATTTTATTGAAGGTACTTGATTATTTGCCTTTGTTCATATTTTGTCGTGTTCTTGGTACGGTGGTTGTACGACGCCATCTTTTTGTCGCTTTTTCGTTGTCGTTATGTTGGCAGTACAACTTCCGTACTATAGATTATATAACCTCTAGGTGCCGTAGGAATTAAAGTCGCATGGTACACCTAGGAGTTACATTAGCTTCAATCACGTAAACATCACAACTATCTGTCAAAGTCAAAACGTCAACTTCAATTTTGAATGACGTTTTGATAGATGTCAGTTCGTGTTGTTGTTTGTTTACATTTTTCGTATCGTACCTACCTAGGTACATATTGTATCACTGTTTTGTTTTACAAGAATTTTTCGTTGGTTTAGTTTATCTTTGAAACAAAATGAGTGAATCAGGTAGTGATAATGAACCCGTAAGTGTGGATGCCTTTCGTGTCGCGCGGGATTACTGTGTTATGCGTCTGGAATATATTGAAAGTTCGGACTTGTTAGGGTATACGGAGTCCGACTTTAAAGACATAGAAAAAGATTTCCATGATGCACAATTACGAATCCTGAGGCCACTAACACGGGCGCAACGTCTCAAGGAATATGAGGTTACCAGAGAATTTGAGAATCGTCTGAAATCTGTAAAAAATAGGTTAAGACTTGATGCACAATGCAAACAAACCGAGAGTAAACCTGTAGTTTTTGAAAGCATGGCTAAATTACCTAAAATTTCTATAAAACCTTTCGATGGAAAATTGGAAAACTGGGTGTCATTCAAGGAGCTTTTCGACTCGTTGATTCATAATCGGAACTCAATCAGTGATGTTGAAAAGTTGCACTACCTTTTGACTAGTGTGCAAGGTTCCGCTTATGAGTTAATTAAAAGCTTTCCTTTATCTAGCGACAACTATATTCATGCTTACGAAACGTTAGGGAATTATTACAATCGTAAAAGACAAATTGCAGTTTTATATTATGAAAAAATGTTGCATTGTGAATCAGTCAAAAATAAAAATGATTTAGAAAGAGTGTTCCGAACATTTAATGAAAATTAAAATATTTTGTCGAAATTTGGCCTTCCTGATCAGAATTTCATGCTGTATTATTTGTTATGGTCAAAATTGGATGTAGCTACTCGTGAATCATTTGAATTACAATTGACTTCAAATATCGATGTTCCGAAGTTTGATGATTTGAAGAATTTTATTGATAAACGAAGCAAAGCTTTAGAAAATTCAAGCATCAAGCCGATGAATATTAAACCATTGACTAAAAATAAGGCAGCATTTGTTGTTTCGAATCCCTCGTGTGTCTTTTGTACTGAACGACACGGTCTTACCAGTTGTAGTGAATTTTTAAAACTTAATAATTTTGATCGTTTTAAGTTTGTAAAAGAAAACGGTCTATGTATCTTGTGTTTTTCTAATTCTCATAAAGTGAAAGTTTGTCGTGCTTCTCGTTGTAGTGTGTGTAATTGTTCACATCACACTTTATTACATTTCACTAAGAACATAAAACCGCCTGCACCCACTGAAACTGGTAACACTCTGCCTAGTGGTAATGTAGGCAGCAGTAACAGTAACACGGTGTTAACTTCATTAAATTGTGAAAATACTATTTTGTTTTCGAATGCAAAAATTTTAATTAGGGATAGTTCTGGTAACTTCCAACCTGTACGTGCACTCCTTGATTGTGCAAGCAGCTGTAATTTCGTCTCGGAATCCTGTGCAAATATGCTAGGATTTAACATTTGTCGTGGCCAACATGCCGTTCATGGTATTGGAAATTCTGTTGCTCAACCGTTTGGCTTACTATTGTGTGAAATCAAGCCGTTTGGTAAAACAACTTTGTCGTCGAATTTTAAATTCGAATCTCTCGTTTTGTCGTCGATATGTGCTGATCAACCTACCCAATTCGTCGATTCTTCGAGGTGGTCTCACATAAAGAATTTGTCGCTTGCTGATCCTGACTTTGCTCGCCCAGCGCCAGTGGACATGCTGCTTAATGCAGATATTTTCGCGTCGTCGTTGTTACCTGGCTTGCAGCGAGGGGAGCCTGGACAACCTATAGCATTGAATACCGTCTTCGGATGGATCGTTATGGGTGAGTGTGACGGAAGTCAACTCACTTCAAACTCTGTCGTCTCTTGTCGTAATAATAAAAAACATTGTTTTTTCGTATCGAATCTTTCGCAAACCTTGTCGCTTGATGATTCCCTTAAGAATTTTTGGGAATTAGAGAATGTTAGTTCTCCGATTAAACCTTTCTTATCAAAGGAGGACCAACGTTGCGAAGATTATTACCGATCAAATTACTCTCGCAATGAAGAAGGTAGATTCGTGGTACCTTTACCTTTTGTCGATCCTGCGAATAAACCTACCTTTTTCAATTCTCGTGAAATCGCTCTTAAGAGATTTTTATCGTTGGAACGTAAATTAAATTGCAATCCTGAGTTCAAAAGGTCTTATGTCGAATTTATGGATGATTATGAGTCTCGTGGTCACTTAGAAGCAGTGGATCCTCCTCCTACTAGCGAGGGTCAGTTCTATTACATCCCTCATCATGGCATACTGCGCGACTTAGTCAGTACGCCTCTTCGCGTCGTTTTCGATGCCAGCGCCAAGGATACCAAAGGCGTATCGTTGAATTCCACTCTTCTGGCTGGTCCTAAACTCCAAACCAACATTTTCGATTTACTTATGCGCTTTCGTTGGCATGCCGTCGTCTTTACGGGCGACGTCAAACAAATGTATAGGCAGATTCTAGTTTCTAAAGAAGACGCTGACTATCAGCGCATCCTGTGGCGGCCTTCAGCCTCTAGTCCTATATGTGACTATCGCCTTAAGACAGTGACGTACGGTGTCTCTTTTGCACCATTCCAAGCCCTTCGTACTATGGCTCAGCTTGCCATTGACGCTACAAGTGTCTATCCAACTGGTGCTGCTGTTCTCGCTCGCGATATTTATGTAGATGATGTCGTCACGGGTGCCGCCTCTGTCGAACAAGCTCGCTCGATTCAGATGGAACTCACAAAAATATTGTCGTCTGGTGGTTTCCATCTGAGAAAGTGGACTTCCAATAGCAGTGATTTTCTAGAAAACCTTCCATCCTCTGACCTCTACTCACAGGATTTTATTAATTTTGATGAAATGTCGGATATATCTCTTAAGATATTGGGATTGCTATGGCAACCGCAATCAGATTCTTTTCGTTTTCTCGTAACTAGTACTCATCACGGGCGTTGCACAAAGCGCACCATTCTTTCTGAGATAGCCAGAATCTTCGATCCGTTGGGTTTTCTTTCGCCTGTAACTTTTTTCGCTAAGTACCTAATGCAGTTGCTGTGGACTTCCGGTGTTTCCTGGGATGAAGACATTCCGGAAAGCATTGGACTTGAGTGGCAGGAACTAAAAGCGCAACTGCCGTCATTGAGTTCTGTAGCTATCCCTCGTCGTATGATCGAAGAATTTGACGTGTTACAACTTCATGGATTTTGTGATGCGTCGGAGCGCGGCTTTTGTGCGGTAGTCTATTTTCGTTTGTTGAGTAAAAAAGGGGATATTGTAATCCAATTGGTTTGTGCCAAGTCTAAAGTTGCACCACTGCGTAAACTGTCGATACCGCGCCTTGAGTTGGTTGCAGCAGTTCTACTGTCGGATTTGATAGCGTCAGTCGTGGAGGCTTTAAAGCACTTTCACTTGATAAGTGAGATATTCGCATGGTCGGATTCAACTGTGGCGTTGACCTGAATAAAATCGTGTCCGTCAAAATGGAAAACGTTCGTGGCCAATCGTGTGAATCACATTCAAGAGATAGTGCCTCCTGACTCTTGGCGTCATGTCAGAACTGCTGACAATCCTGCAGACTGCGGGTCTCGTGGGTTACTACCTAGCGACTTGGTGAACCAAAGTTGCTGGTGGAACGGACCTACTTGGCTTAAGAATCGTAGTGAAACTTGGCCCAAATCAAATTTAGTCTTAAATAAAGATTTTGTTCATGAAGAACAAAAAATTGTCGTTCTCGTATCATCTAGTAATGATGATTTTGTCGAAAACCTTTTGAAACGGTTCTCTTCGTTTAAGACACTTCAACGTGTCTTAGCCTATTGCTTTCGGTTTGCAAATAATTGTAAACACAATATTGTCGAAAATCGTGTCGTCGGGTCATTACAGCCTTCTGAGATTGAAAGTTCGCTTAATTTTTTAGTTAAGTTTGTGCAAGAGAGTGTGTTTTCGTCAGAATTGGAGCTCCTGAAAAAGGGATCTTTAAATTCTCTTCCAAAGAGTCTTCGCAAATTATCACCTTTCGTTGATAAAGCGGGTCTTCTCAGGGTGGGCGGTCGCCTTGCTAATGCCAAAATTTGTTTTGGCGCAAAACACCCTCTTTTATTACCCCGCTCTCATCGCCTCACTTCTTTGATAATTCAGGAATATCATAGTCGATTCATGCGTCCTGGTGCGCAAACTCTTCAGAATCTTCTTGCACAAAACTTCTGGATACTGTCGTGTAAGCGTGCTATTCGTTCGGTAATTTCTAGTTGCGTTAAATGTTTTCGTGCTCGTCCTCAACTTGCCCCTGCTCCATTTATGGGAAACTATCCATCGTACCGAGTTAATCAACTTAAATGTTTTTCGAATGCAGTCGTCGATTACGGTGGACCATTCAGTATAGCTCTCGGTCGTGGTCGTGGTGCCAAAACCTTTAAAAGTTATATTTGTGTTTTCGTCTGTACCTCTACCAAAGCTATACACATAGAGCTCGCTTCCGAATTGTCAACTGAAGCTTTTCTCGCCTCTTTGCGTCGTTTTATCGCTCGCCGTGGTCGATGCAGCCATCTTATCTCCGACCAAGGCAGAAATTTTATCGGTGCTAGTAACTATCTTGGTTCTCTTATGAAAAAGGCCGCGGAGTCCCAGGAGATTAAGTTCTCATTCAGTCCTCCTGGAAGCCCCCATTTTAATGGCCTTGCAGAAGCCGGAATCAAGTCAGTAAAGACACATATCGCTCGTGCTATAGGTACACAGCGTTTAACATTCGAGGAATTTTATACAGTGTTGACTCAGGTAGAGGCGATGTTGAATTCGCGTCCGCTAACGCCTCTTAGTTCGGATGCTAATGATCTTTCAGCTTTAACTCCGGGACATTTCCTCACGTTGGAACCTCTTTCGATTATGCCCGAGGACAAGCTCATAAATTTAAGTGTTAGCGTTCATCAACGTTGGAAACTTATTCAAAAAATCCATCAGTCCTTCTGGTACCGATGGCAAAGTGAATATATACATACACTACAGCAGAGAGCAAAATGGAACAAAACACATCATAATCCTACCATTGGAACAATGGTGCTTGTTGTTAATGAAAATTTTGATCCTCTGAAGTGGCCATTAGGTCGTATCGTTGCTCTGCATCCTGGTGCAGACGGGATTTGTCGCGTAGTTACGGTAAAGACTGCCGTCGGGCAGTACAAAAGACCTATCATTAAAATTTGTCCTTTGCCAGTGGCAAATGACTCTTAGTTTTTGTCGAATATAAAATTTGTCGTTCACATAGCTCTTGTTAAAACAAAGCTCTGTAGTTTAGTTGTCGTTTTGTTGATAGTTTATATACTGCTTCTATAAGCATTTTCTGGTAGTTTTAAGTATTTATCGTTATCGTTGTCGTAAATATCTCGGCATTTAGGAGCATGCCGTCGCATTTAGGTGAGCGGAATGTTCAATATTGCTAAATATATTTTAAGAATTAGTAGAAATTACTACATTATTAATTGCAACACAGGTTGTCCTGTTAGAATTTCTAATAATGGCAACCCTGTGTCGAGTCGAAAAATTGTCGGTGTGGTGGGTAGACGCTTTATCGTGCGAAAGTGTTCGCTAATTAGATTTTGTCGTAAGAACCAAAGGCAATGCGTCAAGAAACCTATGAAATTATTAATTTTGCTAAATATCAATTTAAATCTAATTAAACCTATTGCTGCCCAATTGTTGTGCGTCTAGCTAAATCCTTAGGTAAAGTGCACCTGGTACCAGTTCTGTGCGGAGCCTGTAGGTAATTAGCCAACATCAGACGCAGGCCTCATTCGCCGGATTGTCACGTAAGTTGCACAGCAATTTGTCTCTCTTTTATTTTCTGTTAAAATCCCAGGGTTTTGTATGGTCACGAGAATTACGAGTTTTATCGTCATACAGTCCGCTTAATATTATCGCAAAACTCATCACAAACTATTTTTTTAAGGATTAGCACTGACACATTTACAAAAAAGTAAGTGATAAAAAATTAAATAGATACCTACCTAGTAGTTTTCTTGCAATGGACAGCTCCTGAATACACCTTAACAAACACTCTGATGTAGAAGTCTGCAGAAATGCTAAGCAGAGGCACTATGTATCGGCTGTATCTGTTTGCATGTTGCTCTATGCACTGCAACATTATCCTTAATGCCTGGAATATAAAGTAGAAAAAGGTATATAGCAAAGTAGAAGCAAAAAAAAAAAATTTAACCTGACGGTTGTCGGTCGTTTGATGTCGGTTTTTCAACGCGAGTCAAAGGGCTTCCCTCGCAGATGTCTTGCGAGGCGTCACGAGTGTACCCCTGTACACACTCGGGGTTTGAGGCTGGACCAAATGTCGACATTTTCTATTTATTTTTCACATATGCTTTATCTGAATGGAACTTATTGTTAATGTAGTACATTAATTTATATGTAAGTAAATATTGATAATTGATTTAATTAGCTGAAATAATGCAAAGAAACATCAGCAGCAAGTTCGACGTTTTCGGCCATCCTCTCGGAATTCACTACTCCAAATGAGCAACGAGAGATCTGCGAGTGTGTAGATGGTGTGCCTCGCACTCGGGCTTGTCTGCCGAATGTCTCGGGCGAGAGCTTTCGGCAAGTGTGTACAGCCGGCATTACAATACTACTGAGTATGCTATTGTCGTTGGATTCGCCATTAGCCAGTCACAGGTAAAAGGCATTTTGGACCAAAGTTTATGCTTAAATCATCTATAGACACGTAAATGTGAAGACAGGGAGTTCATCTACCATCTTTTGCTGTTTATATTAATTTTTAAAATTAATTGTTATTATAATAATCTTATTATAATAATCTTGAATGTCTGGCATTTTTAATCCACTCAGTGGTGGATATGTGGGAATTTCATAATCTTTATCCAGTGGACAACTTTGGTGTCAGAAATCAAGCTGCTGAAGGCATCTGATGTAAATTAAATACTGTCATTCTTTTTTGTAGCTATTTTGTGTTGTTGTCCACTGTTGGCCGAAAGCCTCCCCAATTTCCTACCACACAACAAATTACAACATTAAAATCATTAACTTACCATTTCATGGCAAGACTTTGTTTTCAAGCTCACAGCACCGTATTTACAATAACAAGTCTCCGGCGAGTTTCCAGCAAGGACGGCCATGTCTGTCGCGGTCACCAGTAGAAGCCCTCCGTCCTGCACGCTCTGCACCGCTGAATCTAAGAAGATGGACGGACAGCCATAGGGATCCAAGTCTATGGCGGAGAACCGAAGAGATGTATGTTTGTGTTTATACATGAGCATGCTGGAATTAAAGTTTTAGTAAATTACAAAGATGTTTGTAGAAACAAATAAATCGAGTCCAATACAATACAAAAACTCTTTATTGCACAACAAGGATACATTGTTAAATACAAGCAATTACAAGAAAAATAACCCTTATACCCTTATTCATAAAAATTTACAAACATTTGTTAAGCCTAGTTTAACTAAAATATGTTCTGCCTCATTCTTTCACGTCAAATTATTGTTGTGAGAGAAAGGGATTAAATATATGTTAGTTAAACTAAGCTTAACAAATGAATGTTATGAATAAGGGGTCTAAGCTTTTGTGGATATTTTGAACTTGTTGTACAGCGCCCATTACATTCTAGTGGTGCAGCAGGAAAATTTTTTGCGAAAGCAGATTTAATAACAGGAATAATACAGTAGAGTCCGTTTATAATGACATCGAAAGGAATTGACAAACACGTCATAATAAGCGGACGTCATATAAAGCGTTATGTGAAATAAAAACTTTTTTTATGTAAATATGTAAGTATTTAAGTATTTTAATAGAAACATAGTACATAATTACATATGTATGTATACATACATATTAAATCAAAATCAAAATTGCACGTAATCAGCACATTATTATAATAACACATACAAGTGTATTTTTTACTGTAAGTAATCTATAATTTTTGTCTGCTTTTGTTTTTTCATTTTATTGTAAAAACAGTCTCTAATACTATTGTGTATAGAAGCTTCAACCGTCAATTACTCACTGAGATTCAAAACAAAAACGAGCCACGTGCCGAACGTCGTCGGGAATCAACGAACAATACCCCGAAGGTGTAAAGAATCATATAAATTAAACATAGATTAATAAATAATTGGTCTCGCGCGCTCGACTAGATACCGCGCTGTGAAGAAAAATCAGTTTCCAGAATGCGGCCACTTAATAGGAAAGTGTGTGTAAAACAATGTGCAAAGACGCACACTAGCGTCGATTATAGTGTTGCCAGCTACTTGACTGGTGCCCGACCAATGGGAAAATTATTAATTGCTGTGGTCTTGTTACGTATTATAAAAAGTAGCTCAGAAAATCCTTTAAAATTAAATTAAAATAAAACTGGCCAAGTGTGAGTCGGCTCGCATGTAGAGGGTTCTGTACGATTTTTTATTTTTCTCCATTTGGACCTCCTAAACAAATTTAATATTATCTCATAGGTTTTCCTGTAATTTATGAATCGAATTCCGGAATCGATAGTTTCGGAGATACGGTAGGGGAAATGGTTAGGTTTTGTCTACTTTATTTTATAATTCTAATATAGAATCCTAAAATTGCAAAAAAACATTCTTTTGATTTATTATTACACAGTACAGTATGTTAAACGTTACTTTAATTTTCTATTTAGCTTGGTGCTAATTGATTACTGACCTCTTTTTAGTTGTAACCCGGGTTTAAATACAGATAAATAAATAGACATACACATCCTATTACTATTATAAACGCGAAAGTTTGTAAGTATGGATGGATGTTTGTTACTCTTTCACAACTAAACCGCTGAATTGATTTTCATGAAATTTGGTACGGATATAGTTCAAGACCCGGAGTCAAACATAGGCTACCTTTTGACGCAGGCGGAGCTGCGGTAAACATCTTGTACATACGAGTAGATATTATCATGGCCTTTTTCCATACAGTAGTGTTGCCGGAAAATACATTACACATCGAATAATAATCGATTCTTTGATAGTTGAAAATATAATCTAAGGTATCGATAGTGATCATATATCGATATTGATACTATTGATAATATATTTCTGTAATTTTTTTCTGTATGAGTTGAATGACGATGATTTGTGTTATGCCCGCTGTACATCCCGCCACCGAGTTCCGGTATATCTGTATAGTATCGGTGCCTGAAATGCTTGGTATTGTTGTTAATCCATTAATCGATTATTTTTCATAAATTCTCAAAAATTAATACTACAGATTAGATTATATCGATACTACAGATACATAATCGGTTAATAACCAGTGATATAAACGATTACCTTTGTTGATTAAATCGATATAATTTATATCAACCCATTTCAATAATCGACTAATTGTTTGATATTGCAGTTAATAATCGATTAATTGTCAAAAATCGATTAAATTTATTATATCAATACTTTCGATATCCTAGATTATTTAAAAAAAAAAACAAATTCGATTAATCAATTATCCGGCAACAATACCCTACGGGGTACCAACTACCTAAAGGCCATATTTAGAATGTTGATGGGCGTAAAGTGGAAATGGAATCAAAATAGTGATAGGTTGCTAGTCGCATCGCCTACTGATAGGTATGGTTCTTCGATTTTCGCCCACTTCCTCGGCCGGCTTATATAGTCTGCGCGGGAAGAGAAGCAGTAGTACATTCCACGTATTTACTTTTCTCCCAGATCAGCATTAAAGAAATAAGATGTTAAAGACAGACAAAATTGTCAGTAAAGTCAAAATCACAGTCACATCCCTCTTTTGGAGTCGGGAGTTAAAAAACAAAATATCTAAATAATAAAAATCGAAACCTCGGGGAATTTGGGATTATTTAATACACGGCAACATTGAGCACCGAGCGGTACTTCTCGCCATATTACGGGTTATATTATTTTCGTGAGTAATTTATGTCCATATTTCGAAATAATACAATACTTATTGATGGTATGTAATACCAGTATCTTCCTTATTTCTTTTAGTATTATTCTTACACAGTTTGACTACGCAAACTGCACATTTTTCGTCTACTTTTACATAAAATTTTATATTTATCTAGACATCCAACTCACTCATCGGTCGCGGCATGACTGACGCGGGTATGCCGCAACCATGCCAATTTCGGCATGGTTTTAGTTGCGAATTTATGTAGTATGCCGACGGTATCTAGTCGTAGCGCAGCGGAGACCAATTATTAATCTATGAAATTAAACTACATATTTTAATACGGTTTTTATCGCGTTTATTACTTATTTATTTACACCTGACGTTTCAAACACTTTACAGCGTTCATGGTTGCAGGCAGACTAAGTTAACATTTGTCTTTGATGTCATAAGATTACAAAACTACCGCCTGAAATTTTTATTGGGATCTATTCCGATTCACGCAGTATTGGCTCACAGTATCTAAGGGTCTTGCAGTCTGCTTCCGAGTTTGCGATTTTATTAAGTTAATGACTGGGTCCCAAGCTGGCGGTACCTGCCATCCATCCTCTCTATTGAAATTAGGATGTTTTTTAATTTCAATAGCTTCATGTAACATCCTTGGAATGAATCTGTTTTCTTTTGCAAGGACTTGAGGATTATCAAAACGATATTTAATGAATAACAATCGCGAAAAGATAAGAAATCATTATTGTAAAGAATCATGTCGGTCATTATAACCGGACATAATTTATTAAAAATGGGTCATAATAAGCGACATGTCACTGTAAGGGAAGTCATTATATCCGACTTTTTTATAAAGAATTTTATATGAAAACCAAACTTCGTAGTGCAATTACGTCATAATAACCGGCTGGTCAATATAGGCGGAGTCATAATAAACGGATTCTACTGTAGATATCATTAACCAAAATTGCTCTTAGTAGGTCATAAACCAATAAAGTTCACTGAAATTATTTTGATATACTACTTTAAAAATATATTTAAATAGTTCAGTTAGTATAAAAAAAACATTCTTACAGTTTGCAATCATATTTTTTTTTTACTTGTGTAAATTACAATATACAGATAGGAAGAGACTTCCATAATAACAATTGATTTGTTTATTTAACTTCATTACAATAATGTAAATAAATAATAAATAATGGACTTAAAGCTTAAAGGAAGGAGGACAAAATCTTATTTTTACAATGTTGGGGATGAGCGACTAAGTCATTGCTGGAGGCAAGGGGCGCGGGGCGGTCCTCACGTGACTTACTAGGCGATACACCCGGCCCATTGACATAATATTGCTTTGTAAATTTGCCAGTATCTCGATTATACCTAATTAATTTGTACAATCCACTTTTATTCAATAACCCAGAAAGTACTATAGGATTTACCTAATGATCATCTAGAGATTTTCATTAAACTTACCAAGCATCATCATGGCTTGTTTCTATGAGATGTTCCACCCCATTGTGCACAATATTAGCCTTTATGGTTTCCACAGCTTTCTGAGACAAGTCATTGGCCACTATTTTGCTGACATTTGGCACTTCCTTTGCATAGCGGATACTCCTTAAGCCAGTGGCAGAGAGAGCTTCCAATATTGTCACTTCTGCCTGGAAAATCATCTCAATCAAAAATGAATCTGCCTCATTGTCATACATCGAAACTCAATAATCAGTTTGGTTGATGTTTTTTCATTGTCTTTTCATAGCAATCTACTGGACTGGACATATATTTTCAAAACAGAGGAAAATTTAGTTCCACTTCTGTTTTCAAAATTTAAAAAATAGGTAGACTTTGGGTTCCAAAGAAAGCAGCTGAGGATACAAAAATTAAAAAATAACCTTAGTTATGCGATAGGGTAACAGACTGCAGTAACCTAGACCTAAAGTGCTGTAAAAGTGTGGATATACAGAGACCATCTTAGCATTTCAACTACAAGTTTGTTTTAGAGCCTATGGTGTAAAGATCGAAAAAAAATATATGATGTCATACATCGAAACTCAATAATCAGTTTGGTTGATGTTTGGTCTCTATAAAATAAAAGGCTTGTATTAATATTTAGTATTCCTTGCCAGAATATTATCTCCCAATAGATTACAGTGTAACGCGACATTGTGTATATTATTGATGATGATTGAGGGAACAAATATAAATAATAATAAATAAATTACTTCACAAGTATCTCCAGTCTTTTCTTCATTCTGGTCAGATTGTTTTTTATTTTTTAACTTCTGTTCTCTTTTAGCCTGTTTTTCAACCTTATAATCCTTGATAAAGACTGTAAGAACAGCAATACTCAGATCCCTGTTAAACTCTTGTACTGGGTTATAGAATACTTTTTCACTGGTTAACTGGATACGAGCCTGACCCTCGGATATTGTTTTGTTAGTGGCTGAAGTCTGATCTGTTTCTGTCTCCATTTTCATAATATGCTGCACCTAAAATGACACATTTAATTTATTTTGAACTGATTTTTAGAAACTACTGTATAATTTGTTGGTTATGTTTATCATAACATTATGTTTTAAGTAACTGGAGCAGTTTGAAAATATATTTTTGAACTAACTTGGAACAACAGTTTAAATGGTTTTGAATATCGTTTAAGTAACATAAAATTGAAATTTATTGAAAAGTTTACAACAGCAAAGCATTTCCATTTTACTTTTCTAAGCAACACGGCAAAAACAAGAAATATCACAGCGAACGTCCAATCACAGCTTAGGATATTACAAACGCACTTTTTGACAACTACCCTGCTTCCCGTACTTCATCTCTTTGCCCCCGGTTATCCCAGGGTTATCCAATCCACAAACGTCCTAGTGCGACCACACGAGGCCTCTTTGCTATTACATGTTTTTCTAAAATAACTCATAAAGGCCATGTGTGGTCACACCATCAAATGAAAAGCAGAAAACTTACACCCGCATTCTTAAACCTTTACTTAAACTCGACTCAACCTTACTCCACCTCATTAGTATGATTAGTTGTCACAAGCTTCCTTGACTTGACATAATTTTTCATTGGAGGTGAGTATCGAACTGTCAATTATAAGGTTGGTCGAAAGGTACCTTGAGGCGGTCTCGAAAGTGGTTATAAATCAGATATTTGCCACATTTTGCCTCGTTAACTACTTAATTTGTTTATTTTTTACTCTATTCTTTTGTATTTTACAACTTTTGTGCTTCGGATTGTTATTATAACCTGTATCTTTCCTCATTGGAGTTTGCTCAAGCAATCAATTAAGAATGTCATTTTCAAGGAAAGTTAGAGGACTTCCTTATGGCGCCCTCGAATGAGTTTGAGTGAAGGACGTTCTTAAGGTTATGTTTAAGAATACGGGGGTTAACCTAAATTTTTAGTTAAATTATTTAGTATTTTATTATTTTTATAAATTTTGTGTTATCTTTGTTTTCAGAAACTGATGTTGTACTAGATCTACCTGCCGAATTTCAGCTTCATAGGTGTGTTAAGTGACTTACTGAATACCCGTGACTCTAATGAAAATCATCGATAACAGCACCCCAGTAGTTTTTGGTATATCGTTATTTAAAACAAAATAAGTGAGTGAACTTTCGCGTTTATATTTTTACTGATTTAGTTTTAATTTATGGTGGTTTTACTTTATTTCTTAAGCATTTAATTTTAGGTAATTTTAGTTTCTTTTTATTAATTTACTTAGTATTTGAGAGATCATAAGGGTACTATTATGAAAATTTGAATGATTTAGATCTGGATATCTATTAATTAATTGTACTATATTAGGATTTTACTGTGGGATTTTATTACATGTTGTCAAACGAGTACATAGACATAGGTAATTTTAAAATAATCATTCATTCACATAGTGCAGGGGGCTTACCATAAACTTTAACAAAACCATGATGGTTTTCGCCCATCTTGTTTTAAGCTTAAAATAATATTGTTCCAAATCGTACCATGAACTTTTAAAACAAGATTGTTGTATTCCTGCTTAGAGTTGTGAAAGAACGAATGATTTGTCTATTCCCTGGCGATTGTGAGAGCGAGACTCCGCTATATAATTCGTATAGCTGCATCACTTTTACGCAGTGTTCCGATTGACTCTCGTTACGAAATATTGAATTTTAAATTTAATATATTATTAAATTCAATATTTTAAATTTAAATGTGTGTTTTTAAAGTTGATTATGTGTTCAAAATATATAAAATACATTTATATTATAAAATTTCAATTACAACAAATAAAACATGAAATTTGGGTTATGATTACAAACGAAGCTGTGCACGCAAATGAGATTCGGAACATTTTTTTACGTCTTATAAAGACAACTGACAGTTCACGCGCAGCCACTCAAAAGGTCTCGCACTGAGTTTGTTTAGATAAAAATATTTTAATAATAGCTTTGGCTAATTCCAAGTAAGTTAAATGCGGGGTCCAGATTCACAGGTTTTTCTCGAAAGAGAACTGTGAATGGGGACAGCGTTCTCGTACTCCTTCCTTTGTTGAACGAGGGTCCAGCAGTAACAGAGGAGCCTGCATTGTCGCTAGCCTAGCCTATCATGTCTTGTGGAAAAAATAGTAAAATGTCTATTATTTTTTTTTTACATTCATCATCATCATTTCAGTCGCTGTCAGTCCACTGCTGGACATAGGCCTCTCCCAATGATTTCCAAAATGATCGGTTGGCAGCAGTCTGCATCCAGCGTTTACCTGCGACCTTTTTCAGGTCATCTGACCATCTCGGTGTGACCGTCGGTGGATGTCCAACGCTACGCTTACCGGTACGTGGTTGCCATTCGAGAACCCTTCTGCCCCTTCGGCCATCGGTTCTCCGCGCTATGTGCCCCGCCCACTGTCACTTTTTTATATTAAGTTACTAAAATAATTAAGATGTTTTTATTTTTAGGTTTCTGTCTAACGGCTTGCTCTAAACGACACGGCGACATTGAGTCTCTTAGAAAATCTCTGGAGCAGGCGAAATTTCCCATGGCAACAGTGCGTGAATCCATAGATTCATGGCCAGACAGATTAAAGGCCTTTAAAAGCCAAAGGTGGCCACTTTAAACAGAATATTGTTTTTTATTTTTTGCTGAGGCTAATAAATATGTACATATAAGTTTTAGTAATATTGCATTACTTCATTAAAAAATGCATTTTTATTTGTAACAGAACTTATGGCCGGACGAGGTATACTTAAACAACATCATGTAACTAACACAAAACAAATCTAACACATAATAATGAAAGATTCAACACACACAGTCGCACACTAATGGTTTTTTGCACAAAGTTAGAATTTACCTTGTTATTTGTAACACAAGATCATTGAAAGAATCACACTCAACATGAAAAAAGTTTTGTTTCCATCACATCCGACCAACTTTTTCAAGATCGCTAAATTTGACGTAAAAACAACATTGCTAACTGTCAAATACTGCTCATGGTACGAAATTGAATGAACAATTTACTGTGACGTCATCAAAACTGCTAGGAAATGCAAGCTTAAAGTAATATTGTTTTTTACGTGTCATGGTACGAATTTCGAGAGTAATATTAAAATAATACTGCTATAAGACATTATGGTAAGCCCCCAGGTAATGTAATCAATCAACCATGTAAGTAGTATCACAGTAGTTCGGAATCGCCTCTCGGCCTCTGACGCGGAGACGGTTATTTCAATTAATGATTTGTAAAACTTTATTGTGTTAAAATATTATGTTACTTTGTTAGTTTTAATGTATTTTTTATCTTATGTGTATTGATTGTTATCAAACGATTAAATATGTCAATAAAAGAATGGTTTATAAAAAAAGGTGAAAAAATGGTTTTAATGTGTTTTCATCCTATTAAAGATGATATTTCATATTATCCTTCAGGTCATCTTGAGGGATAACATGGAATATCATCTCTTTCTTGGACTTACTAATCTGAAACAAAAAAAAAATAAACCTTATACTTCGTCTCCATTGCCTAAACGCTTTAAAAAAAAATGTCAGCATTTTTTTTCTGTAGCTTTAAAAAAAAAATCTTGACGATATGTGGCATTGTATTCCGGTATTACCCAATACCCACTTAAAATGTACTGAGCTTGCCCGTCTGTATTTAATATAATGCCCGTAGTAACCCTTTAGTTTGTGCTAAGAAAATACTACAAAATATAATTTTACATCTAATACTATCGATAGTATCGATACTATAGATATTTTTTACTATCGATAGCCAACTATGCTACGATAGTATTGCAGCCATAATGGATGTAATGCACAGACTTATAAGACGATAAATATGTCTGTGATGTAATGAGCCAACTTTAAAGTACGACAATTATTTATTATTATTATTAATTTCAGTTTTTATCACGCCTAATATACTTCATATACTTATTTGTAATTATGTAACCATAAAAAATATACTATTATTTCCAAAAAATTTCATCATTCCTGATGTTTTGGGAACATTTGTTTTGGTTCCCGGGAATATTACTGAGACCTTTCCCCTTTAAATAGGAATTTTCCTAATATATTAGGGAATGTTCCCGCATTTCTCGGAAAAGTTCATTAAATGCTTGGAAAATTCCTCAGAATACTCGGGAAAGTCCTTAAAATCTTCGGGATGGTATTTATTTTGATTGAGAAGGTTTCTAAAACGCTCAGGAAGATTCTTGAAATGTGTAGGAAGGTTCCTACATTTCAGTATGTTCCGCAATTCTCAAGAACGTTTCCAAATGCTTGGGAAGGTTCATTAATTGCTTGGGTTCATTAAATGTTTAGAAAGTTTCTCAAAATGCCCAGGAAGATCTTCAAAACTTCGGGAAGGTTCTCAAAAATGCTCGGGAAGGTCTTTAAAACCTCGAGAACGTTCTCAATATGCTCGGGAATGTTCATAAGTAGGGAAGGTCCCCAAACTGCTCGGGAAGGTTCTCAAATTACTCGGGAAAGTTTCCAAATTACACGGAAAGTTCCAAATTGAAAATATTGCTAGCTATGACCATGATATTGGAAGCTTCATACTTAACCCTTGGCCGTAACTTTGGTTGACTTACAATAGTATCGAAAAATTACTGGCAATGGATAGTGTATCGATAGTAGTATCGATATCCTGAATAGATAACGAAGGAGAAAAAAGTTCCGCAACGCTAAACTTTCTTCAACTTTTTTGACATTTGATTTGTTTTTTTAGTAATGGGTTTTACGACCATGGATCAAGTCCTTTACAGCCCTCTTTCTTAATTTTTCTATCTTCTTCAGTCCAATAGTTTGATTCTATCAAAGCCTAGTTAAGTCTAGTCGCTACCATGGACTTAATAAATTAAACACGACTGAGTACTTCTGCAAATTTGCATGGAGGAAGGCCAAGCCAAGCGAGATTGAAATAGTGGAGGAATTCAGCCAAAAACCCATTCTGTTTTAGTGCTGTCATCTTTTAATGTTTCTGTCAATGTCACATGTGTCAAGTCAATCTGAATTCTCAGTTCAGTTTCGATAGTTGGTTTCTTTCGGCCTTTTTTCTTGAATAGTCTCGATTAATAACCTTTTTGTTCTTATTATTATCAATAATAAATGAAAAGTAATATTTAAACCTTTCACATTTATTTAACTGCAAACAACATGCACTTCGTTAGGTTAGTTTTGAGAACAAACTCATATCACAATCCGAAATTAAAATTGTCTTCTGCAAGACTAGCCCGGAACTTTTCGCGATGGAAACCTGTAGAAGCGAAAGGGAGACTGTTGGGTAACAGTATTTTGACACGGAATACTGCTGCTTGTAGCTGCAATGTGAACTATGCCCCGCCACTGAGTTCTTGGGGTGCTAAGTTATATTCTACAGCAAATAAGGGGGAACCGCCAGAAGAAGACCCGGAAATAAAGGATGATACTCCATTATTTTCGAGCCACCTGCCAGCGACTGTAGCGGTGCCTGAAGTGTGGCCTCAAGTTCCTGTTATAGCCATCAACAGGAATCCAGTGTTTCCACGGTTCATTAAGTTGATAGAGGTATTTAGAATTATTGTTTTCTACTGCCAGTCATGATTTTCTCTTACTTGTAGGTAACATTTTCAATATCTAGTAGCTGAATAGAGGAGGATTGAAAAAAGCCAACTAAAAAATCATGAAGATATCTCGGGTCATAACAACGTAACAAACTGTAACTAAAACTCCTAATCATGATTCTTTTATCTCTACATAGCACCAATAACAAAAATGTAACAAGTAGATCATTTCAAAAGGTGATGTAATATGTCGTAAACCTAGTTAATCGGTATTACAATGATTGGCAATTTTTATGCTAACTACTAGGTACTTTGTTACACATTGTGGATAAGTTATAATTTTTCTGCTTTCATGAGGATGCTTAATAAAAAGATTAATAATTTATAGTTGAACAGTACAGTGATTCAACAGTATGAAAGTAGGCTCAGAGCTCGAAAGCACCCAACTGAGGATGTACAGATTAGTAATGTGCCAGATCGTCAAAAATGTAGATCTGCGGATACGGATCTGAATATGGATATTTGGTGTCAAGATCCGCAGATACGGATACGGATACAGATCTTAACTTTCTTACACAATCAGAGTCGGTGCGTGTGATCTTGAGTTGAGACATGTTTCGACTTGCATTGTGCGGCAGCGAGTCTTTTGTTTTGTTTTAGTTTAATGTGACACTGGGCAGCATAGATAACGCTTGTGTTTGGTATTGGTACATGAGTTTAAAAAAATGTCTACAAAGAAGTTTAGTAATGTAATTTGGAATAATTTTGTGATAATAAATGATGAATATGCAAAGTGTAAAATTTGCACCTTAAAGAATTTTATCTATAAATTTAAAATTAATAAGGTAAATAGATCTGTAAAAGATCCGCCAAAAAGTAACGACACGGATACGAATCTTTCTTCTGCCTCAGATATCCGCTGATACGGATACGGATTGCCGGCACATCACGTATAGATTCGTTTGTTAGGCCTCCCCCAAATTAAGGGGTTATTGCCATACTTGCCACGCTTGGCAGGCAGGTTGGTTAGATGTATAGATTATAACAGCTTAAACATTTGTAAAAGTCACATTATCTTTAAATAAATATTTTCAATTTGTTATAAGGTGCTTGTATTGTTTGTTACTCATCTTAGATTAATTCATAGATCAAAGGTTTTTCAAAATCTCACTTTCTACAGCTACAAGTCTTTTCAAATGATCAAAATTTTTTCTATATAAGAAAAAACTATTGTGTTATAATTGGGTTTTAATTAGTAAAGTAACAGATGTACAGGTAGTCACATAAATAATATTTATCTATTTTATCTTTATAGACTGGCAGTTGTTACAGCTGTTGTGTCTATATCAAGCAGTGTCTAGTCATTTCACAAAAAAATCTTACACTTAATTGGTATGTATACATCATAGTTATAATTTTCATTAATTTTCAGATCTCGAACCCAGCATTAATAGACTTAATAAGACGTAAAGTGAAATTAAACCAACCATATGTCGGCATATTCTTACGGAAGAAGGAAGACGAGAAATCTGATATTGTGTCTAACTTGGAAGATCTCCATGATGTGGGAGTATTTGCACAGATTCACGAGATGCAGGATATGGATTATAAGTTGAGGCTGGTGGTGATGGCGCATCGCAGAATTAAGATAACGGGGCAGTTCATTGAAGACGAGATTGAGACCGGACCAGCAGGTGAGATGTGACATCTTTGTTTGTTTGCTATACTAGAAAACCTTCTGCAAATTGATTGAATTAATGTTTAAAGTTGATAAGGACTAGAAGGCAGCAACAGGGCACAAAAATGTGTGGAATGGAAACAAAGAGAGTCTTTTGCTCAGTAGTGGGACGTAAATAGACTTATTTCAAAAAAAGGTAAATTACTTCTTAAGAATTTTCGTTATTGGTAGCAGTAGACAAATTAACCAGCTCGAACTTAGCTCTGTTTCACCTATAACCTACAATAATAACGTTATTCCTTTTCGTAATTCTGTAAAAAACTTAGGTCTCCATATTGATGTCACACTCAGTTGGACTACTCATGTGGCTGAAATCAGCCGCTCTATTAATATTGTTCTTCAACAGCTGAATCGTCTCAGAAATTTTCTACCTATTAAAACGAAGATTCTTTTGGTTCAAACCTTAGTTTTTCCAATTTTGGACTATGCAGATGTATGCTATCCGGACCTTAATCAAGATCTTCTAAATAAGCTAGATCGTCTGGTAAATAACTGCATCCGCTTCATATTTTGCCTCCGTAAGTATGATCACATATCGCCTTACCGCTCCGAGCTTAGATGGCTACAAATTCGTCAACGCAGAGAGCTTAGGCTTCTCTGTACACTCTTTTCGATCCTAATGAATCCTCAATCTCCTGATTATTTAAAATGTGATTTCAAATATTTATCCGACTCTCATGACCGTCAACTTCGCTCTTCTAATTCTCTCTTACTAAGTACTCCTCTTTTTCGCACCAGTTTTATGGCTAATTCCTTCACTTTACAATCTACTCGACTTTGGAATGCTTTGCCTGCTGATATTAAGGAAAGTCCTAACAAATTTTTATTTAAAAAGCGGGCTCGTGTGCACATTTTGGACTCGCTCAGTTAATGAAAACTTCTCAATGTGACTTGACTTCATCATTGGTATTTGTGTAGGTATATGTATATATATATATATATATATATATATATATATATATATATATATGTAGGTATATATTTAAAATGAAACAGTATTTGTGTATGTTTTATGTATGTTTACGTAGTCTATGAACTTAAGCTTTTGATAAAATTTGCTCTATAAGTAATACATTTTTTCCCCCTTAACTTTTTTGCGCCAAACTATCTTTCCGTTTCTCCCAATGGTTGACTGGTAGAGAATGCTCTTAGCATTAAGTCCGCCAATTGTTATAAGTATATGTGTACTTTGTGGAACAATAAAGTTTTAATAAATAAATTTTCAAAGAAGCGCAAGAAAATTAGTTAAATGACCTAAAGACAAGAAATTATTAATCTTACAACATTAGAGTGTCGCAGATTAAGAGGCAATTTGAAACATTCAAAATGCTGAGAGGACATTATGATGCTCAGTCAACACTTTTAAAAACATATTGGACAATTTTATAAACTCTCCAAACTTCAACATGCACACGCATCAGCTAATATAAGCTGCTAGTGTGTTCAAAAATAAATAAAATAAAAATAAATAATGTATTTTCTGTAATAAAACAGCTGAAGAGCATTTTTGTTTGAACTAAGGCAAGTTCTGATCTAACATTAATTCATCACCCAACAAGTTATACCTATGTAGTATCTTTTTTATGGAATTTTTTGTTTTTCTACATGTTATTGATTGCCAAAATATACTTTAACAGTTTAAAAATAAATAAATATAGTATAAGTATCTTAAAGCTTCACTTCTGAAATGATACCGTCATCATTTCAGAAATGAGGCTCAAGTTTCCTCTTTTTAACGTGGAGTTTGACGTTACCCGTGAAGAGTCAGATGCCGAGAGACGCCGGCGCAAGTACCGCAACACCAGAAAACAGAAGAGCGAGGAAGAAAAACCTCAGGAAGCAAAGAAACCAGCTCCTGACCAGGTCATGATGGTGAAGGTGGAGAATATGATGCACAATAAGTTCCAGCAGACCGAGGAAGTTAAAGCTTTGACGCAGGAGGTTATTAAGACCATCAGGGATATTATCAATTTGAATCCTTTGTACAGGTATTGTTAGTTTAACTTTAAATATATTCTTCGAAATCTCAGATAAATACATTACTGCTAATGGCAATAGAGAGTTTAAATTTTTAGGGTTATAACTAATTTTGTTTTATAAGACTTCTAATAAACTACTGATTAGTGGACAAAGAGCATATTATGATAAATGTTTAGACTTTTATGTGAAAAAGAAAACTATAAAAAATCGCGCTCGAGCAGACTCGCCGTCAATCAAGTCTTGATTGGTTTTAAAGAAATTCCTTGTTCATTGGACCTAACAAAGCTGTGATTTTTTTTCAGGGAATCCCTCCATCACATGTTGGCCCAAGGTCAAAGGGTCGTAGACAACCCGGTATATCTGAGTGACCTGGGCGCCGCATTGACGGGCGCCGAGCCAGCTGAATTACAAGCCATTTTAGAGGAAATGGATGTTAGTGAATCCCAGTTTTCATATTATTATTTTTTTCTCTCTGTAATGAATTGTTAACACTGGTAGACTGCCTAAAGCATTTTACTTAAATATGATTGTGAATAAGTTTCTCATGATCAGATATTTTCTGCTTCTTATGTAAGTAAACCTTTGCTCTAAAATGTATTCTACACTACATGAATACATTGAGTCACACATAAAGGTCCATTCAAACTGACGCGAACGCGCGCGACTTACGGGACGCCCACAGAAACAAGAATCTGTAGAAGTGCCGATTGCCACGCTGTATTGCGATGGCCGCCATTCTTTGCACCAGATACGATCCGGAGCAAAAGTCACCATTCTTATAGGCTATACCAGTAGTTCCCAAACTTATTTTTCTCGTGGACCACTTTCAAAATTTTACTGGTTTCGGTGGACCCCCTGCTGCTACATTTCTACCACATTCTTAAAGTCGCCAAAAAATAAAAATTGTGTCACTTCTGAGTTCTGTCCCTATATTTCGATATGTAAAATAAAAACGAAAAATGGTACATTTTATATCACTTTATTTATTAAAAGAATAGAATTACAAGAAAAAAATATTAAGGTAATATAGGTTCAGGTCATAATTTTAATTAATGGGAAGGATGTATCTGATGGAGTGTCAGCAAACGATCAATGTTTGGCTTTATTTTTGTGAGCAATAACCGCAAATCCCCCCGCTCTGTGATGTTTAATTTGCTCCTTTTTTTTGTTAAGAGGTTTGTAACGGCACTAAAACTCCTTTCGACAAGATATGACGAGGGAAAAGCTATTAAAAATTTCCTTGCGATTTCCCACAGTCCAGGATATTTTTCGGGTATTTCTGCTTGCAGCCAAAATGTTGGGTAGCCTTTTCTAAATTTCACCTTCAGCTCCTCATTAGTGCTTAGCTCGAGCAGCTCCTCTTGTAATACAACATTGGCCACTTCCGTTTCATCAAATGGATTTATTATCCATGGTGGTATATCCATCGTCAGTATATCTTCAAACCTGGTTTTGAAGTCATCATGCAGGGCACTTAAATGTTGACTGTAGGTATGGATATCCTCATCAATACATTCTACCTGCGACAAGTTTGGAAATTGAGAGAATTCGCGCCGACTAATGTTTTGCTTCATAAATTTCAATTTCCCAAGAAAAGCCGAAATTATCCCCTTTGTTTTTATTAAATTCAGGCTGTCCCCTTGTAACTGCAAGTTAATATCATTAAATTTTTTAAACAAATCTGTCAAATACGCAATGTCTGCTTTGAATTTGATCAAGTTTTCTTTTAAATCTGGATCTCTACTTTCTAAGAACTCTAATATGGAATCGAAAACAGAGTAAAATCTCGTTAAGCATGCACCTTTCGACAACCAGCGTACTTCAGTATGTAAGAGCAGTCGTTGGAAGTCTTCATCATTTTCGTCGCACAATTGAGCAAATAAACGTGTATTCAATGCATTGCTTCTGATTTTGTTGACAGCTTTTATTACAAAATGAAGAGATTGGTTCAACCTGTCACTTAAATGTTTTGCCACAAGATGTTGTCGGTGGATTACGCAATGAATAGCTGTAAGTCCTGGTATAATTCTTTTGAGATGAAAAACCCACGATATCGCCCGACCATTGCAGGAGCTCCGTCTGTTGCCACTGAAATAATGTTTGTAAATGGGATCGATTTTTCCGTAAAAAAATTACTCAGGACATTAAATATTGATTCGCCTTTAGTGTCAGTCTCCAAAGTTCTGGCAAATAGCAATTCTTCGTGAATTTCTTCCTCAACAATAAATCGGACATATGCCAATAGTAATGCTTCATTACTGGGTAACGTTGACTCGTCCAGTTGTATAGAAAAATGAGTTTTTTGCAGATGATTGCACAAAAAGCTTTCGATATCAGAGCTCATTTCATCAATGCGTCTTTGTACAGTATTGTTACTTAATGGAATTCTTTTTAGTACGTCAAATGGAGATTTGTGCAAAACAGTTTTTAAAACCTCTTCAACAGCGGGTAAAATTAATTGTTCTCCGATAGTGTGCGGTTTACCAGATTTTGCTATAAGTAATGAGATATTGTAAGATGCCCGCAAGCCATCATCGTTACTTTGAGATGTTGAAGCGAACATACTGTGCATGGTGGGTCTCTTTCCATATTTTTCTTTCAATGTTTGAAAATATTTTAAATCTTTACCTATTTTATCAGTATGACACCTTTTTAGATGATCTTCGAGCTTTGATGGTTTCATAGAGTCATTGCTCAAAACTTTGTTGCATAATAGGCACATGGGCAATTGTTTGTCTGCCTCTGATGGAACAAAACCATATTTCAAATAATCGACACTATATTGTCGACATTTTTTCTTTGCTGTAGCCATGTTTCGTGTCAGTTACCTTACCTGTAAAAAAAATGTTTTAGTAACCAAGTTTTTTTCTGAATATAGGTATCACACCGCAGCCTTTGTCAGCACGCGGAAATAGAATTACGGCTTGTAAAGGGACCAACTAATAAACCGCTGAGACAAATACAAACGTTTTCACAAAACGGTATCAATTTTAAAGTACATAATTTACCACTAATTTTTAATAGTATAAATAAAAATTAGTGTACTCAGTATCGAATACTGATCATATTTGTGTAGGAAAAAATAAACGTCGAAATCCCAAAATTGTCCATAAAAACGATAACTAACATTTTATTAAATCAATGAGTTCACGCGCTCCGTGTATTTGCGTATTTTTTGTCTGCGGCTTCATTGTTAAAACGTGACAAACAGGCATCGAAGTTCAAGCCCCGCCCTTTTCCCGTCGCCCGCGCACCGCTCGCTCTTTCCGAAAAGGAATAGTTTTGATAAAATAGTTACTTCAAAATCAATTTAACATGATTATGAAATTACTGTTTTATAAAATTAGTAGTTATTTGCAAGAAAAATTACAAAATTAATTGCTCTGCAATATTGCTTATTCGGCCTTTTTAGAGAGGCAGTGCTTCTCTCGTGAAAAAACAATTGAATAAAACGTGCTGTGTTTGTCTTCAAATCGAAAGAGGACAATTAAAATATCTGTAAGTTACTAAGTTACCTATCTATACAGGCCGTTGTGATCAACCGACTAGTACACGTAAACAAAATACTTAAGTACTATAACAAAAAAAGGTAGGTTACTTACTTTTCTCCGGCACTAGCAAACACAGATATAAATTTTCTCACAACTTTTTTCCAAATTCCGCCTTGTTTTCGAAATTCCGGAAACAAATGAATGCGTTTGGTTGCCTTTGGCATCAAGTATTTATAGTGTTGATCAAGTTCATGTCTGAACAAGCATTAAGCATTGTCGGGCGGATAGCGCTTTGCAAGTCTGTACACGAAATTGTACGTAATATCGAATACACAAGTTTGGACAAGTAACAGTCGCTTGCCTTATTAAAATATTATCTGCTTAGATAGGTACTTAAAACAATGTAGGTAGGCCCTTATAAAAACTATGCTTACATTTTTGCTCTTTACTATCAAAAGCAGATAAATTTTCGTGGACCCCCATTAACATCTTATGGACCCCCATTTTTTGTTCACGCCTACGTAGACCCCCAGCAAGTCTCCCGTGGACCCCTGGTGGTCCACCTGGACCACTTTGGGAATCACTGGGCTATACCATGGAGTAATTACAAAGAGGAGATGCAGAGATGGAGAACGTTGCCCCAATTTCCCATTTAATTTTTTAGCGTCCTGTCCCCAGCACCCCATGGTCTCAACGGCTATAGGAAAAAAAGTATAACGTGCTTCTAAAACACAATATTTGAGCCGCTTTATCCTTAGCAGCCGCCGCAACGCTGGCAGTGCGACCGAGATGACAAGCCGCGAACGTGCTCACACATGTGGCACAAAAATACAAAATATAATATATATATATTTTGTATTTCAATTATTATTTTCTTTTTCTAGATACCCAAAAGACTGATGATGTCTCTTTCTCTGCTAAAGAAAGAGTACGAGCTGTCAAAACTACAGCAGAAAATCGGCAAAGAAGTGGAGGAAAAAGTTAAACAACAACACAGGAAATACATATTGCATGAACAACTTAAGGTAATGATTGTCATTAAGAAAAGAGGTTTTCTCTTTAAACAATGCGTGGATTCCTCTGTATCATAATAGGGTTGTTTCTAAGGTCAAATTATAAAAAAATTAATAAAATAAAAAAATATTACCAGGATAGAATCATCATCATCCTAGCGTGTATAAGTTGTGCCGTCAGCTTACGCTTCGGATCCCAGGGTATGCTGTAAGTCATGCTCCTAGATTTGGCGAAACAATGGAACGACTGCCGTCTGACTTCCTTAACCCTTTATACCAACAGGAACATGACCTGAGGTGTGTTAGTGGCCAACACTGTTAGAATTTTTCAGGCTGCCCTAAGGCATAGACATAATATAAACACAGCCTCACGACTGCTATCTATCTACAACAACCGGGACCAACGGCTTAACGTGCCTTCCGAAGCACGGAGGAACTCAAGATAGAAAATGTCACTAAATGGCGACCAATCCAATAGTGGTCGCGTCACGCCGTCGCTTGACACGCGCATTCGCTACGGATACGCGGGAAGCGCTTGACTAACGAGCTCCTCATTAGGATAGAATACATGTTTGTAAATACATTGTAAAAAAATTTCAAGCTCTTTCAAATGAACATTGAAAGAAAAATTCGGACGCAACCCTATTTAGGCATATACCTAGCTAAATGTGACGATGATGTTTGGATGTTTCACACAAATCTCATAGGATATTTGTTGAATGCGCGTTTAGGGTGGTCACAAAAACTTTAGTTTGACATTCTTTTTTGAGTAAGTCTGAAAAGGACTTTGGATCGATTATGACGTAATTTTGACTTTATTGGTACCATTTTAGAAATAGCTAAATTCTATATTTTTAATTATAGTATTTATCTAATTTTATTTGCAGGTGATAAAAAAAGAGCTAGGTTTGGAAAAGGACGACAAAGACGCGATCGGAGATAAATTCCGGGAGCGACTCGCAGACAAAAAGGTGCCTCAAGCGGTGCAGACCGTTATAGATGAGGAGCTCAACAAACTCAACTTCTTGGAGAGCCACAGCTCAGAGTTCAAGTGAGGATAACTTTCTTATACCCAAATGTTACGAAAAACATGGGGATGCTTCACTTTCTATTATCTAATTTTGTTACGGAACTCGGGTCCAGTAATTCTGTTAATCTGGTCATTTTTATTTTATTTATTTTTGTTACTTTGGACGTTTTGAAAGTGTACACATTTTAAATTTGTCCGTTGTATAATTGGACGTTTTACCATTTTGATACTAAGTACATACTTAGTATCAAAATTTCATCAAAGAGACCAGCATCATGTACATACATGATGCTGGTCTCTTTAACCAACTTCAAAAAAAGAGAATGTCCTGTTTGACTGTAAAATTCCCTACTATAAAATGTTATTTGTGCTCAAAATATAAAATATCCCATTCTTAGGCCAAGTATTTCCAAAATAAAAACAGCTTTAATTTTATCCTTATTCTCCTCAGTGTAACTCGCTGCTACCTCGACTGGCTGACATCCTTACCCTGGGGCGTCACCTCCGAAGAGAACCTCAAACTGGAAGACGCACAAGTGATCCTGGATGAAGACCATTACGGCATGGACGATATCAAGAAACGTATATTGGAGTTTATAGCCGTGTCGCAACTCAAAGGCAGTACGCAGGGCAAGATTCTCTGTTTCCATGGACCGCCCGGTGTCGGCAAGACTAGTATAGGTGAAGTGAAATTTGAATTCATTTCTTTGCTTAAAATTAAGTAATCTCCTAACAAATTGATTTATTTAAGTTTATAAGGAAACAAACAGCGTAACTATTGTCTTACTAAAAATCGTGACATAGCCTAGCGGGAAAATATTTTTATACGGAAAAATACGTACACTAAAATGTTACCGATTCTGAAAACAACAAAATTGTTAATTTATTAAAACTGTTATCATTTAAAGTTTTCTAGTGAAGAATAGTGGGAGCGTTGTGGGGACGTCTTTCTATCTCTTGTGTTCACACGAGTGACGTCACTGCACCCTAAGTGTATCCATTTCTTGTTGACAGTTTGCTCTTCCATAGGTTTTCTAAGGCTATAATTTTTGAATGGATTACAAAAATTCTTTGTGTTTTCCATTTCACCAGAAAGGTAAAGGTAGGTAGGATATGAATGATAAAAATAAATTGAGTAGCATATTTGTTTCAGCCCGTTCAATCGCCCGCGCTCTCAACCGTCAATACTTCCGTTTCTCCGTGGGCGGTATGACGGACGTGGCGGAGATCAAAGGCCACAGGCGGACTTACGTCGGCGCCATGCCGGGCAAGCTGGTGCAGTGCCTCAAGAAAACCAATACGGAAAACCCGCTTGTGTTGATCGATGAAGTCGATAAGATTGGGAAGTGAGTAGTACTTTATCATTACTTTCTCATCTAGGGATAGGCTCGACTGGCAAAATTCTGGAATCCTGAGGGATGTAGACCTAAAAGGAACCACGTAAAAAGTAGCGGGATTGTTAAGTTACTAATTATTAATTTTGGTTTTTACTCTTTACGTGTAAGAAGATAATGTTCTGATATGTCATTGTGCCTAAGTAATAAATAAATAAATGACTTGGAAAAATTCGACAGTGGATGGCACCAAATTGCACTTGGCCAAGATCCGTGAAAAGCTAATGGATAGGCCTTTGCCCAGCAGTGGGACACTTAAAGCGAAATTTTCTTAATTGTTTTCCTAGTTACTTGTTCTGGTTGCTGAGGTCTGTATTATGAAGCCCAGGATCTTCTTGTTATGCTTACGTGCGTTCGTCAACAAGATTCAATATAGACCAGCAGACCAATCGCGCTTATTGCAAATCTTTTGTGCAGTAGTGTGTGTGTAATTTCAAAAGTGTGATTGTGAATAGCTGGAATAAAAAACAAACAATATCACTCACCTGATTGTATTTTCAATTAGTTTCTACTGAGCCCAGGATTCTCTTCAATAACGTCAACTCCTGTCTGTTTTTGGCAGATGATGTTGAGATGACGGAATGTTACACGAATGCATAGTTCCAATATTTTTTCACAATATGGCGAAGCCTGCTCTTTTCCTGGTCGGGCTATACATGCCATCAATGTTCACGGACGTTTTTCGCAAATTAAGCTACATGAGCCATCTTAGGGCGCATGAGCGCCAAATTACCGGCTAGGAGCAGTAAGTGGTCGCCATGACCGAAATCGGTCGGAGTTCATCATCATCAATAGGCTAGTTTCCTAAAAAAATATAATGAGTCCGTCAGTTAGATAATCAAAAAATATTGAGGACGTATTTTTTCTTTTGAAAATTAAACAAAGAATGGTAAAGATACGTTATAATGTAAGGTAATGGAAAGGCGCGTTAAAGTTCCGTGTGACGTCACTGTGTGCTACACTTTTTTGCAATATGTGACGTCACGAGCCCCCACTCCTAAACTTTGATGCGATATATCTTTATAATTTATCGCTCAATTGACATAAGAAAAAATACATAATTAATATATTTAGATTCCCTAAATGACGGACTAATTTTAATGTTAATCTTTTGACCCTGGAAACTAGTCTATTACATCTATAATAAACAGCAGGTGAATTCGTCATCGCTTGTTAATTAATGTGTTATTCCAATTATTCAGATAATTTGGATAACTTCATTTTCGAAGGCTACTTAAACCGCCTTCAACGAATTGTAAATAAGCTTATAACATTTCGACTCGTCAAATAACCTTCTCCAATTACACAGAGGCGTCCACGGCGACCCATCATCAGCACTACTCGAGCTTCTCGACCCGGAACAGAACGCAAACTTCCTGGACCACTACCTCGACGTGCCGGTAGACCTGTCCAAAGTACTGTTCATATGTACTGCCAACGTCGTCGAACATATTCCGGAGCCTCTGAGGGACAGAATGGAACTCATTGATATGTCCGGTGAGTATTATATATTCAGACAAAACAAAAAAAAAAGCTGACCTTTCAAACTCCGTACCGCCGCCAATGCAAGTTGCATGGTAATTAACGTTCTTCTATCACCGCAACCCTGGCCATCGTTTCGGAAATTCATCTGACATTGCAGACGGCAACCGCTTACCATCAGAACGCCAAATACTTGTGTGTCTACTAAATAGTTGTTGTAATTGAATTACATAATATTTGTGTAATATAAAAATTAAAACTAAATACCTAAATAAGAAATATAACTGTAATGTTTTCTTATGTTTTCGCGATTGTTATTCATTAAATTAAACTATTTTAATACGGTTTTATCGCGTTTATTACTTATTTATTTACACCTGACGTTTCAAACACTTTACAGCGTTCATGGTCGCAGGCAGACTAAGTTAACATTTGTCTTTGATGTCATAAGATTACAAAACTACCGCCTGAAATTTTTATTGGGAACTATTCCGATTCACGCAGTATTGGCTCACAGTATCTAAGGGTCTTGCAGTCTGCTTCCGAGTTTGCGATTTTATTAAGTTAATGACTGGGTCCCAAGCTGGCGGTACCTGCCATCCATCCTCTCTATTGAAATTAGGATGTTTTTTAATTTCAATAGCTTCACGTAACATCCTTGGAATGAATCTGTTTTCCTTTGCAAGGACTTGAGGATTATCAAAACGCATATAGTGGTTGGGTTTGTCTAGAGCATGTTCACAGACTGCAGACTTGGTTGAGCGTCTATTTTTCATGTCAGCAATATGTTCTTTTATACGAGTATTAATGCTTCTCTTTGTTTGCCCAATGTATGATAAACCACAGTCACAGTCAATTTTATAAACTCCAGCATCTTGCAATGGGATATTGGATTTTACAGGTCTTAAAAATTGGTTTATTTTCTTATGCGGCTTGTAATAGGTCTTGATTGAAGCTCGCCTAAGTATGTTACCAATCTTGTCCGTGACTCCCTTTATGTATGGTAAGATGGCAGGAAAACGATCAACTGTGTGTGGCTTGGGTCGACTTCTGTGACAAATGTGTGGGAGGCTGAGATTGTTGCTTCTTAAGACAGACTTGACTCGTTGAAGCTCCTCCTTAAGATGGTGGGTGTCACAGATGCCGTGTGCTCTCTGTAACAAAGATTTGCCTACGGTAGCTAACTGACATGGATGATGGTGAGATTTACCGTTGAGATATTTGTCTGTGTGGGTGGGCTTTCTGTACACAGTGTGACTGATACTATTGTCAAGATTTCTAGTTATTAAAACATCAAGAAAGGCTAATGAATTATTGATCTCAGGTTCCATAGTGAATTTAATTTTACTATTAATGGAATTTAAATGATCTAACAAAACAGAGACTTGAGTTTTGGGGAGTACAACAAAAGTATCATCTACGTACCGTTTGAACATCTTCGGCATAGCCAGGGTGCTTGAAAAGAGCCTTCTCCTCAAGGTCTTCCATGAAAATGTCGGCAACAATGGGAGAGACTGGAGACCCCATAGCTACACCGTCAATTTGCATGTAGAATTTGTTTTCCCAGAAGAGATAGCCTGATGTTAAGCAATGCTCAAGTAACTCTGCATACTCTTGAGGTAGATGGTGGTCCTCAAGCCTTCTCTTGACAATATCAATACAGTCATGCAAAGGTAGGCTGGTAAATAATGACTGTACATCAAAACTGACCATTGTGTCTTCATCAGTTAATCGTAGATCTTTAATTAAGCTGATAAAGTGATAAGAGTCCTTGACATTAGTATCAGTATGACCACGAAGTTGTGTTAATATCTTCACCAGGTGTTGTGCTAGTTTATAAGTTGGCGAATCTATTTGGCTTACAATTGGTCTTAATGGGTGGTCTTTTTTGTGTATTTTTGGAAGGCCATATAATTTTGGTGGTTTCACACAGGAAGGCACGAGCGACGTGATGTCTAAGTTTAATGTGTCGGAGTATTTTAATATTAATTCTTTGGTTTTAAGTAAAAAGTGATCCTACTAACAAGATCGTAACAAAAACCAAAGAATTAATATTAAAATACTCCGACACATTAAACTTAGACATCACGTCGCTCGTGCCTTCCTGTGTGAAACCACCAAAATTATATGGCCTTCCAAAAATACACAAAAAAGACCACCCATTAAGACCAATTGTAAGCCAAATAGATTCGCCAACTTATAAACTAGCACAACACCTGGTGAAGATATTAACACAACTTCGTGGTCATACTGATACTAATGTCAAGGACTCTTATCACTTTATCAGCTTAATTAAAGATCTACGATTAACTGATGAAGACACAATGGTCAGTTTTGATGTACAGTCATTATTTACCAGCCTACCTTTGCATGACTGTATTGATATTGTCAAGAGAAGGCTTGAGGACCACCATCTACCTCAAGAGTATGCAGAGTTACTTGAGCATTGCTTAACATCAGGCTATCTCTTCTGGGAAAACAAATTCTACATGCAAATTGACGGTGTAGCTATGGGGTCTCCAGTCTCTCCCATTGTTGCCGACATTTTCATGGAAGACCTTGAGGAGAAGGCTCTTTCAAGCACCCTGGCTATGCCGAAGATGTTCAAACGGTACGTAGATGATACTTTTGTTGTACTCCCCAAAACTCAAGTCTCTGTTTTGTTAGATCATTTAAATTCCATTAATAGTAAAATTAAATTCACTATGGAACCTGAGATCAATAATTCATTAGCCTTTCTTGATGTTTTAATAACTAGAAATCTTGACAATAGTATCAGTCACACTGTGTACAGAAAGCCCACCCACACAGACAAATATCTCAACGGTAAATCTCACCATCATCCATGTCAGTTAGCTACCGTAGGCAAATCTTTGTTACAGAGAGCACACGGCATCTGTGACACCCACCATCTTAAGGAGGAGCTTCAACGAGTCAAGTCTGTCTTAAGAAGCAACAATCTCAGCCTCCCACACATATGTCACAGAAGTCGACCCAAGCCACACACAGTTGATCGTTTTCCTGCCATCTTACCATACATAAAGGGAGTCACGGACAAGATTGGTAACATACTTAGGCGAGCTTCAATCAAGACCTATTACAAGCCGCATAAGAAAATAAACCAATTTTTAAGACCTGTAAAATCCAATATCCCATTGCAAGATGCTGGAGTTTATAAAATTGACTGTGACTGTGGTTTATCATACATTGGGCAAACAAAGAGAAGCATTAATACTCGTATAAAAGAACATATTGCGGACATGAAAAATAGACGCTCAACCAAGTCTGCAGTCTGTGAACATGCTCTAGACAAACCCAACCACTATATGCGTTTTGATAATCCTCAAGTCCTTGCAAAGGAAAACAGATTCATTCCAAGGATGTTACGTGAAGCTATTGAAATTAAAAAACATCCTAATTTCAATAGAGAGGATGGATGGCAGGTACCGCCAGCTTGGGACCCAGTCATTAACTTAATAAAATCGCAAACTCGGAAGCAGACTGCAAGACCCTTAGATACTGTGAGCCAATACTGCGTGAATCGGAATAGTTCCCAATAAAAATTTCAGGCGGTAGTTTTGTAATCTTATGACATCAAAGACAAATGTTAACTTAGTCTGCCTGCGACCATGAACGCTGTAAAGTGTTTGAAACGTCAGGTGTAAATAAATAAGTAATAAACGCGATAAAACCGTATTAAAATAGTTTAATTTAATAAATATAACTGTGTTATAAGCGAACACGCTTCCTTTGGAATTTCAACACATTACCTACTACAGAATAGACACCTTTCTAGTGTACCATTTTCAAACAATATTGGTGATTGTCAGTAATGCTTTGGAATAATAAATTTATCTCAAATTGACAATTCATCAAATAAATCACAGATCAATTAATTGTAGCAAGCTAAAGTAAATACATTCGAATTAAGAACCTAACCATACATTTTAGAAAGTCGGTTGTAATATCTCTAATTAATTTATACACAGTTTGACAACAATAGTTAAGTAGATATTTATTATTTCAGGCTTGTCAAAAGTAAAACTTTAAATTCTTCAAACCTTCTACCTTAAAAACTTAAAATAAAATTTGACTATCTCTATTTAAAAAAAATATATTGTGGTTTTTACTACTTTCTCTGCAACATCAACCAATTAAACTTTCTGTTAGCTTCTAAAAAACAAATGCCAAGGCTCGTATCCAGGGCCGTAAAACATATAAGAAAAAAGTATCCGGCTGCTCCTATAGAAAAAAATGCTCCCAAAATGAATCTACTATCGTTTAACATTTAACACAAAAAAAATACAGCCGAGTTATTTATCCTACTCTTTTTGAAAGTCGGTTAAAATGTGCAATTAATTTCCGGACGCAGCATTGGAAAACCGTAATTAAAAAATATGAAAAATTCATTAGTAACTATATACCTTCTGTTAGCTTCTACAGTTTTAACGTGCCTAACATTTACAATTCATTTATATATATAGATTTACTCATAACGCGATTCTGGATAAAACAATTGCGCGAATTGTAACAATTTTTTTAAATTATATTTTCAGCAGGAAAGTTTTTGAGAAAAGTTTTATTTTAAACAGTTTTAAAAACGAAAAATGTGACGAGACTTTTTGCTATAATGTATACCTAAAATCTAAATACAAACTTAAACTTAAGAAAACCTACTTTAATTATTTGATTTGAAGTTGTACACTGTAAGATACATAGAGAACTTTTAAAGAATCTTCTAGTAACCCAATCGAAGAAACTTTAATAAATGATGTTATATTTTTGTTTTTTTTTTTTCGTAATCATTAAAATGAGTAATTATGAAATATGTAAGAAAACTAACAGATTTTTCTTTGCAGGTTACGTAGCGGAAGAAAAGCTAGCGATTGCCCAACAATACTTGCTGCCCACCGCTCGCAAGAACTGCGGACTGGACGACAATCAGCTGGATCTAACTCCGACTGCACTGCACGCTCTCATCCGGTCTTATTGTAGGGAGAGCGGGGTACGGAACCTGCAGAAACATATCGAGAAGGTATGGACACCAGTATTGCTATTTTTACCCTACTACGGTAAAGCCACCAGGAAGATTATGATTTTGACCGGTTTGTATGTTCATGTGTTCCCGATTTTCTTCTAAACTACTAATGATAATTAAACAAATCACGTATCATTGTAAAGGTCTTACTTATCCGCTGGTTCTTATCTATGTAACGTCATGCCAAATTTACAACAGCGCCATCTAGAGGGCATAAAGCATAGTCAAAAATATAAATATACGAATCGCGATTTACTTTTTAGGACAAGAAAAAAAATATTTTTCGTCGATGCCTTGTGGGATATCAAATGGAAGGGCTAAATCAGCACATCGCAAAAATATATATATTGTTAGCTTTAGCTCGCGGGTTTGCTTTATTTCTTCTGATATTTGAAAATATTCTTCATACAAATCGAATTCGTTTGTGTTCGCGATTTTATTCTAAACTACTAGTGATAATCAAACAAATGGGGAATCGTTGGAAAGGCCTTAGTTATGTGGGTGACATAGGCTGTGTTGTGTTAACGTCATGTTGAAATTGGAACAGCGCCCTCTAGAGGACAAAAAGTATAGGCAAAAATATAAATATACGAATCGCGATTTTATTCTCAACTACTAGTGATAATCAAACAAATAGGGAATCTTTGGAAAGGCCTTAGTTGTGTGGGTGACATAGGATATGTTGTGTTGACGTCATGTTGAAATTGAAACAGCGCCCTCTAGAGGTAAAAAAGTATAGGCAAAAAATAAATATACGAACCGCGATTTACTTCTAAATTACTAGTGATAATCAAACAAATAGGGAATCGTTGGAAAGGCCTTAGTTGTGTGGGTGACATAGGATATGTTGTGTTGACGTCATGTTGAAATTGAAACAGCGCCCTTAGAGGTCAAAAAGTATAGGCAAAAAATAAATATACGAATCGCGATTTACTTCTAAATTACTAGTGATAATTAAACAAATGGAGTATCGTTGGAAATGTCTTAGTTATCCGTTAGTTCTAGGCTATGTGACGTCATATTAAATTTAAAACAGCGCCATCTAGCTGGCATAAGGTTAGGACGAGAAAAAAAAATCTTTTTTGTTGATGCCATGTGGGGTATCAAATAAAAGAGCTTAAGTAGCACATGTCAAATATATATATTTTATTACCTT
Source organism: Euzophera pinguis (assembly GCA_947363495.1). Classification (NCBI taxonomy): domain Eukaryota; kingdom Metazoa; phylum Arthropoda; class Insecta; order Lepidoptera; family Pyralidae; genus Euzophera; species Euzophera pinguis. Next base: position 4,747,236 of record OX376168.1, read on the forward strand.
TTGCCCGCGGGTTTGCTTGCTTTAATCCGATATTTGAGAATATTTTCATACAAATCGAATACTTCGTCTAAACTACTATTAAAAATTATTCCTAACAAACAAAGAAATGGAGAAACAAACAATAGTGATAATCAAACAAATGGAGTGTTATTGGAAAGCTAAGTGAGACTATGTGACGTCATGTTCAATTTGAAACAGCGCCCTCTATACTGCCGTCAGATTACTAAAACCACTCTAAGCCACAAAATCAAATTTTAAGGTACAAGCGAAAAACGCGCGAAATTTTTAGAACTGATGCCATTTCAAAACCATATGTCATACAACGATCTTTTAAATACCTAAAGATAAGAAATCAAAATCACTAATGAATAGCGATAAATTTAATAAGATCAATCAACCATGATTTAGAAAATTAGCGAATACGGCAATTTTGTTGTGTATTTTTTTTTTTTTTTTATATGAATACTCTACTAAAAGATCACTTAGTATACCTTAGCGTTCTTATAGCATAGGATTCGAACATAAATATTACTTGCATTTTTAGGTTTAAAATACTAATCGACAGTAAATTTACTAATTCACCGTTAAGGTGCTTAACGACGTTTTAGTTATTTATTGAAAGCTTTAAATTAAAATCAAAACATGGCTATATCAACTCAATAGCTTTTTAACGACTTTCTAGACGAGCTTTGCACTGTAACCACGTTATTATATTTTTTGTCACAATTATGAACTAAAAAATAAAACACATAAAAGACGTTAAGCCCAAAACCTTGACCACAAGTGATATTTTAGCTGTGACTTTGGGTTGGAAGAATTTATGTGATGAAAGAAAATAGTAACGTTAACTACTTAAATAAAACAAAATAATATGTTTTTGAAAGGTTTATTAAAAAAATATATGTAACCCTGTCTTGCCATGCTTCTGTAACGACAAGGTACATAACATCACACCAAAATTATTAGACTCGGACTTTGAAATAAAATCAACAAAGAAATATTCTAAAAATTATAAATAAGTAAAACAGATTTTCATAAAAAATAACATTGAGGTAGAATTATAGTAAATACCTTACATACCTACTGAATTTTAAATGCACATATTTAAAACTAGTTTTTTCCTGCAGCTCAACTTCAACTATATTCATACCAAATTTCGTCAAAATGCGTTCAGCGGTTTGGCCGTGAAAGCGTAACAGACAGACAAACAGACAGAAAGACAGACAGACTTTCGCATTTATAATATTAGTATGGATAGTATGGATTTCAAAAACTTAAAATAAGCCTGTCGGCAGTAAAATGGGTTAATGAAAGTTTTCCATAAAATACTTATGTAATACAAAAATAGTTTTGAAAAATTGACCGTAACAAGCTTAAAACTAAACAATGTTCTCCCATTACACACCATACACTACGCAAAGTTCTAACCATTCACATAATAAGAAAACGTTACCATAAATCTTTTATCATATAATCATAATAAAAACTAAAAATAAAAAGTTACAAATCTTGGCACTGTTCAGCCTCAAAGTTCCTATTGTTTACATAGTTATAATAAGTCTAAGAAATACCCATATAACAATACTTGTACGACTATGTGGTTTTCCTATATTTTACATCATTTAATGCACCGTGAGGTACTGGCAAATTTGTCCAGAATATTAATTTATGAACAGGAATAATATATTTCAATAATGTCATCTTTTCGCTCTGGCTCGATACCCTTAGGAACTGATCTAAAAGATAGCGATAAAGTTTTGGGATTTTTTAAATATTTATCATTTATAAATCACAATACTATTTCTTCTTCAAAATTATTTTTATAAAATAAGTCAAATTCATTTCTTTTAAAATTTACTTGAACCATATTTTTCAAATATGCTCTTGGAGTAGACTTTTGAATTCGTCGATCTAAAATATAGTTGGGCATATTTATGAATTGTTGACTTTATTATTGTTAATAGATGAAACTGCATCTACAATGTCGTGATAATCATACAGTTTAATCACTTCCATAGATACATATACATAATATTAAAACAAAAACCAACGATACACCCGAAGCTGTGACTAAATAGCTCAGAAAAGCGTCGTATTTTTAATAGTTAACTTATAGGCAAGGCAGGCGTATAGGTATAAAACAATCCTACCTTGCAGTATCCAAAGCTCCTGTTCGAGTGGTCAGTCCAGAGGAATGTAGGTGATAATGAAATCCAGTTATGTAGGATGCAAGGTTTATTCACCACTTCACAAAAGACACACACAACAGAAGCAAAGTCAGAAGGAGTAAGGAGAATAGTAAAGAGAAAGTTTATAGCACAACAAGCACGAAGGAAACGATAGAAAAATTCAAAGCGCATAGGAATATGATTTCGCGTCGGTAGCAAATCTCGACTGTCGGCTGAGCATTGCGCTTGCGCACAGGGCGCGGCCTGTGAATCTACCTACATTTTGTATGCAACGAAGATAATGCGATGGGGCGCACACTTTATTCTTGCGCTTGGTACGGCACGTCACGACATTATCCGACCGAGCAAGTACTTTGCTTATATATATTGTATAATTTATATATATGATTTACAATAGTTATAAATGTAAATATAAATAGTTACAAGTGTAAATATAATTAAGTTATAGTATTAAGTTGTATTTGTGTAGTGTAAATAATTATATATAAAATATTATTATAATTATATAAATATTATACAGCTATAAATTTATACATATAAAAGTCACCTACATCACCCCCCTCCAGAGACCGTCAAGGGCGATAAAAATCTGGAAATTTTACTCGTCGCCCAGAACGGGTGACGTAATCTTTTTTAATACTGGGTAAGGGTGTGTCAGACTGGGAAATCGGATCAGATAGAATAAAAGCTGGTTTAAGCCGATCTATAGACACTGTGACTTCCTTGTTATTTACCAGGATTTTAAAAACCTTGTCACCCCTACTTATGACCTTGTGGGGTCCAGAGTAGGCTGGTTGGAGCGAACCACGTACAGTATCATCGCGAAGGAAGACATGATCACTGGTTGCAAGTTCCTTAAATATAAATGTATTTTGGGAAGAATTGTGTCTGGAAGCGGGCATAGGTCGAATTCGTTCGGCAATGTTTCTCAGACGGGCGGTAAACTGTGTCACGTCTGTAGTGCTAGGGACATTAGCTTCAAAGAACTCGCCAGGCAGTCTTAAAGGCTCTCCGTAGACCAGTTCAGCCGATGAGGCCTGTAAGTCCTCTTTGAACGCTGTCCTAACGCCAAGCAAGACCCATGGTAATGACTCAGTCCAGTTGTCATTTGTATGGCAAACGATTGCTGCCTTGAGCTGCCTGTGGAAACGCTCGACGAGGCCGTTGCAAGCCGGGTGGTAAGCCGTAGTGCGCCTATGTTCGAAGCCAGTCATTTTTGATAGGCACTCGAATAAAGCAGATTCAAATTGGCGGCCACGATCGGTTGTGATGACTGTTGGACAACCAAAACGGGCTATCCAAAAAGTCAGCAAGGCCTTTGCAACGGTCTCAGCGGTGATGTCTTCTATCGGTATTGCCTCTGGCCATCGCGTGAAGCGATCAATAGCAGTAAGACAATAGCGATAGCCTTGCGAGAGAGGAAGGGGACCTACCAGATCGACGTGGATTTGTGTAAATCTCGCACGAGGTAGTTTGTATGTCCCAAATGGAGCGTTGACGTGCCTTGTAACTTTTGCACGTTGACAAGAGATACAAGCTCGTGCCCACTCCCTGCAGTCCTTTCTCATGCCAGGCCAGACAAAGCGTTCCGCTACTAATTTGGCGGATGCGTTGGCACCAGGATGGCTCAAGGAATGCAAACTATCAAAAATTCGTTTGCGATAGAATTTGGGTACAAAAGGCCTAGATGTCGGGGTACTGACGTCGCAGTACATGGGTACACGACTTCCAGGTACTTGTAACTTTTCAAGACGCAGTGATGAGCCGCCTTCAAGTAATTTATCTAGTTCTGGATCGGAAGATTGGCTCTTGGCTAGATGATCGAGGTCAACTGGCGCGCTCAACTCCTCTATACGCGACAAAGTATCCGCCACAACATTATCCTTTCCGGAGATATGACGAATATCGGTGGTGAATTGAGCGATAAAGTCTAGATGTCTATACTGCCTAGGCGAACAGTTAGTTTTACGTTCGTGAAAAGCGAAACTGATTGGCTTATGGTCAGTATAGATAACGAAATGCCTGGCCTCGATCATGTGCCGGAAGTATTTCACTGCCTCGTAAATGGCAAGCAACTCCCTATCATATGGTGAATACTTTACCTGTGATGGGCTAAGCTTGCGGGAAAAGAAAGCTAGTGGTTCCCATACGCCGTCTTTCAGCTGTTGAACCACACCACCGATTGCTTTGTCGGATGCATCGGTCACCAAAGCAAGTTTGGCAGAGCAATCGGGATGAGCGAGCATTGCGGCGTTAGAAAGAGCATTCTTACAAGCCTCAAAAGCTGATAAAGTATCACCGGATAAAGTGATTGGATGGGATCCCTTTACTGAGCCCGTCAGCAAAGCATTTAAAGGAGCTTGTATAGAGGCAGCCCGTGGAAGAAATCTCCTATAAAAATTGAGCATGCCTAGAAACCTTCTAAGCTGACGAACGTTAGTGGGGGGAGGAAAGTCCTTGATGGCTTGTACCTTCGAGTCAAGCGGTTTGGTGCCTTTTTCTGAAATATGGTATCCTAGAAAGGTTACCTGTGAAACACCGAAGACACACTTGGACGCGTTTAATAACATTCCGTAGTCTTTCAGCCTCTGGAAGATAATACGGAGATGCTCCTCATGCGCTGTCTCATTCCTGCTGAAAATTAAAAAATCGTCGAGGTAACAGTAGACAAAATCGAGTCCTCGTGTGATCTCGTCAACAAATCTTTGGAAGGTTTGTCCCGCATTACGTAGGCCGAAGGTCATAAACGGGAATTCGAATAAACCGAATGGTGTCGTAATAGCGGTCTTCTGAATATCGTCCGTGTGGACAGGAATCTGGTTGTACGCCTTAAGTAAATCAAGGGTGCTAAAGACTTTACATCCAGAAATACTATGAGCAAAGTCATGAATATGCCTAATTGGATACCTGTCCGGTACGGTACGAGCGTTGAGAAGACGGTAGTCTCCGCAGGGACGCCAACCATTGTCCTTTTTGGGCGCTAGATGCAAGGCCGAAGACCACGGGCTCTCAGAAGGACGCGCTGTGCCGTTGGCCAACATAGCTTGGAATTGCTCACGAGCTATCTTCAGCTTGTCCGGGGCTAGACGACGTGGAGTACAAGATATTGGAGGACCTGGTGTCGTGCGAATGTGGTGTAAAGTATTGTGTGGTGTAGTGCGATGTATACCAGCTGGTCGGGCAATCTCGGGAAATTCGTTAAGAATTTTATGATACCGGGATTCGCCAGTCGAGACTTTCACAGAAAATATGTTTTTACAATCTGCTATACTGGCCATAGAAGAAATAGAAGTTGTATTGTCTATCAATCTTTTATTACGGCAATCAACAATTAAATTGTAAAAATTTAGAAAATCTACTCCAATTATAGGCTTGGTTACGTCAGCAACTACAAAACGCCAGGTATAGCTTCTACGTAGTCCTAGATCTAAATTAAAATGAATATAACCATAAGTAGAAATATTGGTACCATTAGCTGCACATAAATCAAAATTAGTTTTCGCACGACGATCACGCAGAGCCGATCGGGGGAAGACGCAGAGGTCGCTACCGGTGTCGACCAGAAATTGCAACTTCGATGATCGGTCAGTGACGAACAGGCGACCAGAAGATGAGGATGGGCAATCGTCAGTCGCCATTACCGACCGCCCCTGGCGTTTCCCGCCTGGTAGTCGCAGGGCTGGATACAACTGCTGGCTATCTGTCCGAATTTGGCGTGGTACCAGCATAACGGGAACTTGCGGTAATTAGATTGCGACCGACGCCTCGATCGGGATGTGCTACGGTTGGTACGTCGAGAGGATCGCTGGTGAGATCGGCCATCCCTTGTCGACATGTCCTGTAGTCTTCTCCGGAGTTCAGCAACTTCTCTTTTGAGCTCAAGAACCTCAGAGTTCTGGCTGGGCTGAGACATAGAAGCGACCTTAGGCATCGTGCTCGTCAGGTCGTTAATGCGATCCGCCAAATCAGCTAAGTCGTCTAGATGAGCTGCAGCAGGCTGTCCAGCAAGAACCGTCCGTATGCCATGTGGGAGGCGGCTAATCCAGATCGTCTTCAAGAAGTCGTCTGGAACATCGTGACCAGCCAGTCCCTTAAGGTGCCGCAGGAATTGGCTAGTAAACTTTTTCATGAAAATGTCTAATTCGTAAACCATTTCGAGGAATAGGCTTAGGGAACAGATTACATTAATCAGATCTTTAGATAAGCAAGTATTTTTTAAGAAAATCGCAGAAAACCCAATGACTTTCATTTTTTAGCAAGGTTGGCGTATGACGTAGCCGGATAACTTCCGGCTATTCACATTTAATTTTTTAGGTTGGCAGCACAGCGTAGTGAATAAATATTTTTTGTTTGGTAGCGCTAATTAAGCGCTTCACGTACTTGTCACCCATGTCAAATGTCATCTCTGTTCGAGTAAACATAACCCATAAATAACCTAATTACATCTTCAATACATTCATTCATACATTATAATGAAGAATCGGTGTCTAATTATTGAAAAATCAGATGTCAACGGATGAAAATATGGCAGTAAAGTTCAATAAACAGGCCAATATGCAATAGATACGAGAAATGGGGTAGGTACCTAAATATTTGGCGATTGTAAACAAACAAGAAACCAACTCGCGGCTCAAGTCCATCCTGACTTTGACATTTGACACTGACATATATATTTTTTTAATACCTGAGTAATTTTTGCTTTCTTGCAGTTCGAAATGGCCATTATAGCTGCGTGACGTCATCACTATAAAATCTTTAAAATTAAATAACAAATTATATATAATTTTAAGAATTTTTTCGTTTAAATTGTATCTCCAAAATAGTCTATTCTATCAATAAAATATATAAAATACACAATTTATTTTTTAGTTGACTAGCCAATTGTGACGGCTTCCTATCTCCAAGCTCTTCATGCATCAGCAATTGCTTTAATTTATTCTCATTTGATGCTGTCAGACGCTTGATCAACTCAGCTTTAAGCTTGTCATATTTATCAGTCGCAGGGGGATTGATAATGATGTCTTTTACTTCCCTGGAATACTTGTTCTCAAGCTGGCTGATGACATAATTAAATTTGGTGGAGTCGTTTGTTATGCCGGAAATAGTAAATTGACCTTCCACTTGGGCAAACCAAATCTCAGGCTCTTCAGGCCAGAAGGGTGGGACGCGTACTGCTACCTTGCAGATGCCGGCACGAGAATGTCGTCCGTTTCCGAATCGCTGGCAAAAATCGATCTTCCACTAGACTCGCCATCCTTAGCATCTCTGAATTCCTTCTCCATTGTTCTTTTCAATAGGGGTCACCAGTATAGGCAAGGCAGGCGTATAGGTATAAAACAATCCTACCTTGCAGTATCCAAAGCTCCTGTTCGAGTGGTCAGTCCAGAGGAATGTAGGTGATAATGAAATCCAGTTATGTAGGATGCAAGGTTTATTCACCACTTCACAAAAGACACACACAACAGAAGCAAAGTCAGAAGGAGTAAGGAGAATAGTAAAGATAAAGTTTATAGCACAACAAGCACGAAGGAAACGATAGAAAAATTCAAAGCGCATAGGAATATGATTTCGCGTCGGTAGCAAATCTCGACTGTCGGCTGAGCATTGCGCTTGCGCACAGGGCGCGGCCTGTGAATCTACCTACATTTTGTATGCAACGAAGATAATGCGATGGGGCGCACACTTTATTCTTGCGCTTGATAGGGCACGTCACGACATTATCCGACCGAGCAAGTACTTTGCTTATATATATTGTATAATTTATATATATGATTTACAATAGTTATAAATGTAAATATAAATAGTTACAAGTGTAAATATAATTAAGTTATAGTATTAAGTTGTATTTGTGTAGTGTAAATAATTATATATAAAATATTATTATAATTATATAAATATTATACAGCTATAAATTTATACATATAAAAGTCACCTACAAACTTTTTAAACATAATATTTACACTTATGACAACGTAGCGTTAATATTGAGTATAAGACCTTACTAATGCAAGTACCAACAGCTAAACATGCATTTTAATGAATTATATAAATAAAATATAATAAATTTAGACCGAGTCCGGGATGGCTTAATATGCGAGAGCGTAGCAAAATCAAAAGCTGTGAAAACTTAATTAATTCCATACAATATTACAAAAACAACAACAAAAAACATACATAGCGGTAAGATTGTGGAATTCATTGCCAGCTGATATACGAGACTCGAAAACTATCTCAATATTTAAGAAACTAGTTAAAGAATGTTATCTGTCCTTAGCACAATAGATATTTATGTATGTATTTTATATGTAAGTTTATTAAGTATGTATTATTTGTAATAGTATTTGTGTATGTATGGTTATGTATGTTTACATTATAAGGATTTTATAAAAGTTTTACCTAGGTAATTAGGTATAGTCTTCACTTTTCCTTTCTTTTTTGTACACGCTAATTACCCTTTTCTTGTCTTTTCCTCTCTTGGGTCTGCTGGAAGAAATTTCTTTAGAAATAAGCAGTTCCCTTGTACTTTATTTTCCTCTTATCTATAATCCTTTACATTTTTATTGTGTACATGAATAAAGTAAATAAATAAATATTAATCTAAGATATCAAATTTTATATTTTTTGGATGTCCAAAGTTGCTTACTAAAATTATATATCAAAATTATAATAGCTCTTTACCCCACACATATTAATTTACCTACTTTAATACTTACTTCTACACATGTCGCTGTCCAAGGTCAGTAGTTTTTAACTCACCCTAAACAACTTTCATTGTGTGTAAATAAAATCATCATTGTTGAATACATAAATAATTAATATAATTGTTCAATACTCAAATAATATATATTACCTCGGGAATTTCAGCAACGAACGCGCGCGCATCCTCACTCGTCGATACGAGTATCGCATACACACTTCGCGTCGCGCGGGGTGGGATGCCACAGTGATTAGCGGGGTTTTAGTATGGTATTGTTGCTAAGCGTTGTTATAGTTTTTTATTTTTTATTTTTCTTTCATTAACATTAATCGGTTTGGGCGGTTAACGTTTCAGAAAAAGTAATTAATTAATTTATACTTTACTAATCATACACTAAAAAGTCATTATGGGATTTTAACGTTCTTATAAAGATTTATTAAATTAAACTATTTTAATACGGTTTTATCGCGTTTATTACTTATTTATTTACACCTGACGTTTCAAACACTTTACAGCGTTCATGGTCGCAGGCAGACTAAGTTAACATTTGTCTTTGATGTCATAAGATTACAAAACTACCGCCTGAAATTTTTATTGGGAACTATTCCGATTCACGCAGTATTGGCTCACAGTATCTAAGGGTCTTGCAGTCTGCTTCCGAGTTTGCGATTTTATTAAGTTAATGACTGGGTCCCAAGCTGGCGGTACCTGCCATCCATCCTCTCTATTGAAATTAGGATGTTTTTTAATTTCAATAGCTTCACGTAACATCCTTGGAATGAATCTGTTTTCCTTTGCAAGGACTTGAGGATTATCAAAACGCATATAGTGGTTGGGTTTGTCTAGAGCATGTTCACAGACTGCAGACTTGGTTGAGCGTCTATTTTTCATGTCAGCAAAAAATAGTTTAATTTAATGAATAACAATCGCGAAAACATAAGAAAACATTATAAAGATTTATTTTGGAAAAACGTCTTTATAACTAAGTATACGTATGTGAAACTTAAACACTAAACTTAACTTGATAATAACTAAAGGATCTCAACGATTCTATAGTGTGGTACAAAAAGATAACGTTATTATTGCAATGTAACTATAGTGATAATTTAGAAATTATAACCACGTTAAGGTATTAAAGTGATATTTTACCGAAGCATTGATGATTAACGTTTGTAAAGCTGCGTACCCTTTTGTTTTTTCTGCGGTTAGCGATATATTTGAGTGGGCTAATTTCAAAACTACAAGCGATAGAAAAATGATTCAAAAATAGATCGAAAGAGATTTTTTTTCTGTATAACATGGCATCAAAAACTCAAAATCGACCTCATGAGGCTTAACGACTTTTTAGATGACGGACGGCAGTATAGGACAAAGGAGTTATGGCAAAAAATATGTGTTACTGTCGTTTGGGTTATCCAATGAAATATCTTAATTAGCACATTTATAATATATATATATATATATATTTAGCGTTTGCTAGTAGCTTTACTTGCTTTAATTCGATAATTAGAAATATTTGTCTTTAATTCGAGCAAAACCAAACAATGTGTTTTTGTTTTTGCTGGTCATTTGGCCCTATAGTTTATTGAAATTTTAAGCAATTCCCCATATGAGCAGTGGACTAAAGAATTATGTTGTCATAATGACGAACCCCAAAAATAATTAAATAAAAATAAGTTCAAAAATTAAAACCAAATAATTTTTATTCGTTAACGAAGGATTCTTGTTCGACGTATATGTCATACATTTCAAAAATAAGACAAATTAGGGATCTCTTACAGATAGAGAATACAATCCCGAGCATGTTTTTCAATCCCGGGCTTACGGGATTTTTGAAGCCTTTTCCCGGGATCCCGGGCCTATCCCGGGATTAGACTATGTGGCTTCTAATTGGGCTAAAATAAAAAACACGAGTAATTAAAAAAAATGTCTTTAATGTCTTTGCACAACACAAATCAGAATAATAATAAGAAAAGAAAAAACACAAACCAAAAAATACTATACTTTTGCAAGAAATTAAAAAACAGCACAAAATAACTATTTAGAATTTCGAAAATATAATCGCAGAAATATCAAAGCATCCAATGTTTGACTTCCGAGCCTGCTTCGTAGTCTATTGCCAACATAAGCAGCAGCTGAAAACGCTCGTTCAGCTTCTACGCTGGTCGGAGGAATAGACAATAGATACTTATATGCTGTTTCTAAGTGATATCCACGAACTCCTCCATTTTCGAACAGGCTCATTTCACGTCTAATACTATTTGCCAACCCCTATTCATTTTGTACTTGTACTTCAGGATCTGGGGATTTCATACTCTTGTTAATTTCCAGCTGTAACTTTTCCTTTAATGTCAATTGGGGTTGGGATTGGGAGGTTTCTGACCTTAGCTCATCATCTGTTTGTGATCCTGACCTTGCTTCTTCTTCCGTGTTATCTCGACTATTAAGTCTTTTAACAATACTCTTTATTTGCTTCCTCACTAAAGCCTGTTCGGAACTGGAAATAAGTCGTGCCATTCCAAATCCGATAATAACTGATTTTCATCATCCATTCGTGGATTTTGTAAATAATTTAACACGCCAGTTAAATCATCACTTCGTCGTTGCTTTATACGTTCCACTAAGGATGTTTTAATTTTTTTGGCAAGTGCTGAGTTTTTGCTAGACAGTTGTTTTATAAGAAATTTCAAAGCGGCATCAGCTGTGCATAAATTAGCATCTCGCCGACAGATTGCTTCTACTGTCAATTTAATTGGGGTCAGCACATCAACAATTTTATTTACCAATTCAAAATCAACATCTTCTAAACGAATTGGATGATTGAGATCTATAAGAGCTTTTTGAATGCATGCTTTTAAAAGATAAAATCGCTCCAGCATTGTTAAAAGACTATTCCACCTGGTTTTACAGTCCAAAAGAAGTGACAACTCTTTTCCATGTTCAATTTTCACATATTTTTGAAGTACTGTTTCATTTTTCAATGGAGATCTTTTGAAATACACTACAACTTTGCGGATTTTCTTTATCAGCTTATTAATATTTTCATATTGTGTTAACTTTGGTACGTGTTCTGGCGCAAGATCATTTTGTGACATTACGATTAAACCTGATTCTGGACAGTCTAAGTCTTCTAAATGGTGTTCATCATCGCTGTCGTCCATATAATCAACAGTCACAGCTGGTTCATTTATAGTATCATCTGAGGTAGGGCTATCTTGCAAATTATTATGTTTTTCATAAAGCACATCACAGACCGCCAAATTGATACCATGTGCGAGACACAGTTGTTGTTCAGTGCAAACGAGCCGCCCCACCTTTATCATAACATTCGGTCCATCGGTTACAATAGCCACGATGTCAGTTTCTAGGGAAATGTCAAATTTACTTAGACGCTCTTGCAATATACGAAGACAATTTTCAGCTGTCATACTATCGTAAATAGGAACAAGTCCTAAGTTCCAAAATTTTTTATATGAATGAACGTTGACTGCCATGTATCGTTTATCGGAAGTTGAAGTCCACTCGTCGAAAGAAAGACTAAATCTTTCACCTGCACTTTTCAAATGTTTTAATTCTGCAGTTACTTGTTTTCTGATTTTTTCACTGTAATTCATAACACGTTTTCGAACAGTGACGGCTGACTTTGGTAAATCCGTGTATTTTGCTAAGAGCAATTTTCTCAAATCATCTGAGGTTATGAATACACTGAATGGAAATCCATCTAATGCAATCATTCTTGCCAAAATATCATCCAGGCTATCGTCGGCACTTTTAGTAAAATAATCATCTAACTTTCGCTTGGCTGGCGGCGGTGCTGTGTTCAGATTTTCAGAATCTTGACTTGTTGAAGCTGATATAACCTTGATGTTATGTTTTGATAACAAATGTGTATGTAATCCCTTAGTTGATCCACCCAAAGTCTTGAGGATGGCTGGGCATCGCTTACATTTAGCACTATTCCCGTCCTTCGCAACTAAATAATAACTCCACACTGACGTCGTATCACTGTCTTTTTTATGTTTAACAAAGTCTCCCGCCATTTGAAATACTTAATTTCAGATAATTGACTTTTAAATTTTAATGACGTAGCCTACGTAACCCGTCACTGACAGAACCATAAATGAAAAAATAAAACCGGATTTGCATATTTATACTTTCGTACAGGGAATCCCCGGCGGGAAATACCCGCAACAATATTATGATATGAGATGATCGGGTGATTCCCCTGTTGGTTCGTTGGGGAATTACCTTAAGAGTATTGTATTAAAGTATTCCGAGTGGGGAAGTCCCTTCTAAGTTCTACGACAAGCATATTATTAGAACTGTACCTGTGTAGTAAATAGTGGGTACCTAACTACCTACGTATTGTACGAGTTGCTTTTTGTCGTAATGTATTAAAATAATCTAGGCAAGGTTATTTTCAAGACGCAACGGACTACGGAATACAAATTAGACTTGTTTGTGGCAATCCCAAAAATCCCGAGATTAGCCAAGTACAGTCCCGGGATTTTCGGGGCCAGAAAACGGTCGGGATCCCGGGATCCCGAGATTTGGGATCCCGGGATTGTATTCTCTACTTACAGACAACCAGCGAGTGACAGCAGAGAGAGATAGTGAGAGGATTGCATGTTTTCCAATATCCCCGAAGTTTACTTCAATTAAACCATAGTCAAGTATTAATGTGGCAAGGGCACAGCAAATTCTATTATTAATTACATTGTTTGTTTCTGTGTACTGACTGGAGAAGGCGCCATTTATTGCGGCTTTGCACCAGCTACTTAGGCTCCGTAGGTCTTCTTCTTTGCGGGCCGAAATGGCTATTTCTTATATTTGTTTGGACCAGTTTGTATACCTTCACCGCTCTGTCGTTAGCCTAATCCTAATCCGTGCAGGATACTGGGCAATAGGGGCATTTCAATAGGTGGACCATAGAGCCTCGTAGTTGCACGTGGAATTACTCGAAAAGCCCCACTTTACTTTATTCACTTGACATCTCCTGACTTCAGTCCGAAGTCTATTTAACAGCCACCAAACTGGCCAGGAGTGCTATTTTCGAAAAGTGTGACTCATGTAAAATCGTCCAGTCGACTAATTTTTGTTCGATATCGATCGATTTTTATTCGACATATTTTCATGCCTTACATTTTCGTAAAAGCACTTTAGCCAAGATCGACTGTTAAGTTTCTGCGCTTTGTAGTAAATAATCGTCTATTTGATTACAGATCGCACGTAAAGTGGCATTCAAAATCGTGAAACAAGAAGCTGAGACATTGACAGTGACAGAAGACAATCTATCGGAGTTGGTCGGCAAGCCCACGTTCAAGCACGACCGCATGTACGAACTGACTCCAGCCGGGGTTGTGATGGGCCTGGCCTGGACTGCTATGGGTATGTTTGTATATCTCTCTCGTATCTCACAGTTGACGGTGATGGAAGACAATCTATCGGAGTTCGTGGACATTCATTCTATATGTTTTAGCGTTCATCTGAATAAATAAGTAGCGTAATAAAACACATTAAATGTACTTTTTGCGGCAGAAAAAATAAAATTTGAACTCATCAAAAATTTGTGTTTGGCGCAGGTGGCAGCACTTTGTACATCGAGACTGCCCTTCGTAACTCTATACAAGACGAGAAATCCCCGTTCGGATCACTGGAACTGACGGGACATCTCGGCGACGTCATGAAGGAGTCAGCCCGTATAGCGCTCACAGTCGCCAGGAACTACCTCGCGCGAACGCAGCCCGACAACAAGTTCCTCAGCACTAGGTAACACTAGTTTCAAACACTTTGCAAAACCGTATTAATATAATTTAATTTAATCATAGGTAACACTTTCTCACTATCTGTATGCTCCTATAGTTGTTATTATAGAGGTGACGTCATGAAGAAGTCGACTCACTCTAGATCATATTTACCGGCAAATGGGTTAAAAATACTTTTATGCTGTGTAGAATTCAATTAATCTTGCATTCTTTGAGGATCAAATTTTTAAGACCAAAACCAAAGGACCTTTTGAAATACGGAATTATATTTCTTATCGAGCTATCATACACTATATTAATTTTAAGTAGTATATAGCCACCTCTATCACCCAATTTTACAAAAGTCTCTTTTAATTATTAAACGTACTAACATAGGTTAAGTTGTACTACCGAGACTATGGATCTCAGTTATCTGAAAATAAACAATTTTTGTATTTTTTTTTATCTCCTCTTTCAGCCACATCCACCTTCACGTGCCAGAAGGTGCGACGCCCAAAGACGGCCCGTCAGCCGGTTGCACCATTACCACGGCTCTACTATCACTGGCTATGAAGAAACCTGTGAGATCCGACTTGGCTATGACGGGAGAGATCTCTTTGACTGGTCGGGTGTTGCCTGTTGGGGGTATCAAGGAAAAAATTATTGCTGTAAGTTTATTAACAGTATTCTAGGGAAATAGGCTAGTTTCCTAAAAAAAAAAATAAGTCCGCCAGATAATCAAACAATATTGGACTATCACTCAATGGCTATAAAGAAACCTATGAGATCGGACTTGGCTATGACGGGAGAGATCTCGCTGACTGGTGGCGTGTTACCTGTTGGAGGCATCGGGGAGAAATTGATTGCTGTATCTTTACCTAATTAGTTTTTTAAAAACTTACTATGGTGCCGTATGGAGTGTTCGATTTTTAGTGGGACCGATTAAGATAGCATAAGTACGTAAAGGGAATTATTTGATCAAATATTTGGTCTGTTAAAAAGGGAATAATTTATCTTTAATTTAAATCAACAAATGCAATAAACAATCGTCTATTTGCAGGCAAAGCGAGTTGGCGTGAAATGCGTGATCCTTCCTGAAGAGAATCGGCGGGACTTTGACGACCTCCCGTCCTTCATCAAGACAGACATAGACGTGCATTTCGTTAACGAGTACGATGATGTGTTCAAAGTGGCGTTCACAGACCAACAGGTTTAATCTCAGTCTGATTTGAACTCTATGCGTAGTTATGTAAAGTGTAAATTAGATTTTGACGCAGAATGTCTAAATCACTAAGTCATAGTTGGAATTTACACAATCTGCAGCTGAGGAGGTTAGATTGTAGTTTAGTGTAGAATTTAATAACAAGCGCTAGTTAGCAAGACAGTAACGCCATAGTTCTTATAACTTCATTACTTGTGAACAATTCAGTCTAAAGATGTATGATCGGCTACAAAGATCAATAGGCCGAATATTGAATATACAAGTGTCTGGCATAATTTTTAAAACAATTAGTACTACAGATTATGCCCTTTAGAGGCGGACTGTACGTGTCTGCAATGGTTTCGATGATTACTTTTTATTAGTCAGGAATTCTTCATTAAAGCGCCCCGTGCGGATAACTTCATTTTATTGTAACAAAGTCTATTTATTTGATTGTGTTAATCTTTTGTACTTTAACTTATATTCTGTGATTTCGGCGATACCATATTGCTAACTGACGCTTCATTAAAAACCAGACTATTGCAGCGAACCAAAATAGTGTTTAAACTTGCATTTCTTCCTCAAATGTGAATGTATTTTGTTTTTACATGTAAGTAGCATTGTGAATATAAATATCATTGAATCACCCAATATTATCATTTGATTTTACCTATATTTACTTTCAATTTATTAAGTATGATATGGATGAAACAAATTTAGTTTTTTAAGTTGCCAAAGTTTTTAAAGTGAATGCATTTAATCTTACTAAGTAGCTTAATCATAATTTGTGTATGACCTAATTTTGTTTATAAAATATTTATATGTATTATAATATTGGGTGGTGGTATAGGTGATAAGTATTTTTGATTTGATATAGATATTTGTAAATATTGTTGACAGTAGTTATTATATTAGTTTAAGTTGTATGTTTTTATAGGTTGATGATATTGATGATATATGAATTTTATTCGAACATTATCTCCCAACTTGTAGAAAAGAAGTGTGGAGAGTTTACATGGACAGACATTATATGCTTCACAAGACTGCTGTTCGGCCTCACTGCCGCAAGAGTCAATTCAAATCGGAAAATAATCACAATCAAGCACTAGCAACCCTTTTCTCCCTAAACTACTATGTATTGCTTTAATCCAGAAGGAGGAATGGCAAAACATAATTATTTTTTCAGAGGATGATTGAGCAACACAAATATACCACTCAAAAATTTTCCTTTTGTTTTAACAAAACTTATTATGAAACACAATTTTCTCAAACCACAAGTCAAGTGTTGAATTTATTAATAAAACCAGTTATAGTTAACATATTGCAATAAAATATAATTTTTATAAATATTAATATCTTGTTTCATTTAAACTTAGTTCTACTTCTTCAATATTTTCCTTCCATCATCTAGAAGCTGAAGTAACACTGGGTAGACCTCATCATAAGTAGCTATTTGGTTATCCCTCACATGGTTTTGATATCTTTGCAATGCTCCAGCAACAAAATCCAGCCTTTCCTTTTCATTTTTGTGGGTGTCTAGCCACTGCATCAACCTCTGAACATTCCAGCCAGCACATGTATGGGGAGAAATCAATTGCGGTCCAGCATAAGAGAATATATACATCATAATAAGTGAGTGAGGCAAGCAAGCACCCTCTAGTTGACTATTTGCTATTTCCTGTGGGGATTTCTGTAGCACTAACCCTAAAGCTTTCAACTGTCTATAATGGTCGCCAAGATCAGTCATATCTCCGAGAAGAGGAGACAGGGCTACTTCAAGATGTTTGCAATCCAGTTGCAGCTTTACCCGGCCTAACTGAGTCAGCGGCCTCACATTGCACACATGCTGAATAAACCTCTCCACACATGCTGTGGCTATGTTAATGCAACATTCGTTTAGAGCAGACTTCTCTCTAAACATTGACAAGTAGATGTCTTTGCATCGTGATACAAAGTTTTGTAATTCCTTCATGTAAGGAGAACATGACAGGGATTTACCAGTAGGGTTGTCAGCTCTAGTTAGGTCAGGCTCATCATGCATAGTCATTAAAATTATGTACAGAGAATTCTTTATGGATTCAACATAAAGTTGCAGAACTGGCATGCTTGAGATATCCTTAAGACTGTTCTGCACTGTTTGAATGCTCTCCGGTGGCAACATGGCACTCATATTGACAAGGACTCTCTTTATCAATGATGAAAAGTAATACATTGCATTGCAAAGTTCAGCATTTTTTTGCTGGGAGCTTGTGGGGGACTCTATGATCTGTGCTACATCACTATCCATAGACAATCTCTGTTCAGCCTCCATGTTCATTTGTTTTATAGACTTTGCCACACTGTTAGCTAGGCTGATGCTCAACTGCTTATCACCCAGAGAGATACTCAATGCTTCAGTTATAACTCTTATAGCATTGTCTATTTGGTCCATAGTTGGTACTTGGTTTAGGTGCCACATGCTTCTAACAGGTTCTAGCAACTTTCCCAAAGATTTAGATAAAAAGGAATTTTCCCATTTTGTCAAAGAAGACCTATTAATTTCTAGGTCTTTACATTTCAATCTGGAATGTAAATCATTGAAGCACTTGAGCAATTTTGGGAAATCTATTTCAACACATTGGTTGACTGGTACAGAAGACTTTTCAAGTTCACTACTGAATACTGTTGACAAGTCTGACCAAAAGTTTTTGGCAATATTTCTGAAATTACCGATTGCATGTAATTCATTTATAACATTTTGAAGCATAATAACTTTCGCGCAGCTGTTGTAAATTTCTACTTTGAATAATTTCTCGATGTTAGTCCAAAACATTGTTTTTAACTCGTGAGAGCTCATTAGGTTTGCTTTGCCCGGAGTCATCTTAGCAGATCCAGATTTCTTCAGCTCAAATTGAGCTTCTGCCTTTACATTCAATGCATTGGCTATGTCTCTTTTCAAATCATTCAATATGTTGTCAACAGTTTTCCCGATCTGTTCATTGGTACATTGAAGGTTGTGGAACACCTTGAAGCATTGTAATAACTTCAATTTATCACCATTTAGTAAACTCTCTTGCAGTGCCGCAGTAGAGTTATTCAATAATTCAATTCTTTTATGATGCACTTGTTTAAGTATATCTTCCAATAAATCGATCCCTTCAAAATCATAGTCGCTTATCAGCTCGTTTAGCTCAAAAAGAATAATAGCTTCTTTAGAAGGGTTATCTTTAATGCCCGAGAGTTTATTCCACAAAGCGATGATTTTAGAAGTATGTCTGAGTAGGTTACATGTAGTTTGCACCCTTTCTAGCATGAGAGTTTGGTTTTCAAGCGTTCGGTAGGGTGTGTTGACGCGATCTTTGAGACTTTCGGCACCACCTAGCAGACCCTTTACTTGTGAATGTGTAGATTCTAATGTAGTTTCTAGGTCTGAAATATGGCTTGCCTGTGTGAGGAGATCATTATGCTTGGCTAGGACCTGTTTTTCCAAGCTCTTTCCCAGTTTTTCGATTCCAAGGGTAAGTTTAGTCACTTGTTCGGTGACTGAGGTATTTTCTCCTGCAATAGGCTTCACACTGTCTTCTAAGAATTTACTATAGAATTCATCAGTTTCAATTTCAACGCACACATCTTTCGCATCCATCTTAAACGAAATTTTCTAAATATTTCCTTAAGTTTTTGATTTTTTCTTAAAATTCAAACCAACACAACACTGTAATACCTACCTACAACACAACACAGGCAATGACTGACTGTGTGTGACAAATGACAAGGAAACATTGTGACAGAAGCATTTTTAGAAATAGGTTTTACGGCCCTGGACACGAAGTCTTCAAAGTTTTTCTTAATTTTTAACCGACTTTATAAAAGAGTAGGTTATGTGTTCAACTGTAACACAGCTGTTATACGTACATTTTTCTATACATAACGTTCACAGAGCACTACGTTAATTTTGTACCTATTTATTTTTTCACCGAGTCTGTTAAACCCTTCAAAAAAATTCTAAATCTATGGTTAAACCTTAAGCAGAAACTAAAAAATGCGTTCCTAGTCTGCTGTGGCCATTGAGAAAGGATAGTTTATTTCCGTGTGGTGTGCAGTTTCGATGATCTTTGGCTGTGGAAGATAACATCTTTGTATATAGTTTTGTTTTAATTTATTTATTTACATCTTACAGTACAGCTATGATTACAGGCTAATGCTTAAGAGTCGCCTGGAGACCGATATCTCCATACAAACGGGGAAAGCGAATTACGACAATAATAGATAATCTTGGATAAAAATTTTCATTTTAATCAATCAATCCCATCATAAACTACGCTCGTTGCTATATAACTTGGTTAAAAAATTATTGGTTTGAAAAATATAAGCCTCGAAACATTCACGTTTTAGCATAATTTTGAACCCAACTTGGAACGTAAAAAAGTACCATTATGAACAAGAAGATTCTATTATTTTTGGGCAACAGTCATAGTTTTATTATTCATAAGTTGAAATAACCAAATTTTTCGTAAGAATATCTAATATTTTTTTTAAAATTCCTTTTTTCCTAGAGGAAAGTTCACAACGATTTACGCGGCCGTATTATTTTTTAAAACTCTGTGCATCTCAGCCATACCGGAGAGGCCCGCGGGTGGCGCGCGGTTGGCGGGACGGGGGGTGCGCTAGCGCCGCCCCGAACCTTGAGAATTAGGAATTTTCTACTAAGTACTAATCAGTGACGTCTCGCTTGTCGTGTTCGTAACTACTGTTGTGTTTTGTGCGTGATCTGCTTTCAACTTCCTCGTTTTGGCTATTCTTTTGGACTCCGTTTTTTGCATTCAGATTGGACTTGTTAACACAGTGATTTTATTAAATTGACCCCTGGCATCGACATCGGATTAGAGTTTTCATTACGGACTGGACTACTATTAGTGGATTTGTGTTTTTTCATGGGTAATTACTATTACCAAGTTCAAGGACAGTTAAATATAGCTATAAGGCAATACTGTTATTTTGTTGTTTGGAGTCCCGGAGGAATTCTATATGAAAAAATCGAAAAAGATGTAACATTTTGGGAATCTGATGTTATAAATAAATTAAAAGATTTTTATTTTCAATGCTTGTTACCCGAAATTATAGATCCACGATTACCTCGAAAGCTAGCAATCAGAGACAGAATAGAAAAATAACTATTTAAGTATATGACATCAGATTCCCGCAGATATATAAATGTACTAGCCATCGCGCGCGGCCTTGCCCGCGTTTGCCACGCGAGTGAAGCCGCGGGCGGGATGTAATATAGCCTATGGCCTTCCTCGATAAATAAGCTATTTAACACTGAAAGAATTTTTCAAATCAGACCAGTAGATGCTGAGATTAGAGCGTTCAAACAAACAAACAAATTCTTCAGCTTTATAATATTATAGTATAGATTATAAGATTATCTTTTTATATTTTAACTTGTGTTTTATCTGAAATAAATGTTTTTTTTGACATTGGATTTTCAAACACTATCTTTGCTGTATACACCACCTCCCCCCTCCCCCCTCCCACATTTTTCGGAACTATTCAGTAATACTGCGGCACTCACGCGCTTGTCATGTTTTGAAGTTTAAATTACAGCCATGTTAAAAAAACACCGATACTCATAGTGCGTCAAAATAAGCACTTTTAGTTTTCATCACAAAAATAAATATTAGAAAGTACAGATAACAAATTATATGTATTTACTAGAACATCTGCTGTCTCTGCTGCTGTTTTCGAGGGTAATCACGAATCGTCTCGCGAACAGGCTCGATGCCTTCCAGCCTCCCGAACAAGCCGGTTTCCGTCAAGGGTTTAGTACCATAGACCACATCCATACGCTTCGGCAGGTTATACAGAAGACCAAAGAGTATAACCGGCCACTATGCCTAGCGTTTGTGGACTATGAGAAGGCCTTCGATTCGATCGAAATGTGGGCGGTGCTTCAGTCTCTCCAGCGGTGCCGCATAGACTATCGGTACATCTAAGTGTTGAAGTGTTTGTACAGCAACGCCACCATGTCAGTCCGAGTACAGGAGCAGAGCACGGGGGCTATTCCATTGCAGAGAGGTGACAGGGAGACGTCATTTCTCCGAAACTGTTTACCGCTGCTCTGGAAGATGCCTTCAAACTCCTGGAATGGGAAGGACGTGGCATCAACATCAATGGCGAGTATATCACTCACCTTCGTTTTGCCGACGATATCGTGGTAATGGCGGAGTCGCTGGAGGACCTAAGTACCATGCTCAGCGACCTCAACGTGGTATCCCAACAGGTGGGCCTTAAAATGAACATGGACAAAACCAAGGCAATGTGTAATGTCCATGTTACGCCATCACCGGTTTCTGTCGGGAACCACACCCTTGAAGTTGTAGACCAGTATGTCTACCTGGGTCAGATGATCCAGGCTGGCAACTCCAGCTTCGAGGACGAGGTCTTTCGTCAAATCCGACTCGGCTAGGCGGCGTTCGGGAAGCTACGTAGCGTCTTCTCGTCCAAAATACCTCAGTCCCTTAAAACTAAGGTCTTCGACCAGTGTGTGTTACCAGTGATGACATACGGGTCCGAAACGTGGTCTTTGACTATGGGCCTCATAAGAAAGCTCAAGGTCGCCCAGAGAGCTATGGAGAGGGCGATGCTCGGTGTTTCCCTACGAGATCGAATCAGAAATGAAGAGATCCGTAGGAGAACAAAAGTCACCGACATAGCCCAGCGGATTAGTTCTTTGAAGTGGCAGTGGGCGGGGCACATAGCGCGGAGGACCGATGGCCGATAGGGCAGAAAGGTTCTCGAATGGCGACCACGTACCGGTAAGCGCAGCGTTGGACATCCACCGACCAGATGGTCAGATGACCTGATAAAGGTCGCAGGGAAACACTGGATGCAGACTGCTGCCAACCGATCATTTTGGAAATCATTGGGAGAGGCCTATGTCCAGCAGTGGACTGACTGCGGCTGAAATGATGATGATGATGATGACTAGAACATCTTGATAAATCTAAATTTCCTAGCTATCTATTACATTGTATCGTTGATAAGAAGTCTCTCCTAGAATGCAGGGCGTCCTAGGAATCGTTATAGCAACTAGAAATGTAAGTATAATATCTAAAAGTATTACTGAGATGGAAATCAATTAATAAACATAATGTAGTAAAAGCTACCTACCTATTAGTCACTAGGTACTTTTTCAATTAGTCGCGCAAGTACAAAATGCACATGGTACGATGCGACGAAGCAAGCTGTAACTCGTAACTATATTCGAAACCCAATTATATTATACGCAAACATGAAAGAATTACCCATATACATGTGCCTATGTGGTAATGCCTACTAAAACTCGTCGTTTACGCACCCTACGTATATGAATGAATTGCTCGTTCGAGTTAGTTCGTGCCATTCCGCTACCCGTCGGCGACCCGATCGTCGGTCTCGCTTGTTTAGCGCCCCCTTTCATGCAGGTGAAATAGCACTACAAAATCCGCGTACGGGCGTGAGTCGGCCGCGGAGTTCGCCTCGCTTTACAGGCGGCTCTTAATGCCCTCCCTTCACCCGCGTCAAACGAGATAACAAAAATTCCATTGTTAAGAACCAAATATGGTTTCTAGTTACGCAGGTGAAGGGAACTACAAAGTAACACGTAAATTAAAAAATAGTTATCCTGGTTGCATCTCAACACATTTTCGTTCGAGCGTGTTTCCCAGTTTGCTTCTTCAGCTTTCGTTTGAAAGACCAGGGTACGCATCCTACATTCGACGGCCTACTGGTTCTCATCTTAGCGCCTTCCCGGATGTATCCTCGGAGCCCAGTGTCCGCTCGTTACTCTGATCGCACTGGTTATTACAATGAATTGACCTGCTGTTGGACCTCGAACCCGAATCACGGAATTATCTTTTTTTTCGGACAGGTGATTTAACTTGCAATGTCCTAACGAAACTGTAAACTCTGGAGCCTTATGAGAAACCACTAGACCACAGAGGCATTCCAAGACGTGACATATAACATTGCAACCTAGGCATCACGATCCCCCAAAGATAATTATTTAGGTTTGTTTAAAACTAATTTGTAAGTTTCGTCGGTTATTATTATGGTCGGCATTCTGCTTTACGTCAATCTTCCTTAGGATTGGTAACGTATTAGTAGAAACCGCTACCAGTCTCAGTCGCATTTGCGAAACAACGGTAAGTGAGGGTTGTCGCGAAGATGAGAATATCTGCTTACTATAAAACAATTATCATACAATAAACAAAGGGATTAAGATCTCCAGGAATTACTGGAATCGTGGAGTATGAAGGTTCACTAACCACGTACGCTCTTTGGTGAAGGTACCCTTCTTATGCCGTGCTCGGCATTTCCTTACTGAGTACGAGTTCTAATGGCTTTTGGGTGAGAGCCTTTATCACTCTAAGGAGCTTAGCATGGCGTTCAAGCAGGACCCAGCTTTCTCCTTACTGAGTACGCTTTCGAATGAAAACCGTCTTCCCCGTGATGAGCCTCAACACCAGCCCCTACAGTTCAACTCTTGACAACCTTTAAACTCCATCACTTCTTCCATTGCAAGCAAAAACACGACTACCCACAGTCTAACTATTTTTTCTCCCACTTCAAATTCAATAGGTGGGTAATCACTGTCATCAGAAAGATATGCGTGTGCTCTGAGGGCCACTCTCTCAGAATTCTTTGAAAACATGCAACAGGATTTAGTGAACATTCCCAAAGAATTGTGAAAGTTGGAACCAGATTTTGTGAAAATCAAATAAGCGAGTTATGGGATTTAAAGTTAGACCCTCAGTCCACACATAGAGGATTGAGGGTCCACTTGTACCGGATAAACTAAGGGCACTAAAGAAAAAGTCTTAACGCCAAAATGTAAGATAATGAACAAAAATTGTGGAAACAAGATATTATAGCAAAACATTGTATTATTTTCTATATCTCCGTTCAAAATGGAGCCTCACGTGGAAAGTTTATTACGCTAATAATAACAAAACCATTAACTTTTGGTTACTCTTTGAAATCCTATATTATAGTAAATAAATTGTGAAATTTTGTGAAAGCAATAACAGATCACGATATCACGTTGGTTGAAAATTATCACCTTGTTAAAATTCGGACCCTCAGTCCTCCACTTTTTGTTTTCGTTTTGTTTCGCTTAACGTACGATAGCTTAAAAAAACACAAAATTATCTCCTTTTGTAGAAAAAAATGTGCTAACGTGTAACCCTTTTACGTCACAGCCACGCCCTGGGTTTCAAACGTCACAAAAGCATTTATACCAACGGACTATCTAGTTGAGTTAATATTGAGGGTACATATCGTACAAAGAAATACGCAATTTATATAAATTTTGACAATTTTATTTACTTCAATTAGCACACATTGTTGTGCTATATGGTTACAGAATTAATCGTAAAATACTAACTATTTCCAACGAAATTGTGCAATAGCATTGACGTTGAGTTGAAAAGAACAAAATTATTCCTCATCATTATACATTTAATTTAGATGAGATTTGTTATCATAATGTCACAAAGCTAAAATATTAATAAAGATGTTATTATGTCTATTATATGGACCAAACTTTATGGCAAATGAAATATATTGGTGAAGGTATCTATCATGGCAGCATTCGTCATGCGTAAGTAAATTTCGTAATAAGCAAAATTAAATAATACATACAAAACTAACAACTAGTCATACAATAACTTAAAACTATGAAATGTTAAAATAAGAAAAATCATGATTATTATTGCAAAAAAATTCGTTTCGTTATATTCATTGTATGTGATAGTTAAAAAAAGAATTATTTTCTTTCGATTGTCATATGAATGGTATTTTTATACCTGTTACGTTCTTAGTACCTTAGAAAGTTAGCATTATATATCTGAAAAGGAAGCTATCTATTATTACATTATGTACATTAAAATGAAAAACACTGGTCAAATTATTTATAGAAACTTAATCTAAAAGCTCGCATTCAGAACTGAAATCTGCCAAATAAAAGCACTACATTCAGTGTAATGCCAACCGTACCATTGGGAAGTTATTTTCTGTGGTACATACAAAATATGTTTATACTGATTGATTTTTATATAAATCAGTGATGAGGAGACCTATTTTTGAAATGAGGGGACTCATAATTGTCGAATGAAAATAGCTCGACTCATCGATAATGAGAAATGAAAACCATTCGACTCACCGATTTCACACTTTTCGAACTATTTTTCTCGGTTTTCACTTATACTTTTTTTATTGAAGGTGGATTAGTTTCACGTAGTTACCCATATTTTAGGCTTTACACTATTTTAAAAGTTAAAAAAATATATTTCACGGAAACAATGTTTTTTTTTTTTGTCAACGAATAATAATGTAATGATTGCCACTTTACAAAATAAATAAGTATATTTTACAGAAAGTAATGTATACCGTCATAATTTCTTATAAGGTTAATAATACCGGTTATTACCTAGGGTTATTAATATAAAGTAGTGCCTGCGCGGTCTAAGTGCTATTTTTAAAGAGTGTGAGTCATGCAAAATCGGCAAGTCGAATAATATTCGATTTTCATTCGACATATATGTCACACTTCAAAAATAGCCTGACGTGACTTTTGCCAGTGGCAATATTGCAGTGACACTGAGTAATTGGTATAATAAGCGGCAATAGATAATTATTCACTACATGTAAAATTAGCTACAGTAGAAAACATTCAACAATGATCTTAATATTAAGCTATAATAACAAACATTTTGATATTGGATATTTATCAATATATCCTGATGTAGTAAGGAAAAATTTTGAAAATCTTACAACACTACAAAAATAAGCTTATTGATAAACTTAACATAATAAAAAATAATTTGTTAGGAAATTTGGAGGGCCAGTATCACTATGGCAAATTAAACAGAGAAGACAAATTTTCATATTTTTGTAAGTAGTGACTTGGTTGTATTCATATACAATGTCGGATTATTATAGTATATGTGCTTGTATGTACAAAAGTATTTACGGATATTTGGAGAAGTTCATACATAACTAAACTCATATTTTGATAAGATTAGACAAGACATTATTTGAAATCAGGAGCCCTATTTTTAAAATAGTGTGACTCACGCAAAATCGACGAGTCGAATAATTTTTGTTCGATATCGAATGATTTTCTTTCGTCACATATTTCAAAAATAGGGCTCCAGTTAATTAAAACAGTCGTGAGATGAAGATTTTCGTTACTATTTAATTAGACGTGTTAAGACTGCCATTTGTTTTGTATTTATTGTATTATATGTATTAACATAAGTACAGATATTTGCACAAGTTTTAACAAGTTTTTATGTCATGACCATATTTTTTTAGTATAGAACACATGTTACAGCAATGTTTAACATTCTCAAACGTATGAACTTTAATAGAGTGACGTAAGCCTGCATCTGAACTAATTAAAATAGCAGAACAAAATATTACACAACCAAGTATTGTGGTGAACTTTACTGTCATACATCATCATTAGTGAAAGAAGTTAAAACTTAAAATGTAATTTCATTTAAACACTTCGATCTATCTAACTACATTATTTATAAAATAGTCTTGAGTGTTATAAGTAAGCATATAACTAGAAATCTGTACTGTATACCTCCCTCATAAAATAGCTTGTCCATTGTTATAGCAAATTGGTTTCATGTAAAGTGTGTTGAACCATATTTTAAACATTAACACCTAAACAATACGAGTCAGTTTGAGATTGAGTTTTGTGTTACCATATTATGTGTGACTTTAAAAACATTACTTGTACTTGCAATAAATACATGGCAAATTAAAATTTTACTTTTAAATCGGACATGAATACCAATCTTTAGCCCCATCCACCTAACAAATGGGAAATAATTTATTTATTCATTCAATTTGTTCATTTTTAAATGTAAAAAATATATGTCATTTATGTGTGAAATACAAGAAAAACATAATAATGAGATAAGTACATAATAGTGTTTAAATTATTAATTATCTGACATAGCAGTGCGTGACGGTTATGTGGAATATTCAAACTGTACCGACGTAATCGGCCAATTCTGGGTAAATTAACAAAAATACAACTTTCACTATCCACAAAAACACTTACTTACTTACTAAAATGGCGCAGCGACCCAAAGTGAGTCTTGGTCATTAATAGATGCCTATCAAATTGTAACTATTGTTATATCTATCTGTAAAACTTAAACTTCAATCTCAAATGACATAATATGGCCAAAATTTATCCCTATGCAGTTTCCTTGAGGAAAGAAAATATATAGAAATACATTGACTTATTTCTATCCAATGGTAATGTATCCAGCCGAATGACATACGTAGATGACTGTTTACATTAAATGACTAATGTATATCCATTGCATCGCCATTTACATTTAAAGGTTAATTTAATGCAGTATTGACGGATATCACACATATTATATGTAAAATCAGACAGACGTCTGACAGTAAACAATTGTTATTGAACTTACTTATATAAGCGATTAGGTCACAATCAGAATCGACAGCACAAGTATAAAAGTATATGTTGAAATTTGAAAGTACAAAAACCCATCCTAAGACCAAAAGAGACTAGCCTGTAATACATGCTGCTGCTATTAGTCCAAAACTGTGTGCATGTCAAATAATTTTTGTAAGGGCAAAAGACCTAGATAATCTAAACTATTATGGGAAGCTGAATAATGAATACTACACTTGTTTTATATGACCAATATTGCACAATGGTTGTGAATCATATCAATGACAAGGCATAAAAAATCTAATGGTATGTTACAGTTTGTTTTCTCGAAATTCAGACAGATTTATCTTAAGTAGACTATGCTGAATCGAATAATTTAATTGAAAAGTCTATATCATACAAAGGCCCAACTTCCAACCTGTGAATCTGAAAACGTTGGAAAGGCCTATGTCCGATATTGGGTTAACTACGGCTGAAATAATGATGATACAAAAATTATATATGATACAAGCATAGGTGCCTTATTACTCACAGCTTTGGAAGATTCCCTTAAAATGAATTTCATGTGGTGTACCTGTAAATTCCTGCATCATGGGCATTTAGATGGAGTGTTTTCATTTATTGATAACTCTTAAGTGTCTGACAGAGATATAGACGAAAAACATGCACCACAAGAGTATGGTTGAATGGCAGTACACACAGCTGCAATTTCTTATACATACCACACAAATATGTATGTGACATCAACCAATGAAAACGCTTCACATTTACCTATGACTCTACAGACAAAATTCATATACCTACATCTTAAATGGACAAAGAGTGTCCATCCAAATCACCTCTCATCTAGTGATGGGTCAAACAAATTTGAAAGTAGAATATTCTAATTAAAAATTATCTTGACCCATCACTACTCTCAAACATATATGCAAAAGTTTTAACTAGACAATAATTCAGATATCGAAGCTATTTACAGTAATATGCACTTGAAGTGTCCTCGGGGTCCCCGTTTGTTGCCTCGCCGGTACTTCTTGCCGCGGCTCTCTTTGTCCTTGCGGATTTCCCGGACTAGTGTGTAGAAGGCGTCGTCGACTCCCATCCTAGTCTTTGCTGACGTCTCCACAAAGGGCACATCGTAACTCCGTGCAACCTGCAATTCCAAAAAGAATTCATTAATTAAATATGAAAATATTGAGTTGAGAAGACTTGTGAAAAATTGCCTGTTTTTTTAAATTCAGTCCCTTAAAGTGGAACCATCTGTCATTCGGCCCTTAAAAAAATGATTAATGAATGAATCTTTATAAAAACTGTTCAACTGCATTGTTAAAAGCTCAAATAAAAAAGTTATTATAACAACAATTTACTGAAAAATGAGAGGGACAAGAGGAAAAAAAAAATGTTTATAGTAACGGTTTCAATTATATACCTCACCATCATCATTTCAACCGCAGTCAGTCCACTGCTGGACATAGGCGTCTCCTAATGATTTCCAAAATGATCGGTTGGCAGCAGTCTGCATCCAGTGTTTGCCTGCGACCTTTTTCAGGTCATCTGACCATCTGGTCGGTGGATGTCCAACGCTGCGCTTACCGGTACGCGGTCGGCATTCGAGAACCTTTCTGCCCCATTTGCCATCGGTTCTCCGCGCTATGTGCCCCGCCCACTGCCACTTCAAAGAACTAATCCGCTGGGCTATGTCGGTGACTTTCGTTCTCCTACGGATAATTTTTTGAGAAGTATTTGTACGTCATTCGTAGAGCATTCCAGGTGATAACGGTTGACACAGTCAGAAAATATTATAAGACATATATTCGCCCATTACTTGAATATGCCTTTCAAGTTATGAACCCCTACTTTCGGAAGGACATTGATCTTCTTGAAAGTGTACAATGAAAAGCCATCAAAATTCCTCAAGCCCTCCGTCGAAAATCATACGAAGAGACACGCATTGCGCCTCACTACCCTAGAGGAGAGACGCCACCGTGGCGACCTCATAGAGACCTACAAGATACTCACGGGTACTTACAATCAGCCTGATATTCAGTCGATATTCAACCTGAAGGAGAGTATTAAATTACGAGGACATGATTGCAAGATAATCCGCACTATAGCAAACACGAACACTGCACACCACTTTCTCAGTAACCGAGTGGTTTACAACTGGAATAGATTGACCAAAGAAGTGGTCTTAGCGCCATCAGTGATCTCCTTTAAAAATCGCTTAGACAAATGGATACAAACCACTAAAGTAACATTGGTGCAGAAATGGACTTGAAGTGAAATTACTAGACACTGCTTGATATAGACGCATCAGCTGTAACAGCTGCCTGTCGATAATTAAATAAATAAATAATGGCCGGTAAGTCAAATGAATACTCATTTGACTCACCGGCCTTCGACTACCATATATGGTGAGTCATACTACTTAAAAATAGGTATATTTCAAGGCGTTTCCAGAAAAACTCTGACAACAGGGTGTGCAGGGTCAATTGACCCAATCAAGAATGACTGAAAAGTAAAAATGAAGAACCCAAGTCAGAGGCCGAAAGGCGTCTCCAAAAAAACTCTGACACCAGATTGTGCAGGGCCGATTGACGATGTAACCCACTCGAAAAGAATGACTGAATGGGCCGAAAGGCGTTTCAGAAAAAAATCAACAAGATTTATAAAAAACATCTATAATCCCATCGAAAACATAAATGTGAAATGAGAGCCAAGTTCAATAATATGATATATGCCTTGGTTGTTGACTTTAACAACAAAAGAAGTGAGATCTAAATGGGTGCCAAGTTCAGTGGTCAGTAATATATTGTAGCCTAAGGTAGCCTGACTTGGCTAATTTTCATGTAACTATAATTTTCATAAGCCATATAACGGAGCCTACCATCTGCTTAAATGCAATGCCTTATTGTTTATAATTCAATTTATAGTTAATGGATCCATAGATTTAGATTTTTTTTTGACTATGATACAGATTGGCTGCTTAGTAAAAGAAACTAGACCAATTTGAAAACTGTTTGTGTGTGTGTGTCATACATGTGTGCCCTGTCAAGTAGTGCTAAGCCGAGAATTCAAATCGATTTTCTTAACGTAAGAACATTGTCAAATTAAGTATGCAGTATTTTTTAGGATAAGTTAGAATAAAATTACATAATAAACATGCTACTTTAGTTTTTTTATTATTAATGAGCACTCCGACTCGACTTCCGTAGGTTGACAGTCGCATTTCCCGTCTATTGGATCCATAGTCTAAGAATGGATCCATCATTCAGTCAAACATTGATTTTACTAATGTCAAGGTCAAGCAGAACACTATGTATCATTTACTCAAAGAGTTTATTAATGACTAGCAGACCGTCTCGACTTCTTTCTAGCCTTTAGCCTTCGTATAGCCTTCCTCGATAAATAGGCTATGCAACACTGAAAGAATTTTTCAAATTATACCAGTGGTTCCTGAAATTAGCGCGTTCAAACAAACAAACAAACTCTTCAGCTTTATAAAAGTATAGATAATAATTTTTTGTTTTCTATTTGTCAGGTCTTTGAGATACATAAGGTTCTTCAACTATAAATACCCTTTTATAAAGTCTGATACTATGTAACAATAAATGGAATTCCTATGGTTTGAGAGTAGAATTGGGTCAAAATAAAATGTAATCTCATAGTTATTTCGGTGATTCCCCAGCTGACTATATGAGTTACTTCATTACATACAAAGTTGATAGTGGGGATTGTTTTCAGGAACAGTGTATGCTAGATGGCAGCAAGGACTAATGATTGTATAGATACAAAACATGCATACGAAGGAATTCAAACCTGTGACCTTTAGATTATTTAGCAAAACTCTAGTCCACTAGGCCATGGAGGCGGTTCAATACAATAAGTAACTGTATGGTTCATGTGATGTAATCATCAACAACTTATTGTTTACAAACATTTCAATTTACTGTCATTGGAATGAAAAATTGTAAAATAAGTATACAAATGCTACTCACTTCGCGCGCCTGCGTCATGTCCACAGCCCAGGCCTGGAGGTCACACTTGTTCCCGACTAGTACCATCGGAACTTCCTCCGCGTCCTTCACCCTTTTTATCTGCTCACGATATGAGCCAATGTCTTCAAAACTTTTAGCACTATTCACCGCGAACACCAAGAGGAATCCTTCGCCCGTCCGCATGTACTGGTCCCTCATTGCTGAATACTCTTCTTGTCCAGCCGTATCCAGAATGTCGAGTAAACATGTTTCACCATCTATCACTACTTGCTTGCGATATGAATCCTCGATTGTAGGATCGTATTCGTCCACGAAATGATTCTGTATCAGTTGTATAGTCAATGCGGATTTACCGACGCCTCCAGCGCCTACCACGACCAATTTGTACTCGGTCATGTTGCGTCGAGATAGGCAGAATATTTTTCACACTAATAATGTCACTGCACCAAGAAACAACGCCCCAGCGAGGTGCCACACCTCATATAAATTACTCAAATCTGCATGGCATGGCTATCGCGACCTATGTTATTGCACTGGCTGTACCCGTAAAACTGCTAATTAATGTAATAATAGAGACAAATGCAATAAATAACAATGAGGCGGTTCACTCACCCTTTCACGACAAAAAAGTCAGTGTAGTATTGCTAGCTAAAAACTTTTTGTTATTGGTTTTACGACTATGGATACAAGCTTTTCTAGGTCAGTCAGAAAGCTCACCACAATCTCTTGATTCCCTTGGGGGATTTCAAAAACGCTTGATTTTTCTGGTGGTAGGAATAAATTTCCTTAGTATCCGAAAGAATATCGTATTTTAAGGATCAGAGGCCGAACTAAAGCCTCTAAAGGCAGGGCAGAAATGAGCAAAGAACAATATTACTACTAGCGGAGGAAATGAGTGAGTTGTTTCCAGTTTATTTAAGACATTGCAGGCTTGAATAACCCGATTTCCTGAAAATAAAGATGATTCCGTGCTTCGGAAGGCAAGTTAAGCCATTGGTCCCGGCTGCCATCTGGTGGTCGTTAAAGGAACCACGTAAGAGGCCGATAGGCGGTTTCGCACAACTCTGACACCAGGGTTTACATGGTCGTTTGACAATTTACCCTTCTCGAAATGATGAGGACCTGGAACTTTAATTTCTTCTTCTACTTCTACTTCCAAGCGTTTAGGTACCACTTGGTTGGTATTGAGTTAAGGCTGTATTCAGATAGTTAAATAGTTCAAAAATATTTTTGTAGCAAAGCATGTGCCCTTTGTTATTTGCTTTAGATTCAAAATGGGAAAATGTTTATTGCTGGCTTATGGTAGAAGCATCTGGTTGAAAGAAGTTTGCCCAGTCATACACTTTTATAAAAGTATCACCTTTCTCATTGCCTGTAAGAACAGCTGTTATTGCGTTAGTTTTTGGACAAGCCTGAACTGCGGCTTTGGTTGTAGCCGCAGTTCAGGCTTGTCCAAAAAATCCATTAATTTAATAAATCCTCTTTTTCTAAAATTTTTTTAAAAAGTCCGAAGTACATATCTGGGGCAAACTTGGTATGCCCTACGGGAAGGAATGAAATGCGAAATGACCGATACCTATCTGTAACCACTCGCCACGTAGCATATTGCATAACATAGTTATTTTTATTTTACCCAGCACAGTTATTACATCGGTTTCACCTAATCCGAAATTTTCAAAAAATTATGCAGCAATGAAATGATTTCGTTAGCCCCTTTACCTCTATGATATGATTCAGGGATAATAAGACAAATTTCTTTAATGGCTCGACAGCAACACCGACTAAACTAACTTGATAGCTTATTGGAGAATGACCTTCAGTCTGCATGGATTCATCACTAGAACAATCTGTTGATTCTTCTATTATAATATTACCTGAAAAAAAACCATGAAAGAACATATTTTAATAATAGCTTAGGCGTGCCAACTTCACGGAACGAAAATCGATAAGTCATTTGAAATAAATTATTTTCTCAAAATAAAGATGAAAATTGAAACTTGACTTCGTAAATATTTAGACGATATTCATTGAATACTCATCGTCTAAATTGAATACTATTCAATTTATAAACTTAATTCTGCACCTACTTATACATTTTGAGCATCTGAATTTGCAAGTAATTTCTGTATAAAAGGAATCGTAAAGTTAGAAAACTGTTTTTAAATTTTTTAACAATACAACGAAATATAATTTGAATGGTTATCTAAATATTGATAAATTTAATGATATTCGTCTTCTTGAACGATAAAACCACTTGCATCAAAAGAGGGTAGCACTGGCTTTAGTGTAGAGTCGATAAATAGGTAAGTATGATTGAAAATAAGTAGAAACATTTACCATAGGTACATACCTATACAAAATCATAAAATTTTATTGATATATCACAAGTTAACATATAAAAATTAAAACTAACTATCTTATCTAAAAATAATAAATACAAAAAACTAAATCTACACTAATATTATAAAGAGGAAAGATTTGTATTTTTGTGTGTATGTTTGTAATGAATAAACTCAAAAACTACTGTGCCGATTTTAAAAATTCTTTCACCATTGGAAAGCTACATACACCCTGAGTAACATAGGCTATATACCGCAGGTGGAGCTGCGGAAACAGCTAGTATAATTTAAATTAGGTCCCCTGGGCAGAGTTCCCATCACGAAGGCAGCATTCCCGCGTTGAATAGCGCTGGCTATTCGCTAAGCGAGAAAGCTGCCCGCGCGAGGGTCACCCGTTGCCTCTTTTAGGCGTCTACTGATCTCCCTGTGAAGACCCCGCGCACCGGCGCGGCGCCCCACGGGCCAAGTGTCTCGACACCAAAGGCTGTGAACTCGTGCTGAGTGCCGAGACAACTATATTTTTTGGCCTTGAATCGTTCGCGGGCGTCCGCCGCCGCACCGGCCTGCTTGCTGGTGGTTGGGAGGTACGTAGCTGCCAAGGTATTGGAGCACCTGGCGTCCCAAACAAGGGCTCGACCCATCCTCCAAGGTATCAATGACATCCCGTCAGGGCGCTTGCCATCGTTCCGCACAATTTGTGGCTCCAGAACTGCGGGTACTTTGGCACTAATGAGCGCCCTTCGTAGGATGTCATTGATGGCTGCATGGCGGGTTTGGCGACCGGCGTCAAATGTTAAAGTCAGGTTGGACCGCGAGCCGCGAGTTGGTTTCTTGTTTGTTTACAATGGCCAAATATCTAGGTACCTACTCCATTTCGCGTATCTATTGCATATTGGCCTGTTTATTGGACTTTACTGCCGTCTCTTCATCCGTTGACATCTGATTTATTCATTATAATGTATGAATTAATGTAATGAAGATGTAGTTAGTTTATTTATGGGTTATGTTTACTTGAACAGAGATGACATTTGACATGGGTGACAAGTACGTGTAGCGCCTGATTGGCGCTACCAAACAAAAAATATTTATTAACTACCCTGTGCTACCAACCTAAAAATTAAATGTGAATAACCGGAAGGCTACGTCATACGTTAACTTTGCTAAAAAATGAAAGTCATTGGGTTTTCTGCGATTTTCTTAAAAAATACTTGCTTATCTAAAGATCTGATCAATGTAATCTGTTCCATACGCCTATTCCTCGAAATGGTTTACGAATTAGACATTTTCATGAAAAAGTTTACTAGCCAATTGGGTTTTATATTTCTATATAAAAACAAACATAATTATTTTTAATTTTTTAATAAAAATCTACCTAAAAATAAAGATCGTAATAAAATTGTTTATCATTTTTTCCAACTTTTGGGGTTGTTATCAAGTGCTGTGATGGAAACCCAGATTCACACCCTAACACATCACGAGTTAGAAAGAGAGAGCTGGATAACAAAATGCAAATCTTCTGCCATCAGCGTATTGTATGCCCGCGCGCTTTCACTTTAGCTTTAGATCTATGCAAGAGACCAACTCGCGGCTCGCGGTCCATCCTGACTTTGACATTTGGCACTGACACATATTTTTTAATGCCTTAGTAATTTTTGCTTTTTAAAACCTTTTATTTAACTTGCAATGTATGTAAGTACAAGTGTATGTTCGTTCGGGTGGAATCTTAGAACTCAATTTTGAAGTAGATATCTTCAACCGATTGGGCTGAAATTTGGAAGACAATGCATGATATGGTATGTGACGTCATTCTAAATACAATATGGCGGACCATCCAAGATGGCGGAATAGTTATTTGCATGGACTTAGTATTTTAAACAGGACTGAGTACTTCTGCAAATTTGCATAGAGGCCAAGACCGAGCCAAGCGAGATAGAAATAGTGGTGGAACCTGTCTCTTTATAGCAAATACAAGCTTTATCACGTTGGTACTTGTGCAAAATAGGGTGACCACGCTCCTCTGGAAAAAGGGGGAAGGTGGTACATGCTTTATGCAGATTTTTTTACAGACACATTAAAATGTTCCGAGTGCGAGGTGCTAGCTAACCTCACAAGTTATTGTTCTGTGCAGACTTTACGGAAATTGGAGTCTAGTCGAAAATAACGTTTTGTAGACATGCCCCCCGTATTGGCTCCCATGGGGAAGACAAGGAAACTTTTCTAGTGTCCTTGGCTTCACTAGACAAGCAGTACTAAAGGCTAAACGTAATACGCCAGGTGTTTTCTACTCCACGTTAGGTCGCACCTGCTGTTGCCTAACTCGCGTAATCGTCACCAACAATCACGTCCCGCTAAGTTATCTACTTACGTGCAGTATTTATGAAGTTTATAATTGTTTCTTGGATTGTCCCAATTAAGAACATTATCATGGTTACCCTATTAAAAAAAAAAGACATATTCCTCCACTATTTCTATCTTTTTCTGCTTGGGTTTTAGGTCAAAGAGCTCAATCCTGTTAATATATTAAGTCCATGGTTATTTTTAATGCATTTCTACAATATGGGTATCAAATGAAAGGGGTTATTGAGAGTAACTCGAAAAAAATAATGTGGCGTCATTCTGAATCCAATATGGCGGACCATCCAAGATGGAGGAATAGTTATTTTGTAATGCACATCTACAATATGGGCTTGTCAAAGCAATATGGCCCACTTTAAAAATTATTTATACTTTCCTATATTGTTCGCTGAGAATAAAAAAGTGGGTTTAAAAAAACCAATTTTTTTAAGGCCATATATTAATTCACTTCAATTTGACTTGTGTAATTTGGCGAGATGAGCGTCATCAGCATTTGTCTGCAACCTGTCTAGGAGAAGGACAACTCCAAAATCAAACCCGGAACTGTGTTTCGTCAGGGACAAGTAAGCTCCAAACTGAAATAAATCAACAAGTTCAAAATTAACCGGCAAACGACTTTGCAACAATGATGCGTTGAATGAGATAAACAGACTAAGAACTTTAGCCAGCGATAACTAAAAAGTAAAAAATAAATTAATAGTAAAAAAACTTAAAAATAAAGCTTTTATTTAAACGCCCTAAAAAGAAGAAAATATTTCTTTCCTTAAAAATTTTCACTATCAACTTATACTCGTAACCTCATTTTATACAATTTATAAGATCATAAATAGGTTATAGTAAATTAGTTAATAGTAAATTATTTAATGTTTTCTTATGTTTTCGCGATTGTTATTCTTTGCATGACTGTATTGATATTGTCAAGAGAAGGCTTGAGGACCACCATCCACCTCAAGAGTATGCAGAGTTACTTGAGCATTGCTTAACATCAGGCTATCTCTTCTGGGAAAACAAATTCTACATGCAAATTGACGGTGTAGCTATGGGGTCTCCTGTCTCTCCCATTGTTGCCGACATTTTCATGGAAGACCTTGAGAAGAAGGCTCTTTCAAGCACCCTGGCTATGCCGAAGATGTTCAAACGGTACGTAGATGATACTTTTGTTGTACTCCCCAAAACTCAAGTCTCTGTTTTATTAGATCATTTAAATTCCATTAATAGTAAAATTAAATTCACTATGGCACCTGAGATCAATAATTCATTAGCCTTTCTTGATGTTTTAATAACTGGAAATCTTGACAATAGTATCAGTCACACTGTGTACAGAAAGCCCACCCACACAGACAAATATCTCAACGGTAAATCTCACCATCATCCATGTCAGTTAGCTACCGTAGGCAAATCTTTGTTACAGAGAGCACACGGTTCTGTGACACCCACCATCTTAAGGAGGAGCTTCACCGAGTCAAGTCTGTCTTAAGAAGCAACAATCTCAGCCTCCCACACATATGTCACAGAAGTCGACCCAAGCCACACACAGTTGATCGTTTTCCTGCCATCTTACCATACATAAAGGGAGTCACGGACAAGATTGGTAACATACTTAGGCGAGCTTCAATCAAGACCTATTACAAGCCGCATAAGAAAATAAACCAACTTTTAAGACCTGTAAAATCCAATATCCCATTGCAAGATGCTGGAGTTTATAAAATTGACTGTGACTGTGGTTTATCATACATTGGGCAAACAAAGAGAAGCATTAATACTCGTATAAAAGAACATATTGCTGACATGAAAAATAGACGCTCAACCAAGTCTGCAGTCTGTGAACATGCTCTAGACAAACCCAACCACTATATGCGTTTTGATAATCCTCAAGTCCTTGCAAAGGAAAACAGATTCATTCCAAGGATGTTACGTGAAGCTATTGAAATTAAAAAAACATCCTAATTTCAATAGAGAGGATGGATGGCAGGTACCGCCAGCTTGGGACCCAGTCATTAACTTAATAAAATCGCAAACTCGGAAGCAGACTGCAAGACCCTTAGATACTGTGAGCCAATACTGCGTGAATCGGAATAGATCCCAATAAAAATTTCAGTAATCATATGACATCAAAGACAAATGTTAACTTAGTCTGCCTGCAACCATGAACGCTGTAAAGTGTTTGAAACGTCAGGTGTAAATAAATAAGTAATAAACGCGATAAAACCGTATTAAAATAGTTTAATTTAATTTAGTAAATTATTTTCTTCATTTTAGAGCGTTTAAATAAAACCTCTTTTTTTTTAAGTTTTTTTACTATTAATTTATTAACTTGCAGTTCGACATGGCCATTATAGCTACGTGACGTCAACACTAGATATGTAATCTTTAAAATTAAACAAAAAAATAATATCATTTTTATATTTTTTTCGTTCAAATGGTGTTTCCGAAATAATCTATTCTTATAATAAAATACATAAAATACACAATTTATTTTTTAGTTGACTAGCAAATTTCCTCGGCCGGTTAGACAATTTCAAGGGATTTTCCATCTAATTAAATTACGAAATGTACCTATCTATATGTCTGCGGAATATAAAAAGTGAAAGTCCCTACTTGCCTAAATAAATGCAGGGGAATTCCTCTATTAATATTTAACTAATACTAAATACGTCTAGTAAGAGCCATATTGAAAAAATGAAATATATCAGTGACACCGTAATACTGACAGTAATAAAGTGACAATACAAAAAATACTATGTACACGAAACGACAGCATGATGACAGCAAAACAATGTGGACAACGCTTTCTTTGGTTATGTATTTATGTACCTACTAATAATTTATTTTATTTCAATTAGAATATAACATTTTAGTCTAAATTATTAGTTCTGTCTCATCCAATAGGTATGTATTGTCTGTTTTTTATTATTTCATTAATCCCAATGTACTACCAGTCCTTCTTGGGTTTTGAACTTATTGTTTATTTAATCACCTTTTAAACATTTAAATTACAACTTTATTACATAAAATACAACGAGTACCTATCGCACTAGGCGGAGGTAGCATTTGGCTTAAAATAAATATCTTCGTTATTGTTTTCAGAAATATGACGAAATTGCTTGAATGGATATCCGTTATATCGGCTGTCTTCGCCGTGTGGTATTCCCTTGTAGGAGGATACGTGAAGCATCCAATATTAGAAAAAAACATGAACTTGATTATGATCTCCCCTATTATATTCGTCATACTTTTTGGGCTTTATGCTTTGACTGTGGTGCTCTACCGAGTGTTTACATTCAATAACTGTGAAGAAGCCGCCAAAGAGTTACAGGAAGAGATAATAGAAGCTAAAAGAGACTTGCGTGAAAAAGGACTTGAATGGTGAAATGTTCAAATTATCATTCCAGCAACATGTTTAATATTTTGCAAATTTAGGTTGTTTTAATATAAAAGAAAAGCAAAGATATATTTTTTTTCTTACCACTGCCATTGTTTGTTGCAACATTTGTTGTGTTACAAAATGTGCATTACAATGGAGTTATAAATATATCTAAATAGGTATCTTAAAAGGTTTTCACATTAATTTGTAGCAAGGAGGAAGTTAATATTCCATTGGTTCTGTCTTATGACTAGAAGGCTAAAAAGAAAGAAGTTTGTGTATAAGATACACTAAATATTGGGTAATAATGTAAATAAAGTTGGTAAAAACAGTGCGCTCAGTACACCAGGGTGACAACAGGTCAAGAGTCAATATAATTCCTTTGAAGACATAATTATCTTTATGGGCCATAAGCCTGCATTTTGAAAATATCTTAAGAAACAATGATTTCATCAGTACTACAGCCAAAATTATATTATATAATATAATATTATCCTCTGGACTGAAGCGATATCCAGTTGATGTGTAACATGAATTTTATTATTTCCTTCGGTGGCTGATGATTTTTATGTATAACAGTTTAAATATAAATGAAACAAGATTTGTGATTATCTTTATTTAAGCTAATTTAAAAGTATTTGTTATGCATAAATAATATTATTTATCATAAATTATTGTATGTATGAATATATTTACAAGGCTATTAATATAAATGTTGGAATTCACATGAAAATATAAAGATCCTGAATCAAGCCATTTAAAATAAACAAAAACATTGAATTTTACACATTTTTATTTTAATAATTGGTCCAATTTCAAAGACTTGAAAAAAAGTCACAAGTTGTATTGGGTTTAAATTCCATAATTTTAATTTATAATCACATTGTCTTACAACTAAGCTTTAAAGCTTTACACATTATTCACATTGGCAAAGTATAACAACCAGCAAAATATCACATATCACCATTATTATATTTTATAAATAATTAAGTATCTTACAATGTGTTTGATTGATTGTAAGTGCAGGAAAGAATTATTTATGAAAGTCTTCTAATCCACTTTGACCAATTTTGTTAATTTTATTATTAAGACTGTTTCAAATTCAAAATCAAATTATTTTTACAGAAAAAGTCAACAATAACGAATTATTGCATTTAATCAAGGTAATAGAAACGAAGAAGCTCTTACTTTTATTCATAGAATAAAAATAACTGCCTATTTAATTAGCTACGGAAGGGTTAAAATTGAGCTAAATCTTGTAAACAAGGGTTCCTTCTCATGTCCTGCACCTCATTGTGTCATCATAAGTGGGAGTTACCCTCTCCGATGTAATAGGAGAGTGAGCGCCGTGATCAACGAGAGCTCTTAGCTTATGTTGTCATGTCATACATTATTTATTTTATTATAATACCAGGAGATACCAAAGGAGTTCCCAATACTATTGTCAATAGATGTTGGCGATGGGTGACAGAGAAATATACAAACATCCCTCTGTCAAGCAGTCTGCTAAAAATTCAAACGATCCGGAGCTCTATTTTTGAAATGTATGACATATATCGAACGAAAATCATTCGATATCGAACAAAAAATATTTGACACGCCGATTTTGCGCATTGTCACAGTTTTCAAAAAATACCAGTCCTAGACCAGAATAACTAAGGTTTTTCACTTCATAGATCCCTGAAAATTAAAGCGTTCAACTAACTTGAACCAACCCAATTTTAAATTCAAGCCTAACGCTTAAATTTAATATTGGGTTGGGTCGGCAAGACGTAAGTACTACTTTACCAATCGGTTTTCTACCTATCTAAACTATTACTATTAATACCTATCTATCGAATGATTTAAGAACAAAATAATTCAATCCACTAAAGGATGGCCACAGCATTCCGACTCTGTGTATTCGCAATGGAGTGCAATTTATTATTGTCACATTATAATATTATGCTCTACACTACAATATTAAAAAAGCGAGCAATTTATTTTTAACGTCACGCAAACTATAGTTGCGTCGCGTCATCATCGCGTGTTGCTAATATTTTAAGTGTGTATATGGATCTATAAAATAGTTCATAATGTTTATTGATGGTATGGTAGATACGTAGGTATATAAATTTTGATGCGTAACATTACTTACCATAAAATGATTATTTGCCTTCCCATTTAGAACGGGAAAAATGTCTGTAGAGCTGTGAACTTACATATTGTGATTAACCAATAAGTACAGCTTATAATTTATTACTTGTAGAAGTTGAAGGAGGAAAGATTGAGAAGTTTCTTAGTTCTTAACTGCCGTGACCTGAAGCCCTGTTTTTGACATGTATGATTTATATATCAAATGAAAATCGTTTGACTCATCGATTATGATGAATATAATCATTCGATATCGAACGAAAATCATTCGATATACGTATAAAATGCATAGGAAAAGAAACAGCATTACGAATACAAGCGAGTAAATATCATTAAAATCATTATCGACATCAGATAATTTTGTTTTGTTCAATATTACTACTTTAGCTGATGATATGATGTGTATTTTTAAAGCTACTATTCGTAGGTTACGAGAAATATTTTTGAAATGTATTTTTTCACTAATAACTGATCTAACTATACGATAGTATTTTATTTACCAGTGCCTTGAGAAGCCTAAAATAGTGATCGATTAAATAAACGTATTTTTTCAAGAAGTGATTCTGAATAATACTTAGATACTAGTAGTGATGGGCCGAACATGGGTTAAACCAATTACGAACATTCGGCCGAATGTTCTGTAAAAAAATTACCGAACCTGATATTCGGCTGAATGATTCGGTATAATTAAATCCGCCGAAACATCGATTATTTTATAGAAAAATAATATTTTAATATGTAACTATAACTATCAATAAATGTAAATTCTTCAAGTTCTGTTCCTAATAAAAAGAAAAACTCCTGTGTCATTGTATTACATTTGTCACTAGTATTTGAGTAGCTAACTTTATTCGTAACTTTTTCAAAATCTGAAAAGTTTAAGACTTTGTTTACAATTGTTAAATAATTTAAGCTACAATAAGTACAAAAATAAATTATTCATAAATAATCAACCTATACGTTGTAGTTTAGTAATGAAACTGTTCTCACGATAAATTTCAACATTGTGGTCCTCAAGGATACTGATCCTTCTGGACCACAATGTTGAAAAAACTAAATAACGTTTTTAGAAAAAAAGTACTTAAGTAATTATATTTTTAGAAAAAGTTTATTGCAACTGAATCCTTAACAGCCTATTTAGGCTATATACTTTAAATTATATCAAAAAATAATACCGACCACCGAATACGAACATTCGGCCGAATGTTCGTATTCTGTGAAATCCATGTTCGGCCCATCACTAGTACTTACCTA
This sequence comes from Euzophera pinguis, assembly GCA_947363495.1. Lineage (NCBI taxonomy): Eukaryota > Metazoa > Arthropoda > Insecta > Lepidoptera > Pyralidae > Euzophera > Euzophera pinguis. Next base: position 4,790,970 of record OX376168.1, read on the forward strand.
ATAACAATTAAGAATGATGGATGAGTGATGTGAATTATTCGCTTTATTGATATATTTATTTCATTCTGCAATTAGACGTTCTCAGGCACTTTATCAAAAGTAGATACTTCCATAACTATAAAAAAAATTAAAGAGGGTTAATATTTGTAAGAACTTTTGTAGGTGAATTTTATGAAATGAAAAATCTGGTGAACATTTACATCATTAATAATATTAACAAAACTAAGACATTGTTACTCATCCTACAGCATTCACGAATTCTATTCTAGCACGGTCGACAATGAGCCGAAAGCAACAATTTGCCTCGGCATTTTGCAAAACAGCACGCGTTTTACGACTTTGCCGTCGACATATAGATAATTAAGACCTACTTTTAGAAATAATTTTTTTTTTTATTTGACAAACTAGCCAGTATTAGTTAAAACAAAACACAACGACATGGAAACGGACTCTACATTTTTTACTAAAAATTGGTCCAAATTTATTTATCTTTATCGGTGATGAATAAATTCAATATTTGGCGCCCAAGTTCTGACTAGATGTCACATGCCGAATAGGTATCGATACTTCTTTACAAAGAGTCATTATGAAATCAAAATATTTCATGATGATCTAATCGATCATTGCAATTTGTAAACTCTACACATAAGTAACATCACATATTAAATGTTTTCTCGTTGAATTTCAGCAAAAACGACAATTATCATAATTAACATTACATTTGATTAATAGACTAGGTATGTTAGGTATATATAGGGTGGATTTTTATTAAGTGCAAATATATTGAGGGGTGGTTTATTAAGGATAAAGAAAAGTACTAAGAGTAAAATTTGAAAAATCTACGTTAGATTTTTTTTAAAATTTCCCAACAAAAATATTTTTTTTAGATAACTGAAAGCGCAGACAAAGACAAAATGAGTTTTACAACTTCTTGCTAGTATTACCTGCAAAATAGAAGTAAGACAAGAAAGGAAAACCACTACAGGATGTCATAATTATTACTATTCAGTAGAACATAAAGTTAGATTTTCTCGAAACTAGCGTGTAGAAATTTATGAAACCAACATTAATCTGTTTTATATGACTTAATTATTTAGCTGTAAGTATTTGTATTTAATTGAAATCCACGTTATATAAGTAACTTAGATTAATAATTATTAGTCCCGTAGCGTCGGGGAGACCAACTATTAATCTGAGATAAGTAGGTAACGTAGTAAGGTAAGTCTAGTAAATAACACCTAGTTTCAAATAATAATGATTATTTTCAGTGAGATGGATACAAATTGTGTCAGAGCTTAAACACAATAAAGTTAATTTGAATTCCATTGAAATCTCATAGACTGCAGAATCTTTGTTTAGATAGTTCTATAGATACCACTACTTTTTGATCCACATGGCCTATGTGTACTGTACCTACTACCACTAAATATATAATAGCAATTATTCTAAAATAATAGATAAATAAACGTTTGATAAGTTAATATGTCTATTAATCTGTAGGCTACTAATCACAAACTGGCCTACTCCAATTACAGTCACATAGGTATCGATTTTAATTGAATAGAATAACTTCGCATTGTGATTGTTAAAAAAGCAACATGAGCAATGACTAACCTAAGGTTCCTAAGTTTGAATACAAGTAATTTTTAGTTAATAAGTAATGCACGTTCTTAGTCGGTGAATGTTATGTGGCAGGAGGATAAGCACGGAGGAGGGCACTGAAAAGTGTGTAAATAATTAAACGATTACCTACTTATACGTATTTTAAGATTCTAACCAAAAAAGTATTTTGATGTAGGTGAGAAGTAAAAAATATATTTAGGCCAAGTGTCACGCGCGTAACCGCAGCAACGGCATTTGAGTTAATCACTGCATATTTGAAAGAGGTAGGTATCGTGATCAAATTACTTATTCTATGAAAGATTGAACATGTTAAATGTGAGAACGGTGTAGGTGATCGAAGCCATGTGACTTGAATGTTCAAGTCTTGGCGTGGAAACGATCTTCCTTATGAGCGTCTTTCGAAATTTGAGACTTCCTAGTTTTTTCTAGAAACTTGGTGTTTCATACAAGTCTTGCGACGGCGACTGCCAGTAAGGAGAGCCCTGCTTTCAGCTTGATGGAGGGGGCGACGTGTGGCGCTGACGAGTTGCCCGCTAAGATGAGTGCTCGGAGACGCTCCCTCTCCATGTAGCGATTGTTCTTGCCTGGAGGGTCTAGGCACTCGAATTCGCAGCATCTTTCCCCGACTCTGAATTTATCACAGAACTGTGGACAGATATTGAGGGAATGTTAGGTTTTTGTGAAGACCATCGACACATAAAAGTAATTAGTCTTATGTTGACCTAATTTTTTGTAGCCTACTCATTACCGCAAACATCGCAGCTGTGGTGATAAATTAATTGTCTGTGGTGTCGAACTCTGTTGTCGTTGCCGGAGAGTGTGAATGAAAAACCCAAGAATAGTGAACACTATTCATATTTCTAACACCTGGAGCCTTATCTTTTAAATGTAAGACATATTTGTCACACGAAAATTGTTCGATATCGAACAAAAATCATTCGATATCGAATAAAAAGTATTCGAAACGCGGATTTTGCGTGAGTCAAACTTTTTAAAAATAGCACTCCAGGTCATTAAAGTTCATGCCTCTTTTTTATATGATATTCCAAGAATAAAGAGCATGCCCCTATGCATAGAAACTACCACACACTAATTTCGTCGCGCTGCAATCAAAAAGCAATCTCCAATTACTCACATAAGGTGGGTCACAATAGATGGCCTTGCACCACATGGGCTTGGTGTGGTAGCAGACGCACAGTGAGCAGACACCGGGCCCGGGCACGTAGAGCAAGCCGTGAGCCACCGACTTGCCCTCCCAGTCTATACATTCTTCTTCACATGCTGGAAAAGAAAAGCAGGGTTTATAGAGTCCCTCTATATTCCAAAGCATGCTGTCTAGTTTTTTTACTGAAAGTTTCACGTACAAAAGACACAGTAAAAAATTGAGTCGTGTTTAAAAAGTCATAGATAATTCCTCCTTTGTTTTTAAACTCCGTACCAGGATTATGTCAAGGGATACGGCGATTTGGTATGTGATTGACATAGGTCTGGGATATTTTTTTTCACCTTGACCTGACTGGTATTCGACCCTGGGACCTCGAGTTTCAGAGGCAAGGATATTCCCATTGCGCGACACGACATACCTTACTTACATATATTGCTATATATCGAGTAATCTCTTTTTATATTTAGGACAATACAAAAGGTTTTTGCTAATAATATGCGGTGGTTTCTTGACACTTATTTCTTTTATATTTGCTTCTTTCTGCAATTCCTACGTCGACATATTTACATAATTAAAAGCTGAAATCTCTATTTCCCATTTAAATATTTAACAATGTTGTACTCTTAACTGTAAGTTCTATTGAGAAAATCGTAATATAATCGAAAATATATGATGGAGGAGGCCTATGTCCTAAAAAGGATATCATAAGGGATGATATGGATGGATGGATATGATGTAATCGAGTCACCGATTTTGAGTTGTCGAGAGATTTTCATTCGACTTACATGTTTGGATATAAAATCCATAGATATCAAAAATCGTAAGATTCTATTCTGTGCTCCAGCATGCTTGTTTGCTGCAGATTTGCTGAAATAGTTTCGTCTCCTGTTTGTTAAGTTCTGTGATAGGAATACAAAGGACCAAAGGCAATAGCGTGGTATAACAGAACGTTGGAGGGCCATGGATGCGTGGAGCCGTGAGCAACAACTAGTCTTACATAAAAATAAACTTTCACCTTGAATTTTACTACAGAAACTACAAAGAAATACAATTTATTAGCAAGATTTCAACAAGTCTATTATTTTCTTTGTGTTACTTTTTATAAATATTGTGTCTAATATATTCTGATCTAAATTCAGATGAGTTCAGTTGCTTGTTTGAATAGGTACGAATCTCTGGGAGCTTATTTTAGTTTGATAGTCCATATTATCGTGATTCCATTGAAAGTCGTAAATATCATATACCTACTTACTTAAAGGAGATATAAATTGTTTTAACCTTTCTTGTTAAGGGTTTACCTTCATTAAAAGAGTAAAACCTCTTTTTCTTGTAATTTAAAGACTTGCTTAAAGTAAGGCCTGAAAAACGAATGACCCAGTTTGGGCTAACGACGGTCCCTTTGTTTACATTAACATACTCAATGTATTACTTAGCATAATGAAGCGAATAACCCTATCTACTTTAGTATGACACCTAATTAAAAACATGACATAGTGTCACTAAAATATTATATTTACCTATGTTAAACAATAAATGCTTTTGATTTAATTTCATGTATTACAGCTTGAGAATCATGTGGTCACGATCTTCAGCAGTGAGGGACTGGTAAAGAAAAAGAAGATCACAGGAGGCATGACATTGGATTGCGATGACTCAGTAGCCCTTAAAAAGTATGACTCTTCCAAAAGGTTCTGCGTGAGTCACGTAAAAAGAGAACTTCTGGGAGCGACTGAAATGATTGAATAATCTGATGACGACAGTAATGATTCAGATGGAATAAAATCGAAAATAGTATGTCTTTTTCGAGGATAACCAACTAGACATCGCGTTTATGAGAATCCCTTTTTTCCAAGTCTTAAGAGACAACCAGGAAAGCCCTACGATGACGATGAAAAGAGATATTCAAGACCTTGTAAGTACTCGATACGAAAAAATTGCCCATGAAAATGAAGAAAATCGTAAAATGGAGCGGTGTTCGTTGCAGACCATTCTCGATACTATAGAGTACAAACAGTGCAGAGACTTATCATTTGTATTTAAATTTTTGTGGTGTCCCTAACTCCATAATTTTGTTTTTTTAATGATGAATATCAATCAAAAGAAAGGTATTTTTTAAGAAACACTAAAAATATATATATTTATGGATTACGTATTTCATGGTAGCTGCTCTTAACCGTGATGCTAAATATCCAGCAGTAACTGCTGAGATTAAACCTTCAGATGTATAGAAATTATTTTGTATTTTTTATATTATATTGAAATAATTTTGGAAAGAAACATTGAGGTAAGACATCAGTTTCTCCATTGTAATAACCAGAGTCGCCATATCTAAGAACATGACTTAAGCTTACCCTAGGTTCTGAAGTATAAGCTGAGGATGTTACTAAATCTGATGATGATATAATCTTTTGTATTTTTTGTATGAAGTGCAATAAAGATTAAATAAATAAATGATGGTAGGAAGAAATGTAATTTTGACTGTCAATTTGGGTCATTATAAGAATCCCAGTTTTACCAGAAATTAAGTATCTAAGTAAAAACACTTTATTGCACCATATATAATTACACACGAGATATGTTGTCTGTAACAAAGATGTACAATAGGCGGCCTTATCGCAAGTGTAATCTCTTCCAGGCTACCTTTAGATTATTTATTTATCCTAGTGAGTTCACATCTCATCTCCCAGATTGATTTGCAATCAGTTCCTTCGATCGTATTCAACAATACTGAATACCTTTTAGTGAAAAATTTAAAAATCTAGGAATTATGTTTGATTGCAGCATGTCCTGGGCTCCTTAGATGGCCGTAGTTAGCAAAAAATTATTTGCTGCAGCTGCTTATATCAGGAGAATCAGACCTTTTTTATCGATTGAGACTAGAATCATGCTAGCACAATCTATCCTAGACTATGCAGACTCTTGCCATCCTGATCTCACTCAAGAACAACTGAACAAACTTGAGCGTCTTCAAAACTTTTGTATTAGGTTCATATTTGGCTTACGCAAATATGATCACATTTCAGCTTTTCGTACGCATCTCAAGTGGCTCCCCATCAGACTTAGTCGTAATAAAATACACATCCTTTTCCTTCGATACTCAATTCTGTTTAATCCTTTTACACCTCTGTATCTAAATGAACGTTTTAAATTTCTCAGTGAGATTCCCTTCGTTTGGCGATTCCCGGACCACTCTTCTCGTTTTTATTCACAGTCCTTCACAGTTCAGGCTATCCTACTTTGGAATGCATTACCGGTAGACATTCGTAAGGCACAAACTTTTACTCCTTTCAAAGATAAGGTTAAGTCTCACTACCTTTCCGAGGTAGAATCATCCTCTCTTATATTGTGATAAGGCTGTCACTAACTTCTTACACTTATTGACAGTATTTATTTATGTATGTTATTTGTAAGTTTATTCTTATTAATAATATATTTATTTATGTAAGTATATTATATGCGTTTTAATGTAGGCATGTACATCTAAGCTTTCTGCACCGCTCATGCAAGTGTTTTTTTTTACCGCAGCTCATTTCCACCCTAGGGTTGGCTGGAAGAAATTGCATTAGCGATAAGTCTGCCTTTGTACCCATTTAGTTGTATTGGATTTTACTATGTGTTTCTTTTGTTTGTAAATGGTGCAATAGTGTTCATTCACTCATTTATTTATTACTAGTTGTTTCCCGCAGCTCCGCTTGCGTCAAAAAGTAGCCTATGATTGACCCCGGGTCTTCAACTATATTCATACCAAATTTCATCAAAATCCGTTCAGCGGTTTAGCCGTGAAAGCGTAACAGACAGACAGACAGACTTTCGCATTTATAATATTAGTATGGATAGTATGGAAGTATGGATACGGTATCGTATAACTTCTGAGAAAACTAATAAAATAAGTCAGAAATTAACTTTGGCTCCACGTTTCAGCTTTATCTGTGTACTATTTGGTATGCTGAGGGTGGGCTCTTGTTACATTCAACGGGTTCATCGGGAACAACTACAGGACGGTGTTTTGACTGAGGATTGGACGTGGGTTCGAGTAACGTTCACAATTGTCGCAGTGATCATATTGTGATGAGGTTTTGCCACGTACAAAAGTACAACAAGACAGGTTTCGTAGGTACCCCCGTATACCTCTAGTACCTTTTTGATACTACCTTGCCCACGCAATTTGTGCGTGTTTATTTTTGGTACAGTCAACAGTAGATGTTCACAATTTTAAAACATTAAATTTTTCATAATTATTACTAACTATAAACTGATACAGCCATGTACGTCTTTGCTGTAATACCTTAAATAATCCTGGATAAAATCACATGACACACATGACGCCTTTGCATGTAAGGTCGATAAAAATCACTGTGAAATTAGTCTACTTTGAACAGAATAAGAATAAATACTCTAATCTAATGGCATAGAATTTTAAAAGATTGATTTCGTTTGATGTAAGTACCTACTAAATCTATTCAAAGAAAAATATAATAAAAAGTGTTTCTTGATATATTGAATCTTGATGATTTCCTGTTTCTTAAAATGTGTAACATATTTTATAAACTAATATGGTACGCAACAAAATTAATTGGCGTAACTTTTAAATATACTACATTGTATATATTGCGCTGGTAGACGGCGTTGCCCGTACATCATATTTAATGGTTTTTGGCGCTCTCCCGAAGTCCCGACCAATTTCACTACTCGGGAAATGTCACAGACGTGCAAATTATACGAATATTAAATTTATTTTAAACCTACTGATACAGCTATGAATTAAATGTGAAGCAATTTATTAATTCTGAAGTATAAATATAAAGTTCTTTGGAAACAGGCCATCGAAACTAATCTTGTATTTTGTACTCCCTAAATCTTTTTAAATTCCCTATTATTTATTTTTCTAAATTATAAGAGCGAAATATTCTTTTTCTTAGTTTCATTAAGATGTTAGATTAAATCTTAACAATGAAAGTAATATAAAAAAATTAATAGTATTTAATAATACAAGTAACAGGGAGTTTGTATATTTGTTTGATACTTATTCATCTTAACTTTTTCTTAGTTCATAAGGTACCTTTCATCCTGAAAAAAGGTACTGTTCCCGTGAGTCTTATTGGACAAAAGCCGTGGGTTAAATCTAGTATATAAAGTAAAAGGCCTTTACTTGTGCCGGGTTGTGACTTTACTTTTATAATATTTTCAGAAATAGATAATATTTATTGAAACCTTCCCTGCATACAACACGCTTACTTACTGCAATGGCTAAGCGACCTTCGCCACTAGAGCTTTCCACTGTTCCTTGTACAGCGCAATCTCCTGGGCTCTTTAGAATGTTTCCAGATTATTTACTATTTATTTATTTATTGCCCATAATATTCGTTAAAATTTAACCATAGACTCAATACGGTTGACGCTTGCAATGCAACCGGCAATGCTTAGATGATGATGTCTATTCCCACCCCAGGGAATAGATATCATCATCGTCAACAAAGAATGCACAAAGGTTATAGGTTATGTTCTGTGTATAATATACCTATGATATTGGGACCCATATGAATGGAAATCCATCAGAATTCCTACCATAACTGCCGATGGGAATCCTACAGGTGGAACGCTTGCGTATGACATAGCGATGAGGTGACCGAGCATGTGGGTGGATACATATGTCGATGGGCATAGGAGTGCAACTACCAACTAACCCTCTTAATAGGGTTCCGTAATAAACTATTGAAATTTTATTTTTTGGTTTTATATTAGGGTTAAGTTTTATTAACTTTATTCATAGATGTCTGTTTTTCTTTATTAATAATTTATTAAATAATGCTTATTGTTTTTACATTTGCTTGTCTAAACATTGTTAGTTCAGAGATTCTTCGTTTTTTAAAGTATAAAATTTGGGGAAATTACGTTAATTATTAAAATACCAAATTTGTGCAATAGATTGCATAAATTTGGTAAACATCAAATAGTATGCAAAGAAGTCGCATAACACTAAGTGGTAAATTAATATGTGGAAAAAGTCATATTTTTGATCGGTTAGACCATCGCTCCCGCCCTAGGTTCAAGGCGATACGGTACGGTCGTGGTTATATAGTTGCTGCAAGGCGTACGCGTACGTAGCATTTGCTACGAACGTGCTACGACATCTCTACGGAGAGCATTAAAAATTTAATTTATTCCGACTTAAATCGTTACCAGGTAAAGGAGTATTGATTAGAAACAATGTACCTATGTTTCTAATACTTTATGCTTTTTTATGTACACGACGTTCAAAATTTTATATCAAGTTATTACCCGACTGCGACAGAAGGAGGGTTATGTTTTTCGAGAGTACATATGTAGGTATGTATGTATAATTAAAAATTGTTTGGCACGCTCTACAGCCTGAACGGCTCGATGGATTTTAACTTAAGAGGTGTCATTAGGTTCGTATTTACTGTGAGAGTGACACTGGGTACATCAAAAAAAATAGTGGATTGTTTGCGGGGTTTTTTTCTTTTCCAAATTACCCAGAAACGCAGTCGGGTGTTTTAGTTTTATAAATTACCGTTATCTTGTTTTTATTTATGCCATTAAAACTTAAAAACTCAATATCAAGTTTAATCTCTGTATATTTTAATATATGCCACTAGAAAACGAGGGTAGACCAAAGTTAAGCAAAAGTTACGGAACTGAGTAAAATAAAAGTTGACGTTTTTCTATGACAGCGTATTGTTCAAAACACGGGAAAGTTTTTATGAAGTTATTAAGCTATCAACTTCTGATGAAGTTATCTCTTGAGAAATTTACAAATATGTTTTCTTATTATATTAAATTATCGCAATTGCCCTGGTTTATTGAAGTTTCTTAACAAACATCAGATATTATGTGAGTTTCCTGACACCACGCCTTACAGAGATAACAATAAAAGTGACATAGTTGTCACTTCATTTCGCAGCAAAAAAACATTAATGAATAGCTGAGTATTTCCTTTTTAAAAACCTGTAAGTTATAGAAATAAAAAATGCACTGAATGGTGCAAACTTCAAAATTGAAGGATAAAAATCACGAGTAACAATTTAAGTACTTGCCGCTTTCAAACCGCAGTGAAATATTATTATGAACAAAAATAGTATTGTGAACACGTACGTACTTATAATAAACCTATATAACCTATGGCACGAAACAATTCGGAATCAATAGGCGATTGCTCACCCAGGGGCAGGATCCCCAGCCGTATGAATATTAACGTGATCTTGTGAAACTCCAGTACCTATACCAAATAACTTAATGTGGATGAAATATAAATGAGAATATACAAATATTGCTCCAAAGTCTAAGACCCATATCGCAAAAACAAAGTTGTTTTATAAAATATTCTTAACCAAAATTCAAAAAGGAAACATACAACTAAACGAAACCTAAAAGAAACAAGTTCCTCTTAAATTTTTGTAGATTAATTTGCGAAAAATTGACATGAGGTACAATACAGAATGTTCATTAGAGAGAGAGACGTTTATTACATAAAAGAGAAAAAAAACATAGAGAAGAAAAGAAAACACTCCTGCCCGTGTAGCATGTTAGCAAGAACGCTAGTTGCATTTTCCCGTTGGATAGCAATGCTTATCCGTTGGGCGAAATAGCAGCCAGCCTTCCTGCCACCAGCAGCGGACATCATGTTCATTTGAATAGGTATTCTTCCTCTTATCTTGACGACGTTCATCTTATATGATCGATGCCCAGAACTGTATAGAATAGGTATTGTTTTTCAGGAAAACGTTGATCGTCAGTTCCGACTAGTAATTATTGTAAAGATCTGTGTGTTACCTACACTGCCGACTTCTCCCAATCGTAAACTGGACTTCAATAAAATTATAAAGATTTTTTTACGTTGACGTTTTTCTATGACAGCGTATTGTTCAAAACACGGGAAAGTTTTTATGAAGTTATCAAGTTATCAGCTTCTGATGAAGTTATCTTTTGAGATTGTTTACAATGTTATGCATTTAATATAAGCGATAGTTAGGACCCATTTTAATTCTAAAACCTACATGTGTGTACATATAGTTTCCGAGCCATTAATGTTATTAACCCCAAGCGTTTATCCCCGACAGCGCAACCCTTCGCAAAAATTAGTTACGATACATAATAGACCTTACCCATTCAAATAAGCAAATTCAAAATATGCTATCATAACCTGAGCGAGCCTGCCATCTGGCCTCCATTTCTTCAAAAAGTTAGAAAAGAAAACAGCTGGCTCCGAGTCAAAAAGGCAACCCGATATGTTAGATTTACTTAGATGAAAGAGACATTGAGGGGTCTCTCATCTGAGGGGTTACTCAGTTACAATTTCGGCTTATGTGTCAGATTCTAGAGTTCGCTTTTATCTTGGTTATAGACATCACTGGTTATTACAATGGAGTGACTGCAATTTATTATAACGATTATATATGGATGCAGGCCGCTTCCAACCGGTCATTCTGGAATTGCTTGGGGGAGGCCTGACTGCAGTCTAACCTCTACAACCCATTTTACAGGCACGACGGAAAGGACCTCATTTGATTTGAATTTTGCAGGAGAAATGGTTGTTTTCACCGTCACCTTTTTAAATTAGTGATTTGGCGACGTCGTAACATCGAAGAGGGTCTGGGTGCTAGGGAGCCTTAATGAAACTTTTATGCCGACATATTTAAGTAATCGTTCTAGTGGAAATGGCAGGCGGGTCAATTACATTACGTATATCACGTGAAGTGATTGCCTACTTATTTCCGATAGGCATTGTAATCATGTTGATGGAGCGCTTATTATATATCTTATGTAACGCTCGCTTTCTCATTACTGCGCTTTCCTAGTCGCATCTTGAGTAGTTAAGTCCCAAAGCTCGGAAGAGAGAAGACAATATTTTAATGGTGAACTCATGGTATTTCTTACTTCCCTTTTCTCATCCATTAATTAATTTTAATGAGGACTTTAATTATGAAATAAAAAAAAGTATGTTGAGAGCAAGTTGAAGAGGAAACATGTTGAGATATTTAATACGACACGATGATTTTATGATAGATATCATAGAAGTAAGCGTCGTGTCGTATCAAAAAATTAAGGAACTAGCAAATGACATGGAAGAATGGAAGAACTTAATCGACAAGAGTCCGGGAGCCTTATTTTTGAAAAGGATGACACTCGCAAAAGCCCGCGAATCGCAATATTTTCGTTCGATATTGAATGATTGTCATTTAACCTAATCGGTGACATAATCGATTTTTATTCGACTATCCAATTTTGCGTGAGATATACTTTTAAATTACTAATGAGAGTAAGTTGTCTTATATGGGGAAACATTGAAAAGTTAAGGAAAAGGGCACACTTCTTCGAAGAAAAATTCACAGAAAAAACAAGCAATATTTAAAGTGATGCACATATGTTGAACATTGCATTTTATTGCTTTTTCAAGGTTTGAAAACATATTGATTTAAATGACATATCTGATGTAAAAGCTAATAAAAGCAAGTGCTTTTCTGAATATCGATAGTTAATTATTGCGACTCGGTTTCAATTTCGGAAAACTATAGTTCGACAACACAAAACACATATACGGACACACTAGTGCGACAACACACAATCACAATTGCGACTAGGGCGTGAAAAAAATCCTTTAGGGTCGACAACGCGCTCGTGACATCTCCGGCGTTGCCATCAGGTGGGCCGTACGCCTGTTTGCCTACTTTATTGTATAAAAAAATCCATCTGTGATATGCTCTAGTTCGTCGAATCTCTTATGTCATCCGTAAGGAATCCGCTATCCGTCGCACGTCGGTCTGTCTGCGGTACAAGCGTATTATTTAGTCGAAGGGTGCAGGAGCAAATATTAATTGACGGAGTCAGAGACAATACTATATACTGTTTACAGGTAGTGTAACGGGTATTTTAAATACCTTCTACAAATACCAGTAGTGTAAAGTTGGTGTCTAAGGACCAACCAAAAGTTGTTTCTTACAACACCCACGAAAACTTAATCTATAAATACTAATACCATACGTTTATTTATGTTATGTCAAGCTCCTTGAAAAGCTGACAGAATAGCACTCATTAAGTAGGGTTGCGTGTGTTTAGGTCATTAATAAAACAAATAAAGGTTCTCCTGGCATATTTTTGACTTTTGCCCTCTAAATAGAGTTGAGTCGTGTTTCAGAAAAAGCGAACTACATTTTTATTTCTCATTATCGTAGATAACGAACTCAATACCTTGAACAAAGGCAATTCGATATCAAATTTTAAAGTTTCTATAGAAAGGTAATACCGCGCGATCACGGACAATCAAAAAGTTTTTATTTGGTTTATTAAGCGTCGTCATAATAGTTGCATTTGGAGCAGTAACAGGGCTTTGAAACCAGATTCTGTACCAAACGTGTCTGAGGTCAAATTAATTGTCTTATGATGAGGATACGAGCCTCAGCAGTGCAGTACCCACGGAGTATCCCTAATTGGCGATCGCGTATGAGTATGACGTATAAGGAAGCGAGGGGTGTTTTGAAAGGATACTTAGACTCTGCCTACCCCTGCGGGAAATGTATGTATGTAATGTAAGTACTTAAACTTTGAAACATGGTTAAATACATTGTCGATAATTGACGAATCCTTTTTTTCAAAGAAATATTTCACACAAATAAATTAATTGCCTTCTTTCGTATGCATGTAGTGTTTTAGCATTAGACAAACTCTTAAGAGTTTGAACATTTTTGACTTTGAACTATTGACAGTTTTAATTATAACAATAGCCTTGAGGGAATCTTACTAAAAAGAACTAGGAAAAACAAGTACTTCTCAGTTATGATAGTTTGTCGATGTGGTTGAGGTACATCACGGGCGGTTGTAAACGTGATCACAGCTAGTCAAAAACCATCGAAACCGAACAAGTAAAAATATTCCTTTCTCAATGCAGCTAGTCCATTATAAGTACTTTATAATGCTGTATCACAGAGCATCGATTTCGCTTAAGATATATCTCCGACTGCATGCAATAAATCTCTTCGTCCAAGGCCGTGTGGTGTGGTATAACAAAACCGAATTTTGTAACTGAATTACGTTTACGGATATTATAAAGTGCCTTTTCAGTCATAATTGGGTTGGGAATTATAAGGAAATGTGATTCTTTCGTCGTCTTTTTCTTAGCAATGGTCGATCAGAAACTTTGGTGCAATGCTTAGTTTTGTAAAAAAAGTTTACTAATTGAGAAGTGCTAAAAACACGACTAAAAATTACTTCGTAAAAGAATGATTTCGTTGATCCTGGGAGATTAGCAAATTATCGAGTTTAATCTCCGTGTGTAATTCTGTGTTTTTATTAGTGACTAGCTGTTTCCCGCAGCTCCACCTGCGGTATATAGCCTATGTTACTCAGGGTGAATGTAGTTTTCCAACGGTGAGAGAATTTTTGAAATCGGCACAGTTGTTTTTGAGTTTATTCATTACAAACATACACACAAAAATACAAATCTTTCCTCTTTATAATATTTATTATTATTGTGGAAGTACTTTACGTATTATTCAATAGTTTCTTAATTAGATGTGGTATCATTTCATACTCATCATTCATTTCATAATCATGTATAAAAGGCATGCCTGATTCGTGTAGTTAAAATTCCTCAAAAATGTAAGAATGAAATTGCCATATATAAAATATTTAACGTAGTTATTAGGGAATATAAAAACCTACCGAGAGTGGCGACAGCGGCAGCCATCCATCAAAATCTCAATTAATTTTTACTTAGGTTCGCAGAGCAAAGAAACCGCACGGTAAAACAGAGGTCCCTTAAAACGCTCGAATAATTATCTAGTTCACCTAGAGAAATTATGTCAATCATTTTCTTTATACATAAACTTTATTGTTCTCAAAGTACACATATACTTATAACAATAAGCAGACTCATTACAACCAAAAAACTTATAACTTTGCAGGCCTGAATCACCTGATTGTCTGATAATAAAGATGATTCCGTGCTTCGGAAGGTACGCTAAGCCGTTGGTCCTGGCTGCCATTTGGTAGTTGTTAAAGAAACCACGTCAGAGGCCGAGAGGCGGTTCCGAATAACACCAAAACAACACCACCACCAGGTCCGAACACCAGGGTGTACATAGTCGATAGACAATGTAACCTACACGAAATGATGATGATGGAGCAACGTGTCCAAAATGCTGGCCGGATTTCCTCACTGAACTTATATACTGAGCAAAAGCTGCAGATGCTGAAGATTTAAGAAGAGTACTGTATTGTATAAGTAGTTAGTAATCTTTTTATTAGAACGATAGATTTACATAAAAAAATATTTATATAAAAGAAATATTGATTGCTGAAGGTTACAAACAAGAGACTACACAAGACTGTTAATCCAATTTACTAAGAAAGTACTTTGCTTATTGAATTAAGTAAGTATAAATATTTACCGATATTGTACACAAAAAAAGGGATAAGTAGGCAGGGAGTATAGCACACAGGTGTGCGAGCGCACGCTATAAACACGAAATGATCGTACTTCAGTTACTCTTTGTAGAAGCATAGAGTTTTTGGCGACATACTTAGTAACATTGTTAAAATTGAAAAAAAAATGCGTGTTTTTTTGGTTGTTCAGTATTCATCCTACATAAACTCATCCTATGCAATATTTTTTATTATCTTTTCCTCACTCATCCTATCTCTATTCCTTACTCATCCTTCGCCAAATATTTGCAAAAAAAAATTTTTTTTTTCTTTACTCATCCTATTTGTATTACTTAGATACTCATCCTACGGCCAAAGTCATTTTAAAATACACAAACAAGCTGAAAATAACAATAACATACATAATATTTATAGGAGAAATATAAAAGATAAAAAAAATCTGCGCTATCGCTCATAACTTTTGTCTTAACGCGACTTTATCTGCGATATATAATGTGAACTGAAAAAACCTATAACTAAATATAATTTAATAATCTGATATATTTAAAAAAAAAAAATGATTACTTTACACAATTTAAACTATCACATGTTCAAAGTACTAGATAAGTAGATTACATATTCAAAAATAAGCATGTATATAATACTTAAAATTAACTGGTATTTTAAATTGAAAAATGTAAACTTTTTGACTAGGTACATCTTTTGCAGTCACAAGGTTTCGCAACAGTAATTTTCTTGTCCATTTCTTTCGCAGCCGTATTGTGTTGGTAATCAGTCACATTAGCTGTCATATCCTAAAAACTTATATTTTAAAAATATATAACTTAGTTTATGTTTGACCCCGCGGGGTTTCAACGATATTCATACCAAATTTTATCAAAATTCGTTCAGCGGTTTGGCCGTAAAAGGTAACAGATAGATTTTCGCATTTATAATATTAGTCTGGAAATATGTCACACTGAATTTTTTTCGTAGAGATAGTATAAAAATGTAATCCATCCATACTAATATTATAAATGCGAAAGTCTGTCTGTCTGTTACGCTTTCACGGCCAAATCGCTGAACGGATTTTGATGAAATTTGGTATGAATATAGTTGAAGACACGGGGTCAAACATTGGCTACTTTTTGTTGTAGGAGTTGCGGGAAAAAGTTAGTGAATAATAAATCGCTTATCATTTTATTGTCGATACAATATAAAGAAAAAGTACTAGGATATTAGAAATTATGAAGAGGCCCACTGAAAAAAACATCGTATAACCGCAGTATTGGTGGAATTTTTTGAGATGAAAAGATCTGTGAATCTCCTCTTAATTTCTGTAATTCTAGTACTTCGGCTGATGGTTATTAAAAGAGGAACAGACCTTTATCTTGAAAAAATAATCTTTGAAAATAAAAACATGTGAGCGAGATTATGGTTGTATCTTATGTATATAGATAGAGAAAGCATTTACGTAGTTGGTTTGTGTAGTATTATTTAAATGGGTCCTCATTGCAACAAAACAAAAAAATAATAATACAGAAACAATACAAAAATACAAAGAACAATCAGGCACAAAGGCGGACATATCGCCAAAGCAACTCTTCCAGTCAACCTTAAGATGTTGAAAAAGTACACGTAAGGAAGAAGGCGGTGGTGCGGTATAAAATAAAACGAACTATGGTATATACACAAAATCTAGGCCCATGACTTACAGCGTACCCTAACAGGCTTCGAAGCCTGTTAGGGTACGCTGTAAGTCATGGGCCTAGATTTTGTGGCACTGGTTATTATAATGGAGCGACTGCTGTCTGACCTCCGTAACCCTTTTTACAGGGAAATTAGACCAACAGGAACATGACCCGAGGTGTGTTAGTGGCCAAAACTGACAGAATTTTTCAGGCTGCCTAAAGGCATCTGACACAGCCTCACGACTGCTATCTATCGATAACAACCGGGACCAATGGCTTAACGTGCCTTCCGAAGCTCGAGATAGAAAATGCCACTAAATGGCGACCAATCCAATAATGCTCGCGTCTCGTCGACTATCGAGCTCTTCAATAGAAAAGTAACCCCAATTTAATAAACAGCTTTCTGGCACGACCAATTTCATAATCTATGTGTGATGATATCGCAATCTCGTTCACGAAACTTTTACGTCATGAAACAAAGATCGCTTTTGGCAGTACGTACGTATATATATAGAATAAGTTTTATACTATACCATGGTTAGTTTTATTTTATACCGCACCACCGCCTTCTTCCTTACGTTTACTTTTCCAACATCTTAAGGTTGGCTGGAAGAGTTGCTTTGGCGATATGTCCGCCTTTGTGCCTGATTGTTCTTTGTATTTTTGTATTGTTTCTGTATTATAATTATTTTTTTGTTTTGTTGCAATGAAGACTCATTTAAATAATACTACACAAACCAACTACGTAAATGCTTTCTCTATCATATATTCAATCATGTAGTGGTGCGCAATTTCCAGCTGTTATGTAAATGACGGGCTGAATCGCTTTTGATTCGTATTGTGATACTAAAGACACCGTGTTGATTTATCCGCGATCACATATTCATTGGATTTAATTATCGGGAACTAGCGATCTGTTTCGGTTTCCGCAGCTTTATTTATTGCGGCTTGGGGTACTATTTGACTAGAGGAAATAGTGAGTGTAGGCCGTAATTGGTCACACTGTGGAGTGTTTTTATTTTTACGTGGCCAGTGTGAGTAGCTATATGACATTTGTACATTTTATTTTAAAATTGCAGAATAAAATTAAAAAAAAAAAATAAGGTTTTATTGGCCAGTGTGGCTACATGAAATACTCTGATAAATAATACGAGTATTTTGTATGAAGTCGAAAAAATATCGCCTTACTATTTGTTGTTAAAAAGATGACGTGCCTGACTACAGATTGTGTTTAAGATAGAAATATCCTTAGGTATATATAAATAATGCAGAACTTCAACTTGGAGAACTAGGAAAGCTGCCTTAACAATATCACAAGAAAGAAACAAGCATTGCAGTTATGACCTCAAAATTCCGTAACACAAACAATCAAAAATCCATCTTCGTAAACGTCAGAGGGCAAGGGAACCACTCGTAAGTCACGGATTTCTGTCAGTATGTCAGTGTCTCCCCGGATGCCCTCGACAAATAGCCAGTGACAGTGCCCCACAAATCCTCCCTTTATTCCGGTATTGAATAATACGCGTTATAATCGGGGACTGTTTACCGACCTCTCTTTTGTTTGTGTCCTTGGTTACGCGAACAAATCGCGTTTTATTTTAGCTGGCAATCTGCTTATTGCTCCGATTAAGGAATCAGGAGTTCATTTTTTTAAATCTGTGACTCAACGTGTGTAAAAGCCTTTTATTTGTTTTGTTCAATTCCGCATTTTCAAATCAAGCAATCGAACAATTTGCAATGAGTGGTCAGAAAAATTATAACTTACGTACTTACCTAAAGGTTGGCGCATGTTTCAGTTCTCTCTTGACTTTAATAAATAAGTACAGGTATAAGTATTAATTATGTTGCATTATAAAGAAATCGCTATCAAATACGGCCTGAAAGTTTAAGTATATTTCAAGATTTTCAACGACAGAGATGTCGAGAACTAATAAAATATCTAAATTAATTAACAATTTTATAGGGATAATGTAAAGAAATAAAAACAAAATATTACATAAAAACCACAGGAAAGATAGATTTCCAAAGTTATGAATACTTTATCACAGCCTCATTTGATCCCAGTTTTCTCACAATAACATTACTTAGCTGCAGACACCCGCAGCTGTAATTCAATATTACGGCTCTACAACGCGAGCGGAGCTTGCATTTCCCGTTTCCCCTTTCAAAAGTTCAACCGAAGTAGTGCACTCCTATTATGCAGATATAATCACTATCTGCATTTTACTTAGAAACTATTTAATAACAAAAACGAAACGGTTTAAAAAAAATGTTCTTACTTATATTTGAAAAGTTTTAAAACACGAGTTCTTTTTATAAACAAAGGTGAACACATTTTTAGGCTGGCTGAAAATAAAAATTATAAAAAAGATAGTGTTCCGAATTCAAAATTTGAATTGGGACTCACCAACGAGCGCGGCGAGTAGTGCGGCCACGGCAGCGAGCGCGGCGGGTGCGGTCGGTGCGCGAAGCATGACTACCGCGTCCTCGCCGGCCGCAGCGGAGTCCCGCCCCGCGCCCCCGAATGCGGCAACTGCGCTCACATGTTACCTTTTCCACTTTGTTCCGTCATGAGAAAAACTTTGATTTTTTTAGTAAATTTTCGAAAGAATAACTTAAAACACTGTCCCTTTCAGGCATTGAGAAAGGAACGTTAATTTTTGCGGTTTCGATGCTCTTTGCCTAGAGGGTAAAAAAGATTGATTTTCAAGCTCTACATATATATAAAGATACATGATTATCTGTTAGTTATTTGCCCTTCCAGTTTCATTTCATATAGTATGTCATGTAGATATATGACTGTTTAAGAACTTTACAAGAGATATCTAACTGCCAGCCTGTAGACTCGTAAATCGTAGTAGGACTATATAGTGAAACAGTGCTACGAACTCGTAGAACCTCTGCGAGAGTTTTTAGATCGTAGGCGGTCATCAATTTGCTACGGAGTCGTAGCTTCGTACAATATCGCTCGCTGTTTCGGTTGGAGTCTATGGTTGGAATGATGATTTTCTTATGATGACATTTCTTAAGATGATACCCTACATTGTTTTGTCATACCATTTACAAACTCAACTACTTTCGTTCGCATTTTTGAAGATTTTTACTGAATGATATCCATACTAATATTATAGGTGCTAAAGTCTGTCTGTCTATCTGTTACGCTTTCATGGCCAAACCGTTAAACGGATTTGGATGAAATTTGGTATGAATATAGTTCAAGAGAACCGGAGTCAAACAAAGGGTACTTTTTGACGCAGGCGGAGCTGCGGGAAACTGCTAGTAATAAATATTTTGGAGATTTTTGCCAGTATTCAATAAATAATATTAGTTCCCTGTGTGTATGTACAATGGACAACATCACTCGCGGCGATCGCACTCAATGTGCACGCGTCTTAATCCTGCGTGCAAGTTGTACACCTGGATATTCTAGGCATATGAATAATTAATTATCATTTTATTGCACTCTAGGTGGTGCAATAAAGAGTAATTTCTTTAAAATCTTGGAGTTACCTTACAAACATAAAAAAATATATTAAAATAAATTGAGTACAGAGGCGGACTTCAAAGGAGAAGAATTGTATTTTCGGAGTACATGTTCAGATTTCTTGTCTTATTCGGTCAATATTTTTATACCAACAACACAACGATATATTTTTTAACTAATAGTCTAGCTTTATTATATTTCCTCTAGGTGCTCTATTTTTGACTGTATGACAAATATGTCAAATGAAAATAGTTTGATATCGAATAAAATTCCTTCAATATCGGACAAAAACTAATCGACCCGCCGATTTTGGATTAGTAACACTTTTCAAAAATAGCAATCCTGAATTTAATAACTCTGTCGTTAGAAAAACATCAGATGCCAAAATAACGTTCAAGTATTCTCCTTTTACAGGAAATATGTCTCATACGAGAAAAGTTGCCCGTTCAATTGAAGTTTGGATAGGTGCCTGAAGTAGGTATATAAATTGGCATAGTCTACTTAGGGAAAAACATTACAGAGTAAACTTTGATCACAATATATTTCCACGCTTTGCCTTTATCCTTATGGGGTAGACCGAGCCATTGGTCAAAAGTTAGGAGATACTTTTAGTAGATTACAAATACTTAACAAACACATTCAGAAAAGTATTGTAAAAGATGCATAAGAATACTTATTCTCTAACTGAACAATTTTTACACCATGATTGACTGGTAGAAAAACCTTACGGCTTTCAGTCCGCCATTCACAAGTTATTTAATAAATAATATATAAACAATGATCTAACAGAATCTTTCAATTTATTATAACAAATTTTCTCCCGCGCTCTGTTCCACTGGGAATTTAAGTAAATAAGAACGTTCATTCTGGATGCTGGTGTCTTATATATGAACATAATAACAACTAGCTAATGCCTGCGACTTTGCACGCGTACTTAAATTTCACGAGAATTTTATTTTTCTTTGTAGTACCTATCGCGGGTATGTGAATAAAAACATGATGTCCTGAACAAATAATGGAATGGAAGAGAACTTTACGAGTATTACTCTTAAATTATATTATATACTTACTTAATAAGTATAGTACACAGTGGAGACATACGTGCTGTGGAGATTTGTATGTGTTGCTAAATTGACAATTTAATTCCATAGCAAAATTAACATTTACTAAAAGAAATTTTAGGAATGTTGTTTCAGTAGATACATTTTGATACAATGGTATAAAGTTGGTCATTACTTGGCGAATGCCTATAGAAGCCGAGTATATGACCAATTTCGCTTATGAGTTGAAAAACTCACTTATATTGTTAACTTTTTATTATTTACACAATAAATAAAAGTTCTCTAGCGATATCAAAATATTTCTTCACATTAACTATTGTTGGTACACTTGAAACAGTTTTCACAGTAAGATACACCATCAGAGTAAAATTGGGCTTGTGTGTTTGCTAGTGCATTGCTAGGTATCTCCAAATACATACTAATATCCATACTAATATTATAAATGCGAAAGTCTGTCTGTCTTTCTGTCTGTCTGTCTGTTACGCTTTCACGGCCAAACCGCTGAACGGATTTTGATGAAATTTGGTATAGATATAGTTGAAGACCCGGGGTCAAACATAGGCTACTTTTTGACGCAGGCAGAGCTGCGGGAACAGCTAGTGAGTCATACATTTCAAAAATAGCACCCCTGAGCCGTACCGACATAAAGGCGGTCTTGTAGATTATAATTCTTGATTCTGTTTTAAAGCATCGTCTACGCTTTGTCCTTATTACTTCCTTTGAAGTTTTAAGAAGTAGCTATAGTCAGCCTACTTAGTCAGTTATCAATATTCGATTTTCGCCAGGATTAGTATATCTGACGGAGTGAAATTTAGGTATTCTTCCCTAATTTATTATTTCAACATTTATTATTAATAGTAAATTAAAATACAAAAACTAATAGATTTTAAAAAGTAGCGCCACTGATACAGACAGAGCATGTACAGAGCCATGAGCAGACCCTATGCAGACCCTGATAGTCATTTTTTTGTAATGGGTTCTAAGGCCATGGATACAAGTCCTTTATAGCCCTTCTTAATTTTTCTACTCAAAATATTATTTGTAGTAAATATGAAATTTGGTGTTGATTTATCATTTCGAAGCTAAAATAGTACATATTTTTTGCAAAAACAATGAATAGGTTTGAGACTTAATATCCTCTTGGCGTACATTTTAAAAGAATGTACCGTTACCTTGTAAACCATTACTTTATAAGTGCGTTTATAATATAAACAACGTGTTGTTTATAAATCGCATTAAGAGCCTAATTACAATTAATTAATATACACTTTATGAGCAAATGCGTTGAAATAAATATTTCTTAAATTAAACTATTTTAATACGGTTTTATCGCGTTTATTACTTATTTATTTACACCTGACGTTTCAAACACTTTACAGCGTTCATGGTCGCAGGCAGACTAAGTTAACATTTGTCTTTGATGTCATAAGATTACAAAACTACCGCCTGAAATTTTTATTGGGAACTATTCCGATTCACGCAGTATTGGCTCACAGTATCTAAGGGTCTTGCAGTCTGCTTCCGAGTTTGCAATTTTATTAAGTTAATGACTGGGTCCCAAGCTGGCGGTACCTGCCATCCATCCTCTCTATTGAAATTAGGATGTTTTTTAATTTCAATAGCTTCACGTAACATCCTTGGAATGAATCTGTTTTCCTTTGCAAGGACTTGAGGATTATCAAAACGCATATAGTGGTTGGGTTTGTCTAGAGCATGTTCACAGACTGCAGACTTGGTTGAGCGTCTATTTTTCATGTCAGCAATATGTTCTTTTATACGAGTATTAATGCTTCTCTTTGTTTGCCCAATGTATGATAAACCACAGTCACAGTCAATTTTATAAACTCCAGCATCTTGCAATGGGATAATGGATTTTACAGGTCTTAAAAATTGGTTTATTTTCTTATGCGGCTTGTAATAGGTCTTGATTGAAGCTCGCCTAAGTATGTTACCAATCTTGTCCGTGACTCCCTTTATGTATGGTAAGATGGCAGGAAAACGATCAACTGTGTGTGGCTTGGGTCGACTTCTGTGACAAATGTGTGGGAGGCTGAGATTGTTGCTTCTTAAGACAGACTTGACTCGTTGAAGCTCCTCCTTAAGATGGTGGGTGTCACAGATGCCGTGTGCTCTCTGTAACAAAGATTTGCCTACGGTAGCTAACTGACATGGATGATGGTGAGATTTACCATTGAGATATTTGTCTGTGTGGGTGGGCTTTCTGTACACAGTGTGACTGATACTATTGTCAAGATTTCTAGTTATTAAAACATCAAGAAAGGCTAATGAATTATTGATCTCAGGTTCCATAGTGAATTTAATTTTACTATTAATGGAATTTAAATGATCTAACAAAACAGAGACTTGAGTTTTGGGGAGTACAACAAAAGTATCATCTACGTACCGTTTGAACATCTTCGGCATAGCCAGGGTGCTTGAAAGAGCCTTCTCCTCAAGGTCTTCCATGAAAATGTCGGCAACAATGGGAGAGACTGGAGACCCCATAGCTACACCGTCAATTTGCATGTAGAATTTGTTTTCCCAGAAGAGATAGCCTGATGTTAAGCAATGCTCAAGTAACTCTGCATACTCTTGAGGTAGATGGTGGTCCTCAAGCCTTCTCTTGACAATATCAATACAGTCATGTAAAGGTAGGCTGGTAAATAATGACTGTACATCAAAACTGACCATTGTGTCTTCATCAGTTAATCGTAGATCTTTAATTAAGCTGATAAAGTGATAAGAGTCCTTGACATTAGTATCAGTATGACCACGAAGTTGTGTTAATATCTTCACCAGGTGTTGTGCTAGTTTATAAGTTGGCGAATCTATTTGGCTTACAATTGGTCTTAATGGGTGGTCTTTTTTGTGTATTTTTGGAAGGCCATATAATTTTGGTGGTTTCACACAGGAAGGCACGAGCGACGTGATGTCTAAGTTTAATGTGTCGGAGTATTTTAATATTAATTCTTTGGTTTTTGTTACGATCTTGTTAGTAAAATTAGTAAAATACTCCGACACATTAAACTTAGACATCACGTCGCTCGTGCCTTCCTGTGTGAAACCACCAAAATTATATGGCCTTCCAAAAAAATACACAAAAAAGACCACCCATTAAGACCAATTGTAAGCCAAATAGATTCGCCAACTTATAAACTAGCACAACACCTGGTGAAGATATTAACACAACTTCGTGGTCATACTGATACTAATGTCAAGGACTCTTATCACTTTATCAGCTTAATTAAAGATCTACGATTAACTGATGAAGACACAATGGTCAGTTTTGATGTACAGTCATTATTTACCAGCCTACCTTTACATGACTGTATTGATATTGTCAAGAGAAGGCTTGAGGACCACCATCTACCTCAAGAGTATGCAGAGTTACTTGAGCATTGCTTAACATCAGGCTATCTCTTCTGGGAAAACAAATTCTACATGCAAATTGACGGTGTAGCTATGGGGTCTCCAGTCTCTCCCATTGTTGCCGACATTTTCATGGAAGACCTTGAGGAGAAGGCTCTTTCAAGCACCCTGGCTATGCCGAAGATGTTCAAACGGTACGTAGATGATACTTTTGTTGTACTCCCCAAAACTCAAGTCTCTGTTTTGTTAGATCATTTAAATTCCATTAATAGTAAAATTAAATTCACTATGGAACCTGAGATCAATAATTCATTAGCCTTTCTTGATGTTTTAATAACTAGAAATCTTGACAATAGTATCAGTCACACTGTGTACAGAAAGCCCACCCACACAGACAAATATCTCAATGGTAAATCTCACCATCATCCATGTCAGTTAGCTACCGTAGGCAAATCTTTGTTACAGAGAGCACACGGCATCTGTGACACCCACCATCTTAAGGAGGAGCTTCAACGAGTCAAGTCTGTCTTAAGAAGCAACAATCTCAGCCTCCCACACATTTGTCACAGAAGTCGACCCAAGCCACACACAGTTGATCGTTTTCCTGCCATCTTACCATACATAAAGGGAGTCACGGACAAGATTGGTAACATACTTAGGCGAGCTTCAATCAAGACCTATTACAAGCCGCATAAGAAAATAAACCAATTTTTAAGACCTGTAAAATCCAATATCCCATTGCAAGATGCTGGAGTTTATAAAATTGACTGTGACTGTGGTTTATCATACATTGGGCAAACAAAGAGAAGCATTAATACTCGTATAAAAGAACATATTGCTGACATGAAAAATAGACGCTCAACCAAGTCTGCAGTCTGTGAACATGCTCTAGACAAACCCAACCACTATATGCGTTTTGATAATCCTCAAGTCCTTGCAAAGGAAAACAGATTCATTCCAAGGATGTTACGTGAAGCTATTGAAATTAAAAAACATCCTAATTTCAATAGAGAGGATGGATGGCAGGTACCGCCAGCTTGGGACCCAGTCATTAACTTAATAAAATTGCAAACTCGGAAGCAGACTGCAAGACCCTTAGATACTGTGAGCCAATACTGCGTGAATCGGAATAGTTCCCAATAAAAATTTCAGGCGGTAGTTTTGTAATCTTATGACATCAAAGACAAATGTTAACTTAGTCTGCCTGCGACCATGAACGCTGTAAAGTGTTTGAAACGTCAGGTGTAAATAAATAAGTAATAAACGCGATAAAACCGTATTAAAATAGTTTAATTTAATGAATAACAATCGCGAAAACATAAGAAAACATAAATATTTCTGCATATTATGCCCAATTCTTGGCTTAAACTACGAGAAACAGATTCTTCAGTGAGATTCAACAAGAACGTAAATTACGTAGTGCCGAAAATCTACGCCTAAGAACTCCTGCTCACTCCACTACCTTCTACTCTGATTCTTCTACGGTCAAGGAAACGCGACTGTGGAATTCCGTTCCACTGCCTATCCGAACGGCGCAAACTCTGACCAGTTTTAAGTCGCAAGTAAAGTCCCACTTTCTTTCCTCACTGTAGCTTCGTTCCTTTTCAGTACATCTTGTTTCAGTCTCCACTTCTCGTGTATTTTTATAGTTTATTTATTATATATAAATATATATACATAATTATTACTTTTATTTACGTATATTAGTATTTATTTTAAGTAGTTTATGTATTGTGCACTTCTGTTATTCTGCCTAGCGTTGTTATTTATGCACCATATCCGTATCTCTCCTTTCTTTATATTTCTAACTAGCTGTTTCCTGCAGCGGGTTATAGCCTATGTTACTCAGGGTGAATGTAGGTTTCCAATGGTGAAAGAATTTTTGAAATCGGCACAGTAGTTTTTGAGTTTATTCATTACAAACATACACACAAAAATACAAATCTTTTCTCTTTATAATATTAGTGTAGATGTAGACTACCCTAAGGTTGCCTGGAAGAGATTGCTTGAACGATAAGGCCGCCTTTTGTATACATACTGTGTTCATATTCTATGTAACATATTTAATTTTTATTTTACTGTGTGCAAAGAAGTGTTAAATAAATAAACAGATATCTACATTAATCAAAATAATACGTATTTAGGTGAAGATAAACATGAATGAATGAACACTTTATTGCACCCTTTACATACAAAGAAAAATACAGCACTGAATCCAATTTACATATTAGTTTTGAGGGTTCCGTAGTAAACACAAGGAACCCTTATAGTTTAGTCATGTCTGTCCGTCTGTCTGTCCTAAGTTTTTCTCAAAGACTATTAGGTCTAGTGAGCTAAAATTTGGTATGCCTAAGCATATTAGTCACGCGGAGCGAACTGTGAGATAAAAATATGAAAAATATTTTTTAGGGTATCTCCCCTACATGTAATGTGAGGGTTGAAATTATTTTTTACTACTTTCTATTTGTACTTTGTGTATTTGTACTGTGGGGTATCATTTAATCGGTCTCTTAAAAACATTATGTGTACTTTCAGAGTGTTTTTCGATTAACGATTTTGTTTATGAGATATTTAGCTATAACGTTGAAAAAAAAATCAGAGTGCCCATTTATATCATAAATAATTCATTAATTAAAAAACATGTTAAATTTCAATTCTTTGACATTTCCGATATCTAGATGACGCTATTTATGAAACTTGCCGTGATTTCGTTTCAGATTTGTTTTAACATGAACAAAAAATTTTATAGTAATTTTATAGGTTTTATGACCAAGACCATTTGGGACCATTCACGCTCTTTCATCTTCGAGCACCATAGAGTCGGCCCTATGGTATCGAACGTTTGTGCCACTCGGCGAGTTTGCATTGCTCTAATTGTTCAAAATTTGAAGCTTGTATCTATGTTTAATATACAAAAAGTTTTGTGGAAGTACAATTATTGAGTATACAATATAAAAATTACTTATTATAAATATTTCTGATTTCATAAATTTTATAAATTTTCATACTATTTTGACCAAATGTATTTCGTCTGAGGTTCATACTTAGTTGCCTTTTGTCAATAAGACTGTAACTAATTATTAGATTTAATCATTATTAAATTCTTATTCGTGTATGTCCAAGCGTGTTTTCCAGTTGCGGCCTCAACTTACGTTTCGGAGCCGAAACGCTTTGTACTGGAGACGGACCTTGATTTCAAAAATAGCACTCCTGTTCATCTAACAAAGATGATTCCGTGCTTTGGAAGGCATGTCTTAAGCCGTTGGTCGACATCGTTGTGTAGATAAAATTTTCCAGATTCATGTAACTTACTAGGGGGACTAAGACTGTATTCGCCTCGGGTCTTCAAGTATATTCATACCAAATATCCGTGAACGCTTAACAGATGAATTTATGGAAATGAGCAAAATAAACAATTTAAAAATAAATTATTTGTTCTAGTGTTTGTTCCCAATAAATACGATTTAGTTAGACGAACATAACATTGTCATAAAAACTATTTTGTTATCCATTGTAATACGTTTTCCAGCGTCAAACCGCATCATAAAATCGCTGGCTCAAAAATAGATTGAGCAGAAAATAGATAAGCCGATATTTATTATTTTAGAAAGAATACCAACCACATCAACAGAAAAATGTTTCATTTTCATCCGAGTATTCTGTTTCACTCTTAGCTTAACATAGTGTAGTGAGTGTACACTAAATATGCATCAACTGCCTCCGTGGTCCTGTGGTTCGATTCCCACGAGAAGTATACTTTGTTTAGTTTTTCCAGTTTGATTAGGACAATGCAGACTTGAATCACTGTCTGATAAAAATGATGATTCCGCGGTTCGGAAGGCATGTTATGCCGTTATTCGGCTGCCATTTGGCGGTCGTTAAAGTAATTGCGTCTCAGGACGAAAGGCGGTTTCGAAAAACTCTGACACCAAGATGGTCATGACATGGTCGATTGATCATGTAACCCAATCGATAAAGCTACATAAATACGAGTAGTAGGGCAACAAGAGGTGCGACCCAGGTGGCAGCTAAAAAGATCTGAGAGTTGTCGACACGAGTAAGAAGAAGCAACATTATTATATTTGTATGTTTATGTATGTTTATATTATAAGGATTTTATAAAAATTTACCTAGGTAATTAGGTATAGTCTTCACTTTTCCTTTCTTTTTTGTACACGCTAATTACCCTTTTCTTGTCTTTTCTTCTCTTGGGTCTGCTGGAAAAAAATTCTTTAGAAATAAGCAGCTCCCTTGTACTTTCTTTTCCTCTTATGTATAATCCTTTACATTTTTATTGTGTACATGAATAAAGTAAATAAATAAATAAAAACATTTTAACAACGATGTTGTTGTGTAATGCGCTCATTATCATTATTGACATTCAATTGAATATGAATTTAAAGCACACTCAGAACTAAATAGAATGAATATCAATTCACAGTTTAAACTTCCCCGATGGTTGCTCTAACTTTATTCACCTTTCACGATTTGTCATTAGGCCAAATTTATATGGAGCTGTGGTAAACAAAGGTTTTTGGTCCTGCCGGCGCATATGAAAGCGACGGCTTTTACGGCTAATAGTGACTAGATTACGAAGACCCCTTGTGTTGTGTATTTTGTAAGGATGGGCGTCTTAAGGTTAGGTAGAATGTTAAGATGCTCTGTTTTGAGAGAGGATCCTTATGTTTTAGAGCTTGCTACACAAAAACACATGGAGGTATTGTTAACATGTCGTGAATTTATAAAAAATAGGTCTTTGAGTACGTATTTTCCGGTTTGAATTAGACTTAATTTAATGTTTTGAAATACGGCTAATTAAGGGATAATCCCATTTCCATGCGCCTAAGTCTTTCCGATCGGCGACGGACTCTACCAACGTTACCAAATGTATATTAAAAATGAGAATATTGACCAAACTGTCCAAACTGAACATTTTAACATCATAAAACTGAATACAATACTTCTCTAAATTTTTACATTCATGCTATTCATCCTTACAGATTCTTCATATAGTGAATATAAAACTTAGAAGGTTTGCTCATAATCGGTAGTGCTTACGTACTAAAGCAATTTATGTGACAGAACAATGTTTGCCGGGGTAGTTTCATATAATAAATTTTGAAATTTCAAGTTAACCCTGCTAGCTGCAAGCAAGGCTCTCATCTGACCACACAAAGCGACACATTCTTCGCGACATGAAACTAGCGTTTCTCTGAATACGCTTGCTGCCCGCTTCACAATTTAATTATCTTTTTGTGCTATACTGGTACTGAAGTAATAAACATTTTAACATTTCTATTTCAATTACGTTTGTTTTATGCATAATTAAAACAACTTTTATTTACATGTACGAAGTGAATGTACGGCTACATTACAATAATCGAATACGACTTATACTTGTTCTTATTCGTATATTAAAAGCTTTACTGTCAGCTAAGCCTTTTCCATGTACATTTAAGAGTACTGAATCAGTTTACTGCTTCTCTTCCACGTTGTTGTAGCATGATTTTCGACATGCGTTCTTAATGTAGGCCTATAAAATTTGTGTGTCTAATACTAGTATAGGACAAAGGGAATACCAGTATGTAAATTTACAAGTTATAAACTAATCATAAATATCACAAAATGGATACGAACAAGAAGTCACAAGAAGATACAAGAAGTAACTTTGATAGGCTCATACAGTTTCGCAGGCTGTAATCTGTGTTGAAAATAGATGCCTTGACCTATTTGCAGGAGACAGCCCGGCGCCGTATGTAATGTTGGCAACACTATGTAGGCCAGGAAACACCTTCCATTGTGTACCATGTTAATGACCTGTAGTGTTCAGGACATTTCTCTTTTCGTAAACAATGGCTTCGAACGCATTAAAAACAAAGCCTAACCTAACTTGAAACAACTAAACGAAATATGTGTTGGAGTGCCAACAATATACGGGTTTTTTTTTTATGACATTGTTTATTTATTTTTTTCTTTTCTTCAGTTTGTGCAACTATGTGCTTGCAGTGAAAATAAATTACTTATCGTCGCTATATAAGTGTGATTGTATTGCTCACAATCTACAATACCAGCCCAAGAGAACAGTCCACTCCACAAATAACAAAATAAGGATACGAACAGCATGCTTATAAAAATAATTATTGAATAACAGTCTATGATATACTTCAATTAATTTGTAACTCAATAGTTATTTATGAGCATACTTTGTTTAGTTGTTTCCAGTTTGATTAGGACATTGCAGGCAATGTGATTCCGTGCTTCGGAAGGCACGTTAAGCCGTTGATCCCGGCTGCCATCGGGTGGTCTTTAAAGGAACCATGTCAGAGGTCGAGAGGGGGTTTCGAATCACTCTGACACAAGGGTGTACATAGTTGATTGACAATGTAACCTACACGATATGATGTTGATTTTTTTATTTTACCTACATTGTAAAAATTACAAACTGTAAAACTTAATAGGCGTACTTTATGCTGAAAGCATTATCTAACAGTCAACCTTTGGGAGAGCTTGAATTTGGGTGTACTGAAAGGACCACGATATTTTATTTTTATTTTCAATTATTTTATTTTTCACGATATTACGTAAACTCTCTTTTAATTTGATCTAAAAATAACAACCCAATTTAGGAGGAATATATATATCTCCCGGGGAAGATAAACCAGAGCGTCAAGTTACAAGATAGATCGGATACGGAAGCTTCCCCTAGTGGGAAACCACTTAGTACTGAGGATTTATATTTGTTATGAATTCGAGTAAGTAATAATATCTTACTAATATTATAAACGCGAAAAAAGTTTTCGAGTATCTTTGGATGGATGTTTGTGAGTATGTGTGGAAGGATGTTACAAGAGTAACAGAGTAGAGTATGCGTGAAAGATCACCGCTTTAACCCTTTACCGCATACTGTGACAAATTTGGAACACATAATTTTTCGTTGTAGAAAGATACTAATGAAAATTTGACTTTTGTTTCACATTATTATACAAAAGTAATGTACTCGTAACTTCTTCCATCAGATGAGTATGATGAATAGAAACTCATGATAAAGCAATTCAGTCTGCCATTTCGTGAGAACTGGACACTTGAGTGCATTTTGTTCCAAATTTGGAATTAAAATACTTTTCCGAAAATTTTGAGGAAAAATATACAATCCAACTCAAAATATTTTTACATATTCTTAGTGTTTTATATTTTCAGTAAAGAATTACATATATTTTTTTCAAACGAATTAAAAATCCCATGCGATATAGGGTATTCCGCTTAAGCGGTTTTTTAAAATTTTAGTATGTATATAGTTGAAGACCCGGTGTCAAACAAAGCTTAATTTTTGGCGCAGGTAGAGCTGCGGGAAACAGCCACGCGATATTAAGTAATTTATTGTTATTAATGATATATCGGCTCTACTCATTGAGAAAGGAACGTTTTATTTGTGTTTCGATGCTCTTTGGCTTGCAGTAGGCTTATGTATAGACATATGTCTACTGCTGTCACAGCCAGTCAGGGTGCCTCGGCTGCGAAAGTAGCTGAAGTAGAAAAAAAGTGGAAATACAATAGTCTCACATCATCCCTTCGCAGTGGAAACTTTGGGTCCTAGGGGCTCAGAAGCCAAGCTGTTTTTTTAAAGAATTATCAAATCGCCTTATCGGGGCTGATAGGAGGGAGATCCCAGGTCTGGCAGCTTTTTCGCCCAACGTATCAGTTTAGCGGTACAGCGGGGAAATGCTGCCAGTATACTTAACGTTGCCTCGATGGGGTTCTTTGGAAGATTTTTTTATATATAATGTTTTTTTTATTTTTATACGTAACAGAACATTAAATATAAAAAAAGAAGCTTATGTTTAAGATGTTGTTTTTATATTATGGAATTACTTATTAAAAATAAATATTTAACAAATTTTATGAGAAGCCTATTGTGCTTTAGGTTATATAAATAAATTAAACTGTCACAAGCGACTTCATTAAAATTTTGTATGTATAATCCGTCGCGTTGTTCACTTAATTCACCCGAGAGGCACTGATTATATGTTCAATTTATTAATAAACGCAAATTGTGTAATATTGATCTTTTAGTATAAGATAAGAATTAGAAAACAAATTTATTATCTACACACGTTAAACGTAATTAAGAACTACTTATTAATAATTAAAACTCAAAAACTTAACTACTAAAAATTTATTAACAATAAAGATGATGCCATTCATTAATTAAATTATTACACTATCAGAGCATATTAAAATTAAATTAAATGCTTATTACATTCCATTGAAAAAAATCTTTTTCAGAACCCTTCGAGTCATAAAACTTAATTTAGGGTAATTGATTCATCAACGTTATCTCCTTTTTTGCAAATGGCGGCTCTTAGGAAATAATTTGGCTGCAGTCAAGTGAAAGCTAAAATTGCTTAAGCAAAATTTATTTGTTTTGGAAATAAAATGATTTATTTATTGCATAGTTAAATAAGCTATCTTACATCTTTTTAAATGGTCTTTAAACCTTACATTTTATGCAAATAAATATTTGATTGATTGATTGATAGTATTTATTTAAAATTTACGATGACTTTCGGTAGGTATGGAACAGATAGACATACCCAGAACTCATTATCTACTGAACCTTACATGTTGTTGAGCAGATGATACTTGACTGCTAGATATTTATAATCTGTCACATGTACATTCGAACGAAATATATACTTCTGTAAAGTCATGTCTGAAGTAAAGGTGTTTTATTTGTAAAAAAATATATAAAATATTATTCAGGACTGCGCAAAGGAGACGAGGACTCGTATTTTCCTTCACATATGGAGACCGTTCCTAACCTAACGCGTTATATCTGTTAGATATAAATTGCTGAGGAGTTGAGTGTCCCGCAGACTTTCTCATGCTGCATGTACCTATCTTAGAAATATCACCAAAGTAACGGATCCCTAAAAGTTTGTAAAATCCTGAGGACCAGTATAAAATGAGCCGATCTCTTTAAATAATAGCTAAGAACTCTACTAAACTACTAAAGAATAGCAAAAAAATAAAACCGCATCACAATCGGCTCATCCGCTTAAGAGCTATGATGCTAGACAGACAAGACATGTCAAACTTATAACACCTTTTTTTGGTCAGTGCTTAATAAGGCTATTTCGATAACCGTAGGTACCTGAGGATAAAAGCAGAGGACGCAGACAGATATGGAAACTGGTATTTTTAGAACAAATAATCTATTTGTAACCGAGTGAAAAATAGAGGTCGATCTTAGATCTTAGGAGATTAAATATCGCAATAAAAATACAAATAAAAATATATTTATTTCGACTTTACAAGTTAACAGTATTTTTAATTAACACAGTAAAATAATTTACGAACTTGTTGGAGCACTGGAGACTCAAACTAGGCCAAAGACTAGTGTAGTCTCATAAAATTTTAGGGTTAATACAGCTATTTCAAGGTTAATACTAAACCATAGTTATCAAAATCACTGAAAAATGTGTGGGAGAAAAGTGAGCTGGTTGATTATTACCATGCTTTCTATCTCTGGACGGAGTAGACAATGAAAACGTTGGATGAAGTTGGCTTTGGATAGAGACGCTCGGAAAGAGACTCACACCCATATTCTTAAACATAACCTTAAGGTCGTCCTTCACTCAAACTCATTGGAGGCCTTTAGGAAGTCCTCGAACTTTCCTTGATAACGACATTCTTAGTTGGTTGCTTGAGCAAACTCCAATGAGGAACGATACAGGTTATAGAAACAATTCAAAGCACAAAAATTGAAAAATACAAAAGAATACAGTAAAAAATAAACAAAGTAAGTAGTTAACTAGGCAAAAAGTGGCAAACAACTAATTTATAATCACTTTCGAGGCCGCCTCAAGGTACCTCTCGACCAACCTTATATTTGAGAGTTCGATACTCCCCTCAAATAAGGAAACTTCTTAAGTCAAGGAAGCTAGTGACGACTGATCATACCAATGAGTTGGAGTAAGGTTGAGTCGAGTTTGAGGAAACGTTTGAGAATATGGATTTCACATACCTTGCAGTTTGACAAAAAAAACCTTGATCGTGTTTTGAAAAAGTAACAGTGCGACGATCCCGGTTTTACCCTAGTAGATATCTAATAAAGTTTATAATTTTGTATTAAGAATCGTATCTATTTCCTATTGCGAATGTAGTTGTGTTTCGTTGTGCCATTAGGAATACTTTAGGATAGCAGTAGTTGTGCACACCAGTGGGTTCATGAGGAAAACGTGCTGTAGGCTGTAGATAAACGTTGTAGACACATAAACTGCCTTTGGTGTTGTTTTATAGTGCCGTTTACGATGACCATAAAACACCTTTTCTTGTTTAAGGGCTGAAAGATCTTAGTGATTGTGTTATAACATAAGAATACCTACTTTGGAGCTAGCTTGTACGTCTATGAGAGATATAAGTACCTTTTTAACATTATCGTCAGCCTTCTAACATAAACAGTAGCGTATAAGCCTCGCTCTATCTACGCCAATTTGCGGGTTTGAATAAATAAAGAATATATATAGGTAAACTCCACAAACTGTGTATATTTAATTAATTAATTTTTAAGAGACTTAATAAATAACTCTTTTGCCGATTGTTTCTTTACGATTTCTCCACTGAATAAATTATCTTTTAGAAATTTCTCATCACATTGTTGAGGGTCTTGAGTAAGACATATGGTGCCTTACATTTTGAGAAAAATACTGTTTATATTACTGGAAAAATCGCAGGTAAAAGCTAGTGATAAGTACTTATAACAAACATTCAAGATTTGGAATTTGCAAAAAATCTTTTACAGCTTGCCTCAATAGATGTAACTCAGAAAGTCTAGAATAGCAAACCAGCCCATCCCATGAGGTCACAGAGTATTCTGAGCCTAGGG
Source organism: Euzophera pinguis (assembly GCA_947363495.1). NCBI lineage: Eukaryota > Metazoa > Arthropoda > Insecta > Lepidoptera > Pyralidae > Euzophera > Euzophera pinguis. The sequence continues at coordinate 4,826,626 of OX376168.1, forward strand.
CAAAATATTAGATAATGTACCATTTATCCGTAAACTATCCATATTATAACGTTATTTCACAAACACATCATTAATTACTGGCCTTTTATCAAAAACACGCCCATCGAGAATGGTAACGTAGTGTAACACTAAGTAATTATCTACAATAATCGGAAACGCTAATTATCTACGTAAGGACTTAGACCTTGAAAGTCTATTGACTAAATAGCAGTGCCATGCTTACTTACATTATTTTCTTCAAAAATAATAACTGCAACAGAGTCCAGTCCATATGCTTACTTAAAAAATAATTGACCGAGCGAGCGGAGCGAGTGAGGTCTCTAAATCGAGTTGGGGCAAAAACACATTGTTTGTATGTATGTTTATACCGCGATAACTGCCGAACCGATGGTATGATTTTGTTGAAACTTTGTAGGCATGTAGGAAATATCAATAGAATTTTCAAGTTCATTGGGCATCAAAATCGTTTCAGTACTTTTGGAAATATTCATAAAAATGTCCGCGATTATATAGTAAACGAAACCATAGCGCGTTTTAAATTTGGATAGCGCCATCTAGGTGTTACTTAGAGAATTAATTGTATTAGAAATGTCGAAATCAGTTCTAACCAAGCGGTAGATAATTTAAAAGCGAATACATCGAAAAATTAAATATTATTTTTAAATAACTATAATAAAAACTTCCTGGATTATTGACCGAGCGAGCGTAGCGAGTGAGGTCTCTAAAACGAGTTGGGTCAAAAACACATTGTTTGTATGTATGCATGCAAGTATGTATGTATGTTTATACCGCGATAGCTCTCGAGCCGTTAGTCCGATTTTGATAAAATTCAAAGTGTGTATAGTAGGCATGTATAGAATTTTTAAGTTCGTTTGGCATCAAAATCCGTTTAGTAGTTTTTGAGATATTGGCATAAATGTAAAAATAAATATTAATGATAACTCCAAAGCTGTAAGTCCGTTTTCGTTGATAATCAGAATGTATGTAGGAAACGTTATGATCCGTATGATATCAAAATAGATTTAGTGATATTCAACAGACTTTCAAAAAAAGAAGATCTAATGTTTTTTTCGTATTTGTTACTTAATAACTCCGTTATTACTGAAACGATTGAAAAAACTATTTTTAAGTCCGATAAGGCATACTTTCAGTTTAGTCCAGTAAAATTTTCAAAGCTATTGGTTCAGTAGTTTAGTAATAAAATAATAATAACTGTAAAACACCTAGAATTATAGTGATGATGTCGTCGAAGTAAACTAATCATCTTTTATTTCCAAATCACAAAAATAATGTTTTTCTCTCAAATTAGTGGGGTCATCATGAAGATATTTTGAAGTCGGGATATTAATTTACAAGGGTGTGAGTAGAAGGATCACTGGACCTTATAGTTTAACGGACTAAAAATTAACGGTATCAGAAGGAGGTGCTTTTTAAAGTAGATAAATCTCTCAAATACACAGGTCATAAAGAGTTGATTGACCTACAAGGTTCTTCCAAAATCCGAAACGGAGGAGGTTCGAGTGAATGTTGACAGCATAACTCTCCAACACAACCTCTCGTCCGGGCATCAACATGTGGATCACGTAGGGGGCGGGCAACGGGTACAATTAAGACTTACCCGGCTAACGGCTCTGAAAACAACAGCATTCTTAAGGAGATTTGACGTCAGGCAGGCGGCCGGTCGATAAATATTAGCCAAATTATAGGAATGGTTACAACAAGAAGGAATGCGTCTATAGATAGGGCGCCGCCGCAAATTGTCTCTAGATATGGAGAAGACAGTCAGTATAACTCCATCATGTGTGAACCGATTTGTTTCTTTTTCGTCTGAAAGGATATACTTACTTGCAATGAGATTCCATAGAAATTCAAAACTCCGTAGAAACAAACAACTTTAATAAAATCGTAGAAAAACTATTTTAATAAGGGTTTTATCGCGTTTATTCAGGCTCCGCCAAAAAGTAGCCTATGTTTGACCCCGGGTCTTCAACTATAACCATACCAAATTTCATTAATATCCGTTTAGCGGTTTGGCCGTGAAATCGTAACAGACAGATAGGCAGACTTTCGCATAATATTAGTATGGATATTATAGTATGGATGGATATTATAGTATGATGTATGGATTATTAATATATAAATAATTAATAACACCTCTAACAACAGCAGCTAAAATTATTTAAAATAGTTAATTTTAATGTGTAACAATCGCGAAAATATAAAAAATCATTAATTCGTAGAAAGTCAGTATGACGGGCATATGAAAGAACGATAATACAATCATCCAAATAAACTCAATTCAACTTTTTTGATCTGTCATATTTTTAAAATCGCTTTCTTTATCTTAAAATATTTTTGTTTATGTTTTCTAAGGCTAATCGACCCCATATTACTACGAAATCAATTCACGGCCGTTAAAATGCTATTTTTGGGGTCAGTCTGACTTGAGTAAATCATGGAGTAATTACAAAGAGGAGATGCCGTAATAAGCGTTTTATAAGAAAGCGCTTGTTTATGCTTGGTTTCGGCCGTGGCTCCAATCATGGAGCACGAAAAATGATAAGTTCCGCCCACTTTTGAGTCGGCAAAGAGCCAATGATCACATCACTGCGCCATTTCAAACGGCACTTCTCTTTGTTATTACTCCATGGGTAAAATCCATGTAGCTTGAACTCATTGGATTGATCATTGGTTCAATCAATAGTTAGAGAGGTTAATTGACTCTGTTTGCCTAGGTCTACTTATATTTATCTTCTTCGTCCAAGCGTATTTCCCAATCGCGTCCTGAGCTTACGTTTCGGAACGTTAGGTATGCTGTTAATCGTGTTCCTAGATTTGGCAGTACTGGTTATTCCCATGGAGCGACTGCGTTCCGGCCTTTGGGATGAACAGAAACATGGTCAGAGGTGTTTTAGTGGCTGACACTGTCAGATTTTTCAGTATGCCTAAGGGCATCTGACACAGGATTACGATAAATCTCTCCCAGATGTATGAAACTTTTGGGTTCAGAATATCTTAAATATGGCCCCAGTAAATGATGGGAAGATTTATTTTTATTTTTGTGGCTAAACTTTATTGAGAGAGTGAAATTCGCAAGGTCTATGTTCGCGGCGAACAACTAGTATCGAGTGGATACCTTGTGCATAACAATCAGTTTTATTCAGTTGAAAACTTGAGCGCAGTGGCGAATGCTATCAATTTGTTGGAAAATTAAAGAGCTCTTCAACTACAGCTCTAAATGTATATGAATGCGAAGAGGGCTATATTCGATGTTTCTCTGTTGAATCGCTTATAGTGAAATAATGGGATTGGCAGAACAAGAGAAATTTTCGTCAAAAGTAGCTAAATTAGATATAAGTTTAGTTGGCTCTACATGGCACGCAAATAAAAATATTTTTTATTGTATGGAGAGGACAAAATTCGATGTTCCTCTTTAGGATCTTATGAGAATTTAAGTGATTGGTTTATAAAGATATACTTATAAGTAGTTGACTCTACATGACACCAAAAGAAATGTAACAAAATCGCAGACGCTAGGATCGTTGACACTGAAAGATTCGTCCCCGATTTGTTTCCAAATTGTTGCGATGCGGCTTCGCACTTGCGGATGGCCTACCGAAGGGAAAGTAAGCTAAGAGGAACCTTGGGCTGTTAAGGTAGGATTTATCTCAGGCAATTGGGGGATTCTTGCCATGCCCTGCGCCCGCGGCGCGTTTACGCGGTTTCGGTAGGTCAAGTCCGTGTCGAGATATGAGACATACTTATCATCATCATGTGGGCTCTTTGTAATGTTATTTTTACTACACCTTAAATATCAAGTTGTTTCGAGCGCGGCGTACGCAATTCAAAGTAAGGGGTCAATTACGCTAATAAACTTTAAAAGACCATGCAACTGATATTTAATTAACTCAATTAAGATGCATTTTTGATATACTCAATAATAAATTGGTATTCTGCTAACACAATTTTGAATCTCAATTTAAATTGCAACTAAAACGTATTTGAATGGTAATAGTAGAAAAAATGTAAATAAAATAAATAACAGTATACCGATTATTGAAAGAATTGATGATTTTTTGATAAGCAAAATTTTCCAGTCCCAGTTCAAAGGCATGCTAATAGATACTGATCCTGATCATAGCAGATAAGATTTTCTTTTTGGTTGGTCGATACCTATACAGATCGATTATTTATGTAAATTTAATGAAGTTTAATGGCGCAATCGTCGTAGCAAATATTTTCGCCTACGTGGTTTTGATACGACAATAAACGACAAAGAGTTTTGTTGGAATATACTTTAAAAACCCTGAAAAGGTAATTTATTTTATTTTAACTTATTATTTTCGTGTGAGTGAGCTAACTAACAATTAATTCTCACATTTGGTCTTATATATTTTTACGGAAATCAGGCCTTTGTAAAAAAAAAATATAATTTCAAAGTGGTGGGTACAAAGTCACATGTGTTTTTTATTCCGATTTTGTCTAATTCGGTCTTAAAATGATTTCTAACCATTTTTACACATGAATAAGCGTAGAACATATAAATTAAGAGTGAAATATTTCATAGAAACTTGATTTTTCACAGAATAAGTATATTTTTCATTGCCGGGTAACCTATCATTTGGAATTATGACTTTCTTGTTGATAACAAGATTTAGTCCTACTTTTGCAATAAACATACTCCATTATAACAAGATTTTACATATTTTGAAAAGGAATTTGAGCCGAAAATAAAACCTAAAAATTTACAGAGCCCGCTCTATAGTAAACCTGATAACCGATGTTTCATAATTTCTACTTCAGGGTAAAACAGAACACCCCTGAAGTTCCCCTCAACACTTGCTCAGCTAAACGCTAAGAGTTCTACACGCTCCCCGAGGTGGCTGGAGTGCATATTTACTGTTATATTTCTTTTATTGATACAAGAGGATACAGCTTATACTACAGTTTTGATCTGCGATAGAACATTTTTTGTTTACTTTGAATAAGGTAACAAACAACACACAACAAAAGGCAGCGTTATCGGCCAGCCAGTGCCTGCTTTTTCTACATTTTTTTTTATTTTGATTTATGTAACCTTTTTTTTTTAAATTTAAAACTTTAACTCATAAAGGAATCTAAATATTGGCCCTTCGATCTTCGGCGCCCCTAATTTTCTTTCCTTATTTTATTTCTTTTCTTTTCTTTAAACTTTTATATTATAATAAAATCAACAAATAAACAGGACAAATAAAATATAAAAAAAGGCTAAATAATATATAAATAAACTTTGTGTTAACTATCAACCTAAATATTTGTATCATAATTAACTGTTTGCAAATAAATATTGTAAAAGTTATTATACGTTTGTTTTAATTTTTGTATCTCTTTTCTTTTAAATTTCATAGAAGACATTCATCTTCGACTTACGTAAGACAGGAATTTGCAAATCAAACCTGCCTGCCTTATGGGGATATGGTTACTTCTCCCACGATAGAGATTTTTTCGTCATAAAAACGTTTTTTTATTATTTTTTATTATATGCACTTAATAAAAAAATACAAAGGATTATACATAGGTACTTAAAAGGAAAAAGACATTACAACATAGCTGCTTATTCCTAAAGAAATCTCTTCCAGCAAGTTGCTTTCTTCACAAAAATATTTACTTGAACTTTTTGGAACACCCATTATTTACAGCTATCACGTTTTATAAATTTGGGGGATTAGTGGGGGCGTTACATATTGTCGTCGTGTTCTGGTCAGATATCTATTGTGATAAGATAGGGTACGTAATATAGGATAGAGCGACGGTGGTCTTCGTGCAGATATTGAGAATGTCGTTGAAAGTCTTAACATTGTTTCTGGTTGCCGCAGTGGTAGCGAGCCACCATCCCGAGGCGCCAGTGGCTAGAAGAAACACACCTTCCATTAATCCTGCCGAGTTCACATCTAGCCACTGGTTCAACGAAGCTCAGGCAGCAATCAAGAGTCGTAGTCCACGTGATCTTGACAGGAATGTGGCTCGCAACCTCGTCATGTTCCTTGGTGATGGTATGTCGATACCGACCCTCGCTGCTGCGCGAACCCTGAAGGGGCAAAGGGCTGGCAATACTGGAGAGGAAGCCGAACTGTTTTTTGAAAGATTCCCTGGTGTCGGTTTAGTCAAGGTCAGTGGCATGTTGTTTTGTTTAAAAATAATTAAGACGTGATTGATTTACTGTTAGTCGATAACTAAGTGAGAACTTTTCTTTTTTAGACATATTGCGTCAACCAGCAAATCCCTGATTCTGCGTGCACGGCCACGGCCTACCTCTGCGGCGTAAAGAACAACTACGGCACGACCGGCGTCACCGCGGCCGTCGCCCAGAGCGACTGCGACGCTTCACTGATCAAAGCCAACAGAGTGCAGTCCATCGCTGAATGGGCTTTAGCTGCCGGAAAAGATGTTGGTAAGCTAATAATTACTCATGTGAACACTCAAACATACTTATTTATGTCCTTTATTCACGTCGAAAAGGACCGACGGATTGACGTTATTTTCCAAATTATATTTTGTAGACGTCGGAGCGCGACATAACTTTATTTTTATGCGGGCAAAGCCTCGGATTATAAGAAACTAGAAACTTATATTAATGAGTACCAATCACGAAGTATAAAAAAAGAGAGAAATCAACGGTGGCAGTTTGCTTTCTCAATAAACCATACTAAATGCAGAAAACGTAGGCAGCCAGTCAGCAGTTAGATAATGTAATCATCAAAATCATAATGCAGAATCACGGTTCACGATTACACATGTCAACATGCCCATTACTAATGTACGATTTCTTATCATAAGTAATTATACGAATGTTTATCAAATGATCTTTTCGTGATCCAGGTATAGTAACGACGACAAGAGTGACGCACGCGTCTCCTTCCGGAGCTTATGCTAAAACTGCCAACAGAAGGTGGGAAAATGATGCGGAAATATTGGTAGATTCACAAGATCCTGAAAGATGCATTGACATTGCCCAACAACTCGTACACAGTGACCCTGGCAAGCAGTTTAAGGTACTTATGTTAGAATATAAAGTTTCGTATTATTATATATGCTGAATATAAAGTCAAAGTGCTGACCTTATTGAATATATCTTAATTTACTACTATTAAGTAGTACAAACTGTTCATCTTTAATAAATAATTGGGATTTTATTTCACCACTAAAACTAAGACATATTAAACAAAAAATAAAACTAAACCACAAACTAAAAAGACATTGATATATAATGAAATACATAACTAATAGATTTTTCTTAATTTAAATAAAAAATGGAGCCCAAATCGCTGCCATCACAAGGTAAGTAGTACAAACTAATTTCCTTTTTAATGCCAGGTCGTTCTTGGTGGTGGAAGACGAAATTTCATCCCAAATACTACAAGAGATGAAGAGGACACACAAGGGAGAAGAACCGATGGCCGCCATCTCATCGATGAATGGCAGCAGGATAAGGTTGATCGTAACTTATCGTACGCTTATGTGTGGAACAGAAAACAACTTAGGAGCCAGTTCGACTCTCCGCCTGAATATTTGTTAGGACTGTTTGAAGGCAATCACATGCAATACAACTTAGAAGGAGATTCCACTACAGAGCCCACTCTAGAAGAGATGACAGAAATTGCAATCCGAATGTTGAGTCGTAATGAGAAAGGATTCTTCTTATTTGTAGAGGGTGGTCGTATAGATCATGCTCACCACGCCAACTATGTGCATCTCGCTCTCGATGAAACCCTTGAGTTTGACAAGGCCGTTGAAAAAGGCGGGAATATGCTGCCTGAAGATGACACTTTGATTGTTGTAACTGCTGATCACGCTCACGTTATGGCGTTCAACGGGTACACTGCCCGAGGAAGTCCCATTACTGGCTTGTCTGACGAGACTGATGAAAATGGTATGCCCTACATGACCATTTCCTACACGAACGGTCCTGGTGCACGAACGCAAATCAATGGTATTCGTGATGACATCAGAACAGACAATGATTTTGGTAAGTTAAAGATTTTTTGCACAGTTATAAATGAAGCTTTTATTTTAGTTATCTACTAAAATATTTCATTTCTTCATTTAAACATTAAAAAGAGTGTATGTGGGAAAGCTGTCATAGATATAGGTAATTGGATTGACTAGATGAGGAGCGATCTGTGCGAGCTGCAGGAAAATAATCGGCAAGAAGTGGCGCAGGCCGATCAAAGTGGAGATTTACAGAATGCTATACTCCTTACTTTAGGAGGCAAAGTCTCACTTTGGGTCGCTGGCCAGTTGTACAACACAATGATAATTCAATTCTTTTTCAGGTGAATTGCGGTGGCAAGCTCACGTTGAGTATCCGAAGGAGGATGAGACGCATGGTGGAGATGACGTGGCGGTGTTCGCCAGAGGTCCTCACCACAGCATGTTCTCAGGGCTGTATGAACAAAGCCAGATCCCCTACCTCATGGCGTACGCTGGCTGCATCGGCCCTGGACGACACGCTGATAGCTGTAATATATAAAAATTACAAATAACCAAAGTATCGGTTTATCTCACTGAAGAGTTTATCAATTTTATGATGTTCTGATGACTATATTTAATAGGCAAGAAGAAATTAAGAACGAAACATTTGTAATCGAATTAATTTCTATATTTATAAGTCTGATTAGTAGGTACCTGTGTTAATGCAATTAAAATATTGATTTTAAGAAAGTATTTTGTAAGCAGTGATGAGCTATGTTCCTTAGGAAAATTTGTTCAGTTGCATTAATGGAGCCACTGGACGATGGGTCCAAAACGACTAAAATTTCACGGTGTATATGGCAAAAAATACATTTTTAAAGATAGAAAAGAACTGACTGCGGCTGAAATTATGATGATGATAATATTTAAAACGTCTCTGAAAATTTCATTTTACAGTTAAATTTAACATTTCAATTTATCAATGAAATCAGAAATGTTTCTTCATACCTACTGTTCCTGAAAGCTTCCATAGAGAGAAAATTACAATAGAAAGACAAAAGGTTTACATTATGAAAGTGAAAATGAGGTGTCGAAGGATGTGAATACTATGAATTATTCTGTTCCTTAGCGACCGAGACCAAAGTAGATACCAAGAAGTAACAAAAGTCAGTCATGACTCAAGAAGAAGAAATCGAAATACAGGTTTTGCCACCGGCGAAATTACTGTTTTTCTTTTTCTAATAAATGGTAATTTCACCGGTTCCCATTCCCAAGAACAGGCTATCGAATGCAATAATTATTTTTTAAATCTGACTCCATGTCCAAGTTTTAGACGCCACAGTTTTACGGGATTCATTCAACCCTTTCTTCCTTACAAATAGGACCTTATAGAGGAGCTTTTGTTTACATAAAGGTTCTCACAACAGGGATAAGGAGAAGATGGCATATTTTAAAAAAAAAAATTACATCTTAAAGCATTCACGGCAGGCAGCTGCTAAAATACATTAAGTAAAATATTATTGCAATAATTTTAGAAGCATGTAAGGATGAGGTACTGCTACTGACTCGGATGGGCATGGGTTGACTCAGATTAGCAGCTCGGTTAAGTCGGGCTCGAGTACCCGTGTGCTATGTATCCAAGCCATAGGACATGCTTAAAAATAACACCCCTGCCTAGACTTCTGTCGCAATATGTGCAGTTTTATAAAAGTAATTTTAATTCACCAGGTACCTAAAGTTTACCAAAAACTTTTAATCTAAAAATTTTTTTTTTGTGGTTTGTATGTGGTGTTTACCTGGGAGAATTAATTCAGATACATGAAATAAACGACAGGGAATTCTTGCTTGCAAAGTTGTGACACTGTCGAAGATAAAACCTACCAACATATTACCACCACGAAACCTAAGCTGTGTTGGATGGATTTAGGAATATTACCTACGATGATAAGGTCACGTTTGCTTCTACGTCCAAATAAGAATTTGTACCTCTAAATAGAGGCAAAAAGTGATACAATAAAAAAAATATCAACTTATCTATGTGTTTTTCTTTATTTGTTTAACACAGGCAGTATAATTAAATAAATTGATTGATTGATGGAAACCGGTAACTTACATTGAGTAAAATTGTCTGGCGATGCCGCCTCCTCTGGGGCCTGGGAGATTGAGCAAATCTAAAAAGAGCTGGTTTGACGTCGCAAAGCAGGATTGAGTGCTAATGAGCACGCAATCCTACAGCCCAGGATGCCGAAGACCGGGGGGAGTAGAGCAGGAAAGTAGGGAAACGGACTTAGGGGTCCGAAGGTGTACATTTGACCTCCAGTACAATACAAATCCCTTTAGTGCATATAGAAAAATAACATGGTAAGTTACATACAATTTTAAAATTTTAACTCGTACCTAAAACCCAGAAAAGTTCTGATTTGACGTCGAAAAGCTGGATATGTTAATGGACTCTGCCTAGGTTCCGAAGACCGGGCTCTGGAAGATGGGCCTCCAGTCACCGTAGCATATTGACGCTCATGATACCTTGAAGGTGTGACTACATGGGCTGCGCTACATTACATTAAGTACCCAGTAATCACTTTATTTATACAACTAAGTAGGCAAACAGGCGTACGGCCCACCTGATGGTAAGTGGTTACCTTAGCCTATGAACGCCTGCAATACCGCAATGCTGTTGGCGGTAGAAATAGGTGAGAGCGAGATACCCAACCCGCAAGTAAGATTTTAAGTGCGTATGATTCTTCGTGCTTCAGAAGTAGGGCTGCCACCTTCTTTTTTGGCGATAGTATTTTTCAAAAGAAGCTATCAAGAATATAGTACATTTCTAAAAAAATATAGTATTTTATGAAAAGAATGAAAAAATAGACAGTTAAAACTAAACTTTTGACAATGTTTTGTATAAAACTATCTGTTTTACTTATTGATTGGCACATTTTTTTAAATAATCTTATCACAATGTCCTAGTTCTCTTAGCATATCTATTTTATTTCAATTAGGACCTACACTTTTCATAAGTAACAACAAATAAGTGAAATTGACCAAAATCCCATAGCAAAAATTAAACGATATGTTTTTTTTTTTGACATAAAATAATATTTCGTTGTTGTCAATTTAATATTGAGAAGTTCGGGAACAATCATAGTTTTGGCATTTTTTTAATCTCCCCTAAAAGTTAGTATAAAGGCGCGTTCCTAAAATTTTAAAAGGGTTTGTTTGTTGATTTCGGTGTTGTAAATATAGTATTTGTGCGTACTATATTTTTTGTTCAATGGTAGGTATATAGTACGCAGACCCTAAATATAGTAAAATACTATATAATATAGTACCGTTGGCAACCCAAGGAAACACTTGAAACTGGCTCTAGCTATAACAGCCGGCAGTTGTTTAAGCCATGCCATATGAATATTAGGCAGGATGAAATGAAAGAACCAAATTTTTAGGTTTTTAGGTATGCCCATTGAATGATTCTGATTCTGAAGAACAGACAGGTTGTGTTAATATGGTTATTTCCAAGATTTTTGTAATAACCATACAATCAAAAAGTCCAATGTCTATGACATAAAGCCAGCGTCGCCGTCGGGACCAAAGTACAATATATTAATTTGAAAATAAACTATAAGCTGCTTTTTCTGGTGTCAAAGGATCAATCGACCCCGTATGCCTTGGTATCACTGTTTCAGCTTTGCCTCAATGTCAATATTCTATAGTCTACATCTACATAAAATAAAACTGTGTTGTGATAAAACAACCAGAGGATGACCAGATGTTATTTTTATTAATATTCAGAATTTATTAATTATTTTATTAAGAAAATAAAACTGCTGCGTCTTGACACAAGGAGTTTATTTCTCCTTTACAATCACTTTCACAATGCCCCGAAATTAAACTGCTACTAGTTTAAATAACATTTCTATGTGGTGGGGTCGGATGTTTACAATTTGTTCAACTGTTATTATTTTACAAATACAAGTTTTAATAATGATACAAAATTATAAATTATTATTAGAATATTATTTTACATCAGTTTAGTTATTTTTTATTTATTCTAAGTTTATACAAACATAATAAATGAATGAACACTATCAATACCTTCTTTATAAAAAGTATGCATTTGAGTAAACGATATTAATTAACAAATATAATTAACAAAATAACATTAATGTAAAACTAATAATTATAGGGCTTATAATTAATTCTAACAGTTCGGCCTTCCTGATAAATAATAGTTTGTCCCTAAACTAACAATATCTATATATTTTATTTTTTTTATGTATTTTACTTTCTTTTACATTAGTTACATTATTACAAAAACTTAAGATACAAATAATTAAATCAATTAATAATTTTAATTGACCTGGCACTTCTTCAGGTCTCACCTGGCACTACTTCAGGTGTTACCTGGTACTTCTTCAGGTATCAATTTAAGCAATTATGTGCCCGGTACTTCTTCAGGCTTTACATTACAATGATGACCTGGTACTCTCATCAGGTAACATAAAAACAATATAGCCTACTAATATTAATGGTTCTTTCTTACTTCACTTGGAACACTCGTCAAGTAAATAATCATAAATTGAAATACCTTCATTAATCAACCTCATTAATAAAAGTAGACCACTTTGTTTACACTTACTTTTTATATGTAAATGTTTCCCCACTTTTTTTTACACTTATTCACTTTTTTTTTACACTTTCGTATATTTTTTTTTATTTTTATTTTTTTAAATAGTATAACAGTTATTCACTAATAAAATCTTTATTTACATTTAATGAAACATATTATGTACAGTTAAACATTATCAGTATCACTATTTTCGCTATTAGAACTGTAATCATTGACATGAACATTGATCCAGGGCTGAATTTGATCAACAGCCCACACATTAGAATAATGTCTTTTACCTATATTTGATCCTTCTATACTTGAAACTTCGTATCTGTCATTGTCAAGAACCTTTGTTATTTTTTATGGGCCTGAGAATATGGGTAATAATTTTTTACTAGATCCGTCGTTTGAATAAGCTTGTTTCTTAATTTTAACTAAATCTCCTACGGAGTAGGTCTTTGGAGCTTTGCGTTTTTTGTCAAATCGTGTCTTTAGTTTTTGTTGATCATTATTTATATGTGCTGAAATTTCAGATCTCATAATGTCTATGTTTTGGGGATTAGATCGAGTTTCTTGGAATACATCACTAAAGATATTTTCATTGCAATTTTTTAATGATCTACCAAAAAGTGCTTCAGAAGGAGTTTCACCTATACTTTTGTTTAAGGTATTATTCAGTCCCCATTGTACTTTTCCTAACTCTTGATCCCATTTAGTTTCTCCTAATTTATCAGTATAAGAGGAAAGAGCGTTTAAAACTGTTCAGTTATATCGCTCGACTTGCCCATTGGCTCGTGGTGAAGCAACCGCGTTTGATGACTGAATGATTGAATGTTTTATATTTGATGACTCACAAAACTTTTAAAATTCTTTGGCTGTAAAGCTAGAGCCTCTATCAGAAATTAATCGCTCTGGGTACCCAAATGTAGAAAACACTTCAGTAAATGCTTTTATTGATAGTTGTGATTTTAAATTACGTAATTGTTTAATGACACAAAATTTTGTGAACCCATCAACTATTAGTAACAAATACATATTACCACGGTTACTTTTCATAAATGGCCCTAAATGGTCGATATGAACAGTGTGAAATGGGATGTCTATTTTTGGAATAGGATGTAAATAACCCTCTTTTTTTGTTGTTGTATCTTTACCATACGCACAATTTATACAAGACTTGACATATTTAATTATAAACTTTTTCATTTTTGGAAACCAAAAATCTTTCTTGATTTTGGACAAAGTTTTCTCGACAGAAAAATGTCCAATGTCATCGTGATTTTGACGACATATTTGCCATCTAGCTCCTTTTGGAACAACCCATCTCAACTCTTCATTTTCTACTTTTTGAAATATTTTATTGTCCTTTATTACAAAATTTTGTTTTATATCTACGATTTCAGAACATTTGGAATCTTCTAAAACTTCTCGAATATGACATAATTTAGGGTCAGTCAGTTGCAAACTTAACAACCAATCTTCTTGTGCAATATTTAATATGCGTGGTATTTCAAGGTCTGTTTGAAAGGAGCTAGAAGGTATAGGATTTCGGCTAAGCGCGTCTACGTGTGTCATTTTGGTATTAGGACGGTAAATTATATTACAATCGTATTCCTGTAAGATTAACCACCATCGAGCAATCCTGGGTAAAATATCTCTTTTGAAAAATGTAGCCCTTAATGCATTACAATCGGTAACAATTGTAAAATTAGTCCCTATTAAATACACCCGAAATCTATTGAGAGATGTAATCACGGCCAAAGTTTCCAAATCATAGGCATGAAATTTTTGTTCGTCAATTGTTATTTTACGACTATAATATGCTATGGGTTTTAAGGGGGCTGTAGATGTTTCTCTTTGAAGCAATATGCCCGCTAATCCAATTTTGCTAGCATCTGTGTGGAGCTCGGTAATGTAATTTGGATTATATAAAGCTAAGACGGGTCGTTGAATGAGCTTTTCTTTTAGAACATTAAAAGCATTAATTTGATCATCACCCCATTGCCATAAGTGATCTTTTTTTGTTAAATCTGTTAAAGGACGCGCAATTAAAGCAAAGTTTTTAATAAATTTACGAAAATAACTAGACAAACCAATAAACTGCCGGACTTCATGAACATTTTTTGGAGAAGGGAAATTTTGAACAGCTTCAATGTTTGCTTTGCCAGGCCGGACACCTTCCGAACTTATATCGTAACCGAGATAATCTATCTTTTCTTGAAAAAAGCTACATTTTTTTAGATTTAAAGTCAAATTAGCTTTATTTAGTAGTTCTATAGTTTTTTCTAGTTTTTCAAGACCCTCATCAAAGTTCTTAGATGTAATCATAAGATCGTCCATATACGCAAGTGCTGGCCTGGCAAGGCCTCCACAATTTTCTGTACGATTATGAGAAAGAGCTTTTACTATAATTCGCTGAAATACTGCGGGAGCATTGACTAAGCCAAAAGGCAAACGTTTAAATTGATATAAGCCATCGGGGGTTATAAATGCAGTTAGATGACGACATTCAGGTTTTAGAGGGATTTGGTAATAACCACTAGTTAAGTCAAGACTTGTAAAATGCTTGCTATTACTTAACTGATCCAATTGATCTTCAATGCGTGGTAATGGGAAGTGTTCTTTAACTGTTTTAGAATTTAACGCCCTGTAATCAATACATAGGCGTTTCCCGCCATTTTTCTTTGATACTAGCAAAATAGGACTAGCATATGATGATGTAGACTCTTCAACTATATCATTTTGAACTAATTCGTTTACCATGTCCCTAACAGTTTCACGTTCTTTGTAGCTTAATCTATAGGGTCTGTATACTACGGGAGTTTTATCGGTTAATTCAATATCCATTTCACTTAAAGCCGTACAACCTAATTGGGATAAATTTTCTGCAAAAGTTTTACGATGTTTATTAATTAAATTAAATATTTTTTTTATTTCGTGATCTTCAAGGTTAGGATTAAAACAAATTTCGCTTTCATCTAAAATTTCGTAATGCTTTTGCACATTATAACAATGAGTTTCAGCCTGAACAGTTGCATTTTCAATAGTATTTATTCTGCTAGCTCTAGATAACAATGTACATGTATTTATTTTAATGAATTCACAAGGTGTAGAAACATAAATATAAGTTTTGCCATCAGTGAGTTTATAAACTCCTTGTTGGATCCAGTATTCAAAATACAAACAATTTCTGTAAGAACCTGGTACAAAAATATCTCCACTGTCCATATCATTTGTATAACAAAGAACTTTAGAATTCTTATTTAAAACCGAATCTTCTACAGTATACAATTTTATAATACTAGATTGTTCATGCTCAATGTAAGGTAACTCGATAGGTAAAGTGCGATTTAAAATATGAAGAGCATCATTTGTCTTAATAACTAAGATATGAGGTAGTTCAGTGAAATTCTGTCCTATAAGGATAGGTATATGCAACTGTTCAGTATGAACAACATAGGCTGTAATAAGAGCATGTGTATCTTCTATGGTTAGCGTGAATTGAGTTTTACCGATTGGTAGAATGCATGATTCACCTACACCTTTTATAACTGGTATATTACTACTATCAAAAAAAAAAAAAAATGGCGATCAATGGGTACACTGTTCGTGGGACGCCCATTAAAGGAATATCTGATCAAATTGATAGTCACGAAATGCCTTTCATGACCCTCTCGTACACAAATGGTCCGGGTGCGCGTACGCAAGTCAACGGTATTCGTGATGATATAAGGAAAGATAGTGGTTTTGGTAAGTAGTAAGTAAATTTAATTTTTCCTTTTAATAGGATTTTTTTTTGTCTAAATATAACCTACCTAAGATTTCTTTGCGTGTTGTGCCCTCTTCTGTGCCCATATGTCTATGTCCTATGTTAGTTTGGTTGACTGGAAGAGATCCCTATTTGGGATAAGTCCGCCTTTTGTTGTAACCTGTATTCTGATACTATGTTCTTTGTGTACAATAAAGATTTTTACATACATACATAGATACATAACCGTTAAAACCTTAATTTTGACCCATAAATACTGTAGAAGTGAAAATAACAATTAAGTAGTTATATAAAATTACAATAAAATTTTCTTAACATTTCTTCTCATGGGATCGAATTTCCTAGCTAAAGCTACTTTATTTTTGATAACAGACTGATAAAAATCGCAGTACTATGCTTTAAGAATACCTTGCCTTATTGCGCACGTACTAATGACGCAGAGCTAAAAAAAGTTTAACGCGAGGTTTTGAGTTGCCAGTACAAGATTTGAGGGTTTGAGTTTCTAGATAGAGCTGCTTAAGAGCCATGCTTGACCTTACTGTAGATTTTTGATTTACTTAATTAATTATAAATTGACTGGCAGCTATTTCGTCCAACAAAAAAGCAGTCCTATCCATCTTGCTATATAACATGCCACACATGCAGGACTTATTAAATTTCTTTCTTTATTTTATTTATTTATCTACACTTTATTGTACAAAATACAGCTATATATCACAATAGGCGAACATTATCTAACAGTCAACCCCAAGCAACAAAAAATAGTACTATAAAAGACCACAGAATGTTTTTTGAACAAAAAATTTTAGTCCTATATAATCCCAAAGAAAGCTCCTGTTGTTTGAAAGTGGCGTAGTTATGTCACTCATCCGTGTTAAAACGAATCTATAGCTGTGTTGCACATGACATTTCAGTCCATTACAATCGATGTAATAGTGAATCACGGCTCAAAATAATAATGTAGTGGCTCCTATATACCAAATAAAGTACTTTTTTTTATACTATACAAGATGTCATGATTCCTTTACGTCACATATTCATTCACCGTTCATTCTTTTCATTCGATTCCTGATAGTGCAGAGTGAAAACAAATAATAAAATTAGATACATAGATTAATGATTGGTCTCATGTCTCTCTAGTTACATGGACAAAGTCCTGTATTCCTTGCCAGACGGCAAAGGTACAACGTCATACGGTCTCACCATTAATTCGCACATGTTCATATCGACATCATTGGCCCACTTCCGCTATCACAAGACTATAAATATTGCGTCACAATGATAGACAGAAAACAGAAGTGGCTAGAGGCGTATCCAGTTAAACAAATAACCGCCGAAGATGTTTGTGAGGCACTAACAAATGGGTCTCTCGTTTCGGGTGTCCTATAACTGTAACTACGGACCAAGGCCGCCAATTCGAATCCGCCATTTTTAATAAATTGATGAAGAGACTGGGAATAAATCGCATCCACAGCACCACCCACATGTTAACGGACAAATTGCAAGATTGCCATCTTTCAATTTGTCCGGCCTAAATTTCCAGCATTCATGTTTCCCAACGAATATCACTATACCTATCACACGTGCTCAAACGGCAGCGTCAGCATTGAACTCCAATAAAGTCAAAGTCACGCGTTTCAGTCGCGTGATCAAGCCAATTGTTCATTTCATAACATAAGCACTATTTTACAATATAAAAATCTGACTTCGAGCAACAACGAGCAACAGAAAGCTTCAGAAACTTCAGCAGTACGGCGAAACACTGCCCCCGTTGGCCCATAGCAATCATCGCGAAGAATTCACCCCTTTTATACGATCATGGGCAATCAGTACTCCAAGAATGAACACATAGTCGTCGCACAACAGACGCAAGCAAAACAAACGGAAATGGACAAGACAGTCGGCAGAATAGCCATGGACGCATCCACAGTACTGTCTCTCGCCATCGCTGGACTTTCCATAGTCAATGCGTACATCATATGAAGAAGAATATCCTCAAGCACAAAACGAAGAAAAGGGCTCAACATAATGAGCGGTCCAGAGCCGACGTGTGGCGTCGCAGCATGCAACTGCTCGGACGCGGGCTGCGTACCAAACCTACAGGACAACAAGGGGGGCCCATGTCACACAACGTCTAAACTAAACATTTTTTTTTAAAAGGGGGCATTTTTTGTTCGGATTTCAGTAGTACTTGCATCGTACATGGATCGACAATCTGCGATAGTCGTTCTTGCACTTCGCATGTTCTAATGCCAACTGTTTTCAAGTACATCATTATCATTATCATTACATAGTATAAAACAAAGTAGCATTCCTGTCTGTCTGTCCCTATGTATGCTTAAATCTTTAAAACTACGTAACGGATTTTAATACGGTTTTCTTTAATAGATAGGTGTATGTGTATAATTCATGCATAATATAGTAGAGAAATACTGATAATTTTAGAGGTTCCTGACTTGAGGTCGTAATTTAACACATTTTTGGCGCTTACATTGTAAACGCTGGCTTAACCCTGTGAGATAGATCAAAATAATGTACTACAGTATTGTAAATCTTACAAAGGTCTACAAAAAGGTTCGCGATACCATATGTCTAACTATTGCAGTTACGTCACTACTACTTTTTCAGTTAAAATTTGCAACAGTCCAACCCCGGTACAAACTAGGGTACATTATTTGTTTCACGGTATTGATCCTTATCCAAATAAATTATTTCATATTCAAGACTATTTTAATACCTGTAAATTACTCTTTGAATGAATGAAATCGAACATTCCAGTCCAAAGATATTAGGGATTTTGTTTTGAGTTTCAATCACTTGGCGTGGCGCGAACGCAAAACCCGGACGAAGCGGTACTAAGTACGAGTAGGCCCGTTTTTCTTCCCGTGGCTCGAGGGGTTTAATAATGTTTGACAAAAAAACGATAGAAAAATTATCGTTTTAAAAATAACTATAGAAAAACCAATCATTTGATAAACCTCACATTTACCAAACATATTACTTTAAGAGTAATCATTTAACAAAACACAGATTGTTAAATGTTTCTTTTTGCAAATATTGCAAATGTCAAACTAACACTGTAAAAAAAAATATTTGACCGAGTATACTACGTTTATAAAATTTGTTACTTTATAAAAAAAGGTAGATATACACTGTCACTTAATAAAAATAATGTGTTAGAAAGCAAGCTTTGTAATCTGTCGCTACTTTAAAAACATGATTGACTCTCGCTCACTCGCTCATGTCTTGGTCACGGTATAACCTACCTTCTGAACATTCTCAAAGTCAGAGTAATAAGGGTTTCGTACCTCACCAACCTATGCATATTTTTATCCTTTGTTTCATTGCTGCGCAAAACTCGCAGCCGCTTTGCAGCAGCAGTCTGCCGAGAAAGCCGAGTTCTTTTTCTAGGCATTACAGTGACAAAGAAAGAACGTAGGAAATGAAATCCTAACCAAACTAACTAAATGCTTAAACTAAAACCTAACCTAATAAGAATATTTCTGTAGATGACACCTACAGGTATTATCTACAACAAAACAAAAAGTGTTATTGTGAAATGATGATGATTATATCGCAATAACAAATTAAAGCTGCATTCAACGGCATGGTACCTCGTAGAGCTACTACACCCCCTCTGCCTCGTCCGCAAGCACCGCCTCTCCTCGCCCGCCGGCCAGTGAATTTTGATAAAGATTAATATTATTATGTTGATACAACTCTGACAAATAATTAATTAATTTCGACCAAATTTGATTATCATAAAAACGGTTATTGTGAGTTAATCTTAAAAGATAGACATATCCTGTCGCGGACATTTTTTTAGATAATTTAAAGAGGAATAATTCGTTCATACATATTTTTTGGGTATCTCGAACGGTTTTCGCAGCGCACGCAACGGAAGCCCTCAAAGATGAATAATTTTCCCCTTTTTTTCTACATTTTCGACTGTTTCTTCGCTCCTATTAATCGCAACGTGATAGCCTAAAGCCTTCCTCGATAAATGATCTATCCAACACAAAAATAATTTTTCAATTCGAACCAGTAGTTCCTGAGATTAGCGCGTTCAAACAAACTCTTCAGCTTTATAATATTATATATTATAGTATATAGTATAATAGTATATTATAGTATAGATATATATGTCTGCTGTGAGACCATCCGAGCCAGGCGCCTTTTTAGGGTTAAAACTTTCGACTACCTCTTAAAGTTCTTTCAGGTTGAATGGTAGATCAGACTTTTCATCATATTTCCAGCCATTCTCTTTCGCCGCTTTCTCCCTAATCCTCTGATGCTCTTGATTATCTTCTTCCAGATTATCATCTGGATAGAAAGTTTCGGCTAATAATTTAGCAGAGTCTAAGGGATCCAGTGCTCGACTATTTTCTATCATCAGAACCTCCTCCTTTCTCCTTCCTGTCCGTCTTATAACGCTGTAGATACCTTCCCACATTCCTTCTTTATCCTGTTGCGTACAAAAACCTTTCCAATTTTCTTCTTTTGCTCTCTTCTCTTCTCTCTGGTACTCTTCCTTCGCTTTTAGGTATTCTTCTATAACGTAGTTCCTTCGGTTTTGGGCACTGCAGGATATTCTTCTTTTACGCGTTGTCATTTCTTTTTTCAATTTTTCGAGGTCTTTGCTCCACCACGGTATTTTCGAGGTTTTATTGTTTTTTAGTTTTGGTATAGTTTCATCTGCTGCTTTTATTATCATTTGTGTATATTCTACTACAACCTCTTCGAGTTCTTTTGAATTTTTAGTATTTTCTAACCTACTTGTATTTATTTGTTTATCTGTTATAATTTGTGTAACTTTTTCTCGAAATTGATTCCAATTTGCTTTTTTCGTATAGTATTTTCTGGTAGTTCTATTTATTTCCGTGCCTTAAGTATTTTCATTTTTAAATCAAATGTGATACCATTATGGGCAAAGCTTGTCATCTCTGTATCATGGTGCCATCACTATACGTTGGCCAGTAAGTTTGTCGAACATGGTGTTATGTCGACATGACTTGTAAAACTAATGCCTTTTTTTTTTTTTTTTTTTTTTTGATTTCGCAGGGGAATGCTTTTACGCACGGAGTGTGGGACTCCTGGGCCGCTACTCGGCCCAGACTACCCACTAAACCCCTGCGGGTGCCGTCGGCCGCATTGCAGGGAGGCGTCTCGGATCTGACTAACACAAGACGCCTCTGCGACTGGCCGGTTTCTCACCAGAAACCGGACTCACCACTCTCAGAGGCCCTCCGACACCTGGAGGACCTCTGCCGCCGGGTGGGACTGCTCCAGTCCCACCGCTTATGGGGGCGCTTCCAGGCGCGCCAAGTAGCGCCTGCGTCGCACCCCCCCTCTCCGTCGCCGGATCGGGTCCGCGAGGGGATCGTCCTCGCGGTCCCTTTCCTCGGCCTCCCTCTGCGACATGACGACCTCGCAGAAGGAGGCCATTGCCTCCCAAGCTCTGTCGCTCCCGAGCATCGCGTTGGCGACACTCGGGAGCGACAGGTCCGTCCCGCCAAGCGCGGCGGCCAACTCGTGGCGCTGCCGGCTCCACCTGGGACACCGCTCAAGGACGTGTTGAGCGGTGTCCTGAGCCTCGCCACAATCGTGGCAGCGAGGCTCGGCCTCCCTCTGGGCCACGCGGTGCAGGTACTCACCGAAGCAACCGTGCCCGGTGAGCACCTGCGTCATGCGGAAGGTGAGAGGCTTGCGCCGCCTCATCATCCACTTCTCCAGGACCTGACGCAGGGCCCCCACTGTACGCACACCGAACGCCGCCTGCGCCAGGTCCGCCTCCCACCTCCGCACGACTTCCGCCTGCGCTCGCAGGCGCACCCGCCGCACGATCTCCGCCGAGGGGCGCTCGCCGATTTCCCTCCTGTTTGCCACAAAGTGGTACACTTCGGCGAGCGCCTCCGCCACCAATTCCCACGGCGGGTCGCCCGCGAGGGCCGTGGCCGCAGAGAAGGCCACTGTACGGTACCCCCGTATCACCCTCACCGCGATCACCTTCTGCGCCTGTCGCAGAAGGCGTTTGTTCGTCGCGGTGAGGGCGTCCACCCAGATGGGGGCACCGTACATCGCCATGCTCCGGCAGACGCCAGAGTAAAGCCTTCTCACTGCTTCGCTCGGTCCACCCAGGTTGGGGAGGAGTCGGCCGAGCGAAGCAGCCGTCCTGATGATCTTCGGCCCCAACTCGCGAAAGTGGGGGCCGAAAGACCATCGTCCGTCGAGGATGAGCCCCAGATATTTCATCTGGGTGCTCACCCTCAACTCCTCCTGACCCACCCGGAGGCGCGCTCCTGGGGGGGTCCTCGCGTCCGGGCCCCGCGGAAGAGG
This sequence comes from Euzophera pinguis, assembly GCA_947363495.1. Lineage (NCBI taxonomy): Eukaryota > Metazoa > Arthropoda > Insecta > Lepidoptera > Pyralidae > Euzophera > Euzophera pinguis. The sequence goes on from OX376168.1 coordinate 4,849,290, forward strand.
AGGACTTCGGTTTTGTCCAAACGGACCCGAAGCCCAAGCCTCTCTATGCGGTCGACCAATAGGGCAAGACCCGTTTCGGCCGACCGCGCCGCCTCACCGAAATTCGCACCCCGGGACGTGAATAGGGTGTCATCCGCGTAGCAGATGACACCAGTCCCGGGGGGAAGCCGGCACCGCAGGACCCAGTCGTACGCGATGTCCCACAGTATAGGGCCGAGAATCGACCCCTGCGGGACACCGCATCCGACGCTGCGCCGAACCATTCGACCCCCCCTGTCCTCGAACAGGACGAAGCGCTCCTCCAGGTACGCCTCCAACAGCCTCCGCAGATACGGGGGCACCCTGAAATACTCGAGCGCCTCCCGTATTACGCTGTGCGGGATGCTGTTGAAGGCGTTGGCGATGTCGAGGGACGTCGCCAGGGTCACTTCTCCATCCCGATCCGCCTCCTCCGTCACCGAACGTAGCCGCCTTAGGGCATCGATGGTGGACCTCTCGGCCCGGAACCCATACTGCGCGTCAGAGAGACGCGGTCCCGGGCCGTTCTCCACGTGCCGAACGAGGCGCGAAGCCACGACGCTCTCCAGGGCCTTCGCAGCCTCGCTCAGCAGGACCAGAGGTCGCACCGCCGAGGCCGAGTCCAGGGGCCGACTCCCCTTCGGAATGAGGCAGAGTCGACCCTCCTTCCAGAGCTTTGGGAACCGCCCCTCCCGCAAACAGCGGTCGAGCAGCTTCCGAAACCTCTCTCCGAGGTGCACGAGGATCAGCGCAAGCATCCTCCCATGCACCCCGTCTGGACCCGGTGCCCTCTTCTTTGTCCGGAGGCGGTCTTGGACCACCTCCATTTCGACGTCGGTGACGGAAGGCGGATCAGCCTCCGCTTCGTCAGGCGGCCGTCGGGCCATTCTTGGCGGGGAAAACCCCCGCGGATTGCCGGGGAATAGCTCCCCGACAATCCCCTCCAGCAGAGCCGGCTGAAGGGTCTCCGTCAGCGGGGCCGCCTGTGGACGCAATTTGTCTCGCGCCCACTTGTACGGGCGACCCCACGGATCCCTATCTATGCCCTCCACCAGCTCCTCGAAGGCTTCCTCCTTGGCCCGACTGATGGCCAGCTGTAGCTCCACACGTTTCTGGACATACACCGCATACAGCTGGTCATCCCTCTCCTCGTCACGGGGGCTGCGGCGTCGACTCCGGCCGTACGCTCTACGGGCCCCGTTGCAGGCGGCTCGGAGAGCGGCAATCTCCGCCGACCACCAGTACACCGCCCGTCTAGGGGGGGGGCGACTGACGCTAGGCATGGCCGCCCTGCACACTGCAGTGCAGGTGTCAGTGAAACGGCCAGCCGCTTCGTCTACCCCCATTCCCACGAGAGACGGGAGGCTCCAGCGGCCAACGATAGCCGCCTCTTCCGCCAGCTCCAGGTCGAGCCGCGTGAGCGCCCAGCGCGGGAATCGACTGCGCACCCGTGACGACGATGCCGCCTGACTTCCGGGGGCGGCAGACACCTCGAACCGTATATATAAGTGGTCCGAAAGTGTCTCCACCCCCTCCTCCACTCTCCAGCCTGTCACGGTGCGCGCGGCGGCCGGGGTGGCAAACGTCAAGTCCACCACCGATCCCCCCGTCCGCCGCACGCACGTTTGGGCTGTCCCCCTATTCAGAAGAGACAGCCCCGCGGCCAGCGCCCATTCCTCAACTTTTTGCCCCTTGGGCTCAGTGGCCGGGTTCCCCCACGCCGTGGATTTGGCGTTGAAGTCGCCGGCCACGAGGACCTTTAGGGGCGCTAGCCGCCTTACCTCCGGCCCCAGAGCGTCCAGAAACTGCTCCAGGGCCGGCAAATCCCGGTTCGGGGAAAAGTAAACGCCAATAATGGCGTACTCTCCCCGAACCGCCACCACAAACCCATGCCCTTTCCTCCGGAGCGTGAGGGGGGAGGCAGCGCCAGACTTGGCCACGATGGCCACGGAGCCATCCAGATCCCTAGCCCAGTGGGGTAGGGAGGGAACCGCGTACGGCTCCGAGACCACCGCGACATCGATGTCCCACTGCGCCATGGATTGCAGGAGGAGATCCTGCGACCGGGCGCAGTGGTTGAGGTTGGCCTGGAGGAAGGAGACCCCCATCACTCCTCCATTTGGCCAGCTGGCGCCGCCTGTGTGGTGCCCTCACGCGGAGGAGGGGACGGCCCTTTGCCGCGGACTGACGGGGGGTTGCAGGACCTACCCCCCATCACATGTTCCGCCGGCTTTCCGGCGTCGCGACACACAGCGCAGCGGGGAGCCGCGGTGCAGGAAGCGGACAAATGCCCTGCCTCCCCGCACCTGTAGCAGAGCCGACTGCGGTCGGTCTGCGAGGGGCACAGCGCCGCTGTGTGCCCCTTCCCCATGCACTTGTAGCAGTGCATGGGTCGCGCCGCCAAGTGCTGGAGCCGCACGGAGCCCCAACCAACGCTCATGCTGCCCGCCTCGATCAGCTTCTTGGCTGTCGTGACCGGGCAGCGCATTAGAGCGGAGCGAGAGCCCCGCCAGTCTGGGCGGATTTCGCCCACCCAGACTTGGTCCTCCGTGCAGCCCCCAACCCTTGCGACCGCAGCTTTTATCCGCCGCGCTGTAGCAGCATCGTTCAGGCCCGTGACGCGGAAGTCCGCGGTTTTGACGGGCCTGGACACCTCCACGACGCCGGACAGCGCCACCCTCAAGGCCGAAGCAAGGGCGTCAGCCTTGTCTGAACTGGAGGAGCCGGGGATCTCAATTAGCCTCGCTCCGGTCGCACTCGGGCGAATCCGGAGCGAGCCAATGCCCAGCTCCTCCAAGTTCACGTCCTGCTCGGCCTTTAGTAGGGCAGAGGCATAAGAGGCCCCGTTTTGCGCTGCCTCCGGCTGTAACTTCAGAATTACAGCCGAGGAGCCCGGGACCTTCAGTTTCCTCGCCTTCGGTGGCGCCGTTTTCGGGGGCGCTTTGCGCACGGTTGCGGGGGCCGCCGTGGGTGTCGTCTTGGGTGTCGTGGTGGGTTTGGGCTGGGACTTTTTCCCCACACCCTTCCCCTTCCCTCGCACTTCCACCCAGGGGAGCTCCGGGGATGCCTCGGCCTCGGCTGAGGTCGACGGCCCGAAGGGCCCCCACTCCGCCGCCTTCTCAGCCGCCCCCTTGCGTTTCCGCTGTTTGGAGGCCGGGCGTGCTGGGGCCAGGACCTCCAACTCCTCCACCGCTGGCTGCGCAGGCTGTGCAGGCCGCGGCTCTGGTCTAAGACCGGAGGCCTCCTCAATGGCCGCCCTCGCAGACCGCGCCACCTCGGAGTTGTCGCCCGCCAACGGTAGGCGGGTGACCCTGCGAGGTAGGCGAGACTCCAAGTCTGCCAGGCGGACACCAATCATCCTCTCCATGGAGGCCTCCAGTCTCTGCACCAGCCCCTCCTCCATGGAGGGAGCCGATTGGCACTCCGCAGTCCGCGCGGCCTGGCCGACCTCGCGACGGGCCTCCTCAAACCCCCGGCGGAGCGCAGCGACCTCTGCCTTCATGTTGGCCACCTCTCTTTGGAGGCGGCCATTATCGGCTTTGAGGCGCCGAACCTCATCAGACTCGCTGCGCGCAACCAGGGTATCCACGATATCCCTGATATCGGTGGAGGCCCGCAAAATTTTTGCACAATAGCCCCCTTTGAGGGCAGTGGTCTTCCGGACGAGGCTAGTTATCAAACCAAGCCTCTCCACCGCGGTGTCCATGAGGCCTTCGGCTCCCATGGAACCGAAGTCCCGCACCTCAATGGGGGCCATCTCCGACCCCTCGTCCCCACTCGGGGGTCCTCCCTTCCTGAAGGCCCGAGCCTTCAGAGTGGCCGAGAAGGATGCCTCAGCATCCCCTTCCTGGCTTCTTCTTGCCTCAGCCCGGGCCCTCGTTGCATTTGATGCACCCCGAGCCTTCCCCTTCTTCGATACCGCCAATTTCGGTCGCGGCGCACCAACCTCGGTGTCGGAGCCGCTCGCCACCTCTGAATAGAGGCGCTTGGCACCGAGCACCGACTCCGAGAGCGAGGTGATGGAGCCTAGACTGCCCAGCAGGCTTCCCAGCCTTCGCTGGCCTACCGCCGAGCCATCGGACAGCTCCTCCACCTCAGACTCCCTCCGACTCCTCTCATGCTCGGATCTGGACCGATCCGAACCCTTCCCTCCCCCATCTGAATGTTTCCCCCCGCTTTTTCTTTGTTCTCCCTTTAGGTTGGCCCTGAGAAGGGCCTTTTTGGCCCTGAGAAGGGCCTTTATTCACAAAACGCCCGGAGGCGTCTCGCAGTTGTTGCGACTCAGACATTGTATGCACTAATTGCTCCGGCAGCACAGAACTTATTAGCCGTCGGCCTGCCACTCCGTTACGGTGGACAGGACGCGACGTTACCAGGGGACGCGACGTGGACGCTAGTTCTGTGGGGTGTCCCCCGTAAAACTAATGCCTCCCCTAATAGTGTCAAATGTTGGTATGTTTCCATTATTTAGGACTTCCAGATTTAGTTCTTCGAGCATTCCCGCAATGTCCTTTCCCCTGTGATTCTCCTCCCTGCTGCCCCACCAGTTACTCCAAGCATTCATATCTTCCCATTAGGATTTTTCCTGTTTTTATGTTCTTGGCCGTCGATTGGATTTGCTCTATGTAGGGTTCAATTAGACAAGGTACGTTGTCTTCTAGGTACACTGAAAAGACTCCGATATCATCCAGATTGGTTTTCATTTTTGCTACTGCAATGTTTTGGTTGTGTAAATCGGGCATTTGATAATATTTATATATTTATCAAAGACGACGATTGCTGCTTTGTGGTTTTCCGATCACATTGCAGGACTCTGACTCCCCGGTGCTCGGACATCTCTCCCACGGCCCCAATATACGGTTCCTGTATTAGAGCCATCGAAAGTTTCTTTGTGGTGGGCTCTGTTAGGAGTTCCTGTGTCGTAAGTTAACCCTTTTGGAGATTGGGCTATCCTATAAATTGTGTTTACTGTAGTCCCTTTGTCACCCTCATCCAAAATACCTCAGTCCCTTAAAACTAAGGTCTTCAACCAGTGTGTGTTACCAGTGATGACCAGAGTGAGTCTTTGACTATGGGTCTCATAAGAAAGCTCAAGGTCGCCCAGAGAGCTATAGAGAGGGCGATGCTTGGTGTTTCCCTACGAGATCGAATCAGAAATGAAGAGATCCGTAGGAGAACAAAAGTCACCGACATAGCTCAGCGGATTAGTTCTTTGAAGTGGCAGTGGGCGGGGCACCTAGCGCAGAGAACCGATGGCCGATGGGGCAGAAAGGTTCTCGAATGGCGACCACGTACCGGTAAGCGCAGTGTTGGACATCCACCAACCAGATGGTCAGATGACCTGAAAAAGATCGCAGGCAAACGCTGGATGCAGACTGCTGCCAACCGATCATTTTGGAAATCATTGGGAGAGGCCTATGTCCAGTAGTGGACTGACTGCGGCTGAAATGATGATGATGATGATGATGATATTAATACATTGCAAATTAGTGTACGAATGAAATTCTTTTGTGTGCTGAGCACTTTCAAAACAAGATTGACGCTAGCTAGCAGAGATTTGTGGCAATTGAATCAATTATGAAACAATTCATTTCCTATATGCTATACGCGTAATAATGTTTGAAAAATGCATTGTTTTTTTAATTTGACATTATTTACAAAAACATTAGTTTTTAAAATGATGCTTTGGTGTAATAGAATTTAAACTTTTGATTAGTTTGTCAAATAAGTGATTTAAAGAAAGACAAGTCAAGCAAAAAAATATTAAATTAATTATAATATTAATTATATATCAAGGTTGGCTGGAAGAAATTGCATTAGCGATAAGTCCGCCTTTGTACCCATTTAGTTGTATTGGTTTTAACTATGTGCTTCTTTTGTTTGTAAATGGTGCAATAAAGTGTTCATTCATTCATTTACGTTTTTGTCTTATGATAGGATACCGACGCATAGGTGTCGTTGAATGTATGACTATATCAGTCTAACTGTACATTCTGTGTTTCCAAGAAGGTTGACGTTAGTCAGGCGGCCAGTCGTAAAACATCCCAAAATAATAATAGGAGTGGAAACAACCCGAAGCCATGTACATGGAAGCGGGAGCTGAGGACGAAACTGGGAAAGTGCTAATAATTTTTGTAGTAAATTATAGATTAGTATTTCAAGAGTTTAATTTTACGTTATAGGTACACTCCTTTTACCCAGTGGAGAAAAATGACGAAATTTATTGAAACGCTTGATTATTTTTTTGGTGGTAAGAATAAGGTTTCTTTTTATCCGAAAAGATTTTAGATTTTTAGGATCAGCCAATTAATTTAAAAAACAATCACTTTTAATTCCTCTGAAAAATCGATCTTGACGGCCTTATGGTCATATGCCTGTGCTTTCGATCTTCCTTGGAAATAATATATATTCGTACAGTATTCATAGGTTATTAGGAACTACTCGGCGTCAGAAAGATCTATGTAGCCGGATTTGAACGAGATGCTTAATAAGGTGTTTATCTTTAATTTAACTTACTACATACTTTTATAACCCGGACGAAGTCAGGGCGGGCTGCTAGTTTTATAATATAATAGTTCGTGTAAGAACACCTTTATGTTTATTTATTTATAATCGTTTTATCTTTTAACATTTTAATCAATTAATAGAGACGAAACACGCAATTATCATGTTTCGCACCGATACGGATATGCTAGTGAGATAAGATAGGATACTAAATAAAGGGCAGAGCTACCGGGTTTTGTTCTTTAGTTTAATGTCAAGGATGTCGTCAAAAGTTCTGTTTGCCTGTCTGGTGGCGGTGGTAGCAGGCCGCCACCCTGAGGCTCCGACTGTAGGCCGAAACTTGCCAACCATCAACCCTGCCGAATATACAGCACAGTACTGGTTCAATGAGGCCCAGGAAGGGATTGAGAAGCGCAGTAAACGCGACCCTGATCAGAATGTAGCTCACAACCTTGTCATGTTCTTGGGAGATGGTATGTCGGTGCCGACCCTCGCTGCGGCGCGAACACTGAAGGGACAAAGAGATGGCAATACTGGAGAAGAAGCGGAAATGTTTTTTGAAGGCTTCCCAGGCCTCGGTTTAGCTAAGGTGGGTGGTTATTTTGTTTTATTTTTATTTGAACGAGATATTTGAGTTTACAGTTCTAGGTTGTAAATGTTCTAATACAATTTGTATTGGTTAGTGTATTTGGGAAGGTTTCGATTGAATCGTTGGAATGGACACGCCAAGGAGAATATCAATTTGTGAGTTTATAGCTTTTATTCCACTTGCTCACTAATAGTCTCATTATCGGAAAAAATTAATACGTCAATAGACTCATCGTAGGCATCAGTTTCGCTACGTCCTTTTAAAATGTCTTGGCAAGACTCAAACTGCGCTTCAACCCCCCGGATTTATGGCCGAGTACGACCATTAATCGGTCTATTTCTAGCCTCGTCGGTACCATGTAAATTCTTATTATTAAAATTTTAATTATTTTTATTTAGATTTCAAAGATCCATTTCTAGTGTTAGTAAAGAGCTATTCTGAGTATGTTGTATTTAAGCTATTGCATGTTGAAAGCAAGCTAGAGTGTAATATTGGACAATGTGGGATTTTTTCCGACAAAGATCTTATTGAATTAAAAATCAAAATACTGATTAAGTATAAGAAACAAGACTTGTGGAGAAACATGAAAAAGAACATTGCCTATTTTAAAAATAAAAATTCTCATTTATCAAACCCAAACAAAATTAATGATAATTTTATGATTTTGCCCGTTAGTGATATTGATGTCAAACTTCTACAAAAATTTGACTACTAGATATGGTAAAACAGTCTTTAGTCTGCAGGCAATCTCAGAAACAACAGCAAAAGGGCCAGATGGAATTATGGGAAACCCTACGGGGATCCTATTTAATGAAACCCAAAAATAAGACTTACAAATATAATGCTGAAAAAAGCACAGGATACATTAGAGTCTCCACATAAGAAATACACAGAAGAAAGAAAGGCTTAGAAAGAAAGACACCAGAAAGAAAGATCACAAGAAAGAAAGCAAATTTAGAAAGAGAATATTATTTTGTTAAATACGTAAAATTACTATAGCGGGCAAGCGAGTAAGCTGGAGTGCGATCGAGCGTGCGTTCGACGTGGTTACCGATTTCCGACTGTCGCGACAAACCGAACCGATGTTGCATGCTGGCTGCGCGGGCGCTAGGACCGGTCCATGAGAACAAAAGGACAACTACGTCAGCGCGGTCAAGCACGAGCGATTTTGCTATACAAGCTACGCACACTCGGTTTCACTCGTACATTTGTTTTATATAGCAAAAATAATGAAACTAAAATTAATTTAGGTAAATTAAGTTATGAACTCTTAAGATACAATTTGAAGCTAAATGTTAGAATGATGAAAGCGATTTTAACTATTACTTTTATACAATAAAAATGAAAAAAGAAAATAAGTTTGAATTTAAGTCAGCTAAATTACAAGAATTATAAGATTAGAATTATAAGCAAAGTAAACATTATATAAATGAATAAAAAACTAAGAATTTTATCCCTACACTACCCAACTGCTGAGACTGAAGGTCAGTGAAGTCGATAGTTTCGAAATTTGACTGTCCTCCCATATCTCGTCTTCTTCACCAATGGCTGGTCATCTCTCCCTGGAACTGAAGTAGGTACCTCTGTTATTGGTTCACGTATGCTGCTGTCTCCTGGATTCACCTTTCGCTCGCTCGTCTCATGTCTTTGCTCATCTTTGGTAATATGCGCTGGTTTGACTCGATCAATAGACACCGTAGTCTCTCTGTTCTGAACTGCCAACTTCATTGTCTTCTCACCCCTCCCCAGAACTTTGTATGGACCTGCATATGGCGGTTCAAGTGAGCGTCTGGAAGCATGCTGCCGAAGAAATACGTATTCTGCTGTGGCAAGGTCTTTGGGCACGAAAAATGTCTTTCTGTCATGTCGACTTGCAGGCATAGGAGACAACCTCGCCATGTGATAGCGAAGTCGTGAAGTAAAGTTAGTGGGGTCGTGACTGACACCAGTTGCTGGAATGAAAAAATCTCCAGGAACGCGGAGGGGCTCTCCGTACACGAGCTCTGCTGCTGAGGCTTTGATGTCCTCCTTCCAGGCACTGCGGATGCCCAACAGCACCAAGGGAAGTACTTCTGTCCAGCTTGACGAGGAGTAGCACATGATGGCTGCCTTCAACTGGCGGTGGAGACGTTCCACCATGCCGTTGCAGGCAGGATTATACGCTGTCGTAGGACGATGTTGCGTACCCAGGACAGCAGCCATTGAGCGGAAAAGGTCACACTCAAACTGCCGACCTCGATCAGTGGTGATTTTCGTAGGGCAGCCGAAACGGGCCACCCAGCCTGATATGAAGGCCCGGGTACACGTCTCTGCGGTGATGTCGGCAAGTGGGTATGCCTCAGGCCATCGCGTAAAGCGGTCGACGGCTGTAAGGCAGTACCTGAAACCACAAGAATACGGTAGTGGCCCTACTATGTCCATGAGGACATGACTGAAGCGATTGGAAGGAATAGGGAAAGGTGAGGTGGGTGATTGGGTGTGTCTGAAGACTTTACTAGATTGGCAATCTTTCTTCATTCCTGGCCAAACAAATCTTCTTGATACCAGTTCCACAGTTGCTTTTACACCTGGATGACTCAGCCTATGCAGTTGCATGCAAATGATTTTTCTGAAGCTAGGTGTCAAATAAGGTCGTGGCTGCTTGGAGACGTCACAAATAAATTTTATATTCGAATTAGTAGCATTTACCTTTTGTAATTTTAGCACTGTTATCCCTTTTAGCATAAGGTCTTGTGGCTCTTGATCTTCTTCTTGTGAATGAGCTAAGCTTGAGTAGTCAATTGAAGAGATAAGTGCCTCAACCCTAGAGAAGGCGTCTGCAACGATGTTATTCTTTCCTGTGACGTAACGGATATCAGTAGTAAACTGGCCTATATAGTCTAGATAGGGAAACTGTCTGGGTGAACATTTCTCACGATTATGTTGAAATACATACGTTGAGGGTTTATGGTCCGTGTATATTGTGAATGTTCTGGCTTCCGCCATATGTCGAAAATGCCGGATGGCGTCGTAAATGGCCAACAATTCCCTATCGTCAAGAGAATGTTCAGTGGTGCTTGGATTTGAGCTGCTCCTGGTACAAAACGACGGTAAAAATTGTACATTCCTAAGAATCGTCGCAACTCCTTGATTGTCTTCGGCACAGGATAATCTTGTAATGCTTTCACTTTGTCGGTGAGTGGACGAATACCATCGGCCGTTACTTCATGACCTAGAAAAGTTATGTGTGAACGACCAAATTCACACTTGGCGGTATTGATAAGTATACCGTACTCGCTTAGTCTGCTAAATAGAAGTTTCAGGTGCTCGTAGTGTGTTGTTTCAGACTCTGAGAATACTAAAATATCGTCCAAGAATCCATAGTAGAAAGGTAGGCCTCTGAGGACTTCATCGATAAAACGCTGAAATGTTTGAGCTGCATTTCGAAGCCCAAACGTCATAAAATTAAATTCAAATAGGCCGAACGGTGTAGTAATGGCGGTTTTCATAAAATCAGCTGGATTAAGTGGAATTTGATTATAGGCTTTTACTAAATGAATTTTCGAATATATCTTGCTGCCTGCTAATTGATGAGAAAAATCCTGGATATGCCTTATTGGATACTTATCAGGAATCGTACGGGAGTTGAGTGCTCGATAATCCCCGCATGGACGCCAGCCGTTGTCTTTTTTAGGCACAAGGTGAGGTGGTGACAGCCCATGCGCTCTCTGAACGGCGAGCTGTACCAACAGCCAGCATATCTTCAAACTCCTTCTGTGCAATTTTCAATTTATCAGGTGGAAGTCTTCTTGGCCTGGCTGCGGTTGGCGGCCCTGGCGTCGTCCTAATGAAATGCATCGTGTTGTGCTTCACTAAACGCTGAGTACCTGATGGTTTAGTAATCTCTGAGTACTCAAGCAAAAGTTGGTGATACCTACTGTCGCCGGTTACCGCCTTGACCGAAGCGACATCTGTTGCCAACTCTCCCACTGGCTGGGCTGTAGCTGATAGTGTAGTTAGACCGTCAATCAGTCGGTGGTTCCTCAAATCTACTAATAAATTGTAAAATGAGAGAAAATCCGCACCTATAATCGGTTTGGTGGTGTCGGCCACTATAAATCTCCATTTAAAATTGCGGCGTAGACCTAAATCAAGTTGAAGATGAATCCAACCATACGTATGCATCGGCGATCCATTGGCAGCAAACAATTCGTAATCGACCCTTTTGCGACGATGATTTAATGCTGACCTGGGATACACGCAGACATCAGAGCTTGTATCAATCAAAAATAACATTTTAGTAACACGTTCCATCATAAATAAGCGGCCCGATCGATTGAGGCAGTCGTTTGCCGCTACTTCCGCCATTTTGGTTTAACGCTGACGCCTAAGAACATGGCGGAACGCATTTGCTAGCGTTTTCTCCAAAGCGCTTATGATACCAGCAATTACTATTATTATTTAATCTAGACTGGGATCGTGAACGGCTACGAAAATGATTATGTGCACTTTTTCTAAAATTTCTATTCTTAGTACGTGAACGTATTACCTGGCTCTGTAGGGTTGCCACTTGCCGTGTCAGCTCGTCGATCTTCTTGGTCAGCTCGCTTACTTCGAGGCTGGTACCTGAGTGCAGGCTTGCTACCGTCGGAGATGGAGTAGATATCTCGTACACCTTGTCTGCTAGTTCAGCCACATTATTTAGTTCTGTTTCTTGTGCTTGCATAGCCACCACAGTCTGCACACCTTGAGGAAGTCGGCTCGCCCACAAGGTTCGTAGGAATGCATCTGGAACATTCTGACCCGCTTACGCATGCAAATGACGTAAAAACTGCGACGGTTTTCGATCGCCCAACTCTTGATGTAGTAAAAGTTGCTTAACCTTTTTTTCTTGGCTTTCGGAAAGTCTCTTCACTAATTCTGTTTTCAACTTTCCGTATTTATTTTCTTTAGGGGGAGAAGTTATTACGTCTTTAATTTCTGCGGCGTACTGAGGCTCCAAATTGGCGAATACATGGTAAAATTTTGTTGAATCGGACGTTATTCATCTCGACACGTGCTGGAAGTTTCTGGAATGTTCCGAACCACGCCCTATTTTTATAATTTACGCGGGAGGTGGGTATATTGCAAACGCGCGGTTATTCGCGAAACTTCGATGCACCAGTCGGATAGCACTAAGTAATAAGTAAATTTCACTATATGACTCTTTCGAGATTCTAAAATGACCTCCTGTTTTATAGACATACTGCGTGGACCAGCAAATTGCTGATTCTGCGTGCACGGCCACGGCCTACCTCTGCGGCGTGAAGAACAACTACGGCACGACCGGCGTCACCGCGGCCGTCGCCCGGCGCGACTGCGACGCTTCTCTCATCGAAGCCAACAGAGTGCAGTCCATCGCTGAATGGGCTCTAGCTGCCGGAAAAGATGTTGGTATGTATGTATAACCCCTGACCTGCTTACGGGCTCGATCGAGCCCAACATTTTCTGCGCTACTGTGCTTCCGGGCTCGATCAGTCCCAACTGTTTTCGCTTGCATCATTTTTTAGTTACACAACACTGAGTAACTGTATGTGTCTATGGCTTTTTCTCGGCTAACTACGATCCTGCCACTATCGATTAAAAATAATTCCATTGCCATCCAGGGCCGAAAAAATTTTTAAATACGAATTTGAAGTTGAGCTTGACGGGTCTCATTTTTTTCTAGGATCACGGTACGGGAAAATACATGGCTAGGGAGGTTATTCTTTATTATAAACTAATGAATTTTTTTGAGAAAATGCTTAAATAAGTCTATTTTAATATAAAATACAAACATAATTGATCACTGTGTGTGATGTGTTATTTCCAATTTTTATCGAAAAAGTTGGGAACAAAATGGCTGACCACGCAAAAAACATTTTTTCATAAATTATAAAATTCATTATTTTCTTTGCTATATTTTCTATTTATATTACTAATTTAATAATAAGCAATAAAAAATAACAAGAAACCACGATAACTCAATCGATCTTTCATGATTTCAAAAAAAGAACGCGCGAGTGGAGGGCCGCCTCCTTGTCTAACGTAGCATCTTAGTATGGGACAGCGGGCGCGAGAAAATATATAATAATATAAATATAATATTTTTACTAGTAGGTTTTTTGAGTAACGGAGGTCAGAAGGTATTCGTTACCCTGTAATAATCACCATCGGACAACCAGAAGACTCAAACTACCGAAATGCTCAACGATGAAACCCCTCCATCGGTGTACTGCAGAATCTAGATTGGGCAAATTTGGCGTTGGACAGAGTCGTTCATTTGTTCTAAAGTCAATGAAGTCATTTGCAAAAATGCTGTAAAAATCCAGCGAAAAGTGCCGACCATCCATTTTCTGATCTTTAATAAATTGTGCTTAGAAAGCAAATTGCAATGATGGACTTTTAATACCTTGCATCCGAATGTTACAACTAAAAAGGAGTCAAGTGCGAGTCGGACTCGCGGCCCTTTGGGTACCCTAAAAATACTTACTTACTCTGCGAAATTGATAACACGTTTACTTTCTTCAGGTATAGTGACGACCACCCGAGTGACTCACGCGTCACCTTCTGGCACCTATGCTAAAGTCGCTAACCGATGGTGGGAGAACGATGTGGAAGTGAGGATAGATTCTCATGATCCTGAGAGATGTACTGACATTGCATATCAGCTCGTGCACACAGACCCTGGAAAACAGATTAAGGTAAATTCTCGAATTTTTATCAATTGATAAAAGTTTTAAATGTCATTCGATGTAAAGGCAAACTGCGCTAAGCAAATCATAACAAAGAGATCATTGGGTTATCCGTGCTCAAAAACGCGCCAACCACAGATGAGTAATATTTTGTTGAATTTCAGGTCATCCTGGGTGGTGGAAGACGGGAGTTTATCACAAACACGACGGCAGATGAAGAGGGAGATTTTGGAAGGAGATTCGATGGCCGCAACCTGATTGAAGAATGGATACAGGATAAGGTTGATCGCAACTTATCACACGCTTATGTGTGGAATAGAGAACAGCTGAGAAACCAGTCCGACTCACCACCTGAATATTTGTTAGGTCTCTTTGAAAACGGTCACATGCAATATAACTTAGAAGCAAACGCTACCACAGAACCAACTCTCGAGGAGATGACGGAACTAGCAATCCGTATGTTGAGTCGTAACGAGAAAGGATTTTTCTTGTTTGTAGAAGGTGGTCGTATTGACCACGCTCACCATGACAACTTTGTGCATCTCGCTCTCGATGAAACTCTCGAGTTTGATAAAGCCGTTGAAAAAGCAGCAGAGATGTTGCCTGAAGATGACACCTTGATTGTTGTAACTGCTGATCACGCTCACGTCATGGCGTTCAACGGGTACACCGCCAGAGGAAGCCCCATCGCCGGATTGTCAGATGAAAAAGATGATGATGGAATGCCCTACATGACTATCTCATACACTAATGGACCTGGTGCTCGCACGCAAGTAAATGGTATCCGCGATGACATCACACAAGACAACAATTTTGGTAAGTAATATTAACTTGTTTCATAGTTAATGCTGTAGATTCCACTATACAAAAAATGAATTTTGCAATAGGGACTTCACTTACACTTGACATAGCTTTTCAAATATTAAATACTAGCTGTTTCCCCGCAGCTCCGCCTGCGTCAAAAAGTAGCCTATGTTTGATCCCGGGTCTCCAAGTATATTCATACCAAATTTCATCAAAATCCGTTAAGCGGTTTGGCCGTGAAAGCGTAACAGACAGACAGACAGACAGAAAGACAGACAGACAGAAAGACAAACAGACAGACTTTCGCATTTATAATATTAGTATGGATAAACCCAGATGAAGAAAAAATTTAAAGTTACCGTATTATGACGAAAAGCATTCCTCAATAATAATCTTTGTTTGTTCATAATAACCGACACATTTTACATAAAATATTCTTGTTTCAGGAGATACAAGGTGGCATGCACACGTTGAGTTCCTCAAGGAAGACGAGACGCATGGTGGTGACGACGTGGCGGTGTTCGCCAGGGGTCCCCAGTACCGCATGTTCTCGGGGCTGTACGAGCAGAGCCAGATCCCCCACCTCATGGCGTACGCCGGCTGCATCGGCCCTGGACGACACGCTGAAGGCTGCAACGCCGCAACCTCCATACAAGTCACCGCACTATTAGTCCTATTTACGACCATTATCAAATTCACATTCCTCTGATAAGGAAAGTTATTGTGTTGTAAGGAAAAGATCAAAAATTCATTAACGACGATGAGATTATTGTTATCAAATTGATTACCAAACGAGTATTATGAGGCTGTGACTATATATACTTACTGTGTATGTATTTTAATTATGATATGTGAGTTTCTTATATTATTTTTGACGAACGAATAAAGTATTCTTCTTTTTGTCGTATTCATCTCTTTTACTTAATTGCTTATCAATAATAGTGCACATTTATATGTTTAGAAATTTATTATAGTGAAATTTAAGAAAGAAAAGGATAAGATGCAACAATAAACTGTATATCTATCAAAAAAAAGAAAGAAAACAATTTTGCCTATCATTTAGTCTAGTCACTTTTATTAAAAGCAAAAAAAAAATATGCTCTCACAAATTTTCACCCCATCCTACCCACGGGGACATGTCCTTATGACAAACTAGTATTTGAGTATGACCATGAGGAAACAGCGCCATCCACTATTGTAACACCCCGTACCAACCCCCACCCATTCATTCATGCATTGCGTATTCTTGCGTAGCAACGCCGTAAACCATAAAACAACCCCTGGCAACAGACAACGAAACGACTTTTATTGACATTTATTAATCTCAAACAATTTATTTTCATTTTACTAGGATTTATTTGATTTTGGAGGCAAAATGGCTGGAGTAACGAGACCATTGAGTCAAATGAGAAAACTTGAAACCGTAAGTAGTTATTTATTTTATTATTACCTATTTATGTCCCACTGATGGGCAAAAGCCTGAGGACTTTGTTAGATGTGCCATGAAAGTAATAAGTACCTTCTGAATGTCCCGGTTACCTTCCAGTCATTATCAAAATTTGTCTATCTTTTTCGTGGTCCGCCTTTCTTCCTTCGCTGATATTAAATTAAAATTATAATTTTTGACATGATTATTTATTATCGCGTACTTTAGGCATCACTAACTATGCTACCATGTTGTCATGTTAAAGGAATGTTGTAAAAATACCACATTAGATATAAAACAGAATGTAGTTGGGTAATTATAATATATTTTTATCTAATCTGTGGCCACTAGTACTTAGTATAATTTTTTTATTTCCCTTTAAACTTACTTCTGAATGTCCAGATCAGGCCTACACAGAACTTCTAAAAGGCTCAGTTTGTACCTAATGCTTACAGTAGCTTATGTACTTATATGAAATTAAATTACATTTAAATTGAACAACACCTAACAAACTGAAGAGATAAAATAAAGAATAGAACTCCGCGGAACGCAGACAATACAAATCTCCTTCTTCCACTGTGGATTTATTTATTAATTTTTATTAAGAAAACCAACAGGGTTACATAGGTCTATCATTATATGCTTATTCTAAAACTAGCTGTGCCCGCGAGTTCGTTCGCGTTACGTTCGATTACATACTGTTACGAAATCAAAAATAATTAAAAATAAAATACGGCCCGCGGAAGTTTGAGTAGCGCTGTCCGCGGAAAATTCTCGTACAATCGTCGCGTGTTTCCATACGGGAATAATATCGCGAACGATCTAGTACATCGATTATCTCGCTCTGACATATTGCTTTGTCTCGCTCTCGCACTTCTAGTATGTACTAAGGGAACGAGACAGAGAGTATCCCTCTCTCTCTATTCCGGAGTAGTTGTGATCTTTCTAGAAACTTATGGAGCGGGTTTCCTGGGCCATATAAATATCGGAAGGTGCCTCCGGAGGGCAGTTCTAATTTAACTGAGCTACAAGTGCGATCAAGAAGCGATATCCGGAGCGAATAACAAGTGATACAAGCGACCTCGGCAAGTTATAGTGACTGTGATTAGCAAGTGTTTGGGACATTGTTAGTGATAAGTGAAGTTAAGTGACGTCGGCAACCATCCTTGTTGGAATAAACGTTTTTAAGAGTCATCAGGTGTTTTTCTCCAAATTGCGAACCCCGAGCTCGTAACAATTGGTGTCATAAGTGGATTTGGAGATGCCATTGACTCCGAGAAAAGACGTCACCAGTGAGGGTGTGAAGACGAGGGCGAAGCGTGCTGCGGAAGCCAGTTCTACTGGATCTGCTGACCAGGCCGCTCCCACCGCGGCCACCGGCCACCAGGTCACGTCCAACGCCAACCAGGCTACGTCTAACGCCTACCAGGACACGTCCAACGCCCACCAGGCCATGTCCAACACCCACCAGGCCACGTCCAACACCAACCAGGTCACGTCCAACGCCTGCCAGGACACGTCCAACGCCCACCAGGCCATGCCCAACACTCACCAGGCCACGTCCAACACCAACCAGGCCACGTCCAACGCCCACCAGGACAAGTCCAACGCCCACCAGGCTGCGCCTATCTTTGATTTTGGGGAATTGATGCGAATGCTGGACAACAAATTTACAATGCTGGACAACAAATTTACAATGCAGGAGAAGCTTCAACAAAAGGCTCAACAACAACTCCTGTCAGCTATTGGTGAAGTTAGTGGCGTGGTTACCAAATTACGCAAGGATGTTGATTTGGTGGAGGAACGCGTCACGACTCTGGGGAACGACATGGAAAATATGAAGACGGACCTTTCCACATTACAGAAGAAGTTCGTGCGCCTGGAAACAACGGGAGTAGCAGTTGCATGTGGCGGAACAGTCATTGCCCACCACGGAACCAGCGTGAAATTGCCGCCATATGACGGAACCTCGTCCTGGACCGCATACCGTCAACAGTTCCAGACCATCGCAGCTGCTAACGGATGGACAGATGAACAGTGCCTGACAGCTCTCACCGTTGCACTCCGAGGACAGGCTCTGACGGTCTTGGAGGTTCTTCCGTCGGGCAGTGGATTCAAGGACCTGCTGGAGGCACTGGAGTCGCGATACGGGGAACGGCATTTGGAGCACGTCTTCCGCGCTCAACTCCGCGACAGAGTCCAGCGCTCAGGAGAGGGTCTGCAGCAATGGGCGCTGGAAATAGAAAAACTCGTCCGCAAGGCGTATCCGGGGGCCGATTTGAAGATGCTTGAGTCCAACACCGTGCAGGCGTTCGTCGACGGCATCAAGGATTCGGAAGTCAGAGCTGCAGTAAGGCTAAACCATCATGCCTCATTGAAAGTTGCACTGGCCCACGCTTTGGAGGTGGAAGCCGTCAGACATGACATTCGTCATTCCGCGACTCACAAAGTGCGCGAAGTAGTGGAGGAAGTTAGGAAAATAAAAGCTCCGCTAAGGAAGAGACCTGGATCCATGTGCTATAGGTGCGGCGAACGAGGGCACCTACAAATGAACTGCCCAAAGATCAAGAAGCTTGAAGACGACGTAAAGGAACTGAAGATGAAGCAGGAGGCTTCATCATCAGGGAAACGAGTAAGAGCCAGGACTAGGGGGCGAGTACTTCAACAACTTCAGGAATATGACTTCATTATCGAACACCGTCGAGGACAGGCCCATGGAAACGCGGATGCGCTGTCACGCAGACCCTGCCCAGAAGATTGTAAGCACTGTATCAGGCAGGAGTTAAAAGAAATGACAGTAAAGCTAACTCGGACAGAACCATTAGAGACCTGGGAGAACGATGCGATGAGAAAGGAGCAAGAGAATGATGATGACCTACGGCACATCATCAGGTGGAAGGCACAAAGTAATGATAAGCCAAAGTGGAGTGAAGTTGCACCGACAGGCACTGTTTCCAAGGCGTACTGGGCGCAATGGGATAGCCTCGTTGTACAAAACGGAATACTCTACCGGAAATGGTATAAACCTAACGGCAGAGAGTTTCAACTGCAAATTGTGGTTCCAAGAACAAAAATACGTGATGTTCTTCGGGAAGTACACGACGGCGTGTCCGGTGGACATTTGGGAGTCAAGAGGACGCTAACGAAAATCCGCGAAAGGTTCTACTGGCTCTATTGTCGGGAGGATGTGGAGGACTGGTGCCGCAAGTGTACAACTTGTGCTGCCGTAAAAGGGCCACATACCAGGAGCCGGGGGAATCTACGACTGTACAACGTCGGTGCACCTTGGGAACGCATTGCAGTCGACGTAGCTGGACCATTTCCTGTCACTGACTCAGGGAACAAGTATTTCATGGTTGTCATGGACTACTTCACTAAGTGGCCGGAAGTGTTCGCCATACCAAACCAAGAAGCTACGACAGTTGCAACCAAGATAGTGGAAGAAGTGATTTGTCGCTTTGGCGTGCCCTTGGGAATCCATTCCGACCAAGGCAGGAATTTTGAGTCACAGGTTTTTCAAGAAGTTTGCAGGATTATGGGAATGAACAAAACCCGAACCACGGCTTACCATCCTCAGTCGGACGGGATGGTCGAACGGTTTAATCAGACGATCGAGAGACATCTGGCAAAAATAGTGGAAAGCCATCAAAGGGACTGGGACAAGTACATTTCACTGTTCCTGCTAGCGTACAGAACAGCAGAACATGAAAGCATAAAGGCAACTCCGGCATATGTCAACTACGGTCGTGAGCTGCGGTTGCCAGTGGACCTCCTAACAGGAGGCTCACCAGATGAACCTCAAAGTGTTCAAGACTACGTTTCTGATCTGCGTGACCGAATGCGAGAAATACACGCCGCAGTTCGAGAAAACGGGTTGCAGTCGAGTCAGAACATGAAGACCAGATACGACAGAATGTCGAATACAAATGGCTTCGAGGAAGGCGCTCTAGTCTGGCTTCACAACCCGACTCGCCGGAAAGGGAAATCGCCAAAGTTACAAACCAAGTGGGAGGGCCCATACAAGGTGGTAACGCGACTAAATGATGTGACGTATCGGATACAGCGTCAACCAAGAGGAGCAATGAAGATTGTTCACATCGACCGCTTGGCGAAATATCACGGAAGTAATGATGATGCTCGGGACGAGCATCTCTAAGAAGGGGGCAGTGTTACGAAATCAAAAATAATTAAAAATAAAATACGGCCCGCGGAAGTTTGAGTAGCGCTGTCCGCGGAAAATTCTCGTACAATCGTCGCGTGTTTCCATACGGGAATAATATCGCGAACGATCTAGTACATCGATTATCTCGCTCTGACATATTGCTTTGTCTCGCTCTCGCACTTCTAGTATGTACTAAGGGAACGAGACAGAGAGTATCCCTCTCTCTCTATTCCGGAGTAGTTGTGATCTTTCTAGAAACTTATGGAGCGGGTTTCCTGGGCCATATAAATATCGGAAGGTGCCTCCGGAGGGCAGTTCTAATTTAACTGAGCTACAAGTGCGATCAAGAAGCGATATCCGGAGCGAATAACAAGTGATACAAGCGACCTCGGCAAGTTATAGTGACTGTGATTAGCAAGTGTTTGGGACATTGTTAGTGATAAGTGAAGTTAAGTGTCGTCGGCAACCATCCTTGTTGGAATAAACGTTTTTAAGAGTCATCAGGTGTTTTTCTCCAAATTGCGAACCCCGAGCTCGTAACAATACTTTTCTTTTTATGTGATGCTACCGAACTCCTGCTGCGTTAGTACTTATTATCCGTTGTTCTTCCTCTTTGCGAGTCGACTCTGGCTGTTCGCAAAGAAGAAGATCTGTTGATCTGAGTCTGGAGTGTTATTTATGAAAAGTATGAAACACGCAAAATCGGCTAATCAAATCATTTTCGATCGATATTAGGACTCGCTACACAACCATCTTACCACATTTCATATTTACAAAAAGGCCAAGCTGTAAAATAATCAGTGTATGTTTACACTCCACCCACTCTGATGGTTGACTAAATAACATGCATAACAAAAGTGCTTGGTGCTACAGCCACACAAAAGTTAAAAACTCAGTATAATTAATCTAAAACAAAACCTACTAATTGGACTTAAGAACCTCCACAACTTGATGCCTGAATTGAGCCTTTGAGTTGGCGAAGAGATCAATCAGGCCGAAAGTTGTGATAAAAGTGTGAACAATTCGCGTAGTAATCATGTTTTGGGCATTGTTTATCTTACTCGTATTAGAACCTACATGGAACAAGGCGGTATGGCGCGTGCGTCTTGGAGGTTCAGGAGGTCGCTATGTAAAATATTAATACTGTTTGGCATGAAAGAAAAAGTCAAACAATTGTGATTTGTAAATAAACCTTATCCAACTATAAACTCTTTCCAGACGTTAATTAATGATTCGGGTGTGAAAATAAAAAATACTTTAAATAAAACCGTAGCTTAGTTCGGTTAGATTGGCTTGTGACCACCCACAGCGGAGCGAGCGGAGCTTCAAACTGATGCTCTATAAAATTACACGGCTATTGATTAAAAATGCATGTACTTATCTGTATCAATATATTGAATTGTATATATCTCTATTATCTTATACTTAAAAAATATATATCATATTTTAATAAAAATGAAATAAAATTAAATGAAAAAGAGGTGTAATGAATGTTCGTAAACATAAATCTTAGAACAAAAGTTATTCGGCCGAGCATCACTACGGTAAAAAATTTTGCGATCGAATGTCATGTTGGAGTGATGAAAAAAAAAAGAATTGATGATAGGTCAACTAATATGGTGACAAATAATATTTCGACGAAGTAAAAAAAAAGAAACGAAAAAGGTTGAAACGTTCTTGGTAAAATGAAAATTGGAAAAGAAAAAATCGACTTTATAATAGGTAACCCCACGTCAGAGGCCGAAAGGCGTTTCCGAAAAAACTTTGACACCAGGGTGTGCAGGGTCGATTGACCATCTAACCCACTAGATAAGAAATGTATGAACCAAGAGAAACGGACATTAAATGCACCTTGAAAAGAAGGGAGTTTGATATAATAACA
This sequence comes from Euzophera pinguis, assembly GCA_947363495.1. Taxonomy (NCBI): domain Eukaryota; kingdom Metazoa; phylum Arthropoda; class Insecta; order Lepidoptera; family Pyralidae; genus Euzophera; species Euzophera pinguis. The sequence goes on from OX376168.1 coordinate 4,871,367, forward strand.
CCAGGGCTTACAGGGTCCATTGACAGAGACAAGACAGACAGTGATTTTGACGAAGTACCACTAAATGCGCTTCTTACTTTGCTACGAAAATGTTATCAGGGTTAATTTAAAATAATCTTTAAATTATAATAACTTTTTTTTCTGATATTCGATTTTGATGAAACAAAAATTAGATATTGCCTTTAGCTAAGGACAATCAGTTTGTGAAAATTAAATTTAAATCTGTTCAGTAGTTCCTGTTTATGAAGAGAAATTGAAAAAAATCTTTAATTGATGATAACTTTCTTTCATGATATCCGATTTTGATGAAACAAAGATTATATGTTGTTCTGAGCTAAGGACAATCAGTTTGTGAAATTTAAATTCTAATCTGTTTAGTAGTTCCTGAGATTAGCGGTTCAGACAGACAGACGGACAAGATTGATATAAAACATTTTTTTGTAATCTATTTATTCATCTTTAGTCGTTCCCTCTCATTTTGTAGCTAAAATAATAAATGTATGTATGTATGTAAAATTCTTTATCCATACTAATATTATAAATGCGAAAGTCTGTCTGTCTGTCTGTTACGCTTTCACGGCAAAACCGCTGAACGGATTTTGATGAAATTTGGTATGAATATAGTCCGGGGTCAAACATAGGCTACTTTTTGACGCAGGCGAAGGTGCGGGAAATAGCTAGTTGTACATAAAAGAAAACAGTTTATACAACATCAACAGAAAAAAAATCTTAAATATTAATGTACAATGGCGGACTTACCCCTATGAGGGATCTCTTCCAGTCAACCACTATAACAGAGGAAAGTCAATAAATGTACAGACATGTCGATTCCACTCTTTTTTATAGTATAGAAATTTAATAGAAAAAAAAAAAAAAAATTAGAAATGACATATTGAGGAGACCATATTGAACTTGCGTATTCAAAAATGCTTCTCACGTATGCAGAATATACTATCTTAATAGCATTTAATTGTTTAAAGGGTGTACAAATTCGCAATTCAAAACCAAGATTTTAAATGCTTTACTTTTGATACAATCTATGTGGTCTGATAGTTTAATCTTTTCGTCAAAGTATACTCCTAAGTCTTTTACAACTTTCGTCCTATCTATAGTTACACTGTTTAGGTTTTAATCAAAGAAGTTGGGCCTTGGTTTACGTGTGAAAGTAATACATTGACATTTTTTGACATTAACTGATAGCTAATTTTTGGAATAGTATGCTTGAAGACGTTCGGGATCATTTTGCATTGATTGAAAATCAGACGATGAGGTGATTTTATAATATTTTTTTATCATCGTACATGAGGTAATTTGAAGATTTAAAACGTGTTCCAATATCATACAAATATGCGTTGTAGAAAAGCGGACCGAGATGCGAGCCCTGAGGAACGCCTGTGTACACAGTCAAAACGATAACCGCCCAGCACAACAGCCTATGAACGATTAGCTAGATATGACTATACCCATCGGAGCAAACTACCATGCACACCCAGTCTACTCAGTTTGTCCAAAAGATCACGTGAACCACACCACACGATCTAAGGCTTTATCCATGCCCGTGTATATCACGTCATTGACATCACGAAATTTGTAAAACACCCCAGATTAGTAACTTTAGATCTCCTTTTTGAGAATCCAAGCTGATGTTAGGCAGAGACTGTGAGATTACTCTATATATAGCCATGTACACAATAAGCTCGAGCATTTCAGCTAAAGGATTGACAATTGATATTCCCCTGTAGTTCTCTACCTCTATTCTCGATCACTTCTTGTGGATAGGAATGATGTGTGCCGATTTCCAACTGAAACTAGTACTAAGTACTAAGTAGTAGGGAATATACCCTCCGTAAGAGACCTATTAAAGATAATAGCTACTGGTGTAGCAAGAGATTTGGCACAGAAAAAGGGGGATTTCAAAAGAAAGGGGGGATACCGTCGTTACTTTATTTTTATCCATCTTTTGCAACATCTTCATTATATCATCACTGCTCACTCGTACGCTGAATACCACGCCTACGCCCTCAAAAACCTCTTTAGAAGAACCACGACTAACGCAGGGTATCCCAAAAGCACTCTTGAAATAGTTATTAAACGCATTGCATAACTCTCTGAGTAACTAACACCGTCAAAAGTCACAGTTTTAGGATTATCGTTTATATACGAATAGTTTTCGCATCTCGATGTATATTTTTTAAAACATTATTTTTGTAACCGTTGTTTGCGTTTACGTTATAAAGCAAATTCGTCATAATCTAGTCTATTACCAAATTTTTTCCCTCTGTGGTGAGCTTTCGATTTTTCTTTATGTACTTTTATTAAAGCAGACGAGTACCAATTGGGATATGACCGACCTCCAAATTTGGAAGTGATTGGTACTTGACTATTTACAGATTGCTGAATAATCATAATACTTTTTCTTTTCTATCTACTTACCGTTCGATGGATTCAAATATATTAAAAATTAAAGTATACATGCTTGAGCACTAACGATACAAAAAACGAAACAAACGCTCTGTTTAACAGTTTTAGTTACGGATAGTATAAATCAAGACTAACCCCCTTATTCATAAAAATTAATTAACGTTCGATAAGTCCAACTTAACTAAAATATGTTTCGTTTCGTTTTTAACGTCAAATATAGTTAAGACAGAAAGGGACTAAACATATTTTTGTTAACATAGGCTTAACGAACGTTCGTAATTTTTATGAATAAGGGGATATGACTTGTATTTAACAATGTATCCTTGTTGTGCAATAAAGAGTTTTTGTATTGTATTGTATTGTATGACTTTGTGGCAGTGAATTTTATTGATGTCATTTTATCATTTTAAAAAGAAAGAAATTTAAATAAAGGATAATATAAGATCAATACAATTCACTGCCACAAAGTATAACAATACCACAGAATTATTAATAGTAGGAACGTAACGTAACTTTAACTGTCGCAAAGCACTATTGCGTATTTGGCGCTGAAAGTAAACTAAATTAATTTAAAAATACACAGCTGGTTCTTTGTTGAATTTGTTAATCGATTCAATAATTAGTTTTCGAGACGGTCTAAAAGTCGAGGTCCATAATACGCAGTAAATCGTAGATGCGTAGATACGGGCTACGCAATAATGTAGCGTGTGCGTAGATCATGGTTGACGTCGTAGAGTGGACGATTATTTTTGAAACGGGAATACCAGACGTCCACAGAAACTCCGGCCCACAGTGCACAAACTTGTGAGGATTTATTTATTCATCAGCCGTTTCCCGCAGCTCCGCTTGCGTTAAAAAGAAGCCTATGTTTGACCTCGGGTCTTCAACAATATTCATACCCAATTTCATCAAAATCCGTTCAGCGGTTTGGCCGTGAAAGAGTTACAGAAAGACAGACTTTCGCATATATAATATTATAAGTGTGGAAGTACGAGTATTAATGTAATAATAAGATGTAAATGCTGCTTACAAAATCCTGGGGAAAAATATGCATACCTAAAGAAAGTCATGTTTCGTGAAAGATTCACAATCATCATTTTCTGTTTAATTTGTAGATTACGGAACCATGTCTGACATTTATTTTGTGAATTAGAGACTTGGCGAATTTAACAAAGAATTTATGTTTGAATGGATTAAACTCGTAAAGTTGGGCGCGTAAAGTACACAGTCCTCCAAATTGAAGATTTCATGATAGCACATGGATAGGCGTATAAAATGTTCAGAACATAAGCTTGGTTAATTAATTTTATGACTAGACCTATCCTGATGTTGTTTTAGGTGTTTAAATTATAATAAGTGGTCGTCCATTAATAACATGAGGTTAGGATAGGTTTAAAGGGTTAGGAAGTTCTGAGAAAAACACGAAACAACACATGGAGAGAGGGGAGGGTGTAGCGAGAAAATCATACCTACGTATTTATTTTAAGTTCCATTCATTTAGAATAAGAAAATTTTACAAGCACTTACCAAATTACTTTGCGTGCTTCTGCCACCAGTTAGTCCATGCAAACTATTGCAACCGGTCGGCAACCACCTACTACTATTAGTCCTAACATGCGCGCCACCATTAGTTTGCACGTGCGACACGTGTTCCGCCTCTACACGAGGCATCTTCAGGCACTAGACCTAGCTGTTATTAGTTTGTGCTATAAACGACAAATGACACAAAACCATAGTACCGCTGTCCATCCCTCCCATTAAACTACTACCACCACAACTAAGTGCTGGGATTATAAAACATGTTAAGTAATGAAGAATTATTTAAGGGCGAACGCTAAAACTCATTATAATAGACACGCAAGCGTGCGCCCGCGCGTCTTTTATAATGAAAAATATTATGAGCAGCGCAGGCGCGTGCGATAGGGCGCGGACGCGGGCGACGGATTGTGACACGCGCGGCGGGCGACGGGCACTCGGCGCGGGCGTGGGCGACGGGCATCCGCTCGCGGGTTTGTTGCCACGGTCACACGTCGTCATGAACATCGATACAGAGCGTGTAATGATTGAGGTGCAATTTCGGCCAGTGTTATGCCAGTACTAAATAGGCAAATAATCCATGGTAATCTACTCGACACAAATGTACACGTTCGACATCAAAATTATATTAGCAGCGCTAAATGAGACGGGCGCACGCGACGGGATTCGTGGCCCGCGGCGGACGTCCGACGCGTGCGCCCGCGTCCGCATCCGCCCATGTTTTAGCGTTCGCCCTAAATCAGTTTGTTTTTTAATTAGGGGAATTAAAAAAGGGAATATTTGAATTTTTTATTTTTTTTATTTCTAACTGCTCCAAAATGTTAAGCTTAACCGTTTCTCTTCAACATGTAATATTTTATATGTATGATTAGGTGACAAATTATAATAGAAGCACCCAAAATAATTTGGTAAGCGCTTGTAACTTTAACTTCCGCAAAGTAACGCCTGAATCAATTAAATATTAGAAAATATTGACATTGTACGCGACATAGATTGTTTAGATTTTATTTTGTTTGAAAAGATTACAGGCGAAATCAGGTGTATTTTTTTTTCCAATAATTTTTCAGTAAGTCTTTATATTGAACCTCACAATCCATCATTCAAAAAAAATTGTTAATATTTATATTGGCAGCGAATATGTTATTGAATAAATTTTTTTATGTATTTTTTTTTTTTTTTATAGTTTTAAAAAAATAGTATGCTCTTAGTCTTTATTTATTGCTTTACCTTAATTATTAGAATTATTTCCAGAAAGAAGCATTGTTTCGAGCTCGTAAGAGGATACTGAAGTACTTGGTTCTGAACTTTCTGAAGCAGGAGGGATTCTTCAACACCGCAGATACCTTCGCCCACGAAGCCTCTTTGACTGGGGAGTATGAAGTGTGTGATAATATCGACTTAGATATCATATTGCAGGTTAGTTTAACTTTTCTTTTTCACTTATGAGACCCGAAAGAGACTTTTGGCGAGAAGCTGTAAAGAGCAGTATCGGCGCTGAATTTTATTTTCATAAAATTTGTGTTTTTTTGAGTGTTTGTGCTTAATAACGGTGGATTATTATTCGGAAAGTGTTCAAGAACAAGCGTGAGTGTTGGGAAGTGATACAGTGTTCGATTTATGTGATTTCCTTGCTTGTTGCCAAAAGCTCCTGGAAATCGCTAAGTGCAGTTTTTCTACCACGTCACTGACTCTTCTGACTCGACTTGACTTCACTTAACTACTGACGTAACTTTATACTTGCTTGACTAAACAACTTCATTTAAAAAATTTTACTTGTTACTGACTAAATACGAAAGTAAGAGCCATATTGAAAAATGAAAAAAAAAAGTCCCGAAAAGTAATGAGCAAACATCCAGTTGGGCATATTTTTTTTACAAAATTACTTAACTAAGATTTTTTGTAGCTATTTCGTATCCACATAATTATAAGATTTAAGCACGAAATACTTCCGGGTAACGTTTTGATTTCATTATTTAGATGAGCATTCATAACCACGGGGACGCTTCATTGTTTTAACCAGTACCGCCATCCATATCTTCTAAGACTTCGGCTTCGGCGTTGTCGTATAAGCTTTGGCATTTTTTTTTATAACCGGTCCCCAACCTGACGTTAGTTATCTTTGGAAAAACTTGTGGAAATGTTGTCGGTTTAAACGCTTAAACCATAGATTATCTACTACGTGGGGCGCACTATAAGTTTCCGGAATGAATATGAAAAAATACTATTAAAGGTACAAAATTAATTTATTGTTTTTCAAAATAATCTCCCTTGGCGTCTATGCACTTTTTCATTCGATGAAACCAGTTTTGAAAACTTTTGTGCCACTCCTCTGTGGTGACCTCTGAAACGTGTTTTTCATACTTCTCGACAGCCTCTTCTGGTGATGAAAATCGTTGACCGCGTAATTGGTTCTTAATTTTTGGGAACAGAAAAAAGTCACAAGGTGCCAGGTCGGGACTGTATGCAGGATGACTCATGAGTTCTACATTTTTCGCCTTCAAAAAGTCGTTTGTCTGTCTGGCCGTGTGAGAACTAGCATTGTCGTGGTGCAGGATGATACGGCGTTTACGGTTATTTTTACGGAGGTCGTCAATAATTTCCGGCAAACAAATGGTCGTGTACCAGTCACTATTCACTGTACGACGATTCTCTAAAGCAACAGTAGCCACGTGTCCAGTTTTATTATAAAAAGAAGCAATCATCCGCTTAGATGCACTTTTCACGCGCGCCACTTTGGTTGGTTTCGGCTCATCTTGAAAGACCCATACGCTCGATTGCTGCTTTGTTTTGGGATCGTAGCAATAAATCCATGTTTCGTCACCTGTTACTATGTCCCACACCAAATTTGACGCACCTTCGTTGAATCTGGTAAGCATGGCACTGCACCAAGTGACGCGGTCCGTTTTTTGAGCCTCGGTCAAGTTGTGTGGGATCCACCGCGAGCACAGCTTTCTCACACCCAAATGTTTGTGTAGGATTAATTGTATTTGACTCATGCCTATTTCTAAGGATGCGCGAATTTCATGGTAGGTCACATGCCTGTCTGTTTCAATCATACGGCGCACAGCATTGATGTTTTTGTTGGTCACAGCGGTGGACGGCCGACCATCGCGAGATTCGTCACTGAGATTGATACGACCACGCTTGAATTCTGCAAACCAGCTATAAACAGTTGTCTTGCATGGTGCTTCATTGCCAAAAGCTATTTCAAGCCGAGCGATGCTCTGTTGAGCTGTCAAATTACACTTAAAATCGTAGAAAATCATACTACGAAAATTTTCCCGAGTTAAATCCATGTTGATGCAGACACACAATTTTTTAAATGGCGCCACAAGGTAAAAACAAAAGACAGTCAGATGAAACAAACTGCATTCTACAGCCAAGGAGTTCTATTTTCAAATGTTGCAATAAATTTTTAAATATTGTTTATGTAAGTGGCCAGTTCCGGAAACTTACAGTGCGCCCTATGTATACTGTAACCACTAAATAAGAGAGAGTAACAAGTTACTCTTAAGCCGGATATCATACGTCACAGTTATTTATTTATATCTTTATAGCCTGAAAAATAACAAACATCTACACAACATAGATAATGGAATATTATCAGTCAATAAAAATCGTAAATGTGCCAAAGAATATTATGAAATGAATACAAATAACTTAATTGTCAAACATAGGTTTTACGAGATTCCCTTTTTTTTTCGTATCACTGTGCTTTGCCCACATTGGACGTACAATTTATTTTAAATTGAATAAAAACATGCAAAATTAAATATATTTATGCATTTAAGGAAGAATAGTATCTATTTTTATATAATTTTAATAAATTATTATCATTTAAAAATTTCAATGACCAACACTTTCTGAATACCGAAACACTAAATGCATTCATATCGTAATTGCTATGTCGCTCGTTGTGCGTAGCTTTATGACCGTTGAAATTGCAACTCAGCTTTTATTTGTACAACAAACTACTGTTATAAAAATGAAATAAATTAATGAATGTTGTATTTCCGCTGGGGTTTCACGGGTTGCGCCGGTCCTTTGAGAGGCTTGCGCGGGGATATTGATCCAAAGCATTTTTCCAAAGCTTTGGTGAAATTGATATCATTGTGTAGCTTCTGTCAAAACCCGTCATGGGTCATATCAATAAATGACATTTCCATGAACAGGTTTCGGTAGGAGGACAAACTATTTATAATGGATGAAGAGTGTATAATGTGTTGGAGTAGTAGTTGAGCTAGTAGTTGTGGAGTGCAGGAGAGAAAGATAACCAAACAGTCACAGTTAGTTAAAAGTATATTGTTTAGGTAAAGTTACAATTTGACGTTGGCTATTCCTTTCTGTGTTACTCGCAGTAGGTTTGAATGCACTCTAATTATAAATATTGTGAAATTCAAGTATTACGCGCGAGCCGTGGCGATCGCCGCGTAAGCAAAATTAAATTATGTACAGTAAGACCGTACAAAGAGATTTGTAGGGGTCATTGTAATGAAGTTTATTACTATAGAAATCGGACATCTGCCATAATCATGATTCCTGACTATATTTATTGCATTGTTTGTTTATGGTATTGTGTGTCGTAAAGTGTCCATAGACTAATCTTTAGCACATAATCCAATCAACCGACCAACAGTGGGATAAATCTTGAAAGTATTTTTGAAATAAACACTTATGCCATAAAAATGATCCCTCGGAACTGAAAGTTGTGTATTCGTCTGGTCGGACATAATACGTCTTTTGTAGAGTGGTGTCCATTTCCGACCGGAAATTATAAGCCGCTCAAGTTTTTGGCGAAATGTATACATTTCGGGTGCTTGATTTGTGTAATCGATAAATGAAATTGAGGCAAATAGTGTGATGTTGTAACTAATTGCTGTTCGTCTTGATTTATTCATTACCAGTTAGGGATCGTGATATTCTGAATTAGACTTTCGAAGTGAGGTAACGCACTCCTGCTTAACATCACAATTAATTATCAAACATGTAAGTATAATCTGTGTACTGGCCGTAGTGAAATCCCCTTCATTCATGTTTGTAACTGAAAACACGTGACCAGTTTCAAGAGGAGTTTTTTTTCGCTATTTGGTAACCAGTTGTGGGAGAAGAATTATTATTTCACTTCGGTAACAAAAGTGATGTAACCAGTTGTAAGAGAAGATTTTTATTTTCGTGATTTCACCTCTCTAAGTCTCGATACAATGAATCAAAACCTTTACTATGAGTCACAACACCACGACGATAAAACTTATCCTTGTTTATCGCTTTACGTTAACACGCCACACGTCATAAAATATTTTTGAAAAAGCAGTTAGAAGCTTTATTTCAACCTTCAGTATAATTTTGCTCTTCACATACTTAAATCACAAATACTTAGTTCTCTTAAATTTGACGCAAGTCTTAGTTGGAAATTATTTCTGTGGATTTAACATAGGATATCAAAACTGTCCGAAGACGTAAGCTCGATAAGCTCCGTCAGTGTGTCCTAGTGTCAGTCACTCCACTCGACAATCAAAGGAGCTTATCTTTAAGCTTTAGTCGAGTTGAAGCGTGGTAACTCATGAAAGTAATGAGTACATATGTAAGTACTTAGTGTTGTTTATTAAGTTGACTGTCGATAAAACCCATTTCGATGAAATTCAAATCGATAAATTAAATAAGTTTAAATTTAATTATCGTTATCATTATCACAGATTACAGAATGCAATACATACTAGAGCCGTTATTATGGATTGTTCACTAATAACATGCTTCTATCGACAATATCGATATGATATTACTCATAATGTAAGTCCATTGTTTTGCTTCTGTGGTTTGCCTGAAGACCTGAATGTCGCGGGTTTGATTCTCACGGGAGGAATACTTTATTTTGCCGTTTCCAGTTTGGTTAGGACATTGCAGACTTAACTTAATCACCTCATTGTCTGAGGATAAACATGATTTCGCCCTTCGGAAGGCGTTTGTTCCAACTAGTTTTTTTGAAGGAACTACTGTGACTTTTTTGTGAACGTACGTTACCTTTGGTCCCGACTGCCACGAGAATATCGTGATCCTATTGGTCTGGTTTCCATGTAAAAATGGTAACATAGGTCAGACGGCAGTCGTCGACCATGATTAACCTCGTACCCTGCGCTCCGAAGCGTAAGCTGAAGATGTAACTAGGAATGTACATGTTTTTTCACTACAAAGATCTAAGTCTAAAATATTCGATCCTTTAGGACTACTGCAGTTACTACCTCATCCGGTTCAACAAGCAGCCTCAGTTCTGCAGGAAGGTGGAACCGCAGCCGGTCCGGCGGCCGACCACCCGGAAAGTGAAACCGGAACGAGTGCAGGACGAGCCTCAAAGGGACACTGACGCTGATCTGCCGTCTACTTTCACCATCACTAGAATGCCTGTGGTACGTATTGAAATCTGCTTTTTTCTTTCTTTTTTACAGCTGACACAAAAATAGTATAAATAGATACTATTTTTGTGTCAGCTGTAAAAAAAAAGATTTTGGCATAGAGTACTACTTAATTATTGACACACGAGTGTGGCCAATGATGGCAATTGGAATATACCCTAGCGGATTTCTGTCCGAAGGAACGCCGAGAATCTTCTTCGTCCAAGCGTTTTTACACTTCAAAGCCTAGGGAGGGTTCGTGTAGATTTGGCGGTACCGGTTGTTACAATAGAGCGACTGCCGTCTGTCGTCCTTAGCTCATTTTACAGGGAAACAGGAACATGAACCGAGGTCGACGTGAGGGGCTAGATAGTTATTTGATTAAATTTTCACTAACAGTCTTAAAAGTGATGATGAGAGAAAATCTAATGAATCGATTGGGTGATCTTTGCCACTTTTCAGAAAACTTTTTATTTCTGTTACAAGTCCACTTTAACATTTGGAGTATTTTGTAGTCGTTTCATGTTCTATTAAATTAAAGGCGATAAATGTGTCTGTTCCATTAATTTTAGGACGACCGGCCTTTGACGGCTATACCAGCTATAGAAAGAAAATCATTGGCTGGCTTCCAGTCAAACATGCCAGCCGAAAAGAAGCAACTGGTAGAACTGTTGTACCAGGACATCATCAGGCCATCGGGAGTGGCGTGGGATGACATCAAAGGATTGTCTTCGGCGAAAAACTTGCTGATGGAGTCAGTTGTATATCCAGTAAGGTAAGTACAAGTATTAAGGGGGCGAATATGCTAAGAAATATAGACGTTCTAAAAACTCTTTAATTATTTACTGAAAATAAACATCTCTCTAAATATGTCAGCTAACCACTTTTCGACGCCACTAAGCGTTAATGTAAAATGTTTAGTTTTTTTTTTATATTTTTTTATATACCTACTTACATTAGTTTTAGTTTTTAGCGGCTTAAAGCAATACAAAATCCTTTATTGCACAAATAAGTAGATGGATAACCATAGCTGTGTATTTATTAGTAAGGATGATAAAGTCTTCTCAATAAACTGGATCGTCTCATAAATAACTGTATTCGTTTTATTTTCTGTCTACGTAAATATGACCACATCTCTTCTTATCGATCCGAACTGAAATGGCTTCCGATCCGCCAACGTCGTCAACTTCGGTTGCTTACTTCTCTTTTTTCCATTCTCAAGGAGCCTCAGTCCCCGAAGTATCTAAGGTGTCAGTTCAAGTATCTTTCTGACGGTCACGATAGGCAACTTAGATCTTCCAAAAAACTTACCCTTTTTACTCCCCTATTTCGATCCAGTTTTATGTCTAATTCATTTACCTTACAAGCCACACGGCTCTGGAATGCTCTACCCGATGACATCAAAGAGACCATTACTAAATTCGCTTTCAAAAGAAAAGTCAAAATTCACCTCACTAGCATAATATCACCCTAAATCGTCATCTTTTTCCGTTTTCATCTCTTCTTTTATGTATGTTTATGTATGTATATGTTTAGTTATGAATACTGTATGTAAATCTATGTATGTTTATTTAGCAGTTAAGTGTTTTTTTGTTTTTTTTTTGTTTCTCTCATTGTATTTTTAAAATAATTCGCGCCGCACATAACTTTTCTGTTTTTCCTAATGGTTGACTGGGAAAGAATGCTTTTAGCATTAAGTCCGCCAATTGTAAACTTGTGGTACAATAAAGATTTATAAATAAATAAAATAAATAAAGTGTAAAATGAGAACTTGAAATGTAGAGTCAAGTTATTGAAACTGTAGGTACACAGTCTACTGCAAACTCTTTTATAGAATCGTTTTATTTGTTTATTAAACCCTTCGAGGTTTATCAAATTTTGATTCCTCTTTATTAAGGTACCCAGAAGTGTTCACTGGTCTCCTCGAGCCGTGGCGTGGGGTGCTCCTCCATGGGCCGCCGGGGACAGGCAAGACCATGCTGGCCAGGGCGGTGGCCAGTGAGAGCTCTTGCACTTTCTTCAACATATCCTGCAGCACGATCATCAATAAATGGAGGGGAGAGTCTGAGAAGATGATCAAGGTACATTGATTTAGTTTGAATTGAATTTACATGTTAGTGAATGTAGAAATCCATACAAAAATTATTGTGCGACTGTTAATTTTGTATAATTTTGCACACCTTTAGCTTTATTATTTCAAAGGTTCTCTTCGAAATGGCGTCGTACTATGCACCGTCAATCATTTTCATAGACGAGGTGGAGACCATAGCCTCTGACCGCTCTACGCCGGGGGAACATGAAGCATCCAGGAGAATGAAGGCACAACTCCTCACTGAGCTGGACGGCATCAGCGAACGAGAGGGTGTCGTGTTTCTTTTGGCCAATTCAAATATGCCTTGGTAGGTATCCTACATTGGAATTCATCATCATTTCAGCCGCAGTCAGTCCACTGCTGAACATAGGCCTGTCCTAATGATTTCCAATATGACCGGTTGGCAGCAGCCTGTATCCAGCGTCTGCGAGTTTTTTCAGGTCATCTGACCATCTGGTCTATGGATGTCCAACGCTGCGCTTGCCGGTTTGTGCTCGCCATTTGAGAACCTTTTTCCATCGGCCATCAGTTCTCCGCGCTATGTGCTCCGCCCACTGTCACTTCAAAGAACTAATCCGCTGGGCTATATCGGTGACTTTTGTTCTCCTCTTCATTTCTGATTCGATCTGGTAGGGAAACACCGAGCAGTGCCCTCTCCATGGCTCTTTGGGCGATCTTGAGCTTTCTTATGAGATCCATAGTTAGGGACCACGTTTCGGACCTATATATTATCACTATTAACACACATTGGTTAAAGATTTAAAGGACTTAGGTATCTTGGACGAGAAGACGCTACGAAGCTTCCTAAACGCTGCCCAGCTGAGTCGGATTCGACGAAAGACCTCGAAGACTTTCTCATAGTCCAGAAACGCTAGACATAGTGGCCGGTTATACTCCTTGGTCTTATGTATAACCTGCCGCAGCGTATGGATGTGGTCTATGGTAATATTACATGCGAATCGATAAGCGATTTACCTACTTTCCCTATAATTAATACGATCTTGTATGATGACGTCATATTAGTCACCGATTTTTTATTTGTAGGGAGCTAGACCCCGCCATGCTCCGAAGGCTGGAGAAGCGAATATACATCCCATTACCAGATTTCAAGACCCGGACGGAACTGTTCCAGACCTTCCTTAGTTCCAAGAATATAGAACTCTATCCCAAGGTAGACTTCGACGACCTGGCGGCCAAGACTGAAGGCTACTCCGGCAGCGAGATCAAGCTGGTTTGCAAGGAAGCCCTTATGTCTACTGTGAGGAAACTCTTGCCGAATATGAACCGGAAAAGTAATATTTTTATTCATTTGTTTCCGATGAGTCATGCCAAGATATCAATCTTCTTCGTCCAAGCGTATTTTCTAGTTGCGTCTTCAGCTTACGTTTCAGAGCCTAGGGTACTTTGTTAATCATATCCCAGATTTGGCAGTACTAGTTATAACAATAAGATTTTTATAAATAGGTACACTTATTTCAGACTTATTTTTTTGTAAAAGTTGTCGTTATTATTTATACGTATATTTCAATGGTTGGAAAATCCATACTAATATTATAAATGCGAAAGTCTGTCTGTCTGTTACGCTTTCACGGCCAAACCGCTGAACGGATTTTGATGAATTTGGTATGAATATAGTTGAAGACCCGGGGTCAAACATAGGCTACTTTTTGACGCAGGCGGAGCTGCGGGAAACAGCTAGTTATTACAGCTAGTTAGTATATATGTAAGATAGATATTTCTAGTTATGCACCTAATACGTAACAATAAAATAGCATCAAATACGTTTGACATTGTACCTACATTAAATTTTGCTTCATGCAAATTATGAGCTTATTTGATGTAGGTGTATTGGCGTTATCTTTTAAGAAATTTATTTTTTTAATATTATCAGGTTTCGCCCATATTAAAATAAAAATATAAGATAGGTAGGTACTTACCTTACCTATTGTATGTTATAAAACGGTAAACATTTTCATCGAAACTACCTATGTATCTTATCAAAGGTCAAACTAAGTCACACTACGTATTAGACCTTCCCAGATTAAAGGTCCTCTAGTACGTCATGAAGAGAAATTCATCCATATAGAGTGGGTTATGGGGCCAATAGATCCTGTATACGCTGGTGTCTTCGGATCCGCCGTGAAAATCAAACTCACAACCTCCGGGTCGTAGGAGAACGCCGACCACTGAACTACGGAGGCAGTTGTAGTGAAATTAAGACGCCGTATTAAGCCGACCCTAGATGCTGAGAAAACACTAAGGCTAGTACTTAGTTCTGTGAACAGTAGTCCCCGCGAACAAAGTGCGAGTCGGACTCGCACACGAAGGGTTCCGTACCATTATCAATAAAAAAACAAATTTGTTGTAAAAGAGATTTGAGATTTCCCTTAAATATTTGTTTTATTTTAATTATTTATTTATTTTTAAAGTGAATAAATAACTAAATATTCTTTGAATATTTCAAGCGTCTACCTGTTGACGTTATCAATATCGAGCAAAAACGAGCAAAAAAAAAATATTTCTTGTATGGGAGCCCCCTTAAATATGTATTTTATTCGTTTTTGTATAGTATTTGTTGTTAACAGAACTAGAGCAACTTTGTCTGTGAAAATTTTAACGGTGTAACTATCACAATTCATGAGATTACAACCTGGTGATAGACGGACAGAGGGACGGACAGCGAAGTCTTTTAGAAATAGGGTCCAGTTTTGCCCTTTGGGTACAGAAACCAAAAATTAAAAGCGCCCTGCGGATAGTAAAGTAATTAAGAACTTTATTGGAAGTTCTGCAGGTCTAAAATGGCCAATTTGAGCAATTCATCAAAACGAATCATTCTGCAAATTTTGACATTGACGTTTCAACTCTAATTCAATTCATTTCGTGATTCATTTCTTGAATCATTTATCGTGTGAGTATTGCTATAGTAATAAAATAAAAATAGATTCTATAATTTTAATATTTTTATTGATATTTATAATTCTACAGTAAATTTATGATAGTAAATCAACATTATTGGTCACAAAAACTTATTTAACTAAAAAAATCGTAAACGTACGCACGCTATGCAAAAATGAAGATTATTTTTACGCCTGGCAATAAGGTAAAGCAATTCACAAACAATTCACGAAAAGTAAGCCATTTTGCGTCTGTCCGTCAAACAGCAGAATTGCCATGAAATGATTCATTTCATGAACTGCAAAAAATGTGGCTATTTTAAGATTTGCAATGATTCATAACGTGATCATATTGTAATTCGTGCAAAGTGGCCATTTTAGATCGACTGATCTTGATTACAAAATAAAGTATGCTTAACCAATATTATTTAATTTGAATAAATTAATTTCCAGCTGATTTTTAGTCTATTACTTTAAAAAAACTGATTATAGCAAAAAAAAAAAAAAGAAAAAAAATATATTTAATGCTGTAGAAAGAGACTCCCCCTCCATAGGGGAGAAACCCGCAGAAACTCACAAATGAGAGTTTCACCTGAAAAAAAAGAAGGCCTCCTGAATTGAAGACTGAACGCTAGACCACTGCGCTAACACCTGATATCTGGAAGCGACGAATGCGTTGATGTTATTGACTAAACTACAGCAAACTTTCTTCTTTTTTGCCCTCACTTTTTCCCCAATCCAAAAAATCTCTGAAGCAAACATTTTAAATAATTCAGGGAACATGTATGCCAAGTTTTGTAAAGATCCGTTCAGAAATAACAGTACAGCAAACTTTCCCTCTTTTTGGCCTTCCCCATCTACCCCAATCAAAAAAGCTCTCGACAAAAAAAAAAAAAAATCAAGGAATGCATGAGCCAAGTTTCGTAAAAATCCGCTCAGAAATGTGGCCCGGACATACGTTTTCCGGTCCAAAAAGCAAAATTGTTCAAATGGAGACGCTTCGCTCGATCGGTCAGTTATATCGTTTAATTTATAGTATGAGGACACTCCCTGATTAGCGTAGTCATACACATTAGAAAAGCATTGACCCGAGTTCAACAACTAAGTAATATCCAAGCCATTGATTTATCAGCCGTTCAAGCTGATTAACAGGTTGCCTGATGATTTAAAAACTAGTATTACTAACAAAAATATAAAATATAAACTTAAAAAATACTTTCTTGACAACATCGATTTTGCTCTTTAATAAGTAGGCCTTCATTGCTCAATTTCATACAAATTTTGGAAAATCACCTTTAGTTGGACATGCATGCCTATACCTTTAATAAGTATGGGCCCATGACTTAGCTTAAATGGGACTGAAATGAGCATTCAGTAGAACTAGCTGTTGTCTGCAGCTTCATTTCTGTGGTTCTTATCAGGATTGATTGCCCGGCTCACTGTAAGATTTACTTCATTTTATTATTATTATTATATGAATATCATAGATTTTGAATTAGCTTGATTTGAATGTACCTGCTATTTCTAAACAAACCTCAGTGGTTTTGTGAAATGCATCTTATGTTAATTTGTTTGTATCAATTTTTGGAAAATGTTAAATAAATAAATAAATAAGAAAAAAGAGGTTATTAGTGATTTGATGTTTTTGATGTAAACAGACGGTTAAAATTTAAACGAACGGTGGTCTTAGTGTTTTGTTTGATTTAAATAAATAGTTATCTTCAAATCACACAGCTATTGAGCTAGCCCTAAAGTAAGTTCGAGACTTGACAACACACAAATTGTTGCAGGCAGTGGTGTCACCCGGAAGGACAGACTGGACTTGGCTGAGATACTGACAGCCATCGAGAAGACGAAGCCAGTGTCCAAGAACTTGGCCATAAGACACATCGACTGGCAAGCGCAGATGGGCTGCTCTTAGCTGTGAAAGATGATATGGCAAACTCGGGAACTTTAATGAGTAGAAGTCTATCTGTATTTGGTTTTATACGCTCCATCCATACTACTCATCATCTTAGCTCCTTCCCGGTTGCATCTTTGGCTGGTTGCCTCGGAGCCCAGGGTCCGCTAACATTTTCTAAACTGTTTGTCGGTAGAAAAATCATGCAACTTATTTCTGTTGTTTAAGTCTCTTATATAGGTTCTTTTGATTATTGATTTTATATCATACGGGGTAGACACAGCCGCAGATTGCTAAACTTAGGCTGGTAGTGAATTGAAAAGGAAAATTTGAGACTAGCATAGATTTTAATAATTTTGACATGACATGGATCAATACTCTATTTGGCCAATTTTTATTCGTTGTATCCTAAAATGCTACGTGCTTGGTCAGAATAAGGGACAAAGACCCTTGGGAATATTGTTGTTAGTGTAATTCCAATACAGTTCCGTATAATAAGTACCCTCATCATTATTAATCAAAGATCATACCTACATTGAGATTAGAACTTATATTTAGATCATTCATTTAGACAAAGATGAACAATTTATTACGACATTCCATATTCATGTAAAAATGTCGTTTAGTTCACTAGCACTGCCTGCGTGTGATTTGAAATTTAAATGTATTTTTAATTTTTTCTATGAAAAACCATGGTTGTGATAATAAAACACAAATAATGTAGTTATTTATAATTTATTTATTAATGACGACATCTAAACCAACATCGCTTGTTCTATACAAAATATT
Source organism: Euzophera pinguis (assembly GCA_947363495.1). Classification (NCBI taxonomy): domain Eukaryota; kingdom Metazoa; phylum Arthropoda; class Insecta; order Lepidoptera; family Pyralidae; genus Euzophera; species Euzophera pinguis. Next base: position 4,889,385 of record OX376168.1, read on the forward strand.
CATTTTAAAAATACACATATCTTAACTTAGAATATATTACACAGCTCAATTCCTGTTTATTCTCATTCCTTAAAAAGAAAACTAAAATATCACTCCCGTCTCGGGGCAACCAATTTCAATATTATCAACCGAATTTCAAAATTAAAACAAGTACAAACATTCCAACGTAGAACCTCTCCCTTTTTGGGAATAGGTTAAAAAGGAGGAGGTTCTCTGTTCTGCAGATTTTTTTATTAACGAATGTTTGTTTATATCGGTGTTACCGCGCTGTCGATTAGACACGTATTAGTGTTGCCATGTTAATATTTTTTGTTTCAATTATTTTAGATCAAAGGAGAATAACATCTTCAAAAATAAATTTGACTAGAAATACCAATTTAAAATAAAAACATTTGTATGAATTGTTTTCGAATTTCACATTTAAAAAAATATATATTTAATATATTTAACAATTTGTAGTCGTAAGAAAAAAATCTGTTTCAGTAATATTTGGCACTAACCGGAAATGTAGTTTTCAAATGAAAATAAATAAGGCGAATTAATACTTAAAGTTGGATGTTCTTTTCTAACAAGTTATGGATCTTTAGTTTTCCGAAAATAAACATTTTTATTTATTTATTTTCTGTTTATTTACAAAGATTCTCGGCAAATATAAATTGAGTTGTGACACCTGGAACCGCCTTGACAAATTTATTTTTCAAAACTATTGCATCGTGCTCTTCATGAATGACCGAAAATCTATCGCTTATTATTGGAGTCCAACATCACTTTTGATCGGTGCGCCATCTTAGTTTTATCAATAGATTTAGGAGTTTTGTTTTTTCAAACACAACTTCTATGTTTCGTACGTGATTGGAAGCACTATGCTCTTTTGCCATTTGGAGTATGGGTTTTAAGTAAATTGATCGGCTTTTTACTTTGGGCTTCGGACTTTTCTACCGGACTACAGACGGATGTGGAGATGTTCAAACGAATAATAGACAAATCCCACCTCACCTTATTGTCCAATCTAATTTAAGTTTTGTGGCTAAGAATCTAAGTTTTGTGGCTTTTGTTTAAGAAACTGAAGTTTCTGATGTACGTATGAAATAAATATACAATCAAATCATCTTAAAAATATAGTTAATCAGTCCTTCCTGTGATTATTACTCAAGTGATAATTGACTATTTAGACATAAATCCTGTTGAAGTTTTGTGTATTTTTTTAAAGGTTAAATTATGTAGATCCCATTGTTCAATTTGATCCACTCATCACGATATTATATAATATATTCGAATAATTATTAATAAATTATTTAACATCCATCAATCCTCAGTTAAGTATATCTACGATAGAGCAACATAAGCCTCGCAGCAAGCGGCATATACTTAGTTATCGCACTTCTCTCAAATCGTTTCTATCGACGTTTAAATGTTACTAGGCTTGACTCACAAGTCTCTTCCAGTACTTGACGTCCAAATAAACACTAGTACCACTATCGCTTAATATTTCAAACGCGGTCGTTGGCGTGTGATAGAAATTATGTATGTCAAAGCGCCCCTGGCAGATAGTAATTTACATCTACAACTCTTCGTATCTAATTGTACATCTTATGAGCGAAAAAATTGATTGGACACCTGCCTTTTGCTTATAAGTTTGAATGGATTTCTCTATGGCTTAATATGGTTAGCTCTTTTTTATTACACTTACAAATTGATATGACTAATATCACGGCTTGAAGAACAATATTCGCTATAAAAAATATTTGGCCGTTTTGTAATACCCCAACGCAGCACAACATAAGTGACTTATTTTGATTGGGAGATAGATGAGCTGTTTAAACGTGAAAAAATTTAATTTGAGGACTCGAGCAATTTAATAAAGACCCTTTTTTCTAGTATTCTTACTAAGTAGTTTTTGCAATTTTGGTTTTACGTTTTACAAGATATTGGTTCATCCTTATTAGATCTTAAAACCATAGGTACAGAAACAAATATTTGTACAATAACAATAGCTAAATCAGCCAGCAAAGCAAAGGCGGACTTATTGCCAAGAAAAAAAAATAAACCTTTAGGTAGTGAAAGAGAAACATTGGTAGCAGGTACAATCCAGCGAAATTTTACCTCGTAAAAATCCTAGTTCCACTAATCCGCGGGACTTCTTACTTTCTCTACTACATCCTTTAAAGATGAATAAGTTGCCATCATTAGAATTAATAAATATATGACTGTGTCGAACACCAATTTACATTATCTAATACAAAGAGGTTGATGTTTAATTTACATTTTCCTCGAGACTTGTTTATGACGCGAAAAGAATATGTTGATTTTCAAGATAAAATCCCAATGTTCTACAAGTAAAAAAATGCTTATAATAATTGGCGTATGCGATTGTGTTTTTTCGTTAGTATATGGTTATGAAGGGATATTTCATTCTAGTTATTCCTACATAGAGCGTCACCTCGTTTGCTTTTTTAGTAGATACAGATGAGTCATCGCAATGGCTGCTTTCGTAGTTAAAGAAACACTGCGCTATCGAGTTCATAGTTAATCACTAATCAATATGAATACTGATCGTAGGGTCACAGTGTCGGGTTGCACATTGGTCTTTTTAAAAAAAATCTTAAAGCTCTTTATTTCGGAGGGTCAAGAGTAGTAATTTTTCCACAAAAAACTAGAATAAGGATCATCATGAAAACAAGTGAAATTTTATAACACCATTACATGTCATTGGATAAAATGAGAAACGATTTTATAAATTTTACAAATCGATGAGTCACGTACAGAAAAGGTAATAAACAAATCCTATAGATTCTTTCATCTTTCATTCAGATAGTTTGATTCTAGATACATGGGCCATTGTCCAGAACACAACATCAACATAGATCTTTACATCCACATCTTTGCTTATAACTAGTGATTTAGAATGTGCCTCTCAATTTCTACAGATTTAAAATACCTCGTTAATCTGTGCAAGATTTATTTTTAAATATAGAATATGATGGCGGGTATCTGTCCATCCTCCACGGACGTGCCGTTATTGTTTCCGGCCGCGTATGAAAATTGAAATACTACCTTTTCACCGTTGTTGCAGTCGACTGTGACGCGCCTTAGACCCTTGGTGCCGTAATAAGAGTCGGTGCCCTGAAATGTATAATTACTGGTTTAATATTCTGTTCTTAGGACCCTGGGCTCTGAAGCTACCAGCGAAGTACCTAAGTAGATCAGAAAGAAATTTCGTGAAAATATTGAAGACATTTGAAATTCTTATTGTTTTCCTCATTAGGTAAATTCCAATAACAGCATTTACAGGAAGGGTTATATTTCTCATTAATATATTTAGAAAAACGTTATTTCCTAATAATAAAATCAACTATACATACATTGTCATACATATAATAAAATAAATTTAATAAATTAATATTGCACGTGCTGAGAGCCACTGCAGACCATATCGCACATGTTGGAGTGCCCACTATGTTCTGCTTTGTGTAGTAGAAATGACCTTGTAGGCGCAACAACAGGTGTGGCCTAGGGCCTGAAGCGCGGTAACTAAATAACGTATTTACCAAAAGCAAGTTCCGACCGTTAGGACTATTTTCGAGTATGTAATATTGGTGAGTCAAATGATTCTCGTTCGACATAATAGGCGAGTCGAACTATTTTAAAACGACAAAATCGTGGACGTGGATGGGATGGATGGACTGCTGACTATGGATGGAGCGACTGCCGACTATGAATGGAGCGACTGCCGACTATGAATGGAGCGACTACCGACTATGGATGGATCGACTGCTGACTATGGATGACTATCTCACGAATGTCACGTACGTTATGGCAAAAAGTTCCTCGACAGTAGCTTTATTCCAAACGTTATTTTGGTAGTGGCTTGTACGTTCCTTTAGTCAAAAAATTGTGCGATACCGTTGCAACACAGAAAGTTCGACCAAACATGATGCGGGCAACAAAGTTCACAATAAAAATTATATTTTCTTTGTTTTTCTATTGTTTACTAGACTTATTTAGACTATGAGGCTATTTTTGAGTATGTAAAACGGTGTTGTTGATTGAAAATAGTTTGATTTAAAATTATTGTTATTTGACTTAACTGGTGAGTCAAAAATAGCCCTTGCGTTCGAAAATTGGTTTTAGTTTGAATGTTCGCGTCATTTAAAATACCGCAATTGCCTTCCAGGTGGCAACATATATACCTTTAATTTAGCACTAGCAATGTAGGAAGTATTTGGCAGTATTTCCACTGGCTCCTTGAACATGGCGCGGAAGGTGTCGTCGGTTCCGTCGCAACAAAACGTGGTTGTGTTGGAACCACACACTTTCTTCGTAGCTAGGTGGATTATCTGAAATGGATACCAATTGAGTTAAAGAATTATTGTCTCAGTACCTTAGCGCCGCATTCATAGTCGTTAATGACTACATAAGCAAATTCTTTAAACTGCAATAAAAAATTCTCCCTTAGAGAAATAATTTTTAAATTTATACAGAGGAGTTGCTTATGTAAATCTATACTCTCTATTGGACACTAAAGGATTTTTTTTTAATTATACTCTCCTAACCTGAAGAATAACATAACCTAAATCATGTCAATTTTATTTATGCCTGCGTCAAAAAGTAGCCTAGTAGAATGTTTGACCCTGGGTCTTCAACCATATTCATACCAAATTTCATCAAAATCCGTTCAGCGGTTTGGCCGTGAAAGTGTAACAGACAGACAGACTTTCGCATTTATAATATTAGTATGGATTTCTTCATTCATGTACACAAAAAAAATGCAACAGATTATACATAAGAGGAAAAGATAGTACAAGGGAGCTGCTTATTTCTAAAGAAATTTCTTCTAGCACACCCAAGAGAGGAAATGACAAGAAATGGGTAATTAGAGTGTACAAAAAAGTAAGGAAAAGTGAAGACTATACCTAATCACCTAGGTAAAAATTTTATAAAATAAATTTTTAATAATTTTGAGATTTAGTTTTCAAATCAGAGAATACTAACCTGTAAATGGACTTCATACTCGGTAGGTCCAAAATATGATCCATACAATCCAAAACCAACAACAAAAATTCTCTGGTCAACAGTAAATCTTATTCTGTCCGTAGTACCACTGTATCCCCACCGTGACTCAGTCTGAGGGAATCTGTTCACTGTCAACTCTTTGCCAGTCATACAGCAGCGTGGAGTATCTAAAAAACCTACATTAGGTTTCGGATTGACAGTAAAATATAGGAACAATTGAACTATTTCTCGATCATCCAGTAAACCACTTTGGGCAGGACCCATCGCAAATTCTTCAACAGACATTAAAGGAAAGCGAATCGCATTGAAAGCTCTGCCAAGCACCATCCGCTGGGTTGCTGGGGTCACAATTAGCTGTCTCCGTATACATTCTGCCTCGGACCAACGTAAAACTGCTGAGAAAATTTTAGCCTCTCTAATTCTTAATGTGTCCCTGAAAAAAAAAATATGAAAATAGATGTTAATAACAAAACTTGAGATTCATTCAAAAATGTATTATTGTCACTTAACAAAGTTTTGTTTTTGTTTAAATAAAGATTTCTTTTAGGTACTTCATCTCCAACACGGTTTTCTGTATTATTTTCACTCACCTTTCAAGTACAGCATTAAGGGTGTCCTGGTCTATGTCAGTGAATCCCTCGGCATTCAAAGCATCTGCTGTGTTCTTATCTATCATCTCCAAGCACAGGGCTGCCAGCTGTGGCTCATCAAAGAGCCTAGCCTGTGTCAACAACAAAAAGGCATTGTCAGTGCCCAAGTTACTTTTTAAGAAGTCCACACAATGCTCCTCCAAAGCTGCCACAGCATATTTCTTAGCTGTATACAAAGTCGTCATAACACTCTCTGGCCCAATCCTCACTTCATCAGAATAAAGGAACTTTAGCAGGTGTAGGAATGCTGCCGGTTCCACATCAGGCAATTCCACTTCGTCAGACTTTGTTGCGAGCACTCCATTGAACATGGCGTCGAAGACCGCACTGCCTACAGATAAAACGAACTTATGTGCCGGTATCACTTGTTGGTTGGCTTCTTTACCAACTATGAAATGAACATCACAAAGTATTTCATTGTTGAATAGAAAGGATAACCGCTCTTTGACGGTCGTTTTCGTAGCTTGCCAGTTGTGTAGTCGCCCTCCTGTGTTGTTGGTAGGTTGGAGATTCTCTATAGCAGACGAAGAAGCCACAGGTTCAGGTGCCTGGCCGTTGTCTTCGTCCTGTGAATTGTTGTTCTGCCGAGCATGCTGATTCGATGGTAGCATATTCTGTGGTGGCATCTCATCTCCTCCAGCTCCATCGTCAAGCCTAACATTCAACAGTCTGTTTACAATATCATTTTTAGATCCGGATGCCATAGTAGCAAAGTTACAGTGCACATAACACACAAAACTGCTGGGCTGCGCTTTAATACGTGAGTTCAAAGTGCAGCAATCTTTTATTTGTAATGTTTTATATCTTAACCGTTACATTTAGATATAAATTTCTTGATTTAATGATTTATTTCAATGTATAGCTTTTGTTCGGGCGATGTTTCGACGAAATTTTGACGGTGACATACATGACATGATTGACTGACATTTAGATACAAATACAAAATTGACAATGACAACGCTTTGGCAGATGAATCAGTGTTGCTGTTATGATAACCTTAATTTATACGATTTCTAAAAACTATAGTAGATCTACAAACCAATGCATGCAACTAATCTAATTTAAACTAAAAGAAAAGAGATAAAAATAAAGTTAAACTGTGGTGATGTACCAAAAAAGCTGGCAGCGTTGCTGTATGGATACCACGGAGTGCCTGACAATGCATACTTTTGGCGGGTAGAGCAATTTTGGAGCTAACCCGATTCATTTATTTAACCATAAGGACGTCCTTCACTCAAACTCATTGGAAGCCTTAAGGAAGTCCTCGAACTTTCCTTGAAAATGACATTCTTATTTGGTTGCTTCAGCAAACTCCAATGGCAAAAGACACAGGTTATAACAATCCGAAGCACAAAAATTGAAAAATACAAAAAAAGAGAAATTACATACTAATGAGTTGGTAAGGTTGAGTCGAGTTTGAGCAAACGTTTGAGAATATGGGTGTATGCATAGATTAATAATTGGTCTCGCGCGCTCGACTAGATACCGCGCTGTGAAGAAAAATCAGTTTCCAGAATGTGGCCACTTAATAGGAAAGTGTGTGTAAAACAATGTGCAAAGACGCACACTAGCGTCGATTATGGTGTTGCCAGCTACTTGACTGGTGCCCGACCAATGGGAAAATTATCAATTGCTGCGGTCTTGTTACGTGTTATAAAAAGTAGCTCAGAAAAACCTCTAAAATGAAAATAAAATAAAACTGGCCAAGTGTGAGTCGGCTCGCATGTAGAGGGTTCTGTACTATTTTTTATTTTTCTCCATTTGGACCTCCTAAACAAATTTAATATTATCTCATAGGTTTTCCTGTAATTTATGAATCGAAATTCTGGAATCGATAGTTTCGGAGATAAGGTAGGGGAAATGGTTTTGTCTACTTTATTTTATAATTCTAATATAGAATCCTAAAATTGCAAAAAAACTTTCTTTTGATTTATTATTACACAGTACAGTATGATATACGTTACTTTAATTTTCTATTTAGCTTGGAGCTAATTGATTACTGACCTCTTTTTAGTTGTAACCCGGGTTTAAATACAGATAATTATATAGACATACACATCCTATTAATATTATAAACGCGAAAGTTTGTAAGTATGGATGGCTGTTTGTAACTCTTTCACAACTAAACCGCTGAATTGATTTTCATGAAATTGGGTACGGATATAGTTCAAGACTCGGAGTCAAACATAGGCTACCTTTTGACGCAGGCGGAGCTGCGGTAAACATCTTGTACATACGAGTAGATATTATCATGGCCTTTTTCCATACAGTAGTGTTGCCGGAAAATACATTACACATCGAATAATAATCGATTCTTTGATAGTTGAAAATATAATCTAAGGTATCGATAGTGATCATATATCGATAGTATCGATATTGATACTATTGATAATATATTTCTGTAAATTTTTTCTTTACAAGTTGAATGACGATGATTTGTGTTGTGCCCGCTGTACATCCCGCCGCCGAGTTCCGGTATATATGTATAGTATCGGTGCCTGAAATGCTTGGTATTGTTGTTAATCCATTAATCGATTATTTTTCATAAATTCTCAAAAATCAATACTACAGATTAGATTATATCGATACCACAGATACATAATCGATTTATTAACCATTGATATAAACGATTACCTTTGTTGATTAAATCGATATAATTTATATCAACCCATTTCAATAATCGACTGATTCTTTGATATTGCAATTAATAATCGATTAATTGTCAAAAATCGATTAAATTTATTATATCAATACTTTCGATATCCTAGATTATTAAAAAAAAAACCAAATTCGATTTATCAATTATCCGGCAACAATACCTTATGGGGTACTAACTACCTAAAGGCCATATTTAAAATGTTGGTGGGCGTAAAGTGGAAATGGAATCAAAATAGTGATAGGTTGCTAGTCGCATCGCCTACTGATAGGTATGGTTCTTCGATTTTCGCCCACTTCCTCGGCCGGCTTATATGGTCTGCGCGGGAAGAGAAGCTGTTGGCGCGCTTGTATACTCTGTGTGTGTTTAGCTTAGGGCTGCCTAGCGCGATAGATGTCGCTGCCGTCCACAGCGAGTTTTGAGTGCGGTCGACTTATCGACCCCCCCGCGCGAGCGCTACGCCGATCTCGGCGCTGGCGTCTTCAGTCGCAAATTCGCTCTTGACGTGACTCCACGCTTCATTACTCAACCGCCGCCGCTCGCCAAACCGCGCTTAGAACTTACGCGAATGTGAATTGTGTTTGTGTGCTTCCTTATAACTGTTTCCACCTAACACCGTACTTCTGCATGCACGCACGCTATCCCATGCATTCAACATACTGCCTCGCTTGGTGGATTGTAAGGTAAGGCCCTTTTTGCTTCACTCACTGAGTTCGCGTGCCAGCCGCCACCATCTTTTTTTCCGCTTCGCACCACCAGAAGCAGTAGTACATTCCACGTATTTACTTTTCTCCCAGATCAGCATTAAAGAAATAAGATGTTAAAGACAGACAAAATTGTCAGAAAAAGTCAAAATTACAACATCCCTCTTTTGGAGTCGGGAGTTAAAAAACAAAATATCTAAATAATAAAAACTGAAACCTCGGGGAATTTGGGATTATTTAATACACGGCAACATTGAGCACCGAGCGGTACTTCGCGCCATATTTTAGGGTTATATTATTTTCGTGAGTAATTTATGTCCATATTTCGAAATAATACAATACTTATTTATTTTATTTATTTATTTAAGCTTTATTGCACAATACAAGAATTTGTACAAATGGTGGACTTAATGCCAAGTGGCATTCTCTACCAGTCAACCATGGGACCAAACAGAGAAAGAAAAGTTGGCGATAAAGACTAAATCACGAACACACAAGAAAGATAAAATATATACAAAAGAAAAGTAATAATACATAAGATTACTTAATATATATAAATACATAAAATAAGTATATAAAATATACATACAATACATAGATTATAGATTGGATGACTATGACTCCGCGACTTGCTGCTAATTAACTTATTGATGGTATGTAATACCAGTATCTTCCTTATTTCTTTTAGTATTATTCTTACACAGTTTGACTACGCAAACTGCACATTTTGCGTCTACTTTTACATTAAATTTTATATTTATCTAGACATCCAACTCACTCATCGGTCGCGGCATGACTGACGCGGGTATGCCGCAACCATGCCGATTTCGGCATGGTTTTAGTTGCGAATTTAGGTAGTATGTCGACGGTATCTAGTCGTAGCGCAGCGGAGACCAATTATTAATCTATGGGTGTTTACGTTAATCGTGGATTATTATTCGCAAAGTGTTCAAGAATAGGCGTGATTGTTGGGAAGTGATACAGTGTTCGATTTATGTGATTTTCTTGCTAGTTGCCAAAAGCTCCTGGAGTGCTATTTTTAAAAATGTGACTCACGTAAACCGGTTTTGTTCGATATTGAATGATTTTCATGCATTACCGAAGGATTTTTGTTCGACAATGAACATTTTTTATTTCGACAATCAATGTCATATATTCCTGGAAATCGCTAAGTGCAGTTTTTTACCATCTCACTGAGCCTGATTTTTCTGACTCGACTTGACTTAGCTACTGACTTGACCTACATATATTTTTCACATAGTAGATAACAATAATTACGTAATTTTGTTATTGTACATTAAAGAGTTTTTATTATTTATTGTAATATATAAGTATATTGCATTTAAGTTTAAGTAATTGCATTTAAGTAATGCAATGTAAAATGAACAACATATGCGGCAACTAGATTCCCATATCACTCAGCTGTGCGAGAAAATGCTCGTAAACTAGAGCTTTGAAACCCGCACGGCTGGAGGCTTTCCTAATTGATCCAGGTAGCGCGTTCCAGAGTCTGACAGTCGTGACGTCGAAGGAGATGGAGTAAAACCCTGTATGGTGAGAGGGAGTGGCAAGAGTCTGCCCTGCGTTGTTGAAATCTGTTTTGAGATACTTTGGGGAATATGGATTATTAATATTGTATCCCCGCTTGGGATTAATGGGTTGCTCCGGTCCTTTGAGAGGCTTGCGCGGGGATATTGATTCAATACGTAGAGGCCCTTTGAAGAAGTTGATGTCATGTGGTACTCCTGCCAAAACCCGTTCTTGGCTATATCAATAGTTGACATTTCCACAAACGGGTCCCGGCAGGAGAAGGTACTATTTCTAATGAGTGAAAAGAATAAATGGGGCCATAGTGATGAAGTTTGGGTGATTTTAAATTTGGGTTATTAACATAGAATGATTGAAAGAAAATGAGTGGACCTTTGTTTGGTATTTACAGTAATAAGATTAATAATAATTAGGAGTAATAAAAATAAAATGACAAATGCTGTTAATTATTGGTCCAAATATTATGTCAAACTCTCTCTTCGAGATGACTGTGTTCCTCTTCGTGGAAGTGGGTGGTACACGCGCGTCTTCATCTCTTTCGTCCGACTCAATAGTTAAGCGTCGTGCCGGTTCGGTATAGACGACAGTTTGAGATGCTGTTGGTACATTGATTTTAGAGTTATGACATTGATTAAATATTTGGATGCAACACTTGATTTACACAGGAATTTACGACTTTTAAATAACAGATATAACAAGAACATGATACTAGTAAATAGACTAAAGGATAAATAGTGCGTACCATATGTCTCGAAATGAAAAGGATGTTTAAGTTTATTGATCTCTTCTTAGAGAGAGTCGAGGTGGAGCTGGCGTGTAGTAGTGAGTCAAGATTATCCAAATTATGTAATTTCGAGTATGGTAACCGATCTAAGGTTTTATTTAGTTCTTTCACAGCAATCATCTTGTAAGATGTTGAAATCTGATATCTTATTAGTAATGTTACTGACGATAGTATCACCGACGGCAGTGAACTGTAAGGTCTTGTAAAAAGCCTTGCAAGTCTTTGGCAAGGTCAAGATGCCAGTCCCAAATAAGATGTGTATCTGAGTTTATGTTCTTATCATTGCAAGTAATATGGCACTTTCCAGGTTCCGATTTAACAAATTTCCAGCGGTTAAAGCTTAATTTATGAAATAGGTCGATTGAACCGTGAATCAATTTCGTAACACATATATTAGGGAGCTTTTTGACCGCTTCACTCAAAAGAGTGGTTTCACACGTAGGATACGCAATCACTGATAACACGTTAACGAGCACGCACACATAGCACTTTTCACTTATTTGGTTACACTTGTCGATGTCCGTTATCAGTGAGTAAAATATACAATCAGCTGTTATTGCTACATATGATATGAGCTAGATGGCTCAACAAGGACGAATGTATTAGGTTTCGTCATATCGTATGGGACAGGTAAAAGAGTTATTTTATATAGATCATAAACTTGCGGTAAGACTAATGGAATTTTAAATCTTGTCTAAATGGAAGAAACAAGCTAATTTTGCTTTAACTATTAAACTATGTATATTTTGCAAGGTTAAAGTTACAGGTAGTTCGTAATGGCTAGGGAGTCTATTCCTGTGCTTATCTAATTCAAGGACTAAGTACAGTCGGATGCAAAACGTTTAGTTTTGACAATGTCATTAATAGATTCTAACGAGTTTAACAAAGAATTTAGCTGTGCTTTGATCTCTAGTTTATCATTGGTATATGATAATGTGTCTAATATCTTGTGGATGGTGTACATATTCTCTAAATATGGTTTTCATTTTCATCCCCCTTGGAGATGCTATTATTAAAATAGGAGATGGTAGCTTTAATAACGTGGATGTTGTCTTTGATGAGATAAGCTAAGCATTTTTCATCCGCCTGTACGTCATCTATAGTCTTTGAAAATTTGACTGCGTCATTGGAATCTAAAGTACCCAAAAATGTCTTCAACAGTGAGCCACCGAAATCCATGAGACCCCTTTTAAAACGCAAACTGGGTCTCTCATCTACTAATAAATGTGAAATGGAGGAGAATTTGTTAACATTAAGAACATGTTGGTTTTTTAATGCGGAAAGTGAGTTAATGCAGTCTAACTGTACTCTAGAGGAAGTTAGTGAACTACAAAATGCGTTAAGCCTTTCAAATATAAATTCTACCTTATCTAAATTAGGTTATACATGAGCTATATCTACATATGCTAGGACATTCCAGTCACTATTAGAGAACTTAACATCTAATAACTTGTCAAAATAGAGACCAGGGCTGCTGATAATGGGTGACATATTCGCACTGCGGCAGTGTCGATCTGAAACGATAATAACCGCCCATGTAGGTAGGTATGTTACGACAAGGTGTAGCGTCACTGGCCGGTTTTATTTCGTCATCGTGATGACGTACGTATTTACGATTAATGAGTAGTGTAACGGAGTGATTACCGTTTACCTTTACAATTCTGTATGGGCCTTTCCATACCGGAGATAATGGCATATTTCTGTTTATGGTGACAGCGGACATATACCATATCCCCTGTTTTGTAGGTTAAGGGTTTTGTACGTAAGTCATAATAGGTTTTAGATTTTTCTTTTGAGGATTGTATGTTTTGGAGGGGTTTTTGCCGACTGTAATAACCTATAATTAAGGGCTCGGATGTAATCAGTGTAGGTGTTTGTGTCGAGTGTGTCTGTGCTCGAAGGTAAGTATGGTTTAAAAGTAATTCTAGAGGTGAATTACCTGTAGTGCTATGCACGTTCGAATTATATGCAATTGTACAATGTGCTGGAGTAGTAGTTGAGCTAGTAGTTGTGGAGTGCAGGAGAGAAAGAGAAACAGTCACAGTTAGTTAAAAGTATATTGTTTAGGTAAAGTTACAATTTGACGTTGGCTATTCCTTTCTGTGTTACTCGCCGTAGGTTTGAATGCACTCTAATTATAAATATTGTGTAATTCAAGTATTACGCGCGAGCCGTGGCGATCGCCGCGTAAGCAAAATTAAATTATGTACAGTAAGACCGTACATCTAGGGATGTATAGTCCCAAGTATGTTGGTTTTCACCGATGTACGACCTAAGATACTCCTTAAGAGTGGAGTGACTCCTTTCAAGAGCACCACATGTTTGAGGGTGATATGCTGAGGCGAATACATGTTTGATACTTCAACAACTTCTCAAGTTGTTTGAAGACGTCAGAACAAAAGTTAGTGCCTTGATCGGAGATGATTAGTTTGGGAATGCCCATATGGGATATAAATATGACTAATGATTTGGCTGTTTCTTCAGCGGAGCAAGATTGCATGGAGTATATGCCTGAGAAAATTTGGTAAGATCATCTTGTAGAGTAAGTAAGAACTTGTAATTGTGTTTATTTGTTTTAGGGAGCGGTCCTACCAAATCGAGATAAAGTTTCTCGTTAGGCCGCGATGCTGTGGAAGTGATAATCATAGGTGCTCTATTTGTTTGTCTTAGTCGTTTATTATTTGACACGAACGGCAATTTTTTATGTAATCTTCTATATCCTGGCGCATATTTTTCAACCGAATTGAGTTTTAATTCTCTCAAACATACGTGATATGCCTGGGTGACCAGCTAAAGGGGAGTCATGATTATCTTTTAAGATACGTTTAATCTCGTCTGGTGTAGGGTATTGAATAGAGTTACGATAGATATTACCTACTATACTAGTGTTATGAAATAAGAATGATAATCTATATATATAAAAATCAATGCCACTTTTCGTTGTAATTTTATAACTTAAGAACGGGCTCATCTATTTCAAACCAAATGTTTAGGCTTTGTTCGGACTATTTAGTAGATCGTTTATGTGAAGTTTGCACAAAATCGGTCGAGCGGTTCTTCATTTATCACATTTTTTGTAACAAATGAAGTTTATTTATTATTTCATTTTATACGTAGCGAAGCACGTACCGGGCCGCTAGTATGTTAAAGAATTTTGTAAAGGGGTCAGCGATATCAGATATGGCGAATTTTTTCTTCCATGTACCAGTATTTTATCATATCTCTATAATCGCGAAGTACATTATAGATGTCTTTGTAGGACATCTTATTAAAATGATTGACTTTAATAAATAAATGAGTGAATAGAGGATTATCGTTTGTCGTGGATTAAAAGTGTGTAATTCGCGTTCGATGTCGCGTATACACGGTTGACTTGGAGATCCGTCTATGATATCTTGACAATAAGGTATTGACTCGTCCAAATCGACAGTTGTTGGATAAGCTATTAGTTTACATTTTGCTTTTAGTAACGACTCATTATGCTCTTGTATGACGGTGTCGAATGATACACCAGGTTGTCTAATGATCTGGAGGAACTTTTCATAGGTTTCTGACGTTGACGGTGAATTGTGTGAATCAATTGTGTTATCAGCTGGTAGTGTAGGGTTACATATAATCGAGTCGGAGTTAGTGTTACTATCTAAAACATTTACTGGGAAGCGAGATAGAGCATCAGCATTTGCATTTAATTTGCCCTTTTTGTAAACGATTTCGTAATCGTACTCTTCTAGTTTTAGACGCCATCTGATAAGCCTGGATCCCGGATATTTGACGTTAAAAAGCCAAACGAGGGGTTTGTGGTCCGTGACGATTTTAAACTTACGGCCGTATAAGTAAGGGCGAAACGTCTTTACGCCGAATAGGATAGAGCTCTTTTTCTATGGTTGAATAATTACCCTCGGCTTTGTTAAGGATGCATGACGCATATGAGACAGGTTTATCCTTGCCGATTACTTTTTGAGAGAGAACAGCCCCAACTGCAAAATTTTAGGCGTCCGTGGTAAGGAGGAAAGACTGTGTAAAGTCAGGATATTGGAGAAGAGGCGCTAATGTTAGTTTCTCTTTAAGGGTGGTGAATGCTTGTTCCTGCTCATGGACCAATGAAAGGTCCCTACTCCTCCTTAGGCTCCTTTTTAAGAAGAAAAGTTAAAGGTTTATTGATTTGGGAAAAGTTGTTAATGAAACGGCGGTAGAAGCCTACGAGTCCTAGAAAGGACTTTACGTCTTTAAGATTTTTAGGAGTCGGGAATTGCGATACGGCTTTAACTTTTTCAGGGTTCGGACTAACGTCTTTGTCTATTATTATATGACCGAGATAAGCGACTTCGCGCCAAAGAAATTTGCATTTATCCGGATGAAGTTTAAGATTGAATTTCCGAAGTCGGTCGAAGACTAAGTTGAGTTTGGTAATATGATCCTTGAGGACTGTGTATTATGATATCATCCAGGTAAACATAGGCATGTAGACCCTGAATGCCAGACAAAACAGTGTTCATTAATTTTTGGAATGTTGAAGGGCCATTTTTCAACCCGAATGGCATCCTAGTGAACTCGTAGTGACCAGAAGTGATAGAATAGGTGTTAACCGAAAAACCAGTTTTAGGTGCGCCCTTGGGACTCATTTTCAATTGATAAAATCCGCTATAGAGGTCTGGAGTACTAACATATTTTGACCTAATTGGTCTAAGATGTCTGTGATAAGAGAAAGTGGATAACTCTCTGTAACTGTGACGTCATTAAGGCGGCGTTAGTCTATGACGATCCGCCATCATTTTTCCCGGAAGCATCCGGTTTTTTGGGAACTACCCAGACTGGAGCACTCCAGGGTGATACGGAAGGACGTAAATTATCTTGTTCGAGCATTTTACGAATTTGTGAGTCTACTTCTTCCTTGTGGCACTCTGGGAAGCGGTATAATTTAACGTGAATAGGAGGAGCATCTCCTGAATCTATAGTGTGCTCAACAGCGTTCGTGAAGGATAAAGGTTCAACCTCTAGGTGAAAGATGTCAGCATATTGAGAACAGCATTCCAATAAGGACTCCTTTTCTTCTGAGTTATAATGAGAACAGCGGATAAGGTTTAACACTGTATGTGCTCTATCGGGACTAGAAGACGAAATAGTATTTACATATTGGAGTGAGTTGGTATCGGATTCGAGAGGTGTTAGCTGTATAGAATAATTCTTGATCTCAATGTCGGAGTTAGTAGTAGATATTTAAGACAGTTACGTTAATTCTTTTATTTGGTTTAATTGATACGAGACAGTTAGCAATGTAAACACCTTCTTTTATAGAGTGGTCTAATAATAAACCTTTGTTGTTTTGATAGCGCTCAAGAGTGTAATTAGATACTATGCATTCGATGACGGCCTCACTACGAGCAGGAATTACGTACGTCGGTTGAATATAATTTATGTATAGGTTTTGATCGCATATTTGAACCGATTTTGAAGTGTAATCGATATTGGCCTTGAAATTGCTCAAAAAATCACTACCGAGGATGCCGTCATATTCTAAATTGATGTCATCGTTGACTACATGGAATTTGTACTTGTGAGCTTTGTCGGCTAAGATAAAATCAAGTTGGCACGCACCTAAACTTTCAGAGTAGGTGCTGACACTGTTAACTTAAATCCTTTTAGCTTGAGTATCTTGCGGGGTAATTTAGGTAGATTATTGTCAGCAATAATAATTGCAAACCATGATGGATAAGCTTGCTGCTAAACAACCGAGGCAATCGCTCTACGCCACTGCTGCTTCACGACAACGATAGACCACACAATGCACAACAGACGGCTAACAAATTAGAAGTGCTTCAATTAGAATGTCTAAGACACCCACCGTACTCCCCGGACCTTGCTCCAACAGATTACAATTTTTTTTCGAATTTTGGATAACTTCTTGCAAGGGAATAAATTAACTCCGATGGGGCAGTCCAAACCGCCTTCAAAGATTTTATTGATTCAGTCCGAATGGTTTTTTTTAGTAAAGGGATCAATGAACTACCTAAGAGATGGCAAAAGTGCAAAGATAACAATGGTTCATACTTTGATTAAATAAATATATTAAATTAAAAAATATTCGACATTTTGTTCCTCCCATACAAAACGCCAATTTCATATAATATTATACCTAAATGCGAAAGTATGTCTGTTTGATATGCTTTTAAGGCGTTCGTATATTATTTAGCCTCGACAAATGCAGTGTACAAAAATGAAGCACCGTAATTACCTAGCATAACCGCAAAAAGTATGTCTTCGAGTTTTACAGTCACTGAAATAGACAGAGTTAGTAAATTGCGAGAGCGGGCACTCTGATTTTATACTGTTATGTAGATATTTTTTATCATTGAGAGTAGGTGAGATGCAGTTAAATTACTAGGAGCTAGAGCCCTATTTTTGATATACATGTCGAATGAAAATCGTTAGTTAACGAACAAAAATTATTCAATCCCGATTTTGCGTGAACCACAGTTTTCAAAAATAGCACTACTGTTTCCTGTAGCGTAACATTCTAGGTTACATGTTGTGCCAGTTGGCAGTGCGTTAGTGACACCCTCATAGTATATATTATCGTACGAGCGAAAATTGTTCAAGCAAGTAATCTGAAAAACTCAGATTGAATTAATTTAGTGGAAAAGAAAAGGTATTTCGAACCTCTTTAGTTCTTTAGATACCTATAGATCTATGAATAATGTGTCACTATGAAAAAAAGAAGTAATACGAAATGAAAGATTGACGGTTGGATTGTGAAAAAATGTTTTTTTTTTTATCATTAAAATAATATTAATTAGAACTAACTACTACAGATTACTGGAACATCGCTTACTTCTTTACTTTATAATTAATAAATATTCCTAAATACTTTCGTCATTTAAATTCGCAACATTGTCCTAGGTCTGTGGTGAATTTTGTACGTCATCAAGGGCACGCACGCGCGCAACGGTCGATCCAGCTACAGGTGCTGGCCCGGCAGTCGAACGGCCGCCCTTTTAGAACAAACATCTTACAACCAATAACCAACCAAAAAAATAAAGAAACCGATGCAATTTGTGACTGACTAACGCGACTATTATTTTGGATTAAATAAAAATGAAACTTCGTATTGTTGCCCGTACATAAAAATGTGAGCAAAAATCTCCGCCGTGGATTGTTGCATTTTCAAATTCAACAGGCGCTTTATTAATTTCGTTTAAATGATACTTACGCACAGTGTTTATGATGTTTTAATTGACTAAAATTAATGTTTAAATAAGAATATTAAACGTTTTATCGTTATGCTATGATGTTATGTAAAAGTGTTATTTGTTTATCTTTATACCTTTTTAAAATTCTACGACTGTAAAATGTTAGCCCCTTGTAGAACATTGCTGTAATTATGAACTCTTGAATTATTTACTGGACTGAAATATGAAGTAAGAGGTAAGTTTAGAATTTTCACGAATGTTTTTATAAATCCTTTTCATGCACTTTGCCCATTATTAATTAAATATATACTTAAATAAAAGTATCCATTATACTTTCAGGTTTTAAGTATTCTCGGTCGCGTGATTTCCGGCAGAATAGTCTAGGTACTTCCTTTTTTTAGTTAAAAAACGACTAAAGTTTCAACAGAAATCTAAAACTTCAACCTACATCCAAATGAATCTAGTTAAGAAAATTATTTAAGTATTCAAAACAGAAAATTTAAAAACATTGTGATATAGCCGACGATCCCAGTTTTGAAGTTCTCTCCCTGGATGGGCAAAGGGAAAATCCTGAGATAAGATGATGATGTTTTTTATAACTACTATGTACAGTCACGAGCATGACATATATACAATTATAGACCTTGTTTCAATGACTTATGAACCAATACACTAACATGTTGTTGCTCGTGACTTTACCTACTTGCTGTTTGCAAATTTATATACCTAAGCAATTAATTGGGCAGTGGAGAAAAAGGGACGTAAGTAGTCGACTGGTGGAAAACGATACCTAAGTACCTTAGCATGAGCTGGATTAAAATTTGTAAACAATATTATTAAGCTTCGACCATAAATCCATTATAAATTTAATAATATTGTTTTGAGACATAAGTCTCTTAGCTCGAAGCGTATTTTTCTATCTCGAGCTCCTCCGTACAACGAGGCAAGTTAAGCCGTTGGTCCCGGTTGTTCATTAAATTAAACTATTTTAATACGGTTTTTACCGCGTTTATTACTTATTTATTTACACCTGACGTTTCAAACACTTTACAGCGTTCATGGTCGCAGGCAGACTAAGTTAACATTTGTCTTTGATGTCATAAGATTACAAACTACCGCCTGAAATTTTTATTGGGAACTATTCCAATTCACGCAGTATTGGCTCACAGTATCTAAGGGTCTTGCAAAACGATCAACTGTGTGCGGCTTGGGTCGACTTCTGTGACATATGTGTGGGAGGCTGAGATTGTTGCTTCTTAAGACAGACTTGACTCGGTGAAGCTCTTCCTTAAGATGGCCCCGGTTGTTATCGATAGATAGCAGTCGTTAGGCTGTGTCAGATGCCTTTTTAGGCCGCCTGAAAAAATCTGACAGTGTTGGCCACTAACACACCTCGGGTCATGTTCCTGTTGGTCTGGTTTCCCTGTAAAAAAGGTTACGGAGGTCAAACGGTAGTCGCTCCATTGTAATAACCAATGCCGCCAAATCTAGGACCATGACTAACAGCGTACCATATGCTCCGAAGCGTAAGCTGAGGACGCAACTAGGAAAACAAGTTTTGGCGAAGAAGAATGTTTATTTACAGTTGAATTATATTTCTCTAGCGACGTCGATAATATCCCGTATTCCGAGTAAATATAGAAAACCGATACAGGAAATTATTAACATTGATAAATATTTCCCGCCCGTGGGTGATTACGTAGGTTGGCATTCCGTTTTAACTTTATATCCATTCTAATGTTATAAATGCGAAAGTCTGTCTGTCTTTCTGTCTGTCTATTTGTCTGTTACGCTTCCACGGCCAAATTGCTGAACGAATTTTGATGAAATTTGGTATGAATATAGTTGAAGACCCGGGGTCAAACATTGGCTACTTTTTGACGCATGCGGAACTGCGGGAAACAGCTAGTATTATATAAAGAAAAATATGATGATAAAAAACACGCTAAAGATTTCGAAAAATTGGATGTTTAATTATTAACCCGTCCTAATTATTAATGTCCTAGTAACATACCCGTGTGACTAAGCGCTTTCGTTTAAGTTCCTAGGAAGCTCGACGGGTTAAGAACTTAACATTTGGAAATCTTGATACTTACAAGGGTTCTACATAAAACATGCATCTCTATCTGAAAATAGCATGCTTAATCGTAGTTAGTTTGCAAGATCAACCGACTCTGTATGTCCTAAGTATCAGACTTTCTAAATCATCTTTTGACCATTGCCATTGTATGTGTAGGTGGATTGTAACCTACATGTGTACACACACTGATATGTGACGATCCCATATGAGTGATTGATGCACATCTGGAGTCAGTCAGTCAGAGAACTATACGCGAAACTTTACGAGATAATATCGTGTTAACGCGCGCGAATTTATGGAACTAATTTGTAACGTAAATATTCAATAAATAGATATAGTGATTCAGTTATTGTTTCATTAGAAAACACCTCGCCTAAATATGTATAGCAATATTTTTACCCTGGCTCAACCCACCAATGTCAGGGCTGTACCTAGAGCAAGCTCTTCTATACTTCGTCCGAGCTTGTATCCATCCAGTTGCATCTTCGACTTAAGCGTTAGAGCCCGTTGTACGCTCTTATTATTGTGGAAGATTTGGCGGAACTGGTTATTACTATAGAGCAACTGCTGTCTGACCTTCGTGACCTTTTTTACAGGGAAACCAGACGAATAAGACCACGATGTGACTATAGTGAACTCCAACGCCTTAACGAAGTACGGAATTATCTTTAATACTTATCAAAAAATATAGAAATGTCCTAACAAAACTGGAAATATCTGAACAAAAAGTTTTTCCTGTATAAATCAAACGCACGACCACGACTTCTGGGTCTTGGAGACCTATAAAGAAATTTTTAATTAAGATTTATATTCGAATGCGATGTTTTTATACTTTATAATAAAATAATAAAGCAATTTGTAAGTGTAACTCGAGGCACAAATATTTTCCGTTCGCAAATTTATAAAATCAATTTGTTATTAAGTCTGAAATCAAATATAAACATGTTTTTTTTTAAATTAAATTTACCAATAAAAAAATACTACAAAAAACTACTTCCTATTCCATTCACAAAGTATTTTATTTGTTTACATAAAATGAAAAAAATAGTATTTACAATCACAAACCTAGACAAAAACTCAAAGTAGGCAGTTGTAATTAAAATGCTGTAGGTGGGCCCTACCGCATGTTTACGTACCGCGCAGCAGTAGACAGGCATTTAATTCAAAAATACGGCAAGTTACAATACTGAGATAGATAGATAGTATTACAGTGACCTGGTAGACTGTCATGACGAAGCTAGCTAAAAGCGAAAAGCCTACCTCATCCGACAACCCGGACAGACTGTCCTGACGCAAATTAACTACGAGAGCCGACCCCGCCTGAAGTGTGAATGAGCAAAGACGAAGATTAAGTTCAAGTTATCTACCATCTTTATTTGTTAAAAGATTTTTTTTTTGTAATGTGTTTTACGGCCATGGATACAAGTCCATTATAGCCCTTCTAAACTTTTCAATCTTCTTCAGCCCTACAGTGTGGTTTCGTCAAGTCCTAGTCAAGTCTGAAAGTCTAGTCGGTAGTCAAGTCTAGTCAGAAGAATCAGGCTAAGTGAAGTGGTAGAAAAACTGCACTTAGCGATTACTAGGAGCTTTTGGCAACAAGCATAAAAATGACATAAATCAAACACTGTAACACTTCCCAACACTCACGCTTGTTATCGAACACATTGCGAATAATAATCCACCATTATTATGCACAAACACTCAAAAAAACACAAATTTTGGAAAATAAAATACAGCGCCGATACTGCTCTTTACAGCTTCCCGCCAAAAGTCCTTGTTAAAAGATGTGTAGTTACCATAGATTAAGATTGTTTTTTTTTTTTTCTCTTATCTTATTTTTTTATTATAATGTTAATAATTGTAAACTGATGTAAATAATGTTGTTTATGTTATAAAATAAAAAATTCAAATATTTGATTGTTACAGAAGCGTGAAGATGCTGAGTCCGAAGATTCAGCGCGCTGTCAGGGTGAACGACGGCCAGCTGCTAGCTCTATCAGATAGAGCGCATTATGACCATACTCAGGTTAGTTGGTACCATCATGGACTCCAATAGGTAGGTACTTATTACTTCCAAAGGCTACTGTAGATTTAACGTCAGTATATATACATGGATTACCCATATGAAAAACTGCGTGTAATTGCGTGGAATAAAATATGTAGAGAAAAACGAATAGGTAGAATTATGATTGGATCTAAATAATGTCTGTGTAGAATTAAAAATGTATTAAATTGTAGTTGCATTTTGTGTAGAATAACGAATAGAAAGCGCTTGTTTTGTTTATTGCATAATTCGTTAGTTTTACGAACTTTCCATATAATTTTGCTATCGGCTTTCTTAACCCTATATAAAGCTATAAAACCTAAAAAATAAAATGAAGCTATAAAAATAGCTTAGCTAATATATTTTTTGCCATATAGCTTTTTCCTTATTTTATATTTTATACGCTACATTATAGGTATTTTTCTCCCAAAAC
Organism: Euzophera pinguis; assembly: GCA_947363495.1. Lineage (NCBI taxonomy): Eukaryota > Metazoa > Arthropoda > Insecta > Lepidoptera > Pyralidae > Euzophera > Euzophera pinguis. Next base: position 4,912,484 of record OX376168.1, read on the forward strand.
TACGAGAAGTTACCAAATAGCGAAACAAAATTCTTCGTTTGTAACTGGTTGCAAGTTTTCAGTTACGAATATGGATGAAGGGATCTTGTAGCTACGCTTGCCAAACATATACTATCCTGAAGCCAATAAAGGTTTTTTTTGTTTCCTATAACTTCTTCCAGGATGTGAAATGTTTATATGTTTTTCTCTGAATCAATTACGATAAAATAAGTTTCTTTTTTGTAAAAGTACTTATTTTATACCTAACCCATATTTATTTTACTTCTTCACAAAACTAATTGCAAACTTAGGAGCAAAAATCACATTATTATTTCAACAAGCTACTACCAATTTCATATAAAAAATTGTTAAAGACACCTAACATGTTACAGGCAAGTAGTTACAAAGAGCACGAAGAAGAAATCCACGTGAAAAATTTGAGAAGGGTAAGCAGGTGTCATTGACCCCTAGAAATGCTGCACTTATTGTACTTGTGCCCTTACAAACCTCAAATACTAGTATAGAAAGAGCTAAATATTGATAGTGCAAATCAGATTATTTCAAATATTCATAATGCTACCTAACTATATCCATCCTACGTTTAATTTTTTAAATATGTATGAGTGATACTCGGGTAAGCTGAGGCCCAGGAACTCCGGTTTTAGACTACCCCGCTCCATCCATACCTACTTCTCCACAATCACAAACATCATGATACTTGTGCAATTTCAATAAACTGTAAATCTGCCAATACCTAGCTATTTTCCTTAATGGGTGCTTAATTTCAAGAATCACACTATGTATCATAAATTCTAATGCAAATTTTCAAAACCAACCATTTCCTAAATTAAGCGTTAAAAAATATACAATCTCTTCAGCTTTATTCACGTATTTATTTTATTTGTATAGATTTGGAATTGAGTTGGAGTTAGTGCTTAAGAGTAGGACATTCCACTGCTACGAGTAATAAGTACCTATGCATCTTAAAACTGCTAATAAAAACGCGGGGTTATGATGGGATTCGATGATATGAAATAATGCACCCAGCAAAATGCTACAGAGATAATGTCGTCGGGCACTCACACAAAACTAATACTGCGTGCCACAGAAAAGCCTCGCTATATATTTTTTTTTTTACGGCCATGGATACAAGTCCTTTATAACCCTTCTTAATTTTTGTATCTTCTTCAGTCCTTGTGTGCATTTGTCAAGTCCTAATCAAGTCTAAAAGTCTAGTCGGTAGTCAAGTCTAGTCAGAAGAATCAGGCTAAGCGAAGTGGTAGAAAAACTGCACTTAACGATTACTAGGGAGCTTTTGGCAACAAGCATGAAAATCACATAAATCAAACATTGTATCACTTCCCAACACTCACGCTTGTTATCGAACACTTTGCAAATAATAATCCATCATTATTATTAAAACACTCAAAAAATACAAATTTAGGAAAATAAAATACAGCGCCAAAAGTCTCGCTATATTAAGTTAAGATTCGACAGTCATGGCCAGACTGGCCCACACGAGGCTCTTCTACCTTATTCTATTTCTGTGTGCACTCAGCATTCAATAATAAATATGTATAGGTAGTCCAACGCTGAGCTCTTAACGTTTCATGAATACTTAATTTGTTGTAATGTGCTGGGCAAGGGTAACGCAGGTCGATATTTCAATGGCCAGCGATGTCACAAAGACTTTTGATACCAAGAATATCTATCATTTCACACCTAATTTCAAACGACAATTAGTTACTGGTGCGCTCGTTTCTTTTACTGGCTGAAAAGTCCAGTCCAGAATTCAAATAATTATGCTGTACAAAGTATTTTAGTACTGCATAATTTTTACTGAAATTGCTGTAGGTACCCCACAGGTTTTGGTTTCCATGTGAAATCGAAAAATTGCAAAAATTTGCATATACAGTCTTTTAGTTCCGATGACCTACAATTTTTATTATTTTACATCCGAAAGAGCCCGGGGCTTGACTACACCTATGGCATGAATTTCATTTTGATATAGGTATTTAAGGAGTGTTTCGAAAAATATTCTTGACAGATGTTTAACCAAGTTATAAATAGATTCAAATAAGATTCTTTAATGAAATGAGAATTTCTAACATTTCATTCAATTCAAAATCGGGATTGATGTAATTAATATACTTAAGTATTTATTTATGTACATATGAATTGGAGTAGGTACTTACCTACGATGTCGTAATAAATTGAGTTTTAATACGATTCAGCATTCGAGAAAGTACTATATAAATTCGATTTATTGATTTGAATCAAGTAGGACCCGATACTGATAAAATTACGATGATTTATTAAGTTTCTATACCTTTTCCTAAATTCGTTTTCTTCACGAAGCCCAGCAAGTAATCATTACTTGTAATTTAATTATAAAGGTAAAATAAAATAATCTGCTATGATAAACAACATTGATCCTGTAAGTGCTCCGTTTAATTAATTAAGAGTTAAGACTCAATATTTTCTTCTTAATTTCTTCTCTATTTGTTGCAGGCAGGATACCTGCACAAAAAAAGTTCAGATAGTGGCAAATGGCAACTTCGGTGGTTTATACTTTATCAGGTAAGGTTATGTTTTCCCGCTTTTTAAAAATGTACTTAGTCTTAAGCTAGTACTGGCCGTAAAGAATAAATATTGCTTGCACAAAAAAAAGTTATGTTTTCCCGCCAAATTTGTTCGATTTTTTCAAACTTTTTCATTAAATATGTACCTATGTAGTAAGGTAGATTGTCTTTTAGTTTTTTCATAGACATGGGAGTGAGATACATTTGAATTTGTTGCAATATTGAATTTAAAAATCAGATTTTTTTCTGATAATATGGAAGCTTATTCCTACAACCAGAAAAATAATAATGCGTTTTTGGAATGTTCATCTATTCCCTATTACGAAATAGACTGTGAAGCTATATGACGCATGATTTTACTGTTTATGAGCCGGGATTGAATTAGCGCTACAAATAATGAAGTATGGAATACAGGCCAATGTATTTATTTCGTGTCGGAATACAGAACATGCTGTTCTACTATGAGTCTGAGCACACCACGCGTCCGACGGGCGTACTGTTGCTCGAGGGCTCGTACTGTGAGCGGCTTAGCAAACCGCCCATGGAGAAAAATGCCTCGGTAAGTCAAGACTTTTTGACTAAAGCTGCACATGAAAAATTATGTTAGGCCGAGTTTCATCTTCTAGAAATGTGTGACGATCTGTCCCTCGACAGCTAGCAATAGGGGTGTCCACTTTGAAAAAACATCGATGTTTTTTTCGATTCGATGTATCAATACTGTACATCGATGTCTTTCGATGTTTCGGGTAAAAACATCGATATTTTGTACGCATCGAGTACTTTTTCAGGGTTCCGTTCGCAAAGAGTAAAATGGAACCTTATCACTAAGATTTCGCTGTCCGACTGTCACCAGCCTGTATCTTATGAACCGTGATATTTAGACAGTTAAAATTTTCACAGATTATGTATTTTTGTTGCCGCGTCATGAGTAGGTATGGTAGTATATTAATAAATAATCCACTTCAAACTTATTTCCTCCACAAAACCAAGTGTAATTCAATTCGTTATTTTTAATTTAAACATAGAAGCTCGCCGGCCGACACGACATAATTTTTTTTTTATTGTCACTGACTCGTGCGCAATGCTGCCATCATAAGTTTTAGTACACGTTGGCCGCGACGGCATTATATTGTCAGTTCACTATTGAATAATAAACTTTTCTTTTTTAAATAAACAAATACCTTGGAAAAAAGATTTTAGGTAAAATATTAGTGGTCAAACTTGATTTTTTATGAAATTAATTGGTTATAATCGATTCGATGTTATTCTACTCAAAACTGAAAAAACATCGATACATCGAGTATATCGAAAGCATTTCAAAACATCGGATCCATTCGATGTATAGTATTGGAAACATCGATGTTTTCAATACATCGATGTATATCGAATATCCCTAGCTAGCAAACGTAAACGCTCTGAGTTATTTTTGGAAAACTACTTAGACTTAACAATTTTTATTTCAAAAATAGCACTCTTGTAGCAAGTTTTATAGAAGTAGCTGTTGGCTAGATTGTCAGACATTTCTTGTAGGTAAAATAGCGGTCTTAGCGAGCTACCTTTTCTTTTATGTTCATTATCCTAGTGGCCATCTTCGAGATTTTCCTCAATTAAGCAATGTTTTGTGTTATTCGATCTGGTAGGCAAACAAACAAACCGTTAAATTCAAAGCGGTTACCGTAGCCTACGGTCGCCTACAAAACTATGAACAATGCTATTAAAATAATGTCAGAAAGATGACACATTTACGTATTGCAGGCTACTATAAGAGAGTACTACTACTCTATAAATGAGCTAAGTTTATTTGTCTTGTACAGTTCTGCTTCATGATCTCGTACCGTCGAGAGACCCAGCGGCAGTATGAACTGCGGGCTTCGTCGGAGATGGACTGCATTCAGTGGGTGGACGCCATTCGGGATGCCAGGTTAATGTTGTTTTAGATAATCCTTAAGTTACATTCACAGGTATATACTTATAGTACTTATAAAAGAGGAAAAAAAATCTACTTTTCGTAAATTATTATTTGCGCCTGGTATATTGCAGCAAAAGTCAAATACAAAACGGGAGGTTGTCAATCCATTTGACAACCTCATGGTCGGCTTGGTGGATCTTTAGAATGCCACCAAGGTCCTAATTTGCTCGTTTTTGAGCATTGGACTTTTTTTTAGGTATGGCAAATTGGTAAAAAATGTTTCCATAAATCACGCATAAATCGAGGTTTACCTACATTGCGCGTCCACTTCGGAATTGAAGCATACAGAACTACACGTCATATTGTGGAACGTCTATTCATTTCATGATCGATTATGTTGATGTGATATTAACCTAAAGCTACGTACCTATATGACCTTACAATTTCAAATCAATTGTCCGTGACATACGAGGAGTTACAGGGACACGCAATCCGGATATTTGTGTCATAGCGGCTGAAATGTGGGCCCACTCTACGCTTAGCACTGATATTCCGAAAAACATCATCAAAGTAGCACTTTAAAGGACTTCGCACATTGGAACGACTCAAATCAAACAAAATATGACATATTATATGAACTTTTGATACGAGGCATTGACGAAAATAAAAAATCGAAAATTATTTACCTAAGCTGATAAGATAAATGACAATTATGGATAAAATTACTAATATTCTTACGGGTTTACCTATCTCGGACAAGCTACTCGTATCTATGATCGATCAATTTGCATCGTATAGCAATTTATATAGTATAGTAACCTAGTAAAATATTATGAGAAAATAAGAGAATAAAATACTGTGAAAAGAGACAAAGCCCTTTATGACAAAAATAGATAAAATAATGTAAACATTCATTATGCGCAAAAAGCGTATTTATTCAAATTAACAACAAATCAAATTATGTTTGATTTTAATGTAATAATCAATGTCCTCTTTACTTCTAATCGTACAGTCACCCCAATGATAATGATCGAGCTATCACAGATAGAAAATGGACGACGTCACAATAAACTGCGTCGTGTCGCCAATCGATACTCAGGTGTATTATTAGTAAATTGTACCCATTGTTACGAGACAGTGGTTATAAAAGATGAAGTAAACAAAGACCTATTGGCTTTTCATGCTGGTTTGAAAGAGAATCAATCAAATTATGTATTTTAAGAGAAAATCGTTGTCACTAAAACATTTTAATCATTAAACTGTTTTTATGTTGACGATTAAACAAGTTACCTCGTAGTTAAAATTTTGATTAACTAAACAATATAATAGTAATTAATAAAATATATTAATTACTTGTATTGTGGTTAACGTAACTAGATGCCTGTTTGGGAAAAATAGGATCCTAGATTTTATCGATATTTTAATGAAATTTATCAAGAAAATAAATAAGTTTATGACGATATAACGTAATTGTTTATTTTATAAACTTAGATGAAGAGACAAATAAAAACGATGGAGTTTTCATGCAGCAGCAAATGTAAGTAAGTAATTAGAGAACAGGCTTTTTTATAGCATTGATCTTTTTTGTCTCTTCACTTAAAATTTACTTGGGCAGAATCGTCGTCGTTTCGCCACTACAATATTTTACTTATTAAACTGTGTACATTTTGTTACTTGAACCTTTTGAAATGTTTTGTGCCATGAACAGCATTTTCCCGGAAGGTTTCTAAGGGTAAAACGGGAGTGAGATTGATAATGTAATGTTGCTACCTTCAACAGGCGTACGCGTACCGGGGCAACCATGGCAACCACGAGATTAGGGCCGCCGCCGTGGCCATGACCCATTCTGAACAGCTATCGGATATTTTTAACACAGTCTTCTTCTTTAGCCTCCAAGCGAGTTTCCCAGTTGCGTTTCCGAGCTTACGCTTCGGAGCCTGGGGTACGCTGTTAGTCATGGGGTTTGGCGGCACTGGTCATTACAATGGAGCGATTGCCGTCTGACCTTCGTAACCCTTTTTACAGCGGAACCAAACCAATAGAAATATGCCTCTAGGTGTGTTAGTGGCCAATACTGTCAGATTTTTTCAATCTGCTGAAATGTATCTGACAAAGCCTAACGATCGCCATCTATTGATAACAGTCGGGACTAATGACTTAATGTGCCGTCCAAAGATCAAAGGAGATCAAGACGGAAAATGCCACTAATGGCGAACAATCCAATACGGGTCACGTCTTACATAGCTTGACATATGCTACTATAATATAAAAAAAAATAACTGGCTGTAAGTGGACTGTATTTTCTACCGTTTTTCAAAAAGGAGGAAGTTGATATTGGATACTTACATGATCCACCTGCAGCGTGCGTATACCAATGAAACCATGGCAACCGCGAGATAAGGGCCGCTGTGGCCATGACCCATTCTCATACTAGCTGCCGGTTATTTTTAACACAGTATTTACAGCTGATTTTAATTAAATTCGGATTTAAGAAAATTAGAAATTTTTAAGAGACTTGAAAAAAGGAGAAAGTTATCAGTTTGTATTTGATATCTTTTTCTTACTTTAATAAGAACATTGAACATGCGTTAATGCAACTTTAAACATCAACAACATGGCATGGCCCGTTCTGAACAGCTACCGTCTCTTTTTAACGCAGCAGATTTTCAATTAAATTTTGATTTTACAAACACATTAGTTTCCTTTTTTTTTGTATAGGAAATCGTCATTTTTATTTTTATTTCGTGATACTTAGACCCCTTTGAATCATTGTTACAAAAGTAGAATGATGATATGTGATTAGTTATAAGAAAATTAAGGGCATATAAATATTTAGAAGTATTGTAAAAGCCATAGATATTAATAGTGTTTTTTTGTTATTCCACAGTTCTAGCCCTAATTGATTACTAATTAAAGATGCTATTTTACTTCGGAGATCAAACATAAAATGAGCGAGTTGTCATCTAAATTTATATTCTAAAGAGATAGTTTATAAATGTGTTCGAGATGATTTCTGATACTATTGGTCTTATCTTACACTATTGGAATAGTACATTATTTGCAGGTAATAATTACAGGTAATAGGTACAGGTACAGGTAGGTATATAGGTAATAGTATCTATGAATGTACTAAAGGCAAGTTTCAACACTAGTTTCAAATAATTATATTCTCGGTTTTAAATCTGCACTTCTTAAAAGATGTGTTTTTAGCTTTATTAGCTTGCATTGCACGCAACTATATCTTGCATATAACATACAAGTTGCATACAACATGCCACCGTGACCTGCCAAGGCAGCACAAAATAAACTCGAACAGAAACGCAGTAAGCTGAGCGATATAATTCTTAGCCACTAAAATCCATCTATATTTATACAGATAATTTTTATTTCCATAATAATCACGTCTGTTTCCCATAAAGGTAGGCGTGAGTTCGAATTTTTATTTATATGTTAAAATTAAGTAAATACTGACAGACATTATTTATATGTATTTTCTTTCATTAAATTGAATGCAAAGTTGTAAAGCATGGCACTATTATAGAAGTACTCGTTTATAGGAAAAATAAAGGCCAGAACATTTAAAAATTGTATTACGGTAAGGATTTTGAAATAAGGCCAATGGGATATTATTATGCTATTTTAAGCCGTTTTACATATTGCCATACTAAGCGTATCTACAAATATTATTTGATGGGCATAATCTGTACCCTCGATATTTTTTATCGATAATATTATTACAGTGTAGATTCTGCTTGCTGAGCCAAGTTATACAGTCAAAGTAGCTTGTGAATATTGCTGTACTTCAAACAGTATTGAATTATAAAGTGGGTATATGTAATCATTTCTGTGTTGAAGTTTATACAAGCTCCCTCGTAGTTTACCTTTTGTTAGGCTAAACAATATTTCAATATCTACTTGTATTGCGGTCAACGTGAATTGATGCCTTGCTTGGAAAAAAGGATCTTGGATTTACTCGAAATTTTATAATGTTTTCAAAGAAAGTCGCTTTCGTAGCAAATTTCGTAGAACCTCGTAGGCGCTTTTCCGTTCGTGATACGCGGGTTCTACGAAATCGACTGCTACGTACGTAGCTCAATACGTAGTAAAATTTCGTAGGCGGATTATTTTTACTCTTAGTTTTCCTTTGATTTTATTCCAGTTATTTTTCGAAGATGTAAATATTATGAACAGTATATATTAAATCTACGGAGAAAACATTTTTTTTGTTGTATTTAACTATTGGTTTGCAAATTTTTGTAATATCCCTCATTCCACTTAGATCCACACCTACGATCCACCAGTGGCTCCAAGGATACTCACAAACTAAAAAAGAATATTTAAAATACCAACATAATAATAAATGAAAAGATTTCTCTTCTACAGAATATTCAGTGATTTCCCTGGGGATCCTCAGTAATTCTGGTGACCCATTTCTCGTGTTAATATTGAGCAGCTCGGTACTTCACCCGCGGCTCATTTCATATTATTGCCCGCTCAAGCATCCTGCCTTCCTTTTGCATACATAATAGTGTGTTTCTCCTGCCCAGAGACGAGTTTTCTAAAGAAATTACTGTTACATGTTACATTACCTTTACATTATGTCGTTTTTACGTTAAGTTCTCTCACTACCAAAGTTGCCTGGAAAAGATAGCTTGCAATAAGTCCGCCTTTGCTCCATATTGCAAACAATATTGTTAATAATATGTTTTCAATTCAATTTTCAACATGTGGGCAATAAAGACGTAATGTGCATTATAGGGTAGTTACTAGAATTTTATTTCTATGCTTTATTTTTAATATGGCGTATGATTTACAAATTTTACAATTGTGTTTTAAATGGTATTTTTTTTCAAATTATAATTTGAATGTATATTTTATTTACACTCTTTATTATTTGCCGTAAATTTTTACCATCATCATCCTGACCTCTATATAATACAATTTTAAGGCAAACAGACATGGCCTACCTGACGGAAAATTCTCTCTGGGACTGCCACTGTCGATAGACTATACCACCAGTTGTATAGAGTTACAAGTAAGCTGAGATCCCTGTAATTTCCTCATCGCCGCGTCACCGACAGTTTCAATATAATTCTGTGTCCAAGCGAAATGAAAAGATGAGATAATTAAAAAGGGAACAGAGCCCAGATCTCCGGCTGGGTCAGGGCCGCCCGGGCAAATCCTTGACATCTGTTATTGAAATGCGGAAGTTATACGCAGGCTGTCCAATAACAGTTCTCAAATTATTTATATTTGTTCAAAATAATAATTTCCTTTGGGTCTTCACTTACGTGAAAATTTCGGAATCACAAGTAATTTCCCATTTACTTTCTGTTTTTAGAGATTGTACAAAATATTCGGTAAATGAAATAAAACTTGTATAAAAATGAGGTACTCGATAGTCAAGTGCGCTTTGTCATGTATGTACGTTTGGATGAGTAAGGCATGGGGTAAGTACAAAAGAACCCAGAGGTTCGACGTGCTTCCTGAACAATGGATCCTATACGTACAGCTTACCCTAGATTCCGAACAGCTGGGACCCACGCTTGGACGCAGAAGTCGATAGACACTACTCCTTATTCGACATCTGCAAAAATAAATGGGACCCTATTTTTACACCAGATATCGCACAACCAAGCAGACTAGCTCTAACACTAAACATACTAAATGTACAGGAGGAAATGTTATAGAAGGTTCCATTATCTCGCAGTGTATGTCAGGGCCGCGCAGATGGACCTTGACACTTGATTGCACGGTTATACTATAGGGATGCTGTGTAATAACCACTATATATCGCAAGGCGGAGAATAAAAATTTTCACTTTCGATTTCCATAGAATAATGAACAACTAGGGCGATCAAAATTTTGCTTACAAATAAGAAGTCTAAAACTAAGTGCCGTTGCTGAAATAAAGAATTAGTGAAAGGGTTTCTGGGGAGCATGATATTAAAATTTTCATGTAAAAAGTAGACAAAACGTTCTTAGTAAAAAATAATGAAATGACCGTTTATTACCGTAGGCGGTTTCGACGCTATTTCGTTAAAGTAAAATAATGCTAAATCTATGGTTAAAATGTTTATAAAATCACAACGCAAAACTGTACTGTGTAAGCGAAATCCCGAGATATCTGTACCCCGTTGCCAAGGCGACCGGCGCATCTCTCATTTTACAGCCGACTGACATCCGAGCTTATTCGGGCTTCGCAACACATAAGTGGATATCGAAATGATTTTCCACCCACTGATTATAGAAACTGCTCATTAAGTACCTTGCGTAGGCGTGTACGTGTCCGTATTTCTGGAGACTTCACATTAGGTATTTGTTAGTTATTTTGTGTTTAGGAAGTGGAGCGAAAAGCGCAGGCAAGCGGACTTTAGGTTTCGAAGCACTCTTTTGAGGGTGAGACCGGAAAATCGCTAAGACGAGAAAGGTTTTAATGTGATTTTGTTATCTTTTCCGGAATAAAAAAAGTTTATTTCTCTATTTCCCTTGGTCATTCATCGCATCACGCGTGAACGGATGGAACGATTTCGGTAATTCTTTTTTTATGTGTTTTTATTGTTAGGAAAAGGCTATGAAAGAACCAATTAAAAACCAATCGTGTACCGGTTAACCTTTATATGGAGTTGGGCAATTCGGAATTCAATTTGGTCCTTAAAAAAAATCATTGTTAAAACAGTATAACCTTAGATTAATAATTGGTCTCCGCGGCGCAACGACTAGATACCGCGTTGTGAAGAAAAATCAGTTTCCAGAATGCGGCATCTTATTAAGAAAGTATGTGTAAAACAATGTGCATTTACGCACACTAGCGTCGATTATGGTGTTGCCAGCTACTTAACTGGTGCCCGACCAATGGGAAAATTATTAATTGCTGTGGTCTTGTTACGGATTATAAATTGTAGCTCAAAAAATCCTTTAAAATGAAATTTAAATAAAACTGGCCAAATGTGAGTCGGCTCGCGTGGAGAGGGTTCTGTACGATTTTTTATTTTTCTCCATTTGGATCTCCTAAACAAATTTAAAATTATCTCATAGGTTTTCCTGTAATTTATGCATCAAAATTCTGAAATCGATAGTTTCGGAGCTAAGGTAGGAGTAATGGTTTATTTTTGTCTTCTTTATAAGTCTAATTCTAATAAAGGATCCGAAAATTGCACCAAGAACTTTCATTTGATTGATTACACAGTAATTAATTTGCATAGTAGTAGTACAGTATGATAAACGTTACTTTTAATTTTCTATTTAGCTTGGAGCTAAATAGTTACTGACCCTTTTTAGTTGTGAACCGGGTTTAAATATAAATAAATACTTAGACATACATATACATACATATTATGTAGTGTGTAGATTCTTTGATAGTTGAAAATATAATCTAAGGTATGGTGATTATTTCAATTGATAATCCATTAATCGACTATTTTTAATAAATTGTCAAAAATCAAATACTACATATTAGATTACATCGATAATATCGATACAAAATCGATATATAATCGCTACATAATCGATACGTAATGGGTACATAATTGATACCCTGGAATATTAAAAAAAAAACCAAATCGATTTATCTATTATCTAGCAACACTTTCCGTAGGGACGGGGTACCAACTACCCAAAGGCTACATTTAGAATGTTGGTGGGTGTAAAGGTGGAAAATGGAATCAAAATAGTGATAGGTTGCTAGTCGCATCGCCTACTGATAGGTATGGTTTTCTTCGATTTTCGTCCACTCCCTCGGCCGGCTTGTATGGTCTGCGCGGGTAGAGTAACAGATAGTACATTTCACGTTTTTACTTTTCTCCCAGACCAGCATTATAGAAATAAGATGCCACAGACAGACAGATAAAATTGAAGTCAAACTTATAACATCCCTCTTTTAGGGTCGGGAGTTAAAAAACAAAATATCCAATTAATAAATATCGAAACCTCGGGGAATTTGGGATTTTTATAACACACGGCAACATTGAGCACTGAGCGGTACTTCGCGCCATATTTTAGGGTTTTATTATTTTCATGAGTAATTTATGTCCATATTTCGAAAATATACAATACCATGTAACACAAGTATCTTTCTTATTTCTTTTAGTATTATTCTTACAGAGTTTGACTACGCAAACTGCCATTTTGTTTCTGCTTTTACATTCAATTTTAAATTTATCTAGATGTCCAACTCACTCGTCGGTTGCGGCGTGACTGATGCGGGTATGCCGCGAGTACGCCGAATTCGGCGTAGTTTTAGTTGCCGCATTTTTCTAGTACGCCGACGGTATCTAGTCGAGCGCGCGCGACCAATTATTAATCTAAGGAGGGAACTAATGTTTTATTACGATCCTAAAAATATATTTAAAAATCGTTATTTTTTTCATACTCATTATTATCTGAGTCACTCTTTAAATTCATATTTTTGCTTGGACAGCATGTCCTATCTCCCATTACGAGTTTGGTTAGTGTTACGCAGATGCGTTTTATTTTAGATGGGCAGAGAAATGGGTAAATTTATTCAATTTCCCTGTTTCATAAACTTTCCCAAAGGTTTTAGCCAAATATCCTTACTTAGTAATTTAACTAGTTACTTAGTTCATGCATTAATTAACCCGAACAAAATAAACTAATTTAACTGCGTGTATTGTGGTTGTCATGCTACTTAAATGATTTGACGGGAAATCTGTCCTACCACCATGATGGATGTGTTGTGGTACATTTAAAAAGGTATTTAAATAAGCATATTTTACGTAAATGTTGCCTTGTAATAGTTGCTTCTAGTTATTTTACTAGGATTCCATTAAAAAGTCTAAGGAAGCACCTAATACAATGCATTCTAAGTTTGTAGTAAAATGTTACAAACTTTTGAAGTTTTGAAATTATCAAGAAAAATAATAATAAGTTAACTTTTCAAATAGGCAAACAGGCTTAGGGTCTTACAGGAATCCTATCAGACGCCTGCAATGCCAGTGCCCTTAGACAAACTCACAATTTGAAGACGATAACTACATTCGACACAATTTAGGTGGGTATGTATGGGAAATGGGATTGACATGTATGTATAAGTTGTTGCTTATGTTTAAGCTTTTATTATTATTTGTTTCTGTGTATGGGCAATAAAGATATTTTGTATGGTATATAAGCAGCGCTTAGTCGGGATTGCTTACTAACTGATCGCAAACACGAATGTCGTTATAGTTCTTCAAATTGTGACTTTGGCTAAGCCCACAAGAGTTTTATACGATATAACTGTTTTCTCCAAAAATGTAAAAAAATGGTATCCTAGTTTGGCAGTTGTTTATTCATATATTTTATGTAGGTATATTTTCACAGCTTCAACAAGCTGTTGCTGCTAAAAGAAGAGCTGGAACAGAAGCAACTCCATTTGCTTCAAGTAGTCGAGAGTGAGCGCACGTCGCGCTGGCAGTACGCGCAGGAGTGCGACGAGCTCAGCAGCGAGGTTAAGGAACTGCGAGCAGAGGTCAGAACTCATACTTTATTATAGTTCTTCTTCTTCTTCAGCCTAGCACTTTCCTGATTGCGTCCTCAGCGGTTAGTTTCGGAGCCGAGAGGGTCCGCTTATCATACTTTTACTATAGTTGAAACCACAACATAAGATTAGGTAGAAGTGGCGATGGGCGTTTCCTGTGTACCAAAGTTAAGCCTCGTCATATATAAAGTTGTGACTGGAGAGGCATAAGCACATGACACTTTTTCATTGTCTCAAATAATTAGGAAAGAGTGTGCGTTTCGTTAATAACACCGTAGTACGCGCAGCAGTAAAATAGATTTCTAAGACAAAGATAGCTCTTAATTAAGTTATATAATAGTATCTACTATTAATAATTCTGTGCCTTAGTTCAAATTTTGTTTGCTTAATATCTACACAAGCGCCAAGCACATATACGAGTAACTAAACTGACATTAAGCTTTTATTTTTTCTCCACTAAATTGTTGCCTTTTTCCAACAGGTGACGTTGTACAGAAAATTAAAAGAAAAAGCAAACAGGGCTCCCTCCATCAGCAGTTTGTCCAACAAAGAAAACCAGGAGATCGATCCAGTCGAGTTGAAAAAGATAAAAAAAGTGCAGGTAAGTAATTATTTTTTCAGATTTTATCTATCGTAAAAAATAATAAGTAACTTAAGTTTGCGTAAATACTTATTGAATCTTTCCGCAGCACTACTTATCTTTCTGTTTCTTCCAGTGGTTGAATTGTAGAGGATGTATTTATTTACTATATGAATTTTACTTGTGTTACAATGAAGTTGTTATACATTTAAAACTGCCCTTGTGTGCAGAGTTTCTTTCGGGGCTGGCTGTGTCGGCGACGTTGGAAACAGATTGTCGACGAGTACATCAAGAGTCCACACGCTGAAAACATGAGGAAGAGAAACAGGTGATTGAATATTACTCTATGTCCTTCTCTTGTTGTTAATTTACAAGTCTTTAAAATCAGTGATGAAATCATTATTCAAACAAATTAAGTACTTACTTATTACTTACTAAAGAGGATCTTCCCTCGGGACACAAGCTACCCTGGCCCACCTGGAGATCGCTTACCGCTCACGCTCCAATGTCGGCCGCTGCAAATTGAGTCTGCAGATATGGGGGTTCACAAATATGACAGGATACCAGTGCGGAGAGCCAGTACAAGCGATGCCTCACCAGCTGGAGTGTCCCTTGTGCCTTGCCTGTAGCAGGAGGGCCACGGCTGGTGCGATTTAGGAGGCAGCGTAATGGGCTTCAAAGGTTTAAAGTCTCATCTGCACGAAGAAGAAGAAGAGCTTACTAAGTTCTAGAATACCTACTTACTAATCAATTTATATCTCATTTTTATCAATAACAATTATTGCAGCGTTGTTTTCAAGATGATGGAAGCAGAAGAGGAATATCTAGAACAATTGGAAACTTTGGTAAGTGCAATTTTCAGATATGTTTACTTGAATGTCCTAGTATTATATATTATTTAAGTGTTTTAAACTGTTACACATTGCTGTCCCTGTAATGTTCGAAATAAAAGTTTAATTTTGTGTAATATATTTTATCTCACCACTACCACTATCAAATTCTATTTATGGCACTTACTAGGTACGTATATAATAATTGAAGAATGTTTTGGCGACTGTGAGAAAACAAACATGTAAACAATTACTCCAAGACCATTCAGTTCTGTTTTTGATTTTTGTTTATTTAATCCAATTAACGGAAGACAAAGTACTGGACATCCAGTTGCTAGGTGGGTCGACGATATCAAGAAAATAGCTGGGAACAACTGGATCGCGATGGCTCAGGAGAGATTTGTTGACGTAGACAGGGGGACGCTTATGCCCAGCAGTGGGCTATGAAAAGGTGATGATGATGATGATGAACCCAATTATAATTATTTAAGTTAAGATTTATCAAAAAAGGCAAACAGAAAGGCAATATATCTTTTTACGAAATTTCTAGAACATATTTTATTACGAAATTGTTCATGCAGAAGCTTTACTTAAACAATTTGATGGTAGAGACACCTAAGTAAAACGTTTTTTTAAGTACCTTTCGGTGTTCAGGTCAGTTGCTTCCTCCGGCCGTTCAAGATGGCGGCTAGCTCCAAAAAGCCGCCGGTCAGTCATGAAGACGTTAACTCCATTTTCCTGAACAGCGAAACTATGTTATTTCTTCATCAAATCTTCTTCAAGGGACTCATGTCCAGGATGGAGCTATGGCCTTCTGTAAAACTAGGTGAGTGTTGGAATAACTACTCGTTTTGTTAACACGAATAAACTACGTAACACAAATTGTCCTCTTACTATGACCAGGTCGGCTAAAAATTAATTGTCAATAGTTGAAAAATCTATGTTATATTATCCATACTTTAATATTATAAGTGCGAAAGTCTTTATGTCTGTCTGTTACGCTTTCACGGCCAAACCACTGAACGGATTTTGATGAAATTTCTATGTTTGACCCGGGAAAACATCTAGTATCTTATATAAAAGCCGCAATATCTTCAACCATGATTGGAATTTATAGTGTGGGCTCTGAAGTGTAAGCGCAAGATGTAAGTATCTTGGAAACACACTCAGATGAAAATAGATCTTGAAAGCATATAAATCGAGGGCTTCGATAAATTTAACCAAATAATCAGCAACAGCAGTCTTCTTGTGTAAGACTCAATTCTTTAAAATATTGAGACTTAAATTGAATTTCAGGATCTATGAACAATATACGTAAATGTATACAATAATCTGTGATTATAGAGTACTAGCTGTTTCTTGCAGCTCCGCCTGCGTCAAAAAGTAGCCTTTGTTTGACCCCGCATCTTCAACTATATTCATAGCAAATTTCATCAAAATCCGTGAAAGCGTAACAGACAGACAAACTGACGGACAGATAGACAGACAGACTTTCGCATTTATAATATTAGTATGGATATACAGTCTATTTGCAATATAAGTCTAAGAAAAGCGAAGTTTGCAATGTTCCCAAGACGATTATATCACGATATTGTACTGCCTACAGGAGATCTATTCAACATGTTGCTGCCGATGCTCACAATTTACCAGGAGTACGTGCGGAACCACCACTACTCACTGCAAGTTCTTACGGCGTGCAAGCAAAAACAACCGTTTGCACAACTTTTGGAAAGATCGGAGGCAAAGTCACAATGCCAAGGGAGACCGCTGGTCACGTTCTTGACATCTCCCATGCATCAGGTATGAATTATGCTTTCAACTCTTCCAAAAGTATATAAGCTTCGTAAAAACTCGCAGCTAAATAAGTGTTTGCTGGGACCCTGGGGCTCCATTATAGTTCGTTCGAAATTCGCATAACTTTTACCTTACTTAGTCTTGCTCACAGTAGTACCAAGTACAATTACGTGTTAAAAATGTAATAAATGGGTCCCAGAAAGTCATTATTTAAATCATAAACAAAATATTTGAAAACATTTCCTTCATTATTTTTCATACTTTTAAGACTTCGTGCTGAGAGAGAAAATTTTGTTTGTAATATATTATCATTATTATAAAAACACAAATAATCAACACACGAAACGTATGACAAAACAAAAGTACAATGGCGGACTTATCCCACTTAGGGATCTCTTACAGTCAACCAGCGAGTGACAGGAGAGTATATGCTTCTTATACGTACAAACATGAAAACTCAGTTGTCTACATTGGTATCACTCTCTACGCTCGTGATCCAATATATTGTGATAATTCGTGATTAAAAGTCATCATCATCATAAATCTAGGAGCTCGCTCTTGCCGGCGGAGCTTCGCTTACATACAAAACAAAAGAGTGGGCGACACAGTGGTCCACTGCAGTCCTAACGGAATATCATCGCTGCATGTAATAATAATTCTGAGTTAGGACCTTCTTTGAGAACAGTGTTTCCAAATGTTTTTTTTAATGTTATAAAACATTGTCTTTCTTTCTTCTCTTTCTTCCACCAGATACCCCGGTACATCATCACACTGCACGAGCTACTGGCGCACACTCCATACGAGCACGTGGACCGAGAAAGTCTCAAACAGGCACGAGCACAACTAGAGGATCTCTCGCGGCAAATGCATGACGAGGTTACCAAAACTTTACGTGAAAATCTTATTATTTTCTGACACGTTATGTGACTTTAAAAATATTGGAATGAATAAATGATTTCGAATTTAATCTGAGTAAAAGTGGGTCGATTGGATTCGAATGCACTTGTAGTTTATTTGTTCATCTGTATTCTGTAACAAGCATTTTTTTAGTCATTCATTCAATATTAATTAGAAACAGAAAACTAAGTATGTTACTATGATAGTGGGTTTCATTTCAATTTCATTAATATCAGATATTTAACGTCATAGCATTTTTTTCATTTCATGCCAGGCCCTTTGTCTCACATTAAACTGAGTTTGAAAATCACCTACTACCAGTCAAAAGTATTATGAAATTTAGATTTTAGTTTGTCTCAGTCATTTTATAATTCTTTCAGGTCAGCGAAACTGAAAATTTACGAAAAAACTTGTATGTGGAACGCTTGATCGTTGAAGGTTGCGACATTTTGCTAGATGTGAACCAAGTCTTCATACGGCAAGGTAATATATATTTTCGTGTAAATTTATTTCTATTGTTTGTTTCTGGGCTACTTAAACTGCTAGTAACAATACACATTTAATTAAGATTTACTAACATATTGTAATGAGTCTTGGATACTTGTTCAAAGGAAATAAATTATTATTATTAATACTGACAACGCATATGTATTCAGATTACAGGTGTTTGAGCATAGATCTAGAAGCATTTTAAGAAACCTGTAAGTGTTGCCAAAATGAGTCATTAGATCTTGTTCCTGTAAAAAGTTATTAGATCTGATGAGAGTCAACATTTAACTCTTCATGCTCTAATTTACAAATCCTAGCGTCAGTAACGTAGAGTTAGTCCTAAATCCTAGTCAAAATTTGTAGTGTAAAACAATTCTAGTCAAAATTTATAATGAAAAAAGATGTAAATTTTCACACTTCATATACAGAATGACTTTTTAAACACCGGCGAAATATTACTAATAGCCGTATTCATAAACGTGTCTTAAATTTTAAGACATGCTTAAACTAGTACATAATGTATTCATAAACCTATCTTAAGCTTAATCGCCTTCTTAGACGGTTTCAACGGTGCAAATTAAGCAGCCTGGCACCCAGGTTTAACAGCCGTAACGTGTCTTAAATTTTAAGAACTGCTTACAATACAATACAATACAATACAATACAATACAATACAAACACTCTTTATTGCACAACAAGGATGCATTGTTAAATACAAGCAATTACAAGAAAAATAACCTTGCGCAAAGGCTTAAACTAGTGTTTAATGAAATATGTATCCATAAACATGTCTTAAGCTTAATCATCTTCTCAGATAGTCTCTTATAAGCTGTCAAATTAAGCAGCCTGACACACCGGTTTAAATGTTACGCAACAAGATGGCGGACATAATCAACAGAAATCACAGTTGATCTCACAGCACGACATGATCGCGTCGGGGTTGGCGCCATTTTTTTATTACTCATTCACTCGACATTCCTATTTTAACCGACTTCAAAAATGGATGTTCTTTGTTGGTGTGTATGGATTCTTTTTATGTATGTTCTCCGATTTCTTCGCCAGTTGTGGACCGATTTTCACAATTCTTTTTTATTTAAAATGTACTCCCGAGGTGGTCTCATTGTCACCAAGTGGATCTGAAGATGGGATCCCAGGGAAATCGAGGGCAAATCTCTAATTTTTAGGCACATATTTCATATATTTTCTGTTGCTAGTCAAGTCTTTACGTCCAGTAGACACCATATTATGTAGATGAGCTGATGATGGAAGGTATAAACTCTTTAACGGCAAGGAGCTGGATCGACTTCGAAATAATTGTTTGCGTTTCATTTTCGGGCTTCGCAAGTACGACCACGTGTGACCTTATCGCTCTCAGCTACATTGGCTGCCAATTCGTCATCGTCGCAATCTTCATCTTTTAACTACCCTTTTCTCTATTCTCTTCCTTCCTATGCCCCCTCATATCTTAAGTCAACTTTTCTATATCTTAGTGATTCTCATGGCAGAGAGCTTCGTTCGTCTAATAATCTCCGACTTCGTACGCCGATTTTTCAGAGTGGGTTTTATAAGCATTATTTTAACGTACAAGCGGTACTCCTTTGGAATGCCCTGCCTGTTGAAATCCGTAATGCGCAAACCCGGATGGCTTTTAAGAATAAAGTACGAGATCATTTCTCCACAGTTTGTCAGACGATTAGTAATTGTATATGTAGTTTATGTATTGTTTATATTAGTATACAATAATATTATGTATTATTTGTAAGTAGTTCATGCGTAATATTTCTTATGGATCTCCATTACAGCTTGTTATTTTACATTGTCTTACCGCTTAACTTTCTCAGCATCGCCCATTTGGTTGACTGGTAGATGAAGCCTCAGGCTTTAAGTCCGCCATTTACAATTATTTATTTATTTATTTAAACTTTATTGCACAATACAAAAATTTGTACAAATGGTGGACTTAATGCCAAGTGGCATTCTCTACCAGTCAACCATGGGACCAAACAGAGAAAGAAAAGTTGGCGATAAAGACGAAATCACGAACACACAAGAAAGATAAAATATATACAAAAGAAAAGTAATAATACATAAGATAATTATGTAATAAAGTTAAATAAATAAAATAAATAAGGAGAAGGAGGATAATTTTTTGTATCTTCATCTGATTATTAAGATAATTATTCGGTTCAAAAAGAAACTTCCTCGATGATCCAGACGATCTTAACCGGTCCTGATGATGATGGGTTATCGATTTTTTTTTTTCATATTTTACTACTATTTGGGTATTTATGTATACTGATTCCATGGTCCAGTAGACACGGCGTTTGCTTTAGACCTTTAGGAAGTCGTGGGTTCGATTCCCATGCGAAGCATACTTTGTTTAGTACTGTCCAGTTTAGTTAGGATATTGCATACCCGAATGTTTATTATGAAAAATATGAAATACTTACTACCAAAATTGGAAAATATTATTTATTATTAGCTATTGGATTTTTTTTAATAATGCTTAAGCAAGGGTGCCAGTCTGGTTTATAAATAACAAGAAACTTAAGCATTTCTTTACGCTTAAAACGTTTCTTGGCTAAATAATTATTATAGTGCTTATAGTGCTTAAGACATTTTTATAACTACTGCTGTAAATGTTAAGAAACAAGATGGCCGACGGAATCACCAGAAATCACAGCTGATCTCACAGCAAGACAGGGTCGCTTACATAATCAAGGGCGCAAGTCAGGTATATGAATAACAAAAACTTAAGCATTTCATTACCTTCTAACGCCCAGGCTATTTTTACAAAACATTAGCTTGCAGCCAGAATGGTTGGCTTTTAAAGATTCACATAGTGCGGTCCGAAAGCGATGAAAATTAAAAAAGTGTCTTATGATCTCTGTATGAGCGTTGGATTTTCTGCATGTAAATATATGTCAGTGGAAGGTGTTTGTGACACTAAATAACCCCAAATTTGTTATCCTTTATTTAGGCATATGGGCTTCAATATATACAAAACCCGGTTTTTGCAAAATTCGTATTTTTAAGTTATTAAGTAACGGTAGACAATACGGGGCTTATTTTATATTACAAAAAACAATGAACATAGATATTTGGAATAATACACGCCTTCCAAAATTTTAATGACCAAAAGATATCTAACACTAACAATATGAGAAGAAAGTATCAATTTTTGAACAGAATGATCATTATTTCTGTACAAATTATTTTTAAAAGCTCGTTTATCATATGTTTCAAGATTTCTATCAGTAGAAATCCACGTCCAACAAAGAACAGAAGCATAAATTGCCAAGTTTCTTAATTGGGACCTAAAAACACTATAGCAACCCCATATTTTAAAATCAAAATGATATGCTGACTGATCTAATAGTTCTATAGCTTCTTCGATTTGCTCATCTCGCATTGGGTTACCTGAAAAGGATAGGTACTAATAATATATATCTGCACGGACTAAATAATGGACTTAACATTATGAAGGAGAAAACTGTCAAAATCATAATTTGCAAAAACAAATTCTATTGATTAGTGGTTGATTCTCTGATACCTTTTAAAATATAAGAATATGTAAATACTCTTATTACCTTCTAAAGGTGACCGGATTTTACGAGGTTAAGGCTTAAAACGTTGCTTGGTTAAATAATGCTTAAGTTGGTACTTAAGCAACAACCATATAGACACGAATCAGTTTTTTCTCAATTTTCTCTTATTTTTAGGGCGGAACCCTAAAAATACCCTAATGACAAAAAGGGAACCCATAAAGGATCACTCGCTTGTCCGTCTGTCTGTTTGTCAACAATATCTTTTTATTTAAAAGTTTCACGTACTAAACACTACAGCCGTATTCATAAAACATCCTTAATAAATAATCCATACTATAATATTATAAGTGCGAAAGTCTGTCTCTTACGCTTTCACGGCCAAACAACTAATTTCGACGAAATTTCTGGTCAAACATGGGCTACTTTTTGACGCAAGCGGAGCTGCGGGAAGTAGCTAGTTCTGTTTAAAAACTTTTTTTTTCAACAATAAATTATTTCCGAATTAGACGTTCCACCCTTTCCACAGGCAACCTCTCCCAAGTAATAAAGAAAGGGCGGCGAGTGTACCTCCAACCTCGTCAAGTGTTCCTGTTCAGCAAACACCTACTGCTCGCCACCCGAGCGCCCGGCGGCCGCCTGCACCTGCCGCCGTCCGCGAGGCTGCCACTGCACGACGCCTTGTTGATAGAAGACCCGGCCGAACAGAATGAGGGTATTATAAGTCATCATCATCATTACAGCTGCACTCAGTCCGCTGCTGGATATAGGCCTCTCCTAATGATTTCCGAAATTACCGGTTCGCAACAGCCTGCATCCAGCGTCGGCCTGCGGCCTTTTTTCAGGTCATCTAACCTTCTGGTCGGTGGATGTCAAACGCTGCGCTTGCAGGTTCGTGGTCGCCATTCGAGAACCTTTCTGTCCCATCGGCCATCGGTTCTCCGCGCTATGTGCTCCGCCCACTGCCACTTCAATGAACTAATCCGCTGGACTATATCGGCGACTTTTGTTCTCCTACGGATCTCCTCATTTCTGATTCGATTCCGTAGGGAAATACCGAGCATCGCCCTCTCCATGGCTTTTTGGGCGACCTTGAGCTTTCTTAAGAGGCCCATAGTCTGTTCACTGACTCATGTCTTCACTAGTAACACACACTGTTCAAAGTCTATATATATCTGTATAGTCGCCGAAAGACCTCGACTTTGAAGCTGGAGTTGCCAACCTGGATTAGCTGACCCTAGTAGACATAATGGTCTATGGTGATGGCGCGTGTATTATAAGTAGTTTTCTTATTTATTTAATTATAGGCAAGCAGGTGTTACAGCTTATGCGTGTGTAGTCATTTCACAGATCGTTACTAAGAAAGCGACTTTGATGTTTTCTCTCATCTGACTCCAGCAGATCATACTGCACAAAAACAGTCAGTCTACTTTTGGTACCTATTCAATATGTACTTATTCATTACTAATACCTATTAGTATTGCTATTTGTTAATAATCTAGAGATCAAACGATGTTGTAAAGTTGTTGTCGATTAGGTGCGACACGTAGAAAGTTGATATTTTTATATTGATCTGTAGTATTTTATCTACCACCAGCTATTATTTCCTTTTTAGATGGAAATGAGAACCCTACTGGTAATGTGTACCAAGGAACAGATTTCCAAATCATCATAGAAGTCAACGGAGAGAAAATATGTACACACCTAGGTAAGTGATGCATCAATCAATTCATATCGTGGTTTAGAAGGTCAAATATTCACACTCACACCCTGGTTTCGCTGGTGTTATCCTAATCCCGCGCTACTGGCGAGACGCCCACAGAAATAAGAACATATAGAAGTGTCATTAGCGGGCCAGTTAACTTTGACATACACTACGGCACTTCTACCGATTCTTATTTCTGTGGGCGTCCTGCCACGCGAGCGGGATTCGCGTCCGTATGAAAGGTCCTTTAGAGTTGTTTTTAATCAGCCGCTCGACTTTAGGCGTGATTCTTTAAACGAACAACAGATTACTAGACTAGTTTTAAAACTAATTTGATACATGAACTAGCACGTCTGATATAGTAGTATCCTTGATATAGATATAGATGTAGTTATCACTTTTTCTATACAAATTGTGGTTCCTAACTAGATTCGACTCGCCATGAAGAAGAAGGTAAAACTAATCGATAATGAATGAACCAACTGTTGGTTGTCTGGTAGAAAAAGCCCACGTCTTTAAGTTCGCCATTTATCATAATCATAGAGCGTTATCCGCGTTGCATTCTGCGCTGCTTGCTTCGGAGCCCAGGGTCCGCTTTCCCGCATTTACATGCTTTGTAAGAAAGTTTATATAAAAAAATGCATTGAGAATTAAACTTTTTACTATGTGTTCGGTTACGTTGGTCTTTGGATGCAATACAATAGTAATAAGTACAATAATATTACTATTATTACTAGTACTTTTTATGAGCTCATGAACATTAACTCAAAGCTCGTACCGAACAAATACAGTTTATTGCACCAAAATTAAAATTTACAAAAAAAAAAAATCAAATATATCCACATAAAAATTGAGAAACAAAGGCGGACATATCGCTAGAGCGATCTCTTCCAGTCAAACCTTAGGGTGGAAGGAAAAACGTTGAACAAGGCGATGGCCTTATAAATATTTTCACTCCTTCAAACAGTGGCAGCAACACTCGTAGAAAAAGCCGAATGGACGAGCGAGCTCGCCCAATGCATGGAGAGCGCGGCGCTAACGGAAATGCTGCGAGCGTGCGGCTCTCAGAACACGGAGTCTACCGGACTGCCCGCCTGCCGTTCAGACAAGACGCTGTATAAGGACGAGACCGACATTCGGTTCAGCAGAACCCTCAATTCGTGCAAGGTTCCGCAGATTAGGTCTGCTACTCCGGAGCGGCTGCTACAGAGGCTTACAGGTCAGTTTGACTTGTTACTCGCTTCTGTTTTTGTGTTTTAGTGTAGGTTGCCTGTGATAGATTAAAGGATATATAGAGATATCAAATTAGTCAGGATGAATGGAAAAAAGATAATATTTTTGTCTAGAAATAAATTATAGAAACTATTTAGTTATCATTCCACAAACAGATTAGAATAAACAATTATTGTACTCTACCCTCATTAAATAAAATCGTATGTATTTTCATCTACTAAATTATAGCTAATCCATGATTTATATAACTGTTTGTGAAATAAGACAGTTAGGGAAGGATAGGAAAATAATAAGACCAAAATCTTTTTTAGAAAACTCCGTACAACATTCAAGTTACAATAATTCACATCACTTCAATTGTAAAACACGGTACAACTATCAAAGTTATCACTATCAAGTAAAATAAATATCAGTAGAAAGCGTAACACATATTTAATCAATGAGAATAAGTACAAAATACTTATCTTAATATCCTTCTTTGTGGAAGGACAAATTATGGTGACGTAACATTCGCCACTCAGTCGTCAGAATGGATGTTATCAAATAAATATATTTGTAACAAATACTAATTATGTTCTCTCCAGACTGCTTAGCCGAATAAGAATAAGAGCCTCAACGAAAAATTTAATTTTATATTAATGTAGGTTTGCAGATACCTACTCCCACTCAACCAAGATTCAGCCAATTACCGACAACTTATTTTTACATGTCATCAAATCATTGGCTTTTAATTTTAATAGTTCAAGAAATTAACAATTTTATACAATTAGACTTTAACTAAAAATCATTTCAACATTTTAGACTTTGAATGCATTTGTTAAAAGTACCTACTATTATATTTCATTATTATTCTAACACCTGCATATTTACTACTACTCCGCTGATCTTAGGAGCGGTAACACGGGCAATTTTTAGCCAACACGTTTTAACGATATTCTTGCTCTTTAAATATTAACTAATCGATTCAAAGCGGCCAACATTAAGTGGCTGTCTTAATTGATATATTATTACAGTGACGTCTATCCCATTAAAATACTAAGACATTGTATTCACAGTGTTTCCTTATGTTTTTATTTTATTTTCACTCAAAACAGTTAAAGTTCAAACTCGACACTATTTTTCAACTAAGCAGACCTGTCTACCCTAGGCAAGAGTTCTGTGCTAGTCACTAATGTATTATCTTTTTTTACTGAGTATAAAAGTTCAAGGGGTGCCTTGAACTTTTATACTCAGTAAAAAAAGCTGCATAAATACCTTCATTTTAATTAATCAAAATTCCTGTAACAATATCGTATTAATTCAACAGACCTCCGTTTCCTATCTGTGGACTTCCTGAACACGTTCCTGCTGACGTACCGCGTGTTCACGGACGGCCTGACCGTGCTCGAGGCGCTGAAGCAGGTGTTCTACGAGCAGTCGCAGCAGGAGCTCGAGCTGGTGCCGCCGCCCGACGCCGCCAGGAAGACCAGCGCCGACAGCACAGTGTCTGGTAACCACAGCAGGCTGAACACGTTCCTGCTGACGTACCGCGTGTTCACGGACGGCCTGACCGTGCTCGAGGCGCTGAAGCAGGTGTTCTACGAGCAGTCGCAGCAGGAGCTCGAGCTGGTGCCGCCGCCCGACGCCGCCAGGAAGACCAGCGCCGACAGCACAGTGTCTGGTAACCACAGCAGGCTGAACACGTTCCTGCTGACGTACCGCGTGTTCACGGACGGCCTGACCGTGCTCGAGGCGCTGAAGCAGGTGTTCTACGAGCAGTCGCAGCAGGAGCTCGAGCTGGTGCCGCCGCCCGACGCCGCCAGGAAGACCAGCGCCGACAGCACAGTGTCTGGTAACCACAGCAGGCTGAACACGTTCCTGCTGACGTACCGCGTGTTCACGGACGGCCTGACCGTGCTCGAGGCGCTGAAGCAGGTGTTCTACGAGCAGTCGCAGCAGGAGCTCGAGCTGGTGCCGCCGCCCGACGCCGCCAGGAAGACCAGCGCCGACAGCACAGTGTCTGGTAACCACAGCAGGCTGAACACGTTCCTGCTGACGTACCGCGTGTTCACGGACGGCCTGACCGTGCTCGAGGCGCTGAAGCAGGTGTTCTACGAGCAGTCGCAGCAGGAGCTCGAGCTGGTGCCGCCGCCCGACGCCGCCAGGAAGACCAGCGCCGACAGCACAGTGTCTGGTAACCACAGCAGGCTGAACACGTTCCTGCTGACGTACCGCGTGTTCACGGACGGCCTGACCGTGCTCGAGGCGCTGAAGCAGGTGTTCTACGAGCAGTCGCAGCAGGAGCTCGAGCTGGTGCCGCCGCCCGACGCCGCCAGGAAGACCAGCGCCGACAGCACAGTGTCTGGTAACCACAGCAGGCTGAACACGTTCCTGCTGACGTACCGCGTGTTCACGGACGGCCTGACCGTGCTCGAGGCGCTGAAGCAGGTGTTCTACGAGCAGTCGCAGCAGGAGCTCGAGCTGGTGCCGCCGCCCGACGCCGCCAGGAAGACCAGCGCCGACAGCACAGTGTCTGGTAACCACAGCAGGCTGAACACGTTCCTGCTGACGTACCGCGTGTTCACGGACGGCCTGACCGTGCTCGAGGCGCTGAAGCAGGTGTTCTACGAGCAGTCGCAGCAGGAGCTCGAGCTGGTGCCGCCGCCCGACGCCGCCAGGAAGACCAGCGCCGACAGCACAGTGTCTGGTAACCACAGCAGGCTGAACACGTTCCTGCTGACGTACCGCGTGTTCACGGACGGCCTGACCGTGCTCGAGGCGCTGAAGCAGGTGTTCTACGAGCAGTCGCAGCAGGAGCTCGAGCTGGTGCCGCCGCCCGACGCCGCCAGGAAGACCAGCGCCGACAGCACAGTGTCTGGTAACCACAGCAGGCTGAACACGTTCCTGCTGACGTACCGCGTGTTCACGGACGGCCTGACCGTGCTCGAGGCGCTGAAGCAGGTGTTCTACGAGCAGTCGCAGCAGGAGCTCGAGCTGGTGCCGCCGCCCGACGCCGCCAGGAAGACCAGCGCCGACAGCACAGTGTCTGGTAACCACAGCAGGCTGAACACGTTCCTGCTGACGTACCGCGTGTTCACGGACGGCCTGACCGTGCTCGAGGCGCTGAAGCAGGTGTTCTACGAGCAGTCGCAGCAGGAGCTCGAGCTGGTGCCGCCGCCCGACGCCGCCAGGAAGACCAGCGCCGACAGCACAGTGTCTGGTAACCACAGCAGGCTGAACACGTTCCTGCTGACGTACCGCGTGTTCACGGACGGCCTGACCGTGCTCGAGGCGCTGAAGCAGGTGTTCTACGAGCAGTCGCAGCAGGAGCTCGAGCTGGTGCCGCCGCCCGACGCCGCCAGGAAGACCAGCGCCGACAGCACAGTGTCTGGTAACCACAGCAGGCTGAACACGTTCCTGCTGACGTACCGCGTGTTCACGGACGGCCTGACCGTGCTCGAGGCGCTGAAGCAGGTGTTCTACGAGCAGTCGCAGCAGGAGCTCGAGCTGGTGCCGCCGCCCGACGCCGCCAGGAAGACCAGCGCCGACAGCACAGTGTCTGGTAACCACAGCAGGCTGAACACGTTCCTGCTGACGTACCGCGTGTTCACGGACGGCCTGACCGTGCTCGAGGCGCTGAAGCAGGTGTTCTACGAGCAGTCGCAGCAGGAGCTCGAGCTGGTGCCGCCGCCCGACGCCGCCAGGAAGACCAGCGCCGACAGCACAGTGTCTGGTAACCACAGCAGGCTGAACACGTTCCTGCTGACGTACCGCGTGTTCACGGACGGCCTGACCGTGCTCGAGGCGCTGAAGCAGGTGTTCTACGAGCAGTCGCAGCAGGAGCTCGAGCTGGTGCCGCCGCCCGACGCCGCCAGGAAGACCAGCGCCGACAGCACAGTGTCTGGTAACCACAGCAGGCTGAACACGTTCCTGCTGACGTACCGCGTGTTCACGGACGGCCTGACCGTGCTCGAGGCGCTGAAGCAGGTGTTCTACGAGCAGTCGCAGCAGGAGCTCGAGCTGGTGCCGCCGCCCGACGCCGCCAGGAAGACCAGCGCCGACAGCACAGTGTCTGGTAACCACAGCAGGCTGAACACGTTCCTGCAGACGTACCGCGTGTTCACGTGTGCCTTCTCGAACACGGATACATCTTTATTACAGAAGATCGGGTGATTTATACCTGCAATGTCCTAATCATACCTACTTGAAACAAATAAACAAAGTATGCTCTGGGTATAGTATAGTAGACTGACCACAGAGGCGGTTAGTCAGAAATTAGAAATGACAGTCACGCATAACCTAATTGCCGTACTGGTCTTGGACGCAACCAGCGCGTTCAAAGTAGAACACTTTGGATCAAATTTAGTCTGCGTTACGATTATTGTCAACTGTTTGTATCGTAGCTGTGAATCGACGAATTAGCGACGTGCATTCTTGATAATTATTTTGATGGCACATCATTTCGTTTACTTTACTATTTAGATTTCTGTACTTCTGCTGACTTTCAGACCAATTCAAAAATTAGAAGAAAATGCCTACTTTATTACCTGCGTTTTTTACAAATAACTACTCTTTCAAAGTAGTTTTCCTCCAAGCCCTACAACACAGAAATAAGAAGAAACACAAAGGTTAAAGATAAAAACCTTGTAGCGGAAATAGGTAGGCCGCGTAGATAGGAGTGAAGATGAAAACTGAACCTTATTATTATCAAATTTTACAGGCTACGGTTCGGAGAACAGTGACCGCGAGTACCAACACCGATATTCAGAATCAAAGCCTCCGAAGAAATGTGAGTATAATTTGTACTTACTCTGGCCGCCTCCCAAATGCATTTACTCTATATTATTATCAAAGACGAGAGGCGGTTCTGAATAAAGCTGATACCGTGATTTAACGAAGAAATCATTATCATTGCAAAAATGTTTCTTGTGCCTCCATATACGTAGAGTAAATAACACCATTGGAATATAAATTATCATGTTTAAAAGCAAATAAAGTTCTTGTATCTTGTAACAAGAATCTAAAGTCCAATGGCAGGGTTGCAATGTAGAGAGGTGATGGTGGCGAACAAATAAGACTACCGCACCTGATCAACAAACTTAAACGGATAATATAGGCTACTTAGTACATATTTCAATAAATTTAATGAAAAATATAAGTTAATTATATCTTAAATGTTATTTTTAGACGAGGAAGACGAGAAGCTCGCCATAAGAACAACACAGTTGAGCGAACTATCGCGAAGAGCCTCGCTTTTCATTCAGGTGAATAAATCACGTATGATACTGAAGAAAAGTTTTGAAAAATATTACTTTATTTCATCTCTTATTTTATCTTATACCTCTAATACAATCGGAATAATAATAATTGTATACTACCACGATATAACAATTAATTATAGGTAATGTTTCTTAGCGTTTTTGGCAGTATTTTCTTACAAATCCATACTTACATACTAATATTATAAATGCGAAAGTCTGTCTGTCTGTCTGTCTTTCTGTCTGTTTGTCTGTCTGTTACGCTTTCACGGCCAAACCGCTGAACGGATTTTAATGAAATTTGGTATGAATATAGTTGAAAACCCGGGGTCAAACATAGGGTACTTTTTGACGCAGGCGGAGCTGCGGGAAACAGCTAGTAGACAATAAATTAAAATCAGCATTAAATTAACTCAGGCGATTCCCCAAAAATTCCGTTATACATACATTTACTAATCATTGCATTTGAAATTGAGTTTCGTTTTCCGTTTATTCTGATTGTTTAATTAAATACCTACTTATTGAAAACTGAAGTAGTAATTTTTAACCTACGCTTTCCGAAGTCTGATGAAGACAACAGCTATTTGACGATACCGAAGATTATGGCGACGTCATCCAGTAACGAAACGCTCAAAGGTAACTATCATACGTTCAGAAACTTTCATTGATAATATTTTTTTCGAAGAATGATCTTAAGATACCTTGAACATAGTGACAGATGAAAATAATCAGTTAAAATAGATATTTCATATTTTTATGTCATTATCAACATCGCATGTCGGTCGACTGCATTGAGAAAGGAACGTCTATCGGTTTCTATGCTCTTTGGTCGACTGGTACAAAGTAATTAGCAACAACCAACAACATACAATAAAATGTTATTGGCTGATGCTTAATGATTTTTTCATATATGTTCAACGCGCCTATAACTAATACAAATAATTTATTTCCCCAAAAAGGTACATTACCATCATCTCCTGGAGCTATAAGCTCAGTAACTCTAGTCGGTAGTCCAAAGAAGGCCAGCCCAGTAGACAATTTACAAGAAAAAGTTAATGCAGACCAAGGCGAAGAGAAAAAGAGACAAAAAGAAGAGCCGAAAGTTAAACTCTTGAAAGATGAAAGCATTGAGTTGATAGATCACAGTGATGAAGAACCCGAAAAAAATGAGGAAGAGGAGAAAGAGCCGGACGTACCCTTCACTATAAAGTACAAAATTACCGATAATTTTAAGATTTCTCAAAGATTCACGCAGGTCTCTGAGGTAAGAAGTTTCTTCTTCCGTAACATAATACCTAAGTCCTAGAAAGTCCGGGCAAGGTGAGTTTCTACTGACGCGGAGCTGAAAGGAACGGAGAGAAACGGATTGGGAATTGACCAATCACCATGCTCAAAATCTCTATTTACGAAACATTTAAAACGTATGTGGCTCTCATCCTTATTTATTATATTGGATTGTTTAAGTATCTAATGAAGAAAAGTGGGGACGTCTTGCTATCTCTTATAAACGCACGAAACCTTGTAACAGTAACGTCACTCACTCCACCCCTATGTGTTCTTTTTTTTGGTTTTTGCCAGTTTCTCCTTCCACCGAATTTCAAATGCATAAAACTTATTTATTTTTTAAACGGAGTAAAAAAAACTTCTGTTTTCGATTTACTTCCATACTAATATTATAAATGCGAAAGTCTGTCTGTCTGTCTGCCTGTTACGCTTTCACGGCCAAACCGCTGAACTGATTTTGATAAAATTTGTTATGAATAAAGTTGAAGACTCGGGGTCAAACATAGGCTTTTGTTTGTCGCAGGCGGAGCTGTGGTAAAAAGCTAGTGTGAACTATAAAAAGGAGTTGAAAAGGCTATTAGATTTTGTTGGAGCTTGTAGTTGTATAAGATGCGTACGTCGAGGAGAGTTTGAGATAGTTATGTTGTGAGAGGTTCTTGAGGTTTGTAGTTCTGGAGGTTTAGTTAAACGCACAGTTAAATAAGTTAAAGTTTATTACAGTTAAGTTAAAGATAAATACAAGTAAAAGTTAAAAAGCTAATTAGTTAAGTTATGAATGAGAAAAAATAAGTAAATAAATAAGTAATAAACGCGATAAAACCGTATTAAAATAGTTTAATTTAATGAATAACAATCGCGAAAACATAAGAAATCATTATGAATGAGAAGTTAAAAAGAAGTGACTAAATTAATACAAAATAATTGTTTATATTACGCGGCGCAGCTGACGTAAAGTGTCGCGTTAGCAAAAACCTACATTGTCTTTGACCGGACAGATTTTGTTTCAGTATAAATGGTATAAAATGTTTGCAGCGAATGTCAGAGTCGCCCAGACGTTTGAAGCCATCGACAGCGGCGGCGACGGAAGCTCGGCGCCGCTCGGACAGCGCGCGCGCCACCGCCGTCTCCGCCGCCGCCTCCGCCGCCGCCGCCGCCGCCGACGAACCGAGGCGCGCTTCCGACTCGCGCTGCACGCATCGGAGGTCTGTCAGGTTCGTAACACAGTCTAAATCTATCGGTCTACATTTATAAATGACTAGCTGTGTTCGGTGTAACCGAACACCTGTGACGTCGGCCGTCCGGCCGCCGCCGCCACTATTGCTTAATTTTATAATTACAAGTTAGTGCACATTTCAAACGCCACGGTACGGGTGCATTCTAACATTTTATTACATATTATTATTGTGACGTGGAAATAAAGTGAAGTGATTTTACAACTGGCTTTCCTCTCAACATCCACAAACACCACACTCCCCAAACATTGGTCCTTCGACGGTTTTTGAGGTGTTTAGGTAAGTTTTTGTGTGTTAGCAATCGGTTCGTTGGCCTCTCACAAGCGGGTCTCACCAGCGAATTGAGAAGGTGCTTAAATCACACTAGGACTTGCCATCTACTTCAACAGAACTAGCGCAACATAGGGTAGTGTGGACTATCAACATTTATAACACTAACATTTAACATACTAATCAACATTCAACAACATGAACACAATGGAAAATCTTTTGCTATCTCAAGCGGAGATTATTTCGGCTATCGAAAAACTTTTAACAAACTTCAAGAAAGAAGGTTACGAACGCAGATACACGAATGCAGGAAGAAAACTTGAGGAATTGAAGTCACTTTTTATTGATTTTCAATATAACCATACTCGTTTGTGTCAATATGGAGACCAGACGCACGAGTACTTTTCAGGAAAACATTTTGATTCGACTAAACAATTTTACAACGAGGCAGTGGCGTTTATTCATAAACATTTGAAGCATGAAGAAGTAGAAGAAGACAAGGAAATTCCTCAAACACCCAAACCCATTCCAGAAATACCTGGAACCAGCAAACAACAAACATCGCTTAATACTCAACAAACAGAAGAGATTAGGACAACATTATCTAACAGTTTAGATGAAAAGTTACGGAGACAAGCGGCTAACTACAAAGCATTTCAACGTACTATTTCTAACATCAAGATTGATACAATAACAGAACGGTGGGAGTTCGAGGATACACTAAAGAAATTGGACTCACGGTGGACAACAATTGACACCCTTCATTGGGAAATAGAGAGTGAATTAAACGGAAAAAACACAGGAGAATTGGAGTCTTTGTTTAATACCTACGAAGTACAATACAATGATCTTAAGAAAAATATTTACATGCGAATGTCGTCGGAGAAACATAGAGAAAAAATAACCCCTCAACTTGACGTGCCTACATTTTATGGTAATTACAACCAATGGGTTTCATTTAAAGATCTATTTTGTGAAGCCATACACAACAATTCATCACTATCCAAAGCTCAGAAGATGCAGTTTCTAAAATCTAAGGTACGTGGGGAAGCTGAACGCTTAATACACCATTTAAGTATAAGCTCTGACAATTACTCGGTGTGTTGGGAAATACTCAATCACCGCTATAACAATAAAAAGTTAATTTTCACTTCGCACATTAACATTCTTTTGGATTTGCCAACAATGAAACAACAATCACTAGTTATAATAAAACGTATGCATGACGTTACGATCGAATGTCTTAATGCAATCAAAAACCTGAAAGTAGACACCAGTACCTGGGATCCATTGATTGTTCATATTTTAGATCAAAAATTAGACTCTCTGAGTCATTCCGAATACATTGACTCCTTAAAAGATCGTCGTGAACTACCTGTTCTAAAGGATTTTCTTGATTTTTTGGAGGGAAAATTCACAGCTTTAGAATCTTCACGTCGTAAAAATGACAACAACCAACATGCTAAACCCCAACATAACCAACAACAACAACAGGCCTCAACTTCATACGGAAGATTACCTTACAATAATTCTAACAATACCTGGAACAAAGGGAATAAGTCAATAACAAAAACATACAACACTATTTCAATTATTTGTCCATTATGTGACAATAACCACGGATTATATAACTGCAAAAAATTCCTGGAACTATCAAATGAACAGAAACTTAAAACCGCTCGTGAATTAAAAGTGTGTATTAATTGTTTATTTACCCATCGAGGCAACGAATGTAATTCGAACAAAACATGTAGACAATGTACGAAAAAACATAACACTCTTTTACATGACGCATTGAGTAAACCTATGCCGAACAAGTCTAGTTTGACTACTATTCAACTAGACAACAACATAAACAACAACTCTCACGTGTCTCAATTGGGAGAACAAAACCAACCTATCGAGGTTTTGTTGTCAACTGCTCTTATAAGAGTAAAAGCTGCTGATGGTACTCTTCACATCTTGAGATGCCTGGTGGATGCTGGCAGTCAAGTCTCGCTGACGACGCACAAAATTGCGCAGTTACTAAACCTTAAGAGACAGAGATGTAAAGGGACAGTTTTTGGAGTAGGAGAAAAAGAAAACAGCGGAAAAGGAATGATAACTATTGAATGCAGCTCTTTACACAGCGAGTTTAAATTTCAAACAGAAGTCATAATTATGAATAACTTAATTGGATGCCTACCTAACAAAACATTTAAAAAGCCCGACTGGCCTTTTATTGAAAACATATCTTTGGCGGACCCTGAATTTTACGTCAGTCGTCCCGTTGACATACTATTTGGAGCAGATGTTTACTCATTTATTTTACAAAGCGGTATAATCAAAGGAGAGGACTTGAGTCATCCTATCGCGCAACAAACAAAACTTGGATGGTTATTATGTGGAGGAGCTAAAACATACAGATGCAACGTATTACTACACAACATAGATGAAATAAAGAAATTTTGGGAGGTCGAAGAAGTAAACGAAGAATCTAATTTATCAGTTGAAGATCAGAAATGCATCGATTTTTATACTGAAACAACAAAAAGATTGGAAGATGGACGTTATGAAGTAAGATTACCGGTAAAAAAGGAGATTTATGACAAACTA
Source organism: Euzophera pinguis (assembly GCA_947363495.1). NCBI lineage: Eukaryota > Metazoa > Arthropoda > Insecta > Lepidoptera > Pyralidae > Euzophera > Euzophera pinguis. The sequence continues at coordinate 4,948,120 of OX376168.1, forward strand.
GGATCGTCAAAACAATCAGCATTGGCCCAATTTCGGAGTTTGGAGAAAAAGTTTTATAGACAACCTAAATTAGAAAGCGACTATAAGGCGTTTATGAATGAATACGAAACAATGGGACATATGATACCTTCGCGCAGTGAATCAACAAATGAATATTATTTGCCACACCACGGAGTAGAGAATTTGAACTCTTTAACATGTAAATATAGAGTCGTTTACAATGCGTCACATAAAACATCTTCAGGATATAGTCTCAATGACCTTATGTACACAGGGCCTAACTTACAAACAGATATTCAAAAACTATTATTGGCTTGGAGACAGTACCAATTCGGATTTGTTGCAGATATTTCGAAAATGTTCAGGATGGTTTTAGTTAACAAAGAAGATCAAAGGTTTCAAAAAATATTTTGGAGGGACCGCACTGACAAACCTATCGAAACGTATGCTCTTACAACTGTTACATATGGAACACGACCAGCCCCGTTTCTCTGTATGATGACGTTAAGAAGGCTGGCAGCAGACGAACGACACAACTACCCAGAAGCAGCAGAGATAGTAGAAAAGGCTTTTTACATGGACGATTTGGTCTACGGGTCGGAAACAATTGAATCTGGACAAAAACTTATAACTGATCTTATTTCTTTGATGAAATCTGGAGGTTTTCATTTAAGGAAGTGGTCGTCGAACGAAAAGAAGATACTAGAAAAAATAGAAACACAATTTAGCAAGTCTGAAGATAACATTTTTACTTTTAAAACGGACACTGTGTCAAAAACATTAGGCTTATGCTGGAATTCATCTCAAGATGATTTTATATTTCAGTACCAACCTTCGCAATTACCATCAAGAATAACAAAAAGAGTTCTTCTGTCAGAGATATCGAAACATTACGATCCACTCGGATTTACGGCCCCATTGTTAACAAAATTGAAGATACTTTTTCAAAAACTTTGGAATTATAACCTAAAATGGGATGATGAAATACCTAACGATTTACATAGAGAATGGACGAAGATTATGAATGATTTCCCAAACATTAACCACTACAAGGTGCCGAGATGGATTCGGTGCTGTAAACAAGACGTCGTAGAACTTCATGGATTTTGTGACGCTTCCATTGAAGCCTATGCCTGCGTCGTCTATGCAAGAATACAAGGTCAAACAAGATTAACATTGATTGCGGCGAAAACTAAACTTGTGCCTCACAAAAGAGCCATAACATTACCCCGATTGGAATTGCTAGGTGCACACTTATTGTCAAAACTGATAAACAAAATTAAACAAGCCCTATCTCAACATCAAACTCAATTGTACGGATGGACGGATTCGATGGTGGTCCTGGGTTGGCTTCAGGGTGAACCTAGTCGGTGGAAAGCATTCGTATCAAACAGAGTAAACAAAACAATTGACGTCATGCCGAGTGAGTGCTGGCGTTATGTGAAGTCGGAGGATAACCCTGCTGACGCGGCAAGCAGAGGCTTATACCCTCAACAACTAAAAGAAAACAAGATGTGGTTTGATGGACCACAGTGGCTAACAACATTTGATGGAAAACAACAACCAGGCAAATATACAACATGCGAAGAAACGAGATCAAAACAGTCTAACATTATCATACAACACCGAAGTCATTTAATTGATAACTTATTAAATAAATACAGTACCTTTAATAAGACAGTACGAATTATGGCTTGGTTACTAAGGACATTTGCACCGATGCGAAAACAATTGCCGTCATATCTCACATTACAAGAACTCGCTGCCGCAAAAATGCTGATTGTTAAACACGTACAACACATGGAATTTGGAACGGAAATAGACAGCCTTACGAAATATAACAAAATTGATCGAAAAAGTAAATTATTAAGTCTCAATCCAATTATTGACAAATTTGGATTGTTACGTGTAGGTGGAAGATTACAAAATAGCAGTTTGAACATGGAAGTACAACATCCGAAGATCATCCCTCGGAATAGCAAACTAACCGAACTTTTGATAAATGAAGCACATCAACATACATATCACGGGGGACCTCGATTGACATTAACGAATTTAAGGCAACAATATTGGATACCTGGAGGATACAGCATCGTCAAAAAACATTTACGCAACTGTGTAACTTGTAGAAAGAACAACCCCATAAAACAACAGCAGCTGATGGGGGACTTGCCTTCAGCTCGCACAGAAATTGCCCCCGCCTTTTTTCACACTGGAGTAGATTACACCGGGTCCCTGGACGTGAAGGCTAACAGAACAAGAAACGCTGCGTCAACGAAGGGATATGTAGCCCTATTCATTTGTATGGTGACCAAGGCTATACACTTAGAGTTGGTTACAGACTTAAGCAGCTCAGCATTTCTAGCCGCGTTGCGAAGGATGTCAGCTCGGCGTGGAACCCCCCGACATATGTACAGTGACTGTGGAACAAATTTCGTCGGGGCGAACAGGATTTTACAAGAGGAAACCGAGAAGATTCAATCAACATTTGATAAACATTTTATGGGCGTATTGACTGATATGAAGATACAATGGCATTTCAATGTGGCATCGTTCCCGAGCTCAGGTGGATTATGGGAACGATCAGTCAGAAGTGTCAAGTACCATTTGAGAAGAGTAGTGGGAGCCCAACGTCTTACATTTGAAGAATATTCAACACTCCTGGCACAACTGGAAGCATGTTTAAACTCCCGACCGCTCTGTGCCCTAACAGAAAATATCGACGACCTTGACTGTTTAACTCCAGCCCACTTTCTTACTGGTCGAGCTGGAGTTACAGTAATTGAAACAGCTGAAGACGCGAGGACTAGATGGCACTTAACAAATCAAATGTTCAAACAAATATGGAAGAAATGGAGATCAGAATATTTGACAGAATTAAACATAAGGAACAAATGGCGACAACAACAACGAAACATACAAATTGGAGACTTGGTAACTTTAGAGGACGAACATCTGCCCCCTGGGAAATGGCCTATGGCAAGGGTGGTAGAGTTACACCCCGGTCGAGATGGTTTAGTACGTGTAGTTACACTCAAAACAAGAAATGGCTATTTTAAACGGCCCGTTATAAAACTTTGCGTACTGCCAGTCGAACCAAAACAACATGAACCTGACACACCACAGCCAACAGCAAGCATTAAGAAAAATAACAAGATCAAATCCATGCCGACGCTGTACACTGTTGCTATGGCCCTACTTTTCTTCATGTCTTTGATATGTAACTCAACCGGAACAAGTAACATCACTAAATTGGATGACCAACAAGCCCTTTATTTCGACCCGATAGCAAAGATGCAATTAATACGAGACAGATGGATTTTAGTCGCTTACTATGATATGAAACCATACTGGGAAGGTACCACAGCTCTGGAAAAAATGCTGGACTATTTAGGTAAAACATGCAAGACATTGGAACCTAATAACAAATGCAACATGATAACACCGCAATTAATACACGAGTGCGCCGAGTTACACCATTACAATGAACTGCTGCTGACTCAACATTTTCTCGAACACTCCAGACAGCGTCGAGGTCTTATCAATGCCGTGGGATACCTCGCCAACAGCCTGTTCGGCGTATTAGATCAACAATTCGCAGAACAATACGCACGCGACATAGAACTTATTAAGCAAAATCAAGCTCATCAGAGACAGTTATGGAACAACCAGACATCAATAATAGAATCTGAATACAATATGATAAAACGAACAGAAGAAATCATGAATAAACAACACAAAATTATTAACAAACATTTAAATATTTTGGACGACAATATACAGACATTAGAAGGAGAAGTAAACAGAGTTTTTAAAGGAGAAGATTTTGCCTTCACTGCTCTAACAGCCAGCAACATGATTCAACATTTGAAGAGTATTCAAACCCTTATTTTTTTTTCAAATACTATTTCAGATATTTTTCACGGTCAATTCAACTTACACCTATTACCACCACAACAGCTAGAGGAACAACTAAATATTATTTCGGGACTCCTCAAGGACGATTTGACATTACCGATCGACATTCACGCCGACATACAAAATCTCTACAAAATCTTGAGAGTGAAGGCCAGGATGACTGAAGAATATTTTCTATTTGAAATCCAAATACCACTCATTAGCCGGGAAACCTACGACTTATACGACATTGTACCTATTCCAAAATTATATGAAGAAAATATCGTGATGATTGCACCTATTTCTGAATACGTAGCTATAAACCTACAGAAAGATAGCTATGTACCACTTTCCCAAGGAAGTCTGGAAAAATGCATATTAAGAGATGGATCCACATACATTTGCCTTCAAAATAACCCAATCTATAAAATGAAGACGGACAGAGATCTTTGCATTTTAAATAAAAATAATGTATGTCAGACAAGTAAAACCGAATGCAAAAACATGTGGATTGGATTAACAAAAATAAATACATATATTTATTTCTGCTGTGAGCAATGTCAACTGCGAACAATATGCGGAGCTCAAGTTACCGCATACGAGCTCACGCGTGCCAATATCATTTCCCTGGAAGACGGCTGCGTCATCAAGGCGAATGACTTTACAATACAAGGACACAAACGTTATCAGAGTCAGCTGAGCGTTACATATAACATCGAGAAACCTGTAGTGGCACCTATCAACCACATTATCAACATAACTATTGATCGAAAGGAGTTGAACAGAGAATGGAATGAAACAAACTTGGAAGCGAGACAGATAAATCAAGACATAAAGGAGGAAATTAAGATGCTAAAAGAGAAAGCTTCATATGACAATGTAAACACAGTTTCATCTCACGACATACACCACTACGTGTTAATATACGGGATTGTCGGAGTGATGATGATAACAGCGATAATCATGGTTTTTCGTCGGAATTGTGGGAGTTGGAGTACAGTAGACGTGAACAGGCCCGCGCCAGCGCCGCTTGTCGTGGAACTAGAGCCTCGCCCTGCGCCGCGCGCACGACCAACATTCAGCAAAATCGTTTTTGACAAAAATTCGGTTTAATTTATATTATTTTATTTTTCTTGCTTTGTAAGGGATGCACCCCTTCCTTCGGCATCTTTGCCCCTCGGGAACATGTTCGGTGTAACCGAACACCTGTGACGCCGCCACTATTGCTTAATTTTATAATTACAAGTTAGTGCACATTTCAAACGCCACGGTACGGGTGCATTCTAACATTTTATTACATATTATTATTGTGACGTGGAAATAAAGTGAAGTGATTTTACAACTGGCTTTCCTCTCAACATCCACAAACACCACACTCCCCAAACAAGCTGTTTCCCGCAGCTCCGCCTGCGGTATATACTGCCGTCGTAACAAAAAAAGGCACAATTTATATATTTTTCAATGTAAGATGTGCCCTTTTTTGTTACGACGGCAGTATAATAATAATAATATAATATAATTTATTTATTTGACCAATTTAGATCATTATTGTTAGTAATACAGTGAACTTAAAAACCTAATGTTAGTACACAAAACACAAGACAAAAACATTACACTTATTCGTTTCTCCGTATATGTATCATTGAACAATGATACACATACTGAAAATCGACTCGTGACGCAAACAACTTCAGAATGCTGTTGGAGCTGGCCCGAAGCCTGTTAGCCAGGGATGAGCACCGTTACTCAGGGTGAATGTAGATTTCCAATGGTGAAAGAATTTTTGAAATCGGCACAGTTGTTTTTGAGTTTATTCATTACAAACATACGCACAAAAATACAAATCTTTCCTCTTTATAATATAAGTGTAGATGACTTTGAGCGACTGACTTTGAGGAGCTCGTTAGTCGAGCGCGACCCGCGTATCGGTAGCGAATGCGTGACGTCAAGCGACGACGTGACGTGACCACTATTGGATTGCTCGAGATTTAGTGGCATTTTCTATCTTGAGCTCCTCCGTGCTTTGGAAAGCATGTTAAGCCGTTGGTCCCGGTTGTTATCGATAGATAGCAGTCGCAAGGCTATGTCAGATACCTTAAAAATTCTGACAGACTCGGCCACTAACACACCTCGGGTCATGTTCCTGTTGGTCTGGTTTCCCAGTAAAAATGGTTACGAAGGTCAGACGACAGTCGCTCCGATAATATGAGGGCGACACTGAAAGTCTTTAGAACTAACAACTTGTAAACAGTATAATAAAAAAATAAGTTTACATTTTGAAAATGGAACTCTTTGCCAATATTATTGAGTATGTATTTTATTAATTTGACATTTGTTTTACGATTTGGCGGCAAATTGAAAATTGTCTATGTCACGTCAGCATTAATTTAACGCGAGAAAATTTTCGTGCAATGATTTTTTATGACTTTCGTTGTCATTTAAGTCAACAAGAAAGTTATGATAGACTTCGATTGGCCTTTCACGATGAAGCCCCATCTCGTGCCACTGTTTACAACTGGTTTAATGAGTTCAAACGTGGTCGCACTAATCTCACCGATGATCTACGTGAGGGACGGCCTTCTACGGCGACGACTGAAGATAACATCAGTGTTGTGCGGCGTATGATAGAGACTGACAAAAGAGTGACCTATCAGCAGATTCGGGCAAGTTTAGGCATCGGTATGAGCCAAGTGCACAAAATCCTGCATAAACATTTATCGGTCAGGAAGCTTTGTGCCCGGTGGATACCTCACGATTTGACCGAGGCCCAAAAAATCCGTCGTGTTGATTGGTGCCGTGAAATGGTTCAAAGATTTAACGGAGGTGATTCAAATGCTGTGTTTGACATACTTACGGGCGATGAAAGCTGGATTTACTGTTATGATTCCGAAACCAAAAGACAGTCTGCTCAGTGGGTGTTTCCTTCCGAGGAGTTGCCAACTAAAGTGAAGAGAGGTCGAAGCGTGGGAAAAAAGATGGTGGCTTCGTTCTTCGGAAGGACCGGACATTACGCTACAATTGTTTTAGAGGATCGAAAAACAGTTATTGCAGAGTGGTATACTAACAATTGTTTGCCACTTGTCTTGGAAAAAGTTGGGGAAAAACGACCTCGCAGTAGGATCCTCCTTCACCACGACAACGCCTCGTCGCACACCCCCAGGCGAACGATCGACTATTTGGCGACATCAAACGTGGAATTACTAGGTCACCCGCCATATAGCACTTCATAGGTCTCGCACCTTGTCATTTTTATTTATTCCCGAAAATAAAAGAAAAACTTCAAGGAAAACGTTTTATGGACGCCGAGGAAGCAGTGGCTTCGTTTTCAAACGCCGTCAAAGAGACCCCTAAAGACGAGTGGGCAAAGTGCTTTTCTCGGTGGTTCCATCGGATGCAGAGATGTATTGACGTGAAAGGACACTATTTTAAAAAGATGTAATAAAAGGAATAACTTGCTAGTGTGCTCAGTTTTTGACTTTCTAAGAACTTTCAGTTTGACCCTCGTAACCAGTTCCGCCAAATCTAGGACCATGACTTACAGCGTACCCCAGGCTCCGAAGCGTAAGCTGACGAAACATCTAGGAATACACGTTAGGATGATGATGATGACTTTGAGTGACTGACATAGGCTCAGCCCAACAGCCTGGTACCAAAACTGGCACATGTACCCCTTTTGTGGCCTAGGAGTGCACTAAGAAAAGATTCTAGTTTTCATAGATATTCGGGTCGCTGACTAAGAAAAAAAAACACGGACGAAGCCGTGGGAAGCTAGTAATGTATACTAGCTTCACAGACTGAGCTGGCCACAAAACATACTCTGGACACTCCATAGAACAGCGGCGAGCCCGATACATACTACCGATTCCGTCGCATACACACGCACGTCAATGTGTGTGTTTACTCGTAGGGTTGGTTATTTATCGTATTTGCGTCATAGTTGTCGCAGCGGCCGCGCTGCAAAAGCGACTTCCTTGCATTGTTTTGCTCTCGATTTTTATCCTATATCTGCGCGGTAAGGTGCGTAAGGTATTTGCTTTTCGGGCGGGAGGGTGTGAGTCTCCGTTCTGTACGTTAGTACTATTAATAATTCTGTGTCCAAAGTAAGTTTGCAGCGAGTGCGCACGATTTCGGAGAAGCTTTTAACATCAGCAGCGGCAATGAAACATAGATTGAGCTAGCCCTAATGTTTATTTTTCAGCCAGTGATCTCTTAGTCTCCCAGGCGTCTGAAGCCGTTTACAGCAGCGGCGTTGAAGGAGCCGCGATATTTCTGTAGGAAAATAAAGTAGAGCTGTGATTTTATTGATAGTATTTATATTTCCTATTCCGCGATATCATTTTTACAGTTTCCGATTTACGGTGTACGTCTCGTTTGGGCAAATCACACAGATTGACAAGGCCCAAAGTAAGTTTTTGCGGCGAAGGCGCACTATATGAGTAAGGGTCTCGACGAAGAGGTCCTTCACCTGCTGCCTTTGTTGCCGTTTTTGGGGCTGTTGTTATATTCTTTGTTGGCGATTATACAGCAATCATATCAGACATCTTTAGCGCGGCAAGTCTACATCTACTAAGTAGAAATACCATTAAAATATACTTAGATACTAAGCTTGAATTTCGCCTATAACTTTTTACTATTATATCAAAACAAGGATAAATAAGATTATATTTTTGCAGTGAGAGGCGCTACACTAACACATCTATCAATAGTGACCGTCGAAAATATTGGTACAGCAGTGAACCCAGGTCCTCTGTCTCTTCACAAATGTCCCAATTTCAGGTGAGTGTTGGTCACCTTGAATTTTAATTACATTAATTGAATCCCTGTGAAACTAAAATCATAAACTTAGATCAGCTGCTTGATTTGTTGTACTGAACAAATTCACACACTTTTGTTATCTACCTGCGAAGATCAACTTCAACTGAATGTGATAATAAAACGGTATTCAATTGCCTCTTGATTGCTACTGTCCTTAGATGTTAGGCTCACTTATGCCGTCTCTTTCTTCTTTCGAGCCATCAATAACAAGCTACGATAAGATAATAAGTCTCTCGTCTTTCAATTCAATCTACCAATTTGCAGCTTCTGACAGGTTTTGTTTTAACAAACATGGATTTATTCAAATAAGCTTTAAATATTGATTTTTACGTATAGAACTACCGGCGGGAAAACATTCAACCTAGAGCAGGCGTTGTCATCACATCATTCCGACAGTCCCACAGAAGGTAACTTTAAAATTGCTATTTATATCGTTAACTTTACTTCCTTCTATACTTAATGAAACATCAATTTATTATTCGGTAGCACATCGAGAGCTCACAGTTCTCCGTGTTGTGGCATGCATATCACCTTTTGTTCAAAATCGAATATTTCAATTTACCAAGTTTTTATGAAGCTTGTGCACGAAATTCGTCAACGTCTACTAGATTTATGATTGTCTCGGCTACTTTCATGTAAATTTTATAGTTTTCAACGGTTTATTATTAACGTGATATTCATTTAACAGCTTTGGAAAAGACCTGTTTTGGTGAGTGGTCGGTGAAGGTAAAGAGTAGAGTTCAGAGTACGTAGAGATGCGTAGAAGAGTATTTTATGAAATTTAGCTTTACCTTGTCACGTTTGCTGTTTTTCCTTTTTTATGAATTTATGCAAACCCTGAAAGTCACAACTCCGATCACATTGGTCAGTCACACTGAAACAGGACTCACTCACAGGTCGTGCATAACTAGACTAGAACATGATCAATCACTAATCACATATGTTTTACGTACAACGTTTTCACACTGAACTTTTTCAAATGTTTATCTCTACCTAGACAAATAATTCACACAGGCACTCACTTAATTAGATTTGTTTTAATTATTTTAGTATAATTTAGACTCATGAAATTTTAGATATGTTGTATGTAATTCGTGTTCCCAAGAAACCAAACCAACCAAACTTTGTACGGTGATTATTTGTCATTTAACGGGCCCTGATTGAATGTTAAAGATAAAAAATTGTAATAGTGATTTTTGGAGCATTTTTATTAATATAATTATATAAAAGAATACACAATACATTAGTGTATCGTGTATTGGTTTTTTTTTCTAAATAATAATCATAACCATTTATATAGTGTATTTAATAGTTAGTTTGTGGTGTCTATAAACAAAACGAAAGCATATAAACAAAAATATCATGTAATACATTACTTTCTGCATGTTTTATATCTCTAAAATTTATTAGTAGATAGGCTTAGAACTTTATCTTTCGACTATCATATTATATCTGAATTGATTTTAACTTTCATATTTTCCTTGACTTCCTTCTTGTCTATTGTATCTGCTTCATTTTCCGTTTAAATCCATTTTCTATTTATATGCATGTCTTTACTGTTATCTTTATTTTATTTCGTGCTGTAACTTCTACTTAAAAAACTATTAAATAATATCTTTACTATTTTGAAACTTAACTTAAAATAAGAATCTAAAATTTTCTACATTAACTTCTAAATTGGTACCGGTAACATCATTAATACCAACAGCACTCGTAGTTCTATACGTAACGAAAAATGTATGGTGTAGGAGCAGTACTTCAACAGCGGCTTTGGCCTTTGCTACTGCCACTTCAGCTTCTGCCAACCCTCGCTCGCCACCGCCTCTGTCTCCACCAGCTACCCGAAGGGATTCCATTGTCTCTACTGCTGCCACTATGAGGGTTCTTAATGTTCTAAGGTGAGTTACTTCGATTCAAATTATTATATTTATGTAGATTGCTTGTTGATTAGATGTAAACTGTATTAATATAGTAGGTAAAAATGTTTTAAGGATTGTTTTAGATAATGTTCAGAACAACTAAACCGATTAAAAAATTCTACGTGCATTGCAGTCGTTTGGTACCGTCATCATCGATGTTTTATGGATCGCGATTAAGTATTTTACTCTAGGTATGATAACATTTATTCTTTGAAAATGACGCTATAAAATAAATAGAAATTAGTATAGAATTGGAGATCTTTATATATTATGGAGACCGATACTCGTTTTGGATCACTGCGCCATCTCAGATCCTTTTTGTATTAACGGTTGTAATTTTGTGTGGTAGAGTACCTTTTAGCAGATTCCAAGTGCTAATTTCAATAATATTTTTACCACGAATCCCGAAAACGGGAATGAAGCCTCGAGCGAGTGCCGAGTAGTGTGGAATACCTATGCAGTAAATTGTCCTTCTTTCCAAAGGCATTGGGTCTCCAAGCATTCGTACGACTTCTGGTCCGACGACCGCCTCCGAAGCATGACGATCGACTTCCTCAAGGAGATCGCAGGAAGCAAGTGCCTCCTGCCGGCGGAAGTTAAAGCCGCGACACACTTGCTGCGTCTTCTGGATCGCGCGCCAGGCCGATATGTGGATCTAAATGCTGTCTTTACGCCGCCGACAGTAAGTATCAACCTTATGGCTTGTTTAGATGGATCCAGTGCCGGCAGTCCAGTGGCGAATTTCTCTATGTAAACGCGATTGTGTGTGAACCAATGTATGTGTTTATGAACGCTACTGGATGGCCCGCACTGGGTTAGTATAAACCGGCCCTTTTTATATTTAATTATTCTATTTAATGTCTCTCAACGTCACATCTCTAAGGTTGGCTAGAAGAATTTCTAGTACTGGTACTGTGAATAGTGAATGAATAGTGTGCTCTGACAACCTTCTGATGCGTTCATAGTATACATCACATATTGTACACTATCATTAAATTTGTAGCATCATTACAATAATATCATGTATATTTATTTTTTATTGGCTAAATAATAAAAATTATTTACTTAATTGTTCTTTAGAATTATTGGCAATTAATAAAGTTAGCCAAATTTTCAATTTGAACTTCACATAATAACTTGATATCTCTAGGTTTCTATAACTTAATTATGTAGAGTATTTTAGGAATACTGGAATGGTTTTCAGATTCCTTCGAAAGAGAGCACCGAAACTTTGATGGCTCTTGAAATCGCCGAGCAAATGACGTTTTTGGACTACCAAATATTTAGCTCCATAAATAGCGAGTAAGTACCTAGTGTAGTCAATTTACAGAGTTCAATATCCATGTTCCTAAAAAATACCAATGAATGCTATTGTACATTTATTTATTACGAGTGCTTTTTTTCTGCAAATACTTGCTATGTTTGTGCCTCTACCACAAGAGGTCATAAATAAATACAGAAGCTAAGATTTAGGTACTGTGCCAAATTATGCTAATGCAGTCTTAATCGTGCGACTTTGTTTGAAATATCTCATTGTAGTGGCTCTGATCCACAAAATAAGAATAGGTAGAGATGCCATAGGTCAGTTAAAACTCCAGCCTTAACTTAGTAAATCAATAAATCGAGGCTTGACTTTTGCACACGTTATGGCATTTCTACCTAATCTTATTTCTGTGCTCTGATTTGATCTGTTGGATCACTATCACCTATTTTTTAAACACGCACATGACTCTTATAAATTAAAGTAATTAGGTTATATTAAAACGTATACTTATGAATAACTCACAAATATAATAATCATCCATACTGATACTTCCATACTTAATATCATAAGTGTGTAAGTTTATCTGTCAGTCTATAACGCTTTCACGGCCAAACCGCTGAACGAATTTTGATGAAATAAGTATAGTTAGAGACCTGGGGTCAAACATAGGCTACTTTTTGACGCAGGCGGAGCTGCAGGAAACAATTAGTTTTTAATAAAAATACTCTTTATCTAATCTCATACTAACATGTAAAGATTAAAAAATTAAAAATAGAACTTAAATGTCAGTCATTATACACATGCCATCGAAATAAAATTAAATTATGATACAGCTCTTGTATGGACAACTGTATCATAATAGGCATGTTTTATCTAATTTTATGAGATTAGATAAAGTAGTGTATGAAACTGCTCATAATTAGGTCTTACAATACTCCTGTAATGTTATAAAAAACTCGCCCACGGCTCGTTTTAACTTACACTAATATTGTAACAACCCTTATTTAGCAATAGTTTCATAAACTACTATTCGTAGAGAGTTCCTGTGCCAGGCGTGGGCGAAGCCAGACAAGAACGAACGCGCCCCACACATCCTTATGATGACTGCGCATTTCAACCATATCTCTAACCTGATTGTCTCCGAGATACTCAAACAATACACTTTGACTGGTAAGTATTGAAATGTTTATTACCTGGGTTTCCTATCTAATTCCTGTCCTCTATGAAATTTGAAGGGAAATAAGCAAAATTAAAATAAAATAACAAAAAAAAAACTTTTACAATATTTATTTGAAGAAGAAGAAGCTGAAAGTTACACAAAGTTAAAAACTCGAATTAAAAAAAAAATGAATTTATATTGGAAGTTACCTATTTAATGTTGAGTAAAGAAGTAATTGCGATTAAAACGAGAAAAGAAAATTAGGGGCGCAGGAGATCGAATGGCCAATATTTAGATCCCTTCTTTAAAGTTTTAAATTAAAAAAAAAAAAAAAATGTAGAAAGCGCAGGCACTGGCTGACCGATAATGCTGGCTTCGGCTGTGTGGTTACCTCAGTTTAAGCAAAAATGTCTATCGCAGATTAAAACGGTAGTATAAGCAGTATCCTCTTGTTTCAATAAAAGAAATGTGGTATGCACTCCTGACACCTCGGGAAGCTGGTAGAACTCCCAGTGTTCAGCGGAGGGAGTGCTGAGGGAAACTTGAGGTGTTCTTTTTAACCCTGAAGTAGGAATAACAAAATAACTTTCAAAAGACTGCTTATGAAACAATGGTTTACTATAGGGCGGGGCTCTGGAAATTTTCTAGGTTTTATTCCTGTTCAAAATCCTTTTCAATATATGTATAATTTTGTTTTAATGGAGTATGTTTATTCCTAAATTTAGAGCTGAATCTTATTTGGTTGTAATTATAAAAAGAAAGTCATAATTCCAAATGGTAGGTCACCCGACAATGAAAAAATCTACTTAATTTTGTAAAAAACGATTTTGTATGAAATATTTCAATTTGAATTTATATATTTTACGCTTATTTATGTACACCAATGGTGAGAAATCATTTTAAGACCGAAATTAGATAAAATTTTAGTAAAATACACATGTGAATAAAATACACATTCTACCCACTTTTGTAAATTATAAATTTCTCACAAAACCCCCAATTTAACCAGAAAGTTATTAGACCAAATGGAAGAATTAATCGGTTATTTAGCTCAATAGGACAATAATTAAAATAAAATAAATTACCTTTTCAGGGTTCTTATGTATATCCAACAAAACACTTTTGTCATAAAACGCCGTACGACAACCACGTCGGCGAAAATATTTGTTACGACGGTTGCACTATTAAACTCCAAAATAATCGTATTAAATGGCTATTTAAACCTTTAAATTATAAAAATAGCGAGCAACTATCGACCCGCTCCGAAAATCATCTGATTTCGTCTGCCGGTGTCGGCAAGTGTCTAGCTGTCAGTTCAGTCGTAGTGATGGGGACATCGGGAGTCGACATTTGCTCGAATCGACTCGATGAACTATCTATAGACTTCGTGCCGAACCGTGTGAAAACAACAGGCATGTAGTATCGATTTTTGAGATACGCCGGCGACAATTAAACCAACTCGCACGGATTCAATGAGTGATTAAAAAAATACGGAAAGTAAGGAATGATTCGATTATCGTTTACCACCCGCGTACATTTCAGAAATACAGAATGTTGCTTCCACGATCGCAATCGATACATCTCACGGAGGAGTCAATTCTCTTATTTTAAATAGGTACCTAGTGCACAATTGAATCGCAATTGGATCGTAATGACTTGACTTTGACGCTTCTGATATTCCGTTACTCATTTTATTTACATTTCCCTACTAATATCATTAAAATACGCTCCAGTCGCAAATGAATAGAGATTCAAAACTGTTTAAGCAGAATACCACTATTGAGTGTATCTAAAAAAATGCAACACAATTAAGTCGCGATTGAATATCAGTTGCGTGGCCTTTAAAAGTTCATTAGCGGAATCGATCCCCCTACTCAACAATCGAGCAATTAGGCAGTTAATCGACTTAATATTTATGGCATAGCAAAAATGGCATTACAACACCCCCTTCCCCGGATAAGAATTCACGTAGGGAATTCGCGGGACGTCCTCGGCCTATTCTACACCCTAAAGATTAACATTAGTTTAAATGAACTCATAAAAATAAATCGAGAGAGATCGATATCGACAACGATGAAAATTTTCACCGCACTACTTGACGTTGACAGATGAAAAAAAAAAACTCTTTTTATTTTAAGGAATGAAACGGATTCTGGGGAATTGAGAAAAAACCTATTTGTAGAGGAAAATACACCGTTACACTACTAAGTATATTACTCTGTTCAGGTAGAAAAAACCACAGCTGGCGGAAATCGGTCAGACGTTGCAATCGATTTGTTCGAAAAGAAATCGATCAAGACTGATACATAAATAAATAAGCATGGATTCTAGAATGCTTAAATATAAAAGGCAAAAATACAAAAAAATATGTAATTTGCATAAATTAAAACAAAAAAAAATCGCCATTGAAGTTCTAACTAGAAAAGACCAAAAGAAGTTGCGTACGCAAAAACTCATGGTAATAAGTATTGACTTGGAAATTCTGTGACCAATGATTTCTCACATAATTTCCAGTCCGGTGAAACTACAAAAGAATAAGTTTTAAGATAATGATGGATTCCTGAAAACAGGAATGAATCCAAAGTAAAAATAAAATGTGCTTAAAAAAATAAATAAAGTGAAACCCATATTTAGGTAAGTTTAAAATTAACAATTAATTCCTGAAAACAGGAATTAATCCTCAGTAAAAATAAAAATAGTTAAAAAGGAATAAAAAAAAATTAAACTAATTAAAACCTTTGACTAGAGGTGGCTGATAGTTAAATAATTAAAAATTTAAAGGTGTGACAAGCTAACCACTACTTACAGTTCATTATTAAAACCTGAAAAATGACTAGAAGTCTGTCCTAGAAACGCCTCCCAACCCTGGATAACAAGAGAGTAATAGACCTATAAATTTAGTAGAAAAATATTCCATTATTCTCCTAAAACAAATAGACTCGCTTGTATGAGTATATTATAAATGGGGAATAAAAGTTTATAATATGATAAATCTACCAACACCGGTAGGGTGTAAATAGACATAATATCAATGCTAATTGTCATGGGATCCCTTAGACAACAAAGCTTAAAAGAGATTAAGTTTTCTTGTTAAACAGGTCAAAATAAATGAGAGAAAATAAGTACAAACTTATGGTTATCAAGTCACTCAAGATATACTGAATGAAATGGTAGATTAATAAAAGTGGTGGTTAGCTTAAGATGGAAAACGCCTAAAATAATCCACAGTCGCCTCTTACGACACGTCCGGACGTCAGACGGGGAGACAATTCTAAAGCCGATCATCCCGCGGCCGATGAAGGCTAGTCTAAGCATTTGAAATCTTTTATGTGCCATTTCCCTATGTATTTACCCTGTTCATCTTCTAACTCATACACTAACGGTGAAAGCTTACAGATAATCTTACATTTTTCATATTTTGGAGCAAGCTTTGCGGCAAAGTACTTACTCGCAACGCTCTGCTTGTAGGTACGTTTCCAAACAAAATCTCCCACATTAAAGGACACATCCCTACGTCTTTTGTTGTAGTACTTCACATTTTTCTGATGCGCTTGCTTAAGAGAATTTTTAACATTATTGAAAATTTGTGATAGATGACCCAATCTTTGAACATGTGCATCAGGTGAAGTAACGCTCAATTCGCTGAGATCACTACCATCTTTGTAAATATCACTGTTGGCTACAGCTTCCCTGCCGTGGACTAGAAGGAACGGACTATAAGATGTGGCTTCGTTTACAGATGTGTTTATGGCAAATTGGATCTTTTGAATGTTTTCATCCCAGGACCTATGGTCGTTTTCCACAAAAGCAGAAACAGCGGTCATTACGGTACGATTATAGCGTTCAACGGGATTAACCTGTGGACAATACACTGGGCCAAGGTGGATCTGAGGGATATTGTATTTTTCATATAAAGCCAAAATGTCACGACCTGTAAATTGGGAACCGTTGTCAGAAATTATAGTTTGAGGTATTCCATGCACTAAAAACACATGATCTTCCAATCTTTGCGCTATAACCTTCCCAGTAGCCCTGCGAAGTGGAAACAAAAAACAGTACTTTGTAAAACAACAAATGACAACTAACAGATAGTTATTTTGACGCCGTGACATGGGCAGTGGTCCGACTAGGTCAATACTTAAGCACTGGAATGGCCGCGTACAATTTTTTGGTTCTCCCATAAAGCTGGGTGTACACTGTGAACTGTGTTTATAAGCACTACAAATGTCGCAATTTTTAATGAAACTCATGGTATCTTTATACATGCCAGGCCAGAAATATCTCAGCTTCAGGCGTTTATAAGTCTTAGCCACACCAAGGTGAGCGGCAGTAGGTTTAGAATGATTTTCAACAATTATACTTTCCCTCAGCTCAAGAGGTATCACTTCTTTCCACTGGAAATCCTTACTGAGTTGGTTAGAAGTTTTTGTAAAACGGTAAAGCCTACCATCAACTAGTTGAAAATTCGGACAAGCCCGAGGTCTCTCGGTGCAACGTTTTACAATATTCAGATACCAAGCGTCCTTAATTGCGGTTAAATCTATGGCATTTACAGACACGGGTACAGACCGCGATAATGCATCAGGTACTACATTTTGTGACCCTTTTCTATGTTCTATTATGAAGTTATAAGGAGATAATCTACAACCCCAACGCGCTAAGCGACCGGTAGGATTTTCAAGATTTAAAAACCATTTTAAACTAGAATGATCAGTGATTATTCGGAAAGGTTTACTGCCCTCCAGATAAGGACGAAAATGCTCCACTACATGAACTACTGCCAGAGCTTCACGCTCTGTCGCAGAATAATTTCTCTCTGCTGGAGAAAGCGAGCGACTACAATAAGCGATTGGATGTTCTTGTCCGTCTATATTTTGAACTAAGGTCCCACCTATTCCGAAATCCGAGGCATCACAGTGCACAGAGAATTCGCGCGAAAAATCTGGACATGTTAGAACAGGTGTTGTGGTCAGAGCTAACTTTAAATCATTGAAAGATTGATCTGCCTCAGGAGTCCAACGGAAGGGTGGAGCTCCTTTACGAGTGGACGTGAGCGCGTTTAGGGGACCGGCGCGATGACTGAAATTCTTAATAAATCGCCTGTAGTATGAAGCAGTGCCTAGGAAACGTTTAACATCTTTTCGGCAAGTATTATCCATATATCCACTGCTTTGCAGTGGATATCGTCATACTTAAATGATCGGTATCAAGGTGTTATGGTCAGTAATATATCAAACAATGAAATGTATTCTTGTACATCATCCTATAAAAAAGTAAACAGTGGTGTACCTCAGGGCAGTGTATTGGGTCCGTTGTTATTCTTAATATATATTAATGACATTTTCAGTATAACAAATCATAATTGTATTTTATATGCTGATGACATTTCTATAATTGTAACAACTGATGTGAAAAAACGTAATAATAGTGAAATTATTAAACATGAAAATGACATTAATAACACGGTTGACAAAATTATTAAATGGCTACATGATAACAATCTAAACATTAATCTAAATAAATCAAATTATATACAATTTAATAATTCTAAACACCCACGCTGTAATTTTACGTTAAATGTATATAAAATAAATAGAGTAACAAATACTAAATTCTTAGGAGTCATAATTAATCATGACTTAAATTGGAAGGACCAA
This sequence comes from Euzophera pinguis, assembly GCA_947363495.1. Lineage (NCBI taxonomy): Eukaryota > Metazoa > Arthropoda > Insecta > Lepidoptera > Pyralidae > Euzophera > Euzophera pinguis. The sequence continues at coordinate 4,966,831 of OX376168.1, forward strand.
ATTGATGCCATCTGTAAGCGAACTAATCAGTTTGTATATGCGCTCAGGCAGGTCAAAAAGGCAACAGATACTAAAACGGCTATTAAATGTTACCATGCATATGTAGGGTCGGTACTGCGCTACGGTATAATGATGTGGGGCTATAGTACAGACTGGCATAAGACATTCGTAGCTCAGAAAAAATGCATAAGGGCTATATGTGAAGTACCTCCACGCACCACATGTAGACCGTTATTTGAAAAATTGGGTATTTTGACATTACCATCACTCTATATTTATGAAATATGCTTGTTCGTACATAAGAACATAAAATTATTTAAAAAGGCTGGTGATGTAAGTAATAGACTACAACGAAACCCACATAGACTAATATTAGAGAATGTATCAACATCTAAAAAATGTTCTCACAGCCCACTTAATATGTGTATTCGTATCTACAATTCTTTACCGGATAATATGATACATTTAAATACATATGAATTTAAAGACAAACTGAGCGAATGGCTATGTAAAAACACATTTTATGACATTAATGAATTTTTTGACCATGATAAGTAATTATTTTTAATTTTTTAATTTATTTCTTTGACATTGCATGTATTTCAAGGATTCAAGGACATTTTGTGTTATAAGTTTAATTAATTCAATTCAATTATGCTTGATTTAATTTAATTATGAATAGCCTAATTATTCGCATGTCATTAAATGTGACAAAACATGTGATCCAATATGTGAAATTGTAACACCAATATACATACCATGTTTTTCGTGAATAAAGATATTATTATTATTATTATTAAGTAGGAGTGGGAAAATCGACAATAGCCCTTACTTTATCCGGGTCGGTACGTAAACCGAATTCATCGACCACGTGACCTAAAAACTTTAATTGTTTTCTAAAAAATTGGCATTTGCCCATATTAACAGTGAGATTTGCCGCTTGTAATTTCTCCCTGACTTTACGTAATAATTCTAAATGGCCGGCAAAGGTTGAATGAATTATGATAAGATCATCCAAATAAATAAAAACTTTATTATCAAATTCCGGACCGAACAACCTGTCCATAAGACGCTGTTGGGTCGCTGGGGCGGAGGTTAGACCGAAACACATGACCTTAAAATGGAACAAACCTCGTGAAGGTATGGTAAATGCAGTTTTTTCACGAGATTCCATCGAATCCAAAGGTACCTGAAAGTACGCAGATTTTAGGTCAACAGATGATAGGTATTTAGCATCCCTGAGTTGATCCAAAATATGGTTAATATAAGGAAGCGGATACGCGTCGTGTTTAGAGATAGCGTTGAGTTTTCGGCTGTCCAGACAGAAGCGAAGTGTGCCATCTGCCTTACGGGCTAGGGTGACGGGATTATTCCAAGCGCTGTTACTGGGTTCCACCACATCGTCTTTCAACATTTGATCAAGCTGCCGGTTCATTTCGGCGAGCTTCTCTGGGGACATCATGTAGTAACGTTGCTTGATTGGAGGGTGATCACCGGTGTCAATACGGTGACTCACCAAATGGGTACGCCCTAATCCTCTCTTCTCTGCCGAAATCTCTTCAAATTCTTGAATCACTTTACGAGCCAATTTACATTCTGACTCGGAAAGCGAATCAAAGTCTCGTAACGCTTTATCTTTGGCGGCTATGGTATGGACTTCGCGGGTAGATGAAAATTGATTATCATCCAACAGAGATAAAACGTCGGGAGCTATATTGAAAGCTTTCCAAAAATCTATTCCGAAAAGTAAGTCAGTATTTATCTTGGGAATAATATAAAACTTAATAATCGCTGTTCTATCCTTTACTGTAACCGGCAAAAAGATATAACCAGTGACAGGTGCGGTAGAATCATTAGCAGTTTTAATAAAATGTAGATCAGTCGACTCGTGTACCGTAGCAAATTTTTGATAGTATGAAACAGCGCTGGCCTTAATTATACAAATTTCGCTGCCCGAGTCCAACAAACCAGAACATACCATTCCGTATATACTAGCCTTTAGATACGGTCGTCATGATATCAGAGTTATGAACATGAACCGACAACACGCGCTGGGAACGGGTTGATAAAAAGAAATTCTTCAAATAATTTAACCAAGAACGCCATTCTGCAGCACAAAAGTTACTAGAAGTTGCGGAAGTTTGTTGTCGATTCACGCTTACTCGTTTTTTGGAGATGACGACGGCGCCGGCGACTTGCCAGACTTCGACGGGGAACATTTAGGACAAGTTTTGGCAGTGACGTCCCTCTTCCCACAACGGTAGCATATTATGATGGCAGGCGCCTTGCAGGACTTCAACGTGTGACCGTCCATGCGACAACGGACGCAGAAATTGCTGCCATCAACCTGTGCCACCGCCGCGGCCACTTTAGGAATAGCAGCGGACCGGTTGCCCTTATAAATAAGGTCGGGAGCAAGACAAGAAGACGAAAATTTAGGGGGCTCGGAGAATAACTTTGAACGCTCCTTCGCGTCCTCAAGAAGTCGACATTTACGTTTCAAATCAGTCCACGAGTCAACTGGATTTAAACCTAATTGAGAAGTGTAGAAAGGCCTAATATTAAACAACACTATGTTAAGTTTCTCTTCATCAGATAAGGGCTTGGACAAACGACTGAAATAATTTTGCATAACACTAAGATAATTGACTATATTTTCATCGGATCCTTGTGTGCGGGCTCTAATTTCTATCAAAAGTCTGTGATCATAATTAGCAGGTAAATACTCCTCGAGAAGTGCAGATTTCAATTCGGACCAGGTATTCACCTCATCACGCACTCCACGATACCAGTATAGTGCCTCCTCAGTGAATAACTCGGCAGCAGAATTGAAAAGTTTAAAATCATTGATACCGCGAGATAAGCAAAGTTCTTCTAAGCGTTGCAAGAATGCCTTTACACAAGTTTTCCCGTTAAAATGAAGATTTAGCTTATAAATTTGAGAGTGAGAATTAGAAGAATTATCAGTCTTGCTGGAAAGCATCGGCGGATTGGTTGCAGGGTTGGAAGAGTGATGCTGCGATGAACTACTTTTAAAATTGTCCATAATTCCATCAATTTTACACAAAATGCGGTCTAATCGTCCCTGAATATTATCAATTTCCGAGGTGTATTCCTCCTCATCTCCAGCATCCAATCTACCTAGACGGTGAAACAAATGGTGACCTAAGGTTTGAATTCTATTTAATATTTTAAGAGAACCCGACTTAGTAGAAGTTCCTTTAATTAAATCCTCTAATTCAACCATTTTGGCTTTTATTATGTCCAATTCCTCCCCAATATCCACATCACAAGTGAAAATCTCATCCGATGAGAGTTCTTTATTAAGCGCGCGAACCTGAGCTCTCAGACCTATAACGTTATCTTTAGGATGAGTGCCACGGATCCTTACTTCATACTCTAATTCATCTTTGTGAAGCAAATTAAAGCAAATAGGCCTTTCTCCCATTTTTAGCAAGTTATAAATAGAAAGCAGGGCAAGTAAACAATAGGGTTAAAAAAATATTGACCAGACGTTACAAATTGCTTGGTAAAAAAAGAAAATAATACTATATATAACTCTGATTTTATCAGAATGTAATGTAGGTTAGTAAAACAAACTTTATTGCAAAATAATGCAAGGGATCAATATTGGGCAACTAATTCTGAGCGAAAATGACCAGAAAAAAGGGTAATTTAATTAAATTTGAAATACAAGTTAATTTACCTCGATCTCCTGTCCCTGTTCGGGCGCCATGAAATGTTTATTACCTGGGTTTGCTATCTAATTCCTGTCCTCTATGAAATTTGAAGGGAAATAAGCAAAATTAAATAAAATAACAAAAAAAAAACTTTTACAATATTTATTTGAAGAAGAAGAAGCTGAAAGTTACACAAAGTTAAAAACTCGAATTAAAAAAAAAATGAATTTATATTGGAAGTTACCTATTTAATGTTGAGTAAAGAAGTAATTGCGATTAAAACGAGAAAAGAAAATTAGGGGCGCAGGAGATCGAATGGCCAATATTTAGATCCCTTCTTTAAAGTTTTAAATTAAAAAAAAAAAAAAAATGTAGAAAGCGCAGGCACTGGCTGACCGATAATGCTGGCTTCGGCTGTGTGGTTACCTCAGTTTAAGCAAAAATGTCTATCGCAGATTAAAACGGTAGTATAAGCAGTATCCTCTTGTTTCAATAAAAGAAATGTGGTATGCACTCCTGACACCTCGGGAAGCTGGTAGAACTCCCAGTGTTCAGCGGAGGGAGTGCTGAGGGAAACTTGAGGTGTTCTTTTTAACCCTGAAGTAGGAATAACAAAATAACTTTCAAAAGACTGCTTATGAAACAATGGTTTACTATAGGGCGGGGCTCTGGAAATTTTCTAGGTTTTATTCCTGTTCAAAATCCTTTTCAATATATGTATAATTTTGTTTTAATGGAGTATGTTTATTCCTAAATTTAGAGCTGAATCTTATTTGGTTGTAATTATAAAAAGAAAGTCATAATTCCAAATGGTAGGTCACCCGACAATGAAAAAATCTACTTAATTTTGTAAAAAACGATTTTGTATGAAATATTTCAATTTGAATTTATATATTTTACGCTTATTTATGTACACCAATGGTGAGAAATCATTTTAAGACCGAAATTAGATAAAATTTTAGTAAAATACACATGTGAATAAAATACACATTCTACCCACTTTTGTAAATTATAAATTTCTCACAAAACCCCCAATTTAACCAGAAAGTTATTAGACCAAATGGAAGAATTAATCGGTTATTTAGCTCAATAGGACAATAATTAAAATAAAATAAATTACCTTTTCAGGGTTCTTATGTATATCCAACAAAACACTTTTGTCATAAAACGCCGTACGACAACCACGTCGGCGAAAATATTTGTTACGACGGTTGCACTATTAAACTCCAAAATAATCGTATTAAATGGCTATTTAAACCTTTAAATTATAAAAATAGCGAGCAACTATCGACCCGCTCCGAAAATCATCTGATTTCGTCTGCCGGTGTCGGCAAGTGTCTAGCTGTCAGTTCAGTCGTAGTGATGGGGACATCGGGAGTCGACATTTGCTCGAATCGACTCGATGAACTATCTATAGACTTCGTGCCGAACCGTGTGAAAACAACAGGCATGTAGTATCGATTTTTGAGATACGCCGGCGACAATTAAACCAACTCGCACGGATTCAATGAGTGATTAAAAAAATACGGAAAGTAAGGAATGATTCGATTATCGTTTACCACCCGCGTACATTTCAGAAATACAGAATGTTGCTTCCACGATCGCAATCGATACATCTCACGGAGGAGTCAATTCTCTTATTTTAAATAGGTACCTAGTGCACAATTGAATCGCAATTGGATCGTAATGACTTGACTTTGACGCTTCTGATATTCCGTTACTCATTTTATTTACATTTCCCTACTAATATCATTAAAATACGCTCCAGTCGCAAATGAATAGAGATTCAAAACTGTTTAATTAAGCAGAATACCACTATTGAGTGTATCTAAAAAAATGCAACACAATTAAGTCGCGATTGAATATCAGTTGCGTGGCCTTTAAAAGTTCATTAGCGGAATCGATCCCCCTACTCAACAATCGAGCAATTAGGCAGTTAATCGACTTAATATTTATGGCATAGCAAAAATGGCATTACAGTATGAAAATAAAAATCTGGTTCAGACGGATCCAGTGCTGGCAATCCAGTAGCGTTCATGGACACAAAATTTACTCATACACGCACAAACAATTTCGCGTCCATGAGTGCGCCTACAAAGACAATTTCGCTACTGGATTGCCCGCACTGGATCCATCTAAACCATCCCTTAGAATAGAGATCAAATCAACATTCACAATAGGGAGCTAATCTGGTAGCCTCGAAATTGAGACATTTCGGGCACTCAGTGAAAAAAAAACGAATTTGACATTTGTCGAAAAAAATGCGGCTAACTACTGATGATTTATACCATGGAGTAATTTTATAGGGGAGATGCCGTTTGAAATGGCGCAGTAATATAATCATTGGCGCCTCGCCGACACAAAAGTGGGCGGAGCTTGTCATTGCTCGTTCAAAAGCGTACCGAGAAACAGATCGCGAGCTTCTAAGTTTATCACGATTTTCCACGACTTTTTTAGGAATTTAGCATTGAATAATTTTGTTTCATATAAATATAAAGGATGAAGTGTTGTATGCTTCCGTGTAAAAACTTTTCTGACAAAAAATTGGAACATAATCGACAAATATCTTTCCACAGGTAAGTTGTACTTATTTCCGTTTTTTATATGTATTAATTAGAAATAATTTTCTTTGGTTTCTGTTAATTAAGATATATTTAAGCGCTCTAAAAGTTATACCTAATATTAAAAATAACAGTAAGAAAACAGTAGTGACATCTAGTGTCGGGTGTCTGAAGTACTTGATAATTTATAAATAACGTAGTACTGCTACTTTCCGTAAGATGGATATTATTAAGTATGGAGCCACGGCCGAAACCAAGCACCCCGCACGTCTGCCTTCCGCCCCGTGTAGCCTCACAAATGGTTTCTTACAAAACGCTTAGTACGGCATCTCCCCTTTGTAATTACTCCATGATTTATACCTACGGCCGTCCCTAAGTTTCCAGCGTTTTACAGTTTCTATATACGAAATTGTTGACGCAGTCGCTAGCGACTACTTTATAAAAGTGTCATGGTAGTAGCACTGTTAGCGTGGTCTACTGTTCGCAGAACTACTTGTTTATACTGGTGCAAGTTGCCCCCTAGTATAGTAACGGGCAAGAAGAAGAAAAAGTTAAGTTTCAATGATAATTATTTTATTCCAGTTCGATACATTACAATGATAAATTAGTAGTTATAACTTAGATTGTAAGTTCTTTTTTTTTCCTCTTATTCATACAAACCAAAGTTCAATAACACCAAGTTAACTAAAATATGTTTCGTCTCGTTTTTTCACAACAAATATAAATAATAAAGAAAGGGGACTAAACGTATTTTAGTAATTGTAGGCTCATATTTTTTATCAATTATTGGGTTATTATTTAAGACAATTTGTAAGACATTAATTTGTGGGTTTTTTTTATTAACAGGTCGAGTCGCGGCGATAGAGAAATGGGCAGCAGTGGCGGACATAGCGCGGGTTTTACGCAATTTCAACGGAGTGTTACAAGTGCTCGCGGCTCTCTCTAATTCATCGGTGTATCGGCTAAGGAAGACTTGGGAGAAAGTTTCTAAAACTGTGAGCCTAAATTATTATCTTCAATTTTATAGTCTGGGGAAGTGGTTTTCTTTTTTGTTTTGTGCGTGGTTATTTTAAGCATGCTTGTAAATATAGATATATCGAGTGGTGGTATTTTCAGGCATGATCACTCCCTGTGGTTTAGTATTGGTTTTTTTACACATGTCCTAAGTAGTCACAAGTGTATTGTCTTTAATTTCAATAGAATGAATGTAATGTTGCAAAACAAAAACAAAAAATGGTGGTGAAGTGGTGGTTTACTAACGTTAGTAAACATTTGACATACATAATGTTGGTAAAAATGTTTTAGTGTTTGAAAACGTTTGTGAACGTTTTCTAACTAACGGCAGTGTGGGAGCATCATGAAATATTATTTTTTGTTTTGTGAAAAAATATTAGTTATTTAAATTCGTTTTCAGACGAAGCGGACAATAGACAACATGCAAACGCTATTAGCCTCCGAGTGCCGATTTCGAGTTTTGAGAGATGCACTTCATCGGTAATATATTTTCAAAATATTTGTTGTATAATGACTCTTTATGTCATCATATTTAGATCCATAATTGAGATTATTATGCATTCGTGCTTTCACTTTAAATTAAAACATTAGTGTGTATTACTTTACATTTTTTTAAAATTTCATCTTAGATATTTTTAAATCTCAAACTAAAACATTTTGTTCTTGTGCCTCTACAGTTAAAATAAGTGTTTTAATTTTCATATTTTCTCGTTACAGATGCGATCCTCCGTGCATTCCTTACCTAGGAATGTATTTGTCAGACTTGTCCTTTATAGAAGAAGGGACATCAACATTTACTCCTGATAAGCTTCTAAACTTCTCCAAAATGAGAATGGCAAGTATAAAAATAACAATAAAAATAATGTTGAAAATTTTAAAATGTTAATCCTGGAAATGCATATCCCACGTGCATATTGTTGTATACAAACGAACTTTTACTAAATAAAAATCATTATCAGAAATTACTATTCTTCTCTGTTAATATTCCACTTTACTTTTTTAGGTAGCACACGTAATTCGAGAGATCAGAAACTTTCAACAGACACCATATAACATCGCGTATAAAGGAAAGGTATTTATTTCACTATCACTTTACTTCTAACAGTTAATTCTGAAAACACTGCAAATGAGGTTTCTCTCCCATTAAGTAGATTTATTGGACCAAAACCAGGGTGTCAATTCCGCTAATTAACTTTAAAAGACCAGGCAACTGATATTCAATTACAACTCAATTACGATGCAATTTTGATAAGCTCAATATTAGTATTCTGCTAATAATTTTAAATCTCAATTTGATTGCAATCCCCGGTCGTTCATTTGGGGTTGCAAAATATTATCTATATATTGACTGATTAATCAACACCCAGCCTAAACCTAAAAGCTATAAACGTGAAATTTGGACTGAAGTTTTATGTTATTACATGGTTATCAGATAAGAAAGGCTTTTACAAAATTCACGCCCTAAGGGGTCAAACGGGGATCCAAAATATTTTTGGGGGAAGGAGATTAGTTAGTCCGTTTCATTTGAAACTTCACAAGATTATTAATTTCGATAAATTATTAGTTACCTGTTTCAAGATTTTTCAGAATTCACCCTCTAAAGTGGTAAATGTCCCCTTTCACAAACTTAACGATCACTGATATTCTAATGAATTTTGACATGTGGGTTCTTCAGAAATTTTTTTTTTATGATGAAAGAGTCAATACCTATTTCAGAATTTGCCGAAGAAACCCATAAAAGGGGAAAAAGGTTGTGTATCATTGATTGTGTTTATTTTAGCAGGGGGACTCCTTTTTTAATCAGGGGGTGCACTAAGCAAGAATTTTCAAAATCAACTCTCATAAGGGAAACTGTAGTCTAAAGTATGTACAGGGAAAGGCGATTAAATAGTCCGTTTTAGTTGAAACTTTACACGATTATTTGTTTTCATAAATTATTTGTTTCCTGTTTTAAGGTTTTACAATTTTGTTTTGGTGCAATAAAAAGTATTTGTATTGTACACTAAGGAGCTCGGTAGTCGAACGCCACTCTCGCGTATCCGTAGCGAATGCGCGTCTCAAGCGACGGCGAGACGCAACCACTATTGGATTGGTCGCCATTTAGTGGCATTTTTTTTCACGAGCAGTTTTGCTTCGGAAGGCACGTTAAGTTGGTCCCGGTTGTTATCGATAGATAGCAATCGTGAGGCTGTGTCAGATGCCTTTAGGCAACCTGAAAAAAATCTGTCAGTGTTGGCCACTAACACACTTCGAGTCATGTTACTGTTGTTCTGGATTCTCTGTAAAAAGGGTTACGGAGGTCAGACCCTAGTCGCTCCATTGTAATTACCAGTGCAGGCAAATCTGGGAACATGACTTACAGTATACCCTAGGCTCCGACTGTAAGCTGACGACGCAACTAGAAATACACACTAAGATGAAGAAGTAGGTATTATATTGTACAATTCAGCCCCTGAATGGGGGACATGGGTGTTATTTGTATGGTTAATCGGGTGACTGACTACAAAATTAACAGTGATATAATATCACTCCTTAATGGGATCCGATGGGGCCGTAATCTTCTAAATATATAGGAAAATCCTGAGAGACCTGCCATAAATAATCTTAGTGATTCAAATCTCATTGGAAATAGAGTTTGACCCGGGCGAAGCCGCGGGCAACAGCTAGTGTAAAATAAGAGAATTGACACCTAGGTCTTTAAAACATGAAACACTTATAGGTTTTCACTATCACAAATAGAAAGATTTTAGACAGAAAGTTATCGTGCTTTAATTGCTCAAATTCATGCCATATTTTATGGTTCACTTGTTTCAAAGAGCTTAATTTTACACACCGTTGTTAGTTAGTTGGCAAAGATGTGAGCGGGACAAAATCTAATTATCGGTATGGGTTCATCTCGCTCACACTCTTCCAACTTATATGCCGTCGGGTATAAACCATTAAAAACTAACGTAACCTAAAACCTACACTAACTCGAGTCTAAACTTCGTTATTTGAAAGGTGTGCGATTTCCTCCTGGACCCATCGCTGATCATCCCCGAAGAGCGTCAATACACGCTCTCTCTAGAGCTGGAGCCGCGCGCGGCTCGTCGCTCCATCGCGGAGTCGCACGCCGCGCCGCCCGTCGCGCCGCCCGCCGCGTCGCCCGGTCCCTAACGCCGGCGACGCGCCTCCTTGGCCGCTCTTGCGCCTTTAAGGAACGAGCACTAAGGTGGCGCGACAAACTTCTCAAGATTAGCATTTCGTGAAATAACAAATTTATGTTCTTATTAAAATATTCAAATAATCTAGTACAATATGTGTATTTGTCTATGTAAGTTTATTTAACTTGAGTATATTTATTTTGCAGTAATATTATTTTATACCTTGTTTTCACTTCCCGGCACTACCTTCTCCTTGATCAAATTTAAATGTACCTACTAAGAGTTGCCTGGAAGAAATGCTTGAGCTAATGTTTTTAGCGATAAGGCCTCCTTTTGCGTATTTAATGTTAAGATCCAATGTACAACTTCAAAACATCTAAATTTGTGCAATGAAGGGTTTTGTATTGTATTATAACTATTGTGTTCCTGTATTTGTTTTGTTAGGTACTATTAGAAAAACTTTGGGTATATAATGATTTCTGTCATAATAGGTTACAATACATATCATCTTGTAAATTTACTGTAGTCGCACGCCGCGCCGCTCGCCGTCTCGCGGGCCCCTGCGACGATCCTCCTTGGCCGCTCTTGCGCCTTTACGGGACGAGCTTGACGCGACAGACTTATCGAGATCAGCATTTCGTGAAATAACAAATTTATGTTCTTATTCAAATTCAAATAAAACTATTGTGTTAATGAATTTGTTAGATTACATTATTAGGAAAACTTTGATATTATATAGAAAATGATATCTGCCTGTGTCTATTGGAATGGTTTTATCTAAATGTGTAAACTGTATAATTGTATATGCATTCTGAAGTTCACTTTTAAACTAACGCACTGCATATTTAAAACGTAAAATTACAGGATTACAGTGCATATATCTAATACTTTTTAACATTCTGAAGTTCATTTTATGAAACAAATGCTTATTGAAAAGAGTCATTTGTTTCATGCTCGCACAAGGGCTAGAATCGCAGAGCCGCACGCCTCGCTCTCCGATTCACCCATCACAGTCGTCAGACGCTCAGAGAAAATCGCGCGTGAATTCGGTTTATGCGGCCACTCGTGGCCTTCTTCTAAAGATTTCATACTTTTAATCAGTAAGACCGCCGCATGTCGTGAACCGTTAGACTACCTGCCTACTACTGATTATTGTCATTTCATAAAAAATCAAATTAATTGTTAATATACTTATAAATAAAAGCTTTTGTATTTGTTATAAAATACAAATATAAACATTTATTTCCATTGGCTTCTTGCAAAGCAATAATAAAATAACTATCCTGTAGTTTTTTTTTGGTAGAATGGCTTTGTCTAATGAGTAAAATTCAATTAAAGATGTATTCTACAAAACTAATTAAATAACTAGTGTTGCAGCATTTCCGTTTGTTAAAATTCCAATTAGAGCTAGAGGCAGAATAAAATCGGACTAAGAATAATAAAACAAAATACATAAAATAATTGGCTAAGTATTTGATAAAAAAAAAATATATATTGCAAAACCTAACATAAAACGGCCACATTAAAAATTTACGATCTGAGAAAATGAAATGTTTTTGAATGAATATTTTATGAAATTTTAAGTAAAAAAATAAATAATTTAAAACCAAAAAAGTATATTTTTGAAACGGAAGGAAATACTATAAATACTTACATAAATTAAAAATTATAATTAATTATTTAAATAAGTAGAGTATGTAATTGTAAAAATTGAGTAAATATATAAAAGTAGAAAAGAGTGCCAACTTGGTAATTATACTCGAGGCGTTTAGGCGAGCGCAATAGGCACGGCTGAGTGTAAAATATTAAATGCACACCGTTTCATATGACGTTTTTCAACATACTTGAAAATAACATTTACTTTTAAACAATTAGTGAAAATTCTCAAATGAATGAATGAAACCTTGTTTGAACCGCTCAATAATGATCTTAAAACGATAAAGTCAAGAGTTACGAGCGAGTATGTTGAAATATTATATTTTTCTTAAGGTACCTAATACAAGTAATATTAATTATAAATTATATACTGAAGGAAGCAATGTCTTGGAAACTCTATTTTTGTACCTTATCTTTGTCAATTAGGTAAATAAAGAATTCATTGAAACATATCACTTGAAACCACTTTACCTCTTCAATAGTTTTCTTAAAGACTAGAAATTTAATCTGAAATGAACATGCTAATAATAACTTCTTACAAGAAGAAATTATATTAATAAAAAAAAACAAAATTTAATATCGGCACCTACATCATGAATCAGTTTTCAATTTATTTAATAAAACATATCTACAAATTGTAAAGAAGTAAGTTAACTAAATCAATAATATAGCCACGCTATGATCTCGGCAATGTTTATGGTTTATCCCTAGATAGATAGAATCACATAAAAATATGTAATAGTATTTATGTATGTACTCAAATTATTGTGGATGTGGTTGTTAGTTCTGTTACCTAAGGTTGTTGATGTAATTTCGACTGCTTTTATACAATGTCTTTATATTTCCCTGTTGGTATCTTGTACTTGTTAGTTATTTATATAAATAAATTAATAAATATTAGGTGTTAGGTTATCCTACGGATAGATGAATAAATGTCACCCAAATAAGAACTTGTACGCTAATATGTCGGAGATAAAAACAAACAAATGCTTAAATAAAATCAACAGCCTGGAATTAAACTCTTTCCTCTAGAAAAGACAGCTCTCTAAGAGTAAGATGCGTCTTATTATCGACTGGTAAATTAGGAAGCTATTCTTGTTAAGTTATATTAGGTCGGGGAAAAAGTCTTTTCGCATATAGTATGTATGAACTTGTAATTAAATCTCTTTGGCTATACTATTTGTATGAGGCTGATCTTGGTATCGTTGAAAGTTTAAATTTGAAAGAAATTGAAATTAGGAAAATATGTGATTTTCATTTGTTTTTCTTACTACTTTTTTCCCGAACTTTAGTATTATAATAAGTAAGTGATAGCGTTTGATTATGACTCAAATGATTTTATTATTATAACTTTTTTGAGATCAAAATTCTATAAAACCTTTTTAATTAAAGTCTAGCTTATAAGTATCATTGTTGTTCATGAATAACAATATTTAAAAAAATATACATTGAATCCATCCTACCCCATTCCTACAAGAGAAAAAAAAACATATTATACCTATTTTTGTCGAATTCCACTTCCCACCAAGTGGGCCGTATGTTTGTCTATTAAATTAATTAAATTGTATTAAATAAATAATTGTTTAGCAAGTGGATTCATAATCACAAACTTATGACTTAGGCATGTTTGCCATCGGATGTAACCTAACGTGATTTCTAGTGAGAAAAGTTTTGCCTGTAAGTCTTTTCTACGTCCTTTTCTACAACATTTAAAGTTAGTGTTAAAATATATGTTGGGTTTGAATGTTTGTTAATAGGATGGTATAATTATGTACATCCTGACATGTTACTAATATTCGATAGTCTAGTGAAGATTCGAGAGCTGAACTCATTTTTCTTTTGACATGATTGTAGTGGATTATATTTATATTAAGGTTAATAAGATAGGTAGGTTTATTTGAAAATAAACTAATCTCAATTAATACTATTGGATAAATGCAACTTGTAGCTTAATATATGCACATGCAAAAGGCTGTCAAAATCTGTGTAAGTATAAAACATATGTTTGGATTTTATTCATATTATGAGATTTTATCTTCAATTATAAATATTGTCTTCCTTTTGTGTACCTACGAACTTTATCATTTCATCTTTCATTTCTTTATGATTTTTATTACAAAATGGCATATTATATTTAGGTATAAAAAAAAGGAAATAGGTTATCATAATTTAATTAGATAATATCTATATCCACGTTTAAATATTATTACGACTTATGAAAAGTATAAAAATTACATACGCTTCGATTTTAAATCTCTTATGAATAATTGATAAGAATTTTTAAATACGTATTTACTGTTGAATATCTCTTCTGAACTACCTCTTCATGAAAATTCTAAATATTGTCGTAAAAAAACTGTAAATTATTGTCAAATGTTGTAATTTTATCAACATCGCTCAACAGTCTCCGTATTTACCTACTGTTAAATAGATATAGTTTTCTCCTTTGTAATTTTATTTAAAATCGCAACACAGGTGTTAATGTTGATGTTCTATTTATGTGTGACTGAATAGTATTATTGTATGGTAATAAAGGTTCTTTAAAAAGAGAATAGAATTGTTAAAAATATTAAAAATGTTGTATTATAGATTTAAAATATGGTATGGCCCAGAGATAATTCACGTTACTCTATTTTGCTAATTAAAAATATTTATTCATAAATCCTAATAACTTATTTTGTAATTTTAAATGCTAAATTTCAAGAATCACACTTAAAATACATGAAGTGAGATAGTATATATGATATGATAGGTGGGTTTGCAATGCAAACTGATATATGCAAAAATTTAATAAACGTGATCTTTGGTTGGATGATGTAGGTATAATGTATACAGGACTCGGCGTCTCTACATTTTAATATGTTATATGATAGCTACAGCGTGCGCACGCTCCTGGCTAAACAATTCCATAAAACTTATGGTCCGTGTGTTCGTGGGGCTGTAATTTAAAAAAGAAAAAATCTTTATTGTTATAATTACGATAAAGATTTTCATACTTTACAAACTATTGAAATATATCAATACCTAAAAAAAATTCCTTTTTTCCCTCTATTATACGTACTAAGGTAGTGATGTGCCGTTGGAGATATTCCCAATTTACGGAAATTTCCCATGGTACGTTCTCGGCAATATTGGGAATGATGCCGGCAATTTTCTTTTCCAATGTTGCTACAAGTAATGGTTAATTTCCGGAAATATTAATTTATGGAAACACTTGGAATGTTGCCAAAATTACCGGGAACGGAGCGTAACTATACGTTGGCTGGTTTTAGTTATATTTTATTAATTGTACCCGGCCCTGTATACCTAAATTACGAGTATGGAGTTCTGTAGAATTTAATGTTTGGTTTGTTTGTCGGAGCCGGCTGAAGTTTTAATAAACTTGCTGTATATAGATAACATATTTGTATCTTGTACTTCACTATTTTATGTTTGGTCACCTTGAATGTTAAAAATCATCTGGAGCCCTCTTATTGAAATGTATTCGGTATATTAATATTCACGCGAATTCGGTGTGTCTAATGATTTTCGTTCGATAACGTATGATTTCATTCGTCATAGTCGAACGATTTTAATTCGACGTAAGTCATGAATTTCAAAAATAGGCCTCCAGAGATATAAATAATTTTGAAGATAGCGGAATGTTGATGTTAGTGGTTCAGAACAAAGAAGTTTATTGTAGACAAGAATTTCAAAATATTTATTTTTATCATTTAGAAGTAGTTAATTTATCTTAACTCAATCATTCTAGCTGCACTTGATTCTACTAAAATCACCTATTTCATCAAATCGGTTCACTAGTAAAATCTGTGAAATGATAGTAAAAGGCAGTGGTGTTACTGCTGCCTACTCTAGCAATTATATTCTGTGATATGAATACTACTGATGTAGCAATGCACACGGAATATGGAAAGTTATCCATAGGTCCGTACGATACGATAAGGGGGGACACCACATCGACAACCCCGATATCAGTAGTCACATTATTTATTTTTGTATTACACGACATTCCGTTACTGTGTCGGCTTTTTCATCTAAATGGTCGTAATGCAGAACAATTATATGTAACTAAGAAAGATGCTCACGTGCACATTCTATTTCAGAATTTCATGAAATTTGTTGACGTAAAAATAATCTAATGAAATGAAAAGTAAAAAAGGAATTGGAAGAAAAATAAATACTTATTGTAAAAAAAAACCTTTTAAGTAAACTTATTAATAAACAAAACATTGTACGATGCAGTGTCGGGTCGGTGAGTAGAGCTTACTGCTACTATTTGCGACAGAACTACACTATCACTCATACTAACACTCGATCTTTCTAATTCTAAAACAAATTCATCAAAGGAAAAAAACATTTTTTTTATTTGTTAAGTCAGAAAGGTTTTTGATTTAAGGAATTTAGAGTTTTTAAATAATAAAGAAAGAACTTGTCCCTCTGAAGTTAGTAGATGTTTTTTCTCTGTGTGCAAGTATTTTTTTGTAACTTTTTGCCATCGTTTTCTCTCACACAGTAATTGTATGATCGTGAACCTTAGGTTTTAACTAATTGATTGGATTGTATTTAGAGACACAGTATTTAGCTGCTCAGATGACTGTTGTTGTTAATGTTCTGACCTCGGATTATTGTTGTTTTCTTCACAATAAAGTTGTCATTGTAAAGTTTAATTGTTTTTAATTTAATCTTCCTGTAATGAAGTAACAGAAGTTTTAAGAAAGAGGTGTAAGCGGAATTCCTAAATTTACCCTCCGAACCGATGATCCGATTGGTCGGACTACGTGATTTTTTAAATCCTAACAGTCCGTAGGATTACCAACTATATAGTATTTTGTTAGGTAGGTTGTTTTTGAGTTTATCGTGAATAGAGGGACTAAGAAAGTGCGCTGTCTTAATTTTAAGATTTTATAGATATACAAAAGTTAAGTATAGTTTAAGTTTTTTATTGACGCATGTCTTATTGAGGAAAAGAGAGACTCTAGATTCTTAGACTCAAGGCTTTAAGACCTAAACCGTATTTGCATTCTCAAAATTAGTGCTCTGTTGATGTCCCCGCGAATCGCCAGCAAGCAAGCACAACTACATCATTAGGTACTTAATTACTCGTATTGATATATGTTTTTGTAAAAAATAGATTTCAATATAAAACACATGAAATACTTACCTTCTTATTATATTTATTACTTAGTTTGATTTTGAATGTTTAAATAACACGAATTGCAACTGATGACAAGTATATATTTGTTGAGTGATAACTGTACTGATAAAAAGTAAAGTAAGTCGAAAACACCTATAACGCTTGTATTTTACACGACTGATATTTTTGACATCAGCAAGGAATACTGTTTTAGATATAGGTAATGATATTTTTGTAGAGCCCAGTTTTTATAACGTACATTAATTGTGGTACACTAGTGTAGTAGGATTAGTCTTATTTGATTATAATGCAGTATAAAATACTTACCATTATTTTTAGGAACGAGAATTTTATTGAGACTAGAAAATATATACAAAAATGTTATACACCAAATAGCAGCCGGGATCAACGGCAATGCTTGCTAACCACGGCATAACACCATCTATCAATGAATTTTCTTGCTGCGTGCCACCAACGCAACGTATGCGTTTATCGTTTTTTTACTATGTTAGAATTTTTTTTCGTTTTTTATACACCGTGAAATTTTAGTAGTTTTGGACCCATTGTCCAGTGACTCTATTTATGCAACGGAACAACTTTCCCCAAGATACATGGGTCGAAATACGGAGAAAATTTTTGGACCTCCCATACAAAATGTCTCATCACGTGACCTAACTTACTATGGGAAGTCCAAATTTATTTTTCATGTTTCGAGCTATGTTTCTTGGGGAAATTTGTTTGGTTGCATGAATGGAGTCACTGGACGATGGGTCCAAAACTACTAAAATTTCACGGTGTGTGTGTATAATAAAAATTACATAGTTTTTTAATAATATTCCATAAAAAATCAGGTCAAAACTTTCCAAAACTCGATGGCAGCGAAAGGGTAATAAAGTTTATTATATTACTCTATCATGGTATGACAAATTTCAATCGTATACAAGCTATAGTTAGTATTTTGTTAAATAATTTATACCTGAATAGAGACGTATGGAAAAAAGTGGAGGCCTTCCCTCAGCAGTGTGACTGTCAAAAATACCTAAATAAATTCCATAAAAATCCTAACTTACTGCTATATTTCATTTATTGATACCAGGTAGCTAGTGATGGACGGCGAGTAAATTTTCAACTGTTGAAAACTCTGGTACTCGCATTCATCCAAAATGATTAAAAAGTAGCGATTATTCCCACCCCGGGAGAGCAAAAGGGGGTGGACCCCCTTTTGCTCTCCCGGGGTGAACATTTTGAACCGTTTTCTACGGTTGTTCACTTTATACTACGGTAGAAAACTTTCCATACATTTTCCAACATTTTCTATTAAATTTTGGAGTTGGATTCATATGTCGAGGTTTCTGTACTCGCCTTTCTCAATGAGCATATCCTAAGAAAATTAGGGTTATTTTCATAAAATAAGATATAAATTTTTTTCACGTAATTTTAATTTTGTATGAAAAAAATTTCCGTCTTATTTTTGGTATAAGTAATACTGGTAGAAAACCGTTGTTTGTTCGGTATTTTGGTTTAATACCAAGTTGAAAACCCATCACTGCCGGTAGCCCAATCCACGTCATCATCCTTCTCCTGAATATTTGAAGACTTAAATTTTTTCTTTAGAAAAAGATACGTAGGAACGAATTGACAGAGGCTTGCGAATTGTATCTGAGACTGTAGTCAATAATTTATCAATAGCGGTAAGTTTTTCACTTCAATAAATATATATCGTAACAAATTCAGAAAGCCCCAAAGTTTTGAGACTCGTTTGATATAGGATACTTTTGATTAAGGTTTTTTTTTATAGTAGAATGAACATCTCAGACTACATGGATTAATGGGTGGATGACTCATTTGTTATTATGGCCAGTGACCACCCTCAACGAAATTTGGTTCAATAATAATAAGGTCAACCTAATGAGGTCAGATGAAATCTAGGACCCCAACTAAGAACATCGCTAGGACGAAGAAAAAGTTCTTGACATGGAAAATTAAAACGAATAATGTGAAGTAAAGCCCACATTTAATAAAAATTCTACACACTGATAGCGTCGCCTTCAGTCTTCTGTGCCTCGGCTTCTTTCAGCAGTTGTGATTTCCCACACATGCGCACGTCCGGCGTGTATGCAATCACAGCGACGCACACACCTGAGATGACTAGCCACAATCCGCCTATATAGAATGTAAGATCCCAGGATCCAGTCAAGTCGTATAGCATACCTATAAAGAACACATATTTAGTAAGTACTAGCTGTTTTCGGCATCGCCGCCTACATTTAAAAGTAGCCTATGTTTGACCTCGGGTCTTCAACTAAATTCATTTCATCAAAATCCGTTTATAGGTTCGGCCGTGAAAGCGTAACTGTTGAGGACTGTATTGAAACCACAGATTTTTCCAGCTCACTTTTTCCTTTATTCACTAGAGGTGTTCACTTTATTATGAGTATTGCACGTAGAAGATCATTTCTGGGAAATTAATAGTTCCTTTTGCAGGAATGATATATTTGAAATCTGTGACTCATCGGTTATATCGAAAGAAAATCATTCAACTCACCAATTTTAGGTGAGTCACATTTTCAAAAATAACATTTCTGTGGCCCGCGACCATAAAGCGAATAAACCTGCGATAAAGTCATAGAGTAAACGATATCGTTTGCTTCATGGCTCTACCGAGTGGTGTTATTTGCATGCAGTCGATGATGAAGGGTATTTGGACTTCATAATTTTAAGGTCAAACTTTTACACGTAATATGTTAACGAGCAAATTTTTAAATTCATACCATCACTACTAACTAAAAACAAATAGTTCTAAAAAACTTACCCCCAATAGGCGGCCCGACTAAATGGCCAATCCCTTGACTCAGCAATATCAGCCCATATGCGACAGTGAAGTGGTCTATCGGCATGAGTTCCATGAGTATAGCTGGCGTGTAGGAATATGAACTGGCAAAAGACAGTCCAAAAATGGCTGAGATCACGGCCAGGGCCCAGTAGTTGTCAATGAAGATGGGGTAAGCGGCGACCGACAGTCCACAAATGGTGAGGCAGACCGCATACGTCTTCGTCACATGCACCCAGGGCTGATCTCCAGCCCAGCCTAGTACGACCTGAGGAATATTTATATTACTCACAGACGAGCTTACTTTTGTACATGGTAACATAAACTATTACTACTATTTTTAGAGTTATAATTCTATAGTTAATCAATTCAAAATGATTTTTGTTAACTAATTAGGTAAGTCTAATTATACTCGTACGTAGTAAAATTTCATAGATAAAACTTACTATTCCGATAGCACTGGCGACTCCAATAATACTGATCATTGTGGCACCTCCGTCGATGCCGCTCTCGGTCATGTAAGATTTGAGGAAGAAATAAGGCACGATGAACCACACGGAGAGAATTAGAGAAGAGAGGTTGAACATGAGGAAGTGGAACTCGGTGAACATCTTGAAGTCAAAGGTGTTCTTGACTGTGTCCCAAAAGTGGTGGTACCAACGCTGTAAAACAATAAAATGACCCTTTAGATATCCGAATTTTCAAAAAGTACTTAAACCTTTTTGTTATTTTTTTTTTAATAATATAAGTTGAATGCAAGTAAAAAGTTTTTAAACTTTCTATTTAGACTGTTGAAAACATCGATCATCATTTGAAACGTCAGAGATTTTCGGAACCACTTTTCAACCTTTGCCTTTAACTATCAATAAATGGCAGCCGATAACTATGATACCAGGGTGTACCGGGTCGATTGACCATGTAACCCATTCGATACGAATGAATTTGAAATGTATTGTTACTTGTGAAACAATAAGTTTAGCATGGATTTGGATATAAGGGTTTTTTGAAACCATTAAAGCGTATTTATTTATGGATACTCACCATTTCGTCGTCAGATTCCGAACCTATCGACCACATTGAATTTCTATAGATATCTGGCAAAGACGATGCTCTTAATTTGTATCTCGGTATATTCATCATAGCTCCTCGATACATGATGGTGTTTCTGTATAAGGGCATATCTTTCAGATAATGATGATCTGTGGAAATCTGTCTCGTAAGCCAATTTGTTGCCGGAGGAGATAACTTTACGTCTTTGTGGAACGTGTGGTGATGATGATGATGAGCTTTGTCTTTCGCTTTTTCCAGATGCACAGAAGTTCCTTTATTATTTTCTGTAACCTTATCAACGCCTTCTCCAGACTTTGTAGTATCTTGAATATCATGTTTACTTTTATTATGATCCGAATCATCTTTAGGTATCTTAATTTTTATTTGCACTGGTAATTTAGGTGGCTCATTAGCCGTTTCCTCTGGAGACTTTTCCACGTTGATGTTAGTTTCTGATTTTCGTCTTGTTAATAAATCTGGATAGTTTTCTAATATTATGTTGTATAATTGTGTATTGCTCATCAATTTCTCTATGACTTCCATCGGCACCTAAAAATTATTAAACACTTACTTAATTTCATCACTTAATTAATTTAAAACGGCCAGTTTGACTATTCAACTTACTTTTTCTCGCTGTTGTACAAATGTAGGTAAATGTATAACCGAATGCATTCTGTTGTACGTAGGTACCGCGTTCAATTGTGTAGCTGTTTCTAACTTCTCAGCTTCTGCTATTGATTCTGCTAATGTGGCTAAAATATATTCTGGACTTTTACCACTTTTTAATAAAGTTTTTAGTTCCTCAGCATCTAAATATACAGATTCGCCTCCAACCGACCTTGATGATACTGAACCAGCACTTGATGACCTTCTTGACCTAGCTTTCGATAATCTACGTTCCCTCTTCATTTTAATTTTTAACCATTCTGGATTTCTCATCAAAGCTCCACATACGCACATATTTAACAGTGTGCCTGCTAATAAAATAACAGTATTTCTCCAATCATATTGCTCTAGGAAATACTGCGTCATTGGAGAATAGATTAAAGTCCCAAAACCGATACCGCAGGAGGCTAATGAAACAGCTAAATTTCTTCTTTTATCGAACCAAAATGCAACTGATACGACGGCCGTTACATAAAGTATACCCATAGCGAGACCACTCATAAATCCAAAGGTTAAGCATAACATTGCTACAGAATTGCTAACGGAAGCTAACAAGAATCCAATAGTCGACAGGATTCCCGCAATCATTGTCATAACTCTACATCCATATCTGTCAACTAAAGCACTCATTATTGGCCCGGCTAAAAGTGGTGTAGCTATAAAAAGGCTTCCAATCAAAGATGTTTTGGACTGTGTTGTTTCAAAGTAATTTGTAAATTCTTCATGTAACAATCCAAATGAGAACGCCAAGCCATCTGCGCAAGCCGACACCAAGAAAGCTGAAATGACAACTACCCAGCCCCACCCTCCATCCGGTATAGGCGGCAGTTTCTCATTATTCGAATCATCTGAGCATATACTATCTTTATCATCCAGACCCTCAAATTTCACTCTCTCCACAGGAGGAGACACATTTTCTTTAGTATAATGCACTACAATATCATTTCCTTCCGATTTCAATGAATTAATTGTATTCATGTCTTGTTTGTTACCAAGACCATCTCTATCTGATAGATCATTATCTTTATCGTCAACCATTTTAGCTACTTCTTCTAGTGATTAGATGTTGACTCATTACAAATGCCGATAATTAGTTGTAAGTGTAACAATGCATATCTGTGAACAAACAAGTCACATAACAACGTAATCTTAAAATTTAGTATGAAGAAAAATATATATTATAATAATATACTAATATTGCGTCAATATCTAATGATTACAGTATACCAAGGTTGAGTAGTTTACGCGTGAATTCGTTACATATTATTAACATTTACTTTAGCATTTAGGAAGTTGTAAAGTAAATACTTAATACGAGTAAAAAGTACGAACTTCGATCACTGCCTCCTTGGTCCAGTGGTTAAGGTGTGTGACCAGGAAGTCGTGGGTTCGATTCCCATGGTAAACATACTTTGTTTAGGTGTTTTCAGTTTGGTTAAGATATTCCAGGATTAAATCACGGTCTCTAAAATAATCTAATATTAGGGTATACAGGGGCGATAGACAATATAACCCACTCGATATGAATGAATGAGCAAAGCCAAAGAAAGGTTTTAATTTGACCAGTATATTTATAAGTTTGAATGGAGCTGTAACTCAAGTATTCGTGTGATTAATATTGTCTAAATAGGTAGATAGGTACCTACCTACATAGGTACTGTTTGCTTAACGTGACCAGCTCTTTCTTCAGGAGGCAAAATTGACCAGTTTTCCAAAACCGTGTGAAAATTTTCATACAGCCTAGAAACGCGTCGAAAGTAGACCAGAATTTTTTTTAAACACCTCTCTTTTTAATGTAGAACAGCATTTATGTAATAATTTGGCACTTAATTTATTTGACTATTATCCTGATTTCGATTTTGCCTAGTGTCAGACCGATTTCAGTTCTCTCCTTGGAATAGTCCTTGGTATTTTTTTTTCGTTTTAAATAGATACCGTGAACACTGTGATGACACGAACGTGATGAATTAATTATACCACCTATTGATTGATTACTTCATCATCCGAAGACGACGACCCGGCTCGAGTACCTAATGCACATAAAATAAGGCAGAATAGGAACGATTGCGTGAATGACGTCACTTATGTCGTTTTAGGTCAATGATTGTAACAGGCAACTGGAATATTTTTTTTAATCATATATACATAACAAATGATTCACTGAATTAGGAATTCAGTACATATATTATGCCATGTTCCTGTTGATCTGATTTACGAGTATCTCTATATTAAAGGTTACGGAGGTCAGGCGGCAGGCGCTACATTGGAATAACCAGTACTACCAAATCTAGGAGTAGGAACGACCGTATAGGCTCTGAGGGCGCAACTGGAAAAAACGTTTGGACGAAGAAGGAGAATCTTTAAAATTATGAATATAAAATAGTTACTTTAGTGAATCCCGACTAGCAGGACAGGCGTAGAGTACATACCTAGTCGTTAAAAAATTGAATAAAAATATAATAACACAGAATAAATAGTCCTAAAAATTCCATCTTAAAAACTGAAATCGATTAGAAATGTGGATCACGTTTTTTTTTATTTCGTGATTTCCATTTTCTACTGGCCATCTAAAAACCTATCATAGTTGTTTGTGCAGTAGAGCTGTACCAATTTTTTAAAATTTCATAAGACCTTAGGTACCTACCTCTTAGTTATTTAATAAAAAGATGTAGCTACTTATTAATTATTTAAAGATAAGTCTTGCAAAGAAAAGTTAAGTGTAAAAAAAATATCTTTATTTCAGCAAACCCGCAGCTATATATAGCAGCATCCTAAATAAGTATATCGATTCACTTAACAGACACTGACATCACGCTTAGTTGTGTGCCTAATTGTTCATTTAACCAACAAATGAAACACGAGGTTAAAATGAGCACTCTTTAATAATAACGCAACCGCTAGTAAAGCCAAATAAAATTTATCACTTATCACGCACCTTCTAGTGATCCGTAAAAACAGTTATTCAACAAGTTTAGTAAACTATAATAATCGGTTAAGTAAACACGTAGACTCGACCCGGCGTCATAGTAACGCGCATGTCATAAATATACTGAACTTTTCAAGGCGAGACAGCGGACCAGCGGACTGTGCGTTAAGGGGCCATGCTTACTGAAATAGCAAGTATTATAATTTAATTTCTTAATTATGTGTAACTAAATTATTCTTTTAGTACTAAGGGTCTCTCTGTCAAGAACGGTGATATAGAGATGTAAAAGTAAGAGAACGAACCCTGGGCTTTGAAGCAACCAACTGAGGTTGGAATGGGGAATGCGCTAGAAAGAAGAACAAAAGTTCTAATAGTACAAGGATACGAGTGTTGACCCTTTTCTGCTTACTTTTACTTTGCTGAGTATTATCCTCAAGAAAAGTAGTCCCTTTGTGTCAGTTGTACCATAGCTTAGTACCATTAATGGTACATCATTAGGTAGGATCGATAGGTACTCTACATGGCCTGACATTACGACTTCACACTTCAAGTAGTGTAATGAAGTGGCCATTAATAAATTTTTAATTAACGTATACACAGAGATTACCTGTAAGCAATTTTTCTTACATAGCTATTATGATAGCTACATGATTATGATTGTGAACATTCGTGTTAAAGCAGACTAGGTGGGAGTACCTACCAGGACTACAGTTCAGTATTTTATAATTAAAACAAAACAGTTTCACAGTCACAAACAAATAGATTGCTTGAGACTCTTTAACTGAATTTTAAATCTTCTGCGTTGCGCGTGATTTACTCCACCTTTAATGGATATAATATAAATTAAGGAATTAAATGTAGGTAGGTATTGTGTTTTCTGTTTCAGATTTTTCTACTCCGTGCCTACATTTACTATAAGTGAATTTCTATAAAAGTCATCATTTATCAAAAATGTAGAAAGTAAAAAAAAAACGCGCATACGATTATCTACATGACACGCTGATGTTTACCATAAGGTAGAGTTCATTTGCCTACAGAATTGTATAAAAAATAAGCGTACCCATGTATTTAGCTATGGGAATAAGTTTATTTTTAGAGTTAAAAAAAAAACTTTCTTTTAAGTAATTTGTTGAAATACTTAGTATTCGATGACCCTTAGATACCCAAAATATAGGACGTGCACAGGCCCCGCCATACATTAACGGTTTTGACTGGTGTGCGTACGGTAGTGTGTTATTAGATATAATGCTAATCAATTCACCACTCATGTGGTCCGTGTCAACTCCAAAACAATGTACCTAACACAATCTCTTTCATTTTTGTGGGTTAAAATTAACGTCAGCTGTTAAAGGCATGGAGGAATCGCCTGAGTCGATATTTCTTGATCTATTTTAACGATCACATAGACTTATCGTTTGAGATAGTGGTAATAGTAAATATTATCATAAAGTAGTTGTAAAGAGAAGGTAGGCGGACCCAGAGCTCCGAGACGAACAGTGCCCGGCTCACTATTAGGATTTACTTCATTTTTCTTATAATATTATTATATTAGTATCATACATTTTAAATTAGCTTGATTTGAATGTACCTGCTTTTTCTAAATAAACCTCAGTGGTTTTGTAAAATGCATCTTATGAATTTGATTGTATCAATTTTTTTTTTAAATAATTTAATAAATTAAAAAAAATCTTCACTAGCGAACGAAATAATTCGATATCGAACAAAAATTATTCGACGCGCCGATTGCGTGAGTCACACTTTTCAAAAATAGCATTCCAGATCATGATAGGATGGATCCAATTTTTGAAATGTCGAATGAAATCGTTCGCCTCACCAATTATGACGAATGAAAATTATTCGGTATTAAACGAAAATAATTCGACTCACCGGTTTTGCGTCAGTCATACTTTAAAAAAATAGGGCTATACTAAGCTTTCCTCAGCACGGTAAGTATAGATTGAATAATCCATTCAGACACCATTCGTTCGATTGTTTCAATCAGCCTTCATAGTTGGCTTCCTAGAGTTATATGTAGATAGAGCTCTATTAGGTTGTACGTTTAATGTGTCTGCCGTCTAGTCTGAGCGGCGACAAAGAACTTTATAAATTCCTAGGTAAGTTTCTATCGAGTATCCCTAATAGGTTAGTTTCTTAAAAAAAATATAATTAGTCCGTCAGTTAGAGAATCAAAAAATATTGGAGACGTATTTTTGCTTTCGAAAATTAAACAAAAAATGGTAAAGATATGGCGCGTTAAAGTTACGTGTGACGTCACAGTGTGCTACACAATATGTAACGTCACGAGCCCCCACTCCTAAACTTTGATGCGTTATATCTTTATAATTAATCGCTCAATTAACAAAAGAAAAAATACGTCACTAATATATTTTGATTCCCTAAATGACGGACTAATTTTAATGATAGTCTTTTGACCCTGGAAACTAGCCTATTCCCTATACCTAGAGTTTGTGGTTCTCGCGCACAAAGAGTTCCATACCATTCTATTAAAATGTCAAGCGACAGCGAGGCGCGACCCTGCTCCCTGGTCTGCTTATCTATTTATCCTGTGACGCCAAATCAAGGAACATGAATTACAACGTACATTATATTTCATGTCGTAAGTATCTTGGCTCCAAAATGTAAGCTGAAGACACAACTAGGAAATCACGCATGGACGAAGAAGGCTATCGGTTCTCCGCACTATGTGCCTTGCCCACTTCCACTTCAAAGAGCAATTCCGCTGGGCTACGTCGGAGTTCTAAAAATATTCTTTTATTTTTAGAAACCATCGTAAATCCTTTTGTTCTGAAAATACTCTATTCCATGTTCGGTGTCGTATGGACGCACCGAGCATAGTTTCCTTTTTCCATGGCTGTTCTTGCGACCGTGAGCTTATTAGAGAAATGACGTCTCTATGTCTATTAGGTATGTTTTCACGATTATTAGTTAAGTATTACACATATAAACAGAAGACAAATTTTAATATAAAAACAGAAGCCTAATAAGCAAGACTAATTTGACTAAAGTAGAACTGAACATAAAAAAGAATTGCCATAAGACTCATATCCAGGACGTCAATTCTCACGCCGTTAGAGATAAGTCGAATTAGAGATATTTCCAAAAATATGTCAAAATGTCTATGATAACCTTGTAGTCGTATTCAGTCATCTCCCAAGTGACATTTCTCTACTGCTAACATGTAGTATCTCTATATAGTTTGTGCTGCTAACGTGTGAGATGTATCGCATGGTCGTTTCGTCGACATGCTCACATAGCTCACATGTCTTTTACTACTTGTTAAAAATGTCTAGAGAAATGTCAGTCAATGTAAATAGCGTTGTCTCATGGTTGTCTCGTTCTCTCTACGGTCGGATGTACCATGAAACTAAAGGTAAAGAACTTAACTTTAGATCCAAGGGCTGTACACACAGGCTGTAAATACGTTTCTTTTCACAATAGGCTACTTGACTGTATTCGTATTTGGTTAATATTGTTATACTAAACAAAATATACACTAAAAAGTAACCGATTCTGAAAACAACAACAAAATTGGTTGTTAATTGAGGCAGTAATTCGAATTTAAAGTTTTCTCTAAAAGAAAAGTGGGAGCGTGGTGGGGACGTCTTGCTATCTTTTTTGTACGCACGAAACCGAGTGGCAGTGACGTCATAGCTCACACAGTGCATCCTTTTCTTGTTTTTTGACAGTTTCCCCTTCCACCGAATTTCAAAGGCTTATAAGTTATTTATTTTTGAACGGATTACAAAAATTCTTTTATAATTCTGTTTCTGGAAATAAAAATATTGATATGAAAGAAAAAAGAAAAATTAGTAGAATACCCAATTACAATGCCATTTTATTATGGCAAACGCATGGAACTAAAGGTAAAGATGGAAGTCAAGCTGGCGTACAACAGGCTGGTTCAAGAAATTTTGACCTGAATGCATTTCGTTACCCACCTCTCTCTTTCTAACTCGTGATGTGTTAGGGTCACAGACATAAAATACGTACACAGACGGAACATAAGTTAATAGTTATACTTATGTAACAAGTAATTGTTGTAATTAATTAATAAAGCCCAGCCTGCACTAATACGGTTGTTTATATCCCGGTAGATAAATTCTTTTGGACTACTGACCCTAAGTATCTGAAGATAGAGCACACTGGTAAGAGCACACCACTTATGGCAATCACAATAATGATTATGGATAACTCTCTCACGTAATTTTCTCACGTATTCGGATCTATATGGTGATATCTCTTTTACACCTGTAGCAACATTCACTTAGACATAGATACGCGTGGCAATTTTTGGCCGTGACGCCATTTTGTAATCTACGTTGTTGGATCGGTGAACACTAAAAATAATAGAGAAGAATACCATAGTAAATGATCTCAGATCATGCACTCCACACAACATTCATACATTCCTTGAAATCATGAGGAGCATCATCGTAAAAATCTTACTCTAGACTAGATACAGCCAAGGCTGCATAGTTTTGCATGTGTGTGTTTTTGCTAAGCTGAGTAAAAGCATACCTTCCGTCTGTTTACGTCTTATATGTCTGTGGTTAGGGTGTGAATCTGGGTTTCCATCACAACACTTGATAACATACTCAAAAGTTGGAAATAATTATAAACAGTTATGTAGCAATATAATCTTTATTTTGAGGTAGATTTGTATTAAAAAATTAAAAACTATACTAGTTTTTGATATAGAAATATAAAGCCCAATTATAATAAGCAAACTGCCATTTTTATTTACTATATTTCTGACTAGGCAAAATTTTTGAAGTGATGGTAATACTTTGGGAAAACAGGGGTTACTCCAGGTCAAATTTTCTTGGGGTGCAGGGCAGAGAACCTCCTCGAGTGCCCGGTCCTTTGAAAGCTTTGTATTCTCACTTGATTCTTGATCCGGTGAGAGGGCGGGCTGACAAGGGATTCGGGACGGTGCACCCTGGGTGACAGTTAATAACTCCCTGGTAGTCGGGGTCTTGTTGACTGTCGGCCAATTTCTGCCAACAGCCCACTCCACCGCCGTCTATTATGAGACGGCGAACGGATGTGGGTCTGGGGGACGGGCGTGGTCCATTTATGGGCCACGTCCGATTTGGGAGGGTGGCCGAAAGGCCAATGGTTGGGGCCGCAAGGCCATGGCTGGAGGGCGTCGTGGTAGAATGCTAACGCGACCCCATGGCGCCCTCAACAGCCGGTGCGGAAACGCCGGAGGGGTTTTAGTGGGTATTCCGGGCTGACTAGCAGCCTGGCGAGTCCCACACTTTGTGCGTAAATGCATTTCCCCTACGTTAACAAAAAAAAAAAAAAAAAAAAAGGTCAAATTTTCTTGAACCAGCCTGTTGTATGCATGCTTTGCCTCAAGGTACCTCTCGACCAACCTAATATATTTGACAGTTCGATACTCACCTCCAATGAGAAATCATCTCAAGTCAAGGAAGCTTGTGACAACTAATCATACCAATGAGGTGGAGTAAGGTTTAGTCGAGTTTGAGTGAAGATTTAAGAATACGGGTGTGAGAATATGGGTGTTAGGTTCCAGGGCCATGACAAGTAAATGAAAAAATGTCACGTCAGACAATTGTCAAAGTCAAGTCACAAAAGTCAAACTTGTCATCAAGCAATTGTGTCAGTGTGTGTTTCACGGATGGAACTTTTGTTGTTGTAGACATTCTAATTTGTGGTTGTTGTGTTGTGCTTGTAGTAGGAATTTACTCATTCATCTGGTAATTTTTTTAATAAAATAATGGCCGAAAAGCCGCCAGAAGAAGGCTATATATCCGTCGTTGACGAAGAACCAGAAATATTTGAGCTGTTAAAATGGGATAATCCTCACGCACAGAAGCAGCAGGAGGCGAGGCCCGTGGAGAAGGCAAATAGCCCTGAGAAAAAACTTCCGAAGCCACGGGAAGAATGCGATCCATTTGATATGCCTGATCCAGCTTTCATTGAGATGTTTAGGTTGACAAAAGACTTGGTGAGAAGTCTTTGTGAGGAATTGAAACCAGTGATGCCAGATTCTATAAAATCCATCGAGTTCTCTATTGAAAGCAAGGTAAGCTTTGTTAGATTTTGGTATGTACGTAGCTAACAATACTATCACTTCTTTATTTTTTTAGGATTTTATATGTTCATGATTTTATTGTTTTTACCTGTATTTACCAATAATTATTTGAATTTGAAAATTTATATTTTTCAACAAATTTAATCAATGTTGAAGATTCACGCTAAATAGATTTTTATTCAATTACCAGTAATTTATTATTTTATCCTCGCGTAAATGACATAATAGGGTAAAGTAAAAATAATTTCATGCAGCTGACATACATTACTTTTATTTTCAGGTGTTGGCAACTCTTTCGTTTTATGCTAGTGGAAAATTCCAAAAGACTATCGGAGGAAAGTCAGACCCTGCCATCACCCAGTACTTTGTGGGAACAGCAATACAACAGGTCACTGAAGCCATGAACCATCCTAGTATTGTCAAGAAATACATTCACTTCCCACATCTCAGGAATGAGAGGAATAATGTCAAATCTAGGTATTTTTGCTTTCTAAGTACTCTCTCATCCAGAGTGGGTCTCGTTACTTTAAGTAACCTCCACTTCGCCTCATCCTTCTAATATTTCCTATTCTATGGTAGCCTAGAAGAGATTGCATTTACAATATTTAATTTTTACATTTTCTGTTATGCATTAGATTAGAGTTTTTACTTACTAAATCTTTTCAGGTTTTACATGAAGCATGGCATACCAAATGTTGTGGGTTGCATTGACTGTACTCACGTCCCTATAGCGAGGCCCGATGATGACCAAAAGATACATTTTAACAAGTCGTTCCACTCCAAGAAAGTACAGATTGTAAGTCATCATTTTGCAAGGCAATACGCTAGCTATTTATTTATGTATTTGTTTCCCTGCATGACTTAAGATTTGGCATTAATGACTTACGAAAATGTAAAAAAAAAATTAAAATGTCTGTAACTATATTCATTCATTGCTCATCAACTAATTCTCTAATTAAGTTTGCATTGAAGATAGTAATGCCACTTCTTTGTCTGAGTGTGTTTTCCTGTAGCTTCATCAGCATCTGTCCCTTGAAAACCAGGGTACCAATGTACCCTGGTCCTAGTTTTGGCGGTACTGGTTATTACTGTATTTCAATCGTAATCACTAACTGCCATCTGACCTCTGTAATCCTTTTCATAGGGAAATATAATCACAATATTCTCCTACCACAAGGTAAAAGGCAAATACCTGACTGAATAGGCAGTTAGAAATACCGATCCAATGCCACTCTCGCTTAACTGGCAAATGTTATAAAGATCATGATTCTATATGCTGTGGAGCTTCTCAACCATACCCAACAAGACTTGTGGCCAAAATTATGATGGTCAATTTAATTCTATTTTTAGACTTATGGCTCCATCCTATAACAAAAGATGATTTTGTCAAGTTAAGAAAAACATCCCGAATCGCTTTGAGGAAATAGTTGTATTCAGCAGGCAGTATAATGGTCAGTGATTTGTTTTCTTTGTTTGCAGATTTGCGACAGCGACTGCAATGTGATGAGTGTAGATGCCAGCGCAGGTGGTTCTCTGTCGTATGACGCGATCCTCAACAGGCATGCAGTCAAGAACGATCTACAGAGCCTCAACCAATCGGGCGAACAGTGTTTTCTTATTGGTGAGTTCCAACTTCTGCCGGACACATTGATATTTTTAATTTTGGAAACCCACTATAAAAATAAGTGAAAATGTGGTTAAAGGGAGTTTTAGAACTTAAAGATGTTTTAGATTTAGCTTGAGCTTTGCTATAACATTTATTTAATGGGCATGTCTGATTAGCCTATAATTATTATAGAGAAGCCTCTTTTCTGCCATTTGCAGTAAAGAATTGGTGGAATAAGTAAGGTTGGGATGGGGGGGTTTCAGTCCTTGTCATTTATGTAAAATACTTTACGTCCAAGAGATTATAGATAAGTACTCTATTCTTTCTTTTAATTATAGTAGGTGCCCTTAAATTGTACTAATAAATAAATATAACACTTTCAGGTGGTCCTTACTACACACAAAAGTTGTACATTATGACGCCAATACCCAAAATAACGAAGAAGTCTCCTGTGTCTCCTGAGAAATACTACATAAACCTCCACAGCCAGATATTCAACACAGTGACGGAGACAATCAAACAACTGAAAAGCCGGTGGAAATGTCTCCAAGCCACTTGCAACAAGCAATTTGATCCTTCACAAGTGGCACAAATAGTTGTGGCATGCTGTATTCTACATAATATTTGTAACAGACAAGGGTTACCCGTCACGCCGATGACTCAGACCGAAGAGAGGTTAGAAGCTATGAAGCAAAAGGTCGCAAACGGTTCGATACCGCGTAAGCAAGCCGAAGACCAGAACGGTATTCAAGCACGGGCAGCTTTGGTGGAGCGATTGTGGAATGAAAGGACAGTAATGCCTGAGAGCGCTCCAAAGAAACGTATGTCTAAGAAGGATAGGTTGTTGGAGGGGTATCAGAACCCTCAGACGCATAGCCATCAAAGTAATCATCCGAGTAATGTTCAGAGTACACAGCAGCAACTGCCGATGGCCACGCCAGCGCCGCCGCAGCAGCTGCAGCTCGAGCACGACGACGGCAGCAAGCGGCCAAGGATCCTCAGCATGCACTGCAACCCCGGATACAGCTTAAGCATGGCTCCGGGCTGGGGACATTATCCTCAGCAGTGAAACTTTGATTTTTAATTGTGGTTGTACATATATTGATATTGGGGCAGGCAAAAGATGGAAAGGATATACAAAATACATACAGTGTATGTATGACATATTTAAATCCATAACAAATGTGAAGTTTGTCTTGAAATTAATATCCTTTGTGTTATACACAGTACTTTTTTGTTTACATATAAGTATCAATAAATTCAAAACTCGCCTAGAAAGCGTGCCAATCTTTGAGAGAAGTTAAAAATAAACAATATGTTGTGTATAATGATATATTTTCTTTTATATGCAATACATAATGTATTAATTAATTGATCTGTTTACATATTAAGTAATTAGACAGTCTTGTTTAGATGAACGAGGCTTGTATATGCGATATATGTTTTCATAATTTTTATATATGAATTAAAATTTTTACTTTTAGTTTTTACCATAATGTTTTCGTGAAAATTGCTGAGCAAATCTGATAGAGAAAAAGTTGTGAAATCTGAGCAAGAACGAAAGCTTAAATTACAATTTATATTTTAAATAATTCGTGATATTCTTTTTAATTAGTTTTGATGAAACAAGACCCGAACAGAAAAACATTCTCATAATTGCGCTTTTAATTCAGATTTCTCTGTTCCTTTGTATGATGTCTTCAATGTTTCGTCCATTAGTCAAAACTCCGCGCATTATTCCTTTAACGCCAAGTCGTCTGTCTATATCTATAATTTATCAAGTTCTGGAGAAAGCGTTCGCTATTTCGTTCGCCAGTAGAGACGCGATCGCCATGTTTTGACAGTTGGCGACCACACGACTCGATTCTTCTTTCTTGATTGACAGCAACACCAAATCTTGGGATGACATCATTCGACCTGCGAATCTGTCAAGAGAAATTATTTTTAGACCGAAATACACATTCACGTAAATGCGGGAATTACTTTTTATCTGTATTTAGAAATGTATATCTTAAAAACCATGTGCGGCATTCAAAAAATTATACTCTATAACAAATAACGTTGGACAAGGCGGACCAAATTCAAGGACTGTGTCAGTTTCATCGATCTGCAGGCCAAGTGCAGTAGTTGAAAATTATTTTAACGTATTTCCCAAAACCAAAGCACAACGGCGATGGCTATTTCTGAGTATGTAAAATCGGTGAGTCGAATGATTTTCGTTTGATTTCAAATGATTTTCATTCGAAAATAGGTGAGTCGAACTATTTTCAATCGACTCGCGAATTGCACATACTCAAAAATTGCCATCGCGGTTGTAGTTTGGTTTTGGGAAATACGTTAACGCGATTGCCCTCCAGTAATGTTTGAGATGAATTTGGTATTGTTTTAAGTAAATTTTACCATGCAAAATTGAAAGCATTATTACACTGAATACCTTAATAATTCGCCATTGGCAGTGACAGCACCCAAATTAGCAGTTTCAAATACTCTCTTGCATATCGTTTGATCGTCGTCCAAATTGATAGCTTTTTTGTCACACTGAAAAAAGATTTATATTAGAACTCCTTGTCAACCGCAAAGTCAAACAGCTTGGCCACGGGGAAATTCGCCATGACGACTATTCGTGCGAACGTCCGCGCGTGTAAAACAAAAACATACTGACGTGCTAACTGCTAACCATGCCACACGCACTGGCGTCTGGCGAGGCGAATGGGGCGCGCGGGCGAGTGGCGAGTGGCCTCGCGAGTGAAACAAAAATAATATTCCGCATGGTGTTGGCCACGAGATACAGTGGTACGAGTACGATAGTCGCGGCGAATAGTGTCGGAACAAACATTTATTCACAAAGAAAAATAATACCGAGTCATATAGTGAAAAATTGTATTATTAAAAATTATATTAACATAGAATATATAATGGTGTTGACACTCGTTCTAGTAAAAATAATAGTAAATTTTAGGAGTATTATTACATCAATAATTAAATTATAAATATATACTATCCTATAGAATCATACTTAAAAAAAATCCCTATAATATCCATATTAATATTACAAATGCGAAAGTCTGTCTGTTACGCTTTCACGGCCAAACCGCTGAACGGATTTTGATGAAATTTGGTATGAATATAGTTGAAGACCCGGGGTCAAGCATAGGCTTTATTTAACGCAGGCGGAGCTGCGGGAATAAGCTAGTATATAATAAAAATAATTCTCTTTATTTCGAGTTATGGGGAAGTTTGTTTGTGCCCCAGACACACGTGTTCCTGGATTATTATTATTTATTAACGGATTCCTCACAGGTTACTATAAAAAAAGGGGTGGTTTATAGCATTATAACTATATAGTAGCGTTTTTATTAATATGATTCGTGATCGCGAGATGTATTGTTTAAAAAAAGGACCTACTAGTACAATGTACTTAATTTAATAGGTTTCTCCTATTCTGGTAAAATAGAGTATAATGATATAAGAAAGTGGTAGTTAGATACTCGTAAACATATCTGGATATCGATACCTACATAGATAAAAATTTAATAAATAATAGATTAGATAAAGATTTCTTATGTTTTACATTACTAGTTTTTGTGGAATTCTCCGTCATTACCATGATTCCGATTCAAATCTGTACCTACTCCACAAACGCTTCCAAATAATATGACTTTAACCGTACTTTGTAAGCAGTGTCTAGAAAATTTTGATATAATCATGTTAGCTCTTGGACTACACCGGTCGCGGCGGACTAGACGCCCCGCCCCCCGCACCGCCCGTCTGCGCGGCCAGGCCGCCAGCT
Organism: Euzophera pinguis; assembly: GCA_947363495.1. Lineage (NCBI taxonomy): Eukaryota > Metazoa > Arthropoda > Insecta > Lepidoptera > Pyralidae > Euzophera > Euzophera pinguis. Next base: position 5,002,969 of record OX376168.1, read on the forward strand.
AACAAATGCAAACACTAGTTCATTGTTTACTTGCAAATGAAAATGTGGCCTAATCGTCAAGACCGCCCTTTATTGTAATTAAGTTAAATCTTATTATAGGGTTATTTTGAAACTACTAGCCATATAGTAATAAACTTTTCCCAAGGCTTATTTATATTATTTACGAAACATTAGAATTATAAAAGTCCTCATTGTATAATTACCTCAGTCATGCCTCGAAGTTTGTTCTGCTCGCTGTTCCACCGAGTTTCGGACATGGACACTGCGCGCATTAATTCACCGACTGGTGGCGTGATACTGACGGGCACTTCGCCTGAGAACACATTTTTTTTATTTAGGCTCAACAGTTACACAATACAATTTGTAAACCATATTACAATCAAAACGGACTACAATCAAAGTGAAACCTACATCCACCACACCAACCAAACCAACATTAACCACAGGTTAATCTAAGAAAAAGTTAATCTAAAAAACACATGGTAGATTAGATATACTTCGTATAGCCCGACCAGTGAAATAGCCTACCGCCACATTGTAGAAAAATATTGGAACTAATTTCTTCTATAGGCAACTAACTAGGTAATATGTAACATTCCATCATCTCAACGTCATGTGATTCCTACGATTTATTTATCAAAAAGTGCAAAAATAATTCATAGTTATGAGTGAACGCGTCAAATACGATAACATCTTTGAAATCACTTTCATAATATGGCGATCAGTAGCGACGTCATTGCAGGGTTTTCCTGGTCGGGCTATATAAGGTTTTAACAATACTATTGATTGCACATAATTATAACATGTAAGCACAGAATTATTTATAATACTGACATACAGAACGGACACTCACATCCTCCCAGCCGAAACAGATACCGCACCTCACCGCGCAGATGACGAGTTAAAATGGAGATCAAAATAATGCTAGGATGTCGCTTCAGCCGCCCGACCGCGACAGTACGCGACCGAATCGTCGTAGTCGTAATAGGTATCGCACTCGCCGCTGTTGTGTGGAGTGTCCGGGGTGTGCTAATAGTCCCTAATGCACTCTTCCCCGTGAAGCCAGCAGCACTTACGGTAACGTTGTCTATCTGTTCCGTACTCGGCAATAATATTATCGAGAGATTATAAGGAGTCGAACATAAAATTAGAGTTTCACTTGCTTACCCAGTGAGCTGGCGATGGTGAACTCTATGGGCTGGATGGTGTCGGCGAAGTCTACTCCTAGAGTAACAGTCGCGTTGGAACCTGGTATCAGCAGCGGCACGGGGGCGAAGTCATGGATCGCGCGGGAACCCGTCAGCGTCTGAACGGAACCACAGATTAGATAGATAAATCGTTTAGTTGGTCTGCTACAAACACACAACATTTATGAAATACCTACAACAATAGAAGTAGGTAAGTACATCTTAAAACTATTGACTATTCTGGTGTGCAAGTCAAAAAATACAATACATAAACACTGATTTTCAGTTATCAGTTATTAGATCAGGGTTAATAGAGAATATATGCTATACATATTCAACCGTCATACATTGAAACGCGCCAGCTTTCTTGGTTAAGGTACTACTGGGTACTCTCATACAAAGTCATTGTATAGATGATAGATGGCGTACATCTATTGAAAACATGAGAAGTTATAAATTAAGATTTATATAAAATAATATGATTTGAATTTTACAATTTCATTTGTAAGTGACTAACGTAGTAAATAAGAAACGATCATTGTTAGTAACACCAGGCAAGATTAATTTCATTTATCTTCGGGGATAACAAATTATGACGTTGTTTAGTTCAAATGTTATAAGTAGCACCATATATAGATAAGTCGCCGTAAGTGAGAGCAGAACAAAATTTATAATTGGTTGGTCACGCTCATACTTAGATCAACATTTATGCCGGATATTGTACCTTTTTATGCACTCTTATGTTGGTGACGTCCTTCTGCCAATGATTGGTGAATGTGATTTCAATGGCACACATCTTCGGCGAGAACAAATGCGGAGCTCTGGCCCATCGCTGTTCTGCAGCGAGGCCTCCGCTGCAAACTCGCGATATTAGTTCCGAGCGACGAGGATTGGCGAGAGATGGACCCACGGGAATGATGGCGTCTGAATGAATGAATGAATGAACACTTTATTGCGCCATTTACAAACAAAAGAAGCACATAGTTAAAACCAATACAATTAAATGGGTACAAAGGCGGACTTATCGCTAATGCAATTTCTTCCAGCCAACCTTAGGGTAGAAATGAGCTGCGGTAGAAAAACACTTGCGTGAGCGGTGCAGAAAGCTTAAATGTATTATCACAATAGGCATGACAAATACATTTCGATTTAAGGTCCATTCAAACTGATGTAAATCCCGCGCGACTGGCGGGACGCCCACAGAAATAGGAATCGGTAGAAGTTCCGTAGCGTATGCCAAAGTTGGCCTGCTAATGACAATTCTATATAATCTTACTCAAATATTAAAGTGAAAGATCTCATATTAGCACATTGGTAAGAAAAAAACAAGTCGATAAAACTTAAACTAACTGGGACGAAGTTAAACTTACGTGCATTTTGGACGATACCAAACGCTCTACAATAATGGAACTTGAACGGTGTCATCACGCCTAGGTAATTTACATGGGCGAGACTAAATTTGTTAAATAACCTTAAATATTGCGTTTATGTAATTCCTAAATCAAAGTTTCTTTATGTTTTATGTGTTCATCGATTATAATAATTTTTTTTTTGTAATTTTCTTTTTACAAAATTTACTTTCCCATTTATTTTTTTAATTGTTATAAAAAATCGCCAGTGCAAAATTTCAAAAAGAGAATTTTAACAACAAAAAACATGTATGCTATCATGCAATCATATTACTTTTTCAATTTTTAAACCTTGTCGTCATCCCAATTCAGTTTGCATTACATACTTTGAAAAACGAGACAGAACACATTTTAGCTCAAAATTTAAATGAGCCTAACGAACGTACTTTATTTTTTTATAACTACATGGCATTTCGTAAATTTTTGAAGTTTTCAAAGTCTATGGTTTTTCAACTTACCATCTCCAGCCGTGGGTGGCAATGCCGTGGGCGGAGACAAGAAACCCCCACAAGTGGGCGTCATAGTGGGCAAAGAGCTCGCCACTTCGTCCAACTCCAATAGTAGTTCTAAATTAGACTTCTCGTTTTTCTTCTGCCTTTCTATGGCTTCAATCTTCGGTGCTGGTTCTTGGTTCGCCACCTGAAATTTCGAAGTTAATTTAATGATAAGACAATCCTTTCTTTGCCTTTTGACAAAAAAAAACATTGTTTTATTTCGTATATACCCAGTAAATACGAATCTAACGACACCTCTCAAGTTAAAACAAATCGAGGTATTCAGGCTGCAGAGCGTGCCAAACAATTTTACTTACATACATACTCTCGTTTTCACATCCCAAAACACTTTTAAAGTATATTTTAGTCACCGCCTCAGTCTTTATTCCTTCGACAGATTAAGTGAATTGCCTTACAGCCGATATTCTTTTTCAATATGCGGTTGTTAGCCAAAATGTTCTGCGTCTCGTTTTTTCACGCTAAATGTGTAACAGGAGAGAAAAAGACCACATGTTTTAGCTATCATGGAATATAAATATCACTTGGTTATTGACGTCAATTTACATAAATTAAGTTTACTAACACTTCCAAAGCGCAAGTGGAGAAGCGGCGCCACAAACTCCACTGCAACATTTTCTTTAAAACGTCATATTGTGTATGGTTCTTATAATATACCTAAGCTGAATACAAAATTCCACGTGTCTGTGATCTTCTAACAATCAATCAGTAAGTATTCTTTTATAAGCAAATATGATTAAATAGTAGATGTATAAATAGTAAGTACACGTTACTACAGTCGAAGCTTCAATATTTAGAACATAAAATTACATAGGACTAAGTGCGAAAAATAATAGTGAAGCTTGAAAAACGACAATTTATATCAATCTAATATTGAAAATCGCAATTATCAATTACCTTCTTATCCTGATTGCGCACGTTTTTCTCATTTGGACTCTTTACATCACCCGAACTTTTCTTATTATCGTCGCTCTTTTCATCGTTACTCGAATCGGACTGGCTGTCCGAACTATCGGATTCCCCGTCCGATCCGCTGTCCGACTCGCTGTCGGATGTGCCGGTCGACGACCTGCTGTAATTGTTCGGCTGTTCGGAATTTTCTTTCTTCATATCGGTGTTTTCCACATCCCTGTTTGTGGAAAACAATATAAATTCAAGCCAAAAGTAACCTTAATTCAAAGCCAGTAGAGCGTCTTTCTTACTTCCTCCGCTGACTAAACAACTCGAACTGGATCTCGGCCTCCGAAACGTGAGAGTGCCTAAACATTTGTAATCATATTTTTTTAAAAATGTTGTAGGCGTGTTTTGGTAAGGAGTCTTAAAATAATCTTTTCATCTCCGTAGACACACACGTAAGGCATCCGTCGGAAACTGTCCTTTTTGTTCGACATATAGTCATACATTTCAATAATAGGGCTCCTGATTTGCCAACGACTACTTGAGATATACAAATCAGTTTCCAATCGAATTGGTCGCAATGTTATTACACACACAAATTAAAAAATATATATTTCTTCTTACACACAGATAATATTGCATTAAATAAAAACAATCATTATGCAGATTTCATTTAATTAATCTATGTGAATGACTGAAAGTGTAAGTTCGTTTAGTTTTTCTTCTTTTGGCATATAAAGTTATTCAGCCTTATGTCTAAGGCCATAAGTTTGTAAGTTTTAACTTACTCGTTAGACGAAGATTCTTCGTCGCTGCTCGAGTCATCGGACGAGGAGGAACCTGACGAACTTTCTGGCTCCGAGTAGAAAATTTTGTCTTTTTGAGCGGGCGTTGATATAACTTCTTTCTGTACATGCTACAAAAAAAAGGAATTTTTAAAAACACGTCCTTTTATCCGCAAGTGTTAACAGGGGTATCTCACGGCTTTTATACATAAAAGAGAAAAAGGCAAAGGTATCAATGTGCCGAGTGATAGGCATTGATTGCCTTTGCTTTGTCCGTTTTTTATTAGACATGAGAGAAAAAGAGACAGGGATAGGGGGAGAGATGTTTATAAATCGGAGCCTGCGCGCGAGCGGGCGCGGTCAGCAAAGGTTTCATTGTGCCAAGTGATAGAAATTGATTGCGGTGCGGATAAATGTGCGAGCGCAGCGAAGCGTATTGCTAGCGTGCGAGTGGCACTTATGCGTCTTATGGTAACGCGTAGTGAAGCATAACGTGCGTATCGATATGTTATAGAAAAATATTTATAAAATTAAAATGAAATCAAACAATAAGCCTCAGTTTTTGCATGTGCGTTTAATATGGATAAAAGAAATATTATGTTTAGATAAAATATGATAAACAAAAACAAACAATAATAATTCCATTACATTGCTAATTCGTCATCAAAAAAGTCATCGTCATCTCAATCGTCTTAATTGATCGTCTAGATTTCGATCGTGAAAAAGTGATCGTAATTTATCGTTATATAATTGTCTTGAGGCACATACTTTACTCACAATACAATTATTAGTTCTATCGATAGCACGTGTTCGACGCAAGCTCAACACTACGCAAAACATGTTTTATGACTCCGCGTGCAGCGAGACATTGCGAGTAGCTTATAGATGAGAGAGACAGAGATAGTGTATATATGAAATACCTGGTCGCCCGCGTCCCTTAGGGCGGCTGCCTGTGTGCGAGCGGGCGCGGTCGGCAACGGTCGATATCCGGCCGCACACACGCCCATGTATGCCGATAGCGATCCCAGAGTCAATTGCTGTCGATCTGCAAATAAATACAAAAAAAAATATGTTTATTTGCACTAACACATTTTTTCTTATAATAGGTGGAGCCTCCTATTTGGCAACAAAGTGTCCGTGTTAGGAGACGCCGCTCCTCCTTAACTAAGAAAAATAACTTATTGTGCACGCACATAATGTAGTTAAGAATATATATAAACTAAATGTAGTGTCTTACTGTAATTTTAAATAACTTTAAACAAACCAAATATTGTTTATAAAAAAAAAATCAACAATATTAAATAAGATATACTGTATATTATATAACTAGCAGCCCGTCCCGACTTCGCCCAGGCCTATAGCCTTCCTCGATAAATAGGTTATCCAACACTGAAAGATATTGAAATCGGACCGGTAGTTCCTGAGATTAACGCGTTCAAACAAACTCTTCAGCTTTATAATATTGTAATATTATAGAAGAATATAGATATAACATATTTTAACGACCGGATGTTTCCAGTAGTACATTTTGACACTAAATTCTCCATACAAACAATAATTTATATACTGATATGATCCACGCATAATATTACAAGTGCACAACCGGCGCCGTCGGCCACGTCCTTACGCTAGTAATGTATGTCAATGTTTGAAGTTATAGTAGAATTATTTTGTCCGTGCAGTTTGGGTCATAAATCATAGCTCAGCCTCAGCCCGGCTAGGGCAAGTGGGCATGTTGCGCGGGCGCAACGCCATTATCGATAAAAACGAATGAGTCATCGAAAGCGGCGGCGGTATACGAAGGGTGGTGCGACATTGTTATTTGTAATGAAATTGTAATAATGACATCGTATTTATTGATAAATTGTAATTTAATCAAAATGTTATTGAATGGTCACTTAGTTATATTGATTTTTTTTTTCTTTTTTATCTTTCTCGACGACTTTTGTGTTGTCTATTGCATGTCAACTACTGACTAAATATGTGATACTCTATTCGGATGATTGTCATACATATTTTGAATATGCTTAGTTACGGACTTAAAAATTAATTTTTCACCACCAAGGTATTTGTGTTTAGCCTATCAGTATTTAACTGTGGACACTCTGCTAATACTATACCCCATATTTTACAATATAACCCACATAATGACAAAACTAAATACACTATCGATAACGCTTATCGACAACAATAATGCGCATCACTTTGCCCGCCCATAAGGCCCGTGAGTGGGAGTGAGAGCGAAATACTCGCTTTACCGCTCCGATGATTTACGGACTCAAACTGCGCGGACAAAATAATTCTACTATATAGTTCACATAAATGATTTGACAACAGTTTCTTAGCAATATAATATGTGAATTCACCTTTAAAACTACTCTCAATAGTCGGCTTAGGTTTGTCAGGTCGGAAGATCTCACTGGCTTTGGAAGGCAACTGTTTATCTTCATTCTCCACGAACCTCCTCAGCAACCTGGCACGGTCTCTGACGTCATAGCTCGCGTCATATCGCGCTAATGACAACATGTATCGACATATGGGGAGCGTTGCTGGCTGAGTGATAGATAATTTCACTGCTAGAGACAGCAGTTGGAGTTTCACTAGTTCGTCCTGTGAAAGAAGATTTTATTATTGCAGACAACTTGATGTTAGGAGAGTTGTCTAACAGTCAACATTTGGGTTCAGCAGAGAACAGTCATAGAACAGTGCATATGTCGCAGTCATCTGGTGGAATCTGCTATTTGTTTGAATGACTAGCTCGTTCATTGAATGACGGTATTCAATTGAATGACTAAAGGACAACTCGTCAAAGCTTTGAATATAACGTTCAACGTCATTTTGCGAAGTCGTTGAATGGGATATAGCCGACTTTGTAATGTTTGGTTAGGGTGACCATGTGTTCGCAACTTAAAAGTTAACCTTACTTTAAATAAAATAAATGAATTATAAAATGTCTCGTTAAATAGGATCTGTACGACTTTGTAATATTTGATTAGGGTGACTATAAGTTCGCTAATTAAAAAGGTAACCTTACTTTAGATAACAAAAATAAGGACATGACATGACCCATCTTATTATGATTTTAAAATCCAAAGCTTTACATAATCTCATATTTTTGCTCAGTATAAATAAAGTAAAAAACATAGAAAAATAGATCATATTATTTCAGAAGTCATTAATTAAAATACGCGAGTTTCTGTCTCACTATTTTATCACAAATAACGCACTTTAAAGCTAATTTAATCGAAAAAAAAAAAACAATACAATACTTTTTGTGCGAGCTGTTTGACGCCATATTTGTTTTGGTGACTACCAGCGCCGAAGTGAGGAAGTGGGAACTAAATTTGTATCACCTGACTGATTTTACGTCCGCCCTGCTATGTTACAATCCGCTAACTAGTTGGATGTTCAGTGACGCTTGTTCAGTCAACGTTTAGCCTAGTCATTCGATTGAATACCGTAAATGAACGAGCTAGTCATTCAATCAAATAGCAGATTCAAGCAGATGACTGCGACACATTTTAGGTGAATAGTGTTTTGTGATTAATAGGCATGACAAAAAATTTTCGATTTCATGTTTTAATTAAAGACCTCACTATAATAGGCACATTGGTAAATAAACACGTCGATAAAGTTTAAACTACCTGAGATATAACGAAGTGAGTTTATCACGTGCATTTTGGACGATACCAAACGCTCCATAGTGATGGATACCTAGCGGTGACGTCACGCCTAGGTAATTTACAAAGGTGAGACTAAATTTTGTTCGACAACTACCTTAATATTGCGTTTATGTAAATAGTTCCTAAATGAAAGTTTCTTTACTTTTTATGTGTTCATCGATTATAATATACATTTTTAGAGATTTTATATTTTCTTAATTGACTTTCCCATCGAATTTTAAATTGTTATAAACAGTCTCCTGTGCAAAAATTCTAAATGTAAATTTTAATAACGTATTTAAACACATGATATGTATGCTATCATGAGATATCATTACTTTTAAAATTTTTGAACCTTGTCGTCATCCCAACTGTAATGCAAATAACTAAATTTTCGAGAGGATTCCTTGGCTAAGATTATAGATGCTGGCGGGAAAAATTCCGAATCATTCCCGTCGAATACATCGGAAGTATTCCGAATTATTCCGAAACTTTGGGAATATTTCAACAGTCAAATATAACGAGGAATATCGACCTAACTACCTATTTCGCGCTTGGAAGTTGGGAATTATTATACTACGCGAATAATCGCGAATACTCGCGATGCGTACAGAGCTACATACAAACTAACCAAAAACATAGATAACCTTTTTTTTTCAAAAAACAAATATGCTAGGCATGTTTTTTTTATTGCACAACTGATATTTATAAAAATAGCATTCGATTTCGAAATAAGTTGGTACCTACCTAAAACAAAAGAATAAAAATTCTGTTAATCGCAGGCTAACGTATCTATTTATAAAAATATCAACATATAATCAATCCCATTTAAGTATAATAAAATAAACATTTATATTTTACTTACTTATATGCTACTGAACAATAATTAACTCACCATAGCATAAACAAACACGTTTATTCCCATTGAATTATTCTGGCGAAATATTCGGAAACATTCAATTGCGGGGTACGAATCTTTCTTGCGCGGGGGAAAACTTCTCCGGGGAGCATCTCCCTTCTAACCGCACCCCGCACCGCCTGCACGCACGCTAGACAGAGCTTTATACAAACTAACCAAAAACATAGGCAACCTTTTTTCAAAAAAACAAATATGCTAGGCTTGGTTTTTTTATTGCACAACTGACATTTATAGCATTCGATTTCGAAATAAGTAGGTACCTACCTAAAACAAAAGAATAAAAATCCTGTTAATCGCAGGCTAACGTATCTATTTATAAAAATATTAACATATAATCAATCCCATTTAAGTATAATAAAATAAACATTTATATTTTACTTACTTAAATGCTACTGAACAATAATTAACTCGCCATAGCACAAGCAAACACGTTTATTACCATTGAATTATTCTGGAGAAATATTCGGAAACATTCAATTGCGGGGTACGAATCTTTCTTGCGCGGGGGAAAACTTCTCCGGGGAGCATCTCCCTTCTTACCGCACCCCGCACCGCCTGCACGCACGACTCGGCGGCGATCGACGATCGATACAAAATATGATTTTTCAACAAAATAAATAAAAAAACTTGATTAAATTTATTTTGAATAATTCTGATGTAAAGAAACTTTCCCAGAAGTATTCCGGAATTATTCCGAATTTTTCAGAAGTTTTGCAACTATAGCTAAGATGTGAGAGGGAAGTAAAGGGAATCCCTTATCATGACACGTGCTCGGCGCCCTGCTCCGCCACCAGCCCCCGCGCTGCCAGTGTGTGCCGGCCCTAGCATCACCTGGTCTGGGAAGTGCTGCGTCATGTGCGCGAGCATGGCAGCAGCGCGCGCGTATTCGGCGCCCTGCTCCGCCACCAGCCCCCCGCGCTGCCAGTGTGTGCCGGCCCTAGCATCACCTGGTCTGGGAAGTGCTGCGTCATGTGCGCGAGCACGGCAGCAGCGCGCGCGTGCTCGGCGCCCTGCTCCGCCACCAGCCCCCCGCGCTGCCAGTGTGTGCCGGCCCTAGCATAACCTGGTCTGGGAAGTGCTGCGTCATGTGCGCGAGCACGGCAGCAGCGCGCGCGTGCTCGGCGCCCTGCTCCGCCACCAGCCCCCCGCGCTGCCAGTGTGTGCCGGCCCTAGCATCACCTGGTCTGGGAAGTGCTGCGTCATGTGCGCGAGCACGGCAGCAGCGCGCGCGTGCTCGGCGCCCTGCTCCGCCACCAGCCCCCGCGCTGCCAGTGTGTGCCGGCCCTAGCATCACCTGGTCTGGGAAGTGCTGCGTCATGTGCGCGAGCACGGCAGCAGCGCGCGCGTGCTCGGCGCCCTGCTCCGCCACCAGCCCCCCGCGCTGCCAGTGTGTGCCGGCCCTAGCATCACCTGGTCTGGGAAGTGCTGCGTCATGTGCGCGAGCACGGCAGCAGCGCGCGCGTGCTCGGCGCCCTGCTCCGCCACCAGCCCCCCGCGCTGCCAGTGTGTGCCGGCCCTAGCATCACCTGGTCTGGGAAGTGCTGCATCATGTGCGCGAGCACGGCAGCAGCGCGCGCGTGCTCGGCGCCCTGCTCCGCCACCAGCCCCCGCGCTGCCAGTGTGTGCCGGCCCTAGCATCATCTGGTCTGGGAAGTGCTGCGTCATGTGCGCGAGCACGGCAGCAGCGCGCGCGTGCTCGGCGCCCTGCTCCGCCACCAGCCCCCGCGCTGCCAGTGTGTGCCGGCCCTAGCATCACCTGGTCTGGGAAGTGCTGCGTCATGTGCGCGAGCACGGCAGCAGCGCGCGCGTGCTCGGCGCCCTGCTCCGCCACCAGCCCCCGCGCTGCCAGTGTGTGCCGGCCCTAGCATCACCTGGTCTGGGAAGTGCTGCGTCATGTGCGCGAGCACGGCAGCAGCGCGCGCGTATTCGGCGCCCTGCTCCGCCACCAGCCCCCGCGCTGCCAGTGTGTGCCGGCCCTAGCATCACCTGGTCTGGGAAGTGCTGCGTCATGTGCGCGAGCACGGCAGCAGCGCGCGCGTGCTCGGCGCCCTGCTCCGCCACCAGCCCCCGCGCTGCCAGTGTGTGCCGGCCCTAGCATCACCTGGTCTGGGAAGTGCTGCGTCATGTGCGCGAGCACGGCAGCAGCGCGCGCGTGCTCGGCGCCCTGCTCCGCCACCAGCCCCCGCGCTGCCAGTGTGTGCCGGCCCTAGCATCACCTGGTCTGGGAAGTGCTGCGTCATGTGCGCGAGCACGGCAGCAGCGCGCGCGTGCTCGGCGCCCTGCTCCGCCACCAGCCCCCGCGCTGCCAGTGTGTGCCGGCCCTAGCATCACCTGGTCTGGGAAGTGCTGCGTCATGTGCGCGAGCACGGCAGCAGCGCGCGCGTGCTCGGCGCCCTGCTCCGCCACCAGCCCCCGCGCTGCCAGTGTGTGCCGGCCCTAGCATCACCTGGTCTGGGAAGTGCTGCGTCATGTGCGCGAGCACGGCAGCAGCGCGCGCGTGCTCGGCGCCCTGCTCCGCCACCAGCCCCCGCGCTGCCAGTGTGTGCCGGCCCTAGCATCACCTGGTCTGGGAAGTGCTGCGTCATGTGCGCGAGCACGGCAGCAGCGCGCGCGTGCTCGGCGCCCTGCTCCGCCACCAGCCCCCCGCGCTGCCAGTGTGTGCCGGCCCTAGCATCACCTAGTCTGGGAAGTGCTGCGTCATGTGCGCGAGCACGGCAGCAGCGCGCGCGTGCTCGGCGCCCTGCTCCGCCACCAGCCCCCCGCGCTGCCAGTGTGTGCCGGCCCTAGCATCACCTGGTCTGGGAAGTGCTGCGTCATGTGCGCGAGCACGGCAGCAGCGCGCGCGTGCTCGGCGCCCTGCTCCGCCACCAGCCCCCCGCGCTGCCAGTGTGTGCCGGCCCTAGCATCACCTGGTCTGGGAAGTGCTGCGTCATGTGCGCGAGCACGGCAGCAGCGCGCGCGTGCTCGGCGCCCTGCTCCGCCACCAGCCCCCCGCGCTGCCAGTGTGTGCCGGCCCTAGCATCACCTGGTCTGGGAAGTGCTGCGTCATGTGCGCGAGCACGGCAGCAGCGCGCGCGTGCTCGGCGCCCTGCTCCGCCACCAGCCACACCGCCGCCGCCCGTGCCGCTGCTGCCAGTCTGGAATGAAAATACATTTATAGAATGCTTCGGGGCCAGGATCCGCTAGTATGGTTACTACGGAAACGCGAAACATGATGTAATAAGGAGCCAGCCATGACAGTATAAAGGACCATTCAAACTGACGCGAATTTAGCGCAACTGGCGGGACGCTCACAGAAATAAGAATCAGTAGAAGTGCCGTAGCGTGTGCCAGAGTTGACCGGCTTGCTAATGGCACTTGTATATGGCGTCCCGCCAGTCGAGCGTGGTTCGCGTCAGGGTTCACAAGCCTCACCGGTCCTGCCGCAGCAGCTTGGCAGCGCGCGCCACGGCCGCTCGAGCCGACGCCGCGCCTCCGCACACCACTCGCTTCACGACCACCACAGCTTCGCAAACCACCCATTCTGTCAACGATGAACTTCATTTGAAAACTGCTTTCGTGGTCCGGCGGGTAACGGTTGTAAATGTTTATAAATTGTTATAAATTATTATTTTTATATCGCTCTGAAAATACACTCATAGAAAGTACATAATTCTTCTTTTTTTTATATCACTTTTGTTCAAACGCTATCTAACTTTGTGTTTTAATTTTGATTTTTATTATAGTTTTGGTTATTCGTAGTGCCAATAGATGGGGCTAAAAACGAATTACGAGTCGCTATGGTTTATTATTGTTTTAATACATATAAGTTTCTTCAAATAAATATTGATTGAATTCGCCTAGGACACAGTTTTGTTTTATTTGGACAGCATTTGTACATGGTCCTACGGTCCGGATAAGACCGGTTGGCACGAACACGGATTTTGGTAACGAGCGGGCGAAGAAACATTGCCCGCCTTTTCGAAATGGAAAAGAGTAAGTGAGTGACATATGGTGATAAAAGTGAGTACTTTCAACCTTATTTACTCAGAGAAATTCACTTAGAAAAAATTCAAGAATAACAAAATAGACTTAGAAAATTTGATGAAGTTTGGGACTTGAATATTTCGATTATAGGAAAAAAGTGAAGTGACGGGGAACCTATGCCAGATTTCTAAAAAAGGGCAGTTATAACAAAGTCCCAAACACTTGGAAAAATTGCGACGGACAACTTCATAGATTTGGAAACTCTTGGAAAATTTCAAATGAAGTTGTCAATATAAATGTCATCGACTATTGGAAATTATAAGAAAATATAATGGATTCATGTTGATATTGTTTGAAAATCTTCATACAACGTGTCGTTTATTCTTATTTTGTGGTTGGTAATTTGAGTGTAGAATTTTATTTCAATTTTCTGTTGAACATTTGGTAACAATACAAAATGAGTTCGTTGTTCGATCTTCAGTATGACGTTTTAGCAAATATAACGAAAGCCAGACGTAATTTTAAAAAGGCACCTAAAGATCGTATTAGCATATCATATGTAGAAACACGCCTAGAGATATTGGAAACTTTATGGTCATCGTTTTATTCTACTCATAGGAAGTTAATAGAGGAATGTACAAAAAGTGATTTTGAACAATCAGAGTATCACACTCAAGATTTATATTCATCTACTGAAGATCTTTACATTGAATTCAAGTGTAGTTTAAAAGATATTATAAGCGAATTAAAAACTCGCAATACTGCCCAAGTAGAGTCAAATAGCGTTTTCCAAAATGTTTCAAATGTTAAATTGCCTAAAATTGAATTGCCCGTTTTTAGTGGTCAATACACAGAATGGACAAGTTTTTACAATTTATTTAAGTCTCTCATACATAATAACAAGACGCTCGATGAAGTACAAAAACTTCATTATTTAAAAACTCATTTGTCAGGAGAGGCAGATCAACTACTTCGACACATACCAATTTCTGGCGAAAATTACATCTTGTGTTGGAGTAAGTTAGAAAGCCGGTACAATAATAAAAAATACTTAGCAAGCTGTATTTTATCACGATTTATGAACCAAAAGTCTATTAGTGTTGAATCATCGAGTGCCTTAAAAGAACTTTTGGATACGAGTAATGAATGTCTTAATGCATTAAAACAATTGGGTATCAATGTGACAGAATGGGACATTATTGTTATTTATATTTTAAGTTTAAAACTTGATATGGAGACCCGGAAACAATGGGAGTTAGCATGCAGTAGCTCATCACAAGATTTGCCAACATGGGATTTATTTCAGGAATTTTTGGAAAACCGATTTCGCGCGTTAGAGTTTTTAAATACTAGAGTTTCATGCAATAAGACTGTAATTCGTAATTCAAACAATAACATTAAAGCTCTTTATGTCGCTACGGCTTTAAGTTGCCCATTTTGTACCGAAAATCACAAGCTTCATACTTGCCAAAAGTTTTGTGGCAATGACGTAGATACTCGTCGTAATTTTGTTCAAAGTCAAGGTCTATGTTTTAATTGTTTAGGTCCACGTCACTCAGTAATAGTATGTCGCGTGCCAACTAGATGCCAAATATGTTCCAGGAAGCACCATTCTTTACTCCATTCTAACACATTTTCCAAGTCAGTTGACAAAACAAATGATAGCGAACCATCAACTAGTGCAGAAGCTGTGTCCTCTGAAGCTACTCAAGGCGATTCCAATGAAGTGGTAGTAAGTTGTTTCTCTAAAAATCACAATCAAGTTTTATTGGCAACGGCTTTAGTGAACGTTCAAGCCCGAACAGGTATATATTTGACGTTTAGGTCTATGCTAGATCAGGGTTCACAGGCCTCGTTTATAACGGAGTCTGCAGTTCAATTACTTGGACTTAAGAAAATAGCTAACAAAAGTAATGTTTCGGTTTTAGGAAGTGATTCGAGTCCCGCTGTGGTCTCAAAGTATATAGTATTTGTTAAATTGCAATCACTTCTTGATTCCAATGTTATTGTTCGGGTGAAAGCACATGTATTAGATAAATTGACGAATTATCTTCCTAGCAAGAAAATAGCAGTTCAATTGTGTCTAGAAATTACTCAGTTATCGTTGGCTGATCCCACATTTGATACTCCTAACAAAATAGATCTCCTACTCAGTGCAAAAGTGTACAGCCAAATAATAATACAAGGTCTCATTAAAGATCCTTCTAATTTTATCATTGCACAAAATACATCTTTTGGATGGGTCATATCTGGTGAAACAGGCACAAATAATAATGAAGGTTTAATCACTTGTAATGTCAATATAAGTATGCATATTCAAATACAAGAAGATAATATACTGAGACGATTTTGGGAATTGGAGTCGGAGCCATCGCCAGTAAAATCTAAAAAACATTTAACGGAAGAGGAACAAAAATGTGAGGAGATATATACAAATACGACCAAAAGAGATTCTTCTGGTCGTTACATAGTCAAACTACCATTTAAAACATACAGTCCACAATGTTTAATGGGAAACTCGAAGGACATAGCATTAAAAAGATTGTGTTCATTAGAACGAAAGCTAAATAAAGATTCTCTGAATACCTAAGTTTAAATCACATGGAAATTGTACCGAATCAAGAACAAGATAATCCGAATGCTTTTTATTTGCCTCATCTTGTCGTAGTCCGTAACGATAGAAGTACAACTAAAGTACGTATAGTGTTCGATGCATCTTGTCCAGGTTCGAATGGCGTGTCGCTAAATGATGATTTGTTAGTAGGCCCGAGATTGCAAGATGAACTAAGACATATTCTTATGAGATGGCGAGTACATCCCATATGTATTTCTTCCGATATAGTGAAGATGTATCGGCAAATATTGGTAGCTCCCGAAGATACTGACTTCCAACGGGTGTTATGGCGTGATGATGTGAATGATAATGTGGAATTTTATAGACACCTCAGGGTTACTTTTGGTGTTTCCGCGGCCCCGTATCTAGCTATTCGTTCATTACGTCAAGTGGCGACAGATGAAGGTAAACATTTTCCATTAGCTGCAAAAAAAGTGTTATCAGATTTTTATGTAGATGATATGATGACAGGATGTGAAGATTTGATTCAAGGGAAACAGTTATATACCGAAATGAAACAATTGTTAAAGAGAGGGGGGTTTGAGTTACAGAAATGGTTAAGCAACGATATTAGTTTAACGAAATGGATAAAAAGTCAAGAACAAGAATGTGAGGGCGAGTCAAATAATACAGTTGGAAAAATAGTACACGAAGAAAACACAAATAAAAGTATTTTGAAAGAACACGAATGTGAGCAGGAATATGAAACTGAAAAAAGAAATTTAGTAGATAAATCAGATGCAGTTACAAGGGTATTAGGACTCAGTTGGAATAGAAGGAGCGACGTTTTTAAATATTCAGTGTCGTTACCGACGTTTGAAGGACCTGTCACAAAGAGGAAGGTAATTTCGGATATATCACGACTTTACGACCCATTAGGTTGGCTATCGCCCGTTATTATAAAGGCTAAAATGTTTATCCAAAAATTATGGTTAGCAGGTTTACAGTGGGACGAGGAACTTACACCTCAGTTGATGAGTGACTGGATGAACTATAGAAATGAGTTGTCGTCGTTAACGATTTTTGAAATACCCCGATGGATGAGTACTCATAAAGATGATATTTGTGTCCAACTCCATGGGTTCTGCGATGCGTCGAGTGAAGCGTATGCAGCAGTCGTTTACATTCGTGTAATTGATATAACAAATAAAATAAATGTGCACCTTGTAACGTCAAAAACTAAAGTAGCTCCTATAAAGCAAATATCAATACCTCGTTTAGAACTCTGCGGTGCAACGCTTCTGTCAAAATTATTAGTAGAGGTATCAGATGTTTTAGAGATCTCGAAACAAAATTGCCATGCTTGGTGTGATTCCTCTGTTGTATTAGCATGGCTTAGTAGTCATCCTTGTAGATGGAAAGTTTTTGTAGCCAACAGAGTGTCTGAGATTTTGCAATGTTTAAATAGATCTCAATGGTCTTACGTTCAATCTAAAGATAATCCGGCTGACAGCGCGTCACGTCGAGTTATGCCATCAGAGTTGGAAAAGACACAATTATGGAAACATGGACCGGAATGGTTAAAAGCATTAGATATAGAATACAAAAATATAGACAAATGTTATGAAACTAATGTGGAAGAGAAAAATGTTAAAAGTTGTCAATTAGTCACTAATTTTATAGAAACCGAAAATATATGGCAAAGGTTTTCGACATTGAGAAAGCTTGTTAGAGTGATATCATGGTGTAGAAGATTCATTTTAAAAGTTAAAAACAAATCTGTAAATTTCGCTCAATGGCTAACTAGCAAGGAATTGCGAGAAACGCTAAATATATATGTCAAACAGTGTCAAGGCCATTATTTTAACGAGGACATAGGAAATTTAATTAAAAACGGATTAGTCAAAACAAAAAGCAAATTAAAGCCCTTGACTCCGTACATTGATCACGCCGGAATGTTACGTGTTGGTGGGCGGCTAAATTTAACTGCTAGTTTTTTGAGTGAAAATGTAAGACATCCGATTATTCTTCCAGCTAAATCTCATTTGACGGAGCTAATAATAGATGATACACATAAGAAAACTTTGCATGGAGGCTCACAGTTAACGATAAATATTTTGAGAACTAAATATTGGGTGATTGACGCAAAAAATCAAGTTAAAAAACATATTCGCCACTGCGTAAGTTGTATTAGACATGCAGGTAAATGTCAAGTGCAGTTAATGGGGCAATTACCTTTGAGTAGAACAACTCCAAGTCGCCCGTTTGAGAAAAGTGGTGTCGACTATGCGGGTCCTATTGCTATTCGAACATCTAAGGGGCGTGGACAAAAGTCATATAAAGGATACATCTGCCTTTTTATTTGTATGGTAACTAGAGCGGTCCATCTTGAAGTGGTAAGTGATCTCACTGCTAGGGGATTTATTGATGCGTTTAAAAGATTTGTAGCGAGGAGAGGGCATTGCGCACAATTATTTAGTGATAATGGTACAAACTTTGTAGGGGCTTCGCGTGAGTTAAAAAAAAAATTTAATGAAGAAAGGTCTGGAGTTACAGTAGATATAGTAAATTGGCTATCTTCAAATGGTACAGAGTGGCATTTTGTGCCTCCGCACGGACCGAATTTCGGAGGATTGTGGGAGGCCGGAATTAAGTCTACCAAACACCATTTAAGGAGAATTATCGGCACATCCACTCTCACGTTTGAAGAAATGTGTACCCTCTTGGCTCAAATTGAGGCATGCTTAAATTCCAGACCATTGTCTAGTTTAAGCACATCTTCAGAGGACCCTGAACCTTTGACTCCTGGTCATTTTTTAGTTGGAGAGTCACTATTGCTTGTACCCGAGGTTAATTACGAATCTTCTAATATAGCTAGTTTAAAACGTTGGCAATTAACACAACGAATGTTACAAGATTTTTGGCGCAGATGGTCACAAGAATATTTGACACAATTTCTGCATTGTTACAAATGGAACTATCAAATCCCAGAACCTAACATTGGTGATTTAGTATTAGTAAAGGAAGACAATCTTCCTCCCGCAAGATGGTTGTACGGTAGAATAACACAAAAACATCCTGGTTTGGACAAAATTACGAGAGTAGTCAGTTTGAAATGTAATGGAAGTATCATTAAACGACCAATTTCTAAGCTATGTATTTTGCCTGTAACTAAATAGATCATATAATTTCAGTTTGTGGTCAGAATTTATTTTGTTTTATTGTTTGTTCATAACTAAAGCATTAATTTCGAAAGTACATAAAGTATGTAATTATTATAATTTTTGTTTAAATAAAGACGTATAAGATTAAGATTTTATAATGATGATATTATTTATTAAGTAGAAAAATGAGATTTTAAAATTTCATTCATGAACTGTTGAATTTACGTTGTTATAGAATAATTTCTGTTTAAATGAGAAAAAAAGGAAAAAAAATGTTATTTCTATCTAAATGGTGGGCGGTTAATGGACATTCTGTCCATGGTGGGCGGAATGTTCAAACGCTATCTAACTTTGTGTTTTAATTTTGATTTTTATTATAGTTTTGGTTATTCGTAGTGCCAATAGATGGGGCTAAAAACGAATTACGAGTCGCTATGGTTTATTATTGTTTTAATACATATAAGTTTCTTCAAATAAATATTGATTGAATTCGCCTAGGACACAGTTTTGTTTTATTTGGACAGCATTTGTACACTTTTGACATTGACAGATAAAAAACCTCAGAATGAATGCCAGGATTAAAAATAATATTGATCTAATTTCAAACAAAATGATACTGAATGCTCGATTCCTTTGCATTTTTACTTTTTAAAATGTTTACTTTTCAGATTAGCGTCATTTTCGTCTCTGTTCCAACGTTAAATTTACTTATCGATTGTTGATTTTCTTAACTACATTTTTTATTCCTTCGGTGAACAATGTACTATTATAAACTCACCATCTTTACTCGATAGAAGATGCAGCAAACCATTAAGACAAGTCTCCGTTTCGGCTTGTATATTGACAGCCAAACGCCCAATCGCTTGTATAGTCGCCCCAGCGAAAGTTTTGTCGTTCGCCGAGACATAGGTCTGAAATTCGCGCAGAACAACCGCCGCGCTCGCTTCCGTTGCTAAGTTCGTGAGAATCTCTAGTTTGAGCAGTTTAATGTGAGTTGGATCCGAGTTGCGGACGAAGAAAGATTTGAGGAATGGTTCAAATAGCGACTGAAAGAAAAAATTATGAGTTAACTTATTAGAAGTTGATTTTCTTGCTAGTTTAATTATTACAATTACTTTTTGAGTTCAAATTCACTAATTTTTTGTCTTGCCTTGATAGTGTTGTGTACATGACTTTTTATAAAACATATTGTTTCTATTTGTGAAAACCTTTAAGTGGCTTCATGTTTCTTAATATTAATTCTAATATGTTTCTTGTATTTAAGTCCTGGCTTTCCAAATAAATAAATAAATAAATTACTCTGTTTCATATCGCGTGGAATACGGAGCCCGCACATAATAGTTTCTAGAAACCCAAAAATTTATTTAAAAATTTAGATACGTAATTTATTTCACGGCAACTTTGTTTGGGCGTGATCAGTAAATATTTGACAACATATGTTGTATGTAATTATCTATGGTGCAATAAAGGGATTTTACTTACTAAATTGAAGTGATTAAATTATTGTGGCATCAAATATTAGGATAAAGAACTAATACTTTTTTAGGCAAAGGGTCCATATTGAGGGCAAATTATTCCTCGTATTTCATAAACAATTCCTTCAGGAGCTACTAGTCAAGAAATTCTATTATAAATTGTTATTTTTTTTTTTTATATAAAAGAACAACAATAATTATTTCTTGCAAATTTGTACGCCAATCAGGCAGAAAAAGAGTACTTATTTATCAATTGTATATCAGAAGGCGGACTTAATGCTAAAAGCATTATCTAACAGCCAACCTTTGGGTCAAGCAGAGATCTTAACTGTGGGTGTACTGTACAATAATAGTTAAATGTACCTATATAATATCAAAATGTGTTCTTATTTGACCTGTTTTCACAAATTAAGATGATTTTATTTGAATACTCACTCGCTTAGTGACGGTGAGAGAAGCAATGGCGTTAAGTACGACGCTCTGAACTTCGACGGGTGCGCGCAGCAATCGCACCATCGCTTTAGCGACCGGTGGCAATTCTTGGCCTGCAAAAAAATCGGTAAATTACAGTACACATTTCAAATGCCTATGCTGTAGTGACCGCAACCGCTGTACCGCTCCTTGGGTATGCGTCGAGGTGGGGAGTGAGAAATAAAGAGCATGACCAAACTGATCTTACGATATCGAATTACAATTTTCTTATCCGTATATTTACGAGTATTATTATATACAATCCCTGTTTTACCCGACTGCGACAGAATAGAATAGAATATATCTACTGATGTCGATATATTCTATTCTACGGAACTGAATGTCTTCAGTGACTTTTAGGAGAGCAGTAGCAGTGCTGTGACAGGGGCGAAAACCAGACTGGAAAGGAGTAAGAAGAGAATTAGAGAAAATAAAATGAGACACCTGAGCCTGTACTACTGCTTCAGGTATTTTTGAAAGAAACGATAGGATGGAGAAAGGTCTCAAATTATTAAACATATTGGAGAGGAGATTTTAAGGAAGTTGTGAGTCTAGTCGAAAACAACGTTTCGTAGACATGTCTCCTCTATTGACTCCCTCGGGGAAGACAAGGAAACATTACTAGTGGCCTTGGCTCCAGCAACAAGCAGGACTAACAGCTGAACACGTCACCAAAAATCTTGTCCCGATAAACTATCTACTTATGTGCAGTATTTACGAAGTTTAAATAAAATATTTTGTTCAAATTAAAAACATATGATTATACCCTATTAAAAAGAGACAGAAACCTCCTTGCTCGGGGTTTAGGTCAAAGCTCAGTCCTGTTTTATTTATTAGGTCCATGAGGTAGAGTAAGAGAAAATATTATATTATAGAGAGTAAAAAAAAAACTGACTGGGAGCTGTATGCACAATGAGTTGTGCGGTTGCCATGACGACGCCTGAATTCCGCGATTGCAGCAACGGTTTTGCCGCACGCAGCAGTAAACGAAGGTCGGGGTCCACTGTCGGAGATGGTCTCGAACGAGAACGAGTCGAGTCGTCCGAGAGGGAGTAAAACGGCTTGTCGGATTCGCTGTCGCTGGAGTACGCCTGAGAAAGATTCACCCAAACGGTTTTTAAAACTCATTTTGTTTTTCCCTCACTGAAAGAGCATTTACACAGGCGAGAAATTGTTCTGGTTGACGAAATTTACGTAAATTATGACGTTCCTAAATATTGACCAACAAGCGCCATAAGGTGGTTTAAATTATTTAGTTTTTTTTTTTTTTTAATTTATTTTTTAGGACAACATACAATTGTGCAGCTAGCAACATTTTTACTATTTTATGTTCAATAGTGTATTCTGCTGTTATTTTATGTACAGAAGTAACATAAAAAAATTTAATCAAAAATATATTTTCTAACCCACATAAATTCCAATAAATTTAAATGTAAATGTGCGACATTGCTAAATCTTTTTGTACCAATTGCTTCAAATGACGCAACACCATATCGTTGGCAATAATCGCTAAAAATTGCTTGTGTAAGCGTTCATTTACTCAGTTATTTACAGAGGGCGTTGTCGCCACCACGCTCTGAAATGCATATTTTAACAGAAGAAAGAAATAATTACCTCAGCATTGGGATCCGGAAAGAAAGTCTTCGCATAAACTGTTAGGACGTTTAGTAAAGCCAATTGTCCCCATTCGTCTACATCAGCGAGTAGAGAACACAATTTCCTGAAACATAATAGAATAAAATAACGTTTGTAGAGACATGTTCACACCCAAAAATTGTATTTTATTTATTTACCGTAAAATGCTGCGACTTTGCACGAAATTTATGTTTTCATCTTTTCTTTAATGTATGTTTATGTATAGTTAAGAATACTGTATGTAAATCTATATATGTTTATTTAGCAGTGTTTTTTTTTTTTTCTCTCATTGTATTGTTAAGATAATTCGCGCGGCACATAATCTTTTCTGTTATTCCTAATGGTTGACTGGGAGAGATTTTCAATTTGACATAACTAGAATAAATCTATTAAATGACTAAATATTTGTATGCCATACTTTAATGGCAAAACATAGCGTTCCCTATTATCTGTAACAACTGCATGTTCATGTATACCTATGTTTGCACAAATAAATTATTTGATTTGATTTGAGAATGCTTTTAGCATTAATTCCGCCAATTGTAAAAGTATTTTTTTTTTTACTTGTGGTACAATAAAGATTTATAAATAAATAAATAAAATCATTACATTTTCACTTTAGCAATTTTGAAATGATTATTTAAGTATTTTATGTTTATTCGGAAAACTTCAAAGTAAACCAACATGAAACTTATTACAAGCAACAAAAGGACACTTACAGGTTTTCATAAGTAAAAATTATGTGTATATTTATTTATTAGATACCTGTAGCTCCTGTGAATAAGGCTCATCCTGTCCGGGCATACTTCAGAGAATGCCATAGCAGCTGAACCAACTACAAGTGGAGTCTTGTCAGACAACAGCTTGTCTATTATGGAAACTAATTCCTCCTTCTGATCAGGGTCTAAGCTGAAAATAAAAACTATTTTCTTTATATGCCTTTATGAGTATTGCTACACATTTTAGGGTTTCGTACACAAAGTACATGAACTAACTAGTATTAAGCTTATTACGAGGGCGACACTGAAAGTATTTAGAACTTGTAAACAGTACAATAAAAAAATAAGTTTAAAATTTGAAAATGGAACTCTTTGCCAATATTATTGAGTATGTATTTTATTAATTTGTCATTTGTTTTACGATTTGGCGGCAAATTGAAAATTGTCTGTGTCACGTCAGCATGAATTTAACGCGATAAAATTTTCGTGCAATGATTTTTTATGAGTTTCGTTGTCATTTAAGTCAACAAGAAAGATGATAGACTTCGATTGGCCTTTCACGATGAAGCCCCATCTCGTGCCACTGTTTACTTTACAACTGGTTTAATGAGTTCAAACGTGGTCGCACTAATCTCACCGATGATCTGCGTGAGGGACGGCCTTCTACGGCGACGACTGAAGATAACATCAATGTTGTGCGGCGTATGATAGAGACTGACAAAAGAGTGACCAATCAGCAGATTCGGGCAAGTTTAGGCCTCGGTATGAGCCAAGTGCACAAAATCCTGCATGAACATTTAGCGGTCAGGAAGCTTTGTGCCCGGTGGATACCTCACGATTTGACCAAGGCCCAAAAAATCCGTCGTGTTGATTGGTGCCGTGAAATGGTTCAAAGATTTAACGGAGGTGACTCAAATGCTGTGTTTGACATACTTACGGGTGACGAAAGCTGGATTTACTGTTATGATCCCGAAACCAAAAGACAGTCTGCTCAGTGGGTGTTTCCTTCCGAGGAGTTGCCAACTAAAGTGAAGAGAGGTCGAAGCGTGGGAAAAAAGATGGTGGCCTCGTTCTTCGGAAGGACCGGATATTACGCGACAATTGTTTTTAGAGGATCGAAAAACAGTTACTGCAGAGTGGTATACTTATAATTGTTAGCCACTTGTCTTGAAAAAAGTTCGAGAGAAACGACCTCGCAGTAGGATCCTCCTTCAACACGACAACGCCTCGTCGCACACCGCCAGGCGAACGATCGACTATTTGGCAACATCAAACGTGGAATTACTAGGTCACCCGCCATATAGCCCCGATCTCGCACCTTGCGATTTTTATTTATTCCCGAAAATAAAAGAAAAACTTCGAGGAAAACGTTTTATGGACGCCGAGGAAGCACTGGCTGCGTTTCAAAACGCCGTCGAAGAGACCCCTAAAGACGAGTGGGCAAAGTGCTTTTCTCAGTGGTTCCATCGGATGCAGAGATGTATTGACGTGAAAGGACACTATTTTAAAAAGATGTAATATAAGGAATAACTTAATGTTTTCTTATGTTTTCGCGATTGTTATTCATTAAATTAAACTATTTTAATACGGTTTTATCGCGTTTATTACTTATTTATTTACACCTGACGTTTCAAACACTTTACAGCGTTCATGGTCGCAGGCAGACTAAGTTAACATTTGTCTTTGATGTCATAAGATTACAAAACTACCGCCTGAAATTTTTATTGGGAACTATTCCGATTCACGCAGTATTGGCTCACAGTATCTAAGGGTCTTGCAGTCTGCTTCCGAGTTTGCGATTTTATTAAGTTGATGACTGGGTCCCAAGCTGGCGGTACCTGCCATCCATCCTCTCTATTGAAATTAGGATGTTTTTTAATTTCAATAGCTTCACGTAACATCCTTGGAATGAATCTGTTTTCCTTTGCAAGGACTTGAGGATTATCAAAACGCATATAGTGGTTGGGTTTGTCTAGAGCATGTTCACAGACTGCAGACTTGGTTGAGCGTCTATTTTTCATGTCAGCAATATGTTCTTTTATACGAGTATTAATGCTTCTCTTTGTTTGCCCAATGTATGATAAACCACAGTCACAGTCAATTTTATAAACTCCAGCATCTTGCAATGGGATATTGGATTTTACAGGTCTTAAAAATTGGTTTATTTTCTTATGCGGCTTGTAATAGGTCTTGATTGAAGCTCGCCTAAGTATGTTACCAATCTTGTCCGTGACTCCCTTTATGTATGGTAAGATGGCAGGAAAACGATCAACTGTGTGTGGCTTGGGTCGACTTCTGTGACATATGTGTGGGAGGCTGAGATTGTTGCTTCTTAAGACAGACTTGACTCGTTGAAGCTCCTCCTTAAGATGGTGGGTGTCACAGATGCCGTGTGCTCTCTGTAACAAAGATTTGCCTACGGTAGCTAACTGACATGGATGATGGTGAGATTTACCGTTGAGATATTTGTCTGTGTGGGTGGGCTTTCTGTACACAGTGTGACTGATACTATTGTCAAGATTTCTAGTTATTAAAACATCAAGAAAGGCTAATGAATTATTGATCTCAGGTTCCATAGTGAATTTAATTTTACTATTAATGGAATTTAAATGATCTAACAAAACAGAGACTTGAGTTTTGGGGAGTACAACAAAAGTATCATCTACGTACCGTTTGAACATCTTCGGCATAGCCAGGGTGCTTGAAAGAGAAATCTTTGTTACAGAGAGCACACGGCATCTGTGACACCCACCATCTTAAGGAGGAGCTTCAATGAGTCAAGTCTGTCTTAAGAAGCAACAATCTCAGCCTCCCACACATATGTCACAGAAGTCGACCCAAGCCACACACAGTTGATCGTTTTCCTGCCATCTTACCATACATAAAGGGAGTCACGGACAAGATTGGTAACATACTTAGGCGAGCTTCAATCAAGACCTATTACAAGCCGCATAAGAAAATAAACCAATTTTTAAGACCTGTAAAATCCAATATCCCATTGCAAGATGCTGGAGTTTATAAAATTGACTGTGACTGTGGTTTATCATACATTGGGCAAACAAAGAGAAGCATTAATACTCGTATAAAAGAACATATTGCTGACATGAAAAATAGACGCTCAACCAAGTCTGCAGTCTGTGAACATGCTCTAGACAAACCCAACCACTATATGCGTTTTGATAATCCTCAAGTCCTTGCAAAGGAAAACAGATTCATTCCAAGGATGTTACGTGAAGCTATTGAAATTAAAAAACATCCTAATTTCAATAGAGAGGATGGATGGCAGGTACCGCCAGCTTGGGACCCAGTCATTAACTTAATAAAATCGCAAACTCGGAAGCAGACTGCAAGACCCTTAGATACTGTGAGCCAATACTGCGTGAATCGGAATAGTTCCCAATAAAAATTTCAGGCGGTAGTTTTGTAATCTTATGACATCAAAGACAAATGTTAACTTAGTCTGCCTGCGACCATGAACGCTGTAAAGTGTTTGAAACGTCAGGTGTAAATAAATAAGTAATAAACGCGATAAAACCGTATTAAAATAGTTTAATTTAAGGAATAACTTGCTAGTGTGCTCAGTTTTTGATTTTCTAAGAACTTTCAGTTTGACCCTCGTATTGCTTTGTACAATGCTAATGCGTTGTACAAAGCAAATGTTGTATTTGTTCTCACTAATGTGAGAAGCCGTCTGGAATGTAACGTAAAAATTTGGGATCCACACAAAGCGAAATATAGCCTATTATTAGGGGATACAAAATTGCAGTTTCGTTGCAGTCGCGCTGCACCGTCTATCTTGGGCCATAGGGATCAAAAAAGGATTCCATTTTCATATTTTTTTCTGTTTATGAAGACAATGGTTAGGTGATACTCAGAGGGTAGCCGGTGGTGTAGTGGAGAAGGATAACGCGTGTAACTGCGCGTCGACTATCGGCATTCCCACGTCTGTACCCCAAAGCACACCCTGGACACTCCACACAATAGCGGCGACCCCGATACCTATTATTACTACTACGATTCGGTCGCGTACGCACGCGCTTCTATGTGTATGTTACTCATTAGAGGTTTGGTTATGTACCGCGACTAGAACATAATTGACCGTCGCGGTTACGCGCCGAAGTCTTATCCTTGCTCTCGATTTTTACCCTAAATCTGCGTGGGAAGTGCAGTATCTGTTTCGGGCGGAGCGTTCATTCTGTATGTTAGTACTAGCCGGACTATAGTTACCAACCTGTATAACTTAGGTATAGCATGAGCTGCAGTTTTTCTCACATAAGGGCTCATGTCGCTTGAAGAATCGCGGATCGCAAGCATCACAATTGGTACAATCATGGGCACTCTGATTGATGATAGCACTCGAAGAGCGCTTGCCCGAATCAGTTGATTTGGATCCTGAAAAGTGTAAGAGATGATTTTAGTCAATAATCTGTGTTAGCTTTAAAATACCAACTGAACTAAACTCTATTATAGGTTTTGATTGTCCTAAGTCCGTAGAAATTTATTTTCAATCTTAGAAAACATTTTAATGAAGTCTTTATTTTTTGTACCCCTTGTTTATAAAATCAAGTAAGTATCTGTTATTGATGTGAAAATAAGTGGTTTTTTTGAAATGCATAGACAATTAAGCTTTTCCTTTTTATTTTACTTTGTGTCTCATATTAAAATACAAACAACAGGTATGTTCAGTAGTAACCCAAATAGCAGAACCCTGGGCTCCATAGCAAGCAGCAGAGGATGCAACCGGGAAAATGCTAGGATGATGATGAACTCCAATAACTAAATTGTGAATTGCTATCGATGGGTCTCAAGTAGTCGCTGGTCGCTAGTTGCCCGCACGCTGCACTGTTTTTCATAGCTGGAAGTTGATGCTAGTCGGTGTGCCCGTAATTGCGCAACTTCGCTGGAACACTGCATGAGCCCTTAGCATAAGTAACGAATGAAAGAAAATTTATTTTGAAACCAACCTTTAGAGCTCGTTGGAATGTGCTAATTGACAGCAGAGCTAAATCTTGCTGCTCCTCAGCGTAGCGAACCAGGTAGACATACACCAATTTTTTCACTTCTATATTCTTAGATACTACATTTTTAACAACTGCTGGAAACCTGATAACACAAAGGTACAGTCAAAGACATTAAAAAGATGAAGTAGCAATCAAGTATAAAATAAAATACATTTCTTTTGTTAATTTTAAGATTACCATAGTTAGTCAAGAAGCTCTTATAGTTCTGTTTATGAACAAGTAGAGTAAACCCTGAGTGGGTAAAATAAAAGGATAAAGTACTGATCAAGCACTTAAACAATGACTACACACCAGCCAAATTTTAAGTTGTGATTTTAATGATTTTTCAGTAATAGTACATTATTGCAAAGGCAGCGAAATATGCAATTGCAGGTCGAGTATGAGTTTGAAGGTCGAGCCGCAGGCAAGGACTTCAATTGATACGAGACAGGCAATTGCCATTTCGGCCGAGGCATATATATATATAGTGTTTTTCTTAAAAAAATGCAAGGAAATAAAAAGGGCCTTTTACATAATAAATTTAATTTATTTTACAGTTTGTGCCGAAAGGTAAACGCATCTGTGGCTATACAGCCACGAGAACGCAATGTGTACGATAGATAAAAAAGTTCTAAATTCAAACAGCACACCGTTTCATACAACATTGCCGGCGCGCTCTTCGTTCCAAATTCAAAGAACGCGCCGGGAAGTGATTTTGGTTTTTCAGATACAGCCATGAGAACGCAATGTGTACGATAGATGAAAAAGTTCTAAATTCAAACAGCACACCGTTTCATACAACATTCCCGGCGTTCTCTTCGTTCCAAATTCAAAATACGTAAATATGTTACTTCGCGTGTTCTTTATTCAAAAGTAATGACAATATTTCCGCGCATGTTTAACCCACATAAGCCTGAAACTTTTTTCTTTGCAGAAAGATGCAATTTTTTTATATTTGTTTTATTATATCCCTAGTACCTTAGGAAAAACAGTAAAAAAAAATTAACTCTTCTGGAAAAGCTGGAAAATGACATCCCATATATGGGTTGGTCGGCACTAGCGCTCCGTTTTACTTTTTCTATAAAACATTTTGAATTAATCAATTAAATATTAGTATAACATTTGTTATCAATAAAAATAGGTTTAATCTACGTTTTAAAGCAAATTTGTTGACATTAATTTTAAAAAAATGTCTTTTAGTAATTTATAAATATTTTTAGTATGGGAGTCCATGATACACATCATGCGAAAAATAAACAAAAATATCATGATTTTTTTTAATTTCAGTAACTTTTTATTGCAGTTTATTGTATGACAATGTAGCCCCTTTAAGTTAGAACCTGGTAGGTAATCAAATTTTGGAAATATTACGCTCTTCTCCAGAACCTTCAACAGTAAGACGCTAGGGTAATTTAGTGGACTAAATGTTAAATATTGGATCACATTCGTTACAATATACTATGTTTTAATTAAAAGGGTATGCAATGTAATGATATTTGTTGAAATTACATCAACTAGATATTTTTTTTTTATTTGAATTACTACTAAGGTTGTACCATCTTGTGCCGACGGACCCATATATGGGATTATGAAATTAATGATGATATAAAAGATGCAGAAAACAAAATTATTAAAACTTTGTTCGCAATATTGATTGGTTATGTTTTGTAGTTTTTATTTTGAATATAAGATTTAAAAAATATTAGTTAGCATCTTACCTAAGCCGACCTATTTGAAGACATGTTTTACAATTTACAATTCAAATTTATTCACTTGACAAAAAAGAAGACAAGCTATACGATCCACAAAGTTTTTTGTACATTACATCAACTGTCAATTAATAACGTTTCTAAAAATGTATGTAACTTATATTTAAATCATCAAGTATTGGCGGTAGAATTTTTTATTTTACCAATCCCATGTATGGGTTGGTCGGTCTATCTGGGTTAAGAAAATATTTTTTTCTTTAAAGTAGTTTGTTTAACATACGAAACACACTGTAACAATTGGCTGGTGACGAAAAAGTGAATTTGTATAATGTTCTTATTTATAGAGCTTCTTTTCATACATACATACATACATACCATCACGCCTTTTTCCCGCAGGGGTAGGCAGAGACTACGGATTTCCATTTGCTACGATCCTTACAGACTTCCCTCGCTTCTTCTACGCTCATAACTCTCGTCATACACGCTCGTCGATTACGGGTACTCCTGACATCTCCCTTTTTTAATATGTCTGCGATTTGGTCACAGTATGTTCTCCGAGGCCGGCCCTTACCGACGTTTCCTGTCACCTTTGATTTATAAATACCTTTCGTAAGTCTCCTTTCATCCATCCTTTCTACATGCCCAAACCATCTTAACATGCCTTTTTCTATTTTTGACACTACATCCTCATTCACACCACATCTTTTCCTTATCTCACTATTTCTAATTTTATCACTCAGACGTACTCTACACATACTCCGTAAAGCTCTCATTTCAACTGCATTCACTCTGCTTTCATTATTTTCCTGCCAGACCCAACTTTCACTACCATACATAAGAGTTGGCATTAACACTGCTCTATGAACAGCCAGATGTGCATTTTTAGATACAACTCTACTGCTCATAAAGGAATGCAATGCCCCATTTATCCGATTACCCGCAGCCACTCTTTTTTCAATATCACCTTCATGCTTTCCATTTCTCATAAACATACAACCCAAATACACAAATTCATTCACTTGTTCAACACTCTTTCCATTTATACTTACATTGCAAACTGTTCTACTTTCATCTCTTTCAAACACCATTACTTTAGTTTTACATACATTTATCTTCATACCTTTACCTACAAGAGCATCATTCATAATCGTTATCATCTTTTGCTTCTTTTCAGTCCACAGATAATTTATGATTCTGTATGTAAGTCAAGGTGTGTGTGTGTAAGTAACTAGTTACTCACAAATCAGATGCATCACGCCCCTTAGCTATCATGCCAATGATTCTTTTCATTGCCTCCAACTTCAAAGAATCTTTGGATCCATCTAGCATCAGTTTTAAATCTTCATTTCTGTAAGTTGATCATAAACATTTATTGAATTTAAATTATCTATTGTTTATCAGGATTCCACATGGAAAATGCCACATGGCTAAGTCCATGTCATTTTCAAATCAAATAATTTATTTGTGAAAGTATATGTGGTTTACACAAACATACATAAAATGAGGCAGAGAGTCCATCTATCGAGGGCTGTAGGTTTGACTGCCAAGGAATCTTGCAAATTGTACAACCAATGTAAATTGCAATGGATGGGTACCTATATTTTTCCTCACCAGTGTGACTTGTTGGAAAAAAGGAATATAAATTTGGCTTACTAAATAAGTACTTTTCCTCAATAATTTGGTTTGATCGGAGTGTGACTCTGGGTACAAAAGATGATGGGTTCGTAATAACTTTCACTTGTCTGTGAATATGCTTATACTTAATCAAACATATTAGTTACTTAGTGAAAACATTTCAATTGTTTGAAGATAGTTTATACTATATCAGCATTTCTTCGTTCTATCTATAGTAAATTATTTATATTAACATCACTTACTTTTTAAAATCAGGTTGAAAAAATGCCCCCGATGCTGGATCGCTTGCCGGATATTCCACTTCACCGGTAACAACTTTGTCATTGTTATATGATGATATACTCGACATTTTAACACCTAATACTTAAATTAACTTTTTTCTCTTTTCAGCTGTGCACTGAACCTGAACATGAAAGTCATGAAATACCTAAATCAACAATCAACCAACACGAACAGACATTGACATGACACAGACATGATTTTTTTCTTTTTTTAATGCCCGCAGTACACTTCTGCCGAGAGGTCCGAGTGCAAGATAGACCATGTACACTCTCGCGGGACTTGATTTGCTCATATAATAGGCATCCATACTAATATTATAAATGTGAAAGTCTGTCTGTCTGTCTGTTACGCTTTCACGGCCAAACCGCTGAACGGATTTTGATGAAATTTGGTATGAATATAGTTGAAGATCCGGGGTCAAACATAGGCTACTATTTGACGCAGGCGGAGCTGCGGGAAAAAGTTACCTAGCTACCAATAATATTCGATTTCATGTTTAAATGAACCACAGACATATAAAATGTAAACAGACGGAACATAAGATACTAGTTGTAATTATGTAGCAAGTAATTGTTGTTATCCTTTTCACACTTATTCGGATCTATATGGCGACATCTCTTTTTTTGACATTATGTAAAGCGTGGCAATTTTTGGCCATGACGCCATGTTGTAACGTGTATAATCTGCTTTGTGGGATCGGTGATAACTAAAAAATAATAGAAATACCATATAAATGATCAGGTCATGCACACCATACAACGTTCATACATTTCTTGAAAACATGGGGAGCATGATCATAAACAGCTTACCCTAGCCTAGATACATACAGGCTAGGCTTGCATAGTTTTGCATGTGTGTGTTTTTGTTACGCTAATTAATAGCATACCGTCCGTCTGTTTACGTCTTTTATGTTTGGAAATGAACTTACTTTAATAGGCATATTGGTAAATAAAAACCGTCAATAAAACTTACACCTGTATTCTTAAACATAACGTCCTTCGCTCATACTTATTGGAGGGCGCTATAAGGAAGTCCTCTAACTTTCCTTAAAACGACATTCTTGATGCTTGAGTCAACTCCAATGAGGAACGTCACAGGTTTTAACAACAATTCTAAACACAAAAATTGAAAAAGAAAAGTGTAAAAAATAAAATAAAGTACCTATATCTAGGCCAAAATAAAAAAAACTATTTATATCCGCTTTATTTCATTTCAAGGACGCCTTAAGGTACGATGAACCTCATATTTGACAGTTCGATACTCACCTCCAATGAGAATTAATCTCAAGTCAAGGTAGCTAGTGTCGACTACTCATACCAATGAGTTAGAGTGAGGTTGTAGTCGAGTTTGAGGTGTACAACGAGTAAAGGGTCGGGGACAACACGGAGCCTTGCGGGACTCCGGCTTTTAGGGGTCTGGGACTAGAGAGCATACCCTCAACTTTGTAGCGGAAAGATCTGTTCGACAAGAATGATGATATGATGCGCACGAGACTGTCCTTGGTTTACAGTTTACAGCTTGGCTACCAAGCCAATGTACCAGACTTTGTCGAAAGCTTTCGCTACTTCGAAGTGACGGACAAGGCGCGCTTCGACCTTATATAGGGGACGGCTATGCTAGTGTGCGTCGCTTATCGCTGCGGGGTAGTGTACATTGAATGCCTACGAGCGGGTGACGCGTTCACGCGGCTGCCTTGTGGGTGGCGGCCGAACGGTTGCTATATATCTAACAGGAATGTATTTAACAATTTCACAGCCCTACTAAACAAGAGCAGCTAATGGGTGATTTACCCGAAGCTAGGACAAATCAAACGCGACCCTTTTATCACACAGGCGTAGATTACACGGGTCATTTTGAGATTAAATCCAATAAAGGCCGTGGCATCAAAACCTCCAAGGGTTACGTGGCTGTATTCATTTGTATGGTCACAAAAGCAGTCCACCTCGAATTGGTTTCCGATTTAACATCGTCGGCATTTTTAGCAGCACTTCGTCGGCAAGCAGCAAGGAAGGGTGCCCCGCGTCACTTGTACAGTGACAACGGAACCAATTTTATCGGAGCCTACAAGATCTTAGCTAAAGAACACATCGATCTTAAATCAATTTTGTCTGAGGAATTTTACACGGAACTTAGTGAAATGAAAATAGACTTTCATCCCAATCCACCCCTATACGCTTCAGCAGGAGGATTATGGGAGGCAGCCGTAACGAGCTTAAAGCACCATCTACGTAGAGTCATCGGTGATCAAAAACTGACGTACGAAGAGTTCTCCACTCTACTAGCTCAACTGGAGGCTTGTCTCAATTCAAGACCACTATGTGTTCTATCTGAAGATCCAGACGACATTGATTACCTAACACCAGCACATTTCTTGTCAAGTGGACCAATCCTTTCAATCATCGAGACGGAACGAGACGAAAGAACTAGATGGCAACTCACTCAAAAAATATTTAACGATGTCTGGAAAAGGTGGCGCGCCGAATATTTAGTTCAACTATCAGCAAGAAGTAAATGGCGTAAGGAACAAGCTAATATACAACTCGATGATGTGGTATTAATTCACGACGCCAACCTGCCTCCTGGAAAATGGGCACTTGGTCGAGTGATTCAACTTCATCCCGGTGCCGATAATTTAGTTAGAGTCGTTACCGTAAGAACGAAAAATGGCAAATCCATTAAAAGGCCAATCATCAAGCTCTCCATCTTACCTGCCAACGCCGAGCACGAGCAATATTCAGCACCTCAACATTCATCTTCTTTCTCCCTCTCAATTACGAGACGAAATTAGCCTGATATCTAGCCAAATGCCAAAGGACTTGTCACTGCCTGTAGAAAATATTCAGCACGATATTTCTGACCTTTATAAGATTTTAAAGGTAAAAGCCAGAATGACAAAGTGGTACTTTATATTTGAAATTTTAATACCTCTTGTAAATAGAGACGATTATGAAATTTACAATGCAGTTCCTCTTCATCATCAAATTTCTAACGCATCCATGGTGAACATCATTCCGATTGCTGATCATGTAGCAATAAACTTAAAGAAAGACACTTTCATGCCTGCACAAGAAAATGAGTTCCAGGAGTGTATAGTTTTCAACACTGATGGTTTTATGGACTATCTTTGCCAACTTGAAACGCCAATCTACGAGCGACAGACAGATGAAAGCCTATGTATTAAGAACAACCAACTAAAAAACAGCTGTAAAATCGTCACAACTCAATGTCACACTACATGGAAAAAGCTTACTAAGCCAAATTCGTTTATAATCAACTGTTGTGGTCATTGTACCTTGCGATTCTTAAGTAAAGATCGAGTTACCGTCGAACAGCTGACCGGAGTTCGTATTATAACACTCGGGAATGACTGCGTCATTCGAGGAGATACCTTTGTTATTACGCCTCATAAGCAACTACAAAATCAAATTAATATTGAGCCGGTGATCTTTGCACCAGAAATCGCGCCTGTCAATAACATCATAAATATATCTATACCAATCAGCACATTTAATACAACATCTGGTTTCGAAAATCCTTTAGCATCAATCGACGACCAGATAAGACAATTAAAAATAGCGTCTCAAAATGTAGATAGCGAAGCAAACCGCATCAGCTTTCACGACATTCACCACTACGTCCTCATCTACTGCGTGGTAGCAGCAGGCCTAGCAGCAGCGGTGTTCGTGTGCGTGCGCGCGCGCATGCGTGTTCGCGCCGCTCAGCCCGTGGATCAGCAGCAACACGGTATTGTGCAGTGTGTGAGTTTCAAAGATGTGAAGTGTGTAAGTGATAGTGTAAAAGCAGAGCAAAGTGATAGTGTATCCGATATAGACGGTCAAATCAAACCCAGCACTTCCGCGAATAAAAACACCTCCCCAGTTTTAATTAGATGTAATTTTAATCCCGATAAATAATCTGCGATCATCTTAAATTATTTTAAACGTTATTCAATGTCGGTATCATTTTGTAAGTTAGTTTGCCATTAAGCGTCACTTAATGTCGGTATCAGCTGTGTTAGTTTAGCTCATCTCTCTCATCTCCTCGTCCGGGAGCATGTACGGTTTCACCGCACATATCAAATCGCCCGATCATCATTATTACACGAATGCATAATTTTGTAAATAGCATCAATCAGTTCACGATTCACCTTCGCACATCATCGCCGCGTATCGCGTTCGTGTACTCACTAGCATCTAAGTATTTTTGAATACATTTGCTTTTACCTCAGCAGCATTATTTATCTCTATCAGCATCAGCTACTCAGGTGTTAAAGTACACTATGCTCGCAAATTCCCTTCTTCTACCTGTCCTAGACTATGCTGATAACAGCTACACCAACCTCACAGAGCAGCAACTTGATAAACTTGAGCGTCTTCAAAATCTTCGTATTCGATTTATATTTGGTCTTCGCAAGTATGATCATGTTTCTCAATTTCGCTCTAAACTTGAATGGCTGCCTATCAGACTTCGCCGTGACTGGCATATCCTATCTTTATTATACTCAATTCTCTTCAATCCTTTATCCCCCTGCTTACTTAAGAGAGCGCTTCGAATTCTTCAGTGAGATTCAACAAGAACGTAAATTACGTAGTGCCGAAAATCTACGCCTAAGAACTCCTGCTCACTTCACTACCTTCTACTCTGATTCTTTTACGGCCAAGGCAACGTGACTGTGGAATTCCCTTCCACTGCCTATTCGAACGGCTCAAACTCTGACCAGTTTTAAGTTGCAAGTAAAGTCCCACTTTCTTTCCTCACTGTAGCTTCGTTCCTTTTCAGTACATCTTGTTTCAGTCTCCACTTCTCGTGTTTTTTTTTATAGTTTATTTATTATATATAAATATATATACATAATTATTTATTTTTTATTTACGTATATTAGTATTTATTTTAAGTAGTTTATGTATCGTGTACTTCTGTTATTCTGCCTAGCGCTGTTCTGTTCTTTATGCACCATATCCGTATCTCTCCTTTCTTTATATTTCAAACTACCCTAAGGATGCCTGGAAGAGATTACTTGAGCGATAAGGCCGCCT
Source organism: Euzophera pinguis (assembly GCA_947363495.1). NCBI lineage: Eukaryota > Metazoa > Arthropoda > Insecta > Lepidoptera > Pyralidae > Euzophera > Euzophera pinguis. The sequence goes on from OX376168.1 coordinate 5,039,986, forward strand.
TTTGTATACATACTGTGTTTACATTTTATGTAACATTTAATTTGTATTACACTGTGTGCAAAGAAGTGTTAAATAAATAAATAAATAAATAATAAATAAAAATACATAACTGCAATTATAGTTTCAACTCGCCCTGTGATTGTACAGCTATCACAAAGGAAAAAACTGTAATATACCTCGGCGTCATGTTAGATCAACGCTTATCCTGGCACTCGCACCTAGAATTGCTCATGGGCCGAGTAAGAAAATTAATATGGACTTTCAAGACCTTAAGACATATTGCCAACAAAGCACTTTTAAAACAAATCTACGTGTCTCTAGTCCAGTCTGTTCTCGGATACTGTATTCCGGTTTGGGGTGGCGCCAATAAAACCAAATACTTAGACCTGGAAAGGGCACAGACAGCTCTGCTAAAGGTTATGCATTTCAAACCCTATCTTTTTCCAAAAGAGACACTGTACACTTTGAGCGACGTTCTGACCGTCAGAAAACTGTTCATGTTGAACACGGTACTAAAAATTCATAAATCACTGACTTTCTACCCCCGACTCTTATTAAGGCGTAGGAATCATGTGGAAGCCCCAGTAAATGTAGTCAAAACCGCTTTTGCCGAAAGACAGTATTTGCACTTTTCTTCACATCTATATAATCAGTTAAACAGAGAGTTAAATATATACCACCTAAATAGTCATAATTGTAAAATACTTTTATATGACTGGCTAATGTCTCAAACATATGAAGAAGTCGAATCACTTTTATCTATAATTAATTAAATTCCACCTCAAAATGTTTAGTTTATTTTTTGTAATTAAATTTTATTATAAGCATGTATGTACCTATTATTTTTAAGCATTAAAATTTGTAATTGCACAAGGTCTGCAAATAACACATATTTAATTATTTAAGAGCGGGTCTTTTTAACACAGGTTTATATAACTTAAAAGGAAGGCCCAACCTTAGTTCTAAAATTTTAACTTTCAAGACAAAAAAGAATTTATTATTATTATTTTGATTTAAGATTGGGAATATAAGTGCACTTAATTACGAAACGATTGTTAATAATCCGATAACTGCGTAAACAAATAAGTAGTATCACCGATCTGATTGATGCACGCGGACTGGCGCGGCGTGGCAACATGCACCGAGCCGGCCGGCCTTTGTTCTCTTCTCTGGCCATTGTTGTGACTATGTATCAATATTTTTAGAGTTCCAGCTCTAAAAAGGGGGACAAACTCTGACTAAACTGCAATTGATCTGTCATTAAATTTTAGCAAGTGGGTTTCTTTTGTAATTATTTTTAAAATTGACCCCAAAAGGAAAACCGATGTTCAAAGTATGTACGGGAAGGAGATTAGTTAGTCCGTTGCAGTGGAAAGTTTACAAGATTATTTGTTTATTAGATAAATGATTTGCTACCTGTTTTACGGTTTTTAGAATTCCGCCCCTGAATGGGGGGGGGGGGGATAAGGGTGTTATTTGTCGGATTTATCGGGTTGCTGACTACGAAAATAACAACCATTTTAAAATCCGACGTGCTGGATGTGATATACTATCAATCGATTGGGATCCAATGAGGTAGTAATCTTCTAAATACATAAAAAGAAGATCCTGAGAGACCTGTCATATAATTATAATCTAAGTGATTCAAGCCTCATTGGAAAACCCATTTGGACAACAGCTAGTTGTATGTAATAAAGTAATAAATTAAAAAAAAAATCAATATTTCAACACTTTGGAAGTCTTAATTAACTAGGTATGTAGAAACGACCGACGTTTATCATTTTATCTTTACTATGTTATCAATGAATGCCAGTACCTTTCAACACTCGATTGTAGTGTTTAGACTAGAATTGTTCGCACACGTTTGTTTGTTCATGGTTTTTCATATGTTCGGTCAGAAATGAAGTTTCTTTTAAAACTGCGAGTGATGTGATGTTAGGATGTCAATCTTAAGTTTTACAGTAACTTTATTGATTGAAGATTTACATAATTAAGTGACATGTTAAAGTAGTATTTATTAGTGCAGATTCATCTATAGTAAAATAAAAATTATTTAACACTCTAAAATCATGACACAGACATGGATGCCCCTCGTCGCACCACAGAATAATACACAAAAATATAAGATTTTATTTTTAATTTTATCGTGTATTGTTATTTTTACATATTTTATTTATTTTAGAATCGACTTTAATGTCTATTCACCTGAAACGTACGTTGCACATACAGATTTTTATTATATATTACAATGGACTACAGGAAAAGTGTCACCTTTTTACCATATGGGTACAGGGTCAAGCAAGTTTGTGATACTCGATTGTCCTTATCAAAACTGCCACGTTACAGACAATAGGACATTTCTGCGTCACATCAAAGACTTCGATGCAATTGTTTTCAATGGAAATGACGTCATAAGAATGAACGAAAGCCATTTACCTCAAGAGAGATCAAGGACACAAAAGTTCGTGTTTGGAGGAACCGAGTCAGCCCCAAACAGAATGGCTTGTAAACCTGTATTGGATAACTTTTTTAACTGGACTTGGACTTATAGGCTTGACTCGGATGTTCGGTGGTCTTACATTCTAATTTATGATCTGGAAGGAAACGATGTGGGTCCAAAACCAAAGATGGAATGGCCTGAAGAAATGAAACCTATTAAGGACGATGAAACAATAGCTATTTTGGATGGGAAATCTAAGGCGGCTGCGTGGTTTGTAACACATTGCAAAACTATGGGAGGAAGGGAAGGCTTTGTCAAAAAAGTCAAGCCGGAGTTGACCAAGTTAAATCTGACGCTGGATGTATACGGAAAGTGCGGTGAACTAGAATGCCCGAGAAACAAGGCCGATGAATGCTATGACATGGTGAAGAAGGACTACTATTTCTACTTCTCTTTTGAGAACTCTTTTGCGACGGATTACGTGACTGAAAAACTTTTGACCGCATTAAATAACTATGCTATCCCGGTCGTTTATGGCGGGGCTGACTATTCTCGGTAAGTGTATCGGGAGAGATAGGACGCAATTCAAACATTACGAAGTAGTTTACAAGGTCCGTCAATATTGTTTAAGGGTATTTCTTTGAAATTTCATTCTTCAACTGATTCATATGACCAAAATTAAACTTCACTTTCAACTCTGTAACACATGCTTATATGTAAGAAGGTATACCAAAGAATATATTTTTGTATGAGGGACTCGTTTTTATGAAGAAGTTTTCAAGATATCGACGTTCAAACATTCATGGTACAGATGAATCAGAACTTGTTACATATGAATCAGAATCGAAATAAAATAAAAACTTCATATAGATTAGCTCAGTTTTTAATAAGAAAATAATCATATTTTAAGAACAACAATGCAAGTTAACAAAGTCATATTTTAACAAAACAAGTGTAGTCCTCTTTATTATACTTATTGACTTAGCTATTATCTTTCATAATAAAAAAATCAGACTTGCATTGACATTGCACTTGAAATGCAAACTTATCATCAGTCTTAATTTAATTAAAATGGCTTAGGTGGCTACTCGACCATACAAATCTCGACCACTGGCTGAGTTGAATATTTTCTGTTGTAATCTGCAATACTAAAATAACAGAAATCATATAGATTTTGACTTATAATTTTTTTGCATATATAACACGACCCACAGTATAAGACAAAAGAGGACACTTATTAGATTGAATCTAATTAGATGTCTTATCCAACGCTAAAATTTTCAATACCTACTAAATAAGCTACAGTGCATTAGCAAGCTTCATCCATTTTGGGTAAGGTCAGTATTGATTGTATCAGACGTCAATATTGGAGAATAACGTTTGTGCAAAGATCATGAAAATATGGAGCTGATAGTTGTAGTCCTTCGGAAAAATGATCTTATTGAGGGAAAAAATCTTTAAATGAGATTCTTCGATCATTATGATGCATCACATTTCGGACACCTATTAGTGCACTATATGCCAATGCGGAAATATTATTGCTTAATATAGAAATTTAAACAAGCCTAATGAATACATCACACATAGCGATTTTAGCGAGAACAACAACAATTAATACGCCAGTGACATTTAGTAACATTACACATCTTTGTTATTTATTACATTATAGATAGAAAATTGTGACAAGCAGTCAAACTATACGATTGCTTTCGCAATTTGGGAACATCCACAGTCAATTTTACGATTTCGTGAAAATAAAGTACTTGTGATGTGTGGCAACATATACAAATCTATAATACTTTTTACCAAAAATTAGCCATTAGTGCCTGTGGTGTATGCAGAAGTGTTGTGTGGAGTGCCAATAAACTTCATACTCTGGCTAGAAGAGAACTCAGTTGTAGTATGGACAACTGTTTAAAGGAAGCTATTTAATGTACGGTCAAAACGTTGGGTTTTTTACTATGTCAGAAGATTGCAATAAACAACAAAGCAAGGAGAAATCGAAGAAAGCTTCATGCAGCTCATTGATCAAACGTAGGTAATCTGTTATCGAAACCTAGACTGATAGATGATGACATCCTAATGACAAGAAATACACCAAAAGCGCTCTTTTTGTGCTGAATAAGGAAGAAAGAATTAATTTTATGATTCATATGGGGTTTTCATCATATGAATCAGGCACAGATAAATCAGAATTTTGCCTCCAATCACGAAAATCTCTTTAGTCATAAACACTGCAGTATTGTCAGTTTTTTACATAAATCTATGACCCAATAGCATCACACAAAACGCATATTAAAGTTTTAAAATAATAAAATAAATTTTATAGAGTGGGCATTGTAATCAGTATGCCACCTGAACCAAGCACATATGAATCAGATATTTACCTTCGTAACACCGGGATTTAAGGTGACCAGCCGCACGTCCACCTTCTAGCTTCTCCGTCGCACGACTGGCTTCCCCCCGCGCGGTAAGCTAACCTCTCATTATGGTAACCCGTCCAAGTATGGTCAAGCGCAGCTTAGGCCAGAGTAATCAGTATTGTACGCCGGACACTTCTTATTTATTTATTTTAAAAAAAAATAACTTAGTTTTTCATAATACACATTTTTTTTGTAAGAACACAATTCATATTCTTTCGATATAATTACAATTTATTTTGATTTTTCAAAGGAAAAATGCGACATCGACAATTTTGTTCCAGGAAATGGGTAACGGACACGTCATATGAATCAGGAGAACAGTCTTAATTTTTTTTTATTTTGTACTTAGACAGTAATTATTTAAAAAATATCATTTGTTCCAGTTAGGGATAAAGATAAACTATGCATAAAAAAAAACACATGCCGTTTGATCTGCTGGTTCCAGAAATATACCCACAGACATCGAAAATTTTGTCTCTGAAGAACTACCCTTAACTATTTTTGAATCGCCTCACGACCACTGTATCTGTAGTAGGTACAGTCACGAAAATTAACATAAATACACATTGGTTCTTAATTCATTGGAACAAGGTCTCAAATTGAATACAGTTGTATTTATGTTGTTGCTCATGACTCTACGTACCTTCTTCTTTTTATTCAAAATTGTGACTAGAACGACTTTTTTTTTTTTTAAATAAAAAATTATATCATTGTTGTCATATTTTAAATCAAAAATATAATTTGTATTAAACAATAGCACAAAGATATGTTAAAAAGTACAATTGTATTGGATGGTTGCCATAGTATCTTTAGTTACCTTCGTAAGCATTCTAACCACACATCAACATGAGTCATCCTAATCTTTTTGTAAATAGATAAGACTATAGCTATAATTTCTTAGAATTGTTAAAAGAGTTTAAACCACTAATACAATAATTATTGAATCACTTATGAACGGTATTTCCAAAAATCCACATAAATTTTGTATTAAAACACTATTTTTGTTTAATCGCAATATATATTACTTTCACTATAATGTTCTGAAGAAATCTGTCAAAGACTGGCGCGATGTAGGGGGAATAATCTACACTATAATCAATCTGCATTCCATTACACAGTTATTACCAGCATTATGCTGCAGTCAATTGGCCGATTAGTATAATACTACTTGTACAAATAGTAATGATAGTTTTTTATTCTTCTTATAAAAATAAACAAAAAAGTCATAGTACATTTTCAGTCCAAAAATATACCACGCTGAACTGCACCCGGACCAATGTACCCATTACGCTGGCTGCGTTCCCTCTCTGAATCGCAACGGATATCCTCTGAATCAAGGACCACTCGGAGCGATAGTCAAACCTTCTTATTGGCAATGATATTTTTTTTTATCTTTAGAACTTATCGAAATTATGTATTTTTCATGTAAAAATTATTCTGCTTTTGGAACATGTATTACTCCAACTGTAATTGTCATTTGTTTTTGATTGTTAATCTTTCTGTTGTCTTTTTGATTGTCTATTGTTTCGATTGTTTTTAATAACTTCCATTTTAAGGCACGAATTATCAGGGTATGATGTTATCGAGCTAGAGTTTGCCCGGCGGTATCGTTAACGATCCGAAAAGTTACGTAGGTACCATAAAGAAAATAAATAAACATTTTTATTCACTATTGACATAAATAAAATTGAATAAAAATAGTTTGTGCTCTAAATGAATACATAGACGGATTTATCATCTATAGGGAATTATATTTTCTTGTATAGGTGGCTGCTGAACCCACGACATATCTATGAAAAGTCTACATTTATGTGGTAGGTACTCGACAACTATCACACGACTTAAACACACACAATGTAAAGCCACTTGATGATTGAGACTGCAAAAAATGTCGGTTATGAGTCAGTTTAGCACAATTACAGGCATACTCAGACAGGTTTGTGGAAAAGTGGTTATCATTTACGTCTCTGTTTGATATTGAATCCGATTTTATAAAGAAAGAAAGATGCTCATTTTTAAAACTATGTTGTTCGTTAGTCTCGCTAAAGCTCGAGAACGGCTGGACCGATTTGGCTATTTTTGGTTTTGAATTATTTGTGGAAGTCCAGGGAAGGTTGCCGGGTCAGCTAGTTAGTATATAATTTAATTTATTTTTACAGGTTTCTACCTCCAGGCAGCTACCTGAACGCTCGGGAGCTTGGTCCAGAACAACTAGCTCAGACTATGAAAGAAATTATGGACAATAGAACCCGTTACCACGACTTCTTCCGATGGCGGAACCACTTTATATACAAGCAAGGAGAAAACAACCGGGAAATATGCAATTTATGCGCAGCATTAAATGACAGGAACAAAGTCAACAATATTGATATCCATGATCATTTTAGACAGTGGTGGAATGAGGGTTATAATAAAAGATGTAAATCTTAAGTTGGTTAGCTAATTGTTACCTTCTTTCAAATCAAAGTGGCTGTTTCTAAATTAATTCCAACCAATACTTGGCCACCTCTACCGCTCGGTCGTTCAAGAGACAGGACAATTGTTTACCTAATCATTCCAAATAAAAAAAAGTTTAGTCTTTCCATTTTCACCATTCGATTTTCTAGTTGAATGAAATGTGTATCTTTTTGACATTAATTTAGAAGTTGTTCTGTGTCCCACTGCTTGGAAAAGGCCTCCTCCCCTTACTTCCACGTAACAAATGACTTTTTGGAATATTTGCATTGGGCAGAAATAGCATCAAAAACTAACACATTATTTTAATCATCATCATTTCGAGTGGATTACATGGTCAATAGACCGTGTGCACCCTGGTGTAAGAGTTTTTCGGAACGGCCGTTCGGCCTCTGACGTGGCTCCCTTAACGACCAGCAAATAGCAGCTGGGATCAACAGCTTAACGTGATTTCCGAAGCACGGAATCATCATTATTATTAGACAATCAAGCGATTCAGGCCTGCAATATCCCAACGAAACTGGAAATAACTAAACAAAGAATGCTTTAAGTGGGAATCGAACCCACGACCTCTGTGTATAAGGTTTTGCCTTAACCTAAACCTAGTTCACGGAGGCAGTTAATAATTTCGGAAAACTACAATTTAGTTCCTAAATCCTCATGGGAGCAATTACTTAAGCAAAAGCTAGGTCCATTTAAATTACTGATACAAAGTCTAATCAAGTATGTTAATTAAGATTAGATGACGGATTCTCATGAGATCTATCATCATTTGATATATTTTTCATATAAGATTGTTACGAAACATAATATAACTTTGCGGCTAACTTAATTGTTATTTGGCTAATTCATTTATTTATTTTTATTTCAGAAGAGACAGTGAGAGATAAACTTAAGAATAAAGAAAAATCCATTTTGTATATTTTTAAAATACATGACACAATTTTAATAATGGAAATCACAGATACCTTTGTCGATGTTTTTGTGCATTGTAGTTGAATTTTATATTGTCTTTACAAAATATTTAATCATGTTACTGAATATATATAATCTTAAGACAAAATCGCTTGCGGCCTTTTTTAGTCAACGATAAAAAAACTTATTATTGGTCGTTTTGGTGTAAACAGTGCTGTAGCGCCGTAGCGCTTTGTAGCGCTTTCGTAGCTGCAGGCAGTTAGTGCTACGACACGGAGCTACAAAGACGCGTCTACGCGCTACGAAAGGACGCGCCTACGCGTTACGAAATATACGCGACTCAAAAACTTTCTTATTTGTACTTAGGTGTATGTTTAATTAATTATATTAATAATATATTCGTTCGGCTAACTCCAAATTTCAAATCGAGCTTTGTTCTATAAATTAAATAATAAAGTAAGCTTCCAAAGGAGAGTAAAAAGTTAATATGACCAAAAAGTTCGTCTTTGTGTATACGAAAGGAAAATTACTTTGAGCGCTTTTAAATCCAAAAAATGTTTTGTGTAATTGTGTCTAATTGTCATGGACAAATTGATTTATAACCAAATAAAATGGTGAATTTGTATAGCGATGATAATGGTGAAATGAGTACATTGGAGATAGATAAATTATTTTGGGATTATTTCGATGTGACTACAGTGGGATATAATGTGAGTGCGAATGTACCTGAGACTCTTCCGAGGGACCAGGGTGCCGTGTTGGCCACATATGGAGTGTTGTTAGCTATTGGTGGGCTCGGGAACCTGGCTGTTCTGGTGACCTTGGCCAGGACTAGACGTAGGAAGTCGAGAGTTGACTTGCTGATGACGCATTTGGCGCTGGCTGATGTTTGCGTCACCTGCGGGGTGATTCCTTTAGAGGTCAGTTATTTTTTATGTAATAAAATTCTTTATTGTTTACTAGCTGTTACCCGCGGCTTCGTCCGCGTGTACTAACGCACGTATTTTTTTTTTTTGTAAGTCATCGACCCGATATAACATGAACACAATACCCATGCCGATTTTCAGACAAAGTCATCCTGCTTTGGGGAGTTCCTTTTTTTAAATTATTAAATAGGTGTTTACTCATTTATCATATTCAATGATCTTGAGAAGTTTTAAAGATTGGTCTAACTAATCTCTTATCTCAAAAAGTTTGGACCTCCGTTTAACTCTCTTAAGGGATGAATTTTGAAAAATCATTTATTAGTGCTCCCTTACACCACAAATGTTACCTATATTCCGCAGTTTTGGAATCAAAATACCCAGCGGTTTGGATTGCGCGGTGATAAGATAGATAACGAAGACTGTAAAGACTAAATTAGAAATGCACAATTGCGGACTTGTGACTCTCTCTCTAATTCATAATGTCATATGGAACCACATCAGAACCCGAAAGGCGGTTCCGAAAAACTCTAACACTTGGTCACGCAATTACTAAATTTCACACATTTTGTAAAAGGTTCTCAAGGATCAATACGAAAGAAAAATTAAGAAAATTGCATCGGAAATATTAAAACTTGAGAAAACGAATCGATTTTAAACTTCGTTTAGTTAAGTTTTTTGTCTCGGCAAAACATATTTGAGTTGATATGAGCTTTCTTATTAACAACCCTTTCTTATTATGCGGGGTAGTATATTGTTAATTGTAGTAGTTACAGTTGAAGCTAGTTTAGAAGTTAGTTTTTAGAAAAAAAATAATGCAAATTATGCAAGTATAAAGTTTTGAGAAACTAAAAAACCTAACTTCTATGGATAAAATATTTTAATTAAATCTTTCTGAAGAACTCTCCACCAGCTTCTATGCAAAGTTCAATGCGTCTGAACCAATTTTCTAAACATTTTTTCCGGCCCGTCGTTGACAACTCTTCCACGGCTTTCTCGAACGCTGCTTCCGACGATGAAAACTGTATCCCTTTCAGCTGATTTTTTATGTTAGGGAATAAAAAGAAGTCACACGGAGCCAGATCAGAACTGTAAAGAGGATGCCCCAAGACTGACCGGTGTAGTGTCCACGAAGCCCCTCGTTTTGAGCGCTGAGTGCACGGGCGCGTTGTCATGGTGAAGCAGTACCCCGTGGAGCCCGGTGTTCGGTCGCTTGTTGCTCATTGCAGACAAAACTTCTGACAGACATTTTGTGGTATACACCATTCGGCGTTAATGCTGCTTTGGTCTTGTAATGGAATTCAAACCAGACACCTCGTCAAAATGAAGAAACTAGCGAGCAAAATTTTCCCTGCGCTTCTCGATTGCTTCTCTTTTGTAGGCGTTGGTTCATTTTGAAACAGCCAAATTGTCGCTTTGTTTCTGGATCGTATTGAGAAATCCAGGATTCATCACAATGTCGTAAACGCGCCGAGACGAGTCTACTTAAAATTTTTGAACCATATCACGGCATCACTCCACACGGGCCCGTTTCTGAGCTTCGGTGAGGTTGTGCGGCACCCAGCGCGAAACTATCCTCCTCACGCGAAGATGCTTGTGTAGAATCTTGTAAACGCTTCCCGAACCAATCTACAGTGTATGCTGAATCTCTTCGTATATAATTCGGCTTTTTTTATAAATTACATTTTTTACTGCCAGCACACTTTCTTCCGTGACAGCCGTCGTAGGACACCACTCCTTTGTTCATCCCCCAAAGTAAGGCGACCGCGCTTGAACACGCTATGCCAGCAGTAGATGGTTGCTTTTGAAGGTCCTTCATCCATAAAAGCCATTTGAAGTCGAACAAATGACTCATCAGGTTTAAGGCCACATTTAAAAATTGTAGAAAGTCATCGCACGAAAATGTTCTCGATGAAAATCCATTTTTAAGTGAGACACGATAATTTCATTTGGCTCTCGAAAAAATGTGGAGGGAAATTCGAAATTCGAACAATGGTATTTTTATTTTAAATAACCAATTTTTTCAAATATAATTAGAAGTGATCAGTGCCTTATACATAATTTTTTTTTTTCGCAAAACTTTCCGAGTGGCCTGGTACCTATCATAAGCACAAACGCATACTTACAAAATGAAGCAAAAAGGTAAAACCCCCTTCAGGGCCTCCATAAAAAATAACATTTATTTTACTCGGAAGGAAACATTTTGCTAAAAAGGAAAATAATGAAATTTTAATTGAGTTAAGGTCTTATTAACTTTTATGATTTTTAAAACACAGCGAATCCATTATTTTCGGAAAACATAAAATATAAAAAAAGTATCGTCATTACAAAAGATAATAAGATTTTGGGAATATTCGGAGCGAGGATAATTACACGGAAACTTACTCCATTGTTGTAGGAAAGTGTAATTGTATAATAATACATTAATGTTAAAAGAAATATTATCTACATATTTGAAAACTCTAAACTAACCTTTAAAACGCTGAAAACTTTGACTTCAGTGTTTGAATGCGCAAACGGAAGTATCAAAAATGCTATTTTCGAAATTCATGACTGATGAGGTAAGTAGAAAATATTGCTGAACTGGTACAAAACGACCTTTTTTTTCATCATTGAACATACTAATACCGCCGAACCGCTGAATGGATTTCGATGAAATTTGGTATGAATATAGTTGAAGACCCGGAGTCAAACATAGGCTACTTTTTGGCACAAGCGGAGCTGCGGGAAACAGCTAGTTCGTAATAATTCTAATAAATTGTGAAAATAAGCTACAAAATTATGAGTAATAAGGTTATTACGCATAATTTTGTATTGTACCTACGATATGTTCTTTCAAAAATCTAATTAATTAACGTAATTTGAGCCGAAATTTTTAATGAATTCTAATAAATAAGAGTTTGATTTAACATCAGACATCTTGTAATAAATTTTAATTTCTGAGTCCTCTCAAATTTAAAAGCAAAAGTCTTGACACTTGTACTAAACTTTCAGGAACAAATTACTTGTGAAATTGTCTTTGTTTTTGCGATCATTGTTAATATTTTGTTGTAAATTGTTTAACATTTATCTTTGATTTTAAGCAATTGAATTAATTGGCCTTTACCTTTCCTTTATTTCTATCAAAAAGTCGCTATGTTGCAACTTTATTAATGATTTTTTTGATTTGCGTCAAGTTATTTCTCTCGGGATCAATCACGACATTGTCTATAATAATTTTTGTAACTGACAATTGAGATTGATCGCCTCGAAAATTTCCTTCGATAAATATCACTGAAATTTGCCTGTAAATTCGTACGTCGTATCTACGAATAGAAGAATGCTTCACTAGCAAGTTATGGCTGCCTCACGCCTATGAGTTCACGAGCCAGGAAGCAACCAATTAGCGCAATACCCACAAACTGTTGATTGAAAGCAAACATTACACATCACACTAATTTTGGGGCTTACCGAAAATTTACGAGGGTTTTAAGCAAGTCGTATTTGCTTATTACGTAAGTCTGACATAATTTATCACATCCAATGTGAACAACTCCTAATGAAGGACTGTTTTGAAGCCGCTTACAAGTATGTATGTCTCTGGTTTTCAAATAAGAAAAGTTTGGTAGACTTGGAATATTTTTTTAGGATTCCGAACCCAAAGGGTGAAACCGCTGTCCGTCCGTCTGTCACCAGGCATCTCATGAATCATGATAGACAGTTAAAATTTTCACAGATGATGTATTTCTGTTTCCGCTACTACTAATCATAATTTACGGGGGCTCCCAAACAACGGAAATTATTTTTTTGCGGTTTTTAAAGACTAGTAGTTCTGTGAATAGTAGACCTCGCTAACAGTGCTACTACCATGACTGAACGTAGACGCTAGTAACTGCGTTAACAATATCGTATATAAATAAAACCGATCAAGTGCGGGTCGGACCATTAGCTATAAAATCCGCAAAAAAACACGTTTGTTGTAAGGAAAAATGTTTGTTGTATTTTAATTCAATTATTTATTTTTAAAGTGAGTATTCTTAGAATATTTCAAGCTCCTACCCGTTGCCGTTATCAATATCTAGCAAAAAGAGCAAAATAAAATATTTTTGTTGTATGGGGGGCCCCCTTTTATATTTATTTAATTCGTTTTTGTATAGTATTTGTTGTTACAGCGGCAACAGAAATACATCATCTGTGAAAATTTTAACTGTCTAACTATCACGATTCATTAATGAGATACAACTTGGTGATAGACGGACAGCAGACTTCATGTCCGTCCGTGACATAGCAGATAAGCTTCAGGAACGTCTGGAAAGAACAATATTATTATATTTTTTTTATACAACTAGGCAAACAGGCGTACGGCCCACCTGGTGGTAAGTGGTTACCGTATGAAGGCCTGCAACACCGGAGATGTCACGAGCGCCTTGCCGACCCTCATGGAATTTTTTTCCGCCCTTATTAGTATTGTTTTTTGGAAGTTCTGTATAAAACTAAAGTATGCTTAACCAATACTATTTAATATGAATTAATTAATTTCCCGCTGATTTTTAGTAAATTCCTTTAAAAAAACTGATTATAGCAAAAAAAGGAAAATAACTTCTTCACTGGTCGGGGTTCGACCCGGGGCCTCCTGAATCTGAAGGCGAAATAAAAATATACATTTTCCGATCCAAAAGCAAAATTGTAGAATTGGAGATGCTTCGCTCGCTCTGGGTCAATAATACGGTACGGAACCCGTGCGCGAGTTCAATTGAATGGAAGGAGCTGATTACGGATGGAACACACGATTTTTAAACTAGCTTTTACCCGCGGCCTCGCACGCATACTTAATTCACATGAGGATAGTGCTCTTTCCTGGTTGAAAGGTATCCAATGACTTTCCCAGTACTCTTGTTTATATGTGTGTTAATTTCAGGTAAGCAAACATACTTTCGATTTTATAATATTCCGATAGTTAGGTGCACATCATGGTGTTAGTAAATTTAGCATCCTGTCCTAGAACTTGCTTACAACATCATTTAAGAAAGAGAAAAGAAAGTGTTCAGTAAGAAATCTAACGGACAATCTATAAATACTAGAATAACACTAATTTATGTAGATATTATTATAAGGGAAGTCTGTACGGATCGTAGCAAATGGAAATCCGTAGTCTCTACCTACCCCTACGGGAAAAAGGCGTGATGGTGTGTATATGCACCTATGTATTATTAAAAGGAGTTGTTTGTGCGCAAGTGTATTTTATTAAAATTTGTCTTTCATCATAGCGTGCATATTTTAGCCAGGATGTGCATGTATATCCATACTTCCATACTAATATTATAAATGCAAAAGTCTGTCTGCCTGTCTATCACACTTTACGGCCAAACCGCTGAACAGATTTTGATGAAATTTGGTATGAATATAGTTGAAGACCCGGGGTCAAACATAGGTCACTTTTAAACGCAGTCAGAGCTTATAAATAAACTATAAATAGATCGTTATAAAATTGCACAGTTAAATAGCAATATACCTTTGAATATATTTTGTGTACGTCCACTGCTGGGCAAAAACTTCATTGCTCTCCCTTGCCAGTTTCAGTCGAAAACTTAAAATGTATGTCTCGTATAATAAATAAGCCATGTTTATTTTTGTAATCGGCTTCAAAAACCCTTTAAGGTCCATTCAAACTGACGCGTATGCGTAATTTTTGACGCCGAAAATCCTCTATTTTTATTTTTTGCAATTTTGGCCAACCCAGTGACATTCGTGCAAAGAGACGAATCTAAAGATAATTTATAAAAATCGGTCCAGCCGTTTATGGATACTCGAACAAGAGGTCAAACCCATAACCCTCCTTTTTTGGTTTCGCTGCATACGGGTAAAAATAACACTTACATTTAAAAAATATACGGCTCTTTTTTACCCAAAAAGACTTAAAACTTTTAAGATACTGATTTAAGATAAGTTCTCCCCATTATGCTAAGTATTAAAGTAGGTTCGTTTCGAAGTGATTTGCGAAATTCGAGCAGGGTGGATGTAAGAGCCCATCTGTTCATTTATAAGGGAATGCTTATGGGAAACGCGTTTGATAAACCGGATTATCCTGTCCATTTATTTAAGACTGATCAGATTATTTTATTCTTGATCATAAATCTTATTCGTCCGACCTTTTTACCCAGTTGCGTTTTAATCATGGTTTTAGATTACGCAGTACTGGTTATTACTATTTGATATTATGTATTTATCATCTTCATCATTTTAGCAGCATCCACAACTGAACAATGGTCCTATGACTATTCCGGAAACCTTGGAAGGACCTGAATGAAGCGGCCTGCATCCAGCGCTTGCCTGCTACCTACTTCAGATCGTCTGTCTGATATGATTGGAACAGTCATGTAGTTATTTTCCAGATATACAGACTGATAATAGAGTAACTCTATTTGCACGAAAAAAAATTTGAGGTATTCCTCGAAGAGTGGCCATTTTCAAGCGACACTTCCAAAGAGCACCTTTATCATTTAAAAATGAACATTATTTTATTCCTCGAAGCGTACCTATGGCTGCGCTTCGAGGAATACCTCAAACCTTACCTTCTTGTAATTAAGTTTTGGTTTTTTGCTTGCTAGTTTTTAGGGTTCCGTACTCAAGAGTAAAACGGGGCCCTATTACTACATAAGACTTCGCTGTCTATCTGTCACTAGGCTGTATCTCATAAACCGTGATAGATAGACAGTTGAAATTTTCACAATATATAACATACAACAAATACTAAAAACCATAATAAAATAAATATTTATGGGCTCGATATAACAAACGTGATTTTTTTTAGAGTTTTTATAGATAATGATGTGGAACCCTTACCTAGTGCGCGAGCAGACTCGCACTTGATCGGTTCTTTATTACTAACAAAATCTTATACTATGAACTATGAGCCTTCTGATTACAATCATAGTAAAAAATCAGATTTATCATATATAACACATCAAGTCAACAAAAAATTTTATAATATAAAAAATCCCAATGGTTTATTAAATATGAGGGCTGTTCAGCGGTTTCTTTTTAAATTAAAATCGCATTTAAAAAGCCATTACAGCGAACAATAACGAAAGCCTATTTATTTATTCTTCAATAAGATTTTTGAATCGGAATTATTTTGAATTATAGCGAATATTTAATCATCCGAGTGGACTCACTACCTTGGACGTCGAAGACCGGGCGAAGTGGAGGAGAAAAAGTAGGAAAACAGACCATGGGCTCTGGGCAGCATGGCAGATGAATAGAACCTCTAGGGCTCTCTCGTTTTGGAGGACAAGATCTAGTTCGGTCGCTGAGCCAGCGGAGTACCTAAGTAAGATTGACACTTCATTTTGAGTAAATGTTTACTTCTTTTTTCCGGCAAATTTCCTTATTTATCTGGGGTCGTGCCTTTTTGTCACAGCGTCAGAGCTTTCTATCGCGCATTGGCCTTGAAAAGTTCTTTACGTCTTTATTCAAATTGGACCACCATGTATTTATGGGTCTCTCTCTTCCTTTTGATTTCTCGGGTATTTTAGATAAATGTATTTTCATAATTTTAATATTAATAATAATACTTTGAAAACATTTTGTGTACGCATATAATTAACAACATTTGATTCGACTTTCTATGCTTAATAGAAAGTAGTACTAATTATCCACGATACTTAGCAACTGGTACAGAGTTCCCCACTCTGTTCAAAGTTATAAAACGTAATACGTATTAAAAATTAGGGGTTTTCAGGTTTACACGTGGGAAACTTTCCGGGTTCTGTTTACGATGTTACCAGTTATGAAGCACCTATCTACTTGGTTTTTTCCCCGTTGCGTCTTTAGCTCACGCATTGACCCAAACGTATGCTTTTTATCATGTTTCTAGATTTAGCGGTACTGGACTACTAGTTTAATTTAATTATTACATTGGAGCAACTGCCGTCTGACCGCATCCCTTTTTACAGGAAAACTAGACCAACAGGAAAATGTTCCGAGGTATTTTAGTGGTCAACACTGGTAAATTTTCAGGCTGCCTCAGGCATCTGACACATGTTACCGACTGCTATCTAGTGAAATTAGCCGGTCATCGACGTGCCGTCCGAAGTACGAAGGAGCTGGAAATAGCAAAAGCCACAAATGGAATTTTAATCATAACAAATGATATTAGTTATTACGAATTTATGAGTTCTACTACAATAATAAAAATTAATGACACTGCTAATGTTCATTATTGTTATTATAATACTTGATCATCTGTATATTGTGACCACGTGATTTTTTTGAGTAGGTTAGGTATCAAAATAAAATCATTTTCATAATAAACGTAGAAGGATGGGCATATACGGATACGGATTGCAGAGGTTTAGTAATAGGGCTCTCTTATACTTTATTTTGTGTATGTCTTACCGGATATGTATGAAATTTAGGAATTTTATACAACTCCTAGGAAATGTATACAATTCCGAAGCTATTTAGGAAATTTAATACATGCTTATCCTAGGTAATGTATTTGTTATTGTATTAGGAAATGTATAATATCTGTTAATAAAGTCTGTTAAAAGGAATGCATTCTATAATAAAACACGTTGTTAAGTCGTCTTTGAAACTCAAACGTTTCTGTCACAAGGTCTGTCGCTCTCTCGTAACTATCTATCTATATTATTATCTTTATTACTATTAGAAAAGAGAAGAATCGACGTGTCTGTACATTTATTATTTTGGGTAGAAAATGAAAGGAAACGACTAAAGATGAATAGTAGATTACAAAAAAATGTTTTATACAAATCTAGTTTGTCTGCCTGTCTGTCTGTCTGCACACGCTAATCTCAGGAACTACTGGACAAATTTAAATTTAGTTTTCACAAACTGATTGCTCTTAGCTCAGGGTAACATCTAATCTTTGTTTCATCAATATCGGATATCAGGAAAGAAAATTATCATCAATTAAAGATTTTTTCAATTTGTCCTAATAAACAGGAACTAATGCACAGATTTGAATTTAGTTTTCACAAACTGATTGGCCTTAGCTAAGGGCAACATCTAATCTTTGTTTCATCAAAATTGGACATCAGGAAAGAAAGTTATCATCATTTAAAGATATTTCAATTTCCCCTGATAAAAATTTCATAGCAAAATAATAAGCGGAGTAAGTAGGTAAGTCGTCAAAGTCACATAATTTCTACATTTTCCTTTGAAGAAGTTGTCTTGGTCAATCGACCCTGTATGTCCTGGTATGATTGATTCAAAATTCTTTCCCCTCAAGGTGCATTTGATGTCCGTTTCTCTTGGTTCATTCAAGTCATATCCTATAAGCTCTTTAAACATGTAACAGAAGCCAAAAATATGATTTTTGTACATTATGTCTGTCTGTTTGTTGCGCACCTTTGACGCAAAAACTATTACGGATTTAAATAAAACTTTATTTATTATATAGTTATCTAGCTGTTTCCCGCAGCTCTTCATACAAATAAATACAAAATTTTATCAAAACCCGTTCAGCGGTTTGGTCGTGAAAGCGTAACAGGCAGACAGACTTTCGCATTTATAGTATTAGTATGGAAATATGGATAATCCTAGGCAACATAAGATATTAAGTTATCCCGAAAATTTTACCAGTTCTGAATGGACTAAAAACCAACTTAAATTGACTCCTAAAATGTATGTCGCGCATACTATATGAGAGGTAAAATACCACTGGCCCATTCAATTTTTGGAAACAAAAAACGGGCTTTTTTTCTTTACTACAGAATTTTTTTTGCCATGCTTTATAATTGGAGTAATTGATGGTGGTGTTTATAATGTGAGTTATTTTTAAATGTATGTGATTACGTAGTAACTTAAATGTTATTTCATTCATTCACATAGAGTGGGTTACATGGCCAATCGACCAAGCACATCTAGGTGATAAAGTTTTTTTGGAATTACCTTACGGCCTCTGACATGGTTCCTTTAACGACTGCCAGATGGCAGCCGTGCGGGACCAACGACTTAACGTACTTTCCGTAGCACGGAATGATTATTACTTTTGAATTAGCATGTGTTGCAAAATTTAACACTGAAGGGCAATCCCGCTAAATGGAAAAAAACGTTAACGTAACCAAAACCTCGCCTCTGACGTGGGTTCTATATTGTGACTTTTCAGTCATTCTTATCGAGTGGGTTACATGGTCAATCGACCCTGCACACCCTGGTGCCCGATTTTTTTCAGAGACGCCTTTCGGCCTCTGAGATGGGATAATTCATCAGTCTTTCTTATCAAGTGGGTTACGTGGTCAATCGACCTTGCACACCCTGGTGTCAGATTTTATTCGGAAACGCCTTTCGGCCTATGACGTGGGTTCTTCATTATTACATTTCAGTCACTGTTATCGAGTTGGTTTACATGGTCAATCGATCCTGCACGCCCTGGTGCCAGAGTTTTTTCGGAGACGCCTTTCGGCCTCTGAGGTGGGACGTCTATTTAGTAATTCTTATAGAGTTGGTTTCCATGGTCAACCGACCCTGCAGGCCTTGGTGTCCGTTTTTTTCGGAGATGCCTTTCGGCCTCTGAGATGGGAAGACTCTTTAGTCATTCTTATCAAGTGGGTTACATGGTCAATCGACCCAGCACACCCTGGTGTCCGTAGAATTACAAAATTATGAGAAATGAAATGAATTGGATGTAGGTAAAATTATAACACTGAAATTAAGAATTAAAACGTCAACGTCAAACAAGAGATGACATAACAAAATCTTGCTGTTAGTGTGACATGCAGCTTTCAAAACAAAATAAAAAGTAAATGTACCAAGGAAAAGAAAACAAAGGTACGGTGATTGAAGATTTAAAGACAGTAAAAAAAACAAAAACAAATCAAAAATTGTGAGATCTACTAACTAAATGTTGTACGGGGTACTCTGCAAAATCTTTATTTATCTCTCACCGCACGTTTTGGACGCTGTTGCTTATCATTGCCTGTCACATTCGCCTTAACAACCGGTGCCCCACTACTTGACGCAGGATTGGTTTTGAGAAC
Source organism: Euzophera pinguis (assembly GCA_947363495.1). NCBI lineage: Eukaryota > Metazoa > Arthropoda > Insecta > Lepidoptera > Pyralidae > Euzophera > Euzophera pinguis. Next base: position 5,060,123 of record OX376168.1, read on the forward strand.
ACTAGACGTAGACGACTCGAGGGCCCTGACGGCCAGTCCCAACTCTTCCTCGTTATTAATTAAAAGCGGCTTACCGGCCGAAGGCTTAACAAATATGTTTCCATCCAACGACCAGCACTTGGTGATGCCGAAACTCTTGCGGGCTTGTATGAAGATAGCCTGCCGCCGCCGTGTGAGGAACTCGGAGATCACATAAGGCGTACCCTTCAATGAAGTTTTCTTACGCCAAAAAGAAGCTTTAAGCGAATAGTCAGAAAAACGCACTAAGATAGGCCGTGGACGTCCTTCTCTTCTAGGGCCCATCCTATGGCAGGCTTTAAAAGAAGAAGCAGCCACTTCTTCAATGCGCAGTTTATCAGAGAGAATAGAAGCAATGGTAGCCGCCACATCTTCCTTAACGCTCTCTTCAACCTCACGAATTCCGCCAAACACTAGGAACTTACGACGGTGTCGCATCTCAATATTGTCTGTAATTTTAGTCAACTCATTGATTTGTTGATGCAGTAGCTTGAGTATGGATGTAACTTCATTCTTGAAACAATTGAAATCCGCCGAGAGCTGACTGATCGTAGATGGCTCCTTTGATGTCGCGGACAGCTGTTTCTCAAAATCTGCCATCCTTCTAGATAGAGAAGATTCCATAGATTTCTGTAGCTCGAGCACTGCATCGATCGAGGACATTGCTGGTGTTTAGTGTAGTGATATATAAAGTGAAAAAAGTTGTAGCCGGCAGTAGGTACTCACAACTGGGAAATCACGACATGTAAGTTGTCACCAATATAACCATGTAAATAAGACTTTGAATTAAGTACAAGGATGCACCAATAACGTGAAAATATGTAACTTTAGTTATTTTAAAGAAAATTTTTACTTGGAGCTAGTTGTTTTACTTTTCTTCACCTACCGCCTTTTTAAATTATGTACTTGTCTTATTTGGTCCTTAAATTTACGAAAGAAAAAATAATAATGGGACAGGGATTCGTCTGATGATGATTTATGATATATTTCAAGGCGTTATGTAGCCTACACTGTAATCGAAGACCGGTGAATCAAATGAATACTTCTTAAAAATAGGTATATATCAAGATTAGCATTCCTGCTACCAACTGGTGGTTGTCAATGAACCTTTCACACCCGAATCATGATTTTAAAGGTTTGGAAAGAGTTTATGGGAGGATAATGTTCATGTAAAAATCACTATTGTTTGACTTTTTCTTTTATGCCAAACAGTATTCCGTCACAATAGTTTACATAGCGACCTCCTGAACCTTTTAAATACTTATAGCATTAAAGATTGTGTGTCCAAACTCTGCAACGACTGATATTATGTAAAGGAAGTAGGTATGCAATCGAATGTTACGCGAACGAAGTCGCGGGCACAGCTAGTCTATATATATATTATATATAAAAGAACAAGGGTGAATAGGGTGACTGATTTATCAACGCCTAGCCTAAACCATAAAATGTGAAGTACCTAATTATCACGACGAGTGCTCCATTAAATTAATAGCCACTGTAGCATGCCGTCATGTCTACTAAGAACACATCACAACCTACAGTACGAAGCGTACTGTAGGTTGTGATGCGTAACCTAATATCCCTAATTGGGAACACACGCCCGGATGATGATGATGGTACTAAATATTGGATCCATTTGAAATTTGTAAGGTGGGCGTGTTCGATTGTGAGCGAAGATAATATATTGTGTATTCGAAGATTCGTTCTCAGAAAGTCTGACCTGACTATAAAGGTGCAGAATCCGCTTAGTGCCCCCTACAATTTTAGCTCACTGGAGCTAAAATTGTAGGTCCGTTCAATAAAAAAAAAAACTTAGTGTCATTTTAAATTTCGAAAGTTGATCATTACGACACGGTCTGTAGTTCGACAGAACAATAATTAAAGATATTATTGTCGTAGTATGTTCTCTCGAAATAGAAATTCGCTGAACAATTGCATTATTACTAAGGGCATGTCGCAACAGTGTTTTTAAGGAGTGTGTTGTCGAAACATGTTCTCTCATTCTAGTGTCATACACATAGTAAGTGTTCTGTAGAAGCAATGTGAAATTTTATTTTCCGAAATTGACACTGAGTCATAAAAATGTTTTTGAAATTCAGAATGACACTCACATTTGTATGAAACTTTTATCCATTAACTTTAATAGTATATTTGTAAGTCCATTAATTGAAAAAGTAATTATTTAATTTACCTACTTAAAATTCCAAAATATTCTTAAAGTTTTTGGAAATCCATTCCCTAAAAGATATAAAAAATTAAAAATAAAAGAAAATGTCCTATCTTACCTTTATGAAGACCTTGAATAGAATTGCTTAAATTGTTATTTAAGTAAGTAGTTAGTAAACTCATTATATAATTACATAAGAATACAAAAAAAAAAAATTACAAATGGCGCGCTCAAGGGCGTAATAACATTACATTTTACAAACATACTGCAGAGAATTAATAAAAACCTATTGGGAAGTCTGTCACGCACTTTATCTATCTTGTAGTTTACTTGTTAGACCTTTCCTGTAAGTGATGGATCTATCATAAAGTTTCATTTATTCTTTCTAATAATAAGTAGTTGTGGGAGTTCTATATTTAGCAGACTGCGTCATGCTGTAGCATCAGTTTCAAATTACAGTATGTACTTATTATAAATTTATACAACCAAATGAACTGCAAACCAAAATTCTTAGCAATCGAAATCAGGAAACTTGTTTTTCACCACTTTAAAATTTTCCCTGTGATTAAATAGAAAAGAGAAGCCTTAGATTAATAATTAGTCTTTCAAAATGCCGGTCAGACTTAAGGGCCAGGTGTATAAATCCACCTCCCCTACTGCACGGTAAGCGACGCGGGCCCGTGCTTGAGAGGCACAAGCAAGAGCTGCGTGTCACTGAGATGAAGATGCTGCATTGGATGTGTGGAGTGACGCGGAAGAACCGCATAAGAAACTTCTGCATTCGGGGTAGACTTCATGTCATGACCGTCGCCTGCGATAGTACGGTCACGTCTTGAGGAAATCGGCAACATACGTTGGGAACAAGTGTCTGGCCATGCCGCCTTCGCCGGGGCTTGGCAGAAAGGGGCGCGCCTAAAAAGAGTTGGCTTGACGTCGTAAAGCAGCATTTGCGTACCAATGGACTCTCTATGAAGAATGCCGAACACAGGGCGTAGTGAAGAAGTAAAATCAGAAAAGCGGACCCTGGGCTCCGAAGCATACCGCTGAGGACGCAACCGGGAATGCGCTAGGATGATGATGATGATAATAATCAATCTAAAGAATAGCTTATCGCCAAATGGCTAAACAGATCTCCTTAATAAATAAATATAAAATGGCTAAAAACACTTTGTCACGGAGGCTAATACATTTATAATTTGTTTTCATGACAGACAATAGTCGGATTTCCTTAGAAACATACTTTTAATAGCCCGAAGCTGGGTGTGGCTCGGAAGGGTGTGATATTCCGTCACCTAAACTAGACGTATCACTTCGGTCAATTATCAACCCCTCTTTGACGATTTTCTGTGATGATACAATTTTATTTTATTTTTTGTTTTGTCGTGGTTTTATAACCCAGTGTTTACTCGTAGTATATACTTAGTTTTTAAGATCATAAATTTAGAAATAATTGCTTAAATAAAGTCTAAAAATATATTAATTAATTAAAAGTATGCCAGTAGGTAAGTAGCAAAAGTCAATCGCTAGCAGTGATTAAAAAATGTTACACAGGAACGAATGGCAAGCATTGATTGAGATGTGGAAGATGTCTATCTATAATTACTTTATGCATTTGATTTACTTTAAGAGGTTGATTACAGTAAAAATATTAGGTATTATTGTGAGCATCATTCAAAATTGTCATTAAGGTATTGTATGTGTATGAGTATGCTTTGTTAACAAGAAATTAAAATAACATCTGTTTAAATGGAATCCCTTCTTTACAATCTCTAATATGCGTCGGTAGTTTATAATAGATCCTTGGTGCCATTGACTATACGAGTACATGTATTACATGTGTGCCCAGTTCATTTAGCTATACATATTTACTTTTCCATACATCTTTAAGCTAAATGGAATTTTCATATTTTTATAAGTTAATGTAAACGCCGAAGATACAACGCTTATAATTCACTTTGTATATAATTTGTTGCTAACGGTAATTTTGGTCAAAAGATAACTCGTAGTTTGCTAAAATCACGTCCATTACAGAATACTGCACCGCACTCAGAGACCTTAATGGCAATTAATGAAAAGGCTTCAAACTCAAAAACTTCGCCGATACAATAAGAAATTTCAAATTTATTCTCATTAGTATTACATTAACAACTACTTGTTATAGATTTAAAAATTCTCACTCTTGGAATATTTTATTTTAGTGAGAAGAACTAAAGCTGCTTAGATTAACGTCCCTGAGTGCGGCGGTATAACTATGCAACTAGGTGAAATTATGACTCTATCTCAACTTCTCGATTGTTTCAAAACAAATCATTATCCATTAAACGTTTTAACCTAACAACAATGTTCCATAACTTTGTTCTGTACTCACAGTAACGCTGAACTTTCCAAGCAAATTAATTCATACAAAGAGTTTAAGAGCTTCATCAGGACTTCCAATTTTACACGTGTTCTCTATACAATCAGGTATTTATATGAGATGATTTATGCAGTAATATATAAATCAAAGGCCTATGGGTGTTGCTAAGCACAAAACTCGGGAACAACTGGGCCAATCGGCTTATTCTATTTTCAACGTGTTTTAATTTGAAAGAATAAGTTTATACTTATGAAGATTTTCCGAAATAGATTTACATTGGTATTTTTGTGACAATTAGCAACGGGGCTTAGGTGTATATCGATATAAATGTAAGTAATAATAGAAATTCCTGAAATTCCGTGAAGTGATAACAATTTATCAATATTAGTTTACAACCCTCTTTATAGAAAATAATGAACAAAACAGATATGACCTCCGTTTTGAAGTCATAAAATACATTTTCCTTGGTGAAATTACACAAATGAGGGTTCCGTCTTGACACATTCGTACCGTGGGCGCCGTAAAGGGTCCGATAAACGATGTTTTGCATGCACCAGACACTTTCGGCCCAAAAGGTCCCTTTGTTGCTGGCTGCCTTCTAATTTAAGAGAAACTCGTAAAGTCAAACGTAATTAGGTTTTGGAAACGTGGTATCTTGTTATGTATTAGTTTCGCGTGCCTCATTTGTTGTTAATGTAACGTCGTAGATTTGATTCCCGTGGAAAGCAACTTGGTTTATTTACTTATTGAACACAAACTTAAAGTTTCTCAATGCATGCTGTGAGTATGTTTAGTCGTTTCTAGTTTGGTTAGGACATTGGTGGCTTTTTGTCTGATAATAATAATTATTCCGTGCTTCGGAATTGGTCCTTGCTGCCATTCGGTGGGCGTTAAAGGAACCATAACAGGTTCCGATAAACTTTGACACCACGCCCTGGTGTCAGAGTTTTACAGGGATGATTGTCGATTGACAGTCAGAATTAATGAATGTACTAACAAGACAATAATATTTTAGGTACCTACGCCATTTAAGTCACTAGAAAAACTTTTGTATACATAATTAAAATCTTCTTCGCCCTATATTTATTAACAAAATGCCTATTTATTTGAACTACTGACATGTGTTTTGCCTCGTGTTTTCTCTGTGAGTATCAAAAAGAGAAAGTGAGAATCCACATTTTGCTTAATGACCTGAGCGACTTCCAATTCTCTCCGGCACCTAGCGGAAAGATTACCTAAAAGTTGCCTTGGCGATTTAAAATATTAATATGGTTACGAAATCAAAAATAAATAAAAATAAAATGCGGTCCGCGGAAGTTTTAGTAGCGCTGTCCGCGGAAAATTCTCGTACAATCGTCGCGTGTTTCCATACGGGAATAATATCGCGAACGATCTAGTACATCGATTATCTCGCTCTGCCATATTGCTTTGTCTCGCTCTCGCACTTCTAGTATGTACTAAGGGAACGAGACAGAGGGTATCCCTCTCTCTCTATTCCGGAGTGGTTGTGATCTTTCTAGAAACTTATGGAGCGGGTTTCCCGGGCCATATAAATATCGGAAGGTGCCTTAGGAGGGCAGTTCTAATTTAACTGAGCTACAAGTGCGATCAAGAAGCGATATCCGGAGCGAATAACAAAGTGATACAAGCGACCTCGGCAAGTTATAGTGACTGTGATTAGCAAGTGTTTTGGACATTGTTAGTGATAAGTGAAGTGAAGTGACGCCGGCGACCATCCTTGTGGGAATAAACGTTTTTAAGAGTCATCAGGTGTTTTTCTCCAAATTGCGAACCCCGGAGCTCGTAACAATATGTTAAATACTTAATTACAAATTTAAGCACTGGTTTCCACTGGTTTCCACTCAAGTTGCATAAAACCGTCGTAAGCGGATAGGTTTCGAAAAAAAGCTAGGTTGAACAAGAACACTTAAACAATATCATAAAAAGCTCTATAGCACAGTTCCATTTTCTGTGGCCTAACACAGTTTTTTCTTACAAAATGGAGATAACTAGAGTCTGTAGCTAGATATTGTCTATACATATAGGAATCTCCCTTCCTGAAGATCCTATTGTGTTGTTACCTAATTATATAATTATTGACGTTATACAATTTTATTTTATAAATTCAAAACTAGCTTTTGCCCGCGGTTTTACAGACGCATTGAATTCCCACGGGAACTTTTCTTAAGATTATAACCATAGGTTCATTTCAGTACTACAACTTTAGGTAAAGTACACAATAAAAGCCTATGGCTTTAAGTCCGCCATTTATTTGTTTTGTAATAAAGTTTAATAAATAGAATATAAATATAATGATTTCTTATGTTTTCGCGATTGTTATTCATTAAATTAAACTATTTTAATACGGTTTTATCGCGTTTATTACTTATTTATTACACCTGACGTTTCAAACACTTTACAGCGTTCATGGTCGCAGGCAGACTAAGTTAACATTTGTCTTTGATGTCATAAGATTACAAACTACTGCCTGAAATTTTTATTGGGAACTATTCCGATTCACGTTTGTTTGAAACGTCAGGTGTAATAAATAAGTAATAAACGCGATAAAACCGTATTAAAATAGTTTAATTTAATAGAATAAATATATCAATTTTTCTTGTATAATATTTGAAAATGTATAAAGAGAGAGAGAAAAATAATAATATACTTACAAATTCACTTTCGCTTTTAAAATGAATTAGGATTAGGATGTAAATAAATGTTTTCCATTAGGCTTAGCAAAACGCCACGTATTGTGGTAATTAGATCATTGTCGCTGTAATGTTCCCGGTATTGCACATTAAATATCATTTCCCAGCAATGTTAATGCATTTTCAACGGTACAATAGTCACATCTGGTTCGAAATTATTTGTTCTTTGTTTGTAAGTTTATAAGCGAGTAGGCTCTGCTGTAAGTGGTTACCATAGTCTATGTACGCCTACAACACACGAGTGCGTTGCCGTCCCTAAAGGAATATATTTCTTTCTTGTCATCTTCATGAAATGATGATTTTCATCTATGAAAAAGTAGCCTATGTTTGTTTTAATTCAGATTTCCAACTAAGTATTTTTGAATCAAATTTCATGACAATTCATTCAGTTCGCTCGTGAAAGCGAAACAGAGGAACAAACAGACTTTTGGCATAAATATAAGTTGGAAATTCAAGTCCTTCTAAGATTTGTTTTAACAGTATAAGTTAGGAGCACTAAGTCGATACCAATACTGGTATTCATGGTCCATCGACCCTGTAAATCCTTGTTTCGGAGCTTTACGGAACCGCCTATCGGCCTCTGACGTGTTTCCTTTAACGACCACTAAATGTCAGCTGATGGGACCAACGGCTTCCAAATATCGTCCCTATGTATATTTATTTTTAATCATTAACAGGCATATGATATACATCGGACATTCCTATTTGCCATAAAATGAGAATTCTTGATGAATATCTCGAAACTCGTTTAGATTATGGGCTTCCCAATTTTTTTGGTGTTAGTTCTAATACTTAACTACCTCGACACGATAAGAAAGTACCTGCTTTATCAATAGTCATTTGTCAATATTGTTTTTAAAGCCGTTTTTTAATTTGTGTTTGCTATCCCTTAACCAGAATCGGATATTATAATTAATTTTAATATAAACGTTTATGCTTGATTAAAATTAATATATTTTGGAAGATAGTGACTGCAGCTTATATATCTGAAGGAATCATTCTGAAGGAATATTTACGGAGAAAATAATTTAAATGTATCTAAGTGTTCTGACATTTCATCTAATTTACGTCACAGCTTTAAAAATTATCTTAGCAAAATTTTTGATAAAAAACTCATTGAAATTTTAGTTTAGTTCTTGTTAAATAAAATACACATCCTTTTTTACCTCTTCTAGATATACATATATTTGTCATATACTAACAGTTATTTCCAATATTAATACTAAATGTTGTGCTTGTCTTTGTATGTTTTACATGATACCTTTTCCTTTCAGCCTATTTGTGACGTTTTTACCGACCACTGCTCAAACAACCAGTGTCTCTTCAAACCATGACATTGGCAGAATCACCGAGATATCGGTGGAAGCCATAATTTAAAAGAAAGAAAGAAAGAAAGCTTTAAAAATGGAACATACATCTGTAGCTATTTGATTCACGTGTATCTGTATCATGCTGCTGCCTAGTTTAGATTGTGTTGAAGTTATAGAGAAGATAACAGCAGGGTCGATTGACCAAATGTCGAACTAGGAACCAAAATTCATAATTTACGTTTGCGTGGACCTATTCAACTCGAAATTGCGTTTGTTTAGTTATTGTTTTTTATAATGTATTAAAATAATGACAAATATTACACATGACGTAGAACAGCAACACTAACGTTTCAGTATCAATCAGTTTTTTATAAGTTTTATGGTATTGTTTATAACATTCATATTCTTCGTGTCCCTAATTTACGTACACTAATTTTCGAAACTATAGCGATAACGAAAATAAGAATTTACACTATTAAATGATGTTATCATGATCATCCAAGCGTATTTTCCAGTTAAATCATCATTATATCAAGAGGGTTACATGTTCAATCATATCTACCAGTTAATACGCTAGGCAGAGCACTCATATTAAAAAAAATACCTTCTTCAATGAAAATTATATGGATCCATATTGATTAATTATTCAATATCTCATCTTAATTCTTTCTAACTAATATTATAATGGAAATTTGTTTGTTGCTTCTTCACACTTCATTTCTTGAACCAATCTAGGTGAATTTTCGCATGTACATACATAGAGGTACCGCAAACGACATAAGGTAAGGTACCTTACCTACTTACTTTTTATCTCAAAAAAAAAAAAGATTTTTCCGTGGGATTGTGCAACCGCAAGCAAAAGCAAGTAATTTTACAAATTATAACTATATTTTTCCCATGAAGTCAAATATATCAAGTTTGGCGAAACTATCATCTTTAATAAAAAGAAAAATACTAATTTTAATTAAAGAGAGGTAGGAAATTTTGTAAGGAGTAGTCCGTCTGGGGATGTACAGAAGACCGCAGCCAAATACCACAGTAATGCAATGTTGTATTTCTGCTGGTGAGTAGGATCGCCAGGCTCCAGAGGGGTCGCTGTGGTGACGGCGGACAGGTCGGCAACGCGCTCGTGACATCTCCGGTATTGCAGGCGTTCATAGGCTACGGTAAACACTTACCAGGTGGGCCGTACGCCTGTTTGCCTACTTAGTTGTAAAAAAAAAAAATTCGTCACTGAATCTAATTTTCGTCACACCCAAAAAAATAAGTTCGATTATCTCCTCAATTATTTTATAAATTTGTTGGTCAAATATATCAATATGTGTAATTACTGCTACTCTTCCATATTTTCTGCTTTATACAGTATTTAACGTAAAAATAAAAAACCGTACGAAAATTAGCATGAGAATGCTTTGCTGTGAGAAAGACCGACATTAACCTGCAGAATATGCTTTATTACCAGACAATGCACGCACATACTTATGTTGGAGTGCGGTACCATACCAATGCATACAACCCTTCTATAAAGGTCTGCCTCTGGTCACATACAAGTCCTACCCAAATTACCGCTCTCTATTTGGACGTGGGTCTAAATTGTTCGGTTTTACGTCTACCCTTCTTTTAGGTGCGGATTTTATTCCAATTTATTCGGCGATAGCCCCGACCGCTTTCGTACCGACTTCAAAATTAAACAAGTTAACTGAGTGAATTCAACTTTTGGTACTTTGTTACTGTATTTAACCTACTATACTAGTTGTTCGCCGCGAACATAGACCTCGCGATTATTTTATTTATATATACAGGATTCAAATAGACGTTAGATTTTGCGTGTTGTCGACCTTCAAACAATTTTGTAGACAAAAAAGCATTTCAGGCCTTCCAGCTAAAAGGACAAAATAGTCCATAGACACCTGCATCTTCTGCAGCATTACGTGGGCATTGCCGAACCTTGAACAATTTAGTAGGCAAGTATGCATAGGGCCCGCCTAATGGTGAGATTTTACAGTAGTCTATAGACAGCTACAACACCTAGATAGTCACATACGCGTTGCGGACCATTAAACAATTTATTAGGCAAACAGGCATACGTCCTGTATGATATGGGATGGTAAGAAGTTGTAGACGTCTATAGGCACCCGCAACACTAATGGTTTGCCAACTAAATTTTTCAAGACGGCAAATCGCATGTGAGATTTTAGGAGTTGCAGGTGTTCTATAGACTATTACGGTCTCTTAGCATCTGACAAGCCATATGCTAGTTTGCCTACAAAATTGTTTGACGGTTGAGAACACGCAAGTGACACTCCGTCTTATAAATGTCTATAGACTACATGCATCAGATTTACTTGGAGTGTAGGTAAATCAAAAACATCAGTCATAAATAGTAATATACGTTAAAATTTTCCTGCACCTAATATTAGTCAACAGAGATCGGCTACACGGTAGGTTTAGCCGAAATAATTCCGTCAAAACTTAATTCTAGCCGAAGATAACAGGCTACAACCGGGACCGTGCCACCCTTGTAGATTAACTTCACGACTTCAAAATATCTTGAAGTTGGTCCGAGTAAATGAACAGAATTTTTTTTCTTGTTTTTTGAATGAAAAATATGATCATCTAGGTATTTTTTTCAGTTATTTACATTTTATTACTTAACTACCAAACCGATTTCATTAAACATTTTAGGAAAATAAACTAAAAGTGTACGCAGTCCTTTGCTGTACTTACGTGATAGCTTTCTCAATAAAGATATATCTATCCTTTAAAATATGAAAACAATTCTTGAATTCGGCTTAGAAATGACGGTGTTATTAGGTAAGAAATATGAAATAAACATTAAACCCTCCTATTTTTGAAAGTCAGTTAAAAACAACTAATACCATTTTTTACCAGATGTATTTTAACGTTTTCTACATACATTCTGAATATCAGCAAAATCCGACCGACGGCTTTGGAATTATTAAGAAATATTTGTTTAAGTGTTAACCTTAATGCAAATACCTCAAAAACTACTAAACTAATTTTTATGTCAAACGAACTTGAAAATTCTATGCATGTCTCCTATACACCTTATGAATGTCATCGAAATCGGAATAACGTCTCGAGAGTTATCGCGTATATTTTTTCGCCGTAACTTTATTTGTAGCCTCGCTCGCTTCGCTCGCTCGGTCAACTAACTGTGCTTTGATGTTTCATCTGCCTGTACAGTACATCCTTCCCTAGGCAGCCTGAAAAAAAGTCAGCATAAATATATAATTATCGTAGGTAACTAAGCGTATTATGAAACGTTTGTAACTTCCATGTTAGTTCGAGCATGTTTCGTCTCTTTCTTTCCTATTGACATTTAATGTGCAAGAACGAGACAAAACAAATTGTTTATATAAATAATGAAGTCATTTACATTATTTCCAGTAGTCTAATAAGTCGCTTTACTGTTTTTATTCAACTATTCAATGTAAAACTGTCTTAACGTTAATTGAATAGTTTTAAAGTTTCCAGATTCAGTTAAAAGCGAAATTAAATCTAAAAGTTGGACAAGCACGTCTCATCAAGTCAATTCAATTCAAAAAGGTTAAGCTCTGTACATAATTTAATACCTATTTATAATTAACTAGCTGACATGCCATACGTTGTCTTTTATTTTTTTAAAATTTACGTTCAACTTTCTTATTTTTTTTTTCATAAGAACCTGCAACAACTTAACTACTCCTAACAATAAACCATGCCCAAGGGCTTAGATTAATAATTGGTCTCGCGCGCGCCGGAGACCAATTATTAATCTAAGTCCAACGGAAATTGATTATTTTTTTTTTAATAGAAGGTTCGCAGGATTTTCTACTCTACGAAAGCTGGTGAAAACTTTTCATTAAAAAAAAATTGAGTGTAAATATTGGTTACAATCATCAATATACATATGTTTACTTACTTTCTGGGCGTTACCATAGCTGTTTCCCACAGCTCCGCCGGCGACAAAAAGTAGCTTCTGTTGTCCCGGGTCTTCAACTATATTCATACCAAATTTCTTCAAAATCCGTTATGAAAGATTCTTCACATCCCTACCTATAGGTGGACTACGGGCCTAGGATAAGTATTATTATTACTTCTTGTTTGACTGGTAGAAAAAGCCTGTGGTTTTAAGACCGCCCTTTACATTATTGCAATGTGCCCCACAGCTGGGCGAAAGCCTTATTTTACCTTTCATAAAGATAAATTATTATTATTTTATTTATCAAAAATTTATGCAACGAAATGTAATAAAGTGTACAAAGCAGAAGTTTTAGAGAAATTCAAACAAGCGCCGTCAAAGAAATAAATTCTTGTTCTTGTAATGTTGAAGTTTCGAATTCGAGAGGATGCCTAAAATTCCAGTAACATTCAAAGGACGTTCCCATTACCCGATCATTTCAGCAACTAATTTGGCCGTCATACGTCAAAACTCCGATTTCTAGAATAGTTAAAGACTGACTTAACTCCTGAAATCGATGTTTTTTAAAATATTTATCAACATCATTCTACTGCTGGACATAGCCTCCCTAAAGATTTCCACAATGACCGGCTAGAAGAGGCCTGCATCTAACACGTGCCTGTGGTCTTCTGAGCTGGTGTGTAATCAATTGATTATATACCAGCTTTGGACCAATATGAGAACCTTTCATCCTCTTCGGCCTTTAATTCTTTGCGCTATGTGCCCCGTCCACTGACATTTCAACGGGCTAATCCGCTAGGCTTTTTACTTCAAGAGATATCATTATAAATACATAAGTACCTACTTCAATGATATGCCAGCGAGCTCGGAAGTCCGCATTTCATAAGTTTTCGCGAGTGAATTTTATATTGCAACTATTTACGTTCTTCTAAAGTAGTGAGCAGTAAGTTCCTAAAAACTTGCTCGGTGTAAAGTCGGACGGATATGAGTAACTTTTAAACGTCTATTGTTAGGATACGCCGATGTAAATTCTTTCGTCTTTATTTATTTTTGTTAAACGTTTATAAATAAATGACGTCAATACGTTTAATTTTAGTTTTAAGATTGATTGTTACCTATTGCTTTCGACTTTCGAAAAACGATAACTATATTCTAAAACCAAAAAATGTATAGGATTGACATTAGCCGCGCTAAATCACGTGGTCGATTTTCATACTAGTTCCAAAAGATCACGAACACGAATGTGGTTATCGTTTTTCGAATTGTAACTTTTTTACGGGCCCTGGTCAGTGTAGTTACATTCAAAAAGTTTTATCTTCCGAAGAATTTTTTCACACATTGACAATACAAAATTTGCACTTAATGCCAAGTGGGATTCTCTACCAATAAACCATATGACCAAACAGTGTAAAGAAGGTGGTGGTGATACCACAAAACATAAGAAAAATAAAATTATGTTAGTACCTAATTACAAAATGTAAAGATTTATACACATTATGCTGATAAATATATATTTAATTCCATACTAATGTAATAATAAATGCGAAAGTTTGTCTGTTACACTTTCACGGCCAAACCGCTTAACGGATTTTGATGAAATTTGGTATGAATATAGTTGAAGACTCGGGGTCAAACATAGTCTACTTTTTGATGCAGGCGGAGCTGCGGGAGGCTGCGGCTAAAATTTTTGTCAGTTTTCTCTATTTTTTTTATTGAAAGTGGTCTAAACACACAACAGCTATAAACATTTTGCCAGTAGTTTCAAAATAACTTTGTACATAGATATACTTAAGACCAGATATTAATACAATAGCTATCCAGAGAGGAAATGCCGCCAGCCTTCTGGGTACATTACCCTGTGATGGCAGCGATTTGGGCTCCATTTTTTATTTAAATTAAGAAAAGTCTATTAGTTATGCATTTCATTATTTATCAATGTCTTTTTAGTTTGTGGTTTAGTTTTATTTTTTGTTTAATAAATCTTAGTTTTAGTAGTGAAATATATGGAAGTTATAAATAGTTACCTATTCCAATATGGCAAGTTAAATGTAGTTGCATAAAAAAAATATAGCTGGGATGACTAAGTATGACTCTACATTTGCGATCAAAGATTTTATTAGCAAGCTAGAGCAAGCAAGATTAATCGGATACCTATTCAGATCTTTAGATAAGTATCGACAATATGGACGTTGGAGTCGGAAGTCCGGGCGTTATCATGAAAGCTAACGCGTTCACCCTTATCATTCAGAATTTAATCAATTTCGTTTGATCCTATTAGATTTCTCGACTCTATTGAAATCACATTGTATAAAACGGCGTGATTGTAGTTTAGGAGAAATTAAAAATCAGTTTGAAAACAGAAACCCTTTTGAGAAATTATTTACCCAATTATTAGGATAGATTGAAGTGGAGATCTGTACTATCGGAGGCCAATACTCACTTTGGGTCGCTGCGGCCATGAGTAGTGTAGTGCAGTAAAGTCAAACACAGAAAGGGGCCTGTCAATTTTACAATCTCATGGTCGGCTGAAGCATGCCATGTTGGGCACCCGGATAAATGGCACCTGAGCTATAAAACAAATGGCACCTGTCTACGAGTAAGTACGTACGCGATTGTAACAATTTAGGAGGTTCACACTACTTTTTTTAAAGGTCTAATTAACTACTAAATATCAGCCGAAGTACGTGGATTACAGAAATAAATGTACCATTCGGGCGCCGAACATGGCTCGGTCGGTTTTATGGATCATTACCCTAAGCAATAGCTTTTGTTACAAAATGACGCGGTTGGTATTTTACACACTCGCGTCGATGATATTAAGAATAAGAATAAATTTTATTTTACAAAATAAAAAACACAATGACAAATACATAAAACAACACACACATAGTAGGTACAAAGCTTTATCCAAAAAAAAGGGCCCACCTCAGCACAAGTTGGCAGTTTAAACAAATTATTTTCATCATTTGTTAATTACGTACGATGAGAAGCGGTACAATCGATAAAGCAATTTGCGAAATTTCACACTATACGCAATACTCGATAATACATGGTCCACAATGGAATAGTTTCGGGAACGAAGGTCTAGTAATAGCTTCTCACTGTGCCAACCGCAGGGCAGTGTTTTGGGAGTCCTAATCCGTTTCACAGGGACATTACGGGTGTTCTAACATGTGATCATTAGGATTTGCTTACATACCTAAATGAAATACTTAATCGATACTTGATACTTGTCAAAATAAATTATTTTTAAAAATTGAATATATTAAGGGGTTTAGTATGGACATGAATATACTTTCGGAAGATAAAACTTCCTGAAAGTTACTCCTCTGAAAATGGCTTTTAATTTTGGATCGTAATGAATTACTAAGGGGACACTATAGCTTGACTATGTCAGTTTGTTTGTCAAAAGAACAAAATGATACCAGCGGAAAGAAATGCAAGTTCCTAATTCAGATTCGAAAACCTCCAATGGAGTAAAATCAAAGTCTGTTATTATTTTTAATGAGGTAAAGTCCATTAATGTTTTAACTCGTAATTCAGCGAATAAAACCTCGTTATTTAGATATTGACTTTGAACAAATACATTTTCGATCATGAATTTAACGGTAACTTAACCAAGTAGCAATATAAAAAACCTATACCCTGAAATATTATACTTTCACAGAGTGTTATACCCACCTTAAAAATTGACCACTGCTTGTATGAGGACGGATGTTTTTAATCTTATAATTCTTAATATTCTGGCTCGCTGACTCAAGGGAAAGGAAGTCTTTTATCGCAATATCTCTACATAACTGGCGCGAGGAGCTCCGTGGAGATCTCATTTATAATTTAATAAGGTTTAAATAATATTTGCTTTGCCTGTGCCAGTTACCGAGACGGCGTTTGTCGTAAGACAGTTCTTACAGGAGTAAATTCCGTTTAAAGGTAATTTTATGACAGCACAGATACACGTATATCACCGTAAACAACGGCACAAAATAAATCTTACTACAAAAGTTAAGGTTAAATTAATACAACTCGTCGTGAACGATGCTCCGAGCAGGCGGCGCGGCGTAGCGCGCGCCCATAAATGATCTCATAATTCCATCCAAATGCGAGTGAGTAAGCTAGATGTCGCCTTACATCCCTGTACACTACAATAATTGATTGAGCGTAAGCGAAGTCTCCGCTTCGAGACTGGCCGATTTTGTTATTGTACGGGAAAATGTATTATTCTGTCTAGAGGTCACATTTCTGAATGGATCCTTACGAAACTTGACTCAAATGTTACTTGATTGAAAATGGGGATAGTTCATAGCAGCGTTTTATGAACTAATCTATATATAAAATAAGAGATTAAAAAACCAAGAATATATATATATATATATATTCTATATTATTCTATATTATTATAGTATATCTTGGTTTTTTAGTGTATTTAATATTGAACAGTTGAAATTCGGAATGTAAACATAAACATTTTTTTAACCATCTCTTATTTAATACTAGTTCGCGAAGTCTACTGTTTACAGAACTACTTGTAAAATTTGATTTATTGTATAATTAAATATGAAATAATTTTGTCGGTTTCCGCTTATATTTTTAGGGTTCCGTACCTCAAAAGGTAAAAAAGGAATCCTTTTAGTCTTACTTGTGTCGTCTGTCTGTCCGTCTGTCACAGTCGATTTTCTCTGAATCTGACTGATATCCATACTAATCCATACTATCCATACTAATATTATAAATGCGAAAGTCTGACTGTCTTTCTGTCTGTCTGTTACGCTTTCACGGCCAAACCGCTGGACGGATTTTGATGACTTTTGGTATGAATATAGTTGAAGACCCGGGGTCAAACATAGGCTACTTTATGATGCAAGCGGAGCTGCAGGAAACAGCTAGTATTATATATGCGAAAGTCTGTCTGTCTATTACGCTTTCACGGCCAAACCGCTGAACGGATTTTAATGAAATTTGGTATGAATATAGTTGAAGATATGTGAGGCGTATTCTTTTTTAGCCATCTTTCCGATGGCTTGAAATATGGCATACGGGTACCCGAGCTGCTACTTACTCAACCCAAATCTATCCGAGTCAGTAGCATCACAATACCTATTTCCTATCCAACAAAATCCTATCCATGGGGATGGTGCTTTAAATACTTTCGATGGGCATCAGACAGACAGACATTCGCATTTATAAATAATATTAGTTTGGATAGTATGGATCAAAGCCACCGTAAGAACTGAGCTGTATAGAGGTAAATCTATCTTTGTATCTAAGATTTACGTCTTTAATATACGAGTATTTATCTCGGAAATAACTGGACTTAAAATTTTGAAACAAAATCAGTAAGTAGATCTTGTGCTGAACTTTACAGGAAAAATAATCAGAAGTACGTCCTATGAAAGAGGAGGTAATTTTTGGGGGATAAAATGGTAAATTTTTAAAAAGTATTTCAAACTCTACCATGTTATATGCCGTATGAATGCGTTCTTGTGACAGTCTGAATTTTTTTCTTTTTTTATATAATTAATATTTAATATAACTAAGTGAAAAAAAAACCATTGCTGCTTCATATCAATATTGAGCCACACATCCGGTAGATGTCGTTAGTAGTCTAATTTGAAGAAAATGCCAATAGTAATAGTTTTTACGCCGGACTAGGCAAAGAAAAGAAAATGCCACGTTACAAGGACATGTGCCAACTAACCAAATCTCAATTGCTCAGATTTCTGAATTTCAATATGGATTTCATTCAGATTACAGTTTATTGTTCCCTATTGTTTCATAAAGCTCATATAAAAATGGTTATTTTATTCATCGAAATACAAAACAAACTTAACGAAATACAAACCCTTATTTTTCCTCTGGCGAAATAATTATCACGCCTGGGAAATATCAAATGTTTAAGACACGACGCAATAAAAGGTTTCCAGGTTTACACATTAAATTCACACGGATCCAAACTAATTTTGATTACGCCTCGGGCTTACAAGCATAGATTTAGGAACTGTTATTTGTAAGGTATAAGGTATTATAGGTTACAATATACAATCGGTTTTTCATTTTAGACCATATGGTCTTAATATATATTAAAGTAGTAAATGCTGGTGATTAGATATTAGGAAAACGGTTTACTTACATCAGTTTGTAGCGCAATTATCGCATGTAAATAATTATGTTATTTTGTAAGTATAACATAATCTGCATGTATTTGTTTTCTGTCAAATACCAACTAATTGTTCCTATTTAACTCACAACACGTCTTGGGAAGCTGTAAGTGAAGTGCATGGAGCAAGTATAAAGGCTGATTTACACACGATCCAGTGCCTTCACGGACACACACAAACAAACAATTGTATAAATGTGTGAGTAAATTGTTTGCCTGTATGGAGTGGATTTCGTGTCCGTGAAAGCACTGGATCGCCGCACTGGATCGTATGTAAACCAGTCTTTAAGAGACGGCGTATTGACTGGTGCGCCGTTACGGCTATTGGCGCAGTGACGTCGAAAAGTGGGCGGAGCTACGTCATTTTTCGTTCAACTGTAAACGATGTGTGACGTGGTGTGAGCTTTCTTATTTTTACGTTTTGTTGCAGCTTAGAATATTTTGTAAAAATTTCAAACCATTTAGTTTTAAGTGTTTCAATGCTGTACTGTTATGGGATCACAATAAACTTAAGTAAAAAATATATTTTCGAATTTATTTGATTAATTTAGTGTTGCACAAAATATATGTCTGTTTTTAATGTTTAAAATATCTGTAATGCAAAGAAATATCAAAATTTTGTTTATGTTGAAATCTTCGATTTGTTACCGACAACTATTAAGTATTAAGTAGAGGGGATCACCAATAAAGGCAGAGCCATGGCCAAACCGTTCTCCCCGCACGTCTGCCTTCCGCCCCGCGTAGTCTCACACAATTTTTGTAAGGAAGCTCTCGATATGCCATCTCCTCTTTGTTATTACTCTGTGGTGTAGTGAGTAGCTGTGATTGAATACGATTGATATAGTGAAAATCAAATGTTCTTATTTACAATTTGTATATCGACGTGGTTATCCCTATGAAATCTGTTCCAATCACCTCCTGTAATCAACGAAAACTCGTAATTTGGAAGTATAATAAAGTAACTTCGTATATTATGGCTGTAAAGAGTAAATAGTATCAGTATCAATTCTTTAAGGGAGTAAGTACCCTTTATTTCCCTGGATGTCGCTCATAGGGATAAACTGAGGTCCTTATTTGTTTGAATCTCTATTTATCAGGGATTCCATTGACAAACACATAGTCAAAGACGATTGACACATATAAAACTACATAATGCCGAATCTTGTAATAAAACTTGACCTGCATTTTTTGTTGCATGTGGCGTAGTGAAAGCCTTAGAGGTGCGTATTCTCTTGGTTTATAGAATTTGATACGTGCCATTGTTGACATGAAAGAAGGAGATAATATTATAAATAGGTATTCCTTTAGAAATTCCTGTAATTGCTAAGGAGGCGAACTGAGGAGGGCTATCGAGGAACTAAAGTAAACAGCCCAGAATAGATAAGATCCTTAAGCACATGCCATATTGAGAGCGGATAGACAATAGAGCCTTTGAAAACTGCATGAGCTAATTCAAATTCAATATTTCTTGCGATAACTACTTAAGAACTTTAAGAAACGCTAAAATCCAAACTAAGTAGTTTAAATAACGCTAAAAGCTATTTTAGAGAGTATATTGTTAATCTTGTAGTTTACTCCAATAGTAGGTACTCGAGTTTAATCGAATACAGTTTTCCTCTTCAGGACCGCAATATTTTAATGAAAAAGGCTTAGCGTAGTGTCACAGGACTTTAAAACTTTCTGTTCCAAAATTTTGCAATGTCTATGTTCGATTCTATAATAAACATTATTAATATTGCTGGGCAATATTTTTTTACTAACTATGATCTTATAGCGATGTTGAAAATATGGTGATAAAGTAAATTGACCGAGTAACCCACTACTGAAAGTTAGCGTAATAAGAACTCTGAGCCAGGACAGCTATTTTTGAAAATGTGGCTCACGCAAAATCGATGAGTTGAATGATTTTCAACTGAACATTTTTAAGTAATACATTAAAGAAAAAAACGCTCCGGAGCACCCCGTCGTCGCTGCAGATCCGAATGAACCACTTATTTCACGAATATTTATTGTGCGAGATTAACAATGCTTCGTCAATAACCTATTGATGAAATGATGTTTGGATGTATGTTACTTTTTTAAGTACCAAGGGCTGACTGGAATACAATAAAAAATTTGTGGAATTTCATGCGTGTTAGTTATCATCTGGAAATTTATATTCTAATTCGATTTAGTCTTCCATAAACAAAGGGGAAAATTGGGCTTTTTACTAAGGCTATTCCCACCAGAACCACACACGAACCACCACAGACTTACTGCACAAGTAAGAAGGAAGAAATACCTTTATAAGAGAGCGTTATTCTGTACTAAACAAACAAGCTCTTTTTAGCAAAAAGCCACCCGACCGCGTACGATACTAAATTTGAGATTTAGTAGATAGATTTACCTATCGAAATACTTAAAAAAATATATGTATGTATTTTTGTAATCAATTTCAACCCGTTTAGTTTGATACCACACTTGATAGGTAGGAGAAAAATAAATTAAGAATAACTTTTTCCAAACAAAAATCGACCATTATGATTTTTAGAAATTTTGACTTACTCAGTAACACACACACCAAAAAGACACATTTAACGACGTATCATTTACCAAAACCAGTTCAGCCATTTTTTGGAAAAGCGAACAACGGGACAGACATACATGAATACAAACAAACACAGATCCTTTAAGGCTTTTGCTTTTAACTATTTTTTAGGCTTCGCAGCAGTCGGGTAAAAAATACCACTACACCACCTTTTCAATTATCCGATTAATATCCAAATTAATAACAAGCAAGATCTCTTTCCGCGCTCGGTATGGCCGCAGCTTAAGTTGATTCCAGAGATGGTATGCGCATGTGAGGATATATATCATTCAAAGTTTCATCCAATTCCAATCAACGACTTACACGGCTTACACTGATTGATTAAACATCTCGCCAACTTTCACATGACTACATTTTACGTTGAATTTCGTGTTTTTGTCACTCCTGCCTCTTCCCCTTCATTTGTTTGGAAAACAACGATTAGAACAATCATTGTTTTTAAAGTGGAGCCATTTGAAACAATGGGGTCATTGAAATCTTAATTTGTTTAAAAAAAATTCTAACTCTTTTTGAATTGATAATATTCAAAACAGGAAATTGAAGGAAGATATAGTTGTTGAAAACAATGGTAAACAAACATAAAATAATCCTAAAAATATTTTATTTCCTCTCCACAGGGTTAAGTTTTAGAGAAGTTTTAGTTTAAGGGAAGTGGTTATGATGAGATAGATCGTGGATAGATCCGATACCTACTTTAACACTATTGTTGGGTGAATTGTATTTGTCCTTACAGCAACCGTCAATAACTTTTTATACTACTTACAGCCTTGTGTACATGTCGTACAAAAAGTCATTTCCTTAAGGATACCTATTCCAAAATTGCATACTGATATCTAAAAAATCACCTAAGAAACCCCAAAGGTCCGATTCTAAAAATAGCCACCGCAATCTCAAAATTTGTACAAAGAGATACGTTGGCATATTTATACAAAGCGATACGTTGGTAGGTTATTTTCCTGATTCAACCACTTCAAGGCTATTTATTCAAGAATATTACGTAGGCAACCAAATTTCTTTGTTTCCAATATCTTTGTTATGAATATAATGGAATTTGGTCATGTTTGAAACTTTATTCGGTTTACATAACATTTACATATTCCGGACGCCTACTTACCTTTATTGTTTTATTTAGTACCTACGGAAAAAGATATTGTTAATTATACCTTAAAAAGGTTCTTTTTCGTGTGTTATTGTTAATAATATTTTTACTGTACAGTGTAATCAAAGTGGATACTAGTCTCGGAATTTATCAGCCGAGAATAGAGAGAAAAATAAAAAGTAGACTTTTGCACACAGCTTGTCTATCTGAGTACCTCAGTCTGATGTATTTCATCCAACAAACAGCAGTGCTCAACCTCCGTCCGCTGAAATCCGCACCTAATATCTACAATAAGTGGATCTCTGTATATTTATTCTCGTCCTTATGGCTCTTCCAGTGGATGAAACACTGGAAGAGCCATCATATTCATTTGTTGTTTACCGGTTTAAAAAGTGAGAGTTACTTACTGGGTACTATGGCGTTACATCCTAGGCTACGAGTTGATAGCGCACTAGCACAGAATATAGATAATAGTACTAAAGTAATACTAATGAGATAACGAGCGAGCATAATAAAAATTTAAACTATGCATTCAGACCATGAAATAAAACAACTTTTACTATGGAGACTCAAGTCAAATCGCAAAAATAAAAAGTGGTCAATTTTTTATCGAGCAAATGTATAGAACAGCTGATGTTTTTTGGCGATATTTTTAAATTAGAGCACTTATTAAAAAATAACGGTATATACTCGTAGGCACATAATGTAATAATATTTATGGCGTAGGGTACAGTGACCACGTGCCCAAATGCCCTACGGCGGATAACCATGTATGTAGTACCTCAGTTCCAACCCTAGGATACACTATGAAGCTGAAGATACTTTCTTTCCTCTACGACCCACCGTTCATTTATATATATATATATATATGAACTAAAAAAAATACCGATTATACAAAACAGTAACTCTACGCGGTGACTTTGTTCTCAAAATATAGGGGAAAAAATAAAAGAAATGAATTTCCGTTCGTGTATTTAATAGCGCAAATTGTGTGAACAATATTTACAACGTTGTGGTCCAACATCGAAATGGTTCAGTGTTGTAATTAATTTATCAGTCAGATGCAGAATTATATTTTAAATTTAAAAATTCATCGTTTTGTTTTTTCACTGGCGTAAAGGGGTTGCGTTAATTTTCATCATACAGCAAAAAATACATTACATATTGAATGATGATGTTGTTATTTTAATTTATTTATTGAACAAAATACAACTGTATTGCACAAAAGGCGAAATTAATGCTGAAAGCATTATTTAATATTCAACCATTGGGTTTAAATATAGATCGTCATGTAGGTGTTAAAGATATTTATATACGAACAAATCTATTTTAATTTTGAGAGCTTCCTGATGTGGGCGAAAAAGTTATATTTTTTAGAAAAATTTATATTTTATTGTGTGTAATGATATTCAATCACAACCAAAAAAAGATCGTCATGAGCCGTTCAGATCGATTTTCTAGGGGAATTAAATGTGATAATTTTTTAAAATTAATTAGCTGATCCTAAAAATCTGATGTCTTTTCGGATAAAAAGAAACCTTATTCTTACCACCAGAAAAATAATCAAGCGTATCAATAATTTTCATCAGTTCTCTCCACGGGGTAAAAGGAGTGTATAGTTTACTTAAAATTAAACTCTTGAAATACTAATATATAATTTACTACCAAAATTTAGCACTCTCCCAGTTTCGTCCTCAGCTCCCGCTTCCATGACTTTGGGTTGTTTCCATTCTTTATTATTATTTTGACATGTTTTTACGACTGGCCGACTGCCTAACGTCGACCCTCCTTTGGAACGCAGAATGCGTCCTCAGCTCCCGCTTCCATGACACTTTCCCTTCTTGGTGTTTCCATTTCTATTGTTATTTTGACATGTTTTACGACTGGCTTCCTGAGTAACGTCAACCTTCCTTGGGATACAGAATGTAGTTAGACTGACATAATCATACATTTAACGACACCGGCGCGTCGGTATCTTATCTTAAGATAAAAACGTATGACAAACAATCATTTAACAAAAAACGTTATATAATTTTTTGCTTGACAAAGTGGTTATACTCGTATGGTATAATAAACCAGTTTTTCTTAAAATCACTCATTTGACAAACTAATCAAAAGTTAAAATTCTATCACACCAAAGCATTATTTCAAAAACTAATATTTGTGTAAATTATGTTATTAAGCGTATAGAAAAATGCATTGTTTGATAATTGATTCAATCTAAGAAATCTGTTTTCTTTGGTCTAACCAAAGTTCATAAAAGATTCAATTCGAAGCCTATCTATAGCTTATAAAGATTTATACTCACACAATAAAATTCTATATTTACGGAACCCTCATTACTCAGACTTTGTTTCAGAAGCTAGGTTAGGTTATGGTTATACAGTGTACATGACATGAGCGAGCGAGCGTCTATTTTGTGTCGAAACACTACAGCTCCCAAAAGAATTTCATACGTTTAATAATTTGCAATGAAAAATATAAGTTTCACTAAATAAAACCGTCTCAGGTACGAAACCCTAATTACTTCGACTTATGGTTATACAGAGACCATAAAATGAGCGAGCGAGCAAAGCGAGCGAGCGTCAATCTTTTTTTGAAAGTAGCAGCTACAGCACACAAAATAATTTCATACGTACACTAATTTGCAATGTATTATAAGTTTAAAATCTTTTGAGGTACGGAATCATTAGTAGTCCGACTTTGTTTCAGAAGGTAGGTTAGGATATGGTTATACCATGACCAAGGCATGAGCGAGCGAGCAAGCGTCAATCATGTTAAGAAAGTAGCGACAGCTTACAAAGCTTGCTTTCTAATACATCATTTTTATCAAGTGACAGTGTTTATCTACCTTTTTTCTATGAAGTAATAAATTTTATAAACGTAGAAAAAATCTGTGTTTTCAAATGATTACTTTTTAAGTTTTTCAAATGATTGGTTTTACTATAGTTATTTTTTAAATGATCATTTTTTTATCGTTTCTTGTCAAACATTAAGGAACCCCAAGCGCCGCGGGAAGAAAACGGGCCTACGGCACGCCAAGTGATTGAAACTCAAAACAAAATCCGTAATATCTTTGGACTGGAATGCCCGATTTCATTCATTCAAAGAGGTATTATAACAGTCAAAAAATCCAGCGAGGAAATGCGGCCAGCATTTTGGGCACGTTGCCCCAAATTGTTTTAATTTTCTTTTTATTTTAATTTAGTTACTTTTAGTTTTAATTTTCTTTTTATTTTAATTAAGTACGTAATTTATTATAATTTTTTCTAATAATGTAAGTCACAGATTAAAATTGACTAGCCTTGGCCTCAGAACACTTGGCTGTCATCTTGACGTTCCTAAATAGTGTTACCATATTTGTATATCACTCCCACTGATACGTATTTTATTTTAAACAGTCTTGAATATGAAATGATTTATTTGGATAAGGATCAATACCGTGAAACGAATAATGAATCCTAGTTTGTACCAGCGTGACTGTTGCAAATTGTATCTGAAAAAGTAGTTGCTGTGATGTAACTGCTATAGTTAGACATATGGTATCGCGGACTTTTTTGTAGACCTTTGTAAGATCTACGATACTGTAGTACATTATTTTGATCTTTCTCACAGGGTTAAGCCAGCGTTTGCAATGTAAGCGCCAAAAATGTGTTAAATTTACGACCTCACGTCAGAAATATCTAAACTTATCAGTGTTTCTCTTCTATATTAGTAGTTTTAAAGATTTAAGCATACAAGCATACATAGGGACAGACAGACAGGAATGCGACTTTTTTTTATACTATGTAATGATGATAATGATATATATCTCTGAACGGGTATAAGATTTTTAAATCCAAGTAACTTATATATATTATGAATATCATTACTCCAAGCAAAAAATGTACTGGTGCCCTATTTTTGAAATATATGACTGTATGTACATCATGAAAATCATTCGACTCACCGATTTTTCGTGAAAAATCCCTTCAACCCGAAACAGATACCACACCTCACCGCGCAGATTAAGGGTAAAAATCGAGAGCAAAACAATGCAAGGATACACTTCGGCGCGCGGCCGCGACGGACAAAATATGAGTCACAGTAAATAACCAACCCTACGGCTCGAGTGACACACACAAGTTGACGTGAGGGCGTACGTACGCGACCGTAAAAAAAATTCTAAATCTATGTACGCGACCGAATCGTAGTGGTAGTAATCTCGGCGCTGTTGAATGGAGTGTCCGGGGTGTGCCTAAACCTAGATAAATACATATTTTGAAATGATATTTCTTAGGAATCCAAAGGCGGACGCTAGGCAGACGAAAACAAATAAAAGGGGATTTTAACGTTGTAACTCGAAGATATTTTATCGCTTTGTTATTGTTCTATTTTTTGTCTCTAAATTCTGTAGACTAATTAATAACTTACTGATACTATTACTTAATATATAATTATATCTATTAAATATCAAACTTATATTGTGAACCTTATTTACCAAGTTATTAAGACAGGTTTTACACTTAAACTCTATCAATTCTACTATGTAAATAAATTAGAATTTGAACCGTTTCTTCTTTTATTCAAATTGAGGCAATTGACATTTATTTTACAATTTCTTGTTGACCATGTTGTTGTGGCCTTGTCGTAAATTGGTCATTGGATCCATGAAACATTTTCATAGTTCTTTTGAGACGACAAATGTTGGTTTTTGGCAGAATCCTAATTATAACGACCTACTTTCATCTCTATAATAATTCATGCGGTGAGGAGTTAATATTATAATATAATCAAAGGCGAGTTTCTTTGTTTGTTTGTTGCCTCTTCACGTTTTATCTACTGAATCAATGTAACTGAAATTTCGCATTAGGAGTCCGCCACACTTTATAATTTACCTGGCATTCAACTGCGCGTGCGAAGCCGCGAGCAAAAGCCAGTGATTTAATATAATGATCAAAGTCAGAAAAAAAATTCATTGAACTTGTAAATGTTTAAAATTTTACTGCTTTATATCCCTGTATATAATATCACCTACATTAATGTAAATACTAACATATTTAATCGATATCATGAGGTACCTAAACAATTTACAACCAAGCCTAAACCAACACCGTCCCACTATTTCAGCAAAACGGAGTGATGACATTACACGTATAAAGGCCTATTCTTCTAGATTCGTGTACAGTGGGACACAGAAAAGTACAACATTTTAGATAGGTGTCAATTTAAAGATGAGGTAGTTTAATTTTCTAGATACTAGGAATACTGTACAAATTTTTCATCACCCATCAATGAGGAAAACTTCCAGTTGGTCATTACATCGCTTTTTAGTAAGTTTTGAATCAAAGAAGATCGGTGGTGTGAAGGTAGGTACAGTCAGTAGTAAAAGTGCGTGTATAATTTGTAGAACAACATGTATTGCAGGTTGTTTACAACTGACTGTACAGTCTAAAATAATAGATTAACATTTGTACTAGTGGGCACTTATTTTTGTACATTTTAACGCCAAAATTGAAACATTTATATTTTTTATTCTTCGTAAATTTCTTGACAGCACTTATGAACTCACTATATCTTTTCACCAGATGGACTAATATTCGGAACGATTTTATTATTCTATTCTAATATTAAGAGAAAAATATATCGGAAATGAAATAGCAAAAAAGTAACAATAGAGGATACAAAACCATAGCTTAGAAATTCTTTTGAATAGTTGCTTACAAACCGAATACGACTTCATAGTAATCTTTCAACCATGTTTTATGGTGCCAACTACTGATGACAATAGAATCTTCGCGATAGAAATGTGTTAAGTGACCCCATTGTAAGTTATTTATAGTAACGCTATTTGGTATTGCGGACACTCCACAAATAAAGAGATGATATATTGGAAATCGTCCATTTTGTACATAGAGATAATACTCGTATTAAAAGAAACATGGAAAATACATTAAATAAAAAATTAATAATAAAGTGAGAGTTCATAGAAAACACAGACTTTTTCGACTACATGTTATATGCATGCACCAAAAACATAAAAAAGGATTGATAAAAGCACGGTCAGGCAGAGTTGATATGTATCAACTAAGTAAAAAATTTGTTTTAGTCTCAATAGATGAAACTCGTTTGTTTTCGTCGGCATTCAAACACTCTTTGTCCGTTACTGAAACTGTCCCATCCACTCCAAACCCTGTCCGAAAACCAATATTTGCGGCTTGAGCCCGATAGCAATAAAGATATCCATGAAATAAACGTATATGTTGACTAAAGTTTTCGCAATCTGATTGATACGTAAAAGTATGTAGCGTATCTTAATTCCTCTAGTTTTTTATGTTATTATTAATCTAAGGCTTCGGTCACAAAATCAACGGGAAGCGGCGCAGAAGCAGCGCATTCTAATGCAAAGATTGAAATGGAATCGTTCACGAAGGGGCGACGCTCAATGGTCTTCCAATGTACCTCCATCAGTAATCGTCCACAGAACCTAATTATTGGGTACCTACCTAATTTCTAAGATTACCACAGAATAGTAATTCTTAGAACTAATTTACTGACGACATGACTTAGGTAAATCTAAATTCTGAAATGAGCATTTCGACAATACCGAGTTTTTTAATTTAGAGTGACAGAGACGAATGATATTTGATTTTCTTTTTTACTGTGAAACATTAATCTGATATCTAAGAACATGGTAGTAAGTAAGTCACAAGTAGCTCTCGACCTCCGCAATATGAAAGCAGCGAAAAAACATGTGATTTTATTGCTTTAAGATACCTCTTTGTGATAAATGAGATTGAAGGAAAATGCCTTGTATTTAATAGTATACCAGAAAGCCATTCATTTGTACTTTAAATTCTTACCTCACTTTAAATTCACTTTAAATTTATTTTACCAATCAGTTTCAATTTCAATATTAATTTCAGTGAACAGGTTATTACTAAGATATAGCAAGTTTAAGCCCCAGCTTTCAGCTCTACAGAAGAATGGCCACACTCTACTCCTGAACAACCAACATACATTTTAATGTATAACTCTTTAAAAACATGTAAGTAAATGAATAAGTACATATTTAAAAGATGTTTTAACTCCATATGGAGAGTCTGTGCCGAAACCTTCGGGGACTTTCGTAAATTTTTATTCAATTTATATGTGATAGATATCAAGACCGGCTTTGGAGCTATGTAGCAGGTAGATATGTATCTCTAAGCTCTTAGGTACTAACCTGAAAGGGATCGGGACAAAAACCTTTTAATGGGCATTAGGCGAGCTGGGAGAAAACCACGGGAAAGTATGTCCAAGACCCTTTTTCAAAAATTTCTATTTAAACTTTTTCTTAATTGTTTTTGTATTCTATTCGTAGTAGGTTAGCTATGTTTTTACTTAGTCTGTATTTCAGAGGGGTGAAATATCTCTACGATACGAATGTAAAGTTAATGATATTATTTTTAGAGTACAGTATAAGTGTTATGTTATTGTTGTTGAATTGGTATCTTGTTAGCAAGTTTAAGCAGGTAACATACATCATGGCCTTAAGTTAGGCGAGCTTTTTGAACTGAATTATAAACTCGGATGTCAACTCGAGAAGTTGCAATTCCAACTATGAGAACTTATCCTGTGATGTGATAATGTTACCGTGATAGATCATCATATGCCAATTTATGTAAAAACTTAAATAAGTAAACATAAACCAAACTATAAATAAAAACAAAAACTAAAAAAATTTTGGCCTTGATACAAACAAATCTTATCAACATTATACACCTATTATAGCAAAATTTTATGGGATGAATAAACCCGAAAACTCTTTTTCATATTTCACTGCAAACTTTAAAATTTACGTAAAAGTTAGGCTGGTGTTTATAAAGTTCCTCTGATTGTGTGTCTACGCACTTATTTCGTTCAGTTTATTTCCAAAATTAACTGATTGTACAATCTGCTTCAAACACGTGTAAAAGTCAAGTAAAGTCATTGGACCAACTTATCCATCGAACCATTAATAAAATTGCCCGTCGCCTCCGCCTTGTCCTTAATCACTGTGATTTTGGTATCCGCCGTTGAATTTTCAGCATAACTGCGTTTTAATGAATTCTCTTACATACTTTAACTTATTAGAAACTAGGTGTTTCCCACAGCGCCGCCTGCGTCAAAAAGTAGCCTATGTTTGACCTCGGGTCTTCAACTACATTCATACCAAATTTCATCAAAATCCGTTCAGCGGTTTGGCCGTGAAAGCGTAACAGACAGACAGACAGACTTTCGCATTTAAAATATTAGTATGGAAGTATGGATTAGTAAGTAAGTATGGATTCATCAAAATCCGTTCAGCGGTTTGGCCGTGAAAGCGTAACAGACAGACTTTCGTATTTATAATATTAGTATGGATAAGTGAGCTTAAATAATATATCTTGGTACTATTATATAATATTAATGGCGAGCCACCACATACAATAGAACACTGGCACTCTCTCGTTTTGGAGGTCAAGATCTACTTGGGTTCGCAGTGCCAGCGTAGTAAGTACCTACGGTGCTATTCTCCTTCCCTAATCCAAACGATGCTTTTCAGTGAAATAATTTATTAGGTACCAACATTGTACTTACCTATAGTACCTAAGTTGGCTGCTTAGATTTTGTGAGACTATCTCTAACTTGAATTACATAGCAGTGCGACATCGTTTGCACTGACGATGTATCACCTGTTGGAGTGAAGCAGTCTGCTTCCGAGTTTGCGATTTTATTAAGTTAATGACTGGGTCCCAAGCTGGCGGTACCTGTCATCCATCCTCTCTATTGAAATTAGGATGTTTTTTAATTTCAATAGCTTCACGTAACATCCTTGGAATGAATCTGTTTTCCTTTGCAAGGACTTGAGGATTATCAAAACGCATATAGTGGTTGGGTTTGTCTAGAGCATGTCTTGGGACCCAGTCATTAACTTAATAAAATCGCAAACTCGGAAGCAGTCTGCAAGACCCTTAGATACTGTGAGCCAATACTGCGTGAATCGGAATAGTTCCCAATAAACATTTCAGGCGGTAGTTTGTAATCTTATGACATCAAAGACAAATGTTAACTTAGTCTGCCTGCGACCATGAACGCTGTAAAGTGTTTGAAACGTCAGGTGTAAATAAATAAGTAATAAACGCGAGAAAACCGTATTAAAATAGTTTAATTTAATGAATAACAATCGCGAAAACATAAGAAATCATTATAAAACGTTGGAACCAAAAATGCACTGTGTTTTCTTTTGCGACACGACCGCCATACACATCATTAACCCTTCGAGCCGTTTCCGCAGCACTGGTGCCACGGTGGAACTCGTACTGGTAAATAACGCGATATTTCAAGTTTTCCATTTTGTAAACTGAGCGCCGCCAACAGAAACAAACAGAAGAGAAAAACAAATGAATAACGGTTTACGAAACTTAAATACATGAGGAAATAGCTGTATAAATTTGAATTTAGAATTCCTAACCAAAGAGGAGAAATTTGTGATTAAAGTGGCCAGTACGACAAAACACCAGTTTCATATGTAAGGACCTAATATTATTGCTCTTAGATTAATAATTGGTCTCGCGCGCTCGACTAGATACCGCGCTGTGAAGAAAAATCAGTTTCCAGAATGCGGCAACTTAATAGGAAAGTGTGTGTAAAACAATGTGGAAAGACGCACTCTAGCGTCGATTATGGTGTTGCCAGCTACTTGACTGCTGCCCGACCAATGGGAAAATTATTAATTGCTGTGGTCTTGTTACATATTATAAAAAGTAGCTCAGAAAATCCTTTAAAATGAAATTAAAATAAAACTGGCCAAGTGTGAGTCGGCTCGCATGTAGAGGGTTCTGTACTATTTTTTATTTTTCTCCATTTGGACCTCCTAAACAAATTTAAAATTATCTCATAGGTTTTCCTGTAATTTATGAATCGAAATTCTGGAATCGATAGTTTCGGAGATAAGGTAGGGGAAATGGTTAGTTTTGTCTACTTTATTTTATAATTCTAACTAGCTGTGCCCGCGACTTCGTTCGCGTGGAATAGTTATTTTGGGAATCATATTTATTTTTTGTTTACAAACCTACCTCCTCAGCTTTATTATAAATTACCTATAGCTGTTACCCACGACTTATTTTAGACGATTTAGTTACATAATTAATAGAATATATTTTAAAGTAGTTTTAAAAAGGATATATTGTAAAGTTGATACAACTCTGACAAATAATTTGTAATAATGCATTAATTTCGACCAAATTTGATTATCATAAAAACTGTTATTGTAAGTTAATCTTAAAAGATAGACATATACTGTCGCGGACATTTTTTTTAGATCATTTCAAGAGGAAAAATTCTTTCATACATATTTTTTGGGTATCTCGAACTGTTTTCGCAGCGCACGCAACGGAAGCCCTCAAAGATGAATAATTTTCCCCGCTTTTTCCACATTTTCGACTGTTTCTTCGCTCCTATTAGTCGCAACGTGATGTTATATAGCCTAAAGCCTTCCTCGATAAATGATCTATCCAACACAAAAAGAATTTTTCAATTCGAACCAGTAGTTCCTGAGATTAGCGCGTTCAAACAAACAAACAAACTCTTCAGCTTTATAATATTAGTATAGATATAGAATCCTACAATTGCAAAAAAACTTCCATTTGATTTATTATAACACAGTACAGTATGTTAAACGTGACTTTAATTTTCTATTTAGCTTGGACCTAATTGATTAATGACCACTTCTTAGTTGTAACCCGGGCTTAAATACAGATAAATAAATAGACATACACATCCTATTAATATTATAAAGGCGAAAGTTTATAAGTATGGATGGATGTTTGTTACTCTTTCACAACTAAACCGCTGAATTGATTTACATGAAATTTGGTACGGATATAGTTCAAGACCCGGAGTCAAACATAGGCCACCTTTTGACGCAGGCGGAGCTGCGGTAAACATCTTGTACATACGAGTAGATATTATCATGGCCTTTTTTATACAGTAGTGTTACCGGAAAATCGATTACACATCGAATAATAATCGATTCTTTGATAGTTGAAAATATAATCTAAGGTATCGATAGAGATCAAATATCGATAGTATCGATATTGATACTATCGATAATATATTTCTGTATGAGTTGAATGACGATGATTTGTGTTATGTCCGCTGTACATCCCGCCGCCGAGTTCCGGTATATCTGTATAGTGTCGGTGCCTAAAATGCTTGGTATTGTTGTTAATCCATTAATCGATTATTTTTCATAAATTCTCAAAAATCAATACTACAGATTAGATTATATCGATACTATAGATACATAATCGATTAATAACCATTGATATAAATGATTACCTATGTTGATTAAATCGATATAATTTCAACCCATTGCAGTTAATAATCGATTAATTGTCAAAAATCGATTAAATTTATTATATCAGTACTTTTGATATCCTAGATTATTTAAAAAAAAAAAAATTCGATTAATCGATTATCCGGCAACAATACCCTACGGGGTACCAACTACCTAAAGGCCATATTTAGAATGTTGGTGGGCGTAAAGTGGAAATGGAATTAAAATAGTGATAGGTTGCTAGTCGCATCGCCTACTGATAGGTATGGTTCTTCGATTTTCGCCCATTTCCTCGGCCGGCTTATATGGTCTGCGCGGGAAGAGAAGCAGCTAGTACATTCCTCGTATTTACTTTTCTCCCAGATCAGCATTAAAGAAATAAGATGTTAAAGACAGACAAAATTGTCAGAAAAAGTCAAAATTACAACATCCCTCTTTTGGGGTCGGGAGGTAAAAAACAAAATATCTAAATAATGAAAATCGAAACCTCGGGGAATTTGGGATTATTTAATACACGGCAACATTGAGCACCGAGCGGTACTTCGCGCCATATTTTAGGGTTATTTTATTTTAGTGAGTAATTTATGTCCATATTTCGAAATTATACAATACTTAATGGTATGTAGTACCAGCATCTTCCTTATTTCTTTTAGTATTATTCTTACACAGTTTGACTACGCAAACTGCACATTTTGCGTCTACTTTTTCATTAAATTTTATATTTATCTAGACATCCAACTCACTCATCGGTCGCGGCATGACTGACGCGGGTATGCCGCAACCATGCCGAATTCGGCATGGTTTTAGTTGCGAATTTTTGTAGTATGCCGACGGTATCTAGTCGTAGCGCCGCGGAGACCAATTATTAATCTATGATTATTGCTATTGCAGTGCAGCGTAGGTAAGCTTCCAACAGGAATCACATGTTCAAAGAAAGAAGAAACTATTTACCGGTACTTTATTACAGTGTGTGTGTGTATAACACTATATTGCATAACACTATATTGTTCATTAGACACGTGATTAATTATAAGTACTTCCTCCTGGGTAGGTAACGTTGAAGCCTTAAAAGGATTAGTCGGCTTGATGGGTTTATAAGTGTGAGGTTAATTTAAATTTGGGTTCTTGCTGAAACCTACTTAGAAGTGAACAAACCGGCACCGCGTGCCGCGGGGAAAGCTTTGATACGTAAACAAAATATCATTAAACTGTGTTCTGTTTGAAGCACTAAGCTCTCATATGTTCATTATTAATCTCTATTTACATATTCAGCTTATTTTTATTAAATATAGTATTTAGCGGACAAAATTGTAAAAGTAAAAGTGATTGTTGGAAGAATTATCAACTCTCTCTCATCTCAGCGAATTCCCGGTTGATCCTTAGCTGTTCGCCTCAGAGCCCAGGGTCCCCTTAGTCTAGTCTTCGGCATCCTAGGTTGTGAGATAATTTGTCCTTGTGACGTCAAGTGGAAAGATTATCAACTAATTGACACCTTAATTTAAAAAAGCCGCCTTTGTACATTAATAAATTTTAACTGTGAGATCTTTTTATGTAGTCTTGGTGCAATAAAGAGTTTTTATTATTATTAACACATGCCTAGATGCTACAGTTGGTATAAAGGTTACACATCTCCACTGTTCGAATTTTTTTAAGTTGTATCTGAACCGACAAAATACCTATATCAGACTCTATTGGTTATATGCGTTTGATCATAAACTGATTAGTTTTTTGGTAATATAGCCCAAACACAGGACAAAATATTAACATTTATGCATCGTAATATAAAGGCTTTTTACTTTTGCACGAAGGGTTCCGTGCCATTTGTGTGAATATTTCAAGCGTCTACCTGCTTTTAATATCGAGGAAAAACAGCAAAATATCACGTATGTTGTAGGGGAGCCCTACTTAAATATTTATTTTATTCCGTTTTTACAACAAACACTTTCAGTATTTGTTGTTATAGCAGCAACAGAAATAGGTATATTATCATCTGTGAAAATTTCAACTGTCTAGCTACCCGCTATATATCTGTTATCACTGAATATGAGATAGTGGAGTCTTTGTAATAAGGTCCCGTTTTGACCAAAGTTCGAAACCCAATAAAATAAACGAAATTTATTTATTGTTAGTTTAGTTTTTTAAATTTTTAGGTAAGCTTATTTGTATTTAATATACCCAAATTTAAAAAAAAAATCTTTTGATATTTTCATATGTAGCTACTAAGGAACTAAGCAGTACATAGGGCGCACTGTAAGTTTCCGGAACTGGCCACTTACATAAACAATATTTAAAAATTTATTGCAACATTTGAAAATAGAACTCTTTGGCTGTAGAATGCAGTTTGTTTCATCTGACTGTCTTTTGTTTTTACCTTGTGGCGCCATTTAAAAAATTGTGTGTCTGCATCAACATGGATTTAACTCGGGAAAATTTTCGTAGTATGATTTTCTACGATTTTAAGTGTAATTTGACAGCTCAACAGAGCATCGCTCGGCTTGAAACAGCTTTTGGCAATGAAGCACCATGCAAGACAACTGTTTATAGCTGGTTTGCAGAATTCAAGCGTGGTCGTATCAATCTCAGTGACGAATCTCGCGATGGTCGGCCGTCCACCGCTGTGACCAACAAAAACATCAATGCTGTGCGCCGTATGATTGAAACAGACAGGCATGTGACCTACCATGAAATTCGCGCATCCTTAGAAATAGGCATGAGTCAAATACAATTAATCCTACACAAACATTTGGGTGTGAGAAAGCTGTGCTCGCGGTGGATCCCACACAACTTGACCGAGGCTCAAAAAACGGACCGCGTCACTTGGTGCAGTGCCATGCTTACCAGATTCAACGAAGGTGCGTCAAATTTGGTGTGGGACATAGTAACAGGTGACGAAACATGGATTTATTGCTACGATCCCAAAACAAAGCAGCAATCGAGCGTATGGGTCTTTCAAGATGAGCCGAAACCAACCAAAGTGGCGCGCGTGAAAAGTGCATCTAAGCGGATGATTGCTTCTTTTTTTAATAAAACTGGACACGTGGCTACTGTTGCTTTAGAGAATCGTCGTACAGTGAATAGTGACTGGTACACAACCATTTGTTTGCCGGAAGTTATTGACGAACTCCGTAAAAATAACCGTAAACGCCGTATCATCCTGCACCACGACAATGCTAGTTCTCACACGGCCAGACAGACAAACGACTTTTTGAAGGCGAAAAATGTAGAACTCATGAGTCATCCTGCATACAATCCCGACCTGGCACCTTGTGACTTTTTCTGTTCCCAAAAATTAAGAACCAATTACGCGGTCAACGATTTTCATCACCAGAAGAGGCTGTCGAGGAGTATGAAAAACACGTTTCAGAGGTCACCACAGAGGAGTGGCACAAAAGTTTTCAAAACTGGTTTCATCGAATGAAAAAGTGCATAGACGCCAAGGGAGATTATTTTGAAAAACAAGAAATTAATTTTGTACCTTTAATAGTATTTTTTCATATTCATTCCGGAAACTTATAGTGCGCCCCACGTATATAGGAGTAATAAGTTAAAAAAAAATCAATGGGTATACCTATGTTTTGCCGTTAAATAAAACATAGGCAAGAAATTGATCCCGAATCTTCGCATCTCACGTCTCCACGCATTCATGTGACCTCGAGTGTATTCGTCGACCCATCAAATTGGTCACAACGTAAATTGACAAATTTTCCGCTAAAGCACATTCTTATTTCGTTGTAATAAAGATCTATTAGGAGATTCTTTCTCAATAATAGAGCATAGTTGAAAGGTATTGGATTACGGTCGATACACTCTTTGTATAGTTGCCGACCCTTTCTATTGTTTACAAATCACCTAATATTATCTAATGTTCGAGGAAATTATGTTTTTGTATCTTACATGATTTTGTTTTGTTTACCTCCTCGAAATGAGTGTCTTTATTAACACTTTCGCAGACAGTAACGTCTCTCGACGTAGATAACAATCGAACTGCTATTGTTATCTCCTGACAGTCAGCGAAAGTGTTAAGCTGAGTGAGGCATAAGTATTTTAATTTTACTAAATTAAGTATACAAACTTTTTTCTGCTTTTAATTCTTATTTAAGATGATAATTGATACTGTTTAATTTGTTTATTTATACATTGTTTTTAATTTGCAAGGTGCTGGCGGACAGAAATATTTCTTGCAGGTGCGGCCTAACATCTTAGCTGCTTAGATTTTACACTCTACACAGTATAAAAGTTAGATTTTAAGGTCGATGAATTTAACAAGTCAGAAGTCTGAAATAAACATATTCATATTTTTAATTAATTATAAGCTAGAGTTAATCAGTAGTTGACTAGAAAAAATATTATTAAATATTATTATATTAGTCGCATTTTTTTCCAAATAAACTACAAATTATTAAGATTAAATCAAGATTTAAATTGCATTCAATAATGCTTCACTGAATTTTATCTCTCATTTTGTAGGATTCACTGAAACAGATTAAATTAATAAAACTTATTTTCCGATACTGACAAACCGTCTCTTACGGATCCACTAGAAAATGTTGAATCTAAATCATGGATATTCATGATTTTATGCTGTCTTTTCACATTCTTTTATCATCATTTTGTTGTCAATCGACCATGCACACCATAATAGTTGAGCGAAATCACCTCTCGGCCTCTGACGTAGATTCTTTAACGACCACCAGATGACAACCGGGATTCCGATGCACGGAATCATCTTATGATACAATGAGGTGACTTAAGTCTTATATTCATTCATTATGATCATCATCATCAACATTCATCAAATTATACATCTTCAGAATTATCAAATAGAACTGAGCAATCGATTTAAAGATTTAAAAGACGAAATGAATACGGACGTTGATGAACTCTACGACTCTTTTTGCAAGGAAATATTGGAGCCAGCTCAAAAACATACATTTAAATCTATCTAAAAATAACATATCAGCAGAAACGAAAATACTTTTGACAAGGCGAAAAAAAAACCATACTTCCATATCCATATCCATACTTATATTATAAATAAGAAAGTCTGTCTGTCTGTTACGCTTTCACGGCCAAACCGCTGAACGGATTTTGATGAAATTTGGTATGAATATAGTTGAAGACCCGAGGTCAAACATAGGCTACTTTTTGACGCAGGCGGAGCTGCGGGAAACAGCTAGTTAAAAATAAATCAGTATGTGAGCATAAGGATTTAGTACGTTTGAACAAGAAGATACATAAGGCAATAAGAAGAACAACATATAGGTCCAAAGATATTTAGAAAGAAGTTAAGAACCGGTAAACAGCAAATAATTTGATTAAAGGATGAAGAGGGTAACGATGTATCGAATCGGGAAGAGCTCCTGAGGGTCGTTGAAGAGTTTTACCAAGATCTTTATTCGTCTGAGATGTCTGTGAGAATATACCACCCATTATTCTTTCCGAAGTAAAGAGAGCTCTTTTACAAATGAAAAAAACAAATCTTCAGATGAAGACGGAATTACAATAGAGTTACTACTAGCAGGTGAAACATTAGTATTGGAAGTCTTGGTATAACTGTTTAATGCTGTTCTTTATGGCTGTAAAATACCCGAAACATGGAAAAAAGCCATTGTTACCATTATTCATAAAAAAGGGGACACTTTTCATCTATTTAATTACCGACCCATAAGCTTACTCTCGCAAGTATATAAACTTTTCGCAAAAGTACTTTGCAACCGCCTCACTAGAATCTTAGATGAATGCCAACCAGTAGAACAAGCTGGATTTAGGAGCGGGTTCTCTACAATGTCTATTGTTGGTCTCAACAGCTGATGAAAAAAAGTTCAGAATATAAGCGACCCTTATGTTGTTTTGTATTTGTTGACTACGAGAAGGCCTTCGACAGCGCCGAGCACTGGGCCGTGTTCAACTCCCTTTATCGCTGCCAGGTGGATGCAAGCTATGTAGATATACTGAAGGAAATATATAGTTCAGCAACAATGCAGGTTTGTCTACATTCTAATACCAATCCCATATTACTCTACCCACAAATAGAGGCGTGCTGCAAGCGGATACTATCTCACCCAAATTATTTACTGCTGTTCTAGACGATACGCTAAAAATTCTGGAATGGGATTCTTTAGGAATAAACATCAATGGGAAACATTTTGCGCTGGTGTTGCTTGCTGAGACGCCGGACGATCTTCAAAACATATTGACCGATCTCCACGATGCATCACAATGGCGCCGAGATATGGACTCTCACAAATGGAACCATATACAGAATTGCAGTTGCACAAAGGGCCATAGCACGAGTCATGCTTGGCATTAAACTGCAAGATCGAGTTCGCAACCTTGAGATCCGACGAAGAATCAAAGTACCAAAGTCCACGACATACTCTCTAGGGTTGCCACTT
Source organism: Euzophera pinguis (assembly GCA_947363495.1). Lineage (NCBI taxonomy): Eukaryota > Metazoa > Arthropoda > Insecta > Lepidoptera > Pyralidae > Euzophera > Euzophera pinguis. The sequence continues at coordinate 5,100,165 of OX376168.1, forward strand.
TGAAATAGAACTGGGCGGGACACTTTGTTAGAAGGAACGATGGTAGGTGGAATAGAACTGTAACGGAGTGGTATCCAAGAAACGGAAGACGAAGTACTGAACATCCAGCTGCTAGGTGGGTCGACGATATAAGGAATATAGCTGGCCACAACTGGATTGCGATGGTTTAGGACAGAGATGGTTGGCGTAGACAGAGGGAGGCTTATTCCCAACAGTGGGTTATGAAAAGCTGATGATGATGAAGTCATATATTCGTAATTAACAGAATTTTATACATGAACTAACTGTTTTATACCAGTTTCACAAGGATCTGGATGTACTATACATGGTGAGTTTTAAAATACTAGGTAAAATTTTCAGTATGAACAGTAGGTGAAACTAAACTATCTATATTTTTTTTATAATATAAAAGGAGATGTTCCCACTGGCATATAGACGCACGCACAGCCGTAACCGCTAAATGTAGAAACGTAAAATTTTCACAGTTGTTTTATTTCAAAATTTGGATGCACACTAAGGGATTTAAAAAAAAATATCCTAAAGGGGTGAAATAGGGGTTGAACAGTTGTATAAAAAAATATTTACATCAGCTACGATTTTGATAAAAAACGAAAATTACCCCCTAAGCGTGCAATATAGGGGTTGAAAGTTTGTATGGAGGAAATTTAAATCTCCCTGAACTTCCATGAAATTTATTATGCGAGTTCCTAAATATAATGCAAACGCACATTAAGAAGGGATTTTGAAAAATGTTTACCCTAAAGGGTTGAAATAGGTGTTAGAAGTTTGTATGAAAAATCTTTAAATTTGCTACGATTTTAATAATTATTGAGATATATGTTTTTAAAAACATTTCATTAAATAGCTATTTCATGGCTTATTAAAAATGTTCCCCTTAGGGTGCAAAATAGGCGTAGAATGTTTGTAATATTAAAATAAAAAAGGAGATGTTCTCACTGGCATATAGACGCATGCACAGACGTGAATGTGAATTTCAAAGTTCCTGTCGTCTGACTGTATGTTATCTTTACAAGCGGCTAGATAGAAATCTGGTATAAATTTTAACCATGCTGATGCACGTACATAGGCTACTTATGGCCGCAAAAACCGAGAAACACGCGGGCGAAGCAATTTGGCATAAATTTGAACCATGCCGATGTACGTACATAGGCTACTTATGGTCGCAAAGTATTAATTAATTAGCATACATTTGTATCTACAGAAATTAATTCTCCAATGGAGTGATCCTTGCTCTTTCTCCAATTTAAAATGAAATTAATCAAACGCCGCGTCTTAATTAAATTAATTTGTCTTGTACAAAGATAACGTTATTTTGTCTGTTACTTGTTGAGCCTTTGTATTCTTGTTTTGTGTTTGTTTAATTAACAAACACGGCAATAGAAATCAAAATAAACCAAAATTAAGGTGCTTGAAAATGGTGGCGGATTATATACCCATTGCTACTGCCCCAGGCTCTGTAAAGTCAAATAAAATAATTTTATTGAAATTGGCAAGATATATTTTTATTTCTAATTTTCGACTTCGAATAAAGTATTTTATTTATTTTAAAATATTTTATTTATTTTAAAAAAATGTTTGTTTGGTTTTTTATAGTACAGGGTTTGAGATCAGAAGGCCTTTCGAAGACAATGTAGAAACGTCGTGCTTCCAAAATAATTGCCGGATTGAACAATGGAAACAAAAGAATTTTGATTGATTGGAACTTCGAAAAGTGGGAAATTGCAATTGGCGTACAGAAAGCGAAATCTTGACAAGTGGAGAAAATCTATTGAAGAGACTGGCCCACAAAAGGTTATTTATCTATCTCCCTACAGACGTGGTTGGTGTGACGTAATTTGGGTTTCATTTATTCATTCATTAAAGTTAATTGCCGCGGGTCTGGGCCACTGACTTGGAAACAACTTTATTTTTAAATTATTGTGACAGAACAAAAACAGAACAAAAACTAATTACAAACACTGCAACCCAAAAACTACGGAGGTTTATCCGGATGCATTAATGCATCTGCGTGCATTTAAAAGTAATACTATTTAGAAAAACAAAGTAAGCTTCTCTCATTCCGCTTAAAAAAAATACATTTATTTCAGATATCCACTCCTACGATCCACCAGTGGATCCCAGGATACTTATGCTTCCTATGGGTATAGATTGTTATTATATTTGGGTTTCATAGTCATACATAACATATCTTTCTGAGAACATATACAAGCTGAGAAAGCCTTAATATCTAAAGCCTCTGAAATGAACTGGCTAGAGTAGTAACCACGTTGGCACAAAATTACTAAGACTCTAGTCCGGGATTTGATGTAACTTTGAGACACACAGAGTGACACGTTAGGAGAAATATAGTTTACTATAGAGCTGCGTCTCTGCCCGTGTCATTTATCATATGATAGCTCTATAGATAAATTTGTTTGTATAAATAAATGAGGCATGAAACATACATTTACACAATATTCACGTCAAGAAAGACCGACCAAAAAAAAAAATTTACCTAACGCAGCTCAAACCTCGGCCATTGAACAAAACACTGATTTTCAGTCATCACAAACATCCGAAGTGCTGCTAAAGAGTTGCCTATTTTTGTACAGTTGTATGCCTATTATTTCGAGATCCTCATTGATACTCGTAGTAACTATTTAATCTTTTCCCTAAGTGGGGGCTATTTTTCAGTAGTAAAAAAATTTGCTTGACTTCACAGGACGATATCTCAAAACCTTGATTGATAGATATTACACCTAAATTGTTGAGATTTTTTATACACATTAACCAAATAATGTACTTTTGAAAATTCATAAAAACAAAATTTTTGTAATGTAATGTAATGTGTAATAACGTCTATAAAAAAAAAAAATATTCAAAAAAAGAAATCTTCATTGACAACTAGAAACCACTTCTTTTTATACACTAATTTTGGGTTCAGATTTAAATTATCTTTCAAATTGAAATCACTTTGAACCACTAAAATCAACTCACAAAAATAAATGCCGTTAGCAATAATATTTTAGTGATGCGTCTTTGTCGATAAACCTATCGACATGCGAAATATTTTTGCGATGAAATAATATCGGTAATCATGAATTCTCTATAATGTATATTCCTATTGTTACAGAACACATTTACTTAACTTGACAAATTATGCAACATTTGGGCAGAATTTATTTTTAAAAGTACCCTTATTTTACATTAGATGTATTAAAAATATCGATTATCACCCACCATTCCGTCGTACGACACTAAAATCCGCCATATTGATTTTCTTTGACGACACCTGTGCCACTAAAATTTACGTTATTTTCGCGCCTTCTTTTTTGTCATAGACATTTAGTAATATTTTTGTTTCTTATGTTGGCAGAAAGAGCAACTTTTCTAGTTTTTGATTCAGTTGGTAAAACAATTTTAGCATAGAAACCGAACTTTAGAAAAAAAATAAAAAAATCTCTGCGAAATCAACTATAGATGCCACCCGTGTAGAGAAGTGACTTTGCCAAATCAACTATCAGGTACTCACTCACGTATGCTCATTCACCAACTTTCAAAGTTTAGATGAAATTTATTTGGTTGGGCTCATATGAGCATTCCAATGTGCAAAATAATAACGCCGTATGGAGGATTCTGTATAAGTAACAAGTTTTTTGTTTTGTCTAACTACTAAAAAGTATAAAAAACAATTAAGCAAATGCTCGGAAGTGTTAGTGTAATTTAAAACAGGTTCAATTCTTAATCACCCGAATTTTCTTCCTAATAATCCTCCGTCTTCTGAAGGGATACTCTGAATAATAACAGAGAGTGAGAATATAAAAATGTCTCAAGAAGAAGTATAGGTCGTTTCACGTAAAAAGGAAGCTGTGAGTAGCGATAATGTATTCGTCTAGCGGCATTTTTATTTCTTTTTCTTGGCGTGTCGACGCCCTTCCAACGAAACAACGGAATTTTTTAATTTAATTTTTTCCCGATGAAAGTAAAAAATATTTTCTAAATGTGTTTACGAACAATAAAATTTGATATAAATAACTATCTAAACACGCGGTAGCGTGTCAAGCCAAGTTCAAGTACAAAACTGGTGAGCAGCACCGTGTGTAAACGAACCATTTGGAACCAAACGAACAAGCCACTTTTGACCCCCTCATAATTAAAAAACTATTTCACATAAAGGTATAAAATTTGGCACATATATTGAGACTTGCATGATACATATGTGCTCCAAATTTTATAAACACATCTTAAACGGTTATTTAGATATCAACGTCCGAAAATAGTCATTTTTAACACTGACTGTCCTATAGATCAAAACTGTATCCGTCAGAATGGCGGATGTATATAAGTGTGTATAAATGTACGTTTTTGGATGCGTAGCAATCATTATTTTACAGTGTGGCGCCATCCTGATGTTAGGTTGGCGGGTGATTTCTAATCCTATGAATTTTATGATTTTTCACTTAATTGATTCTAATAAGGTCTTGTGTCGTCGTGAATATTTTAACGAGTTGAATACCACCCTTAATTTTTTTTAATCAAAATATTTCCGTTTTAGTACTTATAACTACAAGTATAGTCGATCTTATTTATTACGTTATTAACTGGGATTTAGTATTAATTATTATTTCAATATTTAGCGCACATCAATAGTTTAATATAATTACTTATAAATGATTATTAAATAATAGTATTGCGTGAGTTTATGGCTAACTAGATTATTTGGAGATTACTCAAGAAAACAATGGCGTTTACAAAAATATGCCGTGTATTCACTTTACATATACGAAAAGACAATTTAACAAAAGAAACTGAAAGAAAGGCAAACGAAACAGATTAAATGAAATATATGGAAGCGGTGCGCGCTCGACCGTCTAGTTTGGCTGCCGCAGGCAAAGAGAGAGGGCTTTCGCTCCCGGCTAGTAATGTGAATCGAATTAGTGATGGGCATGTCCATTCAGTTAATATAGCGTGTGGGCAACACTCCCTTGTTAGCTCTTATAGGGCGCCTGTGTGGCGCTATAATAGGCATTTCGGTACACGGCGCGCGGTACGACGCCGGAGTAGAGACAATATATTGTAGCCTAACGTAGCCAAGTCAGGCTACGTTAGGCTACAATATATTATCCTAAGTTACAAGAAGAAACGATATTTAATGTTATTATAAATAAGTTTCAGGACTGACCATTGAACTTGGCACCCATTTAGATCTCACTTCTTTTGTCGTTGAAGTCAACAACCAAGGCATATATCATAATATTGAACTTGGCTCTCATTTCACATTTATGTTTTTGATGGGATTCAGCTTAATCCAGCTAAACGTAGTGACTGAATTAATATGTAAACTGGAATTTATTGTAGATCGAAGTAATGCTTAGGGAACAAAATACAAAGATCTATGTTTCCATGTGTATTAAATTATTAAAAGATTTGTATAATTTATTACAGTGATGGGAACCCTGCCAAGGCCCACTTTAGATTAAATTTAGTGTTTAAGTTTTCTTTTTGATATAGATATAGTTTAGTTTTATTAAGTTAGATCATTTATTTTTTTAATTACTATTATCCATATTAAGATATTTTAAGACCTGTATAAGAACCTATATTAATAAAATAAATTAAACTTTATTACGGTTTTGTGTAATGATTTTAATGACCTATTTCTAAGGCTAATAATTTTCTTTTTCATTTTTTGTAAAGATATTTCATATTAGTTTTTCTTCAATATCTTCTACGTACAAACCTGTTACAATTTATTATAGGTAGGTATGTATGGGAGATATAGATGTAAACTTGATTGCACTTAAAACGTTCAATATGTGGACCTAATAAAATTCGGCATTCTCTGCCAGTGGGACCAATTAGGGAGAAAATATATTGTGAAAAAGCTTCGGAATGTAAACTGCCATATAATATGAGAATTTTATTTTTCTGAGTGTCATTGACTGTCGTTGAAATATTAATATTTAATGTTGAATGAAATTATAAAATTTGAATCTATTCGAAAAGACAGTAAATCAGACAATAACATTATGTTTTTCCATTAATAAAACATATTTTATTTGATTTTTATTGACACAATAAAATGTTCATGCGTACATTTCAGCATTTCCCGTTTTTTGATAAAATCAGCGCTAGAATGTCCGCATCTGAGCCGCCTATTGGGACGTCTGTCACGTACTGCCGTACCTAAACCTTTATTTTGTCTAAATTTTTATATATATACGAGTATATTTCTGTACTTATGGATAGATTTCTCAATCAAATCTATTTTATTAGGTATCCAATTTTATCAATATCTACTATCATCAAAAGTATGCAGGATGATTTTAAACAACCTGCCAAATAACAGTGAATCCCTTAGCTAATCATCAACGTCGAATTACTGTATTTGTATGGGACGTTGAATTTTTTTTTGGTTTTTTCCAGTGGTCTAGATTCACGTACTGAATGTACTGTAAATTTGACATGTGTTTAAGTGGTTTAATAGCCAAAGGTTGAAATAATTATTGACGATAAATGGTTGTTGACTTTATAATATATAACTGAAACGGTAGGATACTAGTGCACGCACTTACAACACATTTAATTTTTGTTTGTTGTCAGATTGGCTGGAAATACACAAATGCGTGGCTCGTGGGTAACTTCTTATGCAAGATGCTGCTGGTCCTTCGAGCTTTTGGCCTGTACTTGTCTTCTAACGTACTCGTCTGCATATCGGTCGACAGGTAAGTCCTTCACTCTCTTTCTCACCTGTCTCTTTTAACAAATGAAAATGTTCAATTATGAATGAAGTTTCATAACTATTATCGATCAGAAAGTTTCCTCCCTCTAGGATGCAAGGGATTCATTTAGTTACTATTTTTTTATGGATGGTTCAGACTGATCCAGTGTGGGTAATCCAGTAGCGAAATTGTCTTTGTAACGATGCTCATTGACACGAAATTGTTTGTGTTTGGGTAAATTTCGTGTCCATGAACGCCGGCACTGGATTCGTCTTAACCAGCCCTTACATTCAATATAATTGAAAATACGATACCTGGTGCTTGCCTGTTGCCTAAGGCTCACTTACTTACTAACTACTTAATAAAATGGCGCAGCGACCCAAACTGAATCTTGATCTCCGAAAATAAGGATCTCGAATCCACTTCGATCTATCCTGTGCCATTTCCTGCCAGTCATCGGCGTGCAGCTCGCGCTAGTAAGTGTAGCTAGCCGTATTTTCTAAAGTAGCACTTTGTTTTCAGGTTTTTTGCCGTAATTTATCCCCTGCGTCTACCCGTGGCGCGGCGGAGAAGCAAGCAAATGTTGTATTTAGCTTGGGTTGTTGCATTAGCCTGTAGTTTACCCCAGGTATGTCATGTAACACACACATATATATCTTTCAGAATTCTGAATTTTACAGTTAATTATTACGACACAGTCTCAATTTCGAAAAAATAATAGTCCGACAACACACTGATGCGACGAAACGCATATACGAGACACACTAGTGCGACGGGACGTATTGCGACAACACAAAATAAGAAAATCACTATTGCGACAAACCCATCTTCGATATGCACTAGAACGAATATCGCTTCCGACTGAACATTGTGTCACAAATTTATTTACCAAGCATTCATTTTTAGATGCATACTGTTACATGCCAAGAAAAACTCTGTAATTTAATAAATAAATATATATAATAGGTATGTTAGCTGCCAGCCGACAAAATATTGTGTTCGTACATTATCCTTTGACTACACTGGCACATGGTGACTTTTTAAAACAACCAAATTAAACATGACTTTTACAAGACATTTGAAGTGTTATTAGATCTTCTTTTACCTTACTTTGTACTTTATTATTTGGAGCCTGCCTTCCTTGTGCGTTTATCAGTTTGCATAGTTACTAAGTAAAATACACTGGAAAAAGGCGGTGGTCAAATAATCACCTTGTGCGGTTCAGAAGGCCGGACTGGAGATATCTCAAAACATGGCGAATTTCTATTGAAAATCTTGTGTTCGTATTCTCAGTCCTCTCTTATGTGACATTTATCTACTTCTACGTGCGAGATGCAACGCATAGTCTTTCGGTTGACGTTTTCACATTACTTCATACAATATTTTAATCGAGTATTGCTGGCGTCATAATCTAGACAATCGAACTTAATTTCAATAGACGACATTTTCTCTGCCAGTATCGACAATAAGCTTTTTTGAAAAAAGAGTTTTAATAGGTTGGGGACGAAGTTTCTTCGCATTTTTATCGAATTTCTTCATTAGATGCACTCATCTTGGCAGTAAGAAAAACAAATGAAAATCACACATTTTCCTAATTTGAATTTGGAATTATCTTCTTTCAAGTTTAAACTTTTAATGACACCAAAGCCAGCCAGATACAAATAGTATAGCCAGAAAGATTTTATTGCAAGTTCATACATACTATATGCGAAAAGACTTTTTTCCCAACCTAATAGATATAGAGTTGCTGTTTTGACGAAAAGCCATATTTTCATTTGAAACAGTACCTATCTACCTGTGGAAAATACAAATTGACGTTTCGTTTCAGTTTTATATCTGACAAGAGTTTGCAAACTATGTATGTATACGGAAAAAAATAACTTCAGTTTTAGTGATACTCGAACCTCGAATAGACGTTTCATCTTTACGATCGGAATGCCTATAGGTTTTTATTATTTTGCAATGAAAGCGGCTATGTCATTCTTTTTTATCGAAAAAGTTTCGGTTTATGATCCTGATATTGTTGATTTTATTGCTTTTTAATGGTCGTTTTAATTTCGGTACGTGTCTGTCCCTCATGGAACATTTCAGGTGTATCCAAAAGTATGCCACTTCGAAAAAACTTTATCAATAAATGTCTACGTAATCGTGAATACTCTAATGGTGTAGTTAATCAATATTAAAGTTCAAACATAAAATTACAGACTTTAGAACATATTGATACTGACGTTAAAACCGCGTTAAAACGGCCTTGGTCACGAAATGACTGGGTCAAGATTTCATGTTTTATTTAATGTTATAAATAAAAAAATAAAAATAAAATACATTTATTTCAGATTTTCATCCATATTGTTGTTAGAACAAATTGAAAAAAAAAACTTATAAACTATGTTAGTATATTTATATAATTAATAAAGTAAGAGTAATTTTAACTAAGGAAGTAGCCACCCTGCCTACTGGGGCCTCCTGACACCACCACATGGGTGAACACACAGTGCTTCCATATACGTTAGTCCGGCTTCTCCCTAACGACCATCAGGAAACTGTTGGTGCTCTCTCGAACTCTGCGCATAATCGAAGCGACCCGCCCACGCAATGCACCAAAGAAGTCGCTTGTGTGTGCTTCCGCGAACATGGCTGACGCGCTGCAAAATCGAGGAAGCCCCAACAATACCCTGAAGGCATTATTGTATTGTACTCGGAGAGCGTTGAAAGCCCTTTGCGTATAATTGACCCACAAACTGCACGTGTACAGACTTTGGCAAAAAGCCTTAAAAAGGGTTATTTTTACCTCATTACTACACCTCGCAAATTTGCGGGCCAACATATTGCATCGGACTGCCAGTGCTCTCCTTTCCCTCTCCATGTGCTCATCGTGTTTTAAATTGTCTGTTACCACATGGCCGAGATATTTAAAGCTATTTGCCCTTTTGAGTGGCTCACCGTTTAACTTGACAGGCGGGATGTCTGTTAACTTTTTATTGCCCGTTCTAAAGACTAACAGCTCACTTTTTTGCACGTTATACCTTTGGCCATGCGCCACAGCACATTTTTTACACACAGTTATGTTATGCATGTATGTCGAATCTTTAAATTTGTCATAATTAAAATTACAAGAAGAGGTATTCCTAATATCTTTTTTATTGGCGTTTCATAACATAAAGACCTATCTGTCAGAGACGAAGTGAAGACGGGGCCCACTACTATTCCTCCCTTCCCGATTGCATCCTCGGCTGATTGCCTCGGAGCCCAGGGTCCGCTTTCCCACTTTTTCTCCACCATTTCCCCCGGTCTTCGGCATCCTTGGTTATAATTATATTAGCACGCATATCTTCCTTTGCGACGTCCAGCCAGCATTTTTTGGGTGCGCCCCTTCTACTCCGGCCCAACGGAGCAGGAATGGCTAGACACTTGTTCCCCACATAATTAGCCGGTTTCCGTAAGACGTGGTCGTACCATTCTAAGCGGCTCCCCTGAAGTTTGTCCGCTATATCACGAACATGAAGGCTGCCCCGGATAAGGAATTTGAATCCCCATGGGAATACTTTTCACCCTGAAAAGTATTCCCATGGGGTTTAGAATGCGTGCGAAGCTGCGGGTAAAAGTTAGAGTTATATAAATTGTATTTACTAGGGTTCTTTCTTTGGAAGTAATATTTATATTACATATGGATACCTTACTATAAAAAATATACTGACACCATAGAAAAAGTACAGAAAAAGATTTTGAAGTCTTATGTATTACAGATGCTACAAAAAAGAAACATACTAATCTTCTTAGTAAATACAATTTATGTAAATTACAAGTTAGGAGAACACAATTAGATGCGATTTTACTTTTTGATTTGTTTAATAATAGATATGATTATTGTGAGTTGATTAATAAACTAGGATACAGAATTCCGCGTAGACATCATGTGCGTAATCAAAGCGAATGCCCTATGTTCGCTCTGCCTACATGTCGCACTAATTCTGGTTGGCGCACCCCTCTTTATCGTCACAGCCAATGGACGCGTACAACACTAGAAGTATTAATCTAATATTGTCTTTCATGATCACTTGAACGCTGTAGATATCACAATTTTTAAAATTGGCACATGTAAAAGAAAATTTCTAGGAAATTTAAATATAGATTATTAACATTACTTTGTAACATTGTTAGACTTAATACCTAGTTCATCATACTTTATACTAATATTATAAATGTAAAAGTGTGTTTGTTTGTTTGTCCTTCTTTCACGTTAAAACGAAGCAACGGATTGATGTGATTTTTTGTGTGGAGATAGTTGGAGACCTGGAGAGTGACATAGGCTACTTTTTTCCGTGACACAAACGTAATTACATGCGGGCGAAGCCGCGTGCACAGCTAGTAAATTAATATTTTTAAGTAATATGTGGTAAGCGGTGCTGAGACCACAATTACTTTTATCTGTCTGTAAAACAATTTTATAAATTTGATATACTTGTGTATTGTGTTCTTGTTTGCTTATCCCATTATAGGAATAAAAGTAACTTTCCTGAATGGATCTATGACTGTCACTTGAAAATATTAGATAGAGTCTATTACAAAAGTGCAAGCATAACTTTTTAAACATATATTATACAGATTATGCATGCACTTTTGCAGCTGACTGTACATACATCAAGTATCTAGATACCATGACATGGTTGACATAGAGAGGATCACAATCACAATGATATAGATTGCTTTAACGTTGGTTGTTATAGAGCATATTATCTCATCATCATCCTAGCGTTATCCCGGTCGCATCCTCCGCTGTTTGCTTTTGAGCCCAGGGTCCGCTTATATATAATAGAGCATATTATCTACTGTTTCCTATTCTGTGGTAGAGCTTCAATTCGTTTACCGAGATATAATAATGTCACGGGAAATAATAATATTTCCTTGAATATTTTAAATTGAAAAACCATTTTCATTTTATGGAATACATATAAGTTAATAAATCAATAAATAAAAAAGGACAAAACTAAATATTAAAAAATATCTTTCACATTAGTTCATGAGTTATGGAGTCCTAAAGACAAGAAATATAACATACTACCTTATTATTTTTCAAAAGCCGGTTGCCAAGAAATAGTTCCGATATATTGAACAAAAATTTTCTGTTGCATAACTAATTTTTTTAGGTACATGGTACGTACTTCGCCACATATATTACTTTTTGTGTATTTTCTCATTGACATATTGACATAGATGCATAGCAAAATAATCTTTACACCAATAAACTGAGAATGTCAATCAATAAATTGTGCTATCATACTCAGAAGCCTTCAGCTATCGTAATAGAGGTGACCGAATTTCGCGTAAATAATTCTTAAGATTGAGAGGTTAATGTGTGCATTCAAATAATCTCAGATATTGAGTCCGATACTAAGTCCGAAATCTTCGTTACAATATTGTTCGACATTGTTCAAAATATTATTCGGGTTAAGTATAGAATTTCAAGTGTTTGTGGTTCATATGAGTAGGACGTGCCTTTGGTTAATATATTGAAATTCCAGAAGACACTCTGGCGTCGATTTCGGTATATTAAGGAACGGTTCCTTACATTAACATATATATTTCAATCATTATATGTTTGCTTTCATTAAATATGTTTATTTATAAGTTGTAAAGACATTAACGTTTAAATTTAACTGTGACATCAGTATCTCTACCACGAGATTTTATTAACGCAGACGCTAGCGATCGCGTTAAGATTTAATATGGAATATCTTAGTTACCTTACTATCCGCCAGAGGCGCTATACAGGTTTGTCATACTAAATTGTTAACGCAGTCTTCGTGAAATCTCATGGTCGGTAGGGCACTGGGTGTTTCGATCATCTTTGATATAGGTTGTTTCTCTAGTCACGATATCATTAGTAGTAAAACCACACAATAGGTAATAGTACCTACTTGTAAAACCAACGAACTCAAAGTAAATATATTGTCACGGGCTGAATTTTAAACAGTCGAAGGAATTGAATTTGGTCCTGTTATATTCAATTGATTGTAATTGGCCCTGACCTAAGAATTTCGTTTCATCAAGTTGAGTGCTGTTACGAAATATTTACTTAAGCAATAGTATCTATATTATTCTGATCCTTCTGGCATGATATATTTTTAAGCGGGCGCTAGCGAGTGCCTAAAAACTTTTACTATTCGCCAAAGGTGCTTTACATATTTTACATACAAAATTGATTACACAATTCTCATTTTTTATTTTTTCTTATGATTTTACTTTATTTTCCGCCCTATAGGTAAGGGGAGCCCTTGGCTACGGTTATAAATGTGTGTGTGTGATTTGTACAGTTGTACTAGATACGATACTGGCCGCAGGATATGAGTTTTTAAAAACTACGATAGTTAGGGATTATAAAAAGTTTATTAAATCTAATAATCACAATCGATTATACTTAAGATAAAGTTAATTCTAAAATGTCTGAGAGCTACCGCGATTGGAGCATAACAGCGGCTGTCCTTTGGCAGTAATTTCCCACCGTGAATCCAGAATGCTTGATCTGCAGTTTCGACATATGGTCTGGTCAGTTTCGGGAAAATGAATCATTATGTTGATGGTTTTGTAAGGTCCACGAAGGGATTCCAATATGTAACACCAATGCAAATGTTTCGGCTTTGTGCTCTTGCATAGACTTGATGCTGCTTTCAGATCCTGCTGCAGTCAGCTCGATATCCGTTTGAGAAGACTTTGAATGTTGGCGGCTCCGGCGATAGAGTATGAAGAAGAAGGCAGCTGTGCATAGTATTGCGATGCTATAAGTAGGTATCGTCGTATGGTAGATACATGTGAGATCCGCAGCTTCAATTTTCTTGGCAGGTTCCATGAGAACTTAGTGTTGGATATCGTGCAAGGTATTCAAGTCAATTGTAGTCAGATTGTAATGAGTCACTGCATTCGTGGAATTTGGAATTGCGATCGTCATGATTTTCAGAGCGTGTCCGCGAATTTTGTCGTCGACATTAATAACCGTGAATTCAGGTGTTCTTATGCTGCAATTTCTTAGAATGTTGGCCAGGAAACTTCCTTCTAAAATTCGATGTTCTTCTTGTCCGCTGGAGATCTAGCTACTTTTCGGAAATGATAAGATGTAATGCTGGCTATCTAATTCTAATAGAGCTTCTTTGGTAAGGGTAATCGGCACGAGGTGGCAGGATGCTGTGACTTCCTGTTCGTATATTAGATGAGAGATACAGTCGCGCTGGGTCCGTGATTGATGTATAGTTTTCTGCTGGCAGATGTACCACGTTTCAAACTTCGGGCATTCTGCCTCTATATACACGAATTCCTTGGAATTGGTTGCTATGTACGGGAAGCGTGGAATTATAGTCTCAAAATGCCTATTAGGTACGGGACAAAGTCTATAAAGGATGTAGGTAAAAGGATACAAAATGGGAAAATTAAAGACAATAACTAAACTGTCATCTATAAAATACGAGCCTAGTCTAATTATATCGTAATAATGTCTAATGTCTAAATTTAGAATTAGTGCCATAAAGTGACTTAATCTTACTAATCATATTACTTATATCGCTAATAGATAAAATGGAATGGTGCATGGTGCCTGTGCGACTAAAAGCTATTATATTTTCTAACCTAGATGTTTCAAGAAAAATATCTTGAACGTTTTCGCTGATAACGTCAAATATCTGTAAAATTTGAGCGTATCGGGTTATTCCCTTATGGTCCGTATGAGAACTATTAACTAGATTTGAAATTATAGTTTGCAACTTCTGCTGATTTAATGTCAATTTGGTCAGGACTTGAGTCTGCTGATTAGACAAATTTTTGTACAAACTTATGTGATTATTAGGGGCGTCTGAACATCACGAGTATTATCGTCCTGTAACAATGCAGGGGATTTAGTTTTCTTACCTCGTTCCAGCCTATTTTTCGCAACTAGTCCGCGTTTCTTTGACGTATATATGTGAATAGGTAAGTTAGTTATTACGTTGTCTTGTGTATAACTATTAATAAAAACTTCTTGATTTTCCTCATAAGTGACTTCCGGTTCCCTATCTAGGTTACGTCTAGTCATGATTTCGATGCGATTAGTTTGGGAATCATCATGAATAATTTTATATACGAGTTCCATTTTACTCTTGTGGTCCTGTAGGTATTGTTGTAATAGATGTTCGGATAAGTCAAGGTCTGTCGGGTCCCTAGGATCAAAATGGCCCGATATTAAGTCGAATGGCCTACACCTTCTTAAACTATGTATGGAACTATTATATGCAATTAACGCGTAAGGGATCAAATTGCAGGCCGATTTATTTTTTTGCTGAAGACGAAGTAATCTAAGGTGCTCTAATAGTGTGCTGTGAAAACGTTCGATCATACCATTTTCGTTTGGAGTATGAGCGGCTGTTGTATGGTGCAATGCAATTTCAGGAATTCATTTACGACTTGGTTAGTGAATTCTGTTCCTTGATCTGTGGTTATAGATAATGGGAAACCATGATGAGTGCTGAAGGTCATAAGGGGTTTTACTATTTTCGGTGCAGTGCAATCGAGTAATATGTATGCTTGGGCATATTTAGAAAAGGAATCTATAATTGTAAGGTATTTTTCTTGTTCTATATTAAGTACATCGGCATGCATTAATTCGAATGGTTTAGATGGCAGTGGAACTACTCGTATTTGAAATTTAGGTCTTATGGGGACGCGATCATATTTCGCTCGGTTGCAAATAGTACATTCGTTAATGAAAAGAGTTATAGATTCTTTAAGTTTAGGCCAAAGATAGTGCTGTGAAAGGGAAAGATACGTCTCGTTAATTCCTCTATGATTCGTCTTGCCTTCATGATATTTTAAAATTATATCTTGTTAGTTTAGATAATCACTTATATCCTGCACTTCACGTTTGACTAGTATGAGTTTCTCATGGAAGCGTTTTTAAAATGATCTTGAAGGATTGGAACTTTTTCATACATTGTATTAATCGGATTCACTAATAAAGCTGTACGGAATTTAGGGTCAATATGTTTTTTTATTATCGAAATGAGATCCTGTTCTAAGTTTTCCTCTGAGACATGAACTATGACTTTTCTGAAGGTATCGAAGGGTTTCGATATAGTCGGTCTAATAGGTGTTGATCTATTCGAAATTTTAATGACGATTTGTCTTTTATATTTGTTCAAGGGATCTTCCGTAACTGGAATTTCAAATACAGGGTGTTTCGCACTAGTATGCGCTGTGACGGAAGGTAGGTTATCCTGATTAGGCGTCTCTATTTCTTCTAAGTCATTTGTATATTCTAGGGATCTTATATTACTTAAAGGCCTTTGGCTAGGAGCCGTATCTGTGGAAGACATACTAATTATAGGTCTATCATCGGGTTCAGTAATAGTAGAAATAGATGAGCGTCGCGAGGAAGATTCTGAGCTGATGTTAACAATAACGGAATCTAATTCTTCATTATGAATTTCCACTCGGGATAGGGCATCGGCGTTAGTATTAGTTTATCCTTTTTTGTAAATAAAAGTAAAATCAAATTCTGATAATTTAAGTCTCCAACGTGTAAGGCGGAAGTTGGGTTCCTTTAAATTAAGTAGCCACTGTAAAGGTTTATGGTCGGTAACTATTTTAAATTTTCGGCCATAGAGATAGGGTCTAAAATATTTCGTAGCCCAAATGATGGCGAGAAGTTCTTTTTCTATTGTCGAATAGTTGATTTCACTATCATTGAGTGTCCTTGACACGTAGGCGACAGGCCGGACAGATCCTATTGTACCTTGAGACAGGATCGCTCCTAAAGCTACATTAGAGGCGTCCGTGATTAGTATAAAATCTTTCGAAAAGTCAGGGTACTGTAAAATAGGGACGTTAGTTAATAGATGTTTGCAATAGTTAAAACAGTTAATATAATCAGAGGTGACTTGAATTTTTGCCCCCTTTTTAAGGCACATAGTCAAAGGTTTGGTTAATTTGGCAAAATCAGATATAAATCGTCTATAATATCCCAGAAGGCCTAGAAATCCTTTTATTTGCTTTGTTGTTCTAGGAATAGGGTATTTTAGGATGGCAGCAATTTTATCTGGGTTCGGCTTTACTCCATTGGGCGTTATAATATGGCCTAAGTAGGGCGTTTCGAATATTTTATTTAAATTAATCATGTGTTCCTGCAAGGATGTTGAAAATACTAAGATATCATCAAGATAATTGGTGCAGATAACGTTTTGCAGACCATGTCCATAACCCGTTGAAAGGTCGCCGGACTATTCTTAAGAACCATGGGCATGCGTAGGAACTCAAAATGCCTATTACCGTCCGCTACGCTGAACGCTGTTTCGTGGATATCGTCTGGATGCATTTCCACCTGGTAAAATCCGCTTGCAAGGTCAATGGAACTAAAATACTGACACTTGCCTAACTTGTCTAGGATATCTGCTATGTTTGGAATAGGGTAATTATCATTAACTGTCTTTTCGTTCAATTTTCGGGAAACAACGACTAACCTCCACTTAACTTTCCCGGATGCGTCTGATATTTTTGGTACTATCCATATAGGAGCATTCGATGCGAAAGTAGAAGGTCTAATTATTCCCTGATCTAACATTTTTTCTATTTGGCTCTGCACTTCCTGTCTATGTACGTATACATACCTATATGTCTTACTATGAACAGGAATTTCATCAACTGTATAAATTCTATACTTAATTTTGCTAGTAAAAGTTAGGGCTTCATTTTCTAAATAAAAGATATTAAATTAGCTTTCTCCTCATTATTCATATGATCCGTGCGCAACCGTGATAAGACGTCTCGAGTTCGCTACATATTATCAGTACCTAAGGCGGTAATTGGAATAGTTTGTTCATTAAATAAATAGGCATGAAAGGGTTCTGAAAGTTTAAAGTGTACCTCATTTTTACTAGGGTTAAAAACTTCGATGTATGCGTATCCATTTTCGGCAGTAGATATGCAATCTATGATAAAACAATCACATAGAGTTTGTTGATCTATACATATATCGCCAGTAGAAACATCAGTAGGCACCTTAATAAGCTGGCCCGACTCTGCCGGTGTGACTGTTTCGATTAAGTTGAAACTCTGTGACTCATGCAAGTGAATAGGGTTACAAGCGAATTGAGTTCTTAACTCTTGAGAACTAAGGTCGATTTGCGAACTAAGGTCGTAGTTAATAGGAAAATTAGAGAAATACATGTTTACAGCTTTAGGGCTTAGAAACGATTTGTTCGCTCCCGTGTCTATTAATAGTTTTAAGGGTGGATTGAAAATTTGAATATACGGAAGCTGTCTTTTATCCTGTAAGTTTAATTCTATTTTAGGGACGTCATTTGAGGCCTCGGAGAAAAATTGTGTTCCTTGTTTTCTTTATTATCAATAGACTTTTCCTACATAATGGAACTATTAGTTTCAACCTCAGCAATAGGCATAGAATACGGGTATTCGTCGTAGTCTGTGTACTGGTCATAGTCGACGTACTGATCATAGTCCAAGTACTGTTCGTAGTCATAGTCCTGTTGGATATACTCATCGTACAAGTAGGAGTCATATGTCTCGTTCATGTTAACTTGTGGATTTTGTGGTGTTAAAGGTAAGTTGCGAACTACGGGGTGACTAATACCACTCATTGGGATAGGAGCGTTTTGAATAGGCCGTTGGAAAAATGGACGGGGCGGAATTCTAAAACCGGTAGACATATTAGATCTAGGCAAGGCTCGCATGATTTCTTGCGTCCTTGAGGGTCTTTGTCCCTGAAAACCCGAATTTTGAAATAGATTGGGATTAAAGAACCTATTTTGACCTTGAGGATTGTAATTTTAGAATCGGAAAGGAGATTTAAATGTATTTGGGACATTACCATTAGAGTTTTGCGTTTTTATAACTTGAAAAAAACCGGGATTTGGTTTGTTCTGATAAATAGGAATAAACGTGGGATACCCAAATTGTCTAGGGAACAGTTGGTTAGAAGGTGTCATTTGGGGCAAATTAAATGGAGAATAATTAAAAGCATTGCTGTACTGTGGTAATTTCCTAGCCATGTGGACGTGATCTATTTTATTTTATACATTTAACTCTTCTTGAGCGTATTCTAATGCTTTCTCTAAAGTTTCAGGTCCCATGCATCGAACCCTGGAGCCAAGAGGCCCGTGTAGGCCTTTTGAATAGGACTGCAATGTTAGTTTTTAATAGAGAGTGCGTTTAACCTCTACTGTCGTAGTGATCGATTCATGTAGCTGAACATATGTCATTATGGTACTCAATAAGCTCTGAATGCGTTCGTAGAAAACGTGCGGTGTGTCAATGCCCTGTGATAATGACGATAGATCAGTGTAAAGTGCCGATTCGTCCCTATGATCTGAAAATAAATTTATAAGAGCATTCCTTATACCATTCCAGTCTCTAGGTGTACCATTGGCAGATAAAGTGGTCGCAGCGCGCCTAGTTACTTTATTTAAATCTAACTGTTTCCTGCAGCTCTGCCTGCGGTATATAGCCTATGTTACTCAGGGTGAATGTAGCTTTCCAATGGTGAAAGAATTTTTGAAATCGGCACAGTAGTTTTTGAGTTTATTCATTACAAACATACACACAAAAATACAAATCTTTCCTCTTTATAATATTAGCGTAGATGTAGATTCCGTTTAAAACAGCTGCGATATTTAACTCATTTTCTGGAGCTGGATTGATATAATTGATAACAATTTGATCGCAAATAGTCAGAAATCTGATCAAGACATGAGCATTGCCGTCGAATTTGTGGACCAATCTCAAAGCCTTCCAAATTTGATCTGTTAAATTACTATTAATAGATGCTGAATTCTAGGCACCAGAGGCTAAGCTATTTTCTTGTGGAAGAGACATTTCGTCTAATTTTTCTAATTCTAACAATAAATCTCTATGGAAACGATTTTCCCTATAACTATCGCGTATGTTACGCAAGGTGGGTCGGGTCTATTACCCCTAAAATTACTTGGGTGAAAAATTTTGAAATATTCTATTAATCACTTTATAAGAAAAAATATATTTGAATAAGATATAATAAATTTAAGCTTTAATAAATCTAAAATAATTTCCTTCCTATACTAGCCCGAAAATATCTTTGGAATGATAGGAAATAGGAAAACAACCAATAGAAATAGTGCGTATTACTCACAGGATCGTGGCAATCTGCATTTTTACTTGACGACCCATCGATGCCTGGATGATGTTCCCGCGGCCGGCCGTAGGTTCGTGGATAGTCAACGAGCCGAAGATTCGACTATCAGGCGGTAACGATGCTAGAAACGCGCACTGACTCGACTATCCTACCGACTGCGCCAGATACGATACTGGCCGCAGGATAGGAGTTTTTAAAAACTACGATAGTTTGGAATTATAAAAAGTTTATTAAATCTAATAATCACAATCGATTATACTTAAGATAAAGTTAATTCTAAAACATCTGAGAGCTACCGCGATTGGAGCATAACTGCGGTTGTCCTTTGGCAGTAATTTCCCACCGTGAATCCAGAATGCTTGATCTGCAGTTTCGACATATGGTCTGATCAGTTTCGGGAAAATGAATCATTATGTTGATGGTTTCGTAAGGTTCACGAAGGGATTCCAATATGTAATATACTTTATTATCGACTTTTTGTTGCTTGTATATATTTGATAATAATATTAATTTTTCTTCAGGCATAATGTGTTTTAGTTTGTCTAGTTAACTTTGTATCTTTTAGATTTATTTTTTACTTATTTTGTTTCTATTGTTTACTATTTACTTTTCAATTAGGATTCTAAGCACAATTCTCATTAAACAGACACGTGTCGATGAAATCCATTACAAGTCTTATCTTCATCTTGTATAGTATTACGTGTCGGAAGGTAGCATGTATACATACTTGCCGCGGCCACCTAAAAATAAAAAGAAGCGACTAATTATTCGATGTTAGATAAATGTAAGAAAACGATTTAGTAAAAAATTAAAATATATGTGATTGTATCTAATTAAGTGTAAAATTGAAGGAAAATGAACATTTTGGTGCAATGAAGACTTTTTTACAATGAATACAATTAGTAAATGATGAGCAATTTACAAAATAAAAAATGTCAGTCCGTCTTTACATAATAAATTGATGTCACTGTGTCCGTCAGCTTTTGTTAATAGGAAATTAAGATAATTTATTTTAACATATTTTCGAAAGCTGACGGCAAAAGATTTTAACGAAAATAAAATGAACTTTAAGAAAAGCGACTGAAAGAATATTGATGAAACACGTAGGTATTTTTTTCCGAACGAATTCTTGATAAGAGAAAAACAAAAACAGGAAAATTATTACGGTATGCAAGCTCAAGTTTTGTATAACTTGTAATACATCACTTGCTGATGTTTTTTATTTGTAACCGTATAAACAATCGTTTTTAAAGCATTCATTTTACAATATTTAATATCTACTCGAATTTTATTAATTAGTCGTTCAAATTTAAAGAAGTTAACAAACTCAAAACCATTTATAAATATTGTTACGAGCTCGGGGTTCGCAATTTGGAGAAAAACACCTGATGACTCTTAAAAACGTTTATTCCCACAAGGATGGTCGCCGACGTCACTTCACTTCACTTATCACTAACAATGTCCCAAACACTTGCTAATCACAGTCACTATAACTTGCCGAGGTCGCTTGTATCACTTGTTATTCGCTCCGGATATCGCTTCTTGATCGCACTTGTAGCTCAGTTAAATTAGAACTGCCCTCCTGAGGCACCTTCCGATGTTTATATGGCCCGGGAAACCCGCTCCATAAGTTTCTAGAAAGATCACAACTACTCCGGAATAGAGAGAGAGGGATACTCTCTGTCTCGTTCCCTTAGTACATACTAGAAGTGCGAGAGCGAGACAAAGCAATATGTCAGAGCGAGATAATCGATGTACTAGATCGTTCGCGATATTATTCCCGTATGGAAACACGCGACGATTGTACGAGAATATTCCGCGGACAGCGCTACTCAAACTTCCGCGGGCCGCATTTTATTTTTATTTATTTTTGATTTCGTAACACTGCCCCCTTCTTAGAGATGCTCGTCCCGAGCATCATCATTTCTTCCGTGATATTTCGCCAAGCGGTCGATGTGAACAATCTTCATTGCTCCTCTTGGTTGACGCTGTATCCGATACGTCACATCATTTAGTCGCGTTACCACCTTGTATGGGCCCTCCCACTTGGTTTGTAACTTTGGCGATTTCCCTTTCCGGCGAGTCGGGTTGTGAAGCCAGACTAGAGCGCCTTCCTCGAAGCCATTTGTATTCGACATTCTGTCGTATCTGGTCTTCATGTTCTGACTCGACTGCAACCCGTTTTCTCGAACTGCGGCGTGTATTTCTCGCATTCGGTCACGCAGATCAGAAACGTAGTCTTGAACACTTTGAGGTTCATCTGGTGAGCCTCCTGTTAGGAGGTCCACTGGCAACCGCAACTCACGACCGTAGTTGACATATGCCGGAGTTGCCTTTATGCTTTCATGTTCTGCTGTTCTGTACGCTAGCAGGAACAGTGAAATGTACTTGTCTCAGTCCCTTTGATGGCTTTCCACTATTTTTGCCAGATGTCTCTCGATCGTCTGATTAAACCGTTCGACCATCCCGTCTGACTGAGGATGGTAAGCCGTGGTTCGGGTTTTGTTCATTCCCATAATCCTGCAAACTTCTTGAAAAACCTGTGACTCAAAATTCCTGCCTTGGTCGGAATGGATTTCCAAGGGCACGCCAAAGCGACAAATCACTTCTTCTACTATCTTGGTTGCAACTGTCGTAGCTTCTTGGTTTGGTATGGCGTACACTTCCGGCCACTTAGTGAAGTAGTCCATGACAACCATGAAATACTTGTTCCCTGAGTCAGTGACAGGAAATGGTCCAGCTACGTCGACTGCAATGCGTTCCCAAGGTGCACCGACGTTGTACAGTCGTAGATTCCCTCGGCTCCTGGTATGTGGCCCTTTTACGGCAGCACAAGTTGTACACTTGCGGCACCAGTCCTCCACATCCTCCCGACAATGGAGCCAGTAGAACCTTTCGCGGATTTTCGTTAGCGTCCTCTTGACTCCCAAATGTCCACCGGACACGCCGTCGTGTACTTCCCGAAGAACATCACGTATTTTTGTTCTTGGAACCACAATTTGTAGTTGAAACTCTCTGCCGTTAGGTTTATCCCATTTCCGGTAGAGTATTCCGTTTTGTACAACGAGGCTATCCCATTGCGCCCAGTACGCCTTGGAAACAGTGCCTGTCGGTGCAACTTCACTCCACTTTGGCTTATCATTACTTTGTGCCTTCCACCTGATGATGTGCCGTAGGTCATCATCATTCTCTTGCTCCTTTCTCATCGCATCGTTCTCCCAGGTCTCTAATGGTTCTGTCCGAGTTAGCTTTACTGTCATTTCTTTAAACTCCTGCCTGATACAGTGCTTACAATCTTCTGGGCAGGGTCTGCGTGACAGCGCATCCGCGTTTCCATGGGTCTGTCCTCGACGGTGTTCGATAAGGAAGTCATATTCTTGAAGTTGTTCAATCCATCGAGCAACTTGACCTTCTGGGTTCTTGAATTGCAACAGCCATTTTAACGCTGCATGATCCGTGCGAAGTAAAAACTGCCTACCGATGAGGTATTTGCTGAAGTGTTGTAGCGTCTTCACTACTGCCAGTAGCTCCCTTCTTGTCACACAATAGTTCCTTTCCGGTTTAGACAGCGACTTACTGAAGTACGCTATAACAACTTCCCTGTCTTCCTGCTTTTGAGATAGTACCCCACCGATTGCGGTATTACTTGCATCCGTATCTACTATAAATTGACCTTCTGGTTGAGGGTATCCCAAGACTGGTGTTTCGCACAGATGTTTCTTCAGTTTTTCGAAGGCAATTTCGCAAGCTTCATCCCAACTAAATTGACGTTTCTCTTCAGTTAGTCGGTGTAATGGCTTTGCAATCTCCGAGAATCCTTTCACGAAACGTCTATAGTACGAGCAAAGGCCAAGGAATGCCCGTACTTCTGTCTTGTCCTTGGGGGTAGGCCACTTCTGAACGGCTTCCACTTTCTCCGGGTCAGTCAGGATTCCTTCACTGGTAATGACATGGCCTAGATAGCTCACTTCGTTCCTGAATAAGCGGCACTTTTTCGGATTCAATTTTAGGTTGGCTCCATGAATTTTCTCGAAGACTTGCTCCAAGTTCCGCAAGTGGTCCTCAAAGTCTCGGCCAACGATGATAACGTCATCCAAATATACTAGACAGGCTTCTCCTACCAATCCTGCTAGTACACATTCCATCAGTCGCTCGAAGGTAGCTGGCGCGTTACATAATCCGAATGGCATGACGTTGAACTGCCATAATCCCTTGCCCGTCGAGAATGCAGTCTTCTCCTTATCCTTCGGATGGATTTCCACTTGCCAGTACCCAGATTTTAAGTCCAATGTTGAAAACCATTTCATGCCACTAAGGGTATCCAAGGTGTCATCAATCCGAGGCAGCGGGTAACTGTCCTTCTTGGTGATGTCATTAAGTCGTCTGTAGTCAACACAGAACCGCGTGCTTCCGTCCTTCTTCTTTACTAGCACGACTGGTGAACACCATGGACTTGCTGATGGTTCAATAATTTTATTCCTTTCCATATCCGCCAGCAGCTCTTTGACTTCTATTTCTTTGGCTATAGGGATTCTTCTCGCTCGCTGTCGGATGGGTCTCTCATTTCCGGTGTCAATCCTGTGTTGTACTAGCGACGTTCTTCCTAAGTCTCCTTCTTGGCTGGTGAAGATGTCGGAGTAGCGCAGTAGAAACTTCTTAGCTTTAATGCTCTGCGAGTAAGTTAGATTGCTTTTGCAGTTACTTAGAAGCTCATTGACTGTAGAATCACTGGTACTCGTTGTATCTGAGCTTTGTGTTGTACTGCACTTTTTCAGCCAGACAACTTCCTCACATTTTCCAATGATGTCGCCTTTGTTTAAGGTCCTCTCTTGGTCACCTAGATTAAGTACTCTTACTACTGCGGTGTTTCTTCCTTTCACGAGAGTCCTCGCGGTCATGAGTCCTCGAGCCGCAGGTTTATTAGCTATCTCCTCAATCAACACGCATCCGGTAGATTTCTTGTTCCTTGGTAACTTTACTAGTACTTGGGCTTCTGCTTTCCCAGGTATGACCGTTTGCTTTAAACATGTCACTCTCCCGTTAATGCCTCCTAGGATGATGATCTCTTCTTCACCACTCTTGAATACACCACTAGCAACGTCTATTCTACAGTTGTACTTTTTCATGAAATCTAATCCCAATACACAATCGTCCATAATTTCAGCCACGATGACGTTGTGGGTATATGTGGTTTCTCCCATAGACATTTTTACAGACACTTCTCCCAGGACAGGTATTGGCTGGCCGGAGGCAGAAAGAAGCCGACAGTCCAGTTTCCTCATGCTTCTCATTATGGTCCTTACTAAGTGAGGTCGGACTATTGTTCTTGATGCTCCGGTATCCAGCGTCATCCTGCAGTTGATCCCATTTACAGTTCCAGATATTACGAGACTATTTCCGTTGCATGCCTGAGAGATAATGGTTGTCGGGGCTTCCTCCGCGCCAGCCAGTACTCGCCCCCTAGTCCTGGCTCTTACTCGTTTCCCTGGTTCCTCTCCGATGATAAAGCCTCCTGCTTCATCTTCAGTTCCTTCACGTCGTCTTCAAGCTTCTTGATCTTTGGGCAATTCATTTGTAGGTGCCCTCGGTCGCAACACCTATAGCACATGGATCCAGGTCTCTTCCTTAGCGGAGCTTTTATTTCCCTAACTTCCTCCACTACTTCGCGCACTTTGTGAGTCGCGGAATGACGAATGTCATGTCTGACGGCTTCCACCTCCAAAGCGTGGGCCAGTGCATCTTTTAATGAGGCATGATGGTTTAGCCTTACTGCAGCTCTGACTTCCGAATCCTTGATGCCGTCGACGAACGCCTGCACGGTGTTGGACTCAAGCATCTTCAAATCGGCCCCTGGATACGCCTTGCGGACGAGTTTTTCTATTTCCAGCGCCCATTGCTGCAGACCCTCTCCTGAGCGCTGGACTCTGTCGCGGAGTTGAGCGCGGAAGACGTGCTCCAAATGCCGTTCCCCGTATCGCGATTCCAGTGCCTCCAGCAGGTCCTTGAATCCACTGCCCGACGGAAGAACCTCCAAGACCGTCAGAGCCTGTCCTCGGAGTGCGACGGTGAGAGCTGTCAGGCACTGTTCATCTGTCCATCCGTTAGCAGCTGCGATGGTCTGGAACTGTTGACGGTATGCGGTCCAGGACGAGGTTCCGTCATATGGCGGCAATTTCACGCTAGGTCCGTGGTGGGCAATGACTGTTCCGCCAGATGCAACTGCTACTCCCGTTGTTTCAAGGCGCACGACCTTCTTCTGTAATGTGGAAAGGTCCGTCTTCATATTTTCCATGTCGTTCCCAAGAGTCGTGACGCGTTCCTCCACCAAGTCAACATCCTTGCGTAATTTGGTAACCACGCCACTAACTTCACCAATAGCTGACAGGAGTTGTTGTTGAGCCTTTTGTTGAAGCTTTTCCTGCATTGTAAATTTGTTGTCCAGCATTGTAAATTTGTTGTCCAACATTCGCATCAATTCCCCAAAATCAAAGACAGGCGCAGCCTGGTGGGCGTTGGACGTGGCCTGGTGGGTGTTGGACATGGCCTGGTGGGTGTTGGACATGGCCTGGTGGGCGTTGGGCGTGTCCTGGTAGGCGTTGGACGTGGCCTGGTTGGTGTTGGACATGGCCTGGTGGGTGTTGGACATGGCCTGGTGGGCGTTGGACGTGTCCTGGTAGACGTTGGACGTAGCCTGGTTGCCGTTGGACGTGACCTGCCGGGCGTTGGACGTGTCCTGGTAGACGTTGGACGTAGCCTGGTTGCCGTTGGACGTGACCTGCCGGGCGGTGGGCGCGGCGGGAGCGGCCTGGTCAGCAGATCCAGTAGAAGTGGCTTCCGCAGCACGCTTCGCCCTCGTCTTCACACCCTCACTAGTGACGTCTTCTCTCGGAGTCAATGGCATCTCCAAATCCACTTATGACACCAATTGTTACGAGCTCGGGGTTCGCAATTTGGAGAAAAACACCTGATGACTCTTAAAAACGTTTATTCCCACAAGGATGGTCGCCGACGTCACTTCACTTCACTTATCACTAACAATGTCCCAAACACTTGCTAATCACAGTCACTATAACTTGCCGAGGTCGCTTGTATCACTTGTTATTCGCTCCGGATATCGCTTCTTGATCGCACTTGTAGCTCAGTTAAATTAGAACTGCCCTCCTGAGGCACCTTCCGATGTTTATATGGCCCGGGAAACCCGCTCCATAAGTTTCTAGAAAGATCACAACTACTCCGGAATAGAGAGAGAGGGATACTCTCTGTCTCGTTCCCTTAGTACATACTAGAAGTGCGAGAGCGAGACAAAGCAATATGTCAGAGCGAGATAATCGATGTACTAGATCGTTCGCGATATTATTCCCGTATGGAAACACGCGACGATTGTACGAGAATTTTCCGCGGACAGCGCTACTCAAACTTCCGCGGGCCGCATTTTATTTTTATTTATTTTTGATTTCGTAACAATATTCTTCTCTACTTATTAACAATTTAATTAATTTTGATTTGATGTTATTCTTGGTTTCATAAAAATGAACTTCAAATAACAAATAAAACCCTAGCTAGTAATACCACAGAATATACAAACATGCAGTTAGCAATTGTGCGAAACCAAAAAAATAATAAAAATAAAAAATGTTTGGATTATGAAAAATAAACATAATAAAAAAAAAACTAGACAAAGCACGTAATATGTGGAGTAAAAATAATACCGTAAGCTTTCAAGGAATATAATCCTAAATCAATTTTATTGTAGCCAATAAACGATTTACTCTTTGGGGTGTCTTAGTGCTCAGAAATACAACTTTTATTTACTTAATATGATGGCGCAAAAACCTTCTTGGCATCCGACACGAGAATACGTCATTCTTGCGGTCTTGTATCATGCCCCACCAGTAGCTTACTCCCAGGGTCTATAGGTCCTTCAGCACCTCACCGCCAAGAGAGCGACTCCGAGTCATCTTCATCCCAGCGTGTATTCCTTGTTGCGTCGTCAGTTTGGAGTCGTCGTCGCTTAGACCATGACTTACAAGTCATGGTCCTTGATTTCGCGGCACTGGTTAATACATAGAGCGACTGCCGTCTGACGTTGTCTCCGTAAACCTTTTATTTTTACAGGAAAACCAGACCAATAGGAACATGACCCGAGTGTTAGTGGCCAACACTGTCCGAGTTTTTCAGGCTGCCCAAAGGCATCTGACACAGCCTCACAACTGCTATCTATCTATAACAACCGGCACCAACGGCTTAACGTGCATTCCGAAGCACGGCGGACCTCGAGATAGAAAATGTCACTAAATGGGCGATCAATCCAATAGTGGTCGCGTCTCGCCGTCGCTTGACAGGCGCTCTCTTTAAGGCCCTCAACAAGTCCGAAACAGCGAAGTCTGGCCGCATTGATTTCACCAATAATATTTTGTTCGGACACTAGATCGTCGACACTGGCTCTTGTCCTCCAAGACTCATCTTTCCTTTTCGAAAGGTTTTCCTTCGCCACTAATACGTTACAATATAATAGAAATACAACCGGTGTGTTGAATTATTTATAGTACCAACACCGATGTCATCATCATCATCAAAAATTGCGCATTAGTGTTGCCACGTTAGTCATTTTTTTTGTCGCCACACCTTTCCTGCTCATATTTTCTTTGAATTAGTTCACCATCTCTTTTTTTAGATACTATTCAAAATATCCTATTTAGTAACATGACAGACTATGCAATCAAAAAATGTTCATGTACAGTGGGGCTGCATAAACAAGTGTACTATCGAAGGTGTAGGTGTATAGGTGGTTCATTACATTTTATGTGGCCCACTTCATTCATATCGAGCGGGTTACATGGTCAATCGACCCTGTACAGTACACTGTGGCCCACTGTACATATGGAGTAAAGGCAACCAACTTACTCAACCTTTACTTTTCCTTCAAGTTTGTGTCTCAGAGGTCAAGATAACTAAATACAGTTTTTCTGAAGAAAATGAAGCTGTTTTTGTATTGACGCTGTATATTTTTATACTTGGTATTTTTTACTTTTAAGTTGAAAAAACTTAAGACTGCAAATGAAAATACCTTTTTAGTAAATAAACTTCAGCTGAATCTTGAATATCACCAGACTAAATAAATAAAGTTTATCAATTCTAGACATTCCATGTATACATAGAACAGTGAAAGAAAAACTTATATAACCTAACCATATTTGATGTTTTTTTTTTTGTTTTAAAATATTAGACATCAGTTTATTATTCAGTATTCTGTAGTCACTAACCGACAAACTTGACCTGACCATAAAGTCATTACGGTTAGATGTACGAATCACTATTATTGGCTTTCGACTGTAAGTTCATAGGATTTTGTATGGAAACCTAAGTTCGTAACCTCCAGGGGCGCGTTACTGGTTTTTTTTTTTTAAAGACAGAGAATAAAATTAAATATTACTTACAGAACACAAGGTTCTTGGCGAGTTCGTTGTTTGAATTTTATCTTCTACAGGTAATATAGCTCAAAGCCAAACAGCATCGAAAAATTACCTTACTTTCTCAGTCCGTTTTATGACAAATATAATGATCTTATAGAGAGAGTTCAACGTAAGTTTCTTCGAGTGATGTACTATAAATGTCATTGTAAAAAATCATCTTATAATACTTTACTAAGAAAATTTAGTATTGACACTTTGGAAAAAAGAAGAATGGTTTTGGATCTATCTATACTAATCTATACTAATATTAAAAAGCTGAAGAGTTTGTTTGTTTGTTTGAACGCGCTAATCTCAGGAACTGCTGGTTCGAATTGAAAAATTCTTTTTGTGTTGGATAGATCATTTATCGAGGAAGGCTTTAGGCTATATAACATCACGTTGCGACTAATAGGAGCGAAGAAACAGTCGAAAATGTGGTCAAAACGGGAAAAATTATTCATCTTTGAGGGCTTCCGTTGTGTGCGCTGCAAAAACCGTGCGAGATACCCAAAAAATATGTATGAAAGAATTATTCCTCTTTAAATTATCTAAAAAAATTTCTGCGACAGTAAATGTCTATCTTTTAAGATTAACTTCCAATAACAGTTTTTATGATAATCAAATTTGGTCGAAATTAATGCATTATTACAAATTATTTGTCAGAGTTGTATCAACATAATAATATTAATCTTTATCCAAATAAGTGTGTCATTGATTCTGCCACAAGAAAATAAAACTAAAAATATAATATACGCAGAAGTACTTTAAAATATATACTTTTTAAAACTACTTTAAAATATATTCTATTAAATAAGTAACTAAGTCGTCTAAAATAAGTCGTGGGTAACGGCTATAGGTAATTTTTAATAAAGCTGAGGAGGTAGGTTTGTAAACAAAAGATAAATATGATTCCCAAAATAACTATTCCACGCGGACGAAGTCGCGGGCACAGCTAGTTATATATATATTTGACTGTTTGAATAAAATCAAATTATATATTTGACTGTGTGGAGTTAAATAACCGTATCTGTCAGAATGACGGATGTATGACTTCCAAATAAATCATAAATAACCTATGTAAATATACGGAAAATGTACGTTTTTGTACTAATATATATATAAGGTTTTATGTAACTTTATCTCCTGTACAATTGTTTATGGTCCTAAATAAAGAAAATAAAAGAGAAAATTAAAATAATGCGAGAAGCGGAAGGTCACAATACAAAACCCTTTATTGCATAATAATAACATAAAATATTATAATACGACCTTTTAATTAATGCGCAAATTACTACATTGCTTGGTTTTTCTAATTTTGATAGTAACAATATTTAATATAAAGGTTAAAATACCAGAACAGATCCCACCCACATCTATCTCTTTATTTCGCCCACCTTCAAATTACAGAACATGAATTAATTGTAAAAATAGTCTAAACATAATTGCTATATTGTTATCTTAATTGTTAATAAATAATGTCAAAAGGTCACCTACATGTTCCCGTTTACTCGTATTTACATCGTATTCTCTCACTACACATAGATTGGCTGGAAGAGGTTGTTCAGCAAAAAGTCCACCTTTGCTCAATGTTGTAAACAATAAAGATATATTGTATTGTATACTTCTGATATTATCAGGCGGGCCACTTGTTTGCCAACTAAGTGGAAAAAAAGATTAATGCTTTTTGAGCAATTTTTTAAATGAATGTTTGGATGTGTGTTACGCAAGAATAGAAAATGGTCGAACGGATTTAGATGAAATTCGGAATGTGGATAGTTTATACCAGAGATTAATACATAGATATAGGATACTTATCTCAAAAAGTAAGATACTCCTGCATTACCCTAAACCCGCGGGTATCAGCTAGTTACAAAATTATAACATGACATTCGTTTTGCAGACGGAAATGATTCTACCAAACTCCTTTGATAAGGTGAATCAGTTGCCAATTTTTCTTGGTTAAGACGTAGAAATAAGTTACAGATATGCTCTTGGATAAACTTCAACTGTGCTGTAAGTTCAAAGTTTAACTCTTTGTGCACCTGACTGTACTATGTTTTAAACAACAAACAAGAAGTTAGAATCTTGACTGTAAAAACTTCTTGTTGAGAATGGTGTTTCTACTGACTCAGTGGTCGAGTGGTTAAGGCGATCGCCTTCGACCCAGAGATCGGGGGTTCGATTAACACGGGAAGCATACTTTGTCTAGTTTGGTTCTAGTTTTAGTTCTAGTTTGGTTAGGACATTGCAGGCTTTGTAAGGTGCGACGTTGTCAGATAAATGAAACCAGTGAATGCTCGAATAATACTGTCTATATTTGACGGAATAACATATTATAAATGGGATACAAAGAGTATAGTATAGAAGAGTAAATATGTACTTAATCTATACCACACATCACCGCACTTATTGAAAAAAAAAATATATATATAAAAGTTTTTTTTTTTTATATAAAATTTAATGTAGAATAATTATGTTACATACGGTTTAGTATGATTTTTATGGATAATATCTTTTTTACCATATTTATTAATTATCTCTACGTTTGGTGGTATGTCCTTAATAACTTTATATGGACCTGTATATATATTATCTAACTTATTATTAGGTGTATCATTTTTTACTAAAATTAAGTCATTTTCCTTATAGATAACAGGATTAGTATTTTTGTCATATACACACTTTCTATTTAACTTACTCTTTAACAAATTATTTCTAGCCTCTTTTTGAGAAAGTTGCAAACGGTATTTCAATTCATGTGGGTAACTCTCGTAATTATAAATAGGATCTACATCAATTGTCAGATTGCTGGGAAGAGAACATTTCTTACCAAACACCAACTCGTATGGGATGAAGCCTGTTTCTGTATGAACTTCTGTATTAAAAGAGAAGCACCAAAAAGGTATCCACTTACTCCACATATCCGGATGGTTCTCTGTTTGAATACGTAAAAACGCATTCAAATGTTTGTGAGTAACTTCTAGAGCGCCTATTGATTGATGATGGTATGCTGTAGAGTTAAGTTGTTTTATATTTAACAATTTACATACCTCTTGAAATATTTCTGAAAGAAACTCCTTCCCTCTGTCGGTAGCTATACATTTCGGCACTCCGTACCTGAGAATAAAATTATTGACAAAAGATCTCGCTACTTCATCAGCTTTTTTGGAAATTAAGGGATAACCTTCTACATATTTTGTAAGTTCGCATTGGCACGTTAGTATATAAGAATAATTATCATTATCTCTTTCCAAAGGACCAACAAGATCTAGGAATACTTTTTCAAATGCAGTATGTGCTGTACTAGTAATTGTCATTGGCTCTTTCTTTGGTACTGAATGTTTTTGTCGCTGACAACTGTCAGACCAGGCCAGAAATAATATTTCTTTATATTGTTTGACATTCTTCTCATACCAGCATGGCCACTGCTAGGTAAGAGATGAAAATCATTCAGAATTATTTTCCTATCATGTTTCTGCTCAATTCTTTTCACATTACTTAAAATACATATACGCGGTCCGGACCTATTCTTATCCTTTTTTATTTTATCTAGTAATTTTTCTACAAAAACTTCATTATCTTTACTCTTTAATATGTATATTTCTTCTAAATTTAATAATTTACAAAATTTATCTAAATCTCTCACAAATTCGTCTCGCGTCATTTGTGATTGAGAATTTAGAAACTTCACATAAATTATTCTTTTACTTTCAACATAGCATAATATTTTATTTTCTTTAGTAATAATTCCTTCTTTCCTTAATTGTTTTAGTCTTTTAATATTAATAAGCTTTAACTCTACCGACTCTTTCGGTTTTATATGGGTACCTACGACTTTTGGTTGATCAGGCCTCAAGTCTAAAGCATCCATATCTACCGCTGAATCAGGTTTGTCTAATCTTTTTGTTTTCGCTCTTGTCATTACATTAATAACACTTCTTGCATTTCTTTTAAATCTTCTAATGAGATTCTTGATAATGCATCTGCAGCTGCATTTTCAGAACCTTTAACGTATTCTACTTCAAAATTATATTCTTCTAATATTATTCTAAATTTCATAAGCCTACTTGAAGGATCTCTCATATTGAACAAGTATACTTTATGGTCTGTCAGTATTTTAAATGGGCGTCCGTATAAATATGGACGAAAATACTTCACAGCCCAAACTATTGCTAATAATTCCTTCTCTATCACTGGATAATTCTTTTCGCCTTTATTTAAGCTTCTACTAGCATAAGCTATTGGCCTTCCAGTTTTATTTGATAAAATTGCACCTATAGCATTATTTGACGCATCAGTTTGTACTATAAATTGATTTTGTTCTGAAAAATCAGGGTACTGTAATACAGGGGGCTTACCATAAACTTTAACAAAACCATGATGGTTTTCGCCCATCTTGTTTTAAGCTTAAAATAATATTGTTCCAAATCGTACCATGAACTTTTAAAACAAGATTGTTGTATTCCTGCTTAGAGTTGTGAAAGAACGAATGATTTGTCTATTCCCTGGCGATTGTGAGAGCGAGACTCCGCTATACATATAATTCGTATAGCTGCATCACTTTTACGCAGTGTTCCGATTGACTCTCGTTACGAAATATTGAATTTTAAATTTAATATATTATTAAATTCAATATATTAAATTTAAATGTGTGTTTTTAAAGTTGATTATGTGTTCAAAATATATAAAATACATTTTTATTATTAAATTTCAATTACAACAAATAAAAAATGAAATTTGGGTTATGATTACAAACGAAGCTGTGCACGCAAATGAGATTCGGAACATTTTTTTACGTCTTATAAAGACAACTGACAGTTCACGCGCAGCCACTCAAAAGGTCTCGCACTGAGTTTGTTTAGATAAAAATATTTTAATAATAGCTTTGGCTAATTCCAAGTAAGTTAAATGCGGGGTCCAGATTCACAGGTTTTTCTCGAGAGAGAACTGTGAATGGGGACAGCGTTCTCGTACTCGTTCCTTTGTTGAACGAGGGTCCAGCAGTAACAGAGGAGCCTGCATTGTCGCTAGCCTAGCCTATCATGTCTTGTGGAAAAAATAGTAAAATGTCTATTATTATTCTTTTACATTCATCATCATCATTTCAGTCGCAGTCAGTCCACTGCTGGACATAGGCCTCTCCCAATGATTTCCAAAATGATCGGTTGGCAGCAGTCTGCATCCAGCGTTTACCTGCGACCTTTTTCAGGTCATCTGACCATCTCGGTGTGACCGTCGGTGGATGTCCAACGCTACGCTTACCGGTACGTGGTTGCCATTCGAGAACCTTTCTGCCCCTTCGGCCATCGGTTCTCCGCGCTATGTGCCCCGCCCACTGTCACTTTTTTATATTAAGTTACTAAAATAATTAAGATGTTTTTATTTTTAGGTTTCTGTCTAACGGCTTGCTCTAAACGACACGGCGACATTGAGTCTCTTAGAAAATCTCTGGAGCAAGCAATGGCGAAATTTCCCATGGCAACAGTGCGTGAATCCATAGATTCATGGCCAGACAGATTAAAGGCCTTTAAAAGCCAAAGGTGGCCACTTTGAACAGAATATTGCTTTTTATTTTTTGCTGAGGCTAATAAATATGTACATATAAGTTTTAGTAATATTGCATTACTTCATTAAAAATGCATTTTTATTTGTAACAGAACTTATGGCCGGACGAGGTATACTTAAACAACATCATGTAACTAACACAAAACAAATCTAACACATAATAATGAAAGATTCAACACACACAGTCGCACACTAATGGTTTTTTGCACAAAGTTAGAATTTACCTTGTTATTTGTAACACAAGATCATTGAAAGAATCACACTCAACATGAAAAAAGTTTTGTTTCCATCACATCCGACCAACTTTTTCAAGATCGCTAAATTTGACGTAAAAACAACATTGCTAACTGTCAAATACTGCTCATGGTACGAAATTGAATGAACAATTTACTGTGACGTCATCAAAACTGCTAGGAAATGCAAGCTTAAAGTAATATTGTTTTTTACGTGTCATGGTACGAATTTCGAGAGTAATATTAAAATAATACTGCTATAAGACATTATGGTAAGCCCACAGGTGGACTTATTAGTAGTTGTTTTAATTTTTGAAAAGATTTTTGACTTTCCGTATTCCATTCAAATGGTACACCTTTCCTAGTTAATTTATTTAAGGGATATGCTATTTCAGCAAATTTTGGTATGAATTTTCTGTAGTAATTTGTGAAAGCAACAAATCGTTTTACTTCGTCTAGGTTTGTAGGACATGGATAATTTTGTACTGCAGATATTTTTGCAGGATCCGGCATTATACCTTCACTAGAAATCACATGACCTAGATATAAAATCTCTTTTTTTAGAAAATCGCATTTTGCTGGATTCAATTTCAAATTTACCTTGCGTAATCTTTCAAAAACATCTATTAAATTTTTGTTATGAATTGTCAAACTACGGCCAAAAACAATTAAATCATCCAAATATATAAGACATTTTTCATAATTTAGACCAGCCATTGCCAATGTAATCATTCTTGAAAACGAACTTGGGCTAGTTTTAAGTCCCATTGGCATACGCGTCATCTGGTACTGTCCTGAATGAAAAGCTGTAAATTTTCTACCATTTTCCTCTAATTTGACATTATAGTATCCTTGATGTAAATCTAAGTGCGTGAAATAAATGCTTCCTGACAACGAATCTAAAATTTCTGTTATATCTGGTAATGGATATTTATCATCTTCAATCTGATTATTCAATTTCCGATAATCTATTACCAGTCGCCATTTTTTGTCTCCTGTTGAACCCGACTTTTTAGGTACTAATAATATTGGACTAGACCAATCGCTTTTGCTTGGCTCAATTATTCCTTCCTCTAACATTTTATCAATTTGACGTTTTATTTCATCTTTTTGAGAGTATGGTAAACGATATTGTTTAGAAAATATTGGATTTGTGTTAGGTTTAACTGAGATAGTATGTGTGTATACATCAGTAGTGCTTAATTTATCTCCAGGGAGGTAAAATATATCGGAATATTTTGCAGAAATGTTCTCGATAGTTTTTTGTTCCTCCATATTTAAATGTTCTAATTTCATTAACGAAAACAATTTTTTCACTCTATTTGCATCTATTTCTGATTTTTCAAATACACAAATATTATAATTAGTAACTTTTTCAATTTTTGGATTTATTTCCGATAGTTGTACACCATCTTCGGTAACATTAAGTATCCTAACAGGAATTAATCCATCTTTTGGTGTACATATGGAGCTTGCTAAAAATACACCATGTTTTATTTCTTGAGATAATATGACACAATCGTCATTAATGTTCGTGTGTATAAAATGTATTGACTCGCTTCTAGCAGGAATAACGTTATAGGTATTATTTATAAAGGGCAATCGAGTAATTTTGGAATTAATAAACAATGTCAAAATATTTTTATTAAAATCTAATTGAGCTTTGTATTTATTTAAAAAATCACGACCTAAAATTCCACTTACTTTAATTGGTAAATTTTGAAAAACAAAACATTTGTGCTTAATTGTTTCATCATTAAAAGTTAATGGTAAATACAAGTATCCTATTGCTTGCACACTTCCACCTAAACCGTTTATCATTACATTCTCTTTATGGATTGGAATGTTACATTCGATAGCATGTTTATATGTACACGCCGATATCGATGCTCCAGAATCTACTAGAAAATATGTTTTATTTTTATTATATAATGGTGAATGTAAAGAAATGTAACAATTACTATCACTGGCTAAAATAAATTTATCACTATTCTTCACGAAAAAACTGATTCAATGATACATCCGAGTCTTCTAATTTTTTAAAATTAGAATCATTATTATGCATTAAATTGATATTACGTATCCCTTGATTTCCTCTATTTGAATTAAAAAACTTACCCCTCTGCTGTCGACGTCCGCTACTTCCTCGCGTAAACTGACCTCGTGTCCATTGCCTCTGAGAAGCAAGATGAGCTTCTTGTTGTCCTCGTGCTCGTCCTCTGTATACAGGGTAATTGTGACGTCCACCACGCCAGCCTCTACAATTATTAGAACCATTGTTAGAATATTTATTTTGGTATGGTTCCTTGTACATACCCATTAGTTCACCTGATGTTGTGGGTGTCGAGACCTCCTCGTCTTGGGCTGCCTGAACAGCATCTTTTAGTAAACTGTAATTTCTAGCAGAAATAATCGTACTAAGTCTACGATTACGCAAACCATCAGCGAATTGCTTAACAGCTATTTTTTCATTAATTGGTTTTAATATTTTATAGCATTGATCATTCCCGTCAGCTTGCGTTATTGTTAAATCCACAAATAATTCTGTAATTTCTTTCCCATAGTCAGCAATCGACATGTCATTTTGTCTAATTCTTTGTAATTTATTTTGTATTGCCGTTGCAGCTTTCTTACACAATAATACATTTCTCATATCAATAACTAACTGATTAACCGTCTCATATTTATTTTTTAATTTCAACTTAGCTTCCGCAGAAAGCCTACTTTTTAATACAAAATTAATTAAATTTTGTTTACATGCATCTTCTTTCAATAAAGAATTATAATACTCAATATTGTCTATCAACTGTTTCGTATTTGATTCCTCATTTGTCATAATAGGTAAAAGATTTAAAGCAGTTTTTAAATCAAAATAACTCATATTGACCAACGGCTTAGACTTATCACTATTACACAATAATAAAATATTTTCACGTAACTCTTCGAATCGACCACAATAATTTTCTATTAATAAAATATCGTCCGTACTATAATATTTATTTTTAACTTTTTCTTTAAAATCTATCAACCAAGTCTCAAATTTCTCATTAATTTCGTAAATCTCATTCAACTTGTTCGCTAACACTTTTTGTGTTCTTCGACGGGCACCTAATTTAATTAGATATACTCTTATTTTCTTTAATTCTTCATACAATGATATAATAATATCCATTAGGTACTTACCACCATAACGTAAAGAAAAATATTCCTGTACCATAAGTAAACATTAACACATTATAAGATGTTCAATTATATCTATTATACTCTAAAACATATTCACGATTACAATTATCAAACACCGAAGTCCAAAGTTCAATCTGAGTGCATCATTTGTCCGTACGTATATGGAAAGTCGCTGCATTCCTCACCTGCCGGCCTCATCTCGTTCTTAGAAATTATGATAAGGTATATTTGGTTACGATTTGATAATATATTACGCGTTTATTTATTTTATGTTATTTGAGATTATGTATTTTTAATATTTTATTATTATTATTTTTATATTTTATTTTCAATTTTTTTTTGTTTGTTATATATATATATATATATATTATATATTATTATTCACTTTTATTACACGAGTTCACTTCTCATTTTTGTTTAGGCACTTTTATTTTATCTTATTTTTATACTTTTAGGGGTGGGTTTATGTCCTCTATCTGCCGCCGGAATAGTGATCTTCTTATAGTCGACCGATTTATCTCCTTAACAATCCATTTTCTATGACATTTTCTATACATCCGGTAAACAAAAAAATAGCACGCCACACAGTATAATCGTCAGGATAACGCACAGGATAATATTTGCGGTGTTCATATGAAAACGAATTTCTTCTGTTGTGGCTTCATTATTGCCAGCCGCAGCATTCTGGATAACCAGGGTTTCTTCTTTAGATTGTTGCGAGCCCATTTTGTTGGTGTATATTTTTATTCACTTGCAAACTTGCGTTTAGTCCGATGCAACGATAGAACTGGTACTTTTCCATTGTTCTAATTAACGATTACACGTGTAACATCTCAAATTCGCGGCGCGGGGGAAGAGTCCATAGGCAGGGTCGCCATGTAAGGTGCGACGTTGTCAGATAAATGAAACCAGTGAATGCTCGAATAATACTGTCTATATTTGACGGAATAACATATTATAAATGGGATACAAAGAGTATAGTATAGAAGAGTAAATAGGTACTTAATCTATACCTCACAGTTTTAAACAACAAACAAGAAGTTAGAATCTTGACTGTAAAAACTTCTTGTTGAGAATGGTGTTTCTACTGACTCAGTGGTCGAGTGGTTAAGGCGATCGCCTTCGACCCAGAGATCGGGGGTTCGATTAACACGGGAAGCATACTTTGTCTAGTTTGGTTCTAGTTTTAGTTCTAGTTTGGTTAGGACATTGCAGGCTTGATTGTTTTAATAATAATAATGATTCCTTGTTTCGGAAGGCACGTTAAGCCATTGGTCCCGGCTGTTATTAGGTGGTCGTTATAGAAATCACGTCAGAGGCGGTTCCAAAAAAATTGACACCAGGGTGCCCAGGGTCGACTGACCCTGTAACCCACCCGATATGAACGAATGAACATATAGCCGAGGCTATCTTCAAAAATATTTTTTGAAGCTAGTTGACGATAATAATTGATGAAATCATCAAGAAAACATGAGCCTAAAAGCTAAACCCTATTTATACCGTTATTTGGATTTTGAAAACAATTAAACCTTTCATAATATAAGACAATGAATTTTACAAGAATAAATTTTTGCGGATATCAGTTAATAAGTTCTTGCACTGACTTTTGGCGGGAAGCAGAGAACAGCAGTACCTATCGGCGCTGTATTTAATTTCCGAAAATTTGTGTTTTTTTTTTAGTATAAGTGCTTAAAAATAGTGGAATATTATTCGGAAAGTCTTTAAGAACAAGCGTGAGTGTTCGATTTACGTGATTTTCTTGCTTGTTGCCAAAAGCTCCTGGTAATCTCATAGTGCAGTTTATCTATCACTTTACTTAGCCTGACTCTTCTGACTCGAGTTGACTTGATTTAACTACTGACTTGACTTTAGACTTACTTGACTAAACAACTTTATTCAAACAATTTTACTTATTACAGGCTAAATACGAAAGTAAGAGCCATATTGAAAAAAAGTAAGTTCATGCACTAACCCGACGTTATATACCTATAAACTAATGGTTAAAGCCTGCTCATAAAATTACTTTCCTACATTTTTATTCGAGGTCGGCACAGTATAATAAGATCTATAATTATATGTTCCTTTCACTTTTTTTGTCCATCCATCTCTGTTTAGTATTCTACTATTTTCAAATATTTAATTTATTCACTGTATAAAAATACAAATGGTGGATTTAAATAATACATGATGTCTTAAGGCAACCTCGACCAGACTATCCTTAGGTCCAAAAAGAGAAGGAAATTAGTGGTAAAACTACTCGAAACTAAAACAAAATTACATGCTTATTTTACCTTTATACTTCAAACGTTTCAA
This sequence comes from Euzophera pinguis, assembly GCA_947363495.1. Classification (NCBI taxonomy): domain Eukaryota; kingdom Metazoa; phylum Arthropoda; class Insecta; order Lepidoptera; family Pyralidae; genus Euzophera; species Euzophera pinguis. Next base: position 5,140,777 of record OX376168.1, read on the forward strand.
CCGTATTTCAACGTCCGTGGGTACGGAACGCACTGCGTTAGTTTTAAAATTAATTTAGATAAACTACTTTCTAAGGTACAATATTGCTTCTTATTTATTTCCCCACAGAGTATGGTTTTCCGTGTCAAACGTCACCCGAGGGATGCGGGCTTCGAGCAGTGCGTTTCTTTTGACGCATTCAGCAGTTATCACCAAGAGGTGGCCTACAACGTGTTCTGCATCTGTGCCATGTACTTCGTGCCACTGGTCGTCATCACTGTCTGCTATGTCTGCATCTTTTGTGAGATCCATCGCAGCAGTAAGGAACTAGATGGTGAGTTTTTTTTCAATGTGGTTTTTGCTAGACGTATTTAGCCAGTAACATGTAAAAATTAACGGCCTCCGTGGTCCAGTGGTTAAGGCGTTCGCCTTCGACCCGGGGGTGGTCGGTTCGATTCCCACCGGAAGCATACTTTGTTTAGTTGTTTCCAGTTTGGTTAGGACTTTGCAGGCTTGAATCACCTGATTGTCTGATAATAAATGATTCCATGCTTCGGAAGGCACGTTAAGCCGTTGGTCCCGGCTGTCGATAGACAATGTAACCTACACGAAATGATGATGATGATGATGTAAAAATTGTTGAAAGTTGTTTAGCCAAGCTAGTCGTTCAGTGAAGTCAAGTCGAGTCGGTAGAATCAGGCTAAGTGAAGTACTATAACCACACTAAGCGACTTTTATTAGCTTTTGGCAACAAGCAAGAAAATCACATAAATCGAATGCTGTGTCACTTCCCAACAACTTCCGCTTGTTCTCGAAAACTTTGCGAATAATAATCCACCATTATTAGACAAACACTCAAAAAACACAAGTTTTGGAAAATGAAATACAGCGCCGAAACATCTCTTCCTAGCTTCTCGCCAAAGTCCGGTGAGTTAATTGGATAACTTCGTGATTTGTTTGTTTTTAGGGTTCCGTAGTAAACACAAGGAACACTTATAGTTTCGTCATGTCTGTCGTCTGTCTGTCTGTCCTATGTTTTTCTCAGAAACTATTAGACATAGAGAGCTAAAACTTGGTATACCTATGCATATAACTCACACGGAGCGAACTGTGAAATAAAATTATAAAAAAATATTTTTTAGGGACCTCCCCCCTAGGTACTTGTAAAATGGGTGTTGAATTTTTTTTTTATACTTTCCATTTGTGTAGAGTATCATTTAATAGGTCTCTAAAAACATTATGAGCACTCTCAGAGTGTTTTTCGATTAACGGTTTCGTTCATGAGATATTTAACTAAAATGTTAAAAAAAAAACAGAGGCGAGTGTCCCTAATCCATTCTAGGAAAACCGTTGCATTTGAGCACCTAAAAAAATTCATGACGGGTAGTAAATATAATGAATTTTGAAGGAAACTTATCACTGCCGTAAGGCTTATAATAGTTTACAAGTGATATTTAACTAATTAAAAACATGTAAAATTCCAATCCATTGAAATAAGCAAGCGTAAGCAGATAGTTTGACATATTTTGACTTTTGACATTTTCCGATATCAAGATGGCGCTATTTATTTCAGATTTGTGTTAATATGAAAAGAAAATTTTACAGCAGGTTTTATGTGAATGACCATTCGGGACCATTCACACTCTTAGCAGGCCCTTCAGCATCGAACGTTTGTGCCACTCGGCGAGTTTGCATTGCTCTAATTGTTCAAAATTTGAAGCTTGTATCAATGTTCAAGTTTCGTGGAAGTACAAGTATTGAGTGTAAAATTATTATTTTTTTATAAATTTTCATACTTTAAAGACAAAAAAATATTTCGCATCCTGAGTGACAAAAGCCCTCGCCTCAAAATGTTCCCCTGTTTATTATGAAATATGTAATTCTTATTAGTCTTAGTCCAACCGTGTTTTGCAATTGCGTCCTCAGGTTACTACAATGGAGCGACTGCAGTGTGATCTTCTTAATGATTTTTACTCGAAAACCAGACAGGAATCCAAAACTGTCAGATTTTTTCAGGCTGCCTTATCTGGCATAGCCTAATGATTGTCATCTATCGACAACACCAAAGAACTTAACGTGCCTTCTGAGCACGGTCGAAATAGAATATGCCACTAATGTTGACCAATCCAATACGGGTCGCGAGTCGCGTCTTCGTCGTCATTTGACACGCCTATTAGCTACTCGTACTTTGGATACGCGCGCCGCGCTCGGTTCTCGAGCTTCTTGATATATCTGCTAAAGGACAATATGTAGGTGTGCTTTAAGTTTAAAAACTTTATTTTTAGGACTACTACGGAACCCTACATTACGCGTGGCTTCACACGGCATTTGGCCACTTTTTTTTTAGAGTGTTGATGGCCAGCACTTATTTCAAATTTATCAACTGCCTGAAGCTTTCACAATATTGAAGACACTGTTTAAAAAATTTCGTAAATTTTTAGAACAGCTGGTCGAATTAATAAAAAAAAAATCTATTCATAGCTTAGGGTAGGGGTATATGCTACATGAATTAGGATTCCGATATATGAAAAATAACCTGCGTATAATCTGGGTTTGAGGCACGTACCTACTCATTAAAATAAAAAAATAAAACAACTGATCCCATTCGCTTTGATGTTTCTGATCATATATAGGTATTTTTTTATGTTGATTCAATTGAGTGAAAGGTTGTTTTTTGTTTATTTTTCAAAAAATATTTTGCGAACTTTTGAATATGACTGTAATGTATGGTATAAATGGTAAAATAATTATTACAGTAAACTTTACTTAAATAATTCACATAAATAGGAAAAAAAGCGTTCATTACCTTGGTAACTATTGTATTACCACTGATATCATTTCTTGAAATTGAATTTCTTGAAATGATATCAGTGGTAATACAAAATTGTGTGGAATTGTGTTGAAAATATAATAATTAATACTGCGTTTGTAAAAAATTTTGCTGCATTGTTGTAGGTTTTTCTGTACGTAATGAAATCCAGGATTAGTTCCTGGACCTCCTCGCCCATGGCATGACCATGGTCGACTTAGTAGTCCAAGAACAGATTCGGGTCAGCCGAAGCAGGGAATAACATGTAATTAGTGAGGACTATGTTTTAAAAGTGCGACTCATGCAAAATCGGCGCGCTAAATTATTTTCATTCGTCATAATCGGTGAGTCGAAAGGTTTTCATTCGACATATTTTCGGGTATTTCGACAGGTTTTCAGTCATTCATTTCAAAAATAAAGCTCTTGCGGGGCAGCGCGGTGGAAACCTGACACAATTGACTTGACCTGCGGGCCCAGCCACCTGCAAGCTTATAAAACTGTGCGATGCTGTAATATTGCCTTTTCTGTCATTACAAAAGTCAGAGTCGGCTCACTAAGATTGAAATAATTCGAAATATCAATAAAAACATCCAACATAATAAAATGAAGAACAGGTAAAATTTAAAGGTAAATAAAATATTTTTGTAAATAATTTTGTTAAGTATCTCTTTAAATTTTAACTTTTCATTATATTTTTTAATACTTGTGCGTATTTTAATTATAATCTATTGGGCATTCATGGTACACTTGACCAAATGAACATTTAAATTAGGATCTATTAAGTTGCCGTCCGTTCATCACAAATTCACGGTCTAGTGAATACAGATGAGACAAAACATAAAAGAAACCTCTACTCAAATAGTTACAACATCCTTGAATTCGATTCTGGGTTATGATGTGCCTCAAGGCTGCACCCGCCATTACTTAAAATTCAAGGGTAAAAGTGTTGATTTATTAAATATCTTTTAAACTTCTGCTTAGGTTTTCGAAAACAATTGAATTTTTGGGTGTTAAGGCTACATGTTCATTCTGAAAACAATGTAAGAGAAAATAGGTTCATTTATAAGCGAATGTGGTGATTAAGTTCTTGTCCTCATGGGAACCGACGGGGATTCTCATATAAGCGCTCTCTCAACATATGCCCCCGTGTATAGAAATTCCCTTTTCGATCTACAAGCCCATTATTGTTATGCTAAATTACGTATGTGGGTCTCAGTGCTTACTTCATTAATTCCGATCCTGAGGCTAGCATTTACCCTTTTAATTTATACCTAGAGTGGAGGTGTGAAAATATGTACACACGTGGTGTGGTCAGCCAACAGTATTGAGTCGTACTTAATTAGCGTGTTTTGGATATGGCTACTTAAATATTATAATTTTATTAGAAAAATACTTATCACACCGAATAGTATATCTGTATAATATTATAAATTCGGAAGTTTGAATATTTGGATGCTCATGTGTTGTGATGTGTGTGTGTGTCAGTGTTTTTCGAAATCGCCTCTGGGCCTATTACGTGGTTGCTTTAACGACGTGCTTACCGAAAGGTAAAAAAAAATATTGCATAAATTTCGAATTCCGAATCATGTTTATTAACATAGATCAGGTAATTCGAGGCTACAATGTCCTAACCAAACTGGATAAATTACTAAACAAATAAATGCTTTCTTTAAGGTTATGTTGTATGGAAGAAATTGCTATTGCGATAAGGCCGCCTTTGCGCAAGGTTATTTTTCTTGTAATTGCTTGTATTTAACAATGTATTCTTGTTGTGCAATAAAGAGTTTTTGTATTGTATTGTATGTTATGCAATAAGTTTTTTGCCCTCTTTCATTTCTTCAGTTTCAGTTTTGTAGCGCGCGCTATCCTTATGTTTATAGTAAGTACGTCCTATCTAGTAATTTCTCCGAACGTAAGGTCAGGCCTACTCTAATATGGATGAATATGAGCCCATTTAAACTCACGTCACGCCCGCATCCAACGGACCATATGATACCTTGAACTATTCAAAAACACGTGTAACATACAGCATTTGATTGAACGAGTTTCTATCCGACATACTTCCAGATGACCAACTGGATTGTATAATTTATTAGTTGTTGTAACTCAATAAGGTCTTCTTCTTCGCGTGTCTATGGTATTATATTATATCAGCCCAGAAACAAGCCACTTGAACAGCCCTGTCAGAAACCAAGTATAATAAACCAAGTGTAGTATATAAATCATTACAAATAACAGAAGTAACAATTATATTATATACCTATATATTTTATGATTTCCTTGCTTTTCCGTATGTTTGGAGATTCATTTCATTTACAAATAAAAATTTAAACCTTTAGGATGCCTATTCTTCAGTGGTCCTACGTTGCTGTGAATCGTGATCACTTGTGATCATATTGTGACCTGAACTTAAAGGATTGCACTTATTAAATCAAAATATTGATTCAAGATTAAATAGATTCTGCAACATTATCTCAGTCTCAGCGGCATCTGTTACTGACAGAACTTGAATGGATAGCCAGCTGGTCAAACAGATGCCTTTAATTAATTAGACCCTTTTATCTTGTTAGTAATATTTTTGCCGATATCTTGTGTTTCAACTGTTTTGCACATCAATTGCTTCGAAATTGAAGCGTACAGACCGTCGAAAAGTGTTTAGATTTTCAAAGTACCTACATTGTTCTCATCTCTTTTAACATATCGTGTTCCCAGTTGCATCATCATGGTTGCTCGGATCCCAAAGATTTTTCTCTTCCTACTTCCTACTCGCTCCTGCCAGGCGGAGAAGGTGTCATAGACTAACACTTGTTCCCAACGTCTGTTGCCGATTTCCGTAAGACGTGACAGTTTTATAGCTGTTGCAAATGCGCAAACCCGATACAAGAAAGCACCACCACCATAGTCTGCGGCAACCTAGACTTGTATGGTGTCAGCTCGACAACGGTATACCTCCATGCAAACTAACAGTGACCAGGGATGGTACGAACCACGTAATCGCTAAATCTCGCCGATTAGAGACACCATACTTTCAACTGGCTCTGTTCCTACTCCGACGAAGCCTACCAAATAAGCATTATTGAAGTTTAAATAAATATTGTGTACTTAAACCGTTTGGCAGCACAATAACAAAATATTCTGTTATTGCGTAGCGTTCGTCGTAACTCTGCCTCTGCGGCGTAGCACTGAAGCCTAATGAGCGGCGTAGCTCAGGTTACGTTTACGTTATTTTCTTTTAAAAACATTTCTGTCCTACATGACCTACATCTCATACACAACATATTTTAGTGTTCCGTACTCTTTGATTCCAACTCAACAAATAAATAAAAATATAATGTCATTTATTTTAGGTACCAAATTCCATATCTTATTTTAATACATCCATACTTCCATACTTATATTATAAATGCGAAAGTCTGTCTGTCTGTCTGTTACGCTTTCACGGCCAAACCGCTAAACGGATTTTGATGAAATTTGGTATGAATAGTTAAAGACCCGGGGTCAAACATAGGCTACTTTTTGACGCAGGCGGAGCTGCGGGAAACAGCTAGTTTCTTATATAATTAATTGTTGTTTGGCTTTGTGGATCACAATTGATCATAAAATTATAACAAACAATTTCAAGATAAAATTTTTATTTAATGGACGAACGAGAGTCGGTCATCTCAAGCACCATTTTTCCTTCATGCTTAGTTATAAGATTTAGCATTAATTGCCGAATGACAAGGCCGCCGTTCTCAACCCTTCTTGCAAATTATATTATTTGTATGAAATACTTACATCAGCAGTTGGAGAAAACTACCATATTAACCAAAAAAAAATCCTTCAAAAACAAAACTTGTAAAAAAATACCAAGCCGAGCATCTAAGTTCTTCTGCCGTAAAAAGTTGTGAGATCCATGTTATACCAAGTCGGTTTATTTATTAAGTCCCAACTGACGGGACGTCTGTCCTATGTTATTAAGTAATAAGCTACCCTAACAATATTTTATAGTGACCATATCAATATTAATAATCTTCTTTGTATTAATTAATATTGATTTACTTGGCAGTCGCACTAAACATTCTTATTTATTATTATATGGTACTATACTTGTGAGATATATTTTGTACTAACTGTTTCCCGCAGCTCCGCCTGCGTCAAAAAGTAGCCTACGTTTGACCTAGGGTCTTCAACTATATTCATACCAAATTTCATCAAAATCCGTTCAGCGGTTTGGCCGTGAATGCTTAACAGACAGACTTTTGCATTTATATTATTAGTATGGATTCATGCGATTGCCAAGTCAAGTCAATCTATATTAAGCAGCAGTGTAGGCGACCAACACACCTCGGGTCATACGGCAGTCGCTCCATTGTAATAAGCAGTTTCTAAAATCGAGGACCATGACTTACTGAGGCTGCTGAGGATGCAACTAGAAAAAACACCCTTGGATGAAGAAGAAGTAACAATGATTAATTTACTGCAAATGTAACTTTTAAATTCCAAATAATATATGGGGATACAAAGTTATTTATGCAGTTAGTGTATCCAGAAAATCGTAACGAAGTTGCAAAATGTTTTAATTTTTCCTTGATTAATACACTTAGCACTAATTGTATTCAAAATTTGGAGCTTCTATGTCAGCTAGAAGTGCCTTAGAGTTTTGATGATCGGTCAGTCGGTGAATCAGTGAGTGATAAAATTGAAAAACTTTGATAAGTTATAATTCTTAAACTACTGGTTTAAATTGAATGAAATTTTAAATATACTGTGTCTATACAATTTTTCCTTGTATCCACAACAAAGTTATAGAGGCTCGAAATGGCCTGAATTGCCTCGAGAAAAGGATGGTACGGCCATGCCGCTTTTTTGCTCGACTTCCAGATAAATAAGGATAACAAAATAATATTAAATATTAAAATAATGCAGCCGCAGCATCAAAGCATAGCTTTATGTAGTCGTTATTCATTTAAATGAATCTCATATGTTCCTGGCAAACATAATTAAGTTATAGAACAAACATGATATGTGCCTTAATAACATAATGCGCCTTCAGATTGCTTCTTTTGAGATTTTAATTGTTGAATTAGATTTTCAGTAGACTGTCATAATCATCCTAGCGTGTATTCCTAGTTGCGTCGTCAGCTTACGCTTCGGAGCCTAGGGTACGTTGTAAGTCATAGTCCTAGATTTGGCGAATATGATTATTACAATGGAGCGTTTGCCGTCTGACCTCCTTTACCCTTTTTACAGGGAAACCAGACCAACAGGAACATGACTCGAGGAGTGTTAGTAGCCAACACTGACAGAATTTTTTAGGCTGCCCCAAGGCATCTGACAAATCCTAACTACTGCTATCTATCGACAACAACCGGAACCAACGGCTTAACGTGCCTTCCGAAGCACGGAGGAGCTCAAGATAGAAAATGCCACTAAATGGCGACCAAACTAATAGTGGTCGCGTCTCGCCGTCGCTTTACACGCGCATTCGCTACGGATACGCGGGACGATATTTTATTTTTAAATTTAGTTTACAGATAAACAACATGCAACTTTGAAATACAATATACAATACAAAACAATCGAACGTGGCAAAGGATCGGAGTGGAATATATATAGCAGTTAAAAACAACCTGTTTCTTTTTTTGTTTCGTGAGTTTATCTTTAATAATGTTACGAAATCAAAAATAAATAAAAATAAAATGCGGTCCGCGGAAGTTTGAGTAGCGCTGTTCGCGGAAAATTCTCGTACAATCGTCGCGTGTTTCCATACGGGAATAATATCGCGAACGATCTAGTACATCGATTATCTCGCTCTGACATATTGCTTTGTCTCGCTCTCGCACTTCTAGTATGTACTAAGGGAACGAGACAGAGGGTATCCCTCTCTCTCTATTCCGGAGTAGTTGTGATCTTTCTAGAAACTTATGGAGCGGGTTTCCCGGGCCATATAAATATCGGAAGGTGCCTCAGGAGGGCAGTTCTAATTTAACTGAGCTACAAGTGCGATCAAGAAGCGATATCCGGAGCGAATAACAAAGTGATACAAGCGACCTCGGCAAGTTATAGTGACTGTGATTAGCAAGTGTTTGGGACATTGTTAGTGATAAGTGAAGTGAAGTGACGTCGGCGACCATCCTTGTGGGAATAAACGTTTTTAAGAGTCATCAGGTGTTTTTCTCCAAATTGCGAACCCCGAGCTCGTAACAATAATAAAAAATGTTTGACAAATGTATATTTTGAAATGGACTTTTCCATTCAATGATTATAAACAAACTGCTTGTTCTTTCGGGTCAATGGCATAAAATTATATAAATTTAGCCCAGTTCTGACGCAATATCCACCACATTTAAAACCCTATGTTGTTATCAAATTACTTTTACAAATTTTGTTACTTGCTATGAACCCTATTTTCATTTTTATGCAAAGTCATGATACAGTTTATTTCACGCAAGAACTCCCGCGTACAAGCGAAGTCGCTCGGACTTCGTTCAGAGGAATTTTATTTTATCCTTATTTCCCTTTTCCGTAGTTCAATTCATAATATTCTGGCAAACACTTGACAATGTATATATTTATTCACAACTACTTACAGTTTCCCAATACGTTTAGTGACGTACAATTAGTTTGTATTTGACAAAAAACTAATGCATATAAAGTGTCTCAGCGAGAATATGATTTGAAACCAATGTAGTACCAATAATAGGCTATTCTACTCAAAAATTATTTTTATTTCATGTCACAAATTTGAGTCCCTGATTCAAAAAAAGAAAAAAAAATTGAATCCGTTCAATATTTAATCCTTTGAAAGCCTGTGGAAGCGGAAACCGTCAATAAATAAGAAAAGGACGTAATTAATGGTGAAGTGACGTCACTGCCACTTAATTTCGTGCGCACAAAAGAGATAGCAAGACGTCCACACCACGCTTCCACTTTTCTTCATTAGAAAACTTTAAATGCTAATTACTGCTTTATTTAATTACCAATTTTGTTGTTGTTTTCGGAATCGGTTACTTTTTAATGTATGTATTGTTCTGAATAAAAATCTTCTCAAAATGTGAACACAGTCAGGTAGCCTATTTGGAGATTCTGGATCCGATCTCTAGTCCTGAAATTCTATTATGTATTTGTTGTACATATTTATTTATTACGTATTTGTTAAAAAAATGTTTTGATGAGTGGGAATACTGTCGCTTTTCATCTGTCACACTGTTAACTATGAGGATGGAATATGAACTCGTGGATTTTCACAGGTTATTCTACTGCCGCTTACAAATAAGTACTATAAAATGTACGAATTTCTGTGTCTCTGTTTATTCGATTGTTTGTTTGTAAACCCTTAATTAGAAAGTTTTATTTAAAAAAATATATATAATTAAAAACATTAATTGAAAGGATTTAAATTGTATTACACATACCTACATTTTTTTTATACCTTTTCCCACTCGGAGAAATGCTTCAATACATAGTTTTATCTTTATTAACACTCAATCAATAAATCATAGATTAATAATTGGTCTCGCCGCGGAGACCAATTATTAATCTAAGCAATAAATATATCATTTCGAGCGGGTTACATATTTAATCAACACTGTACAACCTGGTGTCAGTTATTTGTCACTTGTAACTATTTATTTAAATAAATAAAAAAAGATACATTAGCTGAAAATGGATTTCAGACAAAACTATCACCGGAGTCCAAACAAACCCCAGTTTCTCTATTGCCAATAAACGAGTAAAATAGCGATGAAATACGAAGGGACAGCCGAACAGAGTGAAATTTTATATGTCCTATTTTTCCTTATTGGCTCCGGAGCGCAAAACTTTTCAAGCTTTTGTTTTGTTTAGTTAAAATGAAAGTTGGAGATTTTTTTTATGAAGCTTCATGTTCAATTGTTGAACATGAAGCTTATTTTGTTACTTTGCTAATTCTTTATTTTCCACATGAAGTAATATGAGAATTTTAAGAGGAACCTAAATAAATGTGCATAGCTTACGTTTATCCTCATAACACATTATTATGAAAGCCGATTGCGAGCTCTACCATAGACCACTCTTTCCTGGTGAATATAATACGAGATGAACAAGAACAAACAGAAGCAAGTCCGCCTTCGATCTTAACGATAATAATTAAGTAATAGTTGAGTAGCTAGCTAAATTCAGAACGTTTCGGTGTGGGGTTCGTTGCTCTTTGCCTCTAAGTATCTATCTTTCAATTAAAGTATTAAAACGGTTTTTAAGGTTCCGTACCTCGTAAGGAAAACCTTTTAGGATCACTTTGTTGTCCGTCCGTCTGTCCGTCTGTCTGTCAAGACCCTTATCGTATAGTATCATACTGGAATTTATATCAAATACTCAGGTCTACTGTCCCTTAGAACTGTAAAATAATCAAACTTCTAAGCCAACGCAATCAAAAGATACAGCCGTTTATGCTGCAAATTTTCGACACTCGCAAGGGAATCAAAACCTACAGAGTACTTCCCGAGAACTCAGAATCTTGAAATTTGGTACGAAGCAACTAAGTTTTATAGCACAGATAAGGGGAAAAATGCGAAAACCGTAAATTTTTAGTAACATCATACATATATACCATCACGCCTTTTTCCCGTAGGAGTAGGCAGATACTACGGATTTCCATTTGCTGCGATCCTTACAGACTTCCCTCGCTTCTTCTACGCTCATCACTCTCGTCATATACGCTCGTCGATTACGGGTACTCCTAACATCTCCCTTTTCGAATATGTCTGCGATTTGGTCCCAGTATGTTCTCAGAGGCCCCCCCTTTTCTAACTGACTTTTCCTGTCACCTTTGAACCTACCTCAGAGGCCCTAAGGCGTTTCCGAAAAAATCTGACACCAGGGTGTTCAGGGTCGATTGACCATGTAACTTATTCTATAAGAATTACTGAAAAGTACTAATAAAGAACCTACGTCAGAGGCCGAAAGGCGTTTCCGAAAAAAAACCTGACACCAGGGTGTACAGTGATGATTAAACATGTAACCCACTCAATAAGAATGATTGAAAAAACATTTAAGTAACTACGTAATCACATACATTTAAAAATAACTTGCATTATAAACACCACTATCAATTACTCCAATTACAAAGCATGGCAAAAAAATAAATTCTGTCGTAAAGGAAAAAGTACCCGTTTTTTTGTTTTCAAAAATTGAATGGGCCAGTGTTATTTTACCTCTCATATAGTATGCGCGCCATACATTTTAGGAGTCAATTTAAGTTGTTTGTAAGTCCTTCCAGAACTGGTAAAATTTTCGGGATAAATTTATGTCTTATGTTGCCGAGGACTATCCATACTTATACTACTACTACTAAGTACTCCTCTTTTTCGCACCAGTTTTATGGCTAATTCCTTCACTTTACAATCTATTCGACTTTGGAATGCTTTGCCTGCTGATATTAAGGACAGTCCTAACAAATTTTTATTTAAAAAGCGGGCACGTGTGCACATTTTGGACTCGCATGTGACTTGACTTCATCACTGATATTTGTGTAGGTATATGTATATATATAGGTATATATTTAAAATGAAATAGTATTTGTGTATGTTTTATGTATGTTTACGTAGTGTATAAACTTAAGCTTTTGATAAAATTTGCTCTTTAAGTAATACATTTTTCCCCCTTAACTTTTTTGCGCCAAACTATCTTTCCGTTTCTCCCAATGGTTGACTGGTAGAGAATGCTCTTAGCATTAAGTCCGCCAATTGTTATAAGTATATGTGTACTTTGTGGAACAATAAATTTTTAATAAATAAATAAATAATATTATAAATGCGAAAGTCTGTCTATCTATCTGACCGTCCGTCTGTCTGTAACGCTTTCACGGCCAAACCGCTGAACGGGTTTTGATGAAATTTTGTATGAATATAGTTGAAGAGCTGTGGGAAACAGCTAGATAACTATATAATAAAAAAGTTTTATTTAAATCCGTAATAGTTTTTGCGTCAAAAATGCACAACAGACATACATAATGTCCAAAAATCATATTTTGGCTTTTGTTACATGTATAAAGAGCGCTAGTACATAATATTTTTTTCATTAATGTACAGAATTGACTACAGTTTTATTATATGTATATAGATGTATATTATAGAATATTGACGGTGGGGCAACGCTAAAACAGTGATACCAAGGCATACAGGATCGATTGATCCTTTGACACCAGAATGAGCAGCTTATAGGATATGGAATTGAATGAACCAAGAGAAACGGACATCAAATTCACCTTGAGGGGAAGGGATTTTTAATCAATGACACTAGGCAAACAATTCGAAGGAAAATGCTGAAATTATGTGACTTTGACGAATTACCTACTTACTCCGCTTATTATTTTGCTATGAAATTTTTATCAGGGGAAATTGAAAAATCTTTAATTGATGTTAACTTTCTTTCTTGATGCCCGATTTTGATGAAACAAAGACTTGATGTTGTCCTGAGCTAAGGCCAATCAGTTTGTGAAAACAGAAATTAAAAGTAACGTTTAACATACTGTACTGTGTAATAATAAATCAAATGAAAGTTCTTGTTGCATTTTTAGGATTTTATATTAGAATTATTATATAAAGTAGACAAAAATTAACCATTTCCCCCTACCTTGCTCCGAAACTATCGAAAATCGATGAGATAATTTTAAATTTATTTAGGGGGTCCAAATGAAGAAAAATAAAAAATCGTACAGAACCCTGGCCAGTTTTATTTTAATTTTATTTTAAAGAATTTTCTTAGCTACATTTTATAAGCCGTAACAACACCACAGCAATTAATTATTTTCACATTGATCGGGCACCAGTCAAGTAGCTGGCAACACCATAATCGACGTTAGTGTCTTTGCACATTGTTTTACACACACTGTCCTAATAAGTTGCCGCATTCTGTAAACTGATGTTTCTTCACAGCGCGGTATCTAATCAAGCGCGCGAGACCAATTATTAATCTAAGTTACTACCCCTTTCCTCGTGAATGCGATAGCTACAGAACCCTCGGTGAGCGAGTCTGACTCGCACTTGGCCGGTTTTATTCCAAATGGCATATCTTTGTGCCCAAAAAGTAGTTTCAAGAAGCGTGAGTGTTGGGAAGCTGTATCACTTCCCAACACTCACGCTTGTTTGATTTATGTGATTTTATTGCGTGTCGCCAAAAGCTCCTAGTAATCGCTGTAATAAAAATGCTTAAACCAAACTAATTGGTTTTATTCTAGTTAAAACAAAGCTAAGACAATATTGAGATATATGACATAAAGACAAGATATCACATAATTTTTCAAAAAACCAAAGACAACATATCATTCTCTCCCCCTTAAATAATCCCTCAATGAAGCAGGCGGACGGCGTTCTCCGTCAGAACGGCGTAGGGTAGGTTCTTCTGTCTCTACTACTTAGTCTTCTACGGGCAGGTTATGTTCTTCAGTTTCATGGTGTTTAGGCTCTTCATCTGGGTTCTTTACCTTCTCATGGTTGTTTTCCTTCTCTGAACTAGACTTAGACAAAGGAGCTAAATGTTTATTAGAGACAACTGTTTCTCGACCCTCTGAAAGTTTGACATAGGAATACATAGGATATAGGCTGTATTAATTCAACTTCATCTACTAATGGGTCATATTTTGAATTTCTTACATGTCTTTTTAATAAGACTGGACCGGGACTTGTCAGTAACCATGATGGCATAGATTGTCCATTCAATGAACGTTTAGGATGCTGAAACATTCGTTCATGAGGGGTGGCGTTGGTAGAAGTGCACAACAACGATCGTATTGAATGTAGTGCAAACGGCAGAATTTTTTCCCATTCTTCAGTTTTCATATTTTTAGATCTAAGACTCAGTTGTACAGTTCTCCATAAAGTGCCATTGAGTCTCTCTATTTGTGCTTTACCTTCTGGATTGTAAGGAGAACTTCTGCTTGTAGCTACACCAAGGGCATGGAGAAATTATTGAACTTCTGCCGAGATGACCCTCTGTCAGAATGTATGTATTGAGGTATTCCAAACAGATAAAATATATCTTTAAGACATTTAATTACTGTTGAAGCAGTCATATCCTTACATGGATAAGCATTTGCTTAATCTAGAATACTCGTCGATGAGTGTTAAGATATAACAGTTTGTCGTATAACTTAGCACAGGCCCTTTGAAATCTATGTTGATTCTTTCAAAATAAGAAGTTGCTTTAATAAGGTGGCCACGTGTCTGTATAAACCTTGGTTTGATTTCTTAACATACTGAATAAAGCTTACACAGCTTCCAGTATCAATAAGCGCATCAGCTCGTTTGTTATTTATTTATATGGAAACCGTAGCCTTTTGTAGACTAGACGGAGAAGCAGCTAATATTCCAGATAAATTCTCTTCCGTTTCTGTTTTTGTTTCAATTGAATTAGCAGTAAGTTTACTTCGACAAACATTAGCAAAATGTAATTTCTTCGAACATAATTGACAATTTGAATTGGAAGCAGGGCATTTAATTCGCTGGTGTACATTTCCTCCACAGAAGTAGCATCTTCGTTGTGTGTGGTTCTTATTGTTGTTAAATACGTTCCTGTTAGATATAGAGTTAACCGTATTTTCATTTGTATCTACAGCAATAAGAGTTATTTCCAGTCTGTTAAGACAATTTCTTAAACTGCACTTATCTCATAATGAAAAAATCGCAAAATCATCTTTTCCCAAAATGACTGATTTTCTAAATGTCTTTGTTTTTGAATGTCGGAAATAAAACTGTCAAATTCGTGTACAGTCATTTACAATTTGAGAGGTTTAGGTTAATCCTAAAATTAAATAAAAAAAACTTAAAAAACAAAAAAAATACTCTTAAACAACGTTAATGGTGGCTTAGTGCCTTCTAAACTATCCGATACCAAATGTTTTCTTATGTTTTCGCGATTGTTATTCATTAAATTAAACTATTTTAATACGGTTTTATCGCGTTTATTACTTATTTATTTACACCTGACGTTTCAAACACTTTACAGCGTTCATGATCGCAGGCAGACTCCATCCGATACCAGTTTTGGAATTTAAACATCCGCTAACATTACAAAGTCATAAATGGCTAATAACTAAGGAGTATATATATCTGTTGAATTAAAAACTATTTCGAGGGCGATGAATATATGCGGAATATTTCCGTACTTAAAGATAATGTAGCTATAAGTACAGTTTAAGAAATTGTCCTAACAGACCGGAGGCTGAATATACCTTTTATGTCAGGCTTTACGGATTTCAGACATTAATAATGAAGATCTATAGAAAATCAGTCATTTTGATGGTTGAGAATAATCTTTAGTATTATTTATTGCAGTCTCGAGTGATGTTGCTACATTGAGTGCTTCATCTAACTAACTTTAAGAGTGGATTCCAGAAATAAATGCATCTCTAATGTACTCATTTTTATATTCTACAGCTGACACATTTTTAAAATTACTATTTTGAGATAACAATTTTAACGCCTGAATATATTCCGAAATACTCTCGCTGGTTTGCTGTTTTCTTAAAGTGCATGCAAGCATGACGTGCATGAATTTCGTTTTGCGGCTTGACGTAAATTGAGTCCAGTGTATGGCTTTACTGTAAATCTGGCATTCCTTTATGTATGCTTGGCTAGTAGTTTTAATCGAATGGAATCGTTTTTACATTCCGGCAATTCTTCGGATAAAAAATTAACAAAAGTATAATACCGCCAATGAGTCCAGCGTAGATCAGCTCCAGTTGTATTAGGTTTTATATCAAACCGTTCAGGGCGTAGATAGTGTAAAAAATTTGTTGTAGAACTCAGAGTAGGGGTAGCCATTTTTGTTAGATATTTTCTTGATAATATATATATGTCAATTATTCAGGAACACATTTGTTTTTATTTATTTTATTTTTAACTAGAATAAATTTTAATGAAAACGCTTAAACCAAACTAATTGGTTTTATTCTAGTTAAAACAAAGCTAAGAGAATATTGAGATATATGACACAAAGACAAAGATGTCACATTATTTTTCAAAAAACCAAAGACAACATATCATATGTGCAGTTTTTCTACCACTTCACTTAGCCTGATTTTCTGACTAGACTTGACTACCTACTAGCCTTTTAGACTTGACTAAGACTTGACGAAACCACACTGTAGGACTGAAGAAGATAGAAAAATTAAGAAGGGTTATAAAGGACTTGTATCCAAGGCCGTAAAGCCCATTACTAAAAAAAAAATTCCTATGAATTCATACTTTAGAACTTTTGGCAGGAAGGAGCAGCATCGGCGAGGTATTTATTTTCCAAAATTGAATGTCTTCCAAAATTTTGCTTAATGATAGATTATTTTTTGGTTAAGTGTTCGTAAACAAACGTGAGGAAGTATTACAGTGTTTGATTTATGTGATTTTCTTGCTTGTTGCCAAACGTTCCTAAAAATCGCTAAGTGCAGTTTTTCTACTACTCCACTGCCTGATTCTTCTACTAGACTAAGCGAGATTTAACTACCATCTTGAATTGTGGTCTTGACTAAATAACCCTTTAGGCATAGATTAATAATTGGTCCAAACAGTATAATTGTAATAGGTATAAATAAATAAAAAATATATTATAATAGATTAATTAATCTAAGGCTGTAGGACTAAAGAAGATATAAAAATTAAAAAGTACTAACATTATTAATTTATTATTATATTTTTTTTATTTATTTAAACCTATTTAAATACTTTATTCTTTGAAACTTTCTGATCCAAACTCCGTCATGTTCATATAGTCATGTTTGTACGCGGCCACAAGTACATTATATACAGCTGTCACTGTAAACAAAGAGAAAACTATTCTATGTTTATTTATGAACTTCGTCCTCGTGTTTGTACATGATCAGAAGTTCATAACTCTCTGAATATAAAGTGGCATAATCCTTCCCTGTCAAGACAAGATTGTGAGCTCGATGTATGTAAGCGTGTAAATTGTACACAGATCTATGTTTCGTTTCTTGTATAGATTTCAAAACAGGGGCAACAAGAAACATTTTTTCTGAATTATATATAACTAGCTGTTTCCTGCGGCTCTGCCCGCCACAAATAGTAACCAATGTTTGACCTTGGGTCTTGAACTATAGCCATACCAAGTTTCATCAAAATAGGTTTAGCCGTGAAAGAGCAACAGATAGACAGACGAACAGACAGACTATCGTATTTATAATATTATATTATGCATATCGATGCTTTCAACAACAATTGTCGTAAAAGCCAAAATGGCATTTTTGGTCATCATCTTCATCCTAGCGTGTATTCCTAGTTGCGTCGTCAGCTTACGCTTCGGAGCCTAGGGTACGCTGTAAAGTCTTGGTCCTAGATTTGGCCGTTGTAAGTTTGTTAATATTTGTCCCTTGATCACATAGTAGAACAAGATCTATGTACTATACAACTAAGCAAGTATTGCGAAAAAAAAATAGCTAGGTTGACAATGAGAGGCTGGCTAATTATAATCATAATATTTATTTTATTACTTCATTGCACCAGGACATATTATAAAACATTACACAAAATATAAAAAAAATATTAAATCATTTTTTTTTTAATTTGAGAGGATTTAAGGGCCCTCAAAAGGAAATAAGTTTAAACAGATTTTCTTTCCATTATGAAAAGAAGTAGTGATTTGGAAAGCAATAAACAAAAATTCAAAATAAGGATTTTTCGCGTTTATTTTTTATTTCACATGTATATTTTAAAACATCAGAAACGTAATGGAATTGACTGTTTACTACGGGAATTTTCAGTTTTTTTTTATATATATTTTAAATATTAGTTTGTTATATGTTTACATCAGAAATGTATTTCTTTTCCGGTTTTTAACTCCAATTATATAGCTAACATTTTTCAAAATTGATAGATTCTTCTAATGTATGATTTACATATCAATAAAACTTGATTTTTGCAGGTCGTAAACACCAACATTTATTTGGTGTATATCGAAGTTAAATTTGGAGTTACGACAATTGTTTCTCAGGGAAAATTACACCTTGATAATAATTGTGATGTAATGACCAACTTTTTATACAGATATATTTTACAACCCAATGGATCAACGCGCAATGAGCAATGTGTCCTTTACATCCCAGTTTTAAAGAAAAAACATGGTTAGGCCCATGAAAAAATAGGATGTAAAAGCAAATTATTAAGCCAAATTGAAATTTTATATACACAGATCGATAGAGTCTCAAAAGTTTAGTAGGGCTGTATCAAAAACTCATTTTCGCCAAAATGTCTTTTACGACAATTGTTGTCAAAGGCATCGATATGGAAGTATGCATTACAAATTTCTCTAAATCAAAAATCTAATTAAATCGACGCCTTCTAAGTGCGATGTTTTGTTACGTCGAAAAACTATAGTGTGAACGATTTTACTGCGCACATATGATACTGCGAAATCTTGTTCCGTCGACATTTGGTACTGTGATGTTTTGTTTATAATTCTTGTTAATTAATTGAAATATAAGGAAGACTGATTTTTTAATACCACATTGAAAGTTTGTCAATTTGTTGGTACAGATTTTCTGTAAGTAGATTTTTGTATATTTTATTTTTAATACATTACTTTGTGTGATTGTACGTAGTTGTTCCTTTTATTTGTTATTAATTAATACATCACATGGACCATTTGTTTATTATCTTATCTGAGCCTAAATTGTAATCATTATGAATTATATAAATAAATATTCATGGACAAATCACACAGATTGAGCTAGCCCTAAAGCAAGTACTAAACGTGTGTTATGGGATAATATAACACAACGAAAAAAAAGTTCTTGGTTTTCGCCGCAAGTTTGTTCCAAGTAAATTTTTATAAGTAACACAACATCGCAGTACCTACCATTTAGTCGACTGACTAAGCCTTCGCAGTATGATAAATCGTTTAGACTATTATTTTTTCGATGTAACGAAACATCGCACTTAGAAGGTGTGAATTATATCAATACCTCGCAGTACAAAAGTATCGTAGAATGGTTTTCGATGTAAGAAAACGCGATGTTTTCAGGTCATTCAGGTATCCCTTTCTATTGTGCAGCTCACTTTAACTAATCCACTTAAAATCAATTCCAAATAAATTAATTTTATATTGATAGCAATATTTCTAGTTCACTTAAAATAAAAACTTTCTCTGAGAATTAACTTTCAAAAATAATTACAAGCATTTCTAACATACCAGGTATTTTTAATGTTATTTGAGTCTTGAATGCTTCATTGTAAATTTATTTTTAAATAAATTGGATTTGTAATTTCATGACTTATTCATATTATAATTATTTGCGATATTGTACATCTTGTCTCAAACTTTATATATTTGTTTTTTTCTTTGGTGCAATAATAGTACATTGTTCACCGACGAAAGAAAGTAACCGATTACTATCAATCAAATTATTTATTTGCATAAAATGTATCGAGCGCAGCTTGAGAGTCTTAATACGCCTGAATTAGGAATCGCGCTTTCTACCGAGTGATACATAGTGCTTTATACTTATACTACACATGCGATGAAAATAAGACATGTGTAAACGGAATCCATGAAAGAATATAAAAAATACGCCCCGGCTCCCGCCCCAATAGCAAAGAAATAAGATTTGAATTTTTTATCAATATCATAAATTAATCAGTCTGCGGCTTTCATAGAGAAACCCGCAATGTCATACTTGAATGTGTTCTGTATTGAAATTATGTATAGCCCGACCAGGAAAATGAAACCCCTGCATTGGTGTCGCTACTGATCGCCTTTAGGTGGCAACATGTATGTGTCATGACAGAAACAAAATTGACAATGTCATTTAATGAAATAGAAAACCATCCTTCGTTTTCATTCGATATGATAATATCTTTTAAATCACTTTTCTCTCATTACTATATATTATTTTTACCATTTTAATGAATATTTTTATTTCATAATCACAAAATACACAACGTCCACTCCTGTCTCTTTTTGGCAGATGACATTGAGATGACTTGAATACCTAGTTGTCAGTAAAAGAAATTGGTTCTAATATTTTTCCGCAATGTGGCCAAGGCTGCAATTTTCCTGGTCGGGCCATATGTATAGAATTACGAATGTAGTGGTTGGGTGGAATTCAGATTGTGTAGAATACCGAATAAAATAAATTGCGTTCGTGTTGTCGATCACATAATTCGTAGCTGCTTTCAATTATAATTGCCATTTGATGAACAACATGAGGGTTTCACCATAATTCGACTAGCGAATTACCTCGCTGTTCAAATTACTAAAATACGCATCAACATTCCACTCTGTGGTATTAGGAACTATTTAACAAAGATACCTACTATTACCACACTGCTGTTAGTTACAAAATGTTCTAACGTTAGTAAACATTTGTTTACAAAAAAATTACATACGTTATAATTAATGTTAGTAAATGTTTTAGTGCTAGCAAATGTTTGTAAAAATTTTCTACGGCAGTTTGGGAGCACCCGTAGATAGATATTAAAATACCCCGTTTCGATAAGTTTTAGCGAAATATTCTTTAGTTATCAGCTTACGCTTCAGAGCTGATAGAAAAAAAAAATTGGGTGTCTGCTTTCGTCAGCGCGACAGCGCGGGATAGACAGAGTTTTATGTCAAAAGTTCGTTCTTCGTGATTCTTTCCTACCAGGTAATTGTATAACATGCATTTCTATATCACAATAGGCGCCATCGCATATACCGCACAATCGTCTAAAACTAAATATAATCTAAATTAGGTCCCCTGGGCAGAGTTCCCATCACGCAGGTAGCATTCCCGCGTTGAGTAGCTATGGCTATTCGCTGAGCGAGAATGCTGCCCTTGCGAGGGTCACCCGTTGCCTCTTTTAGGCGTCTACTGATCTCCCTGTGAAGACCCTGCGCACCGGCGCCCCATGGGCCTAGTGTCTCGACACCAAAGGCTCGACACAAAACTCGTACTGAGTGCCGAGACAACTATTGGCCTTGAACCGTTCGCGGGCGTCCGCCGCCGCACCGGCCTGCTTGCTGGTGGCTGGGAGGTACGTAGCTGCCAAGGTATTGGAGCACGTGGCGTCCCAAACAAGGGCTCGACCCATCCTCCAAGGTATCAATGACATCCCGTCAGGGCGCTTGCCATCGTCCCGCACAATTTGTGGCTCCAGAACTGCGGGTACTTTGGCACTAACGAGCGCCCTTCGAAGGATGTCATTGATGGTTGCATGGCGGGTTTGGCGACCGGCGCCCGACGAACAAGCGAGTCCATGGTGACCGAACCGATCCACGGGGGCTCCACAAACAGCACAGCTGTAATCCACACACACTTCGACTCCGAGCCGGAGACCTACAGCTATACGGAATGTTAGCGGGTCAATAAACGTCCCTAGTGTAGGAGATGGATATGCATGTAGCCAGTGGCCAGATTCAGATCTCGACACAGCAAAAATTCTGGCCTTATCTTTACCTGAAGTCGAGTCTAATAATGATTGTAAAACGGATTGGGAAGATATGATGTCCCAGGCCCTCTGTATTTTGGGCGTATGGGTTACCCCATTTGAGCTCGGTCCAGCAAGCCAAGTAATAGTATCTATAACCTTCGAGCCCTTTTAACATAGAAACCAAACTAATGGAATCATAATCCGGTCGTGTTAATGGCCAACACTTTCAGAATTTTAACAGAATGTTGAACATTGTACACACCTACAGATAAACGCAGTTAATGCAATATTTAATACGTTTCTCTTGCTTCATTTCGTATGCCGTTTTCAGAACACAAACGGTAATTTTTGCCGGACTTTTGATTAAAAATCCGGTAAAAATGACCTTTTGTTCCGTTGTATATTTTAATAAAAGGAGAGTCGAGAAAAATATTTATATGCGTGTGCTCTGAGGAACACTCTCTCAGAATTCTTTGAAAACATGCTCAGGATTTAGTGAAAATTCCCAAAGCACATTTTTTTCTACAAAAGGAGATAATTTTGTGTTTTTCTAAGCTAACGTTAAGCGAAACAAAATGAAAACAAAAAAGTGGAGGACTGAGGGTCCGAATTTAAACAAGGTGATAATTTTCAATCAACATGATATCGTGATCTGTGATTGCTTTCACAAAATTCACAATTTATTTACTATAATATAGGATTTCAAAGAGTAACCAAAAGTTAATGGTTTTGTTATTATTATCGTAATAAACTTTCCACGTGAGGGTCCATTTTGAACGGAGATATAGAAAATAATACAATGTTTTGCTATAATATCTTGTTTTCACAACTTTTGTTAGGCATTATCTTACATTTTGGCGTAAAGACTTTTTCATTAGTGCCCTTAGTTTATCCGGTACAAGTGGACCCTCAATCCTATATGTGTGGACTGAGGGTCTAACTTTAAATCCCATAACTCGCTTATTTGATTTTCGCTAAATCTGGTTCCAACTTTCACAATTCTTTGGGAATATTCAGTAAATCCTGAGCATGTTTTCAAAGAACTCTGAGAGAGTGGCCCTTAGAGCACACGCATATAAATATTTTAATTGACCGAGCGAGCAAAGCAGCGAAGCGTAACGTCTCGATTCGAGACTGACCAGTTTTGCTTTTGTGCGAATGTTTGTGTGTGCCACGGAATATGTTTGATCCGGGCTAGAGGTCGCATTTCTGAAAAGATACTTTCGAAACTTAGTGCACGTTTCAATGTTTTGTAAAAACCTTTTTGATTGGAACAAAGAGAAGAAGTTTGTTGTAGCGTTATTTAAAACAGATTTCAAGATTCATATTTGAAAGCGACAAAAACAGAATAAAATAAGTATCAAAGAGCGCTCCTACAAAACAAACGTGTTTCTTTTTTGCGGTTTTTATAGTTAGTAGTACGAAAATCTTAGTGGGACAGTCCGACTCGCACTAGACCGATTTTGTTGATTTATTGGCTGCTAATTACCGTACTATCATAGATTCTTAGATTATTAATCTAAACATAGATTTCTAAACAGTATGTGCTAGGTATGCCTTTAGAACAAGACAGATGGGTTAGTAATATGGCAAATATGTATCTGGATACATACACATACGAGTAGGAACTTAGTACTTTATAGGTCATGGCTTACTACTTAGTTCGTATCATACTCGTAACTACTAGTTAGTATCATACTTAGTTCAGTAAATTTTTATATGTAATTAGTATTAATATTTTTTGCCATTAATTCTCAGAAGTATAACAACTGCCAGAGTCGACTCGCTAAGAAGAAGTATTAATAATGAACTTTTTAATTATATAGTATAAGTATAATTATATAGTATAATAGATTTCACCTTAGTATGTTAATACAAATTATTAAGGCAAATATTCCAAACTTTTATCTTGTTGTCATTTTACGTCTGCACTTTAAACCAAAATAATTCAGTGTGATCCGGGAGAATCGTATATTTTGATGTGTAATGAGTTGTGACACATTTTGAAATGCTGAGCAATGAAATGGAACAAATCGAGCATCGGTTTGCGTTATCTTATAATTTCTTGGAAGTATGTACACATTTTTCCCTTTGTTCATTTCGACATCTTTAAGGATATAACTATATTTTATCTCTTCTAGGCTAGAATGAATTTTAGTAATTTATTGCAGTTTTTGCCGTGCGTAAAGGGTAATAAAAATGGGGCATTTAGTACTTTTATCTCTATCAAGCTTTTGGAAGAGAGGTAGGACATTTTGTAAGGAGTAGTCCGTCTGGGGAAGTAGGTACCTCCACCCTACAGAAGACCGCAGCCAAATAACACTGTGATGCAGTGTTGTGTTCCTGCTGGTGATTAGGGTCGCCAGGCTCCAGAGAGGTCGCTGTGCTGATAGCGGACAGGTCGGCAACGCGGTCGTGACATCTCCGGTGCTGCAGGCGTTTATAAGCTACAGTAACCACTTACCATCAGGTGGGCCGTACGCCTGCTTGCCTACTTAGTTGTATAAAAAATACAAAAAACTAATCAAGTGAACAGCAAAATTTTTTGATTATGTGTTTCTATTACCACTACTATATCCCAATAACTAATAGCCCAATTTGTTGAGATATGTATTGTCTCTTTGTTCATGTAGAGACTGACGGTTTATGAAATAGACTACCCTCACTCTTCCCTTGTGATGTAGAATCGACCAATACAAACGTATACTTACCTGTCTTCCTACACGGTGGTTAGGCAAAGCTTGAGCCACAGAATATAATCTCTACCCTGTGCTTTAGCGTGACAATTACGAACTGCGTGTCACTGAGATGAAGATGCTCTGGATGAGCGTAGCGTGGCAGAAAGACTGATTAAGAGATTTCCGCATTTAGGGCAGCTTTACTTTTCTTAACAGTTAACAAAGATAAGTTGGCTAGTTAGGCAGAGCACAAGTGTCTTTCTTGCCAAGCCGCTATTCCAGGGGCTTGGTTGAACAGGCAGAAATTGGACTCTGTGTTTTCTTATTAAATAAAAGTCCCTTTATATGTAAGGTAAAATCCGCAGTATCGCGCCTGGTACCGGAGCGCGGATCAGTGGGATAGTGTTCAAAGTTAGTGTCACCTCAAATTATATATATTTTAAAAATCATTCGCAATTGATTGTTCACAGAAAAGTGTGTCCACCGTAACGGCATTGGCCACGTGCGCCTGCGCCGGTCCGGTCGCCGGATCCTGGAGCGGGCGCGGCGGCGAACTCTCAGGATGACTGTCACTATTGTCGCTGTATTCGCTCTGTGCTGGCTGCCTTATGCCACTATGGCTATGTGGTGAGATACAACTTTTTCTTGGATTGTGTCCACCGTAAGATCATTGAGCACGTGCGCCTGCGCCGGTCCAGTCTACGCATCCTGGAGAGGGCGCGACGGTGGACTCAAGGCGTCGCCTGTTTTCGCTCTGTACTGGCTGCCTTATGACACTATGGCTATGTGGTGGGATTCATAACATCGAATTCTTCAATTCAATGATAGCGTCCTCACTGTTACCTCCCTTCCATTCGGATATATGTTTAGTGATCGGGTAAGAAAAAAAATCTTATTTAACCTCTTACATTCTTCAACGGATTGGTCAAAAAACAAGTTTTCATGCCCATTGTCAAACGGAAGAAAAAATTATTTCTGGGTCACATAGGTCTTACGCACCTGGCCATCTCTCTCGACATTGTAATTACAGATACCCAAATAATATGTATTTTTTATTTTTTCCTGTTTGTCAGGTACATGATCGACCGTGGTTCAGCAGAGCGGGTGTCGCCTCGCATCCAAGACCTGCTTTTTGCTATGGCTGTCTCCAACTCTTGTATGAACCCGTTAGTCTATGGTTCTTACACCATAGACCTAAAGGGAGCCATTAGGAGACTTCTAAGAAACACATGTTGCAGATCTACTTCTGCGTCAGATACTATAGGTGCGTCAGAACAACTTACTCAAAATTTTTCGTATCTTTGCGCAGAATACCAACATATTTTTAATGATAGATTTCATGAAGGAAAAAATATGACATCGTGACTCGAAAGACTCAGAGCTCCGAGAACATAAATAAATCATAAACTATTTTACACCGCTTGGAATGCACCTAGAATAACGCCAAAGTAATGATCATGTTAAGAACTACAACACCAGCCTAATTTTAAGTACCTATTTGCTAGTAGTGTCCTAGACCCCGGTATTAGAATTGATTAATTTGAACAAATCTGAAATTTCTTTTGATGACCCATAGATACACTCAATAAAAAAATTCGTATAAGTGCTTGATATTGTACACATGACAGGTAGTTAAAGTTATTAGACGTTGAATAATGATGTATAATTTCCCAAAGTTCAACGAAAACTTTTTTTTGTTTTTGACTGTTAAAATAGATTTCAGGCGGATGAAGGTATAAATAAACATGATACAATATCATATTAACCCCTAACGAATAAAAGGCGGCATTTAATCGGTGGTATTTCTAAGATATAACATTTTCAAACTGATGCTGCTGCAAGTAGAAGTCTGTCAACTCTTCAACTTATAGTGTAAAGCGTATGTAAGGGTTCATATGAACGGCCTACCTCTATAAGTGTGAACATACATACAAGTGTTATGTTAAATGATATGGGCAATTGTGCTATCCTCTAATTGTCAGTTCTGTATGTATTTCTATTCCGTAACCATCAAGAGGAAGGAGCAATCCATATATTTCATGATTACTTATTCATTGTTTATTTTTTATTTCTTACTTTAGCTTGTTTTAGGAACAGTTAGGTCATTTAAGCATATGGATTATAAAAAATATCGCAATGTATTACGTGAAAACATTAATTCACAGAATTAGTAAGTTAATTTTAGTGAGAAACCAAGCTAATATAATAGGCAATTTATTTTAATTAGCTTTGTAATGCGGCTATTAATTATTTATAACTAGCTTTTTCCCGCAGCTCCGCCTGCGTCAAAAAGTAGCCTATGTTTGACCCCGGGTCTTCAACTATATTCATACTAAATTTTATCGAAATCCGTCCAGCGGTTTGGCCGTGAAAGCGTAACAGACAGAAAGACAGACAGACTTTCGCATTTATAATATTAGTATGAATATGGATATTATATTCGTGTATCCGATTGAATATTCATACGATTATATTCATCAACTAGCAGACCCGGCGAACTTCGTTCCGCCTAACAGTCGATTCTTTAATTTTTAGTTTTTTTATTTAATTTTTCTAAAATAAAAGTTTTTTCTTAAATAAACGTAGCCTAAGTTACTCCTTATTACATCAGCTACCTGCCAGTAAAAGTCCCGTTAAAATCGGTCCAGCCATTTCAGAGATTAACCGGAACAAACAGACAGACAAAATTGTAAAAAATGTTATTTTGGTGTATGTACCCTATATATGTATGTATATTCATATGCATGTAGTACAAAACGGTTATTTCAATATTACAAACAGACACTCCAATTTTATTTATATGTATAGAATAGATGTATAGATGATGAACAGACTCCCTATTCAGCGTCCCAAAATCATATTTATGTTTGAATGATATGGATATGCATCTAGGGAATACATATAGGTACTTTGACTGTGCACACATTCAATATATTTTTGGCAAACAACCATTTTTGGCTAACAGGGAACAAAGGGACATACCATACATACTTCCATACACAAGTCAACGCCCTTTTTTTGGATTCGCCGCTGTTGGATAAAAAGTCAAATCATATTTGTATAGTCATCGCTTTAATAGTTCCAGAGTCAAAATATATATCAGCTTTATTTTATCACTAACTATCCATCGAGGGCTTTACTCCTGTGTAATTTTTGAGAAAAAGTGGTCTGCATGTGCACAATATTTCAGATATTTTTTTTATTTAATTTATACTAGCTAAGATAAACGTCAATAAATTATGAAAAGAATTCCTAATCTTTTAAATTAATTTTTTTACAGGTAATTCAGGTTCGAGTTCAATAAAGAACAGGAATGTTAATTTAGAGACTCCTCTAGTGACGCCGTTAAAGGTAAAAGTATTTTCAGTTCTTAATTTTCATAAGGTCCGTATTCAGAATTTTGTTCGAGAGGTACTTAGGAGATATTTATAAAGTAACTAGCTTTTTTCCCGCAGCTCCGCCTGCGCCAAAAAGTAGCCTTTGACCTCGGGTCTTCAACTATATTCCCACCAAATTTCATCAAAATCCGTTCAGCGATTTGGCCGTGAAAGCGTAACAGACAGACAGACTTTCGCATTTATAATATTATATATAATATAAATATATAATTATAATAATAGAAGTATAGAAGTATGGATATGGAAGACTCATTAAGTGCATTTAGATTCCATTATGGAAATTAATTAATATTTATAAAAACATAGGTATCAATTTCGAAGCAATTTCCTCCCAGTCAACCTAAATATGTCAATTGATTTTGACGGATTGTTTAGCAAGAAGTTATTACTTAGGTACTTCATGCAAAGATGTTGATGGAACGGGTCGATGGTTGCCTATGCAATACGTCAGACATGACTGTGAGAATTATGTATTCTAGACTTTTAGAATAAGAAGAATGAAGTTGAAATGTATCAACAAAGTACTTTATGATGATTTGATGAAACCGTACAATTTCAACAAAGTTGCAAGCAAAATGTTGAAAGCAAACCGCTTTCTATCTGGCCAATGAGGTGATGTTGAAAAGCTTGACTCAACCGTGTACTTTTTGAGACTAAAATTATTATGACAGCATGTTGCGATCTTGATAATTTTCTCTCGACATAGGTACCTACATAGTAAACAAACTTAAAACATTCACTGATAACCAACACAACTTTCCAGGTATCTGTTGTTCAGGCGAATGTGAACAAACAGTCATCTATTTCACTAAACTAAATTCTCTCTAGCACAACTTCTTACAATCCTTCATCTCAACAGAATGGCCGTATCAGAACCCGGCTCGGTGTCAGGTTCGCCGAGACGTCCCTGACAGCAGTGCCGGACCGGCCGGAACCGAGACCACGCGCGCCCGCCTGACATCCTCCGCCTCGGCTCATGTGTGCCCGCCACGAACGCTGCAGAGTTTTACAAGAGTACTACCAAGACCGCAACGGTACCGGACCAACGCTCATGTAGTACCCGTGGTGTCGGTGCCATTTGGACTATAATGTGTACAAAACGGACTATAATGTAGCTCTAATAGGCTATAATAATGCCTCGGAGTTAGGATTGTCTGTAAATATGCTACCAGCAGCCGCTAGGATCGTAATTTAAACTATTTTAGTACGTTCCATTCTATAATCGTTTAAAAAAAAACATATGCCTGTATCAACCAAAATTCACATCGTTATGACCTTTTACTTTCCTTTTACCGATCATAATAGCTATATAGTAACGGTCTATAAATTGGTACTTACAGCCATTTTTATGCTGAAATGCTTCTTGGAACTACTAAATTGTTAGTTTTTACGTTAACGTCTGTGACTAGCTTCTGGCAGAGAAAACTGTACATCGCTTGCGTCATAAGCACTTACTTTTGGTGTTAAGTGCGTAGCACAAATGTTAAGTACGAAAATATAACTTTATAAGGCGTAAATAAGGCAATGCATTGAAATATTTTCGGGCTTAAAATAATGTATAGAATCGAAGTTTTCGATAGAAACGCTACTGGATTATGCAAAACATGTTTCGATAGGAAGCTTTTGAATATAATGGAGTCGATGTTTACTGTCCAACAACCATCCAAATCGTATCGACCTTGTTGTATTGCAATAAAGACCATTACTGAGACGAGCTTTACTTACCAGAAATAGAACTACGAGACTTTATAGCTAGATGCTAGCATACATAGTGATTCTTGCGACGCCATCGCCATTTTGAACTAATAAAATACCTACAGTACCTAAATAAATTTTCTGTTAATGATGTTCATAAAGAAAATGTTAATTTTAAATCTTACATTATTTCAACATAAAAAGCCTCCTATCATGGTACATTAAACATTCGGGAATAAACATATTTAGGAAATTTGGCGAAAGTTAATAACCAACTTCCTTCCATACTCTTGATTAATTAACACTTAACATTTACAAATAAAAACGCTACAATTTTAGGCATAAGCAGCGTCTGTTCAAAAGCAAAAATTTTAATGAATCACATAATCATAGGCCCAAAAGATTCGGCTCCATTCCTTTTATTTTAATACGGCATAACGATCACGCACTATATCTCGCTACATTACATAAACCCGCAACCCGCACATCACATGATTCGTCTCCTGGCTCATTGCGTGACCTACATATTAATTTATGCCGCTGAATCTCCCTTCAATAATGAAAATTCTTTTATCCACGTACGAGCAAAACGGGCTCCACTGTCCGCGGGGAACAAATCCTATGTTTTTAGGATTTCAAACCGTTTGACTATCTCTCGTTTTATGAAAATTGTTGTTTTTTTCATTATTTCATTATGTCCACTTGGAATCTTGAAAAACATGTAATGGATCGAATATCTTATTATTTTGATCTTTACTGAGAAAAGGTATCTTGACAGGTAACAGACAGATGGACAATTAAGTGGTGCTTTTTTATTTTTTGTAGGTATACGATATGCGAATAAATCTGGTTACAGTGATGCTTATTCATATATATGTAGAGCCGTTCCCCACGGTTCCACATACCCGTGGACTATAGTCATGTTCTGTTGGCCATAAGGATATAACCTTTGGACTGTTTTTTATTTTTTTTATTTATTATTTTAACACACATTCTCATAGTACATAACTGCTAACAGTATACAAAAACCAAGCATTAGGTTTGAACGTACACTGGCATGACATTCATCGTCGAGCATAAAAAAAGAATAAAATGTAGGTAGGTACATAATTTACTACGGCTCTGCATCTGCAGTGCCGCGCGCACGCATCCAATTGTTCATGACCCCCGGTAGATATCACACGGGGTGATTCTATGTTATGGTAATTTTATTAATAAAATAGGTTTTTAATTTTTTCTTAAGATTCTTGTTATTAAGTTCTTGTTTTAGTATTCGTATCATTCGTTGTTAATAGGTCCCATTTCTTCATGGCTACTCCTATACTACAAAATCTTAAATTGGGTTCTTTGCTTGCTTGCAAGCTGATTGTACATTAAGTTAAGATCTGAATGTACATATAGATGATAGCATACAAATAAAGCAACTTTTTTCAACGTTTAAAATAACGCTGTAAGTGAGACAACTCCATAAGTACGTGTGTGAATTACATTCACAGTGATATGCGAGTAAATATGAGCGGCACGGACATCAATTGGGACGGTTGAATCCGCTGTTTACTCAATGTTTTTACAGTATTGGAAAAAAGCCAAGGGGACTTGATTTAACACGCAGTAAAATATTCATGATTCGTTGTTTCAACTAGGTAGGTACATCGAATACTTGTTCGATAGGATAGAGGATTTTTTTTAATTTTCATTGATTGGATTAACTCGCCGAAATATCTAAGCAAAAAATAAACTGATTTCAGCTCATGGATTTTCCCGAAATTGTCGTTATTTTTGACTCTGATGTTAAACGTTTAAATTATTTGCTTAGAGCCAAATAATATGTGTGTGTATATTTAAAAAAATGCGGTTTGATAATACATGCAGTAAAAAGCTAAAAGTTGTTGACTGTATGCAATTTATATTTATCAATTTTCAAGATAACATTATTGTATATTGTGTAAATAAATTGTATGTATGTTTTATAAGGATATTGGACTGTTGGAATATTTTATGCTATGATTGATCAGGCATGGAATATACAAAAAAGAAAAACAAATTAAATGTACCCGCCTTTTTACGAAATTAAGCTCACAGATTGCAGGGAAGGTTAAAAAAATATCTTGTTGTTTTTCTTTTATGTTTAATGAAGTAAATAATTTCAATACTCCGTTTTTTAAGGTGCTAAATTATATAACAGATTTATATGACAGTTTTCTATAAAATAATATGTAAAAAAGCTAAAATCATAATAAACAATGTATTAAATGATGCGTGAATATTTGTTACTTTACGTAAATATATGTGAACTTTAGTATATACCTACTTCATTGCTCAATTAATTTATATGTGTAACAATAATTTTAACAATAAATTATTAAACTTAGTTTTGCGTTTTTATTTCTGGACTTTTTTATAAAGTTAACCTTATAAAGCATCTAGGATTCACTTTAACGGTCTGTTAATTGATTTTCATTCGTGCGCAGAGGATTCAACCGATCGCTGAAAATTGGACGCTTTGCAAATTTTTCAGACCGGAAAAAAAACGTTTCAAAAAATTAATTAATACATAAAAGAAAATCATTCGACGCACTTTTCGCGACGCAGGTTTCAAAAAAATTATCTTCAACCAGAGCACCTCAAGACCGCATTTTCATCTGCAAGATAACTTCTACATGAAATATCTGACAGTTTGTTTGACAGCAACTTGCAAATAAAAACAAGTTGTTTTGCTTTCGCAAGTTGCTATCACACTATCCGATATTTGTTGCACCTGTTTCTGATACCTGTGAAATCTACCAGCGCCAATTAACGACACTCAAATTTATTACTTTTTTGCACAACACAATAATCTGAAGCCCCATTTGACACCCGTCAGTAGCAGCACCGGCTATTAATCATTGCCTTTGCCGAAATGAGCATTCAATTACTCGAATCCTGAATCGATGGCGGCCCAAGGGGGAAATTTACATCTTAATTCCACTCTAGATAAATTTATGTTCACATTGGGTGAGCCATAAACCCGTGTTTTCAGGCCATCATCCTTACTTTCTGGAAGCAACGAAAAGCAATATTTACTATACAAAACTTTGAAACGCCAGTACAATAAGTAAGAATTCTCCTACACATAGCTACTAACGTTTTATCGAAGTTAACATGGGTACGAAATCAAATTTTTTCGGATAGTTAAGACGCTATAATCCATTTACAAATACTTTCTTACAAAACGCTTATTACGGCATCTCCTCTTTGTAATTGCTCCATGCTATAATCTAACAAAAAAAGCCCAATTGAATGCATTGAAATAATTTTTGTGGCGAAATAACCCTTTAATGTTATAGGAAAATATCCTAACGCATAATTTAGGAAAACAACGCTTTTGCGTTCTTGAGTCTTCTGACTGGCAAATGGCAATATGTGTAAACAGTCCTTGATAGCGAAAATCTATTGTGATTGAGAGCAACCTAGTACTTGTGCCAAGTTGAAGTAGGTGTTTTTTTTGTGTTTGCGCGGTGGTGGGGGACGACCTCTCTCTGTCGGCCGTGGTAAGAGCCATGATCGAGAGCGAGATGTCGTGGATGGCGGTGCAGGCCTTTGCGGAGTGCGTCTTGCCCCGCAAAGAGGAGGCGGAAAGGGAAAGGGAGATAACCCCCGACCTTCCCATCCGCCGCAGACGCACAGGGCGCAAAAGGCGGGCTTACGGCCACCACCAATAAGGTCGGCCGGGTAACAGAACAAACGGGATTCCGTTACCCGACCAAGGGCCTCGGTTTGAAAGGCGCGCCCGTGTCAAGCGCGCCTTTATCCAAGTGGGTAGTGAAGTGCAGGCGCTCCGTGGAGAGCGTCCGTGAGCCGAGGCCGCCGTGGTAGCGGCCGCCGCGCCGGGACTGTGGATCGTTAAGAAGCACATAGTTCCGGCAATACGCGGTAGGCGTTTGACACCGTGTGGTTTTTAGTGGGGTCCAAGTCCCACATAACCACCCAGTTTCCCGTTCATTGGCTGGGTGGTAGGCGAAGGCCTTTACCACACAAAAAAAAAGGTGTTTTTGTGTTTATGATCCATTTAATAAAGTATTTCCCTAACAACAAAGGCCAAATTCCATTCAATTGTTTTTCCTGTACCGTTTACAAACAATTTTCCAAGCATCACTGGAACTACAAGCCACAAATATCTGCGAAAAATTGACATTAAGTCCCTGGATTTTACGAAACGGCAACAAAATTACTCGCGTACCTAAAATTGATTAAGATGGATCGTTCCATTTTTTATTTTTTTATTTACTTCATTATAATAATGTAACGGGCAGACTTAAAGCCGAAGATTTTCTACAAGTCAACCAACAGGTGGCGCAGAGATAATAATAACTTGAAGGTAAGTGCGATCTTGATATTTTTATTTTATATAAGCTTTTTCCCGCAGCCAGCTCCGCCTGCGTCAAAAAGTAGCCTATGTTTGACCCCGGGTCTTCAAGTATATTCATACCAAATTTCATCAAAATCCGTTCAGCGGTTTGGCCGTGAAAGCGTAACAGACAGACAGACAGACAGACAGACAGACAGAAAGACAGACAGACTTTCGCATTTATAATATTAGTATGGATTGGAGAGAGTAATATTGACTCAACATTGTCTGAACGTGATTCCATTTGCATCTCCGATTTTGTTTCAGAACCTATATACTCACTCTATGGAGCAGGCTTTAATCATGCTTTCTACTTATGACGGTACCAGTTATTTCAAGGACTGGATCGACTGCGGTCCGACCTCCGTAACCATTTAAGGTAATCAGGAAATCAGATCAATAGGCACATGCCCCCGAGTGCTTAATAATCAGATATGTATAATGTCAGATATTTTAGACAGCTTAAAGACATTACATTTAGCGACTGCTTAACTTAAAAGGAGCATTCCGAAGCACAAGGTTCAAAGTTTAAAAAAATTGAGGCGACTATTCACAGTCATCCGCGCTTGCTGTTGCTTGACACGCGCGAATGTTATGGACTCATATGCCCCGCTAGACTGCTCCACCAACACAATCCCATACAATCATTCTGGTCGCACTGTAGAAACTGTTACCTATTAATATTATATATATAAATTACTACGTTATATGGGATATTTTGACTGTCCAAGGATATTGTAAACATAGAGCAAACCTACCTAACCATCATGCAGCAAACAATTTTGGGCTCAATATTTAAATTAATAAAAATAATGTTTTGTAGTCTTTAATTAGCATTTCCTTTTTTATTTTTCATTATGTTATATTTAAGTTATTGTAATGTTAAGTTTATATTTTGTTTCTTTGTGAAAAAATAAAGATCAAACTAAACTCCATTATTCGCTGCTATATGTCTATGGTTATCAATGTATGGTTGTAATGAACAACAAACCGGAAAAGTTTTTAATTTATTTATTTGCCAATATCCTAGATAAAGAAGGCTTATACTTTTGGATACCAGCTTGCCCTATTACCTACGTACGTACGTACATATTTTTGTAATAACCTCCGCCCGGTGGCAGTAATCGTTATCGCGGTCAAAGTAGCCATATATTTTCTGGGGAAAGTTTTAATTAAAGTTAATTTATCTCTGTACCAAATTTCATCGAAGTTAATTCACTAGAATATGTTAGAAAAGTTTAGAGTACAATTAAAGATTAGAAGTCTTCAAGTTGTGATGAAAATTTGCCGTACCTAAAATACTGTTTCGACTCATCGCAATCACTTTACTTTTATCAATAAGATATTACATTAGTTAATAAGAATGCTCCTTATGCTGTCATAAAGCTCCTTTCATAACTCTAGCTCAGACCGACCCATATCAAATCTCTGAAAAATTGATAACAATTTGTTACCGTTGTGTGGCGCACAAGGATACTCGTATATTACTTGCCGTCTTTTATCAATCTAACGATGCTTTGATACGCATTTTATAATAGTAAGATATTGCAATAAAAGTTTACCAACCTGTCCATTTAATAAAATTTTAATTGGTGGATTCCCATGATAACAATTGTTATAAGTATATGTGTACTTTGTGAAACAATAATGTATTAATAAATAAATAATAAGCAATTTATTTTAAAAAGTTCAACTTGAATCTATACTTTGTTTAGTTGTTTCTAGTTTTGGTTAAATATTCACCTTCAATCACCTGATTGTTAATAAAGATGATTTCGTGCTTCGGAAGGCACGTTAAGCCGTTGGTCACGGCTGCTGAATTAATGAATCTAGGGCCAAGACTCATTTTGGGCTGACGCGCTTTTCTAATTAGTTTGTAAATAAATACTCTCAGATGTAAACCCACACTTCAGTCAAGATCGCATTAAATTTAACTTGATACCTGTTGAGATTGTTTACCACCGACTATCTTCGTAACCTCAACTACCCCCAAAGTTATCTGGAACTTTACACTATGGGTATTAGTAATATTAGGTCATTCTGGAATACCATCTGTGGTCTAGTAACAAAATTTATATTCGGAGAGAATAAACATTTGTATTCAAATTGAGTTTCAAAACTAATTTGAGGTTGACAAACAACGGAAATAATACAGAGGATAATCCATACTTAATATTATAAATGCGAAAGTCTGTCTGTCTGTCTGTCTTTCTGTCTGTCTGTCTGTCTGTTACGCTTTCAAGGCCAAACCGCTAAACGGATTTTTAATGAAATTTGGTATGAATATAGTTTTTGACGCAGGCGGAGCTGCTGGAAACAGCTAGAAGGTATATACAAGAAATTTTATTGCGCAAAACTACTGACATTTTTTAACCTTCTAGTAGCTTCTACAAATATTTTAAAACCAAAATTAACCAAATCGGTCCAGCCGTTCTAGCGTGTAAGCGAGACTAAACATTTAGAATTCATTTTTATATTAAGGATAGATATAGAAGATGATGATCCACTACAGTCTTTGATCTCCGAAAAGGAAGTCTTTACACGGTCTTATTGAAGAACCAATATTAGCTTCACGGCAACATTCTGGTTCCATACAATATGGCGTACCAATATGAAATAAAATTCCTTTCCCTAAGTGGTACTTGCACTACACTATTGTGTGTGATTTATTCTATTCTCGGTATTTCTCGGCTTTGGGTATGGACACTTTCGCTGACAGTATCGCCAATATTGTTATCGCGTTGACAGCCAGCAAAAAGTTAAGTAGAAATCTGTACCTACTCAGACGTCAATCCTATCCTTCATGCACTTAACTTTTTTTCTAGAAAATGAATGTGAATATTTCGATATAAAGTTAATCAGCACTATGCTCGCAGCTATACAATTTTTTTTATTACAATGTCATTCGATCTTTATTTGCTAGCTGTTTCCTGCAGCTCCGCCTGCGTCAAAAAGCCTATGTTCGAAACATCCGTTAGCGGTTGGGCTGTGAAAGCGTGTCAGACAGACAGACAGACAGACAGACCAACAAACTTTTGCACTTATACGGTTTTTATTAGTAAGTATGGAAGTATGTACTTATATGGAAGTATGGATTAGTGTGGACTGGCTGACCCAACAGACGATTTCATATTTTTTGTATGAAAAGTTCATATGCTCCTGACAATAATAAATACAACAAAAAAAGGATTAGCGAAATTGTCCCATCCGTTAACACGTGATGGGATAACCAAAGGAAATAGAGATTCATTTTTATATATTAGATTAATTAATTAAATCCGATCAGAGACCAATCTCATATCCGGCCCAAAAAGTTATTTTATTTTATTTTATTTCGTTTTATTCGGAAAACCATACAGTTAATAATAACTACATAAATATCAGCCTTAAATATCTAATAACACAAGTTCCCATAAAACCACAGCAGCGTCGCTGGATGGCCAGAGAAATACTTTGGATCAGATATAAGACGCTCGGTCTTCATGGAAAAATCATTTTTACTCCAGGCCACAAAGTTATGGAATGCTCTCCCTGAGACAATCAGGAGAGCCCCCAGCCGATCTGCCTTCAAGCGCGCAGTTCATAGACTGTTTCTGCAGCAAGTCGCGGAGTCATAGTCATCCAATCTATATCCTATGTATTGTATGTATATATTTTATATACTTATTTTATGTATTTATGTATAATATGTAATCTTATGTATTATTACTTTTCTTTTGTATATATTTTATCTTTCTTGTGTGTTCGTGATTTCGTCTTTATCGCCAACTTTTCTTTCTCTGTTTGGTCCCATGGTTGACTGGTAGAGTATGCCACTTGGCATTAAGTCCACCATTTGTACAAATTTTTGTATTGTGCAATAAAGTTTAAATAAATAAATAAAACGATGAGTAATTACGAAATCTTCAAAGGTAAAAAGTTTTCAATAAATTGTTAAAAGTTAATTTTATCGTCAATATTATATATTATACTAGCAGCCCGTCCCGCCTTCGTCCGGGTTATACAAATGATGTAGTAGTAGGTTGAAGCTAGCCTCTTCATTTAGCATTTTTTTTAAGCTGGCTACATAGATATACCTACGGCCGAGTCAAGTAGTTAACCAATTAATAACGTATTCATCTCATGATGTGGTGGTGAATCCCGCCACCGAAAGTATTTTTTTCCAAGGAAGATCGAAACATAAAATAATCTATCTTTATAGCTCTATGGGCATATGCCTCTGCCACTTCGGTAGGCATATCAAAATTTAAAAAAAGTAAATATCAGTGTCAAAGTCAAAATGTCGAAACGGTTAAATGTTTGATAGGTACGTCTACGGATGAGCAGTCAAAATCGATTTTTCAAGTGCAAATGTGATTATTTTTTTAAATTCCAAGTTGTTCACAACTTCGTCTCTTCAGCAGTACCTGGGACGACCAACTAGTAGCTTTCTACTTGGTCATCCCGTGTACACTCTCTTAACATCTGTCTACCCAGCTGACAGTATCAGAACGCCCCAACAATAAATAAATACAAAAATTATTCGACTAGCCGATTTTGCGTGAGCCACACTTTAAAAAAAGCACTCCTGAGTGATTCCATTTCTATTTTTTTGCCCTGTTTTACGACTGGCCGCCTGCCTAACATCAATCTTCATTGGGAACGCAGAATGTACATTTAGATTGAACCGATTTTTCCTCATCGACGACACCTAAGCAACACGGGAAGGAAGCGTGTACTTCGTACCGTTTCGCCACGCGAAGGGATTGTAACACAAAACAAAATCCGTAATATCTTTGGAATGGAATGTCCGATTTCATTCATTTAAAGAGTAATTTACAGGTATTAAACCATCCTTGAATATTGAACGGTTTATTTGGATAAGGATCAATACCGTGAAACGAATAATGGAGCCTAGTTTGTACCGGCGTTACTGTTGCAAATTTTAACTGAAAAAGTAGTTGTTGTGACGGAACTGCAATAGTTAGACATATGGTATCCTGGACTTTTTTGTAGACCTTTGTAAGATCTATAATACTGTAGTACATTATTTTGATCCATTTCACAGGGTTAAGCCAGCGTTTGCAATGTAAGCGCCAAAAATGTGTTAAATTACGACCTCACGTCAGAAACCTCTAAAATGATCAGTGTTTCTCTACTATATTATATCTCTTGAAACACCCTATCGTAATCCGATGCGTAGTTTTAAAGATTTAAGCATACATAGAGACAGACAGACAGGGAAGCCACTTTGTTTTATACTATGTAATGATAATGATAAATAATTACGAAATCTTCATTTCATTGCTAAATAAATACTTATTAAATTAATCCCTTACTTGTAAACAAAATGTGCCAACATGCTTACCTATTGATAATTTGATATAAAAGGGTACCTCATGCCCGACTGGTTGATTAAAAGAATTTATTTTTAACATAAATATTTGAAATATACTTAGGGCTTGCTAGTGTTGAATTTTAGAGTCCAAGAGATAGTCTGTAATACATTTCTGTCAGTCGACAGTTAGTTAATTATCAAGACCAAATTTGAACTATTTAGTTTATTTTTTGTAACTTCTGATTTATAAAAAACAATTTTTTTTCTTCATTTTTACGACTACGACAAATTATTAAATATCTATAACTAAAAATAAAAAGAATTGGCTAGTAAACTTTTTCATGAAAATGTCTAATTCGTAAACCATTTCGAGGAATAGGCTTAGGGAACAGATTACATTAATCAGATCTTTAGATAAGCAAGTATTTTTTAAGAAAATCGCAGAAAACCCAATGACTTTCATTTTTTAGCAAGGTTGACGTATGACGTAGCCGGATAACTTCCGGCTATTCACATTTAATTTTTTAAGTTGGCAGCACAGCGTAGTGAATAAATATTTTTTGTTTGGTAGCGCTAATTAAGCGCTTCACGTTGTCACCCATGTCAAATGTCATGTCTGTTTAAGTAAACATAACCCATAAATAACCTAATTACATCTTCATTACATTCATTCATACATTATAATGAAGAATCGGTGTCTAATTATTGAAAAATCAGATGTCAACGGATGAAGATACGGCAGTAAAGTCCAATAAACAGGCCAATATGCAATAAATACGAGAAATGGGGTAGGTACCTAAATATTTGGCGATTGTAAACAAACAAGAAACAAACTCGCGGCTCAGGTCCATCCTGACTTTGACATTTGACACTGACATATATATTTTTTAATACCTTAGTAATTTTTGCTTTCTTGCAGTTCGAAATGGCCATTATAGCTGCGTGACGTCATCACTATAAAATCTTTAAAATTAAATAACAAAATAAATATAATTTTAAGAATTTTTTCGTTTAATGTATCTCCAAAATAGTCTATTCTATCAATAAAATATATAAAATACACAATTTATTTTTTAGTTGACTAGCCAATTCAAACACCATCGAGCTAACATTTTCCCGCTAGTGAGTCGATCAAAAGTCAGACCCGTATCAATATGCGGTAACAGCTATAATCTTGGAAATTTCCCCCACAATACCTTTCTATTTAATTCCACTACCTCTCCCAAGCTTATAAAGTCAACACAATAATGCAAGCGCTTCTTTTTATTGAAATTCATCTAAATGTAGAACCTCATGCCACACATGCCACTTGGCATTAAGTCCACCATTTGTACAAATTTTTGTATTGTGCAATAAAGCTTAAATGAATAAATAAATACTTAATCTACTTGATAAATCAAAATAGCTATTGACATAGCCATATTGTTTGTAAATGAAACTAAATAATGAGTAATTTAAAACTGTGTTAAAAATACTATACATTTAATTCCTGCTCAAGCAGACCTTTTAAAATATATCCTCTTTTACCCCCTGACGGTTTTAATACGGTGTTATAGCAATTTACTTATTCCGCGGGCCTATAAAAAGTAGGTATAGCGTTAAAAAATAACTTTGATCTCATTCACTACAATTTAATGAAATAAAAATAAACATCAATAGGTAATGACACTAGATAAAAAAATTGTTATTTTTTTGAAACCTATCTAATTAATAAGTTTCGAGGACCATAGTTAAAATAGAATTAAAAATATATACATATACATATAGCATATAACATTC
This sequence comes from Euzophera pinguis, assembly GCA_947363495.1. Lineage (NCBI taxonomy): Eukaryota > Metazoa > Arthropoda > Insecta > Lepidoptera > Pyralidae > Euzophera > Euzophera pinguis. The sequence goes on from OX376168.1 coordinate 5,182,195, forward strand.
CAAATCAATTAAATTGGGAAAATTTGCTGAGTTTTATCAAATATGGAATGTATAGAATAGAATAGAATATATCTTTAATAAAAAGGTATCACGTACCTAAGTACAGCAAAGGCCCCAAACACAAGCCACATGCCCACAATGTACGTGACAGACGTCTCAATAGGTGGTGGCTCAGTGATACGCATTTTAGTTTACACACAGACAAACAGTTAGTCAGTTAGTAGACAAACAGTTATTCAGATCCCCATAAAAAATACCTAAAAACTAACTCAATCAAGTCTCATACCGTCTTACTACAAAAAAGTAAGACCACTGTTTAAGATTGTGTTTAAAAAAAAACTCAAAAACTAAAGTCCAAACTCAGAATGGGACACGTTTTAACAAATTATTGCGAAAATATAATCACATTCGAATTAAAAATGTAGATAATTAATACATTTAACTAGAATTTTACACCCCGCTTGTAATAAATCAATAATTGCTATCTCCCATACATACGACTGCTTCAAAACAATGTAATGATAAACAAATATTGAATCCCAATATCGAGCTGATTAAAGACAATCGTTCATTCACATTACATTCAATTTTGAATATCAAACAATTCTTATCTACATTCACCATAATTAATCCATTATTCAGGGAAGCACCAAAGTCAACATAGGTATCTACTCGTACCTAACTAACACTAGCTGTTTTCCAATGCTCTCACGATCTTTAAAATACAATACGATACAATATAGGTATATCTTCATTGCCCACATCTGAGAAATCACAAAATACCTGTACGTCTACCATGAGATTTAATTGACGCAGACACGCGAATGCGTTAACAATTTAGTATGGCAAACCTGTACAGCGCCTCTGGAGGATGAAATAAAATCTCGTTGTAGAGGTACTGGAACTAGAACCCTAGAACTAGGTAAATGATTTTCGTTCGATATCGAATGATTTTCAATCATCACAATCGGTGAGTCGAACAATTTTTCAATAAATACCGGTTGAGCGGAACCGAAACCACTTTAAAATGTCTTGATAACTTGGCACAGGCAAAACCTTCAGTTTCCCCAAATAGGTCACCAAAGCGTAGCCAGTTTACCGATGCGAGCAGGTCTACATCAGGTCCTGTTAAGGCCCGATAGAACCGTCCGTACAGCTGCTTGCTCCTCCATACATTCCTCCGATCTTCAGTGCTTAGCACCCATAGTTTATGCCAATTTACGTTTGCCAAGGAGATAGGTATCAGGCCCAGGTCAGCTGCAACCATTTCACGATGCATCCCACATCCACTGCTACGGAAATCATTCCGGAGACTGCACAATTCACGATTGTGGAAGTTCTTAGCGTTTAAAAAGCCACGACCCCCCAACTTTCGTGGAATGTACATCTCAGTACAGTTCACAGTATAGTACAGTCTCATTACAGATGAACGTGGGTGAAGCATGCGATGTAATGTTAGCTGCTGACGGACTCTTTACATCCAAGGCGTCGAGTTCAGTCTGGGTCCATACTGAAGGAGTTCATCAGTAGAGGCATCGATGATATTTTTCTTTTAACATTTGTAAGTTAATAACTGTTTTATACATTTTTTGATATATTTATGTGATTTTGAATAGAAATTACCTTAAATAAAACTGTTTAAATAGGAAAACAAACAAAATAAAATAATTACATATAGAATTAATATTATATTATTATCTCCGCTTGGGATGCACGGTTTGCCCCGGTCCTTTGAGTAGCTTGCGCAAGGACATTGATCCAAGCCTAGGGGCCCTTTGGAGAAGTTGATGTCATGTGGTTTTGGAGAACGGCGGGAGCGATGGTGTTGTGCTCGACCACCGCAAAGGGAATTACTTACCGCCAGGCGAGGTGTTATGCCTTAGGGAACCGCGGCTCCGCCGGTGTTGTGCCGGTGGTTGTATATATACTCCAATTCCTTATTAACTCCAATTGCGCGATTTAGTCTTTCCATGCTGATTGGACGTCTCGTTTTGGAAATTTTTATTTTTCTCTATAGCGCCATCTGTTGCATCGTGTTGTAACTATTTTTTGCTGTGACATTGTGTCGCCACATGGTGCTCCTGCCAAAACCCGTTCTCGGCCATATCAATATTTGACATTTCCATGAACAGGTCTCGGCAGGAGGAGGAACTATTTCTAATGAGTGAAAAGAATAAATTAGCTATGGTGATGAAGTTTGGGTAGTTTAAATCTGAGTTATTAGGTTTATAGGAATTCTGACACCTGTCATAATAATGATTACTGACCATCAGTGGCAGGCGATGACTCGCCACTCAGTGAATGGGCCCCCCAAATAGTCGCCGCATTTGGCAACAGAAGGGCAACATGGGGTTGAGCGGCTATTTTATTATTTTTCAACACATTTGCTTATATATTGCCTTTTATTTCATTGTAATTAGGCCATTTATGGAGGTTATAAACAACACGTTGGTTATATCATAATCGCACTTGTCAAGTAATGGTCTCCATGGTTAAGGTTTTTTTTTAAATGTACTTCAAGAGGATTTTAAGTCTCAAACAAATTCATTGTTTTTGCAAACTATTTTAGCTTCCAAATAATAAATCAACACAAAATTTCATATTTATATTTATTTTACTTAACATTAGCCGTATTGGATTACACATATTAATTTGTGTAGAAAAATTAAGAAGGGCTATAAAGGACTTATATCCATGGCCGTAAAACCTATTGCTAAAAAAAATTACTATCAGGATCTGCTTCACACCCGTTTCACTCCCATACTACGATTTTAAGTAGTTCAAGCGTTAGCATTTGTTGTGTATACATGAAAAATCTTGTTTATAGTGTGCCGTCTGATACTAGAAATGTATCGCCTCTGTAGTCTGTAGCCTGTTACATTTGTATTTAATTTAATAAAATGTAATGTAGATAAAATGTAGATAAAATGATCATTCTCTTATATATGTTGTTTACGAGTTAATTATAACTGGTTTTGCAATACGCGTCCGATGCAGCCAAGTAGGTAGTTGGATTCACCGGGCGACGACAAGAAAAAAAAAGAAAAAAACATTTAATAACAAATGTCGATTTAATTAACGAAAGAATACGAGGGGCATGCCAACAGTAATTCGATAAACTTTAATCTATAATTTAATACTGGCATGTTATACATCATCTTAAACCTTGGTTATTTATATAGTGATAAATTTAAATACAAAACACAGATTAATAAAAAAAAATCTGCAAAAAGAACCCTTATGTTATAAGAATTTGGCGGAAATTTGTTTGGTACAATGGGAGTCGGTTGACGTGATTTTTGCGCTGTGATTTTATATGATCATAAAAAGATTTAAAACCACAAGAATGTTTTGAACTTTTGGTGAATTCTTTTGGTGACTCTATTTGTTCACGAGCAACATTTTTAATTGGTTCGCTGAATTCAAAAGAGGGTGGGGAACCTTTGAAGATGAAGCGAGGACCGGTTGGCCGCCAACTGCAGTCACTCGAGAAAATGTTCAAGCAATTGAAAATTTGGCCAGGAGAAATTGAATCGATGAATTTCGTGTGTAGAGCCTGAGTGAGAACTGGGTATTGGATCAGTAGTAATGTAAAACATTATTCTTGATCACCTTTTTCTCCGTAAGCATTGTTCGTAAACAGAAAGTCCTCCGAGTAGATTAGAGCCGGATTATGTTAGAGAAATTCGACGAAAGCAAGAAAAAACCGTATACGAAAATTTTATTGATGACAAAACATAACATTACAGCTTTCCTCGCAAATGTGTTGAAAATCGTCGTATGACAACTTGTGAGCGAAATTGGTCATAATATACTCGGCTTCGATAGGCATTTCCTACCTATTTTGACCAACTTCGCATCTTTGTATTATAATCTACTACGAGTATTAACTAGATTTTTTATCTCTGGTTCCCTGGTTCATTTTTACCAGATTAGTGAAGCCAAAAACAAGTACAGGTACTTCGCATTTGCCTAGTTTAGTGTAGGTATATCTAACTTGTAAGAGCTAGATATACCTACACTAAACAAATGTCGCTGTATCAAACAGCTTTAACAGTGTAGGTTATGAAATCATATTACGAATAATATTTGAGTAATTGCTTTAATCCTGCAACACGTGTTTGTGGCACAAATTTAGTTATAAATTATTAATCACTCGTAATTAGTTCGCTCAAGTTATTCTTTTCAAATACTTAATCAGTCTAGAAGTTTGCTTTTAATGTACAGTTTGATAACCTATCCATAACTTGCTATAATCGCGATTTTCCGCTTTTCAAGTACAAAAATCCAATATTTTCCAATTTGCACCTATATATTGTTGCACCTACGCGAATAAATGAAACGCACAAAATTGATCAAATATTCCATTACTAGAGCAAACCTCACTGGCCTATTTGCATATTATGTGCGTGTGCTCTGAGGGCCACTCTCTCAGAATTCTTTGAAAACATGCATGAATTCTGAGAGAGTTGCCCTCAGAGCACACGCACATTTGCATATTCTATATATAAAAAGTATTGTAGAATTTTTTTTTTCTTCTTAATGGTTTTATCCCACTTAATACAATGTGTGCAAACTTCAGCACTAACTAGCGAAGCCTCTCAGTCTAGAGTGAATGTTTGGAAGAAGAGAAACACTTCGGCCTCATCCCTGCCGCTATCGGAGTGCCTCATGGACATGACCTGCTGAAATGAAATGAAATGAAATGAAATGAAATGAAATGAAATGAAATGAAATGAAATGAAATGAAATGAAATGAAATGAAATGAAATGAAATGAAATGAAATGAAATGAAATGAAATTGTTTATTTTCAATGTAGGATATAAATATCACTTATTGACGTCAATTTACTTATATTAAGTTTACCACCACTTCCAAAGCGCAAGTGGAGAAGAAGCGGCGCTATGGAAGTCTATAAATAGACTCCAGAATCTCGTAGGCCGAAGCAAGGAATACTTGTTCAGAAGGGGCTACTGCTCGGAGGTGGCCTGCCAGTGCGGTGTCTCTCCCCAAACCATGACGCATCTCCTGTCCTGTCCTGCGTGCTTAGCCACCTGCACGCTCAATGACCTCTACGAAGCCACCGACAATGCCTTGGCGATGGCGGAGATTTGATCATCTGAATTAATATAGAATATTAATTCAGATGATCATATCTGAATAGGTCTTGATTGAAGCTCGCTTGAGTGTGTTGTCAATTTTTTCAGAGGATTACCTTTGCATCGGTAGGGTAAGGGATGTTTGAAAACCCAAACTGTAAAATCCAGAAGTCTGAGTCTTATATAAAGGATGGATGCTCCACCTAGTCTGCGGTTTCTCAACATACTTTTGGCACAACCACTACCACAGCGTTTTGATAAGCCACAGGTCCTTGAATAGGAATCAAATGTATTCCATGAATGATGTGTGTGTGTTGACATCAAGTCCAAATTTTATGGGGAGTAGGGTTAGCAGTTTCCACCGGCTTGGGTTCATCAATGTAATGAAATCTAAAGGCTTAGTATAGGAATGAAAGACCCATGGACGCTTTGGGCCGATGTTGCGTGAATCAGACATTTCCATTAAAGATTGTGGACAGTTGTTTTCTATTCTCAAAAGATCATAGACTCGTCTTATGTCATTCTTCCTGCGAACATGAAAGCTGTTAAGTGTTTGACACGTTGGGTGTGAAATTAACCGTATTATTTGATGCTACAGCGGGTCTAAAATCGCCACTTAGCGCGAATCACAATATGAATCACATTGCAAATCCTAAAATGGCCATAATTTGGCAGTTCATAAAATTAATCACAAACAATTCATTGCATGCAATTCTGCAGTTTGACATTTTTCTATGGAAATACGTAAAATGGCTCACTTAAAAGGAATTGCCTTTATGTCAATCAGCAGAATCGGGTCTAAAATCGCCACTTAGCGCGAATCACAATATGATCACAATATGAATGTCATTGCAAATACTAAAATAGCCATAATTTGGCAGTTCATAAAATGAATCATGACCAATTCATTTTATGCAAATCTGCTGTTTGACAGTTTTCTATGGAATTTCGTAAAATGGGTCACTTTTACAGAATTGCTTTACTGTCAAATAGCAGAATCATAAAAAGTTACTCTTCAGCAACATCTACAGTTCATTTCTTCAAATTTCACAAAAATTTGCTCAATTGTGGAGTGAGAATACTTTGTTATTTTGATTTTAGGGTAATTCGTCAAGTTTTAAAACTGTTTCGATTAGTCAAGCGAATTTTTATCATTTATTGTTGTTTAAATTCGTCAAATAAGTACTAATAAGATTTCGTATTAAATTGCAAAGAGAATTATAATCACCAACGTTTGATTAAATTGTTATTATTTCGTGTAAAGATCTCGGTTTGTCCGAATTTTTTTTTAGAACATGTGCCTATATGTAGAAACATGTATTAAAGGTAGGAAAGACACGTCTAGCTAGACGTTGCCGTCATCGCAGTGCGAATCTAACGACCAAACCGATACCTATAGGGGGATTACCATGATATATAAAATTCATCTAAATGCGAGGGCACACATCTCGCTTACTCATTCGCATTTGTTGGATAGAATTAAGAGATCATGGTAGCCCTTTTTTGGTGTGTGCTTCCTTTTCTTCATAAAAAGTTATGACTTGAGAGGATTAACTGGCCGATACATGGCACTTCTTTTAACTAATCTTATTTCTGTGATCACACAAAAACAAAGCAACCGACTTGCCTTTACGAATTAACATCATATCACCATAAAATAATTACTAGTACTAACGATATCGCAAAAATAAGATAAGGTATCATGTTTGTGTGCCAGTTAAGCCTCTTGAATCTTAATTTTATATGGCTATGCTAAACGTGGACTTCACGTGCGTGGCACGCAGGTAACGCCCACATTGTACTTCTATAGAGATGTACCTAGGTATCGCCTTCCTTAGTTATTTACACACCGTTGTGCGCTATTTATATAAGTTGATAGTAAGCCACGACTAAAGAAGAACAAAAAATAAGAAGAGCCTAAAAGACTTGTTTCCACGGCCGTAAAACCCATTTTTTGTTGACAGATGACTGCACTTGATTGACATTGACTGATATATGCTGATATGATAGACTTATCTTTATTGCCACTATTATAAATAATTATTCAAGTAGTCTCTATTTTCTTTATTGCGTACTCAAATCCTAATGCACGCACGTCAAATAAACAATAATCTTAATTTCCTGTTTCACAGTACGTCTAACATCATTAATAAAAAAGAATTATATAAAAAATAATGAATGAGTTTTGTTTTTGAAGAATTGCTATGGCAATATTAACACGACAAATGATTCACGAAATGAACTGAATTGTTAGTGAATTGCAAATGATGCGTGTCCATTTTACAAAAAAAAAGGAGAATGCAAAGGAATTGCTAGGAATTCACGAAATGAATTCGTTTTGATGAATTGCTCAAAGTGGCGATTTTAGACCTACAGATCTTAGCGACCTCCCTGATTTTAGCCCAGGCGGGGCACGCTATCATGATGCATCAATACTCAAAATTAGCGCTGTCTCTTTATTATATTACTATTGTTGTATATTTGTAACGAACTGTTTAAAGAAGGAGTGGCCCGATCGAAAAAATCTACAATGATTACCATGCTTGTACATAATCCCTGAATAACATAGGTGCTTTGTGGCGGGCTCCCCAGCTCGGTATCTCGGCATAGACGAATATAGATGAATAGCAGTGTTGTGGTGGTATCTTCAGTGAAAATGCACAAATTTAAGACTTCACAAAACTAGAAGTAGAGCTGTTGCTCCTTCGAGAGGAAAAATGGAATGTGGATAAAAAAAAGATGATTCGAAATACGAAATAATTTTTAAATGAAAATGTGGTGAAGGATGGTTATAATATGAAAAAGTATGAAGAAATGAGGAACGATGGAAGCGCATTGTTACAGCTTGAAGTGCTAAAATCACGAAAACTAAGTCTCGGGCGACCGTCAGTGAGTAACAATTTCATACAATAGCTATTAGGAATATACGGCAATTAGTAAACGGTAATTAGGAAAACATAGATATTTAAAAAAAAAATTGAAGTTCTTATTCAGTTATCAACAACAGGTTTATACAACATACGAAGGCCAAGGTACTCTCTTTATTTAAATAAATGCCAAGGTCTAACTTAATAAATCCAGTGTAAAAATAAGTAAACGGTAATTTTAGTTTTTTAAATTACCGTTATCTTGTTCCAGGAGTAGATTAGATCAATCAGAAAATAATCTATAAAACACGTCATCCTTTCAGAAATTCCTGAATTACTTTTAAACTCCGTGATCCCGTGGCTAAGGCTAAGGGAAAGGGTCGTGAGTGCGATTACCACGCGAAGCATACTTTGTTTAGTTGTTTCCATTTTGGTTAGGACATTCCAGGCTTGAACCACTCGATTTTCTGATAACTATAATGATTCTGTGCTTTGGAAGGTCCCGCCCGGCTGCCATTAGGTGGTCGTTAACCACGACAGAGGTCAAAAGGCGGTGCCAGAAAATCTGATACCAGGGTATGCTGGATTGATTGGCCATGTGTGATGTTATGAACACTTGTAAGAGTGTAAGATACTAATAAGATCCTTTAAATCCATTTTAATGAATGTACACTTAATAATTTACATTATATTACGAAATATTTTCTTTGTTTTGAGATGTTCAAAGAGGAGTATTCCTTGAAACTTCCTTTTAATATCATCCATATTTGTGTTCACTTATCTTTTACTATTTCATTGATATCGGGCTTTATTATTACTTTCATGCGTATCATTAGGTAGGAACCCTCAATATATAATATATAAATACATAAAGAAGCCGGATGACTGTTTCATAAACTCATGAGGAAACTGCCTAGGAGGAAAATGTCGTGGAATGTGGGCAATACTAAGATGTTTTTATTTGCTACGTCGTGTGTGCTAATAGGTACTTAATACACTATTAAAAGTGATACCTTCTGTTTCGCTGCACAGACTTAAAACAACTACAGACGTAGTCTCACTCGCAAAATATCATCAAGCAATCAAGCATTCAAACTCTGGCTTCGCTTCGTCTTCACATTAAGTCACATACGGATTTCACTCACAGACAGACAACTATTTTCGTTCACTGTTGATTTACGACGATCAATCTGTTTTTCTTTTTTAAGGCGTATTTTTTGCTAAAAATACAATAAAAAAATTATTTTCGAATGTTTTTATATCTAAGTAAAAACAATGTTGTTAATAAAACTCATAGCGTAATTAATTAGCAATGGAAACGTACCTTTACTCAATACAGGTATTACACGTACTTATTTATAAAAAAATTATTAAGGAATAAATACATAGAAGGTAACCAATTTACAAAACAGGTTTTCCCTGAGGCTGTTTGTTTTTACATTATAATGCATGTTCGAATGGCAAAGAAAGAAAAACAATTTCCTAGAACTGATTACAATTTGAAAACAATGTACTCAATTGAATTTTTTATTCCGAAAGCACAGAATATCATGATCATATTTTCAGCAGTCTACGACTAGAGATAGGCCTCTCATAATTATTTCCAAAAAACCGGCTGGAACCTGCATCCAACATTTGCCTGCGATCTTTTTCAGGCCATCTTTTTCTGACCATTCTTTGATAAAACTTGCCATAAACGGTAACCACTTACCATCAGTTGCGCCGTAGACCTGTTTGACTACGCAGTAGTATATAAACAGTTTTATAAGTGTGTTAAGTCAGTGTCATTTCAACCTATAATAGTATTTTACAAGTATCCAATATTACTGATGGTCCAGGAGAATTAAACAAGTGCGATGTCACAAATAAATTTACTGATATAATTTTTTGAAATATGCGGGAACAGACATACACATCTTTAAAGGTCATCATTTTTTATTACTCAAAGAGCATAGAAACCGCACACGTCCTTTCGCAATTATATTACTACTAACACAGAATTACGAACAGAGCAAGCTCTGTAGACGGCAATATTAAACCAAATTATGGCCTTGACAGTAAGTAAACTTGTAAGCTTTAACTGCAAAAACGTAAAACGATCTGTTCATAGTGTAAGACAGTTGTGTCTCACTTCGGATATTATAGCTCTGCAAGAAACTTGGCTATTGCCAAAAGAGCTCACTTTCCTGCAAAGTATCGATGGCAACTTCAGCGCGACTGGTACTTCCGCAATGGATATCTCGGTGGGTATACTGCGAGGCCCTACGGCGGGGTGGCCCTGCTGTGGAGGAGTGCGGATTGGTGAAAACCAATGTGTCTGTGCTGCCATGTGATAGTGATCGGTTATGTGCTATAAAATTTGTGACAGGGGAACATCCCATTATAGTGATATGTGTGTATATGCCTACGGATACCATTGCTAATTTACCGTAATTGACACAGATTGTCTAGGTAAAATAAGCACTCTGGTAGATGAATATGGCAGTGAATCTATTTATGTATTCGGTGATTTTAATGCTCACCCGGGTGAGTTATTTCATGATGAGCTACAGACTTTTGTCATGAATAAAACTGGTTTTGTGCAGATGTAAATAAGCTTGGATTGTTATCAGATACACCTTTATAAATGATGTTCATGGGTGTAGGCGATTGCTAGAACAATGTATTGTATCACAATATTTTATGCATACAGTAAGAAAGGTGTATGTTAAACCTCTGATACTGGTGTGTGACTTAAAGTTATATATCACCTAATATAATCAAAAAAGATTTAGCTGCTAATCGCACTGTTGTGTGGGGGAAAGTTGCAGTGAACAGATATATCTGTATAGGAAAAACTGTAATAAAAATTTAAATAAAATTAATTCACCATCTGAGTGCTTATCTTGTAATTGTAAATATTGTAATGCTGCTTCTCACAAATTACAAATAGATCAATTTTATTGTGATATAGTGTCTGTTTTGAGGGAGGCTGCATCAATATCTAGAGGTAATGTAAAGTGTACAGGTAATAGACCGATTATAGGATGAAATAAGCACGTCAAAGAGTATCACTCAGAGACGCATGACGTTCTGCATCCAAGAGTCGACGTGCCTGAGACTCCTCTGAGGTCTCGGCTGCCCTCAGAGACGCATGACGTTCTGCGTCTGCAGCCTGGCGAAGTTCAGATTGCTCCTGGCTTTCCTGGTTTCGAACCATTTTTTGTACTCGAGGTCTTGATGAGCTTTGTGACAAATTAGATTTATGTTTGCGAGGCATAATATTAGTTAAATCCGGAAATTACTCTTAATAACTTTTTTAGAAAACTTTTTCTGTTAATTAAACTAATCGGTAATGACAAATTGAACGAATTGACACGACAAACCCAACAATCCAACCATTATTTAAATCCGAAAATTACTCTTATTAACTTTTTAAGTCTTATTAAGAAAACTTTGCCTTTTAACTAAACTAATTCTTAATAGGTACCACAGTACCTATTAAGTATTAAATTAAGAAACTGAACGAATCGACCGACACACACAACAATAAGACCAATATTTATTTTCTGGAAAAACAAACAACCAAGAATGTTCGCAAAGAACAACAAAAAAACACAACCACTACTATTAAGTCTTATTATTTCCGTACGACAAACTAAATAGAGTTTATTTAATTTTATGGTGGCGCCATCTGTTAATGTATACATTTCAATATGTCTCAAATTTTCATACATATTTTCTTCTTTTATTGCAACAATTTCGGAACTGAATTTTGGAAAAAAAGTAGCGTATGTTTGACCCTGGGTCTTAAAATATATCCATACCAAATTTCAACAAATTCCGTTCAGCGGTTTGGCCGTGAAAGCGTAACAGACAGACAGACAGACAGACAGACTTTCGCATTTATAATATTAGTATTAAAGTATTATAAGTATTATATTACTATACTACAAACACTAGCTAAACAATACCAATTGGAGATTCGCGAGATGATTTCCGTCGTATGACAGTTAACAATTAGACGGTTTTTTTACGGATAGATTATAATATTGCGAAAAATTTTGTTGATCCCGGATATGAGTGATTAAAATATTACTTACGTTAAATATTTGTGAGCAGAAATCATGGTTCCCAATATTTTGATAGTTTACAATCTCGCTAGATTATAAACAAACTGTTTTCACATTTTCACGTTGACATATAAATGAAATTGATAGCCTTCTCTGACACCTGGGTGAACAGGGTCGATTGACGATGTAATCTACTACGATATGAATGAATACGTACTTGAATGACAACAATTTTAAGCACATTATCTACTCAGTTTTGTCGTGCCAAACACCTCCCTTTGATCTGTTGAAATGTTCGGATTGTGATCAAAGAGAATAAATTGTATCGTTTGATCTCCTTGTAACGTCAATGAAAAAAAGGACATTGCAAATAAAGACCAATCGTTTCTTTTATTGAACTTGAAATGATAAAGAAATCGGGGAGTTCTAATTGAGACCATGAAAATGGAATACCTTTGTTGAAATAAGTTAATCATGGACCTAAATTTGACCTTTTTAACGCCTTGATCACTGGACCACAGATGCAGTTACGACAGATAATATCTACAATTCTGTATTAAAAGCTGAAGAGTTTGATTGTTCGTTTTAACGCGCTAATCTCTGGGCTGTTTGGATGAAAAATAATTTCAGTGTTGGAAAGCCTATTTATAGAGGAAGGCTATATGCCCGGATGAAGCCGGGACGGGCTACTAGTAAAATATATTTTTAAAGTACGTATCTAAAGACGAGACATATAATATGATAACCTCTCTCATATCCGGGGTCAAGCAAAACTATCGCCCTAATTCATAAAAATAAACAAACGTTCTAAAAGACCAAATTAACTAATTTATGTTAAGTCCCTTTCCGCCTTTTCTATTTTTGACGTGCAAGAACGAGACGAAACCTAAATTAGCTAATTTGGTCTTTTAGAATGTTTGTTTATTTTTATGAATTAGGGGGTTAATGTCTACTCTTCATGAGGTATGTATTAAATTAAAATGAATCGTTCAGCCCACAAACAGTTTAATGGCAAATTGGTAGAAAATTCCTTTCGCACATTTTTACACGACTGTCGAAAGAGTGTTTGTTATGTTTTTAGCGTTCATGTATGTTTGTATGTCTGTGAGATCCTTTAATCCACCATAAGTCAAGAACGGCTTAACGGATATAGACGTATGAGGTGTCTTTAGATTTTGCTTTCTTCCGAGTGTCATAGGGTATGTGACGTCATCATAAAAACAAAATGGCGGACTATGTACGCAAGAATAGGCCAACTGAAAATAAACTGAGTAACCTAATCTAATCTCAGAAACCTATCAAAATGAAGAGGTTAAAAAAGGAGCCATAAACATATGAATTGTATAGCAGTCAGTCGTGTTAATAATTAGCTTGTTATTAGTAGATTTTACTTGTGGTCCCATAAATTTTAATAAATAAACCTACATAACACTACACATATAACCACATCATCGGTTACAATGGTGCATAATTATTGCGCTGTTCATCATATTTACGTGATAAAACCTATAATCAGTCCTTCATTTTGCCGAACAATGTTTTTCAGTACAATACAAAGAAATCACTTAATTTGAGGGTTTTAAAGTTTCATGATTTGGAAAAACTTACACCAACATAAGCCAAGCCGGAGTAGCAAATTTTTTGTAAAATTATTTTCTTTGTGTATTTTTAGTATACGATAATAATTTTACATTGCGATGGAATCTTCCATAAAAAGGTTTATGAATTTATAAGCAAACGACATCATGAGATCGATTAAGTTTTCGACGTTGCCGTAAAAGGTTTTCAATGAGGTGACGTCATTTAACTTAAGCTGCGTCAAGAATAAATCTTTTTCTCTACTTGTCGTGTCAACGTTAACTTTGATTGAATATCCTTGCCTTTTTAGAGTTCCGTAGTAAACACAAACACACCCTTATAGTTTCGTCATGTTTGTCCGTTTGTCTGTCCTACGTTTTTCTCGGAGATTATTAGATCTAGAGAGCTAAAATTTGGTATGCCTATGCATATTTCTCACGCGGAGCGAACTGTAAAATAAAATAATGAAAAATAATTTTATTTAGGGTACCTCCCCTACGTGTAAAGTGGATATAATTTTTTTCTGCTTTCCTTAGGAGTGTGGTATCATTTAGCAGGCTTCTAAAAATATTATGAGTACTCTCAAAGTGTTTTTCCATTTACGGTTTCATTTACGAGATATTTAGATTTTAAGTTGAAAATTTTAATGAGGTCGAGTATCGCCTCCCTCTTCTGGGAAAACCGCTGCATTTGGACACCTGAAAAAATTCATGATAGTAGTAAATATTTCAAAGAAAAATTATCACCATCGTAAGGCTTAAAATAGTTTACGAGAAATATTTCATTGATTAAAAATTTTGTAATATTCCAATCCATTGAAATAAGTAGGTATATCGCGAGGTACGCAAGAGGTACGAGTAAGTTTGACATACGATATTGACATTTGTCATTTCCGATATCAAAATGGCGCTATTTTTGAAACGTGCAGTGATTTCATTTAAGATTTGTTTTAACTTGAAAGGAAAATTTTATAGGTTTCATGACCTCGATCATCCTATTACGGTGGTAAGCCCTTATTAAAATCTCTCACCTCGCCGGATAGGATTCGCAATATGAAAGAAAGAAAGAAAATAGTATATCACACTAAATTTAGAATTTATTTTTAAGGTTTACCAGGTTGGTACCTAAATGTACAAGAGGCGACCTTCTGTGAATGTATAGGTCGCCTTTTGTAAACTGTTCCCCTGTAATTATTAGATTAATTTATGAAATTCTTCTTCGTCTTCGTCCAAGCGTGTTTTCTAGTTGTGTCCTCGGGTTACGTTTTGGACCCAAGGGTACGCAGTATGTCCTTAATTGACCTTAATTTTGGTGTTGGTTACTACAATGGAGCGAGTGCTGTGTTACCTCCGTAACGCTTTTTACTCGAAAACCAGACACATGACCCGAGGTATCCAAAACTGTCCGATTTTTAAGGGCTACTGATACAGCCTAATGATTATCATCTGTCGACAACACCAAATGTCATAACGTGCATTCTGAAACATGGAGAAGGTCGAGACAGAAAAAATGGTGACCAATCCAATACAAGAGCCCTATTTTTGAAATATGAAACTCACGCAAAATCTGCAAGTCGAATATATCTTGTTCGATATCTAATGATTTTTGTTAGTTTACAAAAATTCTTTGTGATTTTGGTTCGATATCGAACGATTTTCCTTCGACGATTCATACATTCCAAAAATAGGGCTCCAGGTCCTTAGTCGCGTCTAGCCGTAACGTCGTTTGACACGTTTGTCATACGCATTAGCTACTCGAAACATACCCCGGACACTCCATACAACAGCGCCGAGATTACTGCTACTATGATCCTGTCGCGTACGCACGCGCGTCATTGTGTACGTATGTCACTCATAGGGTTAGCTATTTACCGTGTCCATGTCATAGCTGTCCGTCGCGACCGCGCGCCGTAGTGTCATCCTTGCATTGTTTTGCTCTCGATTTTTACCCTTAATCTGCGCGGTGAAGTGCGGTATCTGTTTCGGCTGGGTGGGTTTGAATGTCCGTTCTGTATGTTAGTTGGTACTATTAGTAATTCTGTGACTCGTAATTCGGATACGCGTGCCGCGCTCGGTTCTCGAGCTTCTTATTATATCTGCTAAAGAACACTATAGAGATGTTCTTTAAGTTTAAATTCCAATAATAAATTGGGACTACTACGGAACCCTAAATTGCGCGTGGATTGACACGCACTTGAACACTTATTCTATGTTATCACCACCCAGCATTTGACTGATAGAGAAGGAGCCAAGGAAGAATAATATAACTTGAATCGATTGATCTAGTCCCAAAGTAAGTTCAAGAATAATGTTATTCTTCCATACTGTTTCTCGATCCGTTTCGAACTTACTTTGCGGCTAGTTCAATCTGCGTGATTTGTGCCTAATCCCTATATATTTATTACTAGCTGATTTCTGCAGCCCCGCCTGCGTCAAAAGTAGCCTATGTTTGACCCCGGGTCTTCAACTATATTCGTAACAAATTTCATCAAAATCCGTTCAGCGGCTTGGCCGTGAAAGCGTAACAGACAAACAAACAGACAGACAGACTTTCGCATTTATAATAGTAAGTATGAATTTCATTAATAACAAACTAGTTGTTTTCCGCAGGTCCGCCTGCGTCAAAAGTAGCCTATGTTTGACCCCGGTTCTTCAACTATATTCATACCAAATTTCATCAAAATCCGCGGTTTGGCCGTGAAAGCGTAACAGACAGACAACAGACACACAGACAGAAAGACATTTATAATATTAGTATGGATGCAAGTATGGATACATACTCGTACTATCTATCGTTAATAGTATTTTAATAGATAATTATATAAAAATATGTTCTAATAAATGAAATCTTACATGTTTTGTAACGAAGTTTAATATACAAACGCCTAAGAACCAGGAAAATTTGAAAATCGTTTTCCAACCTGACTGGAGATAGCACCTAGATTCAGAATAAGGTTGGTGTAGTTAATGTTTTAGCTCTTTTGGTCAGCTTAGGGTTTTACCTTTACCACTTAAGTTATATTGGTTATTACGAGTAGTTGCATTCGGTTTGACATAGGCTCTTTTAAAATTATAAAAATAATTCATTATATAATACTATGATCGGCGTTGGTCCAGACCATGGAGTAATTACAAAGAGGAGATGTCGTTTGAAATGGCGCAGTGACGTGATCATTGGCGCCTCGCCGACACTGCAGTGGGCGGAGCTTGTCATTGCTCGTGCTCTATGAGTGGAGCCACGGCCGAAACCAAGCACCCCGCACGTCTGCCTTCCGCCCCGTGCAGCCTCACAAACGCTTTCTTACAAACCGCTTATTACGGCATCTCCTCTTTATAATAACTCCATGGTCCAGACATAGAGGTAAATATTATCTGTTTCTATAGTGTCGTTTGACCTAGTAACTCACACAAACAGAAAATATATTTGCCATTATCTACATAGAATAAATAAACATACAACCAGTTTAGCTCCTTGATATATATTATACCCACTCCCTATTCCGTCTACATATAAAGAATATTGCGATGTTTACTTATATTATTCGCTTGCTACTTATTACTTAGCTATCACCACAGAATATATTATTGGTAATAATGAACCAATCATCCAACTTCCTCACGGCAATAGTAAATCAAGATAAATCAAAACCAAGAAACAGTGTTTTCGTGGCTTGTTTCATGACATGACACTCCATTTATCACACTTGTGACGTCATCAATCACTAGTGCATTGGGGTCGGGAATCACTTGTCACACTAGATGGTGTTGTGGATAGTGAATAATTGTATTATACAGAGATTTCAGATGTCCTTTAGCCTCGTTGGTCCCGGTTGTTATCGATAGATTCAGGCAGTCTGAAATTCTGATATTATTAGCAACTAACACATCGGTGTCATTATTCCTATTGCTCTGGTTCCCAATATAATAACCAGTATTACAGTCATCATAATCTTGGACAATGATTAAAGTCTCTGAAGCGAAAGCTGAGTACGCAACTGTGAAAAACGCATGGACGCCAGAAGCTTGTGATGGTGCAAGAACGCATACGTACCTTGTTGTACGTGCAAGTAGTAATGTTGGGAATGTTGATTTTTAAGTTTCTTTGTAAAAGAAACACGAGTGTACATAAAAGTGAAAATTCAATGATTAATAAACTGTTTTGTACAAAACTCTGTTTTATAAATATCTTTGGTCATCAATCACAAGAAATTATTCCCGTCTCCACAACTCTAACCATAGTTTTAGAGATCCCTTATTTAGAATGACACCCAATGTATCCTGGGCTGCCTTGTTTTCGCCTTCCGCCCCTATTGTGCGGTTTTGTGACAACAAACTTTATTAATTTAATCTTCTTTAAGTACGAGGTTTGTTCAAATAGTAAGACCAATTCTGAATTTTCGCGAGCTACGTTATATAAATTTTTGAGTCTTTTGTGTCATTAAGTAGGTACGTACACATGTCCCTTGCTTATGTTAATAAATTCGGCTGTTTTGAATGCACAGAAAATTTTTAACAGCTCTTTTGCTTAGACGTGTTTTTACTCGTAGAAAAAAATGGTAAAAATAATGTTTATCAAATTTTGAATGAAAAAATGAAATAATATGCGCCGACGCTACAAAAATGTTGTGCATAGCCATCGGTGACTCTATAAACAACTCGCTGAACAAAATAAAGATTTTTAAGTAGTAGAAGTTGTTCATAGAGGGCCATGTAGATGTAGTCAATGACAAAAAGCGTTTCAGATGAATTAGCACGTAAACAACATCCAAAAATATCAAAGAAGCGCCGCAAATAATATTGGCCGACCGTGGATTTACCATCAGTGAAGAAGCCGAAGACCTCAACACATTAATCGGTTCATGCCTTTCGATTTTTGGCGATAATTTGGCAGCTCAGGCATAGTTGCTTTTTCGCGATTTTTTTTTACTACAGTTTGGCACAGCCCCTATATTTTCTTAAACTGCCCCTTTGTGACTTCCCTATCCTACCTGAAGACGCTCGTGAAGAGACGACGATTTGCCACGGTCAAGGAAATAAAAACGGCATCGCTGGACGAGCTGAACGAGTTCCAGAAAATCGATTTTCTCAAGTGCTTTGCGGATTGGAAGAAGCACTAACATATGTGTATTAAATCAGAGAGGGGTTACTTTAAAGGATATAATAGAAATTTATGAATAAATAAATAGTTTTCAAAAAAATTCGGTATTGGCCTTACTTTTTGAACAAAATGGTATGTCATTTAACTGTAAACTGACTTTAGTTAATGGCAGATTTTACACAGTGTTTTATTTTTACCTCTCATTCATAAATATTAACGAACGTTTTATTATGCCCACATTAACTAAAATATGCTGCTTTGTCTCGTTCTTTTATGTTAAAAATAGATAAGAGAGAAAGGGACTTAACATATTTTAGTAAAACTAGGTCAAACGAAAAATTACATACGTTCTTTAGACCGTTTCTATTTTTTTATGAATTAGGAGGATGAAAGTACTATCTGTTAAAAGAAAAAAACAAATAACGATTAAGTAGCAATTCAAAAAAAACAATATTAACAAGATCTTTGCGCCGCATTGTTTCCAGCTTAGGAATAGACCACTCGCTTTCTTGACCCTGGATAAAAATAGGCAGGCGCCTAGGCGGCCTGTCATAAAAATATATCCAATTCCTGTTTTATAATGAAGAAAAAGGTAAGAAATCTCTTTTAATTTCACTAAACATGTGATCCAACCAGTATATAATTGAAAATGATGATGTAAATGTGAACTAACCTTAGATTACATTTCTTAAAGCTGATTTAGACGGATCCAGTACTGGCAATCCAGTAGCGAATTTGTAGACGCGTACATGGGTAGGATTGAAACCAACATACACAAACAATTACGTCCTTTGCAAGGTAAACACAGAATCAAAACACGTGACCGGTGTCATGAGGCACATAATCAATCATTCTCTGAACTTGATTTGTTTCAAAGTTCACGGAACGCACGAAAACATTGTTGTTCCGCGCCCGCAGCGTACGTAAGTTTTTGTAGTAAGTTTAATTCAATTTCGAATTTAAGATTAATCAGAGAAATTGAATTCTTTTTCGTTCGCTCAATTATGTTTTTAGAAGTCTTCTTTGTTATTGAACGGGTTTTACAGTCACACACACACACACGAGTCAGTTCAGGGCTAAAGTTACAATTTGAAAAACTATAACTATATTCGTGTTCGCGATCCATCGGTTTGAGTATGAAAATTAACTACGTGATTTAGCGCGGCTTATGTCAATGGTCAATCCCATACATTTTCAGTTTTCGAATGTCAATTGTGACTTTGTCTACAAGCCCAGTTCTCTTATTTCTGAATCTTATTCGGCCACCAGCTAGCGTAAGCAAGGCGTTAGCTTAAGAATAACTTTGCATATAAAATTTTCAGTTATCCCCACAGCTCAACTGTAAATGTAATGAGAATCGTCGCTTTCCAAAGGGAAAGCTATGGAGAAGATTGGGATTTACGTAGTGACATTCTTTTACTATACATAATAAATGAGTTTAGATACGATGTTGATATCAATCATATGGCTTAACGAGAAGATGTTAACGAGAAGACATGTGATAAAAATAAATTCAAATTGAACATGAAGGTTATTTTTATAACCTTCATATTGACACGATTCTAACCTTTTTGGCCTTCTTAAACTCCATTGGAGAAGATAAAAATAACTTTAAATAAGCAACCAGATGGGAACAAGAAGTTTTCCGATATTGCCAAGTATTGACACGGGGAACTAATTAAAAGTCATAAAGTCAAATGGGGAAAAGCCGAAATAGCATCAGAAGATGATACAACCCGGCGAAGATTATGTTCTTCGTAAGTATAACGAATACCCAAGGAACTTTTATTAACATTTATATAGGTTCCGAAAAACTCTTCGAAACCGAAGATCTATTGACCATGTACCCTTTCGATATGAAATAATGACTTTATATACTTTTTTTCCTACACTAGAATTATATTATAGTCATGTTACATGATCGCTATGTAGTTTTTAACAAAAATTTGCATAAATTGAGATAAACACAATTCATTAAAGCATTAAGCTCACTAATTGTCAAAGTAGATACCTACATTTTATTTGTACAACAAAGGTATAACTAATTAATAACTAAATAATTATTTTATTGCACCCCTTCTAATTAAATTGAGGTTTCAACAAAAATACACCAAGTAAATATACCTTGCCGGGCCGTCATACCCAAACTGGATTAAATATTTTTGGGTTAGTATTCTGTTACCCTGACAGAAACTCTTCTTTCAAATGAACGTTTGGTTACTTAAAGGATAAATAATATTACAATATATGAAATTCACGCACACATACACATTATGTCTACATGCAAATACTCGTCCATATGAAGCCGAGTATAAGCCGAACTCAGATAGCTTACAATCTTTATTTGTCATGTGTTAAGGTTTAGTTTCGCTTGGAAAGTTTTCGTCCAAAGTTTCTCCGCTATTGTGGCGGCGGCGCCAGTGGTCTCACCTTGTGTCCTTGACCTAGGTGCCCAATAATGGCCCCATTATTTATTTTAAACGCGACATTTTGCACGGATTCGTATGTGCTAATAATTTATCTATTGTGTTATGTAATTAGCTTGATTGTGGTATATAGTTTAAAATAATCGAAAGTAGTGAAATTTAACTTGCCAAGTGTTGTGCGTGTATATTGTATAGTGTTTTTTTTTTTGTTTTATCGTAAAGGTTTGTTTGTTTTTCATCACATAGGTGGTTAGGTGAGAAATGGCGGCTTTTGTACAAAATACAAATAGCCTTAGCCTTACAGATTACCTAATATTGCATATATTTTTTTACAAGTTAAGACATAACGTTTTGATTATTCACGCGTTAGTTAGGTTCTTTTGGCCCGGGTTAACTTTTCATTTTTTTCACCCCACGCCACTGCACTCCACTACCCTAGAGGGGTATAGAAACATGGAAGGGAGCTTTTTGCCCAGCAGTGGGATCTAAAAATCTAATAAAACATATTTTTGGAGACTGTAACAACCTTTCCTCTCTCCTGTTCTTTCTCGTTTCCTCTCTTTGTCTGCTGGAAGAGATTTCTTTAGAAATAAGCAGTATCCTTGTACTAATGTTCTGTTCTATGTTGTATTTTGTTCGATTTACTGTGTACATGAATTTGATGTTTACCTTTTTTTAGCAAAAAGACTACTCGACCGCAGCGATATTAAATTCGAGATTTTGCGTACCGAAATACTTTCGAATCCTAAGACACGTATATTTTTGAAATTGCCTCTGAAAACCCTCTACTTTGAATCTACGCTAGAAGAACGCCGTAAGAAGAAAAAAATATATATAATTATTTGAACTATCTTTATGCCTATAAAAATTCAAACTGTCAACTATCTGAGGCAACGTGCCCAAAATGCTGGCCGCATTTCCTTGATTGTAATATTTATTTTAAAAACATTCTTGATTTGTTATAGCCTGGCCCAGAAAGCGTTATGTAAGTAAAGTGATGGTCAACCGTTGGATATATATTAAATTTATAGTAAATTTAATGATATATATTAAATTTATAATAAATTTAATGAATAGGCTACTTGACTGTATTCATACTTGGTTAATATTGTTATACTAAACAAAATATACACTAAAAAGTAACCGATTCTGAAAACAACAACAAAATTGGTTGTTAATTAAGGCAGTAATTCGATTTTAAAGTTTTCTCTAAAAGAAAAGTGGGAGCGTGGTGGGGACGTCTTGCTATCTCTTTTGTACGCACGAAACCGAGTGGCAGTGACGTCACAGCTCACACAGTGCATCCTTTTCTTGTTTTTTGACAGTTTCCCCTTCCACCGAATTTCAAAGGCTTATAACTTATTTATTTTTGAACGGATTACAAAAATTCTTTCATAATTCTGTATCTGGAAATAAAAATATTGATATGTTAGAAAAAATAAAAATTAGTAGAATACCCATTACCGCCACCAATTACCCACTCAGAGTCGTTAATTAATACCTAAGCAAATCCTTCAATCTTACAAAAAACTCTCTATAGAAATAGAATTTTAAATCTACGCTAAGGAGTTGCTTACCTTTATTGTTAATAACAGAGTAACAATTATTGAAAAAATTGCTGATTTTGATAATTTTTTTGTTTAGCAAAATTTTCCGGTTGCAATTCAATGGCATACCAATAGAATACGATTGGTTTTATAATTAGTAACAGAATACCAGAAACGTCAAAAATTGCCATTGCGATCCAATTACGATTCAATTGTGCAACAAGTGACATGTAAATGTAAAACAAGAGAATTGACACCCAAAATGGTTGTATGGGAAGCTACAGTACAATAGTGCGAAGTGAATTTGTGCATAGTTTTCCGAACACCAAAAGGGTGGCATCTGATTTACATTGTTTAACTAGTTCCGAACTACGGTTCAGTACATATTGTAATTTGTTAGTGGATCCCCGAAATAAGTTTCAAGGTTCGCACATTATCATTTTCTTGACTCGGCTTGTTTTTAAAATAAATAATGAATCCTTTGAAAAAAAAAATTAAGTCAAAATACAACTTGGAAAATCTTTACAGATTTCTAACATTCAACTTTTTTATTAGGTTTCTTCTACTTTCTTGAAAAATATAATAATTCAGAAAGCTCACTAAGCTGATTTCACAGGTTTCAGTGGCGTGCGAAGCCGAAACGGACAGCTAGTTATTTTAAATAGACGTTTCGGTAACTAGAATTATATTTCGGAAAGCATTGTTATTTTTTTTTATTTTTATATTTACAAGTAATATTATGAGAACCGTGTGGTTGACTGGTAGAAAAAACCTACGGCTTAGTCTGCCATTTACATGTTAGGTTATAAGTTAAATTACAAAATACTATTTGAGATCCTCATAACAAAGCTATTTAATTGTTCGGCTTCTAATCGTTAAACAAGTAAAATACAAATTAACCTATCTACGAAGATGATTGTCTACGATGTAGCATGTCTACGGTGTAGCATGTCTACGGTGTAGCATGTCTACGGTGTAGCATGTCTACGGTGTAGCATATCTCCGGTGTAGCATGTCTACGGTGTTGCATGCCTACGGTGTAGCATATCTCCGGTGTAGCATATCTCCGGTGTAGCATGCCTACGGTGTAGCATATCTCCGGTGTAGCATGTCTACGGTGTAGCATATCTCCGGTGTAGCATGTCTACGGTGTAGCATGTCTACGGTGTAGCATGTCTACGGTGTAACTCGCCTACGATGTAGTATTTCTGTAGCCATTCTATGCCATAGTTTTCCTAAAAAGTAGTCGCATTCACTGTGCAGACTACCATAGTCTATGTAACATATAAAGTTTCAAGTGAAACTTTTATACGGCTAAAAAATATATCACCGACATATAAATCTATTAGCAGTATTAAATTATTCCAAGAATGAATATTAAAAAACCATGTCAAAATAACTTTAAATCATTATTCACGAGTGAGTAAAAGGGCCAGGAAACAGTCATTACTTTGCTAATTGATTTATTATTACCTGCTTTCGGCGGTTCATAAATTTGCGGCTGTCTGGCGTATTATCCGGATAATACGTCTGTAATGTTCTCGGGCAGTTAAAACATTAACTTTACAGCCCGCGTTACTTTATATGGTGATTACATGAAAACTCGTAAACCATTCTTGTTTTATTTACAATAACTTTTGATATCTAATATACGCATTCTCTTATGTATATTCTCTTTCATACAAAACAGTTTCGGGTCTGAAACTTCCTTTAGAATGTAGTGTTCATCTTTTTTACCCGACTACGACATACGAACATAAGCAAAAGGTCTATGCTTGTATGTGTGTAAACTTCTAACAAAATCTGTCAAATCTAGGTATCCTATATTTGAACTAAAGCGGAATCAACTATATTTTTTTTAACTAATCATATTGATTTTTCAATAAATTAATTTAAATTTAAATTAAAATTATTGCCAGGATTTTTATACATAGGGGCATACAAGGGGCCTAAGTGATACATTTAAATATTTTGTTTGAAATCCTTCAAACAAAATATTTTTGAAATCGTTTCAGAAATGACGGAGTTATTCGGTAACAAACAAAAAAAAATCTCTTTTTCGATTTTGGAAGTAAAGTAATAGAGCCCTATGATTATTTCCAGTTCTCCAGCATTTTCGCATATACATGCTTCATAGTAGAAATGATAACGCTGAGTTATGAAGGTCGAGATAACGAGTGATTGGCGTGAAACCACTGTTATGCGAAATCCCTGGAGTTATCAAAATTCAGCCATTTTTTAGAATAGACGCCTAATGACACGTGCCAGACATTTTGTTGTAATTAAAAACAGTAAAGATTGATTAACAGTCGTATTTAGAGATGTTTTAATTAAATAAGCAAATCCTTCAAATCATATTATTTTTATTAAGATTTTATACTGAGATTTATAAAGTAGCAAATTTATTTGCGATAATTGCAGGCATAATTTACCTAATTGTCTGATAGTAATGATGATTCCGTGCTTCAGAAGACACATTATACTGTTGGTCCCAACTGTCATCGTTAAGGGAACCACGTCAGAGGCTGAAAGGAGGATCCGTAAAACTCTAACACCATGGTGTACAAGTCGATGGACCATGTAACGCACTAGATATAATTGAATAAATGTAAGTAAGAGTGTGGTGTCTTTCCCTAACTATGAAGCGGGATGACCAGGTTGTTAACTCCGCTTATAAATTTTAAAAGACCATGCAACTGATATTCAGTTACGACTCAATTACGATGCATTTTTGATATGCTCAATAATGGTATTCTGCTAACACAATTTTTAATCTAAATTTAAGTGCAAAACGTAATTGAATGGTTAATAGTAGAAAAAAATGTAAATATAATAAATATCAGAGTACTGATTATTAAAAAATTGATGATTTTGATTAACAAAATTTTCCTGTTGCAGTTCAATGGCATGCAAGATCAATCGTATCAGAATACCAGAAACATCAAAAATTGTGATTGCGATCCAATTACGATTCAATTGTGCACTATGTAAAATAAGATAATTTACATCCTTATAGAGGCCGTGATAGTGGCAGAACACTTCTCGGGGAAAAAATTTAAAATTAAGTTTATCTAAAAAAAAATATTTATCTTTATCTGTCTAAAAAATTAAGTTGTTCATGACGGCACGTCTCGTTTAACCTGGTTCGCAGCGAGATCATTTTTCATTCAAATGCTGCCTAATTAACCACATAAAGTTTCCTCCATGTCAAAAGCTCGGTTTCATCTGTTAGATAATGCATTTAGCGTTAATTCTACCGGTGGGACTATTTGACTTTTTGTGCGTAGATAGCAGTTACATCCGCTTACAAATGTTTTTCATATTACCACTTTAGCCACAGATTACGAAATGCTATTCAGATATTTGTTCAACTGTTTACCACTGCTCTGGAAGATGCCTTCAAACTCCTCAAATGGGAAGGACTTGGCATCAACATCAATGGCGAGTATATCACTCGCCTTCGTTTTGCCGAAGAAATTTGTGGTCATGGCGGAGTCGCTGGAGGAATTAAGTACCATGCTCAGCAACCTCAACGTGGTCTCCCAACAGGTGGGCCTTAAAATTAACATGGACAAAACCAAGGCAATGTGTAATGTCCATGTTATGCCATCGCCAGTTTATACTCGTATTGGGAGCTACACACATGAAATTGTAGACCAGTATGTCTACCTGGGTCAGATGATCCAGGCTGGCAACTCCAGCTTCAAGGAGGAGGTCTTTCGTCAAAACCGACTCGGCTGGGCGGCGGGCGTTCGGGAAGTTACGAAGCGTCTTCTCGTCCAAAATACCTTAGTCCCTTAAAACTAAGGTCTTCGACCATTGTGTGTTACCAGTGATGACATATGGGTTTCAAACGTGGTCCTTGACTATGGGCCTCATAAGAAAGCTTAAGGTCGCCCAGAGAGCTATGGAGAGGGTGATGCTCGGTGTTTCCCTACGAGATCGAATTAGAAATGAAGAGATCCGTAGGAAAACAAAACTCACTGACATCCGCTGGGCTATGATTAGTTCTTTGAAGTGGCAGGGGGTGGGGCACATATCAGGGAGAACCGATGGTCGATGGGGCTGAAAGGTTCTCGAATGGCGACCACGAACCGGGAAGGGCATCGTTGGACCTCCACCGACTAGATGGTCAGATGACCTGAAAAAGGTCGCAGGCAAACCGATCATTTCGAAAATCATTAGGAGAGGCCTATGTCTAGCAGTGGACTGACTGCGGCTGAAATGATGATGATGATGATACAGATATGTTTAACAGTGTGTGTGGTGAGCATGACTTTGATTTTTTTACAACTATATAGTGTTAATAAGGCGCGGCGAGCTTCAAGCAACATTTTTTTTTAAACTTACATCATTATTTTAATTTTGTTTTCTATTTGTAAAATTATTCCAAAGTGAATTAATTATTTTTTTGTAAACCTCTAGCAGCACTCTCATTCTTGTGATGCGTACTTGTGTGAACATGTTCGTTTGTTTGTAATAACTTTATTGCACAGAAAATAACATTACAGTAAATACAAAACTAAAAATAAATGCAACGGCGGACTTATCCCATATAGATATCTCTTCCAGTCAAACGGGACGTTACAGGAATACGGTGGTAGAAGTTGTGCAACCAGAACAGAACTCTTATTGGTATATATATCCTATATATAAGAAAAAATAAAAATATTTATAATGACATAACCTACATAAAAATATGCTACATAAATACTTAGATATTCTTATAAAAAAAAACTAATAATACATATTAATAGCTCCAAAAAATATAAAAGCTCAAAGCTGTGTTCAATTAGGAATCGGAGTAGAATTTTCAAAACACGGGATTTGAAGAAGGGAAGAGAAGGAGAGAATTTAATGTTTTGACTTTTTTTGTAATTTTACTCTGTTTCTACCGGTGGAGACTTGCTCTTTGGTGTATACTGTAACAACCATTGTTAATTAGAATAGCTACGTCATCCTAAGATTAAATAAATAAAAAATCTATACTATAATAGTAGAATCGACTTGTCTATTCCTTTAATATTTTGGGTAGAAAATGAGAGGGAACGACTAAAGATGAATAATGATTACAAAAAAAATGTTTTTTATAAACCTTGTCTGTCTGTATGTCTAAATCTCGCTAATCTCAGGAACTACTAGACAGATTTCAATTAAGTTTTCACAAATTGGTTGGACTTAGCTCAGGGCAACATCTAATCTTTGTATTATCAAAATCGGACATCGGAAAAGAAAGTTAGCATCACTAAGTAAGTACGTAGTCAAAGTCACATATTTTCAGCATTTTCTTCCGAGTTATGTGCTAGATCGTAAAGAAGTTGTTTCGGTCAATCGACTCTGTAAGCTATGGTGTTACGTGATTTCATGTACGTTTCTCTTGGTTCATTCAATTCATCCATACTAATATTATAAATGCGAAAGTCTGTCTGGCTGTCTGTCTGTTACGCTTTCACGGCCAAACCGCTGAACGGATTTTGATGAAATTTGGTATGAATATAGTTGAAGACCCCGCAACATAGGCTACTTTTTGGCGCAGGCGGAGCCGCGGGAAACAGCTAGTATCCTATAAGCTGCTCATTCAAGTGTCAATCGACCCTGTATGCCTTGGTATCACGTTTGCCAAATATAGATTATAGAAAGTTGCCCATTGTCAATATTCTACAATCTATACAGAAACAGAAAAACGGGATACATGGTCAATCTACCCTCCACAACCTGGTGTCAAAGTTTTTTCGGAGACGCCTTTCGGTCTCTGACGTGGGTTCTTTATTACGACTTTTCAGTCATTCTTATAGAGTTGGTTTACAGGGTCAATTGACCCTGCACACCCTGGAGTCAGGGTCTTTTCGGAAACGCCTTTCGTCCTCTGACGTAGGTTCTTTTTTATTACTTTTCAATCATTCGTATCGAATTAGTTACATGGTCAATCGAACCTGCACACCCTGGTGTCCAATTTTTTTTTTTTTTCGTAAACTCCTTTCGGCCTCTGACGTGGGTTCTTCATTATTACTTTTCAGACATTCTTATAGAATAAGTTACATGGTCTGCACAACCTGGTGTCAGATTTTCTTCGGAGACGCCTTTCGGCCTCTGACCCTTCAGTCATTCTTATCGACCTACTCGTTACATGGTCAATCGGCCCTGCCAGTGGCGTGCATACCATATAGACAAAAAGACACTGCCTACCTTATACTTCAACAGTAACAACATATTTTTTCATACAATATAATTCCATAATTCAAAAACAACGGCGCGCACCAAATTTCCATTCGCTCCTTATAAATAATAGCGTATGTACTTATTCGCGCACTACGAGGTAAACGACTCTAGCCGAAACGAAACCGCGGGCGGCGGCGAGAGCGTGGCCAGCCTTTTTCCAATAACTCTAAAATATTTACAAACACTAGGAAAATCACTATGTTTTGTTGTGTACAGACGAGCCTTTTGCGCGTTTAGTTGTGTTAGTAAGCAATTTACACGCATACACACATGAAAAGGAAAATATGGATGTGTGTCGAAAATCCAGCCTGTGTCTTTACCCGGAGTTCGCGAATATACAACACCCGAA
The DNA here is from genome assembly GCA_947363495.1 of Euzophera pinguis. Lineage (NCBI taxonomy): Eukaryota > Metazoa > Arthropoda > Insecta > Lepidoptera > Pyralidae > Euzophera > Euzophera pinguis. The sequence goes on from OX376168.1 coordinate 5,211,430, forward strand.
ATGCCAAGAGTTAGAAATGCGTTAGAATGACATTTTGTCTCGCTCGCTCCAACTTTCATTTCGCCAATAAGAATGCGGTATTATAATTACTTGTTTTGATTAGCTAATATCATCGACTGCAATCCACAATGCAACATCGCTTGTTATTTTTGAATAATACCATGTCTATTGCTGCAAATTTGAAAAGTCATACTTTGGAAGATTTCGTAGATGAAGGAAAGTGTACTATTTTTGGTAGGATAATAATTTTTCAAATTCTAAATTGAGTGATAGTTTCCGGAAATATTTCGACAACCATTTTGCATTCAGTTGTTTACAGTGAATGAAGGACAAACCTTGATTTTTGTCTTTTATTAACATAGTTTATTACTTGTTTTTAGTTTAAAATGAAAAAAATTTCGTGTGATAGTGCTTGTTTACAAAAACTAAAGAATAACTCGTTTGCAAATCTCTCTTTTGATGAAAAAAAGTCATTAATATTAAATGGACGATATCAACCGGGATTAAATTTAACTCATATGAAAGAAAGGTAAATTAACTAGAAAATTTAATATAAAACAATATGACGCGTTTCTCTGGCTCACAGGATGTAAACATACCAATAGGCTTTATTGTTTCTTTTGTTTATTATTTTCAAATGTAAATACTAAAAATGTATGGACTGACGCCGGTTATGCTGATATCCATAATTTTAATACAGCTGCTCAAAAGCACGAAAAATCTGAAAATCTTTTAGGATTAAAATTTCACTTTTTATGACGATATTAAAAACGTACTTACGGAAAGACAGACGTATCGATTTAGTATATAAATAAATGCTAAACTTTATTGACCAAATACTATCATAGCTATCATTATTTCTTTTACGCCATCTTATAAGTATACCTCCCCTTGATACCCTTCATTCATCGTTCGTAAACTTAACGCAAATCGGCTTTTATAAAGGCCACTTCGGGTATCCTCAAATTAATATGTTGCCATTTCTATTAATTTATGGATACTTGAAGTGGTCAAACCAATATACAACTAGAACAAGACTTCTGTAAGTTCCAAGATTTTTCGAATGTTAGGTGTCTGTGTCTGAACGAGCCTTAGTGTAGGAGAGTAGATGAACAAGACTCAACTTTTAGGCGAGTTATTTTTTTAATTTTATTTTCGAATCTTTGCTAAACGCCTCCTGATTTTAACACATTACTAAAAAATATGTTTTTTTACACTGTGAAACACCAGGTAAACATTATTCAATTGGTATTGGTTCCCAATAACTTTGACACCAGGGTGTACATGGTCGATTGACCACATAACCCACACGATACGAACGAACGACTGGTATATGTAACATATGCAAGTACTGAATGTGCCTATCCTGAGGTAAATGTCTGTGCACGTCACTGGGCCCTGCACACCCTGGTGTCAGAGTTTTTTCGGAGACGCCTCTGACGTGGGTTCATTCTTACTTTTCAATCATTGTTATCGATTAAGTTACATGGTCAATCGAATCGACCCTGCTTACCCTGTTGTCAGAGTTTTTCCGGAAACGCCTTTAAAAATATACCTATTTTTAAGTAGTATGACTCACCATATATGTTAGTCGAAGGCCGGTGAGTCAAATGAATACTTTTCAAAAATAGGTATATGTATTTCAAGATTAGCATTCCTGCTAGGTACCAAACTGGTGGTTCTCAATGATGACCTCCTGAACCTTTAAAAATTTAAGATTGTGTGTCAAACTCTGCAATGTAGTAAAAGTAGGTATGCAATCGAACGCGGATACAGCTAGTAAATAAATAAATATTCAACCGCCATATATTGAAAGGCGCCAACAAACTACAGCACTTCATTACCTTTGATAGAATTTAAGTATTTAAAAAAAATATGTTTTAAAAATTCACTCAATATTCAACCTGAAGGAGAGTTTTATATCATTAAGAGGACACGATTGCAAGATAATCCGCACTATAGCAAACACCACTTTCTCAGTAACCGAGTGGTTTACAACTGGAATAGATTGCCTGAGGTAGTGGTCTTAGCGCCATCAGTGACCTCCTTTAAAAATCGCATAGACAAATGGATGCAAACAAATAAAGTAGCATTGGTGCAGAAATGGACTTGAAGTGAAAGACTTTTTGTGAAATTACAAGACACTGCTTGATATATCGCATCAGCTGTAACAGCTGCCTGTCAATAATTAAATAAATAAAATTCAGTTCTTTATTTCGCCAAAAATAAGCGAAATCAGTACTTAATTTAAATATTTTTTCTTTTTTAAGCGCCCACTTTTTTAGTCAATGGGTATGCTTTAGCGGACCCTTTGTTTAAAGAGACCAGCTGAGGTCGCAACCGAGAATGCGCTAAGATGAGAGAGAGACTTTTGCTGTTGCATTTAAGAAGCAATGTCTAGCTGATTCCTGTGGTCTTCTATTAATTCTACTTTATCAGCTATGCAAGATGTACCGAGGTATGTATAATAGTGTTTGAGTAAATAAATTTAACATATAGGTATATACCACGTCAATATCTTACAACATTGGGTCTTTAACCCTGAATGAAATTGCAATAAGTATGAACAATTCCAAGCGCAAGCCATCCTGTCTGTATATGACCTGTCGGACTTCTTTTTACCGAATAAAAACAAATTGTGGAAAGGGTAACGCACATAAAGTCATATAAATTATATAATAAAAAATTGTGAACTATCTATTACACAGATCATGCTGGTCCTAAACTAATAAAAAATAAAAATACTACACTCTTTATTTATTTACTTTCCAATAAAAAAATTGTGTGTTTGCTACAGACATTTTATAGGTACTGTCACTAATTCAATATTGTTACAATTGATTTAATACAAAAAATAAATATTGAATCTTTACTCAGCGAGTTATTACTAACTTGATAAATAAAACCAGAACACAGTTTTACTTTGTTCTGCGGCGTCGTTTATTTCGTAATTATATTCTCTTTGGCTTATGGCGCGGATCCACCGCAGCGCACGCTGTACACGGCCACGCGGTACACGGATGCATTTGTTTAATTACGTGGGTTAACGTTTCCACTGCACCACACGCTATACACGAATATCAACAAACGAATATGCACATAGCGCAGCACAGTTTTTAATCATATTTCTTGTGGAACTCACGCATTTATACACTTATAAAGTGGCTTTGGAATTGAATTTGCTAGACATACGATGGATTCAAAAGTGAGATAGATGATATATTGCTAAGTGAATTGCAAACTCCGGTACCCATTCCGTGTACAGCGTGCGTGACGTTGCCAGCGTTAAGCTACGTGTGCGCCATATTCGAGCAAGCCACGCGTGTCAATTCATGCGTAGCGTGTCCGTGGATTGCAGTGGACACAATCACATATATTTTCTTGAAAAGCGAAGCTTGACGCACGTGCGTAGCCTCTCCGTGCGTGCGGTGGATCCGCGCCTTTATTTACAAAAACGAGTCTTTTAAACGTACAAACATGGCAACTGCGCTCTCTGGCGGCTGTAATTGAGACTACATTTTCTATCTTGGATTTTGGTTTTTCGATCCACTGAATTCATAATAACAAATTTTTTTTTTTTCTGCTCCTCATACTCCTTTTTATTAGTTTAATCATTTTATACCCTCGGTGGTAAGGTCTTCAGATATCTGCAGCATTGGTCTTTTTATATTGGTAGCTCAGTTAAAGTGTGACTCATCACGACCGTAACTATTTATTATCTGCCTCAAATGCTTGATGGCGAACCATTCGATATCCGTTAGACTCTTGCCTCCAAGAATTTGATTTTAGTCGCATTTCACTATTTCAGCGCTTCGCCAGGTGCATCCTGAGTCGTTAAAGTCCCAATAAAAAGTAGTAGTAAAAGTTAACGTCCCTTCACTGGCATGTTTTTGATACTTAACCTCCGATAATAACAGACGGGTCGAAACTGTAAGGGTTTCTTGTATTGACTACAGAACTCTAAAAAGGGCCTTTAAAAATGATAACGATAAAATGAAATATAATTTGAATTTATTTTTAGACTGATCACACCTGATCAATATCTATGGATCAGGTGGTGCATATGAGAGGCCGATATTCTTTAGTTCGCAGTCTTCCTGCATGAAATCCTTCAGCAACAGTATCTTCAAAGCAGCACGACGAACCTACCAACAAATAATTTAAAGTAAATATTTCTTTTACATTTTAATGAGTAAAAAAAAATTACGGTCAATCAGCTGATGACTTAATCTATATGTAATGTTGAATTTAATTCTCATATCAGATGGCGTATTTGTAAAGAAATTATTGAATTTTATTATTAAATTAATATATAGGAACCAGACCAATAGGATAATGATTTATTTATTTATTTATTAAAACTTTATTGTACCACAAGTAAAAATACAATTGGCGGACTTAATGCTAAAAGCATTCTCTCCCAGTCAACCATTAGAAAAAACAGAGAAAATACAAAGCGGCGCAAAAAAGCTTTGTGTGATATTACAGAAAAAAAAGAACCCTACAGCTAAATAAACATACATATATTTACACAAATAGGGAGTATAATATACATACATATATATTTAAAGATTTTAATGCAGAGAAATTGTGATTCTGGTTTATAAATTAGAGAGAATGATGTTCTTTAACGACTACTAAATGAAACGAATTATTCTTATACTAAACTTAGTTAACCTGTGTTTGTTTGATTTATTTCCAAAACTACTCCGACCCGATTTAACAATCGAATTTCCGAATTTCCGTTCAAAGCGAATTGCTAATTCGAACGTGCTACTTCATCATTGTGAATCTACCTCTGAAATGCTTATCAGACATAGTTACTCATGCCTACCTAAATATTGTATGCTAATTTCCATTTAGATTTTAGATCAACATTAATCTCTGTACGTCGCGATGTCTATATAGAAACAAATAACCTTTTGCCATGTTATGTAAGTGTAAATTATTATTTTAAACATTTGTTAATTTACCTAAGACAAAGATAAAAATAACGATTGAATAGATGGCCCCGTTGCTTTATGAACAAATCTCAATCGAACTGAAAACTCAAGAAGGAAATTATCAGAATGCAGGAGGCAGGGGAAAATATAGGTTAAGTAGCCTGTAGATGCCTACATTATTAACATGAAGTTTTATGAGAGTGCCTGTTAAAATTAAATTAACAAAATAATATCAGCATGTCATTTTTAAGGTTACGTAGTAAACACAAGGAACCATTATAGTTTCATCATGTCTGTCCGTCGGTCTGTCTGTCCTAAGTTTTTCTCAGAGACTATTAGACCTAGAGAGCTAAAACTTGGTACGGTTATGCATATTAGGGCTCATGCACCGTGTCGGCGATGTCGCGCGACTTCAGTCGCACCGACTCGCAGCGACTTGATTGAACGTGTATAACTAAACGACTGAGTGCAGCGTGCCCGCGACTGACGACCAGTGGTCGCGAGACTTGCTGCGATCAGTCGTCACACGTAGCTTGTGATTGCGCAGCGCAGTAATAAATAGATATTTATTTTATGGTAATAATGGATGCAAAAGGTTTAATAGATGCAGTTCGTAGGCACTTTGGAATCAAAACATAGAATATTAATCTTCTCCTTCTTCTTATCATTCTGATGGCACGAATCGATAAAACAGAAGTTTCCAACAATATAGTTCTTTTTCAACAATAATAATAATTCAGTTCTAACCCCAATAGTTAACTAGATTGTGAAATACTATGTGAATGCACGCTGCACTGTTTTTAGTAGCAGAAAGTCGATGCTAGTCGGTGCGACCGAAATCGCGCGAGATCGCTAGCACGCTGCATGAGCCCGCGCGGAGTTACGCGGAGCGAACTGTGAAATAACCCCTACATGTAAAGTGAGGGTTGAAATTATTTTTATTTCTACTTTCCATTTGTGTAGGGTATCATTTAATAGTTCTCTAAAAAATATTATGAGTACTCTCAGAGTGTTTTTCGAATAATGGTTTCGTTTACGAGCTATTTAGCTAAAACGTTAAAAAATTCACGAGGCGAGTGTCCCCAACAATTCATGACAGCAGTCGTTTCAGCCGCAGTCAGTCCACTGCTGGACTAAGGCCTCCCTCGAATTGAGTGGTTGTTGCCATACTCGCCACGCTTAAAAGGCGGGTTGGCGAGCGTAGTTTCAATGGTTTATTGTACTTCTGATGCTGCTGCCCAGCGGAAGTATTCTTAAGCTAAAAAAGGGTGGGATGTGGTTAGGTTTGGGGAAAGGATAAGGTACTAGGATGCTACTGACTCGGATAGACATGGGTTGACTCAGTAGAAGCTCGGGTAAGTCCGGCTCGCGTATCCATGTGTTATGTATCCAAGCCATCGGACAGATGCCAGGAAATAACACCCCTGACTGAATGATAGTAGTAAATATAATGAGTTTCAAAGGAAAATTATCACTGTCGGCTGTATCAAGGCTTATAATAGTTTACGAGTAATAATTCATTAATTAAAAAACATGTAAAAATCCAATCCATTGAAATAAGCATCTCACGAAAGCAGATAGTTTGACATATTTTGACATTTGACATATTCCGATATCAAGATGGCTCTATTTATGAAACTAACCGTGATTACGTTTCAGATTTGTTTTAACACGAAAATAAAATTATATAGCAGGCTTCAGGACCAATTCGGGACCATTCACACTCTAAGCAGGCCCTTCAGGCACCATAGTGTCGGTCCCATGGCATCGAACGTTGATGCCGCCCGGCCAGTTTGCATTGCCTTATTGTTCAAAATTTGAAGCTTGTATCGATGTTTAAGTTTTGCGGAAGAACAATTATTTGAGAGTCAAATTAAATTAATTTTATAAATTTCCATACTACAAAAAATATTTCGCATCCTAGGTTGTCTTTCGATAAGGCTGAGTGACAATAATTAATTATGAAATTCTTATTAGTCTTCGCCCAACCGTGTTTTACAGTTGCGTCCTCAGCTTACGTTTTTACTCGAAATGGACCTTGATTTTGGTGTTGGTTACTACAACGGAGCGAATGCTGTGTGACCTTCGTAATGTTTTTCACTTGAAAACCAGAACAACAGGAACATGACCCGAGGTGTCCAAAACACAGCCTAATGATTGTCATCTATCGACAACACCAAAGGAGTTGACGTGTTTCTGAGCACGGTCGAGATAGAATATGCCACTAATGGTGACCAATCCAATACGGGTCGCGAGTCGCGTCTTCGTCGTCGTTTGACACGGGCATTAGCACTCGTACTTCGGATACGCGCTCCGTGCTCGGTTCTCGAACTTCTTGATATATCTGCTAAAGAACAATATGTACTAAACTAACAATAAAGTTTAAATAAATAACTAAAAAAGACAAAGTGGCATTTTAATTTCTGGTGCGGAATAGGCGTTGAAATTTCATGTTTGCTATCTGTTTACAGTAACAGTAGAACCAAAACGTTTTAAACGCAAGCGTACTACTTAAATTATTCGTGAAAAAAGTGAGGCCGTTTGGAAAAAAATATTTGATGCGTTTTTAGTTTTAATTTCTTTTTTTGGTTCGGCATCGATTTGACTTAGTCGGCGAATTAAGAGTTCCAATCCCCATTAAATAAATATATACGGACAAATAGTATTACTAGTAATAATTCTGTGGCGTATGTTACTTTTATGTTAATATTAATTATTAAGATCATTTATTTTTTTATAAAATGACAAATTTCAGTTAATATTGTCACGGGTCAGCATTTTAGCCAACCAATATTTCTAAACATGTTAGGCGAACTTTGTGTACTTAAATTGGTCCACTCAAGATTTATACTTTTGAGGATTCTATGAATATTATATGTTTTTTGTTAGAGAGAAGTTTGGAAGGAATTCGGGGAGACCCTTGCCCAGCAGTGGGACAATATAGGTTAAATAAAAAAAAATGTTACATCAAAACATGGTAAGAATCAACGTGATTCCCATATTCCCTAGATTTTGTGCTATGATAACCCACACGTGTTCTCCATGACATTTACCTCAATCTCGTCGTTCATGTAACTACAAGTTTATTCAGAGCCCTAACTCACGACACATCTCGGGCTATGTCATGCTACTGGGCATATTGCACTGCGAGAGCTATTTCTAAAAAGTGTGACTCACACAAAATTGGCAAGTAGAATAATTTTTGTTCGATATCGAATAATTTTCGTTCGATATCGAGAATTTTTGTTCGAAATCGAACGATTTTCATTCGACATAATTGTCATACATTTCAAAAATAGGGCTCTGGGTCTGCGTTATCTTTACGACTATATCTCTAAATTGCAATCATTAAGATAAGTCAGATGCCTCAAGGCAGCGTTAAAATCCTAATACTATGTTAAAATACTCAGTATCACATCGATTGGTGAAATCCAATTTGTAAAATAAAAAAGCCATAACCTACTAAAACAGTGAGTCATTGTTACTTAAAAAATAAAAATTCATTCATTCCGATATATTTCCCGTTATTCTTGGTATTGATGGTTTCGTTTCTAATTATGCTATAACGATAAGGCCGCCATTGTACATTGCAAATCTTTTATGTAATTTTGTAATTTTAATTTCTTGGTGCAATAAAGAGTTATATTATTATTGTATCTCCTTTTGGATTTCACGGGTTACCCCGGTCCTTTGAGAGGCTTGCGCGGGGATATTGATCCAACACGTAGAGGCCCTTTGGAGAAGTTAATGTCATGTGGTGATTATTATTATTATTATTATTTTACGTTTTGCCGTATCAAATAATGGTATTAATAGTCTAGTATCCCAGACATGGATTTACATTTTTACACTGAAAAACAAATAGTTACCTTTCATTTTCTATTCATGCCAGAACCTTTGAACAACATTTTTTCTTAGAAAGTTCTGCTGCTGAAACTTATGTAAGGTCTGATGACGTCATTATTACAAACCTAACCTACTAACTTTTACCCGCAGCTTCGCACGTTTACGAAAGCTCACAGAAATAGTTCCTTTTTTCGGGTTGAAAACTACCATGATTTGTCCATCTCAAACTGTTTATGCGAAACTTCTGGAACATTAGGTTCAGTAAATAGTTATGTAAGTTGAGATTAAGACGAATAACGATGAAATAATTCAATAAGTATTTATTTAAACTTTAAAATAGATCCAAACTTACAAGATACTTTTTCGTATAAACACGTTCCACTTGCTAACTAATGCCTAAAGCAATTTGATAATGTTTTTAAAAATCTCACAAAACACTAATTATAATTGTATGTTTTTTTAATTGTTTGCATAAATCAAGTAAAATCTAGTTTACCCATCTTCTCCTAGTATAACGTTCGTAAAATCAATTTTGAGTATGTGAAGATACTAAAGAAAACTTAGGATTTGAAAGTGAAACCCTAAAGTGTTTCCCGCCCTTTCGGAGCCATTACATGGACCGCATCATAAATACTTATTTTCAATGTATTATTCATTCGAACCTGAACTATGCACTTTTTGAGAGTAATATCCAAAGAAATAACGATATATCGTTATAAGAGAATAGCTCTTTAGTTTACTTTTTAATAGTTTAAAAATTTGAAAATAATTGAACTGGATTTACCTGAATACTCCTCTCAGGCTACGCTAACTTTTTTGCAATACTTGCTGCACGTTTATAGAACTAGCTTCCTCTGGAGATCAAACAGTCGTCCTCTCTTCATACCTTCAAATTCCGGGTTCCTAAGTCAACTCAAGTCCGAACGCTCAAAGTATTCCCTATACTTTGAGCGTTCGGACTTGAGTTGACTTAGGTTTAGGTTAAGTTAGTTTGTTTTACATTTATATTTATCGTATCTATTGTACTGTACACTCTTTGATGCCCATGTACTCTATTTTTTCCTTTGATTTTCGGGTTGACTGGAAGAGATCCCTATCAGGGATAAGCCCTTCTCTTGTTGTGTTCTATTTTGTTGTACAATGTTATATCTGTACAATAAAGTTTTTACATATATACATGATTAAGTAGTGTAGGTATATTAAGTATTGAAGTCTCACACACATTTTAAACCTAAAACCTAACCGTAACTGTTTATCTATAACATACCGACGCATAATCATCCCATATATATTCATTTTCACACTGCTTTTATTCCCCATATAAAAACACAAAAGAATAATCACTCCTACGACTTACAATAATGTCTCGTAAGCCGGAACACACAATAATCCATCATACATTTCAGTGCAAATCTTCACATCGAATCTAACCGGTTAGTACCGACAGGTATTATTTTCTTTATTCTTCTTGAAGACGACAACTTTAAAAATACCTTTCAAAGGATCATAAATAACTAATTCCAGGAACATATTAACATAAATCAATGTAGCAAGTCTACGGTTTCGTAGCGAATCTACGACGTAGCATGCCTGCAGCTAACGTACGCTACATTTTATCTGTGCGTGTATAAATAAACCCTTAATTAATAAACCCTTAATATCAATCATTTTACCGTATCGGTGATAAATGTTTTGGGCTTCGGTCTAATAAGAATTTGGGAAACCAATCTATATCGAATATTATTTTCTTTCGAAACCTGTGCTACCACTCCCTGTAATAAACATATATTGTGATGTAGTGAGTAAGGCTTTATAGCCAATATGTACTATTTACTTAAACAGTAGTAATAAATCATTCGGCAATGGTGATGTAAAATAATATTACTTAAAAATATAAATTGGACAATATCCACTATTGTTCCCTACCTACTTGTTAAGGAATAAATAGTACATTATTGCAAAGGCAGCGAAATAGGCAATTGCAGGTCGAGTATGAGTTTTATACGAGACAGGTAATTGCCATTTCGGCCGAGGCATATATAGTGCTTTTCTTAAAAAATAAAAAAGGGCCTTTAAAATAATAAATTTAATTTATTTTACAGTCGCATCTGTGGCTATACAGCCACGAGAACGCAATGTGTACGATAGATAAAAGGTTCTAAATCAGTAGTTCCCAAACTTATTTTTCTCGTGGACCACTTTCAAAATTTTACTGGTTTCGGTGGACCCCCTGCTGCTACATTTCTACCACATTCTTAAAGTCGCCAAAAAATAAAAATTGTGTCACTTCTGAGTTCTGTCCCTATATTTCGATATGTAAAATAAAAACGAAAAATGGTACATTTTATATCACTTTATTTATTAAAAGAATAGAATTACAAGAAAAAAATATTAAGGTAATATAGGTTCAGGTCATAATTTTAATTAATGGGAAGGATGTATCTGATGGAGTGTCAGCAAACGATCAATGTTTGGCTTTATTTTTGTGAGCAATAACCGCAAATCCCCCCGCTCTGTGATGTTTAATTTGCTCCTTTTTTTTGTTAAGAGGTTTGTAACGGCACTAAAACTCCTTTCGACAAGATATGACGAGGGAAAAGCTATTAAAAATTTCCTTGCGATTTCCCACAGTCCAGGATATTTTTCGGGTATTTCTGCTTGCAGCCAAAATGTTGGGTAGCCTTTTCTAAATTTCACCTTCAGCTCCTCATTAGTGCTTAGCTCGAGCAGCTCCTCTTGTAATACAACATTGGCCACTTCCGTTTCATCAAATGGATTTATTATCCATGGTGGTATATCCATCGTCAGTATATCTTCAAACCTGGTTTTGAAGTCATCATGCAGGGCACTTAAATGTTGACTGTAGGTATGGATATCCTCATCAATACATTCTACCTGCGACAAGTTTGGAAATTGAGAGAATTCGCGCCGACTAATGTTTTGCTTCATAAATTTCAATTTCCCAAGAAAAGCCGAAATTATCCCCTTTGTTTTTATTAAATTCAGGCTGTCCCCTTGTAACTGCAAGTTAATATCATTAAATTTTTTAAACAAATCTGTCAAATACGCAATGTCTGCTTTGAATTTGATCAAGTTTTCTTTTAAATCTGGATCTCTACTTTCTAAGAACTCTAATATGGAATCGAAAACAGAGTAAAATCTCGTTAAGCATGCACCTTTCGACAACCAGCGTACTTCAGTATGTAAGAGCAGTCGTTGGAAGTCTTCATCATTTTCGTCGCACAATTGAGCAAATAAACGTGTATTCAATGCATTGCTTCTGATTTTGTTGACAGCTTTTATTACAAAATGAAGAGATTGGTTCAACCTGTCACTTAAATGTTTTGCCACAAGATGTTGTCGGTGGATTACGCAATGAATAGCTGTAAGTCCTGGTATAATTCTTTTGAGATGACTTATAAACCCACGATATCGCCCGACCATTGCAGGAGCTCCGTCTGTTGCCACTGAAATAATGTTTGTAAATGGGATCGATTTTTCCGTAAAAAAATTACTCAGGACATTAAATATTGATTCGCCTTTAGTGTCAGTCTCCAAAGTTCTGGCAAATAGCAATTCTTCGTGAATTTCTTCCTCAACAATAAATCGGACATATGCCAATAGTAATGCTTCATTCCTGGGTAACGTTGACTCGTCCAGTTGTATAGAAAAATGAGTTTTTTGCAGATGATTGCACAAAAAGCTTTCGATATCAGAGCTCATTTCATCAATGCGTCTTTGTACAGTATTGTTACTTAATGGAATTCTTTTTAGTACGTCAAATGGAGATTTGTGCAAAACAGTTTTTAAAACCTCTTCAACAGCGGGTAAAATTAATTGTTCTCCGATAGTGTGCGGTTTTCCAGATTTTGCTATAAGTAATGAGATATTGTAAGATGCCCGCAAGCCATCATCGTTACTTTGAGATGTTGAAGCGAACATACTGTGCATGGTGGGTCTCTTTCCATATTTTTCTTTCAATGTTTGAAAATATTTTAAATCTTTACCTATTTTATCAGTATGACACCTTTTTAGATGATCTTCGAGCTTTAATGGTTTCATAGAGTCATTGCTCAAAACTTTGTTGCATAATAGGCACATGGGCAATTGTTTGTCTGCCTCTGATGGAACAAAACCATATTTCAAATAATCGACACTATATTGTCGACATTTTTTCTTTGCTGTAGCCATGTTTCGTGTCAGTTACCTTACCTGTAAAAAAAATGTTTTAGTAACCAAGTTTTTTTCTGAATATAGGTATCACACCGCAGCCTTTGTCAGCACGCGGAAATAGAATTACGGCTTGTAAAGGGACCAACTAATAAACCGCTGAGACAAATACAAACATTTTCACAAAACGGTATCAATTTTAAAGTACATAATTTACCACTAATTTTTAATAGTATAAATAAAAATTAGTGTACTCAGTATCGAATACTGATCATATTTGTGTAGGAAAAAATAAACGTCGAAATCCCAAAATTGTCCATAAAAACGATAACTAACATTTTATTAAATCAATGAGTTCACGCGCTCCGTGTATTTGCGTATTTTTTGTCTGCGGCTTCATTGTTAAAACGTGACAAACAGGCATCGAAGTTCAAGCCCCGCCCTTTTCCCGTCGCCCGCGCACCGCTCGCTCTTTCCGAAAAGGAATAGTTTTGATAAAATAGTTACTTCAAAATCAATTTAACATGATTATGAAATTACTGTTTTATAAAATTAGTAGTTATTTGCAAGAAAAATTACAAAATTAATTGCTCTGCAATATTGCTTATTCGGCCTTTTTAGAGAGGCAGTGCTTCTCTCGTGAAAAAACAATTGAATAAAACGTGCTGTGTTTGTCTTCAAATCGAAAGAGGACAATTAAAATATCTGTAAGTTACTAAGTTACCTATCTATACAGGCCGTTGTGATCAACCGACTAGTACACGTAAACAAAATACTTAAGTACTATAACAAAAAAAGGTAGGTTACTTACTTTTCTCCGGCACTAGCAAACACAGATATAAATTTTCTCACAACTTTTTTCCAAATTCCGCCTTGTTTTCGAAATTCCGGAAACAAATGAATGCGTTTGGTTGCCTTTGGCATCAAGTATTTATAGTGTTGATCAAGTTCATGTCTGAACAAGCATTAAGCATTGTCGGGCGGATAGCGCTTTGCAAGTCTGTACACGAAATTGTACGTAATATCGAATACACAAGTTTAGACAAGTAACAGTCGCTTGCCTTATTAAAATATTATCTGCTTAGATAGGTACTTAAAACAATGTAGGTAGGCCCTTATAAAAACTATGCTTACATTTTTGCTCTTTACTATCAAAAGCAGATAAATTTTCGTGGACCCCCATTAACATCTTATGGACCCCCATTTTTTGTTCACGCCTACGTAGACCCCCAGCAAGTCTCCCGTGGACCCCTGGGGGTCCACCTGGACCACTTTGGGAATCACTGTTCTAAATTCAAACAGCAAACCGTTTCATACAACATTGCCGGCGCGCTCTTCGTTCCAAATTCAAAGAACGCGCCGGGATGTGATTTTGGTTTTTCAGATACAGCCATGAGAACGCAATGTGTACGATAGATGAAAAAGTTCTAAATTCAAACAGCACACCGTTTCATACAACATTGCCGGCGCGCTCTTCGTTCCAAATTCAAAGGACGCGCCGGGAAGTGAATTTGATTTTCAGTCTACGTAAATATGTTACTTCGCGTGTTCTTTATTCAAAAGTGATGACAATATTTCCGCGCATGTTTAAGAAAAGAATATTTAAGTTTAAAACCAAATGTTGAGACTGGAATGGGCAAAGCCGGAGAGATACTCGTACAGGATTTGTTTGCTGCCGGGAGTTGTTAGTGTCATATATTTGATGGTGAAGTGTGATGACGAACTCAAATGATGAACGAGCATGAAGAAAAAAACGATTCGGTGAGAATGCGTAGTGATAGCAAAAGTGATAAATACTAGTAACGGGACTAACAGGATATAAGTGAACGGATTAGTGTTTTTAATTTTTAATGAAGCATTATGACCCCTCTTGGACTTTGAAAAATAATGGCATTTTTTTTAAAGTATTGAATAAGGCCAGTTTTGTTTAGGACATGTTAAATTAAATAATATTTCAAAAGACAATTAATTTGCTTAGTGTTCATGTTAAAAAAAAATAGTATTTAACATAACCAAATGATTTTTCTATTTAGAAGCGCCTAGTTGTGATAATTGAAATGTTACGATGAACCTTGAACTATATACACAACATTTTAACATATTCAAAGACATTTTGCTTGTTAACCTCATCACACGCCATGTCTATTACGTGTATCTTCTGCTTGAGCGAAGCTCATTGCCATCACTACAAAAGTTTATCACTATGACAACTTCGCGACATAATTCCCGAGACAGTAGTAATTCTCCCCGGACATCCGAATTATTAAATAAAGTTTTAAAAATATAAACAAAAATAGAATAACAAACAAAACTGAGTGTTTTTGGTGGTTACTTTTATGTTCTCACTGAATTAATATTTATACTTAAAATCAGTCGTTGTAAAAAAGTTTTAATACCATTTCGTACGGATAACAACGGTCAGTTTAATGTTATTTTTATGTTATCTTTTATGACTGCGGAAGATTTTAAACTGAATTCAAGTATGACTGGAATTTGAATATAACTTTGTTTCGAGTATACATCAAAATTATAAACTAAAACGTTTGTTTTTGTGCGTGAGTCATCTTGTAAGTAAACTCTACAAAATAAACGGATAAAAAAATTAATAATATTCCATAGACATACATACTTTTATTTCATCGCCATTTACATTTCATGTAATAAAGTTAAATAATAATTTATTTGCGTTTTAACAACAATGTGAGTATAAACAATTCTTCTTATGGACTAATTCCTGGAAGAGTTCGTATAGTCGAGTGCGACCCGCGTATCCGTAGCGAATGCGCGTGTCAAGCGACAACGTGACGCAACCACTATTGGATTGGTCGCCATTTAGTAGCATGTTCTATCTTGAGCTCCTCCGTGCTTCGGAAGGCACGTCAAGCCGTTGGTCCCGGTTGTTATCGCTAGATAGCAGTCGTTAGGCTTTGTCAGATGCCTTGGGGCAGCCTGAAAAATTCTGACAGTGTTGGCCACTAACACACCTCGGGTCATGTTCCTGTTTGTCTGGTTTCCCTGTAAAAAGGGTTAAGGAGGTCAGGCAGCAGTCGCTCCATTGTAATAACCAGTTCCGCCAAATGTAGGACCATGACTTACAGCGTACCCTAGGCTCCGAAGCGTAAGCTGACGACGCAACTAGGAATACACGCTAGGATGATGATGATGACTAATTCCTGAAAGATTACTCCATTAAATAAATCGAGAAGAGGCAAACAAATAAATAGACAAACTAACTTTAACATTAAAACTTTTACTTATAATATTAGTTAAGATTAAATAAGTAACTACTAAGATGGCGCAGCGACCCAAAGTGAGTCATGGCCTCCGATAACAAGTTTTATAATTCACCCAGGAGAATTAACTCGGGTGAATTAGTAAACGAAATTTTTAAGTTATTCTCTGAAATGATCATCATACTGATCGATCCAGCAATAGAAAATGTAATATATTCAAGTGGAATTGAAAACACCTGTCCTTCCACAAATTCGACACTTAGGAGGGAACATAGATTTTACTACGAGAGGGAGGGTAGCATGGCGAGTTCAAAAAATAATTTACATAATTGAGGCGCCTCTTTGTAAAACAGGTTTTTTTGACAGTGAGCTTACTTTCTCCGATTTTTTCAGAATAATTTTTCAGAAAAAAAAAAGGAAATTTGAATAAGGATATTAAAGATTGTGCAATTGTGTGCGTGTGTGTGTGATTCAACTTCTTTTTTTATTATTTGTTATTACAGATGACGTTGAGGGACCTTCTAATGGATCAACTTTGTTCTCGCGGTGTTAAATCATTTATAGTCCTAATTTTTGTTTTGTTCTTTTCCTTTGAGATATCGTTGTCTTTCTTTTTCTTTCTGTATGGCATATTTTTCTGGATCTTTTTTTATTTCTTCATATTGCTGTTTTTTGTGCAGTCTGACTTTTCCTCGCGTGTTTTTTTATTCTTCGTCTTCGCCATGTCGGTCTTCTTTACTGCATAAAAAAACGGAATCACTAATTAATAAAACACTTATAGTTACTATGGTATTTATAATAGTCTATTTCTTAACAAAACTGAATTCGGTGATTCAGACATTTACAAGATATAAAAGGCTAAAATTTTGCTGTTATAGACCACAAAGCTTTTAAGAAATCAATAAAATTTTACTACATCCTACCTTCAATATAGGGCCATTAATTTAATTCAATTTAAATGCTGATGGTAAACGAAGGTAATGAAAGTGAAGGAAGTAAGATATTTTGACACGTTCTAATTTTATGAGACGTATTGGTAAGTACTTTTACAGTACAGATTACATGACAGACATAAATCCTTACAAGCTTCATTATTAAAAAATCAAAGTAATTTAAATCAGATTACTTACCTCTACAATTACACGATGGTAAAGAAAAATGACTCGTACCAAACTCCAAAATTTAAAACTTTCGATCGATTATTTTTTGAAATAAATACGGGATGAGGGGAAGGAGGAGTTTTAGGGTTCACCTTTACATGACATTTTTCGTTGACAAATTTAGCTGAAGGTAAGGATAAATTTTACGTGACAAAACTTTGAATTAATTTCATTTATAATCTATAAGGTAAAAAATCCTATATGTAAAAAATTGAATGAAACATCCTTCTCATCTATGTAATACAGTGTTCATGCTAAAAAATTGATATAGGGATATATTTGTTAAATTTATATATTTTCCCCCTAAGTTTCACATTTGGGACACTGATGGTAGTGACATTTTAACATATAAAAATGCTTTACTATCTTTAAATTTACAATTAGACGACCCCGTTTATAGGACCCTGTAGCCCTTTTTAAATTACTGCACTATATTAATAACATATTGCTTGTTAGCAATTACGTTTTTTTTTTAATTTATCGAAATATGTGATTTGCACGAACTGAGAGAAATACCCTTGAGCACATTTACTAATTTAGTGACCTAATTACATTAAATCGATATGCAAATACTACTTAGCTACTTTGCTTATTTAATTTGTTGGACATCCACCGACCAGATAGATGACCTGAAAAAGATCGCAGGCAAACGCTGGACGCAGACAGCTTCCAAACGGTCATTTTGGAAATTTAAAGTTTTTAACATAAATATATTATTTTTAATAAATATCTGCTTTACTTCCTACTAGCTCTTTCCCGCAGCTCCGCCTGCGTCAAAAAGTAGCCTATGTTTGGCCCCGGATCTTCAACTATATCCATACCAAATTTCATCAAAATCCGTTCAGCGCTTTGGCCGTGAAAGCGTAACAGACAGACAGACAGACTTTCGCATTTATAATATACTAGCTGTTTCCCGCAGCTCCGCCTGCGTCAAAAAGTAGCCTATGAAATTTCATCAAAATCCGTTCAGCGGTTTGACAGACAGAGAGACTTTCGCATTTATAATATTAGTATGGATTAATAACATCACAAATAAAGTTGATTCTGCTAGATGAATCGAGAAATCGCAAGAAGACGCTGATTGCTGTAGGCCTATATGCAACAGTGAATTTCAAAAATAATTGATAACATGTGATCTACCCTGTACACCCCGATATGTTAGAATTTATTGAAACCACATTTCGGTGTCTGGCTCCTTCAAAAATTTACAACATGTATTAGAATGCGCTGGCGCTTGCCTGCGACCTTCTTCAGGCCGTCTGACTATCTAATCGGTGGATGTCAAACGCTGCGTGGTCGCTATTCGAGAATATTTCTGCTTCATCGGCCATCGGTTTTGCGCACTTTTTACGATAAAATTATAATATAGTACGTTTACGTACAATAAATCATTCATAGAGACAACTAGCACCAGTGAAAATGAAGAAAAAAAAACACTCACTGCCAGAGTCTGCTGTTTCGCTTGTCTCAGCTCCTCTCGTATGAACATCATCTCTGGACGAAGGTCTTGGTGAGCCAATGGATCCATGTCCACTTTGAGCTTCGGATCGATATTGGCCAGCTGCTGGTCGCTGCATTATAAAAAAATATTAAATTTTGTCGTGTCCCGTTTCTACCGCATCCTGCACCACGGACGACTCGATGGAGGCCAATAAAAAAGATATTGACGTGGTCTCCCTCTAGGCTCTGCTTCGTATGAGCATGTTTCCCAGTTGATTCCTTAATTTACGCTTTCGAGCCAAGGGTACGCTGTTAATCATAGTCCTAGGCCGTCTGATCTCTGTAATCCTTTTTTACAGAAATGCTAGACCAATGCAGCACACTTCGATGTGTCGACAGATTTGATTGACCATATCGGTTTCAGCCGCAATCAGTCCACTGCTGGACTTAGGCCTCCCCCAAATTGAGGGGTTGTTGCCATACTCGGCACGCTTGGCAGGCGGTTTGGCGAGCGCAGTTTCAACGGCTTATTGTACTTCCGACGCTGCTGCCCATCAGAAGTATTCTTGAGCTAGGGAAGGGTGGGAAGTGGTTGGGTTTGGGGAAAGGATGAAATACTCTGTAGCAGCTCGGGTAAGTCAGGCTCGCGTACCCGTGTGTTATGTATCCAAGCCATCGGACAGATGCTTGAAATGAAATGAAATGAAATGAAATTGTTTATTCTCAATGTAGGATATAAATATCACTTATTGACGTCAATTTACTTATTTTAAGTTTACCACCACTTCCAAAGCGCAAGTGGAGAAGAAGCGGCGCCACAAACTCCACTGCAGCATTTTCTTCAAAACGTCAATTTACAAATAAGAAAAACTTTGCTTAATTACCTAGTTAAATGAACGAATTCACATGTTTGTCAACATTTAGCACAATGGTTATATCAGATTATTTAAATTAAATAAAAATTGATTAAAAAAATTAAATAATAATTAAAAAAAAAAAATGACAAACGAACAGAAATGTCAGAACATATAATGATATGTCAATTTGCCGAGGACTCTGCACCAAGCTTAAGTTCAACATTCCCGTCATTAAGAAAATCGAAACTTGGAAACAACACCCCTGACTTAAACATATATCCCATTCGAATAAATGAATGAAAAATGGCATGAAGACAACTAACATAGCCAGATATCCGTAACGATAGACTTCTATCGTTACGGATATCAAACTCCAAAAAAAACGTATTTAGAACTATAAAGACCACAGGCGATTGAAGCCACGAAGCACAGATACAAGTCTTTTATGTTATATTAGTTTCCTTTCGCCCTTCGAAGACAGAACTTTCTACCTGCCTCTTCGGGTAGCACAAATTAAGTGTGTACAGGCTTTTAGAGGATTTATAAATGTTGTTCTATCAAGTCTGGAGTGGCGGAAATTTACGCGGAAATGATGTTCATTTCAGCAACTCGTCACATCATAAGTGTCTCTGTACCTATCACTGTATCACAGAATAACCTACCTACTCGTTTATAGATAAAAATCTGTTCAAGGGCAAGTCCCGCACAATTCATTTTCAATATATGGGAATTAATTGACAAATCAATTGCTATTTCATGATCACATTAAAAAAATCTGTTAGACCAGCTTACCTACTATCGTTTATCGTATTCTGTGTCTATGTGTCTACCAAAATTTACCTTCATTAATTAATTTATCTATTAATAAATTATTATTTTACAGCCACATTATATAATCTGTTAGACTGGCTTTACCATCGTTTATTCATGTATCATTAAGTGAGAGTGCGATGAATATACTGTATGATATGTATGTTTGTATAAAAGACACGTACTTTAATGATATAACAACATAAACATCCAAACTTCTACCAAGCACGATTATTTTTATATTTATTATTCAGATAAGAATTTATCGGGACTTTCGACGAAATGTCGTCAATCTATTTCCCCCACCTCTTCTAATTGCCTCACAAATAATCCCTACGTGACCTTTCAAAAAGTACCTACTGTCTCATAGGAAACTTCATAGAGAGCTTTGCGAAAGATTCTGTATTAAGTAGGTATTGAGACATGTAGGTATAATAATACATTTGAAATCTATTAGGTAAATATATCTTAAAATATATTCAATCATTACGAGTATGAGTAATTTCACCTCTTTCATTTGACAGTTAGAGTGGAGCATTCATACACATACATACAAGCATAGACTGCTAAAAACATAATCATTGCTGAAGTCTGGTAAAAAATATAAAAATTATGGAAATTATTGGAAAAGTCTAGAAAAGTTAACGACTGACAGGTAAACAACAGACAAGTTGCAGCTTTAGCTAATACCTACTCGTTTAATATTCTAATGTCAGATCACGTCGGAAACTATGCTATCTACTTATTCATTATCTTCTTCATGTTATCCGATGCGACAGTGTGCCTGTTTTCCCCATGAATCCTAAAGTGTGGAAAGTTTTTGCCAACGGACGTTTGACAAATAGCTTTGGGCCCTTCTTTGTGTAATTAAGGTTTTGTCAAGAAACCCTTGACCCGACCGGTCGATCAACAAACAAGGGTTCCGTGCTTATACTGAAAAAAGAAGTTTCTAACGCGTAATGTTAAAAATCATAAATAAGCACTAATGTTCCGCCGCGACCACGGAGGTCCAATTACAAAGAGGAGATGCCGTTATAAGCGTTTTGTAAGAAAGTATTTATGAGGCTATGCGGGGCGGAAGGCAGACGTGCGGGGTGCTTGGTTTCGGCCGTGGCTCCAACCATGGAGCACGAGCAATGACAAGCTTCGCCCACTTTTGTGTCGGCGAGGCGCCAATGATCACGCCACTGCGCCATTTCAAACGACATCTCCTGTAATTACTTCATGGCCGCGACTTTATACGGGTAGTGGCTTGAGAATAATGTCAAATTAAAAAATATATATATTAATTTGACATCATTCTCAGGCCTTTCCTAATCAATGGTCGAGAATCCAACTGAGTTGGATAAAAAGTCATGTTTTCGAAACTACGCGACAAACCGTAAGGAATAATAGGATAAAGATTGACGCATAGACAAAAGTGAATGATTTATTAAACCGAATATACCTACGAGATTTTACACACTTATTGCTTGGAAATAATATATTGTCTTCTTCATAACTAATGTAATAATAATGGAAAACTTTCTATCCGCGAAAAGTTATCAAGCTTTTTCCGGATTGGTCCACAGGGAATTTCGGTTCTTCGGCTTTGTCATTTTAGTTCACGTTATGAAAAAAGTTTTACAAATTTTAGGTTTTTTAGACAGACTGTGGCTTGGTAGACTTGGACCAAGTAAATACATAATTATACATATTTTATACCTCAGTAACTGTCTCCATGGTCCTGTGGTTAAGGTGTTTGCCTTAGACCGGGAGGGCGTGGGTTCGATTACAACGAGACTTTATTTAGTCGCCCTAGCGCGTATATGGAAACCCTTCCAGTATTCAGAATCTCAGTACTTCTGAGCTGCGGGAGGGCTTCCTAGCATTAATTCAAAAAAAATAGGCTTAAACCATTCCGCTATTCAGAGTTGCGAACGAGCTGGATTCGGGTATTATCTCCGGTGTAGTATTCGAGACTTCATAATAAAAACGCTTCCCTTATTCAGATCCCTAACCTAACCTAACCTAACCTAACGCTCGATAATTTTATTTTGTTTAATTACATTTTTGTATAATTACATTTTATAATTATAATGTCATGTTTATGCAACTTCAATTATTTTTATTTTGTGATAGTAGGTATGATATTCATCCTTTCTTTAATTTTCGCTCGTTTCCATAGAAGTCCTTACTGAGCGTATTCCGTTAAATTAAACCTATAAGCCAAATTTTATACTGAGTAGCGGTAGGAATTCATATCAATAATTCTGCTATTGCGTTTGTAAAGCCTCCCGCATTACAGAATTAAAAGCAGGGTAGCATTTAAACAGTCAAAGTGCATGTTCAATCATTTAAAGGCTCCCGCAGCTTTGGTTCTGAGTACTGGAAGGGTTTCCATATACGCCGCCCTAGCAGGTGGATCAATGCGATGGGGGTATCGGAGATTGACACCGGGCAGGAAAAAAGGGCTGTGATAATGATGCTAACTTGAAAGAAAGACCCAACGCAATACTTACCAACGACTTTAATTTGATGAGTAATGAAACTTGATAAAATGTTGTATTAACGAGAACCCACCTAAGAAAACTTACTTGTTTTATTTTTGTACAATAAAGAATTTCTAACTAACTAACTACATTAGGTTTGGCTCCGCGATGAAAATAATCTAGGAGCCCTATTTTTAAAAAGTATGACTCACCCATATCACGGATTATGATGAATGAATATCATTCAATATCGAACGAAAAACATTTCTGTTTGCGTAAGTCATACTTTTAAAATTGTCTTGGCCTCCGAATCGTATGAGCGACGAGAGTGTTCTATTCTGCATTATATAATATTTCAAAGAGAACCTTAGTCGAGAAAAAAATCCGTAATTATATACCCTTCGAATATCCTAACTGTATAAGCTATAATGTAAGTATATGAAGCCGGGGGGCAGTGGGCTAAGTTATTGCATTATAATTAGCAACTGCCTCGACGCCTTGTTAATTTTATGGAAATCCAGGATTCGCAGCTTTATTTATGGTAGATCCTAAACGTACAGGTATTTAAATATGCCTTACAGAGATTAAATTCTCCTGCAAAGTGTCAAGTAGGTAGCAAGTTAAATGTCAAATTAGAATACCTAATGGGTTTTTAGTTTTTACACGACTGACCAAAAAAGTTATGTTTTCAGAACCTAAGTACGAATTATAAAGCAACTTTTAAAACATAGCTGAAAATCATTAATGTTCCATTGATTGTTTTGATGATTGAACTGGAAGTTGTTAAAACTGCTTGTAGTTAATAAGGGCTCACCAAGGAATACTGAAGACTACCTAGTTGTAAAAGATAAGTATGTAATCTATTTTTATTAATCATTCGTGGAAGAGCATCGAAGAGAACGAATTCCCATAGGATAAATTTGTTTGCACAAGTGTTCTCGATCACCATGTTATATTTTCTCTGATGGCAATATCCGTCTGGGGACCGAGTGTTTCCGCAAACTGCATCGGTTTATTCAATTGGCTAGTAAACTTTTTCATGAAAAAATGTCTAATTCGTAAACCATTTCAAGGAATAGGCTTAGGGAACAGATTACATTACCTAATCAGATCTTTAGATAAGCAAGTATTTTTTAAGAACATCGCAGAAAACCCAATGACTTTCATTTTTTAGCAAGGTTGACGTATGACGTAACCGAATAACTTCCGGCTATTCACATTAATTTTTTTAGGTTGGCAGCACAGGGCAGTGAATAAATATTTTTTGTTTGGTAGCGCTAATTAAGCGCTTCACGTACGTGTCACCCATGTCAAATGTCATCTCTGTTCAAGTAAATATAACCCTTAAATAACCTAATTACATTTATTTACTTATTTATTTAAACTTTATTGTACAAATACAATTGTAAAGCACAATAGGTGGACTTAATGCTAAAAGCATTATCTAACAGTCAACCTTTGGGTCAAGCAGAGAGCTTTATGTGGGTGTAAAATAAAGTTTTATTACCAAAAAAGCATAAGAAAATAATATGCAATATATATATATATATATATATATATATATATATATATATATATATATATATATATAGCATATACTTACATATAATATAAACACGTATTTACAATATACCTACATAAACAATAAATATATACAATTATTAATGCAATGCAAAACAAACAATACAATACATGTGGCAACTAGATTCTCACATCACTCAGCTGTGCGAGAAAATGATCGTATACAAGAGCTTTGAAACCCGCACGGCTGGAGGCTTTCCTAATTGATTCAGGTAGCGCGTTCCAGAGTCTGACAGCCGCAACGGCGAAGGAGTTGGAGTAAAACCCAGTATGGTGAGAGGGAGTGGCAAGAGTCAAATTGTTTGAAGAACGCAGAGCCTTTTCGAGAGTCGAACTTAAAAATTTGAAGATGGATTATTAAGCACATTATATAACTGACAAAGGATATGGAGATTCCTGCGTTGACGGATAGGAAGCCATTTAAGCTGGGATCGATATTCTGAGACGTGGTCGTACTTACGTAGGCAGAAAATGAACCTAATACAATTGTTCGGAAGGCGTTCTAACTTATTAAGTTGTTCTTCAGTAATGTTCAGATAACACACATCAGCGTAATCTATCAGCGGTACCACAAGAGATTGAACCAACATCGTTTTGGTCTTTATTGGTAAGAAATAAGAAATTTTTCAGACGTTGTAGGTAATGTAGAGAAGAAAACACTTTTCTACTGACCTCATTGACATGTGATTGCCAGCTCAATGTATTATCAATAAAAAGACCGAGATCCTTAACTACTGGACTAAGAGGTATCTCAATGTTGTTGTAGATCAGTGATTCCCAAAGTGGTCCAGGTGGACCCCCAGGGGTCCACGGGAGACTTGCTGGGGGTCTACGTAGGCGTGAACAAAAAATGGGGGTCCATAAGATGTTAATGGGGGTCCACGAAAATTTATCTGCTTTTGATAGTAAAGAGCAAAAATGTAAGCATAGTTTTTATAAGGGCCTACCTACATTGTTTTAAGTACCTATCTAAGCAGATAATATTTTAATAAGGCAAGCGACTGTTACTTGTCCAAACTTGTGTATTCGATATTACGTACAATTTCGTGTACAGACTTGCAAAGCGCTATCCGCCCGACAATGCTTAATGCTTGTTCAGACATGAACTTGATCAACACTATAAATACTTGATGCCAAAGGCAACCAAACGCATTCATTTGTTTCCGGAATTTCGAAAACAAGGCGGAATTTGGAAAAAAGTTGTGAGAAAATTTATATCTGTGTTTGCTAGTGCCGGAGAAAAGTAAGTAACCTACCTTTTTTTGTTATAGTACTTAAGTATTTTGTTTACGTGTACTAGTCGGTTGATCACAACGGCCTGTATAGATAGGTAACTTAGTAACTTACAGATATTTTAATTGTCCTCTTTCGATTTGAAGACAAACACAGCACGTTTTATTCAATTGTTTTTTCACGAGAGAAGCACTGCCTCTCTAAAAAGGCCGAATAAGCAATATTGCAGAGCAATTCATTTTGTAATTTTTCTTGCAAATAACTACTAATTTTATAAAACAGTAATTTCATAATCATGTTAAATTGATTTTGAAGTAACTATTTTATCAAAACTATTCCTTTTCGGAAAGAGCGAGCGGTGCGCGGGCGACGGGAAAAGGGCGGGGCTTGAACTTCGATGCCTGTTTGTCACGTTTTAACAATGAAGCCGCAGACAAAAAATACGCAAATACACGGAGCGCGTGAACTCATTGATTTAATAAAATGTTAGTTATCGTTTTTATGGACAATTTTGGGATTTCGACGTTTATTTTTTCCTACACAAATATGATCAGTATTCGATACTGAGTACACTAATTTTTATTTATACTATTAAAAATTAGTAGTAAATTATGTACTTTAAAATTGATACCGTTTTGTGAAAACGTTTGTATTTGTCTCAGCGGTTTATTAGTTGGTCCCTTTACATTACAAGCCGTAATTCTATTTCCGCGTGCTGACAAAGGCTGCGGTGTGATACCTATATTCAGAAAAAAACTTGGTTACTAAAACATTTTTTTTACAGGTAAGGTAACTGACACGAAACATGGCTACAGCAAAGAAAAAATGTCGACAATATAGTGTCGATTATTTGAAATATGGTTTTGTTCCATCAGAGGCAGACAAACAATTGCCCATGTGCCTATTATGCAACAAAGTTTTGAGCAATGACTCTATGAAACCATCAAAGCTCGAAGATCATCTAAAAAGGTGTCATACTGATAAAATAGGTAAAGGTTTAAAATATTTTCAAACATTGAAAGAAAAATATGGAAAGAGACCCACCATGCACAGTATGTTCGCTTCAACATCTCAAAGTAACGATGATGGCTTGCGGGCATCTTACAATATCTCATTACTTATAGCAAAATCTGGAAAACCGCACACTATCGGAGAACAATTAATTTTACCCGCTGTTGAAGAGGTTTTAAAAACTGTTTTGCACAAATCTCCATTTGACGTACTAAAAAGAATTCCATTAAGTAACAATACTGTACAAAGACGCATTGATGAAATGAGCTCTGATATCGAAAGCTTTTTGTGCAATCATCTGCAAAAAACTCATTTTTCTATACAACTGGACGAGTCAACGTTACCCAGTAATGAAGCATTACTATTGGCATATGTCCGATTTATTGTTGAGGAAGAAATTCACGAAGAATTGCTATTTGCCAGAACTTTGGAGACTGACACTAAAGGCGAATCAATATTTAATGTCCTGAGTAATTTTTTTACGGAAAAATTGATCCCATTTACAAACATTATTTCAGTGGCAACAGACGGAGCTCCTGCAATGGTCGGGCGATATCGTGGGTTTATAAGTCATCTCAAAAGAATTATACCAGGACTTACAGCTATTCATTGCGTAATCCACCGACAACATCTTGTGGCAAAACATTTAAGTGACAGGTTGAACCAATCTCTTCATTTTGTAATAAAAGCTGTCAACAAAATCAGAAGCAATGCATTGAATACACGTTTATTTGCTCAATTGTGCGACGAAAATGATGAAGACTTCCAACGACTGCTCTTACATACTGAAGTACGCTGGTTGTCGAAAGGTGCATGCTTAACGAGATTTTACTCTGTTTTCGATTCCATATTAGAGTTCTTAGAAAGTAGAGATCCAGATTTAAAAGAAAACTTGATCAAATTCAAAGCAGACATTGCGTATTTGACAGATTTGTTTAAAAAATTTAATGATATTAACTTGCAGTTACAAGGGGACAGCCTGAATTTAATAAAAACAAAGGGGATAATTTCGGCTTTTCTTGGGAAATTAGTCGGCGCGAATTCTCTCAATTTCCAAACTTGTCGCAGGTAGAATGTATTGATGAGGATATCCATACCTACAGTCAACATTTAAGTGCCCTGCATGATGACTTCAAAACCAGGTTTGAAGATATACTGACGATGGATATACCACCATGGATAATAAATCCATTTGATGAAACGGAAGTGGCCAATGTTGTATTACAAGAGGAGCTGCTCGAGCTAAGCACTAATGAGGAGCTGAAGGTGAAATTTAGAAAAGGCTACCCAACATTTTGGCTGCAAGCAGAAATACCCGAAAAATATCCTGGACTGTGGGAAATCGCAAGGAAATTTTTAATAGCTTTTCCCTCGTCATATCTTGTCGAAAGGAGTTTTAGTGCCGTTACAAACCTCTTAACAAAAAAAAGGAGCAAATTAAACATCACAGAGCGGGGGGATTTGCGGTTATTGCTCACAAAAATAAAGCCAAACATTGATCGTTTGCTGACACTCCATCAGATACATCCTTCCCATTAATTAAAATTATGACCTGAACCTATATTACCTTAATATTTTTTTCTTGTAATTCTATTCTTTTAATAAATAAAGTGATATAAAATGTACCATTTTTCGTTTTTATTTTACATATCGAAATATAGGGACAGAACTCAGAAGTGACACAATTTTTATTTTTTGGCGACTTTAAGAATGTGGTAGAAATGTAGCAGCAGGGGGTCCACCGAAACCAGTAAAATTTTGAAAGTGGTCCACGAGAAAAATAACTTTGGGAACTACTGTTGTAGATGATTGGTTGTAACGACTGAGTGTCAATGTTTTTTTTTTTTTTTTATTTTATTTATTATGATACACATAACAAATTGTCACCTTAAGTTAACAATATTTCTATGACTAAATATAAATCTAGGCAACAACTCAACACATGTGTATACAGCTAGTTCAAATTACGAAAACAGTTAAATGAGAGCTGTTGGCGACGCGCTCATATGATTTCCATATTTTTTGCCAACGAAAGCTATATTCATATTCTAATTTATTTATGGTGCTCGTATTAGTGATCCGAATTGAGTTCACGATATATTTTTGTATAATTTAATATGTGCGGTACCCACCATATTATTAATATTTATTTTAACTTTTATTGTAAACTTCAGGTAGTTTAAAAACCGTTAGTTAGATTCGCACAGAGGAAGCGAACGAGCGTCTCCTGACTATTTTCTCTGTTTTCCGCGATTTATTAAATTTCCTTCTGTATTTGTGCTCAATATAGCATTTTTAAACCTACAACTCGTTTTCCTGGCACCGCCGAGACCCCACAGCTTACAGAGTGGTCATTCGGCCGGATCTATATGTACCGTACACCAGCGAAACCGTCGATAATGGTTGGCACTCGAGGCGCCGCGAGACGCGAGCTTGAACAAAGCGAACGCGATCAGAAGTCAGCTGTTGTAGTGGAGGATTGCAGTTCCGTGAATAGTGTCACAGCCCAGAGAGCGCAGTTCAAGACACCCGCCGCTACGCCCAGTGTTAAAAGTGCCGCCACCCACAAGTCCAAAGGTCATAGCGCCACATCGTCAGCTAAAGCCAGGAAGGCGCAACTGCTTTTAGATGCCGCGAAACAGAAAGCACAGATAAGAATGGAGTTGATAGATATGCAACTAGAGGCGAATTTAGCTGAACTAGAGGATGAAGAGTTGGAGAAGAAACACAGTCCACACGATGAAGATCACATTCGTGATGTGGAGCAATGGCTAAACCAGAGTCGCCCCGAATTGATGGAGTCGGCCCCCGATCATGGTAAATCCACGGGTCTGCTACATCAGCTGAACGTACCGGAAATCGAACCTGAACAAACTACCGCTCCACCAGGTCCCCCAAGGCCACATCTGTTCAATCAGTTGCAGCCACAGGTGATGTCCGTGCCACCATTACCTGAGGAGGCCACCAACATCAACGGCACCATACAGATGCTAGCCAGCGTAGTGAGGGATTTAGCCACAGCTAGTGTACCTAACAAACAAATATTATCTAGACTGAGTGCTCCGAAACAACTACCAGATTACTCAGGAGATCCATTAGAATGGTTGCAATTTAAACAGACTTTCAACGAGTCCACCGAGCTCTGTAACTTCTCACCGCAAGAAAACTTATGGAGATTGAGGAAATGTCTGCGAGGAGCTGCAAAGGAAGCAGTAGCGGCTTTGCTTTGCACTGCGAGCTCACCATGCAAAATAATGGCAACCTTAGAGCTGCGCTTCGGTAACCCAGAGCTTGTTATATCAAGGATATTGCAAGATATCAAGAAAATTCCTCCTATATCGCAAGACTATCACAAAGAAATTATACAGTTTTCCGTGAAAGTGCAAAATATGGTAGAAGGAGTACGTGCAGTGGGACGAGAGGAATATCTACAAGGTACGAGCATTGTATCTGTTATCTTATCTAAGCTCCCTACAATACTGTTATCTAAATGGTCAGACTATAGTTTTCCACTAATAAATAAAGGAGGAAAGACACGAATGGAAATACTGTCAGATTTTTTGCACGATGAAGCCTTAAAGATATCTGCCACCTCAAATATATACTTTACAACATCATATGATAACAGTAAACAAAGAAGGAATAACACTGATAACATAGGAAATCGTACTCAGACCATATTGGTACAGTCAGACACACAGAGGTGTTCTCAAAATGAAAATATATGTCAGTTTTGCCGTACTTCAAAACATATATTAACTGATTGCACGCAATTTAAAAAAGCACTTCGAAAAACGAGATGGCAATTTGTGAAACGTAATGGGATTTGTTACCAATGCCTATTATCACGACACAACAGATCGGAATGTAAAGCAGCTGTGTGTGATAAGGAAGGATGCGGTCAAGCGCATCACAATTTGTTGCATTACAATGTAAACAAACCAGGAACGACCAGTCAGCAACGCGCTTCCGAGACGTCGACATCTTCGGCCGTCGATAGTCCGCAAACAGTGACGCACATCAACGCGAGTGAGAGCAAAGTGCTTTTAAAAATAGTGCCAGTGCGTATCGTTACTAAACGGGGTATTATAAGTACCAATGCGATCCTCGATGACGGCAGTAGTGTCTCCATAATGTCGTCTAAATTATGTAAGCGTGCGGGACTTAGCGGAGTTTCTGAGACCATGCACGTGCGGGGTGCATGGACTGATAACGAACTGGTGTGTAAGGCAGTGGTTACGAACGTCAACCTTTTGAGTATGGACAATAAGGTGCACAATATAAAAGTACGATGCATTGATAAATTAGATTTACCTGTTCAATATTTTTCTGTTGTCGATTGTAGTCAATTTAAAAATTTGTTCGATATTAAAGATAAATTGTGTACTAAAGATGTCAAACCTGAGTTACTCATAGGTCAAGATAATTATCACTTGTTATTACCTCTCGAAGTTAGGCTGGGTAGGTCAAATGAGCCGTCCGCTACGTTAACTCCCTTGGGCTGGTGCATGCACGGTATGATGCGTCCGATACGATCGGAGCGCGTTTCCCGGTCGACGTCTGTGTCGCACGCGTCCTTGCTCGTGTCCGCGGGGGCCGCGCCGCCGGTCGCCGCCGCCAGCGCCGATGACAACGAGCGTTCGCTAAGGAAGCTTCACGAGGAGGTGAGGCAGTCGTTTGCTGTCGACGCCTTAGGAGTGACAAGTAAGCCACGTCAAAATATTAATAGTGTTAAAGCTATTAACCGTTTAGAGGAAACCGCGACTTTGTCGGATGGTCGCTGGTATGTCAGCCTACCGTGGAAGGACGATGTTTGTTCCATGCCTGATACTTATCCTAACGCCTTGAAAAGGTTAAAGGGGATAGAACGAAAAATGGGAAGGGATGCAGGGTTCGCAGAGAGATATAGGGAACGCATAGACCATTTATTGGTAAATAACTATGCGGAAAAATTGGTAAATGTTCGACCTGCACCCCGAACTTGGTATTTACCTCATTTTGGGGTTGACAACCCCAATAAGGAAAAATTAAGATTAGTTTTCGATTCTGCAGACTCTGTGCATGGTAAATGTTTGAATGATTACCTACTGACGGGACCAGATTTATTGTCATCTCTTTTAGGTATTATGTTGCGCTTTAGGGAAAATGCAATAGCAGTTACAGGTGACATTAAAGACATGTTCCTGAGGGTAAACATTCACTCTGAAGACCAGCACGCGTTTAGGTTTCTGTGGCGCGAGAACCCTACAGCACAAGTGGATACGTATGTAATGACTTCTTTAATATTTGGAGCCAATTGTTCACCGTTTGTAGCTCAATTTGTGAAGAATATAAACGCGCGTCGGTTCGAGTCGTCACTGCCGGCCGCAGTTAATGCTATATGTAATTCGCACTATATGGACGACTACATAGATAGTTTGCCAGACGAATCGACTGCTATCGAAATGGTAAAAAATATTTCTCACATACATCAGCAAGGTGGTTTCGAAATTCGCAATTGGACAAGTAACAGTTCTGCAGTATTGGACAGCGTACCGAAAGAAACCTTAGGTAAAGCTGCCATAAGGTTTAAAATTGATCAGCAATACCAAGGTGAGCGCACTTTAGGACTTGTTTGGTTTCCATGCGACGATACTATGGGGTTCGATACTTCTATGAAGCGTATTCCTAAAAATATAATTCAGGACAAAGAGAGACCTACTAAACGAATCATGCTACAGGTAGTTATGTCGATTTTTGATGTGTTTGGTTTTCTTACGCCGTACACTATTCAGGGTAAGATCATGTTGCAAGACACCTGGCGATTAAACATAGGCTGGGACGATAACATACCAGACGATATTTATAAAAAATGGTGTAAATGGGTCGATCTACTTCAAGAAATAGATCGTATACGCATACCTAGGTACTACGCATCGAGAGTGAAGGACGCATCATGTGCAAGCGAGGTGCAACTACAGTCAGCTGTTCGATGCCATGGCAATGACCTTTCTACAATGGAGCCTGTAGGCACTGCGTGCGAGTTACCGTCTACGAGTCACAGCTACGAAAGTCGTAGTGGGTCTACGAGCATTCCAAGCGATGCTACGACGGCGCAGTGCGCTACGAGGCCTACAACGGTAAGTAGAATGTCCTATGCAGATCTCGAATTACATGTATTTAGTGACGCATCTATTAAAGCAATGTGTGCTGTAGCGTACTGGCGTTGGGTAGATAATGGCGTGACACATGTTGCGTTCATAGCAAGTAAATGCCGCGTAGTGCCAGTTAAACCGTTAACTGTACCTCGAGCCGAGCTACAGGCAGCCTTATTGGCGGCCCGTCTTGCTAACACAATAATAAAGGAACATCGAATAACTCCAGTTCAGCGATTTTTTTGGTGTGATTCTGTAACGGTCCTACAATGGATTAGGAATAATAAGCGATCATACAAAACATTTGAAGCTAACCGTTTAGGTGAAATCGATGAACTCACACAAGCTACCGAATGGAGATACGTACCTACTAAAATAAATGTAGCCGATTTAGCTACGCGTGAGGAATTCGATAATACGGTTTTTCAGGACTGCTGGTTTACGGGGCCTGCATTTTTATATGAAGATAGGATGTCATGGCCTGCAGATATTATTTACCCGGAGAAGGACAGTAGCATCGAGTGTGTTGCTACGATGTACGAGTCATCTGCCAGCCTGCCGGTTCCTGATGTGCGGCGCTTTTCCTGCTGGTTTCGCTTGCTTCGTGCTACTGCCGTGGTACTGAAATTTATTGACAGGTGCCAAAAACGTAATGGCGACGTGGATTGTGACGCATTAGTCAAGGCCGAAGTTTTGCTGTTACGACACGCGCAGGCTGACTCCTTTCCTGCTGAATTATCAGCAATAAAAAAGGGTAAATGCATATCAAGGGAAAGTAAACTTCTTACCTTATCGCCTTATCTTGACGAGAGCGGGTTACTTCGGCTTGGAGGGCGTATCGACGCTGCTTCTGACTTGGACCTGGAAACTAAAAGACCAATAATATTGGATGGTAAGCACCCGGTGACGCGTCTTCTTGTCAGATACCATCACATCAAGGCGGCTCACGGAAACCAGGAAATGGTAGTGAATAATCTGAAACAAAAATACTGGATTATTCGTTTGAGGCCTACTATAAAAAATGTTGTCTCAAACTGTATGTCATGCCGTTTAGGGAAATGTAAACCGGAGGTACCGAGGATGGGTGACTTACCTCAGGCTCGTGTAGCTCATCATCAACGTCCTTTCACGTTCTGCGGACTGGATCTTTTTGGACCAATAGACGTCACAGTTGGTAAAGGACGTCATGGACGTCAAAAAAGGTATGGCGTATTATTCACTTGTCTCACGGTCAGGGCTATACATATAGAGGTAGTTACATCGCTCACAACGGACTCCCTGATCATGGCCTTAAGACGTATGGCAGCACGCCGCGGTTGGCCCGCACATCTCTACTCCGATAACGGTACTAATTTGAGAGGGGCTGACAAAGAGCTGCAGCAGGCTGCACAAGGGCTCGATATAGATAATTTGAAGGCAGCTGGTGCCAACAATGCTATGAAATGGCACTTCATACCCCCTGCAAGCCCTGAATGGGGTGGGGGGTGGGAACGGCTTATTCGAAGCGTCAAGGATACTTTACGTGTCATAATGAAGGAACGTGCTCCACGAGATGAAGTTCTTGCGACATTGTTGGCAGAGGTTGAAAATATGGTTAATAGTCGTCCGTTGACTCATGTTTCGGTCGACCACGCTTGTCCGGAAACCCTAACTCCGAACCACTTTCTTATTGGTAGCTCATCCAATTTGCCCATCATTAGTTCATTTAATGACTCTGATTTATTTTTGCGAAAGCAATGGCGTATTGCACAATGTTTAGCAGATATGTTTTGGCGTAGATGGGTCAAAGAGGTTTTACCTGACTTGCTGCCAAGAAGAAAGTGGAACCAGGAAGTGAAACCCCTGCAGGTCGGTGATCTAGTTTTTATTGTGGATCCTGACAGTCCTCGAAATACTTGGCCAAAAGGTATAATTGAACACGTTTACCCAGGTAGGGACGGCCGTGTCCGAGTCGTCGACATAAGGACGAAGACAGGTGTGTGGAAGCGATCGGCGGCGCGTGTCGCTCGTGTTCCGCTAGATGTTGAGTGCTGTGCCAGCACTGGGGTGGGGAATGTTGGCGACGCGCTCATATGATTTCCATATTTTTTGCCAACGAAAGCTATATTCATATTCTAATTTATTTATGGTGCTCGTATTAGTGATCCGAATTGAGTTCACGATATATTTTTGTATAATTTAATATGTGCGGTACCCACCATATTATTAATATTTATTTTAACTTTTATTGTAAACTTCAGGTAGTTTAAAAACCGTTAGTTAGATTCGCACAGAGGAAGCGAACGAGCGTCTCCTGACTATTTTCTCTGTTTTCCGCGATTTATCAAATTTCCTTCTGTATTTGTGCTCAATATAGCATTTTTAAACCTACAACTCGTTTTCCTGGCACCGCCGAGACCCCACAGCTTACAAGAGCTAAATAACTAATCTGTATAATATAGAAAGGTACAATAGCTGACAAATACCCTCAAAACTAGAGAGGATATTAAATTCAACATTTACAATTTATAAAAAAGATATTATGACTCTTTAACAAGGACAATCGAGAGATTAAAAATAATATTAGTTCAGATATCTAATATTTTCCGAATTTTGTTTTTGAAAGAGGACAAAGTGTCTCCAAGAATATCAGTGGATTTGTGGTTGATAACTAGACTGTTGTAAGCTCTGCACATTCGAACAATAGGACTATAATAAGAAGTGTTATTTTTATAAACCTGAAGAACAAACAACTTATGAGTGGGATTACGTGGTCTGAATCTAGTATTGAAACAAATGAAAGATAACAGTAGAGGGGCATCAATTAGAGAATTAACAATTTTATGTAAACAAATTAGATCACTGCAGCTACGACGAGTTTCTAAAGAGGGTATGTTAAAGTGTTTAAGTCTGTCAGTATACGAAGTCAACTTACGATGATTACCAGTTCGAAAAGAAATTATTTTTAAGCATCTATTTTGAACTTGTTCGATACGATCTATGTGTATTTTATAATATGGAGACCAGATCACCGAATTATACTCAAGTATACTCCTTATAAGAGCAAAGTATAAATATTGCACACAACGAATATTTTTGAAACCTTTAGTACTTCTGGAAATAAAGCCCAATAATCTATTGCTTCTGGCAATAATAGAATCATAGTGATTACGAAATGAGAGGCCGCTGTCAAATATCACACCAAGGTCTTTAATTGTTTCAGTTCGTTCTAGTTCCTGGTTATTAACTTTGTAATCAAATAAAATTTTATTTCGTTTACGCGTAAATGAGATGACAAAACATTTTTTAACGTTAAGAGACATACCATTTCTACTACACCAATCAGACACAACATCAAGATTATGTTGAAGAATCATAGCATCACTCCTATCCGCTACAGTGTGGAAGATCTTCAAATCATCTGCGTACAGAAGTGCGGGACAGGTTAATTCTTCAGCAAGGTCGTTTATAAAGATGTCAAAAAACAAAGGGCCCAGATGGGATCCCTGAGGAACGCCGGAAGTAACTTCTGACAATGTTATTTATTTGTACATTACTTCCCACTATAATGGCCTGACATTTCTTTGCATTTACGTGGATTCCAAAGCTGCCGGACCACTCTAGTACTCTGCAAAGGTTACCATTAATTAAAGAAATTGCGGCATCAATGTCACTTACATTGGTTTGTGTGTAAAGCTGCAAATCATCGGCGTAGAAATGATATGTACAAGTGATATTAGATGAGAGAAGATTTATGAAAATCGAGAATAATATCGGAGACAGAATTCCGCCCTGCGGAACACCAGCCTTCAGCTCACACCAGTCAGACGTATCATGCCCGTTGCGAACTTGTTGCCGGCGGCCACGAAGATAGCTGGAAAACCATTCAATCACTGGGGACGAGATATTGCAGGAGGAAAGTATAGCCAATAAGATGTCGATATCAACCGTATTAAATGCGTTGCTAAAATCAATGAGAACTAATATAGTAACTTTTGTATTCTCCATACCAGCTCTGATGTCATCTGTGACTCTAAGCATCGCTGTGTCAGTACTATGACCGGGTCTGAAGCCCGATTGAAAAGTATTCAAAAAAGAGTTATCAAGCAAATGTTTTAAAAGTTGAGCAAAAACTGTAGCTTCTAATATTTTAGACAAGAAAGAAAGTATAGATATGGGACGGACATCATTGAGGTTGATTGGGTCGGCGATCTTAGGAAGAGGGCGGACATAAGCGAGACGCCATGATGAAGGGAAACAATGATCAACAAGACTGGTGTTTATAATGTGCGTGATGACAGGTAAAACGTGGGGAAGAATAGATGATATCATAACGCGACTTATTTGGTCCGGTCCTACAGCATTCGACGTAACAGATTGTATCGTCTTAAGAACCTCATCCTCAGCGACTGCGGCAAACTCAAACTCACTACCGTCAGGGACAGGCAAGGCAAGTACAGATGGAATAGTTGATATTTTTAAATTATTATCCAAAAGAGAAAGATTATTGAAGAGAAATGATTATTGAGATCACTCAATGAAAATGGAAATTTGGAGTTATCGTTCTGCACCTTACCTATGCCCTGAGAATTCAAAAATTTCCAGAGATTAGCCGGTGAAACATTTTCAATATTATCCGAGAAATATTGGCGTTTTGCATTTCTACACAGCTGGTTGCACCGATTTCTTGCAGCCTTATACAATGACCAATTGTCGTCGGTTCGTTCTTTTTAAATCTGCGAAAAGCAAAATTTCGACGTTTCATGGCAATGCGGACTCCATTTGTAATCCATGGCGCAGGTGGACGGCATATTTTGATGGCTTTTACCGGTGCGTGAACATCATACAGAGATAAAATACAGTTATTGAACAGAGATACTTTATCATCTACTGTATGAGCAGTGAAAACGGGAGACCAATCAGTTTTACTCGCGTCACTCAGTAAGGCATTCCCATCCATTTTAGAGAAACAGCGGAGGTATAACACAGTGGGTTTCACTTTCGGTACTTTAATTTTGTATGAGAGGTAGAGTAAGTCGTGATGTGAAAACCCAGGAGCCGAGGTTTGACCATGTGTAGCAACGTTTTTGTCTGCCGATGTAATTATCAGGTCGAGCAGGGTAGGACCATGTTCAGTATAATGTGTAGGCCCGGAGGGGAGCACCGTGAAATTTACTGATTTAAGATTATTTACTAAATTCGAAGTTCTTGAATCACCCTTCAGCAGACAAGTATTAAAATCGCCAAGGATCAGATGATGCGTATAATCTGAACATACCGATTCGAGAATAGTTTCAAAAGAAGAGAAATAGTTGACTCTTAATGATGGAGAGTAGAAAACTCCGAGAACCGCTTTTACACCTTTTATAGTTACCTCCAACAGTAGATATTCCATGCCTCCGGAGTATTCTGACGGAGACTTTGAGATGATTTGGTACTTTAGATCGCTGCGTAAATAGATTGCAACACCACCCGAACGTGGCCCGATACGATCGTTCCTTATTAAAACATAACCGGGCAGAGAGTAGCTGGTGGACGGTAGACTAGGCTTTAGCCATGTTTCCGATACAAGAATCGCACTTAAGTACGCTGACGAGAAAGCTTCCAAGAAATCAATGTAATGTCCAGGAATACTCTGGGCGTTAATATGGCAAACGTTAAAATTCGATTGAAAATTATGGAAAGTGTTATTTAAGAAAGTACCAAGCGTGTCATTGTCACAGGAAACAAAACTTGAATCGAG
Source organism: Euzophera pinguis (assembly GCA_947363495.1). NCBI lineage: Eukaryota > Metazoa > Arthropoda > Insecta > Lepidoptera > Pyralidae > Euzophera > Euzophera pinguis. Next base: position 5,250,041 of record OX376168.1, read on the forward strand.
TGATTCATTTGCGGAGTGAAATCAGTTGCCAATATCATTAATGTTACTTGGTTGCATTGCAAAATATATAATAAAATATAACGTATATAATAATTAGTATAAAATAATAAAATATAAAATAAGTAATCAAAACATTACCTATTTCTCTGCACCACCCGCCGGTCAGACCAAGATACAGTGGAAAAAAATTGATTAAAAAGAAACTACAAACATAGGTACATCAATTCCGAAAACATGATACTCCATTTCTGGTCAGTCGTGTAAAAAGTAAAGCCAAACAAATCTCTCGCTGTGCATTGGAAGGTCACTAAAACTAGTCAAACACTAAAAGCAATTTTACAATAAAGATAAAAAAAAAAAAATAAAAAAAATGTCACAGCGGGAAAATAGCTGAAATTGACACCAGCTGACAATGTCATGTCATGTCCGTACAAACATAAAAACAAAACAGTGCGTATTACGAACTATACTATAGACGTGCGCATTATATATCCCTGAAAAGAAAAGAGAGATATATATCTTTTCATATCAACGATTCATATCTCTTATCTATATCTTTTCTATCATTTAGCTCACCAGATGAGCGCTGAAACGAATGATTTATATCTGCAATTATATTATCGTATCATTCGTGATTCATATCATTGATAGAGCCGGAAGAGTAGTGAGCTATTACGATACGTTGCGATGAAGTGCGAACGCGTTCTTTTTTGGTTTTCAGAATTTTAGTGATTTAGAGCTGCTATGTACTCAATACCTATTATAATATTTTATATAAAAGGTTATCTACAAAATAATTACAAAAAGATCCGAACGACTTCATATTAAAGTGTCTCTCACTTGTCTTCTAATCTTTCGCATTGCACTGACATTGTATATCCGAAAATGAATCATATCACCTAGGGATATAAACTATTCTAAAGATATAGTTGAAACACAAGTGATATGAAGATATAACAGCTCTTTTGGCAGGATATATATCATTTTTATCTTTCTTTCGCGAGCTACACAAGTCTACTATGCTAACTACCGACCAGAAAATTACTTAATTACTTTACTTCAACAAGAACAAAAGTTAAAGTAACTTTAAAGTACCTACACTAAAGCAGACGATATAACCAGTTTGCTCGCAAGAAGGGAAATATGAACATAGAAGCAGCACTATAACCTATTCTATTTGGTAGATTGCGCTTGAGCCGCCTGTCGTCGAGTCACCGTTTTTCTTTCCTGCACGGCTGAGACCGCCTTCCGGGCTTGTTGGTTACTTCTAGGCAGATCTGGCGCAGACCCACTAGACTCCACAGCCGAGAATTTACTAATCAGGCCCTCCAGCTCGTTAGCAGTAGTGATCTTCACGCGCTCTCCCGTAGGCGGCTTTATGCAGATGACACCCTCCATGGTCCAACACTGTCTCATTCCGAAGTGTGCTCGGGCTGCCAGGAAAATATCCTGCCTAGAACGTGTCAGAAACTCCGACATGCTGACAGGGGTACCCTTTAAACCAGTCTTTTTGGCCCAAATCAATGACTTGGAGTTAAATGTTTGGAATTTAACAAGTACAGGACGGGGACGGTCAGGCTTCGGTTTACCAATACGGTAACAGACCTTGACCTGAACACTAGGGTCTGAAATGCCGAGCTTGTCATGAATAATGTTGTCAATGACTGCTGATATATTTTCCTCGGAGACCTCCGGTATGCCACTAAACAATATCATTTTGCGTCTATCTCTCATCTCCATGGCATCTACCCTAGTACAAAGCCTGGCAATCTGCTGCTGCAACAGGAGGAAAATAGAGTGTACAAAAACCTTGAAGTCTGTATATTCCTGCTGCAGTTGACCAATCCCAGCCGGAGGTGTTGAAGTCAGCCTCTTCTCAAACTCCGTCATTCTGTTAGCAATGGACATTTCCAGGCTTGTTTGTTTTGCTTGAACTGTCTCCAAACGGGAATCATGTATAGTGTCCATTTTGTGTGTGAAGTGTTGAAGGTCCAAAACCGGCAGGTATGTGCAAAAATTATATTACAATCTCATGTACTGTGTCTCAGGGAGTACTTATAAGCAATTAATATGTTTAAAAAAACTTTGTTTACCAATTAATTAAATAAACAATGGAACAGCTGTAATATACATGTTCATTACATTCATTCATACATTATAATGAAGAGTCGGTATCCAATTATTGAAAAATAAGATGTTAACGGATGAAGAGACGGCAATAAAGTCCAATAAACAGGCCAATATGCAATAGATACGAGAAATGGGGTAGGTACAAACAAGAAACCAACTCGCGGCTCTAGGTCTATCCTGACTTTGATATTTGACACTGACATATATATTTTTTAATACCTTAGTAATTTTTGCTTTCTTGCATTTCGAAATGACCATTATAGCTGCCTGACGTCATCACTATAAAATCTTTAAAATTAAATAACAAAATAAATATAATTTTAAGAATTTTTTCGTTTAAATTGTATCTCCGAAATAGTCTATTCTATCAATAAAATATATAAAATCATAGATTAATAATTGGTCTCGCGCGCTCGACTAGATACCGCGTTGTGAAGAAAAATCAGTTTCCAGAATGCGGCCACTTAAAAGGAAAGTGTGTGTAAAATAATGTACAAAGATGCACACTAGCGTCGATTATGGTGTTGCCAGCTACTTGACTGGTGCCCGACTAATGGGAAAATTATTAATTGCTGCGGTCTTGTTACGTATTATAAAAAGTAGCTCAGAAAATCCTTTAAAATGAAATTAAAATAAAACTGGCCAAGTGTGAGTCGGCTCGCATGTAGAGGGTTCTGTACTATTTTTTATTTTTCTCCATTTGGACCTCCTAAACAAATTTAATATTATCTCATAGGGTTTCCTGTAATTTATGAATCGAAATTCTGGAATCGATAGTTTCGGAGATAAGGTAGGGGAAATGGGTAGTTTTTGTCTACTTTATTTTATAACTCTAATATAGAATCCTAAAATTGCAAAAAAAACTTTCTTTTGATTTATTATTACACAGTACAGTATGTTAAACGTTACTTTAAATTTCTATTTAGCTTGGAGCTAATTGATTACTGACCTCTTTTTAGTTGTAACCCTGGTTTAAATACAGATAAATAAATAGACATACACATCCTATTAATATTATAAACGCGAAAGTTTGTAAGTATGGATGGATGTTTGTTACTCTTTCACAACTTAACCGCTGAATTGATTTTCATGAAATTTGGTACGGATATAGTTCAAGACCCGGAGTCAAACATAGGCTACCTTTTGACGCAGGCGGAGCTGCGGTAAACATCTTGTACATACGAGTAGATATTATCATGGCCTTTTTCCATACAGTAGTGTTGCCGGAAAATACATTACACATCGATTAATAATCGATTCTTTGATAGTTGAAAATATAATCTAAGGTATCGATAGTGATCATATATCGATAGTATCGATATTGATACAATTGATAATATATTTCTGTAATTTTTTTCTGTATGAGTTGAATGACGATGATTTGTGTTATGCCCGCTGTACATCCCGCCGCCGAGTTCCGGTATCGGTGCCTGAAATGCTTGGTATTGTTGTTAACCCATTAATCGATTATTTTTCATAAATTCTCAAAAATCAATACTACAGATTAGATTATATAGATACTACAGATACATAATCGATTAATAACCATTGATATAAACCAGTGATTCCCAAAGTGGTCCAGGTGGACCCCCAGGGGTCCACGGGAGACTTGCTGGGGGTCTACGTAGGCGTGAACAAAAAATGGGGGTCCATAAGATGTTAATGGGGGTCCACGAAAATTTATCTGCTTTTGATAGTAAAGAGCAAAAATGTAAGCATAGTTTTTATAAGGGCCTACCTACATTGTTTTAAGTACCTATCTAAGCAGATAATATTTTAATAAGGCAAGCGACTGTTACTTGTCTAAACTTGTGTATTCGATATTACGTACAATTTCGTGTACAGACTTGCAAAGCGCTATCCGCCCGACAATGCTTAATGCTTGTTCAGACATGAACTTGATCAACACTATAAATACTTGATGCCAAAGGCAACCAAACGCATTCATTTGTTTCCGGAATTTCGAAAACAAGGCGGAATTTGGAAAAAAGTTGTGAGAAAATTTATATCTGTGTTTGCTAGTGCCGGAGAAAAGTAAGTAACCTACCTTTTTTTGTTATAGTACTTAAGTATTTTGTTTACGTGTACTAGTCGGTTGATCACAACGGCCTGTATAGATAGGTAACTTAGTAACTTACAGATATTTTAATTGTCCTCTTTCGATTTGAAGACAAACACAGCACGTTTTATTCAATTGTTTTTTCACGAGAGAAGCACTGCCTCTCTAAAAAGGCCGAATAAGCAATATTGCAGAGCAATTAATTTTGTAATTTTTCTTGCAAATAACTACTAATTTTATAAAACAGTAATTTCATAATCATGTTAAATTGATTTTGAAGTAACTATTTTATCAAAACTATTCCTTTTCGGAAAGAGCGAGCGGTGCGCGGGCGACGGGAAAAGGGCGGGGCTTGAACTTCGATGCCTGTTTGTCACGTTTTAACAATGAAGCCGCAGACAAAAAATACGCAAATACACGGAGCGCGTGAACTCATTGATTTAATAAAATGTTAGTTATCGTTTTTATGGACAATTTTGGGATTTCGACGTTTATTTTTTCCTACACAAATATGATCAGTATTCGATACTGAGTACACTAATTTTTATTTATACTATTAAAAATTAGTGGTAAATTATGTACTTTAAAATTGATACCGTTTTGTGAAAACGTTTGTATTTGTCTCAGCGGTTTATTAGTTGGTCCCTTTACAAGCCGTAATTCTATTTCCGCGTGCTGACAAAGGCTGCGGTGTGATACCTATATTCAGAAAAAAACTTGGTTACTAAAACATTTTTTTTACAGGTAAGGTAACTGACACGAAACATGGCTACAGCAAAGAAAAAATGTCGACAATATAGTGTCGATTATTTGAAATATGGTTTTGTTCCATCAGAGGCAGACAAACAATTGCCCATGTGCCTATTATGCAACAAAGTTTTGAGCAATGACTCTATGAAACCATTAAAGCTCGAAGATCATCTAAAAAGGTGTCATACTGATAAAATAGGTAAAGATTTAAAATATTTTCAAACATTGAAAGAAAAATATGGAAAGAGACCCACCATGCACAGTATGTTCGCTTCAACATCTCAAAGTAACGATGATGGCTTGCGGGCATCTTACAATATCTCATTACTTATAGCAAAATCTGGAAAACCGCACACTATCGGAGAACAATTAATTTTACCCGCTGTTGAAGAGGTTTTAAAAACTGTTTTGCACAAATCTCCATTTGACGTACTAAAAAGAATTCCATTAAGTAACAATACTGTACAAAGACGCATTGATGAAATGAGCTCTGATATCGAAAGCTTTTTGTGCAATCATCTGCAAAAAACTCATTTTTCTATACAACTGGACGAGTCAACGTTACCCAGGAATGAAGCATTACTATTGGCATATGTCCGATTTATTGTTGAGGAAGAAATTCACGAAGAATTGCTATTTGCCAGAACTTTGGAGACTGACACTAAAGGCGAATCAATATTTAATGTCCTGAGTAATTTTTTTACGGAAAAATCGATCCCATTTACAAACATTATTTCAGTGGCAACAGACGGAGCTCCTGCAATGGTCGGGCGATATCGTGGGTTTATAAGTCATCTCAAAAGAATTATACCAGGACTTACAGCTATTCATTGCGTAATCCACCGACAACATCTTGTGGCAAAACATTTAAGTGACAGGTTGAACCAATCTCTTCATTTTGTAATAAAAGCTGTCAACAAAATCAGAAGCAATGCATTGAATACACGTTTATTTGCTCAATTGTGCGACGAAAATGATGAAGACTTCCAACGACTGCTCTTACATACTGAAGTACGCTGGTTGTCGAAAGGTGCATGCTTAACGAGATTTTACTCTGTTTTCGATTCCATATTAGAGTTCTTAGAAAGTAGAGATCCAGATTTAAAAGAAAACTTGATCAAATTCAAAGCAGACATTGCGTATTTGACAGATTTGTTTAAAAAATTTAATGATATTAACTTGCAGTTACAAGGGGACAGCCTGAATTTAATAAAAACAAAGGGGATAATTTCGGCTTTTCTTGGGAAATTGAAATTTATGAAGCAAAACATTAGTCGGCGCGAATTCTCTCAATTTCCAAACTTGTCGCAGGTAGAATGTATTGATGAGGATATCCATACCTACAGTCAACATTTAAGTGCCCTGCATGATGACTTCAAAACCAGGTTTGAAGATATACTGACGATGGATATACCACCATGGATAATAAATCCATTTGATGAAACGGAAGTGGCCAATGTTGTATTACAAGAGGAGCTGCTCGAGCTAAGCACTAATGAGGAGCTGAAGGTGAAATTTAGAAAAGGCTACCCAACATTTTGGCTGCAAGCAGAAATACCCGAAAAATATCCTGGACTGTGGGAAATCGCAAGGAAATTTTTAATAGCTTTTCCCTCGTCATATCTTGTCGAAAGGAGTTTTAGTGCCGTTACAAACCTCTTAACAAAAAAAAGGAGCAAATTAAACATCACAGAGCGGGGGGATTTGCGGTTATTGCTCACAAAAATAAAGCCAAACATTGATCGTTTGCTGACACTCCATCAGATACATCCTTCCCATTAATTAAAATTATGACCTGAACCTATATTACCTTAATATTTTTTTCTTGTAATTCTATTCTTTTAATAAATAAAGTGATATAAAATGTACCATTTTTCGTTTTTATTTTACATATCGAAATATAGGGACAGAACTCAGAAGTGACACAATTTTTATTTTTTGGCGACTTTAAGAATGTGGTAGAAATGTAGCAGCAGGGGGTCCACCGAAACCAGTAAAATTTTGAAAGTGGTCCACGAGAAAAATAAGTTTGGGAACTACTGATATAAACGATTACCTTTGTTGATTGAATTGATTTAATTTATATCAACCCATTTCAATAATCAACTAATTGTTTGATATTGCAGTTAATAATCGATTATTTTCGATTAATTGTCAAAAATCGATTAAATTTATTATATCAATACTTTCGATATCCTAGATTATTTAAAAAAAAAAAAACAAATTCGATTATGAGATCGAGAGATTCGAGATCAATTATCCGGCAACAATACCCTACGGGGTACCAACTACTTAAAGGCCATATTTAGAATGTTGGTGGGCGTAAAGTGGAAATGGAATCAAAACAGTGATAGGTTGCTAGTCGCATCGCCTACTGATAGGTATGGTTCTTCGATTTTCGCCCACTTCCTCGGCCGGCTTATATGGTCTGCGCGGGAAGAGAAGCAGTAGTACATTCCACGTATTTACTTTTCTCCCAGATCAGCATTAAAGAAATAAGATGTTAAAGACAGACAAAATTGTCAGAAAAAGTCAAAATTACAACATCCCTCTTTTGGAGTCGGGAGTTAAAAAACAAAATATCAAAATAATAAAAATCGAAACCTCGGGGAATTTGGGATTATTTAATACACGGCAACATTGAGCAACGAGCGGTACTTCGCGCCGTATTTTAGGGTTATATTATTTTCGTGAGTAATTTATGTCCATATTTCGAAATAATACAATACTTATGATGGTATGTAATACCAGTATCTTCCTTATTTCTTTTAGTATTATTCTTACACAGTTTGACTACGCAAACTGCACATTTTGCGTCTACTTTTACATTAAATTTTATATTTATCTAGACATCCAACTCACTCATCGGTCGCGGCATGACTGTCGCGGGTATGCCGCAACCATGCCGATTTCGGCATGGTTTTAGTTGCGAATTTATGTAGTATGCCGAATTGCCGACGGTATCTAGTCGTAGCGCAGCGGAGACCAATTATTAATCTATGATATAAAATATACAATTTACTTTTTAGTTGACTTGCCAATTAGTGGTTTTTTTTTTATAGAAGCACAAGTTCTTCTTAATCCTAGCGTTTATTCCTAGTTGCATCGTTAGCTTACGCTTCGAAGCCTTTAAGTCAAGACCCTAGATTTGGCGGCACTGGTTATGGAGCGACTGCCGTTTTACCTCCGTAACCCCTTTTACAGGGAAACCAGACCAACAGGAACATGACCCGAGGTGTTTTAGTTGCCAACACTGTCAGAATTTTTAGAGATAGAAACCAATCCAATATATTAGTCGCGCGACCACTATACACCGCCGAGACGCCTATAGGTATCGGTAGGATACGCAGGTCACAATCGACTTTCGAGGTCCATAGAAGCCCAAGTTGACACGATATGATATCAGAGTGCACATATCAAGGGAATGGTTTATGGCTTGTGATCTAGCCCTATTTTTGAAATGAATGACTCACTATGTCGTCATATGACTACCGAACTTTATAGTACGTAGTAGTTGGTACGGAACCCTGGTATGGAATACGAATCCAAATCATGTTGTAGATTAAGCAATTTTTCTTAATTCTTAGTTTGCTTAGCGGACATTATTATAGATGTACCTAACTAAGAATTTTCTCCAAAATCCACCTTACGTTTCCTTTCGAGACTGTGAAAGGCATCCTTAGTGGCACCGCTATTTACCTGTAGCTAAAGAACATCTTACGAGTATATACATACTTAGACCATGAGAGTCGAACATCCCAGTTCTGGATTGTTAGACCAACGGCAGAAAATTTCTTACGCAGTACCTAGATAGTCTGGGCTACAATCTAACCACGTGACCAACTTAAAAAAATAAGTAGTGTCTTACAATCGTGCTCCGACATCAGCCTCAAGAACGCCTGCTTCTTCCAAGTCATCCGGTACCACTTTATGCTCATCTCCCATTTTGTCTTGGTTTAAAGACACAAATACAAACACTCAATATTAAAGTAATGTATAGCTAGAATACAAAGCATGAACGAAACTTCAAATGGTCGACAGTTTGTTGAACAGTTTTTTGGTTGATCTAAAGAATGAAGATTGACATTTGACATGTCTACAAAAAGTATAGGTATTTATTACTTTCGGGTTTATCGGTAAGTAGGTGCTTATTACTTACTTCTATGATTAACAACCTGCCTTAATTATTGACCAGTTTCTGCCCTGGGGGTTTTTTTTTTTATTTACTTATTAAGGACCATAAACAGGTTTACAATATATTAATCTTAAAGCTATTGTACAGAGTTATTACAATTGTGAACCCAACAACAATGGTCACAAATAATATTTAAATAATTTGTTCATGTGCGAGACCAAATATCGCTAAATAGCAAAAAAATGTTTTCACGTACCTATGTAAAGCTTAAACACAAAGCCGAATCTTGTTCATATTTAATCAAAGTTTTGAGCATTTCAGTCACACCCTTACACAAACAATTCTAAAATAGATTTTTTAAAAACGTTATGTGACAAAGCTATAATGTCGATGTGGGATAATTTATCATTGTACAATTTTTGTATACGTTTTAACGGAATACGAATACCTGCATTTGTTCGACTGGATTCAATGAAAAACAAAGGATGAGGACGTGACGATCTCATCTGGGCTCTAATTGGCACCTGATATGATACTTTACTGGTGATTTCAATACAGTCATATCTATGATGAACAATATCATGTAAAAGCATAGAACCCAGCTGTGAGCGTCTAGATTTAAGATCTAAGATCTTATAATGTTTTAATAATTGTTCATATGGTAGGCGACTACAATGACATTTATAATGAATACGTCGAAGAAATTTTTATTGTACCATTTCTAGACTGCAGGCATATTTTTCATAAAGGGGGTTCCAAATTGCTACAGCATACTCTAGTTGGGATCTTATAAGAGACTTATAAAGATAAAGATAAGTAGAACTATTTTTAAACATACTACAGGTTCTCATGACAAATCCATACATTTTGTAAGCTTTATTTATAATGTTTTGAATATGTATATCAAAATGCAATTCACTATCTATTGTTACACCGAGATCCTTGATAGTCATTACTTTATTTAGAGGAGTGCCACAGAGAGTATAGCCAAAGTCACTTATAGATTTCTTTTTGGAAAATTTTATACGTTTACATTTATTAATACTAAGTTCAAGTTTATTTCTGCTACAGTATTTTGGGAAGCGATCGATATCTTCTTGAAATTTGATGTGGTCTTCATTATCATTAATTAAGTGAAATATTTTTAAATCGTCTGCATATAATAAAAAGTTACAAAATTTAAAACATTCATGTATATCATTGACGTACAGTAAGAACAATATAGGCCCTAAAATAGAGCCTTGTGGCACTCCTGATTTTACATTAACACTTCAGATTCGTATCCTTTAATTACTACTTTTTGAACTCTATTAGAAATATATGATTTGAACCATCTTCATAGACTTCCACGAATATCATTAAAAGCAATCTTTTCCAAAAGAATTTTATGATCTATTCTATCAAAGGCCTTGCAAAAGTCAGTATAGACGCTGTCTGTTTGTTTGTTTGCATCAAGTGATTCAAATAAGTAACTGACATAAACGAGTAAATTTGTTACGGTTGAACGGCGTTCAACAAAACCATGTTGTTGGGGCAAAATAATTGTATGCAAATGCGAACAGACAGGGTCTTTAACTAGTCTTTCAGAGTAGTATCAGAACATTTTTTATGATTACTAACAAATGTCCAAAAATATTTTATATTCTTTTTGATACTATTTTCTACATTATTCATATAATTTTTAAAACATTTATCTGATTTCTCTTTAAATTGCTTTCTACAGAGTGAGAAAATACTGTAATTAGAATCTGTGTTATATTTTTTAATCTTTATCCATGCCCGATTTTTCTTTTTATATAATTGAATAAGCTCAGCTGTAAACCAACTAGGATATGAAGAAGAATTAATGACTTTAGTTGGTACATGTTTCTTAATAATACCATAAATTATGTCGTAAAAAGATTCGACTGAACTTTCAGCATCTTTATTCAACAAGAGGTCATCCCAATTAATGCATTTGATTACTTTATTGATTAAATCATAATTTGCTTTATTATAGTAATATTTTACATGCGACTTAGGTGGCATACGTACAAAAGTGCTATTTAAAGTAAGTATTATCTGAAAAGGGGGATGATTGTCAGTAGGGGGAACAAGAGGCATATTTGACAGTGTTAATTTATAATTTGGTATATTTGTTAAACACAAGTCCAATATTCTTTGTTTTGTATTAAACTTTATTAAGTTGGTGACAATTAAATAACGACATAAAATTAACCAAAGCATTATGTATATAATTTCGATCATTACTAATATCAAGTTGCATAAAAGATCCACATTGACTCCATTTCAATTTAGGTGGGTTAAAATCGCCTACTATAAAAAGATCGCCATTGTAATCTTCCAACTGTTCATGTAACAAACTGAAATAAGCATTATATGTTTCTTGATTTTGTCCGGGAGGGATATAAACAGCACTAATAAGTAGTTTACGGCTATAATACGCAATAAAGTTTGGCGCTGCCTATACCAATACTTAGCTGGACAAACAGATGATCGACGAGGGGCGGGAGGAGGGCGGAGGCGGTACCGTCAGCGCGCAAGCAGCGCGGCCGGTCACCGAGAACAATAGCAGTGATAGCACGGTTTACCGCCACAATAACACCTCCGCCATCCCTGCGGCCGCACGCATTCCTATCTCGGTCATATCTAAAGATCTGATATCTAGAATCAAACATCTCGGTATCACATATGTCACTATGAAGCCATGTTTCCGAGAGAACAATTAAGTCAAATGAATGGGAAATAACATTCAAAAATATAGTACTAGCTGTGCCCGCGACTTCGTCCGCGTGGAATAGTTATTTTGGGAATCATATTTTTTGTTTACAAACCTACCTCCTCAGCTTATTAAAAGTGGGCATAAAGTTTCCGTCGCGAATTTCTTTGGCACCAAATGAAGTCACTGACAAATAATTTGTAATAATGCATTAATTTCGACCAATTTTGATTTTCATAAAAACGGTTATTGTGAGTTAATCTTATAAGATAGACATATACTATTGCGGACATTTTTTAAGATAATTTAAAGAGAAATAATTCTTTCATACATATTTTTTGGGTATCTCTAACGGTTTTCGCAGCGCACGCAACGGAAGCCCTCGAAGATTAATAATTTTCCCCGTTTTTTTCCACATTTTCGACTGTTTCTCCGCTTCTATTAGTCGCAACGTGATGTTATATAGCCTAAAGCCTTCCTCGATAAATGATCTGTCAAACACAAAAAGAATTTTCCAATTCGAACCAGTAATTCCCGAGATTAGCGCGTTCAAACAAACAAACAAACTCTTCAGCTTTATAATATTAGTATAGATGTAGCTTGGTTTTAATTCCACTACAATTCTGGTAGTAAACTGATAAACAATTAAACACTGAAATTGGCACAATTTAAATAATGTAATAAACAAACAGTTAACTACTTTTTTCATATTAAAATTACATATAATATAATAACTAAGTACATACCAGAGTAGTGCAATAATGATGTTCTTTAACGACCACTAAATGGCAGTCGTGACCAACGGCTTAACGTGCCTTCCGAAGCACGGAATCATCTTTATTATCAGACAATCGGGTGATTCAAGCCTACCAAAATGGAAACAACTAAACAAAGTATGCTTCCCGTTGGAATCTAACCCGCGACCTTTGGATCAAAGGCGGACGCCTTAACCACTGAATCACAGAGGCAGTTAAGTATATCGAAGGATTTTTGCTCGATATCGAACAATTTTCATTTGATATTTACGTATGTCATACATTTCAAAAGTAATTCAATCGTTAAGTGCCGTTTTCTACCACTGCCTGCACTTAGCCTGATTCTTCTAACTAGAATATAAGATTGAAGAAATTTGAAAGGAACGTCATTTGGTGGCGGTTTCGATGCTTTTTGACGAAGTAGATAGAAAAATTATGAAGGGCTGTAAATAACTTGTATCCATGGACGTAAAACCCATTACTAAAAAAAATATTTACTGTACACTACTGGCAACACTAGTATTTTATTGGTTGTCATTTTACATCAAAGTCATCGTCAGCTATTTTGATGCAAACATTGACGTGCTTAACCAGTGTTACCAGTTTCAGTATTTTTATACTTTTCGGTTTATTTTATTTTAGCATGTTATTTTCTGTTAACTATAATTTTATCGACTTTTCTGAGCATCAGTTTTACATCATTACATAGTTTTATTATATATTAAGAAGATAAAGTTTAGTTAATAGTATATTTTAAGAAACATAACAAAGCAAAATGGCAGTATTCTTAATTTTTAGTCATATTACTCTCATGACACACGTCAACACCTAACCCCCGTATTCTTAAACATAACCTAAAGGACGTCCTTCACTTAAACTAATTCGAGGGCGCCATAAGGAAGTCCTTGAACTTTCCTTGAAAACGACATTCTTAGTTGGTTCCTTGAGCAAACTCCAATTAGGAACGTCATAGGTTATAATAACAATTCTAAACACAACAGTTGAAAATTAAATAAAGTAAGTAGATACCTAGGCCAAAAAGCCGATTTATATCCACTTTATTTTATTTCAAGGACGCCTCAAGGCACCTCTCGACCAACCTTATATTTGACAATTCGATACTCACCTCCAATGAGAAATCATCTCAAGTCAAGGAAGCTTGTGACGACTAATCATACCAATGAGGTGGAGTAAGGTTGAGTCGAGTTTGAGTGAAGGTTTAAGAATATGGGTGTTAAGTCATCGAATTAAATCTTATCTTGCATAAGGGGGTCCTATACCAAGGAAGCACGTCGAACCTCTGGGTTTTTTGTGCTTGCCCCATGGGGAAAGGCATGCCTTACTCACCTACAGCAGGGTTTCTGAAGAAGGACTGCATGGTCTTTAGAACATCACCTGGTGCGAAGTGCCTGTAGTCCTCTAGTTCCGGATACGCTCTTCCGAAAAGGTCCATTTGCTTGCTAGCCAATGAGTCACAATGACACAAAATGTGGATCGCGATCTCGCGAACATTATTCAGGGAACTTCCCAGATTTAGTAATAAATGTTATAAGAAGTAATATTTTTAGGTTTGTATACTCTTTGTTGTGTACAATGGTTTTGACTATGGTTTAGTTGTCTCCTAGCAACTTGGTTGTTATTATAAAAATGATATAATTTTGTCTTCTGTAAAAGATTTAATAAAAACCTATGTTGCTTGCTGATTACTATCTAATTTATTCTACGCATTTAAAAAACCTCTGAGTAAAAGTAATAACATAAAAATATAGTAAAACCCTTTAATAAATACCTAGCCTTCTTTTTTTGTTTCAATAATTCGAAAATTTCTCTTTAATACACACACAAACACATGATACAAATACGGAAAAGCATTAATTAAAATTGGTATTTAAAAAAATAATAATCTGGTCACACTGGGAAAAGAAACGTCATGTCCTATGATGTCATTGCGAAGCGAATTGCGAGCGAGCGATGCTTTTGTTGCAATAAAAAATATATTGTGAATGGTGTGTTTATTGTTGTATTGTTTGCTTAGCTTGCTCTGATGTGTTGCATATTATTATCATTTATCACCAAAATCGCGCGTGGATAACTTATCGCATACATCATGAACGAAATAGATGATAAGTTTTACTATGTGTACAGTTCATCATTAGACCATAAAGTGGAAATAAAAATGTGAGTAAATACTGTAATTAAATATTTGCGGTCAAGGTAAACATACCCACATGGTAGGTAATCTAGATTATGCCTCAAGATGTCCTACATTTTCGATGAGTTAATGGCATATAATATCATCTGATGAACAAGGAAGTATTATTTGTTTGATAGTGTAATGATTAGCAGCCACTGGGTTTAGCATCCTTTGTCTATAATGCCCGAAGCTTCACTCACGTGTTGCTTAATTTTCGTAACAACTTTCCCTCTTGGAAATTTTCCTTCAATTTTCATTAGCATTAAATACATTTGCTAAAATATATTTAATGAAAAGAAAGTATTTTATTGTAAACAGTTTTTGTATTACTGAAATATTTGATGTTTGTGATGTGATGGTAACGTCATGTAATTGCTGTTTATTTGGGAACCTATACAAATACAATTTGGTTTTTAAGATGCTTAACTATTTGACTTTTTCTTTTATTTATTACAGTGGGACTCTAGAAGGCAAGCGTACCAAGCCTGAGTATGATAAATTACTCTCTGACCCCATGCTCAAGTTTTCTGGGCTGTACCAAGAAGGATGCTCAGACTTGTATGTGACATGTCAGGTGCTGTCTGATGGTGTGCCCCTGGCATTGCCTATCACTACATCTTACAAGGCATTCACAACTAGATGGAAGTAAGTATTTTCGTAATATGCATTACTCTTCCACCTAAAACATTACGGAAACATCTTTACAAAAATGAAGACATGCAGGTGGACTTAACACCTGTAATTAGTGTGTTTTAAGTAATCTGTTCTTTGTCTAGACTCAGATATGTCCATGTGTTAACACATTCACTGCTGATAAATTATAACAATGCATTTTCTATTAATTACAATGCGCTATATGTGTTGTCAGTTGTTAAAGTAGCACTACAGCCACTTTTAGTTTCTTTATTAATCCAACTTTCGGATAATAAATACTGCCAAGTGAAACAAGCTTTAAGCAATGTGCAGAATAGGTTACAACCACAAAATTAAGTGGTCAGACACACCATTAAAATCATAAATTTTATTAATTATCTTTAATTCATTTTGCAGCTGGAATGAATGGGTAACTTTGCCCGTATACTTTAGTGATTTACCTCGTAATGCAACTCTTGCCATGACAATCTATGATTGTGCGGGACCAGGCAAGGTCATGGTGGTTGGTGGGACCACTATATCCCTATTTGGGAAACATGGCATGCTACGACAGGTATGTGATTAAACATAGACATAATTTTTTTTGTGTTTTGAAATAGCTGTTACACTTATGTTTTTTGACTGAGCGTAAAGGAAGTCTCCATTTCGAGACTGGCCAAGTTTGCTGTTGTACAGATAAATGTATGTTCCGTGCTAGAGTTCGGTTTTCTGAACAGATTGTTATGAAACAGGACACACATTAGTTGATTTATTTTAAAAAAATTGTCGGCAGATATTTTTGATTGGAAAAAAAGGGTAATGTTTTCTGTATATTTATATCTTTATGGGTCCTTACAAAACTTGGCGCACATGGCACTTGAATTATTTGGAGATATTTGATTGGGGGGAACAGTGGGAAAGTTTGGTGTAACATTATTAAACGGATTTTAATCATATTTATTTGATCAGTATTGTATGTATGGTTCTCTACAAGTGCTGTAAAAAAACTCAAAAGGGGGATAAATGGAGGAAGTACATGGCAGCATTGTATGAATAAATCTCATATTATTTATTTATTTACCTTATTGAGGCCTTTTAGAGGTAGTTTGTGAAGTAAGGTATAGTAAGTTAAGCTGTTGTATTAGGTTAAAGCCAGTAAAGATAGTGTAAAAGTGAAAATAAATAAATAAGTCTACTACTAGTTCACAGAAGTACTAGTTGTAGCCATTATGTGATGAGAGGATGGTCCTTTCTTCCTTTAATCTTTCCTTCAATGAAGTTTCTCATAAAATCATTGTCTAATACAAGTCTAATATCAAATGCCCTAAGATATTTAGTTCTCAGTTACCTTCAGAATGATTATCTGTTCTACTCTATTCAACACTTCTTCATTTATTAAACTGTTTCCCGCAGCTCCGCCTGCATCAAAAAGTCCCCGGGTCTTCAACTATATTCATACCATATTTCATCAAAATCCGTTTAGCGGTTTGGCCGTGAAAGCGTAACAGACAAACAGACAGACTTTCGCATTTATAATATTAGTATGGATTTAGTCACATTTATAATGTTAATAATGTAGCGAATGCGCGAGTCAAGCGATTGCGAGCGCGGCCCGTGTTTCGGAAGGCACGCTAAAACGTTGGTCTTGGTAGTTATCGATAGATGGCTAGGTCGTTAGGCTGTGTTAACTACTCAATAGTTCGCCTGAAAAACCTGACAGTATTAGCCACTAACACACCTCGGGTCATTCCAGTTGGTCTAGTTTCCCTGTAAACGGGGCTACAGAGGTCAGACGCCAGTCGCTTCATTGTAATAACCAGTGCCGCCAAATCAAGGACCATAACTTACAGCGCACCTGAGGCCACGTAAGCTGAGGACGCAACTAGGAAAGCATGCTTGGATATAGAAAAAATGTGTTTTTTTCTTCAAGTTTCCAAGATACATTTAAAGTTAGCCACCAGACAGTGCAATCCTCCAGATATAAGCTTTCACGAGTCTTTTCGGGCCGATCTTGTAATTTTTACCATCAAAAGATCCCTTTTAGCCATGGCTTTTCTCTTAACCACTAGGGTAAGATATCAAAATCTTTATAGGCATTTTTGAGAGAACCTATGTTGAAATAAGTAAATCATTATAGTACAATTATTTTGTCCGTGAAGAAGAAGAAGGTCTTAAATCATCGGAGCAGTGAAGCGAGTATTTCGCTCTCTCTCTAAGTCACGGGCCTTATGGGCGGGCAAAGTGATGCGCAATATTGTTGTCGATAAGCGTTATCGATAGTGTAAATAAACTAAATAGTTTTGTCATTATGTGGGTTAGTGATAAAAATGAAAGAAAAGATAGATAAAACAACGTATTTATTAAAATAAAATATTTAATTAATATTATTTGTACTTACATAAGTATCACATGTTTAGTCAGTAGCTATATATACGATGCTAATAAATACTATGTCATTATTACAACTTTTTACATTACAAATAACAATGTCGCACCACCCTTTGTATACCGCACCGCCGCCGTGTACCTGCCTTCAATGACTCATTTGTTTCTATCGATAATGGCGTTGCGCCCGCGCAACATGCTCACCGTCCTACCCGGGCTGAGGCCGAGCTATAATTTATGACCAAACTGCATGGACAAAATAATTCTACTATAGGTACCTAAGTTCAAACAAACAGATTTTATTATGTAATAGGCTCTGTTTCTGACTAATGTGTTATCAACGTGACAATTATGTGATACATTAGTTGACATGCGTTTCACTATTGATTGTGAGCCAAAAAGGTTATCAAGTTTTCCTTAGAAGTTCAACGGTGCTGAACCCCTTGCCTTACATTAAAATTAATTATTGGGTATTCATAATCACACTATGTATAGTGCATAATGTTTACCTACTCATCGGCTTAGGATCCTAGGATAGTTCCATGAGAGATAACATGATACTTTAGGATTGTATTTATTAAATTGTTGACATGTTTTTGAGGTTTAGGGATATTGAGCTCCATGCCTATTTATGCGCACTATGTTCTAATTGCTATAGACTCTGCTGCAATTATATCAAGGCATTTATCCCATAAATCCTGCCTCCCAAGGTCCTGAAGGTCGTGGGTTCGATTCCCACGGGAAGCATACTTTATTTAGTTGTTTCCTGTTTGGTTAGGACATTGCAGGTTTGAATCACCTGATTGTCTAATAATAATGATAATATTCGTGCTTCAGAAGGAATGTTAAGCCGTTTGTCCGGGTTGCCATTAGGTTAGGAACCACGTCATAGGCCGAAAGGCGGTTCCGAAAAACTGTCACTCCCAGGGTTTACTGGGTTAATTGGCCATGTAACCAGTGGTTGATCGAGTGAGATCGATATAAATGAATGAATTCTATAATTTAGTTAATGATTTGTTTTTTTTCTTATAATTTAATGATTATGACACATACATTAAAACCATTTGATAGTTTTTCTACCCACACCAAACTGGTTTAGTTTGGTCATCTAATTTGTTAGTTTAATGCTCTTTCGTATCGGTTCAAAAAATGCTTGCAGATTTTCCTGAAAATTACTCTTTATAGCTAGTGTCTAAATGTAATTTTCTCCGGCGTACACAGGTAATGTTGAAAAAAACTTCACTCCTTCTTTTCAAATAGAACTAAGTTTTTTAAATTTTGTGAAAAGATGTCTCATGATAAATTTCTGTAAAGGTGATTTCATTTTATTCTTTTCTTTACACGAGTTATAAGGTCAATTGATCTGTTTTACATGTGTTACAAAAATTATTCTTTAAAATAATTACCGCTTCATTAAGAAGTTGTTTTAATAGATTACCTACGTCATGTGAAAGTTCTTGCCCCCAAGATATGTCTTATTACTGTTGTTTATGCAAACGCCCTTTTCTCACCTTATCTAAAGTCGACTGGAAATCGCCAAGACTCCAGTAGAATTCTGGCTCTGATACTATGCACACATACTAAAATGTGCTTTAGAATTCTACTTTATTATCAGTTGTAGTATGTTCGTTAAAGTTTTGTAAAATACAAAGTATAATAAAAAAATGAATCAATATGCAAATGCTTAAAAAGTTAGAATTATATGTCCCTAGGAATGTATTTAGTTAGTTAAATCGTTCTGCTATTTGATATAGCTATTTTCGGAAATTACGTAAGATTCGCGTGTGATATTTCAATTTAAATGTATGTTTAATAAATGCCCATCTATCTAAAATTTTAAAGCTGTGCTTTTGTCGGTATTACGAGTAGTTCCATTTAAAAATCTTGTCTAAAATATCAAAATGGGTAATTTAACAAGTCTGCGAATAAAAGCGTACTTTTTCTCAGTCAAGTGTCGGTTTAAACGATTCAACGTTGTTGTTAAGGGCATGTTTGACTTGCGGGTCTGGCCGGGAGTGGAAGGCAGTGAGAAGACCCCTGGAAAAGCCCCTGACACTGGGAAAGAACAGATGCAACGGCTGGGCAAGCTTGCTAAGAAACATCGCAATGGGCATATGCCTAAGGTATGTTGTGGTTTTTTTTTTTTTTTTGCATCAATGCTTTTTGCTTATGCTCCATAGTTAAGATTGATTTAGACGGATCCAGTGCTGGCAATCTAGTAGCGAATTTGTCAATGTATTTGTTAATGGACACGAAATTCTTTGTGTGTGTGGGTACATTTCGTGTTCATGAAAGCTGCTGGATTGCCATCACTGGATCTGTATATATCGAATCGACTATTACGTTAAAAGGAACTATTTAGTACCTAAAGAAAGCTAATAAGATTATAGTATCTAATGGTCCCATTATGGTATCTTAAGTTTCTTTTGCAATACATGAGCCCAGCGTCCTACTGCGCCCTTTTTAAAAACACTACACTTGTCGTGACCATTATTCCAGAGTACCAACGGGCCAATATTCGAAAATTGTCTACATTCATCTAATATTTTCACAGGTGGACTGGCTCGATAGACTGACGTTCAGAGAAATAGAGATGATCAACGAGAAAGAGAAAAGGAGTTCAGACTACATGTATCTCATGATAGAGTTTTCCACCGTGCAAATTGATGGGATCAATGTAAGTAATGATATGTTTTTAGTAAATTTAACTGGCTTAAGGATAATTGTGCTGATCTTCGAATCAAGGGGATCTGAGTCATTGCGTTTAAGCGGCTCTAAACTGTAAGTGAGTTATTTAAATAACTTGTTACGTTAATATCGCGGAGCAATTACAAAGTGGAGATGCCGTAATAAGCGTTTTGTAAGAAAGTATTTGTGAGGCTACACGGGGCGGAAGGCAGACGTGCGGGGTGCTTGGTTTCGGCCGTAGCTCCAACCATAATGATATCCATCTTAGGGAAAGTAGCAGTACTACTACGTTATTTATAAATCATCAAGTACTTGTCAATAGATGTCACTAGTACGTCGAAGTTCCAATCTTAAAAACATGGCGATATTTCATAAATTATAAAAGTTTTAAATGTTAGGTATAACTTTTAGAGCCGTAAATATATCTTATTTAACAGAAACCAATTTTTGCTAAATGTGTAAAAAAGCCGTGGAAAGCCGTGATGCACTTCTCGCGATCTGTTTCTCGGTACGCTTTTGAACGAGTAGTGACAAGCTCCGCCCACTTTTGTGAGCGGCGAGGCGCCAATGAACACATTACTGCGTCATTTCAAACGGCATCTCCTCTTAGTAAATGCTCCGTTTGGCCCCAAATCTTCAACTGTATTCATACCAAATTTCATCAAAATTCTTGTTGTCATTCGCTATGAATTAGGCTCCATAGTTATGTTCAAGGGTTTTACTTACTACCTTATTAGGTACCTAAAGTCACCTTTGAAAGAAAACTAATAAGGTCAGTTTTACGTAAATCTTTTACCACTGTACATTTTATGGTTAACTGGTTGTAACCAGTAACTGGTATTAAGTATAAGAGATGCATCTATTATCTTCTTATGATTTTCAGCATAAGTCTTGATAAATTGATTGGCTATGCAAAAATCAAAGATTTCCACAAACAAATATACAAACTCACTTTCTATTTATAATATTATATTAGGAGGATAGGTAGGAAGGTAGATTTTCCATGTAAATGGTCTGCTTATACCTTGTTTTATTACATTGTTTATATTTTTGCAGCATGCAGTCGTGTACTACGAACAAGACGGTGATGAAATGTACCAGTTTAGAGCCCAAGCTGAGATTGTGACGGTGCCTGACTATGAAATATTACAGGTAGGAGACTATTTGACAGTGTGGCTTTTTGACTCATGGAATAACACCATG
The DNA here is from genome assembly GCA_947363495.1 of Euzophera pinguis. NCBI lineage: Eukaryota > Metazoa > Arthropoda > Insecta > Lepidoptera > Pyralidae > Euzophera > Euzophera pinguis. The sequence goes on from OX376168.1 coordinate 5,271,692, forward strand.
GAGTAATTACAAAGAGGTGATGCCGTAATAAGCGTTTTGTAAGAAAGTGTTTGTGAGGCTACACGGGGCGGAAGGCAGACGTGCGGGGTGCTTGGTTTCGGCCGTGGCTCCAACCATGGAGCAGAGCAATGACAAGCTCCGCCCACTGCAGTGTCGGCGAGGCGCCAATGATGATCATTGGCGTGATCATTGAATGATCACGTCACTGCGCCATTTCAAACGGCATCTCCTCTTTGTAATTACTCCATGGATAACTAAACGGGCTAACTTTTCGAGTGTTCCCATTCAAAATCTGAACTAGCGACTAGCAATATGAATTGTCAACTAAGTTCGCAAGTCTATTGATTTTTTAACTTTTGCAAGGGTCCACCACATAATCGGTTTCCACAAGTGTCAGAAACGGTTCAGAAAAAATATAAACTAGTGGAAAACTGCAAAATCTTTTGAGTGATAGTGCTTTATACTAGGAAATCAATAGACATGATCAAGAGCATCTATCATCACAGGAAAATCTCGTCGAAAGCAAGCAACATCGGCTAGCGCGTTCGTTGCGTTCTGGCGTGTCCGGTCGAGATGCCAAACCAACTGCCACTGAACGAGACCAACTGGCTGCCATAGTGGCGTCCCCTCCTGCCAGACCATTGGCTGCAGCTGAACAAGACCTGCTGTGGAAGTTCAGGTTCGTATCCCACTACATACCATCTAGTCTGCTTTCTATAGAACCGACTGCCACTGAACGAGACCAACTGGCTGCCATAGTGGCGTCCCCTCCAGCAAGACCATTGGCTACAGCTAAACAAGTTCAGGTCCGTATCCATCTAGTCTAAATTCGATAGTCTCTCATAGGTTATCAGAATGAGGCCGATATTAGCCCAGCAGCAGGGGCAACGTGCTGCAATCCTACACACGACCAAAACTAGTAAGCATCCCCACTCTTTTATGCTAGATTGCTACTGCAGCAGCGAGGTGAGTACAGCCCTTAATTAAACCATATATTCTACTTTCTTTAGTCTCTCATAGTTGATCCGGATTCCAAGTCTACAGTGACTAAATGAGAGCAACTGGCTGCCATAGAGGCGTCCCGACCAGCCAGACTATATATAGGCATTAGCTGGACAAGATCTGCAGTTGAAATTGAATCTCGCTTCTTAGCAAATCCATTTAGTTCGAAGCCCACTCTCTACAGTATTAAACATAAATTGTATTGCAGAATTTCATCAGCCAATTTTCTTTTTAGGTTCTACCTGTCGTCGCATCGACGCGCGCTGACCAAATTCTTGGAATGCGTCAATTGGAATCGCGCTGGTGAGTATATTATTATGTACTAAACATACCTACAGTAAAAACATAACACTACATAACACACAAGTCAAATAAGAATTTGACATCCGGCTATTGCGTAAAATAGAAGCGCTTTGAATTTAGTAAAGTAATAAATCAAATTGAAGCGTTGTTTGACATCCAATTAAAAACACAATTAATTAGATAACATTTTTTTTTTTTTTTGCTTTTTAAACGAAACTAAAATAAGTCGATAATTTACAATCTGACTAGACATATATAATATCTATCTATCGGTGACATATCCGCTAACTTCAAAACAGCGCCACGGATTTTATTATGGTTTTTGCCGTAATTTTTTTAGGTTTTTTTTTTGGAATATTCATTTTTGGGTATTCAACCCTGTTCCGAAATCTATTACGCGAAAAAATACCAGGCAACAACTACAAGTATAGTGTAGGTAATGTTACATAACCTAACAGCGATACTTGCGGATGTGATTAGTAAATTGACCAATTAAAAATTATTCGACCGACGAAAACGAATTCGGGTCATACTTTTACATGATATTGCATACTAGTAAAAGTAATTATTAAAACCTGTATTACGTTCTGGCACTTGGCAACAAGAGCCTCGACCCGTTGCATAAAATCTGGTTTTACATTTATTTGGTCTTGTTCAATGTAACGTTGTTGGTTTTCTTAATAAACTTAAATAATTAAACGCCATCTGGCAGTTGAAGAATAACCTTCAGAGGCCGTTAGATTATTAACAACTCTGAAATCAGGTTTAACAAAGCCCGCTGACCTTGCAATAAATTTTATAGCAAGCATTTTAGGAAACTGCAGATTTTGTGTTTTTTATCCAAAAATAATAGTAATAAATTAAGTTTGTTCTGTTACAATAGAAAAAAATAGTAAAAATACTAACTATTTCCCGCGCCTCCACCAAAAAGTATATTTTATTTACATTTCATACAAACTTCACTCCCAATTTCAACCCCTTATTGACCCAGCGAGCGAAGCGAGCGTGGTCTCCGTTTCAACTTGGCCAAAAATGCTTTGGTATGTCTGTGCGTTCTCCTCCAGAGGTCGCAATTCCCGTGAAATTTTGGGAGCAGGTTCGATAAACATATGAAAACCGATAGTCGAGCCATTTTTTGAAAATTTTTGAAAATGACGGAGTTGGCACAATAAGCGCCTATGGATTTTATAACTCTTACGACCGTTTTGTGTTTGTAGTGACAACGAAATAACAAAGGAATTTTATTTTCTATTATGACATACACTAGACGTATATTTTTACCAGCATTGTCAAAAGATGAATAGTCCAGTTTATTTATAAAGAGATCTGATCGACTTAAGCGTCTAGAGTTCGAATCTCACCGGAAGGTGTTCTCTTTTTAGTTCAATGTATTTATTTTTATTTTGCGGCCGGTATCTTGAAGTTTATTTTAAAAGTTTTTTAAAAGTACGAGTATACTTATTTGTTTTCTTGGGAATTATGTAAAATTTGTTTTCAAAATTACCAGTTTACCAAAATTTTATAAGAATTCATTTTCATAACTAAACTAAGAAGTTTTTTTTTTGACAATCTTTTATTGTAAGACCAAAGTAAACGAGCCTAAACTCGATGGGATTACGTTGTTTCATTAAAGAGTTCCTATGACCGCTTCCCAGCTCCATCATCAGACCAGCTCCAAGTCATCATAATATTGTATTGCCACGCGACATATACATGTGTGCAAAATTTCAGCTTAATTGGAAACCGGAAAGTAGATCAAATTTATCTTACGAGATTTGTCCTACATAGATTGCAAGTTAAATAAAAAGCTGGTAAAAGTAAAAAATTACTAAATTAATTATTATAATTGAATAATTTACTTCATCGCTGTTTGTTTAAACGCAAAGTTTTTGTAATTGTCACTACTCCTTCTGTTAAGAACAGAGGAGGAATAAAGACTAAAAAGATTAGTGGAACGAACATTATCAAGATTTTAATATTCAATGAAAAACATATGGTGTGAAAAATTTCTTCGATCTGCAATCTCTAAAGCTTGCGAGGTCTACAGCTCACAAAGCCACTAGTGGTAGATTTTTTGAATGAAAGTAGCCTCTGTTTGAACCCGGGTATTCAACTATTTACATAATCATTAGCTGTGTAACAGTAATGACACACTTTCGCATTTATAATATTAAGTATGGCTTGTATTTGTCAATTGCTTTTTATACGCGATTCCTATAGAATTGCTATAGAAAGATTTGTACAAGGCAAGTGCCAGGTGCAAGGTCAAACATTTCGCGCACACCTATTTCTTCACAATAATTCGTAATGGCTTTGTAATATTCTTTCTGTGTGGAAACTTTTGTCAGTTTGATCGTAGCTTTACTTGAAAGCAATTGTTTCTTTATATGTATTGTACATTTTAAATTTATTATCAGCTATAAAAATATTGATACAAGTGTTTCATGACTTTGAAAGTTAATAATCTATGTTTTATTTGTATTGTCGTTAAATAGTGATAACAGATATTTAAACAAAAAGTGAAATCTAACATCGTAGGTCGTCTGAAAATTTCAAACAGTGTAAAATTATTCGCTCATAATGATTGCGTTTCACGCAAAGTGAATAAATTCAAAATATACCAGTCTGTGCGCGCTCGGTTTCGTGATCGTGCGTGCGGAACACACGATGGTCAAGAAAACTGTGGAGTCGTGTAAGTAATTTCGAAACAGCTATTTCGATTTTCATCTAACAACTGTTATATCTACTAGTATAATAAAATTGAAGAGTTTTTCGCCTAAGAAACAGGCGTTTTTTCATACCAAAAAAAAATTTTTGCTTATGATAGGCTTATTCATAAGCAATTATTAATTGAATGAGAGAGAGAGAGAGAGATATTCTTGAGAATAAAAACACAATGGATGGTTCAAAATAGGCGCGGCGCAGCTAACCTATAACGATTGCATCTTTTCTCATTTCTCCATACTTTTTCATTTCATAATCCTTCACCACAATTTCATTTTAAAATCATTTTATTTTTCGAATCATCTTTTTTTTTTATCCAAATTGTTTTCACGTCATCTTTCACATTCCATATTCCTCTCATAAGAGAAAGCTCCATTTATTTTTTGTGAATTTTTGATTTTAAGTACCTAACTTCAGTTATAATAATTGATTAATGTGTGGAAATCAGTAATAAAATAAATATAGTTCTGCAAAGTCTCGGATTTGTGCATGTTCACTGAAGACAACTCCTATTCATCTACTTCGTATGGCAGGGCCCCTTTAATAGTGTCATGCCGAGATAGCCGAGCAGGGGAGCACGCCACAAGCCTTTGTTATCAGTAGTTCCTTAGCTAGTATATGATAACACTTCTAAATACCTGTTTCTCTGTCCAAACCAAATGTTGAATGAAAGAGACTATCTCCTTCGAGTATGATATAGGAATTGATAGGTATCTGTAGTAGTATATGATGTTATCGTCAATGCACGCTAACTTTTTTCGCAAAGATAGGCTACATAAGCCATATTCAGGTGTGTTAGTGCCAAATTGCCAAAATAAATATATTATTATTTGTATTGTATTACCGACTAGGAGCTAAGTAGACGCCATGGCCGAAATAGTATTTTGTTTGGATAATTAAGATATTTTGCACAGTATATTTGCGATTTACACAGTGGAAATAGTAATCTATTGTCCTTCTTTAAGAGTCCTATAAATGTATGTACTGATTTTAATAATCATGAATGTTGATTTAGTTCTGCCGTGAAATCTTAAGAAATACACTTTCGCTTTTAATTTAACGGCCTCCGTGACGTAATGGTCAATATGCTGGTCTACTAATCTGGAGGTTCGGGGTTCGATCCCCAATCAGGGTAAGTTTGTTATCGGTGTTTTTCAAATTTTTCTAGATCTTCGATATGGAAGTATTTATCTGTACTTAGAGTTAATTTGTTTGCACGTTTTATAAACACATATGAAACAATATTCCTGCATATATATTTGATAGATGGATTTATGAAGAATGTTTATAGGCTTTAATAACACACATTCACTCGTTCGGGTAAAACCGCGCAAAACAGCTAGTTATAAAATATAATATATAGAGTCAGTATCATAACTTACCCAAGTTTTTAATTTGGGACAACCTTTAAGATGTGATTTTTTCAAATCTAGATGAAAAATGTAGATTCTTTTTTTTAAACCTTAACTAACGTGACTTCACAGGTTTGTAAATACTTAGATTTTCTTAATAAAACGTAATCAAGCAGTAATTTAAGTATTGACTTTTGGAATATAGTAAATATTCTTATGCATTGTAATGTTTAAAAATAAAGTATTTTAGATTGATAACAACATATAAAGTCTATAGACTTAATCAAGCGAGATATAAAGTTAAAACATGCATATTGACAATGACTTTGATTTATCTAGATAACTATTTAATACGAAGAAATATATGTAAACACGTAAAACATTATCTGCGTGTAACCTAAAGGTTATGTTGGTTGGATTGTTTGTTTGTTTTTTTTTTTTTTTTGCAATAAAGATCAAATTAAATGTATGTTGAGAGAGTACAATTTCAAAAACATAAAATGGATAAAGAAGGCACGTCAAGCCGTTGATCCGGTATTGCCAGTGTTAGGAGGATGTGTAGCACAGTATGCAAACATAACGCTAAAACTCCGGTTTTGCCTTGTCAAAGATTGTATATTTCCAACCATAAATACTTTCCAAGCACAAATAATTTTCCATCCCTTCTAATTTAGGCATCATTTAGGCGATATGTAATAATGTTCTGTACGTCGTCTATTATAATTACAATACCAGTGTGACCTCCATTTACCAGATTATAATAAAACCATTGCGAGTGTGGTTTCTCCTCTCAATATCGTAATAACGCACCAGCTGTCGTGCGCTAGGTGCCGAAACACCTGCACCACGAATGACTTACACTTGGACATAGCTGATCAGGTGGATTGTTTCTTGGTTGGGAGAGTACAATACCATCGACACGCAAAGAGGTAGACTAAGTGAAAATTCGTTATTTTTAGGTGTAAATAATACCTTCATGTATCCCTGCTCTCTTTTTATTATAATACCCGGTTTACATTCAACCATAGATTTAGAATTTTTTTGACTACGTCAATAGATTGGCTGCTTAGTAAAAGAAACGAGACCAATTTGAAAACTGTTTGTGTGTGTGTCTCATACATGTGTGCCTTGTCAAATAGTGCTGAGCCGAGCAATGTCGACATCACTAGACATGGGTAACTCCGGACTAGAAGATTTAAATGAGCCGACAGGAGCTGATTCCCTTAATTAGTCCGAGCAATTCTTATCGACTCCGGGAGTTATTGAATCATTTGACATCACTATGATCGATTTTCTTAACGTGAGAACATTGCCAAATTAAGTATGCAGTATTTTTTGGGATAAGTTAGAATAAAATTACATAATAAACATGCTACTTTAGTATTTTTATTTTTAACGAGCACTCCGACTCGATTTCCAATAGGTGGACAGTAATTAACTTTACTTTGTTATAATTTTAAGACCAGTGGCCGATTCTCGCTCTACTGAAAACTGTATTGAAAGTGTTACATATAGTTGAATATATTTCGGAAAACCATTCTTCTCTGCCAACCATTTTAAGCCATTTTTCGCAAATATCTAAATTAGATAGAAATCTGAAAGGTAAGTATTTTATAGAAATTGTAATATTACAATAACGAGAGATGAATGAGAATACGAACACGGGGTTTTCAGTAGAAATCTGCCACATTTTTTCGCGATATCTCAAATTAGACTATATCTCTAAAGGCGTGAGAGTTTTTTCGGAAATCTCGAATTATACTTATCTCAGAGACGCGAGAATCATTTACCCACGTTCGTAGCCAATTTTTTTTTCATAAACCGTGTCAGATTTTTGAATTTTAAATATATAGGTACGTTTCATACCAGTAGGTAGGTATTTATTCCTCTCTAGCGTTTGGGTGCAATACTATCGATGTAATGTTTGACAGCATCGATGTCAATCCCTAAACTTCAAGAATTAGGTTAGAAATTGTGAAAATTTACGTATTTATTTTTATCCAAATTTGAATTCTTATGTATCTTACACAATCATGGGATAGATGGGTTTTATTTGTTACTTGAGTTACTATTGAACACTTTTTTAACACTTACGACTAAATACTTTGTTTATAATGAAATATTTCTTTTTGACAAGAAATCCGTAAGACTGCTATGGGACATTATTGTGTATATGAATTTATCTCATTTAATATACGCATATCCTATATATTTCTCTTTCGCATTTCCCGTCTATTGGATCCATAGTCTAAGCATTCAACCGTAGTAAGCAGCACGAGTATGTAAACGTACGTCACTCCCGCTGTTATTGCCATTTTTCCCATACAAACATATTCCCGACAGTGGCATGAGCAGTGGCAGGGACTGAATGTTAAGAAACCACATCATTGGCCAAAAGGCGGTTCCGAGAAACTAACACCAGACCCTGGTACAGAATACATTGGCCATGTAAACTACTCGATATGAATAAATGAGTTATTGTTAATATTTTGTTTGCAGCGGAGGTGAGACAGGCCCTTGCTATGATGAAGCAATGGGCGCCAATGGACGTCGAAGATGCCTTGGAATTGCTCACGCCGAAATTCACACATCCCGCCGTCAGAAAGTTAGTATGCACTACAACCTAGATGGCGAAGCAATCCATAGTCAATCTTGGCCTACGATAATAAAGAAACCAGTGAGTGAACGAGATGGCGCAATACAAGATGTAAGGCGACATCTCGTTTACTCACTCGTTTCTGCCCTGCTATTAGAGGTGATAGTAAGGGCCCAGAAGTGCTGGTATTTAATAATCTATCAAACTCTTTTTCATACATTTAGGAGACTAATCTTGGCTAATGTATTTGTGTTAAATTTCAATTCGATGACTATATCACCTGTACTAGGTATACCCGCGACTTCTTATGTGCGATAAAAATATTCAATTTGAATAAATAAAACGTGTATTTTCAGGTACGCCATCACTCGTTTGAAGCAAGCACCCGATGAAGATTTGCTCCTGTATCTGCTACAGTTAGTACAAGCATTGAAGTATGAGGATTTCATGGAAATTCATGAAGGTAAGCCTTTGAACTATTTTTACACCTTTAGTCCTTCCACCTTTGGTGTTGACTACCTAATAGGCTAGTTTACTAAATTTTAAAATATATTTATTATTACACGTCATTGTGTAATATATTCAAAAAATGTTGTATTTTTTGCAATACTTCAATCTTACATTACGTATTTTGTATTTAAAAAACACATTTTAAATATCGTGCGAAAACGCTCGACACTGTCATGGCGATTCGAATGACGTCATAACTTTTTGTCGCTGTACACTCTCGCCGAGCCGTACAGAAATAAGGTTAAGTTGTTGTGTCATTTGTAGGCCTACTAAGCCTCTTGAGTCTTAACTTTATTTGGACAGGCTGAACTGTCATATTAAGTTAAGACTCGAGAGGTTTAACTAGCTCACATTCAGACGCGAGTGTACAGCCGCCATGAAACAAACATTTAGCCATTGAGTAACATGTGACAATGTCAGATGGTCACATTTGTTTACCTGATTGGACAGTTTTCTATTGAAAGTGACTATTGTAAAACGTCGACATCAAAAACAACAATGATGTTTTATAAGATATGACGTAATCGCTTCTGATTGGTGTTCAATGTCTCGTGACAAAATGGCTATTTTCCTCAAATTTATTTTCTAAAAATAGCAACAATCTATAGTTTTTGTGAGATATAGTTTATTTTTTTTTCAATCCTACACATCTAATTCAATGATTAGAAGTGTCATCTCTCTGATTAGTTCTTAGTGGAAACTAGCCTATTGTCGTTAAAGCACATGACCCAATTAGTCTGGTCCTTTAAAAAAGGGTTACAGAGTTCTGATGGCAGTAGCCACAGATATAAAATCTGTGGCAGTCGCTCTTTTATAAAAAACAGTACCCCAAAATCTAGGACCATGATTAATGCGTACCCTGGGCTTAAGAGCCCAGGCAGACGCATGCTGAAGATGGAACAGACGAAGAAAATTTTATATGCATGGTAGCAATCTTCTCACTATTTATCCTCTCTCATTTATTCACTATCATCATAATAATAAGTTCCTTCTGTCAGTCATATGCATACCATATAATTGAAAATAATTTGCCAAGTTGATGTTAGCCAAAATGTTTTGCGTCTCGTTTCTTCACGCTAAATATCGAGTAGGAGAGCAAGACAAAACATGTTTCAGCTAAGATGTAGTTAACAAATTATTCATAGTACGAGGGACAGTAACTGCAATATTTTAATGAACCTTTAAAACACATTTATTGATCAAACTTATTAATGCATGACAGCTTCAATCTTATGCCATGTTTACATTCAACTCCTGCCGCTATCATGACAGTCGGACAGTCAATGACAGCGGAAGTGAAATTAAATGAAATCGTTTATTTTCAATATAGGATAATAATATCACTTATTGTGACGTGTACTACTCGTGCTGCTGACTTGGGCTGAATGTAAACTGAATATTACAATACCTAATGGTCACACTTTCATTCATTCATCAGTTCTATTTCCCCTGTCTGTTTGTCTTTGCATAGTGGATACAATGTTCTCCTAACCTTAAAAGTCGATTAAGACGGATCCAGTGCTGGCAATCCAGTAACCAATTTGTCTATGTAGACGCGTTCATGGAAACGAAAATGTTTGTTTGTGTGTAGGTAAAATTCGTGTCCACGAAAACTACTTCTTCGAACTCATAGCTGATGGTGGCTTATTCCAGGTTGATCTTTTCTGGGTCTTTTGTATTGTATGAAAGAAACTGGATCCGTGTAAATCGACTTTAATGCTCGTTTATTTATCCTACTAAATACACTGATAGTTGCAATCTCTTCCCTTTCACTTCACTTTCATGCACTAATACATCATACTAATAAGTTCCCTTTGTCAAGCTTTGGCCGTTTCAGAATACTCCCGTCTCTGTGGCAAAGACGCGGGCGTTGACGCAGACGGTCGACTGTTGCAAAGCCAGCGGGGAAGTCAAGCCAGTCTGCTTTCTGCTTCGGGTAATTATATTCATTTTCAACACTGCCTATTATAGTTTGACCGCAACCGCAACGAGTGGGCATAAGATTCGTAGTGCCAGACAGATCTTACGATATTGAATAAAACAATTTTGAAATTGTATATTTAAGAGTATAATTATATCCTAGCCAGGTTTTACCCGACTGCGCCAGAAGGAGCGTTATGTTTTTAGAGAGTATGTATGTTTATTGTTTGGCACGCTCTGCAGCCTTAACGGCTCGATGGATTTGCTTGAGAGGTGTCTTACTGTGAGAGTTATACTGGGTATCCATACTAATATTATAAATGTGAAAGTGTGTTTGTTTGTTTGTCCTTCTTTCACGTTAGGAGCAACGGATTGATGTGATTTTTTTGTGTGGAGATAGTTGGAGACCTGGAGAGTGACATAGGCTACTTTTCCGTGACACAAACGGAATTCCACGCGGGCGAAGCCGCGGACACAGCTAGAATCAAAATTAAAAAAAATGGCGAATTTTTTTGGGTACTTTCATTTCCAAATTACACAGAAACGCAGTCGAGATTTTAAGTTTTTTTTTTACTACCATTATGTTGTTGTTCAATTTGGTTTTTAGATAAGTACAATTTAAAAAAAAACTATTGAACTGAAACTTTAAGACCCATCTTTAGATATTTATCTCATGTGCGTCTGACACTTCACCCCCCGTCTCGCCGCTCGCATACCTGAGGCCCGGTACAGCGGTTGTGGTCAAGCTAAGCTTAATCCCCTTAACATTCGTGCGCATAATATCTATGTTATCATTATATATTATTTATCCAAATTTAACAATACTATCGTTTATTAAATTAACAAAGTTTTTCTTCAACACTTGTTTGTAAATAAATCCAAATGTAAAACGTCAATCAACGTCAGTTTCACAATTCCCTGATAGAGCATAGGGAATTGCAAAAGAAATGTGTATATTTTTATTTTTTATTTACTTATACATAAAGCGCATGTTACAGTTTTGTATCTATATACGATGCCATCACAATCTCTTTCGTGATTTTACGTGCATCGGATGTTGCCAATTTAAACATTTAACAAGTTAATATACATTATATTTAAGTACAAAGAATAGTAGGTACATATATTTCATAAGTACAAAATTAAAGCATCCATCAAACCATAACTAATGTGAGACTATTTGCTGACATCGCGTCGTCGCCCGGTGAATCCAAGTACCTACTTGGCTGCATCGGACGCATACTGCAAAACCAGTTATGAATAACTCGTAAACAACTTTTATACAGAATGATCGTTTATGATATGGCAGCACTTATATAATATAAACACTTTCTCGTACTTTTCTCGTCGTGTTTTCCGATTATTGTAATGTGAGTTTATTGTCAGTGTCAAAGGAGCCGAGAACAATAAAATAGGGTATAACGCTATATCTTTACACTCTTTTTCAGACGACACTTCGCTGAACTCTTTCTCGGTCGAAACATAATTAATTAAATAATACTGACATACATACATGAACCTAAAAACTTTAAACTGCCTTCTAGCATAGTATACGATAACTAGTTTCTTCTACACTCGTGTTTTTTAACCTAAATATTGAAATGGTCCCAGCGCTGAACAACAGTGAAATGATGTCATCCGTCAACAGTCGCCGCTCAGAACCGCCCGTCGACGAATCCGCCACCGTCGCTGAAGAATCGATAGTCGCCAGCCAAGTCGATAATGATAACTACTCGTGAGTAATCGATACTTTATTTTAAATTCAATTAATGCTTTGCGAAGTTATTTGAATCTTACAGAATCGTTGATTGGAATGGATCTTTACTTCAATCGCAATAATATCGATACAAAATCCTGATTAGAGCATCACACTATAGTCGTGAGTAAATTGGTGTGTTATTGCAATTATGGCTGGTTTAGACGGATTTAGCGCGGGCAATCCTGTAGCGAATTTCTCTATGTGCGCTTGTGTGTGGCACACACACAAACAATTACGTGTCCATCAACGCTACTGTATTGCCCGCACTGGATCCGTCAAAACTGGCCCTTATGATTCAGTTCAGTGCTTACCAACGGTCACCTCACGTTGTAAGTATTATCGTAGATTACAAATCGATACAATGAGCGATTAGAGCATCACTAGTCGCGAGCCGAGTGGACTATTACGTGCAATTCTACAATCGTGAGTAATCGATGATTTACTCTAAATGATGAAGCTATATATACTCGCACACTAGCCAAATAGATAATGGTACAATTTTTGAGTTATGAATATTTTAACCGACTTTAAAAAAGGAGGAGGTTCTACATTCGACTACGTATGTATTTTTTTTCTATGTATGTTCACCATTTAGCCCCTCAATTTCGGGCCGATTTTCAAAATTAATTTATTGTATAACATAGGCTGAAAGGGGTTGGAATGACTTCATCGGTTTATAATCGTCGATCAGAATCGTCCGTGGAAGAGTGCGATTCTGTTGTTGCTGAACTTTTAGTCGCGAGCCAAATGAAAGAGGAAGATGATGTCTTCTCGTAAGTAATAGACATTTTACTGTAAATATTGCAACAAGTCCATGGTGAATGGTGGTAAGACGTCATAGTAATAATACTAGTGATAGTATTGAGTATTCTACTTTATTTATTTTTGTCATTCATATCAAACATTTCACAACCAGAAACTGAAAAAAAGAAAGATTTTTTTTTAAATCCGTTCCTAAATAAATAAGTTTTAAGCCTTTGAAATTCGGTGGAAGGGGAAACTGTCAAAAAACAAGAAAAGGATGTACTGTGTGTGCAGTGACGTCACTGCCACTTGGTTTTGTGCGTACAAAAGAGAGCAAGACGTCCCCACCACGGTCCCACTTTTTGTTTTGAAAAAACTTTTATATCTAATTAGTGCCTTAATGAACAATTAATTTTGTTGTTCTTTCCGGAATCGGTTACTTTTTAGTGTACGTATTGTTTTGTATGCAAATATTGCCCAAGTATTTATACAGTCAAGTAGCCTATTATATCTACAGGAGCCCTGTTCTTGAAATTCATGACTCAATATGTCGAATGAAATTTTTTTGACGAATGAAGATCATTCGATATTGAACTCGACTCACATCAATTCGCCTCACCGATTTAGCGTGAGTCAAACTTTTCAAAAATAGCAGCCCTATGGATAAAACCTGACCGTCTTTACTACAAAAAAGTTAGACACCTGCTCAACATGTGTTTTTAAAAACTGCTACCATTAAAGTACGTTTTTCGTTAGTCTAAAGTAAATGTAATTTTACGATATTATTTTTTCAGACACGTGTTGAACAGATGTATAACTTTTTGTAGTAAGAAGGGTGTCTTTTAGAGTGTAGATTCTATAATATATGATCAAGATTATCGATACAAATGCCGGTCTGAGCAACTACGAGTATAATCGCTACATCGTAATCGATGCCTTATATTAAGTACCTACAGCTTCAATAGTTCAGTGATACTAACCGCTGTCTGAAAGGACCTATAAACTGTTTTGCAACATGAAATCTATTTTATTTCCTTTCAATTTCAGATTCATTATGTAAGTTTTTTTTCTTTCATTTTTTTTTATTTCATGTACATTCAAATACACATATTAGAAATAAAAATACTATGTACTTAATATAATTAATCCCACAAATTCCATAAACTAGCGTGTTCTCCTGGCAGAGCTAAGTTTCTATTAACTGTAACTTACTTTAAAGGATAATACGAATTAATTTCATGCCTTGAACCATATACGAAACAGATATAGCCTATCTTTACAGAAAACGTCTGTGAACATTGACGGCATGTAAGTATGCCGTCTACAAAGAATTAGTCCAAAGCCTGGTGAATCGATATTAAACAATCGTTAAATATTTAATTGGGTTGCATGCTAGCACAAATTTTTGAAATGTTTACTGTATATTATTGCATGTAACCTGTTTGTTTACCAAAATTAAATTAATAAATAAATATAATAGTTGTCTCCGTACAAGTTAGTTTTCTCAATAAGGCATATTTAATTCTAATATTACAGGACAAGTTCGGATTCAGAAGAGCGTCTGAACCTGGCCACGTTTCTGATCTCTCGCGCCTGCGACAACAGCTGTTTGGCGAACTATCTCTACTGGTACTTGTTGTGCGAGTGCGAGGACAGGGACACGCCGCAGGATCTGCAGCACAGGAATATGTATCTCACCGTTATGAGGAGCTTCTCCATGAGATTGGCTAAAGGTAACTAACTAAACTTGTACTTAGAAGGCCCGAGTTCACCAAATTATGTCGTAACTATTGAATGAATGAACACTTTATTGCATCATTTACATACATATAACAAAAGATGAAACCAATTAATATTAAGAGAAATGAGTACAAAGACGGACTTATCGCTAAAACAATCTCTTCCAGCCAACCTTATAATAGAAAAGAGCAGAGAATAAAATATTATTGATTTCTTTATAGCTTTGTTAACATTCTATCGGCCGTTTAAACAAAAAAGCTAATCAGCGATTAGTGAATGGTGAACATTAAAAGATATAAAACTGCCGTTTTAGGTGTAATGAGAAGTTTAAAATCCGTACTTTTGCCAGGAGTAAAATCAATTAGAAATTAAGAAACTATGGAATTTTCGGAAAAAACACATATATGAACTAAGTGCATTGCTGAATAGTGGCTTCTAAACAATCAGCAGGATACTGCCGGGAAAGCTCGATAAGAGAGAGCAGGTAGTCGCCAACAATCCGACCTTCAGAAAGAAACATTATTAATTACGCCTTTTTATGGCAACAAAGTTACGTGGACTCGTCATAGCAAAATTTGACGTGCATTATTTATCACCAAGCATTGAACCTATCTATTGTTCTATTATATCACCTAATCAAAATATATTTTTGTATAGGTTATTTATCTATTAATTTGATTTAACAATAATTCATAAAATATAAAAGTTCCTCACCCAGGTAACAGCGACCACCAGCGCACGCGTTCATTCCTCGCCCGACAACAACTGTTCATAGACAAACTTGTGAAACTCATCAAAACTGTGACCAGAGAGAGCGGAAACAGGAACAAAAAGGCCGAACGCCTGCAACAATTACTCGCCGACCCCGACGCATTCAAATTCAACTTCACAAACTTCGAACCCATGCCTTTCCCACTAGACCCTAACGTCACCATTAAAGGAATAGTCGCAAAGAAAGCTAGTTTATTCAAATCTGCTCTAATGCCGTCAAAACTGACATTCTTGACCACCGAAGGCAACGAATACGAAGCGATTTTCAAACATGGCGACGATTTGCGCCAAGACCAACTTATTTTACAAATGATCACGTTAATGGATAAGTTGTTAAGGAGAGAGAATTTGGATCTGAAATTGACTCCGTATAAAGTATTAGCGACTAGTTCGAAGCATGGTTTTCTACAATTTGTTGAGTCTGTGACGGTGGCCGAGGCTCTAGCTACAGAAGGCAGCATACAGAATTTCTTCAGAAAACACAATCCGTGTGAAGGGGCCCCGTATGGAATTAAGCCAGAGACTATGGACACGTATATCAGAAGTTGTGCGGGTTACTGTGTGATTACTTATTTGCTTGGTAAGTATCTATATACTTGTTTAAAGCTACTAACTTTAAAGAACAAAAAGATTCATATTTAACATTATTTTTTTCTATTTGATATGCCTTGAACAATGAAATTTCATGACTAGTCTGATTTTGGTTTTTATACATATGCTGAGACCTAAGCGTAGAAGAGTTAAATACATATTTTTAGTTTCAGATTACTCAGTTTACAATGGAAGCAGTTTATTTACTCTTAAAAAGCAAACAGAATTGTTTTTTGCACTGTGCCCTAAAATAGAACATAATAAAGATTTAAAAAGAATAGCAGTTATCAGTAAATATAGTTTATTTCCTTTAGATTTACTGTTGAAAAATCACATCTAAAATATTTCCAGGCGTCGGCGATCGTCACTTAGACAACCTACTCCTAACCCGTCAAGGCGCACTATTCCACATTGACTTCGGCTACATTCTGGGCAGGGACCCCAAACCTCTGCCGCCCCCAATGAAGCTCAGCAAAGAAATGGTGGAAGCCATGGGTGGCATACAGTCTGAGCATTACCACGAGTTTAGGAAACAATGCTACACCGCTTTCTTGCATCTGAGAAGGTACTTATTTTGTTTATAATTCTTCTATGTTGAAAATGAGACACCTCAATGCACAGATCTAGGGTAAAATTCGAGAGCAAATCCAAGGATGTCGCTTTTGTCGCCGATTATGACGCAGTGCGGTAAATAATCAACCCTACGACTAAAATTGACGCGCGTGCGTACGCGACCGAATCAAATAGCTATCGGGTTCGCCTCGGTTGTATGGAGTGTCCAGGGTGAGCATTACCACGAGTTTAGAAAACAGTGCTACACTGCATTCTTGCAGGTACTTATTTTGTTTATGGGCGAAAATGAGACTTATACTACTTTGTAAACACAAACCTCTGCCGCCCAGAATAAAATTCAATGGTGAACACCGTATTACACAATATCTTATTATTATTATTTAATATCTTATTCTATTATACAGACACGCGAACCTCATGCTGAATCTATTCTCGTTGATGGTGGACGCCTCAGTGCCCGACATCGCCTTGGAACCTGACAAGGCAGTCAAGAAAGTACAGGACAAACTCAGGTATGTAACATTCCCAATCTTATATAATACTAGCTGTTTCCCGCAGCTCCGCCTGCGTCAAAAAGTAGCCTATGTTTGACCCCGGGTCTTCAACTATATTCATACCCAATTTCATCAAAATGCGTTCAGCGGTTTGGCCGTGAAAGCGTAACAGACAGACAGACTTTCGCATTTATAATATTAGTATGGATAGGTATATTATATTAGCTACAAAATTAGCTTGGGAATTTTTTACCTGACTATTTCTAATTCAAAACATAAATAAAAAGTCTGCACCATCTTTGTTTGGAAATATTTTTTGATAGAAATACCATAATTCCATCTCTCCTCATCGACAGCGCGTTACATTCTCATTCATTAGAACACAAGGATCACGTACAGTGCGCTGTTAGAAAAATTTGATCTGCCTTGTCTACTTGTTATTAGAAAAAAATAACCAGCAATAAAAAAAGAGAGAGAAAAAAAACAAATAAATGTAGACCTGGGCGCCAATGTCGCGCTTTTGTAGATGAAGTCAATTGCGAGATTTGACAAAAAAAATTATGGCGGACGTATACGGTTTTCTGTATCTCTTAACGGCGCGAGAATCGGCCTCCTGAGTATATTTATGACATTCTCGCAAAGGAGTTGTTAATATTTAAGCTGAATACAGTGAATACTACATAGTATCCTCATGGATAAACTGTTTTTGTGACTAGGTTCGTCTTTACGGCCAAATATTATGGTTTGTGAAAGAAGTTAGTGATGAATTTCTTACAGAAATAATTTGTTTCTTTTATTCCAGGCTGGACTTGGGTGATGAAGAAGCAGTACACTACCTCCAAAACCTTCTAGACATGTCCGTGACAGCCGTCATGGCTGTTCTGGTAGAACATTTCCATAAGTTTGCGCAGTATTGGAGAAAATAACCTATTATTGGCAAATATCCAGCAACTAAGAACCTTTTAAATATTTCTTCTACTCAAACATATGGCTGTCAATTATTGGCCAAAAATACTGGATGAATATTGATTATTATGAAGGCCTGTGTCCAGCTATGGATTTTCTGAGGCTAAAATGATGATGTATGTGTATACTGCCATATGTGATTTGTAAAACGACTATTAGAAAAACAAAATGTTAACTAACTTTGGGAATGTATTCATCCCAATTTTTTGCTCTGACTGTCTACGTAAAAATAAGATACATATAGTTTTGTACTGTGATATAATGTTGTAAGTTGTAATAAATCTATTTTTACATATAAAAAAAGTTTAATTTACATATTTTGATCAATTATTATAGGTTTAAGAGTATTAGACAAAATTTATGACTAGGTCAGTATTTACATGCAGAAACTTTGTTTCTTCCCTGGAGTTCATGTTGATGAATGCTTTCCTATTCACCTTTCTCCCAAGTTTTACAAGACTTTCTTAAAATCAGTTTATACATTAATATTTTATGTACAAGCTACAATCAAATCTCTACCACTAAGCACACAGTCACTAGCTACATATATTTTACTCCCTGTAACAGTCTGAATGACGTCACACGCTGCTATTTCCGCATACGTCACACCACCAATCACATACACCAACACACTCTTAGGCTTTAATGGAAACACTTTTCCTAAATTAGGGTCATTCTTCAATAACTTTGTAAGACTTTTAGCATCTTTGCAACCAAATTCTAGGTCACCTTGAAGTTTCAAATTAGACAACTTCTCATTCAATGTTTCCACTCCATCTTTGAGTTTCTCTACAGCTTTCCCTCCTACTTTCAGATCTGATAATGCAGATAACTTTGTTAGTACTTCACTAAGAGATTCAGATGTTAATATTGTATTACATAATGTGGCCGCTAAAGGAACATAGCCACCATTGAAAACATAACTGGGAGATGATCTCCCAACTTTTTCAGGCTGTGAAGGCAATTGCTTCAACTGTTTAGCAGTAGACTGAAACCCACTCTGCCATTGCAACGTGTCTCTTAGATTACTCAAGTTAGATTTTATATTCAAAGATAATTTTGGACTCGAAGGCTGAATCAATAGACCTGCATTGATTAAACTGTTGAACACATACAAATATTTATAACCAAATGCTAATAAATATTTGCTAACAAGAGAATTATACTCGTCATAAGTCAATCCTTGCGTTAAACTCAATAAACACATGAGGCGCAAGCTGTTGTAAATGTGTATATCAGTGCCAAAGTTTTCATCCACAAATGTGTAATTTGATTTCTTATTTCTGTTATTCAACATTTCCGTTTCAGTCTCTTTCAAATTCTCAAACTTATTACTCATCTCCGATATTATAGTTTCACAAGCTAACACATGGTTCACTAAGTTTTGTTTGAACAATGTAACCTGCTGGAGTTTTGTAGTGACAAAATGTTTCATTTCTTGGATACCTAGTGCCTTTATATCTTCATTTTTTAACAGCTTTGCTTTTGAACTTAACACACTTAGTACTTCAGAAAAGTGTCTATGTTTGATCTCTCCATAGAGGCTATCAACTGAACTGTCTAAAGGCATAACTGTGTTTTTAGCTGTGGTGTCCTCTGCCTTGAAACCAAAGTCCATCTTTCCTGTGTTTAATTTTGTCTCCTTTACATTCAAGTCTAAATGTCCACAGTTTATTTTAAACAGTTCACTCAAAAGTCCACTATATGTTGCTGGGGTTAGTAAGCTCGAAGGATAATCTTGATTCCTGTCTAATAATATCACAGCTCCTATTTCCTCAGATCTGCTAGTATTCAAGAACTCTCTTGAATATGTTTCATTATAAATTTCCAAAATATCAAGAGCACTAGCTGACAATTTTCCAACAGAAAACATAATTTTTGGCCTCCCAATTACATGGCACAAACTCCATATTGACATGGAAATACTAGACAATAATGAGTGATCTTGGTCTACAAATAGTTGCTTATAGAGGAATGGTAATTCTAGACTTATCAACTGTTCATCAAGGAACATGAGTTCCCAAGAGAATGAGTATAAAGTCACTGTGCCATACAGACCACGGCTTTCAAGTATGGAAACATAGGAGTCAATGATTTTGGGTACAATGATTATATGGAAACATTCTTTTTCTGCTAATGATGCATTCTGGCTGATAAGTCCTGCAATTTGGTCGAGGACACATTTATATTTATGAACACAGGAGGGAATAAAGTATACTCGGCTTGAGTTAGCTGTAGTTCCTAGATGGGGATCCATTTTATAAATTTTGTCAATACCATGTTGTCTGAAAAAAAAAGAATGATATGAAGATCAGGTAAGCCACTGCCAGTGATAAATGTGACAAATTGGTTTTGTAACATTCTACTAATACTTATTACTTGGACATACACCTACTCCATAATATAAACACGCACTCTGTTCTCTCTTTCTCATTATTATCTTAACACCCTTCAGGTTTTACTTAAGGCTAGTTGTTAATAGTATTTTTTGTGAGAACCTTTATCGTTCTTTTGATTTGACCTCATTGAAAACAATGTGTAGATTTCTACAGCTGGATTGCAGAAAACAACTGCAGTGATGCAGAAAGTGATATGACGTGTCATCACTTTCTGCATCACTGCCGGTCAAAACAGCTTAGTGGTAAAGAAAAACAACAGCAAACTTACCTCAGCCAACTTACGCCACATATTCTCTCTAAAGGTTTTATTAGCAATGGATCAATAATTAGATCCTTCTTATCACCACATTTAAAAAGGATGCTTTGTAATTTACACTGAGAGATTAAACATAACGATGATAATTTTATTGACAAGGGCTGATCCATATTTAATTTTATGTTTCATTTGTATACGCGTCTACTTTAAAAGTTTCATTTAATTAAATTTAATAGGTAATATTTTTACAATAAAATATTCAACATCAACAACTTTCTTTCATGCAAAAAACATACAAACGACTGTTGAAATTGATGTCATTCCTTGACATTGACATAACAATGACAGCCTGCATTTTTCCTAACTTTTTAACTTTTACGGCCATGGATACAAGTCCTTACTTTTTAAATAAATCACCTCTAAAACACAGACATATAAGACGTACACAGACGGAACATAAGTTAATAGTTATACTTATGTAGCAAGTAATTGTTGTTATCCTTTTCTCACGTATTCGGATCTATATGGCGATATCTCTTTTTTACACCTGTAGCAACATTCACTCACACATAGATATTAAGCTACGCGTGGCAATTTTTGGCCGTGACGCCATTTTGTAATCTGCGTTGTTGGATCAATGAAAATAATAGAGTAGAATACCGTATAAATGATCTCAGATCATGCACTCCACACAACATTCATACATTCTTTGTAATCATGGGAAGCATTATCGTAAACAACTTACCCTAGACTAGATACAGCCCAGGCTGCATAGTTTTGCATGTGTGTGTTTGTGCTACGCTAAGTAATAGCATACCTTCCGTCTGTTTACGTCTTATATGTCTGTGCTCTAAAAACAGGTTTGACTACGTCAATAGATTGGCTGATCAGTAAAACAAACAAGCCCAATTTGAAAACAATTGGTGTCTGTCATACATATATATATGCGTCAAATAGTGCTGAGCCGAGCAAGGTCGACATCACTATGATCGATTTTGTTAACGTAAGAACATTGCCAAATTAAATATTCATTGGGATAAGTTCGTTTATGATTACTAAACATGCACAGACATATAAGACGTACACAGACGGAACATAAGTTAATAGTTATACGTAAGTAGCAAGTAATTGTTGTTATCCTTTTCTCACGTATTCGGATCTATATGGCGATATCTCTTTTTTACACCTGTAGCAACATTCACTCACACATAGATATTAAGCTACGCGTGGCAATTTTTGGCCGTGACGCCATTTTGTAATCTGCGTTGTTGGATCGGTGAACACTAAAAATAATAGAGTAGAATACCGTATAAATGATCTCAGATCATGCACTCCACACAACATTCATACATTCTTTGAAATCATGGGAAGCATTATCGTAAACAACTTACCCTAGACTAGATACAGCCCAGGCTGCATAGTTTTGCATGTGTGTGTTTGTGCTACGCTAAGTAAGAGCATACCTTCCGTCTGTTTACGTCTTATATGTCTGTGTAAACATGCTACTTTAGTATTTTATTTTTAACGAGCTCCCCGACTCGACTTCGAATAGGTGGACATTTTAATAACTTTACATTGTTCTAATTTTGAGACCCGTGGCCGATTCTCGCGCCGTTTTTGAAAGGTGTCTCTCTACTGAAAACTGTATAGAAGTGCAGTTAATGAAAGTGTTTACATATGGTTGAGTATTTTTTTGGAAAACCATTCTTTTCTTGGAATGATTTTTAGCCATTTTTCGCGAAACATCAGATGGAATTCGGAAACGTAGGTATTTAAATGAAATAGTAACATTGAGAAGGGAACATCATCGTAGTAACGAACACGGGGTTTTCAGTAGAAATCCGCCATGTTTTTTCGCGATATCTCAAGTTAGACTTTATCTCTTAAGGCGTGAGAATTGCCCTCTTGTGGCTAGCCGCCATGTTTTTTTAAGAAATTTCAAATTTTACTTATCTCAGAGACGCGAGAATCATTCATTTTTCATAAAATTTTCACCGGGTCGGTTTGCTGAATTTTAAATGTATAGGTTATAAGTTTGATACCAATAGGTAGGTACTTATTCCTTCCTAGCGTTTGGGTGCAATACTATCGATATGATGTTTGACAGCATCGATGTCAATCCCTAAACTTTAAGAATTAGGTTGCAAATTGTGAAAATTCTTGTATTTATTTTTTTATTACACATTCATGTAATAAAACTACATGATATTTATTATATTTTAGTGCCGAAAAACTATCGAAACAATTATGAAATCATGGATTTAGATAGTGATAAACTTTAGTGGTCCTTATGTGTAAAATGTGAAATTATTTAGGTTTTATTTTGTTACTTGAGTCACATTTAGGCACTGCACATGAAACCATTATTATGTGTTTCTACTGAGCACTTTTTTAACACTTACAACTAGATAGTTTGTTTATAATTTAAATATTTGATTTTTGACAAGAAATTCGTAAGGCCGCTATGGGACATTATTGTATATATGAAATGGTCTCGCTCTCTATCTCATTCTAACATACGCATATCCTATATATTTCTTATTTGCATTTCCCGTCTATTGGATCCATAGTCTAAGGTTTAATTAGGTGTTTGTAGCAACAAAAAAAAAGAGTATCAATTAGATAATTATGATATGGTAGGCCACTGAGATTTTCTTAAAGTCTGTATGAAAATTAATGTCTTCGTTTCAGTTTTCAATTCATTTTTTTTTTAATTTAATGTCAACGTCCTTGAAAACTGTTTCCGGTCATGCGTCGTCGTCTCGAAGTGGCGGCGGCGCCTGCAAGCAATTTTCTCCCCCTCCGCTCTTCACCGCGGAGTACTCGCTCGTCGAATTATAGGAATTTATTGAAATGGCTGCAAGATTAATCAGGAAAATTGTAAGTTTGTAGTCTGGTGTTTTATACTAACTTGAATGACCAAGTGCTGCATGCCACCCATATTATTTTGCATTAGAGAGTAGTTTAGCTTATATATTCTATTCATCCAAAAATAGACGTAGTATAGTTATGTCGAAGAATTACATAAATGCGCTTTTGAAGCCTTTTCGTGAGAGTAAAGTGTTAGAAGGTGTGCTGAAGTGGTTCGAGCCGGCTGCCAGCAGTAGGACTGCAGCGCATGGGGGCGGGAAAGACGAGGTTAACACTATTTTTTGTTGAATATCTTCGATGATGTGGAGAGAGGTTATAAGTAAATTTTTGGCTTTGGTGGCAGGTGCCGACAGGGCGAGCTGGTGCGGCACAGTACAGTACGGGAGTTCGGAAGGTGACGTTAATCCCTGGTCATGGAATCGGACCCGAAATCACAGTCGCCGTGCAAAAAATCTTCGAAGCAGCCAAAGTGCCTATCGAATGGGATGAAGTGGACGTTACAGCTGTTAGGGTAAGACTCATTGTTAACATTTTCTATACCTATTATTTTGAGAAATATCGTCCAATTCTTGACTTCGAATTATATTTTATATTCATTACTTGTGTTTTTAGGGACCAGATGGGAAATTCGGTATCCCACAGAAGGCTATTGACTCTGTGAATGCCAACAAAATCGGCCTAAAGGGTCCTTTGATGACTCCAGTTGGCAAGGGCTACCGATCCCTGAATCTGGCTCTAAGAAAAGAGTTTGATCTCTATGCTAATGTCAGGCCTTGCAAAAGCTTAGAGGGGTAAGTTAACTTTGTTTAAAATTTTTAAGAATAATGTTTTCTGATTCAGGTGTGTTTAAATATTTTTATTTTCTTTTATTAAAAAACATACAAGGCTAGAATGTCTATTTACACGAAATTTACATACACACAATCAGTAGGCTACTTGACTGTGTTCACATTTTGACAAAATTTTTATACGGAACAATACATACACTAAAAAGTAACGGATATCGAAAACAACAACAAAATTTGTTATTAATTAAAGCAGTAATTAGCATTTAAAGTTTTCTAATGAAGAAAAGCGGGAGCATGGTGGGGACGTCTTGCTATCTCTTTTGTACGTACGAAATCAAGTGGCAGTGGCGTCACTCACCATTAAGTGCGTCTTTTTCTTGTTTCTTGACAGTTTCCCCTTCCACAGGATTTCAAAGGCTTATAACTTATTTAATATTGAACGGATACAAAAAATTCTTTCAGTTTTTATATTCATGGCCTCAAATTTGTGATATGATATAAACAAAAATTGAGTCAAGTAGCCTATTGTTTAAATGTGTTAATAAATTGTTTTTGCTTA
This sequence comes from Euzophera pinguis, assembly GCA_947363495.1. NCBI lineage: Eukaryota > Metazoa > Arthropoda > Insecta > Lepidoptera > Pyralidae > Euzophera > Euzophera pinguis. The sequence goes on from OX376168.1 coordinate 5,296,610, forward strand.
GGTAAATTTCTTGTCTGTGAAAGTCGGATCTGGATTTGTATAAACCAGCTAATAACTACATGCCTGCTGATAAAAAATCTATAGAAATTAATGGCCTTTACGTAGTGTAACCATTCTAAACTATATTTCAAATATGATGATTATTTTTATTTTATCCATACCATTGTCTTGTCTTACAATGTAATTAAACTATTTTAAACACAAAACAATAAAATAATGTTTCATTGTGGGCAGTTGGCTTGGCACCAATAGGTTTTTATGATTGCTCTTTTTGTTACCTACTGAAGAATGATGTTAAGTTTTAAGTCTTTTAATGAATTATTTATGCTTCTGATTGTTTCCCCGTATCGGCTTTTGAGGAAACCACTAAAATTAGTCTAATTTTGTCAACTACATAAGTAATATTTTTGATAATTATACCATGGTACAACACATTAAATTAAAATATATTAAAATTTTGCACTTGCAAATGTTAATATAATATTTCAACTATGGAATCTCCAGGAATTTTCAACTATTTACATGTTTTTGCAGTTTGTTACAATATAAAATGCCTTCTTTTATCATATACTAATGGAATTACCATTGGTTATTGTCATAATATAAATAACTAGCTGTTTCCCGCAGCTCCGCCTGCGGTATATAGCCTATGTTACTCAGGGTGAATGTCGCTTTCCAATGGTGAAAGAATTTTGAAATCGACACAGTAGTTTTTGAGTTTATTCATTACAAACATACACACAAAAATACAAATCTTTCCTCTTTATAATATTAGTGTAGATAATACACAATAACATAAAACATTTTCAAAACAAAAATACAAATCTTTCCTCTTTATAATATTAGTGTAGATAATACACAATAACATAAAACATTTTCAAAATTGTAAAAGATTTTTAAGCCACACTTTTGCCACATTTTTTTTGTGACGTTACCCACTCTGTCTGGACAGATGTGCGCAACCTTTCCCGGAATCTATTGGTTTTGCAAATTGCAATTAATAACCGATTATTTTCGTTAATTGTCAAAAATAGATTAAATTGATGATATCAATACTATTGATACCCTAGATTATTTCAACATAACAAAATCGATTAATCGATAATCCGCCGACATTACCCTATGAGGAAGAAAGAGTAAGCCTAAAGATCTAAAGGTCACATTTAGAAAAAGCTGCATTAATATAGTTTAATTTAATGTGTAACAATCGCGAAGACATAATTAATGCCTTCAAAAACAAAACTTGTAAAAAATACCAAGCCAAGCATCTTGGCTCTTCTGCCGCAAAAAGTTGTGAGATCCATGTTATACGAAGTCAGTTTATTTATTCAGTCTTAATTCAGTTCGACGGGACAGTCTGTCTTGTTATTATGTAATAATAACATAAGACATATCAATAGTTATTAAAAATCTTCTATGTATTAAATAAAATAGATTGACAAGGCAAAGCCTTATGAAGTTCCTATGACCAACTTTTGGCTCCATCATCAGACCCTGAATACCATCTCGGAACTAAGTACAAAGTACAAGACAAGTCAAACAAAATTTAGTAGTCTCAAAACATCCCGGAAAAAGTACTCGTCTAAAATCTATTTTTTGTATTTATTTATTTATTTTATTTATTTAAACTATTACAAAGAATGTAAATGGCGGACTTCAAGCCGTGGGCTTTTTCTACCAGTCATCCAACAGGTGGTGTTGAGAGACAAAAGTACAAAGATAAATAGACTGATGAGTTATAATTCTTAAACTAAACTTAAATTGAATGAAATTTGAAACATACTGTGTTTATACCATTTTTTCTTGGTTACTGAAAATTCAGGCTTGCCGTTTTATCCACAACGAAGTTATAGGGGGTCGAAAATGGCCTGAATTGCTTCGAGAAAAGGATGGTACGTACGGCCGTGCCGCTTTTTTGCTCGACTTGGTGGGGACACTCCCGTGCCCCCAGATAAATAATTCGTGCCAAAGGTTGACAACAAAGGTAAACATATCCGCCTTTGACCTTACTCGTACTAAATTTCGCTGACGACAGTGATTTTACGAAAGAATGTATGGTAATTTGAGACTATATTTTAGTTACAAATTAATTACTTTAAATCAGCAGTCCATACTATATATACATATACATTTTAACTGCCTTCGTGGTCCAGTGGTTAAGGCGTTCGCTTTCGACCCGGGGGTGGTGGGTTCGATTCCCACCGGAAGCATACTTTGTTTAGTTGTTTCCAGTTTGGTTAGGACATTGCAGGCTTGAATCGCCTGATTGTCTGATAATAAAAGATGATTCCGTGCTTCGGAAGTCGTTAAAGGAACCACGCCAGAGGCCGAGAGGCGATTCCGAACAATTCTGACACCAGGGTGTACATGGTCGATAGACAATGTAACCTACACGAAATGATGATGATGATGAGCAGTCCATAAAATATAAAACATTTCATTACTTTGATGGCACAATTTTGTGGTATTACGGTTAAAGTGAATTTTGTTTCAATTGATTGATAAGTCAAGGGTTTGCTGTTTTTTTTACGCATACTAGTTATATTAATAATACTCTATCATAATCAGATATGTTATCTCATGACATTTCTTTTTCCTTGTTTCAATATAAGTGTGACCAACATAATAGTAAATAGTTGTGTCTATGACAAGGTCCCTGTCAGTGACTGGCCATGAAATGCCCTGCTGTTAGATGGCATAAAATGTATGTACTAGCAGCCCGTCCCGACTTAGTACTCGGGTTATACAAATTATATAGTAGTAGGTTGAAGCTAACCTCTTCATTTAGCATTTCTTTCAAAACCGGCTACATAGATCTCCCTAAGGCCAAGTCAAGTAGTCCTATTAACCGATGAATACCATATGTATTTCTCATAATGTGGTGGTGAATCCCGCCACCGAAAGTATTTATTTCCAAGAAAGATCGAAACATAAAATAATCTGTCTTTATACATATGTCTGTGCCACTTCGGTAGGCATATCAAAATTTAAAAAAGTAAATGTCAAAGTTACTATCGAAACTTAAAGTTTGATACGTTCGTCTACCTCGTCGTTAAGTTCACTTTCAGGGAATCAAATGTGATTATTTTTTTTTAAGTTCGTCTCCAGCGATACCTGGGGCGACCGACTGGTCGCTTTCCACTTGGTCGTCCCGGGTACGCTCTCTTAACATCTTTCTACCTAGCTGACAGTATCAGAATATCCCCTTTTAAAACATCCACGGGGAAAACATGTAAAATTGAACCGTAAATATTTACTACAATTATATTTGTGTCGAACGAAAATCATTCGATATCGTACAAAAATTATTCGACTCGCCGATTTTGCGTGAGTCACACTTTTCCAAAAAAACCACTCCTGAGTGATTCCATTCCTATTATTTTTTCCTGTTTTACTACTGGCCGCCTGCCTAACGTCAATCTTCATTGGGAACGCAAAATGTACGTTTAGATTGAATAGAATACCGTAGTACATTATTTTGATCTATCTCTTATGGTATAGCCAGCGTTTACAATGTAAGAGCAAAAAATGTGTCAATTTACGACATCACATTAGAAACCTCCAAAATTATCAGTGTTCCTCTACTATATTATGCACGTATTATACATATAAACCTTCCTCTTGAAACATCCTATCTATTAAAATAAATTCCATCTAAATCCGATGCGTAGTTTTAAAGATTTAAGCATACATAGGGACAGACAGACAGGAAAGCGACTTTGTTTTATACTTTGTAATGATGGACTACTAGTATCAGAAATATTAGTTAGGTTATAGCCTGCATGAGTCTGTTTGTGTTTTATGATATATATTTTTTTTTATTTGGTCTTGTTACTAAGAATTATTTCATAAATTCCAAAAATCATTCATTTATTCTACCTTTTATGTGAAATAAACCTTATTATCTATGTGTGAAGCCTTATCTCCATTAATGTTCATTGACTACATATTTATCACGACACCAACGAATTCTCCAGATAAAGGTATCAATGTTAATAATCTCATGTACTTTTTATCTTTACGTTAAATAAGAGCTCGCGAATACCAGACGTGACTCACCATTTTTCTAATTTCCTCCCCTTTACACGAATTATTTTACGTATGGCTTCTCACAAATGTAATAATTACAGCATCAAGACCTTATACGACGATGTAGATGTAGTAACAATCAGAGAGAACACCGAAGGTGAATACTCCGGTATCGAGCACGAGATTGTAGATGGAGTTGTCCAGTCAATCAAGTTGATCACGGAGGAGGCCAGCAAGCGTGTTGCCGAGTTCGCGTTCCAGTTTGCGCGCGACAACAAGAGGAAGAAGGTCACCGCTGTCCACAAGGCTAACATTATGTAAGTATTCTCCTATTTTTGAAATGACGACACAACAGTTATGACGAATATTTGATATTAAAGGAAAATCATTTTTTCACCGAATTTGCGTGAGTCACACTTTTCAAAAATACCACTCCTGGTCAAGTAAGATAAACCCTTTAGTTGTAATGTGAAAGATAACACGTCTGTTCTTAAAAATGTATTTATTAAAACTTATAAAACAATACATACAAATAGATACATGTACCTCGACCTAAAAATCAACACAGTCCGACTGGAAATTGCCCAAAATCGCCTTAAATATCAGAACAAATTAGCCAGTCATGTGAACGAGCTTGCCCGGGCTTTGAGCGGGGAAGGGGGATCCCGATATATCCGGCCGAAGAGAGGTGACATTGGAGGCCTTAGCAACAGATATCTGAACTGAGTCAGAGGAAGGGTCTGCTGGAGAGAAATTCTTGAGCAAACAATTGCCCTCGTCGATTGTCATCAAGATCAAACAAAAAAGCGGCGTTTTGTTTGTAACAGATTTCCTTGGAGCAGACAATACAAAAATATAAAAAAATAAAACAATACTTACTTGACTCATATGTCGAATGAAAATCGTTTGACTGACTAATTATGACAAATGGAAATCATCATTATTAAACGAATATCATTCGACTCTCAATTCGCTTTGCGTGAATCACACATTCTAAAAATAGGGCTCCAGTAGATGTATGTGCCTACTAAAAATAGAAGAGACGATTTTCTTATGAGAGATAATTGAAAAACCAATTACGATTAGTAAGTGCTGAAACCTTTTCATTTCATTCCTTCTTATAAACTTTTCGGTTTTTGGACGTCTTTAGACGAGTATTAGTAAACTGAAATACATTCCCTCGAACGCACCTGCGAATGTCTACGATACCCTTTTCTTATTGGCGTGGCGATCAAGATCGGTGGTAAAAGCTTACCATCAGACTAATCCAAACAACTGTATTAATGGCTTACAACGAGTTTATTTAACTTTATTACATAACCATGTAAATGGCGGGCTTAAAGCCAGTCAACCAACTGGTGGACTTCGATTTCGGAGTTTGTAAAAAATAAAACAGGCCGGAGAATATATGTATAAGGCTACATGGTTATATCATTTAGATACAGCTATACTTGCTAGTCTTCACTTGGCCCTATTAACGCGTACGGTGTAATGTTATCACACTATTGGTGCTAATTCTCTTGTGGTATTGCATTACATGAGCAATGGAGATAAGTGTGAACCGGTTTAGTTCGGTATTAATTCTAAAAAAATGCTTTTATTGTAAAACGCGATTGAGATGTTCTTTGGTAAAAATAATTGCTATAATATATTTTGAGCTTTTTTTTCATATATCATTAAATAAGAAGGTACCTATATTGACAACTTTATTAATTTCTGTGAATATTATAGAAGTATATTTTCTTCAAGGTTAGTTTATTCTGTCTGGTATTATGTAAGTAAGTAATCTAATCTTATTTCATTTCGTTAAGTTATCGTCTAGTAGACAAAAAGCCAGTCTTATGTAACTATACCACACTTAACCAAGGGTTATCTAGCGTTACATACAAAAGTAATAATGATCCTTCCTTGGAATTTCTGATTTAATTGAATGATTCTGTAAATGGTCGATCGGCCCTTTACACCTTGACGTCAGAGTTTTACGGAAACGTCTCTCGGAATTTAGATAATCAAGAAATTATACAATCAAATTATACATAGCCTATTTTCTTACGCTCGCGATACCTTTAGAGTGTCACTAGTGCGATGTCAACATAGCCTAGTTTAGTTTCACTCACTCGTGTTGACGATGGTCATGTTTCCCATTCTAGGCGTATGTCGGACGGTCTGTTTCTGCGATGCTGCCGTGACTTGGCGACGAAGTACCCCGACATCACCTTCGAGGAGCGCTACCTCGACACTGTATGTCTCAACATGGTGCAGGACCCCTCCAAGTTTGACGTTTTGGTTAGTTTAAAAAAAATTATGTGGCAATACAAGTTAATAAAACTTTCTTGTATTGATCTTCACTTTTCACATGAAGTCAATGACATAGCGCCCAGAGAGTGGCAAATTGTCTCCATCTAGTGGTCTGTTCGGGTTTAAGATATTTATTATCAAAAGAATTACATAAAATTAACTAAATGAGTAATGCATAAAATACATGCTGCCTATTTACTGTTAAATGCCTAATTATCTTGTTTTTTTTTTTTTTTTTTTTTTTTAAATTAAGTGTGTATATTTTTTTTTACAATTAAGTAGTATTTTAGCTAATCTCAGCTGCTAATTACAAAAACATATTAGCGTAATAGAATTGTTTAACTTTCCAGGTGATGCCCAACTTGTATGGTGACATCATGTCAGACATGTGTTCGGGTTTGGTCGGAGGACTTGGTCTGACGCCTTCCGGGAACATAGGCAAGAACGGTGCTCTGTTCGAATCTGTAAGTATACATTGATTTGTTTACAGCACATTAATTTTTCAGCTACGAAGACAAATGGGCTAATTTTATGAAGGATGGAGACAACAGTGGACAAAATCAGTTACGACAAATGTTTTGAAAATATTAAATCTCTAAAGGCGTTATTAAAAATTACAAGAGTTATATTTTCATTTTATTTTATTCATCTGGTACCAGGTTATCCTACATTCAAACTTAAGTAAAAAGGCGATTTTAGTATAGAAATAACAACGCTAGAAACAAAAACAATAATAAATTGTTTAAAAATTAAACATTTTAGCAAAATATTTTTATTGTGAATATTTTTTTATAAATTGCAGTAGATAGGCATATATGATGGGGAGGAATAACATATTTGACGGGGAGCTTTTATGCACACAAAATAACAATTATAATATATTTATTTATAATTATCGTTTCATTTTGATCAAACATTAAAATGTGATCTGTGAAAATGTGATGTGATGATCAAGATTCAATTTCGAAAATATGTAAGTCGGGTTTATGACTATTTCGAATGTCTCTAACAGGGTGTGGGTGTGAAACTAAACGCATTATAACCTTTCCCACTAAAGTTAAAGTATCATTGAAGTTATTTTCATCGCTTTACCACTGTCCAAAGGAATGAAAAAACTGCATGAGCATGGCCGTCTGCGCCTTTCAATCCTATGAATATGAAAATTTGATAAAAAACATGTAGCAAATATTTTAACAGTCAAATGGCGATCAACCCTACTGAAGTTTTATAGTCTGATGAGGCTAAGGAATCCGTCTCATTCAAGGTTTTCTTAGAACAGAAAAAAAGTCGAAACAATATTTGAAATTACATTTTGCGTCCATAAAACTCTCAAAGTTCAACAAATAGTAGCTACATTATCTAATTTAGATTACATGATTCTAAAGTTCAGTTAAATAAAATGAACTTTATTGGGATTGGTTCATATATATATGTCAAATGTCAAAAAATGTGTTTTCTTGTTTCACCTTAACCGCATGGTCATCTAATATTACTTACAGTTCTAAAATCATAAGTTCTGGTCTTTAAGAAGTCGATTGAAAATACTTGTGCCTGTGCTTTTTTAATTTATTAATTTATTTACTTTATTCATGTACACAATAAAATGTAAAGGATTATACATTATTATTTGCCTCTGACATGATAATTAATAATCATGTCACAGGCAAAATACCTATGTAGTTCTTATTATATTATATTAAAACTTATTCTATGTATTGCAACGACTATATTAACTTTGATTGTCAATTTGCTTTTTGTGTTTCGGTTTTCATAAAATAAGTTCATTGGCATAGGTAAAGAAATGTTGACACTCTCAATTTGCATAAAATTGACTTTTAAATGATAATTTGTCGACAAGTTTGTTAGTTACTAATTTAAATGTACCTATTCTTATTCTGTATGTTTGGAGATTTGTAATTTGTGTAAATGTGTTGTCAAAATATAACGTTTAAATTTGTTGAATAACAATTGTTTTTAAAAGCAGTATTGTGCAGTATTCCCGTGGAGTAATTACAAAGAGGAGATGCCGTTTGAAATGATGTGTGTGTCAATGACGCAGTGATGTGATCATTGGCGCCTCGCCGACACTGCAGTGGTGTCATTGCTCGTGCTCCATGGTTGGAGCCACGGCCGACACCAAGCATGTCGCACGTCTGCCTTCCGCCCCGCGTAGCTGAACAAACGCTTTCTCCACTTTGTAATTACTCCATGAGTATTCCTGTATAAGTTTTCTCAAAAATGAAAATATACACACTATTGGATTAGTTTGGTGATTTTTGCGCGTGTTAAAGTCGTACAAAACGAGAAGTACGTGATAGATAAGATTTATGAATAAAGTCATGTAACACATTACTCTTGATATTGGAGCTCAATCTTTATTAATCTTTTAAAATCTTCACATCAATAATATCTAATGTCAATCTTTCACTTGATAATATATTTCAGACCCAGTCTATATCCGGGCTATCAATCACATATGTTCTATGCTAAAATAGTTCTTAACATATAGTCCATATGAAATAATGCCTCTATACATAGTATTTAAACTTTTTATGAATTCTATTTATAATGTTTTAAAGGACGTTATATCTCGTTCTATTGGGTCTTAATATAGTCTCTTAAATCCATCTAAATATGGGATTGGAGTGAGCGAGATGTCACTATATCCCTTATTGAGCCATCACTCGACTTACTCACTCGCCCTCTGCCCTGCTTCTAGATGTGTCTAATAGCAGGGCAGAAACGAGTAAGCTAGATGTCACCTTAAGATCAATTCAAACTGACGCGAATCCCGCGCGACTGGCGTTACGCCCACAGAAATACTCGTAAGAATCGGTAGGAGTGTCGTAGCGTGTGCCAAAGTTAACTGGCCTGCTAATGGCACTTGTGTATTCTTATTTCTGTGGGCGTCCCGCAAGTCGCGCGGGATTCGCGTCAGCTTGAATAGAGCTTTACATCTCGTACTATGCCCTGTTTTACTCACTCTTTTCTGCTCTGCTATTAGAGGCGATAGTGACATAATTTCAGCCACGAATTTATGTCACTATATATATCGGGCATCCACATCATATCTCGAATTTTGTCAGGTTACATTGACCTAGCCTTTTATTTTTCCAAGATCTTACGTCCAGTTCGTAACATTGCATACGAGCCTTTATGCAGTCTGGCGGAATAGATAAGCCTGATCACAGTTCAATAAATTTGATAGTTCGAGATAAGTGATACCAAATGACGCCCTCTCGTTATCACTAGTCTTAAGTGACGCGGTACCGTGCCCTCCGACTTCTGAGCCAGTTCATTCATATCGAGTGGGTAACAAGGTCAATTGATCCTGTTCATCCTGGTGTCAGAGATTTTCAGAACCGCCTTTCGGCCTCTGACGTGGTTTCTTTAACGACCACCTAATGGCAGCCGGAAACAACGTCTTAACGTGCCTTCTAAACCACACATCTCAACAGGTGATTCATGCCTGCAATGTCCTAACCAAACTGGAAACGACTAAACAATGTATGCTCCCATGGGAATAGAACCCACTACCTCCGGGTCTAAGGCAAACCACGGAGGCAGTTGAGCTGAACCAGTTTGAACATTTGAAGTAGTAGGCGTGCGAAGTTTTCATACGAAATTTATGTTGTCTTGCTAATTGGGACTATCAACTCTAGTCTGTTGGCCTATCTGCAGATTGTATCCCATCTGTAAGGACGTCGTTTACGTATATTTATTAAATATTTGTGTGCTGTTCTATAAGTTTCCTCCTTTCAATTATGCCTAAAAGTACTAGAAACATGTTTTACAAGTAAGGAACAAAACATATAGGACTCGTTCAACTCTTATGTGAAAATGTCACCCTTTAGTCACTGATGTAAGTGGAATTTTTGTCCTATCCCGGGATTAAGACTACTTGTGTTTTTGCTATTCTAAAAACATAAATATTTCATAATACTGCCTAAACTACATTAACAATTCATTCCATGTTTGTCCATTGAGTAACAAATTTCCTAACCAGCATTTTGTTTTGTAATTGTGGTGCTCCTTTGTGTAACAAAATATCGATGATGAAATCTTTATTTATTTTTTAATAACGTGATATAAAATTTTCTATAGGCAACAATATTCTATGAACAGAATGCAAAGGAGCAGCGCAATGTTAACCCAATTTTGCAATCGAGTGACACCAAAGATGAATAAAACTATTGTTTTTTTCAGGTGCACGGTACTGCCCCAGCTATAGCCGGAAAAGACAAGGCAAATCCTACGGCTTTACTCCTCTCAGCCGTAATGATGCTACGGTATCTACAAATGAATCAATACGCGGATAAAATAGAAAGTTCCTGTTTCAAAGTGTTAAGGGAAGGCCAAGTGCTGACTGAAGATTTGGGAGGGAAAAGTACATGCTCCGCTTACACCGCAGAGATTATTAAAAATTTAGAGTAAGCAGACTTGTTTTGATCACTGTTATTGCCCATGTAGAATTTATAAACGATCTTTTCTTCAGTGTCATTTTATAGCTTCTTGTAAAAGTACTGTATTTAAAAAGTAAAAATCTCTGTGAACAATTATAGACTTCTATTTGATTTAATTACTTACATAAAGGTGTTAATACGGTGATCAAAAAGGTTCGTTATTAGTGAAATCATAGATCAAATTGAATATTTAACTAAGCTGTGTTCTAACAAATCTTATTTGATATGGATATCTAATACACTACTTTGAATTGGTTGTGTGTGGCTGGTACGCACATCGTACAAAGAATAGCTAATTTTGCTTCAAATATATATCGGGACCGGTACTAAAACGTCAGTCCCACACATTGGCCAAACGATATCACACTTCCAGATAACAGTAAAAGAAAAAATTGTTTTAGATTACCGGCTTTAGATCCGAAAATAAATTAGCGCCATCTGGTGCCTAAATATGTTAATTATTTGATTAATGACAGATGATACGAATTATCGACTTATTGATGTTTACATCATTTGATGATGTTATGATAATGCCAAGCGCGGCGAGTATGTTAAATAGGTCGAAAAATCTATACAGCTAAGTCCGTAAGGGACTATCAGTAATATACATGTTATTTAAAACAAATTTTTGTTATAGCCTTCTTAGTTGGCGCTCGCGTAAATATTTGACCATTGGTAGATAAAATTATTTGCCCTAAAATATTAATTTTTCTTTCTTCCTAGTATTTACTATCTATGTGTGCAGCCTTTAGTATTACATATTTATTTATTGGAAGTCACTGGTCCGATCGAACCGTGATACTGCCAAAGATGTATTATGCGAATATTTATATTATTGCATTGTTAGGGAATGGATCTGCAATTGGAAAAATATACAGGTGCAAACGAGATGTCGCCTTACACCTCGTCATCTCGTTCACTCACTCGTTTCTGCCCTGCGTTTAGAGGTGATAGTAAGGGCCCAGTTCGATAATAGTAGCCAGAATGTAGATTTGTATTATGCAGTTTGAATAACGAATTACGTCACTAGAGTTCAAATTATGATTGTTTTACCAATATCTTTTAGTAAAATTGTATAACAGTATTTTTTTTTATTATATACGAAATATTAACTCGCTAATTTTATGTGTCTGTCAGCAAGTAGAAATGTGGTTTAAGCCTAATACTCAAATGCATTTATGAAAACAATTTCAAATCTGATTTTATTTTAACCAAGTCACTATTTTTTTTATCTCTATTTCCCCTAGCAGTAGTTTTACATCTAATAACTGCGTTTGAGGATTAAGCCTGACACTCAGCATTTAGATTGTTTTAAACAAGAACATTCCAAACTAAGTATTAATTAAACTATGATGTTTGTGTTAAGTCGATAACGCATTGCCTCCACGCCAAATGAGAACGTAAAGTAATAGTGTTTTAAACAAGAACATTCCAAACTAAGTATTAATTAAACTATGATGTTTGTGTTAAGTCGATAACGCATTGCCTCCACGCCAAATGAGAACGTAAAGTAATAGGGCCCCGTTTACCCTTTGGGTACGGAATCCTAAAATCGTCCCGTCTTCTGCTATTTTTTCAATGCACGACTCATATTACGAATAAAAAGATTTTATGTCGGATATTGGATGCAGTGCATTATCGCTATGAAATTTAATTAAGTTGCGTGTTACCGTTAAAAACCTATCATCGTGATACATTGGCTGTTATATGTGCATTTGTTAATATTACTTTAACTAAAGGTCGTCAAGTGTAATGTTTGATACGTTATGGTGGGACGTAGGTGTATAAGGTATATACAGAGCAAAATAAAAATCCTAATGACACAACTAGTTGTGTGTATACCAGTTGATCCATGAGGAAAACGGGGCAACAAATCTGGGTTACCGCTGATATGAAATAAATTTATCGCCCCTTTTGCGTACTGAATAATTTAAAACCGCTTTTCGGCTTTTCAGACATACTTAAGCGTATTTCTGTCAATTTTCAGCTAGAGTCCGACTGGCATGTTCATCTGGATTTTATTTGGGATACAAGGTTTGTTTACCATGAAGTGTAATGAAGTAAAATGTTTTTTAGACCCCATAAAATGGTAGTGGCACACGAAAGATTGACAGCCTATAGCAAATTATTGAACGATTGTATTAAAAATGTGTGATTTTAGTTTGAAACGCATCTGTTTAAGAAAGTACTCTCAAAAACTTCAAGCTACTTTAACATTATCACAGAATACTCAGTTCGCAAGATTTATAAACTAGTATTAGTACGATGCGTAAAACTTTATTGCAAAAATAAATAAAGTGAAAAACGCGAACTCCTCTGTTATACTTGGCATTTTAATTGCACGTAGCAAATGCTAATGAGAGTACGGTTCTAGGCAAATTTACAGATAATGATACCTTAAAATTTGTTATCAAACGGCAAATAAAATGAAATTATTATTGATCTTGAACTCTTCTAGATTATGTATTGTGTAGTAATAATCTCAAACGTTACCATTTTTGTCCATAACTCATTTTTTATCACCACCCGAAGCCATATTTTCCCCTGTACCAGTATTTTTGTCCGGTAATAATTCGTAATGTAAGATATTTTTAATAGCTGATTATTTCCGATTTTTTATTGTATACTGACTTTTTTTATTTGTTTTTGTGATAATATTATTAGTTCCTTGTTTTTGTGATTTTGTAGCGCTTTGATTGTGTATGACGCTGCAATTGCAAAGCAAATTCAACGTTATTTGTAATCATCGCCACTATTTATTTATTTGATATTCGCTTTCAGATGTAATCTGACAATAAAATGTAGTTTTTTTATTTATTTAGTAAATATTGACGAGTACATGAATTTCTGAAAATACATGTTTTGTAGACACTTATTTTTAGTTTACTTTATGTAAATAAAAGTGAAAAATAAAGATTTCAAATCACTTGCCGTTTTTTTATTAACCGATGCTAGTAGTACCTATAGGTAAAACATATGAATACTCTATTCCACAGAATCTATAGTTTACGACTTTCATTACCAATCTTGAGAGGGCATGTGGTAAGTAAGTTTTCCCATTCTAGAGAGGCCGGAATGTGGAAAAAATAGAATACTAAAATGTATGTATAGCCCGATCAGGAAAATAAAAACCCTGCAATCGCCATAGATTTAGATTTTTTTGACTACGTCAATAGATTGGCTGATTAGTAAAAGAAACTAGACCAATACGAAAATAGTGTCATACATGTGTGCCCTGTCAAATAGTGCTGAGCCGAGCATAACCATCCTAGTAACTACACGTGCTATTTTCCTGGTCGGGATATATATACAATTTACATAAAGTCGGTAATTGTTTATATTTTCATTCCAACAACATGAAAAACATTTTAGGTAACTTTTCTGAGTACTACGTCTGTTATACTATTTAGTAGGCTTACAGCCCACGTGATGGGATGCGGTTATTGTCTTAGAAGACGACTGCAGAGGAGGCTAATACCTACTTAATTATTGTTAACATTTTCCAGGTTCACGGTACAGCTCCCGACATCGCCGGCAAGGACATGGCGAACCCGACTGCGTTGCTGCTTTCAGCCATTATGATGCTCAGGCACCTGCAACTGAACGACCACGCTGACCGTGTACAGAATGCTTGCTACACAGTCCTTAAGGAGGGCAAATCCCTAACTGGAGATCTTGGTGGTACCGGCAAATGCAGCGAATACACCAACGCTATCATCTCAAAGCTGAATTAAAATTAGCGCCAAAATTCTGAACCACTCGAATAAACCGCAGTAATAAAAAGCAATGGGCAAAATAATATTCCGTGCTGTATTTATAACAAAAATTGTTTCTTATACCAAAGTATTATGTATTTAGGTAGTTTATTTACACAGAAAGTTATTTGTTTTACACGATCTTTTGTTAAACATTTAGGTTTGACGAAAATGTAAATATATACCTAAGATTTTATTTACTACCACTACAGCCATTTTATATATTTATCTATTTATTGTCAGAAGATATACTCGTAATAGTTGATGAGGTAGAATAGAGAACCATTGTACAGACAGACATCGTTATATTATTGAGTAATCATATTAAGTTTAATTTATTGTTCAATAACTTTGTATTGTAGACAATAAACTGTTTTGTAAATACTACTTTCAATTTTATTTTCGGCAATGCTCGTCTTTCCTACGAGATCTAATCAGAAATGAGAAGATCCGTATGAGAACAAAAGTAATAAACATCGGCCAGCGTATTAGTTCCGTAGGAAGTGGGCGGGGCACATAGCGTGGAGAACCGATTTCCGATGGGGCAGGAAATTCCGGTTCGGCCGTTCTACGGTAACGTGTGAGTGCAACTTCAAGTCGACTGCTATTTTCGATATCAAATGATTTTAATTTATCATAATCAGCGAGTCAAACGATTTTCATTCGATGAGTCAGGTATAGGTCTGAGTCTGACTGATCTCTCACTCTGAATTAGGGCTCTTTAGGAAGCTGAGAAAAACATTCTTCTGACTGGATTATATACTTTGTTCAGCGGGTCTAAAATCGCCACTTTGCGCGAATCATAATATGATCATAATATGAATGACATTGCAAATCCTAAAATGGCCACATTTGTATAGTTCATAAAGTGAATCACGAACAATTCATTGCATGCAATTCTGCAGTTTGACATTTTTCTATGGAAATACGTAAAATGGCTCACATAAAAGGAATTGCTTTTAAGTCAATCAGCAGAATCGGGTCTAAAATCGCCACTTAGCGCGAATCACAATATGAATGACATTGCAAATCCTAAAATGGTCATAATTTGGCAGTTCATAAAATGAATCACGACCAATTCATTTTATGCAAATCTGCTGTTTGACAGTTTTCTATGGAATTTCGTAAAATGGGTTACTTTTACGGAATTGCTTTACTGTCAAATAGCAGAATCTTAAAAAGTTACTCTTCAGCAACATCTACAGTTCATTTCTCCAAATTTCACAAAAAGAATACTTTGTTATTTTGATTTTAGGGTAAAATTCGTCATGTTTTGAAACTGTTTCGATTCGTCAAGCGAATTTTTATCATATATTGTTGTTTAAATTCGTCAATTAAGTACTAATAAGATTTCGTATTAAATTGCAAAGAGAATTGTATTCACCAACGTTTGATTAAATTGTTATTATTTCGTGTAAAGATCTCGGTTTGTCCGAATTTTTTTTTAGAACATGTGCTTTTATTAGGTAAGAACATATATTAAAGGTAGGAAAGACGCGTCTAGCTAGACGTCGCCGCCATCGCAGTGCGAATCTAACGACCAAACCGATACCTTTAGGGGGATTACCATGATATATAAAATTCGTCTAAATGCGAGAGTGAGTGGGCGTGATAGCGCTTTATAGGATGTAATGTAGGGCACACATCTCGCTTACTCACTCGCATTTGTTGGATAGAATTAAGAGATCATGGTAGCCCTTTTTTGGTGTGTGCTTCCTTTTCTTCATAAAAAGTTAAGACTTGAGAGGATTAACTGGCCGATACATGGCACTTCTTTTAACTAATCTTATTTCTGTGATCACACAAAAACAAATCAACCGACTTGCCTTTACGAATTAACATCATATCACCATAAAATCATTACTAGTACTAACGATATCACAAAAATAAGTTATGGTATCATGTTTGTGTGCCAGTTAAGCCTCTTGAATCTTAATTTTATATGGCGATGCCTAAGGGCGATGCTAAACGTGGACTTCACGAGCGTGGCACGCGGGTAACGCCCACATTGTACTTCTATAGAGATGTACCTAGGTATCGCCTTCCTTAGTTATTTACACACTGTTGTGCGCTATTTATTTATAATAAAGAGTTGATAGTAAGACCCGACTAAAGAACAAAAAATAAGAAGAGCCTAAAAGACTTGTATCCACGGCCGTAAAACCCATTTTTTGTTGACAGATGACTGCACTTGATTGACATTGACTGATATATACTTAAATGATAGACTTAACTTTATTGCCACTATTATAATTAATTATTCAAGTAGTCTCTATTTACTTTATTGCGTACTCAAATCCTAATGTACGCACGTCAAATAAACAATAATCTTAATTTCCTGTTTAACAGTACGTCTAACATCATTAATAACAAAGAATTGTATAAAAAATAATTAATTTCGTTTTTGAAGAATTGCTATGGCAATATTAACACGGCAAATGATTCACGAAATGAACTGAATTGTTAATGAATTGCAAATGATGCGTGTCCATTTTACAAACAAAAAGAAGAATTGCAGAGGAATTGCTAGGAATTCACGAAATGAATTCGTTTTGATGAATTGCTCAAAGTGGCGATTTTAGACCTACAGTAATTCGCCAAGTACTTGTCAGTTTTCGGAACAATATTTTAAAATTTTCTCCGGTTTATTTTATACCCCTTTTAATGTTTTTCAAGAGAAAATATTTTAATTTGGGGTTTGAAATTCGCGCTTAAACAGTCTTATTCACACTCATGCTATCGGCAGGATGTGACATCACATACATGTTACTGGCTAAATACGTCAGGTAAAAGCCATATTGAAAAAAAGTCGGAAGCGTCAATCAGTGATCAGTGTCAAATTGTCAGCACGGAGTACCTACTTTTTTTAATAATTGTCAGTGTCATGCACACAACCCCCAGCACGAACGCTTCAGCACCGCGCACGGGCACGGACATTGATGTTCGTTCTTTGTTTACATTTTAATACATAACCTTTAAATATTATTTATTGATGAGCTTTTTGTTTAAATTCTGTGACAATGTTGAAAAAAGTAAGTTCTGAAACATTCATTTTAATTTCATTCTTTACAATTTCGTTTTCATGTTATTATTTTGCTACATGGCCGCATGGTTCACATGGTTTTTTATTATTGCAGGAAGAAAACATGCTTGTATCAGACGAGGAAATATCCTCAGACGTTGTTAATGAGAACGGGAAGCGTAGCACTACTGAAATTGACCCTGGGAAAAAAAGAATTAGGGGTTTATATCGTCAGCCGACCGTCAACGAATTGAACCGTCTTCGTGAAACAGAAAACTTATTTAACTCTAATCTTTTCCGGCTGCAAGTAGACGAAGTGCTTCAGGAGGTCAAAGTCAAAGAAAAAACAGACAAAAAGTTTCAGCAATGGTTCCTTACCTTCAAAACTTATTTACTCTCCATAAAAGCTGATACCAATGAATATGACTTGACTGAACAAACACTTGCAAAAAAACTCAAAGTGAAACTACCTATTAGTAGTAAACTGAAAAAGACAAAGTGTGTTTTTAAGTTTAATAAATTTGACAGTGTCGACATTGTGGGCTCTTACAACTTAGGCTGTCCGATTAACTCTAATCTCAGAGTAGATATTCAAATAACAGTACCAGCGAGTACATACACTAAAAACGACTCCATTAACTACAGGTATTATAAAAAACGAGCTGCATATTTAGCATTTATAGCTTCACATTTAAAAGATTCCGAAATCATTCAAGATTTGAAGTATACCTATTTGAATGGAAGTGAAACTAAGGCAGTATTAGATTTGAAACCATCGGGCAAGCTGGGTAACTTTGTTTCGGTCCGCATTGATTTATCATGTGAGCAAGATGCGTATAAACTACACCGTTTCAGTCCAACACGTAATAATTTACGTGAAGCTTGGTTGTTAGCCGCAGACTGTACTGAGAGTACAGAAGTAGGGCCTCCAACACCATATTACAATAATAGTATATTATCAGACTTGACATCATCTTTAAATGAGGATTTCCTTAAGGATCTTCTGTCAAAGAGTGAGAATTTGAAACAAGCAGTAGTATTACTAAAGATATGGCTGCGACAGAGAAAATTGCAAGTTTCTGGTCATGTTGTAAGCATGCTGGTTGCATATTTAGTGCAAATAAAGAGAATAAATAATATTATGAGCAGCTATCAGATTGTTAGAAATGTCTGGATTGCAATCAGTAAGTATTCACTTATCATAGACATTTTTTCACCTATATCTTCTGTTTAACTAATTTTGAACTTATTTTATCCAATGGTACTTGATACATCTAGTTATGGGATACAACAGACAGAAGTATTGTAATGTAAAACTTTATTCTTCCATATCAAGTAAAACTTTGAAACTGTTATTGATTATTAAAAATACTATTCTTCTGACAAACTGAAAACAACCTAACATCTTATTTTTTACAGAATCTTCAGAATGGGATAAAAAAGGCATATCACTACACAAAGAGAGTGATTCTCCACCAATTGAAGAATTCCACAAGCATTTTCCTGTAGTATTTTTGGATAAATCCGGCTACTACAACATAGTTTGGCAGATGTGTAGAGGGACCTATGACACGTTGAAAAGGGAATGTGAATTAGCTGTAGAAATGCTTGATAATGCCAGTATTAACAGCTTTATTCCACTTTTTATGACTCCTGTGCAGCCTTTAATGCAATTTGATCACATTTTGAAGTAAGTATTCAATTCTGATAAATTCTCATCAATGTATTTTACCAGCTAGTTAGTAATTTTTTCCTCAATTTGTCCCTTTATTTTGCACTGTTTACAGACTTTTATATCTTGGTTTTTGTTTTTTTTTTTTATCATCCAAGTTTGTGGATCAGAATGGCTAGACAAAAATAAACTGAAGGAGGCCTAGTTATGTGTAACAAGGATATGCAATTTGTCCCTTTATTTTGCACTGTTTACAGACTTTTATATCTTGGTTTTTGTTTTTTTTTATCATCCAAGTTTGTGGATCAGAATGGCTAGACAAAAATAAACTGAAGGAGGCCTAGTTATGTGTAACAAGGATATGCTGGTGTCAACAAATAAGGCATTGAAATTGAATCCAACTTTACAGTTGAACAAATGATAACCAAAAAATTGGAACACCATTCCAGAAATTTTACTAATAGAATGTGTGTGCATATCTGGGTCTTACTGAATTCGGCATTGTCCTTTGTGTCAGACCTACTTCTTAAGTTATAATTGTTTTATAAAAATGGAATCAATAATATTATGAATGTAACAAAATAATTTTTCCCTACAGATTTAAAAACCTAGAAGCTCTCAAGCAGTTAGTGTTATCTAAGGTTTCCAAAGAGTCCAAGCTGAACTACGGCATTGATGAGTTGGCACTGGTCACCAACACATTACACTCTTTGCTGCAGAGAGGTCTTGGGAATCGTGTGGATTTGATATTACAACTTGTGGATGCTGACTTTTCGTGGTCTGTTAAGAAAACACCTGAAAAAGCTAAAACAGAAGGGTAAATTTATTTATTTATTTTAAGAGCACACAAAACACATATGATAACTACTACTACTATCCTAAAACCACAACTTCTATCGCTCAGAGTGGTACTTGTTTCAGAGGATATCCATTGCGATTCAGAGAGTCAACACAGCCAGCATAATGGGTACCTTTGGTCCGGGTGCAGTTTGGGGTGGTATTTTGGAGCACGGCGGGAGCGATGGTGTTATTATGCTCGACCGCCGCAAAGGGAATTACTTCCCGCCAGGCGAGGTGTTATGCCTGGGGAACCGCGGCTCCGACGGTGTTCTGTCGGAGGTTGTATATATGCTCCAATTCTCAGAAACTCTGATATCGCGTTTCAGTCCTCCATTCTAATTAGGCTTCTTGTATGAGAATTTCTGTTTTTCTCTTTAGCGCCATCTGTTGCGTAGGAGTTGTAGTTATTTACTGGGCGATGGTGTCGCCACAGGACTCCCTCCCAAGACCGAAGGTCTGATGGTCTTCATGTGCAGTCTGTGCTTCGGATGTAACTTGCAAGTACCAAGTTGCTTGACGTCCCAGTGAGTCGGGAGTGAAGTTGCTGCTGCTGCTCGATAATCCCAGTGAGTCGGGCGTGAGCTTGCGTTGCGTGCTCGTAGTCTGCGGTGAGTCGAGACTGTAGTTGAGCGATGTTGACTTGTTGGCGCCGGTGGATGTCTTGTGCAGAACTGCCACGCTGGTGTGCGGTGGCCGGCCGTGAGTACCAGACGTGGGCTGCGGTAGATGTGCCGGTCGCTGAAGTGCTTTGAGTTGTGAGGGTAGTTGCAGGACCAGGAAGCTCAGTGAGTCGGCTGCGATGGACCTGGAGATACCCTTATAGTTGGCTTGCTGTGAGACTGCTTGCTGCTGACCAGATGATGAGGCTTGAGAGGTGATGAAAGGTTGGAGAATGATGTTGAAGAAGGCTGAAGGCTGCTTTCAAATCACGTCGGGGAAGGCTGCTTTCAATCACGTCGGGGTCACCACTTTGGAGCACGGCGGGAGCGATGGTGTTATTATGCTCGACCGCCGCAAAGGGAATTACTTCCCGCCAGGCGAGGTGTTATGCCTGGGGAACCGCGGCTCCGACGGTGTTCTGGTTTTTTTTTTTTTTTTTTTTTTTTTTTGAAAGGACCTACAATTTTAGCTCCTGTGAGCTTTTAAATTTACAGCGGGACAGTTTGAGGCGAGGGCTATTAACCACTCAGCCTTTTCGGCAAATGCACAAGGGGCTCCCAGTTGGGACGAACCTCGGCCATGGGCTTTGCCTTTGATCAAGCGAGCGATGCAAACTCGCGAGCGGTAGCAAACGCTCAATGCCATAAGGGCCGACACTATTGTGCCAGAAGGGCCTACTGAGAACCTATCGGTGGCGTGAAGCGCCCTGGTACATTTTGGTACCTGGAAAACGAACTACTGTTCCTACTACGTCGTACTCGCCGCCGAGTACGGTTATATGTACCACCCATTACGGATGGCTAGAGGGCAGAAGATGCGCGGGGATCTGGACCGCCTGCAACCTCTTGATAAGGTCGTGGTACCCCCTCATAACCTTCGCACGCGCAACCCAATTGTTGCCGGCGGCTATGAGGGCGTACCCCAACTCCTCGAGAAGTTCGAAGTCATCTGACGCCATAGAGTCCAGGACCTCTAAGGCTATGTTTGACGCCTCTTCGGCGGTGGCCTTGCGCGGGCCCGTGTACCTTTCGGTACTGGGTGCTGCGCGGGCCGCGCCTGCGGGCGGGGGCGGTTGGCTTAAGGCCTTGGAGGGACGAGGAGCTGCGGGTGCCGAGGCCGCTGCAGCTGCTCGCTGGGACGGGTTAGCCGGCGCGGGTGGCGGCTGGGAGAGGAGACCGGATGTTCTGGTCCTCATTTGCGGGAAGTCAGCTGGGCTGCTTCTGAATTCGGCCTGTCTGGCCTGGGTTGGGCGGGCATCGTGCGGCGACGCGGGAACGCGTCTGGCCTGCGAATGCCAGGGGTTGGTTTTAGGGGCTTTGGAGCAGCCCCGCCAATTGGCCGGATGGCCTGATTGCTTGCAGAGCACACAAGCGGGGTCGCCCGGAGACTCCCTTGTGCGCTCGCAATCGCGAGTGGCGTGGTCGCCCGTGCACTTTACGCAACGGGCGCGCGCGTGACTATTTCGGGCTGAGTGCTCGTAGTATTGGCAGTTGTGACACTGCCCGATGACTCCGCGTTTGCGGGGAGGTTCGATAGAGAAGCCGGTAAGCCCGGCAACTTTCTCGATCTTGAAGATGTTTTTCCCCTCTGGGGAAAGGTCAAGAACGACGAGTACCATATCATATGGT
Organism: Euzophera pinguis; assembly: GCA_947363495.1. NCBI lineage: Eukaryota > Metazoa > Arthropoda > Insecta > Lepidoptera > Pyralidae > Euzophera > Euzophera pinguis. The sequence goes on from OX376168.1 coordinate 5,318,977, forward strand.
ACTCGCGGGGATCTGCCACGGTACATCCTGTGGACCTCCCGGACTGGTAGATTTTGCTCTAATAGCGACTCTTTTACGAAGTCGACAGAAACGTCGACGGGGATGCGCCTTATGACGGCGCGAAGTACTCGATCCTCCTCGAGTGTGTACGAGTGCCACTCGATGTGGCGCTCGGTTAGGAGACGGGTGAGGGCGCGGTGCTCGTTGACCGTCGGCAACGAAACTCTGATACCCTGTGGGCATTTTTGAGCTCTCGTGTATTGCACACGGCGCTCATTAAGGGTCTTTGAAACGGACTCCCAGTGCTGGGGACCGTGTATGATGACCGGAGGAGGTGCCTTGGTCTTAAGCGTCGTGGAGGGCGTAGCGCCCGAAGTCGTTTCGCCTTGAGAGGCGGGGGGCGTCGGGGGCCTGACAGCCTTCCCGTCGACGTTCTTGGACGTCTTGGTAGGGGGATGCTTCTTCGAAGGCGAAGCCTTTGGCGTAGGCAAGCGTTGCCGCTTACCTCTGCCGCGTTTGACTTCCTCGAAGTCATCGTCCTCATCTGAGGACGCGAAACGTGTGGCGGGACGAGGGCTCTGCTGGTCGAGCTCCATTTCGTCGGTATCGTAGCCTGTACCGCGTACCGGAGAGTCCGGCATTGGCGATAACGGCGAATCGCGAACGGGAGGGTTTAAGTTTCGGAGGGGCTCTTCTACAGGCAGAGACTCGTACCTGTTCTGGGTTTGGGGAGCGGTCGCGGTCGCGATCGGGGTGGATTGGGCTATGGAGGCCTGCTTGTAAAGCAGGAACTCCTTCGCTGAGACTCCTTTCTCGGTGAGGAACCTTATAAAAAGGCCCTCATCGGGTGGGAGGGGCTGTGTCGCCATTATGGCGACACGGTGACGCGTCGCGTCACAGAAGAGTAGGGGGGGGTGTATCCCGAGGGGTGCACTCGGGATCCTAAGGGCTTCTCTCTGCCGGGTATAGACAGAGAGGTGTGTGCCTAAGGCCCTACTTCGTGATGTCTGTAAAGGTCTGTTGCCAACCTTGTTTGGGCTAACAGGTGTGTCCCTAACTTAACACTACCTATCCGATACACTGGGTTGACTAGGGAAGCCCCCAAGGCCAGTGGTCCAGTGCCCAACCTGTTGTACGCCCGAGACCCTGAAGGGGTCAAAGGACTAGCGCCAGGGTCCGCGCTACGTTCGGTGAACAACCAGCTCGGCCTGCGTTCGTTAGAAAGCAGGCCAATTTGTTTTCCGAACGGCCCAACTAAATGTGGGACTTCAACCGCACTGAAGTCGTGCAGGCGTGGAAAAACGGTTGAACGCTTCCTTTGCGCCCTGAAAAGGGCACGCCGGGTCGTAAATCGCACTAAACGATAGCAGCGGAATCGACGAACGCCGTCACAGAGATCCGTTCCCCAGAGTAAAATCACTGTCCCACACTGAAGTTCGAAATCACTGAAGCGACGAACGAAGACACAACTGGATCGGCTAGCAAATTCCGCACAATGAATCGGTGGTTAGGGGCGCGCCGCGACAGCACGTCCGTTCGCACCGAGGTCAGAACACAGAATGTGTGTCTCGACGGTGTTCTGTCGGAGGTTGTATATATGCTCCAATTCTCAGAAACTCTGATATCGCGTTTCAGTCCTCCATTCTAATTAGGCTTCTTGTATGAGAATTTCTGTTTTTCTCTTTAGCGCCATCTGTTGCGTAGGAGTTGTAGTTATTTACTGGGCGATGGTGTCGCCACAGTATATTTTTGGACTGAAAATGTAATATGACTTATTTGTTTTTGTATTGAATAAATGATATTTAAGTAGCATATGATAAAAGTTGCAGGAAGACATGAGATGTACATCGGGAACTTGGTTAAAATAATAGGCTACTTGACTGTATTCATACTTGGGCAATACTTGCATACGAAACAATATGTTATATATATGTTGTGTATAAGAGACATAGGGCTTCTAATCGACTCGAACTTGCAGTGGCATCAGCAAATTACAGATGTTTCCAGGAAGGTCACAGGTAGGGCATGTAATATCGGACGGTTTTCAATTCCGATACTGATTTCCGATATTACAGTCTAATATCGAAATTCCGATGTTAATATCGGAATTATTGAAAGTGCTTATATTCTTTATTAACTACACATATTCGTCAAAGGTTTGATTGAGAACAATAAAAGAAGTAAAATTTTTGATAATTATCCTTTAATAATCATTTTACCCAAATGTTTTTATAATTAAAATGGAATAACTTTCTCGTTGAAAATAGGTACTTACTACTGGAAAATTATTTCGCTCAAAATCAACACTAAAGTCTTATAATTATATACTTTGGCATTTGTACTCGCATATCAGTTGAAATTTCTTATACTTTATTAAACCAAAAAAAAAAATCGCAAATAAAATCAAACATTATTAGAAATAAAAACTAGTCTTAAAACTTCTTATGATTATTTAAAATTTTCAATAAAATCAACTTTAAACTTCTTTCTTATCATAAGATACACATTTTTAATAAAATCAACTATTTTTTTGTAACAAATATTAGAAATAAAAACTTGGTATAAAACTCTTATAAGTCATTTTGATTATTTTATATGTCTAATTAAATCAACAGTTAAAGAACAACATTTTTAGAAATATTGACCAGGTGAAAATTATCCAAGTAATATCAACAATTAACACAATAATTAATATTGTTGGAAATAATTTTTTTGGAGGTTTACTACACAGAATGTTGTTAACGTTTGACAATTCATGCGATTATATCGTTTTAAAGCATAATATAGCAAATAATTTAATTACGATATTATGCGATATTAAATGACTCAGTATCGGAATTGTAATATCGGAATTAATCGTAAATATGGTCCGAGATTCCGATGTTATGATATTCCGCGATTCCGATATTCATGCCCTAGTCACAGATGCGCTCCGATATTTGTACAAATTAAAAAACTTTCTCCCTATTAAAACTAAGACGATGCTAGTTAACTCTCTAATTTTCCCTATTCTAGATTACGCGGATGTATGCTACCCTGACTTGAGCTGCGACCTCATCAATAAACTGGACAGACTCCAGAACAATTGTTTGCGGTTTATTTTCGGACTTAGGAAATACGATCATGTGTCGTCTTATCGGTCTCAACTAAATTGGTTACCTATCCGTTTTCGTCGAAATCTTCACATTCTGTCTACTCTTTTCGCCATACTTTTTGACCCTCGTACCCCTATGTATTTAAAGTCCAATTTCACTTTTCTCTGTAACATTCGTTCGTGGGAGTCCCGATCCTGTAGACATCTAACACTTCAAATACCTCCCTTTCGAACTGGGTTTTTCAGGAATTCGTTTACGGTTCAAGCCGTGCTGCTCTGGAATGCCCTACCAATCGATATTCGTGAAGCCCGCAGCCGTGCGTCATTTAAACGTTTACTGCGCGCACATTATCTTCACACGCTTTCAGAGAATATATAATTATATTTATTTAAGTAGTTAGTATGTAGGTTTATGTTATATATATGTAGTCTATGTATTATTATTATATTTATTATTGGATGTTTTATTTGTTCGAATGTATAATTAGGTAATTATAATTAATTACTCTATCTTTGCACTTACGTTTGTCTCTCAACACCACCTGTTGGTTGACTGGTAGAAAAAGCCCACGGCTTTAAGTCCGCCATTTACATTCTTTGTAATAAAGTTTAAATAAATAAATATGTACACTAAAAATTAACCAATTCTGAAAACAACAACAAAATTGGTTGTTAATTAAGGCAGTAATTGGATTTTGACGTTTTGCCATCTATTTTGTACGCACGAAACCGAGTGGCAGTGACGTCACTGCACAGCCTTATCTTGTTTTTTGACACTTTCCCCTCCCACCAAAATTCAAAGGCTTATATCTCATTTATTTAAGAACGGATTTCAAAAAGTCTTTCATTTTCTGGCAGTGAAATGTTTCAAATGAATGATAAAAATAAATTTAGTAGAATACCCAATTAAGCAGTTCATATTTTTGTCTATACATTATTAGTAAGTAAAAAATAATGTGCAATAATAAATAAATTGTTTCAGTTACAAAGAAAATATCTCGTTTGGACTGGTTCTAAACACGGAAAACTGTGTAAACATAGTTGAAAAGGGCCCTCCCGCCAATTTGCCAGAAGCAGAAGAATTCAGGTTAGTTTTCATCATCATATCATCACTTTGGTCATACACAAAGTGTAGTGGTTTGGTGCGTTTTTATGACATGACTTAAAAAGTTAAGAAGGTACAAGTTATAAAATACTAGTAGCTCGGGCCTAGCCTTCCTCGATAAAGAGGCTATTCAACACTGTAATATTTAAAAAATCGGACTAGTAGTTTCCGAGATAAGAGCATACTCACTTTATAATATTAGTATAGATAAAACAATATTATAAACAGGCCTATTTAGCAATGTTTAAGTATGGAACATCGACTTCTACAATTAACAGACTACAACAAAGTTAAAATCTACAATATGCCATTTGGTTTTACGTAATTATTGTCATAAAATCAATTTAGTAAACATGAAATCTCAAAAATAAATTAACAAAGTTTCCCATGGGAACAGTTATACATTATATTTATTTATTTATTTGAATACACAACTTAGAAACTACATTAACTTACGAAATAACATTAACTTTCTCACAAACTGCTCAAGACTATCAACAAGTACATCACATTCAGTGCCTTTTACTGATGACAGAAACGCATTGAGTCCAGTAACCAGTAAGTCCACGAAGCACAGGAGACTGTGCTCGACCAACAGTGTGTGATGAGGGGACAGCAAGTAATTTGTGTCGCCTACCACGCAAGTACTTGTTTGGTACAAAAAGTCTACAAACACGCGACACTAGCTCTGCACAGTCCGAATCACCAGGAAGACAATGGCTAATGAAAATAAGTAGCTGGCAATTATGTTATTTCTCAGGTCTTTTTGGGGTGACAAATCGGAACTGCGTCGTTTCCAAGATGGCTCCATCACAGAGACTTGTGTCTGGGACGGAGAGACTACACAGGAGCGACGAGGGATTACCAAGCAGATTGTCAACTATCTCATGAAGCTTAAATATGGTGAGTGGTAAAGAATTTCCATGTTTTATGAGTCATTTAGGAAATATTAAAAAGTGATACATTAATGCGAGATTTTAACATTTAACTATTGTATTCAATTATCTAAATACTCTAAAAATTTGATACTTCAGCTCATCTATGTTATTATCAATTTGTGTATGTACATTCAAACAAGTTGATCGTAGTTGATTTGAAATGCCAATATTTTGGCAGAGGATCTGACAAATGATATATGTATTGAACATTTTAAACCCTGAATCTCCCTAAAAGCAAGGGACAAAAACTAGTACGAGTATGTCTAACATTTAATATGTTGTTTCAGATATCCCACAATCCGACCTATTCCACATATGCGACCAGCTTGATACTCTATTATATATAAAACAGTACAGTGATGCCCAAAGCGAACAATGTTCTTTAGAAGCGTTGCGCGCTTTTGACGAACTTCGTCGTGACTTGAGACAACTCACGCAGTTGCCGCTAGATGTCAGCGCTGTATATGGTTAGTATAAATCTCATTCCCGCTGTATCCCAAATAATCCATACTTTCTCTTTCACGGTTAAACCACTGAACTGAAATTAAGAAGTTGTTCCTCTTTAACAAGTGATGTACTTTCTTGCTTTTTCCTGAATGGCGCAAAAATATCTCTGGTAACAGTCACTATTATAACAGAATATATTTTAGTAATGTTTTCGTAGGAAGTCATTTTGTAGTTCTTAGGCTTGAGTGTGTTAATCTTAGATGAAAGATTTAATGTTTGACCTCAGTGTAAGCGGGACGAAACCATACGAGTACTCATAAAAAAAAAATCGTTTTTCCCGGTCATACTTTTGTCTTACTTATTTCATAATCAAACCATAATCATTTTCCTGGTCGGGCTATAAAATTTTTCAAGATTCATAAATTAACACAGTTAAAAAGCAACAACATACCAAACACGTACACGTACGTTTTACAAAGATTTGCTTTTGCGACTAGGCCGCCTGATAAATTTACAAATTGATTTTGGTTGATAAATATTGTTTGAATTTGATTGCTTGGACAAAACATTTTCCTTGTGCAATTCAAAGAATTGTATTGTTGCCTATTTAAAGAATTAAGAAATATATTTGGGCTGGTCACGTCTACCGCATGCATTCCGAAAGATGGGCCTACGAAATGGGACTTACGAAAGATACATTTTAACCTCTTGGGTCCCAACTGGGCATAAATAGGGACATAAATAGCTAATATAAAAAAATTGTTACCTAATTCTCTCTAAGCCAATACTTTTTATCCACAGGAGTGTCGCCAGTGTTCAGTTACAGCGACCCCCTCCCTCCCGTTCCCCGCGCCCCTGTACATAATCCTTGGCGACGCGGTAACACTAGCCTTGTTAAGGAAATAACAAGGGAGGGTAGTTTGGTTCTGCCGGAGTATACGCCTGTATGCAAAGCTGTTATTGAATTGGGTGAGTGCCCAACTCGTTTTGACGATTCACAAATTTTGCGAGACCAAGACAAACCAAAACAAAACCGGTGACTCGAATGATTTTCGGTCGATTTCGAGAGATTTTCATTCGATAATTCGATTGAATATGCGAGTCAAATTATTTTTCAATCGACTCGCCGTTTTACATACTCAAAAATGGAAAATACGTCAACATCATTTGCGTTGCCGCTTTGGTCGCACCTTTATTCCTAATAAGGTCATGTCTACAACTAATATGCATCAGAGAAGATATAGGACACAATGTAGCCATAGGTACCATTTGACTTCCGTACCTTTTTTATTTACAGCGAAACCAAATCAACATCAATCTAGTGTTAGATTATTCAGCTACCTGATACAGCTAAAACAGGGATAAATCTAAGAACTTAAGATTGAAATGCCACTAGTACTTACTAATCTCAGTCAAGTTGGTGCTCATATTGCGCATATTTAACGTTAGGCTACTCTCATGTATGAAAAAGGCAGATTATTAAGGTTTTACGAAAGAGCAGGACGTCGCTGACTTAGATCATTGGTGAACTTCTTTATTTTCCTTTTACTTTACCCTATTTTATTCTCATGTAAAGCATATGGTTTTGTAATATTTATTTTCATTCCAGGCCAGAGCGGAAAATGGCCAGGCAACCTGCAAGCGTTCCGTTGCCTCAAAGCAGCGTTCAACTTACAAATCGCCAAACGCCTACTAAAGCAATACTCTCTCCCCGCTCAAGCCTATCCGACACACATCGACGTGCTCAAAAACGGCTTAGTATTCCGTCTGGAGATCGCACATCCTAAGGAAATAACGCTGTTGAGGAGAGATTTGGAGAATGGTGTCGTTAAGTTTAGGGAGACCGATGAAAGCATTAGTTTGCAGTGTGACACTGTGCTTATGCCGAGGTTGAGGGGCGCACTTCATGGGTAATTCGTTTTTATTACAAGTATTCATTAGTACTACTTTACTGGACTCATGATACTGGAAATAAGTATAAAAACTAAAATTTACGATGATAAATACGAAAATATTCCTCTTGGGCGTATTAAATTGCCTCATGCAGCCAATAAATAATGCAAAAGTACATAAATTATTTACAAAAGTTAAAGTTTATATAACACGCCGTGAACGACGCACTCACACAAGCTTAGCGCAGATACTTTGAAAACTAGCGGGGCGTGTTTATACAGGTTTCGCTAGTTGCAGCGCGCTACAGTTGTCCGAGTGCATCGTTCACTTTGCGTTGTATGGAAGCTTCTTGTCTAATTTATTTGGTCAATCGCAGTAGGTAGATTCTATTCTTCAATTAAATATAACTGTAATATATCGCTCATGAGACTCGTTCCTGAATCACATAATAAACTTTTCTTTCAGGTTACACCAAAAACACCCAGCATTCGGGCCAACCGTATGCCTATTCAAACGTTGGCTATCATCGCATCTCCTCTCTCACCCCCACTTCCCCCACACAGTATCAGAGTTGATCACAGCTGCTGTGTTCGTCCATAGTGCCCCACTCTCCCCTCCTACGATACCTACTGCTGGTTTTGTAAGAGTACTAAATTTGCTGGCCAATAAGGACTGGGCGAGGGAAATGATCGTGTTAGATTTCAATGAGGATATGAAACGTGAGTTATTGTTTTTGTTGAATAAAAATTACAGGCGTAGTTATTGAATTATAGTCGCGGCCCTGACAAACTTTTGAGCTTCAATGTGGTTTATGTAATTTTCAGACAGATATTTTTAATTTTTTTATGTGTCTAATTGGCGCACGAACGTGTTCGTTCATTATTTTATTCGACTTATAATAAAGCTCAAATTCATAAAATATTTATTTTGAAAGGAAACAAAATAAGTAAAGACAAATACATATGGTACCATTCCCAAAATAGACCCTTACTCAAAACTAAGCAACATATTAAATTTTCAGACGAAGAAATAACCGAATTAGAACGCCAATTCTCATCACGGGAAGATACCACTCCAACCATTCACATAGTGACTGCATACGACTCTGTCCACCCCGCTGTTTGGAGTAGACGTGACCCAACTCCGCAAGTTATTGCAAGAGCTCAGATACTGGCTAATAGTGCCTTACAGTACTACCAGAGGGCGCTGTTGACTGAAATGAAGGATAATGTTTTGGTAAGATGAGTTTTTGTTGTTAGTTTTCGGCCAAGAATGTTGAATTGGTGCGTTAGAAAATTCTCATATTGACTGCGTACGACTCTGTTCACACCGCTGTATTAAGCAGACGTGACCCCACTCCGTAAGTCATCGCAAGAGCTCAGATACTGCAGAGGGCGCTGTTGACTGAAATGAAGGATAGTGTATTGGTAAGATATGTTTTTGTTGTTAGTTTGTAAGTTCTTAGGAAAGAAATAGTTAAATTGGTGCGTTAGGATCTTTCCTATCTTTCCCACGCCAACCATTCACATAGTGACTGCGTATGACTCTGTTAACCCCGCTGTTTGGAGCAGACGTGACCCCACTCCGCAAATCATCGAAAGAGCTCAGATACTAGCCAGTAGTGGCTTGTAGTTATACCAGAGGGCGCTGTTAACTGGGATGAAGGATAATGTATTAGTATGTTAGTTTTGTACCTTTGTAGTTGAATTGGAACATCAATTTTTATCACCAGAAGGGGATTTATGGTTCCCATGACAATCAGTTCACATCGTGTCTGCGGATCACTTACCCTGTACGATAATGTTATTGATAAGCCAGAGGTTTCGTATTAGTTTGTAAGTGTTTAGTTTAGGAAGTTGTCATTCTCAGCCTGAGGGATATAACTGAGCCTTCATCACGCCAACCATTCTCATAGTGACAGCGTACGACTCTGTCCACCCCGCTGTATGAGCAGACGTGACCCCACATCAAAGTCACCGCAAGAGCACAGATCAGTATCTGTACTACTAGCCATTGCTAGTAGTGCCTTGCAGTCCTACGAGAGGGCGCTGTTAACTGAAATGAAGGATAATGTATTGTTATGCTAAGTTTTTGTTGTTAGTTTAAGTTTTTAGGCAAAACATAGTTGGATTGGTGCGTCAATTCGCATCACGAGATCTTCTTCTTCATCGGGTCGATGTTTGACGTGAAGGGTTCCCCTTCACTTGGAACCCACGCGTGTCGAACGATTTCCTACTATTGTTATATTCATGTTATCTAAATCTTTCCGCTGCCTCCGTGCGTGTCTTGTTGCCACTAGACAAAAGACTATTAAGTACTTTTGACAAGCGGAAAAAAAATCGCTCCTTCAATGTTTTTTTAACATCACCTACTGATATACCTAAACCTTCGGGATATTTATATATATATATATAAAAATTAATACCGAGATATTTATAGGTATCAACTTCGGAGAGGGATTTGACAGTCATTACTTCGGAAAGTTGCAAATTCGGGGAATTTACAACTTCCCCCGTTTTACATGCATGATTGCGCATTTATCTACCCTAAATTCCATTTTGATGGCATTGCTAAAAATCTCGGTTGTTTTTAACAATGCCATCAAGTCTTGAGATTTTAGTGCAAATAGCTTCAGGTCATCCATGCAAAGCAAGTGAGAAATGCCCTCACCGCCTCTACGAAGCCGATAGCCAATCTGTGAATCCTTCAGTAGAGTACTGAGCGGATTCAGTGCTAAACAAAACCACAAGGGATTCAAACTGTCACCCTGGAAGATGCCACGGTCAATCCTTATCAAGTCAGGCGAAGCATTGGAGTCAGCTTCACCACTTGGTTGACGAAGAACCGTGGTCCACTGCCTCATACAGGCACTCAAGAAAGATCTCAAAGTTGCATCAATTTTATACAACTCTAAAATCCTTCTGAGCCATGAATGAGGCACCGAAACGTAGGCCTCTTTACAGCCCATCCAAGCAGGAGAGGGTTTCTTTATTTTGTCTGACTTTCTGACTAATGGTCATGTCAATGAGGAGAAGCTCCTTACTACCACTGGATAAAATCTTGCATCCATTCTGAGCATCGGCCAAAATATTGTTTTCATCAATATGTGTATTAATTTTATTTCTTAGAATGGATGCTGGTAGCTTATGGTGGGTAAGCAGGTAATTGGTCGGTAGTTTTATTATTATTATTTTTTTGTGTATTATTATTAATTTTCTCATTTGTTTATGACTTTATCACAATCATTTTTATGTACGTTTTTTTAAGTACATATTTGTTAACTCTGTGACAATACCAATACCTGTATTCAACATCTAGCGGTAGCTGAAAATCAGTGTTTGCACTGAGCTACGGCTTTTTGCATTGCACATAAATTATCTAGATTTAAGATGTGCCTACCATACATGCTTTGTAAATTTGCTATAGTATCAATAAATTTCTTATCTATCTATCTATCACATTAAGCCATTGGCCCCACTGCCATTTGGTGGTCGTTAAAGGAACCACGTAAGAGGCTGAAAGGTGGTTCGTACAGGGTCGATTGACAATGTAACCCATTCGATATAAATGAATGACCTGAATCTTTCCGAATCCTGGTGCCTTAGAAAATTATTCTTAACATTGTAACAATTTTTCCACAGTCATCTTTCGTGCCGTCGCTGTCTGGCTACGACGTTCTCATTCGCCTCAATCCTTCATTGGTTCCGTATACAAGTGAACGTATTGAAAGGAAACCAACCTCAAGGAATTTACCTACGTCCTTCGCTGAAGATATCATTCCTGTAGTCGAGTTCGACCCTGTGAGGTGTTATTTAGAAGAACTTAGGGTAAGTAATTTTTTTACCTAGTTAATGTATTCTACACCAATTACCAAGATATAATATTTGTACAGAGATATTATTTTGTAACACATTGCAACATAGGTGATTCTAATCTCCTCATGCCTTACTCTCTTTTGTTGTCTTATCTATTTCTGCCACTATTAAAATAGAAATAATTGTATTGTTACAAGCACTTACCAAATTATTTTGCGTTCTTCCGCCACTGGTTAGTTCATGCAAACTATTGCCCGCCGCCACCCACCCACTATACAACAATGTTAGTCCCAACATGCCCGCCACCGCCACCATTAGTTTGCACATGCAACACGTGTTTCGCCTCTAAGCGATTGTATTGTTGTTTTTAAATGTTAATGTTTTCATTGATTAGTTAAAATTTGCCACAAGCTACTGATTGTACTGTTTTAACCTTTATTTATGAATTGGAGTATACATTTGTAAATAAAAATAGTCGATTGATTTTGTCGAAAAGCGAACAAGGTTAATTTTGCGGCGAGCGTGGAGTAGGGAAATAAAAAGTATTGGATGACGAGCGTAGCGAGTGATTTCAATTCAGACAAAGTGAGTGATGAAAGAAGAGGATGTTTTTTGGGCGGGAGATGGGAATCAAATGTTTTTTTAGTGCAAATGTTTACTAATATTTTTTATGTTTCAGCACGCATATAGCGACTATGCCCTGTTCTTTCACGATTCATACGGCGGTGAAGTTATAGCGGTGCTGTGGAAGCCTGATATCGATGAACTGAGAGAGTTCCAAGTAAGCGTTGATTGTATTAATTATAATTCTATATGGTATTTTATGCTGAACTATTGTAGTGTCGGTATTGTTGTCACATCCCGGACACTCCATACAACAGTGGCGAATCCGATATTTTGCTACGACTACTACGATTCGGCCGCGTGGGGTTGGTTATTTACCGTATCTGCCTGTCATAGATGTCGCAGCGGCCGGGCAGCCGAAGCGTTATCTTTGCACCGGTTTTGCTCTCCATTTTTATCCTAAATCTGCGTGGTGAGGTGCGGTATCTGTTTCGGGTGGGTGTGCCCGTTCTCTACATTAGTATTATTAATAATTCTGTGGTAGTGTTCTGTAATATTTGTAGAATGTGTACGATGCTATCCCACATGTACCTACACCGACATATCGACCGTAAAAATCTGTATCTCGAATGCCATATCTAATTTATTTAAATTTACCTTTCAGCTTCTAAACGCAAACGCTTTAACACCAGTCACAGTTAAAGGAGATTCCAAGTACAAGATCAACAAACAAGCTCTCATAGAAGACTTCAGAAGACTCGGCGCTGGTTTAGTGAGTGACATCACTATTAACACGTAGTTTGTTGTATTTTAGATTGTATCTATTATTGTATAATATAGACATATTGTTGTTAATTAGTTTGTTGCAGTTTTATTTGTATGTAGACACGTAAACATACCTAAGGGATGTAAACCCAAAAGGGTTTTCATCTAGTAAAAATTGTGGTCGATTTTAGGGTATTGTGGAACCAAAATGAAAATGTATGGATAACAAATGAGCTGGTTTTAACCAGGTTCGATTACTGGAGAGCATACCAAACTCCCATAAAAATATCTGCGTCTCTGTACTATTTTGTTGGAAGCTTCTATTTTCTTTGGCGGGCCGCAGGCAATAATTAACGATTGGCGCGAAATAGCATATGCTATGTACGTATTTATTCGTTCATTATACACATATATTCGGCATTTACGTAAAATTCCGTCATCTCAACGTCATCTGCCAAAAAGAGACAGGAGCGGACGTTGTACATTTTGTGATGATTTCCTACTATTTATCTAACAAACTGGCAAAAATAATTAAAAGTAATGAGAGAAAAGTGATGTAGAAGATGTTATCATATTTGACGCGAATAAAAACGAAGAAAGGGTTTCTATTTCAATAAATGACATTGCTTGTTGACATGACACATGTTGCCACCTAAAAGCGATCAGTAGCGACGCCAATGCAGAGTTTTTATTTTCCTGTTTGGGCTATCATACTTATTCAATTATAAGTAGTTAGGAAAAAAAGACTTTGCAACTTTAGACAAATAAAACACTTATTTACTTTAAATACATTTATATACGCACACATTTTATTTTATAATAATTCTTTGTATAAATTATCTACAGTGCTAAATACTGATTAAATAATAAAGTACTTTAGCCGTATAGGAAATCTTCATATGGACCAAAGTTATCATTTGGTACCTTAATAAGTAGTTAAAAATCTCTTTTTCGTTCGCTGTGTTGAAAACACGTCCAGCGTGTTATATCACGCCAGGCGTGTTTTCGCATATAAAAGTAAACTTAAGAACAGTATAGTATATGTATAGTCTCGCCTTGGATTCGGCGGGCCGCAGTCGATGTCTTTAGCTAAACGTTGTGAATACTTGATATAGATAAGACCACACACTGTAATGTTAAAAAAAACAATACCCAACGAAACATTTATAATCTTTTTGTTAAGCTAGTCACGCTGTTTGCGATGCATGCATGTTTTATCGAGAAAGTTGTGCAATGTTCTAGAATGTGTCTATGATGTTCTGCACACTAACGCACTAAAGGACTGATTTTTATTTATTTTTAATAGCCTGGGCGAAAGCCTATCCTTTCTCCTTCCACGAATCCCTATCCACTCGCCAGTTCTAAGGACTGATACAATAGTTTTTTCTGTGCCGTTATCTACTCACACGATCAAGTATTCACAATGTATAGGGAACATAGAGACCTAATTCAATATGTAATATCATAGCATGATATACTATATACTACAAAATAGGATTCTAAACTCGAACGAAGTAAGGCAGCTCATCTAACTTAGCAGGGTAGTCTCTAATCCAATCACCGCCTTTGTGTTTCCTCTCGGGATCTCCCTCTGCAAGCCACGTGCCAATCGGAAGGTAGACGTCACGTGATCGCGCGCCTCGCTCCACTACTGGCGCTACTAGTATTGAGTCGCTTAGTAGGTATTCTGAAAATATGGACAGATTGAGAGACATGGACAGAGAAAATTTCAAACTGGATGTAAATTGATGAGAGTGATGAGCGTAGAGGAAGCGAGGTCTGAGAATTGTAGCAAATAGAAATCCGTAGTCTGTCTACCCACCCCTACGGGAAACTTATATCTGTGTATGTAGTGTACCGTAGACCAGGGGGGCTATTACTGTGGTCGGAATCAAGATTTGTCGAAAACAAGCGGCGGAACAGAAAACCAACAAATGTCGCTGATGCTACTCGTAACTGATTAATGGTTACAGGATATGTGGGCAAAGGTGACATATTTTGTCGAAAAGAACGTATTCATTATCATAATCTAAGTGTTATTCCACTTCACATAATGCGGCCAAATCGTAGATGAAGTGAGGGAGATCTGTAAGGATATATGTGATGATATGTATGTAGGTCTGTATCCATCTTGTCATAGGCGTGTAGCTCGCGCCGATCTCGCCTCACCTCATCAATCTAGTAATGATTGGCAAGAAGTGTTGCAGTACAGATCGTAGTGGAGATCCTTATAATCGGAGGTCAAGACTCACTTTGTGTCGCTACGAAATCTTAGCGAATATGAGGTGTCCTCTCGGTTGCATCCTAAGCACTTAGTAGCAGTGTTCCGTCCGCTTAAATTTCGTTTTTTTCCAACTTTATGATGCAGAATACTTGCAGAATTTATAGGATGCGGCCGCCTATCGTTGTTGGAATCTGCCACAAGTCGGACTGAGATATAAGTAAATTGCGATCTGTGACGTTTCATTTCCTCTAATACGGACACCCATGAGAAGAGAGGGGGTGGTCTATTCTCAAGCACAAGACTACGTGACCAATCGGTACGAAAATACAATCGTAAAATGAAAAGTGATGAAGAATAATCACCTACACAAATAAAATACTTGTTAAAATGTACTTACGGTCCCAGATATCATGCGCAGTGGTATCGTTAGGTGCTACCCACCATATCGGAGGGTTGACGGGCGCGCCCGTTTCCATTGACTTCCGACATGCGGCAATTATTTTAGGCGCGTATTTTACGTGCAGGTCGACAAACTTTTTGCTGATAGCGATCGTCTGAAAAAAGCAATTTTAATGCTTCACAGTGATTATGTGAAAAATTTTATGTTGATATTTAGAGTTGCAGAGTATTGCAGGCTGATATCCGTAATGTAGGACTTAGGAATACCGCCACGCAGTTCAAATCACGCAAGTCGCAAATTTGGATCGCTGATCCCGCGAATTCACGAAGTACAGAAACATTGGCAAATAGAAAAAAATTATATATTGGATCTCTTAAAATTTACCTCATTATCAAAATCCCAAGGCACATAAGAAAACTGCATACTAGGCATAAAGACATTCGCTTGCAGCCATCTTATGAACAGTTCCTTAGTCGGAGGTTCTATGTACCCGTTCCCTCCAATCATATCTGGCAGTACAAGACCGTAGCCATTCATGTTCATTTGGAGGAGAGTAGTGATGAGCGTAGGCAGACCATTTTCGAACGTCCAGTAGGTGTCTTTGTCGATCATACGCACGAAGATTGGGAGGTCTTGGGTTCTGTGCAAAATGAAAAATCTTTGGATCATCATTATTTCAGCCTAATAATTTCCAAAATGACCGGTTGGAAGCGGCCTGCATCCTGCGACTGCCTGCGACCTTTTTCAGGTCATCTGACCAGCTGGTCGGTGGGTGTCCAACGCTGCGCTTGCTGGTTCGTGGAATCTTTGGATAAGTTTTCTTATCTATTCTGTGCTTCTTTGCGAATGGTCTGGTGAAGATACTTCAAAATTGAAATAATTTTACCACTACGAAAAATCGCGTCTTTGCCTGCTTTTGACAGTAAAGCGCCAATAATTCAGCCTAACTTAGAACCTTTTGGAATTTAGAAGTCGGTTGACAAAAAGTAGCAAATCTATGCGTGATGCGATATTCATGCGCAAAATTCCTTTTAATACTTTTGCCAAACTTTTGGGGGCTGATAATTAAATTCGGTTATATTATACTTTACAACTTTTGTGTTAAAAACAAGCGACACTACATGTTGACAACACAATGTTTTGATTGGTTTTAAGTACCTGTATCCTGTCCGCACTTCTACCATGGGCCCGAATTGCGACACCGCCCGAACATAGTCCGCTGTGATAACTCCAGGTTGATCCCTCACGTCTCTTTGCAGTACTGGTATCTGTGTAGATGCAAAATTAATGTTTAATGTCAATTGATTTTCATTGTTATTTGAACGTGATACAGTCGTTGGACATCCACTGAGCAGATGACCTGATGATGATGAAAAAGCTGGCAGGTAGAAAGAAGCTGGAAGCAGGCCACTTCCAACCGGAAATCATTAGGAGAGGCCTATGTCCAGCAGTGAACTGACTGCGGCTGAAATAATGATGATGATGTCCTCTATAAATCTGGATATCGACAATTGCTTTCGTTGTTAGGAGTTAAACTACAACCAAATTTTTCTGGTTTCTCAACTAAAGGCGAATGTTTCATGTTTCTCTTGTCTGTATTTCCTTTTTTCTGTTTTGCAACAATATGTGTTATTTCGAACGTTTGTATTTTCTAACGAATATTAAAACTTACCTGCGGAGACCAGCTAGATTCCCCACCATCGAATTTGAAACTGTCTATGCCAGTGGATTCCTGCAGACTCTTCAACCTATCAATGTACCAGTTTCGAGCGTCTGGTTTGGTGAAGTCGATGTATGCTGTCGTCGTCTCGTTGTCGTTCCACCAGCTCGTCTCGACGGAACCGTATTCCGATGATACCAAGTATCTGAATAGAAATTATTATTGTTTTCATACTTTTAGGATCATATATGATAGAATAATAAAAAAATATAAAATCTTTTCTTAGGATATGTATAACAACTTGGCATACATTTAAAAGTTGACCTCGAAATAAGACCAATGCTCTTTTTCATATTAAAGGTAAATTGGGGCTGTTAGGTAGCAGCTCATTCGATGGACTCAAATTTAAAAAAACTCTTACTTGTCAAAATGCTATATCTCTTACGCCCTAATTATACCGCTAGGTCAGAATGTGAATTTATTTTTTTAATTAATTTTTATTTTTTTCTAAACGTTAAAAATAAATAGGATAGTTTTTACTTACCCTTTGTTTAAAGCCTCTGTATAATAAGGCTCGCAGTCCTTATTGATGAAAGGGTGCGTCCAAATAGTAACTCTAAAGCCTTTTTTCTTCAAACTTTCTACTGTGTTCTTCATATTAGGAAACCTAGTCTTATCCACTGTCTGAGACCCGTAACAAGTTTCCCAAAGATCGTCAATCTCCAGTTGGCTGTTTGAAAATCCATTATCCTTGATTTCATCAGCGAATTTGAGTACTACGTCATGACTAACATCTCTCTTATATCTTGCCCACGTAGACCAAATTGGATGAGTAATCATTCGTTCATCTGGTATACCGCTAGTTTTATTCAAGTATTTATCTACGGCATATTCGTGTGCTTTCCGCACATCTTCAAAAACTCCAATAGCATAGACTAAGTCATTACGCTCTCTTTTATTTGTATATGGTGCTTTTATTTGAGCAATAAAACATGCTGCATTCTTTTCTAAATCATTTTGGTCAATGAATAGTGGAACTTTTTTGTCGAAATAGTAGAAGACACCATCAGAGTTCAACCAATAAGGCTCAGCAACTCCACAGTTGTCAGCTTCTTTTGTTACATATGAGTAGTTCGGGAGGACGAGTCGCTCTATAGGCCAATACTGCCGCTTTTGTTGTGGTCCGCCATACCAGTGTTTGGAACCTGGCGACAATTTATAATGTGTACGATAGGGTAAAGACTTAAAAATTTGGAAATATATTCCTAAATAGATTGTATTTTCACAAACTAACTAGATATTAATCTTTCGTCCACTTTCCAAATAGGTCGAGCTTGAAAGAGACTATCGAAACATTCGGTAGCAATTTTATGGTAAAAACAATAAAAGTAAGAAGATCATGATCACAAAAGTTGTAAAATAATTGAAGTACACTAAGATTCTTTCGATAACACCATCCTCGATCTTTTCTCACCGTGTTTGCCTTTCGTTTTTTACGACTGAGGAAGAAGACGATTTTACTATTGTCTTATAAACTTACCATCCCTTTCTTGAGTTAAAGTTTTTATTAAGTTTCACCTTCCGTCACTGTGTATATTTCTGCAAACTCTATCTTATTGACCTCTTATATAGATATTATACTTGTTTACTTTTTGTACCTTATCTCTTTTTGAAAGTCTGATATAGTCCCTCAATTTCTCATCAACCCCTCCACCTATCCCATTGTAAACTGTATAAGATTGTTCAGCACCTAACTCACCTAGGTTGACGCAGTCCTCTAGTCGCTCTCCTTTAGGCGCCTCCCATGTTAACGTGATGATCTGCCCTTTTCGCTCTCCAGCTATCTCCTCTGTTGTGATCCTGACTGTCGTGTCATTAGCGAATTGTATAACGACATCTTCATCTTGGACTACATCTTTTATAGCACCAGTTCTTCGACCAATAACTGATATTACTTCGGTGATTCCCTCTGTTATAATAAAGATTACTTATTGTTAAATTATGTAAAATAGTTAAATAATTCACAGTGTGGTTTGATCTAAAAGTAAAGTTGTAAATATCTAAGGTTTGACTGGCAGAGAATGGCTTAAGACATTAAGTATACCTTTTGTATTATGCTATACATATAAAGTGCAATAAAGGTTAAAGAAAACATATGGTCTAACATCTATTTCGTAATATGCACTTTGAATTGTCGCCTAGTCTAAAATGCTTCTACATTTTTGTCGCTGCAATGGTTTCAGGCTATTTCTAATGGCTGTCGGAGTTAGCCTCCTAGTATTCCTATCGTTTTTGCACAATGACGGGTTAAACCGAAACGTTTAATGTACTTACTTCGTGTTAAAACAAAGTTGAGACCCCCAAAAGGATTGTTCTCGAGTCGAAGTTTGATTCCTGGGACATCTAGAACTGTGATGTCTACTGCGGCACCGTGCGTGACTGCGACTAATGCCGCAAATACTGAAAAAAAAAAATGCGATCATATCTATCTGAGTCCATGCTCTTTCATATTTTATATTTTTAGGGACCTGAGAGATCAATTACGAACTCTATATCTATATTTCCTCTGTTCTTCCGTCCATTGGAAATCATGTGAAATAGGCAGACACTTCGCTAGTATACGCCAATGGTAAAACATTATTATTTCTCTAGACGTTTCTTATTATTCAGATTGATCCTGCCTGTATCAAAGTGATTTATTTATAAGAAAAAACCCTTTTAAACCTAGCAAAACCCTTGGTGAACGAATTCGACTCGCGCTTGACCGGTTCACCTTATATTTTTGTCTATAAAAACCACTGTGGTCGAGCGAAATGATATTTATGGAAACTATAATGGCGGCGTAATTACAGGAAGCGATTTTCTAGTACTTAGCATACATAACTACATGGGTTGGGTATTAAAATATATTACATACTTCACACTTTTATCACAGTTTACAGGTGTTTATAGTCTGGACTTCATATACGAGTAAGTATGATACACTAGCCTACTCGATAAACGGGCATGCCTGTTCATAATGATCGTATGAATTAAGGGTTGAAAATATATTTGATTTTCGTTCCATATCGAATAACTTTCAATAGTCAAAATCGGTGAGTCGAACCATTTTCATTCGACATATGAGTCGTAAGTGCTTTTGAAAAATAGAGTTCCAAGCCCTTTAAAATCGAGATTCGGCGCAACAACCAAAACAATAGTTGAATTAGCATTCAATCACTTCACTTCAGTAATTCAACCGAAAGTAAAAATAAAATGGTCTTCGCGGCATCAGATTGAATGAAAAACCGGTTCAGTAAACTGTAATCTGTCGCATTAGCAGATGGCAGTTTTTTTCCTCCCATTGTCATTGTAATTGCGACCCAATCAGCCTTTTTTCGCAGCAATTGCTTTATAAGAATCTGAAGTCATTAAAAGTAGGTTTTGTTTTATATAACGCTTCTTGTAAATTGTTTAATACAAATTAATCATTTCCGGGTGAGTCAAAGCGTTTGACTTTGATGAAAAAAGCACTTTTAGAATGGGCAAATGATGATTAATTTCTCTTAGGGAATCGATAAAAATCTTAAAATTTAATTATTTACGAGGGCGACACTGAAAGTCTTTAGCACTGACCACTTGTAAACAGTATAATAAAAAAATAAGTTTAAATTTTGAAAATGGAACTCTTTGCTAATATTATTGACTATGTATTTTATTAATTTGTCATTTGTTTTACGATTTGGCGGCAAATTGAAAATTGTCTGTGTCACGTCAGCATGAATTTAACGCGAGAAAATTTTCGTGCAATGTATTTTTATGAATTTCGTTGTCATTTAAGTCAACAAGAAAGTTATGATAGACTTCGATTGGCCTTTCACGATGAAGCCCCATCTCGTGCCACTGTTTACAACTGGTTTAATGTGTTCAAACGTGGTCGCACTAATCTCACAGATGATTTGCGTGAGGGACGGCCTTCTACGGCGACGACTGAAGATAACATCAGTGTTGTGCGGCGTATGATAGAGACTGGCAAAAGAGTGACCTATCAGCAGATTCGGGCAAGTTTAGGCATAGGTAACATTTAGCGGTCAGAAAGCTTTGTGCCCGGTGGATACCTCACGATTTGAACGAGGCCCAAAAAATCCGTCGTGTTGATTGGTGCTGTGAAATGGTTCAAAGATTTAACGGAGGTGACTCAAATGCTGTGTTTGACATACTTACGGGTGACGAAAGCTGGATTTACTGTTATGATCCCGAAACCAAAAGACAGTCTGCTCAGTGGGTGTTTCCTTCCGAGGAGTTGCCAACTAAAGTGAAGAGAGGTCGAAGCGTGGGAAAAAAGATGGTGGCCTCGTTCTTCGGAAGGACCGGACATTACGCGACAATTATTTTAGAGGATCGAAATACAGTTACTGCGGAGTGGTACACTAACAATTGTTTGCCACTTGTCTTGGAAAAAGTTCGGGAGAAACGACCTCGCATTAGAATCCTCCTTCACCACGACAACGCCTCGTCGCACACCGCCAGGCGAACGATCGACTATTTGGCGACATCAAACGTGGAATTACTAGGTCACCCGCCATATAGCCCCGACCTCGCACCTTGCGATTTTTATTTATTCCCGAAAATAAAAGAAAAACTTCGAGGAAAACGTTTTATGGACGCCGAGGTAGCAGAGGCTGCGTTTCAAAACGCCGTCGAAGAGACCCCTAAAGACGATTGGGCAAAGTGCTTTTCTCAGTGGTTCCATCGGATGCAGAGATGTATTGACGTGAAAGGACACTATTTTGAAAAGATGTAATAAAAGGAATAACTTGCTAGTGTGCTCAGTTTTTGATTTTCTAAGAACTTTCAGTTTGACTCTCGTAGATGAACAAAATTATTGAATGAAATTGAATCCATACTAATATTATAAATGCGAAAGTCTGTCTATCTGTTACGCTTTCACGGCCAAACCGCTTAACAGATTTTGATGAAATTTGGTATGAATATAGTTGAAGACCCGGGGTCAAACATAGGCTACTTTATGACGCAGGCGGAGCTGCGGGAAAAAGCTAGTTTATTATAAATAAATTGGGCTAGGTACCATCGTGGTGTAGATATTGTTTCACTAGACTTTGCATTACCGAGTATTGGCTATTCAGGAGCCCTATTTTTGTAATGTATGTCGAATCGTTGTACTCAACTATTATGAACAAGGAAAACCATTAGATATCGAACGATAACATTCGATAAACCGATTTTGCGTGGGTCATACTTTTGAAAAATAGTACTCCAGGTACACCAGATGTCGACAAAGCAGTTCAGGTGGCTTCTTCCTGGGAGAGTATACTTAATAGCATCGACAAGATTATACAGTACAAGCTTTTTCCCGCAGCTCCGCCTGCGTCAAAAAGTAGCCTATGTTTGACACCGGGTCTTCAACTATATTCATACCAAATTTCATCAAAATCCGTTTAGCGGTTTGGCCGTGAAAGCGTAACAGACAGACAGACTTTCCCATTTATAATATTAGTATGGATGTATTTCTGATCGGAGAAATTCTTGGTCTTGAATTTTTTGTGTACGCACTATTAAGTTCATTAATGGCAACATAATTTGACAATTAATATTGTAAGCCAGATACCTATAAAAATGTACTTAAAAGGCCTCATCTCCGCAATCTCAATTAATTATTTGTGCCACATTTGGCACGTATAAATCTTGTTATTCGAAATAATTGGCACACGTTTGCCAATTTAATCTCAAACAATATCATGTGCAGTTTTCGCATATAAGATTACAATATTTACAATGTATGACCGAATAATATTTGGAATTTGAAACCGAATAATTTGAAAAAACTTAAAAAAAAGTTCTTATTTAATTTTGATGGAGAGATTACAATTTATCAACTTTCCCTATTTAATTATTAATGAGAAAGTCTGTCTGTCTGTTATGACTTCACGAATAAAATCGAATCGATTTTGATGAAATTTTGTATGCATATAGTTGAAGACCCAGTGTCATACAAGAGGTTTTAATGAGAGGTGAACGTTTGTATGAGAGACACATAAAATATACTGAAAATTGAGGGCTGAAAATATGTTTCCTTAGATTTGGAAGCTAAGAATTTCAACGATGCGTCCCCCAGACATCCATACTATCCATACTTCCATATCCATCCATACCAATATTATAAATGCGAATGTCTGTCTGTCTTTCTGCCTGTTACGCTTTCACGGCTAAACTGCTCAACGGATTATGATGAAATTTGGTATGAATGTAGTTGAAGACCCGGGGTCCAACATAGGCTACTTTTAGACGCAGGCGGAGCTGCGGGAAAAAGCTAGTATTCTATAATTATAAATGCTAAAGTCTGTCTGTCTTTCTGTCTGTCTGTCTGTTACGCTTTCACGGCCAAACCGCTGAACGGATTTTGATAAAATTTGGTATGAATGTAGTTGAAGACCCGGGGTCCAACATAGGCTACTTTTAGACGCAGGCAGAGCTGCGGGAAAAAGCTAGTATTCTAAAAAATATATTCTTCTTATTTAGTTTGGATATTATATACTTATAAAATTTGTAAACGTTACTTAAATTGTTTGGATATCATATCAAATTTCACATTCTTTTATTTTTAATAAATAAAACGTGTATCAACCGTTGTATGTTTTGTACGGAAATTAGATACAGATTTCATTTTATCGAGATAATTTTATAGAATCATGTTCTCAACAAACAAATTCTATGAATTTCTAGAGCCATACCTGTGTAGTTGCAATATATTTATTTAGGAATGCATCCTGTAGGAATTTTGTAACTTAAATGTTCAAATCAACTGATTTTGATGTAGAATCGACCCCCATTATGTAGCGTGTCTGTCTATTATTCTGAACAGTAATTATACATTTATCTTTAATCTATATTTACCAAAAAGCATTGCCTACTAATCGGCTTTTAGGAACTGTATTTTCAAAAAGTCATAAATATATGAAAACATAACATGAATTTAATGACAAAACACGCAATCAATTCTCAGTGGGATAATTTCCAGTTGATTGGATACTATCGGGATTTCAAACGACCACTGTTTAGAAGAATACTCTAGAGAAACTAATTTCAGAATACTGAACCGACGTATTAGCACAGAATAGGTCTAGTACCTATCAGCCATAACAAAAAAGCGAGCTTTGCGCACAAGCAATCTCTTCCAGGCAATACTTCTCCTCATCATCATCAATCCTAGCCTTTTCCCATTTCAATTGGGGTCGTCTCTCCGTATCTTCTTGCGCCAATCCTCCCAAATAATAATATTGTTATTGTAGTAATATATAAAGCAAATAATTTCGACTCCATTTTCCGAAATTTTTGGTTGTTTTTAGAGATATGTATTAGTATAGATTAGGGCATTGAATAAAACCTATTAATATATTTTTTGAATTTGTTTCAATGTATAATGTATTAAATAATTCAACATTTAATATTAATAATGTATTAATTATATAATTAAATGATATTATACTCACAGAAGAGCCTCCCTCCCATGCCGGCGACTGGATCTGGACTAGTGCAAATCCATGTCCTCGGCATATTACTTATGTGTTTACAGCAGAAGAGATAAATCATTATCACACTTTGTAATTGTTGCAATGTTAAGGAGCTTGTTCAATCGCCGCTTGATAGATCGAAACAGGAACTCTCGAAAGGTGCTGTGGTCCAACTATTTATAAATTTGGACAACTGCCTTTTGTAAAGACCCATGGTCCGACTAGTTGGACTGACTACTTTAATAACTTACCCCGTAATATTTTGCCCAATACATGATTTGATTTGAAAGGTCGCCGGGATGTTACGAACAATGGAACGTCTTAATTAATATCTCAGAATTCTTGGATAGACAAATCATGTTAGTGCCGTAAGAGGCGAGTTACAAAGGAATTAAGGAGTCTGTATTTTGCTAGTCGTAATGTGATTGTCCAATTAAGTAGGAATATTTTTGTTCTTGAGGTCGAACATTAGTTTTGTTGCGAATGTAATACTAAGATGATGATGATAATTAAAGAATTATAAGTTCAGAATAATGCAAAAGAATTAAGGAGACCGTAATTTACTGGTCGTACTGTAATTTAATATTTTTGTTCGTGGAGTCGACCAACATTTTTGTTCTAATTAGGTTCGATGACAGCCCTTTTTGGGAATATTTTTGTTATTTGTTATATTTAGATGATGATGATTAGAGAATTATAAGTTCAGAACTACGAATAAAATTTTGAAATAGCGATTTGACTTTATCACTTTGGAGTCCCCAAATACTTAAATATAGTTATAGCGAAATTCACTGAGATTAGAATGATCGATTTACTATGAGATTTAAATATCGTGGTCGCTAGCGTCTGCGTTTTACGTACTAGAGTTTATTCAAGATTTTATACGAAATTTCGTAGTTACCTTACTACCAGCCAGGTTCGCTGTACAGATTTGCCATGCCAAATTGTTATTGTGTTAAAATCTCATGGTAGAGGCACTAATGTGTAAACTCCTTTATACACGGCGTCAGAAGATGGTTTCCCACAACAATGGACGACAAAAAAGTGTCGGATGTTGGAAGACCGTCACGGGCATGTAAATGCGGTATGTAAACATAACTTAATATAAAAGACTACTTACTTAACGTAAAGTTCTTTCAAGAGTACTATGGTTACCGCAATTTATTCCTTTAAATATAGTTTGAAGACGATCGAATGTATAAATCGCCGCCATCTAGACTGAAACAAACATAATATTTCCCGACAAAAGTGTAGTCTCGAAATGGAGACTATTGCCCGCTTCGCTCGCTCAGTCAAATTGTTAGGGAAGGTTTGCAACGATAGTTACAAGAATTATTAAATCTTTGTTCAAAGCCTTATCAGTGTTTCTGCTCTACCCACGGTGGAACTTCACTGTGAGTAGTTCGTCTTAATCTATCTATCAAGTACTAGAACTTCCACATGTACTTGATTTTAGAATCACATGTAAACAAGTCGAGTGTTGAAATCAAGTAACCAGGAAATCGAAAAACACTTGCAACCACTTCAGTTTTACGTCAGCTAATGGGGAAAACACTTTCTTTACTGAGTAGCTTAGCTATTTCAGGTGATTTATTCATTAGCTATGTACTATCCTTTGTTTTCGGTATCAGATTTCAAAATAAAAATTCTGGTCATACTTATTACCTACTTGTACTCCGTAGAGCAGCTGTTACGGACGTCTTAAGATAGATGTAGAAGAAGCCGTAGTTAATAAATGTAGATATTAGTCTTGAGTATTATTTATATTGGGGCACATAGCGCGGAGAACCGATGGCCGATGGGGCAGAAAGGTTCTCGAATGGCGACCACGTACCGGTAAGCGCAGCGTTGGACATCCACCGACCAGATAGTCAGATGACCTGAAAAAGGTCGCAGGCAAACGCTGGATGCAGACTGCTGCCAACCGATCATTTTGGAAATCATTCGGAGAGGCCTATGCCCAGCAGTGGACTGACTGCGGCTGAAATGATGATGATGAGGCTTGAGTATTGTAAAACACTTGTTCTATAAGAAATGTATGTAAATGTACATATAAATAAATAAATAGATAAATATTCGCTCGGTGGATCTTCTCGGCTTGCACCTATTGGCGCTAGCGAGGGAGCTGGTCAGGACCGTGGTCCTCTTTAGTGGTCTGCTATCGCCGCATGTCACTACAGGCGGGATCCTGGTTTTGGCCGTAACGGCCGAGCTTTCGTACCTGGAGTTGTGGAGTGCATGCGGGTGCGGCGTCTCGCGACGACTCCTCCTCTTCTTCTGTCGTCGACGGGGTGATGGCATCTCGTGGCGATGGTTTCGTCCTTGATTCGGGTGGTCGCGCGTACAGCTGTGCAATCCCCCTCAGTTTTATTTTATTTTAAATTTATTTATTTATTTATTTATTCTCACAAACAGATAAGATATACATTTACAATGTTGCATAAACCAAATTAGTTTTTCCGAACATTGGGATCGAATCAGTCGTACATTGAACATGTTTAATTACATAAAGGTCAACCTATCGTCAAACAAATTTAAAGACAATGTTGATAATTTTAAATGATGTAGGTAAGCAGGTAGGCGGGGGAGCGCCGAGCGGTCCGCCTGACTGTACGCGACCTTGGCCAGGCGGGAGATGAATCGGTCCAGAGTTCAGGTCCCTGAGGATCGTCGCGTTCCTCACATAGCGTGGGGCGCCGACTACTGCCCGGAGACATAGATTTTCCTGTGTTCGAAGTCTCTTCTTGTTGGTGTCCGCGCAGTAGGCGTGAATGAATGAATTAAACTTTATTTGCAATAAACATGGTAAATAGACAAAAAAAAGATCTTAGATATAAAAGGTACAATGTAGGTATCACATGTTTAGTCATCATGACATGCAAGAACGACACCGGAGTGCCGTGAATATAAATGTTACAATTTATTTTATTTATTACAATTTTTTTTAAGAATAACATTACAAGTCAACTGAGTGGTTAAATGTAAATAAGTACTTATTTTCATTTCCATAAATAATTAATATAATATATGTCTACTGCAGTGCAACGTCAATAGGCTAGTTTCCAGGGTCATCAGCCATCACCAGGTGACATCAGCAGGCCGACCAGCAGTTTCTCGAACACCTTCGAGAGCGTCTTCTCTGGTTCTTCCCCGGCTTGGACAGCAAGATTACCCGTCCGGTCTTCCAGACGTCGGGAAAGTGGCCCGAGCGCAGAATTTCATTAAAATGGCGGCGGGAGGTGGCGTAGCGCCTCGTTAGTGATGCCGTCTGCGCCCGGGGCCTTCTTCAGCTTTCGGATAACCTGACTGATCGCTCCCGTACAAGTGCTGACACCGATAAAAATGAGTAGAAGGGCGAGGCTGTATCGCGCCACGTAATTGGCAGACGGAACGTTGTCCGCACTATTTCAAATTCAAATTATTTATTGCTTTTCAAACAGTACACTGTTTTTACAAAATAAGTACAATATGAACCCTGTCGGGTATTGCAATATTAGAAATGGAACGGCAAGCGGTTGGTGGATGTTAATAACTTAATTGTAAAGAAAATTAAAATAAAATGTAAAAAATGAAAATAAAATAAAGAAAATTAAAATAAACGAAAATATTGTTGTAGGTAGTCAAGTAATAAAATCGATGTCAAAGGTTGTCCAATAATTTTAAGAATGTCATTAAATTTATTTTTTAGGAAATTGTTAAGGAATTTTTTTGGGAATGTCTACAATTTATTACTTTAATTATTATTATGACGTGTATTAGTTATTACTTTTATTATGGTTTGCTATCCGTCTAATTAATCGTTAAAAAACTCGTCAATTGTATAGAAAGTTTTATCTATTAGCAATGATTTTAATTTTTTATAAAGATATTATCATTTTCTTCAGTCCGTAGATAGGTAAAGCGTTAAATAATTTTATAGTCATAGATAGTGGCCCAGAGGAAAAAGTTTCATAGTGGAGGTAGGTAACACTAGTTTATTTTTCTTCCTTGTAGGATATCGCCTCGGAAGGTCGTCCTTTTCGTATAAAATTGTGGATATCTGCGACAAATTTACAAGCCTCTAAGATATAAATTGAAGGTAAGTCAGTATATTTAAATCCTTAAAGT
Organism: Euzophera pinguis; assembly: GCA_947363495.1. Taxonomy (NCBI): domain Eukaryota; kingdom Metazoa; phylum Arthropoda; class Insecta; order Lepidoptera; family Pyralidae; genus Euzophera; species Euzophera pinguis. Next base: position 5,347,500 of record OX376168.1, read on the forward strand.
GTGGTTTACAAGACTGTGTCATTTTGATATTGGTTATTAATCGTTTGTATTTTTTCTTCAGGATCAAGAGTTTGTCCGCATCAGTACTATTTCCCCAGAGAATAACACCATAATTCAGCCACGAGTATGCGTAGGCGTAATAAGCTGTAATCGCGGCTTTTTGGTTGGTCGTCTTTTTCAATTCTCTAAGTGCATATGTAAATGATGAGAGTTTCGTGGCTAATTTATCTACATGTGCTTTCTAGTTTATACTGGTATCCAGTATAAGACCCAGCAATTGAAAAGTGTTCACGGTTTCAATACTTTTATCTTGATACATAAAATTTATTACTAGAGAGGTTTTCTGGTACGGTCGAAATAAATTCAGTTTTGTCTTATTAAAATTTATTTCTAGGTTGTGATCAGTGAGCCATGATACAACAGAGTCGAATATTTGTGTCAGTATTTGATTTTAGTTGTCAGATTTTATGCAAGGTGGCAAGATTGAGACGACATCAGCAAATAGTACGCATGGCTGGTTCATAATTTTGGGCAAGTCGTTTATGTATATGAGAAAGAGAATACATTCAAGCGCGCTTCCCTGCGGGATAGACCAGTTTATGAGTTTCACGTCTCATCTCACTGTTGAGACTGTCCCGGTGGTGTGGTCAAAATGATGAATTTCTACAATTTGCTCTCTATCTTTTAGAAAAGTTTAAACCATGCGTGTGATACACCCCTTATTTCCTACCCCATATATCTTTTGCAGGAGGACATTATGCCGGACTTTGTCATACGCTTGTGTCATGCCCATGTCCATGTCTGATCTGCTATGATTGGTCGAAGGATAATAAACACGAGAACGTGACCTGTTGACCACCGCGCACAACAAATACGAGTATACATATATGTGCATATTTCCTTGTTTTTGTATGCTCAGAATTGCTCACTACTGCTAAGATTTCATCAGAAGAATTGTGAACTTTGAAATTGTGAATTGTGAAACCTGTGAAAAAACATCGAAGAGGAACCTGAATTTTATAAAATATCATACAGTCCACTACAGCAGCTATGTTGTAAACATTTACTTATCAGCTATGTTAAGCAGGTATGTTGTAATATCTGGTTTGTATGAATGTTCATGGTGCAAGATTTTCTTCTAAACTACAAGTAATATGGGGCATCGTTGGAAAGATCTTAGTTATTCGCTGGTTCTTATCTAGGTAAAGTCGTGCCAAATTTACAACAGCACCATCTAAAGGGGATAAAACAAGGACCTGTAAAAATTTTTTTTTTTGTTGATACTGGGTGGGGTATCAAATGAAAGAGCTAAATAATGCACATCTCAAAAACATATATATTGTTAGCTTCAGCTGGCGGGTTTGCTTGCTTTCTTCTGATTTTTGAAAATTTTCTTCATACAAATCGATTCGTTTGTGTTCGCGATTTTAGTCTATAAACTAGTAGTGATATTCGAACAAATGGGGTGAAAAGGCCTTAGCAATGCGGGTGACATAGGCCATGGCACGTGAGGGAGAATTGTATTTTGTTTATTTCATTGAGATATGATCTTTCTTTCGTAAGTTTAAATTCTTAGAAAAAGATTTGTACATGTTGATTAAGTAATAGTTACGAGAACAACTGCCGACAAACTGTTATACAGTTTGGCAGATTTCTAAAACTGTTTAAGTCTGATTATATATTGAAATAAATAAAATAAAAAAAAAACGTCATGTGAAAATTGAAACAACGCCCTCTGGAAGACAAAAAGTTTAGGCAAAAATATAAAATATACGTTTCGCAATTTACTTAAACTACTGATAATTAAGAAAATGGAGTATCGTTGAAAATGTTTTAGTTATTCGCTATTCCTAGACTATAAGACGTCATGTTAAATTTGAAACAGCGCCATCTAGCGGGCATAAAGTTAGGACGAGAAAAAGAAAAGTTTTTGGTTGATGCCGTATCAAATGAAAGGGCTTAATCAGAACATGTCAAAAATATTATATTGTTAGCTTTCGCTCGCGGATTTGCTTGCTTTAATCCGATATCTGAGAATACTATTTATACAAATCGAATACGTTTGTCTGTTCACGAATTTTTTTCTGAACTACTAGTTATAATCAAACAAATGAAGTATCGTTGGAAAGCTAACTTAGACTATGTGAAGTCATGTTCAATTTGAAACAACGCCCTCTAAAAACACAAAGAGTTATGGCAAAAAAGTATGTGTTACTATGGTTTGAGATATCAAATCTAAGGCCTTATTTCATTAAATAATTAGTAATATTTGTCTTCAAATCGAGCAGAACCAAATAATGTGTCTTGATTTTACTGGTCATTTGGCTGTATAGTTAATTCAAATTTTAAGCGATTCACTATATAAGCAGTTGACAAAATAATGTGTCTTAATGATCCCAAAACTAGCTTAATAAAAATAGGTTCAAAAACTAAAACCCAGAAATAACACACACATAAACTAAATGTACAGAAGACAGCCGTGGTGGTATGCCTTATCAGAATAATTAAAAATACTTTAAGAGCAAAGTGGCTAATGACTACGCTGTCTTCTGTACATTACTAACTACTGAAACGCTTTATGAAATCAATAATTAATTATTGTCTTGTTTCATTAATTTTAGAGCTTGATTTCGCAGTAGTCGGGTTTTAGTTTTTGAACTTATTTTTATTATTTATTTAGCTGATGATGATGATGAGAGAGATGAAATTTAATTCATGTTAATTACTGTAACAATGTACGCTAATGCCGCGATAATATTAATTATGTAGATGTGTCATAGATACAATAGTACCACCTACAAAGGTACAACAGTGTTGAAGGCGTAGGTAATTCCCACTGTCAAAAGGCGGAAATGGTTTTTGTTAAGGGGATTACTTACATGGGAGATTTCAGCAAAAAAGGTGATTTATGGATCTCAACCCTAGTTCATTCGTCATGAGAGGATTAGTTCCGAGTTGCGACTAGATTTCATATAATATTTTACTGAATTCTTGTACAGTCACGACTCATTATGTACGAAATGGTTCTATAAATTTTTGTTTACAAAAATATGGAGTTTAAAAAAAAACTGAATTAAGACTAATTTTAAAATGATGTTTCTTCGAAATGACTATTATATGTGTCCAAACACATGCACACAAAACTGGTCCAAACCAGTATGTGGCTATCTTCACCGCTCTGTTGTTACCGTCCTCCAAATCCTCAGCCGTGCAGGAGACTGGACAATTGGGGCTTTCCAATAGGTGGGCCATAGACTGGACAATTTTTTTTTTATACAACTAAGTAGTCAAACAGACGTACGGCCCACCTGATGGTAAGTGGTTACCGTAGCCTATGAACGCCTGCAACACCGGAGATGTCACGAGCGCACCGGAGATGTCACGAGCGCGTTGCCGACCCTGAAGGAATTTTTTCAGGCCCTTTTTGAAGGCTCCTATATTATAGTCACTAGGGAAAACCATGGCATAGAGTTCATTCCATAATCGCAGTGTACGAGGGAGGAAATTCCGTTTGAAGCGTACTGTACGCGATAACATGAGATCCAATGACGATCTGAATGATGAAATCCCTGACGACGGCGAGAGGTGCGATGGTAAAAAGTGTCTGTTGGCGTCATGTCAAACAATTCCTCCGAGCATAGCCCATTATACAAGCGGTAGAACACGCATAAGGAAGCGAAGTCTCTCCTGAGACTCAAAGGCTCAATACCGCTTGTAAGCACGGGATCTTCGGCAATTCTGACAGCGCGTCTCTGTATTGAGTCGAACGGCTTAAGCTGACATTCAGGTGCTCCAGCCCACAGGTGACAACAATATTCCATATGTGGCCGCACGTGCGCCTTATATAGGAGCAGTCTATGCTGCGGCGTGAAAAATCGCTTTGCCCTATTGAGAACTCCGAGCTGTTGTTTTGCATGTTTGATTTTTGCACAATGCCCGGCTAAAACGTTTTAAGTCTGTTTTTTCCAAAGAAGCTCTTTTTTTAGACAAAAAGCCATAGGTGGCAATCTCTGAAAAAGAATGAATGAATGAAACTTTATTTGTGCAATAAACATTTGTAAGAAGCTATTGTATACCACATGGTTTATTGGAAAATACGTCCACTAATGTAAAACTAATTACAACATATCTTTCATTACAACAATTAAGACATCAAGCAGCCACTGCCACTACTAAGTTCTGATTGATATTAGTGTAATTGGACTTGGTTTCCCAATGGTTAAGTGATATTAAATCGCGGATAATCACATGCTCCATCCATCATTTACTTCGCGGAAACTTGTTCTTTCTTGCATCTGGCTGGCTTTGGAATAAATAAATATTACGGACAAATCACATATTCACATAGCGCCAGATTGCCCTTGAGTACAAACGTACAAGAGTGTAGCTTTTTTTTTTAATTTTGTGCCATTGCTATGCAAAAGTCTTCCCCATCTCGCACCAATCGTTTCTATCTAAAAGGCAACTTCAACCTTTTTGGAACTCCATCATCATCATTCAAACTTTTTCTTGGCCTTCCTTGTTTACTGCGTTCACCCACCTTCATGTATCCAAGCGGTTGTTAAACCTGTTCTGTGTTATAGAATACTAACTTAACAACAATATTTTGTTGTTTAATGTGTTTGTATATTATAACTTGTTTTTTTGAGAAATAAATTTATTCTAGAATCGTAGCAAGTGGAAATCCGTAGTCTCTGCCTACCCCTACGGGAAAAAGGCGTGATGGTATGTAAATTTATTCTTATTCTTAATATTATTATAAGTTATTTGGTGCACTATAAAAATCCTAGAGAATTCGTTTATAAAAAATTCTGACATACCGAACTCACCGATTCATAAGCCGTGGAAACTTTACAAAAGTATTTATACATTTGTATATTCTGTGTAATGGTGCTCCCACACTGCTGTTAGAAAGTGTTTACAAACATTTTCTGAAAACATTTACTAACATCAACTATAATGTATGTCAAATTTTAGTAAACAAATGTTTGCTAACAGCAGTGTTAGAGCACCATAACGGCAATGTAAAGTGTTTGCTTTCTGTCTGTTAGTAGGTATAGACATTAAATATGGTATAGCTGTTTTCTGGAATGTTCTAATTTACAGCGCATTTTTTTTGATTTTTCACTCCGTAAGAAAAATAGTAAATAAGATATATATCAATAAAGTCGTTCTTCAATCAAGTGGCTCGATCTTTTCATTACATTGCAGTATGTTATAAATGTTCTTTGTCTTTCTTGTGAATGTAATGTTCTTTGATGTCTCATAATTAAAAATTGTCCTGATTTAGAAGATGCGTTTGGAAAATTTAAAGAAATCATTGGAAGTAAGGGATTAATTGTAACGTACAATATCATAAAAAAATATTATGTATAGGTTTTATTCAGACAAAACTAACAATCAAAATACAGCCTAACCTTATGGTAAATTTATACTTAATTTTACGAATCGATGGATCACGGCGAAAAAATATTTGACTAATTTTTTAGCGTCACATTTTAAATGGTTAAATTGTATTAACATAATTTTCTGTAATTTTACCATAAAAACCATTTTGATAAAAGTTTTAGAAAAATAATGCAAAAAAAAAGGAATTTGTACTGACTGCGGTGACCACGGGAGTAGGGCATCTAGAACGTAGTAAAAGTAGTAAAATGATTGAAAGGGATAATAAAATCAAACATTTCGTTGCAAAGCAACACTTATAATTGTTATACTTTAAAAGTATTCAGGTCTTTTCAATAACATTTAGCTTATAGAAATTGATGTACTAAATACTAAGTAATTCAGCCTTTTGGTATCAATCATCAGTTTTATATAATGTTTGTATGTAAAACAAAATGGTGCCGCGCTGACGGTCAGGTGCATTGACTATCTTCCCCTCCCAACTCTTCAACAACCCAAGAGAAGGAATGGACGAAAGGAATGAGTAAAAGAGTCATATGCTAACGCTTGAACTACTTAACATCGTAGTATGGGAGTGAAACGGGTGTGCATTTATCAATGTCACGTCACAGTTGTCACAAATGTTTTCTACCGGTCACTTTGGTCTTGCCTCAAAAATCTCGAAAAGTTAACTTTATTGTATTTATTCAGGAATATCCCCTTTCCTTTTTATTTTTTGATATGTAGACGCTTCTGATTTGAGTCAACTATTTTGATGTATGGACGTCTGCCGTGATCCTTTCTATAAGTAATTGTTTTACAGTCACTCCGAATAGAATATAATACAACTCACTATTCTTATTCAATCCATTAGAAAAGAATATTTAATCATCTCATTGTTGGTTACAAAAAAAGTGTTGTTGCTAAAGAAAAACATTTCCTTCGATCTGGGTTCTTGGAACCATGTAAATTTAACCAGCCTCAAACTTAATGAATGACAATGTTTGCAATTAATCCAAAAAGTACCAGGACGATAGCAGCGTTTAGGAAATTTGAAGAGTCTGGTACTGGTGGCGTTTCTCGTACAAAATAAGGTAGGACGTCTAGTGGTGCTGGATGGTTACGGATCCACGTTGGCCCTTCGTGGACTTTCTCTGGGTCCCCTTCTTCGTACCAAGTACCAGTTGGAAGATAGATATCCCTTGTTCTCGCACCTTCTTCTAGAACTGGCGCAACCAGGATATTTTCACCGAGTAGGTATTCTGTGAAAAACAAAAAATTGATTAACAAAGATGTTATTAGAATCTTAATCCAAATAAGAGATAGGCGTCACAAAGCGTGATAGGATAAAAACACGAAACTTCTTCTAAGACATAAATCTCCGAGGTGAGATTTACAAACTTAAATGGCATTAGGTGGGTTACGTCTGCCTCATGAATCACGATAGTCGGGCGCAAATATCTATTAAGTCGCGCCCTGAAAATCCAGATGCGCTGGCGCGACCACTTGAGGAGATTTTCACTCTCTCCGCTTGATAACCGTGGCTATTTCAGCAACTTTTCTTATAAATAGCAGCATTCACTTCAATAACGTCAGGAAATAGCCAATTTTTGAACAGATATAAGGACTTTTTAAGAGTCTTACCGTCCCATATGACAAGAGCCTCTTCATCAAGAGGATCGATCCACCACAGCGGCGCGTTGACAAGTTTGCCATGCTCCACGGACGCTTGCATTGCCTCATAGATCTGGTCCGCATATTGAGCATGTAACTCAGTGTATTTCCTGCTTATTTCCACTGTCTGAAAACATTGTCAGGCCATGAAAACATAGTCAGGCCATGAAAACATTGTCAGGCCATGAAAACATTCTTGGTCTTTCTTTATTTGTAAAATATCAATCATTCCAAACCCATATCTGTGTATATTGAAAACATTGTCAGGCCATGAAAACATTCTTGGTCTTTCGTTATTTGTAAAATATCAATCATTCCAAACCCATATCTGTGTAAATAGCAACAAAATTGTCTGCTCAGATCGGAATAAGTCGTTGCCGATTGGTGTCAATCAAGAACATTAAAATTTATCTCGTGGGAGTTTTCTATGACATAACATATAAACATGATCATCAATGACGTCCTACTAAACAGGAAACGCATTCAATTCAATTGTAACCGTACTCAGACAATGCATTTGCATTGTACCATGTCAATTAAAACAATCAGTGCGGCAATTCTGGAACCGTACCTCAAAATTTGCATATAATGATATCAAGGATTCATGAGTTAGTGGTTGTTTTAACACAACTGTTTTAATGACATGAGAATATTATTTATCCAAAAATATTTATAAGTTGAACTATTATAATATGAACATATAGGTAATTTAAACATTTGAGCGATTATGTAGTTTTCCTTTTTAAATAATTTTAATGACAGCAAGAACAGTAATGTGTTTCTCTGGTTGACCATTTTGATTCCTGGAGTGCTATTATTGAAAAGTGTGACTGAAATCGGGAAGTCGAATGATTTTTGTTCGATATTGACGAATTCTCGTTCGATTTATAATGATTTTTGTTTGACGTATCCATATCCATACTACATAGTCCATACTAATATTATAAATGCGAAAGTCTGTCTGTCTGTCTTTCTGTCTGTTACGCTTCCACGGTCAAACCGCTGGACGGATTTTGATGAAATTTGGTATGAATATAGTTGAAGACATAAACTACTTAAACACAAACATAGGCTACTTTTTGACGCAGGCGGAGCTGCGAGAAACAGCTAGTATTTTATACATTTCAAAATAGAGCTCATAGACGATAGATTCGCTAAGATTAGCATTTCAAAGATATTAATAATTTCTCACCTCGTCATCAAAGTTCCAAGGTACGAATGAATACTGCATCGCTGGCAAAAATGTATTTGTCTGTACCCATCTTATGAATAGTTCCTTAGTTGGCAAGGCAGATTGCTCATGGCCCACGTTGAAACCATTTCCACCGATCATATCCGGCAAGACCAAGGTATAACCATTAAGGTTCATCTGAAGAGTGGTAGTGATGACAGTTGCCAGACCATTGTTGAGGCCCCAGATAGAGTCACGGTCGACCATGCGAACAAATATTGGAAGTTCTTGAGTTCTGAAAGTTTTTAAAAGAAAATTATCCATAACATTTTCTTTGTATTGAACAACACTTGAGTGTAATCATGTTAAATACTCCCAATTAGGAGAATCGTTCGTTCGTTCGTTTTAGCCGCAGTCAGTCTACCGCTGGACTTACGCCTCCCCCAAATTGAGGGGTTGTTGCCATACTCGCCACGCTTGGCAGGCGGGGTGGTGAGTGCAGTTTCAACGGCTTATTGTACTTCCGACGCTGCTGCCCATCGGAATATATTATTTATATTATTATTAAGAAATTATATTCTTAAGAAAGGGAAGGGTGGGATGTAGTCGTGTTTAGGGAATAGATGCTACTGACTCGGATAGACATGGGTTGATTTAGTAGCAGCTCGGGTAAGTCGGGGTCGCATACCCGTGTTATGTATCCAAGCCATCGGACAGATGCTTGGAAATAAAACCCCTGACTTCTAAAAAACTCGAATGCTAACAGTCAATTTAAAAGTGAAAGGTCGTGAAAAAGTGGGGTAGGAACCTAGAGTTATTTAGTTTTACCTAAATCCTGTTCGAACTTCAATCATGTCTCCGAATCTTGCGCACAGTGTTACATACGACTGTACAATATGATGCGGCTGTCGGTCGATATCACCACGTTGCACCGAAATCTACAAAATAAAAAGTCTATCAAGAATTACGTTATAGAATCATGTTTGTAAATGGTGCAATAATGAGTACATTTATTCGTTCACGTATTACAACTGTCGGAAAAAACCCATAACAATCGCTTCGCCCGCCTGATCAAAAGGGATTTCCAATGAAGTTTGAATCACTTAGATATATGTAACAGGTTTTCTTTATGTATTTAGAAGGATTGACAGTATGTGTCGGATGTCATTTAAAATGGTTGTTCTTCTTGTAGTCAGCTACAATACAATACAATACAAAAACTCTTTATTGCACAACAATAACCTTGCGCAAAGGCGGACTTATTGCAATAGCAATTTCTTCCAGGCAACCTTACGGAAAATTGGGTAAAGATATTAAAGATAGTGCGCGGTAGGTGTCAAAAAGAGTAAGAAGAAAAATAATAATTTTAATAAATATCAAAACATAAACTTACTTATACAATACCTACATACAATATAACAACATATTCACTACACATACACACACCATTACTACAAACAAGGTAGAATACCATAGCCATGATAAGTAAGGATAGTATATTAAGTAGTAGTATCACGTAAAAAGTGCGACATGACTTGTGATTTGAAGCTTGCTAACGTTTCGGCGCACTGGACGGTGAATGGCAGCGAGTTCCATAGACGAGCGGCTTGTACAGCAAAGGAACCAGAGTAGAACTGAGTAGAATGAGTTGAAATTAATAAGCGAAGTCTCTCAGCACTGCGCAGTGAGCGATCCTCAACATCACCACGAAATTGAAATAGGCTTCTTAGATAGCTGGGCTAGGAATGGTTAAAAAGGTTGTAAAGAGTAAAGACAGAATATGTAAATCTCGACGACGACGAATAGGGAGCCACTTGAGATCAGCGCGAAATTGGGAAACATGGTCGTATTTGCGAAGGCCATATACGAAACGAATGAAGAGATTTTGGAGACGCTCAAGTTCGCTCTACTCGATAAACTATTCAAATAACACCACCCATTTCCCGCATTCAGGGGCTGAACTCTATAAACCTTAAAACAGGTAACAAATAGTTTATTAAAACAAACAATGTTGTGAAGTTTTGACTGCAACGACTAATCTCCTTCCCCCGTACATAATTTGAACATCAGTTTCCCTAATGGGGGTCAATTTTGAAAAATTGTTCCTTAGTGCACCCCCTGATTGCAAAAGTAACTCCACTTGCTAAAATTCAATAATAGATCTTTTTTTTTTATATTAAAATGTCCAGCGATTGACCACGATCCCACCTAATATATAGTTAAGTCGGAGTTTGTCCCCCCTATTAGAACTGGGATTTCAACAATACTGATACCGGTATTTAGTCATTCATCAAAAGAAATAATTTTGTTAAGTTTCTAAAAAAACCGTCTAACTAATCTCTCTCCCCTTTACCTACTTCGGACCCCATTACACCCCTTTAGGTGGTGCGTTTTGAAATCTCTGCTTAGTTTACCCGCTGATTACAAAAGAAACCCCCTTGTGAAGATAAACACAATAAATGATACACAACCTTTTCCCTTCTTTTAGGGGTAAATACAAAATATCATAAAAAGGTTGACTGTTAGACAATGTTTTTAGCATTAAGTTCGCCTATTGTGCTATACAATTGTATTATGTACAATAAAGTTTAAATAAATGAATAAATAAATAAAAAGGTATTTACTCATTCATCATAAGAAATAATTTTGTGAAGTTTTGAATAAAATGGTCATATTTCTTAGCAGGTGAATTTGGAAAATTTTTTGTTCAAATTCATTGACGATCAATGATACGTGGGGCGCACTATAAGTTTCCGGAATGAATATGAAAAAATACTATTAAAGGTACAAAATTAATTTATTGTTTTTCAAAATAATCTCCCTTGGCGTCTATGCACTTTTTCATTCGATGAAACCAGTTTTGAAAACTTTTGTGCCACTCCTCTGTGGTGACCTCTGAAACGTGTTTTTCATACTCCTCGACAGCCTCTTCTGGTGATGAAAATCGTTGACCGCGTAATTGGTTCTTAATTTTTGGGAACAGAAAAAAGTCACAAGGTGCCAGGTCGGGACTGTATGCAGGATGACTCATGAGTTCTACATTTTTCGCCTTCAAAAAGTCGTTTGTCTGTCTGGCCGTGTGAGAACTAGCATTGTCGTGGTGCAGGATGATACGGCGTTTACGGTTATTTTTACGGAGTTCGTCAATAACTTCCGGCAAACAAATGGTCGTGTACCAGTCACTATTCACTGTACGACGATTCTCTAAAGCAACAGTAGCCACGTGTCCAGTTTTATTAAAAAAAGAAGCAATCATCCGCTTAGATGCACTTTTCACGCGCGCCACTTTGGTTGGTTTCGGCTCATCTTGAAAGACCCATACGCTCGATTGCTGCTTTGTTTTGGGATCGTAGCAATAAATCCATGTTTCGTCACCTGTTACTATGTCCCACACCAAATTTGACGCACCTTCGTTGAATCTGGTAAGCATGGCACTGCACCAAGTGACGCGGTCCGTTTTTTGAGCCTCGGTCAAGTTGTGTGGGATCCACCGCGAGCACAGCTTTCTCACACCCAAATGTTTGTGTAGGATTAATTGTATTTGACTCATGCCTATTTCTAAGGATGCGCAAATTACATGGTAGGTCACATGCCTGTCTGTTTCAATCATACGGCGCACAGCATTGATGTTTTTGTTGGTCACAGCGGTGGACGGCCGACCATCGCGAGATTCGTCACTGAGATTGATACGACCACGCTTGAATTCTGCAAACCAGCTATAAACAGTTGTCTTGCATGGTGCTTCATTGCCAAAAGCTGTTTCAAGCCGAGCGATGCTCTGTTGGGCTGTCAAATTACACTTAAAATCGTAGAAAATCATACTACGAAAATTTTCCCGAGTTAAATCCATGTTGATGCAGACACACAATTTTTAAATGGCGCCACAAGGTAAAAACAAAAGACAGTCAGATGAAACAAACTGCATTCTACAGCCAAAGAGTTCTATTTTCAAATGTTGCAATAAATTTTTAAATATTGTTTATGTAAGTGGCCAGTTCCAGAAACTTACAGTGCGCCCTATGTATCTTAGTTTTTCTTTTTAAGACTTTGTCCCATTTGTCCTTATCAGGAGTTAAATTTAAAAAGTCAAGATTTAGCTATTTAGTTTTTATAAATCTCCATAAGATGTGCATATAGAAAAAATCTGGCTTGAACTCCTTAAAAGAGCTCACATGCCTAATTTTATTGAGATCTCAGTGATCATTAAGTTTTTGCTATTTCCGACGATGCTTGAGAGGGTGAATTCTGTAAAATCCTGAAATAGGTTTATTTATCTAAAGAAATAATCTTGTGAAGTTTTGAATAAAACGGACTAACCTAATCTCCTTCCCCCATATACACTTAGGGTACTTTGGACCCTCATTTGACTCCCTTCGAGGGCGAATTTTGAGGAATCCATTCTCAGTGCACCCCTTGACCAAAAAAGGAACCCACATGCCAAAATTCATTAAAAGATCAGTCATCGTTTAGGTTTTGTATTTTGGGCGTTTGCCTCCTTTTTACCCCTTTAAGGGGGTGAATCAAAAGACATATAATTGAATAAATAATCTTGTAAAGTTTCGCATGAAACGATCCTAAAGAAGGTCAAACGTGGGTTCAAAATATGTACTTTGGACCCACGTTTGATCCTCTTTAGGGTCGAATTTTGGTAAATCCATTCTTAGTGCACCTCTTGATCAAAACAGGAAGCCTCATGCCATAATTCATTGACAGATCAGTGATCGTTTAGTTTTTGTATTTTCAGGGTTTTCCCCCTTTCCCCCTCTCATGGGGTGAATTCAGATTATCCTGAAACACTTGTCTAATCATTTATCAAAAGCAATAATCTTGTAAAGTTTCGTATAAATCGGACTAACTAATCTACTTCCCCCATACATAATTTGGAATCCCGTTTGAGCCCCTTAAGAAATGAATTTAAAAAAAACCTTTCTTATCTGAGCACTATGTAATAACATAAAACTTTTGTCCAAATTTCACGTTTATAGCTTTTATGGTTTAGGCTGGGCGTTGATGAATCAGTCACCCTTGTTCATTTATATATATAGATTACTAGCTTTTACCCGCGGCTTCGCTCGCGTGGAATTTGAAAATTTAAAGACGCTAGTGTAAACAATGTTGTTTGTCTTTCTATTAACTGCTAAGACATGTAAATTTCTAGCATTGGGCACTCGCGAACATGCCACGTAGAGCTGCCCATGTGAGAAGCACGGCTTTTCCAAGTGTACCCCGGCTATCTGTAGTGTCTGGCCTTGTGTCTTGTTGATAGTGATAGCAAAACTGAGCTTGAGGGAGAACTGCAGCCTTTTGAACTGGAATGGAAGACCCGTGGGAATTATAGGGATCCGGGGGATCATCACATTCTCGCCCTGTTAAAATAGTGGCACCAATAATGTTCCGCCTGAGTTGTGTGACGCGAAGCCTTGTTCCGTTGCATAATCGCGGCGCATTTATATTACGCATGAGCATAACCGGAACGCCTAATTTCAATTGCAGCTTATGGGAGGGCACACCTGCCTGACAGCTCTAAGGAACTCTACAGGATATGAAGTGCTCTGTTCTGTGTCCATGACGGTGTCTACTGACAAATACTCTGTCATTTCACCAGGAAAATCAATCATGTAATCTCTGTATTTATCCCACAACTGCTGAGGATTCAAACCACAATAGGATAATATTAAAGTTGCGAAAAGATCCCGAATTCTGATTGGTGATCTGCACTGTACGGCTTCCTCCATTGTTACATCCCAGTGATTGTCATTCCCTAGCAGACGCCTCACATGCCTCTCTGTATGTTGCGCATTCTTCATTATTGACAGTTTTAAGGTCCCTGTGGCTTGTCGGACCCCGGACGTGGTGCAGCAGCATATGCAGACAAAATCATTCAAAATTTGTGATGTGAACGGTGTATTCACGGCCGAGGGCATCTGATGCTTTAAGTCCAGGCCAATTTTCTACAGGTGGGTCTTGAACGCGGCGTTTTCACTGTTTTCTTGATACGTTCCAAATGTAATAGCGGGGGACTTCGGTATAAATCAAAGTTTTTGCAAAGGTATCGGTCTGACAAAGGCCAAAAAAGGCTGTTAGTGTAGTTTTGGGCGGAGATAAGACCCTATCTTGGAAGTTGTTCTCGTTAAAATAGACACGTTCTAGCTTTCGGGGATATTTTTTCGTACATTTTCCGTTTTTCATGCAAGGTGATGCAGGATTGCGCGAGGCACAGGGACCATGAGTCATGTTTCTGACTATTGTGTCATACAACTCTTGGCTTCGACTGGATCAGGAATTTTAGCACTTATTATATCATCAATGTGGTTGGGGTGCAGTTTTTCTTTAAGCCATATCAGAATATACACATGCGGTAAGCTTCGTTTTTGCCATTCTATGGAATACAAGTAGCATTGTACGTCACCGAATATTTTTCTTCCAGTAATTACTGCCATTAACTTCTGAACCTTCAATCGAAACCCTCTGGCAGTTAGGTTATGTCTGTCAGTAGCTCTTTGTGAGGGCATTAATTCTTCTGTTATTTCTTTCGAGGAAGGGTTGCACGTAAAAGTAACAAAAAGATCTGGTCGGCCGTATGTTCTTACGTAGGCGAATGCGTCTTGTGTGTGCTCGTGCAGGTAGAGGAGGCTGTTCACAATCGAAAATGGGAGAATCATCATTTTGCCTAAGTTACTGAGATTTACATTGGCATCGTTATTGACAGCATCTTGCCAGTGAATGTAATTCTCTACTCGGGAGTTTTTTTTTTTTATTGAGGGAAATGAAGCGGAGGCGTTCACTCTTAACTTTGACGTACATGTCTACTAAAAATGAATTGAGTAGTTGTCTGCATCGCGAGAGAATGTTAAAATCATTTTGTCGGAGCATCATGTAATAAGCATAGAAATCCATGCATGATACCGTTTTGTTGGCAAGCGGAGCTTTAGTCACTGGATTAATGAACGATATTTCAAAATGGTACCCTTCCTGTCCCTTACTAAAAATCAATGAATACTGCAGGGCGTCATAAAACTTATGAGTTTTTAAAATAATTTAAAAGAACATCGCAACGATAGCGCGTTTAAGAAGCGTCAAGCAGCGCCATACAGCATGGTTTGGGTAAACTACATTTTACGTGCATTTTTATTTTATGTTGTTTTTGTTTTGTAAGCCTGTAGCCTATGTTATTCTCAATCCTTTTAACGAACTCCATGCCAAAAATCAAGTCGATTGATTGCTTTGGACGATATTTGGTGTAAAAATATGAATATTCCTGTAAACCTCCTTTGGGAACATGATGTTTTTCCAGGATCAATAGTAGCCTATGTTACTCTCCATCCTTTCAACTAACTTTATGCCAAAAATCAAGTCGATTGGTTGCTTAGTTAGAGCATGAAGAAAGAACAAACAAACAAACACCCTTTCGCATTTATAATATTAATAATATGGATTATAGTTAGGAGTTAGGATTAGGATGGATTAGATTGGGGAAAAAGTCTTTTCGCATATATGTATTAACTTGTAATAAAATCTCTTTGGCTATACTATTTGTATCTATCTGGTTTTGGTATATTTAAAAGTTAAAATTTTAAAGATACGTATTTCCAAATCCAAATTAGGAAAATGTATGATTTTCATTTGTTTTCCTTACTGTCAAATTATCAAAGAAATTCGATACATTTTAAAATTTTACTACAAAAAAGGTAAAATGCAACGCAAGCCGCGATTTGCAAACATTTGCGATGTTTATGGACCTAGTGCAGTGTCTATGAGAGTAGACAAATTTGGTTTAAACGTATTCAATCCGGAAATTTTAGATGTCAAAGATGCATTTCGCTCTGGTCGCCCGAATAAAATGGATGTCATTTTTTTTTAAATTGGAGAAAAATCGGCATGTCAGTAGTTTCAATGTAGCTGAAGAAATGGGAATTGACCACAAAACAGTTTTGGCGCATTTGAAAAAAACTGGGCACACAAAAAAAGCTCGACATTTGGGTACCTCACGAGCTCACTGAAAGAAACCTAATGAACCGTATACTCAATTGTGATTCTTTATTACGACGTAATGAAATATATGATAATGAGTTAATCCACAGAAAGGGTGTGGTTTTTCATCATGATAAAGCAAGACCTCACACATCTTTAGCCACTCAGCAAAAATTGAGAGAGTTTGGCTGGGAAGTGTTAATGCATCCACCGTATAATCCTGACCTTGCACCTTCAGATTTCCACCTGTTTCGGTCTCTTCAGAATTCTTTAGGCAGTGTCAGGTTAACATCACGAGAGAACTGCCAAAAATTAGAAGCCTCAAAATTTCTATAACAATGGCATCATGTCCTTACCTACAAGATGTCAAAAAGTAATCGAACAAAATGGAACCTACATACTTTAGTTTAATGTAAATAAACTATATTAAAACATGTTTTGAATTTTCTTAAAAAATGCGAAGAAACTTTTTCCCCAACCTTAATAGATTTGCCATGCTCTTTAGTCCCTTGCAACAACATGAGAAAAGAGATTTTCTCGCATATCCATAACAAATTCAATTGATTACCTGAGGGGCATAGGAGCTTTCTCCAGCGTCAAACTTGAAACTGTCGATGTCATACAAATTAGTAAGATTCCTTACTCTCTCGTACCACCATTCAGCGGCCGTGGGATTAGTGAAGTCGATGTAACTGGCTACAGAGCCATTATTGTTCCACCAGCTAGTATCGGGACTGCCTGCCTCATCGAGTACTAAGTAACTGTAATATTGAAAGAAAGGATATTTGAAACAAATGTTTTAAAGTCGTCATGTTTCTATAAGGAGAAGCTAGATTAACAGAAAATCGTAAATTGTAATAGAATAGGCTTCTGGGACAGTTCTGTCTACTCTGTTATAAATGAAAATGTTAAATATGTTTGTATTGGTTAAATGTTGTGTATGTTAAACTCAAAAACTACTGTGTCAATTTCAAAAATTCTTTCACCATTGGAAAGCTACATTCACCCTGATTAATATAGGCTATATACCGCAAGTGGAGCTGCGGGAAACAGGTAGTGTTTCTATAAGGAGAAACTAGATTAAAAGAAAATCGTAAATTGTAATAGAATAGGCTTTTGAAAACGTTAAAATATGTTTGTATTGGTTTAATATGTCTGTATTGGTTAAATATGTCTGTATTGGTTAAATAATGTTTGTATTGGTTAAATATGATTGTATTGGTTAAATGTGTTTGTATTGGTTAAATATGTTTGTATTGGCTAAATATGTTTGTATTGGTTAAATAAATAATTAGAAAAGCGAATTTACCCATTGTTTAATGCTTCTGTATACCACGGCTCACAATTTTGATTGATGAAAGGATGAATCCAGATAGTCACACGATAACCAAGAGCTTTGAGCTGTTGCACCAAGTTTGCGAAGTTAGGCAACTTATTTTCATTCACAGTGAGGGAACCGTAACAGATCTCCCATTCATCATCAATTTCGAACTGTGAATTGTTGAATCCTCTGTTTATTATTTCATGAGCAAATTCCAAAAGATTTGTTTGATTTATATCTCTTGAATATTGAGCCCAAGTTGACCAAATTGGGTGCTGAACCATCCTGTAATCAGGTACACCTGAAGGTTTTCCCAAATAATTTTCTACTGCATGAACATGAGCTTTTTTCACATCAGGTAAAACCCAGAGATCGTATGACAACTCTGTGTGATTTCTTCTTGATGAATAAGGTTCCGCAATTTGAGCTCCGAAACAGATGTGGTTGTCTAAGAGATTGTTGTAATCCACGAAAAGTGGTACTTGTGAATGAACGTAGATGTATTCACCAGCGGAATTAAGCCAGTATCTTTCTATAATAGCTACATTACCATTTTTAGTAACGGATGGCGTGTAAACTTGTGGCGAGTTTTGTATAGGATACAGCTGATCGATTTGCATTGGGCCAGCGTACCATTGCTTTGTACCTGAAACAAGTTTCTTATAATTAAATGTTAGTTTTTTGTGTTAATTTTTGCATGTTTTCAGATATCTTACCGAAAGAGAAACAGTCTTCAAGCCTCGTTTGACTGGGAGCATCCCACTTAATTTTGATTCCCCGTGCTTCTTCAGACTCGTCATACACAGTGTTGATGAGCAGTGTTGCAGCTCCTATTGTCACTAAAATTCCGCCATCAACGTCTTCGGTTGTAAATGTTGACACCAGTGTTCGTCCGATGTGGCCTAGTTCAGTTGTTTCATCTCCTATAGAAAATTGTAACGCTTTTAGCATAAAATAATCTTCAACGAACTGTGAGAGATAGTCACAGGTATGGTTATCCAGATACATTGCTTTAGTCTATAAACAGCATACTGTTCGTGATATACTAATAATTAAAGTAATTCTAAACTTAACCGGAAATTTGAAAAGTGACTGACAGTTAAATCAAGATAAATATATACTATTGGATGGGATCATCTTGAGAATTAGGTACACACAAAAACATAAAAAGAATCATCATAGAAAACCAAAGACATTACCATCGACAAGAGAGATGTAGAAGCCGCCTGTCAGCTGCGGCTCCAAGGAGAGAGTGACGTCACCAACTCTGACATGGTGCTCCTCTTGGCGAGCTGGCACGGCCCCTAGCGCTTGCGCACTTAGTGAGACCAACGCTAGAAAAGTTGCAAGTGAATTGATACAATGCAAAATATCTTTATTGTCTACATACAGAAACAAATAATTGTACAATCACAAAAAGTTAACAATATGGAGCAAAGGCGGACTTATTGCTAGGCAGTATCTTCTAAAATTGATGTTGTTTTGTTCAAATTTCCATAGTATAATGGAATTTGAATAAGAAATTATCAGTAAGTGGAAAAAGGTTTAGTTTTCGACAACTTTTTAATGTAGAGTCGGCTTATCAAATCATGAGTCATAAATTTCGATTTCTGCTTTAATTAAATGACCGAAAATTCTGTTTCTGAATATGGATATTATCTTTATTTGTATTGTAAAGTTCTGGAATGTCGTGATCTTTTTTCACTCTACCTTTCAAATTTTTTTTGGATCAAGGTCACTCAATATTACGTAACAAATTTAATTAATTGTGTTTATAATTGTAATCAAAATCAACATAGATTTTTGATATTTGGCAATTGAGATTAAGAGAATTATTTATTAAAAAATATTAATAACTTATACAAAATGACATAAATCCTGTTGTCTTACCTAAAAAATACACAAGCCTCACCATCACTGTTTACTCGCCGCTGACAACTATCAAATCCCGTGACGGCCATTATGAATCTAAATATCTTATCATCAGATTATCAGTATCGATTGTGAATGCTCTTCAGAAAATCTTTAGCTATGTTTTATCTCGTCAAATAAATGTTGCATGCACATTTCGCTTGGTTGGCCAATTAAGATCGTAATGTCACAAGTATTGATATCTCTAGTCGGTGAAGTCCCTGGCACATAAACTCTCGGTTTCAGAATATTTTCACGTTGGCACCACATGCATGGAAGTCGGTTTTTGCTTTTTGAGACTTAAGACTATGGTCTCAAGCGCGTAAGTAACGCAAAAATTCTATAGTTAGGTAAGGAGCGACCTTAACATTTATCTGGAAGTGCACCATACATTAATCATCCAAAAAAAAAACATCAATGTAAAACTATTGTATTGATTGGCATTGATGAATATAGGAGAGATACGGGCATTGTAGAAATTACTTAGGTAGAAATTTCGAAAGATGAAGAACATCATATATTTGTGAAAAAGTAAATGAAAAAAAGTGTAAAGGCAGGTGAAAACCCAAGAGCAGAGCCAAAGGAGTGGTATACAATGTGTAAATTCGCTTTTCTAATTATTTATTAAACCAATACAAACATATTTTAACGTTTTTATTCATAATAGAGTAGACAGAGCTGTCCTAGAAGCCTATTCTATTACAATTTATGATTTTCTTTTAATCTAGTTTCTCCTTATAGAAACATGACGACTTTCAAACATTCTGAAGAGTTTCAAATATCCTGTCTTTCAATATTACAGTTAATTAGTACTCGATGAGTCAGGCAGTCCCGATACTAGCTGGTGGAACAATAATGGCTCTGTAGCCAGTTACATCGACTTCACTAATCCCACGGCCGCTGAATGGTGGTACGTGAGAGTTATGAACCTTACTAGATGCACGTGTAAATAGTTGTGGGCGGACGGACCAATTTCCGAAATATATTCTGCTAGCAATTACTCTGCACTGTTCTATCCACAACAAAAGACAAACTGGCCTGCCTTCCAGAAAACAGCTTACTCCGAGACCGGCGAGAAAATGTCTTCGCTGCGAGGGTGTAGGTGACAGCAGGAGTTCACACTTAACTGTTTCCTAGTAGCGGCCGCTAAATCACTATTTCACACATTAGTTGGACTTCAATTAGCACAATTTGAGAAAAAATAATGGTGCAACGCAAAAAGCAGCTTATGGGTAAAAAGATTCAGAAGGAATGAAAGGAGCTGACGGGAAACTTCAGCCAGCCCCAGATTCGCTGTCTCCTTCCATCAAGCCAAAATGCCTCAGGTGTAAAGTAAAGGGTTTTACTATATTTTATGTTATTACTTTAACTCAAGATGTTTTTAAATGCGTAGAATAAATTAGATATGTGATCAGCAAGCAAGATAGGTTTTTATAAGATCGAAGACGATATTATATCATTTTTATATTAACAAGCAAGTTGCTAGGAGACAACTAAACCATAGTCAAAACCTTAGTACACAACAAAGAGTATACAAACCTAAAAATATTACTTCTCATAACATTCCCTTCTAATATTTTTAAGTTGTTAAAACTATATCATAACAAATTAGTTACCTAACTAATTAAGTTAACTTTATACAATAGCAAACGTATTTGAAAATAATTAAGTTTTAAAATCAATATTAAATTTTTCTAGTTAATATCAATATTTTAACTATGTTAAACAAAAGAATAACACTAAGTGCCAAATATATAATTGAACATAGATTTAAATTTTATGAGCTCTAAAGCTTTAGTAAAAATGTCATCTAGATTTGTATCGCCAATTAAAATTCCGTCATCTACGTATATTCCGAGAATAGTATCTCCATCTTTTGTTTTAAAAATGCAAGGATCTGTATTAAGAGGCAAAAGTCCTTTCTTTTTAAGTGTTGATGTAAATTTCTGATTCCATTTCAATGGAGATTGCTTTAAACCATAAAGGCTTCTATTTAGTTTACAGACTTTTCCTTCAATTTTGTCATAGCCTTGTGGAATTTGCATATAAATATTTTCAGTTATTTCTCCATATAGGAATGCTGTTTTAATGTCGAATTTCATAATATGGTATTCTCTATTTGCAGCTACAGCTAGCAATATTCTTAAAGAGCTGTTGTTTATAACAGGACTAAAGGTCTCTTCATAGTCTAATCCAGCTCTTTGTTCACATCCCCGTACTACCAATCTAGCTTTGTATCTTCCATCGCTTTTCTTCTTTAGTATCCAACGATTGGTAAGTATTTTTTTATTTTTCATTTCAGATTTCTCGACTATATCCCATACATGATTATCTTTTAAGGATTTCTTTTCAGCATTTATAGCAGTAATCCAATCTTCTTTTTCTGGGCCCTTTATTGCTTCTTCAAAGGTAAGATAAGTATAATAGTCTTTAAATTTTTCTGGTATTCTTTTCTCTCGTTGTGGTCTTTCTGATCTATTATTTACATTTCCAATATTATTTTCAGACATGTTAGAACCTTCAGTTAATTTTATTTTATTTTATTTTATTTATTTGGAATAACAAACAGATACAAAATATATGTTGACAGTGCATAATATAAACAATATGTAAATGTAACAATTCTGTAACCAACCACGTTATCCACAGATTAAAGAAACAAGTATTTATAAAATAATTACTAGAGGGAAATTATAATGAAAGTGTGTAAGGGTAAGTACAAAATAACTCAGCAAGTATACAAGATGAATAACAACATACAGGTCGCGTAATCTACCTTTACAGTGAGTCTTGTTCAGAGAGTAATGACAATAAAAGTTTTTTATACGTAAAAGGAGAACAGTTAAATATGTCAATGCTTTCAAATAATGTATTATGGTACTCAGCCATACGACGCAAGGGAGAACGATGACCCGAATTAGTGTGAGAAGTAGGCAGCGCGAAGAGTGGGCGTGATCGCACCTGGCGCAAGGTAGCCGATCGTGGAACTTTGTAATAAAGTTTATTAACGAGGTCAATGGAGTCTATCTTATTGTGAATGATGTTATAAAGTAGAACAGCCTCTAGATATGCACGACGCGATTTAAGAGTAAGAAGATTGTAAGAGCTCAGAAGTTGGGAATATGTTAAGTATTTGCGAAAACACTTATAATGTTTAAATAATTGTTGTTCAAGTAAGTATTCTGATGTGTCAGTTTCAGTTTGGTTATTAGATTCTTCATTCCCTTCGAAGTTGTTTTCATCAAAAGAATGATACATTTATCTTGTTTCTGTTTCAGAATGTGTATCATCATCTAGTATTAAATCCTCTGTTTCTTGTATAGTATTTTCAATTGTTAGTTTAGGTAGTATATTTTCTGTGATTTCTTTTGTATGTTTCTTATCAAGTTTTTCATTTTCTGGTTTTACAAATACAACATCCCTTCGTACTACAATTTTTTTAGTTACAGGTCTCCAAAGTTTATAGCCTCTAGAAGCATATCCAACCATAATTAGTTTTTCGCTTCTCTCATCTAGTTTCTTTAGTGGTGTCAGTATTTTTGAATATACTTGTTACTTGAGACTTATACTACTTGAGACGATATTATATTATTTTTTGTATTAACAAGCAAGTTTCTAGGAGACAACTAAACCATAGTCAAAACCTTAGTACACAACAAAGAGTATACAAACCTAAAAATATTACTTCTCGTAACATAAAGGAGAACAGCGAGATAGCCATCCAAATGCATTTCGTAAATCAAACTAACTTTTTAAGATATCCCATTTGATGGCCAGTACATTTATAGAGGTACTTATTACAGGTGTAGTGAGTCTATCCGCTCAACAACTTACTGATTTGTATGACATCGACAGTTTCATGTTTGACGCTCGAGAAAGCTCCTATGCTCCTCAGGTAATCAGTTAAATTTGTTTTGGTCTCTTTTCTCTTGTTGTTGCAAGGGACTAAAGAGCATGGCAAATTTATATATAGGTTGGGAAAAAAGATTCTTCGCATTTTTTATGAAAATTCAAAACATTTTTTAATATAGTTTATTTACATTAAACTAAAGTATGTAGGTTCCATTTTGTTCGATTACTTTTTGCCATCTTGTAGGTAGGGACATGATCCCATTGCTATAGAAATTTTGAGGCTTCTGATGAAAATACCACGACAAGTGGTTTTGGCAGTTCTCTCGTGATATTAACCTGACACTGGCTAAAGAATTCTGAAGAGACCGAAATAGGTGGAAATCTAAAGGTGCAAGGTCAGGACTACGAGTATACGGTGGATGCATTAACACTTCCCGGCCAGACTCTCTTAATTTTTGCTGTGTGGCTAAAGAGTGTGAGGTCTAGCGTTATCATGATGAAAAACCATATCCATTCTGTTGATTAACTCCGGCCGCTTTCTTTCAACTTCTTGCTTTAATCTCATCTGATGTTCGCAGTAGAATTCAGAACACGCTGCTCCCACCTTACCGTCAATCTTGCTCCCATCTGTGTAGATTTGTACCAATTGTACACTGTGCCGATCTACAAGTTCTTGGTCCATCAGGCATGTGAACTCCATTTCCATATCCTGCGATAGGTGGGGAAGTTCCGTAGGTCCCACCTGTTTCTCTGCCTCTCTGTCAGCCAACGGGGGCCAGGGGGCTCCTTTTTTTACTTTATATAATTGTGCTGCCTCCTGGATCCTCAAGTCGAGTGGCAGCAACCCCGCCAGTACTAAGGCTGCATTTAATGATACGGTCAAGTAGGACCCACTGATCTTCTGTGCAAATCCTCTTTGCACCACGTTTAGCATTTTTTGTATGCTAATCTTTTTAGAGGCGTCCGACCATGCACTCGCAGTGTACATAATTATCGGCTCCACGAGCGAGACATATATTGTTCTTATTATCTCTGGATACAATCCCCATGTTGTTTTTGCGGATCTGGCTAGTTGCTTGTAAATATTTAGTGATTTTTTACAAACTTGGTTGACATGTTCCTGAAAGGTCAATTTATGATCAACGACCAGTTCCAAAATTTTTATTTGATCCAGCATGCAGACAGCCGTCCCGCCCATGGTGAGGCGTGGTGAGTCATATTTTAGTTTTCTAGTAATGGACATGGCTTTAGTTTTTTGTGCCGCAAAACGCAACTTATTTTTGACTCCCCACGCCTCCACACAGGCGAGGGCAGCGTTCGCCTGCTGTTCAATTTTTAAACCGGATTCGCCGGAGACAATAAGAACAATGTCGTCAGCGAAAGCCTGGACATACATTCCTCATTGCTCGAGGTCGTGTAGCAGAGGATCCAGCAGGAGGTTCCAAAACATTGGGCCTCCGATGGACCCCTGCGCACATTCTTTAGAGGTTTTTTTGTTGCAGTTCGTTCCGGCGTATCTCAGGCTGATGCTACGCTCCT
Organism: Euzophera pinguis; assembly: GCA_947363495.1. Lineage (NCBI taxonomy): Eukaryota > Metazoa > Arthropoda > Insecta > Lepidoptera > Pyralidae > Euzophera > Euzophera pinguis. The sequence goes on from OX376168.1 coordinate 5,372,324, forward strand.
CGAGGTAACTATCTACCATTCTTCTAACATTGACCGGACACCTTTTATTTTCCAGCTGTGATCTTATGGCCGGCCACTATGCGCCATCGAATGCGCCCTCTATGTCTAGTGATATCATAACTGTTTGCATTTTTTCATTTCATTTATCTTTTATATGCTGTATCTTGTCATAGAGGGCGCACTCGGTGCTGCGCTGCGGCATAAAGCCATACTGCCTCTTACTCATCTTTGGGAGGATATGCCACTTTATTCTCTTCATTAGCATTTTTTCTAGAATCTTCCCAAATACGGATAAGAGGGGCGATATGATTTAGGATTACTTTAGTCTTCCCTCCCTGGTTTCTGTAGGACGACCACAGTGGCCTCCTTCCAGGCCTTTGGGAAGTGTCCGAGGTCCAAACATTTATTTGCTATAGCAAGGAATATGTCGGGTTGCAGGCCGATGGCCTTATTGCAGATAACTGCTGTGAGTCCGTCGGATCCGGGAGCTTTTTTGGGATTAAAACTTTCTACAGCTTCTTTTAGTTCCGTAAGTGTGAATGGCGGATCAGATTTTTCATCTTTTTTCCTGTCATTTATTCTGGAAACTCTGTCCCTTATAAGCCTATGTTCGTCATTATCATGTTCTGGATTATCCTCCGGGTAAAAAGTATCTGCGTTGAATTTTGCAGATTCCACCTGGTTTAGGGTTTTTCCGTTTCTAACCATCATGACATCTTCCTGTCTCCGTCCAGTCTTTCTTATCACCCTGTATATAGCTTCCCACATTCCTTCCCTATCTTGATTCTTGCAAAATTCTTTCCAGCTTTCGACTTGTGCTTTTTTTGCTTCTAATTCATATTTTTCTTTTGATTTCAGGTACTGCTCTACGACGTGAGTTCTTCGAGTCGGCGCGCTACAGGTTATTCTTCTCTCCTTTTCAGTTTCTCCAGTTCGTCATTCCACCAAGGTAATTTTGAAGTATTTTTTGTTTTTAATTTAGGTATTGCTGTTTCAGATGCAATTTTTATTGTATTTATATATTTTTCTACTATTTGTTCCAATTCTTGTTTTGTTTGAATTTTGTTTATATTTTTTGTATTTATTTCATAATATGTTGTTAACTGGACTACTTTTTCTCTAAAAAGGTTCCAGTTTAGAGATGGGCAGCGGGAAGAAATTCAAGAGGGAAAAAATGAAATGCAAGGGGTAAGAAAAGGGGGGAAATAATTAATTCCCATTTATACCTGGGAACTTTTAAAAATTTTGGGAATAAATGGGAAAATTTCCGGGAAGGCGCCCATCTCTATTCCAGTTAGCTTTTTAGTGTTGTAGATTTTAGTGGTTCGATCTATTTTGGTCCAGAATCCTTTTGACCTTTAAGTCAAAAAGGATAGCATTGTGGCCCGAACTGGTTAATTCCTCGTTGACATGCCATCCTTCGATTTGAGGAAGAAGGTTCGTAGAGCACGCAGTTATATCTACGCGACTTTTGTACCTTTTCATGTTTCTTATTGTGTCGAAAGTTGGCGTGTTTCCTGTATTCAATATCTCTAAATTTAATTCGTCCAACATTCCAGCAAGTTCTTCCCCTCTGTAATCCGTTCCGTCACTGCCCCACCAGGAGCTCCATGCATTACCGTCCCCTCCTTTTTTGATTCTTGCGGTATTTATGCCTTTGACGGCTTTTTTATGTGCTCTACATTTTATGCAAATAAATATTTGATTGATTGATTGATAGGTATGGCTTTATTGGCGCGGTGTCTTCCAGGTATATGGAGATAATTCCTATTTCCCCGAGTCCAGTTTTTGCTCTTGTTACCATAATGTTCTCAATTGTGTGGATTGGACATTTTATTATGTCCAGTTGGTCGTCAAATATATATTGCGACCTTATTTCTTTTCCCCGTATGTCGATCGCACTGCAATATTCTAGTGCCACTGTAGTTCTTCATCTTATTTGTATCCGCTGCGACGTACGGCTCTTGCACTAATGCCATTGCGGTTTTCCTACTGGAGGCCTCCTGCATAAGCTCCTGGGTAGCCAGCCTCTGTTTCTGAAGATTCACTTGCACTACACTGTACTTTTTGCTATCTGGAATTGTGTCGCCCGTGGCCACCTTAGCAATATGCTATGTTGGCTCTGGCTAAGGTTTCCCACTTCTGTCGCCCTCGCTGCTGAAGGCATTGTGCTCGGTGTTATCATTTTTTTGCCTTTTGTCAATTTTTGCATTTAGGGGGCACTCCCTTTTTCCAATCTTCACACTCTGTTCTCATATGGTCTCCTCCACAGTGACTGCACACGTCGATTTCATCCTTGCAAAAGTTCCATACAACGGGAACATTGAATAAGGGGGGATTGGTCGGCTACTTTTATTTGTTGCAGGTCTACGTGTACAGTTTCAGTAGAGGTCATCCTCTGCCACAGTTTAGGCGACACTCTAAGAATGCGGTGGCTTTTCAGTGGGTTCCTCGTCTTCTTTATATACCTCACCTTCTTTTTTTGATCGTTTTGATTTGATCAACAGAATTGTGAACTTTGAAATTGTGAATTGTGAAACCTGTGAATAACATTGAAGAGGAACCTGAATTTAATAAAATATCATACAGTCCACACAGCAGCTATGTTGTAAACATTTACTTATCAGCTATGTTAAGCAGGTATGTTGTAACATCTGCTTTTCCCTACATATGTACCCGACTATGGCAAAGCCACCGGGAGGGCCATCTAGAAGGCATAAAGCGAGGACCTGAAAAAAAATTGTTTTTATTGATACCTTGTGGGTTATCAAATGAAAGGGTCTTCTGTATATTGCTAACTACTGAAACAATGTATCAAATCAATAATACATTATTGTCTTGTTTTATTCATTTCAGAGCTTGGTTTCGCAGTCGAGTTTTAGTTTTTGAACTTATTTTTATTATTTACTAGCTGTTTCCCGCAGCTCCGCCTGCGGTATATAGCCTATGTTACTCAGGGTGAATGTAGCTTTCCAATGGTGAAAGAATTTTTGAAATCGGCACAGTAGTTTTTAAGTTTATTCATTACAAACACGCACACAAAAATACAATCTCTTTATAATATTAGTGTAGAAGTGTAGATTTAGCTGATGATGATGATGAGAGAGATGAAATTTATTTCATGTTAATGACTGTAACAATGTACGATAATACCGCGATAATATTAATTATGTAGATGTGCCATAGATACAATAGTATAAAGTAGTACAAAGGTACAACAGTGTTGATGGCGTAATTTCCACTGTCAAGAGGCGGAAATGGTTTTTGTGGCGGTTTTGTATGAATGAGAGGATTACTTATATAGGAGATTTCAGCAAAAAGATGATTTATGGGTTTCAACCCTAGTTCTTCATATTTTACTGAATTATTGTACAGTCACGAATCATTATGTACGAAATGGTTCTTTAGATGAATGAATGAATGAACACTTTATTGCACTATTTACAAACAAAGGAAGCACATAGGTAAAACCAATACAACTATAGATTTTTGTGTACAAAAATTTTAACTTTAAAAAAAACTGTATTAAGACGATGATTATGATGTTTCTTCTTCTTTGCGAGTCGAAATGACTATTATATGTGTTTGGACCGGTATGTGGCTACCTTCACCGCTCTGTTGTTACCGTCCTCCAAATCCTCAGCCGTGCAGGAGACTGGACAATTGGGGCTTTCCAATAGGTGGGCCATAGACTGGACAAAATTATGTTTGATTTTTGCACAGTGCCCAGCTAAAACGTTTTAAGTCTGTGTTTTCAAAAGAAGCTTTTTTTAGATAAACAAGCCATAGGTGGCACTATCGGGAAAAAATGAATGAATGAAACTTTATTTGCAATAAACATTTGTAAGAAGTTATTGTATACCACTAGTTTATTGGAAAATACGTCCACTAATGTACCTATAGCTAATTACAACACATCTCTCATTACAACAATTAAGACATCAAGCAGCCACTGCCACTACTAAGTTCTGATTGATATTAGTATAATTAGACTTGGTTTCCCAATGGTTAAGTTATATTAAATCGCGGATGATCACATGCTCCATCCATCATTTACTTAGCGGAAACTATTCTTTCTTGCATCCAGCTGGCTTTGGAATAAATAAATATTACGGACAAATCACATATTTACATAGCACCAGATTGCCCTTGAGTACAAACGTAGAAAAGTATGTTTTTTTTTAATTTTGTGCCATTTCTTTTGCCAAGCAAAAGTATTCCCCATCTCGCACCAATCGTCTCTATCTAAGGACAACTTCAACCTTTTTGGAATTCCATCATCATCATTCAAACGATCAATATTAAAACGAACTAGGATCGTAGCAAATGGAAATCCGTAGTCTCTGCCCACCCCTACGGGAAAAAGGCGTAAAGGATGGTATGTATGTATGTATATATTCTTTTTCTTAATATTATTATAAGTTATTTGAATCGGTGCTCTATAAAAATCCTAGAAAATTCGTTTATGAAAAATTCTGAACTACCGTACTCACTGATTCATAAGCCGGAAACTTTACAACTATACTAATCATTGGTGTATGTTGATTTAAGTATTGGTAAAGAGTGGTACATTCTATGTAATGGTACTCCCACACTGCCGTTAGAAAATGTTTACAAACATTTTCTAAAAACATTTACTAACATCAATTATATTATAATGTACTATGTCAAATTTTTGTAACTAACAACAGTGTTGGAGTACCATAACGGTAATGTAAAGTGTTTGCTTTCTGGTATAGCTGTTTTCTGGAATATTCCAATTTACAGCGCATTTTTTTATTTTACACTCAGTAAGAAAAATAGTAAATAATAAAGTCGTTCTTCAATCAATTGGCTCGATGTTTTCATTATATTGCAGTATGTTATAAATGTTCTTTGGTTGATGGAGCGTGTATGATATCTTATAATTAGAAATTGCCCTGATTTAGAAGATGCGTTTGGAAAATTTAAAGAAATCATTGGAAATAAGGGATTAATTGTAACGTACAATACCATAAAAACAAAATAATATTATGTATAGGTTTTATTCAGACAAAACTAACAATCAAATCACAGCCTAACCTTATGGTAAATATATACTTAATTTTATGCATCGATGGATCACGGCGAAAAACTATTTAACTAACTTTTAAGCATCTAAACATTTTATATGGTTAAACTGTATTAACATAATTTTCTTTTGATTTTACCATAAAAACTATTTTGATAAAAGTTTTAGAAAAATAATGCAAAAAAAAAAGAAATTTTTACTAACTGCGGTGACCACGAGAGATATTTCCTCCATTTGAGTTTGAGGGATCCCGTTAGTACAAAGATACTAATATTGTAAGGCAGTTCGCACACGGCACTATTCCAATGAAACTTGAGTATACTCTCAGTCGCACGAGAGTATCTTTCATACAAAATCAGCTATGACCGCAGACGACGCGCCTCGTGCGACGCTACCGTGTCATACGTCGTACGCGACTCAAGTTGCATCGCGTCACGTCGCAGTCGCGTCTCACGAATCGCATGGCGCTATGCGAACTGCCTATACGGTATGCGATTTATCCACAGACTACACAGGAGATACTATTTCTAGTTTCAGACGGCGCACTTCCTACAAGATTTTTCATTTATACACAATCTGTGCACACTATTCTCGGACAGTGATCCTTCTGAGAATGTGATGGGCGGGGTCGTGATAGAAAGAGAAGGTATGAACGAAAGGAATGAGTGAAAGAGTCATTTGCTAACGCTTGAACTACTTAACATCGTAGTATGGGAGTGAAACGGGTGTGGATTTATTAATGTCACGTCACAGTTGTCACAAATGTTTTCTACCGGTCACTTTGCTCTTACCTCAAAAATATCGAAAAGTTAAATAGAAATATCTTTTTTTCTCGGTTTGCTTAGGCAAAAATTCTTTATTGTATTTATTCAGGAATATCCCCTTTCCTTTTTATTTTTCGATATGTAGGCGCTTCCGATTTGAGTCAACTATTTTGATGTATAGGGCGTCTGCCGTGATCCTTTATTTATGTAATTGTTTTACAGTCACTCGGACTAGAATATAATAAAACTCACTATTCTTATTTAATCCATTAGAAAAAAACATTTAATCATCTCATTGTTGGTTAGAAAGTGTTGTTGTTAAAGAAAAATTTCCTTTGATCTGGGTTCTTGGACTAACCATGTAAATTTAACCAGCCTCAAACTTAATGAATGACAATGTTTGCAATTAATCCTAAAAATACCAGGACGATAGCAGCGTTTAGGAGGTTTGAAGAGTCTGGTACTGGTGGCGTTTCTCGTACAAAATAAGGTAGGACGTCTAGTGGTGCTGGGTGGTTACGAATCCACGTGGGCCCTTCGTGGACTTTCTCTGGGTCCCCTTCTTCGTACCAAGTACCAGTTGGAAGATAGATGTCCCTTGTTCTCGCACCTTCTACTAGAACTGGTGCAACCAGGATATTTTCACCGAGTAGGTATTCTGTGAAAAACATAAAATTGGTTAGCAAAAATGTTATTAGAATCTTAATCTTTATATAAAATTAAAAATTATATATATATATATATATATATATATATATATATATATATATATATATACAAATTATACATATATGGGGCGAAGAGATAGGTGTCACAAAGCGTGACAGGATAAAAAACACGAAACTTCGTTCTAAGACAGAAAGCTCCTAGGTGAGATGCAAAGCTCAAACTTAAATGGCATTGGGCGGGTCACGTCTGCCGCGTAAATCAGGATAGTTGGGCGCAAACATCTACTAAGTCGCGCCTTGAAAATCCAGATGCGCTGGCGCGACCACTTGATGAGATTCTCACTCTCCGCTTGATAACCTTGGCCATTTCAGCAACTTTTCTTATAAATAACAGCGTTCACTTCATTCATAGTATGCAGCATTCACTTCCATAACGTTAGGAACTGGCCAATTTTTGTACAGATTTAAGGACTTCTTAAGGGTCTTACCGTCCCATATGACAAGAGCCTCTTCATCAAGAGGATCGATCCACCACAGCGGCGCGTTGACAAGTTTGCCATGCTCCACGGACGCTTGCATTGCCTCGTAGATCTGGTCCGCATATTGAGCATGTAACTCAGTGTATTTTCTGCTTATTTCCACTGTCTGAAAACATTGTAAGGCCATGAAACATTCATATCTGTGTAAATTGCAGCAGCAAAATTGTCTGCTCAGATCGGAATAAGTCGATTGGTGTCAATCAAAAACATTAAAATATATCTCGTGGGAGTTTTCTATGACATAACATATAAACATGATCATCAATGACGTCCTACTAAACAGGAAACGCACTCAATTCAATTGTAACTGTACTCAGACAATGCATTTGCGTTGTACCATGTCAATTAAAACAATCAGTGCGGACATTCTGGGACCGTATCTCAAAATTTGCATATAATGATATCAAAGATTCATCATCAGATTATTAGTTAGTGGAACTGGTGAGTAGGCCCTTCTCACATCTAAAAGAAAGGCATCCAAAACAATGCTCAAAAGATAAAACCAGTGAAATGTTTTAAGTGTCATGAAGTAGGGCCAAAGCATCAGAGTGCAAAAATGGTAAGAAGAAAGTCAATGTATGTTTGAGCACAGGAGATCAGAGTACCTTTCACAAAAACAGATGGCATGTAGACAGTGGTTGCTCAAACCATATGCCCCACGATATGAATAATTTATCTAACTACCAGAAAGCTAGAAAAAAGATCACGATAAGAGTGGCAAATGGTGAAGAGATTCCAGAAAGGAAGAGGAAATTCAAAACTGCCACTACATAATGTTTTGCATGTTCCTCGTTTATCAATGAAAGCGATTTAATCAAAAAAGATTTTATAGTAAATTTTGACAAAAGCGGTTGCATCATAATAGACCGAAAAGCAAAAGTAGTTGCGAAGTGTCAAGAGGTTGACGGAATTTTTCAAATTAAAGAAAAACAAAACTATGTTGTCAATTTTACTATGTCAAATGAACCTTTGTCAAATTTATGGCACAAACGATTAGTTCATTTGGGACAAAATTATATGAATTTATTGAAAAATATGGTGACTGGAATTGAATTTAATAGTTCGGATACAATTGAACTGTATATTCCATATATTTATTAATGGAAAAACATGCAAAGTTCCCTTCAAGAACAAAGGAACGAGAACAGAAGATAGTCTTGAGATTGTACATACAGACGTTTTCGGTCCAATGGAGGAGCCATCATTTGTAAATTTTTGATATATGCTTATATATTTTATAGATTTTACACGAAAGACTTATGTATATTTTTTGAGAAATAAAAATCCAAGTTTTAAAAAAGTTTAAAGAGTCGAGCAGAGGTCGAAAAATAGACTGGCAAATCCATAAAATGCATTAGATCGGACAATGGTACAGAGTTCTGTAACTTTGCTTTTAATAGGGTATTAAAGTCAGCTGGTATATAACATCAAAAGACGGTACGATATAAGCCTGAGCAAAATGGCGTAGCAGAAAGAGCAAACAGAACGATCATTGTAAAAGCGAGAACTTTACTATGTGAGGCAACAGTTTGTTTGTTTGTTTGTTTATTGAACAAAACTTACTCTATCTAGTTGTTTATTTAAAGAATCGAAGCCCCACAAAGGCTGTCATGAATAAAGAACCGCAGGAAGTATGGTCTGGTAAGAAAGTGGACCTAAGTCATTTGAAAATATTCGGATGTTTAGCGTATGCTTTGAAACCTAAACAGAAAAGGAAAAAGTTAGATATGAAGACTGAAGCCTTGATTTTCATTGGCTATAGTGAGACTACAAAAGGTTACCGAATAATCGAACCACGGACTGGAAAGAAAACAATTGCCAGAGATGTGAAGTTTGTGGAAAATGTATTCCCAGGCGTTGGTACGAAAGTGACGAAGAACACAGTTGTTTTTGTTAATTTAGAGGAGGATCGAATCGAACCTGCAATTATGGACGAGGATAATTACACGTCTTGTGATGAAGAAGTTGTGGATCAAAATATAAACACAGAGTCTAACTTAACTCCTGATGTGCGTAACGTAGAAGTAATGATTGAAGGCGCTAGAGTACCTAGTGTGGAGCCTTGTGAGTCAAGATATAACCTACGTACGCGCAATCCTGTAAATTACAATTGTTCGTGTATCGACGCTAATACTAATCTCGACGGTGATCCAACAACAGTAGAGGAAGCACTATCTAGGCCTGATCGTGAATTGTGGCAGAAGGCCATGGACGAGGAGCTATGATCGTTGAAGGAGAATGAAACGTGGACATTAGTAGATATACCTTGTAATAAGAAGCCGATACAATGTAAATGGGTATTTAAGATTCAGCGTGATAGCGATGGCAATGTATGTAAGTATAATGCTAGATTAGTGGCAAAAGGTTATACTCAAATACGTGGGATAGACTAAAACAAACGTATTCGCCAGTAGTTAGGAGTTCGCCTTTGCGTTTGTTATTCTCATTAGCTGTAGAATATTAGTGGCTTATGGATCAGTGGAACATAACGACTGCTTTTCTGTATGGTAAACTAAAAGGCGATTTTTAAAGGTCAGGAACATAAAGTTTGTAAACTACAGAGATCATTATATGGACTAAAGCAGACGTCAAACGCTTGGTTTAATGAACTTGATAGAGAAATGTTAAGTTTAGGTTTTAGGCAATCTAAGATAGAACCATGTCCCCCATTCAGGGGCTGAATTGTACAATATAACACTTCTTCATCCTAGTGTGTATTTCTAGTTGCGTCGTTAGCTTACGCTTCGGAACCTAGGGTATGCTGTAAGTCATGTTCCCAGATTTGCCTGCACTGGTACAATGGAGCGACTGGCGTCTGACCTCCGTAACCCTTTTTACAGAGAATCCAGAACAACAGTTACATGACCCGAAGTGTGTTAGTGGTCAACACTGACAGATTTTTAAAGGTTGCCTAAAGGCATCTGACACAGCCTCACGACTGCTATTATCGATAACAACCGGGACCAACTTAACGTGCCTTCCGAAGCACGTAGGAGCTCGAGAAAACGCGAGTACGCGAGTCGCGTTCGACTACCGAGCTCCTTAGTGTACAATACTTTTTATTGCACGAAAACAAAAATTGTAAAAACCTTAAAACAGGAAACAATAATTTATCAATACAAATAATCGTGTGAACATAGATTAATAATTGGTCTCGCGCGCTCGACTAGATACCGCGCTGTGAAGAAAAATCAGTTTCCAGAATGCGGCCACTTAATAGGAAAGTGTGTGTAAAACAATGTGCAAAGACGCACACTAGCGTCGATTATGGTGTTGCCAGCTACTTGACTGGTGCCCGACCAAGGGGAAAATTATTAATTGCTGCGGTCTTGTTACGTGTTATAAAAAGTAGCTCAGAAAAACCTTTAAAATGAAAATAAAATAAAACTGACCAAGTGTGAGTCGGCTCGCATGTAGAGGGTTCTGTACTATTTTTTATTTTTCTCCATTTGGACCTCCTAAACAAATTTAATATTATCTCATAGGTTTTCCTGTAATTTATAAATCGAAATTCGGGAATCGATAGTTTCGGAGATAAGGTAGGGGAAATGGTTAGGTTTTGTCTACTTTATTTATAATTCTAATATAGAATCCTAAAATTGCAAAAAAACTTTCTTTTGATTTATTATTACACAGTACAGTATGTTAAACGTTACTTTAATTTTCTATTTAGCTTGGTACTAATTGATTACTGACCTCTTTTTAGTTGTAACCCGGGTTTAAATACAGATAAATAAATAGACATACACATCCTATTAATATTATAAACGCGAAAGTTTGTAAGTATGGATGGCTGTTTGTTACTCTTTCACAACTAAACCGCTGAATTGATTTTCATGAAATTTGGTACGGATATAGTTCAAGACCCGGAGTCAAACATAGGCTACCTTTTGACGCAGGCGGAGCTGCGGTAAACATCTTGTACATACGAGTAGATATTATCATGGCCTTTTTCCATACAGTAGTGTTGCCGGAAAATACATTACACATCGAATAATAATCGATTCTTTGATAGTTGAAAATATAATCTAAGGTATCGATAGTGATCATATATCGATAGTATCGATATTGATACTATTGATAATATATTTCTGTAATTTTTTTCTGTACGAGTTGAATGACGATGATTTGTGTTGTGCCCGCTGTACATCCCGCCGCCGAGTTCCGGTATATATGTATAGTATCGGTGCCTGAAATGCTTGATAATGTTGTTAATCCATTAAACGATTATTTTTCATAAATTCTCAAAAATCAATACTACAGATTAGATTATATCGATACCACAGATACATAATCGATTAATAACCATTGATATAAACGATTATCTTTGTTGATTAAATCGATATATTTTATATCAACCCATTTCAATAATCGACTGATTCTTTGATATTGTAGTTAATAATCGATTAATTGTCAAAAATCGATTAAATTTATTATATCAATACTTTCGATATCCTAGATTATTTAAAAAAAAACAAATTCGATTAATCAATTATCCGGCAACAATACCTTACGGGGTACCAACTACCTAAAGGCCTTATTTAGAATGTTGGTGGGCGTGAAGTGGAAATGGAATCAAAATAGGTTGCTAGTCGCATCGCCTACTGATAGGTATGGTTCTTCGATTTTCGCCCACTTCCTCGGCCGGCTTATATGGTCTGCGCGGGAAGAGAAGCTGTTGGCGCGCTTGTATACTCTGTGTGTGTTTAGCTTAGGGCTGCCTGGCGCGATAGATGTCGCTGCCGTCCACAGCGAGTTTTGAGTACGATCGACTTATCGACCCCCCCGCGCGAGCGTTACGCCGATCTCAGCGCTGGCGTCTTCAGTCGCAAATTCGCTCTTGACGTGACTCCACGCTTCATTACTCAACCGCCGCCGCTCGCCAAACCGCGCTTAGAACTTACGCGAATGTGAATTGTGTTTGTGTGCTTCCTTATAACTGTTTCCACCTAACACCGCACTTCTCCATGCACGCACGCTATCCCATGCATTCAACATACTGCCTCGCTTGGTGGATTGTAAGGTAAGGCCCTTTTTGCTTCACACACTGAGTTCGCGTGCCAGCCGCCACCATCTTTTTTTCCGCTTCGCACCACCAGAAGCAGTAGTACATTCCACGTATTTACTTTTCTCCCAGATCAGCATTAAAGAAATAAGATGTTAAAGACAGACAAAATTGTCAGAAAAAGTCAAAATTACAACATCCCTCTTTTAGAGTCGGGAGTTAAAAAACAAAATATCTAAATAATACAAACTGAAACCTCGGGGAATTTGGGATTATTTAATACACGGCAACATTGAGCACCGAGCGGTACTTCGCGCCATATTTTAGGGTTATATTATTTTCGTGAGTAATTTATGTCCATATGTCGAAATAATACAATACTTATAGATGGTATGTAATACCAGTATCTTCCTTATTTCTTTCAGTATTATTCTTACACAGTTTGACTACGCAAACTGCACATTTTGCGTCTACTTTTACATTAAATTTTATATTTACATCCAACTCACTCATCGGTCGCGGCATGACTCACGCGGGTATGCCGCAACCATGCCGATTTCGGCATGGTTTTAGTTGCGAATTTATGTAGTATGTCGACGGTATCTAGTCGTAGCGCAGCGGAGACCAATTATTAATCTATGCGTGTGAAGTTACGACTAAAATGGACTATCTAATCTCCTTTCCCTGTACATACTTTGGACTACAGTTTCCTTTATGAGGGTTGATTTTGAAAATTCTTGCATAGTGCACCCCCTGATTAAAAAAGGAGTCCCCCTGCTAAAATAAACACAATCTATGATACACAACCCTTTTCCCCTTTTATGGGTTAATGCAAATTCTGAAATAGGTATTTACTCTTACATCATAAAATATAAATTTCTGAAGAACCCATATGTCAAAATTCATTGGGATATCAGTGATTGTTAAATTTGTGAAGGGGGACATTTCCCCCTTTAGAGAGTAAATTCTGAAAAATCTCGAAACAGGTAACTTATAATTTATCGAAATTAATAATCTTGTGAAGTTTCAAATCAAACGGACCAACTAATCTCCTTCCCCCTTCGAGATTTCGTGATGAGTGAGTGAGTGAGTGATTTTCGCTTTTATATAATATATAGATTATTCAGGACTGCGCAAAGGAGCCGAGGACTCGTATTATCCTTCAGTTTGTCAGGTTGACGATGTTGTTGATTCCTGGAGTACTATTATTGAAAATTTAGAAAAATTAGCTTTTTGTTTGATATCGGTGAATTTTCGTTCGATTTAGAATGATTTTTGTTCGACCTATACAGTGGTGGTCATATAATTAGAAACACTTCTTATGAATAAAGAAAGTATAACTTCAACGTATAAATGTAGGTACGTAAAAAATATATACATTCAATAATTAATAATCATGCAATAATATATCCACTCAAATAAAAAAAAAAACTCATTAAAAGCATTAAAAATTAAACATATCTTACTTCTTACTTTTAATTATAAAATGGATCTTACACATGTAGGAGTTTATTTTCTGTTACTGGCCGCTTAGACGCCTAATTAGAAACATTTGAAAAAAGGCATTCAACATTTCTTTCTTGGCTTTTTCTATTATTTTGGCGGCAATTCAAAATTTAATCTGAATTTTATTTCGTTCAAAATGGGCAAAAATAAAAGTTGTGACGCGTCAACTAGGCAAATAATTGTTAATTATACATATAGATCAAAAGTGGGCGTACAGATGAATAGCTGAGCATTTAAATTGTTCTGTTAAGAAAGTTTTTAATGCAATTGATCATTATAAAACACATGGAACTGTTGAAAATGTTCTTAGAAAGGCTCGGCCTAGAAAAACCTCTTCCAGAGAAGATACGCTAATCGTGAGTTAAATGTTTGTCCGTAATGTAACATTGAAACTGGACTTGTGTAGTGGGATTTATATTGTTTTTCTAATAAATGATAAATCGTTGAACATATTGTTGTCCTATTTATTACATAATGTCAAGGACCGTTGGTAGTGTTTCTAATTATACGACCACCACTGTATGTCATACATAAATGCCAAAAAGGCTCCTTTCGTTGATGGTCCCCAATTCCTCGGCTCTTCTCTTTCTTGGAATTCTTGGCATCGACATCTCCAGCAATGTCCAGTTTTGTAGCAAGGCAAAAATGGCATCCAAAAGCTAGGAGTTCTCAACAGGGCAAAGCGATTTTTTACGCCGCAGCATGGACTGCTTATATAGGAATATAAGGCGCAAGTGCGGCCACATATGGAATATTGTAGTCACCTGTGCACATGAATGTCAGTTTAAGCCATTTGACTCAATACAAAGACGCCCTGTCAGAATTGCCGAAGATCCCGTGATTACAAGCGGTTTTGAGCCTTTGAGTCTCCGGAGAGACTTCGCTTATGCGTGTTCTACCGCTTGTATAATGGGCTATGCTCGGAAGAATTGTTTGACACGATGCCAACAGCCACTTTTTATCATCGCACCTCTCGCCATCGTCAGGTATTTCATCCCCATACCTTGGATCTCATGTTATCGCGTACAGAACAACGCTTCAAACGGAATTTCCTCCCTCGTACACTGCAATTATGAAATTAACTCCCAGCCTTTGTTTTCCCTAGTGACTATAACATCAAAGCTAAATACCGATATATATAACATATAACCGAAGCCTTCATAAAGCGCGTTTAAAAATCCCTTCAGGGTCGGCAACGCGCCCGTGACATCTCCGGTGTTGCAGGCGTTAATAGGCTACGGTAACCACTTATCATCAGGTGAGCCGTAGCCGGTTTGCCTACTTCGTTGTATAAAAAATAAAAATTAATAAAAATAGAGCTCCTGGGCGATAGATTCGCTAAGATTAGCATTTTAAAGTTATTAATAATTTCTCACCTCATCATCAAAGTTCCAAGGTACGAATGAATACTGCATCGCTGGCAAAAATGTATTTGCCTGTACCCATCTTATGAATAGTTCCTTAGTTGGCAAGGCAGCTTGGTCATGGTCCAGGTTGAAACCATTTCCACCGATCATATCCGGCAAGACCAAGGTATAACCATTAAGGTTCATCTGAAGAGTGGTAGTGATGACGGTTGCAAGACCATTGTTAAGGCCCCAGATAGAGTCACGGTCGACCATGCGAACAAATATTGGAAGTTCTTGAGTTCTGAAAGTTTTTAAACGAAAATTATCGGTAACATTTTCTTTGTATCAAACAGCACTTGAGTGTAATCATGTTAAATACTCCCGATTAGGTGACTAGAATCGTTCGTTCGTTTCAGCCGCAGTCAGTCCACTGCTGGACTTACGCCTCCCCCAAATTGAGGGGTTGTTGCCATACTCGCCACGCTTGGCAGGCGGGTTGGCGAGCGCAGTTTTAGCTTATTGTACTTCCGACGCTGCGGTCCATCGGAAGTATTCTTAAGCAAGGGAAGGGCGGGTTGTGGTCGGGTTAAGGGAATGGATGAGGTATTAGGAAGCTACTGACTCGGATGGACATAGGTTGATTCAGAAGCAGCTCAGGTAAGTCGGGGTCGCATACCAGTGTATTATTTCCAAGCCATTGGACAGGTGCTTGGAAATAAAACCCCTGACTGCTGGGAAACTAGAATGCTATCAGTCAATTTAAAAGTGAAAGGTGGTGAAAAAGTGGGGTAGGAACCTAGAGTTATTAAGTTTTACCTAAATCCTGTTCGAACTTCAATCATGTCTCCGAATCTTGCGCACAGTCTTACATACGACTGTACAATATGATGCGGCTGTCGGTCGATATCACCACGTTGCACCGAAATCTACAAAATAAAAAGTCTATCAAGAATCACGTTAGACTATTGTGTCATACAACTCTTTGTCTTCGACTGGATCAGGAATTTCAGCACTTATTATATCATCAATCTGGTTGGGGCGCAGTTTTTATTTGGGCCATATCAAAAGTAGCCTATGTTATTTTCCATCCTAATAACTAACTCTATGCCGAAAATCAAGACGATTGGTTGCTTGGTTAGGGCGTGAAGGAAGGACAAACAAACAAACACACTTTCGCATTTATAATATTATTATAAAATATAATAAAAAAATTATAATAAATAATTATACTTAGGAATCAGGATTAGGATTAGATTGGGGAAAAAGTCTTTTCGCGTATAGTTTGTATGAACTTGTAATAAACTCTTTGTATCTGGCTAGTTTCGGTATCATTAAAAGTTTAAATTTTAAGATAATTCCAAATTCAAATTATGTGAGATTTTCATTTGTTTTTCTTACTGTCATGATGAGTGAATCTAATGAAGAAATTCTATACATTTTAAAATTTTACTACAAAAAAGGTAAAAACGCAAAGCAAGCCGCGAAAAAAATTTGCGATCTTTATGGGCCTAGTGCAGTGTCTGTGAGAGTAGCACAAATTTAGTTTAAACGTATTCAATCCGGAAATTTTGATGTCTAAGATGCACGTCGCTCTGGTCGCCCTATTACGAATAAAATGACTGCCATTTTTGAAAAAAGTGGAGCAAGATCGGCATATCAGAAGTTACGACGTAACTGAAAAACTGGGAATTGACCACAAAACAGTTTTGGCCATGGAGTAATTACAAAGAGGAGATGTCGTAATAAGCGTTTTGTATGTGCTTGGTTTCGGCCGTGGCTCCAATCATAGAACACGAGCAATGACAAGCTCCGCCCACTGCAGTGTCGGCGAGGCGCCAATGAGCACGTCACTGCGCCATTTCAAACGGCATCTCCTCTTTGTAATTACTCCATGGTTTTGGCGCATATGAAAAAAAAATCTAGGTACACAAAAAAGCTCGATATTTGGGTACCTCATGAGCTCACTGAAAGAAACCTAATGAACCGTGTACTCATTTGTGATTCTTTATTCCGACGTAATGAAATCGAACCATTTTGAAGAAGCTGATAACTGGTGATGAAAAGTGGATTACGTACGACAAAAACGTGCGAAAAAGGTCGTGGTCAAAGGCCTGTCAGTCTCCACAGACTGTGGCAAAACCCGGGTTAACTCGCAACAAGGTGACGCTGTGTGTGTGGTGGGATTTGAAGGGCATTATTTATTATGAGCTGTTACTACCAGGCAGGACCATAGATTCTGAATTCTACTGCGAACAACTGATGAGATAAAGCAAGAAGTTGAAAGAAAGCGGCCGGAGTTAATCAACAGAAAGGGTGTGGTTTTTCATCATGATAACGCTAGACCTCACATATCTTTAGCCACTAAGCAAAAATTAAGAGAGTTTCAGAGCTGGGAAGTGTTAATGCATCTACCGTATAGTCCTGACCTTGCACCTTCAGATTTCCACCTGCTTCGGTCTCTTCAGAATTCTTTAGGTAGTGTCAGGTTAACATCACGAGAGAACTGCCAAAACCACTCAAAATTTTTATAGCAGATCATGTCAAAAGTAATCGAACAAAATGGAACCTACATAGGTACCTACTTTAATTTAATGTAAATAAACTATATTACAAATGTTTTAAATTTTCTTAAAAAATGCGAAGAAACTTTTTCCTCAACCTTATAGATTTACCATGCTCTTTAGTCCCTTGCAACAACAAGAGAAAAGAGATTTTCTCGCATATCCATAACAAACTCAATTTAGATTACCTGAGGAGCATAGGAGCTTTCTCCAGCGTCAAACTTGAAACTGTCGATGTCATACAAATCAGTAAGATTCCTAACTCTCTCGTACCACCATTCAGCGGCCGTGGGATTAGTGAAGTCGATGTAACTGGCTACAGAACCATTATTATTCCACCAGCTAGTATCGGGACTGCCTGACTCATCGAGTACTAAGTAACTGTAATATTGAAAGAAAGGATATTTGAAACAAATGTTTTAAAGTCGTCATGTTTCTATAAGGAGTAACTAGATTAACAGATTATCGTGAATTGTAATAGAATAGGCTTCTGGGACAGTTCTGTCTACTCTGTTATAAATGAAAACGTAAAATATATTTGTATTGGTTAAATGTTTTTGTATTGGTTAAATAAATAATTAGAAAAGCGAATTTACCCATTGTTTAATGCTTCTGTATACCACGGCTCACAATTTTGATTGATGAAAGGATGAATCCAGATAGTCACACGATAACCAAGAGCTTTGAGCTGTTGCACCAAGTTTGCGAAGTTAGGCAACTTATTCTCATTCACAGTGAGGGAACCGTAACAGATCTCCCATTCATCATCAATTTCGAACTGTGAATTGTTGAATCCTCTGTTTATTATTTCATTAGCAAATTCCAAAAGATTTGTTTGATTTATATCTCTTGAATATTGAGCCCAAGTTGACCAAATTGGATGCTGAACCATCCTGTAATCAGGTAAACCTGAAGGTTTTCCCAAATAATTTTCTACTGCATGAACATGGGCTTTTTTCACATCAGGTAAAACCCAGAGATCGTATGACAACTCTGTGTGATTTCTTCTTGATGAATAAGGTTCCGCAATTTGAGCTCCGAAACAGATGTGGTTGTCTAAGAGATTGTTGTAATCCACGAAAAGTGGTACTTGTGAATGAACGTAGATGTATTCACCAGCGGAATTAAGCCAGTATCTTTCCATAATAGCTACATTACCATCTTCTTTAATA
Organism: Euzophera pinguis; assembly: GCA_947363495.1. Classification (NCBI taxonomy): domain Eukaryota; kingdom Metazoa; phylum Arthropoda; class Insecta; order Lepidoptera; family Pyralidae; genus Euzophera; species Euzophera pinguis. The sequence continues at coordinate 5,390,938 of OX376168.1, forward strand.
ACGGATGGCGTGTAAACTTGTTGCGAGTTTTGTATAGGATACAGCTGATCGATTTGCATTGGGCCAGCGTACCATTGCTTTGTACCTGAAACAAGTTTCATATAATTAAATGTTAGTTTTTGGTGTTAATAATAACGTTATGATTTTTAGGTACTTGTTACTTTTTTATGTTTTCAGATATCTTACCGAAAGAGAAACAGTCTTCAAGCCTCGTTTGACTGGGAGCATCCCACTTAATTTTGATTCCCCGTGCTTCTTCAGACTCGTCATACACAGTGTTGATGAGAAGTGTTGCAGCTCCCATTGTCACTAAAATTCCGCCATCAACGTCTTCGGTTGTAAATGTTGACACCAGTGTTCGTCCGATGTGGCCTAGTTCAGTTGTTTCATCTCCTATAGAAAATTGTAATGCTTTTAGCTGTGTGCTTTTAGCATTAAAAAATCTTCAACGAACTGCGGGAGAAAGTCACGGGTATGGTTATCCAGATACATTGCTTCAGTCTATAAACAGCATACTGTTCGTGATATAATAATAATTTAAGTAATTCTAGGCTTAACCGAAAATTTGAAAAGTGACTAACAGTTCAATCAAGGTCAATATATACTATTGGATGGCATCATCTTGAGAATTAGGTACTCAGAAGAACATAAAAATAATCATCATAGAAAACCAAAGACATTACCATCGACAAGAGAGATGTGGAAGCCGCCTGTCAGCTGCGGTTCCAAGGAGAGAGTGACGTCACCAACTCTGACATGGTACTCCTCTTGTCGAGCTGGTACGGCCCCTAGCGCTTGCGCACTTAGTGAGACCAACGCTAGAAAAGTTGAAAGTGAATTGATACAATACAAAATATCTTTATTGCCTATATACAGAAACAAATAATTGTACAATTACAAAAAGTTAAACATATGGAGCAAAGGCGGACTTATTGCTAGGCAATCTCTTCTAAAATTGATGCTGTTTTGTTAAAATTTCCATAGTATAATGGAATTTAAATAAGAAATTATCATTAGGTAGAAAAAAGTTTACTTTTCGACAACTTTTTAATGTAGAGTGGGCTTATCAAATTATGAGTCATAAATTTCGATTTCTGCTGTAATTAAATGACCGAAAATTCTGTTTCTGAATATGGATATTACCTTTATTCGTATCGTAAAGTTCTGGAATATCGTGATCTTTGGTCACTCTACCTTCAAAATTTTTTTTTTAGATCAAGGTTACTCAAGATTACGTAACAAATTTAATTAATTGTGTTTTTAATTGGAATCAAAATCAACATAGATTTTTGATATTTGGCAATTAGATTGAGAGAATAATTTTTAAAAAAATATTAATAATTTATACAAAACGACATAAATCCTGTTATCTTACCTACAAAATACACAAGCCTCGCCATCACTGTTCACTCGCCGCTGACAACTAGCAAATCCCGTGACGGCCCTTATGAATCTAAATATCTTATCATCAGATTATCAGTATCGATTGTGAATGCTCTTCAGAAAATCTTCAGCTATGTTTTATCTCGTCAAGTGAATGTTGCATGCATATTTCGTTTGGTTGGCCAAGTAAGATCGTGATGTCACAAGTATTAAGTCGGTAAAGTCCCTGGGCTAGATACCCTGGCACATACCTCATTTTACACGTGCAGCCTGTGGGCCGGATATACTTAAAAATCTTATAACGCTCTGAGAGTGCAATATAATAACGCGTTTAGGAGGCTGTTGGGGCTCCCTCGATTCTGCAGCGCATCAGGGATGTTCGCGGACGCGCGGGTCAGTTGTTTTTATGCAACAATGCGAACAAGATGTGCGTCTTTGGTGCGCAAAGTGCGGGGGAGCGCGAACAGTATCCTGAGCATGATTGCGAGCAGGCTAGACTGCCGGTACCTGGGTCATTGTTCCGTCATATCAACAGGTTTGCCGTAGTAATGACTCTTTACTATCTATTTGTACTTTTTACTACTAACACATTTAATTAAGATTTACTAACATATTGTAATGAGTCTTGGATACTTGTTTAAAGGAAATTAATTATTATTATTATTATAAACCTCTCAGATTCAGAATATTTTCAAGTTGGCACCACATGAATGGAAGTCGGTTTTTGCTTTTTGGCTCTACTCTTGGGTTTTCACCTGCCTTTACACTTGTTTTCATCTTGCGAAATTTCTACCTAAGTACTTTTTACAATGCCCGTATTTCTCCTATATTCATCAATGCCAATCAATATAATAGTTTTACATTGATGTTTTTTTTGATAATTTAGTATGGTGCACTTCTAGATAAATGTCAGGGTCGCTCCTTACCTAACTATAGAATTTTTGCGTTACTTACGCGCTTGAGACCATAGGCTATATGGAAACCAGCCTAGATGGACCGTTGGTGTGCCTACTCAATACTAAGCCTTGGTTAATTAAACCTGAAAATAATAATGTCCTGAATGAAATAATTGGCACATATTCTCTGTTGTTTATCGCCTTCTTCATAAGTCAGAAGGGCTATTTTTGAAAGGTATTTATATAATGATTTTCATTCGTTTAATCAAATGGTATCGCTCATTTTAAAAATAGGGCACCAGGGTCATGCCTGGCATCTGACAGAGCTGTTCAGTTTGCTTCTTTCTAGGTTGGCAAAGTAATGTCATCCACACTCAAAGAAGAAGATTTAGGGATTTTCAGTACAGCTCCTTTATGTGCAGCTTATGGATTTGTTCGGTTCTTATGTACTAAACTTATCATATATCATACATATATCACAACTTATAAATTGAATCGTCGACAGTGCTCTTTAACTGAGTCAGGCGCTTAAGATGCCAATGAATTTATAATAAAACACATAAAACAAATACTGCGATATACTTTACTAATGTACAAAAGTTTTGCATCATTTAAACAAACAAATTTTTTTAACTTGATATACAGCCAATATTTTAGAGAGTATAGTACGTGTGTGGCATAAGCAGTCCTAGCAGCAGTTTCTCGAACACCTTCGAGAGCATGCTGAGCAGTGTGATGAGACGGTAGCTCTACGGTCTTCTCAGGACCTTCCACGGCTTGGGTAGCAAGATTACCCGGTCGGTTAGGTGTCGGGAAAGTGGGCCGAGCGCAGAATTCCATTAAACAGGTGCGTCACCGCCGCACCTGGCTGGGGGTGAAGAACGGAGGTTCTTCTTCCAGGTCCGGGCTGGCGAAGTACTCCCGAAGGTGTTCTTGGACCATCTTGGTGTGTTCTGTCTGGATCCTGCTGCTCGTTTGGTGTGAATTGACACTCCAGGTGCTTAGCGAAGATCTCCGCGCGAACATGAGCGAGAAATCGTGGGAGGCCATCCGCTGCCAGCAGCGGTCGGACGGGTTGAGGCTCCGTCAACAGCTGCCGACATAGGCGGCGAACAGAGGGGATATCACCGCTCACTGCCAGTAGATGGTTCTCCCACGATCTGGCTGCTTGGTCGTCCTTTCGGTCCTTTATTTGCTTCACCAGGGAGTTCAGCTGGTTTTTCATCGTAGGGCAGCGGGCCATCTACTACTGCCGCTGCAGCCGCCTCTTTCTCTCCAGCAGCTGCTTGATATCGGCGGGAAGCGGGCAGGGCCGAGTCCAGGGCACTGCGGATGCTGCGGGTGATGTCGTCCGCCGCCTGCTCGACTTCCTCCCTGGTGGAGACTAAGGTTGCGACGCGCGCTGTCTCCAGCGCGAGCACGAAGGTCACGAAAGTCACTCTCGCTGGCTGGTCCTAAAGGACGAGAAGTACTGACCTGTGGTCCGACTGCAGGTCTAAGAGGACTAGGATAAATATTGAGCGACAGCCTGAATGGTCGCCCCCGTACAAGCGGTGACATCGATAAAAATGAGTAGAGGTGCGAGGCTGTATCGCGCCACGTGATTGGCAGACCGTTCAATATCGTTTGGGATGAATGTACAATGGCAAACAAAAAAGCCGTTGAGGCCGTGGACCGAACACTACGGGATATTCGCCGTGATGAAAGGCCAATGGGGAACATTACACTTCTATTACTTTTCTCTAAAGATTTTCGGCAAACCCTACCCGTCAAAACTCGAGGAACTAGAGCCGACGAGATCAATGCTTCGCTGAAGCGTTCTTATCTTTGGCCCTAAATAGAAAAGGTAAGCTCAATTTGGCTAAAAGATAAAAATAATCTAAAAAATAGACTTATTTACAATATATACAGAAATAAAACCAACAAATACGCAAATTACTTAAAAAACAAAGAAATTCATTCCAATATTAGTAAAAATTTTAAAAATAGTAAAAAAGTATGGGAAATTGTAAATAATCTCACAGGTAAAATATTAAACCGTATCGACGATATATTAATTAAAAGCTTTAAATTAAATCCGCTAACAATAGCCAACAATTTTGCCTTGGAGTTTGAAAACAGTACAAAAAATATTTGCAACTTCTGTGATCAACCACTATTAGATAAAAAATCCTATGAGATAATACCTGACAGGACCCTCAAACTACAGCGCGCGCGCGAGGATACTGTTGCATCTATCATCAAACAACTGAATGACAACAAGAGCCCCGGCTACGACGGTATTAGAGCCAATGACATTAAGATTCTATCCGATCATTTAATTCCAGTGATAACTCACCTTATCAATTGTTGTCTTGACTCATCAACCTACCCAGATCTCCTTAAAATAGGAGTTATTAGACCTATATATAAAAAAGGAAAACATGATGAATATAATAATTATCGGCCAATCACAATATTGTCCTGCTTGGATAAAATAATTGAACGTTTCTTGGGTGATCAAATAAATAACTTTATACAATTAAATAACATAATTAGCAAAAATCAATACGGATTTCAAAAACATAAAAGCACTTCTTAACTCCTAAGTAAGTTTTCAGATGAAGTAAACGAACACCTAAATAAAAAAATGCATGTACTTGCTCTTTTCATTGACTTCAGCAAAGCATTCGATATGCTCAATTATGACACGCTTTATGACAAGCTTTCTCAAATTGGAATACAGGGTCCACTTCTAAACTTAATAAAGAACTATCACAGCAATAGATACACGACCGTAAAAGTCCAAGATCAACTGAGTGCGATGACCTTGACCTACAAAGGCACGGCACAAGGTTCCATAGTCGGGCCGACTGAGTACCTCATGTATGTAAATGATATGTGTAATGTCATAGGGTCGGGATCGGTATACCAGTTCGCTGATGACACGTGTCTCCTGGTAGCCAGTAGGAACTCAACCCAAGCCGAATATATTTTGCAACAAAACTTTACCAGCATGTGTAAATGGGCACATGATCACGGCCTTGTGATAAACGCTCAGAAAACTAAAATAGTTCATATACGCTCATCACATAATAAAACAAAAACCGCACCAGCTGTTAAGGCCCATGAACACGCCTGCTTACATTCGAATAACTTATCTGATTGTCAATGTCCCATACTAGAAACAGTAGATAAACATAAATACGTTGGTGTCTGGATTGATAGCCGTTTTTGCTGGGGACCACATAAAGATCATGTTTGTAACAAGCTGAGGTCAGTAATTAGCAAGCTTTACATACTCAAATATAAATTACCTTTTAAGATCTTGAGATTATTATATTTTGCCTTGGCGGACTCTGTTGTTAATTATGGCCTAAGTAGTTATGGAAGAACGTATTCGACATACATTGAATCTATTTATAAATTACAACTAAAAATGTTAAAAATAATTGTTCCAAATAAAATCTTAAAAAAGCTAGCTAAGGATGATGCGGAGTTATTTAAATATTGCAATATAATGAGTGTTTATGATAAAATTCAATATCTTATTTTAACTGAATCATGTCAAAAAAATTGTTTAATGGAAAAAATGCGACCTAGCTACCTAAGAACACTTTGTTATTTAAATAAATATAGTCTTCCAAAATTTAATAATCTGTATGGGACAAGAATTCCTAATTATATGATACCAAACTATCTAAATAAGCTTCCCTCAGAACTTCAGGAGTTGTATAATAATAACTTTAAAAAATTTAAATTGAGTTTGAAAAAATACTTGAGTACTTTCTGAATGTAATAGCGACTCACCGAACACAGATAAACCCATCGAGGTTTCCGCGGTTCGGTAGCTGTTTTGTGTGTACATTTGATATTTACTGAATAAATGATTTAAAAAAAAAAAAAAAAAGCTTGACCATGAATATGCGAGCACAGCTCGGTGGCCATTCACATGCCCAAGAATTTCCAGATATTTTACTGAAAATTGGAAACGGCCACCTCTCTGAATAAATGGTCAAGTGACTCTTCCAGAGTCGCTAGGTCGGAATCGTTCGTCAGAAGAGTAATTAATAAATTCGGTTTTCGGAGACGTTTCGAGAATACCACATCAAGAAAATTCTTGGTTATGTGAACGCGCTGTACTCACTCCCAGAAATGACCAAGCAACTACAATAAACGAAAATATTTTGGCTCATATTGTTGGGGATGAAGTGGTGTATATACACATGTTTTAACACTGTTGTTAATCAAGATGATGTCACAAACTATCCAGTTGAGTTTTAAATTCACTTACTGCAAGCGGTGTTCCTGCACACAAATTCACGCCCAAAGTTGGTGTTCCGATAATGCTACTGCTACTGAGAAATCTTACTCCACCTAAATTGTGCAATGAAACCCGACTTACCCCCATATTCTTGAAACGTTTGCTCAAACTCGACTCAACTTTACTCCAATTCATTGGTATGATTAGTCGACACTAGCTTCCTTATGGAGATTCCTCATTGGAGGTGAGTAACGAATTGTTAAATATAACGTTGGCCGAGAAGAACCTTGAGGCCTCCTCTAAATGAAATAAATGTAGTTTTACATCAGTGTTTTGAAACTTTTTGCCTAGGTATCTACTTACTTTATTTATTTTTTCCTCTATTGCTTTGTATTTTACAATTTTTGTGCTTTTGATTGTTAATGTAACCTGTGTCGTTCCTTAATGGAGTTTGCTCAAACAACCAACTAAGAATATCGTTTACAAGGAAAGTTCGAGGATTTTCTTGAGGCGCTCTCCAATGAGTTTGAGTGAAGGACGTCAGTAAGGTTATGTTTAAGAATACGGGTGTTAGAGTAACTTCTCTACAAAGAAACTTAATCGGAGCTGAGATTCTTACTGGGTGTGGTGCAGGCGAAACTGTGTACATACCACGCATACCAATTATCCCCAACAATTTCCCATTCCAATTCAAACGGACACAATTTCCTGTGTCCGTTTGCTTTGCTATGACAGTTAACAAGTCTCGGGGGCAGACGCTAAAGGCTGTTGGAGTGGATCTCAGGTCGAATTGTTTTTCACACGGCCAGCTATACGTGGCTTGCTTGCGGGTTAGTAATGCGGATAACCTGTTTATATTAGCCCCAGAAGGAAAAACTGTTAATGTGGTTTATAAAGATATTTTATAATTTTCTAGCTGCTATCCGTGACTTCGTCTGCGTACCTATATATTTATACACAAAGGTTATGATTATTATTGTAAAGGTTCATTATTATCCATTCATAAGTTGTTGTATGAATGAGTAACTGATATCCATACAACTATAGATCCTTATAAACTTTCACATTTGCAATATTAAAAGTATACCGCTCACAATAAAAAAATCGAACTGTAAATACGTGGGGCGCACTATAAGTTTCCGGAATGAATATGAAAAAATACTATTAAAGGTACAAAATTAATTTATTGTTTTTCAAAATAATCTCCCTTGGCGTCTATGCACTTTTTCATTCGATGAAACCAGTTTTGAAAACTTTTGTGCCACTCCTCTGTGGTGACCTCTGAAACGTGTTTTTCATACTCCTCGACAGTCTCTTCTGGTGATGAAAATCGTTGACCGCGTAATTGGTTCTTAATTTTTGGGAACAGAAAAAAGTCACAAGGTGCCAGGTCGGGACTGTATGCAGGATGACTCATGAGTTCTACATTTTTCGCCTTCAAAAAGTCGTTTGTCTGTCTGGCCGTGTGAGAACTAGCATTGTCGTGGTGCAGGATGATACGGCGTTTACGGTTATTTTTACGGAGTTCGTCAATAACTTCCGGCAAACAAATGGTCGTGTACCAGTCACTATTCACTGTACGACGATTCTCTAAAGCAACAGTAGCCACGTGTCCAGTTTTATTAAAAAAAGAAGCAATCATCCGCTTAGATGCACTTTTCACACGCGCCACTTTGGTTGGTTTCGGCTCATCTTGAAAGACCCATACGCTCGATTGCTGCTTTGTTTCGGGATCGTAGCAATAAATCCATGTTTCGTCACCTGTTACTATGTCCCACACCAAATTTGACGCACCTTCGTTGAATCTGGTAAACATGGCACTGCACCAAGTGACGCGGTCCGTTTTTTGAGCCTCGGTCAAGTTGTGTGGGATCCACCGCGAGCACAGCTTTCTCACACCCAAATGTTTGTGTAGGATTAATTGTATTTGACTCATGCCTATTTCTAAGGATGCGCGAATTTCATGGTAGGTCACATGCCTGTCTGTTTCAATCATACGGCGCACAGCATTGATGTTTTTGTTGGTCACAGCGGTGGACGGCCGACCATCGCGAGATTCGTCACTGAGATTGATACGACCACGCTTGAATTCTGCAAACCAGCTATAAACAGTTGTCTTGCATGGTGCTTCATTGCCAAAAGCTGTTTCAAGCCGAGCGATGCTCTGTTGAGCTGTCAAATTACACTTAAAATCGTAGAAAATCATACTACGAAAATTTTCCCGAGTTAAATCCATGTTGATGCAGACACACAATTTTTTAAATGGCGCCACAAGGTAAAAACAAAAGACAGTCAGATGAAACAAACTGCATTCTACAGCCAAAGAGTTCTATTTTCAAATGTTGCAATAAATTTTTAAATATTGTTTATGTAAGTGGCCAGTTCCGGAAACTTACAGTGCGCCCTATGTATACAGACTAATCTGACAGAATTTTTAAATTTGTCATGTCATCAACAAGGGGGGTGTAAGAAAACTGAATTTCACACGGGCGAAGTCGCGGGCACCAGCTACAGATAATAAAGTATGTATTCGTGAGCAAGATATATAAAGAGTTACAGAACACAAAAAAGATTTTCAATATTTTTGTTTGTAAGTCAGTGTCTGTACACCCGAATGTCCGAAACTGCTGAACGGATTTTCACGCGGACGAAGTCGCTGGCACAGAGTATATCAATAAAGTCGTTCTTCAATCAAGTGGCTTGATCTTTTCATTACATTGCAGTATGTTATAAATAATGTTCTTTGGTTGATTGAGTGTGTATGATGTCTCATAATTAGAAATTGTCCTAATTTAGAAGATGCGTTTGAAAAATTTAAAGAAATCATTGGGAATAAGGGATTAATTGAAACTTACAATATCATAAAAACAAATTATATTATGTATAGGTTTTATTCAGACAAAACTAACAATCAAAATACAGCCTAACCTTATAATTCGTCAATTTTTCGGTCAATTTATACTTAATTTTATGTATCGATGGATCACGGCGAAAAAATATTGACTAACATTTTACCGTCTAAACATTTTATATGGTTAAATCGTATTAACATAATTTTCATTAATTTTACCATAAAAATTATTTTGATATAAGTTTTAGAAAAATAAAGGAATTTTTACTGACTGCGCTGACCAGGGGAGATATTTCCTCCATTATTTGAGTTTGAGGGTTGCCGTTAGTACAAATATTTTAAGGCAGTTCGCACACGGCACTATTCCAATGAAATTTGAGTATGTATACAACTAGTCGCACGAGAGTATCTTTCATACAAAATCAGCTATGTCCGCAGACGTTGCGACTCGTGCGACGCTACCCTGCTGTCATACGTCGTACGCGACTGAAGTTGCATCGCAATCACGTCGCAGTCGCGTCTCACGAATCGCATAGCGCCGTGTGCGAACTGCCTATACGGTATGCCATTTATCCACAGACTACAGAGGAGATATTATTTCTAGCTTCAGACGGCGCACTTCTTACAAGATTTTTCATGTATACACAATCTGTGCAACACCATTCTCAGACAGTGATCCTTCTGAGAATGTGATGGGCGGGGTCGTGATAGAAAGAGAAGTAATGAACGAAAGGAATGAGTGAAAGAGTCATATGCTTACGCTTGAACTACTTATGTGAAACGGGTGTGCATTTATCAATGTCACGTCAGTAGGTATTTATTGGGCATTTCAAAACACACCATCCTCTCTAGAGCTCATTTCATTCGCTCTAGAATGGTGTGTTTTGAAATCCCCAAAAAATACCTAATTTTATAAATTTTTAAATCATTGAACACGATATGAGAGTGTTTGTGGTTTTAATTCTGAATAAATAAAGTGTAGGAAATGAATATTATTTGAACATACATATCATCACGCCTTTTTCCCGTAGGGGTAGGCAGAGACTACGGATTTCCATTTGCTACGATCCTAACACACATCCCTCGCTTCCTCTACGCTCATCACTCTCTTCATACACGCTCGTCGGTTACGGGTACTCCTGACATCTCCCTTTTTTAATATATCTATATAACGTCAAATGCCTTCTTTATGCCGACGACCAGGTATTACTTGCGCAGTCGGAGGAAGAATTGCAAAAGATGATAACGAGTATGAATGAGGCTCTTGTGAGTAAAGGTACGAAAATAAATGTAAGTAAGACGAAAGTAATGGTGTTTGAAAGAGATGAAAGCAGAACAGTTTGCAATGTTAGTATAAATGGAATGAGTGTTGAACAAGTGAATGAGATATTTATTTATTTATTTATTTATTTCATGTACACGCTGTAAATATACATTGGAAACTTAAAATTAGGAAAACTGTGTACAAGGGTTCTACTTATTTCTAAAGAAATAAGTATAACCCTTGTATTGAGATATTATTTGAAACTTACCAATATCCATTGTTCTTGTCTATCCATAACACATGAATTACACTAGGTACTTTGAGAAGTTCTTACTCCATTCACGCTCATCACTTATCACTAGTAGGTATCCCGCACGTAGTATGTAAGATTGTATAAGTTAGCTAAATAGTTTACAGCCAGCAGCCAATTACAGGGAAGTCACGTCGATCTAGGCCGATTGCTCATGCAAATCACCAAGGCTGATTGGTTCCATGGATGCAACGAAGACCTTAACCGTGCGATTATGGGAAACTGATTTTTAGAAAGATCCAGGTAACCGGTGCTAAGGATATTATAGTTCCAAGCCGTTTGCTCGTGCCGTTGACCAATTAAGGCTGTTGGCACTTGGAGACAAATATTCCATCGCGATGGTATTAGAGGAAACAATCTATCAATCAAATTTTACCCAATGCTCGACGCTAAGGAATTTTTCGCTACAATCTAGGATAATTGATGTCTGTAGATTGGTGACAGCATCCAGATCTGTGGCTGTTCCACTGCAAAGGCTACGAAGGATGTTGAACTGTTTTAGGCAAAACTTTTACAAAACTTAACTACGTAGATACAGTAACATAGGGACGTCACCACACAAATGAATAAATAATTAAAATGACTTTCGTAGAGTGAAACTTCATTAAAACAAAATAAGTAAGTAATATGACGAAAAAAGCGTATAACCTTTAAACAGGAACATCTAAGAGTCAAATTCAATTGCAATTCTAAAACTGATATAAAACATTTTATTGTAAGTATCAATATTATGGTTACACGCTTAGATGTAACTTGAGCGTGAGAACGAAGTCATTTATGTATCTTTTCATTCTGTATAACAAGCATACTCGTACGAACACTATGACACTTTATTTCACAATAAGGTTGTTCGCTCATTGCATAGAGTCCAGGATGCGTTTTTCTACTTTTCTATTTAATTCTTAATTTTTTACAACATATATTATATAAGTACACAATTAAACTAATGTCAATTTAATTAACAGATTGGTTAACAACATGCTTTTTCTGTTATCAACATTTTGATACAAGAAAATGATACAAGCATATTGTTAGCTAATCTGTACCTACATTAATTTTTATAAATAAGAAGGTAATATAATGTTTTCTTATGTTTTCGCGATTGTTATTCATTAAATTAAACTATTTTAATACGGTTTTATCGCGTTTATTACTTATTTATTTACACCTGACGTTTCAAACACTTTACAGCGTTCATGGTTGCAGGCAGTCTGCCTGCGAAACGTCAGGTGTAAATAAATAAGTAATAAACGCGATAAAACCGTATTAAAATAGTTTAATTTAATGAAGAAGGTAATAATTAAGTTTTATTGTATGAGGCTAGGTCTATACGTACTAAACAAATAAGTAACGTGGTAAAATGTAACATTGGTCTTTTCATCGGCTTCTTTATTCCTTTAGCGGCTAAGCGGTGTATTTACAGTATCATTTTACAATAAATTAATTGAATGTCATTTACATAGAATAAGCTTATTGCTTACGTTTGCAAGGCAGTGGTTGTGCACTTTTTTTTGTTACTTTATATTGCGATATTGAAGTAAACAATAAGCAACAAAAAATATTTTGCTGTACAAAAATAAAGGTTTACACTACCTGCAAATTACTGATGATTCGACATAAAATACCTATTAATACATTGGTAATCGTGAAGTTCTTCATATACCTTCGAGTGTCAGTGAGAGTGTTGGAGAAACTCTGCCCAAGTACTACTGTGTACCTACACTATTCTGCGAAGGCTCTGCTCGTCGCCATCCCGCTTCCCGCCAATCATCAAGAAGAAACTTCTCTGTCACCACGAGGATCTTAGCACGTGAGATCATGTTCGTAAGTTTTTATTATTAATAAAGTGTTACTTGATTATACATTTACTAGTGTGATAAAATATGTAATAGGTAGGTACTTAAATATTATTCTATTTCATTTCGATTGTTATCTTATATTTTTACTTGCAGGTCGGACTCCGAGTATTACAACGCTAAACGCAAAACCAAGGGTGCAGTGAAAAAGCAAGTGGTAGATGAGCTCGTAGAGTCGGACGAAGAAGCAACGCCTACTGGCTTAAAGTATGTACTAACTTCCTACGAAGCAATATCTTTAAAAATTAATAGCTATCATAATTTATTTACACTTACTTACAAATTGACTGCTAATATAACTTAATAACGTTTTATTATAATGATGTTTGTGCAACTCTATTAAGTTTTATTCAATTGTTTTGTTATAAAAATATATCTTTCTATTTTTAGACCATCCTCAAGCCGCCAGCACCTTAAGCCGAGTCCCAAGGGAAACAAAAAATATCACTTGGACGATAGCATTGACTCTGACGAGGAAGCTCCTCCTAAAAAGTATGTAGGTACATCAATCATTTTGTTCAAGATATAAACTTTATTTTTTATTCGATAAACAAGGTAAAAAATAACTTATTATTTGGTATACTAAGATAGTTAGGTTTCTGAGGTTTTTACCAATTAAGTAGGTATATTTGTACTAAAACCAACAACAAATAATAAATAAATAAACAAGATACAATACTTCTTATTACCTGTATCCTAGTGTAATGTTGTAACAAAAATACTTAAACAAGCTATTTCAGTGAGTCTACCTACTCAAGTAAGTAAGTACTATAATTTCATTCATCATTTTATTTTATTTTTTTAGAAGCAAACAAGTCTCCAAGAAAACGTTGAAGCGAAAGGCTTCAAATAAGAAAACATCAAAATCTACCGGGTGGCTTGAAAGTGGAGACGAAGACGAGGGCATTTTGCCGCAGAAGCAGGCGTTGCAGTCGGTGTTGTCCAGGAGGGTCGCCGACGGGGTTTTGCGCCGCGCCGCAGTCTTCGCTGGAGACGTGTTTGTAGACTTAAAAATTTACAACGTTGCTGACATTTTAAATGTGGATCCCAAAGATCGATGGGAACACGCAGTTTTGTCAGTAAAATATCAAGCACGTTCCGATGCTGACAAACTGCTGCCATTAAAAGAATTTGTTCAACATATTAAACCTCAATTTAAGGAAGAGGGGAAATTTTATTCCCATAAGAAAAAGTAATTGGCACGTACTTTTTCTTATGGTTACAGATTTATTTGTTGGGTACACTTGCTCCCATGGTACCCTCAATACATAGCTCTTTTTCTTATTATTCTTTCACTTATTATTCTTTCTCTAATTATAACGTATATTACAATAAGTAATTTTTGTAGGTAATAGTATAATGATTAATTGTTTACTAATAGGTTAACTATTTTGATTTTATTTTAGGGGGTGTTTATAAATATACTATAGCTATACTTATTATAAGAGCATACTGTATGTTTTACTAATGAGCAAACTTACATGGTTCACTTTCACTACTTGTTAATTTACTTTTCTTAATATAAGCTTACTTACTACAATACAAGTCCTAATACTAAATATTATATCTAGTTTAATTTTCCAACCAGACTATATCTGTTCCAAAAATAATAAACTAAGTAAACCATTTTTTTCGACTATGTGTATCAGATGTAGTTTTTCGTTTATTTACCTATGTACGTAGAATTCCCTGACAGCCTAACACATATCAAATTCACATATGTTAAACCTTAGATTTTGCTATGATAGAGCAAATTTGACACTAAGTACATATAATAAAGTAATAATACATAATTTTAGTTACATATGTATTTGTTTTGTTTATTAAAGATTGAAGTAATACTTAGTCATTTCTCGTGTAAGATAGGTAGATAGGTATAGTAATTACTTATTGTCTTTTTTTTTTTTAAACTGAACAAGATTCAGCTTTCTTATTTACATTTACACTAAAATAATATTGTTAGATATGGCTAACAAAACAGTCTATTGTACGGTTTGCAATATATCTATAAAGAGTAACTCCTTTTCAGCCCATCTAAAAAGTAATATTCACAAAAATAATAATTCTGTTGAAGTTTGTGATGGTAGTGAAAAGATAAGTTCTGCGTTTAGAAATCGGATCGCTTCGTATAGGGTACGCCCAGCGGTTACTCGTTCTACGTGTGATGACACGAGCACTGGGGTTGTCACGCCGCCCGCTGAATTTTTAGTAGGTTTAAAGTCACGTGTGAAACAACTGATAGCCGCTAGGCAAGCCACGTATCATTCTATAAAGGTTAACTTCGAGTTATTTTCTGAATTTCATTTGCCTTCAAACTTAACTAGTGAAATAAAATCATTTGCCACTGAAAACGTTACAATACATGAAAATTATGATTTCAAAGACATTTTTTCCAAAGTGATTTACGCTATTATTAAGAAAATTGACGAATTTCAAGAAAGAGATAGTGGTTGGACATTTTTACGTAATCTATATTTGGAAGTAAATATTAACAAATACAATCCCTTAAGAGGGGCGCGCTTTATTGAATTGCCTAAAAATATAAAATTGAAACGCGCATGTATAAATATACAAAATAATGATGCCTTCTGTTTTTTATGGTCTATAATGGCAGCGTTGTTTCCTGCAAAAAATAACCATCATCGACCATCGTCATACCCGTCTTATGAAAATATTCTTAATACGAATAATATGACCTTTCCTGTAGGTTTCTCTGACATTAAAATCTTTGAAAAAAATAATCATTTAATTGAAAACCAGACAACTGTTGTGGGTCCCCTTTATAAAACTAACCATAAAAGAAAACATCATATTAATTTATTACTTTTAGAAAATGGGTGTGTTAAACATTATTGTCTAATAAAAAATGTAAGTAAATTAATAAGACCTCAACTAACAAAGCATCATGGGAAAGTATATTTTTGTGATGAATGTTTGGTTTTTTTTAATAACGAAAGTAAACTAAATGATCATATCTGTAATGGGGTTCGGACAGTATTACCGGAACAGGGAACTGTAATTCAATTCAAACATTTCGAAAGAATGCAAGACATGCCATTTGTTATTTATGCTGATTTCGAATCTTTATTGAAACCTGAATCGAGTAATGAGTTTAATTCAAAATGTACAAACATTTTACAAAAACATATACCAGCTGCATTTGCATATTATATTGTGTGTGCATATGATCACTCTCGCAATAAATATGTCTCATATCGCGGTCACGATTGTGTTGAAAAATTTCTAAATCTTCTTGGTAATGACCTAAAACAAATACATAAGATTTTAAAAAATCCAATTCCTATGCCATTGTTGTCACCAGATGAACAAGAACGTTTTGATAAGTCAACTTATTGCTTTCTCTGTGAACAGTTATTACTAGATGACAAAGTCAGAGACCACTGTCATCTTACTGGACGATATCGCGGGGCAGTACACATGTACTGTAACCTACAGTACCGTTTACCAAAATTTATTCCAGTGTTTTTCCACAATCTTTCAGGATATGACAGCCATTTGTTCATTCGGCAGTTAGGAGAAATGCCTGGTAAAATAAAAGTAATTGCAAAAAACAAGGAAAACTATATATCATTTACAAAATTTTTTAATACCGGTGATCAAGATTATTTAGCAGTACGATTTGTTGACTCGTTTAAGTTTTTAGGTACTAGCTTGGAAAAATTAGCAGCAAACTTAAATAAAAATGACTTCATATATTTATTATCTTTTTTTCCAAGAAAAAACATTTCGAACTTTTAAAACGAAAAGGTGTATATCCTTACGAATATATGACAAGTTGGAATTCATTTAAAGAAAATAGTTTACCTCCGAAAGACTGTTTCTTTAGTCATTTAAGCAACGAAAGTATTTCAGACTCCGATTATTGTCATGCACAAGCAGTGTGGACAACATTCAATTTAACGGATCTTGGTGAATATACCGATTTGTACCTTAAATCAGATGTTATTCTACTAGCAGATATATTTGAAAAATTTCGAAGGACATGTAAAGGATTTTACAAACTTGATCCTTGTTTTTACATGACTGCACCGTCCCTTTCTTTCGACGCGATGCTTCTTAAAACGAAAGCAAAACTTCAGCTGATTGATAACTTGGAAATAATACGCATGATTCAAAAAGGGATAAGAGGAGGAATCTGTTTATGTTCCAATAGATATGCAAAGGCCAACAACAAGTATTTACCTAATTACGATGCAACTGAGTCTGATAACTACTTAATATACATTGATTGCAATAACTTATATGGTTATGCCATGTGTTCTTATTTACCATATTCAAATTTTGAGTTATTAAACCAAACAAATATTGAGGAAATTAATTTCCTTGACGTTCCCGATGATGCGGAATATGGTTACATTTTGGAAGTTGATTTAGATTACCCAGAACACCTGCACGACTTGCATAACGACCTTCCTTTTTGTGCAGAGCGATTTACTGCACCAGGATCTAGCATTCCGAAACTAATTCCTAATTTGTACGACAAATTTAATTACGTTATTCATTACATTCATTTGAAAACATGTATACGACATGGTTTAGTCTTGAAAAAAATACACCGCGTTATAAAATTTAAACAAAGTCCATTCTTAAAACAGTACATTGATTTAAATACACAATTGCGTCAAAAAGCGACGTCAGTATTCGAACAAGATTTTTTCAAATTATTGAATAATAGTGTTTTTGGGAAAACATTAGAAGATCCTGAAAAACGAGTTAACGTTCATTTAGTCAATGAGTGGGTGGACACAAAAAATAAAACAAAGAAAACATTTACAGCTGAACAACTAATATCAAGACCCAATTTTCATAGTTGCACTATTTTTGGGGAAAATCTTGTAGCTGTGCAAATGAAACCAGAGTCAGTTGTTTTAGATAAACCTATTTATATTGGATTTACTGTTTTGGAAATATCTAAAAATCACATGTATGACTTTCACTACTCTATTGTTAAACCGTACTACGGTAACAATTTAAGACTGTTATACAGATACTGACAGTTTCTTATATTCAATTGAAACAAGTGATATTTACGAAGACATAAAATTGTATTTTAATTCTTATTTTGATACAAGCAATTATAAAGAAAATAATAAGTTCAATATTGTTCGACAAAATAAAAAAGTGCCAGGAAAATTTAAGGATGAGTTTGGAGGTCAGTTAATATTAGAATTTGTGGGTTTGAGGTCTAAATTATATTGCATTAAAACAGAGCAAAAAGAAATGAAAAAGGCTAAGGGCGTAAAGAAATCTGTAATAAAAAATATTAATTTTAATGATTATAATAATGTTTTACTATATAATACTATATTACGAAAAAATAATATAGTATTTAAGTCTCTTAAACATAAACTATTTACTCAAGCAATTGACAAAGTTGTTTTATCTTCAAATGATGACAAACGTGTTATGTTAAAAGGTAAAACGAGTACTTTGTCTTTGGGACATAAATCTAGTTGGTTTTAAATGAACTGATATTGTAATTAACTACTGAATAGACTGGTTGGAAATTAAACATAAATTATTGTAATGGGAGACTCGATAACTTTTAAATAAATATTAATTACTAGTTTCCCACAGCTTCGCTGTGCCTGTAATACGATGATGCTTTACTCTTTGTAATATTGTTGTACCTAGATATAGATTTTATTGGATTTTTAAATAAATGTCTTATATAAAATATGACGTATTGTTTTTATTCAAATCCCTTATTTACCTTAATAATGTTCAATAGTTATCAGATATTCAATCCAACAGATATAGGTATTAAACACGTTGCAACATGTCTGAATGTCGGTCTCACCGGTGTCGTGTTATGAACTAGAAACCTCTCTCGATATAATATACTACAGAGCAAGATAGCAATATACCTAGTTGCAAACAATGCATTAGGCTGACTCAATCATTTTATAAATAAGATTTCATAAAGGCAATATTTCAACTTGTAACCATTACAGTCATAGCAGCTCACTTGTGAAGTCACATCATATTTAAACACTGTAAGTATTGTGACATGAAAAATACTACTTATTGTTATTTATTCTTTAACCGTTGTAATTATTTTGCTTTAGGTATTGAATATTGATTTCTTTTTATTTCAGAATAATATGGCAGACTCTCCGGACATTATTTTCACACAATGCGGACAGGGTTATGACATCCCTAGTCTAACCTGGCACACGCCTGAACTGCAAGGGCCTGCCAAGAAAAATAAATCACGGAAAGAAGCTCAAAAAAGAAAGCTGCCATCGACGACTCAGTCATTTGTAATATATAATGAAAAAAAGAAGGGGATAAGGTTAATCCAAATAAAGGTTCTAGACATAAGTGATCAAGAACCTTCAAGTGATGGAGAGGAAGTCATAATTTTGAACGCGCAATACGTGGTTAGTGATCCTGTGGACAGTGTTATGGACGAAACTCAAAATTTAATCAATAGAATTTCCAAAAAACTATGTGATAGCAATAATGACTTTATGTAATAATTTCCTTTTCATTTGTATATTTAATGCTAATTAGTTTTAATTTCTAATTATATATAAGACAAAAATTCAATTGTAATGTGAAATTAAAAAGTATTTTGTGATTTGGATCAATAAAACTTTATGATGAAATAAATGAAATAATATATATCTTTGAGGAATTTGTTTGGTAATAAAATGATTCAAATGTAATTAATAAAATATTTTATGTTATAAAATTAATTTATACTTTGTAATTTGAATAATGCAATGAGAAATAATCAATTTATTTTTAACATTAAAACAAATTAAAAAGAACTCGATTCTATGTACTTAATAAAATATATGTTTATATGTAACTTGAAAAGATAGTAAGATATTCAAGTTAATCAAATAATTTTACAGATTTTTATTAAATGTTTACGAATACTGTAAGTAAATTAGTGTGGAAGAAAAATAAAAAAATTATATAGTTACAAAATTATTTTATTTTCTATCAACCATTTCTTTATACATAAAACATTTTTTAATGCACAATATTTTTTATGAGTAAAACAATTAAACGAAAATAGACCATTACAAAATAGTTCATGTAGAGATTTTAAATTAGGAATACCACTATCTGTTACATCTATTATATTGTTTTGTTCACATAACATTTTTACCCATTTGATCTTCTCTTGACCTTTAACAATAATTTTACGATCAATAAGGTAAGATTTGATAATGCGCAAAAATTCTCGATAATTTATGTTCCCCTCGCTCCATCGATATCCTAAGTTTCTTTCAATCCATAAAACACGCTTTTTTTCTTCATGTGTTAATTTTGAATATGCAAATGGTGGTTTAACTAAGAATATTTGAGTATGTTCTTGAGTAGCTATAACGAATTCTTTAACTATGAATTCATTATGCGCATTTTTGAATCCTTGCAAATCAACGATTATTGTGTTAGGGTTCATGATATCTTTTTAATAATGCCACTTAAAGGCTTATACTCAAATATACAATCGTTTAAAATTAAACAATATGCTGCTGTCTGATCAGGTATTTCTTCGTCCGTTTCGATTTCAACTCGTACATCAATTGATCCCTTTAAAGTTTCTTGTTGATGAGAACAATCAATTACAAATAGTGGGGCGATATCTTTGAATTCTTTCAAATTCATCAACGATTCAGGTCGGCGACCGTAATACGACTGTTGAAATCTTGCATACTGTTCGTATAATAAGGTAAACTTATTTTCGGAGAAACTTATGTTCAATCCTTCATATGGGTAATACGATGAGTTCAAAAACACTCTTACATCTCGAACATTACAATGATCAAATTCTGCCATTGATTTATCCGCTTGATGTTTACGATTTGTTTGTAAAGCAATCACAACAAATCGAGGTTTCTTAATTTGAGATGAAGTTTTGATTGCCCAAGTATGTTTGCGTGTTTTTGGTAATAGTGGATATTCATACAAATCCCAATTACGGAAAGTTAGTGTTATGGCACGATCTTTTTCTAAATGTTTTAATAAATTTATCCTTTCACGATCTGATACCTTAACGTGTGGAACTCGCCAAACAATTTTATTGATAACAATATCTTCTACAATTTCTCCCTTATTCAATTTCAAAGCATTAAGGTTGGTGTTACTTCTTAACAACACTAGCTCGTGTTTGCAATTTATAATGATCTTCTCATAGTCTTCTGCAAACCCAAGTATTTTGTTTAGCGGTATGGAAGCAGAAAATACACCATCATTGACTACATTTGTACCACTGGGAGACCATCCCCAAACTTTGGCACATTTAGATTCATTGTCGTTAAGAGAAAGATAGGATTTTATCGTAGTAGTAATTCCAGCATTTTTTATTTTATCAATTTCGATTCCATTCAACTCGTATCGAATATCTTGAAATAGAAACAACGCTGGATTGTTCACAAAGTGCACATTTGATATCTTTGCTTTGGTTGTGCTATCGTATAAAATAGCTTCTCCCTCGATATACAAACTGCTGAGAGAGGGTAATACGTACAAGTCTTGCTGGTTGATAGGTATTCGGATTTCATCATTCTTATTAAAACTTGTCACGTATGGTTTGTAAGAATGATATTCGAAACTTTCGACGCTGTTATCGTAAGCAGTCGGTTGCGATATATTCAAATAGTTCATTTTAATAAACCAATTAGCTTTAAAAAGTCTTGATTGCTACGTGTGAGCTTCTTTATTGATTTAAAAGATTTCTTTTTTCGAAGTGTTTTCTTGCAAGGTGTTTTCTTGGAAGATGTGTTCTTGTTACTGAGTCGAGCACATGGCGTAGCGAGGTTTTTATTAAAATTTATCATTTTTTTCTAAAGTGTAAATACAGTTGTACTTCCTCCCCACGCAAATTAATTTCCTTATTTTCTGCGTCCAACAATCTTATGTTCAGAGCACCTATCGAATTTTGATTAACTGGGAAATATATTAAGTTCTTAGGTATTTCAATTATTCTATAACCAGGTGGTACATTGGGAGCAAATTCATAAATAATGTGGCTAGCTTTTCCGTTTACAAATGATCCACTCACTACATCACATTCGATGCGCACGATGGTTGTTGGCAAAATGCTGACAGGATATCGAGACTCGTGACTTATATTAGCTTTTACGGTTTCCTTCCCAAAACCTAAAATTCTGCCTATTGAATCACTTTTTTCGAAATGAACATCTTTGGAGCAGAACATTTGTGCTTTCAATGTGTTATTGTTACATCTTAATTTAAATAAAGTATTTTTTAAATTACTTCTTAAAAAATCTTGGATGTCTTGAAGTTCATACGATCCTTCCGGTATCTCGGTAACTTCATCACCATAATAGAATTTATTATTTCTCTCATCGATATTAGGTATTGAATTGAATGTAGAAAAATATAAAAGTCCACATTCATATTCTCCACGTAATTCCAAAGTTGGCGAATAATTTGTTGTCAAGGAGGCTCCCGCACCCGTTATAGACACAGTGAAAGACATTTTTGTACTAACATTTTATTTTATTTTATACTATTTAAATACATTATTCCAAAAATTGGTTAAAAATTGTAAGCACAGATGACCACAATTTGTAGAATCAAAGCTTTGAAATTGTTCGTAATTATAATTAATAGGCATATTATTTAAATATGTTACCAATTCCAGTGGTGGTTTCAAATTTCCGAAACTGTCAAAGTATTCGACATATTTATCAAGTTTCACAAAGGCTACCCAATGAGTTCCATTGTTGGAATCACTATCCAGGTTTAGGATTGCACATTCTATATTTCTAGGTTTAGGAGGCAAAGTGTCTCTCATAAAAACACCTCGAAAATAGGGGATGTCACTCGCGTGCTTTAATATGTCAATGTTAGTTAATGCTCGCTTGGGTAACCGTTTCATTAGTTTTTTGAACTTTTTAAATATAATCCTGCTCCTCTTTTTGTAGATCTGATATACAATCCTTTTCCAAGAGCAACCGATTCCATCATTTTATCATGTCTTTCTGACTCTTCAAGACTCTTTTTAGCAACTTTGTAATCATTTACTGCCTTTGCTATTCCTGCTGCACCTCCAGCCAGTGAACCAAGAGCCGATAGTCCAGCAAAGATTGGAATCAAGGGCAAAATACCTCCACATTTTGGAATAGGAATAGAGCGCGGTAACCGTACTCCCTTATTATTTGTAAATATTTTTTTTGCTGCGGCATATGCGTATTTGATGGCAGCGTGACTGTCTTTTGATTTTAGTTTTTTTAATTGAGATTGTATTTTTTTTTACAATTTTTATAAATGAAGATGCTCCCGCACCCGCACGTATTTTTGCCTTCATAGCATTTTTCACAACCCAAGAAGCAACCTTCTCTTTTTTACCAGCATTTTTTGACTTTAACCGCTGATTAGCCATGTTTAAAAGTTCTAAATCTGCTTTTTTTCGAACGTTCAAATCACTGTTGGTGTAAGCAATATCGTGATGCATACACGCTTCGTCCAGTTTGTTAATACCTCGATCGCCTCTCAATAACCTTTTCTGCAATTTTGTTCCGGGACCACAAAATTGATATCCAGGTAGATGTATTTCAAAAGGTAATTTGTCGATTAAATTATTAATTAAACCACTTCCATTCTTCATTGATAGGGACATACTAATTTTATAGTATAAAATATTTGCTTTTATACACTCACATATTACTGCAACAGTGCACTCTTTTCAATCCAACTGTTTTCATTTTCGCTAAGTCCTAGCCATTTCACAAAAAATTTAGTTCCTTTTCTTTTTATAACTTTTTCAATGAGATAAAAGTCCGGGTTTTTTGTTTTTTGTAACTCATATCCGTAAAAAGACCCCAATATTCGTTGCTTATGTTGATCTTCTATTTGATAAGTAAGTGGGCTTGTGCTATTAACCGTAATCACAGTAAATATTTCTGTTGACCAGTTAGGTGTATATCCTTTACAAAAATCCCCCTTATATTTGCTAATACGAACTTTATCACCGACATTAAATATCAACCTTCCAATTTTTTTCTGTTTCTGCTGCGTTTTGATTATATTAGCTTTTACAACTTCTTGATTGCACTGATTTATATCTATTGGTTTAAACTTTGTGGTTTTATGTAGAGTTCTATTATATTGTCGAACAACAGAATCAAAGTTATTTCCTAGCCATACGTATTCACCGATCAGACTAAAAAGTTTGTAGAGATTACATTTTAAGGTTTTGATTACTCGTTCGACAATGGATGCTTTTTTTACAGAGTATGTAGAATAATGATTTATTTTATAATATTTCATAAGTTTCTGAAATGATTCATTGTAAAACTCTTTACCAAAATCTGTTTGCAAATTATCAGGTTTACGACGTGATTCAGTAAGTACTTTTTGCATAGCTTTTGTGACACATTCCTTTGATTTTGATTTCAAAGGAGCAATCCAAACGTATTTCGATAACGCATCAATAATAACTAGGACATATTTGTATCCTTTATTCAGATGTGCATATTTTTGTAGATCTATGAGATCAGCTTGCCACAAATCATCTATGCCTTTTATAATTGTACAACGGCGTAGAAAATTTCTCCTTACCGATCTGTGTAGCTCGTCAACTATGTCTTGTTTACTCATTTTTGGTAGACTTTGCAACAATTATACGATCTACTTCCTGTTTTGTATAGTATTGGTAATTTAAATTAGTTGCAAGCAATTGTAAATTATAAATACAATTTTTCAAATCACTATTAATTTGTTTTATATCTTTTTTTAATTCTTGAATTTCAGTATCTAAATAGGCTTTGTTAACTGCGTCGTCATCTTCCTTTGGATGTAGTAATCCTTTTAACTGCGATGATTTTTTTATTTCTTCTTTTAACTCTAAAATTTCTTTGTCTAGATGAGCTTTGCTTACTGCATCGTCATCTTTCTTTGGATTTAATAATGATTTTTTAATTTCTTCTTTTAAAAAATTAATTTCTTTATCGAGATATGCTTTGTTAACTGCTTCGTCGTCGTCTTCAGGATGTAATAATCCTTTTAATCGCGATGATTTTAGATCATACTTCCCTTCTTCTGTCTTGGTTAAGGTTTCATTTAAAATATCTATATACTCAGAAATTCGTAAACGCTTATGAACGTGATGTCCAAATTTATCTACATTCATTTCTGTGCTCATAGATTGTTAGCTGTAATAAGACTGTTTGATTCCTTTAGTGCATGTTCTTTATATTTTTTTTGTTAATAATACCAGCTTCTGCTAATTCCTCTATAATTGCTATAATTTCATTATCTAAACCAGTGTTACCCGCATCTCGTGATGCTAATAATAATTGCAATCGTTCTACCAACTCATTGGGATCGTCCCAGTAAATCAAATCAGTATTTTTATAAACTTTTTTTAAAAGTTTAATACCGTTTCCCATTGAAAGACTCTCAGAACTGGTGGTTATACTTCTGGAAAATTTGAATAAAGGTTTAATTATATTCATATATTTGAAGCCCTTGTTGCTATTAATAGGCTTCTTTGGATCAAAATTACGTCTATGGGCATTGGTTTCATTAAGTAATAATTTGTAAAGTTGTAAATCTTCCTCGGTTATCACGGCCATGTTTGGCACTTTCTTATATAATAATTCTTTTAAACCTGGAGTTTTTTTCACAGTAAGTTTTCCGATTTTCCAAATGCAATCTTGGTCAATGACGCGCGAGTTACCGAGCATGAGTTTTCCGCGATCATGTTTGAAACCGAATGGTATATCTTTCAATACTTCAGAAGTTGTAGACCATGATAGAGTATGGTCTTGCAAACTTGGAGATGATTGAAGTGATTTAAAAGACCCGTCACTGATATTATGCTCGGTAGATGGTGAAACAGTAAGAGTTTTGTTTGGATTATTGTCAAAAACATCTAAATTAGCTTCAGCAGCGTCTTGATCGCTAAACTGTTCTTCATAATCTACTTCTTCATCTTCTTTAGAAGTGTACGAGGCTTCACTCTCACTATATTTATTTCTCTTATTTATATGTTTTTCTTTTTCTTCAAATTCTTCTTTCTCAGATTTTTTATCATTTTTACTGGCTAACTGGTTCAGCGGATCAACGATAGGTTTAAATATAGTTGCGAATGCCATATTGTTCGTATTTTTTGCATCTTTTATCATATCAACTTTTCTTTTGACGGCTGTAGCTGATTTCACAATTTGTTTTTTTATATTTCTTTCCATTTTAGGTTCTTTCTTGTAAGGAAACATAAATGAAAGTGGTAAATCGTATATAAGACACAATCTTATAAATGTTATTACAATAATATGAAGGTATCAAATTTCTTCCTGTAGCAGCCTTTATTTCGTTCACAATCTTTATTTATTACTACATAACCGTATTGTTCATTCCATACAGTCGAACACATTTTACGAAATTGTTGCCATGACATATCAGAACCCACGTGCTCATCATAGACGTGTTTTAAATTTATATCATCTTGTTTAAATACATAGTACAATGAGGTTTGAATTGTCTCTGACTAGCTGTTTTGGTATTTTTGTATAAGTTTGATTAAGATAAAAACAATCAATATTTTTATGACGTCCCATGGCAAAAAAGTCTCTGATGTTGTTTTGATTTTCACAAGCGACATCGTCGAATAATATTATAGAGTCTGGAGCAGCCTCTTGGGGGCTCAAAACTTCGCTATTATGATAAAATTTGTAATATGATACGCCTGGTACCATTGTTAATACTCTTTCTAAAAATATGTATTTCGGTTGATATAAGGATTTTGAATACACGTATAGATTACGAAAACGTAAACCATTTTCGTGCAGCAAGAGGCTTATCATTAAATTGGTCTTTCCGCAATTCGATGGCCCGCAGACAATGCAACGAATGGTATTGGGTAATAAGTTACCATGTCGCTTTGCTTCGGTTATTAATGCAGTAGGACAAATACATGGTAATTTTAACGATTCTTTCTGTTTTATAAATTTCATAACTAAACAGTTAACTTGACCGCAACGTGTCACGTGTTTTAGCGAAATGACTTATATTACT
Organism: Euzophera pinguis; assembly: GCA_947363495.1. Taxonomy (NCBI): domain Eukaryota; kingdom Metazoa; phylum Arthropoda; class Insecta; order Lepidoptera; family Pyralidae; genus Euzophera; species Euzophera pinguis. The sequence continues at coordinate 5,417,766 of OX376168.1, forward strand.
TCAATGTTTGAACATTTAAACTATTTTGAAGCGTCTGTAAGTGAAATAAGTCACATGTGTCATCGGGTTTGTTATAATTTAGGTTTATAATCATTTCCTTAATTAGGAGTTTTAAAACAGTTTCACGCCCCATTGAGCTCATATCGTGTTTAGTGATTAAAAAATATGTAAAACCAGGTATTTATTGGGGATTTCAAAACACAACCATCCTAGAGCGAATGAAATGAGCTCTAGAGGGAGATGGTTGTGTTTTGAAATGCCCAATAAATACCTACTCACGTCATAGTTGTCACAAACGTTTTCTACATTTGTGACAACTATGGTCACAAATGGTCACTTTGTTCTTACCTCACAAATCTCGAAAAGTTAAACAGAAATATCTTTTTTTCTCGGTTTGCTTAGGCAAAAATTCTTTTTTATAATTAATTAAGAATATCCCCTTTCCTTTTTATTTTTCGATATGTAGACGCTTCAGATTTGAGTCAACTAAGTATTTTGATGTATGGGCGTCTGCCGTGATCCTTTATATAAGTAATTGTTTTACAGTCACTCAGAATATAATATAATAAAACCCACTATTCTTATTCAATCCATTAGAAAAAAATATTTAATCATCTCATTGTTGGTTAGAAAAAGTGTTGTTGCTAAAGAAAAATATTTTCTTTGATCTGGGTTCTTGGACTAACCATGTAAATTTAACCAGTCTCAAACTTAATGAATGACTATGTTTGCAATTAATCCTAAAAGTACCAGGACGATAGCAGCGTTTAGGAGGTTTGAAGAGTCTGGTACTAGTGGCGTTTCTCGTACAAAATAAGGTAGGACGTCTAGTGGTGCTGGGTGGTTACGAATCCACGTTGGCCCTTCGTGGACTTTCTCTGGGTCCCCTTCTTCGTACCAAGTACCAGTTGGAAGATAGATGTCCCTTGTTCTCGCACCTTCTTCTAGAACTGGTGCAACCAGGATATTTTCACCGAGTAGGTATTCTGTGGAAAGCATAAAATTGATTAACAAAGATGTTATTTGAATTGTAATCCTGCTATAAGATTATGTGAATTAAATATTATATACCTATAACGTTATATGGGACAAAAAATAGGCGTCACAAAGCGCGATAGAATAATAACACGAAACTTCGTTCTAAGACAGAAATCTCCTAGGTGAGATGTAAAGCTCAAACTTAAATGGCATTGGGCGGGTCACGTCTGCCTCATGAATCACGATAGTTGGGCGCAAATATCTATTAAGTCGCGCCTTGAAAATCGAGATGCGCTTCAGCTCTCTCCGCTTGATAACCTTGGCCATTTCAGCAACTGTTCTTATAAATAACAGCGTTCATTTCATTCATAGTATGCAGCATTCACTTCCATAACGTCAGGAACTGGCAAATTTTTGTACAGATTTAGAGTCTTACCGTCCCATATAACAAGAGCCTCTTCATCAAGAGGATCGATCCACCACAGCGGCGCGTTGACAAGTTTGCCATGCTCCACGGACGCTTGCATTGCCTCGTAGATCTGGTCCGCATATTGAGCATGTAACTCAGTGTATTTCCTGCTTATTTCCACTGTCTGAAAACATTGTCAGGCCGTGAAAACATTCTTGGTCTTTCGTTATTTGCAAAATATCAAACATTCTAAACCCATATCTGTGTAAATTGCAGCAGCAAAGTTGTCTGCTCAGATCGGAATAAATCGTTGCCGATTGGTGTCAATCCAGAACATTAAAATCTATCTCGTGGGAGTTTTCTATGACATAACATATAAACATGATCATCAATGACGTCCTACTAAACAGGAAACGCATTCAATTCAATTGTAACCGTACTCAGACAATGCATTTGCATTGTACCATGTCAATTAAAACAATCAGTGCGGACATTCTGGAACCGTACCTCAAAATTTGCATATAATGATATTGTAGGCGACAGGGGTTCAAAATACCTAAAAGGATGATGTAGAAATGAAAAATAGCAAATTGTGAATCGCGGCGCGGGAGGACGTAGGACACATAGGCGCCCTTCCGTATCAAAAGTGCGACTGAGGTGCTGTACGGTCGGTATGTTCGGTGCGTACAGCGAGAACAAAAGGTAAGTCAGCGCTTATATGTCCATCTCCCTCACACAGCAGCCTATATATTTAACAAAACCTTATTTCTATTTACAGATCCAGGATACCTAATAGTGACAACAGGTAAGTATAATCTTAGTTTATAGTTTAATATTTATTAATTGTATTTAACTTTTATTTTCAGGAGCAGCGCGTACGTCGCCAACACTAACATAATCTGATGATGAAATATTATCCTTGATATCCAAGGATAATATTTCATCATCAGATTATGTTAACAGCTTATTTACACTTAGTGGTTGTTTTAACACAACTGTTTTAATGACATGGGAATATTATTTATCCAAAAATATTTATAAGTTGCTAAATTTAAACATTTGAGATATTAGTTTTCCTTTTTAAATAATTTTAAGGACAGAAAGAACAGTAATGTGTTTGTTAGGTTGACCATGTTAATTCCTGGAGTGCTATTATTGAAAAGTGTGAGTGAAATCGCCGAGTCGAATGATATTTGTTCGATATCGAAAAATTTTCGTTTGATTTGGAATTATATTTGTTCGACATATATGTCACACATTTCAAAAATAGAGCTCATAAACGATAGATTCGCTAAGATTAGCATTTTAAAGAAATTAATAATTTCTCACCTCATCATCAAAGTTCCAAGGTACGAATGAATACTGCATCGCTGGCAAAAATGTATTTGCCTGTACCCATCTTATGAATAGTTCTTTAGTTGGCAAGGCAGATTGCTCATGGCCTAGGTTGAAACCATTTCCACCGATCATATCCGGCAAGACCAAGGTATAACCATTAAGGTTCATCTGAAGAGTGGTAGTGATGATGGTTGCAAGACCATTGTTAAGGCCCCAGATAGAGTCACGATCGACCATCCGAACAAATACTGGAAGTTCTTGAGTTCTGAAAGTTTTAAAACGAAAATTATCGGTAACATTCACTTTGTATTAAACAGCACTTGAGTGTTAAATACTCCCGATTGGGTAACTAGAATCGTTCGTTCGTTCGTTTCAGCAACAGTCAGTCCACTGCTGGAATTACGCCTCCCCCAAATTGAGGTATTGTTGCCATACTCGCCACGCTTGGCAGGCGGGGTTGCGAGCGCAGTTTCAACGGCTTATTGTAATTCCGACGCTGCTGCCCATCGGAAGTATTTTTAAGCAAGGGAAGGGTGGGATGTGGTCGGGTTCAGGGAATGGATGAGGTACCAGGATGCTACTGACTCGAATGGACATGGGTTGACTCAGTAGCAGCTCGGGTAAGTCGGGGTCGCATACCCGTGTGTTATGTATCCAAGCCATCGGACAGATGCTTGGAAATAAAACCCCTGACTTCTAGGAAACTAGAATGCTATCAGTCAATTTAAAAGTGAAAGGTGGTGAAAAAGTGCGGTAGGAACCTAGAGTTATTTAGTTTTACCTAAATCCTGTTCGAACTTCAATCATGTCTCCGAATCTTGCGCACTGTGCCACATACGACTGTACAATATGATGCGGCTGTCGGTCGATATCACCACGTTGCACCGAAATCTACAAAATAAAAAGTCTATCAAGATTCACGTTATAGAATCATGTTTGTAAATGGTGCAATAAAGAGTACATTCATTCATTCACGTATTACATCTGGCGGGACAAAAGCCATAACAATCGATGATACGCAAAATCAATATGCAGTATTTTGTGTGTTGCGCTGTTGCCCGCGGCTTCGCCCGCCTGATCGAAAGGGATTTCCAATGAAGTTTAAATCACTTAGATTATATAAGACAGGTCTCTCAGGATCTTTTTTTATGTATTTAGAAGATTAATACCCTTTCGGATCCCAATAGGGATTGACAGTATATGACATCCGACACGTCGGATTTTAAAATGGTTGTTATTCTTGTAGTCAGCTACCCGATAAACCATTTAAATAACACCCATGTCCCGCATTCAAGGGCTGAACTCTAAAAACCTTAAACTAGGTAACAAAAAATCATTTATCAAAACAAATTAATGTTGTGAAGTTTCGACTGCAACGACTAATCATCTCCCCCCGTACATAATTTGAAAATCAATTTCCCTAATGGGGGTCAATTTTGTAAAATTATTCCTTAGTGCACCCTCTGATTGCAAAAGTAACCCCACTTGCTAAAATTCAATGAAAGATCTTTTTTTACATTAAAATGTTCAGCAATTGACCAGGATCCCATCTAATATATAGTTAACTCCGAGTTTGTCCCCCCTTTTAGAACCGGAATTTCAACAATACTAATACCGGTTTTAGTCATTCATCGAAAGAAAAAGTTTCTAATAAAACGGTCTAACTAAACTATCCCCCCTTTACCTACTTCGGACCCCATTACAGGTGATGCGTTTTGAAAACAATGCTTAGTTCATCCGCTGATTACAAAAGAAGCCCCCTTGCTAAAATAAACACAATCAATGATACACAACCTTTTTCCCTTCTTTTACGGGTTAGTATAAAATATCCTAAAATAGGTATTTACTCATTCATCATAAGATATAATTTTGTGTAGTTTTGAATAAAATGATCATATTTTCCCATACATGTTTGGACCCCATTTCACCCTCTAAGCACCTGCTTAGCAAATATTTTTGCAAATTCACCTGAATTTGGGAAAATATTTGCTAAAATTCATTGACGATCAATGACATCATAGTTTGTCTTTTTTCAGACTTTGTCCCATTTGTCCTTTCAACAGTTAAATTTAAAAAGTCAAGATTTAGCAATTTAGATTTTATAAATCCATAAGATGTGCATTTAAAAAAAAATCTTGCCCCCCTTTTCCCCCTTTAGAGGGTGAATTATGAAAAATCCTGAAACAGGTTTTATTTATCCAAAGAAATAATCTTGTGAAGTTTTGAATGAAACGGACTAAACTAACGTAATCTCCTTCCCCCATACATACTTTGGTGATGAGTTATATATATATATAAATTAAAATATGAAGGATTGGAACGGAGTAAAGAGATTGGCCATGCTCTTTACTCCCTTCCAATAACGAGACAAAAGAGACATTTTCTCGCATATCTATAACAAATTCAATTGATTACCTGAGGTGCAAAGGTGCTTTCTCCAGCGTCAAACTTGAAACTGTCGATGTCATACAAATCAGTAAGGTTCCTAACTCTCTCGTACCACCATTCAGCGGCCGTGGGATTAGTGAAGTCGATGTAACTGGCTACAGTGCCGTTATCGTTCCACCAGCTAGTATCGGGACTACCTGACTCATCGAGTACTAAGTAACTGTAATATTGAAAGAAAGGATATTTAAAACTCTTTAGAATGTTTTAAAGTGGTCATGTTTCTATAAGGAGAAACAAGATTAAAAGAAAATCGTAAATTGTAATAGAATAGGCTTCTGAAAACGTTAAAATATGTTTGTATTGGTTAAATATGTCTGTATTGGTTAAATATGTCTGTATTGGTTAAATATGTTTGTATTGGTTAAATATGTTTGTATTGGTTAAATATGTTTGTTTTGGCTAAATATGTTTGTATTGGTTAAATAAATAATTAGAAAAGCGAATTTACCCATTGTTTAATGCTTCTGTATACCACGGCTCACAATTCTGATTGATGAAAGGATGAATCCAGATAGTCACACGATAACCAAGAGCTTTGAGCTGTTGCACCAAGTTTGCGAAGTTAGGCAACTTATTCTCATTCACAGTGAGGGAACCGTAACAGATCTCCCATTCATCATCAATTTCGAACTGTGAATTGTTGAATCCTCTGTTTATTATTTCATTAGCAAATTCCAAAAGATTTATTTGATTTATATCTCTTGAATATTGAGCCCAAGTTGACCAAATTGGATGCTGAACCATCCTGTAATCAGGTACACCTGAAGGTTTTCCCAAATAATTTTCTACTGCATGAACATGGGCTTTTTTCACATCAGGTAAAACCCAGAGATCGTATGACAACTCTGTGTGATTTCTTCTTGATGAATAAGGTTCCATAATTTGAGCTCCGAAACAGATGTGGTTGTCTAAGAGATTGTTGTAATCCACGAAGAGTGGTACTTGTGAATGAACGTAGATGTATTCACCAGCGGAATTAAGCCAGTATCTTTCCATAATAGCTCCATTATCATCTTCTTTAATAACGGATGGCGTGTAAACTTGTTGCGAGTTTTGTATAGGATACAGCTGATCCATTTGCATTGGGCCAGCGTACCATTGCTTTGTACCTTAAACAAGTTTCTTATAATTAAATGTTAGTTTTTGGTGTTAATAATAACGTTAAGATTTTTAGGTACTTGTTACCCTTTTGTATGTTTACAGATATCTTACCGAAAGAGAAACAGTCTTCAAGCCTCGTTTGACTGGGAGCATCCCACTTAATTTTGATTCCCCGTGCTTCTTCAGACTCGTCATACACAGTGTTGATGAGAAGTGTTGCAGCTCCCATTGTCACTAAAATTCCGCCATCAACGTCTTCGGTTGTAAATGTTGACACCAGTGTTCGGCCGATGTGGCCTAGTTCAGTTGTTTCATCTCCTATCGAAAATTGTAACGCTTTTAGCATAAAATAATCTTCAACTAACTGTGAGAGAAAGTCACAGGTATGGTTATTCAGATACATTGCTTCAGTCTATAAACAGCATACTGTTCGAGATATAATAATATTTAAAATAATTCTAGACTTAACGTTCAATCAAGATCAATATATACTATTAGATGGCATCATCTTGAGAATTAGGTACACACAAAAACATAAAAAGAATCATCATAGAAAACCAAAGACATTACCATCGACAAGAGAGATGTAGAAGCCGCCTGTCAGCTGCGGCTCCAAGGAGAGAGTGACGTCACCAACTCTGACATGGTACTCCTCTTGGCGAGCTGGCACGGCCCCTAGCGCTTGCGCACTTAGTGAGACCAACGCTAGAAAAGTTGCAAGTGAATTGATACAATGCAAAATATCTTAATTGCTTGCATACAGAAACAAATAATTGTACAATTACATAAAGTGAAACATATGGATGGTTTTACTTTTCGACAACTTTTTAATGTAGAGTTGGCTTATCAAATCATGAGTCATAAATTTCGATTTCTGTTGTAATTAAATGACCGAAAATTCTGTTTCTGAATATGGATATTACCTTTATTTGTATCATAAAGATCTGGAATGTCGTGATCTTTTTTCACTCTACCTTCAAAAATTTTTGTGTTTTATATTAAGGTCACTCAAAATTACGTAATAAATTTAATTAATTGTACTTGTAATTGGAAACAAAATAAACATAGATTTTTGATATTTGGCAATTGAGATTAAGAGAATTATTTATTAAAAAATATTAATAATTTATAAAATGATATAAATATTGTTGTCTTACCTAAAAAATACACAAGCTTCGCCATCACTGTTCACTCATCGCTAACAACTAGCAAATCCCGTGACGGCCCTTATGAATCTAAATATCTTATCATCATATTATCAGTATCGATTGTGAATGCTCTTCAGAAAATCTTCAGCTATGTTTTATCTCGTCAAGTGAATGTTGCATGCACATTTCGCTTGGTTGGCCAAGTAAGATCGTGATGCCACAAGTATTGATATCTCTAGTCGGTAAAGTCCCTGGCCTGGATACCCTGGCACATAAACCTCTCGGATTCAGAATATTTTCAAGTTGGCACCACATTCGTCGGTTTTTGCTTTTTGGCTCTGCTCTTGGGTTTTCACCTGCCTTTACACTTGCGTAAGATACATATATGAGGCTTTTCATTTACTTTTTCACAAATAAATGATGTTCTTCATCTTGCGAAATTTCTACCTGAGTACTGTTTACAATGCCCAATTCATCAATTTCAATCAATACAATAGTTTTGCATTGATGTTTTTTTTGGATGATCAATGTAGAAGATGATCAATGAAACTATAGAAGTTTTGCGTTACTTAGGCGCTTGAGACCATAGGCTATATGGACACCGGCCTAGATGGACATTTGGTGTGCCTACTCAATACTAAGCCTTGGTTAAACCTGAAAATAATATTAATGTCCTGAATGAAACAATCTGCACATATTCTCTGTTGTTTATCGCCTTCTTCATAAGTCAGGAGTGCACGCAGTACTTAAGTTTTTAGGCATTCAAACAAACAACTTTTTAAGCTTTGATATACAGCCAATATTTTTGAGTGTGTGAGTGTGAGTACGTGAAATTAAACGACTTTCTATCCATACTAATATTATAAGTGCGAAAGTCTACCTGTCTGTCCGTTACGCTTTCACGGCCAAACCGCTAAACGGTTTTTGATGAAATTTGATATGAATATAGTTGAAGACCCAGGGTCAAACATAGGCCACTTTATGATGCAGGCGAAGGTACGGAAAAAAATATCCTCCCATTCTATCACTAGTATTGTGGTCGTCAGATTTTTTCGTTTCCCCCTTTTTTCTTTGTCAGTAGTTTAGTTTCATGTACTAAACAGATTGTCAAAATTATTATAGTATTTAAAAGTAATCTTGTTTAAATATAAACATTCGACGTGTCTCGATGCTATGTATTATAAGAAATATCAAAAACATGCAATTGCATTTTCACAAGCAAACAAAATACTTGAAGACGGTGCCTTTTCACAAGCAAACAAAATACTTGACAACGTATACCTAATCCTATATCTTATCTCATTGATACTTATGCTGGACATCCGCTACTTACAATCAATATTATTAATGACAGTCTACTTCATAGAAATGAATACTTCCGTATCCAAGTACTGGTAGTGCGGTGCAAAGATCTAGAATTGTTTCATTCGTCGGAATTGTGGTTTATATCTACGGCAACTCTTCATATGAGTGTATCCATACTAATATTATAAATGCGAAAGTCTGTCTGTCTGTCTGTTACGCTTTCACGGCCAAACCGATGAACGGATTTTGATGAAATTTGGTATGAATATAGTTGAAGACCCGGGGTCAAACATAAGCTACTTTTTAACGCAGGCGGAGCTGCGGGAAAAAGCTAGTTTAGAATAAGGAAAAATGTATTTTAGGGGAATGGCACCCTTTGGGGTTGAGGTTAGACTGGCCGGTCAAGAAAATAGAATTAAAATTATATTTTTTTTAAATTTTATGTTTCTTATGTAAAAAAAATAAAATCCAACAAGTATAAATAAACAAATCTTTTCAATAAATTAATAATTTATTATATAAATAACGTAACAATAACATTCAATTATCTCAGTATTTAGCCGAGATCTGAATGAAGTCAATTCTTTAATCCTCAAGAATGAAGTAGGGCAGGGTGTCAAGAGGGGCTGGGTAATCGTTCAACCACACGGGGCCCTGGTGGAGTTCGCCAGTTACTCCATCACGCCAGGAGCCCTTTGGAAGGTAAATGTTGCGGGAGACAGCCCCTTCTTCTACTACTGGTGCTGCTAGGATCTTTTCGCCGAGCAGGAATTCTAAGAAAAAAAATATGATTCAACATCCATTTACACAACAGTCAAAGGTAAAGAATTTCCGTAACGTGTTGAGGCTTATTACACGACTAGCTGTGCCCGCTACTTCGTCCGCGTACCGTTCGATTGCATACCCACTTTCCTTACACACTATATTTATATATCAGTAATTGCAGAGTTTGACACACAATCTTCAAAGATTAATAACATCAATGTTATTAATATTTAAAAGGTTCAAGAGGTCGCTACGTAATGCGACGGAATACTGTTTGATATGAAAGAAAAAGTCAAACAATCTTGCTTTGTATATGAACATTATCCACCCAATAACTCTTTCCAGACCTATTAAATCATGATTCGGGTGTGAAAGTTTCATTGACAACCACCAGTTGGTACCTAGCAGGAATGCTAATCTTGAAATTAATATACCTTTATTTGAGAAGTATTCATTTGACTTACCGGCCTTCGACTACCATATATGATGAGTCATACTACTCAAAAAGGTATGTATATTTCAAGGCGTTTCCGAAAAAACTCTGACAACAGGGTGTGCGGGGTCTAACGCTTGACACGCTACTGCGTGTCTAGCGACTAGTCGACTGACCATGTAACTCACTCGATAAGAATAACTGAAGGGTCAACCCAAGTCAGAGGCCTAAAGGCGTTTCTAAAAAAAAATTAGACACCAGGGTGTGCAGGGTCGATCGACCATGTAACTCACTTGATAAGAATGACTGAAGAGTCATCCCACGTCAGAGGCGAAAGTCGTTTCCGACTTTGGCACCAGGTTGTCGAGGGTAGATTGACCATGTAACCCGTTTTTCTGTTTCTTTATTGTTTTATTGTTTCGTGCAATAAAGAGTGTTTGTATTGTATTGAATTGTATTTGTTACCCCACTCTATAAGAAAAGTCTGTGTCTGAAAAGTCATAATATAGAACGCTCTGACGTGCAGAGGCGAGTTAATGTCTTTCCATTTAGCGCGATTGATTGATAAATTAATGCCTTAAGTTGTCACATAATTGACCTTTCTACAGTTTTATTACATGTATATAGATTTAGATGTACATTAAAGAATATTGACAGTGGGGCAAAGCTGAAACAGTGATACCAAGGCATACATTGACCATTTGACACTAGAATGAGCAGATTTAGGATATGCATTGAATGAACCAAGAGGACATCAATTGCACCTTGAAGGGAAGGGATTTTGAATCATTAACACCAGGGCTTACAGGGTCGATTGACCAAGACAACTTCATGATCCAGCACACGACATGGAGAAAAATGCTGAAATTATATGACTTTGACGACTTACCTACTTACTCCGCTTATAACTTTGTTATGAAATTTTTATCAGGGGAAATTGAAAATATCTTTAAATGATGATAACTTCCTATCCTGATGTCCGATTTTGATGAAACAAAGATAAGATGTTGCCCTGAGCTAAAGCTAATCAGTTTGTGAAATCTAATCTGTCTAGTAGATCTTTAGATTAGCGTGTTCAGACAGACAGACAGACAGACGGACAGACAGACAAGATTTATATAAGATATTTCTTTTTTGTAATCTACTCGTATTATTTATCTTTAGTAGTTCCCTCTCATTTTCTACCCAAAATAATAAATATTTAATCACGTCGACTCTACTCTTAAATTATAGTAAAGATTTAGATTTATTTTTCAATATTCTGATCAAGTAAAGTAAGCAAACATATTGGACTGTACATTCAATGCAAACAAACACGTTATTTTATTAAAAAGTTCGTAAGAGACCGAAATCGTAGCTACGGAACATCCCAGAAAGCGGAAAAGCTGAATTGTTTCGTAGAATTCAATACAAAAGGATCTCAATTTAATTTAAAAAGCTTATCACCAACCACCGCACCGCTAGATGAAATGGATGGTCCATTCCGTATAGAATCAGAAGAAGAAAAATGTTTTCATACCGTCCCATACAGCAAGAGCCACCTCGTCGGTGGGGTCGATCCACCAGATCGGGGGATTGACAGGTGTACCGTCCCGGACTGACGCCTCCATCGCAGCTACTATATCATCAGTGTAGGCTGCGTGCAATTGTACATAACGGTGGCAGATCTCGACCGCCTGAAAGAAACCAATAAGCAATTTGTTACTAATGATGATGCGTCTTTGGGATCAGGTGATTCTGTAGCGATTTTTCTTTCTTAAATGAATTAACAATTTATTGCACCATTCTTCTTTCTTTTTTTCATTCTTTCTTTTAAGTGTTATGCTAGCATGAGTACCAATTTTTTTAACCAGATCAAATTCTTTTTATTAATGCAGTAGAAGCCAATTTAATAACTAATTTTTTAAACCTATTTTTATAAAATACAAAAATCATTGTAGTTATTATCCATTACTATTAAATAATTAAAAATAAAAACATATATTATATGGTAAATAAATTAAAAAGATAAATAAAAAAAAGTTACTACATATTTTGGTTACCATAATTTGTCTGTTATATTTGTCCCATCTCTATGAAAACAAAGAGCACATATAACTTTGTAACAGCGTAGCATAGATTAAAAAAATATTGTTTTCTAATTTATTTTAAAGGAAATTTAGCACATGGCCATTACATTGACTGTCTGTTCACATAATAATTTGATATTTAATACTTAAATATTTGTGAGTAGGATTAAAGGACAACATACATATTATTCAGGCTGGTTGACGCCGTTACAAAGTCACATGGTGAGTTCACCTTTTATCGCTGTTTTCTGAAGTATTATTTTTATTTTCTCTCTCTGAAGTATTTCTTATTATCAGAAATATTGTTTTTGTTGTTCTGATCACATGTCAATAGTACCAGTGAGTGATCCATGTTAGTGTTATCGTATCTATCCCACAATCGTAAAAGCAGCTCATCAAATCACGGTATTTGTTGATAGTAACCAAAAATAAAATATATATCTATATAGCTCAGCTCAATGTAGGTAACATTTTTCTACAAATAATCAGAAGCTGATCTATTAGTGTTTAGGTAAATCAGCATCTCAACCAAGAGACGCAGACGAGACTGCGTTAACAGTTTTGTATATGAAACTGTAAAGCGCTTTTAGCGGATAGTAAGGTAATTAGGATACGTGTACATTTCTGGGTACTTTACCTCATCATCATGATCCCAAGGCACGAATGAGAACTGAAGCGACGGCATGAAGACATTGGCTTGCGTCCACCTTACGAACAACTCTTTGCTAGGCTGAGCATTGTAGCCATTCCCGCCAATCATGTCGGGCAAGACTAATGAGTAGCCATTCAAGTTCATCTGAAGGAGAGTGGTGATCAGAGTATAGAGTCCATTGTCCCAGTCCCACAGGGTGTCCTTGTCGACCATGCGGATGAAAATTGGTAAGTCCTGAGTTCTGAAAAAAGGCTTATGAATGATAATCGATTCTTTCACTATTGTGTTACTCGTGCTCAACTATTTTGCAATCAGCCTAGGGGCACTACACGACGTCTTCAAGTGTAAGCTAAATCAATCGAAGCTAACGAATTTCCAGGTCTCCGACTTATATCGGAGACTCCTTTCCTCCCGATAAATCGAAAAGTAAACATAAGTCTGATTCTTGAGAAAAAGCCAGATTTTAATTTTTAAGGTTTGTAGAGTTAGGGCGTATAGAGTAAGCTTAGCTCTACATAAGATCTGATAACTTTTTGATAGTGGAAAGCCATAGTCTCGACCAAATTATTGTATTTTAAGTGTTGGGATTATGTTTATTTATTTATTTATTTTTTGACTTACACATCTACCATTACGGATAAGACCATGCGATAGAGTAGCACTATTGAAATATACATTTACAATATTTATGCCTTAAAATAAATTTTCGAAAATGTTTACAGCTACTAGATATTCAATATTTAACTGATTTGTTTCAATCATATATACCTAGCTTATATACTAGAGAAAGAAATACTTTGTCCTCAATTTTATTAGAAAAAGTGATTCGACTTGAAAATAAATGGAAGGTACAAAATGATCATCATTCCATAGTTCCCTACATACCTCATTCCGGAGCGGACTTCGATCATACTTCCGAACTCGGACACGAGTCTCACGTAATCGGATACAATATTTCCTGGATGAAGGTCGATGTCGCCATTTTGTACTGGAATCTGGAAAATCAGTTTTTGATTAAATCATTGTCTTAATATACTAGATTGTATTGACCCTAGCATATTATTAAACTTTGTATTCTTGGATCACTACACTAAATAAATATACAATAAGTAAATTCCCGGGTGTAAGGTATAGAAGGTAAGTGCTTTTACAAAAGAAAAAAATATAGGTAACTATAGAAAAAAATATAGGTAAATATAGGTAGTAAACAGTGCCAGTTGCCACAATGAGTAAATGAATGAGTTCGATAAATTAATAATGACAATTTCCGATTCCGTTAGTGAAAATCTAGGGCAGTAGGGCATAAAGTTTATGACTAACTTTGAGGAATTAATTCTTTCTCCTTGAACAAAGTACTACAAACAAAGTGACAAAAACATTAAGGAAGTGGAACTTTCGTGATTAAAAGTGGCGATTCGTATTCCACAGAATTATACATCAATTTAGTCATTATTATAGTACTACAATACACGATAGGTACCTGAGGTGACCAGCTGGATTCACCAGCATCAAATTTCAAGCTATCAATATCGTAGGTCTCGATGAGATTGCGCAGTCTATCCCTGAACCACTGGCTTGCAGCAGGATTGGTGAAGTCGATGTAACCAGGTACGGAACCGTTGTTGTTCCACCATGAAGAGTCTGGGCTGCCTTCTTCGTTAAGTACTAAGTATCTGAAATATTACGCTTGGTTAAAATTGAATGTGAGAGACACAAAGGGTAATTTGGCTGTGTTCTCTGACTTAGCTATGAATGTGGTAGCATAATGGAATGCTACTGGATCAAATGTATTGCCATTAACATCAAAGAAGTGTGAAGTACTCGTAGATAGTAGATCTATGTCATATGAAAAACACAAATTAAATAATTGACGAATCGTTAATTCATTCATTTTTCTATGATAACTATTTAAAAACATCAAATATCTGCTTTACCCTTTCTCCAGAGCGTCAGAATACCAAGGCTCGCAGTTCTTATTGATGAAGGGATGCACCCATATCGTGACTCTGAATCCTAATTCCTTAAGGTCTTGCACCAGCTTTTTCAAATCTGGGAACTTCTCCTCTTGGACAGTTAAAGAACCATAGCAGATTTCCCACAAGTCATCAATATCCAACTGGGCATTGGGGAAGCCACTATCAGCAATTTCTTTGGCGAACTCCAAAACGTTTTCTTGGTCAATTTCTCGGGAGTATCTAGCCCAGGTTGACCAGATAGGGGACTCTATCATCCGGCGGTCAGGTATACCAGTAGGTTTTCCTAAGTAAGTTGCGACAGCGTGTTGGTGTGCTATTTTAGGATTGTCAAAGAACCAAACGTCGTATTTGAGGTTGTTGTGTACTCTTTTCGAGGAGTAAGGAGCTGCAACTTCGGCGATGAAGCAAATGTGGTTGTCTAAGACATTATGGTAGTCAATGAAAAGAGGACTTTCAGCGTGGACGTAAATGTATGTACCGGCGGAGTTGAGCCAGTATTTTTCGGCTACGGCGGCGTTGTCTTCCTCTTTGGAAATGATGGAGTATTTGTTCAGTTTCCCGTTTTGGATTGGCCAGTACTGCTCCTTTTGTTCTGGGCCACCGAACCATTGGTGATCCTCTGGAAACAGGTAACATTTTATTTTAAACTTACAAACCTTTTCCCTTTCTTTAAAACATTAGTAAAGATATAGTAAATATGAAAGAATGGTAAAACGAGTTAGTCACATTTACAAAAACACCTATACTTTTATTTTAAAAATGTTTTTATTTTACCTATAGGAACGAAAAATTAAGGAAGCAATGACTTACTAAAATCAAAGCAGTCTTCAAAGACAACATCTGTGGGACCGTCCCATTTGATGGACAGTTTGTATCCACCGCTGGCTTCGTCGAAGGTCTCGCTCATCTCGAAGGTGACCTGGTCAATGGGAACTCCACGACCGATGTTCCCCAGGACAGTCGTAACTCCATCACCTGATGAAATGTTGATATTGTTATATTTGTTATAAAACGACATAAACTTATGAATAGCGTACCGTCCGTAGGACGCACTTCTTTTATCTACTACGGAGAGTGATGGAGAATCCATCCATCCATAGCAGCCCTTAAGTAATCCTTTTTTGGGCATATGCCACCTCCATATTGTCTTTCAAATTCTCTCGTGCCACTTGTATGTCACCATGAAGAATAATTAGCGGTAAATCTAGCTTTGATACCTGCCTATACTTGCAAACAAATTAATTAATACTTGACTGCACTATTTACATAAAAACATCATAGGCTTAAACATAGCATAAATGACGCTCTATTACGATGAATTCCATGTTGCATATTGAAACAGCCACCTTTAGAAAATTTACACAAACCATTGTAAGGTACCTAGTTATTAGTCGCGTTTTGCGACTTCCTACTGAACAACTATACACGGATAACATTACATGGTACTACACTTTCCTGACAGCTTTGACTAAAATATACCTTCCTGGAAGAAACTAATTGCCAATTTGGATTATGGTGTCAGTGTTATAAGGATAACGACTCTGAAACAGTATTCGACACCGAGTCTTTTAAATCATACCCAGATCTAAGAATAAGTGTTGGTAAAGTTATAGTTACATTTCATTCAATAACACCGCGGTAGCGGTAAGTAGTTTATAATCCACTAGCACCCCGCCCCGACTTCGTCGTAAGTTATGTAGTAAGTTGAAGATAACCTTTGCATTAAGCATGTCTTTCAAAACCGGCTACGTAGATCTTCCTGAGACCAAATAGTTCCTATTAACCTATAAATACCGTACGAATGTATTTCCAAAGTAGATCGAACTTTACAGCAGCTCTATGGGCCTAATGCCTTTGCTACCAAAACGGCTATATATTTTTAACCGACTTCAAAAAAAGGAGTAGGTTCTGTGTTCGTGTGTATGTATTTTTTTAGAGAGATTATTCCGCTGATTGTGGACCGATTTTCATAATTCTTTTTTTATTCAAATTGACATATTCCCGAGGTGGTCTTTTTGTAACCAGGTCAGGATCTGATGATGAGATCCCAGGTAAATCGAGGGCGCGCGTCGCTTATGTTCACCGATTCCTCTGCTTATTTGAAAGGGCATATACTCCCGAGGTGGTCTCATATTGTCACGATGTGATCACAGAGAAACCGAGGGCAAACCTAAATTTTTTTAGTCTTTACGTTTGTCTAGTAATCACTATATTATGTTGATGAGCTGATGATGGAACGTATAACTCTTTGACGATAATGAGTAGGAGGATAATACTTTGTATCTTCACCTGATAACTGAAAGATTCATATACAGTAAATGGAGCTTCCTCGATGGTCTTAAACTCATCTGAAATCACAATAAAATATTGTGCAAAATGTTGACGAACATGTGAATTCGTTCATTTAACTAGTTAATTAAGGAAAGTTTCTTCTTATTTGTAAATTGACGTTTTGAAGTAAATGCTGCAGTGATGTTTGTGGCGCCGCTTCTTCTCCACTTACGCTTTGGAAGTGGTGGTAAACTTAATTTAAGTAAATTGACGTCAATAAGTGATATTTATATCCTATATTGAAAAATAAATGATTTCATTTCATCATATATAAGGTTGGCCGGCTGTCATTTAGGGAACCACATCCGAGGCTAAAAGGCGGTTCCGAAAAACTCTGACACCATGGTGTGCATGGCCATGTAACCCATTCGATACGAATAAATAAATGAAGGTGAGCCGATGCTGGAACGTTTAACCAACTTTCAAAGCTGTAGGTATTGCATATATAAAACTAAAAAAGGTGAAATAAAAGTTTTTGAAAAATTATCTGAGCCGACTTCATACTCATATGAACAGGAAGAAATAGGTTTTTGGTTATTAAATGAGGTTCCTTATCAAACATTTTAATTAATTTGAAGTCGGTGCCAGAAAAGAGACTAAGTAAGAGAAGTTTGGCATAGACCGACTTATAAGTGGGTTGAATATCTTCCATGACGCTAATGATGTCGATGAATACCAACGATGAACGTCGGACCGACGGTTTGAATAGACTACATTTTTCATATAATTGGCACCGACTTCAAATTAATTGAAATGTTTGATAAGCAACCTCATTTAACAACCAACAACTTATTTCTTCCTTTTCAGATGAGTTTGAAGTCGGTTTAGATTTTTATTTTCAAAACCTTATTATTACCACCAGAAAAATAATCAAGCGTTTTAATAATTTATTCTGTTCCCTATTATCTTACTTATGTTGTTCATGATGTACAGCTATTTACCTAGCTGACAGTATCAGAACGTCCCCTTTTAAAACACACACGGGGTAAAAGGAGTGTCTAGTCTACGTAAAATTATTAGCAATCCTTCAGTTTTGTCTTCAGCTCCTGCTTCCATGACACTTTCCCTTCTTGGGATCCATTTCTATTATCTTCCATTCCTATTATTATTTTAGCATGTTTTACTATTGGCCGCCTGCCTAACGTCAACTTTCCTTTGGAACGCAGTATGTATAGTTAGCACTGGGTTTTTCCATAACATATATATGACGACACCCACGCGCCACGGGAAGAAAGCGGGCTTACTTCGTTCGTATCACTTCAATCCGCGCTTCGCCACGCCAAGGGATTTGAAACTCAAAACAAAATCCGTAATATCTTTGGACTGGAATGTCCGATTTCATCCATTCAAAGAGTAATCTACAGGTATTAAAAAAGACTTAAATATGAAATTATTTATTTGGATAAGGATTAATAACGTAAATAGGTTAATGTGACCTAGTGTGTACCGAAATTACTATATTGCAAATTTTAGTAATTGTGACGTAACTGCAATAGTTAGATATATGGTATCGTGGACTTTTTTGCAGACATTTGTAAGATGTACAATACTGTAGTACGTTATTTTGATCTATCTTATAGGGTTAACCCATCGTTTGCAATATAAGCGCCAAAAATGTGTTAATTTACGACCTCACATTAAAAACCTCTAAAATTATCAGTGTTCCTCTACGCAATATTATGCATGTATTATACATATAAACCTTCCTCTTGAAATACTCTATCTATTAAAAGAAACCGCAACAAAATCGGTTACGTAGTTTTAAAGATTTAAGCATACATAGGGGTAGACAGACAGCCAGGAAAGCGACTTTGTTTTATACTCGTATGTAATGATGTAATTATATTCTGATATCTATGGATGTAATGATACATCAGACGTGTCAACAGTGTTACAACGCAGTTGACACGTCTGATGCGAACGTTACGGAAAGTGGTCCCGTATTTATTAATTTTATTATTTGTTAGCTGTTTCCCGAAGCTCCGCCTGCTTAAAGTAGGTAGCCTATGTTTGATTGTCTTCAACTATATTCATACCAAATTTCATCAAAATCCATTCAGCGGTTTGGCCGTGGACTTGACTACGGGATATGGATAAATATAATCTGGTTTTACTTACTAAGTACATTGAGGGTCCAGCCATCATTCCCATTCTCCTCCACGAAGAAGTCTCTGGTTTTCTGATTCTTCGGCACTGCGCCTAGCGCTAGGCCTAAACCTAAATGAAAGTGATGTCAAATTATAATACACAATTTTTATTAGTAGATACTAGGCTATACCTGTATCATCAGAAAGCTTGAATCAAAACTAGAGAGTAAAAATATAATTTTATAACGGTTTCCATACTCAGAGGAATGGAAGAAGCTTCACGGACAAGAGCCCAGCTCTTGAATTTTTGTAGCCGTTTCATAAATGGCCACATTGGCTGCTGATGTTAAAAGTATCTATTATGCTGCTCTTTTTTTATACAACTAAGTAGGCAAACAGGCGTACGGCCCACCTGATGGTAAGTGGTTCCCATAGCCTATGAACGCCTGCAACACCGGAGATGTCACGAGCGCGTTGCCGACCCTGAAGGAATTTATTAAAGGCTCCCATATTATAGTCACTAGGGGAAACCATGGCAGGGAGGGACTTCATTCCATTGCTCGTTGACAGTTCTACAAAAATAAAGTTCTTAGCAATTCGATGCCCATTTATATTTTGTCGGGTATCCGACATTTCCTGTCTATTATTGGAGGTTGGCTATTAGCTCCCCAAACTTTACTCGATCGTTTGACAAGCTAAACAAGTAAAAAGTTATTTGGCTGTGTACTTTATTTGATAAGTGACATAATAAGTTATTGCATGTATGATAATAATATTTCTTTATGAAATGTGAATTTGTACGCCTAAATAGTGGCAAAACATAGTGATACAATCTAAAAATTGTCAACTTATCTATGTTACCTATGTTTAACAAATAAAGGAAATGATTGATTGATTGATTGGCTATGGCAATTCTATCTACTGCCTAGTATTGGAGGGTACTATCACTTCTAACTAACTTCTAACTTAATAGCAGGACGGAAAGACTAAGTGGGCGCAATACAAAACTGCTAGATCTCGCTTACTCACTTTATGCCCCACTATTAAAGATCATAGTAAGCACCCCGGCAAGTAAAAATTAAACATTATTTTGGAAAATCACGGTAACTCTAAAAACAAATAGAAGTAGACTATAGCTTTATTTAAATATAGTGAAATAAAATGTAAAATTTACGATGGTAGGTGGAGTAAGTCTGTAACGGAGTGGTTTCCAAGAAACGGAAGACGAAGTACTGGACATCCAGCTGCTAGGTGGGTCGACGATATCAGGAATATAGCTGGCAACAACTGGATCGCGATGGCTCAGGACAGAGATGGTTGGCGTAGACAGAGGGAGGCTTATGCTCAGCAGTGGGTTATGGAAAGCTGATGATGATGATGATGAAATGTAAAATATTCACCTATTAACAGTAAGAACACCTTCATCTCGAGTTATTCACAATAATACTACAATTCTCTGCTGGAGATCGTTTCTATTTATTTCGTATTATATCTTTATCGGTACAGATGGTTCTTGAAATTCTCGTGAGTAAACCTAATCTGATAATTCTGACATATCTTAATACTTAACAAGTATGTACTTATCTTGCAGAACATGGATGCGAGGCGTAGCTTTTCAGTTTCCATTAACTCCATTTAGTTAACTATTAATATTGAGCTAAGACCTAAGGATGCAACTGGAAAGACGCTAAGATTACAAAAATATAATTATCTAATGCTACGATTATTCTACTTTATACAAAATTCAATTCTAATATCAAACACGGTAACTCAAATGAAAAAATCCGAGTTTCAGGTGAACGCCTACTGACACAATTTAGTAGGTAGTTTCATTGACCTACTTCCTAAAAACTTAATTTTTTTAATTTTTCATATCCGTGTCATTACTGAAGTTATTGTTGAAATTAATTTTAGTTCCGATTATTTTTTAGCCTGGCAATTGAATGCAGATAGATGCAAGGAAAAAGTAAATTATATAATCTCGATGATTACAGATAGGTCAGAACAGAACAATCTCGTCTATCAAGTATGATGCAATTGATTAAAATACTACCTAAGAATTATGAAAACATCAGAGTCACCAAAGTCCCAGTCCGAATTAAAAATGTTTTCGAGTAGGTACTTACCAAAATAATAATATTCGCATATCGCATCAAAAGAAAACGTCGTTAGTCAGACGCAGTCTTCTAACATTCCATATAAAAATGAATATTAATTCTTATTATTATTATTATTTTGTTTATTTTAAAAGATAAAAATACAGAACACAGAAAATTATTTCAGAACACATAAAGAGTAATGAATCTTCCTGCCTTTGACAGTTCCAGTCCACAACCTATTAAACGACCTTGAATGCTTTAAAATTTGGCAAACTGGTTAGGTAAACGATTAAATAAATCCACTACCCACCCGTACGGAGCAGGGACGGAAAGGTAGTACTAAATACTAATCATAGACGTTACGTCACGTCATGCACGTGTAGGCAGGATGCATCTCACAAGATTGACAGTAGCAGCATTGTATCAGTACCCTTATGGGCTTATCATGTTTCCATAAATACAATAGTCATCTATGTTATCATGCCCGAGATTTCGCGCGCTACTGACTGTGTCAAATGGGCGCGTGTGCGTTACCCTACCCAGAAATTTCATGCCAGATTGATATAAGTACAACACATAATTAGAGCCCTATATGCTGTGTATCTGCCCTAAATAAAAAATAAGTGCCTATTATAGTTTTGGAAAAAAATAGAAAAAACGATTCCTGCTGCGGTAACGTTGCTCCAGCAAGAAAATTCTTAAAGATTAATCAGATAAAAGAAATATTGTGCATCAGTACGTAGCTTATCCTTGTGGAAACATGTGCGCAAAATATATTTTTTGTGCGTCTTCAGGTTTTGAAGATATCGCGATTCCTGCTAGGGTACCGTTTTGAAAAATCGTATATCTCGAAAACCATTACTTATGCGCCTGCAGAAGAAATATAAACAAGAAGGACTTGACATGTGCTCATTTGTGGCCTAATGAGATTAAAGAAAATATTTATAATTACTAAGTAAATACGATTATTTAAAAAAAAATTACAGCGCCCGAAGAACAAAGTTACAAGTTCACTGAAAACTGTATTGCATCTATCTTAATGCTTACAATCACCATAAAAAGTTTCAAAATGATAAGTTTAACGGTTAATAAATAATTATACAAAAACTCAAAAAACTTGTTCCATAACTTTAACATTCACTTACAAAAAATCGGCTGAACATAAGATTTCAGGTATGAATCAAAAATTAGAGGGCTTACTCAAAAAACATTGTGCGAAATTACAGCAAATTTTTCCTACTTATGTAATAATCAAAAACGAAAGTAAATAAACAACGGCTGGTTTCATACATAGAGACGACCTTCTTAATTTTACCGACTAACCGGTTGAAACGTGTTTGACCTAAGTACACTGAAGTAGAAAACATATCATAGTACAAAATAAATAATGGAAGTACTAACGATAAAGTAAAACCATAATTGTTATACTTAGATTAATAATTGGTCTCCGCGGCGCTAAGACGACATACCGCGCTGTGAAGAAAAATTCAGTTTCCAGAATGCGGCAACTTATTAGGAAAGTATGTGTAAAACAATGTGCAAAGATGCTAGTGTGCGTGCCTTATGGTGTTGCTAGCTACTTGACTGGTGCCCGACCAATAGGAAAATTATTAATTGCTGTAGTCTTGTTACGGATTATAAAATGTAGCTCAGAAAATCCTTAAAAATGAAATTAAAATAAAACTGGTCATGTGTGAGTCGGCTCGCCTGGAGAGGGTTCTGTACGATTTTTTATTTTTCTCTATTTGGACCTCCTAAACAAATCTAAAATTATCTCATAGGGTTTCCTGTAATTTATGCATCGAAATTCTGGAATCGATAGTTTCGGAGCTAAGGTAGGGGAAATTGTTAATTTTTGTCTACTTTATTTAATAATTCTCATATAGAATCCTAAAATTGCAACAAGAACTTTCATTTGATTTATTAATACACAGTACAGTATCTTAAACGTTTTTTTTAAATTTTCTATTTAGCTTGGAGTTGGAGCTAATAGATTACTGACCCCTTTTTGGTTATGACCCGGGTTTTAATACAAATAAACAAATAGACATACACATACATACATATTATCACGACCTTTTTCTATACGGTAGAGATGTTGGAAAATCGATTACACATCGAATAATAATCGATTCTTTGATAGTTGAAAAAATAATCTCAGGTATCGATAATATATTTCTGTAAGTTCATTACAGTGCGTATAATTTTTCTCTATAAGTTGAATGCCGATGATTTGTGTAATGCCCGCTGTACACTCCCTCCGCCGAGTTCCGGTATATCTGCATAGTACCGGCACCTTTAATGCTTGGTATTTCAACTGATGATCCATTAATCGATTATTTTTGATAAATTGTTAAAAATAAATACTGCAGATTAGATTACATCGATACTATCGATATATAATCAATACATAATCGACACATAATCGATACATAATAATCGACATAAACCATTATCTATGTTGATTAAATCGATATAATCGATTATATGGACCCATTTCAACCATCGATTAATTCCTTGATATTGCAATTAATAATCTATTATTTTCGAATAATTGTCAAAAATCGATAAAATTGATTATATCAGTACTATCAATATCCTAGATTATTAAAAAAAATTGATTAATCGTTTAACCGGAAACACTACCCCACGGGGTACCAACTATACCACAGACAGACAAACAAAATTGAAGTCAAATTTATCTCTCTTTTGGGGTCGGGCGTTAAAAAACAAAATATCCAAATAATAAAAATTGTAACCTCAGGGAATTTGGGATTTTTAATACACGGCAACATTGAGCACTGAGCGGTACTTTGCGTAGGTAATATCAGTAGAGTCTGGCCAACGAAACCGTGACCTGGTCTTTTCTTAAAAAAATATTATGGCAACATTATTTTAGTCTGTCAACTTGATGTCAACGTCTGTCATTGTTTTACGAGTTTCCGTTTGTTACATTTGTTTTATAAAATAATTGCTGCAAATATGGGTAAAACGATTAAAAGTAACGTGCAACAACTAACAATAATAGTGATATTTTTTTCTTATGGTTGTAGATAATCTTGGAGATATTGAAGGACTCAGCACAATTAAGAGCATTGTTGAAACGTTAAGAAATTTGGAGAAAAAAACATTAATAAATACGCAGACAAAGTTCTTAGAAGAAATATCTTCACTGACTGGTATGTACTTGCATCGTGATGTATTTTTATATTTAGTTTTACTTCACAAAGTGCGTTGTGTTTATTATTCAATATGCATCATATAATTAGGTACTTACTTTGTTTTACAGATGTAGGTGTGACAACACTAAAAAAAATTTAAATAGAGGGGTCTGGGAATGAACGCATGTGGACTCCAGGTAAAAAACGCCCTCACGCGAAATCAGTGTCAGCTTTGGACAGTTTTGATATTAATGCAATTAGAAATAAAATTAATGAATTTTATGTTGTGAGGAAGGAGGTTCCGACATTGCGAACATTGTTGGAAGAATTGCGTTTAAGTATAACTTTAGTGGATGCAGAGAAAACTCTGCGAAAAATACTAATTGCTAATGGATATGAATTCAAAAAAAATAAAAATGAAAGAATGGTTCTAGTTGAACGTTATGATATTGCTGCGTCGAGACATCGCTACTTACGGGAAATAGCGGCTAAGCGAGCAGAAGGAAAATCAATCATCTATTTAAATGAAACATATGTACATAAAAATTATAAGCCGAAAATGTCATGGCAAGGTCCATCGACAAGTGGTGCCCCGCAGCCAAGCCCACTGGAACACATATCTTCAGGAAAAAGATTTATAATAGTACATGCTGGCTCTGAAAACGGTTTTGTACCAAATGCACTGTTAGTTTTTAGTACAAAATCAAAGTTGGCGGACTATCATCACGACATGAACGCTGAAAATTTTGAAAAATGGCTACAAGAAAAATTAATTCCAAATTAAAAAAAGCCCAGCGTCATTGTGATGGATAATGCCAGTTACCACACTGTACAAAAGAATAAAGTACCTACAACACAAACTAGAAAAGCTGAAATACAAGAGTGGCTTAATTCCAATGGAATTAATTATGAGGACTATTTAACCAACGCTGAACTATTATGCTTAGTTAACAAAAATAAACCCGAACCCCTGTATGTAGCTGATGAAATTTAAAAATAATATGGGCATGAGGTTCTGAGATTGCCACCTTACCATTGCGATCTGAATCCAATCGAGCTAATATGGAACTCAGTTAAGCGTATGGTGGCAAAAAAAAACATAAATTTGTCTACAATAGAAACTGAAACACTTATAAAAACCTCATTTGGCCGAATCACAGCAGAAGACTGGAAAACGATGGTGGATGGAATAAAAGTTGAAAATAAATACAAACAAAGGGATTACATTACAGAAGAAATATTAGAAAAATTTATAATAAGTGTAGGTGACGATGATTTCACTGATTCAGAAGAGTCGTTAGAAGTAGAATTTTTGGACTCAGATTTTGAATATGGAGATGATTAATGCCTGTGTATTTACTTGAATATATTGTAAATCCATATTCTCCTTTGTTTCATTCACACACACCCATTCAAGTTTCCGATACATCAAATGTAACTTAACATTTTGAAATATGATATAAATTTAATAGTAGGTACTAGTCAACAGAAAAACAAGGTACTAATTTCCATATTAAGCTGAACTCTGGTTATCGTTATCATCATTTTACAAGAAGTTCACTGAGGGATGGATGCTGCTAGGCCTCCCCCAAGGATTTCCAGTATGACTTTGGTTATACAGATAGTATATTTCGAGAACTATACCATATAATGGAAATAGATACCTTAACTTGCTGGTGACTGTACCATAAGGCTTTTGAACAAAAGACATGGGTTGGTTCTTAAATTATACATTTAGTTAAAACGTCATAGTTTAAAAATAATAAAAAAATTCAAGTATCAAAGCATTTTTCTCCAACTATAGTCAGGGATACTATATAATATTTTTTTGAATTTGCCGCTTTTTCTCAGGTCACGCTTTCGTTAGCCAGACTTTATCTTTCTTATTTCTTTTAGTAGATATTATTCTTACACAGTTGACTACGCAAACTGCCATTTTGCTTTTGCTTTTACATTAAATTTTAAATTTATTTAGACGTTCAACTCACTCATCGGTTGCGGCGTGATTGACGCGGGTACGCCGCGAGTACGCCGAATTTCGCGTACTTTTAGTTGCCGCATTTTTCTAGTACGCCGACGGTATCTAGTCGAGCGCGCGAGACCAATTATTAATCTTAGTTGTTATATTATATTATCTACCAATTTTTCCGAGTCGACATAGAAAATCTTAATCGTTCGATATAGAATGATTTTCAATCGACATATTCAAAGAGTTGGACGATTTTTATTGGACTCCCTGATTCTGGGTGAGTCATTTTGAATAACCAGCCGTTGTTTATATACTATCGTTTTTTTTTATATCTACATAAGTACGAAACATTCCAAGCTGTAATTTGGCACAATGTTTTTTGAGTAAGCCCTCTAATTTCTGGTTCATACCTGTGAATCTTAGGTTTAGCCGATTTCTTGTAAGTTTATGTCAAATATATGGAACAAAATTTTTGAGTTTTTGTAAAATTATCCTTTAACCGTTTAACTTATCTTTTTGAAACTTTTTATGGTAATTGTAAGCATAAAGTTGGATGCAATACAGTTTTCAGCAAACTTGTAAGTTTGTTCATTCGGGCGTTGTGGTTTTTTTTTCAATTTTTTTAAATAATCGCATATACTTAGTAATAATAAATATTTTCTTAAATCTTATTAGGTCACAAATGAGCACATGTCAAGTCACAAGTCCTAATGGTTCTCAAGATATACGATTTTGCAAAACGTTATCCTAGCAGGAAATGCGATATCTTCAAAACCTGAACACGCACAAAAAATATATTCGGTGCACATTTTTCCACAAGGATATTATGCTACGTACTGATGCAGAATATTTCTTTCTCCGACTAATCGTTTAGAATGTTCTTGCTGGAACAACGTTACCGCAGCAGGAATCGTTTTTTCTATTTTTTTTACAAAACTTAGGTACTAACTTTTTATTATGGGCACATACACAGCATATAGGTCTCTAATTATGTGTTGTACTCATATCAGTTTGGCATAAAGTTTCTGGGTAAGGTAACGCACACAATGGGCGTTTAGCCCACATATTTTTTTCGCATCAGAAAATTGCTATTTACACGAAACTGATTAACTCTATGTGTCTTTGACTTTGACTACCTACTACGATCCTGTCATTCTATTGAAAAAGTGATAAAATTGCCACCCACGAACGAAAAATTTTTTTTAATCATGTTTGAAGTTAACTTTGAGAGGTCTCATTTTTTCTAGTTTTGAGTGGTACGGGAAAGTGCCTGGCTGGTGAAATTTTCTTTTAATAAAACTAATGCAATTTTTTCGGAATATGCCTAAATAAGTCTATTTTAATATAAAACATAATTGATTGTTCTATTCTATTCTATGTTATCTTTCTTGTCTCATTTCCAAATTTTTATGGAAAAAGTCGGGGAAAAATGGCGGACTGGGCTAGAAATTATTGATTTATAAAATTCATTATTTTTTGTGATATTTTGGCTAATTTGTATTACTAATTTAATGATTAGCAATATATAATAACAAGAAACCACGGTAATTCAATATATCTTTTATGATTTGAAATTAAAGGTGTGCGGTACCGGGCGAGGCAGATTGGTCAGCTTGACAATTTAGTACTGACGCCGGATACCCTAAAATGGACCCTAAAATGGGGTCCATTTTAAAGCGGTTTTTTTATGAGGCATCCACTTTGCAACACATGTTTTTATTTGTATTCGTTTCTTTACCTGACAGAATCAATTTTTTTTTTTGGATTGGTATTGTAGTTTTTGTTATTTATTATAAGACAGCTAGGCTTCAATAAAATATTCATTGCTTTTAACGAAATTTGTAAAACAAAGTCTTGATGCAAATAATAATTTTTTTCGTATGCGATTCCGCGCATCTCGAAATTGTAATTATTACTTAATTTTCTCAAAATTTGACTATAGAAGGATAGTATTCTTTGTTTTAATTACAGAACTAGATAGATGCAGATTAGATTGTTAAAAATATAAGGCATATATATTAGTTTTATTTTATAAGTAATTAAAGTACAAAATTACGGAAAAAAATACAATTTCTTTTCATTCCACCCGTTCCTGCAACAAAACTGTACACTCTTTTCGATTCTAATGAATCCTCAATCTCCTGAATATTTAAAATGTAATTTCAAATATCTATCCGACTCTCGTGACCGTCAACATCGCTCTTCTAATTCTCTCTTACTAAGTACTCCTCTATTTCGCACCAGTTTTATGGCTAATTCCTTCACATTACAATCTACTCGACTTTGGAATGCTTTGCCTGCTGATATTAAGGAAAGTCGTACGGGTACGTGCGCACATTTTGGACTCGCTCAGTTAATGAAAACTTCTCAATGTGACTTGACATCATCATTGGTATTTGTGTAGGTATATGTATGTATATATATAAGTATATATTTAATATGAAACAGTATTTGTGTATGCTTTATGTATATTTACGTAGTGTATGAACTTAAGCTTTTGATAAAATTTGCTCTATAAGTAATACATTTTTCCCCCTTAACTTTTTTGCGAAAAACTATCTTTCCGTTTCTCCCAATGGTTGACTGGTAGAGAATGCTCTTAGCATTAAGTCCGCCAATTGTTAT
The DNA here is from genome assembly GCA_947363495.1 of Euzophera pinguis. Classification (NCBI taxonomy): domain Eukaryota; kingdom Metazoa; phylum Arthropoda; class Insecta; order Lepidoptera; family Pyralidae; genus Euzophera; species Euzophera pinguis. The sequence continues at coordinate 5,446,660 of OX376168.1, forward strand.
AAGTATATGTGTACTTTGTGCAACAATAAAGTTTATATAAATAATTATAACAACATAATATATCGTTATCAAAACAGCTTCGTCATTCAGGTAGATTATCTGTGAACAAAACAAGGTATCAATTGTTATTGTCAACCTACCTCAAATTGTATACAAGGCTATAAATAAAACACTTGAAACGCGCCGTGCGCGTGCGCGTGTTCGTGACACGCAGCCGCCTCGCGATGGCAGACGCGTGACAGGCCATGGGTAGATTAAGCGCATCTTGAAGTACACGGTATTTACGGCCTGATATAGTCACTTGGTCAGGTGTGGTCGTGGAAAATTATTTACATACGGTTGCAGAACTTGGTCTTCCAACAATACATGTATGCTAGTCATTATCTGAAATGATCACATGACATGTTGACACAAGATGAACTTTAAACCACTCTCATAGGTTTCCTAGTCAGACTTCTCCCGAGACTGATTTGTTCAATTCTAGCCCCTTATTATACTTAGAAACACGATTACTAAGACATGGTCTGATGGTTCTCCATCTGTTTTATCATCATTATGCGCATAATAATCAATCTATTTTTTTGATTGATGTGATTTTCTAACATGTTTATTTTTCTTGAACAAAAAAAAGTAATTGTAACAGACAAGTTTTTTAGATACCTACTCACATGCGAAAACCTATAAATGATCATTTGTTTCCTTTTGGATGTAAAAAAAGATAATTATGACTGTTTATTTTTAAATAAAATAAATTTGCCGCCTTTAAATTATTGAATTGAACTTACCTTGGTGAGTTGAGGTACAAATGGTAAAAAATATCTAAACTAAGGCAAATTAGGTAGGTTATTTAAATCTAGCCTATTCTGGCTTCGGAGCTACATGTATTTTTATTTGCCGAATGATATGAAATAAGATTATTTTATGAACGCCGCCTGCTGCCAGTAATGCACATGAAATCTCAAATAGTAGTAGAGCTATGAAATTACGACGGGCATTTTGAATTTAATAATTCATTTAATTTATGGGCAGATGGGCTTATTAAACGCCCATCTGCCCAAAGTCAAAAGAATTGATTGCAGAATTCTTGGAATTCCCATGATACTTCACGGTAGTGAGGCTTCGGGCGGTGGACTTATAAGTAAATAATAGTGTAGTAAGTAGTAGCCGAAATTCAGCTCCTTTTTACATTTAGGTATACTTTACATTTTTCAGTTGACTTAGGGCAATTGTTTGCACAATATTTTGCTTTTTTGTAAGACGAGAACGTCTTTATTCGAAGGACCTTGTAGCCTTAAAATAATAGATAGATATATAAAAATAATAATATAGATAATATAGATATACCTACCTTAAAAAATTGAGATAGATAGTCGAAAAACTATTTTGTCAAGTAACCCTATCGAGCCCTAGGCTGTCTATCAATATACTACCCAGCATTAGTATTCCAATCAGCAAATGTTTAACAAACTAAAAACTCAACATTTCATATGGATTAAGCTGCCACAACAGATTTTTAATTTAAAACATATTGCGTTATTTTGTAAGCGATGAAATTAATAATAATTCGTAATATTTAGCGTTTGGATCAGTAAAACTTTAGCAAGAATACTTAACATTTGTCGATAGTTCGGGTTAGGATAAATTAATGACCGCAATTTATATCCATCTAGTCTTATCACAAACTATTGCCAAAATACTCGACAGGATTCGGGGAATAACATAAATATCCCTTTGAGTTGCTATTGACGACCTCTTCAACTAATACTACGAAATAACTTATTGTAGCTTAACTGTTATAAACCGTGAATTTGAACCATTAAGTTTAAGTACTACTTATCATAGTACTACCGCGGTGTGACGAAAAATCAGTTTCCAGAATGCGGCAACTTATGGATAGTGTGTGTAAATTATGTACATACAAATTATGGTGTTGCCAGCTACCTGACTGGTGCCTGACCAATGGGAAAATTATTAATTGCTGTGGTCTTGTTACAAATAATAAAATGTAACTCAGAAAATCCTTTAAAATGAAAGTAAAATAAAACTGTCTAACTCTGGGTTGGCTGGCGTGGAGAGGGTTCTGTACGATTTTTTTATGTTTCTCCATTTGAGCCTCCTAAAGAAATTTAAAATTATTCATAAGTTTTTCTGTAATTTATGCATCGAAATTCTGGAATCGATAGTTTCGAAGCTAAGGTAGGGGAAATGGTTAATTTTTGTCTACTTTATTTAATAACTCTAATATTAAAAATAAATTGCAACAAGAACTTTCATTTGATTTATTAATACACAATACAGTATGTTAAACGATTACTTTTAATTTTCTATTTAGCTTGAAGCTAATTGATTACTGACCCCTTTTTAGTTGTGACCCGGGTTTAAATACAAATACGTGGGGCGCACAATAAGTTTCCGGAATGAATATGAAAAAATACTATTAAAGGTACAAAATTAATTTATTGTTTTTCAAAATAATCTCCCTTGGCGTCTATGCACTTTTTCATTCGATGAAACCAGTTTTGAAAACTTTTGTGCCACTCCTCTGTGGTGACCTCTGAAACGTGTTTTTCATATTCCTCGACAGCCTCTTCTGGTGATGAAAATCGTTGACCGCGTAATTGGTTCTTAATTTTTGGGAACAGAAAAAAGTCACAAGGTGCCAGGTCGAGACTGTATGCAGGATGACTCATGAGTTCTACATTTTTCGCCTTCAAAAAGTCGTTTGTCTGTCTGGCCGTGTGAGAACTAGCATTGTCGTGGTGCAGGATGATACGGCGTTTACGGTTATTTTTACAGAGTTCGTCAATAACTTCCGGCAAACAAATGGTCGTGTACCAGTCACTATTCACTGTACGACGATTCTCTAAAGCAACAGTAGCCACGTGTCCAGTTTTATTAAAAAAAGAAGCAATCATCCGCTTAGATGCACTTTTCACGCGCGCCACTTTGGTTGGTTTCAGCTCATCTTGAAAGACCCATACGCTCGATTGCTGCTTTGTTTTGGGATCGTAGCAATAAATCCATGTTTCGTCACCTCTTACTATGCCCCACACCAAATTTGACGCACCTTCGTTGAATCTGGTAAGCATGGCACTGCACCAAGTGACGTGGTCCGTTTTTTGAGCCTCGGTCAAGTTGTGTGGGACCCACCGCGAGCACAGCTTTCTCACACCCAAATGTTTGTGTAGGATTAATTGTATTTGACTCATGCCTATTTCTAAGGATGCGCGAATTTCATGGTAGGTCACATGCCTGTCTGTTTCAATCATACGGCGCACAGCATTGATGTTTTTGTTGGTCACAGCGGTGGACGGCCGACCATCGCGAGATTCGTCACTGAGATTGATACGACCACGCTTGAATTCTGCAAACCAGCTATAAACAGTTGTCTTGCATGGTGCTTCATTGCCAAAAGCTGTTTCAAGCCGAGCGATGCTCTGTTGAGCTATCAAATTACACTTAAAATCGTAGAAAATCATACAACGAAAATTTTCCCGAGTTAAATCCATGTTGATGCAGACACACAATTTTTTAAATGGCGCCACAAGGTAAAAACAAAAGACAGTCAGATGAAACAAACTGCATTCTACAGCCAAAGAGTTCTATTTTCAAATGTTGTAATAAATTTTTAAATATTATATATATATTATATATATATATACAGTGCACCCTATGTAAATAGACATACACATTCATACATATTATCACGGCCTTTTTCCATACGGTAGTATTGCGGCCAGAACACCGATTACACTTCAAATAATAATCGATTCTTTGATAGTTGAAAAAATAATCTAAGGTATCGATAGTGATCATGTATCGATAGTATCGATATTGATACTATCGATAATATATTTCTGTAAGTACAATTTTTTTTCTGTATGAGTTGAATGTCGATGATTTGTGTAATGCCAGCTGTACACTCCCGCCGCCGCCGAGTTCCGGTATATCTGCATAGTACATCAGTATGCAATCGACACACAATCGACACATAATCGACACATGATCGACACATAATCGACACACAATCGACACATAATCGACACATAACCGATACACAATCAATATAAACGATTACCTATGTCGATTAAATCGATATAATCGATTATATCGACCCATTTCAACCAACGATTAATTGCTTGGTATTGCAATTAATAATTATTTTCGATTAGTTATCAAAAATCGATTAAATTGATTATATCAATACCATAGCTATCGTAGATTATTTAAAAAACATAACCGATTATCCGGCAACACTACGCTATGGGGTACCTACCAATTACCCAAAGGCCACATTTAGAATGTTGGTCTCCCACAAAAAGGTGGAAAATGGCATCAAAATAGTGATAGGTTGCTATTCACATCGCCTACTGATGGATATGTTTTTAACGATTTTCGCCCACTCCCTCGGTCGGCTTGTATTATTTGCGCGGGAAGAGAAGCAGCTAGCACATTCCACGTTTTTACTTTTCTCCCAGACCAGCATTGAAGAAATAAGATACCACAGACAGACAGACATAATTGAAGTCAAACTTATAACATCCCTCTTTTGGGGTCAAGAGTTAACAAAATATCCAAATAATAAAAATCTAAACCTCGGGGAATTTGTTTTTTTTAAATACACTGCAACATTGAGAACTGAGAGGTTCCTCGCGCCATATTTTAGGGTTTTATTATCTTGATGAGTAATTTATGTCCATATTTCGAAATTATACAATACTTACTGATGGTATGAAATACCAGTATCTTTCTTATTACTTTTAGTATTATTCTTACACAATTTGACTACGCAATCGACGCGGGTACGCCGCGAGTACGCCGAATTCGGCGTAGTTATAGTTGCCGCATTTTCTAGTACACCGACGATATCTAGTCGAGCGCGCGAGACCAATTATTAATCTGAGCCTAAAGTATTACATACGTTAGTAGTCCTATTCCGAGTGTTACCATCAGTACTATTATTTATTCTCTTGTGGCACTAAGTTAATAAAATAATAAATTTATTTCATAAATATATATCTTCAGGGTCGGCAACCCGCTCGTGACATCTCCTTTGTTGCAGGCGTTTGTAGGCTATAGTAACCACTTACCATCAGGTGGGCTGTAAACAGGCGGTTTGCCTACTTAGTTGTATATAAAAAAAACATACTTTGACCAAAATGCTGGCTTGTATTTTGGACAAAAAATTAGCATTGCAATCCAGCGAGGAAATGCGGCCAACATTTTGGGCACGTTACTCCAAATTGTAGATAATCTTTAGTTTTAATTTTCTTTTTCTTTTTAATTTAGTACATGTTTTAAACACGGTATGGAGTACTAATTAAATCAGCCTTTACCTGTCAGTCGGAAAGAATTACCAGAAAATTTTGGACTTTGTTTATCCGTCAGCCAACATAATTTAATTAATTAACACAGAGATCTCTCACTCTCTTCCCACTCCTTACCGATCATAGAGTACTCAGAGTCGGTGTCGATTCTCTTACATAGTGCACAATGGCATTTTTTTACGTTTTAGGCATTCTGTTATTAATTTTAAGACCAATCGTATTCCATTGGCATGCCATTGAAATGCAATTTTCCAATTGCATTTTGATAGGTAAGTATTCTGCTCTTCAATCGTATCACAGTCGCAAATCGATTGTACACTAATCGGTATTCCGCTTTTATTTTACGTCTGATGGAATCATTACAGTCCAATTACATTTCAATTGCAATTAGATTGCGATTCAAAATTGTGTTAGCAGAATACCAATATTGAGCATATTAGCGGATTTGACACCCAGAAGTGTGTGGAATCGTGTGTTCCTCTATGTTACAGACTAAAAAACAATTAGTAAACAAACTCATTACTGTACACTATTTAAAAAAATGTAAAAGCTATTGAGTAGGAATAAATTTCATCACCCAAACAAAGAAAAAATACAAAAGAGGCGTATTTCGGTAATCCTAAAGTTATTGTGTCATCGTGCATTATTTTTTATACAAAAAATACGCGATGTCGCATTACAAGTCTGAACAAAGCCGGCGGGAAGTAATGTAAAAATATTCCTAACAAAAGCAACAAAACACCCGGCCTGCTTTTCAGTATCTAGAAACCAATTATTTTTCCAGTCCCAACTGAGATTTCTGCTCTATACAAACTTGTAAATAAACTTGGAAACTTATTGGGTATCGGACAAAGGTTATTTTCAACTTCAGTTATCAAACGCCAGAAATATTTGTCTGTACTGTTGTTTGAGATTTACGCAAACCCTTTTTTTTCTAAAATTAGGACATTAAAGTTTTTTTATCATACTTCGCCCAAAAAATACATACAACATGGCAATGCTGCCAGCCCCTACTTACGGATAACAATATTTTTCTTATATTTAGGTAGTTTTGTTTTATGTAGGTTAATTCCTATGTTTATTAGATTGTACTTTGTATATAATTTCATAAAATACAAATTCTAAGCTTATCTCGCTATAATTATCCCATTATCCCAAGCACGGACTTATTCCATTCAGCTCTGGAAATCGTACAATTAGCATTTTGTAGTTGTATAATGATCGATTTGTAAAGAAGAAGCATTTTGTATCAATTAACCTTAAATAAAATGGATTAAACGGTATAATGCGACGCACAAAAAAATATTACTTACGAGAAATAAAGTTAAATTTAAGTACCTACGTACATACGTAACAAGTAACTATACTTAGACAATACATTTGGTTTACTTAAACATAAATAAATACATAATACTTTTATAGAGCTTCAAATTCCATTACAGGCTTTTGTTATTTTTTTATTTCCATTCCAACATACTTCTTTTCCTTTTCGTGTCGATAAGCTCTGATTCACACATTGTTTTTCCTCTATGCCGCTTTCCGTGGCTGACATTAGATCTAGAACATTAGATTTCAATAGTACAATAACAAGTTTCTTTTCCTTATTTCTTATTTTTATGTCAAAATGGATCTTGATTTCGCATGGCCAAGTACGCCGACTGCTTTGCATCAAGAGCTGAGACCAAGGTTAGTTTGTGCAACCTCAAATGCCACTTGTGCAGAAAAATTGCATAAAGCGTTCTATGAACCAGTTTACATTTTCAGAGGGAATAATGAATCTTTATTCAATTATTCAACGGGTCGATATGAAATATTCATGGTTATTGTTTCTCGGTCAATAACAGTACTTGTGACATCTTTTCAGGACTCTCATCAAAATGATTTCCCGGTTATAAGTAGTAATGCTACAGATTCGGGGATAAAGAGCTCGATAGCCGAGCGAGACGTGCGTATCCTAAGCGAATGTGCGTGTCATGCGATGGCCTGAAGCGACCAGCAGGTCTAAAATGGCCACTTTGAGCAATTCATCAAAACGAATCATTTCATGAATTGCGAAGCTTAGCAATTCTGCAAATTTTGACATTGACGTTTCAACTCTAATTCAATTCATTTCGTGATTCATTTCCTGAATCACTTCTCGTGTAAGTATTGCTATAGTAATAAAATAAAAATAGATTTTATTATTTTAATATATCTATTGATATTTATAACCCTATCAACAATAATGGTTAAAAAACTTTTTTAACTAAAAAAATCGTAAAAGTACGCACGCTATGCAAACATAAAGATTATTTTTACGCCTGGCAATAAGGTAAAGCAATTCACAATCAATTCACGAAAAGTAAGCCATTTTGCGACTTTCCGTCAAACAGCAGAATTGCCATGAAATTATTCATTTTATGAACTGCCAAAATGTGTCTATTTTAAGCTTTGCAATGATTCATAATGTGATCATATTGTAATTCGTGCAAAGTGGCCATTTTAGATCCACAGTATTGAATTAGTTGTCATATAGTGATAATTTCTATTTCGAGCTTCTCCGTGTTTTGGAATACACGTTAAGCCGTTGATCCCGGTTGCTATCAATTAGCCTAAAAAAAAATTGCCAGTGTTGGCCACCAACATATTTCGGGTCTTGTTCCTGTTCGTCTGGTTTCCATGTAAAAAAGGTTACGGAGATCAGACGACAGTCACTCCATTGTAATAACCAGTGCCGCCAAATCTAGGACTATGGCTTATAGCATACCCTAGGCTCCGAAGCGTAAGCCGACAACGCAACTAGGTAACGCACGCTTGGGTGAAGAAGAAAAAGCTAAAGATTCGGGGGTCAGATGATTGATGATGATGAAATGATTAAATATTTACCAAGAAAAAATCCTTGGTTTGTCTTTTAGTTACTCATACGAAATGTCCAGTAGAATTAAAATGCATCCTCGAAGCTGCTGGTATATTACACATTAGTATGCATTAGATTTTTCTCACTAGTCGGTTTCGTATGTGCTAGTTATAATATCACGGGACTGTAAAATCTATGATTATAATCGGTTTTTCATATATTTTGGTAAGATTTGATATGCTAAGTACCTAAGTACTTACATGAACGACAAAAGATCCAAGAGAACCAAACAAGATTGAACTATAGATAAATAAATGTTGTTGTAATGTTTTGTGGTGACTGATTTAAATGCGCTAAACAGTTCTCAACAGGAACCTTGACTGTATGGATTTTCTCAACATATGCAAGAGCAAGTTCTAAAAAAATCGAGTAATTTTGACGATACAGGAAAATATGTATTATAAAATAATTTATTAATAATTAAATTAAACTATTTTAATACGGTTTTATCGCGTTTATTACTTATTTATTTACACCTGACGTTTCAAACACTTTACAGCGTTCATGGTCGCAGGCAGACTAAGTTAACATTTGTGTTTGATGTCATAAGATTACAATTAATTTCAGGCGGTAGTTTGTAAGTAATAAACTCGATAAAAACCGTATTAAAATAGTTTAATTTAATGAATAACAATCGCGAAAACATAAGAAATCATTATTAATAATTTTTATGCAGATAATACTTAAAAGATTTTTTATAGAAATAATAAGTACATGAAATAAGCAGACGTAAAACAGCATATTAATCAAAGTTCAAGCCAAGTTATGGGCGATGCGACATCCATTATTAAATGGACCATTTGGTGTTTTACGTATTTATTTATTATAAGGAAGACCAACAGCTTATATATCTACACAATAGGTAAAAAACTTAAGCAATTTAGAAGCCAATTATAGTAGCGTATTACAAACTCATTTTTTTTAAAACAATTTAAATTTGGATTTACTGTCACTCATTTAATTATTTTCTTAATTTATTAACGACTAGCTGTGCCCGCGACTTCATCCGCGTAACATTAGATTACATAACTACCTACTTTCCTTAATTATTATCCGTCATTGTAGAGTTTTACACAAAATCTTTGATGCTATTAATATTTAAAAAAGGATTCAGGAGGTCGCTATTTATAATATTAATACTGTTTGGCATGAAAGAAAAAGTCAAACAATCGTGATTTGTTTATGAACCTTATCCACCTATAAACTCTTTCCAGACCTTAAATCATGATTCGGGTGTGAAAGTTTCATTGACCACCAAATAGATATATTTCAAGGCGATTCCGAAAAAACTCTGACAGCAGGGTGTGCAGGGTTGATTGACCATGTAACCCACTCGATAAGAATGACTAGTCATAATAAAGAACACACGTCAGAGGCCGAAAGGCGTTTTCGAAAAAATTCGGCCACAAGGGTGCGCAGGATCGATTGACCATGTAATTTATTCTATAAGAATGACTGAAAAGTAATAATAAAGAACCTACGTTCGAGGCCGAAAGGCGTTTCCTAAAAACCCTGGCACCAGCAAAAAAGAAATTCTGCCGTAAAGGAAAAAAAAAAACGTTTATTTGTTTCCAAAAATTGAATGAGCCAGTGTTACTGTTAAAATTGAATGACCTCTCATATAGTAAGCGCGTCATACATTTTAGGAGTCAATTTAAGTTGGTTGTTCCTTCCAGAACTGGTAAAATTTTCGGGATAAATTAATGCCTTATGTTGCCGAGGACTATCCATACTTCTATACTCCATACGCGAAAGTCTGTCTGTCTGTCCGTCCGTCTGTCTATTACGCTTTCACTTCTTTCATAGTTGAAGACTTGGTATCAACATGGGCTACTTTAAGACGCAGGCGGAGCTGCGGGAAACAGCTAGTATTTTGTTTGTTTGTCTTTATTGTACAAAACAGAAAGTTAAGTAGATAACATACAACAACATTATGTGTGTTTCATACAAAAAAAAAATCGAAACGAATTACAACACTTTTCTTTTTTTTAAAAAAAAACTAGCCTGTGTTTGATCCCCTTTCTTCAACTATACATTCATACCAAATTTTATCGAAAGTCGGTTCAGCGGTTAAGTTATGATATACCATATATGATATTATATTTTATTTACTTCTGTGAAAAAGAATGATTATTGATATGGATGTGTATCATACACACATATTAATCAATTACTTTACATAGTAATACTGACCATGACATGATCATGTTAAACCATTTACATGCCCTAATTAACTTCACTTGTACCTACCAAATAACATGAAATATCACAGAATACAGAATATATGCTACATGCAGCTATTCAATCGTTACTCCTGGTTACTCTCAATACAAAGTCATTGTTACGCTATCTATCGAAAATATAAGAAGTTACAAATTAAGATTTATAACTTTTGAAATACATCACTTAATCAACTTGTTATAGAATTTAAGTACGTAAAAAATAGTGTTTTAAAAGACAGTTCTTTTTTTTCGCCAAAAATAAGCGAGATCAGTACTTAATTAAATATTATTCTTTTTGAATCGCCATCTTACATCAAATAGCGGAACTAATTCTTTTTATTAGGCAATGAGATCCCATGGAAACGAATAAAAGATTCCCAACATAAGCGATTCCCAACAAAAGTATTGATATGAAGATTCGATGTTCTTTGTCCCAAAAGGATACGAGAATATTCATACATTATATTTTGTAAATACGAAAGCTCAAACGTTAAAATTGTGGCGCTGAAATTTAAATTTACAACGTAAATAGTTTGGAGATAGGAGCTATCCAACGAAATTCTCGAAATTTCGAACAAGAAGTACTCAAACCCTCTTATTTTTAATTAAAATATTAAAATAATTGTACGATTTTGTTTTTTTTTCTATTCCATATGTAGATTTTTATGCCAAGAAAATAAACCTATGACATCAGGATATATAGAATTAATATAAATAAATAAATTGTTAAAAGAGCAGAAAGGATAACATTCATATCCTCTCGAAAACCCCCTACTTGATTGAAAAAGATGAAATGAAAACATAAATAAGAAACATTGCTCTACAACAGTTGTGCTTTGATATTGCCGTCAGGGGCATTAGCAAAAGATATTGAAGTCCCTTCAAAATTCCGAATGTTTGTTGTTGATCCATCGTTGGGTCATGATGTATATGTTAACGGAAATGTATGTAATCCGTCATTGTATACAATTCCTAGGAAATGTATGTAATTCCTAAAATCTCCCTGAAATGTGTGATATAATATAAATTAGACACATTTCCTAGGAAATCTATAGATTTCATAAATAGCGATCGGAAATGTAAGACAAGGCTGAAATCATAATGATGACGATTGGGAAAGAAGCGACTTAGTTTCAAAAGACGACTTTGTGACAGAAAGTAGGTTAGGTTATGGTTTTACAGTGATCATAACAGTTAGCGAGCGAGCGACAAACCTTGTGACAGAAACGCTCGAGTTTCATAAGACGATGTGTATTCTAATACATTGAAGTGAATTCTATACAATTCCAATTAAACGTATACATTACCATTCTTTTTATACTTTTCCTAATACGATATTGGAATTATATACAATTCCTAGGAATGTTACGAATAATTACCGAAAGTCGAGGTAAAAGTGATAAATTAATCACATTTGTAGTACCGATAAATGTAATAACCCTAACAATGTATTTTTAATGCTACGTCTAACGTACTAATATAACGCTTTAAAGTTACTATAATATACAACTTGTCGTGTGAAATTTTCTCGCTCTACAAACACCTTAGAATAAAAAAAAAACCTTTTTTTTTTTTAAAGAAAAACCTAACCTAACCTAACCTAACCTAACCTTGCTCGTGTGATCTCAGACAAGTATAATTGTAATACCTGCTGGTCAAAAAACTTTGAGTTTTATTTATCAAAAAACTTTAACTTTTACCAATGTGTGTAGTGAATTATTAATAATTACTACTAAAAGTAATTAATTTCGATTGTTTAATTACATTTACCAAAACACGAGGTTATTATTAATAATGTTGTAAAATTATTAATAATTTTCAATTAATCAGATTTACCGTAACATATACATTACCTAGGATATGTATGTATTAAATAATTTTTAAAACAATATTTTATACATTTCCTAAATTGCTTCGGAATTGTATACATTTCCTAGGAGATGTATACAATTCCTTAATTTCATACATTTCCGGTAACATATGCGTAAATCTATTTTTGGCAAAAGGGATCCAGTTCGAGTTGACTCTCTAAATTGCTTGACACTATAGGTGGGCTGAAGTCTGTATGTCTATTCACACAGTACATAAATATTACAATCTTTATTTTAAAATATTGATAAGTATTTTTGTTTAATGGATCATTGGTCAGGGGTATCATTCTCAATTACTTGTCCGGTGTTTGCAGGTATGGCATCCGGTACGCGCGCCCGGCCTCCCGAGCTGCTATTTTCCCATCCTAAATATCCCGTTCCCCAGACCAAAAAACTCCTCCTTCTCGCTTAAAAATTGTTCGTTTCTCAACGTTTCACCCTCAGAGGATAACTACTCGAATAAAGATTAGAGAAATAATAATAAATTCACCTATGTGCAAGCAAATTTTATTATACTCTTTAGTAGGCAAACTAACTTTAACTATGTGTTTCTTTTGTTTGCAAATGGTGCCATAAAGTGTTCATTCATTCTTTCATTCAAACAGGCATGCGGCCCATCTGATTTTACTAATGTGCAAGCTAATTTATGATTGTCACCACGCCGCCCGATAATAGTGTCCAGTTTTTATACTTATAACACCATACCATAGAGTTTAAAAAGTTAATACCTTGGTAACAGACCCTATCCTAATTTGGTTAAATGTTCGTAAGTTGTAAAATGTTCGAGATTCGCCTTCCTATTTATTGATTACGGTGGCAGTTCAACAAATGGAAAACTATTTACTTGGAGCCGCACTGATTACTAAGCATTTGAGGAAATAAAGGTTTGGGCGAGATATAACAATCAAATGCCATAAAATAAAAATGGGCAGAGCGTTTCGTGGCACATTCCAAGTGAATTTACTTATTTTCTTTGGCACATTCTATATAACAAGCAAATTCCCGCCTCCCGCCTCTCTTTTTGAATAGATTTTTTTGTTTTTAATAGAAGACTGGCGACGACCTAGAGTTCGGCAGAGAGTCATTGTGTCGTGAACCCCTAAAAAGACACAGAGGCAAGACAAACCTGTAACAGATAGATATCACGAGATAAGTAAACAGACGGTACGATATTGACGTGCATCTATGCACGGCAAGTATTGGGAGTACATTAGTGAAGGCCCATTCAAACCTTAGACTATGAATCCAATAGACGGGAAATGCGAAAGAGAAATAAATAGGATATGCGTATGTTAGAATGAGATAGAGAGCGAGACCATTACAATTTTTTTTTTTTATTTTATTTATTTGGAATAACAAACAGATACAAAATATATGTTGACAGTGCATAATATAAACAATATGTAAATGTAACAATTCTATAACCAACCACGTTATCCACAGATTAAAGAAACAAGTATTTATAAAATAATTATATACACAATAATGTCCCATAACAGCCTTACGGATTTCTTGTCAAAAACAAATATTTAAATTATAAACAAAGTATCTAGTCGTTAGTGTTAAAAAAGCAGTTCGTGTTCAGTAGAAGCGCATAATTATGGTTTCATGTGCAGTGCCTAAATGTTAAGTAACAAATAAAATCCACATAATTTCACATTTTACACATAAGCACCACCAAAGTTTATCACTGTATAAATCCATGATTTCATAATTGTTTCGATAGTTTTTCCGCACTAATATATGAGAAATATCATGTAGTTTTATCACATGATTGTGTAAGATGCATAAGAATTCAAATTTGTATAAAAATAAATACGTGAATTTTCACAATTTTTAACCTAATTCTTGAAGTTTAGGGATTGACATAGATGCTGTCAAACATCATACTGTGTACGAAATCTTTTTTTTTTTCAAATCTTGAAAAAGAAAAAACTACCTCATTAAAGTGTTCATTCGCCTGTAGTACCATTTTAATATCATCTCAAAAAGTAGGTATATCTTTTTATTTTAGTCGGTTTACTATCATTAGGGTCGCTGAATATTCGGGTTACGTTGCCAATTATAGTAGCCTCTTACTTTTAGGGAATTACCTGAATACAACATTCCTAAGGTGACCGGGAAAATTGGTAAAATAAGAATATATCGAAGTGATATACGTGACACTGATATTTATCTCAACCAGCGTAGAAAGTTACAGTTTCTTTTTCGGAGAAGCTCGATAGACGTGCAGATCTCTAATGTGGGATACGATGAATGGGTTGTTATTTCTTATCGGATAGGTAATGGCAATTGTCATGCTTTGTCAGATGCCTTTAGGCAAGCTGACAGTATTGGCGACTAACACACTCGGGTCATTAATTCTTCCATATTCAACGATTGACTACGTAACCCACTCGGGGTTAAGCAGTCATCGATTCTAGTGTTAGAGTTTTTCGGCCTCTGACGTGGACCATCATGGCATCCGGGACTTACGGCTTAAAGTGCATTACGAAGCACGAAATCATTATTATCATCATTCGGATCATGATCTTAATGGTCAGGTATCTTTATAAAATTAATTATGGAGTTCTAATGGCAGCCGCTCCTTGCTCGTTGCTCGCTTGTACTAACTTACCGTCATATTTAGGACTTAAGTTGAAATTATAACCGGAAAACATGTATCGATATTCATTCGACGGTTGATTTTTCGCTTTATGAAAAATGAATAATAAATATTTCAAATGAGAGCCATCTCGTGGTCGTTAAAGAAACTACGCCAAAGGCTGAGAGGCGGTTCCGCACAACTCTGACACAAGGGTGTATATGTCGATTGACAATGTAACTTACACGAAATGAGAGAGATGAGTGAGTGAGGGTAGTTGCAGGGTTTTAGCGAAGCTCTTAATATGATATTTGTTATTTTTAAGTTTATTCAGATGTTTCAACAGCAGTGAATAACTTTGTTATGCGCTATAACAATTCGTCGTTTTATAGTAGATGTCATATTCAAATAACATTTATTTATGTAGAATCTATGATTGTAGTGTGACACATTGCCTGCTTTTCAAATATTATGTTACCAGATTCCTACTTATTGAATCATTCTTTTCATCTGTAGCGTAAGGTATACCACTTTATTTAAATTGGGGACGGTGTTAAGTCAATATATTTGTATTAAACAATAATATTGACTTAACACCGTCCCCAAAAAGGGTTGACGTCAGGCAGGTGTGAGCTATGACCAAACCAATGGGGGTTAAAATTCTTAAGAAAAATAATTATTTCTTCTATCTGATAAGTATTGATCTTTCAATTTTTTTTTTGTGAAATAAAAATCAGATTTTTAAAACACTATTTTTATACGAACCTCGTCATGCTACCACAAGTTGACACAAATTTAGAAAGATGATGTCTCATGTTATCGATAGATGGCGTAATCATACTTTAGAAGCACAAAAAAGTTTGCGCGTTAGCTAGTATGGCGATTGAACATATTCTGTAATTTTTGGCCAGACGGTAACAGACGTAGACCCTTTTGTATACATTTTTGGCACGAAACCCAAAAAGAAATGATTTACTTACTTACTTACACCCAGAGCTTACACGATTGTAGATTGTATAGATCGTTTCACGTAAAAAGAGCAGATGCCCTATTTCTGAAATGTATGACTCATATGTCAAACAAAATTGTTCGATATCGAATAAAAATCTTATTATATCTAAAGAAAATATCAAAAATTATTCGACTCGCCGATTTTGTGTGAGTTACACTTTTCAATATAGCACTACAGCGGCAATTAGAGGAACTATTTATTTTTCAAGTAAACATCTATGAATGAAGACACTAGCGCCACTCTCAGCATTTTTTTACGTGAAACAACCTATATATGATTTCATGTCATGATCATTAATCAAGCGCAATTGATGAAGGTATTAAATTTTAATGAAGGTCTGGGTCTAATTACTATACGGTTTCGGTACCTGTGAAATTCATTTACGCTTAAATTATTATTTGCAATATGAATTACTGCCTTCACTCCTAATAAAATTCTTCCTAGTTAGCCTGCGAAACTTAATTCTTTTAGAAGCGGTTTGTCAAAAATTTATTGTACTTTAAACACTTAGATTAATACTTGGCCTCCGCGGCGCTAGGACTACTAAAAATCAGTTTCCAGAATGCGGCAACTTATTAGGACAGTGTGTGTAAAAAAATGTGCAAAAAACTCTAGCGTCGGTTATGGTGTTGCCAGCTACTTGACTGGTGCCTGATCAATGGTAAAATTATTGATTGCTGTGGACTTGTTACGGATTATAAAATGTAGCTCACAAAATCCATAGATTAATTGCTTGGTATTGCAATTAATAATCGATTATATTCGTTTAATTGTCAAAAATCGGTTAAATTGATTATATCAATACTATCGTGATCCTAGATTATTTAATTAAAAACGAAAAATTGATAATCGATTATCCGGCAACACCAAATTTAGAATGTTGGTGAGCGTAAAGATACTTACTGATGATATGTAATACCAGTATTTTTATTTTAGTATTACTTATTCTTACACGGTTTGACTACGCAAACTTTCATTTTTGTTTTTGTTTTTACATTAAATTTTAAATTTATCTGGACGCCCAACTCATTCATCGGTTGCGGCGTGGCTGACGCGGGTATGCGGTGAGCACGCCGAATTCGGCGTAGTTTTAGTTGCCGCATTTTTCTAGTACGCCGACGGTATTTAGTCGAGCGCGCGAGACCAATTATTAATCTAAGTTTAAACAATACAACTTTTTTTTAAACCACTAGAAAACGGTTTCAATTTCTACATTCATCAAACTGTGGATTGTGGACATAATCATTTGTAATTGTGTTATGAATCAATGAATTAAAATTAGTTTTTTGTCTTCTTCTCTGTTATCTGAAGAGTCTAAAAGTTAAAGGGCCTAAATAGTAAAGAGGACAGTAGTGACCGCCTGTTGTACTAAAAGTTTATCGTGTCAGGAAGATGGGAAAGCGCGTCTTGGGTTGTCCGTCAGATGGTTCCTTAGTCTATAAGGTTGATATTAAATCGAGACAAAAAATTCTCGTGTGGTCAGTACCCAGATTACGAGTACATTATGTAAGAAGACCCAAAGACTAATGTCAGACTCGTTTGTTCATTTCCCCTTGTTGTAAGTTTAGCCTTAAGCCGAATTTAGTCAGAAGCTATATTAGTTTCTACCATTTTCAAAGCATCAGCCATAAAGAAAGAAACGTTTATTTTTGTTTTTCTTAGCGAGTCGACTCCGTCAGTTATACTTCTGAGAAACAAAACTCCGCCACCGACAAGGCATTGTCAATGGCTTCGCACGTCCTGAGCGTGCAGGTGACTGAGCACACAGGTGACTGAGCACACAGATTCATTAAACCATGGAGTAATTACAAAGAGGAGATGCCGTAATAAGCGTTTTGTAAGAAAGTGTTTGTGAGGCTACACGGGGTGGAAGGCAGACGTGCGGGGTGCTTGGTTTTGGCCGTGGCTCCAATCATGGAGGCATCTCCTCTTTGTAATTACTCCATGCAATAAACACTAATCTGAAAACTTTAGAGTCGTGACTAAACTTCCTTTTTAGGGTTCCGTAGGTACTGCAAAAAGTAAAAAAAGGTTCACTCATGTCATCTGTCTGTCCGTATATCACCAACGATTTTTTATTACACAAAGCTTTTGTGTGAAGCCTAATGATTAAGATTTTTGAGATAGACGTTTGATTGGATTTTTACAATGAAGCAGGCAGAAAAGCTTCCGGACTGCGCAGGTGTCACTGGGAATATTATAATCCTTAAATCCCTAAAAAAACCTTAGATTTCAAAATGTTATTACTATTTGATATTAAAGGTAAGGTCTTGTTAGTATGATATGAATTTATTTGATCTTCAGATAAAATCAAATGCTCATTGGGCCAACGTTAATTAAACAGAAAAGTTGATCCGCGATCTGCATTGTTAAATCAATATTTAATTCTACTCAAATAGTCCAGTAATATTTAAGTAAATCTGCACCAAAAAATAATGATTTTCTGATATCATTCTGATAAACCCACTTACGAAATAAACATACCTAAAATTTAATATCTGTATATTTGCTAAGCGGAAACTGAGATATTACCAACATACGTTATGTGTTAACACATAACCCTCTTTGTTTGGCTTGACCGTAGTCGGGTGATAAGTAGAGAGACTCTTTGTCTATTCTCCGGACTTCGAGAAAAGGGTATCGAGAAATTATTAGGGTCTGATTTTACACAACAACTTGTGAACGTAAGTAAAAATTAACAATGTGTAACCTTTTTAAGCATATCGTTAAACGAAATTGCTTTTATTTAGATATTACAATATAATACAAAACCCTTTATTGCATAAATAAAACATGCTAGGTCACATACTATCTTGCAATATAAATTACTAGCTGTTTCCCGCAGCTCCGCCTGCGTCAAAAAGTATGTTTGACGTACGTCTTCAACTATATTCATACCAAATTTCATCAAAATCCGTTCAGCGGTTTGGCCATGAAAGCGTAACAGACAGTCAGACAGACAGACAGAAAGACAGACAGACAGAAAGACAGACAGACAGAAAGACAGACAGACTTTCGCATTTATAATATTAGTATGGAAGTATGGATATGGATACTTATCATGGATAATATTTAGATAAGATAGTTTTAATTTTTATATGTTTACTTATGATATATGATATATCAATAAATTTAGACGGGAGACCTGAATTTTGTTGGCCGCTCTTCAAAAAATTTAAAATCTTTGCTTGCTATGTATATTTATGAAATATCAGTCTTTGTAAATAGTATTTGTAAATAATATTAGTCTTTGTATATTATGGATATAACTTTCTTTTTTTATTCTTGTTGTTGAGTCCATTTGCCCGCAACTCAGGACGTCCTCGGTTAGATTCCCGGTTGGTCAAGATGGAAAATGATCTTGTTCTGATTAGCCTGGGTTCTGGATATTTATATCTATATAAGTATTTGTTATAAAATATAGTATAGTTGAGTTAGTATCCCATAACAGCAGTCTCGAACTTACTTTTGGGGCAAACACAATCTGAATGATTTGTCACTATACACCGTGAAATTTTAGTCGTTTTGGACCCATCGTCCAGTGACTCCATTCATGCAACTGAACAACTCTCCCCAAGGTACAAACAAGGAGTAAATTTTTGGACCTCCCATACAAAATGTCTCATCACGTGACCTAACTTACTATGGGAAGTCCAAATTTGTTTTTCATGTTTCGAGCTCTTCCTTGAGGAAAATTGTTTTAATTAATGCAATTGTAAAAAAAATTTTCAAAAGCTTTTTTTTTTTCTTCTTAATCTTAGTTTTCGTAGTACATTTTAGCATCTACTTATACGCATAGGTCAGAATTTCAATATAAAAACAGACTTTTGAAATAGGTACTGCAAGTAAAATAAAATGTATTCGTTTTGACGAAACAAATGATTACGATCTTTTATTTCTTCTTTCCAGTCAAAACATTCATAATCACATTACCCATTTTCTGTCAGCCAATTTTGACCCAAGCCTGCCAATTTTGAATTATTTATTTTACATAATACAGTTGTATAGTACAATATTATTGTTATTGCATAACCGTAACAGATGTACTTATTCTGTGAAAGTATTAACACACGGACATCTGAGCCTCAGTAGTACGGACAAGTTCGCACTAACTGTTGACGGAACCATAAAAAGAGATAAACAAATTGCCATTAATTTTAACATATTTTTAAACGTTTTAATTAACGATCGTTCAAAAATAATGATGAAATTTAAGCCTTCAATATTGTAAAGCAGTTAAGAGTTTACCAATAAATTAAGAGCCATTCGGTCTGAATTATTGAATTCAGGGTTGTTTCGTGTTCTAAGCCTTCGTTCTTATCGAAATTCAATTAGGAGAGGGAGCCGTGAGGGCGCGAAAGCAATACATAAAGAGATTATTTTTGAAAATAGAGATGAAAATAAATCCGTAAATCATTTAGGCTCCTGACACACCGGTCCTAATCTATTACAAAATATTCCTGTAGAGTTTCAATAGTCAAAATCAAATAGTTTTAAAAGCTATGAAATAAATAAATAATCGTACAATACGCACGCAAGAGTTGGCTCTTCTGAACTCCAAAAAGGTGGTACAAAATCAATCTTAATTTTTTTAATGAATCGACTACTCTGCCTGATTTATCAATGCGAATGGTTTATCAATAGATGTTTATGAAAAGAAATTACTAAAAATGAAACAATATTCGTTGTAAAATGCTTTCTTATTGCTAATGGAGAGTGTGGCGACCATTAATTTAATTCGTTGCTTGCGTAATAAAAGGCAGCGTATACAATTAGTCTACCCACAAAAGCGAGTTTTATCTCCTATATATTTTATATAGTTATATATGTTCCATGTATTGTAGAGCATAAAATTGAGATATACTTATATGTCAATTTAACTTTAGCTATGGCTTTGCTTATGTAATGATAAAGGTTAAATACTATTTTCTTGGATGAAAGGAATTTCAAACATCTTGAAAAGTGTTATATAGATGGTGTACATAGGTTAATGAACTAGCTTCAGGAGGCACTAAAATTAATATAGCAAAATTTTATGTTAATCATTGGGGTCCATAAATAAATTCACTTTCGACTTAGTTGAGATCTATCCTCCAATCATGAATCTTAAATTTATTTTGTGAAAAAACTCCATAAAATTTATAATTTAAATTCATAAATTATGTCAACATGTCAAAATTCTTTGCGCTATTAAATACTATCTAAAACGACTCTTTTAGCGTCACTGATGCAAAGGTGCCCAGAACACTTGCGGCATTTCCACGTTGAATACCTAGTTATGGTCATCTTTTGCACCACAAACGAGTCGCAGCCAAAAATCAAAAAAACAAACAAAGTCGGAGTCAAGAATTAACATACGAGTACACAAACATTGTTCTCATCTCAAAAAACTACGATTGCATTTTACGTTTATTTAATTATTTTAAATTTCATTATATCTAAAATAGTAGGAGTACAATGGGCCTGCCTCTTTCTTTCAAAGTTCCTGTCGGGGGTCTGCTGGAAGAAATTTCTTTAGAAATATATAGAACCTTGCACCAAGTTTTACTAATGTTTGGAAACTCAATGTATATTTACAGTGTGTGCATGAAATAAATAAATAAATGGGCGGACTTAATGCTAAAGGATAAAGTTTTATAAAATCGTGTATACAAATATTGGAGCTGTAACCCAATTTGTAAAACAAGATGAAACAACAAATTCCAGTTATTTATGTGGGTGGACGAGCACCCAATTACTTCTAGTACCTACATTTTCTTTGTCCATCTTCAATCAAATATAAGTAGGCACTTATTGTCATTTATGTTCAAGTTTTTTATGGGATTTACACATGTTTGCCTCAGAAACATTTATTTTTATATATTTTGCTACTTGAGTTGACTCTTGATTTCTCATCATCTTAGGCACATAATTGCCTTAGATACCAATGTATCTAAGACAGATAGCCCAATGGCTATATGTAAAGGATCAACTAGCTATCCTTATTTAACTGTGATGCAGTGTTGTGTTCCTGCTGGTGAGTAGGGTCGCCAGGCTCCAGAGGGGTCGCTGTGCTGACAGCGGACAGGTCGGCAACGCGCTCGTGACATCTCCGATGTTGCAGGCGTTCATGGGCTACGGTAACCACTTACCATCAGGTCGGCAGTACGCCTGTTTGCCTACTTAGTTGTATAAAAAAAACTAAACTATGCAACAAAGATTTTTACCATTTATTCTTTAGAAAAACTAAAATCCATACTTCCATACAAATCCATACTAATATTACAAATGCGAAATCAGTCCATTTGTCTGTATGTCTTTCAACGCTAAACCTCTGGACTGATTTTGATGAAACTTGATATAGATTATGATTGAAGACTCTAAGTCAAACATAAGCTACTTTTTAAGGCGGGTAGAGCCGCGGGAAACAGCAGTGCTTGCATTGTTTGTGCACTGGGTTGCCTTCGAAGAGCGAGAGATGCAGTGAAATTACTGTGTAACTAATCCTAGGCCACAACTTGGCAGCGCGCAAGTGACGTCCTCAAGGCATTACGAGCGTAAATAAGCTACGGATTAACGTTACTTTTAATAAAAGTTTCTTTATCAATGGGCTATGGTGACTGCAAACCTACCGTATACAAAAAAATCGTTGTAAAATTTTGTATGTAAATAAAATACACCCAAAGATGTGAAGGACCTGAAATCCTAAAAATATCTTTCAATTTAAGATTACTCTTCGCTTCTTGACAAAGCTTGTATTTTATTAACAAGTGGATTTTCTTTGTATTTATCATTTACACAGCAAACACATTTTTCGCTTCTCATTTTCAGAAGTACTTAATACTTAGGCGGTTTATTTGATGCGTGGACCGAAAATAAATTCTTTAGAGTCGGGAATTTATGAAGCATTATAATTTGAAATAAAACCGGCCATGTGCGGGACGTACTTACGCACTTAATGTTCCGTACTGTATTTTGTAAATATTATATTACATTTCAAACAGGTAGACCTGTCGCCGTTATTTTAAAGTTAATCCACGTGTAATTACGGTATAAGGACTCTGTCTCTAGAATAAAATTTTAGAGACTAGAGTCTAAAAAAAAATTATGCTTAGATTAGTTACTCTTGGATAGGAACAACGGTTGAACATTTCTTCATTAATTCTTTGTTATAATTTGCTTTTCCGCCTAGCAGAAAATTGCATCGTTTGTTATCGATGGCTGCATTTGCAATCTTCATTCCTAATGAGCAATTGATTGGGTGACGATGAAAATGAATATTGAACATTTGCAAACTGAAAATTCTTAGTGAACATTGCGAATTGGAAATTCAGCTAAACGGCTTCCATACTGTCCTTTGTGCTATTCATTTCTCTTTGCCACTCGAGTCGATGAAACTCTTTATTGTAGGTAAAACATTCAAATTATAGAAAAGGAAAAGAAAGTGTGCACAAAGGCGGACTTATCCCAGTACGTTACATGGTCAATCGACCTTAATTACCATGGTGTTAGTTTTTCTAAACCGCCCCTCAATTCGGCTTAAGTTGTTTTCCAAAATACGGAATCATATTTAGACAATTAGATGATTCAAATTCAGGTAAACGCTGGACGCAGGCCGCTTCACATAGGTCATGATGAATTTAGAAAATGCTATTTAGTAGGCAAACAGGCATGCGAATCCACCTGATGGTAAGTGGGTACCGCAGCATATGGACGCCTGCAATACCAGAAGTAACACGGCCGCGTTGTCTATGTCCAGCAAACTGGGGCAGAAAGGATGATGATGAGATGATTCAAGCCTGTAATGTCCTTTAAAAAATCTTCGTGAGAATCGAACCCAGGACATCCAAGTCTTCAGGGAAACGCAAAAGCACTGCACTAGAGTCGTACTTATCGTGAATAGTTACTTTTATCAAAGACCTAATAATACTCACACAAGAGAGTAAAATCTATATTAGCTGACGTCAAGACAAAAAGTATCACCAATTTATTAATATGGCTTATAACAACCACAGGAGGTCATGGCAAATCATTTAAAAACCAATATATTACCTATTTCGTTTTATTAGATTGATTGGTAGAATTAATTGCCTAATATTTTCAAAATTTGTGTTGATTTTTAGTTCAGTAGATCTACACATTATGACATTTTCAACATGATATAGCAGGTTTCCCGAGTTTAATAAAGTAACATATAAAGTGTCATAAAAATAACGTCGTCAAAACAAGGACTATTGTTTTTTGTTTTATTAAGCCATAAATCTGAAACAAATTACTCCACTTTGATTCTTTTGACATAAACAAGTAGTTTCGTGAAAGAGTAGTTAAAACTTTGATGTATGCTTTTGCGCGTGTATGTAAATGATGAGCGAGGATGCGAGGGAGGTCTGTAATCAAATATAGAAAATGGAAATCCGTAGCACGGTATCCGTAGTCTGTGCTTACCCCTACAGGAAACAAGCGTGATTATACTGTGATGCAGTGTTGTGTTCCTGCTGGTGAGTAGGGTCGCCAGGCTCCAGAGGGGTCGCTGTGCTGATAGCGGACAGGTCGGCAATGCGCTCGTGACCTTTCCGGTGTTGCAGGCGTTCATAGACTACGTTAACCACTTACCATCAGGTGGGTCGTACGCCTGTTTGCTTACTTAGTTGTTTAAAAAAAAAGAAGATAATGTATGTGGAACTGTAGTACATATTTCTTACTGCGCTGCTTGATTACTATGTCGTGGTAGTAGGTTCGATTCTCAGAGAGGGCAAATCTTTTTAATCATTTTCATAATTCGCACGCTCTCTCAACAAATCCCATTGAAATGATTTGGTATGAGAATTTACTTATATAGAAAAGACAGTTAGTAGTCTACCTGCGATCATGAACGCTGAAAAGTGTGTAAAACGTTAAGTGTGAAATAAATAAGTACCTAATAAAACACGAGAAAAAGCTTATTAAAATAGATAAATCTGTTACATTGGCGAAAACACAAGACATCATTATATCACCATTAGTTCAGAAAAATTGTGATTGTGTGTCAAAAGTTTGTCTATATATCATGTACAGTACAAGTGGAGATCGCGGTAACTGCAGAACCGATGAGTGGATAAAAATCGTAACGTCTTTTGCACGGCAATTACCCTCATGTTTAGAGTATGTACGTGTGTACATTTTGAATATTTTTCAATAAAGTGTATACTGTAATATGATGTTGAGTAACTATTAGTTCTTATTATAAATACAGTTGAAGTGTTTGTGAATGTTAATAATTTCCAAGATTACTAGTGGAATTTGCATGTCTTAGTCTGATATTCAACTCACTTCAACTAACGTTATGATATGCGAGTATTATTTCAATTCTAACTTTTAGTATAAGTTTTGTTGTTGAATACATTTTGTATTTATAATTTTTTATAAGAATGATAAGTATATTTATTTATTTTATTTAATGATAAAAATGTATATACTATAAATAGTCTTGTAAATGTGGGCAAACCTGACGAGGATCTTGCACTCACCATAATTAAAAAAGTTTTTATAGGTACATCGTACATCATAGATCAGAAAAGAAAAACAAAGACCCGTGGATCCGACAGTTGGTCATTATTTATTAAGAAAAAATATACAATATATATATATATATATATATATATAGTCACTTTTCTTGAATTATTGTATACATATACAGTGCTGTGAAGAAACATGCTAAGCAAAGGTACATATATCTCGTACGATACGTACGCACGAAGATATACTCATCTGGCCGTATTTGCCTGCATATTATGAAATCGCATAAAAAATATGTCATCAACAAAATCGATATACCTTGTACCTCTGACATTGTTGACTTTAATTTTTTCACCTCTTCATTTTCCGCCTTACACGTTTCCGGTGAAACCTTTTGAGTTTTCCTTTTTTGCGTCATTTTGTCCCCAAATTATGTAAATATGAAATCACGCTCCCGGCGAGGATAACCTTTTATCCTATTCTAGTTTTGACATGCATGTGAAATTTGGCTGCCCAAACTTGAATTCAAGCAAGTCGATGTTTTTCCATTTTCTGTTTTTTTACACCATTCGATTCTGTATAAAATACGTACTGCATTTTTTTGAAATATAAATTTTGCTTATATTTTTTAGTATCTACACAAGAAAAACTTGAAAACTAGCAAGTGAAAACATGGTTGCTTTTTTTCAAAGTTTTATTTCGACTTACTTGTTTTCACAATTGAAATGTGTTGCAATCTCACAATTCATATTCATTCATCTCACAACTTCGCTCCGCCTAACAGTCGATTCTTTAATTTTTTAGATTTTTTAAGTGTTGGCATGCGCGTAAGCTGCGCGCGGTACGGGACAGTACTTGGACATTGCAACATTACTTTATTATTCTAAAATCTAAGATTTTTTCTAAAATAAACGTAGCCTAAGTTACTCCTTATTACATCAGCTACCTGCCAATAAAAGTCCCGTCAAAATCGGTCCAGTCATTTCAGAGATTAGCCGGAACAAACAGACAGACAAAAATTGTAAAAAATGTTATTTTGGTGCATGTACCGTATATATATTCATATGCATGTAGTAAAAAACGGTTATTTCAATATTACAAACAGACACTCCAATTTAATTTATATGTATAGATAGATGTATAGATAGTAACACTGTACGAGCTTACCTCGCACATTTCGCCGACACGCGGCCGCATACATGCAGGTCGCGTGTCAGCTGTTTTTACTTTTCATTTTAAATCAATTATCAATACAAATTGAGATACTATCGAGCAGCCGTCGAGAAAGGACCCGTCACCAAAGTATCAAGATGTGACATTTATCAAGAACAATAAACCAGTTTACTATGTGACGTGGTCTTGTATCTCCACACCATCATCAGCATCACTTCATGTATGGTGTTATGGCTAACACCATGGCCTGCACCGTACAAACACTATAAAACAGATAAAAAAGAGAACTAAAATCGACTACAACAATTAAATTAAATTTCCATGTGCTTGCCACCCTAATGGGCTTCAGACAAGAATTAGGACTAGAAGAAAAAGGGTGTAGAGCATTTTCAGCTTCTTTGACAGAGTCCTCGGTTTCATGCTGCTTACAAAACCTCATAACTATGGACGTTACGTCGCCCTTATGGAGATCCTTATAATCAGGCAAACGTGGCTGGAAGACCACGCCAAAATGCAGAGTTTAGTTTGGCATTTCAAAGCAAAACCTTTATAAATATACTAGCTTTTTCCCGCAGCTCCGCTTGCGTCTAAAAGTAGCCTATATTTGACCCTGGGTCTTCAACTTTATTCATACTTAGTCGTGAAAGCGTAACAGACAGACAGACTTTCTTTCGCATTTATAATATAAGTATACAAGTATGGAAGAATGTATATGGATGTGAGCATTGAGGTCCAAAAGGGTTCTAGGTATCATACCCTTCTCCGTCTTTGTCGGTGCCTATCAGCTTAGTGTAATGTAAGACTTAGTTTCAAACAGCATTCCAGAGATTAAAATAATCAGTCGCCGTAGCTATTCATGTATATCCGAGTCCCATGAATAAGTGCGCATAGTAGGAGGGATCTCCGAAACTATGTGGCTAAGACGAACTACATGGCTTGTTATATCACAGATTTCCAACCTATACGCATAGACAAAGATTTTGTCGAGAATACGGACTAGTTCAAATACTAAGGATCGAACGTGTCCGTAGAGATGTTACCTAGGGCAATATGACATACCGCATAATAAGCAGTAGCAGCACTAACTCTAGTCAACCATAAAGAGTAGGTCTATAAATTAATCACACAGGTTAATCCTTCGTGCTTGTGAGTCTATGAGGCGTAAAAGCGTTTTATGAAGATAAAGATTCTGTACTGGATGTGTGGTGTATCTCGGTAAGCTCTAGTGAGGCATTCCCGTATGTTAAAAATTAATGTTGTATGTGACATGCACAAATGGTAAGCTTCAAAGTCGTCTCTGATGCTATGGTCACATCTTACGAAAACCGGCAAGTAACGTTTTGTACAAAATATGTCTAATCTAGAGCCTGGCAGAAGGGATGATCCTCACAAATACTAGCTTGACGTCGAAGCACAGGTCATAGATATACATGAACTCACTTCTAAAAATGCTGAAGACAGGACAAAGTGACGAGAAAAGGTAGAAAGTAAAACCCTGAGCTCCGGACTAGCCGGAGCTTGATTACTAGAAAGAACATACTCTGGCTGTATTCAGTATCTGAAACATGACGATGCAACCGGGAAAGTGCTTTTAACAATATGAAGAACAATAATTTAGATTTTAATATAAGTAGAACCCTTGCACACAGTTTTCCTAATGTTAAGTTTCCAATGTATATTTACAGCGTGTACATGAAATAAATAAATAAATATGAAGAAGTAGAAAAAACTATCAGCGATTGAATGTTACTACACAGGTTTTGAGAAAATTTAAAAATGATTTTTATTTTTGCTATATTATTAATTTTAAGGGATATTTTTTGTAATATAAGAATTAATATTAACCTCCAATTCAAGTAAATAGTTATGTTATAAAAATAAATTTAATAAATTCAACGATGAAAACAAGCATCAGAGCAGTTGTTTGTTTTCAACTCAAAACATTTATTGTAATCCTCCGAGGGTACCCAAGTATGCTTCTATTCATTGTGAAAAAAAACGATTTATTTTCATTGAATTACCAAGCTGAAAACGATTTTTGATTTTATATCCAAAACTACTTCTAATATTTATCTGCAAAGAAAGTATATGGCAAATCAGGCTTTTACGAAACTACTGTTGAAATAATTATGAAAATATTCCCAGTAGTTTGGGAGATACAGCAATTTGAAAATAAAAAGAGTTTTCCTTTCGGCTCTCTTGTAAAATTTGTTTTTTACTGGTTGCTTGTTTTCAACTTTGGGCAGCCGAATTGTCTCTAATATATCGGTCGTTGTACTCGTGAGATAGCGTCGTTCTTCTGTAATTTTACACCTCTTGACTCTCTAAGGAGTGCTGGGTTTATTTTTCTTTATTCATGTACATTTATAAGAACTTTGCAGCGTTAATGACTAACGACTAAAGGATTTAATCACGTAATAGTATATATATTTTTCTGATAAAGATACTGAACTGAATTTGTGAACTCCTGAAGTTCCGGTATTCGGGGCAGCCTTTGTTTTCATGACATAGCAATTATACGATCCACAGTTTATCACAGTTAATTGACTAGTTCGTCACACTACAAGATCAATCGACCCCGTCACTCTGTTGAATGAATATCTGATATTACTGAAATTGGCAGGTATTTGTCGTATATGTCTATCGCATAATCCTAGGGTTTATGTGTTTGGTCAAGCTGCTTCCACAGAAGCTTGGTCTATCCTAAGCAGAGCCGACTTGAATTAATACTACTTAGAGGACATGGGTAGGCACAGTCTCTCAAACAAAGGCGCAGAATAAGAAAAAGCTGGAAAATCTAATAAAGTTTGTGATCGCGATTACTATGATAGCGCGACCATACTAGGCGTAGGCGTATTTGCTTATTTGAGATTGTGAGTCCTGCTTTGCCAAAATATCACTTATTACATACGTATTTGTATCTATATTATTTTGGCAAAACATGCAATCACCATTTTTTGGCACATTGACCATATGTGGTCGCGCCATGAGGATCGACATTTCGCGCGTATTTTAATCGATTCTATACATTTTATAATCGTTTTATAAGTCGTTATCGTTTTTAAACTGTGACTTTATCTTAGCTGCCTAGGCTCCGTGAGGACCCTTTGAGGAAGTCACAATTGAATGAGTTTTGAGCTACTTTCCATTTTTTATTCCTTCAATGGTAACAATTCGTTCAATATGCAAGTACTCGTACGAGTATTTTGTGTAAAAGCCCATTACTGGCAGATATATGTCCGTGCGTGCGAATAATGAGATTCAATGAAAATGTGTGTAGAGTTTGGTATATGGCAGACTTTTAAATAATTTATCCCGAGCATTTTAAATAAATCAATGTATAAAATGAGAGCGTCTGCAAACTATGCTATTCCCAAGATTTTGGGTTTTTTAAGGGGTTAATTAATTTAATGCTTAAGATTCACGGGTTGCCCCGGTCCTTGGTCCTAGGTTATTGTCATAGTAACCTGCTATAATCACGATTATCATAAGCTTATAATTATAATGTGATCCATCTCTGTTAATTGTCTTAACTTTAAGTATAAAAACTATACTTAAACCATTCAAAATGATATATCAAGTGTGATTATTTAAAAAAAAAATATGTAAAGGCAATTTGATTGAAATATATATCAAGTAATATATTTTAATTTTAATAATTTAATTCATTAATGTAACTTTAACCGTAAAAAACAATACAAATAACAAGGAGAAAACAAAATGGAACAGAATTTGGTTTGTTAATTGTTATGAATTAAACGAGAAAGTAGTACCTACTAATTTTCTCGCAAAAAAACAAGCAAAATAAATAAGATTTTAACTAAAAATAAAGTTAAATAAACTTATCCGTTTATTATATTTATATAGAAAAGATATTTACTCATTTTAGCAGCTACCTGGTTGTGGCGTTACTGGTATCTTCATACACATTCATAGCACAGCCAAATAGTTTATAACATTTAACACAAATTGTTTAAGTAAATATACTTACATGTAAACTAAAAATGTACAATCCTTTTAGGTATTTTTTGTAATAAAATTCCAATACCACCTGTTACAACTATGTAGTTAACTTAGATTAATAATTGGTCTAGCGTTAAATAATACTGTGACTAAACAGTCTGGTATGTGTTTATTATATTTAGTCAGTTAAATACTACAATGGCGCAGAAACCCAAAGTGGATTTTGGCCTTCGACACGAGAAGGCGCCATTTCCTGCGGTCTTGTCAGTCGTCCACTTTCAGGTTCCGTAGTTCCTTCAGATACATAAATGCTGAATTAAAAAGTTATAAGTTACCTGACAATTACTAGAAAAATTTATTAGTTTCTTTGTGAGAAGTCAACAGAACAAAGCCTGATGTTCCGTACACTCCGATTCCGACGTAGTGGATGCTCATTTTTAGAATAGTGTATCCTGCGTGTGCCCGGCAGTGCCCCCGCCTAAGTCTATCAAAAAAGCGGCACGACCGTACCATCCTTTTCTTGAAGCAATTCAGGTCATTTTTGACCCCCTATAACTTCGTTATGGATAAAACTAGAAGCCCGAATTTTCAGTAACTAAGAAATTATTGTATAAACACAGTATATTTACGATATCAATATTAAAAATATTCTATGTTTCAAATAAAATAGATTGACTTAACAATCGCATGAATACACAATATATCGCATAAGTAAAGGTGGATTTTTATTAAGTGCAAATATTTTGAGGGATGGTTTATTAATGTCAAAGAAAAGTACTAAAAGAATTTTTTTTTTTGGATAAATGAAAGCGCACTACAAAACTTATTCATCGTAACAATCTATCAATGCTCTCTTCCCAAACTACCTTTGAATGGAATTTATTTGCGATTTCCCTCATTCCGTTTATGATAGACAAAATGAGTTATACAACTTCTGCCAGTATTGCCAGCAAAATTAAAGCAAAACAAAAAAGGAAAACCACTACGGGATGTCTTAATTATTACTATTCAGTAAAACATAAAAGTTCGATTTTCTCGAAAACTAGCGTGTAGAAATTTATGAAACCAACATAAATCTTTTTTATATGACTTAATTATTTAACCCTAAAAGTATTTGTATTTCATTTGAATCCACCTTATATATTGCGTGCACCAATCAATTCATTCGCATGAATGGCTATGGCATGGTTATCCAAAGAGGAAGTACCGCCAACCTGCTGGGTACACTGTGATGGCAGCGATTTGGCCTCCATTTTTTATTTAATTTAAGAAAAATCATTTTTTATTATTTAACAGTATCTTTATTTTTAAAATTAATTCATTCGTACAATAATAATATGTAGTAGGTTATGTGGATATTGGATATGGTGAATTTGTTTTCATTTGGGCTTTTATTGGAAATAAATGGATGACTGGTAGAGTCTACCAAATTTAGGAAAGCCTATTTTTTATTAATAGTACTTGCTAGCCTTGCCTTTGTATGTTAACGCTTGTCAAGTCAATTCAGAAACAAAATTTTGCATTAAATTTTTGTAAAACATTTTTTGAGTATAGCTATACACAAAGCTATTAGGTAAATAAACTTAAAAATACCATGCAACTGATATTCAATCACGACTCAATTACGATGCATTTTTGGTATGCTCAATATTGGTATTCTGCTAACACAATTTTGAATCTCTGTTTATTTGCAACTAAAACGTATTTGAATAATAATAATAGAAAAAATGTAAATAAAATAAATAATAGAGTGACGAAAAGTTGAAAGAATTGATGATTTTTTAATTAGCAAAATTTTCCAATTGCAGTTCAATGGCATGCCAATGGAATACGATTGGTATTAAAATTTGTAACAGAATACCAAAACCGTCAAAACTTGTCATTGCGATTCAATTACAATTCAATTGTAAAATAAAAGAATTGACGCTCAGAGACCTGAAAAATATATTAAGATCAATGACGACATATGTATTTATTTTATTGAAATTCAGACATATCAAGCACTCTATAATGTATTGTTTGTACTGTTCGTCTTGTCTACTCATCACTATTACCACAGCTGTTTATCTAACCACCTGTAAAAACAGTGTTAACAAAATACGCAATTAGTAACTGAAACTCCACGTATTTAGGGAATTAAATGGGTGAAAATTGTGCAGAAATTGATCACTTTTTGTTCAGGTTTTGAGAACTGAAGTTCAGTCTTATTCAGTTATCCGAGAAAGCGTCACGCGTGTAACGGAACGCGGAAGACGTCGACACGCGTGTGGAAAACTTTACAAAGTATCATGTAAAGTGTTAATTTTATTAGTGTTTTATGAACTAAATAAAACTTTTGGTGGTTTTATTTTCGGTTTTCTTGATTCATTGGAACTTGGAGAAGTAAAGTAAGTTGTTTTTTTAATCATTTATTGGAATTATATTTTTATATTTTTACTTGTTGCTACAAAATATTTATTATTATAAATACAAAAAATATACATTAAATCGATTACCTAATATTTTTAATTAGGATCGAAAACTAATCAGACTCTTATATTTTGATTGTTAAGTTTAAATTATACACTCTGTTATATTAAATCCTTCGTTTCAAAAGCTTACAACAAATTAGTTTTCATTTGATTTTACTATAGTCAAGGTTATTACAAAAATTCGATTCCACGAAAATTTTTTTCCTCATTAAATTTCTGAATGAGCTTTCATACTTAAGATTTTCAAATTAAGTATTTAAATTACTATAATAAAAATAAAACATACATGTTTTACGTACCAAAGCGATGTTATTTGTATATATTAAGAGAGATAGGATATTTTGTAAGTGGATTCTAAGTTTCAAGGCGAGCTAAAATACCTAAGTAGTTAAGGTTTATTCGGTACTTTATTAACTCTCTCCATGGTGCAGACCAATTGTCTAAATTGAATGGGAATGCCCGAGACGTATTACTGACGTATGAATGAACCTTCAACATAACTTTGAGAAAAAATAGATAATTTAATGTATTTTGTCGGGAAATTTTGTCAATTAATTGGATTAATTAAAAAAGAGATAAGAAGCAATTACTTTATCCGTCGAGTTTAATAAGTTCATCTATAGCAGAATTTTTGGAATTATATCGGGATTTTCAATTTAACTCTTTGGCTTTCGAAATGATTTTAAACGTCCTTTCTCTCAAAATGCATCTTTTGAAAATCAAGAATAAAATCTAAGTTGGCGCGTATTTAATTTCAAAGAAAGATTCAATAGAATGGTAATTATTTAGGACAAATAAATATTAATGGAAATTAAGAAAATTACATAAAACTAACAGTACACACTACTTTTGATAGACATCTTGTGATGAAGAAAAGTGATTCAAAGAAACACAAATATACGTACGTTCGTGTGATTTTCTTTTGAAATATTGATTTACTGTCAGTGATTGTAAAAAAAAATATTATAAAAACCCTTGTCAAAGTATCTTGGGATATAGGATTTATTCATTCATTCACTAAATTTATGTACACAGTAAATCGAACAGTAATTTCTATTTGGAAATCGAAATGTATATTTAGAGAGTAGTTCCAAATTTTTCAATCAAGTACCTATTTAAGATTATGTAGGTGTAAGGACATAAACTATGTTGCCTGTAGAGTAACTTTGAGTCATTCATATCTACTTCGTGTTTGTTCAGTCGAGTGGCGGAGTTAGTGACAAGTGGATAACAATAAAGGATCAAGTTTCAATAGTTCAATATTCAAGGTCCCACTGCTTCATGCCATGTTCTATGAACATAACTTCTATATTTGATTTGGGGTTCCCAAAACCAATTGGGTATTCTACTCAATTTATTTTTATCATTCATATGAAACATTTCACTACCAGAAACTGAAAACGGAAAGATTTTTCTAAATCCGTTCTTAAATAAGCAAGTTGCCTTTGAAATTTGGTGGAAGGGGAAACTGTTAAAAAACAAGAAAAGGATGCACGGTGTGTGCCGTGACGTCACTGCTACTTGGTTTTGTGCGTACAAAAGAGATAGCAAGACGATCCCACCACGTTCCTACTTTTCTTCTTGAGAAAACTTTAAATCCAATTACTACCATAATTAGCAACCAAATTTGTTGTTGTTTTCGGAATCGGTTACTTTTTAGTGTACACATGTTTCGTATGCAAATATTGCCCAAGTATGAAGTAGCCTATTTTGAGTGGATGAGAGTAATTTTGTTAAACAAAGAAATAGTATTTTGGATATATTTTTTATATTAAACATCATTATTCTATGTTATTTCACTTATCCATCTGTTATACACAGCATTATTAGGTTTCGCCACTTAGTTCTATTCAGCCATTTTATATTCTCACATAAATTCATATCCTTTCCAATTCAATTCATTTGTTCGTAAACAATATTATAATATATTGTATTCGAATGTCATATAATGACCACTTGCAAACTTCATAATAATTATTGTTTTTTCCATCATTATAGAACATTTTTTATTACGTATATTTTGTTACAATTCAAATTTTATTGTGTTTCTACTCTGAAGGGATCGTATTTTAACGAATTAAATATTTTTTCTTGTATAAGGATACATACATAATTAAATTAATAAGCAAAGTTGAAAATTAATTATATAATTAATAAATAAACGTCAATATATATTATCTAATTAATTATAATTAGATAATACTTATTTTCTTTCACGTACTTATGTAATGAACTTCTGTTATGGTTTTCCCTAGTGACTCACAAATTGGGATCTTTTAAGGAACGGTGAGAAAAGATTTCTTCATTATCAACAACGCTCATCTAATAGGCTACGGTAACCCCTTACCATCCAGTGGGTTATGGTTCTGTTAAAGAAGAATCTTTATAAAATCATAATATATATTCAAAACCACTAATAATTATTTACATTTAAGTAAGTAAAAACACTTTATTACATCATTCAGTCAGGGGTGTTATTTCCAAGCATCTGTCCGATGGCTTGAATACATAGCACACGGGTACGCGAGCCCGACTTACCCGAGCTGCTACTTTTTTTTTTTTTTTTGTTAACGGAGGGGAAATGCATTTATGCACTGAGTGTGGGACTCCCAGGCAGAGGGCCTGGACTACCCACTAAAACCCCTCCGGCGTTTCCGCACCGGCTGTTGAGGGCGCCATGGGGTCGCGTTAGCATTCTACCACGACGCCCTCCAGCCATGGCCTTTCGGCCCCGTTTAATAAAAATAATTCATAGTAATGAGAAAAAAGTGATACGAGTATATTTTACGCGAATAAAAATGAAGGATTGATTTTGATTTATTTAAATGACATTATAAATTTTGATGTTGATATGACACATACATGATATACAACCATCATACAACATGTTGCAGCATGTAGCGACGCCAATGCAGGTCTGGTATTTTCCTGGTCGGACTTTAATGTAAGTACTTAATTAGTACCATTTAACCAGTCATTTTATTATTTGCATGAAGTATAGAAGGTACTGCAATACTAATACTAAAAAATCAAGGCTTAAGCCCAATGCGGATCTTGTCCTCCGAGACAAGAGTTCTCCACCTCTCCTTATTCCGCGTTTGTCAGTCTGTCTTTGGAGAAATCAATGTAAGTAGGTATACCTATTAAAAATATGACAATGTATTTTGCTAAAATTTAGGCGTAAAAACATGTATACCAAACATGTTATTAGAATTTGTAACATATAGAATTACTTATAGACCAGACCACAAACTTCTGCAAACAATTCGGGTTTAATTCGTGGTTGTCATAAAACATGATTATTTCCGTTATCCGCTCCATTGGTCTTTTAATAATTTGGCTAAAAACTTTGTATCCTTTCGACTTACAATTTTGTTACTAAACAGAAGTAAATGAGTGTCAAATCAAAATACTTTGTGGTTGAACAGGTTTTAAATAGTTTGTGGATGTTTATGAATAGTAGAAAAGTCTACCAATCTTATTTATCTGAGTGATACTGAATCATTCTTATCGAGTAGAAAGTGCTAGAGCATTCTAGCAAATCATTTTTGGTTCAGTTGGTGCCCATACAACTATTCTGGTCGCAGTGTAGAAATTGTTACCAGTGTAGCATTATTAATAGGTGACTTGATAATACCAGTACTGCCAAATCTAAAATCGAGTAAAGGCGTACGCTGGGCTATGAAGCGCAAGACAAAGATGTAACTGGGAAGCTCGCTCGGATGAAGAAGCTCTATTCAAATGCTCTGAAAATAATTGAAATAGTTTCACTGAAGACTAAGACATCACCTAAATATCGACTGGCGTAATCGATTGCATGTCCGTTACACTACGTCAGTTACATGGGGCCGTTGCTTTTTATACTTTATATTAACGATCTGCCAGGTGTAACAAATCAGCCCATGATACTCTTTGCTGACGACAGTACTATATGTATAAAGAGCAAAACCCAAAATTACCAAGAAAAAAATATAAATGATGTTCTAAGTAATGTAATGAATTGGCTTGATATGAATAATTAAGTATACAACTTAAACAAGACTTGCATAATGCATTTTAATCCTAGAAATTCTAATTCAGTAATAAACATTAAATATGATGACACAAAATTAGACGTAGTAAAAGAAACAAAATTTCTAGGGATCATTATTGACAATCAACTTAAATGGTCTGAACATGTTAAAATTATTAAATAAATGACATGCAACGAACTACATGCAATTTCCTCTTACCTTCCCTAGGGTGCAAACGGAAGTTTCAGGGGTGTTATTTTAAAAATCTATGTCTGAGGCGAACGAAAAACGTTGCAGGCGTAGTGACATGCATGACATCATATTGTACCTACTTACTTATAAGATTCAACGGAGCGGGAGCCAGCCAGTGGTTATCCGAATGCTGTAATAAACGGTCTATTATTTACTTAACACGTTTTATCATTTCGTAGTGCCCTTACGATTCACATTCAATTCAGTAGTAAGACAGAATACGCACAGGCACATAGACTTTACATACACGAACATTTATACTATACCATCGCAAATAGCATGCTTGAATCACCTGTTTGTCTGACAATTTATTTATTTTACTTTATTCAGAGAATATACAGTCTAAAATTTCAACAACAATACTATAAAATATGTAATGACCCTTTACTTAATATCATATGATGATTCCGTGCAACGGAAGCCACATAAGGCATTGATCCCGCCGGTCATGGGAGGTCGTAAAAAAAATGTCAGAGGTCGAAAGGCGGTTCCGAGAAACTCTGACTCTGGTGTACAGGGTCGATTGACCATTTAACCCGGTTATCGATATGATAACAATGAGTTATCATTATTGTAATGTTTGTGTATGCGAGCAACAAAGATATATTGTATTTGTATTATGTCGAATAAAAATGACTCGACTCGCCTATTTTCTGTGATCTCAAAAAAAGCACTCCACATTCTGAGAAATTTTTCTCTGAAACTAGAGTATTGCATGATTGCCTCGTATGCGGACTGCGTCAATATAACGAGCTTCATGATACTCGCTTCGGTGGATTTGTAACAGCTTTCTTTGTTCAGCTTGATTTTAATCATACTTATTTGATAACAGCATCGTATGTCGGGTTCTCTACAAGTGCTGTAAAAAAAACTAATAAGAAACAAATGGCCGAAATATATAGCAGCGTTTCCATACTTCCATACTAATAATATTATAAATATACTAATATACTACTACTAATAATATACTAATACTAATATAATATTATAAATGCGAAAGTCTGTCTGTCTGTCAGTCTGTCTGTCTGTAACGCTTTCACGGCCAAACCACTCAACTGATTTTAATGAAATTTGGTATGGATGTAGTTGAAGACCCTTTTTGACGCAGGCGGAGCAGCGGGTTACAGCTAATTATAAATAAATTATGAGTTACTAGCTGTTTCCCGCAACTCCGCCTGCGTCAAAAAGTAACCAATGTTTGACCCCAGGTCTTCAACTATACATAGGGCGCACTGTAAGTTTCCGGAACTGGCCACTTAGGTACATAAACAATATTTAAAAATTTATTGCAACATTTGAAAATAGAACTCTTTGGCTGTAGAATGCAGTTTGTTTCATCTGACTGTCTTTTGTTTTTAACTTGTGGCGCCATTTAAAAAATTGGGTGTCTGCATCAACATGGATTTAACTCGGGAAAATTTTCGTAGTATGATTTTCTACGATTTTAAGTGTAATTTGACAGCTCAACAGAGCATCGCTCGGCTTGAAACAGCTTTTGGCAGTGAAGCACCATGCAAGACAACTGTTTATAGCTGGTTTGCAGAACTCAAACGTGGTCGTATCAATCTCAGTGACGAATCTCGCGATGATCGGCCGTCCACCGCTGTGACCAACAAAAACATCAATGCTGTGCGCCGTATGATTGAAACAGACAGGCATGTGACCTACCATGAAATTCGCGCATCCTTAGAAATAGGCATGAGTCAAATACAATTAATCCTACACAAACATTTGGTTGTGAGAAAGCTGTGCTCGCGGTGGATCCCACACAACTTGACCGAGGCTCAAAAAACGGACCGCGTCACTTGGTGCAGTGCCATGCTTACCAGATTCAACGAAGGTGCGTCAAATTTGGTGTGGGACATAGTAACAGGTGACGAAACATGGATTTATTGCTACGATCCCAAAACAAAGCAGCAATCCTGCGTATGGGTCTTTCAAGATGAGCCGAAACCAACCAAAGTGGCGCGCGTGAAAAGTGCATCTAAGCGGATGATTGCTTCTTTTTTTAATAAAACTGGACACGTGGCTACTGTTGCTTTAGAGAATCGTCGTACAGTGAATAGTGACTGGTACTGGTAGTGGACCATTTGTTTGCCGGAAGTTATTGACGAACTCCGTAAAAATAACCGTAAACGCCGTATCATCCTGCACCACGACAATGCTAGTTCTCACACGGCCAGACAGACAAACGACTTTTTGAAGGCGAAAAATGTAGAACTCATGAGTCATCCTGCATACAGTCCCGACCTGGCACCTTGTGACTTTTTTCTGTTCCCAAAAATTAAGAACCAATTACGCGGTCAACGATTTTCATCACCAGAAGAGGCTGTCGAGGAGTATGAAAAACACGTTTCAGAGGTCACCACAGAGGAGTGGCACAAAAGTTTTCAAAACTGGTTTCATCGAATGAAAAAGTGCATAGACGCCAAGGGAGATTATTTTGAAAAACAATAAATTAATTTTGTACCTTCAATAGTATTTTTTCATATTCATTCCGGAAACTTATAGTGCGCCCCACGTATTCATACCTAATTTCATCAAATCCGTTTGCCCGTGAGAGAGTTTCGCATTTATAATATTAGTATGAATATGGATTTTGTGAAGTGTACTGTTCACAGAACTACTAGTTTATTTATTTTATTATTTCATAGATTCATTACTCAGTTTATTCAGACAGATAGGTACTATAGTACTCGTGCAAGCAATATTACATCTTTATTACATACAGGCAGTCTTTAAGATGATGCCGCCGAAATGACGTCCGTGCCTGTGTCTGATAAATCGGTAGAACATTTATTTTGGCCAAAAATTAACAGTTAATAAATAAAAAAAAAACGCTAAAACATGAAGATTCATAAAAATGAGGTTTCGCACGCAGGCGCTGCCGGGGGTCGGCGCGGCCCTGTTTACGTCCTCTAGAGAGCGCAATGTTTATTTTAATATGACGACACTCAATTATGACTTTTCAATATGTATCATTCGTCAAAATGTTTAAAAGTCCTTTCAATCTATGATCATACGTATATAAAAGAATAATTAGGTATAAAGTCCCCGTCACGAGAGGATATAATTATGTAGACAAATGCTCAGGGGTTCGCAACATTTGAATGAAAGAAAAGATAATATTTTTGTGACATATTTTAATGTTTAGAGAGAATTTAAATTTAAGAATGGGTTTAGACTGCTGTTGACCACCTTACGGTGGTTACCACCCGCGTGTATTTCATATTTGATTAGTTGTATTATTTTTCTCTCATTTATTGGTTTCAAAAGCGAAAAGATGTCACCAAAATAAAATGGCGGACCAATGTCATTGAGCCGGACTCGTTCCTGTACCATGCAACATTGACATATCGTCAAAATATAAACCGACTAATGGAATTGGTCGTTAGTTTCATATTACCCGTATAGTCATTTAAGTTAATTGTATTTGGTAAGTCATAATATTGCTAGCTAACAACTAACAAGAACCCACCTGAGTAGAGGTTAGTTTGTTTACTAAATTTATATCTTCTAGTGACGGCACTTAATCATTTTTATCCACGCGTAATTTATTAGAACAAAAGAAAAACATTAACTGGAATTGAGAACCTCCTACTTTTTGGATTTTCAAAATCGGTTGAAAAAGGTGGTTTACTCATGGTCCTGACAATAGCCAAGCATAGTTAGAATGCAGAATGTGGCACACTCTGCTCGGTGCTAAAACTAAGAGTGAATCATTTTTACAATGGCTGCCCCAATGGGGGCAATAACAGGCTTTAGACGAGACTTTATAACACCTGAATTTCAAGTCAATTTAGAAAAGTACTCCAAACAGGATTTACTAAAGCAAGGCACCTATTTTAGCAAGGCATTTCGTTATTTTAAAACAATGGATTTTAACGATACTGTAAATTGTAGAAAAAAATATTTAACCTTTTTTGTAAAAATTCCCGTTAGCTGTTGTGGCAAAATCCGTATTTTCTTCGAAACGACTTTATTTTTATTTTTTATTTAACTTTTTGGAACATTATAGACTATTTTACACATGGTTACAAAAGTCTAATTAGGTTGTAGCAACCGAGTGTAAAATGGTAAAAAGTATTTTATTTCAATTTAATCTGCACCGAAAATTTACTAAAGTTTATGCTAGTAGAAACCAATTTGTTTTATGTATATTGTATCTTTGTGAGTGGTACAATTCCTAAGGAGTATATCTATCTGGCTAATTATTTGTTTTAACGAGACTAAAATTAAACTACTTTTACAAAAAATCAATACCTCATTCTTAATTTGTATTTCTTAATATGAGCCGTTTTTTTTTGTAAATGTAGTCACACACAAGAAAAAAGTGACAGAAATGCTCTCGGATATGTTATATGTATTTGCCACGAAGTGTTCGAAAACGTTAATTATAAATGTAAAATTCGTTTCATGCATGTGGAGGTGACATGCAAATTATCATTAGTCAAGAATATTTTATTTCTTGTAAAAGCGTATACTAATAGTTTGTTCCAAAATTTTTGCTGACTTACCAAATTATGCAGGTTAATTCAGGTGAATTAAGTAAATGTCACGGGTTTTTATCAAAAATACTGATTACATTGATTTCTTCTATGTCCTACTTTTAGGAAAGCATCCCCGATATATCTCTATCCCAAGATTGATAAATTGAAAATGGATTTATTTCTCTCTACAAAATGATGAACACATATAATAGGTAATCTAGACCATCTCATTTAATCGACACTAATAATATGTTTGCAGTTGGATGTTATTTACCAGCTTTACTGAGTAATGGTAATGATACATAGAGTGAGAATCATCTGAACTGCCTCCGTGGTACAGTCGTTAAGCCTTCCGTAAAACCTCAGAGGTCGCGGGTTGGATTCCCACCGGAAGCAAAATTCGTTTAGGGAAACATCATCTAAGTTAACTGAAAAAAAGTAATTTGATCAGGCGAGTTTATCAGGCTTAAATAATTTGATAGCAAGATAATAAAAAGATGATTCCATGCTTCGGCGACTGCCATCTAGTAGTTGTTATATCGCAATAAAAAATAATAATATATATATATATATATATATATATATATATATATATATATATCAAGAAAACGTTATGGATACCAAGCGTGTGAGAGAGACAGAGAGTAAAATACACAAAAAAAGATTAATAGTAGGTTTGCAACAAAAAAAGGTAATCAATTCTAATCATAATGAACTTTGTCTGGATTCTTTCCTAGATATAATTGTAATACATTTATTATAATATTTGACAATATTTTACGAAATATAGATTATCTATTTTTTACGAATGGTCATCCGAAAATTTTAAATTGCCCCTTATTAATATGCAAATGTATTCGTATGTCAGCTACAAAATATCAACTTCACATCATTAGAAATACTTGGAATACATAGGGCGCACTGTAAGTTTCCGGAACTGGCCACTTACATAAACAATATTTAAAAATTTATTGCAACATTTGAAAATAGAACTCTTTGGCTG
The DNA here is from genome assembly GCA_947363495.1 of Euzophera pinguis. Lineage (NCBI taxonomy): Eukaryota > Metazoa > Arthropoda > Insecta > Lepidoptera > Pyralidae > Euzophera > Euzophera pinguis. The sequence continues at coordinate 5,489,411 of OX376168.1, forward strand.
TAGAATGCAGTTTGTTTCATCTGACTGTCTTTTGATTTTACCTTGTGGCGCCATTTAAAAAATTGTGTGTCTGCATCAACATGGATTTAACTCGGGAAAATTTTCGTAGTATGATTTTCTACGATTTTAAGTGTAATTTGACAGCTCAACAGAGCATCGCTCGGCTTGAAACAGCTTTTGGCAATGAAGCACCATGCAAGACAACTGTTTATAGCTGGTTTGCAGAATTCAAGCGTGGTCGTATCAATCTCAGTGACGAATCTCGCGATGGTCGGCCGTCCACCGCTGTGACCAACAAAAACATCAATGCTGTGCGCCGTATGATTGAAACAGACAGGCATGTGACCTACCATGAAATTCGCGCATCCTTAGAAATAGGCATGAGTCAAATACAATTAATCCTACACAAACATTTGGGTGTGAGAAAGCTGTGCTCGCGGTGGATCCCACACAACTTGACCGAGGCTCAAAAAACGGACCGCGTCACTTGGTGCAGTGCCATGCTTACCAGATTCAACGAAGGTGCGTCAAATTTGGTGTGGGACATAGTAACAGGTGACGAAACATGGATTTATTGCTACGATCCCAAAACAAAGCAGCAATCGAGCGTATGGGTCTTTCAAGATGAGCCGAAACCAACCAAAGTGGCGCGCGTGAAAAGTGCATCTAAGCGGATGATTGCTTCTTTTTTTAATAAAACTGGACACGTGGCTACCGTTGCTTTAGAGAATCGTCGTACAGTGAATAGTGACTGGTACACGACCATTTGTTTGCCGGAAGTTATTGACGAACTCCGTAAAAATAACCGTAAACGCCGTATCATCCTGCACCACGACAATGCTAGTTCTCACACGGTCAGACAGACAAACGACTTTTTGAAGGCGAAAAATGTAGAACTCATGAGTCATCCTGCATACAGTCCCGACCTGGCACCTTGTGACTTTTTTCTGTTCCCAAAAATTAAGAACCAATTACGCGGTCAACGATTTTCATCACCAGAAGAGGCTGTCGAGGAGTATGAAAAACACGTTTTAGAGGTCACCACTGAGGAGTGGCACAAAAGTTTTCAAAACTGGTTTCATCGAATGAAAAAGTGCATAGACGCCAAGGGAGATTATTTTGAAAAACAATAAATTAATTTTGTACCTTTAATAGTATTTTTTCATATTCATTCCGGAAACTTATAGTGCGCCCCACGTAGTATAATATCGTGATAAGCCTTCTCTGACAATAAATTAATATTGCTTGCAAGTTTGTTACATAATATATTACTTGCTATATTATTGTCATAAGCGGTTATGTTAACAGCTTGTTATCCCTAATTAGTTTACGGACCCGATTAAAAATAATAGACAATATAATAATTTTCTGTGATAATTCGCTTTTTATGTTTGCTTGAAAAAGTACGCATACTTGCCATAAACAAAAAAAAAAATATTTTGCTTTTATCTTAAAATATTTTAATCTGCATCAACGTTGTTGTCATAACGAAGCTACGTCTCAAAAAAATTTTAAGAACCTGAGTGGGCTGGTACACTAATAAATTGGCAAGCTTAAACGAAACATTCCCTTCGGGAAATTTTGTTATTTATCATTTATATTACATGTTTAATGAAGAGTCATTTCGGGTATCCATTTTGTTTTAAAAAAGAAATGATCTTCCGGAATTTGATCACTGTCATTATGGCAACACAAAAGATTTAGTAATGAAGAGATTAATACCTCTTCATCTCTTCAAAAGAATAATGAAATTTGAACTATAATTCCAGAAAATAGTAAAGTGAATTTGTACAATTATTTTTTCTTGGTTTATTTACTTACTAAGTTTTTGCTGCTTCGCGCGCCTACTTAAATTCTATCTATTTTTGGGATAAAATGTACAAAATATTTTTTTAATATTTTTTTATTTAGCCATTCCCTGAAAAACACAGTTCTATTACAAGTTTATCAAAATTAATTATTACTGTATTTATCTCTTGAATGAAATAATAGGAAAGTTCCAGTTCATTGTGTGTTTCTTTTTTATATTTCATTTCAAAATGCAACCTTTTTTTTTTACTTTTCTCTCTGTAATGATTGCTTTCAAGAAGTGTCTTCGGCTCCGCGTCCTTTTGGCGACACAATTCCGTTGTAAATAACATTTACTTAGGTGCTTACTGTACATTGTTATTTGCCCAAATTGAAAAAGCCTTACATAACAATGTTTCTCGATTCCTGAAATTACACTTTATTGTCAAGAACATCGTTAAAGTAGGTTCGGTTTATTCTGTTATGTGTTGTGAGATTCTCGCATTTATATAATGGCAGTTTTTTAATGAATGATTAACCTGATTGCCTAATAATTGTCATGATTTCGTGCTTCGGTAGACCGTTGTTCCCGACTGCCATTTGATGGTCCTTAAATTAACCACGTCAGAGGCCGAAAGGCTGTTCCAAAAACTCTGATACAAGGGTATTCAGAGTCAATTGGCCATGTAAGCAATTGGATGTGAATAAATGATTGTACAACAACTGTACATAATAAAAAATTGGACCTTTTGTCACAAAAATAAAAACGTACCAGACGAGCGCAGCCGCGACAGTTAACTTTCTGAATAAGATTCCTTTAGGTATGAAGAGTAACTTTATTTCTTACATTCTTTATGACTACAACTTGGGGAAATTCACATTACTCCCATTTGTTTCAATTGTCTTTCCAAAGTCACGTTTAGTAGTAAAATGTATCCAATTTTTCTCAGTAGCTTTCGAAATGGAGGAATCGCCATTGTACTCTGTAGAAATAAAGGAAAAACCATCGGGTTTAAAAACAAAGCATGTTTGTATCATATTTAAGTGTTGTAAAATATAGTCTAGACTAGATTTTAAGTAAAAAAATATATGAAAAAAAAGTAAAAAAAAAATACTTTCAATAAAAAAATAAGTTAAAAAACAAAAAAATCGACCTTCCATAGAAATCTAGTAATCAACCGACGGGATTTTGTAAGGAAGATCAAAAAAAAGTATAACTTCTTACAATACTTATAAAAGTTTTTATAAGTATTGTAAGAAGACTCTACGCCGCTGTCCTAACTGTGGTTTCAATTATCATCTGATAGTAATTACAGTACAACCTGGTCACGATTCTTTAACCTGGATAGTCGAATATATTTTATTCGATATTGAATGATTTTCGCTCGATATTGAAGGATTTTTGTTCGATATCAAACGATTTTCAATCGACATATATAACATACATCCATACTAATATTATAAAGGCGAAAGTCTGTCTGTCTCTTTGTCTGTCTGTCTGTTACGCTTTCACGGCCAAACCGTTGAATGGATGTTGATATAATTTGGTATGATTATAGTTAAAGACCCGGGGCAAACATAGGCTACTTTTTGACGCAGGTGGAGCTGCGGGAAACAGCTAGTTTCAAATATAGGGCTCCTAGGGTTGTTTACAAGAAACTTACAAAAAAGTGATGTAGTTTTGAAATCTCACAATAATAGCTTGTTTACACTCATCATATACGTAGTGAACTAAATATCCAGTGACTTAGTCGTATGTAAATAGTCGTAGTAAATAGGCACAATACAATATGAAGGTTGACAGCTTCGTTTGATATTAACACAATTTTTTTATCAATTAAATATTTTTTTAACTCTCTTTCATAATAAATAAAGGCTACCGATCATTATAGTTCTTGCTATTGATATTTAAACTGGTAAGGTCGTCAGTCTATAGTAGATTTATTTGTCACATAAAGAAATAAAACGACCACAAATGGTTTTTGCCACGGTTCGTCTCAAATTTCCTATTTGAATAGCCATCACTTGAAGACAGACGTACAGAAATGTGCTGTAAAATTTTACAAGGTCAAAATCTAGTTTTCCTCATACTTAGGTTTATTTGCGGTCGATTGCAGCTTCGCACTTATTCCCGTGGGAATTTCGAGTAAACTATTTTTAGCCGACGTCTGTTAGTTAAGTTCAAAGAAAAAAGTCAGCATCATTTCAGCCGCAGTCAGACCTTTTTCGGGTCATTTTGATCATCAAAAGAAGATAGATATAGATAGATAAGGAGAGTAATAGAATTGAAAGATGATATTTACATGTTTAGATATTTTTTTGTTATTATGCCCTGTTAGTGGCGTAATATTACAAATATAATTAGCCAGGGACGAGTCGTTTAGAAGGAGATTAGAATGTTTAAGATCTGTTTTAGTCAGTGACATATTAACTTAGCGTATTGTGTAAAGATTAAAAATATCAAGATTTTTATCAGGAAATAAATAGATAGACTCGTAATAAAAGTCAGAAAATAGACACAAAAATATAAGCACAATATCTTTCTTTAATAATTGGTCTCGCGAGCGTGGCGGAGACCAATTAATAATCTAAGCACAATGTATATAAATTAAATAAGACAAGAAAATAAGAAATCCTAGACATAAAATATCTTTAACTGGAGATATTTCAGATATACCTTATTCTGGAAACCAAACACAATGTTTATATTTTCATCCAAATAAACTTTTTTCCTTTTTCGTGCAAACATTGAGAAACCATAGGATATGGATTTCACAGTACGAGTATAACATGAAAAGGCATGAGCCTTTTCATGTTGTACTGTATACGAGTATGAACTCGTCTTCGATTTATTTCTGTTTAAAATAAGTAGGACTTTGATAATCGAGTTGATTGAAATCGATAGTACCTTATTCCTTTATAATTCGATGAGGTTAGTAGTTAGGTAGTGTTTCATATCATGAAGTCTTACCTGTTGGTTGCCTGGAAGAATTTGCTCTAGCGATAAGGCCGCCTTTGTACCATAGATAATACTAATATTAATGTAATTTGGTGCAATAAAGAGTTTTTTATTATAGGTTCAAGGAAAAATATAATTTATATTTTCTAAGAAATGCCCCCTTTTCTTCTCTTCTAATGCATTTCTTTCTACATTGTTTACTGAGGCTATTCTAATTTGTTTCTTACAAAATTAATCATGAACCCGAACGTGAGAATTAAACTGAAAGATGGATTATAAAAAAACCTTCGTAAAACGATGGAAGCATTTATTGCTACTCAACTTTTTTACGTACAGTATCAAATTATATTTATGTACTCATTCAAATGTACGTGTGTATGTGTATTGAAGTTAATAAGGATTTAAGTATAATTTTATTTTAATGTATTCAGATTAATTTTCATAACAATTTTTTTGTTTTTCATTTTACGTGAGTTTTCTGCTTGTTTGCTCAATTAAATCATATAAAACATAAAGTAATGCGAAATACTGTTTGAATGAAACAAGGAGGGACAACAAATACTTTCACGTTTATATGTAATTTATTTATACAAATCATATTGTAAATACTACAAGCTAGGAAAGACTGTAACGTTGTGTGTTAACTTATTATTATTTACGAGTATATTTATTTATACTAGCTGATTCCCGCAGCTCCGCTTGCGTCAAAAAGTAGCCTATGTTTGACCCCAGGCTTTGACTATATTCACACCAAATTTCGTCACAATCCGTTCAGCGGTTTGGCCGTGAAAGCGAAACAGACAGACAGATAGACAGATTTTCGCACTTACAGTCCACGGATATAATAAGTATGGAAATTGAAGTATGCATAAAACCATCTGCTAAATCAAAACAAACACTGATCACGCATGGCCCGTTGTACTTATTTTCTTTGTAGCGAAGCCACGTGAGACTAACATAATTATGAATCGCTTGACAAGATAATGCCCAATTACAGTCTTACACTTCTCTCACGCAATAGACGCAACACGCATAGTCTAGACGAATAGTCTAACTTCTAGTAGAATTTAATAATACACTTTTAATTAATTGTAAATTCCTATTCGTTTGCCCATTCAACTTATAACTAGGCCCCGCTTAACGTGTATTTACTAGCAATACGAATACTATGGTATACGGTGTAGTAAGAATGTAGAGATACTCATTCAAAAAAATAAATCTTTGTGCTATCATTCATTTTTCTTATATTATGTGCAGGTGGAAAATAAAGAGATTTGTATTTTATTGTATCACCCATAGATTTAGAATTTTATCACCAAAGGTTTCATATTCCATATCAGCGTCTGATAATGTTTTTTATATGAAAAAATATTATTTTTGTAGTTAAGCGATTATAATACCGAATCTAAATATTTCCAGTTTCTACATATTATGCAGCACGAAATAGGGAAGGAAATAAGGTAAATCGGCTAAAAAGGGACGGGCGGTAGGTTTAAAAATAATATCTTATATTTCGGCTAAGGAGTCCTTCAGCTAGTATTTTCAGGAAGAGACCAAAATTTATGAGGTAACTTGGTTATTCCACTTCCGTAGTCAACCCACATAATTCACCTGACTCTACCGGGTGAACTAGACAAATATTGTATTTTTAAAGCTTCAAAAAAAGAAAATTGTTTTCATTAGATACATTATAATTATAAAAATTTTAGTTTTAATTATAAACTAGCTGTTACCCGCGGCTTCGCTCACGTGTCAATCAAGGGGATCAAGGAGAAGTGTCAAAGAAAACAATGCTAACTAAATTACGCATTAGTGATTCCAAAGATCTGCCTAGCGACATCAAAATAAATCAATCACAACACAAAACATACTCTAATGTTTGCAGGTCGTCTTAATCATAAAACTTAGAAAAAAAACAAGAAGATAAGCCAAAGAACACTAAAACCATAGAGCAAATACAAAGAGGAGACGGCGCATCGGCTGGTGCACCGTTACGGTCATTGGCGCAGTGACGTCCTAAGTGGGAGTGACTTACGTCATTTTTCGTTCAACTGTGAGAGATGCGGAAAGATACGTGACGCGGACGAAGAGCTCTTATGTTTTTCTTATTTTTCTTATTTACGTTTCTTTTCAGCTTAGAATAATTTTTAAAATATTTTAAACGGTATACTTTTAAGTGTTTCAATGGTACTACTGTACGGTATGGTGGTATGTACTGTAATGGGATCACAATAAACGTAAAATTAAATAACATATTTTCGAATTTAATTGATTGTTTTAGTTTTACACAAAATATATCTCTAGTCTGTTTTTAATGTTCAAATATAATATAAAGAAATATAAATTATTTTTTTTATGTTTGAATCTTCGATTTGCCAGCGACATCTATTGGTAAGTAGAGGGGATCGTCAATAGGCGCGGAGCCACGGCCAAACCAAGCTCCCCTCACGTCTGCCTTTTGCCCCGCGTAGCCTCACACAATTTTTGTAAGGAAGCTCTCGATACGGCATCTCCTCTTTGCTATTACTTCGTGGCTAAATTGAACTGCAATAAGTCGGATAGAATGAAAAAGAAGCTCAGTAGCGCGCAACAATAATAAGGGGGCTTAGCCAAAGTCCCTATTGGAAAAAACGATAACGTCATTCATGTTCGCGATCTTTCGGAATTACCTAGTATGAAAATCGACCACGTAATTTAGCGTGGCTAATTTCAATCCATACATTTTTTGGATGACATTTTCAAATTGTGACTTGCCTACGGGCCCAGTACCACGCATTTCAAACATCATAGTTATCTGCGAATTAGATTGGTAAATTTTTGTTTATCCGTTGGGATTCCTTTATTTTGCTGATATGATTTCTACTTAAGATGTTGACCCGGTACATAAGACAGGTCCATGCCAAATTTCAAGTCAATCGGTGTAGTAGTTTTTCAATTAACCGCCTTGTAGAACAATTTTTGCTTATCCCTCGGGATCCGTATATTTTTCTGGGATACATTGTACTTCAGACTTTGACCTGGTGTATAAGGTAGGTTCATGCTAAATTTCAAGTCAATCGGTTTAGTAGCTTTCCTGTGATACGTGCACAGACAGACAGACAGACATACACAAAATTTCCAAAATTTTGTACACGATGACGATACAAATTATAATGACATGTAGCTGATTTGATGATAGAGCTGGAAGGTGGCCATAGAAACTTATAAACCAAAGAAGATAATCACATCGTGTTTTGGCTCAATATAAATGGATAAACTCAATATCCATACTATATCCATATTCCATACTTTCCATATCCATATCCATACTAGGTATATTATAAATGCGAAAGTCTAGCTGTCTGTCTTTCCGTCTGTCTGTCTGTTGCTCTTTTACAGCCAAACCGCTAAACGGATTTTGATGTAATTTGGTATGAATATAGTTGAAGACCCGGGGTCAAACATAGGCTACTTTTTGTCGCAGGCGGAGCTGTGGGAAACAGCTACTTTAATATAAATAAAACTTAAAAAAAAGAAATTGACTGATGAACCCATAAAGATTTACTTAGGTTTAGACTTCCCGGTAAACGACGTTTTTAGCTTTCATACTAGGAGCCAAAATGGCCAGGCTCCCAGGAGAACTTACTCGTGGGCAAGCGACATAAAATTGGGCATGGGAAAAGCAGTCGTGCCTCAAGTCAACCCCAGCTACCTTAAGAGACTGCCCCTGAGCTTTATTAATTGTCACAGCGAAGCAAACCTTTTGGGAAATTGAAGTCTCTTAAATGGAAATGGGGTGGTCTCAAGGGAATGCGGGGTATGAACACAGATCACACCGGTAAATATGGTGGCCTCAATTAGTTTTATGAAGGACCTTCACCTGTAGTCGCGTACCATTACAGAGTTTTGGGGAGCTTAAATTTCGAAGTAGCATGATGGGAGCTCCAACTTTTAAATTGATTATATGTGTTGGGAGTCCGGGAGGGTTGTTTGTGTTCAGAAACTCCACAGGAAAGTGCACCGCGTCGTCTGTTTGTAGGACCGTATCTACAGATCGATATTCGACATCTGTCCCCTCAAACGCGGATAATAGGTTGTTGTTAATTTGCGCTGCGATGTCGTTTCTGTGACTCAATATCGCTCTTTCTTTCAGCCAATCTACCGACTTCTCTCTCAGATTGGAAATGTCCGGATAGATAATCGCTGTGAGTTCAGCGATAGTTCCTACAACTCTGACAAGGCTTGCAGATATTGAAATATATCCATCTGACTCGGGAAACTGGCCATCACCTATGCTGAGGAGAAGACTTGCAAATTCTCCTGCTAAATAATCTCCCTTAAGATGAACTCTCATTTTTTTGCAGTCTAAGAATTTTGATATGGGGCCAAAGAATGAAACTTTTGATGCAGGCTTTCACTTCATCTGCTCGTGTGCCTCTCGGAACTACAGGCACAATTTGTCGGAAGTTCCCAGCAAGTAGCATCGTCATACCCCCACATCACTTGCGTATTACCCCTTATATCTTGAAGTGTCCTGTTCAGTGCCTCGAAGTTCTCTTTGTGAGACATGGTGCTTTCATCCCACACGATGAGCTTACAGTCTCGCAATACCTTAGCCATGGTTTGGTGATGTTGCACAAGGGAGTTTCTGCGTTACGGTTGAGGGGCAACTTGAAGGCGGAATGGGCTGTTTTACCGCCCTCCAGCAAGGTCGCAGCTATACCGGAAGAAGCGACTGCCAGCGCGATGCTACCTGTACTTCTCACTTTTGCCAACAACAGGTTGATTAAAAATGTTTTTCCAGTGCCCTCGGGAGCATCAAGAAAGAAAACTGCACCATCAGTACTCTCGACACTGGCCACTACTTGGTTGTAAACATCACGCTGATCATTATTCAGGGAACTTTCATTTCTTCCTACTACCTCTAACAAAGTGTCTTTATTGTAATTGGTCTCCCTATTGTAGTCTCTGTTCCCTAAACTAACGTCACCTCTCATGGCCTGAGGTAAACCGAACTGTTGTAAACCTTTACCCCCCAAAGCTAACACGGAATTGTCTAATTCAATCAAGCACTGATTATAAATTTGCTGGTCAAGATGTTGTGCACTGGTATAGGAATCCTTTTTTATTTGCCGTCTGATGTCTTCGGCTAAACTATTTTTGTGTTTGTTCCACAGAGTCAGAAGATCTGAAAGCTGGCAAAACATTAACATGACAGTGAAAAGGCCCCTCAGTTTAAAAGGCAAGTCACACAAAGCAGCTTCTTCTAGTGTGTGATCCCAGTGCTGGTCGTCTTCCAACAAACCTAAGGCCAGACAGGCAGACTAGAAAGTAGGAAATACTACTCCATTAATGGTTTTCAGATCTTCAAATGATCGAGGACCCCGAACGATATGTAACAGGAGGCGCAGATGTTAGCAATCTGTGTAATTTGGGTGAACAGTGTAAACCCTGCCCAGCGCTTTATCTTTCTTGATGCTAGGCCAACCTTCTACCTCTTTCTAAATGTGAGCGCTGAAAATACGTGACAGAACAGGATTGTAAGGAACAATCCAGCTATTATCAATTTCGAAGCTGCGAACATAAGCAGTGAATCCACTATCAGCAGGTGATCGTCTCCTATATTGGGGGTATCCATCATAACCCGTTTGTGTTTCTTGTATTAACTGCTGAGGAAAATTTTTGTTACATCTACCTTCTGACATGCAAGGGGACATCTTGTTCAAGTTCCGCAGGGGCCGTGAATCATATTTCATTTGACGATGTCATGGAGAAGAGGATCAAGGTCCGGGCTCGGTATTTCAGCACAAATGACGCTGTCCACCATGTCAGGAGAAATTCGCAGTTCCAACTGAATACATGAAGCAGTTGACTTCCCCAAACAGGTTGCCCTTTGTCAGTATTGCCATCATCTTTTTAACTTTCAAGTGGAATACTCGGCCTATGATATCATGCCGGTCATGACTCTTCTGAGCGACTCTGTAATCTCGTGCCAACGCGGATTACATGTAAACGTAATAAATCAGGACGGCCATAGTGCCATACGTATGTCATGGCGTCCTGAGTTCGCTCATGCATGTAACGCGGTCCTCCAGTAAAAGTTGATGGGAGCACAACCAACTGACCCAAAGTTGTAACATACGCATCTTGCCTACCAATGGCGTCCTTAAGGTCGATGTAGTAGTTATCTGCTCTGAGTTGCTTCTGATTTCTTCTTATAAAGTTCAATCTCTCTGTTTCGATTTTGGCGTACATATTGACCAAAAACTGACTAAATAGAGACTAAAAATGTAGAAGATAGTTTTATCTGTCCTTGCCTAGACATCATGAGGTATGAATAAAAGCTAGCAGCAGATACAGTTTTTGGGTGGGTAAACTTGTTTTATGATCAACTTGTGGTATGTTGATTGCATAGCCATCCTCGCCACGACAAAACATTAGAGGATACTGCAAGGCGTCATATGCTCGGTGAATCTCACTAATACGCTGCAATCTGCTGTTAAAGCCCTTCAGAACAATGTCTCTACTTTCAAACTGCTGTCCTACCATCACGAGAGCTACTTCATTGGCAGATGGACTATTAAACTGTCGTCGATAGGCATCTGAAGGTATCCTTTCAGCGTGAATTACAAGTTGGAACTCGGGAATTACATAAATGCGATGCAGCTAGCAACCCTTCAATAAAATGATTTCCTTTGCGTCATTTGTTATATAAAATCGACTGTGCAAAATTTTTAAGTGAAAATTTCAACATTTACATTACTTTTTCAATTGTCGAACCTTGTCGTCTCCCCAATTCTATTTGACAGTAGGTAATCAAAAATATGGGTATAATTCTGCGGAACCCACCCAATCGACTTTAGTAGATATATACCTACGCTGTTGATGTGCCAAATATTATGTATTGTGAAGATAATAAAAACGTATGGTATTGAGAGAGGAAAACGAAATCTTATCTATTCGACCATTCATTCGATTGCTCTTTTTGCTAGCCAATTTCCGAGTAATCATTGTTGTGCGTACTCGTATGGATAGATATTCCCGAAATCAGAAAATTTTACGGTCTCTTTCATAAAATTTTAAGATCTCCATTAGCGTTCCACAGAAAATGTGTGTGTGTGGTCTCTCTCCCCAAACGATGAAGCACTTGTTTTCCTGTCCCCTGTGCCCTTACACCTGCACTCTGTACAACGCTACCGATGAGGCCGTGAATTTGGCAGAACACTTCTCGGGAAAAATTGAAATGTATCGTTGGAAGGGCATCGACGAAGAAGAAAAATAAGATAAGGATACTTATTGTGTGTGTACTTATTGTTACTCGGCGATAAATTAAATATTATACTTAGATCGCCAACCATTGCACAAACGACTGAAAAAAATCTGTAGGTAGATGCGACTTAGACAAATAGAAATCATCATTTATCGAGTTCATAACATGTTGCATTGACCGTGCGCACTCTGGTGGCAGACTATTTCGGAATCGCCTCTCGACCTCTGACATGATTATTTTAACAACCACCAAATTGCAGCTGGGTCCTAAGGCTTAACGTGCCTTCCGAGACACGAAATCATCTTTACTTATCAGAAAATTTGCTTCAAGCTATCAATGTCCAAATCAAACTGAAGACAACTCTTCATCAGGGTGAAGATAGGTTACATAGTCTTATCTTGGAGTACCAATATAAGTAAATAATAATAATAAAAACTCTTTAATAATAATACAATTATTTTATTTTAGACCATAAGTCCATATAGGGTTAATAACAATTGAGCTTATACCTATGTTAGTAAGAAACTATCATGATTTAAAACAATATGCGGCTTTACACAGTGCTTTTTTATACAATTAAGTAGGCAAACAGGAGTACGGCCCACATGACGGTAAGTGGTTACCGTAGTCTATGAACGCCTGCAACAATGGAGATGTCACGAGCGCGTTGCTGACCTGTCCGCTATCAGCACAGCGACCCCTCTGGAGCCTAGCACCCTACTCACCAGCAGGAACACAACACTGTATATAGCTAACTACATAACATTTCATGTTCTAATAGTATGAAAACTGCTAACACTACCATTAATTCTATACACATTCACATCACAATTACCGAGGCTTTTTGTATAGATACATTTTATGGCGGCAATCAAGTATAAACCTTTTATAGTTGAAATGCTTGTTCATTTCCGATTTGACTGATCGATATTTGATGGATAAGCTATTTTGGTAAGCGATACCTCGGAAAAAGTAAAGGCTACACGGAAAGGCATACCTCTTACCTTCACATCATACAAATACTTCTGGTGGAATAATTTTCTATGTAACTGTACATATACATTTGTACATTAATGTGCAAGGCTCTTAAAATTATTTCACACCCATGAACTGTAACGAAATAAAAGACGGCAAGTTGACACATTTCAAATCTACTTAAATATTTAAAATTTATCAATAACCAGGTATTTATTCGTTTTAGTCTTCCATTGATATAAAGAAAAGGTTTATTGTAACAAAATTATTAATAGCAGACCATTGCTCTACAATGTTATAAAAATCGTATTAACTGTATCGACGACTATTATCGTGTTAACTATGTAAAGCTAAGATGATTTATTATACTTTCTTTGTGAAGCACACTGTACATAAGCAAGTATCTTGTTTGTAATCTGTGGCCTGCCACGGTTTGGCAAGGGCACACTTGACGAAACTACGGAATTAGGGAATGTCATGTATTTTCGGAATATGTATATTCGTTATCTCTGGTTACATTACGGCGAAAATTTTGGTGGCTTTTTGGCAAACATTTTAGAACTTTATTTTGTTGACTAATTAACGAAATTTATTAAACGAAATTTAATAATTTTTGTTCATTTATTTTGTTTATGAAAAGTCCTTATGTTTTATTATGAATAACATCCATACTGATATTATAAATGCGAAAGTCTGTCTGTCTGTTACGCTTTCACGGCCAAACCGCTGAACGGATTTCGATAAAATTTAGTATGAATATAGTTAAAGACCCGACAAATATAGGCTACTTATTGACGCAGGCGGAGCTGCGGGAAAAAGCTAGTATTTGATAGTTTTATGGATTCACAATCAATATATGATATTCTAAGAAGACATTAAGGTCGACGTATTGTCAAGTTTCTTCTTTTACATGATTTCCATAGAGTAGATCATTTAGTTGAACTCCTTGTTAATATCCTTCCGACCTTTGCCCTCTACCATATTGATGGGTGTTGCGGCGTCAAGCCTCCTTATTGACATGACTCTATGACTTGACGACTATAAAAAACAAAGACGGATTGACAGCGACAAAAGAAGGGACTGGAGTTCACCTTTTGGACTGACGACGAGACGAAGATATCTAAATTAATCCTAGGTATTATTATTATCAACGAAAACCCTGACAAGACGACAAAAAACCTTGAACGAGCCCGTTCAATGGGTAGAGGACAAACTTTGTTTACTCCGCGCCGCTCGATGCCGTGGCAAGTCTTAAAGCCGGCGACTCTAACTACCCCGCAGTTTCCAGAGTGAAGCCGATGTACTCGTCCTAATTTCCATTTTATTGGCGGCGAGTTAGGTTCCATCAAGACCACCATATCTCCTTTTTTTATATTCGGATAAATCGATCTTCATTTGGTCCGTTGCTGAAACTCCGCTAGGTACTTCTTTCGCCATATTCCCCAAAAATTACAACACAATTGTTTAATTAAACCTGGTGCATATATTCATGTCTCCTGGTTTTCGCAGAGTCGGTAAAGAAGTCAGTGGCCGCCCAATCAGGAAGTGTCCTCTGGTTAAAGGAGCGAGATCGTTTGGATTAGCAGATAACGGAGTAAGAGGACGGGAATTAAGGATAGCTTCTATTTGAGTGAAGAGCGTGTTCAACTCCTTATATGTGACACTTACATTTCCTTCAATACACCTTAAATGGAATTTGACACTTTTAGCGCACGCCTCGCATAGGCCATTGAACGTGGGACACTATGGAGGAGAAAATATAAACTTTATGCCGTTATGAGCAACATATCTGAAGGGCGGTTAAAGTCAGGATCCGCTAGTTGTATATTTTGAGGTAAGTTAAGCCCTGCTATATTTATGAAATAATTAGGTGATAAGCCAGTTATTCTAGGAACCACTAAACAATTAAGATGTGTACTGAACTCGTTGTAACGTGATTGTATTATCATCTCGCATCTATCAGATACAGTCACCTGACAGTTATTTATGTCAGTTACGTAAAGTTTATCCTTGCTATTAGCAATGAAACCAAGCTTTTCTTTAGGATTCGTTGTAATGAAGAACGAATGGCTTCCTGCATCGAGTAAAGCAAGCGCAAGGTAAGTATTCTTGTTTTCAGGATTCGTCATTTTCACTAGAGCAGTGCCAAGAAGAACTTAATTAGGAGATTGAGCCGGCAAAGATACAGGTAAGTAACTACAATGGTTTGACGTTGTAATGTCTTCAGCATTGTGGCTATCTACATGTAATATTGAGTTATGTTTCTTGTCTTGCATGAGCCAAGAATTTGACAGTTGCTGACCACGTGACCTCTGCGTAAACAATTCAAGCAAAGATCCAACTTAATAGCGTCTTTTTTCAGGAGACAACTGCTTAAAGTCTGTATCTATGATACGGTGTTGCTGACTACAGAAAGGACATGAATAATTAGAATTCGCATTAGCAGAAGCGACAAAGCTTTTCGGTTTTTTGTTGTAGTTTTCATTATGTGTAATGTCAGGTTCCTTATTTATGTTTTTAAAGAAATTAGGTTTATTTTCTTGTTTGTCGCATTTGCTGATTGCCATAGCTTCTAAAATATATATAAAAATTTCATAAAGTTAGATAAAGTAGGTAGATCCTTGCAAAAGTTTTTATCCTCCTCCCTTGTGGAAAAACTAGTTGTATCTAATTTTGTTGTCACTAGGTATATTATAATGACATCCCATATGTCAGTAGCCTGTTCTAAAGTATTAATAGCTCTTAAATTCTTGAACATATGATCAATTATAAAACGTGTTGTTCTATGAGACCCATGAGATATTTTTTCTATTTCAAATTACGCCTTTATGTGGTTATTGATTAGAATCTTTTTATTACCATAACGTTCACAGATTAAGTACCACGCAACCAAATAATTTTTGATATTGATTGGTAATTTTTGAAACTGAGTTCCAAACATTTTAAAATTAAAGTAGCACTGCCTTCAAGAAGCCGATCTTAAATATTGAAATTTATTTACATCAGGTATTGATTCATTACTATGAATCAATGAATCAAATGTGTCTCTGAATTCGAGCTACTTCAAGTAATTACCATCAAATGTTGGTAATTTTATGGTAGGTAATTTTATGTGACTTGTGTTATGTTGACTACATCCATTTGAACATGAAGAACGAGCAGAATAAAGACTCGCTTCTTTATTCACTGAAGTAATAAGACGCGTTTCAAGTATATTTTGATCGATTGAAAGAGTACTGTAATAAGTGCTTTCAAAAGCGTCTAATTCACTATCGTCCTCTTCAGGCGACAACAATTCAATTTGAGACTGAACTTCATTAAACTCACACAATAAATTATCTATTTTTTCTAAACGAAGTCCTTTTATGATTCCACGTTTTATATTCAGTTCTTTAATTGTTGCGATAACCTCCGAATTACGACTAGAAGGTTCACCTGAATTATTCATAGACCTTCCATAACAAAATGTTAAAATAATTAATAATGAGTTGAACGTTGGCGAATGAGAACGCTGCATTATAAAAATAAAAATGTGTTAAGAATAGCTTCCTCCTTAGCAAACTCAGGCAGAGCTTTAGTTTAAGAGCATAGTAATAAAGGATGGGTACCTAGTGCTTTTGCTTAAGAGCACAGTAATAAAGGCGTCAGAGGGAAATTATGTAAAATGAGTACATCTACAGCGTTCGTGCAAAAATATTTGTTGGAATATTGTGCGGATTGTACCTAAAGTGCCAAATAACGTAAAGGTGTGAATTGCACAAACTTTAAAATGTCACAGGGCTCGATCAAAACACGACTGCACTCAAATTGAAGAATGAAAAATAAAATATTTTGGAGATGAGAAATTAAGAGAGAAACACTTCCCTGGGTAATGTAATGAATCATGAGTCAGTGGGACTGACTCATGATTCGCGGTTTCATGTTGGTTTCGTTCCATTAAGTCCGATGGCCCTTTGGTAGTTCTTTATAGACTTCGTCAAATTAAAGTCGACGACAATTTTACGATATCCGAATGATTGCAGGTTCTTATTATGGTGTGTCCTGTCACGGTCGAAAACTTGTTTGTAAAAAGTCCTTATGTTTCATTAAGAATAATATATTGAACAGTTTTATGGTTTCTCAATCAAGATATGATGACGATGATGAATCAAGATATGATATTTTAAGAAAACATTAAGGTCGGGTCCTGAAGTATTGTCAAGTTTCTCCATAGAGTCGATTATGTATTTAGTTGAACTCCTTGTTAACAATTTATATCCTTTTAAAACCGCTTAGTAAAGCTGGGACGTAAATTACTCGATTAACAGCCTCGATAGTTAGGCTAGGTAATGTATGTTTGTAAAATTCTTTATTGTACATATTAGAACACAGTAGTAGGTTAGTTATCAATTTATCTTTGGTAAAATTGAAATTTGTAATTTACCTCTGAATTTGTCTTATAAGCCAGTTTTACTACCCAATATGGTTGCATGCTACAAACATAGGACGCCAAAATCAAGTTCCGTAATTATGTCTGTTTATTGGCCCTAAACAGTTTAGTTCGCTCCGGTCGCCCACAATAAGTTTTTATGCACATATTAAACGACAGTAATTGATTCTGTACGTTAACCATGAGATTTTATGGACGCAGACGCTAGCGACTGCGTTAAAAATTTAGAATGGCAAACCTATGCAGCTCCCCTGGCGGATAGTAAGGTAACTAAGAAATTCCATATTAAATCCTAACGCTGTCGCTAGCGTCTGCATTAATAAAATCTCGTGGCAGAACTACTCAAGTCGTTGGATAAGGTCTAAAATTAGTTTTCATCTTTAAATTTTTATTAGTCCTATAGATGCATGTTGAGATCTCGTACCTTTCGTATTCCTTTTAATTAATTTGTAGGAGTTTATAACAAGTTAATAAAGAAAGTGTTTACTAATAATCTCATAAATATGCGAAAAGTAGGTTCCGACTTGGGAAAAACTTCTTTATTTCTTGAGAATTTGTCATAAGCAACAAAGATTTTTCAGTACTTCTTTCGGTTTCCACTAGCATATTTATAAAAACATTTAAGTATTTATATTGTATTTCAACATATACATTTGAAGTCAATCCGTTGCCAAAAGACATCGAAGTTTTAGAACAGTTTTAGTCTAAACAAGATGGCGATATTAAAAAATAATAATACTTTTCTTTGAGTTATTACTTATTACCGGCTCAAAAACTCTCTTTTTCTGTCGATATCGTTAAAACTAACATACGGTCTCAATGTTTAATTAATATTATGGTATTATTTCATTAACAATAGCGTTGCAAGGGAGAGTTGACGTCAGGCAGGTAAGCTATCATAAAAATAGTGGCAACTTATTTAAGGATTTACCTCATAGAGATAACAAAAATGTATAATTTAAGTTCGAACACTGGATTAAGAAGCCTTAGATACAACCAGGTAGAACTTCTACTCTTAAGACTAACGGGCAAGATAATGGTATTTGTTGGGAACCATTATCGCACAATAGAAAATAACAAGCAATTATAATTAGCTATAAATAGAAAATGTAACACGAGCAATTTGTAAATTAACTGAGCCGAGCTCAAAAGTCAACTTCATCGTAGGAAATTGTTTTTGATTTGAGTAGATTGCTGATTTATCAAATTAAAGTGCTTAAGGTAATTGCTCATTAATCCATTTTGACTTGTGAATAAGAGGATGACTCCATAAATACAGAATTGTATGAAAACCATCGGTAGGTATGTTTAGTACGTGAAACGAGATCACTTTCAATAAAAAAATTGTGAAAACCGACGAAAACTTTCGATCTACAAATCTAGTGTAGGATTTTGTATGTGAGCGAGGTCGAAATATTTATTGTTAAGTAATATTGAGAGTCTGCTATATTTTTTAAAATTTAGGTTAAAATATCTAATAGTTTTAGATTATTTATAAATTAGGAAAAACCGCAATTAAACGAAGATTGTGAATTTTTGATAGATCCCTGCATCCATGAGTGTGGCATTTTGATTGTAAAGAAATCCTATATCTTATTCTAAGAAAAATAAAAAAGACATTCCTCAGAATACGTACGTTTATATTATGTACCTTTTAAGTTAAGCTATGAAGCGCGCATCTTGGCTAATTGCTATTGTAAATTGTGTATGGAAAAGCCTTACTCATAACTGAGTTTATTCCCGATTCCAAGGGACTTAAGTTTTAAACTGTAGTTAGCAAAATCTTTAAATTATACAAATATTTCAAGAATTCGTGTTATTAATATTTATATATTAATTAAAACTTAATTTTCTACAAGTAAACATGCAATCGGCGGACTTATTGCTAAAAACATTCTCCACCAGTCAACCATATGGAGAAACTGAAAATAAGCATTGGATTATGTGACATTTTATCAATTTGATAAATAAGATTTGAAGTCATTGATTACATTTATAAACCTCAATTGGCCGGATTTTTGTCTTTCAAATAGAATTGTCTTATCATGGATGTCGTACTTAAATGGGGAATATTTGACAAAAGGAGGCTACATATTCATTAAGTGTCGGATTCCGTAAATTCCGTAAATAATAGATTCTACAAGATACGAGTAGGCCGTTGGTCACAAAATAATGCCAAAAGTAACGCATGAAAAGTTTATTACCTGAGGTGACTTAGAAAGTAAAAAGTCTTTGGCTCTTAGTGCATTCAGGGCTTCATATTATTTCTCCTTGCTATGCAATTAGCAATGATGTGATAGAGGATTCATGATAAATATAATAGGTAAGAAACAAGGAAATAATATTCCATGAAATCAATAGGAATATGGTAATGTTGACATGTACGGCAGCACCCACGATATGAAGCGAATTTTTGATTTTACCAATCAAATCACTATCTCCTCCTCAGGGAAATACACCGCGATTGCTATTTTCGAGTTGTACTGCACTGACAGAGTCAATTATCTGGTGGCGGAACATGAGCAAAACAATCCATTTTTACGTAACATCTATTAATTTTTATACTAACTGTAATCAACGCAGGCCGCTTACAACCGGTTATTTTGGTAATCATTAAGAGAGGCCTATGTCCAGCAGTAGACTGACTGGGGCTGAATTGATGATGATGAAGGAGCCTCAGTCCGAGCCGTGGAGGCGGGCGTATCGGCGTCATCTTGTTTTGGCCTGCGCACGTTGCGGATCAAGCTGAGGCGACTCGCCTGATCTGATCCGAATGAGTGTGTACGTTGGGTTAGCGAAAAAATAATCTCCAAACATAAAGTAATGCAGGAGAAATAAATTTCCGTGCAGGAATAAATGAGCAAATTCATACATCAGGTATCTGAATATTATCAGCATCCTCATAGGTCCACGACATAAGTAGATTAGAGATAAAAAAGATAAAAAGATATTTATTTTCTCCAACAATCTTAATAATACAAGGTGATGGTTCCATCTCAGATTGGAGGAGACTGGAGCCTGTAAAAGGCAGGGCCTGTGCCACAGATCTCCAGTGCTCTCACTTCTGGATACAAGAATGGATTATAAAAGAAGTGAAGATTACTTAACTATAAAATTCTAAAGCCTACAAACTATATAATTCAAGAACAAAATTCTTGAGTAGAAGACGATTGTACCTTTTGTATTATATATATATAATAAACATTTTGGGATGTTATTTCAAATATGTTTGTGTGAGCATGGATTGAATAAATGAATTGGATGGAAGTAAATAAATAAATAGGGCCATATCAATGTTAGAAATTAATTATTAAATTAATGGTACAAGAAGGTTTTCCGTATCGTCGTAATTTAGAGGTTGGAGGTATTTAGTGATAGTTAATTTGCAGGAATATTTAGAAAGAGAAAAGATGCTGAGCCCGCCGTGTAGATTATTGTACAGGAAAGGGTCTAAAAAGCAGAAAAACCGATAGGAGAATTCAGTATTTAGAATGGAATCGTTGACTACAAGTCGGTTCCTTCTTATCAAATTTGGATTGAAGATAATGATGCTTTGTTGCTGTAGGATGATATTTAAGATAAACAACTGACAAACAGTAAGAACTTCACAAAACTGGTAAAGATCATGAGTTGGAAACAAAAAAGGTTTAAATGTGCATACTTTGAGCAGTGCCCTCTGGGCCCTTTCAAGTATTATTAAAGTGGTCTTACAATTACCACCCCACGATGTGATACAATAAGTAAGTAGGGATTGACCGAGAGCTAGATATACCATTTTGACTACCTCAGGAACAGCTACATGTCTAAGAAGCTTGAAAATATATATTAACTTGCGGATTCGACCGGCGGTAACATTTATATGAGATTTAAAATTTAAATTCTTATCAATAACTACACCCAGATATTTCACCGATTCCACAGATGCTAGGGAAGGACAATCTCAAGAGATATTTTCGAAGGAGGAGTGGGAGTGAACAACAATAGACAGGTTTGCTAGAGTAGCGGTATTTGTTTGCAAATTGTAAATAGAAAAGTTGATAACATGTAATTTTTTAACATTTAGGGTAAGAAGGTTATGACGAAGCCATTCAGATACATCATTCAGACCGTTTTGAGCCAGTTGATAAGTCTCATGCCAAGTTTTGCCAGTAAAAAGTAAAGCGGTGTCATCTGCATAAGATACAATTCTACATTGAGGAATATTTATGGTAAAAAGGTCATTAACATAGACTAAAAACAGGGTGTGGCCCAGGATACTGCCTTGCGGCACGCCGTAATGAATAGGAAGTTCTGAACTAATGTGCCCATTTATAACTACACGTTGAGTGCGATCTGTAAGAAAACTCTCGAATAGCTTCAACTGAACACCTCTGACTCCAATAGCTTCAAGTTTTTGAATGAGGATTTTTGTCGAAACGGTATCCAAAGCCTTCGCCAAGTCCAGAAAAATGGAAAGACATTTATTTCCTTCATCTAGATTGCGAGCAATAAAGTCAGTAAGTTCTAGAACAGCCCCATTTGTGGATCTTCGGGATCGAAAGCCGTGTTGATTGTCATCAAGAATTGATTGAAGAGATAGGCTTTTTAACTTCCTCTAAGGAAGACGTAATATAATAATGCACATTTATTTAAGAATGGTTTTAAAGAAGAAAAGGGCAAATTCATATTTTCGTATGCTTAAAAACCAATTCGAATTCTTAAGTTTGTCTGTTACAATTTTAGGTACAGTTATTCGCCAATACATCAAAGAGATTAAAATAATATCAGTCATTAGTTTCAGACATTTTCCTCTGACGTGGTTCTCTAATTGCGTTGTATTTAACTATAGCTAAGTACTTACATTATTAATCGTGCCATAACCCTGATCTGCTACAGTAGGATTTAATTGTTTATGTTAGTATCGGCAATAGGTCGGAAATGGCCAAACTATGTTTGAAGTTATCCCTTCAACACCGCACTTTCTGAAACTTGATTGGATCGCAGAGTATATTGTATACTTTACCCTTATTGTTCACAAATATTGACCTCGTGAACTTATTATTAATTTGTTAACTACGCAGATATACCTAATAACTAGGTGATTGTAAAGTCAACTTAAAAATATATTGTTGAGTCATGTTGATGGAATTCATTCCATTTCTTTGCCCTGCGAGCTGCACAAAAAATCTACTATAGTGGCGCTTTTCTAAAGTAATACATATCTAATACTACAACACTTGAGCTTGAAAAATTTGAGCTTTTTGACAAAAAAAAAGAAGATCGAATTTCTTCGTGCTATATATTTTTTAAATTTGAATCATAAAGGGAGAAAACATTTTAATACAATGGTCCCAATTTATTTCAAAGGTATCAGCGTCTATCAGCAACAGTATTCCCAAAGGGCGTTGAGGCCAGCCAAGCCAGTGATAAAGCCTGTATTTTTAAGGAAAGTATTGCATTTTGAAGCTCTATAGCAACTGGAATTTGCAACCGTAAATATAAATTCAAAAGGAAACGTGTCCAAAAATGGTTTGAAAAGGACAATTTATTTTGCTAGTTTTAAAATAACAAAAGAGATATATCTTGGTTAAATTATAGTGTCAGCAGATTATGTACCCGAGCAGGGAGATAAAGTTGCATGGATGTCAGCGGAATGGCCGTTGGGATTTATGTTTGCACTCGAAAAATTGAGTGCTTTTGACTTAAATATTGAAAAGAATAACGCTGGAAAGTTATGGTCGCCCTTTGGAAGATTGTTGGTCTAGGAAGGAGCGTTTTATTTGATTTAGCTGGGACAGGTGCAAATATTTATTTATTGAACACAACTTACAAACTATGTTTACAGTGCCTCTACCATGATATTTTATTGACGTAGATGCTAGCGACTAACAATTTAGTATGGTAAATGTATACAGCGCCCCTGGCGGATAGTAAGGAAACTAGGAAATTCCACATAAAATCTCATGGTAGAGCTAATGGTTGCCAATGTACGATATCGTCGTTACGTAAATTAAAGTATTAACACAATTTTAAGTAAGACAATGTTATCGCAATCCTAGTAAAATATGATTCCATCTTCATATTGCTTAATAATTTTAAACATCATAATCAATGAATACAATGAGCTTAACACAAAATTAGCCACCCTAGTAAATTATTTAAGATACGGATACAAACACACAGATTAGTTTGAAAATCTCTGTGTAGCTAACTGTGTGTCTTACACTCAACCAGATTGTCTGTTAATAAAGATGATTCCGTGCTTTGGAAGGCACGTTAAGCCGTTGGTCTCGGCTGCCATTTGGTAGTCGTTAAAGGAACCACGTCAGAGGCCGAGCGGCGATTCCGAACAACTCTGACACCAGGGTGTACATGGTCGGTAGACAATGTAACCTACACGAAATGATGATGATGACTTAACAAATATATTTAAATATCTCAGAAATCAACATGAACAATAAATGAACTAGCTTTAAGTAAGTAACCACTTAGCAGACGAAAATATTCCGCGATCTGACACAAAAGCATTACAGAAATTCCCTAGAAATTAAATTATTTAATAAATAATGAAATTTTAATAGCAAAAGTAACCACAAAACATTGTGTTATTGTTTTTTATGTTAATTGTATTGGGATTTTCTTGGTCACAGTACTCTTGACCCTTTTTTGTTTTTTTGGACAACGTGTTATTAAGTTATTGGATTGGATTGGATATATACCATTAGGTATAGGAGGTCCGGAGTTTTGTGAAACGTTTATGAATTTTTCATTAAATGCGTTGACCTGAAATTAAAAATGAAATAAACTGTAACATCTAAAAATTATTGCTTTTGTTGTAGTATTACATTTTTTGATTTTAAACCGACTTTCAAAAAGGTCAGGTGCATGGTTGATCTATTTAATAATGGAGGAACCTTTTGAATTTTCGAATTGTTGGCTACTTCTAGGAAAACGCTGAGATGTATTATATTATATCTGCAAGTACTAGTTTTTGCCCGCCGATTCACGTTCTTGAATCCCACGACAACATTACTTTTTCGGGGATAAAAAGCACCCTGTGACCTCAGTATGTGAAATTTCAATAATTGGTTAATTAAGAGAGGTAGGACATTTTGTAAGGAGTAGTCCATCTGGGGAAGTACCTCCACCCTACAGAAGACCGCAGCCAAATAACACTGTGATGCAGTGTTGTGTTCCTGCTGGTGAGTAGGGTCGCCAGGCTCCAGAGGGATCGCTGTGCTGATAGCAGACAGGTCGGCAACGCGCTCGTGACATCTCCGGTGTTGCAGGCGTTCATAGGCTACGGTAACAACTTACCATCAGGTGGGCCGTACGCCTGTTTGCCTACTTAGGTGTATATATAAAAAACAAATTGGTTTATTAGATGAAGCATGAACAACATGTACACACAGAAATATAAACTAACTCTTGCTTGTCTAATAGTATAAGTAAATATACCTAAAGATAATATCAAATCTTTCGGTATTTTTCAACACAAAATAACAATCGTTCCTTCTTACGTTCATTTCCTGTGATATTTTGTCCGGAACTGCTTAAAATAAAATCTAATGTTAGGTTTGTATGGGACTTAGGACCTTAATTTCCCCTTTTATGTGGAGTAATAAACACGATATTTCACATAATCTCCTGTTGTTTATGATGCTGCACGGAACACGCAAACATGCGAAGAAAAAGGTAAAACAAAATGATCTTAACAGGCTATTCCAAGCTAAATTAACCTGTTGGAAATATCTTCGGACCTGAGCAATGCGGAGAAAAACAACAAAATAAATAATCCATACTTACTTACTTCCATACATAATATTATAATCGCCGAAGTCTGTATGTCTGTTAAGCTTTCACAGCCAAACCGCTGAACAGATTTTGATGAAACTTGGTATGAATGTAGTTGAAGATCTGGGGTCAAACACAGGCTTCTTTTAGACGCTGGTATCCTATCATAAGATAAAAAAAGTATGACAAACAATAATTTTGTGACGTCGTGCCTTCATCAACGGCTGCCTTTCTCCGCTTCCCCGCGCCGCATCACCCCGAGGGCCATATATAAGCCTGCGCGCGTCCACCAGAAGGCCTGCTCGGATCATCTCGTCATCTCGAAGTTAAGTGGCTGGCTATTTCATAGCGGCTGTCTGACTGGATCTCGTGCCTACTTCGATCTCACGACCCCTATCTATATTTCTTCGTATATCCATAAGAGTCTAAACTTGTAAAGTAGAAATAATAAATATTGTGCTATTCGCTGAAACCTGGATTTATCTTCTCTCCTCACACATACCTTTAGTAGTAAATATTAACTACGTTATAATTTGACAAAAAAGTAAGATACATTTTTACTTTACATAGTTATTTATACCTTGACTGACAGACCAGTTATTAACAAAATCACTCATTTGACAAACTAATCGAAAGTTAAAATTCTATTAAACACCAAAATATTATTTTAAAAACTAATAATTTAATAACTATGCCAATTTAAAAACCAACATATAGCATAATAACGTTTGAAAAATGCATTGTTTGATAATTGATTCAATTGCCTTAAATATCTATGAGAATTCTAAGGAATCTGTATTCTTTGGTCTAACCAAAGTACAAATAAGGTTAAGGTCGAAAGACGACTTTATGTCAGAAGATAGAATTCTATCTATATGGTGATATAGTGACCAAAACAGTGAGCGAGCGACATACTTTGAGACAGAAGTGGCTGAGTGTAAAAAGGCGACTTTATGACAAAAAGTAGGTTAGGTTATGGTTATACAGTGGGCATAACAGTAAGCGAGCGAGCGAGCGACAGACTTTGTGACAGAACAGGAGTGACTGGGTGTAAAAAAGCGACTTTATGACAAAAAGTAGGTTAGGTTACGGTTATACAGTGACCATAACAGTGAGCGAGCGAGCGAAGCACGTAAGCGACAGATTTTTGAGACAGGAGTGACTAAGTTTAAAAAGAGGACGGAAAGTAGGTTAGGTTATGGTTGTACAGGGACCATGTCAATCAATCTTGTTTTGAAAGTAGCGGCAGCTAATTTATTAACACTTACAATTATTCTCGAACACTTTGCGAATGATAATCCACCATTATTATTTACATATAGTAAAAAGTCACAAATTTTGGAAAAGAAGATACGGTGCTGATACTGCTCTTCGTAACTTCCTGCCAAAAGTCCGATAATTTTTATCAAGTGACAGATTATCTACCGTGTTATAAAATCACAAATTTTATAAATATAGTACTTGGTCAAATAATATTCCTATCCTACTTCTCCTAATTATCTTAGTGAACAATTCTCTTACCTCAAAATTGATAACAGGTTACGATCTTCCAATAAGCTTATTCTATGTATTCTTCTATTTTCTTCATTTTACTATTCTAAATCTCTCTCTGTCAGAGCGTGCAAATTATGGAACTCCCTCCCCGTTGACATAAAATTGTCTCCTTCTCTTCCCTCCTTCAAATCTCGTGTTTTAAAATTCTACTCCGATTCTTAATTGGGCACAGCTTTGAACTATTATATTTTTTGTAGCTATTATTATGTATTATTGTTTTTTCTTTATTATTTTAAGAATATGTATGTATCTAAGTATTTATGTAGCATATTTTTATGTAGTTTATGTCATTATAAGTATTATTTTTGTTAAATATTTAATAAATAGAGTTCTGTTCTGGTTGCACAACTTCTACCATCTGTCTCTTTTAACTGTATTCCTGTAACGTCCCGGTTGACTGAAAGAGATCTCTTTATGGGATAAGTCCGCCGTTGCATTTATTTTTAGTTTTGTATTTACTGTAATGTATTTTTCTGTGAAATAAAGTTATTACAAACAAACAAACAAATATTTTTAGAATGTTAGTTTAACATTAGCAATATTTGATAAAGAATACATTTGTTAAATCTGTGTTTTGTCAAATGTTTACTTTTAAAGTAATATGTTTGGTAAATGTTTTTGTCAAACATTAGTGAAACAAACCAGCTAGTTATATATACATTATGCTACCATATACATATTAATTACTCACTGTATACCTTTATCGCAGTGTGTCCAAGTCGCGCTATGCCTAAACGTCACTTCAAATAAGCGTTTGAACATTGACCATTTTGCGATACAATTTTTGATCGTAATTCTTTACGCGGTTTTGATGCTCTTTGTATGTCGCTGATGGACTACATTTTATGTTGCTGTCAGATGAATTTTTAATTTAAAGAAATAGATCGTTAGATATATTGTTAAAAATCGCAGATAAATTTAATCGCTGTCTATAACAGCGAATCGGTGTATTCCAAAATATATAAATTGTTAAAATACTGTGAACAGTTAACAACAGTTAATTTTAAATAAATAGGCTGCGGTTCGAATTCGAAATAAATTCTGGTCTCATATTACATTAATTTAAATTCTACGTATACCTTCATTTTTAATTGCAAATGCGTATACGAAAAAATAGAAGCTCAAAAGAACAACTACCTATATTTATTGTAAGTTAGTCAAAACAATAAAAAAAAATTGTGTCGATGTGAAAATGTTATCTATTTTTGTTTAAAATAATTAAAGTTGATAAAGTTATTTATTTATTAAAACTTAATTGCACCACATGTAAAATATATTTATACAATTGGCGGACTTAATGCTAAAAGAATAGACAATCATATGGAGAAACAGAAAATTTGTGTACCACAGTGAAACGACAGGT
The DNA here is from genome assembly GCA_947363495.1 of Euzophera pinguis. Taxonomy (NCBI): domain Eukaryota; kingdom Metazoa; phylum Arthropoda; class Insecta; order Lepidoptera; family Pyralidae; genus Euzophera; species Euzophera pinguis. Next base: position 5,517,501 of record OX376168.1, read on the forward strand.
TGTGTTGTAATGTTCCTAAATTGGCTTGTGACATTTGAGCTCTCGTTACAGACTAATGGTACTCCAAACTATTAAGTTCCAAGCCTATTTCAATTAGCTAGACAAACATTTGCCATTAAGTTCCTCGTATTTGGTAAATTACTCACCAATCAACACTTTCAATCAATAACTCAGTACAGCAAAGGATAGAATAGAGCTCGATTCTCAATTGCGTGTGTCAACCGACGGCGAGACGCGACCCGTATTGGATTGGTCGCCATTTAGTGGCTTGTCTCTCTATCTCGAGCTCCTCCGTGCTTCGGATGGCAAGTTAAGCCTTTGGTCCCGGTTGTTATCAAAAAATTGCATGGCAGTCGTTAAGGCGCTGTATCCCTCAACCTTTCCGTATTTGATATCGCGATATTTGATATAGTACGTACTCGTAATGAAATAAGGTTGAATACCGGTTGGGCTGGCACCAGTCTCTGTTAAAACCCGTGTCTGCTATTTCGGTTGTTATTTTTCAGTTTTAATTTAATAATTCAATAATTATAACCGAATATTGTAATTTTTTTTAGGTATCCCTCTTGCTCATTAAGTTATACTTTTTATAGACGCAAAAAAGTTGGTAGTTGTCGCTGAAAATATCAAGTAATTCGCGACGAAACTTTTTCTGGATATAGCTTTTTTGCTATTTCATTTTGCTAGGTTTTGAATACTTTTTTGAAAATATTTTGATGTAATCATTTATTTTGATCTTTGAACTGTACTTCATATTTTTTTCATGCTAGTATTCCATGGAAAATAAGGCTAACTGCACGACGAAAAAATAGACGTTTTACGGTATTCCTCTGATGCACAGCGCATTAAGATTTGTCTGATGCGTTCAGACAGACTGAAAATTTGACATTGTTGGCACTTCATGTCCCTCCCTCCCTTGGTCTGGCTTCCCTGGTTACAGATTTCAAAGGGCAGTCGCTTTTTGTTATAATCATACCGTCAATATCGAAAGAGAGCCCCTAAACTCAGCGGACGAAGCAACTGGGTAATACGTAGGAAATATTTTAATAATAGAAAAGATACCTACCATTAGGCAGCTTGCAATTTCTGATCTCAGTGTTGTTCTCGATAAAAAGGAGCATGCTTAACAAAATAATCAATACGTCGATAGAGCCGCGTAGCAGAACTCACCAACTTGATTTGACGGCCTTGCAAAAAGTTCTCACTTCACAAATAAAAGTGGTCCCTAGAGCCCTACTACTAGAGGTACTAAATAAACGCAGTTCCTGGAATAGGTCACGTAAGTATACATGACTCGCTTTTATTGCTTTCACGCGAAGTAGAGAAGAATCGAGAGATCTATTTTTGTGTGATTTGCCTCTATATAATTTATTTTTATTATGGTACTAACCCGTGAGAGTTGCGGGGTATTCTTTCTTATCTGCCATTGCCTTCCGGCAAAAGTTCAGGTTTATAGGTCCAGTAGTTTCGAGATTTGGTTTAGTACATAGTTGTGTTTTTGAAGTGGCAGTGGGCGAGGCAAATAGCATGAAGGGCGGATGGCCGATGGGGCAGTAAGTTTATCTAATGGCGACCACGCACCGGCAAGCACAGCGTTGGACACCTAACCACCAGATGGTCAGATTCAGGGTGCTGCTACCAACCGGTCATTCTGGAAGAATCCGGAAGCAATATTAATCGGAAGAAGAATCTGGAAGCAATGGGCTGACTGCGACTTATACGAGATGATGTCGAGTTTGTGACCCTGCATTTCAATTTAGGAATCTCACCTCGGAACTGAATTTAAAACTATATGGCATGAATGAAATACCATCACATGAAATATGACCTTGCTAAATTTGTATTTAACAGGGTTAAAAGGTTTGCTCGTCCTTTTAACTCAATAAAATTAAATGTCCAGTACCTCTGCCATGAAATCAAACTTCAGGAAGGTTGTAAAATACCAAAATCAAACAAAAGGTTTTTCCCACAATTCCGTCAAAATTAAACAAAAACAAAAATACGAAATCTTTACAATATGTCGGGTTATATTTACATTAAAATTGAATTGCGCAATGTAATTGAATTTCAGATTTCGTAACGAATTTCAGCTTTTTAATTAGTAAGGATCATGTGCCTTTTATGTCAGTAGTAGTTCGTTTTCTTTGTGAATATTTAGTTTTTTTTCCCAATTAAAGAAGTCATTGCTAGAATATTTTGATGCAAGTAAGTTAATATGCTAAATATTATTGCCAACTGCTTCCGTGGTCCACTGGTTATGGCGTTCGCCTTCGACCCGAGATCGTGGGTTCGATTTCAACAGCAAGCATACTTTGTTTAGTTGCCTCCAGTTTGGTTAGGACATTGACTTGAATCACCCGATTGTCTGAAAATAATGATGGTTCCGTACTTCGGAATGCATGTTCAGTCGTTAGTTCCAGCTGCCATTTGGTGGTCGTTAAAGGGGCCACGCCCAGAGGCCGAAAGACGGTTCGGAATAACTCTGATACCGGGGTGTACAGGGTCGGATGATGTTGCAACCATGGAGTAATTACAAAGAGGAGATGCCGTAATAAGCGTTTTGTAAGAAAGTATTTGTGAGGCTACACGGGGCGGAAGGCAGACGTGCGGGTTGCTTGGTTTCGGCCGTGGCTCCAATCATGGAACATGAGCAATGACAAGCTCCGCCCACTTTTGTGTCGGCGAGGCGCCAATGATCACATCACTGCGCCATTTCTAACGGCATCTCCTCTTTGGTTTTGCTCCATGGTTGCAACCCACTCGATATTATTGAATGAGTGAATATGCTCTCTTCAGTAAGTAAAATTTTCATGAAAATGCGGGGTCTCGCAGTGCACATTGTAGAAATCGATCAAGGTAATGATCTAGAAATTCCTTTCCGCTGGGTTTAGCAACATTCACATTTCTTGCTTTTTTCGTATTAAAACACAATTTATACTTAGGATTCATAGATTAATAATTGGTCTCCGCTGCGCTACGACTAGATACCGTCGGCATACTACATAAATTCGCAACTAAAACCATGCCGAAACCGGCATGGTTGCGGCATACCCGCGTCAGTCATGCCGCGACCGATGAGTGAGTTGTATGTCTAGATAAATATAAAATTTAATGTAAAAGTAGACGCAAAATGTGCAGTTTGCGTAGTCAAACTGTGTAAGAATAATACTAAAAGAAATAAGGAAGATACTGGTATTACATACCATCAATAAGTATTGTATTATTTCGAAATATGGACATAAATTACTCACAAAAATAATATAACCCTAAAATATGGCGCGAAGTACCGCTCGGTGCTCAATGTTGCCGTGTATTAAATAATCCCAAATTCCCCGAGGTTTCGATTTTTATTATTAAGATATTTTGTTTTTCAACTCCCGACTCCAAAAGAGAGATGTTGTAATTTTGACTTTTTCTGACAATTTTGTCTGTCTTTAACATAAAGCGGGGTGCGTGCGTAATGTGTATGATAAGTTAGGCTATTGTGCTATGAGGCGGGATAATTAAATAAAGTCAATATGTAACTTAACACTATAATTAAAAGTTCAGCACAATTAAATAGAACAAATATAATACAAGCACACCGACAACTTAAAGATTAACAGAAGGTTATGATAAGCACAAAATACAGGTGAGAAAAGTGAAGGAACGGATCAAGCGAGAAATGAGTTTACGTAAACGCGCGAATGCGAGCGCAAGCAACGTACGTTCAGTCTCAAGATGTTATTCGGACTGGCGAGCGAGCCGGCGAGACGCACGGATCGCCGTGGCATGGGCTGCGCGCGCATCGTCCGAGTCCGAGCCGATCGCAGCGGCTGACATGCAAGCGCGCTCATCGCATTCGCTATCTATATAAAACAACAACACTTGTCCGCTTGTTCGTTGACATTAGAAATATACAAATTTTTAAGTTAAATTATCTAAAATTAACAAGTTTTAGTATTGCAGTTTATTTAAAATATTTACAAGTAATTATCAAAATAAAGAACTTATAATACTAATACTATACAACTTAATAAAACTATAGCTTCCTTTTTAATTAAAAGACGTGGACGCACGCCACAAACATCTTATTTCTTTAATGCTGATCTGGGAGAAAAGTAAATACGTGGAATGTACTACTGCTTCTCTTCCCGCGCAGACCATATAAGCCGGCCGAGGAAGTGGGCGAAAATCGAAGAACCATACCTATCAGTAGGCGATGCGACTAGCAAGCAACCTATCACTATTTTGATTCCATTTCCACTTTACGCCGACCAACATTCTAAATATGGCCTTTAGGTAGTTGGTACCCCGTAGGGTATTGTTGCCGGATAATTGATTAATCGAATTTGTTTTTTTTTTAAATAATCTATGATATCGAAAGTATTGATATAATTAATTTAATCGAATTTTGACAATTAATCGATTATTAACTGCAATATCAAACAATTAGTCGATTATTGAAATGGGTTGATATAAATTATATCGATTTAATTAACAAAGGTAATCGTTCATATCAATGGTTATTAATCGATTATGTATCTGTAGTATCGATATAATCTAATCTGTAGTATTGATTTTTGAGAATTTATGAAAAATAATCGATTAATGGATTAACAACAATACCAAGCATTTCAGGCACCGATACTATACAGATATACCGGAACTCAGCGGCGGGATGTACAGCGGGCATAACACAAATCATCGTCATTCAACTCATACAGAAATATATTATCAATAGTATCAATATCGATACTATTGATATATGATCACTATCGATACCTTAGATTATATTTTCAACTATTAAAGAATCGATTATTATTCTATGTGTAATGTATTTTCCGGCAACACTACTGTATGGAAAAAGGCCATGATAATATCTACTCGTATGTACAAGATGTTTACCGCAGCTCCGCCTGCATCAAAAGGTAGCCTATGTTTGACTCCGGGTCTTGAACTATATCCGTACCAAATTTCATGAAAATCAATTCAGCGGTTTAGTTGTGAAAGAGTACAAACTTTCGCGTTTATAATATTAATAGTTTGTGTATGTCTATTTATTTATCTGTATTTAAACCCGGGTTACAACTAAAAAGAGGTCAGTAATCAATTAGCTCCAAGCTAAATAGAAAATTAAAATAACGTTTAACATACTGTACTGTGTAATAATAAATCAAAAGAAAGTTTTTCTGCAATTTTAGGATTCAATATTAGAATTATAAAATAAAGTAGACAAAAACTAACCATTTCCCCTACCTTATCTCCGAAACTATCGATTCCAGAATTTCGATTCATAAATGAAAACCTATGAGATAATTTTAAATTTGTTTAGGAGGTCCAAATAGAGAAAAATAAAAAATAGTACAGAACCCTTGCCGAGCCGACTCACACTTGGCCAGTTTTATTTTAATTTCATTTTAAAGGTTTTTCTGAGCTACTTTTTATAATACGTAACAAGACCGCAGCAATTAATAATTTTCCCATTGGTCGGGCACCAGTCAAGTAGCTGGCAACACACTTTCCTATTAAGTGGCCGCATTCTGGAAACTGATTTTTCTTCACAGCGCGGTATCTAGTCGAGCGCGCGAGACCAATTATTAATCTATGTTAGGATTATTGAGTTTGATGAAATTTAGTATGAATATAGTTGAAGACCCGGGTCAAACATAGGCTACTTTTTGACGCAGGCGGAGCTGCGGGAAACAGCTAGTAATATTATAAATGCGTAAGTCTGTTTGTCTGTTACGCTTTCACAGCCAAACCGCTAAACGGATTTTGGTGAAATTTGGTATGAATATAGTTAAAGACCCGGGGTCAAACAAAGGCCACTTTCCGACGCAGGTGGAGCTGCGGGAAACAGCAGCGGTTTGGTCGTGAAAGCGTAACGGACAGGCAGACTTTCGAACTTATAATATTCGAAGTATGGATGGATATGATAATAATGATATGGAAAATGGTAATTATTTCTTATTTTATTATACAGCTAAGTAGGCAAACAGGCGTACGGCCTGCAATACCGGAGATGTCACCTGAGATATGGATAATTGTAATTATATAACAAACAAAAGCAGTTCTGGTCATGTTTACGTCAAGGACAGTTGTCAGAATTTTGTTGCTACATTTCAGATTATACGAGAATGGGATTCTCGGTTATTTTAATATCTTTGTTGATGCGTCTATAAATATCAATCGTATAGCTGTCTTCACTTTATGCCATAAGAGATAATATAAATCCAGAACGCCGTCATTTTATTGTCAACTCTACTATTAAACTGTGGATTAAGAAAAATAACAGGTAAGATAAAACGAATACAAATAAAGTCGTAATAAAACGAATTTGTAAACATTTAGTATAGGACTAAATTAGTGCTTTGTTGCTTATATATTTTTTTTGTATATGTGTGTAGTCTACTAGAGTTTAAATTTTTATGATTCTGGGTGTTTGGTGTTCTTATAATCAAATTGTCAAATAGAATTTATAGTCCAGGCAGGGCACGTGCATATTTTCACAAACCATTTTTCCCATAGGGATGGAAGTAGACCCGAGTGGCCACGCCAGCACCAGCAAGGTCTGTAAAATATACAAACACATAAAATTAGATTTGTGAATCGGGCCGAAACTGTCCTATCCTGACATCCTAAACTTGATTATGTGATATCAAGGTAATGAATGCAGAGTCTGTCAAAGTTAACTAACAATATTATGTGCCACACTCTTTTACCATATGGTTGGTTATTCTTCGTATTTTCTCATAGTAACTACATGGATTTTATACTACCGAATAGACAAACAGGTAAGGAAGTAACAACTTTTCATCTGATGAAGTGAAGTTAAAATCAAGTGACTACCGTATTACTTCCGTAAGTCAATTTCCAAAACAAAACCTGACGTGTTAGTGGCACAGATAAAACAAAAACATGAAGGTTAGTGCATAACTATGTCCGGATTTCCAGACAGTCCTGGGTCCTTAATTTTTATATCCATACTTACTGTAATGCATAATCGACATGCTATAATATACTCTTATCGCTAACATGTATGGCTAGACTTATATTTCGGGGTAAAAGAGCTACGTAACACGATATTACATTACCTGCCAGGTGGGCTTATCGTATTTTTGATACGAAGTGCGCTCCCGAGTGCCTGATAGATGGTATAGATAGATTTTATTAGTAATGGAAAGATACCATTTTTAGGGGTCATTGCCGAATAATTCAAACTAAAACAATATTTTGCATCCAATGATTCATCGTCATCATCATTTCTTCGCTACAACTACTATCTTTTTCAAGATATGAAGTACGAAAATATCTGATATCTAAGTCTGGTAATTTTATTGTTAGGTAGACCATGTAAAAGATGACGTTATGACCCGGACAAATTTGTTAGAAGATGGGCATCAAACGACACTTGGCAAACATTCATAAGAATACTATATTGAAAGCGATTGCCCAGCATTGGGACACTTGAAGCTTTAAATAGTAAATTACGTTACCTCGATCTACAAAACATCGATGTACCACGGTTCCACAAGTCTGGCCGCGATCGCCCGCTATCGCGAAAGCTTGTCAGCACAGTGCCTCTAAATCGCGATGAACATTTATCGTGTAGGTTCGTTACTGCGATGTCATTAAATCGCGAAAAATTGTCAAGTTAAAGGTCAAGCAAACAAACACTTCATCTTTATAATCATCCGCATTAATTTATGACTAATCGCTTCTCTGGAGTGAAAAGTCCACTAAGGTAGACGCGATTGTTATCCCATTCCTTCAGGTTAATGAGTAATCCTTCTTGAAAAGGAACTTTTATCTTATATGATATTAAATGGTTTGTAATAGTATAATCTATTTATTATTTATTTATTAAAGCAACAGACACTAAGTACAAATTATACATAGTTTACTGTTTGTTTATGGTTTACTCTACAAAGATGTTTTGAAAGTATATTGAAAGATATGCCACTTGTCAACCCTCATCATTTCATCCTGTTCGGTATTAGTGTGGTTGAAGAGTCTGTTTGTTTGTCATTTTTTGCGTGTAAACAAAGCAATGGATTGACGTCATCTTTTTATGTGGACTCAAATATTATTGGAAAAAGCTATATTTGTAGCCTACTAGCTTTTTCCTGCGGTTTCACATGTATAATTACTTTAATACCACGGGATCTATGATTTTTTTCTGAGATGAAACGTACCCTTCTCAGTACTTACCCTTCTAACTAGGAAAAATACATTTAAATATTTAAAAACAGGTTCTAACTGTAACAACCATACGGAATTTCAGGAAAGATTGAGTTAGTAGATACCATAGACAAAAAATCTAAATATATAGTGGATACAGCATGAAGAAGTAACAAATATATGTATAATATGATCAAAACTCGCTTTCGGTTTTGTAACATGAGTTAGAATGTTTGCATCAATTTGATCTCTACGTCAACCTAGTTAGTATTGCACTTAAACTTACATAACTTCTAATATTACTATTTTCACCAGGTACAACTTCTTTTGTACAAATAAATATTTTCTCTATCAAATATGCGGGCATACCATCAAACTTTCTAAAATTTACGATCTGCATTCTGATTTATTTATTTAAACTTGATTGTTACACAAGTACAAATACTTTTAACCATTAGCAGACTTAATACTTAGAGCATTCTGTAATAGTCAAACATTGGGAGAAACAGAAATATAGTTCGGCACAAGAACATTCTTTTTTTATTTATTTATTTAAACTTTATTGTACAAATACAATTGTAAAGCACAATAGGTGGACTTAATGCTAAAAGCATTATCTAACAGTCAACCTTTGGGTCAAGCAGAGAGCTTTATGTGGGTGTAAAATAAAGTTTAACAAAAAAGCATAAGAAAATAATATGCAATGCTATATATATATATATATATATATATATATATATATATATATATATATATATATATATATATATATATAGCACATACTTACTTATAATATAAACACGTATTTACAATATACCTACATAAACAATAAATATATACAATTATTAATGCAATGCAAAACAAACAGTACAATACTTATGGCAACTAGAATTTTACATCACTCAGCTGTGCGAGAAAATGATCGTAAACAAGAGCTTTGAAACCCGCACGGCTGGAGGCTTTCCTAATTGATTCAGGTAGCGCGTTCCAGAGTCTGACAGCCGTAACGGCGAAGGAGTTGGAGTAAAACCCAGTATGGTGAGAGGGAGTGGCAAGAGTCAAATTGTTTGAAGAACGCAGAGCCTTTTCGTGAGTCGAACTTAAAAATTTGAAGATGGATTATTAAGCACATTATATAACTGACAAAGGATATGGAGATTCCTGCGTTGACGGATAGGAAGCCATTTAAGCTGGGATCGATATTCTGAGACGTGGTCGTACTTACGTAGGCAGAAAATGAACCTAACACAATTGTTCAGAAGGCGTTCTAACTTATTAAGTTGTTCTTCAGTAATGTTCAGATAACACACATCAGCGTAATCTATCAGCGGTACCACAAGAGATTGAACCAACATCGTTTTGTTCTTTATTGGTAAGAAATTTTTCAGACGTTGTAGGTAATTCTTGTTAGTGAAGTACCTCTCATGTCTATTTATCTTTCGCTAACCTTTTTACATTTTTATATACAACATTTCTTCTTTCCCGGTTGCGTCCTCTGCTGTTTGCTTCGGAGCCCAGGGTCCGCTTTCCTGCTTTTATGTCTCCACTTCGCCCGGTCTTCGGCATCCTTTGCATTTTTACATACGATTTATAATATTAGTATGGATACGACTCCCACGAAAATGAACTAATGAAGGCGCTTTTCGTTTATTTGTTGTACAGAACTCCTCTATTTTGTTCTTGCTTGACTTGTTAGTTAGAAACTCTTTATTAGTACATAAATCAAACATTTAAATTGTAGAAAAGGAAAAGCAAGTGTACACAAAGGCGGCTTATCCCAGATTCAAATCAAATCTTTAAATGCAACTGCATTTCTATAGAAATCGGGGTTTCGTGAAATCTATATTTTTACTATTTTGTAAAATGTTAAGTAAATGAGTTACAGAAATGGCATACATACAAACATAGCAGATATTTGGAATGCATTTATACGAACTTTCGCTTATTTAAGACCACGGTCGATAAAACAGAGCCACAGCGAGCGAGTTGGAGTATTATTTTAGTTATGTTATATCAAAGGTATTTGAGCCATTTTAGTCTAGAAATTTTGTATGGAGAGTTCACAACTTTTTCTCGGTCTTTACTGCAAACTACTTTAGAAAGTGATCTCGTAATGTAAAAAAAATCAGATGTTATGTCACCCAGAGTACATCCTGTACTAAAATTTGCGAGAATGTTGGCACATGAAAAAAATACGTGACATATTGGAAGTTGAGCATTGTGGAACATTTGCGCAATGTTATTCTGTGATTGTGTTTGTCTTTCGCCACATATTTCATATCACGATGAGATTTGGATTTTTTAAATGTACCTTCTCTACGAAGCATTAGCTATTAATATTTCTTGGCGATTTTCCAACAAATTAAAACTGTTGTCTGTAGCTTCACTAAGGAACGTCAACAATAAGATAAGCAAATTTTTCAAATTACATATTACAGAGGGAGACTATTCAAATCTATAATAGTAGTTCTGTGAACAGTAGACCTCGCGGAACAGTACCACTACTATGTCAATTATAATAACGTAGACGCTAGTGACTGTGTCTAAATAAAACCGGTCAATTGCGTACAAGAAGGGTTCCGTACCATCATCTATGAAAACCGCAAAAAAAAAACACGGTTCTTGTAAGGAAGGACCACCTAAATTTTTTTTATTATTTTAATTATTTATTTTCAAATAAATAACTTAATATTGCTCTTATCAACATTGAGCAAAAACGAGCAATAAAAACGTTTGTTGTATGGGAGCCCCCTTATATGTTATTTTTTTTTTTTTTATTTAGTATTTGTTGTATACAGCGGCAACAAAATTACATCATCTGTGAAAATTGCAACTGTCTAACTATAAGGATTCATGAGGTACAACGTGATGACAGACGAACAGACATCGGAGTCTTAGCAAATGGGTCCAGTTTTATCATTTGGGAAACCAAAAAATTTTAATGCGTAGTGAAGTAATTAAGAACTTCCAAAAAACAATATCAATATTGCTATATAATTTTGATTACAAAATAAAGTATGCTTAACCAATATTACTTTTACACAAATAGCAAAAAACATTGCAAAAATTCACATATTTATTGATGAGCTCTAAATAACAATGTATTATTTAACAAAATAAAACTTTTTTTTTTTTATACTTAGGTAACGCGCCTTCCTAAGTTATTTACACACCGTTGTGCGCTATTTATATAGAATAAAGAGTTGATAGTAAGCCCCGACTAAAGAAGATACAAAAATAAGAAGAGCCTAAAAGACTTGTATCCACGGTCGTAAAATCCATTTTTTGCTGACAGATTGCACTTGATTGACATTGACTGATATGATAGACTTAACTTTATTGCCACTAATGCAAATAATTATTAAAGTTTCCTCTTTCACAGTACGTCTAACATCATTAATAACAAAGAATTTTATCAAAAATAATGAATCGGTTTTGTTTGTAAAGAACCGGTTTTCATTTTATTGCTATGGCAATATTAACACGACAAATGATTGACGAAATGAACTGAATTGTTGATGAATTGCGAATGATGCGTGCCCATTTTACAAAAAAAAAGAAGAATTGCAGAGGAATTGCTAGGAATTCACGAAATGAATTCGTATTGATGAATTGCTCAAAGTGGAGATTTTAGACCTACAGATATTTTCAATTAAGGTGTTCGAACTCATCTTTTAGAGATATTTTAGTCAGAGTGGACACATCATTTTTGGAGTATAGCTTACCAATCACAAATCTTATTGAACTAAACTGCTGAACAGCTTTCTCATTAAAATGGACTGCAAGACCAGAAGCTGGGTCGCCATTCTGAATGATAAATGCCCCTAAAAGCTGTATCTGTAGTAATCTATTATTTGTCATTCCCGATCAATGAAATTAAATTATATTCAATTGAGTTTGGTGTTACGAGTACTTACAAATTATTTGTGGCTGGCGTGCTAGGTCTAACAATGGTCTATATGAACTAAACTGGTTAACTCATAGTAAACAATATTAATGCATGCGCATTTAGATTATAAGCAGGACTCACTAAGTCATTCGGACACCACGGTGTACAGGGTCGATTGACCATCTAATCGCTCGATATGAATGAATGAATCAAATGTAGAACATTTTATCAGAAAATTTAGCTACCTCATCAGACTCCGCTGTTGATTATCTTTACTCAGGTTTGTTTAAAGACGGGTACAATTTCAGTTGACCATGATATGTTTATTTAGGTGTTTCTTGTATTCGAAGTCGAAGGCTTCACTGGTTACGCATATTGATATTTTCCATGTAGACTTAGGTTAGGTATTGGCTGTAGTTTGATTGAGTAATAACAGTATTAATAGCGTTTTATAACTAATTATGCAAAATGCATACCAATAAAATAAAAAACCCTACTAAATAATGAGCGAAAATAGGCTGTTATGACGAAACAATAGAACGGGAGATGCTGCAATTAATAACATTCGGATATTTAGGCTAAAACTCATCTCGTTTTACCCAACTGGGCGCGTTGTGATTTGTGATTTGTGTAACCAAGGATAACTGAAATTATTCATAATCTCAAAGGTGTGAATTATAGATGTTTTTGATAATAGTGAACCAACCTTTTCAAACAATGCTTGACTTTATAACAACTAACAATAAGGATGCAATCGATCAAACGATGTCTAAAGGTCTATGTATTGCAGATCAAAGCCTTATTTACATCCTGCGAGCTCCGACAAACCGTTCGATCAAATCTACATCCAGTTTGCAAGAAAACAAATGTAATACAAGCTTTATATGATTTTAGCGATTTTGAATTGGATTCGTGAGCAATTGATCCACAGAGATTGATTCCAATATGCAAATAGATTTTGGCAATCATGTTACAATAGTAGTACGAAGCTTACCAATGTATTGAAATTGGCCATACTTGTAGCCTTTCAATAAGTAAATTGCTAATTGTTAGACATATTTTATGTAAGATTTTTATAACTAAGTCATTGTAACCATTTGCGATTGCAACACGTCCCAGTTCGGCGTAAAGACATGAGAAGAGTTCAATTATCAGATTTAAGTAATAGGTTGGGGAAAAAGTGTCTTCGCATTTTTTTAAGAAAATTCAAAACATTTTTTAATATAGTTTATTTACATTTAACTAAAGTATGAAGGTGCCATTTTGTTCGATTACTTTTTGCCATCTTGTAGGTAGGGACATGATCTCATTGCTAAAGAAATTTTGAGGCTTCTGATCAAAATAGCGCGACAAATAATTTTGGCAGCACCTAGTGCAGTGTCTGTGAGTGCTACTCTCACAGACACTGCACTAGGTCCATAAAAATCGCAATATTTTTTCGCGGCTTGCGTTGCATTTTTGCCTTTTTTGTAGTAAAATTTTAAAATGTATCGAATTTCTTCCTTAGATTCACTCATCTTGACAATAAGAAAATCACACATTTTTCTAATTTGAATTTGGAATTATCTTCTTTAAAATTTAAACTTTTAATGATACCAAAACCAGCCAGATACAAATAGTATAGCCAAAGAGATTTTATTACAAGTTCATACATACTATACGTGAAAGACTTTTTCCCTAACCAATATTAATCTTTAGAAAAGAAAACCGCAGGCATTTCATGAAATGTCGACTACATCATTTAGTGATGATTGAATCAGGAAAAGTAACACAAAGTATCCATTTCATCGAGCAGTCCTCGAACAGAAAATTAAATATATATATAATATATGTTGGTTCAAAGTTAAATGAAGATCTTTATCCGGATATGTGGGTGATTTGCCCAGTTTTAATTTATGACAAAAGTAAAATAAAATTAACACTAAGGAAATAAAATTGCCGTGGTCGATGGCAAACGCAATATCCGACAATTTAATGAGGATTCAGTGAATATATATGAAAGTATGTATTATGCGACCCTGTTATTTTCACATTAGAAAAAGATTTGAAGAGGCAAAGTGACTTCAAAGATTTCGAATTGAACTTTGCGGATTAAGTAACTGAAAAACTCGTTCGGCATTACCTTTTTTAAAAACAAAGAATTATTACACGCGTTTTTTCACATCATTTAAAAAAAAGGAGTGTGAAAATAATATTTTAGTTTTATTGTATAAGTGTATGACAAAAGCGATTCAGAAGGTGGGTTCAGTAATATTTAAAGTAAATTATAATGAATGCCTGCGATATATTAAATTAACCAGTTGCACTTGTACGTTAGTAGGTGTTTTCGGAGATCCAAATCACGAAATCATGTCTACAATTATTGTGGATCTTTAATTTATTCATCTTATTTTCAAAATTATTCAATATCATAACAAAACTAAGCGATTTCTTTGTTGCAAGTTGTCATAAAGCGGACCATCAAATCTTTTAACGAATCGAAAAGCAATTAATTCGAGTTTTTGATAAAGTTTTAATAATGGCGTCTAATAATATATAACTCTCAATAAAACTCGGAACTTCCTTTGAAAAGTTTCGTAATGAAATAAAATACAATTACAAGTAATAACAGATAGGAATTTTGTATGGTATTGGTATTTGAGATCAGAAATTGTTTGAATATTGAGGAGTTAGGAAAATTTTGTTATGTTTAATTATAAATTTAGTAAAAGTCGGTAATTGAGTGAAATACGTCAATTAAATTGAAATAAGAATTTTGAAAAATCCAGAAGTTTGAGAACATTCTTGGGAAACTGAGGTTAGCTGCGGGTACATTTGGGGGCCACATAAACAAAACCCCGTACTCTCTGCAATGGCTAGGGGGTCTAATCTGCTCCTGAATGTATGGTTATTAAATAAATTTAAATGAAATTATTCAAGTAATTTGCAGATATATAAAATTATAAATGTAATACGTGGGGCGCACTATAAGTTTCCGGAATGAATATGAAAAAATACTATTAAAGGTACAAAATTAATTTATTGTTTTTCAAAATAATCTTCCTTGGCGTCTATGCACTTTTTCATTCGATGAAACCAGTTTTGAAAACTTTTGTGCCACTCCTCTGTGGTGACCTCTGAAACGTGTTTTTCATACTCCTCGACAGCCTCTTCTGGTGATGAAAATCGTTGACCGCGTAATTGGTTCTTAATTTTTGGGAACAGAAAAAAGTCACAAGGTGCCAGGTCGGGACTGTATGCAGGATGACTCATGAGTTCTACATTTTTCGCCTTCAAAAAGTCGTTTGTCTGTCTGGCCGTGTGAGAACTAGCATTGTCGTGGTGCAGGATGATACGGCGTTTACGGTTATTTTTACGGAGTTCGTCAATAACTTCCGGCAAACAAATGGTCGTGTACCAGTCACTATTCACTGTACGACGATTCTCTAAAGCAACAGTAGCCATGTGTCCAGTTTTATTAAAAAAAGAAGCAATCATCCGCTTAGATGCACTTTTCACGCGCGCCACTTTGGTTGGTTTCGGCTCATCTTGAAAGACCCATACGCTCGATTGCTGCTTTGTTTTGGGATCGTAGCAATAAATCCATGTTTCGTCACCTGTTACTATGTCCCACACCAAATTTGACGCACCTTCGTTGAATCTGGTAAGCATGGCACTGCACCAAGTGACGCGGTCCGTTTTTTGAGCCTCGGTCAAGTTGTGTGGGATCCACCACGAGCACAGCTTTCTCACACCCAAATGTTTGTGTAGGATTAATTGTATTTGACTCATGCCTATTTCTAAGGATGCACGAATTTCATGGTAGGTCACATGCCTGTCTGTTTCAATCATACGGCGCACAGCATTGATGTTTTTGTTGGTCACAGCGGTGGACGGCCGACCATCGCGAGATTCGTCACTGAGATTGATACGACCACGCTTGAATTCTGCAAACCAGCTATAAACAGTTGTCTTGCATGGTGCTTCATTGCCAAAAGCTGTTTCAAGCCGAGCGATGCTCTGTTGAGCTGTCAAATTACACTTAAAATCGTAGAAAATCATACTACGAAAATTTTCCCGAGTTAAATCCATGTTGATGCAGACACACAATTTTTTAAATGGCGCCACAAGGTAAAAACAGAAGACAGTCAGATGAAACAAACTGCATTCTACAGCCAAAGAGTTCTATTTTCAAATGTTGCAATAAATTTTTAAATATTGTTTATGTAAGTGGCCAGTTCCGGAAACTTACAGTGCGCCCTATGTATAGCTTAAATGGCTTTCAATCCGTCAACGCAGGAATCTCCACATTCTTTGTCAATTGTACAATATTTTAAATAATCCCTCTTCTCCAGGCTACCTTAAAAAAGACTTCCAACTGTTAAGTTCAACTCATGAAAGAGCCCTGCGTTCTTCAAATAAGTTAACTCTCGCCACTCCTTCTCACCGTACTGGGTTCTACTCCAACTCTTTCGCCGTTACGGCTGTCAGACTCTGGAACGCGCTTCCCGAATCTATTAGGAGTGCCTCTAGCCGCGATGGTTTCAAAGCTCTGGTATTCAGACATTTTCTCGCTCAGCAAAGCAACTGATTAAATGTAGTCATTAACCATACTTGGTTTAATGACGTATATTGCATCTGTATTTTATGTAACATTATATTATATGAATTTACTATATGTTTATGTATATATATATATATATATATATATATTATTTGTATAGGTATATGTATTGTTTATGTATGTTTATTGTATTATAAAATATATGGTTGTGTAGGTTTATTCGTATAAGTATAGATTTTACAAGCCGTTCCCGTGGTATTTTCTGTACACCCACATTTAAGCTCTCTGCTATACCCAAAGGTTGACTGTTAGATAATGCTTTTAGCATTAAGTCCGCCTATTGTGCTTTACAAATTGTAATTTGTACAATGAAGGTTAAATAAATAAATAAAAAATAATATATATTCTTATGTGACCCATTCCACTCATGAATGTAGTTTCACTATCGTATCGTGCATTGGTTTATTGAAATCTACTTGAAAAGTGTCCGATGAAATAAAGTGATATGGGGTAAATATCATAAAGTTTAGAAACCAGGAAACCATAGACCACATCACTTTACAAAGTTCTACCAGAAAACAAAAATAAGGCGTCTGTTCATAAAAGGCAATCTAGTCACTTGTTACCTACCTTTCTATTAATATAAACTACTTAAGTAGTGTTTTGCGGTGAATTGAACTTTTCTTTTAGACAAGTTCAAAAGGCTTTGTGATGGTAATTACATTTCTCAGACTCCGCCAAAGAGCAAGTTTTTCCTTTAGGCTGAGTGAAGAACTAAACTTTGTATCCCTTTGTTTCGAACTAAAGCCTTGGTCGTATTTTTACACAATCGATATTTAATTAACAATTTTGGTTGTGAATTGCAAATGGGTAAGATTGCAGGATTTTGTACATAGGTTGACTTTTGTAACCTCGGATTAATTTTAAGTACGTGAATGATGATGAGGCTACTTTCAATAAAAAAAAAAAGACTAAGAAAAAAGTATCGCCCTCCCATACATACAAAACGCTGTCAGCTGATCACAACATTATAGTAGTTCTAGACTATCCCACACCTGGCAACTCTTTTTTAAAAAGAAAAAATCCGATTGTTGGCAACATTGTCATAAATTTTAGGCTATTATGGTTTCCGAAAAACGAAAATAAATACTCCTAGTACTCCTAATACTCATCTACTTCCAGCCCAAGTTGCCTTCACGATATTGACACTTATAAACTAGTAAAAGTAAAAGTTCGTAGTAAAAGTTCTGTAAACAGTAGACTTCGCGAACTACCTTCAAATACGAGATTTATTCAGAAAACGCTGCTATGAAAGTTCTCCATTTATCCTTCTTTTTTGAGTTTTTTACAGCACTTCTAGAGAACCGAGAAGCAAATGATGCTGTTGTCACTAAATATGATTGCAATCCGTTAAATCGTGTTAGATACACCAAACTTTCCCCATTTTCAGCCCTCATTTTCCCCTAATCAAAAAAAGCTCTCAAATAAAATTTCAAATGAGTCACGGAACATATGTGCAAATTTTCCGATTTTTTCCTCCTCATTTTCCGCCAATTAAAAAAATCTCTTGGCATAAAAAAAATAAATAAATCAACGAACACGACTGTCAAGTTACGTAAGGATCCGTTGAGAAATGCGACCTCTAGCCCGGAACATACATTTTTCTGTACAAAAGCAAAATTGGACAGTCTCGAAATGGACCTCTCTTACGCTTACAGTCAATAAAAAAAAAATCTGTATTGCCAGTGACTAAATTGTTATTCAGTGATCTTGAAAGGTCTTGAATCGTGAAAGGTCGAATTCAAATGGGCAGTATCGTGGGAACTTTCAAGCTGTTCTATTACTCGGCAATCCGAGTAAGGTTTCTGTTAGCTGTCTTTTTCCACGATCCATTACATAGAGAAAGGTCGGGGAGGAAAACTTATACTGATGTAGTTTTCAATTGGTATCGGGTATCAGCTATAACAAAGTCACACTAAACGCGAGGGCGTCAATATGCTTGATGACAAATAAAATATGTTTCACCTATCAAATTCATTTAAAAACTTGTTCGTCCTAGCATGTTTCACATTTGCATTCTTCTTATCGTGTCAAAAAGCTCAAATGTTCTAATATACATCCAAGATATATGAATTTAGTTGTTTCGTACTTATAGCTTTTGATCTCATGTTCCCATGAGAATGCACTGCACTTAGAGTTCTTAAGTAATTTGTTACTTAACTGACTGCGAACGTAACATATAAGTAACGTTTAGTCATTTATGTTTTAACTTAATTGCCTTTGTAGTCATTGGACTAAGGCATTTTTTTTAAGGTCGAGTAGTCGTAGGTTAGATATATTTTCACAGAAGACATAGTATGTTCAGTTGTATCCATTGATTAGGATATTGCATGCTTGATTTACCTGATTGTTCTGCTTGTCAGATTGTAAGTGTTTTCCTGCTTTCCTTGGGTCCCTACTGTCATTTTGGCGGTCGTTAAAATCACATGGAAAGAAACACTTTCTTACAGGGGTGCCAGACCAATTAAAAATACCATACTTATTGGCCTGGCTGACTATTTAGTGGTTCGAGATCAGACGGCAGTTTTTCAATTGTAACAACAAGTACCGTCAAATCATACAATAGTTAAAAGTAAAATAACAAATCATTCTTAAAATAAGTTCATATTCATAATACCAAAATTAACATTCAAAAACGAAAAAATTGTATTGTAGCAAAGAATATTAATTCACACTCATGAACCGTGAAAATTTATTCTTTATTCCGTGTATACATCATGTCTGTCCTCGTTTCTTGCATTTATGAGAAATAGACAAATGTGAGAAAATAATTTACTACTTACACGGCAAATTCTGGAACTTAGTGTTTGAATAATTTAACAAATATTTCAATGACTATGGGGAAATGAAGTTTCGTCGACATAAACTTTTGTGAACCCCCTGTACCGATCAATCATAATCACTCAAATAACTTAAGCTCGGAATCTCTGACCTTCGAAGATGAAGTCATGTCAATAGTCCGGAGAAATCTCAAGTTGAGTTCTCCATTTGTACTGTACGCATTGTATTTTGTGCAACAAAGTTTAATTAATATCTATCAAGTGCCCTCTTGATATTTATTTTAACTTTAAAACAAGTGAAAGATTTCCGGAATGATCAGCATCCAACGCTTCAGGTTATGATGTATATGATTCTTGACTATCAACAAACAGCATTGAGAGTCGTTAATTATAATTAAGTAAATTTTTAATTTAAAAAAAATTAAATCTTCGTCAGAACGAAATTTTTTAAATTTACACTCATTAGTTAAGATTTACATATGCAAGTCCTTAGTATAACATTTAAACATTTTCTCTCGAAAGAAAAATAATTGAAAGCTGTAAATTGTATTCAAATACATCTTAGAGCATACCACGGGAGAGGAAATTGTAAATCACCGCTTTTTACCTTTCAAACTTATTCGTTTTATGCAAGCGCTATTGTATGACGCCAGAAATTCAGCTAATTTTGAGGATGATTTTCACACAAAACCTGTATTGTTGGTCTATTTGCCACGGCTCATAAATTTTAATAAGGAGGATAACTAGCATCATAAGCTGAAACATATTTTCATACCAGGGTACACTGGCATCAACATAATGTAGATTTATGCAGCTCAACTGTGTTTATCTTGAAATAACTTTGTCGTGGTGTGCTGCAGTTCATTTGTATTTAGGTTCTTTTTTTTATTACTTAAGCACATTGTTCGAGTTTAGTTTAGTTTTGATTATATGACACTACGAACATTAATCAACCAATTCCCAAGTAATACCACTATTTTTTGGGCAGTATCGCCATATCACAACCAGTTTAGAGGCACTGAGATTTTACACTAGCGAGTGCGTTAAAATTTTGCCGTCATAAAATAAATGACTTGATTAATTGATTGATTGAAATTTTTAAGCTAAAAAATCTCATGGAGATAGACCCCTTGCCCTGATTCAAAATGCGGTTATATTAAATATGATTTATAAATTTTAATTTTAATATAAATTAAATATTATTTAATAGCTATTATAATCTAGAATATCATCTACTAATTTGCCACCTTTCACGTACTTCTTGCACCCATGATAGGATAGGATGTTTTGTGAGTTATGAATAAATTAATAAAATAAATACATCATTTGGAAAAGACGGAGGAGACGTTTTCCCTGCAGTGAAACGAAATGTAAAATAGTAAAAAATACAACTTCAAATTTAATTTTTAAGTGCCATCCCACATGCACAGTGCATTCCTTATAATCAGCCCGCATATTCAAATCGCATATATTCTCACTAATTAGAAACTACGCTTTGTACTTGCATTTTTAATTGACTTTTATTGTTTTTAAATTGCCTTAAGTTACTGTTATAGCTTGATTTCGATGAGGGCCTGTGCAGTTGCATTAAATTATAAATATTGTTGATAATATTATCAAATTTTTATTTAAACTTTATGACAAATAATGTTGTGTGTGTGTACAGTGTGTATTATTAATGATGTGTGAATAAATCTTTTTAATTAAATGAAATCTCGGTCAGAAGGAAAATTTTCAAATTTACACTCATTAGTTTAGATTTAAATAATTATGCAAGTCCTTAGATTTAAACATTTTCTCTCTAAAGAAGAATAATTGAAAGCTGTAATATGATAAACAGACCGAAGACATATACAAACAGAAGTTATTGTATATACAATGTGCTATTGTACTATATATTTATGAATTTTACAATAAAGATGACAAAAAAATTGATTTTTATTTTAGTTTTCACTTATGACATTATTTTTGTGATCGGCTGTTTATTTATTTGTGTTTAAATAGCCAATTTTGTTGAATTTAAATCAACGAATTCTTCTTCAAGCTTTTAAAGTGAATTTTCAAATTGGTATTAATTTTTTTTTTAATTAAAGTAAAATCACTGGATACATCACATATTAACAGGGCAAGACAAATAAAAGCTTGTTAAATATATCATGTTCTTTACACGTCCTTCATCGCAACTGCACGAGTGAGCAGCATTCAAAATGTAGATTGGTTTTATTATAAACAATAAATAACCTACAATCTTGACAAAATGTTACAGACTATGTAAATATAGCCTGAGTTAATGGGTTGCCATTTAGTTGCACGACCTATTACTTACTGCCATAGCGACGACACTATAATAAGTAGATCGTTTTATTGTTATTGTTCCCAGGCAGTTCACGCAGAATCTAAGGATACGTTTGGAAGTGCATATTACTCAATCATTTGTTCCAAAAAATTTGAGGAAATAATGACCAAATCTTCGGAAAACATTACTACGAACAACTCAGCAACTCAAAGTAGATCTTGGCCTCGGACACAAGAGTTTTCCTATCCATTTGAAGAGCTTTTAGATGTCTACGAATGATGTAGGTACTTATATTGTTCTAATCGTATCTTGGACAACAAAAATAGCTTCGTGAATCTGTACGTCATCCATGAGATTTTATTAACGCTGACACTATAGCAACTGCATTAACAATTTAGTATCGCAACTGTACAGCGCCTCTGGCGGATATTAAGGTAACTAAGAAATTCCAGTTTAAATCTTAACTCGGTCGTTAACATCTTCGTTAATAAATTCTCGTGGTAGAGGTACTGAAGAAAATCGGAAGGCACCCAGATTAAAATCCAAATAAAACTGGGTAGGTACTGACAAAGAAACAATGGATATTTTTTTATCTGTCTACGGTAATTTTTGTTTTTAAGTTGTTTTGAATCCCAATAATACTAGTTACTAGCTGTTTCCCGCAGCTCCGCCTGCGTCAAAAAGTAGCGTATGTTTGACCCCGGGTCTTCAACTTTATTCATACCAAATTTCATCAAAATCCGTTCAGTGGTTTGACCGTGAAAGCGTAACAGACAGACAAACAGACAGACAGACAGACAGAAAGACAGACAGACAGACAGACAGACTTTCGCATTTATAATATTAATATGGATGGAAGTATGGATAAAAGTGTAAGTGAGTCTTATTATTTGTTTGTTACCTCTTTACACTTTACCTATAGAACCAATTCTCTTGAAATTTTGCACACACATTGTTTAGAGAGCTGTGAAGCACTTTAGATACTTTTCATCCCGGAAAAAATCTCTTCTCGTAGGATACAAGTAAGCGTCGTGGGAAGCCGCGGGAAAACGCTATAATAAAAATGACTGAAATGAAAAATAAATGCAACAAAAAAAAAATTTAATGGAATTCGAGATATAAAGTCCAGAAGATTAATTTTGCAGTGCAGTTTTTATTAAAATTGACTTGTTACGAAACATTGTAGTCGCGGCGAGTTTCAGATCTTGATAGTACAATTCATATTTTTACGATAGGTACTTGTGCAAACAATGAATTTCTCTCACTTTTTGTCAGTGACTGAAAGTTGTTAGGTTCAAATGATTTTTCTAATATGTATAACGAATACAAAGTAACGTCAAATAATAATTTGTTGAATATTTAAGATGCATAAGAACATTTATGACTAAAGTAAAAGTCACTTTCAAAGGGATTCTACTCTATTTTACAATACATCACAATACAATATATCTTGATGGCCCATATTACAATTAAATATTATCCCTCAAAAAGCCTTACATCCGTATTTTTAAACATAACCTTAAGTACGCCTTCACTCAAACTGCTGATGACGTCTTAATCTTGACTCCTTGTATAAAATCTGACAACTTAAACCAAATACTGACACAAATATTCGACTTTGTTGTATTATGGCTCACTGATCATAACCTAGAAATAAATTAAAGACAAAACTAATTGAATTTCGACCGTACCAGAAAACCTCTCTGAAATTAATTTTATGTATCAAGATAAAAGAACATATTGAAACCGTGAACACCCATGGTTAACACTTTTCAATTGCTGGGTCTTATACTGGATACCAGTATAAACTGGAAAGCACATGTAAATAAATTAGTCACGAAACTCTCATCATTTACATATGCACTTAGAGAATTGAAAAAGACGACCAACCAAAAAGCCGCGATAACAGCCTACGCATACTCGTGGCTAAATTATGGTGTTATTCTCTGGGGAAACAGTACTGATGCGGACAAGCTCTTGATCCTGCAGAAAAATGCATACGAATAATTACACATATCAAAATGATAGAGTCTTGTAAATCACCTTCAATTTATATCTTAGAGGCTTGTAAATTTGTTCGCAGATATCCACAATTTTAAATGAAAAAGGACGACCTTCCGAGGCGATATCCTACTAGGAATAAAAACTAGTGTTACCTACCTCCACTATGAAACTTTTTTCCTCTGGGCCACTATCTATGACTATAAAATTATATAACGCTTTACCTGACTATCTACGGACTGAAGAAAATGGTAATAACTTTATAAAAAAATTAAAATCATTGCTTATAGATAAAACTTAATATACAATTGAAGAGTTATTTAACGATAAAGTTGCCGGATAGCAAGTCATAATGAATGTAATAACTAATACACATAATAATTAAAGTAATAAATTATAGACATTCCTAAAAAAATTTCCTTAACAATATCTAAAAAAAAAAAATTAATGACATTCTTAAAATTATTGGACAACCTTTGACATAGATTTAATTACTTGACTACCTACAACAATATTTTTAATTTCATTTATTTTAATTTTCTTTATACATAAGTTAAATTATTAACTAACCGCTTGCCGTTCCATTTCTGAAATTGCAATACCCGACAGGGTTCATATTGTACCTATTTTATAAAAACAATATGTGTACCTATTAAGAACTGATAATGTACTGTATGAAAAGCAATAAATGATTTGAATTGAATTGAAACTCATTGGAGGAAGCCTCGAACTTTCATTGAAAATAATATTATTAGTTGGTTTCTTGAGCAAACTCCAATGAGGAACGTCACAGGTTATAATAACAATTCTAAACACAAAAATTTAAAATTACAAAAGAATAGAGTAAAAAATAAAATAAACCTATGCCAAAAGTGGCAAAAACTCGATTTATATCCACTTTATTTCATTTCAAAGACTCCTCAAGGTACCATTCGACCAACCTTAAATTGGACAGTTCGATACTCACCTCCAATGAGAAATAATCTCAAGTCAAGGAAGCTTGTGACGACTAATCATACCAATGAGGTGGAGTAAGTTTGAGTAAAGGTTTAAGATTATGGGTGTTAGTGTGTTTAAAAACTATCTGATTTCTTTGTACGGTCACAATCTAAGTATTATCTTTGAGGATACGTCTCTCTCTCAAGTAGTTTACAGTTTAAATAGTGTAAATATGTGTGAGAATTATATAATAATATTTTGTTTTCAATCAAAGAGCTGCTGAATGAGTACAAAGTCAAGACTGCCATAGGCTCTGAAGCGCAAACTTATGAAACAACTTGAAAACCACGCTTGGACGAAGTAATGAGTACAAAGTGCATTTAACATTGCCTTCGGCGATATAACACTATTATTTGACTATGTGGTAATGTAGCCATGGCCAGGCCTTTGATAATATCTCACTATAGTAGGCTGAATATAGCGCGTCTGTGCTGGCTTATTTGCTTGAGTGGAGCTGTCAGCGGAGCCTAGCCGGCTGTCGGAAACTGTGAAGTGAGTAATGTTTGGAACCAAGAATGCTATTTTTGAAAAGTGTGACTCACGCAAAATCGGTCGAATAATTTTCGTTCAATATAGAAGGCTTTTTGTTCGATGTCGAACGATTTTATACGGCATATATGTCAAACATTTCAAAAATAGGACTCTCGGAGGCCTATTTTTGACATCTGCTGAAGTACTTATTTCGAATCTATGAATTAACCACTCCTGATCTGATCTGAGATCTGACTCATCAAAAACCGGCAAATGAAACGTTCGACTCACGGTTTATGCCGAACAAAAATTATTCCATTTGTCCCAAAAAAAAGCACTCCTTTTCGCTGCGCAAATGGCAGGCAAAGTAAGAGCATTGTTTACATTGAATTTCAAAAATTGCTTCTGAAAAATCACAAAGTCAATTAACATACATACATTCATATAGAGGACGTTAACTCACCTATTATCTACATCCATAGGTATGAATGTTATGTAAGTCTTTTACAACTCGAAGGCACGAGTAATAAAAAAAAAACATCAATAACCTTCACTATAACTTTTTTACTGTTGTCTTTCTATTATTTGTGACTAAGAGACCAAGTAACTGGCTTATCGCCAAACTTGATCATTATCCGTTTTCCTTATTTTTTATGATTAAGTATCTCAATGTAAGGAAATGCGTCACTTGAAATATTTTTTTTATTACGTTCATTCAGACGTTTCTTATAAGTCATGTAAAAGTTTCAACGTAAAAATTTGAACTTTTTGGGTGCAAACAAAATCTATACTACTTAATATTATAAATGCAAAAGTCTGTCTGTCTGTATGTTACGTATTCACAGCCAAACCGCTGAACGAATTTTAATGAAATTTGGTATGAAGAATATAGTTGAAGACCCAGTGTCAAACATAGGCTACATTTTGACGCAAGCGGAGCTGCGGGAAACAGCTAGTTATACACCGTGAAATTTTAGTCGTTTTGGACCCATTGTCCAGTGACTCCATTCATCAAACCGAACAAATTTCCCTAAAAACCAAAACAAACAAGACATCAATAAGAACAAGTTATCATACGATCAGGGAAAATGAGAGACATATGTAGTATGTGCGTGTAAATAACATCGTCACATCTAATATTTCCTGGAATTTTTATTCAAATATAGCCATTACCTTTCTTTCCATGAAATATCTATATTCTGATAGTTTTACGAAATACATTGTTGAAGAATGAGTGTGCGAAACAATTTTGGTGTCATTAGTAAGAAATACCTTTTCTTGATATATATTTTCTTGATATTTGCCGAGTTGAGACACGCACACGTAAGTAATGAATATTGGATATTTGTACGAGTTAGCAATCGTACGAAGCCAGCATTTTCACATAAATTCATTCCATTTCATATTCAGTTCGCAATCGGTCATTAAGAGCGCCGCCGTGTTACTCATTATCATAAATTATCTTTTACTTTTGTCGCAAATTGTCGTGTGTGGTTCAAAATATAGTTTTATCAGTTAACAAGTTTATCATTTAACATCAACATAGTTTCGGCAACCCGAACAATATTTTAATAGAAGCAAGTGGATGAATAAAGTATCTTTTAATTCTATCTATTTTGCTCTACGGACTAGCATTGCTATTCGGCTGTAAATGCGGTCAGCATTCTTCTTAAGGCGCATACCTACCTGGACACAGCAGAAAAATCATTTAAATAATTTTTGTTCATTAATTACATATTTTATTTAAGTAGTTTATGAAGAAATTCAGACATATGAAGATAATGAACTCATTTGATACTTGCCCACAAGATATTCTGTATAAATATATATTATTTTCTGATGATTTCGTCAGAAAAGTACTGTTGTTAAAAGTACAGTGATGAAAGTACGGATAAACCAAATTAATACGGTACCTGCGATACAAACCTCTAATGCACCATTTTGGATTTTCGAGATATTCCTCGAAGCGCATACATTTTCAAGGGTAACTAACGAAGCGCAACTGTATTATTCTTTGTTAATTAAATAAAAAATAAACTTTTTTCTTCGAAGCGTAACCACGTTAATGATTTGTGCAGAGCTTGTGGTTAATTACAATTTGCAGATCGTTATAATGAATGTTATCGACATATTATGTCAGTAACATTCATTACGTAATCTGCAAATATGTTAAGAACTTATTTGTAAGCCAATTAACGATGGGTAAATTTAATCAAAGATACTTCCATTATAAACCAACGTGCTTTTAAATTTATTTTATATAATCACTTGTAGGTAGGGACGGGATATTGTGGATATCAGTATCAAACATACTAGTGATGTAAGGAATACAAGTATTCGCATTTAGCATTCGTGAATATTAACACGTCTTGTGATATTCGTATTAGCAAAAAATTCATCATCATCATTTCAGCCGCAGTCAGTTCATTGCTGGGGCCTTACTATCAACTCTTATAGCAGGACCTAATCTGCCTCGATGGCTTAGTACTATCACCATCTTAAATCAGGGCAATTTCCATGCAACGGCATTTTTAAAACGCCCCTATTGTACTAGCTTTTTAACTTCGATTCTGCTTATCTGCATAGAATTTCACAATATTGTTTGTTTGTTTGTAATAACTTTATTGCACAGAAAAATACATTACAGTAAATACAAAACTAAAAATAAATGCCATAAAGAGATCTCTTCCAGTCAACCGGGACGTTACAGGAATACAGTTAAAAGAGACAGATGGTAGAAGTTGTGCAACCAGAACAGAACTCTATTTATTAAATATTAAACAAAAATAATACTTATAATGACATAAACTACATAAAAATATGCTACATAAATACTTAGATACATACAAATTCTTAAAATAATAAATAAAAAACAATAATACATAATAATAGCTACAAAAAATATAATAGTTCAAAGCTGTGCTCAATTAAGAATCGGAGTGGAATTTTAAAACACGAGATTTGAAGGAGGGAAAAGAAAGAGACAATTGAAAGACGGGGAGACGTCAACGGGGAGGGAGTTCCACAATTTGCACGCTCTGACAGAGAGAGATTTAGAATAGGAAAATGAAGAAAAAAGAGGAATACATAGAATAAGCTTATTGGAAGATCGTAACCTGTTATCAATTTTGAGGAAAGAGAATTGTTCACTAAGATAATTAGGAGAAGTAGGATTAAAAAGGCCATTAAAGAGAAGAGTTAGAATATGCACGTTTATTGTTACGTGATGTTGAGATTTATGGGTTATATTTTCAATTTTTTTATCCCTCAAAGTTTTAAATTCACTCAAATTAAGTAGTGACATCGACGTTAATCCAGAAATTAATACAATTTACGTTATCGAATAATGATATTTTTGTTTTGTGCTTACATTAAAATTTATGTATAAACGGTAAGTCAGCTTTTGTATTTTCTACGTAATCTTTCTAATTTATGATATAAATGTTAAGAGGTAATAACACAAACTAAATAGCGGTACTAGATAGTAAATGAACTACTTATCGTTTGTACTTACGAAACAAACAAATCAAAAGTAAGGACTTAATTAAGTACTAAAATCTCCATAATTGTTTACGGATGGGCAGTGATGACTGACGATGAGTATGAAATTTATCTATATCCTACTTGGAAGGAGAAAATTAACATAGGACTGCCAACCAGTATATGCTACTCAGAAATAGAATACAAATGGACCCGTTTTATTTGGACCATGTGGAGTTGGTTACGGAACAATTTGCTTGCAACAAGTAAAGAAACAAGTTGCTACAAGGTAACTAAGAACAGAATGACTGATATGTCTTTTTACAGTTAATACCAGCCAGACTTTACACATGAGCAGATTAATAAACACCTACTCAAGTATTTTTATCTTAAGTATAAACTAGCCGTGGTTTCACCAAACCCATGTCCAATTTCTCTCTTTCTTTATAATATTAGTGTAGATTAGTAATAGTAGACATTAGTATTTTTGAATCCCAACAAAAAACCTAAGATAAATCATTGTTTTGTTAAGTTATTAGCAATCAATGTATTAATATAGTGGCTATGGTATATTATGTAGTAAATAAATTTGATTTGTCAAAGAAACATGGCTAACAAGTATTTAAAAGTAAGCAATGCTCATCTCTTTTACAGGTCCTTCAATGGAACAATTTTGAATGGCGAACCAGAGGTTACCTATAATAAAGTCGATTTTTTCTTTTCCGATTTTCATTTTACCAGTAAAGTTTCAACCTTTTTCGTTTTTTTTTACTTCGTCGAAATATCATTTGTCACCATATCAGTTGACTGATATGAATTTTAATTATTTTTATTTACGAATATACTTACATGGCTTTGATAAATTGTGTTACCGCGACTCACTACTACTACGCTACCTCGGAACCACAAGATGCAAATCAATCGCGATACACAGTTATCACGCAGGTTCAAAATTAAATGAGGATTTTACTTCGTAAACTATAAAAGAGAGGTTAACTGAAGTAAATATCACGTTTGGCAACAGCAGTGAGTCAGAATACTAATAAATCGTAGACACACTTGTGAAACACAGTTGCCTTGGCAGCAGAAAAGGAATCAGCCATGTCAGATAGAAGTGGAACCGAAATAATCTCACTTTAACATGTATTAATTTATATTAGATTTATTTAAAACCAGAATTATTAAATAGGACATGTAAACACAAAAGCCACAGTTTTAATGTACCTATTAGCAGTCATAACTATGAGCTTGTCGATTTTATACACACTGTTTATTTAGTAACATTCCACTCCATTTTATCCAATGGCCACGAAACTAGCGAGAAAAGGATGTGCACTTACAATGTGAAAATATGAAACTGACTCACTCAAAGATTTGCTTTGCGAAATCGTGAATAACAACACAACCGTTTTACTCAATTTCTTCATTAATTTAACACAATAACTAAATCAATAATAATGAACTTTTACAAGCACTATCTGTTTCTCCTAACTCTATAACTCAGATTGTATGAGTTGCTGTTTTGATTAATAATTGGTCTAGCGAGCTTGACTAGATACCGTCGGCGAACTAGAAAAATGCGGTAACAAATACTACGCCGAATTCGACGTACTCATGACGTACCTTCGTCAGTTACTCCGCAACCGATGAGTGAGTTGGACGTCTAGATAAATTTAAAATTTAATGTAAAAACAGAAGCAAAATGCCCGTTTACGTAGTCAAACTGTGTAAGAATAATACTAAAATAAATAAAAAGATATTGATATTACATACCATCATTATGTATTATATAATTTCGAAATGTGGACATAAAGAAAATAATATAATCCTAAAATATAGCGTGAAGTACCGCTCAATGTTCAATGTTGCCGTGTATTAAAAAAAATCCCAAATTACCCAAGGTTTCAATTTTTATTATTTGGATTTGTTTTTTAACTCCCGACCCCAAAAAAGGGATGTTATAAGTTTTACTTCAATTCTATCTGTCTGTCTATGGCATCTTATTTCTTAAATGCTAGTCTAGGAGAAAAGTAAAAACGTGGAATGTACTAGCTGCTTCTCTTCCCGCGCAGACCATACAAGCCGGCCGAGGGAATAGGCGAAAATCGAAGAAACCATACCTATCATAGTAGGCGATGCGACTAGCAACCTATCAATATTTTGATTTCATTTTCCACCTTTACCCTCACCACATGCTAAATGTGGCCTTTTGGTAGTTGGTACCCCGTAGGGTAGTGTTGCCGGATAATCGACTATCGATTAAACGATATTATTTTTTAATAATCTAGGGTATTGAGAGTATTGTAATCAATTCAATCGATTTTTGACAATAATCGAAAATAATCGATTATTTATTGCAATACCAAGCAAGTAATCAATGGTTGAAATGGGTTGATGTAATCGATTAAACCGATATAATAGACATAGGTAATCGTTTATATCGATGGTTATGTATCGATTGTGTATCGATTTGCTATCGATTATGTATTGATATAATCTGTAGTCGAAAATAATCGATTGATGGATTATCAATTGAAATACCAAGCATTTAAGGTACCAGTACTATGCAGATATACCGGAACACGGCGGCGGCGGAAGTTTACAGCGGACTTTACAGAAATCATCATCATTCTACTCATACAGAAAAAAAAATATTGAACTTACGGAAATATATTATCGATAGTATCAATATCGATACTATTAATACATGATCACTATTGATACCTAAGATTACTTTTTTAACTATCAAAGAATCGATGAATAATCGATGTGTAATCGATTTTCCGGCAACACTACCGTATGGAAAAAGGCAGTGATAATATGAATGTATGTTTATGTCTATTTATTTATTTTTATTTAAACCCGGGTCACAACAGAAAAGGGGTCAGTAATCAATTAGCTCCAAGCTAAATAGAAATAAAAGTAATACTGTACTGTGTAGGTACCTAAAAAATTCAATGAAAGTTCTTGTTGCAATTTTAGGATTCTATATTAGAATTATTAAATAAAGTAGACAAAAATTAACCATTTCCCCTACCTTAGCTCCGAAACTATCGATTCTAGAATTTCAATGCATAAATTACAGGAAAACCTATGAGATAATTTAAAATTTGTTTAAGAGGTGCAAATGGAGAAAAATAAAAAATTGTACAGAACCCTCTCCACGCGAGCCGACTAACACTTGGCCGGTTTTATTTTAATTTCATTTTATAGGTTTTTTTGAGCTCCAGTTCATAATCCGTAACAAGACCACAGCAATTAATAATTTTCCAATTGGTCAGGCACCAGTCATGTAGCTGGCAACACCATAATCGACGTACAGACTAGCATTGATCTTTGCACATTATTTTACACACACTGTCCTAATAAACTGCCGCATTCTGGAAAATCTTTTTTCTTTACAGTGCATCTAGTCGTAGCGCCGCGGAGCCCAAATTTTGATCTAAGGAGTTACTGTTTAATTTACCTTAGTTTAAATAACCATTCGATAGATACTACTAACCCAGAATTTTATTTGTCTACAACAAAATTTCTCATTTATGATTGCTTACGCGTCAACATATCTGATGGCAAGGAATTAGAGTGGCTCCCTGCCAGCACCGGCATACGTAGTAGCTACGGACCTCCAAAACAACAAAATTTCTTATACTATATGTTTGTTATTTAACTAAATTAATAATTTTGATTGTACTTTCGGTTTTTTTTTTAAATAATAGAAGAGAGAATACATCCATACTATCCATATCCATACTAATATTATAAATGCGAAAGTCTGTCTGTCTTTCTGTCTTTCTGTCTGGTCTGGTCTGTCTGTTACGTATCACGGCCAAACTGCTGAACGGATTTTGATGAAATTTGGTATGAATATTGTTGAAGACCCGGGGTCAAACATAGGCTACTTTTTGACGCAGAAACAGCTAGTACCTAATAATAAACATTGTTCTATTCTGCTAACAGGGAATTATTATCTACGCTTATATCGTTTTCGTGGCCAAACATTGGCTAAATATAGAGAACGGTCTTTTGTGCGTCCTGATTTAATGACTGGCTAAATTGATCGTTCTAGCTGAAATGCAAAATCAACTTTCTCAGTTATTAGAACTTGATTAAGTAGCAAATATTTATAGATTATAAAAACAATATGACAAGAAATTATTCATTTCTCTTCGTTTTATGAGTCATATCATAACGCTTGGTTTTTTTTTAGTATTTCATCAATTTTCATAAAACATATTATTTGTATAATATTTATACATATACGATTTAAAACAGTCAGACCTCGTGGTCAAAAGGTCATTACATCATACAACGTGGAAATATCCTCCTGGGACCTCCGGTGTTCGGTTTGCATTTTCCATAAGATAAAAGATGTTTTCTAAACAATAATAAAGAAAGAAAGAAGGGGGAAAAATCTCAACATTGTTACGTAATAAGTATAATTCTATGCACATCATAACCCTTAATATGAAATTCCAAAAAATATCATGTTAATATCTTTTGTTTAATTTGGCAAATAGCAAAATTTTATAGCTTAGCTAAATAATGCAAAATTTGAATTCAAATGTGATTGTTGAAAACAAAGGTTTGGAAAAGTTTCCTGTATTCTGTACCCTCTATAGTGTTTTTGTTTATTAGTTAATTAATTAATTTATTTATTAGGAAGACCAACAGCTTCTTTTGTATAAAAGTAGTAAGGTAAAAATTATATAAAGCAAGTGAACCACTGCAGGTCCTCACAGATAGACCCAAAATATCTTAACGAAAGTTGAATAGTAATCACACACACGCCACAATTGTGAGACAATTACATAACAAGTATGAGATCTAACAAAACATTAGTCGCAACATTGCTATGGTCAAAATAGAAAAAGAATAATAAAAAATAATTTTAGTGTGTGTAAACCCTGGTTTTAATCCTAAAAATAGTTTGGCGAATATGTTTCACCGAAAACACTAAAATAAAAACATATGTACTACTCGTATGCCTTGTTATTTGTTCAAATGTGAACCAATTATATTACCCGAATTCGCAGAAACAAAATTCGATTAGATGAAATCGAGTTTTCTTTGAGAAAATAAAATATGTATATTACTAACCTTTATAAATAAAATACTTCGGGGATAGCTATGAAATGAAATGACTGTTAATAAAAATATGGGATATCATTATACCGCTTTTTAGGGAAAGTAGCACATTAACCCTTCAGAGGAAAAATGGAATTCAGTTCTCAAAGATTATATTAAATTGAATACTCTAATCTTTCGTAAAGTTTACTCTAGCTTGATATTGTAACAAATGAAATGGACACTTCACCATTTTAGAGGTTTAAGCCTACACAAACGACTCTGCTACCACTCAGCAACCTCTACCATAATGGTTAATGAGATAACAGCCGTTGAGAGACGGGCAGACGAACAGCGGAGCCTTTATTTATTGCCTTAAAAATCCTGTAAGTTAAGACTTTTTTGTCGGTATATACCATAGATATAGATATTTTTTTCAAAGTGATTGAGTTTCACGTTATACATTTGTAATGAACCCTGTGTACTTATTTCGGTTACACCTAAAATCACAAGTGAATTAAGAATCTTGAAAGAAGCCGGTTGAATAAACTTAGTAGCATGAGAGCTACGCAGATTCTGTATTGTTTACATCATTGAAACAAATTGCCTTCCACAATATTCAGGCAAGGTATCCGAGGCATTGTGTTTTCATTTTCTGGGACGAACTCCGCAAAACAAATAACAAACATATCTTTCAGAAAGTTTGTCCAAATTGTTGTATGCAAATGTCTGCTTTATAACACAATTTAACGAATGAATATAAATCAGTTGAGATGTGGAACATACTCGTATATTGCAAATAGCGTATGTCACGAGGATTGTATTAGTTTGTTAGAATATTTTCGAAAACTTTGCACGAAATGTATGTGAATCATATCGCCCAGAGAATACTAAATTTGAAGGTAGCGGGAGCAAGAAATACGGGAAGACCATTGAATCAGAGAGAACATGAGTAGGAAGGGCGTTGAGTAGGAAATAGCTAGAGATAGAGAACAGTGGAAGGAACTACCTTACTGTGCCAGCCACATAACAAGGTGGGGCAAGGTAAAGGAGAAGTATATATAGATTTTGAATTGATATGTTTGTTTGACATTTTTAATTTAACTGTACTCCGACATTGGGCAAAAGGGCCACCTACCGAAGGATATACAGAATTACCGAAGTAGAGATCCTTATTATCGGATGCGCACTTACAAATCTGTAAATGCCGGTTTAACACAGACTCGCTTTGGTATGCTGCTCCATGATAGGGGCGACCTGATGGCGGCCACCAATGAGATCGTGAAAGTAGCGGAACACTTTTCGAAAAGAAATTGACCAATTCATTGAAAAGAAGAAAATGGTAATAATATTAGAAAAGAAAGAAACATAAAATTAATTAATTGTCACGATTTATGTAAGTTTTCCCATTTTAAAATGGAATTTTTCAGAAATAACACCGCGTATTTAGCTAGAAATCTGTAGTATGTTATTAAATCAGAACTCGTACAACATGAAAGTCAATATGCCCGTACATACAAACAATTTTGTTTGTTGAATAAAACCAATAGATGTGTCAAATAAATAACACGCTTTAATTAAAATTTAGTGCTCATTGTGCTCATCTCGTATGCTTGAACTGTAATAGTTTGGCTTTGTCCTCACACACCGAGCCAAATTCTACATGAATGTTTTTGTTCACCTTGGAATTCACAAACGATTTCAACATAGAAATAACATTTTTTTTTGACGAACCATGTTGGGAAATATACAGGATTATCATTTAAACATAAGAAAAAAACGAACAGTGTTCATAAAACTAGACCATTTTCCGGTTACCGGAAAATAAATGAAAATCGAAAATTTTTTGCCCACCCTTATAATTCTAGCGTATCAGTGACTGGATTTTGGGCGAAATTATTTTTCTCAATTTTGTTTATCTTTACCTTGCTTTATTTTTGAAATTTGTCTAGTTTCACGTACTTAGCACATTGTAAAAATTTGGATGATATTTACCTATTTATTTATTAAATATTCATACATGCAATATCATAACAGGATACACCCAATGCGATACAGCAGACATAAGAAATTTTTAAATAATAATATAATATTACCAATCAATTACTTATTTCCATAATAAAATTAAATAAAACATGCTTAATTTCAATAATCAACAAAATATCACAAATAATTTAAATCACATGCAACTTGATTTAAACAAAAACATTAAAAAAAATAATAAATAATTACAGAGCTGCGGGAAACAGCTAGTCATTATATATATTTGAATGAATGAACATAGAAATATTTAAAATTATGTTTCTGTAACAACACACATTAGAATTTGCGTTATTCGCCGCTAGATGGCGCTGCACTAAGTTTGATCAGTCATTTTCAAATGTCATCTATTCAATATTTTGTAACATCTTACTTGTCCCGCTGTAGATTATAAAGCTCACAGGAGATAAAATTGTAGGTCATGTCAAAAATAAAATAAAAAATAACATCTAACTTTGTTACCGCTCGCGAGTTTGCATTGCTCGCTTGATAAAAGGCAAAGCCCATGGCCGAGGTTCGTCCCAACTGGGAGCCTCTTGTGCATTTGCCGTAAAGGCTGAGGGTTAATAGCCCTCGCCTCAAACTGTCCCGCTGTAAATTTTAAAGCTGACAGGAGCTAAAATTGTAGGTCATTAAAAAAAAATTATAATAACATCTAACTATAGAAGTTCTGTAACTCGCCACTAGATGGCGCTACATCAAGTTAGAACGCACCATGATTGTGTGAATTTCAAATCTCGTATATTCCAAAATGTTTGTCTAAGCATGCCGGTCATGAAATATGCGAGTGTGATCTTCTCACATGCAGCTCCATCTCTCCTGAACAAGTTCCAACTCATCCAGAATAGGTTCGCACGCAGAGCCACGGGTTCGCCGGGCCTGCGTACACGCGACCTACACAGGTACCTTGAGCTTCCATCCATTTCGAGATATCTCAAAGAAACGTCTCAACGTTACTTTGAGAAATGTCCAACCCATCCGAACCCGTTAGTTGTGCGGGCTGCCAACTACAGCCCAGCAAAAAATGCCCCTCTGCGGCACAGATGCCCGAGGAATGTTCTTTTCGACCCTGACGATCCCATTACGGTGCCGAACCTTCCCTTCGAAAACCCCTAGACTCAACGGAGTCCGGGGTTTTCCATAGGAACATATAACCGCACCCGCCGGCGAGTGCGACGTAGTAGGAACAGTAGACAATTTAACAGGTACCGGAATGTACCAGGGTGCTTCACGCCACCGATAGGTTCTCAGTAGGCCCTTCAGGCACAATAGTGTCGGCCCTTATGGCATTGAGCGTTTGCTACCGCTCGCGAGTTTGCATTGCTCGCTTGATCAAAGGCAAAGAACATGGCCGAGGTTCGTCCCAACTGGGAGCCCCTTATGCATTTGCCGAAAATGCTGAGTGGTTAATAGCCCTCGCCTCAAACTGTCCCGCTGTAAATTTAAAAGCTCACAGGAGCTAAAATTGTAGGTCATGCCCGAAAAAAAAAATAACATCTAACTTTGCTACCGCTCGCGAGTTTGCATTGCTCGCTTGATAAGAGGCAAAGCCCATGGCCGAGGTTCGTCCCAATTGGGAGCCCCTTGTGCATTTGCCGAAAAGGCTGAATGGTTAATAGCCCTCGCCTCAAACTGTCCCGCTGTAAATTTGAAAGCTCACAGGAGCTAATGCCAATTGAATAATGTTTAAACATAATTTTTAGTAACGTGTTAATAAATAAAAAATGTAATAACTTACCTAAAAGTTGAGGCTTGTTCATCTACTCTCCTACACTAAGGCTTATTCAGACACATACACTCGTCATTCGAAAAACCTTGAACTTACAGAAGTCTTGTTCTCGTTGTATTTTGGTTTGACCACCTCAAGTATCCATAAATTAATAGAAGTGGAAACATATTAATTTGAGGATACCTGAAGTGGTCTTTATAAAGGCCGATTTTTCTAGTTACCTACTTTACCTTTCATTTGAGTTAAATTTAATCCTGGTTGATATCGTCCATTTAATATTAATGATTTTTTTTTCATAAAAAGAGAGATTTGCAAACGAGTTATTTTTTAGTTTTTGTAAACAAGCACTCGGCATACAACAATCACACGAAAACTTTTCCATTTTAAACTAAAAACAAGTGATAAACTATGTTAATAAAAGAGAAAAATAAAGTTCGTCCTTTATTCATTTTCACTGTACACAACAGAATGCAAATGGTTGTCGAAATATTTTTGAAAACTATCACTCAATTTTGAATTTGAAAAATTATTATCCTACCAAAAATAGTACACTTTCCTGCATCTACGAAATCTTCCAAAGTATATGACTTTTTTAATTTTCAGCAATAGACATGGTATTATCTAATAATTACACGCGATTTCGCATTGTTGATTGCAGTTGATGATAAATTAGCTAATCAAAACATGTAATTATAATGCCCGAGACAAGATGTCATTCTAACCCATTTCTAACTCTTAGCATTTCGGGTGTTTTCGTTGTATTCGCGAACAGCACTTGGGAAAAGACACAGGCTGGATTTTCGACACACATCCATATTTTTGCTTTTATGTGTGTATGCGTGTAAATTGCTTACGAACACAACTAAACTCGCATAAGGCTCTATACACAACACAACATAGTGATTTTCTTAGTGTTTGTAAATTTTTAGAGTTTTTGGAAAAAGGCTGGCCCCGCTCTGAGCACTCTCGTTTCGGCTAGAGGTAGTTTACCTCGTAGCGCGCGAATAAGTATGTACGCTATTATTTATAAGGAGCGAATGGATGTTTGGAGATTGGCGTTGTTTTTGAATTATGGAATTATATTGTATGAAAAAATATGTTATTATTGGTGAAGTACAGGGTAGGCAGTGTCTTTTTGTCTATATGGTATGCACGCCACTGCTTCGATCTATTACAGGGCCTAGGTAATTCTAGAATATAATGTACAGAGATTTTTTGGGTGAATCTCGTACAGCAAGGACTGTAACCTACCTAGAAAACTAGGAAACTCAGGAATTTTAGTGTTCACGACTCAATTCAGACTTTTGAAACATCCACAATTGGGCGTTACATATGTTTGGGGGTCCGAAGCCTAGTTTTCTTGATACTACTTGACTATAGGGAATCCAGTTTCCTATAGTCAAGGAGCTAGTAGATTCTTATTGTCTAAATTGTAAAGTTGCTCAATAAATATTAGTTTTCTCCACCATCGTCGTTTATAATTTGTCGCCCCAGCGTATTACCTTTTACATTTCTAATAAGAATTAACAATGATACTTATATAATTTTATAGCTATTTAAGTATTTATGTCCTTTCACAATCATTAAGTTATAAAAAAAGTTGATCCAATTAGCATTTCTTTCTTTCTATTGCTGTTTGTCGTTTCTCTCTTCCAGTATTCTGAATTAATTACATTTCAAACGAGTAAATTTTATTTAGGTATTATTTTTCATAAACATATAAACGACTTTTTGACGTCAAATTCAGGAGGTATTAATATTATGATGTAGGTGGAAATACATCATATATTTTATTTATGCTGGTTGTTGTAAAATCTCATAACGCTGTATCGAAATATAAAAGCGAAATTCATTCGTCAATGGACAATAACATCAAAAATACCAGGCCACTCAGAAAGTTTTGCGAAAAAAAGTTTTTATGTATAAGGTACTGGCCACTTGTAATTATTAAAAAAAAAATTGGTTATTTAAAAGTAAAAATACCATTGTTCGAATTTCGAATTTCCCTTCACATTTTTTCGAGAGCCAAATCAAATTATCGTGTCTCATTTAAAAATGGATTTGCATCGAAAACATTTTCGTCCGATGATTTTCTACGATTTTAAATGTGGCCTACAACCTGATGAGTCATTTGTTCGACTTCAAATGACTTTAATGGATGAAGGACCTTCAAAAAAGCATAGAAGCAGGCCAGTGAAGCAGGCTCGTCTCGGCGCGTTTACGACATTGTGACAGGTGACAAATTCTGGATTTATCAATACCATCCAGAAACAAAGCGTCAGTCGAAAGTTTGGCTGTTTCAAAGCGAACCAACGCCTATAAAAGTGAAGCGATCGAGAAGCGCAGGATAAATTTTGCTCGCTAGTTTCTTCACTTTGACGGGGTATCTGGTTTCAATTCTATTACGAGACCAATCATAATCATAATCATTTATTTTGTCTTTACCAAAGCAGCATGAACGCCGAATGGTACATAGGGCGCACTGTAAATTTCCGGAACTGGCCACTTACATAAACAATATTTAAAAATTTATTGCAACATTTGAAAATAGAACTCTTTGGCTGTAGAATGCAGTTTGTTTCATCTGACTGTCTTTTGTTGTTACCTTGTGGCGCCATTTAAAAAATTGTGTGTCTGTATCAACATGGATTTAACTCGGGAAAATTTTCGTAGTATGATTTTCTACGATGTTAAGTGTAATTTGACAGCTCAACAGAGCATCGCTCGGCTTGAAACAGCTTTTGGCAATGAAGCACCATGCAAGACAACTGTTTATAGCTGGTTTGCAGAATTCAAGCGTGGTTGTATCAATCTCAGTGACGAATCTCGCGATGGTCGGCCGTCCACCGCTGTGACCAACAAAAACATCAATGCTGTGCGCCGTATGATTGAAACAGACAGGCATGTGACCTACCATGAAATTCGCGCATCCTTAGAAATAGGCATGAGTCAAATACAATTAATCCTACACAAACATTTGGGTGTGAGAAAGCTGTGCTCGCGGTGGATCCCACACAACTTGACCGAGGCTCAAAAAACGGACCGCGTCACTTGGTGCAGTGCCATGCTTACCAGATTCAACGAAGGTGCATCAAATTTGGTGTGGGACATAGTAACAAGTGACGAAACATGGATTTATTGCTACGATCCCAAAACAAAGCAGCAATCGAGCGTATGGGTCTTTCAAGATGAGCCGAAACCAACCAAAGTGGCGCGCGTGAAAGGTGCATCTAAGCGGATGATTGCTTCTTTTTTTAATAAAACTGGATACGTGGCTACTGTTGCTTTAGAGAATCGTCGTACAGTGAATAGTGACTGGTACACGACCATTTGTTTGCCGGAAGTTATTGACGAACTCCGTAAAAATAACCGTAAACGCCGTATCATCCTGCACCACGACAATGCTAGTTCTCACACGGCCAGACAGACAAACGACTTTTTGAAGGCGAAAAATGTAGAACTCATGAGTCATCCTGCATACAGTCCCGACTTGGCACCTTGTGACTTTTTTCTGTTCCCAAAAATTAAGAACCAATTACGCGGTCAACGATTTTCATCACCAGAAGAGGCTATCGAGGAGTATGAAAAGCACGTTTCAGAGGTCACCACAGAGGAGTGGCACAAAAGTTTTCAAAACTGGTTTCATCGAATGAAAAAGTGCATAGACGCCAAGGGAGATTATTTTGAAAATCAATAAATTAATTTTGTACCTTTAATAGTATTTTTTCATATTCATTCCGGAAACTTATAGTGCGCCCCACGTATACTATAAAATATCTGCCAAAATTTTTGTCTGCAATGAGCAACAAGCGACCGAACACCGGGCTCCGCGGGGTACTGCTTCACCATGACAACGCGCCCGCGCACTCAGCGCTGAAAACGACTTCCTGTACACTACAATGGTCAGAGTCTTAGGGCATCCTCCTTACAGTCCTGATCTGGCAACGTGTGACTTCTTTTTATTCCCTAAAATTAAAAATCTGCTGAAAGGGATACAGTTTTCATCGCCGGAAGACGCGCTAGTTGCGTTCGAAAAAGCCGTGGAAGAGGTGTCTGCGGAGGGCTGGAAAAAATGTTTCGAAAATTGTTTCAGATGAGAGTTCTTTCAAAAGATTTAATTAAACTATTTTATCCATAGATGTTAGTTTTTTAGTTTCTCAAAACTTTCTAAATGTCCCACGTATAATGCCAAAATAAACGAAATGTATTTCTCGTTTAGAAGTTGTCAGAAACGGTTTTAAATATTTTGTTGTACTTAGACCATTTAAAATTTTATTTAAAAACTTCTATATTAATTTAAAGCCTACCAAGTATTTGTCAAAAATAAAAATGTCATTTACATTATTGTTCATTCTATTATAACTAGCTAAAATAATCTATTTTATTGACATGTTCTCTAAATATTCATTTATATTAACTAATACTTAATAACATTTTTTCTTTAATATTTCTTGAAGTTTCACTTTAAAAAGTTTATTGTTCAATCCTTTTAAAAGATCTAAAAGCTTATTAAATAGTTTTGGTCACATTACATAAACAGATTTCTTATAAATATCAAGGTTGGGTGTATGTTGAGGAATTATTTGTATTTTATTTCGTGTTGCTCTAGGTCTGTTATTCACAATTTGCTTAAAATTATTCAAATTTTTCTTTACTTATAAACACGCTTCCATTATAAAGAAATATAAATATATTTTTTAATGTTGAAATTTTCGATTTGCTAGCGACATCTATTGGTATATTAGAGGAGGTATATTGGATAGTAGAGGGGATCGTCAATAGGGGCAGAGCCACGGCCAAACCGAGCTCCCCTTACGTCTGCCTTCCACCCCGCGTAGCCTCACACAATTTTTGTAAGGAAGCTCTCGATACGCCATTCTTTGGTTTCATGTTATTTATAACATTTCTCCGTTTATCTGACAAATAATAATAATAACCCCTTCTTGTCCTTAAGTTTACTTATCCTACACACTAACAGCCTGGCCACGGGGCAATTCGCCACGGCGAATTTCGCCGCGATGCCAACGGCGACTAAAATACATACATAACAAATGCACTAAAAAGCCATGGGAACTGGTGACTGGCGAGGCGAAAAGAGGAGTAGTAACGATTAGTGCACTGAAACAAATTTTTTTTTAGTCGCGGTGGCATCGCGGCGAAGTAAGCTGACTTGAAGAAATTGCTTTAACGATAAGTCCGCCTTTGTGCCTCACTGTTTCTGTTGATGTGTTTCTCTAAGGTATTTCTTTTTTGGTGCAATGAAGAGTATTTGTATAGTCTTGTATAATTTCCAAATTATACAATTTTATTATTTTTCTGATGTAACGTTATAATTTTCTGTTCAAAAATATAATGTCATTAACTTAGTCCTTATCCCTCTTGAATGTACATAAAATACATACAATAAAAAAGTGGTACAGAACTAGTCCAATATGCCCAGAAAAAAAAGGTTTTCATCTAACTTAATTCTTTTCATACATTTTCCTTTGAAGGCAATAAGTGTGCTAAGAAGTTTTATATTTCTCACGAAGTTGAGGGATTGAAATCAGTTTAAGAGGTTTTAAGGACTAAACGCACTTGCGAGGCATTATGCAAGGCACTTCGCGATATCTATTCTACATAAATATGCGTTTAAATAGGAAAGGACACTCTTGAGCGAAGCGACCATTCTGACCCAGAGAGCCAGAAACGAAATTTTTTTTCAACAGCATAGGTACTACCAGATATGCAGACGACCAAGATTTATTTTGAAAGTAAACTGCGCGACATTAAAATGTGCTCCGCATTTTGATTATTTTTTTTGGGATCACTGACTGCACTGCAGTTTGGCACGTTAGTCGCTCGTTTAAAATGATTTTGCGAAATTTTCATGGAAACGGGACCGAAATAGGCATTAAAAAATTTTGGTGTGCTCACTAAAATAAATGAGTAAGTGAGCGTTTCGTCTCATCAATTTTTCGTCATTGGGACGAAAAGCTACTTTCAAAAAGTTGATCGGTTGGCAGCAGTCTGCATCCAGCGTTTGCCTGCGACCTTTTTCAGATCATCTTTCCATCTGGTCTGGTCAGACTGCTGCCAACCGATCATTTTGGAAATCATTTGGAGAGGCCTATGTCCAGCAGTGGACTGACTGCGGCTGAAATAATGATGATGATGACTAAAATAAACGTCAATACAACAACTAAATCTTGTTTCAGATTGGCAACCTCGCACTACGCCACGCATGACGAAACATGGAGAACGCAGGCAACAATACCACATTATATGACGACTATCTATACCCAAGAGAACTGACTCTACAAAGAGAATTCCCGACCAAAGACACAACAAGCAACCTAACGTGGCCCATTGAGAAATGTATACAGAATTTCCTTATCGACGAAAAGACTGATGATATAACCAACCGCACCTTCATATATAATGGCACGTTATTAAGATGTTTAGATCACGCACCTGTAATGAACAAAAGTACTATAGTCCGAGCTAGTGTACTCTCAGCTATGGCTATTTTATCTCTATTTGGTAATATTGCTACTATTGTAAGTTTAAAAAGAGGAAAGCGAAGTAGAGGACGGGCAAGACCATCATGGACAGCAATATATAGCTTGATATTTCAATTAAGTATAGCAGATTTACTTGTCTCTGTATTTTGTATAGCCGGTGAAGCGGCGTGGTCTTTTACAGTACAATGGTATGCTGGCAATGTAGCCTGCAAGTTGTTCAAATTTCTACAAATGTTTGCTTTGTACTTGAGCACATTTATACTGGTTCTCATTGGAGTGGATAGATGGTTGGCAGTAAAGTATCCGATGAAAAGTATGGCCACGGCTACGAGGAGTGGAAGACTAGTCATTATTGCTTGGGTACTGAGTTTTCTTTTGAGTATACCACAGGTTAGTACAGTTAAACTTTTTTTTAAATAGAGTACATTAAGTTTGCAGTCGGATGAAAAAATAATGAAAGAAATGTGTATTATTTCTTTATCTTAGCGCTTTCTAAAATTACCTTACTACAAAACTAGACT
Source organism: Euzophera pinguis (assembly GCA_947363495.1). NCBI lineage: Eukaryota > Metazoa > Arthropoda > Insecta > Lepidoptera > Pyralidae > Euzophera > Euzophera pinguis. The sequence goes on from OX376168.1 coordinate 5,562,040, forward strand.
TACCGATTTGAAGTGAGCCAAAAATCTCAATAATACCACTCTTGCCCCTAAATCGAATATTTATCTGTTATTTTGAGGTGATAAAAGCTAGTTAGCTATTAAATTTGTCTTATTAGCGGCAATCTCTCTAGTTAACAATTTAAAATTACAGTCGAAAACAAACATCAAAAAAGAGCAACGTAGAAACATAGAAAAAGTAAGTCGTGTCACATCAGGAAGAGGATAGCAGAATGAAGTACTTGTAAAAATCTGCCACAACAAGAGATAGTCGTATCCAATAAATCAACGTCAACAACCATAAGGTTCATTTTACAAACAAAACAAAATAAATAGAAAAATTTCGCAGAGCTAACAACTCCTCAACCTAACTCGGTGTTAAATTGAATTGATCCCACCGCTTTCATATAAGACGTGAGCTAGACTTACTTAAAGGAAAATTGCGGGGAAATGGATCACTGATGGAAAATGTTCGAGAAGTTTCTTTATAAAGAATGCGTATGTTGTAACATGGATGTGAATGGCTGGATACTACCACAAAACTGGTTGTTTTGAACATATTTTTTTATTGAAATAACGACATAAAAAGTAAAAATAATTAAATTTGCTGAAGAATCCCTTAAGTTTTCTCGTTACAAAACAATCACATATAGTACAAAATGTAGAAATTGTTAAAAACTCGTTTTATTTCAATTAAAAGTGATAAAAAATATCAGAATAAGGTATAGAATGAAAAGTACACAAAATCCATTTCCGAGTTATCAAAAAATGTCTGGGGGACGCGTGCTTCAAATAGTTTATTTTCCATGGATTTTGGCCCCTGTTTCCCAGAAAAATCATTTCATAGAACATACGAAAGTTCACACTAGGCTCTAGAGGAAATTTTAATTTACAGAACCATTTCTGTAAATCGAAATTTCCTTTTTAAAACGGTTTTACTTATTCTTACTCTTACAATATTTTATACTAGCAGTTTTCCCGCAGCTTCGCTTGCATCAAAACGTAGCCTATATTTGACCCCGGGTTTTCAACTATTTCCTTACCAAATTTTATAAAAGTCCGTTTAGCGGTTTAGACGGACAGATAGCCAGACAGACTTTCGGATTTATAATATTAAGTATGGATACAGACCAGCATAGATTTATATATACTACGCAAACCAACAATAATCTCTCCCTTTCTCTCCCTTGTCGTGTCTCTTAGTAGTTGACAATAGTAATTTTTCAAGATAAATATCTCTTGGAAAATAGCATTAGCGATAAGTACGACTTTGTACACATTTATAAAACGCGTTTTTGATTTTTCTATGATATTGACACAATACAGTGTGTATCAATCTATTTGGAGGCATATAACAGTCGACTGTACTGGCAAGTAAAAGACAGATAGATCTGTCTATCGAGGATGATGAATCTTTGCCAAAATTAGGATGGCTGATAAAAACGTCAGCAGCTGTTGCTTAGAGAGAAATCACGTATGATATATATGAGCAAAATAGTGCGGACCCTGTCATTAGGCAGGCCTTTCGCTAGGAGGATGATGTATCTTTATAATATACCTACGACATGATTACCCATGTAACAAGCAGTTGATATTTTGTCCCCTACTATACCTAACCCAAAAACAATGTATAAACACACAAACCGAGAAAAAATATATTGCTTTTACCAAAAAGTTAGTATACATTTAATTATAATATTATGATAGGTTGGGGAAAAAGTTTCTTCGCATTTTTTAAGAAAATTCAAAACATTTTTAAATATCGTTTTTTCACATTTAACTAAAGTATGTAGGTGCCATTTTGTTCGATTACTTTTTGCCATCTTGTAGGTAGGGACAATATGATAAGGGAAACAGGTGAAAATCTGAAGGTGTAAGGTCAGGACCACAGAACAGATTAAAGAGGTTAATCTATTCTGTGGCCAGGACTATACAGCGGATGCATTAACACCTCCCAGCCAAACTCTCTTAATTTTTGCTGAGTGGCAAAAGATGTGTGAGGTTGGTGCGTTATCATGATGAAAAACCACACCCTTTCTGTTGAATAATTTCGGCCGCTTTTTTTTCAACTTCCTGCTTTAATCTCATCAGTTGTACGCAGTAGAGTTCAGAATCGATGGTCCTGCCTGGTGGTAACAGCTCATAATGAATAATGCCCTTCCAATCCCACCACACACACAGCATCACCTTGTTCCGAGTTAACCTGGGTTTCGCCACAGTTTGTGCCTGACCGGCCTTTGACCACGAACTTTTTCGCACGTTCTTGTCGTACGTGATTTACTTTTCATTACCAATTATCAGCTTCTTCAAAAATGGTTCGGTGTCATTACGTCGTAATAAAGAATCACAAATGAATACACGGTTCATTAGGTTTCTTTCAGTGAGCTCGTGAGGTACCCAAATATCAAGCTTTTTTGTGTACCCAGTTTTTTTTAAATGCGCCAAAACTGTTTTGTGGTCAATTCCCAGTTCTTCAGCTACACCGTAACTACTGATATGCCGATCTTGCTCCAGTTTTTCAAAAATAGCATCCATTTGATCAATAGGGCGCCCAGAGCGACGTGCATCTTTGACATCAACATTTCCGCAAATTTCAACAAAACCAGCCAGATACAAATAGTATAGCCAAAGAGATTTTATTACAAGTTCATGCATACTGGTCAAACTGAAAGTTCTTAGAAAATCAAAAACTAAGCACACTAGCAAGTTATTCCTTTTATTACATCTTTTCAAAATAGTGTCCTTTCACGTCAATACATCTTTGCATCCGATGGAACCACTGAGAAAAGCACTTTGCCCACTCGTCTTTAGGGGTCTCTTCGACGGCGTTTTGAAACTCAGCCACTGCTTCCTCGGCGTCCATAAAACGTTTTCCTCGAAGTTTTTATTTTATTTTCGGGAATAAATAAAAATCGCACGGTGCGAAGTCAGGGCTATATGGCGGGTGACCTAGTGATTCCACGTTTGATGTCGCCAAATAGTCGATCGTTCGCCTGGCGGTGTGCGACGAGGCGTTGTCGTGGTGAATGTAGATCCTACTGCGAGGTAGTTTTCCCCGAAAAGTGGCAAACAATTGTTAGTATACCACTCTGCAGTAACTGTTTTTCGATCCTCTAAAACAATTGTCGCGTAATGTCCTTCCGAAGAACGAGGCCACCATCTTTTTTCGCACGCTTCGACCTCTCTTCACTTTAGTTGGCAACTCCTCGGAAGGAAACACCCACTGAGCAGACTGTCTTTTGGTTTCGGGATCATAACAGTAAATCCAGCTTTCGTCACCCGTAAGTATGTCAAACACAGCATTTGAGTCACCTCCGTTAAATCTTTGAACCATTTCACGGCACCAATCAACACGACGGATTTTTTGGGCTCTCGGTCAAATCGTGAGGTATCCACCGGCACAAAGCTTCCTGACCGCTAAATGTTCATGCAGGATTTTGTGCACTTGGCTCATACCGATGCCTAAACTTGCCCGAATCTGCTGATAGGTCACTCTTTTGTCAGTCTCTATCATACGCCGCACAACACTGATGTTATCTTCAGTCGTCGCCGTAGAAGGCCGTCCCTCACGCAGATCATCGGTGAGATTAGTGCGACCACGTTTGAAATCATTCAACCAGTTGTAAACAGTGGCACGAGATAGGGCTTCATCGTGAAAGGCCAATCGAAGTCTATCATATCTTTCTTGTTGACTTACACACTTTCAGTGTCGCCCTCGTATATGCGAAAATACTTTTTCCCCAACCGAATGAGGAGCTCGTTAGTCGAGCGCGACTCGCGTATCCGTAGCGAATGCACGCGTGTCAAGTGAAACGTGACGCGACCACTATTGTATTGGTTGCCATTTAGTGGCATTTTCTATCTTGAGCTCCTACGTGCTTCGGAAGGCACGTTAAGCCGTTGGTCCCGGTTGTTATCGATAGATAGCAGTCGTGAGGCTGTGTCAGATGGTTTAGGGCAGCCTGAAAAATTCTGACCTCGGGTCATGTTCATGTTGGTCTGGTTTCCCTGTAAAAAGGGTTACGGAGGTCAGATGGCAGTCGCTCTATCTAGGACCATGACTTACAGCGTACCCTAGGCTCCGAAGCTTAAGTTGACTACGCAACTAGGAATACACGCTAGTATGATGATGATGATTTTCAGGACCTCATTACATTATTCATAGAAATACTTTAACATCTCAAAATACATAAAATAAGATGGACCTTTGCTTATTAACCCACGAATGGAGTACGAGTCTACAAAACTTCTAATTGCTCTGAAATTGCAAAGTTAAATGTAAAAGCTCTTTAAAGCACGTATTTAATGTATCCTGTGTACTTTCGGTTTAACCTGATGGAGTAAGTAATTAAGCTTGGTAAATTTAATACGTAATTTAAGACAAGTTATTAAGTGGGGAGCTTGATAGCCGAGCTTGGCGCGTGTAACTATGACGATTGTGTGCGTCAAGCGAAAGAAAACGACGAAACGCGGCCCGAATTGGATTGGTCACCATTAGTGGCAATTTGTATTTCGATCTTCTCCGTGCCTCGGTGGGCACGTTAAGACATTTTTCACGTTATTTGTACGCAATTGAAAAACACGCTTGAACGAAGAAGAAGAAGACAAGTCAAGTCTTATTAATAAAACTAAATCAACAGTTAGCATCTCGTCTGCATACTGCATGTTATATGAGGTGAAACTGAAACAACCAGTAGAAATCTCATTAGAGCTATCGTAATGAATATACGAGAATTTCTATTAATAAAAATAATAACTATTAATATAGCCGAGCACGGGTTTGGGCAGGAGCACCACATGACAGAAACTTCTCCAAAGGGCATCTACGCGTTAGATCCATATCCCCGCGCAAGCCTCTCAAAGGACCGGGGCCAAAAGCCTCCCAAGCGGAGATACATAATAAAAACTCTTTATTGCACCAAGAACTGAAATACAGATTACACAAAAAATTAAATGTCTATGTACAAAGGCGGCCTTATCACGAAAGTAATTTCTTCCAGGCAACCTAATAATCAAAGGAAATGTATACAAAAATAACACAGGTAAGGTGCAGAGATACATACTAACAACTCACAGTTAGGAAATGCAGAACTATTATTAACTATATATTGTGTGAAAAGGGCTTATTAATTTATGCCTATTTCATTAGAATTGCTAGAAAGCATAAAAACTTTCTATATAATTTAACGTGAACGAAGGAAAAACGGTCTTAAAGCGAAGAAAAGGAAAAACCAAAACTTGAATATTTATTTATTACAGACATATGATAAACGCGGTATGAAGCTGTCAGTAAATAATTAAAATTGTAGCTATTTTTCTAAAGAATTTAGTTCTTTGAACGAAGTTTTATTGACCCTTTTCGTAGTGTTACTACAAACATCAACATATTTATATTTCAAGTTCTTGATTCTAAAGGGGTTTTTTTTCGTCACATCAAGTATTATTATTGTTGAAGAGACAAAACTAGGCAAATTTTTGCGGGTCCAAAGCCGTATGCCTCGTATGGTCGTAATCCTAAATTAGGTATTTTATAAAACAAGTGTTTTTTTAGTTTTTTATTTGGGTGTTCATCACCTCCTACAATAAAGATATATTGTATTGTTTTGTTCATTTTATGCCCGAAAAAATTACCGTTTACGCGAGGTTTACGCAGTTTATTATAAAATGTTAACAGAAACAGGAAGCTAAAAAGGTGTCATTTGCGAAGTTAAACTAATTCACAGAAAACTTTCCGTTGCAACTTTATTTTTCCAATATTTTAGAAAGTTGTACAACTTTGTCCTAAACGTGGTTGTCGCCTTTATAACAAAACTGTTGAAAACTTTGTCAATTTGGAATTTAAAGGTACTGGAAGTGTTCCAAGTCCCATAATTTGTAAATCAATTCATGATTTATTTTATTATATTGTATTTCCAGGACCTCGAACGAGGAGCTCGTTAGTCGAGCGCGACCAGCGTATCCGTAGCGAATGTGCGTGTCAAGCGACGACGTACCGCGACCACATTGGATTGGTCGCCAATTCGTGGCCTTTTCTATCTTGAGCTCCTCCGTGCTCCGGAAGGCACGTTAAGCCGTTAGTCCCGAACATGAATGAACATGATCCGAGGTGTGGCTACTAACACCTCGGGTCATATTCATGTTGGTCTGGTTTCCCTGTAAAAAGGGTTACGGAGGTCAGATGGCAGTCGCTTTATTGTAATAACCAGTTCCGCCAAATCTAAGACCATGACTTATAGCGTACCCTAGGCTCCGAAGCGTAAGCTGACGACGCAACTAGGAATACACGCTAGGATAATGATGATGATTTTCTGGACCTCGAACTTGGTAACAGTTATAACTTTTATCAAATGAATTTGTAGTGATTTAAAATTTTAGATTTAGTATGATTACTTTACCTAAATCAAATCAATAATATTTTACACAATGTTTATGTCACACTATCCTATTTTCATAATAAGACGTACAATAAATTATAAAGGCATTCACTAATGCATAAAATAGATAATACTACTAAAGACTAATGATTCTACAAAGTTATATTTTGAGAATCCATACTTCCATACTAATATTATAAATGCGAAAGTCTGTCTTTTTTTCTGTCTGTTTGTCTGTTTGTCTGTTATGCTTTCACGGCCAAACTCCGCCTGCGTCAAAAAGTAGCCTATGTTAGACTTGGGGATCTTCAACTATATTCATACCAAATTTCATCAAAATCCATTTATATAAGATGGGATATGGATTGTTACCGATTCAATAATTCACTAATTGAATAATAACATTTCCTAAACTATTTTCCCCAGGTTAGATGTTTACCTGACGATTATTTAATAAGAATTTTTACTTGTTTCAGCTCATAGTATTTCGAGTAGCCAAAGGTCCCTTCGTCGAAGACTTCTACCAATGCGTCACATATGGTTTCTACACGGAAAGATGGCAGGAACAAGCCTATACAACCCTATCCTTAGTCTTCATGTTTATATTGCCACTTATTATATTAGTATCAACATATGTTTCTACAGTGCGGACAATCGCAAGTAAGTAAAAAACATTTTCATTACATACCTTTACTTTTTATTATTTTAAATCAACTGAAAAGTGAAGTAAACGTCAAATGGCCGAGATGCGTGGAAGGCTAAAGGGAAGGCATATGCCCAGCAGTGAGACAAGGGCTATTTAAAAAAAAAACAAGTGCGAATTTCGCTGAAACGAAAATTTTTGAGCTGACAAGTGAATGAAATTCTCCAAATATATTTTGTCTCTCAACACCACCCGTTGGTTGACTGGTAGAAAAAGCCCACGGCTTTAAGTCCGCTGTTAACATTCGTTTTGATAAAGTTTAAATAAATAGTAGATACCTTATGGGTATATAAAATGCGCACGTCACATTTCACCAGATTAAATGAACAAAATATCTCCCTCCATTATTATGTATTATAAATAGCTGTCTGAAGAATTCTTATTAAAATTTTTAGAGCGTGAATTTAATTTCTACAAACGCATTGATAAAATAACATAAATTTTTGAATACGTAATATAAATAAGGCTTTGTCTATATTTATATCTATCTGATATCAAACAACTTTTGTAGCCGTGCTAAGACCATGGCAGCTATGTTGACATAAAAAATGCACAATAGGCTACTTGACTGTGTTTACCTACATTTGGTCAATATTTTTATACGGAACAATACAATAAAAAAAAAACGATTCCATAAATAATAACAAAATTGGTTTTTAATTAATGCAGTAATTAGCATTTAAAGTTTTCTAGTGAATGTTAGTTTAGTGATGTGATGGGGGCGGGGGAAGATCTTGCTCTTTCTTTTTTTGTACGAAACCGAGTTGCAGTGACGTCATAGCACTCTTTGGCGTCCCTTTCTTGTTTCTTGATAATTTTCTCTTCCGCAGGATTGCATAGGCTTGCAACTTTTTAATTTTTGAACGAAAAAAAAACGCTACTGAAATTTTGGTTTGATGTTAGGCGAGGTACGCACAAGTGAAACACACGGATGCTCAAAGTAAACTCCATTTATTTTAAAATAATATATCCTTAAATACTAATGGTGTACACGTGAGTATATATATCTAAACATATAAAGTATATAGTATGGCGGGTGATCAAAGAGATACCTATTCTCAAATTACAATCAGATGCCGCCTTTTGTTTTGATAATATAGTACATTAATTCTATATCTGTAACATGATATTGTAATTTGATCCTTCTTTGTTAATACCTATAAATCTATATATACTACTCACTACACTACACCTCCCCCTTCATAGAATTTTTTTTTTTTTGTGACTAATTTTTGATTTCTTTGTGAAATCAACTTTCAGATGAAAATTACACAGCAGGTTAACAATTTCAAACAGAAACAAATTATTACATTAACAAACAAGAACTAATTATTAATCGATAATGATACTTGAAACATCTACTATACAATATGTGAAGTAATGCAGTGCATCTAATGAAGACTATGTTATGTTTATTACATATTCACTAAGAATCATTACGTATCTACTAAGAATCAAAGAATAAGTTTTCTTTGAAAAACAGTTACAAATGAAAAAAAAAAAAAATTGATAAAATTTTGACAACAAAATTCCTAGGTATTATACGAAAATTTGAATAATAAAAAATTATTGAGTTGAAACTCTAATATTTGAACCACTGTTGTTATATATTTTCTTTGATATTTAAATATTTTACATAATAAAAAGAAAATCAAACCAATAGACAAAGTTTGATACCCTGCCGAAGAGAAATCAGTTGATTTGATTTCATTTGTAACACGGAACAAACTCTACTTCGTAACGCAATTTCTACTGTCTTTATATCACAAACAACTGCAATCAAACCTCGTCAGTATCGAAATTTCTAGCAAATATTTATATTATTTATGAGATAAATAATATTTGGGACAAGCTCACAGAGTTATCTTGAACCTTCCGGCAACATGTTAGAAACTTTGTTGAAATAATATTTATTTATTGAAAGTGGTTTAGTTTCACGTAAGTAACACATTGTTAAAACTTGGTATGTGGTTTTAAAATACCATCTCTAAAGATAATTAAAACGATTTTTTTTTATAATTAGTAAAATTATCTACTTACTTTAAATTAAAAGCAAATCTCATGGATTAAGCGCGTAAAATACCTTCATACTTCCGACGTTTCAACCGTGTTACAACAAACGGAACGACTTGCTCAGCATTTCTACAGCTCCATACTTCTAGCGGAATCGTCTTCCACTGGCCGTTGTAACACGGTTGAAACGTCGGAACAATGAAGGTATTTTACGCGCTAAATCCGGTTATTTTATGTTTTGAATATGCAGTTACTTTAATAGTTAATTCAGATATCACGGCTCACAATACTCGACAGTATACTATCTCGCTAGAGTGTTAAATAATTTACGGATCTTACAATTTGACGGTAATATACAGCCTATGGGTAGAAAACTAAAAGGATATCAAGAATTGTTATGACAATAGATAATGCCATTGGTCTGAAACGTAGGCGCATCGGTATGTGCTTATTACTTGTACTTTATATGGTACAGTGGTGAATGACTGAGGCTCTCAAAATCCATCTCAATAGCCTAATAGTGACAAACTTTGTCCTTGGCAGTTAGCTTTTTGGAGCCAAATATCCAAGTTTAAATGTGCAAATATAAGAATTTGTTTTTTGCCCGCGGCAACAGTACTTTCTTCAGGAATGAAAGGTTACCTATTTCCCCACGTCATACTCAGTACACACCTCAATTTTTATGTATTGTTTTTATTTTGGTGCAAATAATGAAATAAGAAAAATATAATAAAGTTAATAATTCTCCTGTTATGATATAAGGATCTTCCACAGGCTGAGTTCCAATTCAAGTAAATAATATAATAATACATCTTAGAGATACTAACTCTTTTTCTCCTTGCGAAATCAAAGGGAGTTCGATTAGTTTCTGCTAGCAATGAAGAAAACACACATAACCCTAATGGAAACATTATTACTAATAATATTTGTATTGTATTGTACCTACATGGGTAGGTACAATACAATACAAACACATAGGTGTTCGTAGGAAGATTCGTTCGTAGAGGTAACAAATATACAAACTTTTTCTTTTACGGTATCAGTTGGGATTAGGATAGGGTATGGCAAAGAGGAATAGAAATACGATACGAGTATGTACGTCATTTTTAGTTACAATGGTAAAATTGTTAATAGACATACGGTAACTTTCTAAAGACTTTTGAAGACAGGTATAAATAAAACTAAAAATTAAGAGCTTAAAATCTTGGATAAAACTTATTGTAGCTTAATTTTTAAAATTGTTAAAAAAAAATACGTAAATTTTAGCTCCCTGATTTTAATTAATACAATCTTTATGGAAAGTAATTTGATCACCCGTGTGAAAATGTTTAATGAATGTTGTAAAGTTTAGTTAGTCTTTTCTTATTGACAGTGGTCATTTTGAAGGGTAATTTTTTTTTTTTTTAATTAATTTGAAGACTGCAATTAATTTATTGATCAATATTGAGAAGTTTGGGCCATTGAGGAATAAACCTTCGGCTCTATGTTTGTTCCAATGTTATCAATTTTTGAACATTTGTATAAATAAAATATTTTTTTGATAAATAAACATTTTATTATCAAGTACCTAGGAGATTTGAATCCTCATGGGAAATTTACAACTCTTTAACTTTTTAAGTAGTAGTAAGACTCACAAAAATGTACTCGAATATTCATAAAATCACAATGTTTGAAAGGAAATGAGTACAATGATTTTATTCTATTATTATGCAAAATAATTTTGCCTCTACTGGTTGAACGAATAAGGTTTACATCAACAAAAAAATCACAAAGTCCGATAGTAAAAGTATCAGAACTTCACTTGACCTAAGTAATACTAAAGTTTCGTGCACGAGATTAGTATAGTTGAAAAGGTTAACGTCATATTGGGGGACCAAAACGGTTTGGTGAGCAAATTACTTAAACTATGCGGCTTAACGCTAAACTTTCTCAATTTCAGTACCACGAGTAGCTACGTAATAGGTTACAAACTGTTTGAATTTCTTTTATTTTGTACAATGGAATATTAAAGACTAGCTGCTTACGTCTCCGCCTACGTCAAAAAGTAGCCTATGTTCGACCCTGGGTCTTCAACTATATTCATACCAAATTTCATCAAAATCCGTTCAGCGGTTTGGCCGTGGAAGCGTAACAGACAGACGGACAGACAGACAGACAGACTTCGCATGAGAGGAGAACTATTATATTACTCAGACAATGTTAAATTTGAAGATTGTGGTAGCAAGAAGTAGATGAAGATAAATAAAATGGGTGAACTGTATCAGGGAAAATATGAGTAGGAAGGTGGAAATGGTAAGATAGAAAAAAGTTACAGAAACTGACATACTATGCTGACCCCACATAACAAAGTGGCATAAGGTAAAGGAGAAAAAGAAGATCATATAGCTGATTCCAAACAAAACAATCCTTGTTGTACTTTGATGAACAAGATATTGCACTACACTTGTACACATTAAACGTAGCTTATAATCTGAATTCCAATGAAAACCATGTCGTACATTCAAAGCCCACTTACGTTATTAGTAGGACATATTAATCCTTCATGAGGTTACCCGGTAGCACCTAAACGCTTTTCCTGTCAGGCGTCTGAGCCAAGCCAGTGCATTTTTGGGATGACCACACTTTTTCGGAGGAAAACTAGGAAACTAAAAAGTTTGTTTATTTGTCTCATTTCATCTACTGAACCTATTTTCCTAAAGTTGTCCATGGACTTAGGTACGAGTACTGAAAAGGACACAAGGAACCTTTAATTCCAGAAAAAAATACTGTTCTCGTATGATTTAAGTACGCTGGTACCGTATAATACACGCTCTAGCAAAGGCAACGGATTCTACCAACAATTAGGAGGGCCCAATGAAAATGCAAGGTTAACGCAGTCAGATGATGATGATAACGTTCTAAAAACAACTTTTAATACAAAAATTTTCTTTACAGATAGCGAAAAAGTATTCAAGCCAGAAGTAATACGTCAGGAGAAGTATTTAACACCAGACATGAATCGGCGAAGACTAATCGACCGCGCCAAAATGAAGTCGCTCCGAATGTCTGTTGTAATCGTCGCAGCCTTTATCATTTGGTGGACACCTTATTATATTATGATGATTATCTTTAACTTCCTGGATCCAGATAAAGACGTAAGTTCTAGTTTCTGACTATCTGTGCTCTACTGCGGGGCAAAAGCCTAGTCCTTTTTACACCATGTATCCCTGTGCTTATTGTTCCTAAGCCGAATTTACTTAAGTCGTCTGATCAATTTTTTTTTCTATTTTATCTGGCTTTGATATTTGTAATTATTATTTTATTTTCTACTAATAGGCTAGTTTCCTTAAAAATATAATTAGTCCATCAGTTAGTTAATCCAAAAATATTGGAGACGTATTTTTTCTTTTGAAAATTAAACAAAGAATGGTAAAGATATGGCACGTTAAAGTTCCGTGTGACGTCACAGTGTGCTACACTTTTTCGCAATATGTGACGTTACGAGCCCCCACTCCTAAACTTTAATGCGTTATATCTTTATAATTTATCGCTTAATTGACAAAAGAAAAATACGTCACTAATATATTTTGATTTCCTAAATGACGGACTAATTTTAATGATAGTCTTTTGACCCTGGAAACTAGCCTATTATCAACGATCTTGAATATAAAATGTATAGAGAAAATAGATTCCATGCTAGGTAAGTACTTCAGGCGAAACGAACTTCTGATTTTTTTCGTCTAGGACGTTTTGTTGTTACAATGGAGTGTTTGACCTTTGTAACCCTTTTTTTAGAGAAACCGGATCAGATGTCAGAACGTATGTTAGTCGGTAAAACTATCAGATTTTGCAGGCTGACCGAAAGCATCAGACACAGCCTAACGACTGCCATCTATCGATAACAACCGGAACTTCCGAAGCACGGAGGAGCTCGAGATAGAAAAAAAAAGTTTGCTTGTAATCTTTGAAAAAGCTGTATACGCGGCTTTAGGAAATGCAGGAGTTTATTTTCAAAAGTATTCATAAAGTTCATTTAAGTTATGCGCAAACCCAGATGTGTCTTCGACTGCCTGCTGATTGATTACTGCTTGTCTAAGAGATACATAGTCACGTGCATACACATTGGTTCTTAAGCCATTGAAACAAGGTCTAAAATTTAATACAATTGTATTTAGTTGTTAATGCTCGTGACTGTACAACAATCCGTCAATTAGGGGGCCAACTCTTATGGAGTTCCCCAACAACCTAATTGAGAAATTTTGAAAGCATTCAAATTTAGAATATTTGTTTTTAATTCTATTGCCAACTTACTCGTAGAATAGTGCTGTTTACGTTGATTTACTTATTAAATACTAGCTGTTTCCCGCAGATCTACCTGCGTTTTAAATACTAGCTGTTTCCCGCAGCTCTACCTGCGTTTAAAAGTATCCTATGTTTGACCCCAGATCTTCAACTATATTCATACCAAAGTTCATTAAATCCATTCAGCGGTTTGACCCTGAAAGCATAACAGACAGACAGAAAGACAGATAGAATTTGCCATTTATAATATTAGTATAGATTTTTATATCATACAATTAAATTGGTAGAGCTTGATCAAATCTTCATCTTGCACCTATTCAAATATGGACGACCTTTAGAGGTCACCAAGTTTTGGGAAATTTAATAAAGCCATTTTAATTCCATAAGAAGGAAAGTACATTCTTTGCAAATTTTCTTATTTGTACTGTCCCAAAAACCTCTTTCTTAAATGAGTTTTTGCCTAACCTCAAATTCCAGCCCCTGAAAATTGATTCAATTCCATAAGCACATAATAAGCTAGTATAGAGTTATTTATTTATTGATTAGCTAAAACAAAAAATAAACAGAACAAAAAATATTTAAACAAATACATTTTACAAATTTTTTTAGTAATTTACTTCCTGATTGCATAATAAAGTTGTTCTAGTCTAGACGTTATCTGGTTGTTGTCAAATTATGCCCCATCTAGTAACGTGCTATAATACAGTTCACAGACTCTGTCTAAACAGAGTTGCAAGTTCCTGATATATGAATGAGTAAATAGTATCGATTGAACTTCAAAAGTAGAATTAAGTGAACCAAGTACTGAAAACAGTTAAGTTCAAGTTCCTTTATTTGCATAAATGTAGGTAGGTACAAAGTTGACAAATAAGTTACAGGTAACTGGAGTTCTAATACATTTTGCCTTAACAAGGTGTGCAAATATGCGTTGTCTCATATAGTTATACTAAACATTACAAATTATTAAATTTGAATTATATAACAAAATTTATTAAATGTATTTAAATGCACGGTGTAATTTATATGTGTACTTTTCGGGGGAAGAAAAGCTATAAGTACTACCCAAAGAAACAGTGGTGACCGGCTATTTAAAATGTTGAAGATTTGTTGAGAAGTATAAAATAAGCAAGTCGTGACTAGATTATTGACTTAAAAGTAAAAACCAGTAAACAATGTCAAGTCACAAGTAGCGTTTTTACAAAAAAATGTATAGTAATCGAAACGTTGATTCAATTCAAAACTTTCCACTTTGGAGGTTATTTTTTTAATATTTTTATACATAATACTTTTCACATAAGTTATTAAGTATTATAAAAAACTAACTAACTAACTTTACTAAAATTAGTTCGCTATGAAACCGGATAAAATAACGGGTGTTTGAACTTAAAAACTTTTGGACAAAAACAGGCTTTACCAAGTTTCACCCCTAATGGAATGTTAATGAGTTTTAGTGTGGTCTCATGGGCCCTGGATATGTCAGCAAATTACTTTTATCTGTGGCTTTTAGCTCCAAAAGGGGATTTACTTATCATTATACAAAAAAAAAAACAAAAATACTACGCCATTCTTGAATGATATATTTACGGATTCCAACTGTTATAAAATGATTCCATACTCATGTACAAATCCTTGGTTTAACATTTACAAATTATCTTTTTGAGGGATTTTTTTTTATTCGATTTTGATGAATTTGCTTAAGTAGTCAACAACGACTTAGTTAGGTTAGTAAAGACTCAGGTAGGATGTTTTAAGATTTAATATTAATTAACACAAGATCTCGGTTTATGGCTCTCTTAATAATATAAAAATAATACAAAACCCATAAAAGTCGATAAACGTGTGTATATTCTTTAACTTGAATGGTACAATATACCAATAATATGGGTGCCTCCTTTTTTATATATTTTTAAATGTTTTTTTTTATTAATATTTAAAAATGTATTTAAAAAGAAAATAGAATAAATAAAGAGATAATAATATTATTTATTTATTTGACCAATTTAGATCATTATATTAGTTTAGTTTATATCTATGTTTTTGACGATCTCATACTCATCTCGTTGAATGAAGGTCATCAATTTGAACTGAAGATAAGAAGTTAAGGCTTGATCTGACCTAACTTATTAATTTATTTATCTGAAAAAGAAAAGCCTTATAAAGTCTTGTCTGAATATCTTAAAAAGATTTCAAGATTAAAATGAAATGGCTTGACAGAAATGTTGAATACCTCAGTCTAAATATTCGAATATCCTTACTTCAAATTTAATCTAGATGTAAGTGAAAAAGTCAACTACACTAAGTAGCCCATCGAGTTAACATAATATTGAGATAACGTGCGGGCGAATTAACTGGGGAATAAATCTAATTTATCTCAAGTGTTCTTGTCCTTACATTTTCCTGTTTGACTTTCGCCTTCGTGACATTATCATTTAAAAAAAGTTTTACTGCATCGTTTTGTAAGCAGAAGGTTCCATATTGAGTAATTTTTAACTTTTTCATTTCAAGAGCTGCTACTTTTAACTTAGAATAAGATTCTGCTTTACTTTTATGGACGTCAAAGCGTCCCAAGAAATATTTTTTTTTTGTAGAATCTACTAGCAGTCAGTGACAAACACAAATATCACATTAATGGAAATAATTGCTTATATGCTTATGTGCATAAGTCGAAAACCAAACTGAAAAAAAATAATTTTTTTTCATCTTAGCGTTTCCCCGTTTGAAACTCAGCTGCTTGCTTCGGAGACTGTGGGTCTACGTCTAAACTTTGCCTAGTATTCGGTAGCCTTGTCAAACAGTCTATTGACAAGCGTAGCCTGCTTGCAAAAATAAAGTATCTACGTATTGTGAATATATCAATAAATACATGTCAATAAATAAAAAAAAAAAATGTTGTGATATTTGTAACTCAAGACTGACGTGTGTTTTATTATATGAACATGTCGCATGTCTGTTGTTATCCTGCAGATTACGTACTCGTGATTCAATCCTGTAGGATTAGCTGAATCTCTATATACTTTCTTGATGTTGGTTATAAAATAGTTTTAGTACAGAAAATTACATTACGTCCATGACGGTGGTCGGACCAGATAAAGAGCCAACTGGATACATCTGTTGTGACAGCAGTCCGATACAGAGAGGCAGCACATTTTGTAAGTAGTGGTCCGTCTGGGGAAGTACCTCCACCCTACAGAAGACCGCAGCCAAATAACACTGTGATGCAGTGTTATGTTCCTGCTTGTGAGTAGGGTCGCCAGGCTCCAGAGGGGTCTCTGTGCTGACAGCGGACAGGTCGCCAACGCGCTCGTGACATCTCCGGTATTGCAGGCGTTCATAGGCTACGGTAACCACTTACCATCAGGTGGGCCGTACGCCTGTTTGTCTACTTTGATGTATAAAAAAAAATCGGAACAAGTGGCGAGAACTTGTTCAAAAACTTGTTCGTCAGGGCCACGATCCTCATTTATGAGGATATATTTATTATGATATTATAACGCATTATAGAGAGACAAAAATTACAAGAAAGATGTACTGATCAATCCTACCTTTCATGTGAATTGACAGCTATTCAATGCCTATTGAAATTATAGCTATCTACCACAAGATTTAATTAACTCAGACGCTAACGACTCTTTTATTAAATTAAATATCTCTTACTTCATTGAGATTCTAGTAAACAGTAGAGTTCGCCAACTACCTCCAAATACTAGATTAAAACTACTATGAAATTACCTTACTTACCAACCCTTTTTGAGATTTTTTAACGGCACTTATAGAGCCGGTATACGATGCTGTTATCCAATAAGCATGATTAAAATCCGTTAAAATGTTATATACCTACACCAAACTTATCCTTTTTGCCCTCATTTTTCCATCATTCCTAAAAGCTTTCGACAATTGTATAAAAATAAATCAAGGAACATGAGTGAAAAGTTTTGTAAGGATCAATAAAAAGTTTGAGATTACAAAACACATAAGTAGCTAGAAAGAAAAGGACACGAACTTACAAAATATTCTGTACCCTTATCATTTTAATGCCTCGGTGTATTAGATTCACTTTGCTGAACAATCATAAACTTGGAATAGGGGGATATTATCTAATCTTTCCTGTACATGCGGCGTATATAACATTAATCTTTGCGAAATTTGCTTGAGCCGGTCGATACAATATTTACAATACACACTTTGACATCCGTAAATAAAAATGATTATAACATGATTTATAATTGGAACGAAAATTATAATTCAATTATTCATTCACATCAAGTGGGTTACACACGATCAAAGGACTCTGTATAGCCTAGTGTCAAAGTTTTAGAGAACCGCCTTTCGGCTTTCGACGTGGTTCCCTAAACGGCTATCAGATGGCAGCCGAAACCTTCGACTTTTAAGTAATTTGTAGTCCTATAAGTGTAAAAAATAAGAAAAAAAAAATAGACGCATTAACATTTGTAAATTCAAAATCGATAATTATTATGTAAATGGCGGAAATGTGTGCGGTTCATTTCCGGTGAAAACAATTAACGGATATATTTCCAATAATGGAGTACAATAATAATGCCTTTAATTAAATAAACGATTTTATTATCAATCATAATCATTTGCAGTACGTTTTTTATTTAAAACTGTATTCAGTTACGTGGGTTGTTAAGCTTCTAAAAAGCTATTTTTTTACTATAACTCTTGTCTACTTGACAGTACATTGTACTAGAAAATTCAGTTACAAAAATTTCAGTGTTTGTCTATTTAAATCAAATTGAATGAAACACAAAAAAAATCTATTGTGCCGATTTTGGTGATCAATTGACCATGCAATGATGAACTTTGACCTGATGCTTACAAAATTAAAACCATTATGATCTAAATATTTCCACAACCTGTAAACACCCTATGATTATAGTCTCTTCGGAAACAATAAAAATGGCTTGAATTCTTTTTTTTGTTTCAGCAAAGTGAAGAACTTCTATCAGGAATATTTTTCTTCGGAATGTCGAATAGTCTAGTCAATCCAGTTATTTATGGAGCATTTCATTTGTGGCCAAGGAAAAAACCTTCAAGACATAGCGACAGGTATGACCATTACTTTGAGTATGTTGAGGAAAAACGAAAAATCGCTTGTTTTTTTTTTTTATTATATACATTGTGATTCAATTTTATTTTATTTTCGATATTATGATATCTTTACTTCATTTTTAGGGTTCTTTAAACAGTTTTTTAAAAATGACTTGGCTGCTCGTTTCAATAAAGTTTATCAACTTTGTTGCAAAATATGTAAATGGTATATTTAAATCCGTAACATTGTAATAAATCACTAGCATCATAGATTTTAGAGCCATGCCCTTGTCGGTGGAGATTTTTCCATTCGTCCCTATCATTTGTTAGACTGACACAACGACAACTGAACAGATTCCGCTCGGACCACGGAAAAACTTACCGCCACCTACATAAATGGAGATTGAGGGAGTCACCGCAGTGCGACTGCGGAGCACCCAACCAGACTATGAAGGCATGACGATTGAAGGATTGCACAATCCTGCCTGCCTCCGCAAGTGGGCTGAGAAATCTGGATGTGTTTGTACGAGTATGATCCGCGCAGGATGAATGCCATATGCCAACACAATAATGATGATTTGTTAGATAATTAATTTTTGTTAAAGTTTAATAATTGTTATCGTAATTTGTTGTATAATAATTTTATAAGAAAATTAAAAACAAAAGAGCATTTAATGTGCTATGATATTGACCTTTTTCCTATTTCGTAACACCTAGATTGTTTTTCTATTTGACCACAAGGTCCCTCTATAATTCTACCTGTTGTATTATAATATTGTTAAAAAAATTTAATTACTAAAAAACATTTTTATTCTTAATTTTAAAATTCAATAGGTAGACATTAACTGTCAATATTCTATACCTAATTATTTTACTCAATTAGACATTTGCTAGATCTAAACTAAATTCTGCTGACTGAATTCCTAATCTCAATTCATAATAAAGTCAACTTTAACGCCAACAAATTTACATCAGAGATAATTAATTAGTAGTATTGCTTATTCAAATCTATTCTATGGATATGATCACTGTTTGCTTACATGTTTTCATGATACAAATTAGTTCATCTTATTTTAGATGTAACCAAGCACAAATCTTGAGTAAATTCTAATTGCAAACTCTTTTTCTATCCATGAAGCCTTTCCACATAGACCCTTACCTGTATTACTTTATAGATCCATTTCAGATTTCATTTTTAAGACCAGTCGCCTGTTGAAATAACTTCTCCTTGAATAAAGTTACTATTTTTTGGTAATTCCGCGGTTTGTCTGATAGCGGACCTATTTTATTTAACGTAAAGCTATCGCCGATCTCTCAAGCTTGACGTCTAAACGATATGATGACGAGAATCTGGGCAATGATTATTATGTAGGATGTGAATCGACTAACTATTACAGTAAAACAAATGTATCAGTAAGCGTATCCTCTACACGCTGTGGCAGTTAGTCGATTCATTTAGCACATCCTTTTATCCCGGGTTGTGGGCATCTAAGTATGCTTCATAGTAGATGTGACTGCCTTTTGGCAGTGCTGTCTCGAATCGATAAAGCGGTCCTCTCAATCCATTACACTCATGCTGAGGGTAAATATGTACTTACTATATCTTCGTATGAACTTCCGTAGGTATTGTTTGAACAGCCGATCCCGTTTCTGCCACTTAGTCTTACTTACATTTAAATCGCCTTGCTCTAAATGGTAGAAACGACTTCCCGCGGCTTACCACAAATCAATCGCAAAGATTAGGAAGAGTGGCAAACGTACCAATGGCCACTTTGCCCCCATTCAATTCAAAAGAAAAACTCGAAGTTAGAGTCCGAGGGCTTAGCCAAAGTCACAATTTATTAGAAAAACTAAAATCCGTCGGAGGTAATATGAAAATTAACCACGTGATTTAGCGCGGCTTATGTCAATCTCTTTTTTATTTTCTATTCTCGTTATTCTATTCAAATTGTGACTTTTACTTCGGGCTATTCGCGAAAGCCAATATCCCGAAGTAAAAGTTTTAACTTTATCGAAGAACCGAATATCAAAAGATTCCGTCCCCGGTCAGATCCAGATGGAGAATGATCTTTTTCTGATTGGCTGGGTCTTGGATATTTATGTATACCTATATGTATTTATTACTAAATATAGCACTTATAGTCGAGTTAGTACCGTCTTCTTCTTAGCGTGCCGACGTTCACATTATATACCTCGATGCCCATCGCTGTGTGGACCACCCGTACAACGATGTCTGCCCTGTACAGGTCATCCAACATGCAGGTGTCAAGGCACGCCGGGCACGTCAGAAGATGGCTCATTATTAATATCGTGCATCACAAGTATCTAACTTTTGGGGCTATTTCACTAATATATAAAATGTTTTGCAATTAAAGGGAATCCGGAGGCAACCACGCATCACTTCTTCGTCGGGGTGACCACACGTCATCTATCAGGTTGACTACAATCAGGTCCTTAAGGTCGTCTGCAAAATATTCCAACGGGCATAACGTTAGCCTATTATAACTAACAAAAAGTGGACATTCCCAACTACGGACATTACGTGAAAGTGAACTGTGCCATTTTACAAGTAAGCAAATGGATTGTGTTGTGTGTATGGAGACTAAAACGTACAATTATGTGGATGTTTAAGTTTAAGTATGTTTAAGCTTTGTTTTATATAGTATATGAGAGAGTTCAGTGTTACCTATACCAATCAAATTTGTAAAAAGAAATATCATAACGCAAAAGTTTTAAATGATTTTGTGGTCTGTTATACCCATATTTGTAGATGTAAGCTTAAAATCGCATTGCCATTTGCTTGGTTTACATCAGCTGAAATGAAATTTTTGCCCTACAATTTTTTATGGCAGATTGTCTTTCATAAAATTATAGCAATTAAAGGGAATTTTATTTGTAGTCATTGCTGAACGTAACCAATATTCTGAAAATTTTTCTAAACATCAGTTATAAAATTTGTTAAATGTTACAAAAATTTATATTGTCTGTATGATACATAGGGCGCACTGTAAGTTTCCGGAACTGGCCACTTACATAAACAATATTTAAAAATTTATTGCAACATTTGAAAATAGAACTCTTTGGCTGTAGAATGCAGTTTGTTTCATCTGACTGTCTTTTGTTTTTACCTTGCGGCGCCATTTAAAAAATTGTGTGTCTGCATCAACATGGATTTAACTCGGGAAAATTTTCGTAGTATGATTTTCTACGATTTTAAGTGTAATTTGACAGCTCAACAGAGCATCGCTCGGCTTGAAACAGCTTTTGGCAATGAAGCACCATGCAAGACAACTGTTTATAGCTGGTTTGCAGAATTCAAGCGTGGTCGTATCAATCTCAGTGACGAATCTCGCGATGGTCGGCCGTCCACCGCTGTGACCAACAAAAACATCAATGCTGTGCGCCGTATGATTGAAACAGACAGGCGTGTGACCTACCATGAAATTCGCGCATCCTTAGAAATAGGCATGAGTCAAATACAATTAATCCTACACAAACATTTGGGTGTGAGAAAGCTGTGCTCGCGGTGGATCCCACACAACTTGACCGAGGCTCAAAAAACGGACCGCGTCACTTGGTGCAGTGCCATGCTTACCAGATTCAACGAAGGTGCGTCAAATTTGGTGTGGGACATAGTAACAGGTGACGAAACATGGATTTATTGCTACGATCCCAAAACAAAGCAGCAATCGAGCGTATGGGTCTTTCAAGATGAGCCGAAACCAACCAAAGTGGCGCGCGTGAAAAGTGCATCTAAGCGGATGATTGCTTCTTTTTTTAATAAAACTGGACACGTGGCTACTGTTGCTTTAGAGAATCGTCGTACAGTGAATAGTGACTGGTACACGACCATTTGTTTGCCGGAAGTTATTGACGAACTCCGTAAAAATAACCGTAAACGCCGTATCATCCTGCACCACGACAATGCTAGTTCTCACACGGCCAGACAGACAAACGACTTTTTGAAGGCGAAAAATGTAGAACTCATGAGTCATCCTGCATACAGTCCCGACCTGGCACCTTGTGACTTTTTTCTGTTCCCAAAAATTAAGAACCAATTACGCGGTCAACGATTTTCATCACCAGAAGAGGCTGTCGAGGAGTATGAAAAACACGTTTCAGAGGTCACCACAGAGGAGTGGCACAAAAGTTTTCAAAACTGGTTTCATCGAATGAAAAAGTGCATAGACGCCAAGGGAGATTATTTTGAAAAACAATAAATTAATTTTGTACCTTTAATAGTATTTTTTCATATTCATTCCGGATATAGTGCGCCCCTACAAAGCGATGCCGAGTTAGATTAAGTATCTAGATTTTGACATATTTTGATTATTATGTAAATAGATAAATAACCTAATGACATCATTAATAAACTCCAACGATAAGAAACCAGTTCTTAAATTTATACATACATACAATGACATCATTATTTTCTGACTGATTCTTTTTAATGATTCTACTAGCCTTTGCTCGCGGCTTCTCATGTTTACCTAAGTCCCAAGGAACCTCTTTTTTCAGGAATAAACGTTCCCCTATTTCTGATTATCTGTCAGCGATATTTCTTTTAGATCTGTAATATAGCGTGAAGAGCTAACAAATGAACTAAAAGATATTAAAATTTGTCTGTTTTCACATTCATTCTTATAATTTTTAAGAATATTCACAATGTTGTATTCACTATAGTCAGACGGCGATTATCGCTCCTTTATAAAATTTTGGATCATGATTAATAGCGTGGGTTCCATGGGTTCTGAAGCGTAAGCTGAGGACGCGACTTGGAAATACGCTCGGATTAAGAAATAGTCCTACTCTATGGAGACGATTATTGTACATTTTTGTTGACTTTATTTATTTATTTAACCTTCAATGTACAAATTACAATTTGTAAAGCACAATAGGCGGACTTAATGCTGAAAGCATTATCTAACAGTCAACCTTTGGGTAAATGAATCTGATGCAGTTGTTAAGAAGGCGGTCTAATTTGTTTAGTTGTTCTTCAGTTATGTCCAGAAAACACACATCACCATAACCAATTATCGGGATTACTTTATACCTCAATTTTATAAGATTATTCAATGATGACATTATGATATAGGAAGTGAAGAGTTTTACTATATATACTATGATAGTTTGACATAAGAATCAGCATTTATGTGTTATTAAATTACGAGATTAGTAGTATTATTAAAGATTTTGATATAACTAAATTATTTTTTTCTTTTCCCAGTAGGTATAATGCATATTTGAGTTAATATTGAAATCATTTTTATTGAAATGAAATTAGAACCGATTGAACAAGAAACTTCATCGTCACGTCTGCTCATCATCGATGCGCTAACTAAATAAAATGATTTAGCACATAATTATGTTAAGGTCTAATAATACCCTTGGCAGAAATTATGATTTATAAAAAAAATACATTTAATTTAAATTTTAAAATTTTTATTATCATACGATTTGATATGGGTAAGCCATTAGTTGAGCTAAGAGACCTATCAAAATGTACGAATAGAACTGCCTCTGAGGTCCAGTAGTCAAAGATTTAGCCTGAAGACCTTAGAGGTCATAGGTTCGATGTCCATGGGAAGCTTCTGTAGTTTAGTTGTTTCGAGTATAGTTATGACATTGCAGACTTGAATCACATGATTGTCTGATGAAAATAGTCTGGCGGTGCCAATTCTCTCATTTTACATAGTTCACAATTGTATCGTAACTGGATTGCAATGGCAATTTTTGACGTTTCTGGTATTGTCTTACTAATTTTAAGACGAATCGTATCGTATAACTGCAACTGGAAAATTTTGCTAATCAAAAAATCATCAAAATCATATATTTTTTTTCCATAATCGTTACTCTATTTATATACTTTATTTATTATATTTACATTATTTCTACTATTACCATTCAATTATGTTTTAGTTGCAATTAAATTGAGATTCAAAATTATGTTAGCAGAATACCAATATTGTGCATATCAAAAATGCATCGTACCTAATTGAGTCTTAATTGAATATCAGTTGCATGGTCTTTTACAGTTTAGATATTAGCGAAATTGACACCTAGTACTGCCACATGGGGTCTAAAGCACATACAAACGTATATTAAGCGCAAGCTGAACATACAACTGGAAAACACGCGAATTCGAAACGCAACAACACAAACATCGAATTAATAAAAAAATACCCTATAATAGGGGTTTCATTACTCTACTCTTTAAACGATTCAATTTATAAAGTTACGATTTGATAAAACAAACATTTAAATCGAATTAAGATGAAACAAAGTATTGTTCAAAGCAATTATTATTTTTAATTAGATTTATCTCAATCCGAAATGTGGTTATGAAACAAATTAAAACTAAAACTTAGTATCAAAATGTTTTATTAAATTCACAGAAACATATGAGAGTTCCAAAACAAAGTAAATATAATTCCATTTCCGATTTGAGTTTCCACCTTAAAAACTTAGTTCATTCATTCATTTCGTGTAACATGGTCAATGGACCATGTACAACACCCTGATGTCAGAGTTTTTGGAACCGCCTCTCGGCCTCTGACGTGGTACCTTTAACAACCACTAGATGGCAGCTGGGACCAACGACTTAACAGTTTAAGTGTTCATTCAAGCAAGATGATTCTATGCTTTAGAAGGTAACGTGTCTTCCGAGGCATGGGATGACCTTTATTATCTGACAATCAGGTGATTCAAGCCTGCAATGTCCTAACTAAACTGGAAACAACTAAACAAAGTATGCTTACCGGCGGAATCGAACCCAAGACCTCCAAGGCGAAGGCGAAAGCTTTAACCACTGGGCCACGCAGGCAGTTCATCAAATCCGCAAATGCGAAGTAACGGTTTGAAGGTCAACCTCTTGTGGCGCAAATCTTACGAAATAATTAGAGAGGTCCATTATAAGGAAAATCTATTGAAAGTCACTTTATTTCATGGAATTGATATATAATTAAAGCTTTATTTAAATACGTCTAGATGTAAACAACTGTCAATTTTAGAACTCATTTAACTTCGGCAATGTAGGCGTCAGGTAGAGTCAACATCGAATGTTTCGACCAATTCTGTCTCTAAATCAATTTTCGTATCTTCTTTTCTTAGGATTTATACAGTACCTTGTTGAGATATCGTAAAACTACACAGTATTTATCCGACTGTGACAGAAGGAGGGTTATGTTTTTCGAAAGTTTGTATGTATGTATAGTTGTTTGGCACGATCCGCAGGCTGAGCTGCTCGATGGATTTTGGCTCGAGAGGTATCGTTAGATTCCTATTTAGAGTGACACTAGGTATATAAATAACAAAATAGCTGTTTTTTAGGTTTCTTCATTTTCAAATAACATAGAAACGCAGTTGGGTTTTAATTTTTTTTTAATTACTGATATCTTTTTTTTATAAACTAAATAATTTTTGTGACGTTACGGTAAAGTAAAATTGTGATTAAATGCAGTAAGCTAATTTAGTTTGAAAACGACTTTTGTCTTTAATAATGGCAATCCTTGTTAAACAACCCTTCGGTTAAATTGAATTCAGCTTTTGACTGTGGTTGGATAAGGCTTGGTTAATTCACAAAATTAATTTCGGAGCCAAAACTCTTTTTTTTTAATTGTCATAAGTAACTTCTTAGTATGGAATTAAAAATTGTCTCTCTAATGCTACTGCTCCATTTGCGTCTTTACACGTTAATAAGCACGTTAATCAAGACGCTACGCAGGTGTGGCCAATGTTTTAACGTGTTAACGTACTTACTAATGACGTTAAACGCGATAGCTCGAGTGTCGGTTTTTTGGACACATCGAAGGGTTTTTCTGCGCAGTGTAATGGATATAGGATCTCATTGCGCACGCGACGTATGCGTAGAAGAACGATGTGGTTCCTTTCTTTTGTCGCGAACGAAATACGACAATGAGAAAGTCCAAATCAATCCTTCAGTCGTAACCAAACCAACACAAAAAAGAAACCAATCCAATTCTAAACATAATATAAAATCTATTTAACACACTCTATTTACATGCTTTTGCGAACGAATTAAGGTTTGCGGAGCTTGTGTTCAAAATTGGAATGACTTCATAAATAGGTTGGTTTTATTCAGCCCCAAAATTTGAAATGAGAAAGTCCAAATCCAATCATCCACCAACTTCTTTTGAATTAAGTTTTTTTTTTTGAATGGCATAGATGTATATCATAATTGAAAACACTCATTTTTGCTACTAGAACAGCTGATGGAGCTCTATTTTTGAAATATATGACGAAAGATAATAGTTCGATTTCGAACAAAAATTCTAAGTTAACGACCGAAAATCATTCGAACAAAAAATATTAGACTTGCTGATTTTGAGTGGGTCACACTTTTTAAAATAGCACTCCTGCAACCTTCACTTGTGAGATAACACGTTTACTAGTTGAGAAATAACTGTTTGCCTCAATGTAGCCAACGCGCACTTTTAACGCATTAAGCGACGCGCAGTTTGGCATTAAGTCAAATTTAACGCTAACGCAGGTGAAGCAATAGCATATAGGAGATTTTTTTAATTCAGTTTGAAGAATTAGCCTAAGTAGTCATTAACGACAGTGAGTGTGGCACAAAGTGATGAAGTGGTTAAATGCTTTATTGTTATGTGATGAGAAGGATATGAGATTTAATTCAGTTGTAATTTAAAAATAAATTGCCGTTTGACTGAAAAGCGCACCTAAGCCCTTCTTTTTAGGGTCCAGTACCTTTAAAGGTTAAAAATAAACCCTTTTAGGATCACTTATGTCGCCTGTCTGTTTATATTTACCAGTCTTGGCTTTACTTTAATTGGAATTTGGGAAATCTGTTACCTTGCATTCAGACCCCGAACTCTAAAACAACTTTGTTATTGTCTGATGCTATATATAGATAAACTTATTTTAAAAATATGCAGTGCTAGAATATTGTCAAAGGAAAGGAAGGAATTTAATCAAAGTATTGCTAAAGTCAGGTTATTTTCAAGCGGAACAAAAATGTCAGTAAATCAAACACAAGTTTTCCATCCATTTCTTAAACTTTGATCGCAAAGTTAGTTTTTAGTTTTATCTGTCTAGACTCACGAAAATGTGACTTAGGAACTGTCTGAACGAATTTAGGTTTATTGCGAAGTGAAATTATTTTCTTCGGTTTCTTGCGAATAGTTTAGGTAAGTTGACACACTGCTATTTTATTTATGGTCGTATTCAAAGATCTGTGTGATTAAAGATTGGTTAACTTAAAGGTAGGTACTTTGATAATCAATACGTCTTCTTCGTCTAAGCGTGTTTCCTAGTTGCGTCTTCAGCTTACACTTTCTGAAGCGCAAGGCTCTGGCCTAGGGTGCCTGTTAATCATGACCTACGTTTGGCAGTACTTGTTAATTATTTATTTAGCTGGCTGCCCAAAGACGTTTTACACAGCCTGCCATCGATTGATAACAACCGGGACCAACGGCTTAACGTGCCGTCCGAAGCACGGAGGAGCTTGTGATATAAAATGCCAGTAATGGCGACAATTTAATACAGGCGCTGCGCTTGGCTATCGAGCTCCTCTTTTACGAATCTATCTATCAATGTAAAAATAAATAATAACAATTAAAATAAAAATAACAAAAATATGGTGTGTTCTTTAATTTATGTAACAATCGATGTTCAATGCTTCCCAGGGCTCCAAATCCGCGCTACTCGTTGCAAGAAAATGTCTAATAGCATAGGTCCGTTAAACAGGGTACAAAGATATATTTTTGTATCTTTTTTCCTTTATAGACAGAGCCTAGGGTTATGAAACCTAATAAAGACTCCAGGATTTATTGGACTTTCGGAATGAGAAATAAATTCCGAAACACACAGGTAAACCTATTAAAGATAAATGAAATATCAAATTTGCCTTTCAATTATATTACTGAAGCAATAGGTACAGGTAAAGGAATCAATGATGACACTTTTTATAAATTCTATCGGCTCTACTTTCAGGGGTCCTGGTACTCTTCCGAAATTCTTCTCTACATGATGTACAATGATTCTCCCATTTTGAGATTTTCTTCTATCTAACGATTACATCACCTGTTTGGCCTCTGTGGCTTCCATCTAGTCATGGTATTTGTTAGCCCCTTTCATTCGTTCATATCGAGCGAGCTTAATGGTCAATCGACCCTTTAAACCCTGGTGTCAGAATTTTTTGGCGTCTGACATGGTTCCTTTAACGACCACCAAACATTAGCCGGGAGCGGGACTAACGGCTTAACGTCTCTTACAAAGCACGAAATTATAATTACTATCAGACAATCAGGTAATTCAAGCCTGCAATGTCCGAACCAAACAAATTGTTGTTTTGTCAAAGCATTGGCTTCCTACGGAAATCGGACCCACGACCGATCCGGGTCGAAGGCAAAATGTTTTTACCACTGGACCGCGGAGGCAGTTAGCTTGTTCATCTCAAACGCTAATATTACAAGATTTTTTGTCTATCGGTATCATCTTCAGTGAAAAACGACAACTATCAATGTTCTTTTTTTTTTATACAACTAAGTAGGCAAACAGGCCTGTGTGAATGTGATTTGAACTTATGAGACAAAAATAAAGTGACTTAAGCTTGAAAATATGATACTTTATAAATGGAAAGAGCCTTTATCCGCCTTCAACTTACAAACTTTAATTTGTTTTTGGATTTGCAAGTTTTTAACAAACTTTTCATAAAAACAGTTGTTGGCTTTAAAACTTAGTTTCTTATTGAACACATCTTCTGCATTGTGAAAAGGGATGCGACGAATTAATTAGTTTTTTTTTATTCAATTTGTAAGTTTATGAGTGAAATCATATTTTTCATTCCTTACCTATTTTGTGTTGCTAGCTACAAAACTGTAATTAAGTGACTATAAAGTAGTTAAGTATTTAGTTTTCCCACGGAATTAAATTCTGTATCAAAATTCATTAGGTAAAAAATATTTACAACTCGGCTGTCAGCAAGCAAAATAATCGTCGCGTCGTTAACATTAAAGAAGGCCTAGGAGACTAGAATAAATCTATAACGACTATTGTTCAGTAAAAGTCAGGACTTATTTAATCAACATTTAAGTGAACACGATTTCAGTTTTTTAAATATACATGTTGTTGAGCCAGGGTTTATGATATGGTAATGTAGATAAGCTAGCACGGTGGACATCAACAGAAACTTGGTTGTGACGACAGATATAAGCGCCTTAACATAAATAAGTCTTTTAACTATTAATAAATAATCTTGACCTTTTTTATGATGTTCTTTTTTTATCGCGATACTCTTTATTAGCCCTTTTCCCTTCCGAAGTTTTACGTTGAAGTCGTAAATATATTAGGTGACGTTGCAAAAATTGTTTGTAAAATTATCCGCCTGCGTCAAAAAGTAACCTATGTTTGACCCCGGGTCTTCAACTATATTCATACCCATTAAAATCGGTTCAGCGGTTTGGCCGTGAAAGCGTAACAGACAGACAAACTTTCGCACTTATAATATTAAGTAATGGGGTATTGATAAGAACATACACTAGTCAATAAAGGAAGAAAAAAAAAAGAAAAGTAATTTTAAACTATAAAAAAATTTTTTCATGTGTTTATGGTACCTAAATACTAAGCAATTTGAACTAAACCCCTTGATATTTTGGGTAATAATTTGACAAATTTTGGTGAATAGGGACAAACTGAGGTAGGCCCTTACATTAATGGATGTTGTTAATTTGTTGCCCTTTCATGAACTATCCATATTAAATGTTATCGATTTCAGTTTGTACTAACAAGTTAGTATAAACTGCTGTTTAAGGTTAAGCTTTCTTAGAAACTGCTATGGTAAAATTTGAGATTTTAGCAATGTTTTTTGTTTTTGAAAAACTGACAGAGTAATGATGAGATGAGATAATATTTTAGATTATTTTATTATTTATAAACAGAAAATAAACTGTATGCTTAAAATATATGATAAACTAGCTGTTTCCCGCAGCTTCGCCTGTGTCTAAAAGTAGCCTATGTTTGACCCCGGGTCTTGAACTATACCAAATAACATCAAAATCCGTTCAGAGGTTTGGCCGTGAAAGCGTAATAGACAGATAGCACTTTCGCACTTACAAAATTAGTATGGATGAAAGAAAGCTGTATAGAAGGAACTGGAGGATTATAGGAACCGAACCGAATCGAACTGAACCGAACGGATTTTGAAGAAATGGGTAAGACCATTACCCAGCAGTGAGATAACAAAACTACAAAAGCGGAACAACACACCTTCCATGGAAAACCTATACAAAAAAGAAACCAATCCAATTCTAAACATAATATAAAATCTATTTAACACATTCTATTTACATGCTTTTGCGAACGAATTAAGGTTTTCGGAGCTTGTTCAATGAACAGAAAAATTGGAATGTCTTCATAAATAGGTTGGATTTATTCAGCCCGCAAAATTTGAAAGATACGAAAAAAATATTCTATAGTTTGCTTTTCACCGCCTATACAAACCGTGGACAGGGAAATACTAAGTTAATTATAAGGCTTGACTTTTAAAACATCAGCCAAATTTTTTACAGAGCTTTCAGTACGTGAAACTCAATTATATCTTTCATAAAATAATAACCGAAATTGTAAAAAATTGACCTCTCTTACTAAATCAGGGTGGCTCAAAAAGCATTGAAACCGCACACGGAATTAATAGTTCCTTTCTCAATGTGATGGCTGATGACTACATTTGTCAATTTTTTTTTGTATTTATTTTATATGAAATGTCAAGTTTCACGTAATGAATCCATACTTCCAAACTAGCTCCTATAGAGATATATCGCCCTCTCAGACGACGAACTACTTCATCACATCTTAATTGTATCAGTACCAAAAAGCGGGTCCGAAAAACTCTGGTATACAATGACATGATCATTGGTCATGTAACCATCTTGAAATGAATAAATTGTATCAGTTAACGTTATTTCTAGTACCAATATAAAAGCGTACCCCGCGCTCTAATAGGCAACTGGGAAACACGCTAAACCGTAATGCTAGTACCATTAAGCTGTCAAGTCACGATCTTTCTAATAGAAACAGAGCGTGCTTGAAAGCTGAACAAAGTTTGTAGAAGTTGTACTACTTCCTAGAAAACTGTGGTAAAGTAATTAAACTATACAATATGGGATTTGTTATGCAGCGAAAAACTTGGATGCTCTGTGTAGTACGACATTTTAAATCATCGTGATTTAGAATATGACATTTTACTCTAGCTGCATAAAATCATTGGTAGTTTCGTTGTATATATAATTGAGTCCATGTTTTAACTACAAGTCGTAATAAAAAACTGTTTGGCACCTATTTAAAACACAATTCACCTAGAACCTTGGAACATTATCGTCTTATAAGCTACATTATGAGTAATATATGAACCTATGCTGACTGTATGCTTGACTTTCAACTTAATTGATCAAAGTAATAAAAATGCAAAATAGTGTGCATATCAGGAAAATTGTCCAGTCTCTTGCACGGTTGAGGCTTTGGAAGAGGCTAACGATAGATCAATGAAGGCATCCATATACTGTTCCAAACATATTTAATAAATAGCCATTTCGACTCGCAAATAAGAATAAACAACACTAGATGATGGTAATTTAAAAAACCTAAAACATCAGACTGCATTTCTGTGTATTTTTTTTTCAATATGGCTCCTACTTTTGTATTTAGCCAGTAACAAGTAAAAATTTTAAATTAAGTTTTGTTGTCAAGCAAGTCTAAAGTCACGTCAGTAGTTAAGTGAAATCAAGTCGAGTCAGAAGAGTCAGGCTAAGTGAAGTGGTAGAAAAACTGCACTTAGCGATTTCCAGAAGCTTTTGGCAACAAGCAAGGAAATCACATAAATCGAACACTGTATCACTTCCCAACATTCACGCTTGTTCTTGAACACTTTACGAATAATAATCCACCATTATTAAGCACAAACACTCAAAAAAGCACAAATTTTTGGAAAATAAAATACAGCGCCGATACAGCTCTTCACAGAAGTCAAAAGTCCTACTGTGTAATTTGCAAATACAAAAAGCTAAAAGAAATCCGCCATTTTGTTTTTTAATTTTTATATTTTGATATACCCAGTGTCACTTATAAATGTAAATACGAATCTAACGACACATCTGAAGCTAAAATCAATCGACCCGTTCAGGCTGCAGAGGGTGCCAAACAATTATTACTTATACCTTCATAAATACATACTTTCGAAAAACATACCGCTCCCTTCTGGCTCAGTCGGGTAAAAATAAAAAACAAAAAAGTAGTTTTAACGCTGAGACTAACTCTTACCGAATTGTATTTCCTTCATCTCGTCGGTTAGCTAAAATAACAAACACTTGAAGACAACCGATCTGTGATGATGAATAGCCTTTTATTTAGAGAAAGATTAATGAAAGTGTCGTTACAGGATATTGAGGTTATTATTCTGACTTTTGTCTTTAGCTAAAACTCTTTTGCCAAGCGGTATTTAATGATATCCAATAATTAGGGTCGTAGGGCTAATAGCCCGCTTTTCCGTTTAAGGGCTTTTATCTCAGCCCTTCCAAAATGAATTTGAAATA
The DNA here is from genome assembly GCA_947363495.1 of Euzophera pinguis. NCBI lineage: Eukaryota > Metazoa > Arthropoda > Insecta > Lepidoptera > Pyralidae > Euzophera > Euzophera pinguis. The sequence continues at coordinate 5,595,024 of OX376168.1, forward strand.
AAATTTACTGATATTGCAATTACGTGTTTAAATTTCTCGACTGACATTAAAATAATTTAGGAATTATATAATAAATTCTAAATATAATTGTTATATTGGTACAGTATTGCTACAGTATTGCTACATTAGCTAGATAATAGTATGTAGTTTCTAATTCAAATTTTTCGTTCTCGCGGCATTTATGTTGACAAATTTAATGAGCCTGATGTACCTAGGCTAAGAAGCTGGTTGGACCACGTGGCGTGAGAAAAAAAAAACAACAACATAGTCAAGAGCCTACAAGCAAAATTTGAATTTGTCCCGTAAACCGCTCCATCCCACGAGCAATACCGACAAACAAATGGAAAAAAATACATTTGATTTTTGTAGTACTAACGCCATCTTCTTCACATAGCGAAAACTATAATAAAAAGCATATGGTGTTGCCATAGGATGTTGTATTCTGTCATATAAAATTTCCACTGAGAAAATCTGGTTTTGTTTTCGAAAAACTCCTATAGATGGCGGTTACTGTGTTTCAGTAACAGCGCCATCTTGACTACACAATAAACTAAAACTAAAACATCTACTGAAAACAATTCAGTGTAACATAAAATTGAGAAATGTTTTTTTGATAATCAGATAGATGTCACTTTCAGCTTTTTTTCATGACTCAATTTATTGAGATTGCACTTTTCCGAGAATAAATTAATAGAAAGGTTTGGTTAGAAACGTTATTATGACTTGCATGAATTCTTTTCTGACAAAATGTTGATGCCGACTTTAAAGACTTTTTTTATTTTTTTTTGACATGACCTACAATTTTAGCTCCTGTGAGCTTTAAAATTTACAGCGGGACAGTTTGAGGCGAGGGCTATTAACTCTCAGCCTTTTCGGCAAATGCGCAAGGGGCTTCCAGTTGGGACGAACCTCAGCCATGGGCTTTGCCTTTGATCAAGCGAGCAATGCAAACTCGCGAGCGGTAGCAAACGCTCAATGCCATAAGGGCCGACACTATTGTGCCTGAAGGGCCTACTGAGAACCTATCGGTGGCGTGAAGCGCCCTGGTACATTCCGGTACCTGTTAAACTGTCTACTGTTCCTATTACGTCGCACTCGCCGGCGGGTGCGGTTATATGTTCCTATGGAAAACCCCGGACTCCGTTGAGTCTAGGGGTTTTCGAAGGGAAGGTTCGGCACCGTAATGGGATCGTCAGGGTCGAAAAGAACATTCCTCGGGCATCTGTGCCGCAGAGGGGCATTTTTTGTTTAAAGGACAGCTAATCTAATTTTTGTAAGATTCTTCCATTTATTTACTTGTTTTGTACTGTTTTGCATGATTTTACTTCGTTGATGTGTGTCACCACTGACTTCACTTTTGTATGCCTAAACGTGTATGTGCTTAATATTTATAATTTAATTTAATTTAATTTAATAAATGATTATTGATTACTGATTATTGCTACTTTTCTTTAGCAATTTGAGTAAGAACAGTATATTAGCTGAAAATATTTATGTGAAGCAAATACTGTATTTTCTTTTGCTTTGCAAATGGTGAATGTTTCAAACTCATCTTAGTGCTTTCCCTGTTGCGTCTTCGGATTCGCAGTCCAAGACTACTTTTCACAATGTTTCAAACTCTATGCATTAAAAAAAAATTGCGTATTGTACTTATAGATTACAGATAATTCCTTTTGTGAATAAAATTTCGAGTTTAAATGTGAATGCATTTCCCCTTATTTAATAATCAAAGCCAAATTTTGACCAATTGGGAAGACGACAAGGTTGAAAAATTGAAAAAGTAATATGATGGCATGATAGCATACATGTATTTAAGCTCATTTTTGAAATATTCACATTGAAATTTTGCACAGGCGATTTTATAAAGCAATTTCAAAATCGATGGGAAAGTCCATTTTGAAAATATAAAATTACTAAAAAATTATATAATATAATATATATAATACGCAATATTTAAGGTAGCTTTCGAATAAAAGTCTCACCCTTGAAAATTACCTAGGCGTGACGTCACCGCTAGGTATCTATTAGTATAGAGCGTTTGGTTTTATAGACGTGTTTTTTTTTTTTACCATTGTGCCTATTATAGTGAGGTCTTTCATTTAAACATGAAATCGAACATTATTCGTCATGCCTATTGCATTAAACCGTTTGCATAATGGTATTTATGTGAATACTATTTACTGTTAGAATAAATGATCGTAATTCAGATAATTAGAGCTAGGTACACCAATATGTCTAGATTGTCTAGTTTTAATTAAAATGAAAATAAATTAAATAAAGGAACTAAGTACCTAATACTCCCTAGATATATCAATCTTGCCTTGTGTCTTTTATGAACATTCCTATCGCATGGTAAAGTACCCAAAAAGCTGGCTGCACTTTCCTTTTACATATCTAGGCTAATCCTATGCCCGAAATTTTACTTACTTACATCGAAATGTCATCATTCACAGTTGTCATCATAGTTTCAGTGATTTTTTGACAATAATCAGGAATTTTAATAATCTCCATACATTGAGAAAGGAACGTCATTTGTTTCTCAATGTATTCCTATCTCCATGCTATACACACAAAAACACATCCACTCACAATAACAATGAATTAATAAACAAAAGATAGGTAGTTTACATTTAGTTTAGAAAAGGAAAATTGAAAACACTGATTGCAGAGTGTTCGTACAATTTAATTAAAATCCTTTCGCGTACTACTTAATTTTCACAGCGTTCTACTCTGAACAAATTAATACTGGGGCACCACTTTGCTATACAATATACATTGAAACGTTTTTTAAAACAGTGCAAGTGTTCCTACTCTTTAGATCAGGCGTTTCATTCAAAAAGAAAGGTAGGACATTTTGTAAGGAGTAGGCCGTCTGGGGAAGTACCTCCACCCTACAGAAGACCGCAGCCAAATAACACTGTGATGCAGTGTTGTATTCCTGCTGGTGAGTGGGGTCGCCAGGCTCCAGAGGGGTCGATGAGCTGACAGCGGACAGGTCGGCAACCCGCTCGTGACATCTCCGGTGTTGCAGGCGTTCATAGATGGTAACCACTTACCATCAGGTGGGCCGTACGCCTGTTTGCCTACTTAGTTGTATAAAAATAAAAGTATATTTCGATAATATGCAAGTTATAAATCTGATGATCTCATTGAAAAATGTGTCGCTCCTGGTTCATAATATTAGCTACACTACCACTTGTATTCTATGGCAACATTATGTTCTATGGCAAATCGTTTTATTTCTTGCGGGTTTTTTTTTGCCACTTCGCCTGCGTCAACAGTGTTGAACCACAACAAGATGTTTGACCCGGGTCTTCAGTACCTATATTCATACCAAATTCATCAAAATCCATTCAGCTTTTTCGCCATAAAAGCGTTACAGATGGGCAGACTTTCACACTTATATGAATTAATATATAAATATTAATTAATAGTATGGTTATTAAAAATGAACCATTTCATTTCGTCATCACGAACAAAAGACGAATTTCTCGACCGTCCGGGAAAGGGAAGATTTGATTGAATATTTCTATTCTATTTTGGTACGATTAAGTGTAAACTTAATTTCATATGTAGCCAGTAAGCCAAGTAACACATTCCTATACCCAAGTAAGTCGTTTGAAGGAATCCACCGTTACCTTTAGTTTTTTATGAAAAAAAGTACTAACTTAGAAAAATGAAGAATGATATTGAAACGACAACCTTTCATGATATTACCTGTCCTCAGGTGCTTAGCTCTCAGATCACACGTGGAATGATATATTCCCTTCCCTAAAGAGTCATTCCGTTGATAGATATTTACTTTACGCAGCTTGGTATGCGAGGCACGAGGTGGATCGGGGCATACGTGACAAACGGAGAGACAGACGAATCTGTGCGGCTTTTGAATAAATCTAACGTTACATGATGTTTGATTTCCTAAATCCAAAATCAAAATTGATTGTTTTCATTAATTTTTTGGGTGGAAATGAAGACTTTTTTATCTTTTGTTCATAGAACACTAGGGATGAGTCGAAGACTGATATAACCGTCAACGAGAGTTTTGACGTAAGTAGACTTGTTTTTGTCAACGGTACTCTAAGTAAAGTCCCACGTCACGAGAAGTTACAAATTTAGTAATCTCTACTGAGGTGGGTTCTAGCACAACAGCTTCATAGTCACATCAATTATTTACCACGCTAGTGTGATATAAGTTTAGTTTTATTTATCCGTTGCCACACTAGTGTGACTATGGATAAGTTGATCCCTAGTCACTTTTCTCGTTATAAATAGATTGATTTATATACTATTATACATTTCATACTAATATTATAAATGCGAAAGTCTGTCTGTCGGTCTATTACTCTTTCACTGCTAAACCGCTGAACGGATTTTGATGATATTTGGTATGAATACCTATAGTTGAAGACCTGGGGGCAAACATAGACTACTTTTTGACTCAGGCGGAGCTGCAGGAAACAGCTAGTATAGAAATAAGAACCTTATTCCTGCCAGCAGAAAAATAAACATTTTTCTAGGGAACAAATGGAACTAAAAATTGCTTGAATATTATGGCATTTCTCTATTATTTTAATTTTTTATTCAAACAAGTCTCTATCTACTCATATTAAATCTCAAATTGCAATGAAAGCTAATACGAAAATTCATAATGAAATCTCAACAAAATATGTTCAAGGCTAATTAATTCGAGCAAACAAAAATTAGCCGTATGTAGCCCGCATTATATTCAGAAATTAAACAACAAATGCGCTTTCTGCTCATAATGAGATTATTCTGATTTATGACAATGAAACTTTTTCATATCTTTTTTTGTGTACAAAAATATTAGTAGCGTTATGTAAAAAGCAAGCTGGTTGTGCCGCTAGTGTCGTAGTCCCGCGAAATTTTTCCTTGAAAAAAAAAAGTTTCACTATTGCCGCCGCTCTTTTTATGTGAAACGGTCTATCCATACTTCCATACTCCATACTAATATTATAGATGCGAAAGTCTACCTGTCTTTCTGTCTGTCTATCTGTCTTTTACGCTTTCACGGCCAAACCCCTGAATGGATTTAGATGAAGTTTGGTATGAATATAGTTGAAGACCCGGGGTCAAACATAGGCTACTTTTTGACGCAGGCGAGCTGCGGGATAGCTAGTAATTTCATAAAATGTACCATATGGTACATCAACTAGTAGACTGGTAGAAAATACTCTTAGTATTAACTCCGCAAATTTTAGAAATACTTAAGTTTATTTGTGGTACAGTCAAATTTGTATAAATACTGTGTGAAATACAATTATTACAATGATAAGTACTACATAAATCAACATGTATTTTTTTCTTTTGCACAAAACTGTGATAGATAAAAAAAAACTGTATTCAGATTCAATAAAGCATCAAAATCTAGTCACTTCGCACGAGCCTTAGCGATAACTGTGCATTGCGTTTTAGTTGCATCGCAGTGACGAACCTTCGCAATTTAGTGGCATCGCGGTAACAAGTTTTCGAGACGGAGAGTCGTCGCAGTTATGTGGTACCGCGGCCACATGCATAGATATTTTTGGGATCGCGATAACATAATATACTCGTAAACAAACAATTACCTACATTTTCTAGCACATGGTCAGTGGTCACTCTTTCTCTTCTTGGCTGACAGATTATGTATTAAGTCATTGTCATGAAAAAAGGGAAAACCGAAATTCGAGTCTAAACTGATTTCCATTCCATCCCTGTTTTTGATACTTATCTATTAGTATTAATGTATAACATTAAAGAGTACGAGTAATAATATTATGTAAAAATACACTTCGAGGAAAACATTTTTTCGTTGCATTAATCTTAATAATCTTGTTCAAATAAGGAAAGCTATCGCGTAACGTAGGGATTATGTGAGACAATGAATTATTTTGCGAAATATGTTCGTTGAAATCCATACGCGAGTTCGATTTCGGTAGATTCTCAAAGATAAATATTCTAAAAAAAAGAATATATCTTTGGCAGAAAGGTTCTCAAATGGCGACCATGAACCGGCAAGCGCAGCGTTGGACATGTAAAATAGTTGTCACTTGTACAGAATTAAATTACCTATTGATTGGAGCTTCGAGCGCGTTACCTCTAATTGGCTTGTCACGCTACATCGAGAAGCTGTCTCTTTGGTCTAGCGGTTAAGGAATACGAAGATTTTTGTTATTACAATCATATTTTCATAAATACAGGAAAGGGTAAAAAATGCATGACAATATGACTTTTTTTTTTTAATGTTTGATATTCACAATATTTAGCTATGACGCATTCTAATCAGGTATTTTTGAACTTTTTTTTTATACCGATCTCACCTAAGTCATAAAATAATTAAAAATATTTATATGGTGAACTAAACGGTCGAATTGAGCAACCTCTAGGATTAGACACAGTATTTGTAGATTTTTTACGCTACATAAAGCTCTATCTCAAGAAATAATGCTCGCATACTTAAGCAATAAAATTTTGAGTTGCAATACTACTTCGACGTAAAAGACGTTTGGGACTGGAAATTTTTTATACCTACGTGAATCTTTGTTGCAACTGTATTTATTTTATAATTTTAGTGCACCAGGACATATTATAAAACATTTAATTATAGATGAATATTGAAAGGCAAAGTGTGCTAACTTAGGTAAGCGATCCACATCGGCTTTTCAGAAAGAAATTCCCTTTTTAACAGTAAAATTATTCGTTTGCCATGTTAATTAATCGCCGTATCTAACTATTCTACTGTACCGTAGCCCGTTATAAAGCTTTATGAATATAAAGTACCTAGCCGTCAATTTTATGCCATTCAGTAAGGAATATTTAACATTCAACGAGACTATAAAAAAATAATAACTGCTAGTTAAAATGGTTGTACAGTTTAAATGTTTTGAGTTATTATAAAACTGGAAAAAAAAAATCAATTTTTTTTTTACTTTCCATAATTTTGTTTAGGTATACCAAATTGGTATAATTTATATATTCTAAATTTGCATAGGTACTAATATAGTCTATGTAATCCTAACAATTATATGGTTGATCATGATCTGAAAATAAATAAATAATTTCTCTTTTTTAACGCTCTTAATTTTCCCAAGTTTCATAAATAAGTATTAAATGGATTTTTGGCGGGAAGTTGTGAAGAACAGCATCGGCGCTGTATAATACTTTCCAAAATTTGTGTTTTTTTGAGTGTTTGTGCATAATAATGGCGGATTTTTATTCGCAAAGTGTTCAAGAATAAGCGTGAGTGTTGGGAAGTGATACAATGTTCGATTTACGTGGTTTTCTTGCTTGTTGCCAAAGGCTGTTGGAAATTGTAACGTGCAGTTTTTCTACCACTTTACTCAGCTTAATACTTCTGACTCGACTTGACTAGACTTAACTACTGACTTTACTTTAGACTTTCTTGACTAAACGACTTTATTGTATACTTTTTACTTGTTACTGGCTAAATACGAAAGTAAAGCCATATAAAAAAAGTATTAAGTAAATGTGTCAGAAATTAGACATTGAAAAACCTTATCAAAATTATACAGCTTTCACATACAAGGCTCAAAGCTTCTTAGAATAAGAATTTACGAGAAGTGTCCTAAGCAAATATTTGAGAAGAATTTTGATGATGCCATTGAATTGCCTGCATTATATTATGGAAATACTCTTGTCAATATTGTCCGAAATATTTTTTTTTTATATCAGCACCGAAAACAATTCCGTCTCAGACTGACATTTAAAAGTAGGTATTTACAGCGAACATTCACAAAATAAACTGAATATCGTAAGTAAATAGAGTAACAAGTCTAGATAAAGTAGGACAGTAATGGAAGACAAAGACAAATGATTCCAAATAATAATAATGTACAACTGGGACCTACCTATATACAACTGGGAAAACTCTAGTGTGAGATAATATATTTGCCATAAGCAGGTTTGTTTACACAAAGTTAGTCGAATGTCTGCCGAGATCTACTCAAAATCATATGCGAAGCGTAATCTTAATCAGTCTATTCAGGGTTTATACGTAACTTCTAGGATAAAATTTCACCTAAGGTGGTACACCGAAAAATTACTTGACGAACAATTAAATATAAACAGTTCGTCACGTAATTAAAAAAAAAGTATTCCAGAGCAATTGCGTTAAGGGCATGGAAGAAGGGCAATTCGAAAAGTGCTGGCTCGAAGTCGAGGACACAATCCAAGATGCCGTATAAAGTATTCGGCATGTTGGTCCAGATTGTGGAGGAGATAAACCTGGAACTTAGAATTTAAAGAAATCAGGAAATCAAGATACGACGAGACTAAGATGCTTTCGGATTTAGAATATGTAAGTTAGGACTTGTTTTTGTCTTTGCCGAAATCCAAAAATCGTTGCAAAACAGCTCTGACCTATATTTTGAGCTAAAAGCCGAGTTATGACCAGCATATTTCTCAGCAGGTTGTAAGTTATAGCTAGCATTTTCAGTTAATATCTCTTGTACTTAAAAAATAAAATAAAAATAAAATAAAAATCTTTTATTTCAGACCGTAGTCCATATCTGTTAGTTATACACATACTTACATACTAATGTTAGTTCCTTACATAACTAAATTGGGATTTTAGTACAGCGTCCCAGTGGCACTGCATACGCCCGCCCCATCTCTCTGACAGCGCTCTTAGAATGCTATTGCCGCTGCCATTCATCCTACCCATCAGCGAGTGTACCTTTTTACGCATCACAGCATGATAATCATCAGTGTGGGCATCTGCAAACATCCCTGATGCGCTACAAAAACGTGGCAACCGCAACAGTGCCCTAAATATATTATTATAAAGGACCCGGAGGTCACTGTAGGCACGTTGGGTGTATGAGGTCCACAGGCCACACGAATAAAATGATTGGCAGTAATCTTTACTTCGTTACTGCATCGTGCGAACCTGCGAATCAACATATTCCCCCGCACCGACAGTGCCCTGCAGTCACATTCAGCATAATTGGAGGCACGCCTTCCGGACATTTCTTTCCGGCTTTAAAAACCATAAATTGGCTTTTCTGTGTGTTATATTTAAGGCCATGCTCACGGGCAAAATCCACACATACTCTTAGTAGCTTTCTCACAGCAGCACTGACTGATGGGGCAAGCAGGGCCATGTCATCAGCGTAGCTCAAGTTATTTACACAGATGCCTCCAACATGACAACCTACATACATGCTACTCAATTTTACAATGAGTTCATTCACATATAGACTGAACAGATTAGGTGAGGTTAATCCACCCTGTCTTACCTTACAGTCAAGCCTATACGGGTCTGAAAACGCGCCGGCCCATTTTACTGTATTCGTCTGATTGTTGTACCAATACTCAAGTAAGGCTACAAGTTCGACAGGCATGTCAGTGTTTCTCAACTTGTCCCACAGAATGTCATAAGCTACCAAAGCAAAAGCACTCAAATCTAGAAAGCACACATAAACCGGTGTATTTCTACTCGTGTAGTACTTAACAGTACGCTTGAGGGAAAATATGGCACTCTCCGTAGACAGCCCAGGCCTAAAGCTAAACTGGACATCGTGTAAGTTTAGATGTTTTTTCAAATAACCATCAAGCAGACCATCTAACACTTTTGCTAACACTGTTCACTTAAGTTAAGCCTGAATAGAGATAAAGTTCTAATTATAAATATTTAAAACATTTTAGGTTTCATAAATAAACAATCACGAAATTTATGGAAACCTTTGAAACAATTTTAGATCGACGTGGTAAATATTTATATTTAACCATTGTTGAGGGTTTTTGTGATACAAAAGGTTAAATGTTGATTTTGAAACTCAAAGCTTGAATGAATAAGGGGGTTAGTCTGGCCATAAATACTGTTACAAAAATTATAAGAAGCAAAATATTACATTTGAATTTGGAATCTCCCATTCTTCATTTCTCCCAATCGGTTGTCAAATATTTTGTGATATTAAAAGGAGTGGGTGATAAAGAGAACAGAATCGCAGTGATTGTATTACACAATGTAGGCATGGCGCCAAATAAAATTTGTGAAACTCTCTATCCGCTTGATATTAGTCGAATGTTTGTATACCGGGCTATTGATAAGTACAAACCTCCTGTGTTTGTGACAGGAAAAGATCTGGCAGTCCACGCAGTGTTCGTACGAAAAAGGCGATCAAAGCAGTACGGGGAATCCTACCCGAAAACAAAATAAATTATGTCAGGGAGATGAAGATGAGCTATCTTCATCTCCCTGACATATCCCTATACGACCATGTCGCGTATTTTAAAAGATGACTTAGGACTTGCAGCCTCTAAGAGACGCACCGATCATTACTTAACTGATAATTTAAAAAAGAACAGGGTGGTAAAATCAAAACAATTAAGCGGTACGCAAAGGGACTTACAAAAAAAAAATGTTTACGGATGAGAATTTTTTTACGATTGAACAATATTTTAACAAGGAGAATGAACGAATTTGTGCTCAAAGCTCTAAAGAAGCTTCCAAATTATTCAACAGAACACAATGTGGACATTATCCCACTTCAGTGATGGTTTGGTGGGGGTTAGATATGAAGGAGTGACTGAGCCATATTTTTGTGAAAAAGGTATCAAAACATTGGCTCAAGTGTATCAAGATACCATTCTTGAGAACCTTCTCAAGAATGGTGAGGCTTAACCACATGGTACCATAACCATAACCATGTGGTTAACAACAGCATATTTCATAACCAAGAATGGCCCTATCAGCAAGACTCAGCGCCGGCTCATAAAGCTCGACTCAACCAAGCTTGGTTGAAACGACTTCATCAGAGTTGAAGACTGGCCGTCATCTAGTCCCGATCTTAATCCATTAGATTATGATTTATGATCAGTTTAAGAGAGAGTTTGCTATTTTTACTTTTCTCGTCCTGATGAAATTTAGTATCGAAATACATCAACTTCCTATTGATTATATAAAGGTACTGTCCCAAATCGAGGATAACAATAATTCTTTAGGTATAAAATAACAAATGATTGCCAATTTTCCATTTTGGTTTTTCTGACTCCAAAACTTAAGTTGGCAAAATCTCATGGGGTGAATTTTGAGGAACGTTTTCCAAAGTTTTCCAACTTTAGCCATTTACTTTCCGATAATACCTCAAAATTTACCCTAAAGGCCTGAAACAAGGGAAAATATCGCTTAATTTAACCCTCGAGATTACACCGTTTAAAAATTGGCAGGTTCATCTCTGAAATATGGCGAAAACAGGAAATTTTACTTACCGCAGAGACAAATTTGATTATTATGCATGAGTATAAGAAGCCATCAGGGTACGGTCTGGGATCGATACAAAAGTATGAAATATAAATACTTAAAAATCTACATACTACATTAAGTAATACTTATGAGAAAACATTATCGATTTCATAAAGAATATTTTTTTGTACTTTTTTGTACTCTTATAATTTAAGTTAAATTATATGTTTTTTCAAATTTCTAAAAAGATGAGCTTATGAATATTATAATTTTACTAACAATATCGAGCGAGTTTTGTTTCCATAACTAAAGCGTAGATAATGTATTAATGTAACAAACCGACACAGATAACATCTTTAAAAAAAAATTCGCTCTCTTTTTCAACTCTAAAAAAGAGTATTACTCAAATAAAATTTAGAACAAATCTAATTTACGCAAAATGAAAATGGGTCAAGTTCAGTTTAAGAAACACGAAACTCCGTTTAAAATGGCGGAATAACAATCATTATTTCCAGTGATGAAATCCTCATTACAAATGTACGGATTCGTGATTTCTAATTAATCGTCAATTTTAATTGCTCACCGTTTGTCTATTTGTTGCTCTTGATCATGTCACTAATGATCACTCGTTGTGCTTTCACTAATTGACATTTCGTTCCGTTAAAATGTCAGCAAAAATATTTTGAAAACAATCAGAAACATTAGTTAATGTAAATCAAGTTATACTTGGAGAATAAAAAACATAACCCTACTACTCTTCTCCTTTACCTTGTCGCACTTTATGTGGGGTCGACACTGTATGTTAGTTTCTTCAACTTTCCTCTATCTCTAGCCATTTTCTTCTCACCTCCCGCCCTACTCATGTTCTCTCTGATACAATCTAGTCATCTCTTTTTTGTCTTATGTCTTAAAGACTTAAAGAACATATATATACTACATTAGGTGTAAATACATCGATCTATCTGTCTGTCTATTACGCTTTCACGGCCAAACCGTTGAACAGATTTTTATGAAATTTGTTTAAATATAATTGAAGACCCGGGGGTTTTGAAGTAGGCGGAGCTGCGGAAGCTTGTAGGTAATAAACGCGATACAAATAGTATTAAAATAGTTTAATTTAGTAACTATCGCGAAATTATTAAAATTGCATCTTATCATTGTGTTGTAAGTTGCTAATTTCTTAATATAAACCTCAAACCGCAGGCCAGGTAAAACCACGAAGTACAAGCTTATATACCGTACGTGCATTGGATGTGTAACACACGTTAATGTGATACGGTTCAAAAGCAGGTAATCCTCTGGTGTTGCTGTATATATTTAAATATATTTTCCGTCTGATGATCATGATTCGATACATATATTCAAGAGTTTTTATGATACCTACATGATATCTGTCAAATATTATTATCGCAGTACCTCTTTTTGAAATCACGGGTCTGTGGACTTTCGTTTTTTGAAACGCTTGCGTGGGGACATTGATTGTTTGCGCATGCGATTCGTTCATTCCTGTTTGCGCTTGCGACGCGTTTAGATCACACGCCATCTATCGGCGATTAAGAAAAGGAAAAATATTGTAAATTTTTTCAAGAAATAAATACGTTAATTATATTTAAAAATAAAAGATTTATTGAAGAAAACCCCCTACACTGCAAACATTTGGACCTTCGAACGGATTTTGATGATATTTGGTATGAATACCTATAGTTGAAGACCTGGGGGCAAACATAGACTACTTTTTGACTCAGGCGGAGCTGCAGGAAACAGCTAGTATAGAAATAAGAACCTTATTCCTGCCAGCAGAAAAATAAACATTTTTCTAGGGAACAAATGGAACTAAAAATTGCTTGAATATTATGGCATTTCTCTATTATTTTAATTTTTTATTCAAACAAGTCTCTATCTACTCATATTAAATCTCAAATTGCAATGAAAGCTAATACGAAAATTCATAATGAAATCTCAACAAAATATGTTCAAGGCTAATTAATTCGAGCAAACAAAAATTAGCCGTATGTAGCCCGCATTATATTCAGAAATTAAACAACAAATGCGCTTTCTGCTCATAATGAGATTATTCTGATTTATGACAATGAAACTTTTTCATATCTTTTTTTGTGTACAAAAATATTAGTAGCGTTATGTAAAAAGCAAGCTGGTTGTGCCGCTAGTGTCGTAGTCCCGCGAAATTTTTCCTTGAAAAAAAAAAGTTTCACTATTGCCGCCGCTCTTTTTATGTGAAACGGTCTATCCATACTTCCATACTCCATACTAATATTATAGATGCGAAAGTCTACCTGTCTTTCTGTCTGTCTATCTGTCTTTTACGCTTTCACGGCCAAACCCCTGAATGGATTTAGATGAAGTTTGGTATGAATATAGTTGAAGACCCGGGGTCAAACATAGGCTACTTTTTGACGCAGGCGAGCTGCGGGATAGCTAGTAATTTCATAAAATGTACCATATGGTACATCAACTAGTAGACTGGTAGAAAATACTCTTAGTATTAACTCCGCAAATTTTAGAAATACTTAAGTTTATTTGTGGTACAGTCAAATTTGTATAAATACTGTGTGAAATACAATTATTACAATGATAAGTACTACATAAATCAACATGTATTTTTTTCTTTTGCACAAAACTGTGATAGATAAAAAAAAACTGTATTCAGATTCAATAAAGCATCAAAATCTAGTCACTTCGCACGAGCCTTAGCGATAACTGTGCATTGCGTTTTAGTTGCATCGCAGTGACGAACCTTCGCAATTTAGTGGCATCGCGGTAACAAGTTTTCGAGACGGAGAGTCGTCGCAGTTATGTGGTACCGCGGCCACATGCATAGATATTTTTGGGATCGCGATAACATAATATACTCGTAAACAAACAATTACCTACATTTTCTAGCACATGGTCAGTGGTCACTCTTTCTCTTCTTGGCTGACAGATTATGTATTAAGTCATTGTCATGAAAAAAGGGAAAACCGAAATTCGAGTCTAAACTGATTTCCATTCCATCCCTGTTTTTGATACTTATCTATTAGTATTAATGTATAACATTAAAGAGTACGAGTAATAATATTATGTAAAAATACACTTCGAGGAAAACATTTTTTCGTTGCATTAATCTTAATAATCTTGTTCAAATAAGGAAAGCTATCGCGTAACGTAGGGATTATGTGAGACAATGAATTATTTTGCGAAATATGTTCGTTGAAATCCATACGCGAGTTCGATTTCGGTAGATTCTCAAAGATAAATATTCTAAAAAAAAGAATATATCTTTGGCAGAAAGGTTCTCAAATGGCGACCATGAACCGGCAAGCGCAGCGTTGGACATGTAAAATAGTTGTCACTTGTACAGAATTAAATTACCTATTGATTGGAGCTTCGAGCGCGTTACCTCTAATTGGCTTGTCACGCTACATCGAGAAGCTGTCTCTTTGGTCTAGCGGTTAAGGAATACGAAGATTTTTGTTATTACAATCATATTTTCATAAATACAGGAAAGGGTAAAAAATGCATGACAATATGACTTTTTTTTTTTAATGTTTGATATTCACAATATTTAGCTATGACGCATTCTAATCAGGTATTTTTGAACTTTTTTTTTATACCGATCTCACCTAAGTCATAAAATAATTAAAAATATTTATATGGTGAACTAAACGGTCGAATTGAGCAACCTCTAGGATTAGACACAGTATTTGTAGATTTTTTACGCTACATAAAGCTCTATCTCAAGAAATAATGCTCGCATACTTAAGCAATAAAATTTTGAGTTGCAATACTACTTCGACGTAAAAGACGTTTGGGACTGGAAATTTTTTATACCTACGTGAATCTTTGTTGCAACTGTATTTATTTTATAATTTTAGTGCACCAGGACATATTATAAAACATTTAATTATAGATGAATATTGAAAGGCAAAGTGTGCTAACTTAGGTAAGCGATCCACATCGGCTTTTCAGAAAGAAATTCCCTTTTTAACAGTAAAATTATTCGTTTGCCATGTTAATTAATCGCCGTATCTAACTATTCTACTGTACCGTAGCCCGTTATAAAGCTTTATGAATATAAAGTACCTAGCCGTCAATTTTATGCCATTCAGTAAGGAATATTTAACATTCAACGAGACTATAAAAAAATAATAACTGCTAGTTAAAATGGTTGTACAGTTTAAATGTTTTGAGTTATTATAAAACTGGAAAAAAAAAATCAATTTTTTTTTTACTTTCCATAATTTTGTTTAGGTATACCAAATTGGTATAATTTATATATTCTAAATTTGCATAGGTACTAATATAGTCTATGTAATCCTAACAATTATATGGTTGATCATGATCTGAAAATAAATAAATAATTTCTCTTTTTTAACGCTCTTAATTTTCCCAAGTTTCATAAATAAGTATTAAATGGATTTTTGGCGGGAAGTTGTGAAGAACAGCATCGGCGCTGTATAATACTTTCCAAAATTTGTGTTTTTTTGAGTGTTTGTGCATAATAATGGCGGATTTTTATTCGCAAAGTGTTCAAGAATAAGCGTGAGTGTTGGGAAGTGATACAATGTTCGATTTACGTGGTTTTCTTGCTTGTTGCCAAAGGCTGTTGGAAATTGTAACGTGCAGTTTTTCTACCACTTTACTCAGCTTAATACTTCTGACTCGACTTGACTAGACTTAACTACTGACTTTACTTTAGACTTTCTTGACTAAACGACTTTATTGTATACTTTTTACTTGTTACTGGCTAAATACGAAAGTAAAGCCATATAAAAAAAGTATTAAGTAAATGTGTCAGAAATTAGACATTGAAAAACCTTATCAAAATTATACAGCTTTCACATACAAGGCTCAAAGCTTCTTAGAATAAGAATTTACGAGAAGTGTCCTAAGCAAATATTTGAGAAGAATTTTGATGATGCCATTGAATTGCCTGCATTATATTATGGAAATACTCTTGTCAATATTGTCCGAAATATTTTTTTTTTATATCAGCACCGAAAACAATTCCGTCTCAGACTGACATTTAAAAGTAGGTATTTACAGCGAACATTCACAAAATAAACTGAATATCGTAAGTAAATAGAGTAACAAGTCTAGATAAAGTAGGACAGTAATGGAAGACAAAGACAAATGATTCCAAATAATAATAATGTACAACTGGGACCTACCTATATACAACTGGGAAAACTCTAGTGTGAGATAATATATTTGCCATAAGCAGGTTTGTTTACACAAAGTTAGTCGAATGTCTGCCGAGATCTACTCAAAATCATATGCGAAGCGTAATCTTAATCAGTCTATTCAGGGTTTATACGTAACTTCTAGGATAAAATTTCACCTAAGGTGGTACACCGAAAAATTACTTGACGAACAATTAAATATAAACAGTTCGTCACGTAATTAAAAAAAAAGTATTCCAGAGCAATTGCGTTAAGGGCATGGAAGAAGGGCAATTCGAAAAGTGCTGGCTCGAAGTCGAGGACACAATCCAAGATGCCGTATAAAGTATTCGGCATGTTGGTCCAGATTGTGGAGGAGATAAACCTGGAACTTAGAATTTAAAGAAATCAGGAAATCAAGATACGACGAGACTAAGATGCTTTCGGATTTAGAATATGTAAGTTAGGACTTGTTTTTGTCTTTGCCGAAATCCAAAAATCGTTGCAAAACAGCTCTGACCTATATTTTGAGCTAAAAGCCGAGTTATGACCAGCATATTTCTCAGCAGGTTGTAAGTTATAGCTAGCATTTTCAGTTAATATCTCTTGTACTTAAAAAATAAAATAAAAATAAAATAAAAATCTTTTATTTCAGACCGTAGTCCATATCTGTTAGTTATACACATACTTACATACTAATGTTAGTTCCTTACATAACTAAATTGGGATTTTAGTACAGCGTCCCAGTGGCACTGCATACGCCCGCCCCATCTCTCTGACAGCGCTCTTAGAATGCTATTGCCGCTGCCATTCATCCTACCCATCAGCGAGTGTACCTTTTTACGCATCACAGCATGATAATCATCAGTGTGGGCATCTGCAAACATCCCTGATGCGCTACAAAAACGTGGCAACCGCAACAGTGCCCTAAATATATTATTATAAAGGACCCGGAGGTCACTGTAGGCACGTTGGGTGTATGAGGTCCACAGGCCACACGAATAAAATGATTGGCAGTAATCTTTACTTCGTTACTGCATCGTGCGAACCTGCGAATCAACATATTCCCCCGCACCGACAGTGCCCTGCAGTCACATTCAGCATAATTGGAGGCACGCCTTCCGGACATTTCTTTCCGGCTTTAAAAACCATAAATTGGCTTTTCTGTGTGTTATATTTAAGGCCATGCTCACGGGCAAAATCCACACATACTCTTAGTAGCTTTCTCACAGCAGCACTGACTGATGGGGCAAGCAGGGCCATGTCATCAGCGTAGCTCAAGTTATTTACACAGATGCCTCCAACATGACAACCTACATACATGCTACTCAATTTTACAATGAGTTCATTCACATATAGACTGAACAGATTAGGTGAGGTTAATCCACCCTGTCTTACCTTACAGTCAAGCCTATACGGGTCTGAAAACGCGCCGGCCCATTTTACTGTATTCGTCTGATTGTTGTACCAATACTCAAGTAAGGCTACAAGTTCGACAGGCATGTCAGTGTTTCTCAACTTGTCCCACAGAATGTCATAAGCTACCAAAGCAAAAGCACTCAAATCTAGAAAGCACACATAAACCGGTGTATTTCTACTCGTGTAGTACTTAACAGTACGCTTGAGGGAAAATATGGCACTCTCCGTAGACAGCCCAGGCCTAAAGCTAAACTGGACATCGTGTAAGTTTAGATGTTTTTTCAAATAACCATCAAGCAGACCATCTAACACTTTTGCTAACACTGTTCACTTAAGTTAAGCCTGAATAGAGATAAAGTTCTAATTATAAATATTTAAAACATTTTAGGTTTCATAAATAAACAATCACGAAATTTATGGAAACCTTTGAAACAATTTTAGATCGACGTGGTAAATATTTATATTTAACCATTGTTGAGGGTTTTTGTGATACAAAAGGTTAAATGTTGATTTTGAAACTCAAAGCTTGAATGAATAAGGGGGTTAGTCTGGCCATAAATACTGTTACAAAAATTATAAGAAGCAAAATATTACATTTGAATTTGGAATCTCCCATTCTTCATTTCTCCCAATCGGTTGTCAAATATTTTGTGATATTAAAAGGAGTGGGTGATAAAGAGAACAGAATCGCAGTGATTGTATTACACAATGTAGGCATGGCGCCAAATAAAATTTGTGAAACTCTCTATCCGCTTGATATTAGTCGAATGTTTGTATACCGGGCTATTGATAAGTACAAACCTCCTGTGTTTGTGACAGGAAAAGATCTGGCAGTCCACGCAGTGTTCGTACGAAAAAGGCGATCAAAGCAGTACGGGGAATCCTACCCGAAAACAAAATAAATTATGTCAGGGAGATGAAGATGAGCTATCTTCATCTCCCTGACATATCCCTATATGACCATGTCGCGTATTTTAAAAGATGACTTAGGACTTGCAGCCTCTAAGAGACGCACCGATCATTACTTAACTGATAATTTAAAAAAGAACAGGGTGGTAAAATCAAAACAATTAAGCGGTACGCAAAGGGACTTACAAAAAAAAAATGTTTACGGATGAGAATTTTTTTACGATTGAACAATATTTTAACAAGGAGAATGAACGAATTTGTGCTCAAAGCTCTAAAGAAGCTTCCAAATTATTCAACAGAACACAATGTGGACATTATCCCACTTCAGTGATGGTTTGGTGGGGGTTAGATATGAAGGAGTGACTGAGCCATATTTTTGTGAAAAAGGTATCAAAACATTGGCTCAAGTGTATCAAGATACCATTCTTGAGAACCTTCTCAAGAATGGTGAGGCTTAACCACATGGTACCATAACCATAACCATGTGGTTAACAACAGCATATTTCATAACCAAGAATGGCCCTATCAGCAAGACTCAGCGCCGGCTCATAAAGCTCGACTCAACCAAGCTTGGTTGAAACGACTTCATCAGAGTTGAAGACTGGCCGTCATCTAGTCCCGATCTTAATCCATTAGATTATGATTTATGATCAGTTTAAGAGAGAGTTTGCTATTTTTACTTTTCTCGTCCTGATGAAATTTAGTATCGAAATACATCAACTTCCTATTGATTATATAAAGGTACTGTCCCAAATCGAGGATAACAATAATTCTTTAGGTATAAAATAACAAATGATTGCCAATTTTCCATTTTGGTTTTTCTGACTCCAAAACTTAAGTTGGCAAAATCTCATGGGGTGAATTTTGAGGAACGTTTTCCAAAGTTTTCCAACTTTAGCCATTTACTTTCCGATAATACCTCAAAATTTACCCTAAAGGCCTGAAACAAGGGAAAATATCGCTTAATTTAACCCTCGAGATTACACCGTTTAAAAATTGGCAGGTTCATCTCTGAAATATGGCGAAAACAGGAAATTTTACTTACCGCAGAGACAAATTTGATTATTATGCATGAGTATAAGAAGCCATCAGGGTACGGTCTGGGATCGATACAAAAGTATGAAATATAAATACTTAAAAATCTACATACTACATTAAGTAATACTTATGAGAAAACATTATCGATTTCATAAAGAATATTTTTTTGTACTTTTTTGTACTCTTATAATTTAAGTTAAATTATATGTTTTTTCAAATTTCTAAAAAGATGAGCTTATGAATATTATAATTTTACTAACAATATCGAGCGAGTTTTGTTTCCATAACTAAAGCGTAGATAATGTATTAATGTAACAAACCGACACAGATAACATCTTTAAAAAAAAATTCGCTCTCTTTTTCAACTCTAAAAAAGAGTATTACTCAAATAAAATTTAGAACAAATCTAATTTACGCAAAATGAAAATGGGTCAAGTTCAGTTTAAGAAACACGAAACTCCGTTTAAAATGGCGGAATAACAATCATTATTTCCAGTGATGAAATCCTCATTACAAATGTACGGATTCGTGATTTCTAATTAATCGTCAATTTTAATTGCTCACCGTTTGTCTATTTGTTGCTCTTGATCATGTCACTAATGATCACTCGTTGTGCTTTCACTAATTGACATTTCGTTCCGTTAAAATGTCAGCAAAAATATTTTGAAAACAATCAGAAACATTAGTTAATGTAAATCAAGTTATACTTGGAGAATAAAAAACATAACCCTACTACTCTTCTCCTTTACCTTGTCGCACTTTATGTGGGGTCGACACTGTATGTTAGTTTCTTCAACTTTCCTCTATCTCTAGCCATTTTCTTCTCACCTCCCGCCCTACTCATGTTCTCTCTGATACAATCTAGTCATCTCTTTTTTGTCTTATGTCTTAAAGACTTAAAGAACATATATATACTACATTAGGTGTAAATACATCGATCTATCTGTCTGTCTATTACGCTTTCACGGCCAAACCGTTGAACAGATTTTTATGAAATTTGTTTAAATATAATTGAAGACCCGGGGGTTTTGAAGTAGGCGGAGCTGCGGAAGCTTGTAGGTAATAAACGCGATACAAATAGTATTAAAATAGTTTAATTTAGTAACTATCGCGAAATTATTAAAATTGCATCTTATCATTGTGTTGTAAGTTGCTAATTTCTTAATATAAACCTCAAACCGCAGGCCAGGTAAAACCACGAAGTACAAGCTTATATACCGTACGTGCATTGGATGTGTAACACACGTTAATGTGATACGGTTCAAAAGCAGGTAATCCTCTGGTGTTGCTGTATATATTTAAATATATTTTCCGTCTGATGATCATGATTCGATACATATATTCAAGAGTTTTTATGATACCTACATGATATCTGTCAAATATTATTATCGCAGTACCTCTTTTTGAAATCACGGGTCTGTGGACTTTCGTTTTTTGAAACGCTTGCGTGGGGACATTGATTGTTTGCGCATGCGATTCGTTCATTCCTGTTTGCGCTTGCGACGCGTTTAGATCACACGCCATCTATCGGCGATTAAGAAAAGGAAAAATATTGTAAATTTTTTCAAGAAATAAATACGTTAATTATATTTAAAAATAAAAGATTTATTGAAGAAAACCCCCTACACTGCAAACATTTGGACCTTCGGCCGGATTTGACGAAGAGGACTCTTCAAGACGAGAGAAGACCACATCGATGCGTTAAAAATATACGTCGTGGACCTCCAAGTCGAGCTACATCGTGTGAACCAGATCAGCAGTTAAACGGTCAGGTTTTCCTTCTAATCTCCTTCCCTCCCTAATCGAATTGTGTTAAAACTGTGTTTTTGTGCAAATTCCAGGATCATTAAGTGACGTGTCGAGTAGTTGCCGTTCCGAGTCTTACAAAACCTGTGAGTACTTTACACCACTTTCAAATTCCCGAAATGCTTGGTGACGATAAATTAACTGTGCCTTCAGCACGATCAGTTTCTCCTTCTACAAAAACAAATTATCTTGCCGACCTCAAAAAACAAAGAGGTACTTTGCGAGGTAGATTGACTCATTTACAAAATTTTTAGATTCTTTCAAAAGTACTAGCCCTTCTAAACTACAAGCAAAAGAAATAAAGTTTAGAATGCAAGCATCAAACGATATTTTTAATAATTTTAATAAAATTCAAAGTGAAATTGAGCTTTATCTTAATGAGTCGGATGAATACGTCGAGTCATTTGAGTCTTTATATTTTAGTGCTTTAGCTAATGCTGAAAGTTTACTCGAGAGTGTTGAGAGTAGGGACAGTTCTAGTGTACATAAGACTTGTTCCGGTAACTCCGAAAAACCTCGCGCGCATGTTAAACTACCCGAAATTAAACTGCCAACTTTCGATGGTCAGTATGATCATTGGCTCGAATATAGAAATTCTTATTTTACAATGATCCATAAACGTACAGACCTAGATGCGATTCAAAAGTTCCATTACTTACGTTCTTCTCTCAGTGGAAGTGCCCTACAGGTGATTAGTGCGCTGGAGTTCACCGCCGCTAACTACCTCCATGCCTGGGAATTACTCGAAAATAGATTTCATAATACGCGAATTCTAGTTCATAATCATATTAAATCGTTATTTTTGATTTCTTGTCTTAAACAGGAATCAGCTTCACCAATCAGAAAACTTATAGATACCGTATTGCGTAATCTCCGTGCATTGAAGACACTAGAGGAGCCTGTGGATACATGGGACACCTTGTTAATTTATTTAATTGTGTCGAAACTCGATTTAGCTACAGAACGTGATTGGGAAAAGTACAAGGGCACTCTTGTGTTGGACTCTTCTCGTAGGTTGAAATTGGATGATTTATTGGCATTCCTTAGAAATAAGGCCGATATGTTGGACATGATAAGTGCTAGTCATAATAAATTGCAATCTAAGCCAACTAATAACGATAAGGTTATTTCTAATCAAACAAGTAATAAATCACCAGTTCATAGTTACGTTTCCACACAAAATAGTAACCCTTAATCTAAATCTAATAGTACTAAACGTTATAAATGTCCTTCATGTAATGGTAGTCATGCTCTTTACATGTGTTATAATTTCCTGAATTTATCAGTAAAAGATAGGTCCCTGTTTGTAGATAAAAATAATTTATGTCGCAATTGTTTACGAACTGGGCATGCACTATTAGATTGCACATTTGGTCCATGCAAGCAATGTCAGGGCAAACACAATAGCTTACTACATTTTGTTAAATCAACTAATAACAACAACACAGGTAATAAGGACATGTGCGATTCTCCCCATGCTACTCAGTTGCCCACCGCATCGATGCACCTGTTATCGTTAGGTAATGATGGCTGCCACTCAGATTCACTTGCATGCGCGGGAGACGGCGGCGACGACATCGGCCGCCATGTACCTTTACAGCCTGTTTTGTTGTGTACTGCATTAGTAGACGTTTTTGATAAAAATAATAGAAAATTTACTGCCCGTTTACTTTTGGACAACGGCAGCCAACATTGTCTTTTAACAGATAAATTTAGAAAACGTATTAATGCGCCTCTCATACAGTCCACTATTCGAATTTCGGGTGTCGGGCAATCGGTCTCGCACTCAAATCATTTATGCGAAATTTCATTAAAATCGAAAACATGCGATTTTACGGCTAAAGTACAATGCATTGTCCTGCAGCGCATAACAAACAGTTTGCCCACGACATGCATTGACGAAGCCCTTATACGGATACCAAATAATATTCAGCTTGCTGACCCTACTTTCTGTATCCCTTCAGACATCGATATGTTGATAGGTGCAGATTTATTTTGGAGTATTTTATGCGAAAATAGGATTCAGTTGTCGAATGGGCCCTGCTTATAAAATTCGAAATTAGGTTGGCTTATTTCTGGACCTATAAATAATAAAAAGAAAAGTACAAACCAAGTTCATTGTCATTTCGCTCAGACTTTAGACGACCAACTTACACGATTTTGGCAAATCGAAGAGGTTCCACTGCTGGACAAACCCCTTACCAACGACGAGCGTTTGTGTGAGGAGTTGTTTATAAAAACGACTAAACGTGTGGCTGATGGTAGATTCTCGATTCGCATCCCTCTTAAAGAATCAGCTGACGTGTTAGGCGATTCTTATATGTTAGCTAAAAATAGATTTTTATCTATGGAACGCAAATTAGAACGTTCCCCTGAATATAAACGTATGTATGTTGAATTTATGCGTGAATACGAGGCTTTAGGACATATGGAACGTATAGATAAACCCGATAAGCCTAATTATTTTTTACCACACCACGGTGTGTACAGAGAAGGTAGTTTGACTACTAAACTTAGAATTGTTTTTAATGGAAGTGCTGTGACTACATCGAATATATCGTTAAATGATATCCAGCTACCAGGTCCAGCACTTCAAAACGATATATTTTCTATTCTTTTAAGATTCCGGCAATATAAGTATGTTGCATGTGCCGATGTTTGTAAAATGTTTAGGCAGGTAATGGTACTGTAGGCTACCTTATGGTTATCTATATACACTTCATACTTTCACATCACAAATATACACAAACAAACATTTACATAAATAGAAATATATAATTTATACGTACATATATACATAAACACATATCAAAAAGTGTTATATATAATATTACTCATTTGTTAATTCACAATCATAATCCATAAAAGCATACTAGCTTGTCGATATCGACATCGACATTGGGTTATCGACTATTCCGACGCACTAGTCCTTAACAAATACATAACCGCTTATGTACCCCACGCGGCTGCGCCGGCGCAGCGCATGCCACATCAGTCAAGATTTCATCGCGACGCCGGACGCACGCTCGTCTGCATATCGAGTACATAGCCTTGTACATGCCTACCGCGCTTTGATTAATATCGATTGTGCTTATTGATCTTTTTCTATTTTCGAACTTTCTGCTTATCTATCTACTATCCTTCTGACTATTTACTGTGCTTGTGCTTGTGAATTTCTGCCTACTCTTCTTACTGCGCCTTCTATGCATACATGTTGGGAATCACAATAAAGGTGTTGAACGTGAGTCTGAATTTTATTATATACATACGCCCCAACATATCAAGTGGTAATAGGTACACGCATACCCACTACCATACTGGTGACCCCTGTCCCATATATTGGACACTAAAGAAGATGGCGGACGCGAACGAAGAGCGGCCTAGTGAGGGGACAGTATCGATAAACAAGGGTGATGTCTTTAAAGTAAGCATAAGAATACCTCCCTTTTGGCCAGAAGAGCCTGAAATTTGGTTCGCGCAAGTCGAAGGGCAGTTCGCTATAAACAAAATCACTAGTGACGTGACCAAATTTAATTACATAATAGGTCAGCTCGATAACCAGTACTCACGTGAGGTGAAAGATATTATAATTAGCCCACCAGCAGAGAACAGATATGAGAAACTGAAGACTGAGCTGATAAAGAGACTAAGCGCATCTAACGAAAAGAAGCTTAAGCAACTATTGATGCATGAAGAACTCGGAGACCGGAAACCTTCCCGATTCCTTCGCCACCTTCAAGGTCTAGCTGGCATAGATGTACCCGATGATTTTCTGAAAACAATTTGGATTAGTCGCCTTCCGGTTGGTATTCAGACGGTGTTAGCGGGTCAACCGGCTTCCACAGCACTCGAGGATTTAGCGGATTTAGCTGACAGAGTTAACGATGTTGCTACTCCATCGCACAGCGTCGCGACTACAGACAGAGCTTCCCCTAGTTCTGACATCAATAACTTGGTGAAGGAGATTGCAGAGCTACGTAGGCAGTTTAACCAAGCCTTTGCGTCCAAGAGAAATGGCAGATCTCGCGCCCGACCCTCCGAATCAGGTCGGAACAGATCTTCTTCAAGACAACGCTCGCAGTCTAATTATCGGAAGCATCCTTTATGTTGGTACCACTTTAAGTTCGGAGAAAACGCAACCAAGTGCATTCGGCCATGCGACTATAAGGCGGAAAACTCAAAGGGCGGTCGATAATGGCGGCTGACGACTGCCCTCTAACAGCTACTGGTCGCCTATTCGTTACCGATCGACACTCCAAGACGCAATTTCTGGTCGATACAGGAAGCGACCTCTGTGTCTTTCCTCGGTCGGCGATGCGTGATCGACGTACTTCCCCAACGGAGTTTCAACTGTGTGCTGCAAATGGAACCAATATTGCGACTTACGGCTATGCTTATTTAAATTTGGACTTTGGCTTACGTCGGACTTTTCATTGGCGTTTTGTAGTTGCAGAGGTAACAAAACCAATAATAGGCGTAGATTTTCTTAATTTCTATCATCTTATTGTAGATTGTCGTAATAAACGTTTAATTGATGATACTACTTCTGTAACCGCTATAGCTAGTTCTGTTAATAATTCTAGTAGCTTATATTCTGTAAAAGTCTTGACTGGTGAAAGTTCATATCATAAAATACTTAATGAGTTTCCAGAGATCACTCGACCAGCTGGTATGCATCGCAACATTCCACACAACACAGAACACCACATCCGCACCACTCCAGGGCCCCCAGTTTCTTCTGCACCTCGTCGTTTGGCACCAGATAAGTTAAAAATTGCCCAACAGGAATTTCAGTCGATGCTAGCCAATGGAACAGCCAGACCTTCGGAGAGCTCTTGGTCTTCCCCATTGCATTTAGCCCCGAAGAAGGATAATGGCTGGCGTCCGTGTGGCGATTATCGCATGTTGAATGCCCGTACTCTGCCTGACAGGTACCCGATTAAGCACATTCACGACTTCGCTCACTCATTAGCAGGGTGTAAAATATTTAGTACCCTCGACTTAGTAAAAGCGTACAATCAGATACCTGTCAGCGCGGATGATATTCCTAAAACGGCGATCACCACACCATTTGGCTTATATGAATTCCCATTCATGACCTTTGGCCTCCGAAACGCTGGACAGACTTTTCAACGTTTCGTTGACGAAATGACGAGAGGTCTAGATTTCGTTTATTGTTATTTGGACGATTTTTTAATATTCTCAAGGTCCAAAACTCAACACGAAGAGCACCTCCGCATCATCTTTGGCAGACTTCGTAATTATGGCATGTTACTGAACACGTCTAAGTGTGTTTTCGGGGCAGAGGAAGTTATCTTTTTAGGATACAAAATTTCCGAACAGGGCACCCGACCACTGGACTCTAAGGTAGAAGCCATTAAAAATTTCCCCACTCCTACTAACGTGCGTCAACTTAGAGCATTCTTAGGCATGCTAAATTTTTACAGGCGATTTCTGCCTCGTGCGGCTCAGATTCAGGCTCCCTTACACGCACTATTGACAGGGTCGTTAAAAGGATCTCAACCTATCCAAATAACAGGTGAGGCTTTGGAAGCTTTTGAAGCGAGTAAGATAAGTTTGTCTGATGCTGCTTTATTGGCACATCCAGACTGCACTGCTAAGCTAGCGCTAGTAACGGATGCTTCGGATAAGGCTATTGGAGCTGTAATTCAGCAGCTCAAAGGCGACGCCTGGCAACCGTTAGCCTTCTTCTCGCGAAAGTTAAGTCCTTCTCAAGTAAAATACTCGCCTTACGACCGGGAGTTACTTGCCATTTATGAGGCAATTAAGCATTTTAGGCATATGCTTGAAGCTCGGCATTTTATAGTGTATACTGACCATAAGCCGATCAGTTTTGCATTCCATGAAAGGAAGAAAAACTGTTCGCCTAGGCAGTACAGGCACTTAGATTTTATTTCCCAGTTCACTACTGACATCCGACATATATCTGGCAAAGATAACGTGGTAGCAGATACTTTGTCGCGCATCGAAGAACTGGGAACTCCAGTAAGCCTCGAGACTCTAGCCAAAGGACAAGCCACCGATCATGAACTTGCCAAATTG
The DNA here is from genome assembly GCA_947363495.1 of Euzophera pinguis. Taxonomy (NCBI): domain Eukaryota; kingdom Metazoa; phylum Arthropoda; class Insecta; order Lepidoptera; family Pyralidae; genus Euzophera; species Euzophera pinguis. The sequence goes on from OX376168.1 coordinate 5,622,621, forward strand.
TTAAATGAGGGTTGTTCATTACGTTTGGAGAAAATTGTAGTTTCCGGGAGCAACATTCCACTGTATTGTGACGTAAGTACACCCGTGTCTAGACCATTTGTCCCAAAGTTTTATCGTAAACAGGTTTTCGATTGTCTGCATTCTCTTAGCCACCCTGGTGCAAACGCTTCGGCTAAATTAATAGCCGAAAGATACGTGTGGCCAGGCATAAGAAGAGACTGCAGGGACTGGGCACGTAGCTGTATTATGTGCCAAAAGGCAAAAGTTCACCGTCACGTAAGTGCTCCCTTAAATACCTTTAAATTACCCAAAGGTCGTTTCCAGCAGGTTCATATTGATTTGATCGGACCTCTCCCTTATTCTGACGGATACCGGTATTGCCTTACTGCCATAGATCGATTTACTCGATGGCCGGAAGCAATACCGATAGTGGATATTACCGCAGAAACCGTGGCGAAAGCTTTACTTTCAGGCTGGATAGCCAGATTTGGTTGCCCTACAGCTATCGTAACTGACCGTGGTCGGCAGTTTGAGTCCGAGCTGTTTAAATGTCTTTCGGCCATAACTGGGTTCGAGCATAAGCGTACAACAGCTTACCACCCGGCTTGTAATGGATTGGTCGAACGATTCCATAGGCAACTCAAAGCGGCTATAGTGTGCCATGCGAATGATAAATGGACAGAATCTTTACCATGGGTACTACTTGGTATACGAACTTCTTTTAAAGAGGATTTGCAGTCGTCCTCAGCCGAGTTAGTATACGGAGAACCCCTTAGATTGCCAGGTGAATTCTTTGATCCTACATTAGTCGGCACTACTGATACCTCAGAGTTTACTACTCGCATTAGGTCATTTGCTAGGAAATTACAACCGGTACCTACTTCTCATCACAGTAAGCCAAAAGTGTTTGTTTACAAAGATCTTGCAACTAGCGATTACGTTTTCCTTCGAGAAGACGCATTGCGCGGTTCCCTTCAACCTGCTTACTCAGGGCCACATAAGGTTTTATCCAGAGGTGACAAAATTTTTAAAATTATATTTAAAAATAAGGAAGTGACAGTGTCCATAGACCGATTAAAGCCAGCCTTCATCCTCACCGAGGAAACGGATGACCCCTCACCAGTTGTCCAGAAAGAGTATGTCACTCGTTCAGGACGCAGAGTCAAATTTCCCGATTTTTATCGCCCTTGACGGTCTCTGGAGGGGGGTGGTGTAGGCTACCTTATGGTTATCTATATACACTTCATACTTTCACATCACAAATATACACAAACAAACATTTACATAAATAGAAATATATAATTTATACGTACATATATACATAAACACATATCAAAAAGTGTTATATATAATATTACTCATTTGTTAATTCACAATCATAATCCATAAAAGCATACTAGCTTGTCGATATCGACATCGACATTGGGTTATCGACTATTCCGACGCACTAGTCCTTAACAAATACATAACCGCTTATGTACCCCACGCGGCTGCGCCGGCGCAGCGCATGCCACATCAGTCAAGATTTCATCGCGACGCCGGACGCACGCTCGTCTGCATATCGAGTACATAGCCTTGTACATGCCTACCGCGCTTTGATTAATATCGATTGTGCTTATTGATCTTTTTCTATTTTCGAACTTTCTGCTTATCTATCTACTATCCTTCTGACTATTTACTGTGCTTGTGCTTGTGAATTTCTGCCTACTCTTCTTACTGCGCCTTCTATGCATACATGTTGGGAATCACAATAAAGGTGTTGAACGTGAGTCTGAATTTTATTATATACATACGCCCCAACATATCAAGTGGTAATAGGTACACGCATACCAACTACCATAGTACAGTCAGATCAAAGGTCACTGCAACTTATTGTGTGGCGAGAAAATCCTACTGATCCCTTGCAAGTTTATCAGTTGACTTGTGTGACTTATGGGACAGCGTCAGCTCCATACCTAAGTATGCGTTGTATACGTCAGTTAGCATTAGAGTGTAAAGATGAAGTCGTAGCTCGTGTTATCAATGAAGACTTCTTCGTAGACGATTTGATAACAGGCCACGATAATTACCAAGTTTTGATAGACATTTGTGAGAAAACACGACAGGTTTTACAGTCTGGATGTTTCCCGCTCCGTAAGTGGACATTCAACTCTGACGTCACACGCTGTGCCTCCACTAAAACATTTGAGGATGAGCATACTCAAAACAAAACATTAGGTATGGGTTGGAATAGCGAAAGTGATGAAATTCATTTTACTACAAAAATAGATTTTAATATTGATTCGTCTAGTTTAAATAAACGTAAAATGTTGTCAATAATTGCTCAAATTTATGATCCTTTAGGAATTTTATCTGCAACTGTAATAATTGCCAAAATATTATTACAAAAGTTATGGATGAACAAATTAAGTTGGGATGATGTGGTTCCTCAGGATATTGCCGAATCTTTTAATTATTTTCTCAGTACCTTAGAGTGTATAAACGAATTGAAAATTCCACGTCATGTTTTAAATCCAAATAGGCAATATACTGAGTTACACATATTTTGCGATTCATCATCGAATGCCTACGGTGCGTGTGCCTACATACGTACCTACAGTGATGATTTACCTACTGTTACAGTAAGGCTACTTTGCGCCAAGTCTAAGGTCGCACCCCTAAAGTCCCTTACAATTCCGCGTCTAGAACTCTGTGGTGCTTATGTAGGTGCTAAACTGTATAAAAAAATTGTAGATTCCTTACGCCTATCCTTTTCTGTAACATATTTCTGGACCGATTCAACCATCGTCCTTGGGTGGTTGCGTATGTCTCCTCATTTATTAAAAACATTTGTACAGACTCGAGTTTCAAAGATAAAAAATGTTACAAATGAAAATGAGTGGTTACATGTACCTAGCAAGGACAACCCGGCAGATCTGTTGTCCAGAGGCATTTACTTGGATTCCCTTATTAATAATAATTTATGGTGGCTAGGGCCAACCTTTTTGCAGTCTCGTGAATTTCATAGTTCTACTTATTCGTATCCGCAAAATAGGGATTCCATAGAAATCGATAAGTTACCGGAATTGAAACCTCAAACTAAAGTTAGTTTTATTTGCACGCCAACCGAAAATGACTTATTTATTTATTTATTTTTATTTATTTAATTTAATCAAAACTTAATTCTATCATCACAGAAAAAAACCAATTCGATAGAATAGCCATAATATTATACATATCAAAATCAATCTTGACATAACACATTTAGCGTCATTCTTGTGAACTCGCTCATAGAACAAGAAAAGATATCAATTTTTTTAGCAATCTGATTTAGTGCGCGAAGTGCTCGTGTCAGCGGCGCGTGACGTAGCAGCTGGGTGCGAGAACGCGGTATTTCTAGAAGCGGGGGTCGGCGACGTCGGCCCACGTACCTGTCAGGAACGCACAACTTAACGATGCTAAGAATTTCTGGATTAGACGCACTACCGCGAATAAGTTTAAATATATATGACATTAAAGCCATGTCTCTGCGTACACGCAATTCCGTATATCCAACCATTCCCAGAACGAACAAGGTGGGATATTTAAGGGGGTAAAATGGATATACTCCATATTGTCTCATATATAAATATCTAATAAATTTATTCTGAATGCGCTCCAACATATTAGACTATATTTAATATCATGCGGAGCCCAAACAACTGCATTCGATTCAAGGTAGCTTCTTACTAACGCGTTATATAACAAAGTGATGGCTTTAATGTTAGTGAAGCCATGTACTCGACGCAGTACTAAGCCTAAATTTCTGTATGCTTTTTTGGCTATCATATAAATGTGATTTTTAAATGATAGGTCGCTTGTAAATATCACACCTAAGTCCTTCACCTCTTTTACTCTTTGCATGCTTACATCTTCTATGGCATAGTCATATTCTATAGGAAGCCGCTTCTTAGTATATGTGACTATCCTACATTTTGAAGGATTAAACTGCAGTTGACTTGCCCGAGTCCACAAAACTACTCGGTTAATGTCCTCCTGTAAGCGCTCACAGTCTTCATTTGTGTTGACGCTCATTGACAGCTTAAGATCGTCGGCAAAGAGTAGACAATTCGAATATTGTAAGACTTTGGGCAATTCATTGATCATAATGGTGAATTCTAAAGGACCAATATTGGTTCCCTGATTTACTCCAGATCGAACAAAATACGGCAATGACCGATACCCTGCATACTCTACGTACTGCTGCCTATCCCTCATATAATTGGCAAAGAAACCTAACAAGTGGGGCGTGCATCCTACGCCTGCCAACCTCTCCAGCAACACATCGTTATCCACCAAGTCAAAGGCTTTTCGGAAGTCAAAGTATCCTACGTCCACCTGTCCCCCGGCATCCACAGGTGGTACTATTCGAGCCATGTGATTCAGTAGGTTGGTTGTGGTGCTGCGCCCCGGTCGAAAACCATGCTGCTCATCACAAAGTTGAGACCTAACCTGCTCAAAAATACTCTTTTGAATTGCTGAATCGAATACTTTGGCCGGAGTAGACAATACTGCCACTGGTCTGAATTTGTCTATGTTCCTATTCGAACCTACTTTGGGAACAGGTACCACACGTGTTAATTTCCAAGTTTCGGGAAAAGTTTCCAGCTGTAAACATTTATTAAATATATATAATAATGGTTCTGACAACACCGCCCGGCAATCCCTAAACAGGAAAGCTGGTATCCCATCAGGCCCAGCAGAGCGCTTGGGTTTCAGTCTAGCCATGGCACGGACTACATCATTTAACTGCAGCTCATTTAGGTGTATACGAGCCGAATTATTGGTACATCCTGCCTTGGCGACCGCTGCACTTACGCTAAGTACTGGTTGGTTTGTATTGTATACCGATTGAAAAAAAATTTGCAAACTCAGTGCAACATTGGTGATCTCTTAGTTCATAACCATCCTTATGAATCGTCTGGGATGATCTCTGGCCTTTTTTAGATTTAATATAGTTCCAAAAAGACTTCGGATCCTCTAATAAATGATTTTGAATACTGTCACGATAGTTTTTTTCCGCCATTATGATCATTTCCTTTACCCGAGCCCTACACTCAGCAAACTCATAATAATCAATCTGCAATTTACTTCTCTTATACCGTTTATGTAGCATTGCTTTTAATTTAATGTTGCGAATCAACTCTGCAGTGTACCATTCAGGGTAAATGTACCTCGAACTTACACCCCCTCGCTTTTTAATCGGAATGCAGTCATTAAATATCTCATTCAGAAGTTTATAAAAAAAAAAAAAATTTAAACGATATTCGTCTTACATTAAACTTATACGCATAGGTGCATACGTATTGAGGTTCGTAGGTAATATTCGTAGCAGGCTGCATTGCGAGTCAAAACAACAAACCGGTTTCCTAACGACAGCCGAGCTGCGTGCATCTCGGGATCTCGTAGTAAATTGTGCGCAGCGCGAGTCGTTTCCTGATGCGTACAATAATTTATTACATAATAAACCTATTAAAACAAATAACGTGCAGTATAGTAGATTATCAGGTCTTAACCTATTTTTAGATGATCATAAAGTGATTAGAGTTGGTGGAAGACTATTAAATTCGTCCAATTTCGACTACGACAAGAAACATCCGATGTTGCTGTGTAACAAACATTACTTCACGATACTGTTAGTTAGGTACGAGCATAGACGCTTGCTTCATGCCGGTCCGCAACTTCTTTTGTCTTCTATGCGCGAGTGTTGGTGGCCACTGAGTGGTAGAAACTTAGTAAGGAAAATAGTTCATGAATGTGTAACCTGTGCGCGGATTAGGGGCAAAACTTTATCGCCAATAATGGGAAATTTGCCTTCTGAACGTCTGGATGCTGGATATCCATTTATTAGAACAGGCTGTGATTATTGTGGGCCAGTATACATACTGAACCGGAAGGGCAGAGGAGCACAATTAACTAAAGCGTATGTTTGTTTATTTATTTGTTTTATTACTCGAGCTGTACATATAGAACTTGTCACTAGTCTCACCACTAACGATTATATTTTAGCATTGAAACGTTTTATTAGCAGAAGGGGTAAACCTAATGCTATTTTTTCTGATAACGGGAGAAATTTTGTTGGAGCAGAAAAAGAGTTTCCTAAATTCTTACAAGATAATTCAGAACAAATTACTGAATTTGCTACAAATGACGGCATATCCTTTAGATTTGTCCCAGCATTTAGTCCTAATTTTTCGGGATTATGTGAAAGTGGAGTAAAGTCGTGTAAACATCACCTTAGACGTATTGTTGGTAATGCTAGGCTAACTTATGAGGAGCTAAGCACAGTTTTGACACAAATCGAGGCTGTTCTGAACTCCCGTCCTTTGTCCCCTCTTTCCGCAGATCCCTACGACTTCAACCCTCTCACGCCTGGTCATTTCCTTATTGGCCGGCCGTTGACTGCTCCTGTAAGCACTGATGACGTAATAGCAACCAGAAATACAACGCTTAATCGATACCAACGCATTGAGCAGATTCGACTTCACTTCTGGAAACGGTGGTCTAAAGAATACATTTCTGAGCTACAAACGAGGTATAAATGGAAAACAAATAAAAGCGAGATTGTTCCAGACAGCTTGGTACTTATCAAGGATGACAACCTGCCGCCTCTAAAGTGGAAAATGGGACGAATCGTGAAGACGTATCCTGGCACAGACGGCGTATCAAGAGTTGCTGACATCAGGACTGCGAAAGGGATCATAAGAAGATCGTTCTCCAAAATCTGCCCGTTACCTACTCAAACAGAAGATTGATCCATTTATAAATTATGCGAATATTTTGGAAGCGGAGCATTCCAACGCCGGGGGCATGTTTGCGCATGCGATTCGTTCATTCCTGTTTGCGCTTGCGACGCGTTTAGTTCACACGCCATCTATCGGCGATTAAGAAAAGGAAAAATATTGTAAATTTTTTCAAGAAATAAATACGTTAATTATATTTAAAAATAAAAGATTTATTGAAGAAAACCCCCTACACTGCAAACATTGATCAAGTACGTAAAAGCCCTTTGAAGGTAGACCTTCAAACCTAAACCTAGAGGTTTTGATAACAGTTTTTAATTATTGGTGATATACTAACCTATAACAAAGCTATACTTTAAAACAGTTTATTAAGCGAACGAAGAGAGACGAGACGTTATTCAAACATAAGTAAATTCTTACTTATGCCGAGGATAATACGACTAATTATAAATAATGACTTACTCTGGATAAAACTTCAAACATTTTTGCAGTACAAAAAGCACTAGTGACCGTACTGTACAACCCAACACAGAAATGAGTATTTTCAGATAGAAAAATAAAGTCATAGAATTTCTTTAAGAATGTCTCAGAAGAGGTAACAGTTATCGCGTCGCTATCGGGGGTAACTCAATAACGCTCGTCGCCGACAGAGGTGAGAGCGGAATTCTCACATTTCTAGTTGCATTTATAGGAAATTTTATTTATTAGTTTTCATTGGAAAAACAATGAATGGAGCCAGCGACGGTGTCTAGTTGCGGGGTCGCATTCCAGTAACGTTACGCGTATTAAATTATGAGATGTATTTATATCGTTTAATTCCTTTTGGTTTAGAAACAGCTCTTGGGGTCCTGACGCTAAATAATGTTAAAAGGAAATCACAACACGTCTCATTGAGACAACTGTAGACCTCAGTTTTTTCTGACAACGAATTAGTCTCGCTGGAGACCGTGGAAATGCTGCCAGTATTGAGTGTGACGCGTTGGATGTCCTTTTCTAATTTTTCTGTTGTATTTTAATTAAATAAAGTTTTTATAAAGTGTGGTTGGGATAGTTGCACACCCTGGTGTCAGTATTTTTTTTTTTTTCAAAATCAGTAATAGGACTGAAGTTTGGCTGAAGCGTGAGTAGACGAAGAATCAAAACCACTTCTCGGCGTTCAAATGGCAATTACATGGCGATTTGGCAGGGTCGTCGTCATGTAATGTATTGATACACCGGATAATAAGTGAAGACTATTTATTATTCATTAAATCATTGATTATACTACTTAACTCTAACTTAACCTACTATTTCACTACAGGCCAGTGGAGTGACAAGTAAAATTGATCAAAATCGATAAACTTAAAAAATCTCGATCAAATCAGCTTTCAAGCGAATAAAAACTTAATAATTATTTTAATCCACTGGTTTAGGCAACATGATGCCACAGATAAAACATACAGTTACACACGTACGTAAAACTGTCTTTGACTGGGCTCAAAGACGACCAAATTAGGACGCAACCAGAAAAACATTGCGATGAGAAAAAAAGGGATTAACTTTTTTTCTTAAGAAAAGCTTGTAAGTGTAAGATGATAAGAAATTCAATTTTCGTTCGGGCAACCGTAGTGAATCTTTTTGATAAATCTGTACTTCATTAATCCATTTTCAAAGGAAAAGTACAGTCACACCAATTTTTTTGACTTATGAAGATGAGCCTCTATTTTTTTATTCCTGCTGCAGTTACGATGTAAAGTATATAATGATTATTTAGTAAAAATGTCTGGTTTGATTAATTTCTTTGTAATTAATTCATTGAAATGAAAAATGACATCTCAACATTAAAATTTAAAGTTCTCGTAGCTGAGTTACGTAGTTCTATTAAATACTTATTACCAACTATTCAATTCAAACTTGACAGGAGATTTTGATGAAATTTGGTATGAATATTTATTTATTTACTTTACACACAATAAAAAATACAAAGATTATACTTATGTAATAAATAATAATATAGTATTAATTATATGTAGTTGAAGATCCGGGGTCAAACATAGGCTATTTTTGACGCAGAACTGCGAGAAACAGCTAGGCATAAATATAAAACTCTCTATTATCACAATAATTAATTATTATCACATTTTTTATGAATATAAATACACTGCCAACTGTACATACACTTCATTGATAACCATGATACGCCGGTCTCTTTCAACCTCGATTTCATTTAGTAGATTGGATGGGCGAACGTTTTTCCATCGTCCCGTTTGCAAGAAATCCTTTTGTATATCCGTACTAGTGCAGCGTAATGTATGCAATCCCTTAACTAGCAGCGTATCCTGTTAATCCTCTTACGGAAGCAGTATTTGTTACAGAGGGTTGAAATAGAGAACACGTGTAGCGTTCCATTATCAAATATTGCTGGTATTTTTTAAGCTGTGTGGACCGTCTTCTTCCTTGATTTAGTTCCGTCACTTATCAAAACAATGCATCGTATTATAATAACGAAAATTTTGAACTCGACCTTTTTTTCCATATGTTGTGTATGATTTTCCAAGAGATTTTACTAAAGTCTTAAAAATTGATACCCTTTCGAAGTCATTCAATAAAACTTATTGAGTCCGCCTTTTGGCCATTGAGGCCGTCTTATTGAGTACATTTTGACGTCGACGGCACGGCACAGAATGATCTTCTGACAGACGATCCTAGTAATGAATAATTTATGTAAATACTAGCTGTTTACCGCAGCTCCGCCTGCGTCAAAAAGTAGCCTATGTTTGACCCTGGGTCTTCAACTATATTCATACCAAATTTCATCAAAATCCGTTCAGCGGTTTGGCCGTGAAAGCGTTACAGAGAGACAGAAAGTCAGAAAGACAGACAGACTTACGCATTTATAATATTAGTATGGAAGTATGGATGTGATCCCTAGTTTGTAACTTTTAAAATGGAAGAAAAACAAAATGCATAACAAATTCATTTGGAGAAGTTGCGAACAAAAGAACTAAATTGCTACGTTTAAAAATTCCAGAACATATACCATTATTTACCAAAGGAAAAGCAGCAAAAATAAGTTCAAGCTAGAAATAATTCTCAATTTGGACTCAATGGAGTCACAAACGGGTTAACAAGTTCGACGGACGTAGACTTTTGTCACAATCGCATACGAGTGCGGAAAATTTCAAGTTAATTCACTGGAGACCAAATAAACAATACACCGAGAGTACAGATATAATACTTGTTTGAGAATACGTAATAGTAAAAAAGAAAATATACATTAAAAGTAACAAATTCCGAAAACAACAACAAAATTGGTAAAAAAAGGTTACTATTTCCAAAATGACCGGTTGGCAGCAGCCTGCATCCAGCATCTGCCTGCGACTTTTTTCAGGTCAACTGACCATCTGGTCGGTGGATGTCCAACGCTGCGTTTGCCGGTTCGTGGTCGTCATTCGAGAACCAGTCTGCCCCGTCGGCCGCTTAGTGCCACTCAAAGAACTTATCCGCTGGGCTATATAGGTGACTTTTGTTCTCCTACGGATCTCCTCATTTCTGATTCGATCTCGTAAGGAAACGTCGAGCATCGACCTCTCCATGGCTCTTTGAGCGACTTTGAATTTTTATTTGTGGCAACAAACAAGCATGTATAATTTAAATTGAAACACATAAAATAATACTTTTACAATTATAGACCTTGATAGTGCCAGTAATTTATTTTTTGCACATAAGGCAAAAAGACAAAAAGAATTGGATCCACCTGATGGTAAGTGATATAAGTGGTCACTGTAGCTCATAGATGACCGCAACAACAGGAAGTGCTGCAGTTTGGTATATACGGTAAGACTTCATACCGAATTCTGCAGTAATGAGTTATTAAATATAGAAATGAGTCTAGTTTCTATACTCTCAATATTTAAAAAAAAAAAAGAAAAGCGTTTTTATTATCATACAAAAGCTACATTTAATTTATATTTCCGTTTCGTTAGCGGTGCCAAACGAGAAATTTCCAATCAAATCGTTTGACCAGCTCTTTATTGCCCGATTCAATATGAAACACAAAGGGTAATGAAAATATGAATAAACGTCACAATCATACGATTATTAGCAGTTCGGTCAGAGATTGAATTTTATTGATTTTTAAAGAGTACCTCAAGATGAAACTTTTTGAACAGTCCTCTTTGTTCCTGCAGGGGTATTCAAAGTAGGTTGCACCTCACTAATCACTGCCCACTGTATTCCATAGATGGCGGCATTCTGAAGTTCCCAGAAGCAGATCATGAGGTTGTAAAATAGATTGACAGCCTTCATTTCTGTATTTGACTTTGATGCAATACACCCTTCACAAATAAATAATAACAAAAAAAGATTATTTTCTTTTAAGTAACAATAAAATTTATTTTACTGCTGGTTTTGTGAATACTAAATCAAATGATTTTTGTTCTTATTATCATTTACACTAGTTTTTTTTTTCTAGTTCGTGTTTTCAAAGTGGAAAGTGGAATGGCATCGTAGGCCACCAGTTGGCAGTGCGCTTGCGACGCACGAGCGTAAAGAATACGACTTTTTGGGTCGTATGCTAGACTGCCAATATCAAAAGTGTTAATGTAACGTTTGCACATTTTCACGGACATACAGCGGCAACCTTACTCGTGCGATATATTTTAAGCCGATCAAAAAATAACAAAATTCGACGTGAGGAATTTGAAACTTTCAAAGCCTATTTCGAAGGAAATTGGAAAATCTAAACCAAACATCCTGCACCACAGGATATTGCTTTGCGGAAATAAAAACTAGGATGCAGAGGTATTCGCAAATAAAAATTCTTTTAACCACAGGTGAGTGACAGAATTTTTTACAAAAGAGACCTGATTTTTTTGCCACTAGTCTTTTCTAGACTGAAAAACGGGAAAAGTTTCGCAAAATATTCATGAAAAGAATCACAAACTTCGCTGTGAGATTTCTCGTTTTAATGTTTAAAAAATTGTGACATATTTCTTGAAAGATTCTAGTGTTTTAAATGTGGTTGACAAACTAAACCTCATGTTTGTATGCAGCTCGTTTATAACCAAGAGAATTCTCAACGCAATAACATTTTGTGCTTCCGTTATGGGCACGAAGAAAAACGGTGTGCTGAATTTTTATTGTTAATAGTGTTACGCCAGACTGTACTCGAATGAAGACTACACTTAAATTAAAATGAAAGTATTCAAGGAATGTAGAAATATCTAGATTCCTTGAATACTTTTCTTAATCTTGAAGAAGATAATTTTTAAAATAGGTCTATCCGTAGTGGACCGTCCGAGTAATACTTATTAAATATTTCTGATAAATATCGAAAAATCTTAAACTTTGTCATCTTTAATTTGTTCTTCTCCTTACCCCAGTTCATCTGGGGTCGGATTTCCTAGTACATTTGAGCCAGAAGTATCTACTACGGGTTGTCTGTATATCTTAGCCTTTCTTTCCTTAGATTTCTCAGGAATATTGAGGACTTTTATAATAGGCTTGTTCTCTTCACCTCGCATAACGTGTACGTATCAACGCAAACTTCTTTCTCTGAGTTTTTATCTAAGTTGAAACCAATGGTTGACTGGTAGAGAATGCTCCTAGTGTTAAGTCCGTCAATTATTATAAGTATTTGTACTTGTGGAACAATGAAGAATTAATAAAAAGAATTAATAAAAAAAACTATATTATATGCATTTTGACTTTACCTTTACCCGTTCTAAAACCTTTTTTCAGATTGTAAAATGTAAATTCTGGAGTATCAGAAAATAGTCAATTTTTCACCTCTTCCATAAAATCGCTCTCCCGCCTGTATTGACCTCTACATCACTATGTTACACAACTAGTTAATGGAACACATCAATCAAGACTCAACATTGTGTACCCTTTTACAAAATCAGAGGCATTGCAATTTTGTTAAAATTTACAAGCTCGGCAACGAATAGCGAGATGGATTCCCACTGCGAAGTTTATTGGCTGATCGTAAATAAAATCCTCTGCCGACCCGCGGCTTCCGAACAAATAATCGTTTTAATTCCAACAGAGAACTAAAACACACATAAAACTGTCAAAATTTAAGGCAAACAGTAATGGGATAGAATAATTGTTTCCGTTCTGATTTAGTGAGGAAAATAGACGATCAATCTATTAGAAACTTTAATTACGTCTGAAAATTCATGTACTAAGCTAAAAGCGTTAATTTATTATTCGCAAACAAAATCTTCATCACTATTTGATAAATGGAGTTTGATATTTTGGAACTTATTATTATGTAAAATGCAGACAAAAGACGTCAGATTAAAGCTTCTGGAAGTAATACAGCAGGGAAGCCGTAACTGAATATTTTTGGTGGTAGTATATTTTGAAACCTACTATAAAAGGACTTACCAAATTATTTTGCGTGAACAGTTTCATCTGGTTCCTTAGGATGCCCCGTGTAGGTGAGTAGGTTTGTGTCAAGCTAACGGTGGTGGCATGTTAGGACTAACAGTAGGGGGTGGATACACAACGGGTAGAATTGGTGGCGGAAGCACGGAAAAAATTACGCCTGAATAAGTACCTACGTTTAATTTCAATAAATACCATTTTGTTCAGTATTAATAAATACAACAATAACACTCAAAGTGTAAAAATGAGTAATTAAAAAAAAAACATATGAAAGCTTTTGGTTTACTAGTAATAGTGATCAGAATGTTATTTTATTTTTACTTTAAAACTGGCAGCCAAATGGTTTTTCCACACCAAAAAGATTTTTAATATGTGACCAAGGACTTATAGTAGTGAAATGTAAGAGATGACATGTTAAGTAAATATGTAAATTTTCTTTAAGATATAATATTGTGGGAAGAAACTAACTGAAAAAATCTAGAGTTGAATCGTTAGTGGTATCATAAGAATCCCACCATTTTTGCCGAACTTCTGCTGAGCTTAAGAATAATGAGATTCACTTATTAGGGCCTTAAGCCATAATATAAAGGGACTTGGAGATTTAGACCCGCAACGGGATAATTAGTGTTACAATTTTCAATAATTTGTTTTTGTAGTTTAAAGAAGGTCAAATTATCTCTTCTCTTCTTTTGGATAGAAGATATACTTTTCAATAAGAAAACTTTCCTTATCTTTCGATCCTTTTTTCTGCATAACGATTATCAACGATACCCACAGTCTAGTGTTACTATCTCAATATGTCTTTGTATTAACCAGCTAAATATTTTTGCCTCTAACGATTTATTGATGAGATTCATTTTAAAAACGATTTTTGAATAATCGTAAAAAAACACTTCGCGCATCTCATTTCGGTTCAGATGTTTTATCTGCCTTATAATGTTCTTTGCTTTGCTAATCTTTACGATGGTTTGTGGTTCAAAAGCCTGCATATAAAATTTTAATATTTATGTAAATTGATTTTAAAGGACTTATTAAAGAAATTCAAGTGTTTTTAAATTGGCTCAAAGCATTCTGATATTTTGTTCACTTGTTTGAATTTCAAGTAAAAATATTTCTTTATACTAGTGTCTTGCGTGGAGTTAGGAACATCACCAAATTTTTTTTTCGGCCAGTGTAGAGATACTTTCGTAATTTTAATGAACGGATTGTATCTTTTTTGTCTCTTATATAATTGTCTTATATAATTGGATTATATATTTGTCTTTGTATAAGGAATGTATTTTTTTAGGGCGGTAAGTGTGGTCATTTATTTTTCTAAACGAATCTGAAGAACCCATTTCACCTCGACAAGAAGAATATAGAGAAAAGGCTAGTTTCCTGGGTCAGATTAGTCTGTCATTTAGGGAATCAAAATAAAATTGGTGACGTATTTTTCCTTGTGTCAATTTAGTGTTAAAGATTTAACGCATAAAAGTTTAGGAGTGGGGGCTCGCGACGTCACATGTTGTGAAAATGTGTAGCACACTGTGACGTCACACGGAACTTTAACGCACCATATCTTTACCAACATAAGTTTAATTTTCAAAAGAAAAAAATACGTTTCCAATATTTTTTGATTATCTAACTGTCGGACTAATTATATTTTTTTGAAAACTAGCCTAATAACAATTGTACCATAAACGTATTTCTTTAATTAATGGGTATCCCTCATAAAACTCCAATCTGAGTACTAGTAGGTACCCTACTTTATGAACTGAATAACAAAAAGAAAAAAAATAAAGCGAATAAAAAGTTACAATACAAAGTTCTTTAAATAACAGTAAAAAATTTCTTACGGATTTAAAATAAATTTTCCATAGAAACATCATATCAGACTTCTAAATATTAAAAGTATCGGCAGCTCAAACCAATACAAAGGAAACTAGATAGTTATAACGGATAGATCCCAGTAGGTTAATGATATGAACTGTTCTGTTTTGCTGTTTGAAAGAATTTTGCTCAATCTAAAAGGATTTAAAGATTTCATCGCTGTCAATAATAGGTTAAGAAACTAAATACCTAATTAGTTTCGTATTCATAATATTTTGCACTACATTTCAAATACCAATTTTTTTTTTTCAAAAAACAAATTAAAATAATTTATGTAGGGCATGTACTTTATAAGCAAACCTAGAATAAAGGTTGTAGCTTGTTTAAGGGTTTTATTAGTCCGTTTTCTTAATATGTTAGATTTTGGACACAAACAAGTAAAAAAAATTAAGTGTATGTGAACGGGCTCGTTCAAGGTTTGTCGGCTTGTCGGGGTTGTCGTTGATAATGAAAAACCTTGGATTTATTTCTCATATTCTTCTCGTCTCGTTGTCGGTCCTAAAGTGAAGTCAAGTTCCTTTTTTCGTCTGTAGAGCGCAAGTAAAACAGCTAAAAACATCCGAAACGACAATCAAAGTATTTACAAGCACTTATCAAGTTATTTTACATGCTTCCGTTACCATTTTAAGCAAACTACTGCCAAAAGGCTCACCATTAATTTACATAGGATTACAATCTACACAAAGTAACGCCTGAATCCTTAGGTTAATATTATGTCTCGCGCGTTCGACCCTGAATCAATTACACTTAGCGCAAATAATCACAGAGAAATAAAGAAAAAGACAATGTAACACAAATCAAAGCGATTGGTACACATCACATATTGCACGTAACTGCAAAACAATTGAAAACAGTGCAGATCATCAGTCCATTTATGAATACAACTGTGCCATTGTATACATGACAGCCAATTAACGTCGCATCCATTGTGAAGGCGTCAGTTGTCTGGGGTCAGAGTTAGTCATGATATTTGTTGAAATAGATCACGTAGCTAAAGCGATTTATTTACCAAAATTTATTTAATCGACCCTGTTAAAGGGGGCTGAATTTTCCTTCATTCTTGCGTGTATTTCTAGTTGCGTCATCAGCTAACGCTTCGGAGCCCAGGGTACGCCATAATCATGGTCCTAGATTTGGCAGTACTAGTTATTACATTGGAGCGACTGCCGTCTGACTTCCTTAACCCTTTTAAATAGGGAAACCATACCAAGATTTATTATAAGCCCTTTTGTTGTGAGCTAATGACACTTTGAGCTAATGATGCTTTCGACAACAATTGTCGTAAAAGCCATTTTGGCGAAAATAAGTTTTTGATACAGCCCTACTTAGTTTTTGACGCTGACTAACCTGTGTACATAACATTTCGATCGAGCTTAAAATTGTTCTTTTTCGCCTAATATTTTCATCGGCCTAACCATGTTTTTTCTTTAAAACTGAGATGTAAAGGATATATTGCTTATTGCGCGTTGATTTAGTGGGTTGTAAAATATATCTGTTTATAAAGTTGGTCATTATACCCCAATTAATATCGAGGTGTAATTTTCTCAGAGAAACAAAGGTCGTTAAAAACTCCAAATTTAGCTGGTGTACAAGCTAAATTTGGAGTTTTTAAAAGAAAAATTTTAGTGTTGCTGTTAGCTCCAAAAAATAACTTTTATTTTTATGTAAATCATAAATTAGAAGTATCTACCAATGTTAGCTAAATAATTGAAGGTAAAACCGAAAAAGAAATCAATTTCTGATGTAAACATTTAAATTTCAAACTCATATTAAAAAAATATATATATTATATAAAAAGACTGGAAATATCCGCAGTAAACCTTTTAGTTTTTGATTTTTGTTTTAAATATAGTTGTAAAATAAAAAATAAACACGAAAAAATCCTTATTTGTCATTTTTAGATACCTGTTGCTTTCCAAATCACTAGTATTTTTTTATTTTTATAATAGTACATTAGTCGATTAAAGATTTTTTTTTTAAACTTAACTTATTCCCTTTTGTGGGCCCATAAATCCCCTCACATTTATAAAATGATTTGATATTTTTTTAATATTATAATTTTAATTGGCAAACCTCTCTACATACCTACCTATTTCTTTTTTGCAATACTTTCTTAGTGTATAGCATGGATAAATTACAAAGAGGAGATGCCGTGTATAGTGCATCGATGTCGTTCTACTATGTGATCAAGGAACAATAATTAACAAACTTAAGAATATAAGCAGCTACCGTTACAGTATCAAACTATTATAGAAATTATTCCTAAGACTCACGAGTAAGATACGATTTCTAATCAAGTTGCTTATTACAGTTAATCACAATGGCACTAATGCTTTAATCATCAGGAAACTTAATAAAGTACTTAAAGAGTTTTTTTCAGTTACCAAAATAACATCTGATGGTTGTGATTATTTGCTTCTTATTCACTTCACAACACAACCGGTTGTGACTTAAATTAAGTTAATTTTGTTATGGATAGAATTTTATGTACGAAGTTTATTCCTATTTGTTTTAGTATGGTTTTTTATTTAGTTTTCTTATGTATCAGTTTTGCTATCATTGTAAAAAGTAATAATGAGTTGGTTATAGCAATAAAAAGTAATAGCAATAAATAAAATTGATAGGTAAACAAGGACTATTAATGTTTATTTTTCAACTACTAATATAAAAAAATGCAAAAATAAAATAAAATTGATGGTTTATTATGAATATTTTCAGCTTAATATTAGTTTAAAATCTTAGTGTTTCTTTAAGGTTTTATCTTCAATTATATAGGTAACAATCTTCTAAATTGGTAGATACATCTAATTTATGATTTGTGTTTTATTAAATCTTATATTTTTGTGGTCGTAAAAACCAATACTTAAATTTGTCTAGGGTAAATCTTCAAGCTAACTGCTAAATTAAAGCTTTGACGTAGATTTAAAGAAAACACGCGAAAGATCATTAAAAATAAAAAAGATATCACCAAAAAACTTTTTTTATTTGTTTTTCGCTGATTACCAAAAATGCCATTTTGGCTTTTACGACAATTGTTACCGAAAGCAACGAATATAGTTTTATTTCAGTACTCAACAAATTTAACAAAGGTTTTATAACAATTTTCTCAAATTTCCACAGAATTTGAAACGGGCGTATGTCAAAATCAAGCAAAAAGTCGCATCAAAATGTCAAGTCAAATAACAATTATCGCTAGTACAGTAATAATTTTTGAGTTGCGCAGCCCATTCATATAAATTATCTGTTGGACTGACAAAACCAAACATCGAAACGACATTATCGAAAAACAATAGGGGTGGTACATTATGATGGAGGCCGACAGTTTAGGGTTAAGCATAAAAAATACACATTGAATCTTTTGTTCAGAATTTTGGAATAAAAACAAATGCCCCATTGTTTTTAAATTTGTGGCCAATTATTCCACTCTGAATTGAAAACTCAAAACTGTTCCTAAACTTGATATTTTGTCTTTTAAAAAGACTACATCGTTTCTAGACTTTGACAAGCAATTAACTTCTTGACGGCACCCGCCTATTGTGGAAAGAACAAAGGTTAGTAATCTGACGAAATGGCAACTTCCAGGGAGCTTTGTCTCTGTTTTTGAGGGTTGGAAAATACACTTTTTTAAACACAACAGTTTTTCACAACGATGTTGCTGGAAAACTTATTAACTGCTTTTTGAAAATAGATGCTTGTTACGTTCCTTTTTAAGAGTGAGATACAGAAGTAATGCGTTCTGTTTTTTTTCATGTTAAGATGCAAAGTTGGTTTTCTATGGCTGAATGTTAGAAACTGACTTCTCTTCTTGTCTTATTCTTCTATACAAGGCAATACTCTGATGTTAGTCGTACTTACATTTATTTCACGGTTTTACGCCATTAGCCATAGCGTTCAGGATGGGTGGGACGTTATCAAAATTCATTTTTTTATTATTAAAAAACTTAAAATACAATAATCTTTCAGTTAGCGTTTTGAAAAATAGTCATTGGTATACATTTTAGCAAGCCGTTGGTCCCGGCTGTCATTGTGTGGTGGATGTGAAAGCCAAGGCGGTTTCGGAAATTTTTTACACTAGGGTTTACAGGGTTCATTGACCTACAAGAGATGAATAAATGATGTACCTTATTATTTATCAGGTGATGTTACGCTTACCTTTAATTTTATGACAAAAAGTACAAAAACCATTAAAATACGGTGAAAACCAATCCAAGTGTCTCGTTTGAAAAATGACCAGTTTTTATACGAATCGAGAATAGAATTTGGTTTAAGCTTCTTTACTTACATTTTAGACTTTTATTTGTTTCACGTGCATCCAATAAACTCTGTTATCTCGGTCGGTTACAACTGCCAATATTTTGGGAGTTAAAGTGCTATACACGTCCGAATAAAATCGAATGCAATAAGTTCAACTCGTAATCGTTCGAATACGAATGAAATCGATATTTGTTATTGGTAAATAGATCAAACAATATTAGTAAATTTATCGGTTTAAGTACCTATCCAATTGGTAAAAGAAGAAAACTGAAAATATACATTTTGCTGTATGTCCATCCGCATGTTTAGGGACTGTTGAAATTATATAAGTAGGTATAAATTTAGGGATATTTTTTCACGTATTTCCTAAAAAAAACTGTTTTCTTTATCTTGCAAAACGTAGACATTCACAGTGGTTGGTCGCCATTCGAGAACCGCGGTCCATCTGCCCATCGGCCATCGGTTCGCTATGTGACCCGCCCACTGCCACTTCAAAGAGTTAATTCGCTGGGCTATGTCGGTGACTTTTATTCACCTACGGATCCCCTCATTTTTGATTCGACACCTCGGTGTTGCTCGCATCACCCTCTGCATAGCTCTCTGGGCGACTTTGAGCTTCCATATGAGGCCCATATTCAAGGACCACGTTTTGGACCCATATGTCATCACTGGTTACACACACTGGTTGAAGACCTTAGTTTTTAGACTGAGGTATTTTGGACGAGAAGTCGCTACGGAGCTTCCCGAACGCCATCCAGCCGAGTCGGATTTCGACGAAAGACCTCGTCCTTGAAGCTGGAGTTGCCAGCCTGGATCAGCTGACCCAAGTAGACATACTGGTCTACAACTTCAAGGGCGTGGCTCCCAGCAGAAACCGGTGATGGGGCAATATTGGTACCATGCTTAGTGACCTCAACGCGGACTCCCAACAGGTGGGTCTTCAAATGAACATGGACGTAAACTATATTTGTTATCAATTTTGTTGTTGTGAATGGATGTGCAAATGTGTGTGCAAGTCATTGATGAAGATGATGGAGGAGAGGTAGATGTAGGAGAGGAGACGCCTTTAGCTAGACCCGTTTTACAAAATAATCTTCCGGTTTTTGTGGGGTCCGGGGCAGGGAAACTGCACACATGGAATTATTGATGTGCACATTAATGGAACTTCGCACCATTACATACAATAAAAAAAAAATAACACATTCTTAAAACTTGCAAACTTCAATAATTTTTTTGCGTAATGGAAAATTCGATAAAAATTATATATTTGTTATAAGTAAGTATATGAAGTTGCATTTATTTTTAGTTTTTGATTATTGTAATTTTGTTTTCTGTGTTCCTTCGGGAGTCGATGGTGTGTCTTGTATACGTAAGTCACACTAAAAGTTTTGCGTAACTTAAAAAAACAACATATTATAACCAAAATATTATGTTAATTGCTTTTCAAAATACTCTCCTTTACATTTTAAACATTTTTTTTCATGCGATCGAACTATTTTTTAAACAGGAGGACCACAGTACTGAAGTCATGTTTTCTACGTGCTGATTGAACGCTATCACTGCCTCTACGGAGTTGGTAAAAGTGAAACCTCTAATCAAATCATTGATTTTGGAGAAAATACAGAAATCACAGGGTGCTAGGTATGTGCAGGATGGGTGACGAGTTGTACTTTTTAGAAAGCTAAAAATGACTTTGATTTGTTGGCCGTGTGTGAAGAAGCGTTGTCATGATGTAGGAGAACGCGGCTTATTGGTCGTCTTTCGCGAACTTATTTTAACACCCTGGGCAAACAAATGGTAGAGTACCACTCGACATTAACACTGTTTTAATCTTCAAGTGGAATTTTGCAGATGGGACCCGTAGCTGAGAAAAAAAAACGCGATCATTTTTTTATCAAAGTTTCTCGCCTGCCTCACTTTTGTTGGCCTGTTCTCATTTTCAAACACCCATTCACAAGATTGCTGTTTTTTTTCGGGTTCAAAACAATATATCCACGTTTCGTCTCCTGTGACAATGACATAAACAGCATTAGAATGTCTGTGGTCGTACTTCAGTAGCATCTGTGAGCACCATTCCACGCGAGCCCGCTTCTGCTCCGCTGTCCTGAACTGTCAGGAGGGAACCAATGACAACAAATTTTACGAACTTTTAATTCTTCGTGTACAATTTTCTGAATTTGGCTCATACCAATCCCCAATAGTCCTCGAATTGTCTCATGGGTAATCCACGGGTTTTCTTCAATTTGCCGCTTAACAGCGTAGCCACGTTATTTTCGTTGACGGCAGTTGAAGGCCGGCGAAATTCGTCATGTAAAGAAACCCGACCTCTCTCAAGTTCAGCAAACCATCGCCTCACGGTACGCAAACAAGGTGCATCTCTCCCAAAAGCATTTTGAAGACGAGCGGCACAGTCTTGCGGAGAGAGAGAACTTTTGAAATCATAAAAAATCATCGCTCTAAAATCTTTTCGACTTAATTCCATTTTCGTTGCGTACGTGGAACCTTGATGTGTGATAAAAAACAATTGACAAATGATTTCCCGCCAATTTGTTTTTATTACTAAGAAGGTTGCAAGTCGTTTCAAAAAATATAACATTTGAAATTCAATTAGTTCCGATTAGCTAGAAGTGCAAAACTTTTAGTGTGCCCCATGTACGTGGGGCGCACTATAAGTTTCCGGAATGAATATGAAAAAATACTATTAAAGGTACAAAATTAATTTATTGTTTTTCAAAATAATCTCCCTTGGCGTCTATGCACTTTTTCATTCGATGAAACCAGTTTTGAAAACTTTTGTGCCACTCCTCTGTGGTGACCTCTGAAACGTGTTTTTCATACTCCTCGACAGCCTCTTCTGGTGATGAAAATCGTTGACCGCGTAATTGGTTCTTAATTTTTGGGAACAGAAAAAAGTCACAAGGTGCCAGGTATATAAAGTCACAAGGGACTGTATGCAGGATGACTCATGAGTTCTACATTTTTCGCCTTCAAAAAGTCGTTTGTCTGTCTGGCCGTGTGAGAACTAGCATTGTCGTGGTGCAGGATGATACGGCGTTTACGGTTATTTTTACGGAGTTCGTCAATAACTTCCGGCAAACAAATGGTCGTGTACCAGTCACTATTCACTGTACGACGATTCTCTAAAGCAACAGTAGCCACGTGTCCAGTTTTATTAAAAAAGAAGCAATCATCCGCTTAGATGCACTTTTCACGCGCGCCACTTTGGTTGGTTTCGGCTCATCTTGAAAGACCCATACGCTCGATTGCTGCTTTGTTTTGGGATCGTAGCAATAAATCCATGTTTCGTTACCTGTTACTATGTCCCACACCAAATTTGACGCACCTTCGTTGAATCTGGTAAGCATGGCACTGCACCAAGTGACGCGGTCCGTTTTTTGAGCCTCTGTCAAGTTGTGTGGGATCCACCGCGAGCACAGCTTTCTCACACCCAAATGTTTGTGTAGGATTAATTGTATTTGACTCATGCCTATTTCTAAGGATGCGCGAATTTCATGGTAGGTCACATGCCTGTCTGTTTCAATCATACGGCGCACAGCATTGATGTTTTTGTTGGTCACAGCGGTGGACGGCCGACCATCGCGAGATTCGTCACTGAGATTGATATGACCACGCTTGAATTCTGCAAACCAGCTATAAACAGTTGTCTTGCATGGTGCTTCATTGCCAAAAGCTGTTTCAAGCCGAGCGATGCTCTGTTGAGCTGTCAAATTACACTTAAAATCGTAGAAAATCATACTACGAAAATTTTCCCGAGTTAAATCCATGTTGATGCAGACACACAATTTTTTAAATGGCGCCACAAGGTAAAAACAAAAGACAGTCAGATGAAACAAACTGCATTCTACAGCCAAAGAGTTCTATTTTCAAATGTTGCAATAAATTTTTAAATATTGTTTATGTAAGTGGCTAGTTCCGGAAACTTACAGTGCGCCCTATGTATAATAAAATATAATCCTATAAGTCTTCCATTACGAGTTTATAATACTGCTATGTATTGGGTATTCTACTAATTTTTTTTTTTCTTTCATATCAATATTTTTATTTCCAGAAACAGAATTATGAAAGATTTTTTGTAATCAGTTCAAAAATAAATAAGTTATAAGCCTTTGAAATTCGGTGGAAGGGGACACTGTCAAAAAACAAGAAAAGGATGCACTGTGTGAGCTGTGACGTCACTGCCACTCGATTTCGTTCGTACAAAAGAGATAGCAAGATGTCCCCACCACGCTCCCACATCTTTTGTAGAGAAAACTTTAAAATCGAATTACTACCTTAAATAACAACCAATTTTGTTCTTGTTTTCAGAATCGGTTACTTTTTAGTGTATATTTTGTTTAGTATAACAATATTAACCAAGTATGAATAAAGTCAAATAGCCTATTTACTTAGATGTGAAATGTAACTCCGTTTCTTTATTCCCTTTATAGTCTTTTAAGTCCCAGACCTCACTACAACATCTAACTGAGCAATGTTATTGGTTGGACGTCATGTAAAGAGCCCAATCCTTAGGCGAGCATAGCTCTAAGTTACCCCGTGTGGGCGGACGGACCAATTTCCAAAATATATCCTGCTGGCAATTACTCTGCAATGTTCTATCTACAACAAAGGACAAACTGACCTGCCTTTCAGAGAACAGCTTACTCCGAGACCGACGAGGAAATGTCTTCGCTGCGAGGGTGCAGGTGACAGCAAGAGTCCACACTTAATTGTTTCCTAGTAGCGGCCGCTAAATCACTATTTCACACATTAACTGGACATCAATTAGCACAATTTGAGAAAAATAATGGTGCGACGCAAAAAGCAGCTTTTGGGTAAAATGATTCAGAAGGAATGAAGGGAGCTGACGGGAAACTTCAGCCAGCCCCAGATTCGCTGTCTCCTTCCATCAAGCAAAAATGCCCCAGGTGTAAAGAGAACAGCGAGATAACCATCAAAATGCTTTTCGGAAATCAAACAAATTTTTAAGATATCTCATTTGATGGCCAGTACATGAGAGGTACTTATTACATTTGTGTTATTAAAAACCGCCAAACCAGTTATTTTCAGCGATGTATTCACGCTGGCAGATAGACTCAGTCCAGTTGTAAATCCAAGTTCAACTAGTATTTATCCTTGGATATGCCCATTAATGTACACCACACATACACATGACGACAGAGGGGGTTGATACGCTATGCGTACCCCCTCCTACAAAAGTCGTTCCTTTTTTCAATGGTGCAAGTGTAATAAATGAGGAATTTATAGATGAAATGAAAAGATAAAAGTCGAATTTGGTAATTTCCCTGTATTGAGTTGATATCACTTGGATTTTACAAGAACACTGACAAATATCACAATTTGTTTTTACTAAAGTTAAATAAGAACAGAAAAATCAATAGGTACTCAAACTAAAGAGTTTACAACATTTTATTTTTATTTTTGTTATTAATTAATTGAAAAAATTAACCCCCTTATTAAGAATCGTTCGTTAAGCATATGTTAGCTAAAATCGGTTTAGTCCCTTTCTCTCATATTCGATATTCAGTGTGAAAGAACGAAACGCAACACATTTTAGCTAACATGACGTTATAAATTATACTTAACTATTACTAACCCTCGTATAGTCTTTTAAAGCCGCTTTAATATTATAAAATAAAAAAAAATCACTTTTTAACAATTTAACCCATATCGATCAAATCTTATAAACATCGTTATTATATTCATCATCGTCATCATTTCAGCCGCAGTCAGTCCACTGCTGGACATAGGCCTCTCCCAATGATTTCCAAAATGATCGGTTGACAGCAGTCTGCGTCCAGCGTTTGCCTGCAACCTTTTTCAGGTCATCTGACCATCTGGTCGGTGGATGTCCAACGCTGCGCTTACCGGTACGCGGTTGCCATTCGAGAACCTTTCTGCCCCATTGGCCATCGGTTCTCCGCGCTTTGTGCAATACTGCATTATTAGATCTTAATCTATACAATACTAATTTCTTTACGAGGCACGATACGATTGTATTTTTGACGTCAAACAAGTCAAAAACAATTAAATTTTATCTTTACAACTTATCTCTTGACAGCGGTCTCAAGTGTATGATGCATAACCAAAAACAATATGATACGATCATATTACGAAATTGGGTTCGACCTGTTGGGATGTACACTTTAATTTCATATAAGGCCCGCTATTTCCAAGTACTTATGAACTGAATAATTACGTTCATGTTAGTTAGTTCTAGGCCGTTTTATTGGTAAATTAATTTAGGATTAGGGTTCATGTGTTTTGTTTTAAATTACTCTTATCGATGTTGATCGAGCCATAAGATTTTTTAATTTTTTAAGGACTTTCATCGACGTGATAAAACACGACGACATGGAAACATAATATTATACTAGTACTGTATCTGTTTATGTAAGTTTATTTCATAAAGGTATATTTATTTTGTAATAAAAATATTTCTTTTTACACTACTTTTTATCCCGCACTGCCCCCTCTATGATCATTCGATCTTTAAATTCTTAAAGGTTGTGTGGAATAAATTTGTTTACTGATAACCTATTATAATATTAGCCTATAACCAATGTAACTTAATACCATGTTAATTTGTGCAATAAAGGTTTTTGTATTGGATCCACCAAGTGAGCTTTTATATATTTTTCATACTTTTATGGAATAAGAAAGCGTGTTTGTTTGGGAATGAAAATCTATTTCATTCACTGCAGCGATTGACTAACGCAATTTTTGTATTGTAAGTTAATTTTACCCGAATAAAGTCGCGAGCAACGAGCTAGTATAGCAGCGAGTTAGTATTCCATTAAATAAGTACGTTATGAAGCACACAAAGTTCCATAATTCATCATGACAGCTTGGCGGGAAACGCGCAATAACCTGTGCTCTGTTACAGCCAAATTTTATTAGTTCAGGTTACGCGTTATCATGTTCGGTGGATCCAATCTCTGTGGCGGTCTTAAAAACATCATACAGCGCCCCCTGTGAAACCCCTGTGAAACTCACATGGATTTGTAAACCTCGACGCTTACAAATCATCTTCTTCGTCCAAGCTTGTTTTCCAAGTTGCGTCGTTAGTTTACGCCTAGGGTACGCTGTAAGTCTTGGTGCTAGATTTGGCGGCATTGGTTTTTACTCCAATGGAACGACTGCCGTCTGACCTCTGTAACCCTTTTTATATAAACCAGACCTACAAGAACATGTCTTCTGCCTAAACTTTTTCTGTGCAGTATAAATCTTACTGTACAAATAGAATAATAACAAGTACGTGGGTATTACGGACATACTACAAAACTTACGAACAGTGTACTTTAATAATCGTTGTATCCCTTTTTTCACATGACAATATTTATTTGTTAGCAAATATTATTAACGATTTATAAGGTATTTGTTAGTACAGTAGTATCACCCTTTTTAGTATTATAATACAAAATAAATATGAGAATATTAGCGGTTTTTAGTTAACCGAACGAAGCCAACAATTTGCGGTAGAACCCACCAGCCATAACCATTTGCGGCAAGTTAATAGAAAATATATGAAAAATGTATCTCGCCGTTCCAATCGGTATTTGTGGGCGGTGTGTGCGGCGAGGTCAAAAGCAGGGGTGAGGTTATTCGAGTTCAACGCAACTGGTAAATCGTAAAACGTGATATGGACTTGGGTAACAAAAGTAAATTGAGGCTGAAAAAGTATTGGTTTCTTACTTACACAAAAAAAGAAAGAAGTAAATTTTTTCTTGATTGATTCTGTCTCTACACTCTAATAGATTTGTGTTGATTTCTTAATTGTATTCTTCATATTTAGGAAAAACAAAACAGTTACAAAATGAGTTTTTAGTAATAGGCTTATATAAAAGAATTATAGATTTTGTTTTGAATTATCAACACTTCTTCCTTATTCTATTCCTATGTAATAGGACCGGCACAGTATTCGACGGGGGCTCGAAAGGAAGGGGTTCCTTTAAGTTCTATTGCTAAGTAGCCATTGGACCACTTTCCGACATAAATGTTCCTTACATAGTCCAACTATCTCTTTTGGTCCTTTTTTGTGTCTAGCTCAATGGTGATGAAATACGAGTTACAAACGCTTTTCATTGGTACAAAAATTTGATAATAATAATAATAATAACCCCCCCAAGGGTCCACCTTGACGTGGTAGGAACTAGAACTTAGGGAAGAGGAAATTATCATTTCGCTATATTGTAATGAACGTATAGCCAGAACATCACGATGATTCCTCTTCCTGAACCAACGGTCCCAAATCCCAATCTAAGGTGTACCCAACCGTGCCGAGAGATGCGTGGCTAAGGGGGAGCTTAGTCGCGAACGGTGGACTCCCGATACTGGGCGACCTCGGGATGTAAGAAAGGCCTTGCCTCTGCATGCGGAGCTCTGCAGAGTGTGGACATGATATTTCTCTAGCTACTCGTGGGACTTGTATGGAAAAAACCACTGAAAAATATTTTTTACGATCTCGCACTAAAAAGTCGCGGGACAACGTTAGCACTGTAAATAGTGAACAAGTAGAGAGAAGAAGTGGGAAAGCTCCGGTTTTACAGAACACGCTTAGAACTGAACCTAGCCGTCGCGTACGACAATCAGCTTTGATTAGACAAAATAGTGTAACGACAAATGACTCGGATAGTCACTCAGAATCTATGTCACCGTTTGCTTCTATTGAATCACCTAGCTCATCACCAAATTTTTTACTTTCATCACGGTCAAGTACCGTTTCATCAATGTCTATGGATGTTGTACAGGAGGCACCTGCCACTGAACCTGCGCCCGCCATGGACACAAATCGTGCGCGTAAAAAATGGTCAGACGAAATGAATAAATTCATCTGGCGCACGTACCTCATTGCCACTAAATTAAACACATGTAAAATTTACTTAGATAAGCTTCACTACGATTTTAATCAAAAATTTCCCGAGATGCAAGCATCAAAGCAAAGGTTAGGAGACCAATGCAGATCAATAATAAGAAATAAACTACTTTCACAAGAAGCTTTAGATAGTATTAAAGGAGAAGTCTCTAAATATTTACAAGACTTGCCACACAGTAAAACTAGTTCACTTAACAATCAACCTAGTTCACTTAACAATCAACCACCAGAAACAAAAACAAGAAGAAGATGGACCAATGAATACAATGAATGTATTGTTAGAAATTATTACAAAATTACAGAACTCGAAACTAATAGAACAGCCTATCGACAACCATTACATCAAGCAGTATTAACCGAATTCCCAGAACTCTCAGAAGTAAGTGAGCAGAGAGTATCGGACCAACTTCGAGCAATTATAAATAATAAATATATTACGGATCTAAGGTTGCAGGAAATTCGCAACGAAGTTTTAAGAAGCCATAATACAATTAGCAATGACCAAGACAACCCATATAATTCTACACAATTGCAATATAACAGTACGGAAATATATTATCAGCCAGGAAGTACCCAAGAGCCTACAACCGAAACTGATCCGCAACACCTACACTATCAACCAATACCACAGTCTCCATCAATCGACAAACACCATGACCATCAAAATAATGAATGTATCATTATTGAACTAAGTAGTATAGAGGAAACTTTTAAAAATTGTCTACATAAATTTCAATCAACCAACCCAACTACCCGACCGTTCATACCCAGACAAAAACCCTCGAGAAAACTCGCTAATATTATTAAATTCATTGACACACAAATCTTGCCACATCATATCTCATTAGACCAAGATTTCATTGTTACTCAAACAATAATTTATTGCGCAGCTTATACTGCGGCTATATGTAATGGATCCAAAATCAAAGATACAAACTCTACTAACATTACAAATCAAAGAACTAAACGATTACCAGCCTGGAAAAAAAGACTTGAAAAAAGGATAAAAAACATAAGAAGAGATATAGCAAGAATGACAGATTACATGAGAGGCACCAGAAGCAATAGACTCCTATTCTTAGTAGAAGAAATAAAAAATAAATATCGCGTACACTCACAACACGAACAAGCTAATATAACAGATCAGGAATATCTTGACACGATCAAGCAGAAACTTAATGCAGCAACCAGTAGATTAAAAAGATATGTCAATTGTACACTTAGGCAAGTTCAAAATACAAAATTTACCAACAATGAAAAACAATTTTACAGAGAGCTGTCTTCAGAAACCCAAAGAACAAGACTTACACATACACAACAACCACACCCACCCATATTAAACAATGAATTACATAGTTTTTGGTCTAACATATGGGCAAAACCCGTTAACCATAATGTGAACGCAGAATGGATAGATAGGGACTCCAGCTTAACAAGATCTATTATACCAATGGAGTTCGAATATGTACCAATAGAAATATTCGCAAAGGTATTACAAAAAGCACATAATTGGAAAGCCCCAGGAAGCGATTGCTTGCATAACTTTTGGTACAAGAAATTTACTACAGTTCACCCTTTACTACATAAACATATTAATGACTTCATCCGAACACCAGACAGCATGCCTGATTTCATCACTCAGGGTATCACTTACATGATACCGAAAGACACCGATTATCAAAACCCCGCCAAATATAGACCTATTACATGCCTTCAAACAATATACAAAATACTTACCGGATGTCTCACAGAAGTAATAAATCAACACGTCACAGTCAATAAAATACTTAGTGAAGAGCAAAAGGGTTGCCGCAAAGGCAGTCAGGGTTGCAAAGAACAGCTAATAATTGACTCAGTCACAATGAAACATGCAATCTCTAAAAGAAAGGATATAAGTACTATGTACATTGACTTCAAGAAAGCATATGATTCTGTCCCTCATACCTGGCTTTTACATGTACTGCAACATTATAAAATCCACCCAACACTTATACATTTTCTTAAAATCTCAATGCAACACTGGACTACAACGCTAAAAACAAATAGCCCTTCCCCTATCCAAACGCCACCAATACCCATACGCCGCGGTATTTTCCAAGGCGATGCACTTAGCCCTTTATGGTTTTGTTTGGCGTTGAACCCTCTATCCCATATGCTTAACCATTCTAGTCAAGGATTTACAATTGCAACTCCCGACAGTAACATTGCCCTTAGTCATCTAATGTATATGGATGACATTAAATTATACAGTAATACCACAGAAGCCCTACATAAACTCGCAGATATCACACAAACCTTCTCAAATGACATTTGTATGGAATTTGGAATTGACAAGTGTAAAACCTTTGCAGTCGTAAATGGAGAAATAACGCCTTACAGTTACACATTGCAGTCAGGGAATATTATAGACCCATTAGAAGCTAACTCGTTCTATAAATATTTAGGTTTCCAGCAAGCACGTCAAATTAACCAGGATGAAACTAGAGAAGATCTGAAGAAAAAATTCAGACATAGACTCAACATTTTATTCCGTTCCCAACTAAATTCTCGTAATTTAAGTAAATCAATAAATAGTTATGCAATCCCTGTTCTAACATACTCTTTTGGTGTAATAAACTGGACTCAAGGCAACTTACTAAATATGCAGCGAACAATAAACACACTTTTAACATCACATAGGAAACATCATCCCAGATCCTGTTTTCAAAGAATGACCCTGTCACGAAATGAAGGTGGTCGCGGATTGATAGACATCGTTAACTTACACAACAGACAGATTAAATCATTAAGAAAATACTTCCATTCACATCTAGAACAATCCACGATTCATAAAACAATAGTTAATGCAGACAAAAAACTTACCCCACTGAACCTAGCAGACAGAGGCCGACAGCAAAAAGAACAAACCACCGACGACAAAGAGAAGATCGCTACATGGCGACGAAAATCCCTACACGGAAGACATCGACACGATTTGGAGTAGCCTTATGTCGACAAAAAAGCGTCGAACGCATGGCTACAACGTGGAGAGCTCTTTCCTGAAACGGAGGGATTCATGATTGCAATTCAGGATCAGGTTATTGACACACGCAATTACCAGAAATATATAATCCGCGCTAATATACCCTCGGATAGTTGTAGACACTGTCACTCGAACTCTGAAACAATTCAGCACATTACCTCAGCATGCAAGTCTCTCGCTCAAACAGACTATAAGCACCGCCATGACCAAGTGGCGGCTGTTATACACCAACACCTTGCATATAAATATAATTTTATCACAAAGAAAATGCCATACTATAAGTATAAGCCAGAAACCATACTCGATAATAATAGCTACAGAATTTACTGGGATAGAACAATCATTACAGATATACCTATTCATTTCAACCGGCCCGACATCACACTTCATGACATTTTACAGGTATTATAATACGAGAAACGTAGACGCAGAGTTCAGAGGAGGGAGCTTCGCATTCGTCACTTGCTTCCAGCTTTGTAATTTCTTCAAGAAGAGTTGGTAAATTTATTTCAATGGCAACACTCACGGCGATGGCAGTTGTAGTTTTAACATTGTCAATTGATTTTGGTAGTTTTGTAAGGTGTCATTTGATTTTGACACATCAATTTGTTACCAGGCGAGGGTAGTTGAATGATTTCAAATTTATTATTAGGGAGGTAGAAAAATGTAACTTAACTTGATGTATTCCAGAGCTATTCCAGCAGAACGTACTTTTTCTTAGAATCACTCAAGATTTTCTATCAAAATTTATAAAAGATGTTGAGTACCTACGTATGTTTATTTTGATTATTGAGTGTTGCCACTCAATAATCAAAATACAAAGAAAAATATAATTAAAAAAAAACAGATTATAAGAAGAAACCTGTTTATTGTGTAATAAGTCTATCCTTTTTCATATTTGTTTATGTAAAAAAATATTTCTTGTATGGATTACAGTTTACCTACTGACTAAGCGACCCGAAGTATCTCTTAGCTCCAGAAATACAAAAGTGCTATTTGGTTTATCGTGTGGTTAATATTTTCGTTCTATAACTTTTAATTTCAGTGGAAATTTTAATTTAAATACACGTGGAAATAGAAAAGAAATAAATTCTAATAGACACTTTTCCAAATTACAATGTACACACAAAACAAATCACAATAAAACGTTATGAATATTTAAAAGCATCACTATGAATCATTGTTGGATACGAAATGGAGCATAATATAGGATAAGAAATGATATACTTGTCCGTCTCCGCGATAAACAAGAAAAAGGAAAAAATTAACTTTCCGAGACCGCCGCGTATCTCATTTGTCTGGAAAAAATCTTAGAGGCTTATCTCAGCCGAAAATAAAATGGAGATGAAACGGAAGGATGCCCGAGGTGGAGTCGGGTACGGCATATAAGCTTTGAAATATAGCTGGCTTCGCGAGAAATCCTTTCAAAGACCAACGTTCATAGAGCTCCGGCGTTAAAAACATCGAACTTCGATCAAATGGGAAAGCTTTTTGGGCATACGTGGGAACAATGCTGGAAAAATCTCATATCATTCCTTTAGGGTAGCGTTAGACAGGCGAACATTTGTTATACACGGAATACTGTTAGAGTGTAGTGAGACGATTTTTAATCCCGCGTATCGTTTTAGTGTCTGCCAGAAAAGATCACGATTTTTGTAACATTATCTTATGGGATGTAAATCATTTTATTTCAATTAAGGTAAGTAAATATATTCTATCAGTAATTAATTTAATTGTCAGCTGTATGTAGCTTTTGATCGAATTGTAAGAGGCTGGAAGGCAGTTCAAAAAAACTTTTACACCAGGGTACACAGAGTCGTATGACCATGTAACTAACTCAATATGAATGAATGAATCAATTTGGATGAGCGATCACAGACTTACATTAATTACTTATTATATAGTCTGTCAGGGAAACTACTTCTACGAGTTTGTCCAGTAGTTTATTACTTACCGTGCCGAAATTAATGCTTTATATCTAAATCATGGCATATATTATAATACTATTTATCGACCTTATTGGTAGGACAAAAAGTTGTAATATACATATATTACTGTAGTGCTGCAATATTCATATGCTCTATACTCTTTTCATCATATTTGATGTTGTGTTTTTTTTTTTTTTTTTTGAATACTTTTCATACTTGAATTCGTTTTACCAGCGACCAGCATTCTAGTAATTTCTATACAATATACTGCATGGAACAATACAAAATGTGCATTAGACCGGGCGCAAATATATTACAGCTGAACAGTAAAGTATGAAGCGAGCGCAATTTGTGGCTCTAGTTAAGAGCACTTTCTGATTTATTGTATTTTTCCCATTATTTAATTATCCTGTTTACTGTTCACATGGTTTATGGACTTTGAATACAACGTTTTACTTTGACTTTTGTTTTGTCAGAAAATAAATAAATAATTTTACGAGTGACTTTTGAATAGTAATATATTGAGTGGGTTAGAAGGTCTTTTGCTTGCACGGTGTTAGAGCTTTTCGTAACCGCATTTCGCCTTTGATGTTATTTTCTTATCAACCATCATATGACAACTTGAATAAAGCTAAAATGCGACTTCTTTCTAATCGAATTTCTGTTGGTGGTCTAAAGCATTGAGAAAAGAACGTCATTTGTAGGAGGGGAGTACGCATAGCGTATCAACCCCCTCTGTCATGTTTATGTGTGATGCACACATATGAGCCTAAACAAGAATAAAAACTAGTTGACCTCGGATTTACAACTAGATTGAGTCCATCTGCCAGCGTGAATACATCTTTGAAAATAATGCCGAGTTGCTCAGTTAGGTGTTGTAGTAAGAGGTCTGGTACTTTAAACAAACAAAAAGACGGAGTTACATTTCACATGTGCGTAAATTCATAGCATATTGTTGCTTTTCAATTACATTTAGGTAAATACTAAATATGTGTATTTATATTAACGTAATTTGTGGGATTTGTTTACCAACACACAACCTATTATTTTTTTCAGTACCAATGTCATTTCAGCTAAGCGACAAATCGACTACTGTCAATAAAGATCATAAATACTACCTAGTGATGTTAACCCTAGATAAGTAAATGTCAATAAAATTTCTACGGTGGATGAAGCTGTTGAAAAAAGTATAACTGTAATCTCTATTTGTGTATAGAAAAACGTTAATCTCTATTGTTTCT
The DNA here is from genome assembly GCA_947363495.1 of Euzophera pinguis. Classification (NCBI taxonomy): domain Eukaryota; kingdom Metazoa; phylum Arthropoda; class Insecta; order Lepidoptera; family Pyralidae; genus Euzophera; species Euzophera pinguis. The sequence goes on from OX376168.1 coordinate 5,656,961, forward strand.
ACTGACACCTTTGTTCTTTTGTTACGAACCTTAGATACAACATGATAACAGCGGATGCTAGTAGAATAAATTTGAAACAAACCGAAATAAAATATGAATCGTGGTGGTGCAGTTGGAGATGGTGCGCCGCACACCACATCTGGACCAAGTTATGGGAATTTGATGTGAAGCGTGGAAAAACTAAACTGCGCTTCAAATGATGAAACTTGGAAGGTACAGATTGAGTAATATTATAACGTTGACGTAATAATGGTATCAGATCTGAGATGTAGTAACAGTATGCATACGCAAAAATTTTATTGAAGTGTGGAAGTTTTAAGAATGTGTTATATTTTTTGTTGTGTTTGTTTCGTCTTTACAATTTTTCTTTCTATGTAATGGTGGAAGTTGCATTAATGTGTACGTCAATAATTCCACGTACAATGCAGGTTTCCCTGCCCCCCACCCCCGCAAAAACGGAAGATTACTTTGTATGACGGCTCTAGCTGAAGGCCTCTCCTACAAATGACGTTCCTTTCTCAATGGTCTAAAGGGACTGACACAAATTACATTACATTAAACTAAAAGTGTGATACACATTTAAACTTAAAGTTTTTTTATCATAAAAAACACAAGCAGCGTACGCTAAATATAAAGGAAATATACAATAAGCTTTATAGAAATTGCGCCTGGGGTCGGTAAAAGATACGAGTAAACATCCATACGATCCGACGAGATTTAAGGATGTTATGACTTGGAGAAATGTAAAACCTATTATCACAGACTTGTTTCAACAAGAGCGGTTCGGGTACAGATGATGTTTAATTTTATTCTATTATGAGGTCAAAATGTTCTGCTATGTATGTTAGTTGTAATAATATTTATCCACATCCCTCTTGTCGCCTACTGGAGGTTAATGATCGGCCTTTTTTGGGTTCCGTACGTCTGTCATCATACTGTGATAGTTAGATAGTTGACATTTTCATTGTATTTTGCTGTTGCCGCTATTTCAACAATTACTTAACAAAACAGAATAAAATAAATATTTAATTGGGCTCCCATACCACACCCATGTTTTTTTTTGTTTTTTTTTTTTGCGGTTATTATATATAACGGTAACCCTTCGTGTCCTATCACTCGCACTTGACCAAATTTTTCATTGTTTGTTTTGTTATTAAATTGTGTAACTCTTTGTTTAGTCGCTTTCAGCCATAAATATTTAGCCAAAAATAATTTAAGTATAATTTAACCTAGAAGTATAATTATTGTATGTATGTAAAAATAATATGTGTGTGTTCTAATTTATTTTTTGCGATGTGAGTAAGCACAATTAATTAATCCTACAAAAGCCTCGTGGAATGAAAGTTTATGCTCTTTTTACAACCTTTTCTTGGACATTAAGCTTTTAGCTAGGGTAGGTAGGATGTGGCTTACATATCTAATAGATGAAACTCTTTAATAAATAAAAGGGCTCTTACGTGTTGTATCCGGCTTGAGATTAGAACATTTTCCCCACTCTCACGGATTTTGTAAATACGGTTCTATATACCTAATAGAGAGGTAAAAAAAGACATGGAATTTATGTAAAGTTGGGCTTGAAAGCAATACGGCTTGGAATGCAACCGGAAAATCGCTGATTTACTACTACTTATCTTAGCGCCTGCCCGGTTGAATCCTCGGCTGATTGCCTCGGAGCCCAGGGTCCTCTTTTCTACTTTTTCTTCTCCATTACACCTGGTCTTCGGCGTCCCTGGTTGTAAGTGCATATCCTCCGTGGCAAGTCGAAATCGCTGATTTGATATGATGTCAATAATAGTAAATTTATACCTAGTTTGTATAAAAAAAGCTAAAACTCCGACACCAGGGCATACAGGGTCGATTGACGGTGTTACCCAATTAATATGATGATGATGATAGTTTTTATGTTCATTTTACTAATACTATAAGTTTTTTCTTGGTGTGTAGTACAAAGTGCAATATAGTTTTCTGAAAGTTCTTCGTGTTAAAACTTTAGATTTATAGTAATGTAGGATTTGCAGAGAGATTACAGATTTCGATAGAGATATTTTAACGAACAGTAGCGGAACAAAGGCAGTATATAGTGACGAGTAAAACAATGAGAGAGGGGAAGTATGTTATTTTCTAGAACACGTTTCTTACGATTCAGAAAATATATCTATACACAGATTAAATTTGATATTTATTCATTTGTATAATATTTTGGTCTATGAATCTTTGAGATAACATTGATACAAATTAATTATATTAAAATTAGTCGAATGTGAAGGTAATTGTGAATCAACGAAACTGTTATTCTTTTTCTTTGTTTTTTTTCCATAAAAAAAAAATACTTAATTAATTTTCATCATGAAATCTATCTACCGCTTTCTAAAAGAGCAGAAGTTACATTAAAAACAATTATTATTTTTTTTAATAAAAAGAGATAAAGCGATTTTAACACACATATAGTCAAATTCGAGTCGAGCCCGACTTGCCCGAGCTGCTACTGAGTCAACACATGCCCATCCGAGTCAGTAACATCCTTTCCTCAAACCCAACCACATCCCACTCTTCCCTAGCTTAAGAATACTTCCGATGGGCAGCAGCGTCGGAAGTACAATAGGCCGTTGAAACTGTGCTTTCCCACCCGCCTGCCAAGCGTGGCGAGTATGGCAACAACCCCTCAATTTGTGGGAGGCTTAAGTCCAGCAGTGGACTGATTGCGGCTGAAACCAATAGTCAAATTTATTTTAAATTTAAAATCCTATGTTTTTTATCTCAATGATGATTTTTCTGTTTTCTCTACAATTTGTTAGCAGGGCAAGAGCCGATATTCCAATCTATTTGCGACAAACTTAGCTGCCATGGGAGAAAAGTTTTTACTTGTAAAAGTACTTTTATCAGTGTTATAAGCTCTGGGGAAATTCACACTTATACGCAATATTCTATGACTAACTCCCGTATTGTTGGCAAAAATATTTATTGCGGTATAAAATAGCTCTGTCCCAACTAGAGATGGGCAGCGGGAAGAAATTCAGAAGGGAAAAAATGAAATGTAAGGGGAAGAAAAGGGAAAAAATAATTATTACCCATTTATTCCTGGGAGTTTTTAAAAATTCCGGGAGTATATGGGAAAATTTCCGGGAAGGCACCCATCTCTAGTCCCAACACGAAGTTGAAAAGATTTTAGAATAGAAAGTTTGTTGCTTATGCTAAGAATATCTTATATATAAAAATCAATTGCTGTTCGTTAGTCTCGCTAAAACTCGAGAACCGCAGGACCGATTTGGCTATTTTTGATTTTGAATTATTTGTGGAAGTCCAGGGAAGGTATAAAAGGTGAATTTATTCGGAGGCGGTACGAAGTTTGCCGGGTCAGCTAGTTAATTAATAACATTTGAACAGTATGGATAAATTATATTTGAACCATACTTTTCAGTTTAAAGTCTAACGCCCTTATTTATAAAAATTAAGGAACGTTCAATAAGACCAAGTTAACTAATTTATGTTTCGTCTTGTTCTTTCACGTCAAAAATAGATAAAACAGAAAGGGACTTAAATATATAATTTAGTTAATGTAGGTTTAACGAACGTTCGTATTTTTTTATGAATAAGGGGGTAAGAAGTTAAAACGTCTATAATAAGTAGGTAAGCAAGAAATAATATAAAATGATAAAAAAGATGTACATAAATTTAAAATAATCTGTCTAATGGAAAAAACTAATTACGTTTTTTTTTCTCAGAAGAAAGATTGCAAAATAGTCGTAAAATATATTTTTATAATAATAAATTATACACGAAAAAGAAATAACTTGGCCTTAGTTTTGTCTTGTCGAATCATCAAGACTGTCACATGTCTGCTAACAATATCTGTCGCATTTCTTACTACTTTCACTCATGCATGAAAATAACGTATTTATATGTATATTATTTCAAAAATGTCGAATTGAATGTGATATTTCAGATTCTTGATTTTCATGGTTTGTGTCTAATAATTGTAATGTCTGTGATCCGTTAAACTTTCGGAATAAAAATATGTTTATGTTAAATATGCAAATATCTGTAGCTCATTTCATAAAAAAATACAGTATTTAATATTAATATTTTCTTAAGAATGTTCTATATTATACTTTCTTATCGACAATCGTATCTAGATTTCTATTTGGTCCTATGGATGGCTAGCAGAGAATACCAGATATGACATTTGCACAAAACAAAGTGCACCATTTCTACATTTCATTTTATGCAAAAATGTAATAAATAAATCCATACTTAATATTATAAATGCGAAAACCTGTCTGTCTGTTACGCTTTCAAGGCCAAACCGCTGAACGGATTTTCATGAACTTTGGTATGAATATACTTGTACACCCGGAGTCAAACATAAGCTACTTTTTGACGCAGGCAAAGCTGCGAGAAACAGCTAGTATCTTTAGCTAGTATTTTAAAACCTATTTCGAACTTTATGCGTTGTAATGATTTTACATATTGACCGTAAGGTATCTTAGTAATTCATAAGTAGAAAATAGAAAACAAAATCATAATTAAAATAAATTGATATTGAGACGGGCCACTTTGAACTATTTAAAGTATTCAATCTATTTTCCAGCAGTTGTATCAACTATTTTAAGTTAAAAGAGTTCATTAGTTTTTGTCATACATAAACTTCTTTCCAATATTTTCTGAATAAGTATTTAAGTGAAGCGATAACATTAAAGGCATATAAAATAAGTCTTCATGCTCCATTTATTAGAATCTTCATAAACTCGGCGCGTGCTGCATCATAGGGTCTCATATAACTCTACTGTGATATTTTTGTCTCCCAACTTTAATTAATATAAAGCAATCTCGATCATAAAATATGAACAGTAAGGTTTAAAATAGAAATATGTAAATGGGCTTGTTTAACAAGGACTGCCTACGATGTGACAAATTGTAGTGGAAATTGCTATAATCGTAAATTGGACAAAATTGGCTTTGTTTACGAGAACACCCACGTTTTGTTATAATAAAATTAAGGTGTGAGAGAGACTTGTATACGCATGTCGTGTGCATTTTACCTTTTTAGTCTATTTGTATGTCGTACCCAATAGTATGCATTATGTTTCTTATCTTACGTTGGGCGGAAAAGACCATTCCTTTTTCAAGCAATCAGTGTTTGTCAATATGGAGAGCCTTGCAGTGTCTCTACATACGGCCATGGTCTTATGAATTTATTAAAAAAAAAATGCTCGTCGCAACGGAGGATATGCATGCTAATGGAATGCTGTGCCGTAGACCGTGCGAAATGGAGAAAAAAAAGTAGGAAAGTGGGCCTTGGCCTCCGAGGCAATCAGCCAAAGATGCAACCGGGATGGCGCTAAGATGAGTACTAGTATATTTAAAATCAAAATTTCCTATGACTGAAGCGACAGTTGGCTGCTACGTAACGTTATAAACTTTGTTGCTTGCAATTTCTGAAGGATTAGGTATACTAGGTATACTTGACAAAAGTACAATACAATACCAAACTCTTTATTGCACAACAAGGATACATTGTCAAAAACTACTTACTTGCATTAAAAATATATAACTAACTCCGCTGGCTCACCGACTCGAGGCGAAGCGCCAGGGCGGTCTATGCTGCGCGAATGGTCTTCTGCCCGCTATCTTGCCCAGATAGGCTGTTTGATGCAACGATACTCACCCTTGTCTTTAGATGACCAAGGCAGCGCAGTGGCTTAAACATATACCCAGAATATTTGGTTTCTTAACCAGCTCCTCCATTTCTGAGATTCTCATCCCAAACAACAAGAAACAACATGACTTAAATAATGGCTTGAGTTGAATTCCTAACAGAACATTCAAAGCTACATGACCGTTTAACATGCAAATAGGAAATCAGTTGTAAACTAACAGTGCTAGCAGCGTGCTTAAAAGGATTAGCAATTTGCCCATCCCTTTGATCAATCCTTCCCGCCTGTAATGTAAATCTATATTACTAGTAGTTTCGAGTCTTGTAGTGAGTGATCGAGTTCATTGCTAAGTGAGAGTTTTTTAGTTAAAAACCGAGGCAGGACAGGGTGAGAAAAGTTCAGAATGTATATATACCTTTAAATATGTCAATAGAGCACGAAGTCCGCTAAAATGAGATATTAATATGATATTCAGTCTCTATAAATAAAACTTAAATTATGAAGAATAAAAAAATCGGCCTCCCTATGCCTGACGCCAAACATCTGGTTTTTTTTTTATGGAATCAGCTACAAGTCAGAGAGGTACAAAATAATAAAATATGTACTCTGTTAACATAGCTGTCTTTTTACTTCCACGGGAAGAATGGGAAAGGTCAAAAGAATTCAGCCAAAACCATAAGGCTTTAATTTAAGCCTTCTTGGTACACGACCGCAAGGCGCGACGAACAGGACTGTACAATTAGTAAAAATGCTGGTTTTTTTTTGTTTAAAATTAGTTTTTTATTAACATAAGTAGTTTTATTTAATCCTTTTACATCATTTTACATTATACCTAAGTAATAAATAAAAAAAAACTTAAGTTGAGTATTTTTCTTTTTATTAGATCAAAATATCAGATTATTTTCATAAGATCATCTTCATAAAAGATTCAATGTTATTTGAAATTATTATCTTTTTGTTATCAGTTCATGATGGTAAAGTGCCATAAAATTTACATAATTTACTCCTAATTAGCACAAATTTTGCCTGCAAAACAAAATTAGTCTTGTGCTCATATATTGTAAACATTATTTGTAAACAAAATACTCGACTGCGTTTATGGGCAATTTGGAAATGAAAAAGCCCCGAAAAATCCGCGATTTTAATTTTTTATTTTGATGTACCCAGTGTCACTCAAACAGTAAATACGAATATAATGACACCTCAAGCTAAAATCCATCGAGCCGTTCAGGCTGTACATCGTGCCAAACAATTATACATTACATACATACATTCTCTCGAAAAACATAACCCTCCTTCTGTCACAGTCGGGTAAATATGTCGAACCTTTTGCTGATAATAGTTATTAAACGTGAACTCATCGGTATATGACTTTATTTCAAAGTAATAAGATCAAAGTCAATCACAGTCGGCAATGAGCATGTAGCCATAGTATCATCGTAGACCATTGACGTTTTAGAAAACAATTGCTTTGTACGGCAAGCGTCAGAATAAAAATAATGTTTTAGTAGGATCTATCCCAATTTTCAGTTTCATAATGTCCCAAAGCGAAGACTTGAAACGGAACCAAACTTAATAATAATAAACGAGACCAACTCTAAGGGAACCGAAATAATGATAAAATGATTATGACCTTTAATCTTAGCGTATTACGCTGAATTTATCTACTCTCCCACTTTACTGAAATAGTGAACCTGTCTGTATAACTTTTTGTAAGTAGTACTAATATAATCTGGGTCCGTGAGTGGACCTGGATAGCAAGCGCAACTGTTCCGCAGAGCGGAAACCAAAAAGGACTTTAACAAGGTAATCGCTAACCTTCACGAGTTGGAGAGGCACCCTTAGAAGAGGAAGCGTACAAAAGAATGCAATAAAGTAACCTTCACGAGTAGGAGAGGCACCCTTAGAAGATGAAGCGTACAAAATAATGCAATAAAGTTACCTTCACTAGTTGGAGAGGTACCCTTAGAAGACGAAGCGTACAAAATAATGCAATAAAGTAACCTTTACGAGTTGGAGAGGCACCCATAGAAGACAAAGCGCACAATGCAATAAAAAAAGTAATCGAGAAAGATTGAAAAAAGATTTGTAATGTCTGACATTAGAACGGCGAGGGACTACAGTTTATGTTGAGTGAGATAAAAAAGAAACGATTTTACATAGATAGCCGACTCCAAAACTATTCTGTGTTTATAAGAGTATATTTTCAGTAGTTTAATAGTCTATATCTTAGCCATTTCTTCTAAATAAAAATATTCCATAATTATATTGATTTTAGTCTCATCCGAAGAATATTGTGCCGATATTGTCCCAGATATTGCAAGTCGTTAAAAGCTTTACTCCAAGGATTCCGAACTTACACAAAGTGCACTATGGATTGTCTTAACTTCGCTATCGGGCATTTTCATGCTTCAGAAGGACAGATTGCCACTTAAGCTTGTATTTTAAACTTTTGTGCTTTTACAGTTTGTCTCTTTTATTGGAAGAATAATGTTTTCAAGGACTTAAAAAGACTACTTAGTCTCTCTAGGTCAATTAGTAGTACACGTCAGTTTGCAGCATTAATGGACCTTAAGCAACACAGTACGGGATCGTGACTAAGATTGGTCGCCTATAGCTTGATGTAGTATTGTTTGCTGTACAGAGAAAAAAAAATATAAAAAAAAATCTGACAGTCGGACAAACAATCGTACGCACATTATATCGTACTACAAATACTACTAATTAGTTTGTGGATAAACTTTACTTTAAACTACATTGTTTTGTTGACAAAATGGGAAAATGCGACTAATTTCTTATAGATTACTATTAAAGAAAATAATTATGTGGTAAGCGGACTGTGGGCAACGAAGCAACCAGCTACGCATCCTCAGCTGTTTTATATAGCGATTGTACTATTATTAATTTTATGTTAATGTTTTAAATCCGTTAATATCATAGATATTTTTCTTATGAAATCACTAAAATTGAGAATGTTACGAGTGCCATTACAATAGTATCTATTTGTATAACGATCATGGCAGTTATATTTAGCTTACAAATTTCCAATTGTAAAAGTTGTTAACTAGCGGAAATTGAATTATTGTTCTGTTCTGGAATAAACAGTGTTTCCAGTAATGAGCGAAGTAGGGTAATTAATTAGTCAAATACGATAACAATTTTGGATGGCTAATGAAATTTGAACGTTGTCAAAGTTTGTTAATTTTTCCCGGAAAACATGACTAGGTTTTGTCTCTATTTGCATATTAGATGTAAAGATATTATTCATACTGTCTATACTTACTTACTTCCATAATATAATTTAAAATTGGGGGAAATTTTCTGTCCTTAAATTTAATGTAGTATGTGCAATTAAGCTCCATGGTTAAAACATAACTTTTTTTTTAATCAACCCTTTTGGCGCTGAAAGAAGATTTTTCTTTTATATAAAAGATTTTGTTAATTTTTGATGTAAAAGCCTTTTTTTTTTATTCGCTTTTGAAAATTTTCTCAATTCTCGATTTTTATGGGGGCCTGGATTAATCTTTACAAATTTATGACGCACTCTTTAAAACTCACAATTTTCCAAATTAGTATAAGTATAATCTTAGACTATAAAACCGTCAATATGATATTTATGAGCCAAATCACAAATTAATATTTAAACATGTCAACCAATTCAGTTGTCATTCAACAAACATTTCAATTAGGAATTTGAGTGTTCCAACTTCAAAACTTAGGGTTACACAATGAATTAGTCCATGTTGAAAAGTACTTGTATTTTGATTCAAACAAGTTTACCGAGTTTACTCTTTGAAACAGCTAATAACTAGAAAAGAATTAATATATAAGGTCAGTAATTACGGTTTTATATTATTTTGCCCCAGGCATGGTAGCAAATGGTATAGCTACCTACATCAAAATTACCTAATTAACTAAGAAGTATTATTTTATCAATCTGCAACCGCCATTTCACCGCCCCTCTGATATTATATGGAAGTAAACGTACCTAGGTACTTACCGCATAAATGCGGACAAGTCAAGAAGAAACTTTATACAGTATGAAGACTATGCAACCTATTTAACCTATTCAGATGTCATTCAACAAACATTTCAATTAGGAATTTGAGTGTTCCAACTTCAAAACTTAGGGTTACACAATGTATTAGGCGCCGAACGAGGAACGGTGCGATGTTCTAAAGTTGAATCTGTGTTTGGTAAGACGACATGCCGTAAAGTTAGTTTAGGTAGTACTTCGAACGCCTTTACAAGGCTGTATTATATAGAATACGATTATTTTGTGAAATGAGCAGCTATAAATGCCTCAAAATAATCAACATTTTATAATATAACTGTCTATCTAGCTAGTTACAAATAAATTAAGAACAAATTACAAGGATTCAATATGATGTTTGATAAATAAGCGATGGTAGAAGAAGCAAAGAAACATATTTATAGTCTTTGTTTTAAAAGGTTATCGACAAAAAAAAAAACTAAAGTTAAGGCATTTATATAAATAATACTTTTTAAACTTAAAGAAATGTATTTCCGAGATCCAAACATCCATACTAATAAGTATTACAAGTGCGAAAGTCTATATATTATCTATCCACCTGTTACTTTTACGGCCAAACCGCTAAACAAATTTTTAATGAAATTTGATATGAATATTGTTTACGCCAATTTTTAGTAACGTGTATGTATGAAATCGTAACTCTCTTTTCATTTTACGCAATCGGTAAATGAATTCGAAGAAGTTATTTTTCTAAAAAAATGTAGGTAGGTTGGATTTGGCACTTTCCTGACCTACCTTTCTCCCGTCCTTACACACAACGCTTCGAATCATCCATCGTCCAGCTCGGTTGCAATCCGCGCTCTTAGCAAAAACCTAACGCTAATACATTATATGTAGTATTAAAGCCTCTTGTTAGCGCTTATTTACGCTGCTTTCGCGTGTGTAAAAACTGGCCATCTGGCAACCGCCGCCGCCACGCAGAGACACCTCCGCCAGAAGAACATAGATCAGTTGTGTTCTTTTTCTATCCATTTCCTAGTATATATATTGTGGCCAAATCTAGCCTGATATATTTATATTCCGCAAAAGGTCCGTCGATTCGCGCTAAATGCATCCGCATACACAAATATAGTTGAAGACCCGGGATTAAACATAGGCTAATTTTTGACTCGGGCGAAGCTGCGGGAAACAGCTAGTGGGACAATATTTAAAAAATATTCAAGTCATTCATGACTAATAACCGAAATGAACGTAGTTCTCCATAGAGAATATCTCAACTATACACGAACGAGTTGTCACATTGAGTTCACACAAGCATGTCTGACTTACATTATTATCTATTAGGGTCAGAAGTTACAACACAAGTGAATGTAATAAGTTAATAGATATAGATATATATATAGATAGTATCAGTGCATACTTACTACTGTTAGTCCTGTCCTAAAGTCCTAGCATTTTCACTTTTTTGAATAATTGTGAACTTTGTTTCATGTTTCATTTAAATTTTCATTTAAAGCTGGGCTAAATCACCCAGGTGCTTTTTGTGGAAGGGTCAGTCAGTCTGTGTAACCAAATGCCCCCTTAATCCTTGGACCCTGGACACTCTATGCAACAGTGGCGAGCCCGATAACTATTACTACTATTACGATTATGTCGCGTCAATGTGTGTGTTACTAGTAGGGTTGGTTATTTACCGTGTCTGCGTCATAGTTGTCCGTCGTGGCCGCGCTCCGAAGTGTCATCCTTGCATTATTTTTCTCTCGATTTTTATCTCTTAATCTGCGCGGTGAGGTGCGGTATCTGTTTCGTGAAGGACATCCTGTACATTAGTACCTACTATATAACTTTTTTTTGTTAATTCTAAACTTATTTTAACAAGTGAAGACTAAGAATTAATAGTTCTGTATAGTATTTCGCATAACTAATGTCAAAGTTAGTTCACTGATACAAGTTAATATAGAATTTAAGCTGGAATTCAGGACAGCCAACCTGCATTAATGGTACAAATGAAGTAGTGACAGATAGGCATTGATGAAGATCTTCTTAGATATTAAATAGTTTTGTATTAATAATGATACATTTTTACATTTGTGTACATAATAGGCTACTTGACTGTATTCATACTTGGTCAAGATTTTTACACGGAACAATAACTACACTACACAAAAAGGGTTGCCTGTAAGAGATTGCTATTGCGATAAGGCCGCCTTTGCACATCATTATGTCTACATGTATGTGTCTTAAAATTGTATTTTCCTGGTGCAATAAAGTGTTTATTATTATTACACGAACACCCTCTAGGTCCAGTACTGTTTAGTCTAGGAATCCACCCCATAATTTCTATCTTAAGACGACGGAACTTTAGGTGGTAAAGTGGACACAGTGTGTAACGATTTAATAAGGGTCATTAATAATTTTCGTAAAATTAATTTAGAAAACAACATGGGTAAGTGTGAACTATTTATTTTTAAAAAATGTATGATTCTGATAGAAAGTTAATTATTCAAAATTTCAAAAACATTACCCCAGGGATTAAAATTTTGGACTTTTCCTCCTCGGAGCTCGGAGGAAAGTATTAGGCCTCTCTTAGAAAATAAAGTATAATCTTTTTTCTGATAACGTCAGTAGATTGGGCTTACTAAATTCCCATATCGCATATAACATTTTAAAATATTGCCTATTTGTCCCTAAATTTACATATCTCTTAAGATCATGCCCAATCTGGAAACAAACGTACCTTTTATAATCTATTGACTGTAGCCTACATACCTATGTAACTACAGTCAGAACCATCGATAATATTATACTAAGGCTTGTGAACGTTTATTCTTAAGTCAATGTCTGACACCAGGGTGTACATTGTCGATTGACCACGTAACCCATTCGATATGAAAATAACTGTGATTTTGGCTATAGGCAAAGGGCCCGAGGAAAAACGATAACGACCACATATGATTTAGCACAACTTGCCGGTGGCTCGAATAGAGATTCGCGAATCTTTCTGCCCCATCCGCCATCGATTCTCCGCGCTACGTGCCCCGCCCACTGCAATTTTAAAGAGTTTATCCGCTGGGCTATGTTGGTGACTTTTTCTCTCCATGTCCAATTCTATCTCGTAGGGAAACACCGAGCATCGCCCTCTACATAGCTTTTTGGGTGATCTTGAGCTTTAGCCACGGAGGATTTATTAAGGCTTTAGCTGTTTGAGCGACCTTGAGCTTGTTAATATAAACTCCATCGGAATTATGAACTGCCTCCTGCGAAGCACTTTGTTTTCTATACTTAATCCTACGTCATTAAAATAATATACTTGCAAAATATATGTATACTTGCAGCCTCTACATAAGTATAAGTCTGTGCCAGCAAGAAGCTAACTTAAAGCTGTAACTTGCGACTTGTGAGCTGCTTAGTTATGCAGCGTGAAACTTGTTTCATGTTGAATAGTTAGCCCACTTATGCTTGTTGCCTTGTGTCGTATGTAACCGCGGAGTATTTTATAATTTAACTTAATGTTTGAGTAGAATTGAGTTGTGTTATTTTTATTTTTATATTTTATGTTGCAAGTTTTAAAATTTTTGCTCGTATTTAAAATGTTCATTGATGTTTGTTAAAATTTCATTTCTGATACAGTTTTGATTGACTTTTTTTTGTCATACTGTTCTTTATTGTAAAGTTTTATTGTTTGCAATTAGTGCTCATACTCAATTTTATATTTTATTGTCGTGGTCGGTACCTTTTACAAACAGATAATTGAAGAGTAATATTTTTAAATTAAATCTACTTATGTTGTATATGATAAGTTCAGGATTCAGTAGTTAAATTTAATAAAAGACAAGTTCGGCGAAACTAAATTAAACTTTCTGGGATACGAAGTTACAAGCGAAGGAATCAAACCTACAGAAGAACGAATTAAGGCTATACAGAATTTTCCAAAATCTAGCATTATACAAGAACTCCAACGCTTCTTAGGAATGCTAAATTTTTATCATGACCAACCAAGCCTACCAAAACAAGCGGAACTACAGATCGAACTTATCAAGTTACTGCACAATAAGAAAAAAAATGACAAGACCCATTTTTTGTGTTTGTTTCTATATAGTGTAATACTTAAAATCCGAAGTAGCTTCTCAAGAAGCAAATAAAATGTTAGTTCGTTGAAAATAAAATAACAATGTAACATCGAGGCAAAACATTTTCATTTTTCAAAGTGTTTGCTACCGGTACGGACACAATCTTTTGAAGGCACTCGGGGTAAACATCCGCCTAAGATCAACAACTCGTGTTGGGACTGTCGATTGTAGCGACATCTTTTGTCTCATTTAACATTTGATACGAGTAAAGGTGCTCACAAAACTAATGTATTTGAAATATATTTTAATTTATTCTATTATTATATTAAAAATAACATGTAACCCAATATAATGGCAGCATACTTGTACTAATGTTCGGTTTTGTGATGTATTCTGGTCGATATTGTATGTTTACTACTGTCATTGAGAAAGGAACGTTGTCTCTCTTTTACGGTTACTATGTACATGAATTTGGTAAATAAATAACGAAAACAATGAGGACAAAATTATACTGCATCGTATGTGAAAACCAAAATTTAAAAAATTACTTAACGTAATTTTAAATCTTCTGAACATCCAAATAATCCAGAGCAAAATAATTTTGTCTTAAAACCAAGTTAGGTCTAAGTATTTTTAAAATTATAATAATGAAATATAAGTAACACCTCTAAATTTCATGTTTTTGGTATGTTGGTCACAGACTTAAAAGGACTACAGACACAGTCTCTCATAAAACACGAAACCTTCGAACTTTGAACGTTATTTATTTATAAAAAGCCAGGACTTGAAACAAGAAACATATTAGAACTAATATTAAGAAACATGAAGCCACATAAAAATTTTAACAAATAGAAACAATATGTTTAATAAAAAGTTATGTACACAACACTATCAAGGCAAGACAAAAAATTTGTGAATTTGAACTCAAAAAGTAATTACTATAATTCAACTAGCAAGCATTTGTGCCATACTAGGTTTAAATACCTCAATACAAATCTAAATATAGAATTGGCCCATCAATTTACCCTTGACCATATTAATGCTGTCTGCAAATATATCTATAACTAATTTTTTAGCCAATTTGTTGAGTTTGTCATTTGCCAGCCATAGGTAAGAATTCTGTCTGTAGTTTGTAGAATCGCCGTATATTTTTTTATACAACTAAGTAGGCAAACAGGCTTACGACCCACCTGATGGTAAGTGGTTACCGTAGCCTATGAACGCCTGCAACACCGGAGATTGCCGACCCTGAAGGAATTTTTTCACGCCATTTTGAAGGCTCCCATTTTATAGTCATAAGGGAAAAGCATGGCATGGAGCTCATTCCATAATCGCAGTGTACGATATGGAAACAATAGGGTTGTTTCTGAGATTTATTGCGGGTATGTGAAAAAATAATTTACCCAACAATTCGGGATTACCCCGAATTGTTATTTGTATTGTTGTATAAGACCCGAGACCAGTTTTACAAAGAAAGTGATATTAGCAATTTTCCTTCGTTTGATATCTTGGATTCCAAATTTGTGAGGCGTATTCCAATCTAAAACTTACAAGTGTGTAATACAATATTTTCAAAGTTTTGATATAACGTACGGGTTTTAACTCTGTGAAACTTCCACCAATCGCTGCTTTGCATTGTGGCGACAGACACACACACACATAGGCTACTATTAATTTCGAGCTGCACTGTTGATTTAATGACGACCCGTCTGTATTTTTTAAGTCTGTGACGATGGCCTGAAGTCATGCAAGCTGAAAAACGTAAGAATAGGCCAATCCATTGCTAACAATATTTTAACTAAATAACGAAAGAACTTAGTTTCTATTTGATCTATATATCCCGTAAATTTAAAAAAATCCTAAAATAATTTACCTAACTTAATCAATTTAACGAGAAAAACAGACCCCCGGATACCTGCGACTGATATAATAAAAACCCTTATCATCGCAGATTTTCATTTTTCAATCAAACTTTATTAATCACCGTTTGTTTAATACAACTTCTAGCGGATTGTGAAGTTCTGTCAATCTAATCAAACTCTGGTCTAAGGGGTCGTCGTAATTTTATGCCCAGAGTCTCAGATAGCGATAAATTGAATAATAACCTCATTAAAGTGTCACTAAAACTAGAGGAAAATTTTACGGCTGTTTCGTATTTTAATATTTACGAATTATCGTAGTTGCTCTATGACTTTCGTTTATTATTTTAATCTTAACTATAGTTTCTTCTTAATAAGTCCTTTGCCATTTTATGAAAATCAGACATTTAGGTAGTTATTGATTTTTTAATAATCTGTCTACTATACTCAACACTTTACCCCGTTATGGAAATCAGAATGCTTTCGTAGGTGATGAATGATTTCATATTTCTATCTGTAGCAATACTTTACGCTGGCATAAAAGAGAACTTAAACATTACAGTTTAAAATATACACATTTTCATGCGGAAGAATTGTATTAAAATCAATTTACATTAATTCGTTTCAGTAATTACAAAGATATTGAAAAGTTTTTATCTTTAGATCGATTCTCAGAAAACTTGTGTGGGACACCTGACAATAATTTCAATTTGATAGGACTCTGATCAGAATTGTTGGGAAGATAACGTCAGATCGTTGCCACTAGAGACACGATTAGATGCCTTCGTTTGGTCTCAAATATTTCAGATTAATATGGGAAATTCGAGCAAAGTGAACTCTTAACGCCATGTATTGGATTATTAGTTAACTATTATGATAAGCTTAATAAGCGCCATCTGTCTTATAAAGGGATGCATTATGTGAAAGTTTTAGTGCTAATCAATCAAGATTACATTATTTATTGATTTGTTTATTTTTGCCATATTTTATTTCGTTTTGATTCGATAACTAAGATTCGAATTATTGAACTAGAATCATTTTGTCCAATAAGGGAAAATAGCTTTGAAATAGAATAACTATAATTCGGTTAGTACAACATGGAATAGTATTTAAGAAATTACGGTTGGCTGAAATCTTTAATTATTTTATAAAACTTTTTTTACAAACTAATATTACGATCATAACAGAATTATGGATTCGTGTTGTGACTATACAAATTATTAATTATTGGATTTAAATAAAATGTGATAAATTTTATCATACTACTAACTTAAATAGTTCAAATCACAATATAAGAATTTTTAACCATAGGAAATCTATTGCTCAGAATGTGTGGCGATTTCGCAACATTATTCGTATAAATATTTTGTCGAAGGAAATGTTTGCCGGAAGTCATTAGACATAGTTAGTTTCGGGAAATAATATTTGTTTTCTAAAAATATGGGTCAGAATAGGGATTAATAGAATAATTTTAATTGGAGGAAAATGAGCGGGAGTAGGGAACTCTATGCTTATGAAGAAGGGACGATTTAGAAGAGCTGAAATGCTAAGAACTAAGGAGTTTCAGAATAATAGAAAAAGGAAGTTTGGAACGAGAAGCGGCAGTAAAGAGCGGGCACTTTTCTTTGGAAACTCGGCGAGGTAGCAATGCGCTTCGGAAGACACTCTTCTCTCTGTAAAGTATTTGTTTTAACTAAAGAAAGAAGAAGTAACCCACGTAGGTTGGTCGAAGATACCAACTCACCTCATGTTTTTGCTAAGGGCAGTTTAGATTAGCGTCAACTTTTTGTAAAATCTATCATTAATTTCTAGACCAATTCTGGTGGGTACTTTTGGTCTGAAATTAAGATTGTTAATTAAAATAATTTTGTTTGTACTTTTATATTTTGTAGATTTCATGTGTCATGGATTGTAGCTATCAGGCAGCTCAGCATTCTAGGGCTTATGAAAGTTTTTTCGGTTAATTCTCTTTTTTGGGAAGAGCTTCGTGTTGGTATGACTCGTGACTAATCGTTTGGCTACCATGCGGTGTTAACAATTTCGATTAGTTGCAGTCAGGTCAGAAATCCTAGCCACCTAAATTTGCAATTTAGTCTGAAGCTTTGTAAGTGGAACCTTTTAAGCATGCGTCCCTCGGTTTTGAAAGTTCCAGCTATCTTGCAAGTTTGGTCTCTGTTAGGGTCTGGATTCCCGAAATTGCACTTCCAGACTGCATCACACGAGGAATAGGAAAAATTGAGGGACCATTCTCAGTCCAACTTGTATAGTTCGAATAGGGTGAGCTGACTTTGGCAAAGGTTCAGCCCACCAAATCCACACTAGCTAGGGACGTAGGAGTTTGTTAGAAATAGCGCGGGAAAGTCCTGCAAAAACTATAATGTTAGCTTTAGACGATATGGTTCTTACACCGGATTTATATCTTTCACACCTAACACTTACTTCATCATTAAGCTGTAGGGAAATTGGTACCTAGTTAGATAGTTTTAGGTCATGTAGCAGGAGATAGGTTTAATCGAGATAGGGAAAACTAATTTGTGTAGTGGAAAATAAAAATAAGTGAAGTTACAATTGATTAGCATAGTCCTGGAACGGTGAGAGAAGTTGAAGTTCTTAAATTGTAATTGAGTGAAATTGTGAGCACCAGGTGTGCGAACCTAGGCAAATTTTTACTACAAAATGACGGACGCTAAGGACTAGGAAATTATTTGTTATACTAATTTTAGATTATCTTGTGAAATTTTACATTAAATGACTGTGAAACAGTTTCCATTACAAAGGCATTAATTTAAATATTTTTTTTTATTTTTTTTTTAACGTAAGGTGACATTGTCCAAGTTATAGATAATTTTTACATTGATTAATTTTGTAGATTGGAATTCTTGTTGTGTCTAAGAAAAACAATGTATATTTTTATTTAATATAAATAATTCAGTCTTTGGAATAAGACTTTGATAATAAAATTTATTTGGTTATGCTAAGGTCACGCCGGATGGTCAATTTCTCCAAATGCTGAAGCGGTGAAATAAACTATCTATAAAATTAATCTTCTTATTAGAGAAATCCATATCCAGATACTTTGAAATGATTTGTATTAGAATTTTGAAATTCTTATCCTGTATGGGATTTTCTGTTCTACAGGCATGATATTTGCACTATTTAATTCTCGATTTTGGGCGAAACAAGAATTATTCTAACTTTGATTTCTATTAACTAAATAGAATTGCACAGGCTTGGAAATATTCAGCTTTTACTTAGATATGTAGTGACATGTCTAAGTAAAAGCAAGTTATAGTGATAACAATCAAATTGTAAAGTTTGGAGAATAATCTAATTATATAATTTCACTCTACTTATCTTACCATACAAAGAAACATGAAAAATACCTCTTATCATTTACTATTTCAATCCATTAGGATCTCATCTCATACATCTACGTAGGTAGCCTCCTTTTGAAAAATTTATTCTGGCTTTAGTAGGGTTGGGTTGGGTTGGAAGATAGAATCCATCAAGACATAAGTCTACAGTTAGTATTGCATATGGACATAAGATTAGTCTACATACTACATTTAAGAACATTATGTATAATAAGTTCTGAAAATAACGCAGTGATGTACTCGTAGTAAAACTCACACACTGTAAATCTGGGTAACGCTTGAAGACATTTTGTCTTTCCTCTTGTCCAATTTAGTTTCACTGAACTGACTGACTTACACTGATACTGTATCAATAGTAGTAATAGTATCTTGTGTAAATATGACAAATAGCCAACGGAAGGAGTCTGACCAGTCAGGTGCCGAAGACCATTGACGTAGGCGGATTCTTGGAGGAGCTTTGTCTTTTACCGTTGGCCCAGTAATGACCGAGCTATTTTAAATTTCCAATTCAGGAAATATTTACACAACACACAAACATTTAGAAAGAACCTTGAATTGTTAAGATTAAGTGACTCTTTAAGTGATCATATTAGCTATGTAGCTTGTTTCAAGTAAATATATAACTGTCAAACAAACTAAAGATATTGAAACTGAAACTCCATCTATATACTCCAGATACTCTTACAGTGGTACTAGAGAGGATGGATGGCAAGTACCACCAGCTTGGGACCCAGTCATTAACTTAATAAAATCGCAAACTCGGAAGCAGACTGTAAGACCCTTAGATACTGTGAGCCAATACTGCGTGAATCGAAATAGTTCCTAATAAAAATTTCAGGCGGTAGTTTGTAATCTTATGACATCAAAGACAAATGTTAACTTAGTCTGCCTGCGACCATAAACGCTGTAAAGTGTTTGAAACGTCAGGTGTAAATAAATAAGTAATAAACGCGATAAAAACCGTATTAAAATAGTTTAATTTAGTATTTCCTATTTATAGACTACTAAATAATAGAATAATATAACATCCAATATGAAAAATAAAGCATAGGAATAACAATTCAAATATTGAAATTACAGGGTAAATAGGGTAAATAAGTGTTTGTCTTATTAATATATACAATATTTAGATAATGGTAGTACTTATAAAATAATCAGGGTAATTACTATAAACAACCAGGGTTCATTCACTATGACAATCACGTGCTTTCTTCTTGAATCGGGTGGATGTCTGAGTGAGTACAGAATTAATATAATTAGGTGTAAGCGTAGATGAAAAAAATAACGGTTAGTATAGGTACGTATGCAATGATATAGGATAGGGTAATAAGTTAGGTGATCGTTGATCGTTTTATCCATCATCAACGTTACTTTATGATGTCGTTCACCATTTAGGTTGTATTCGCTATTTGATGTGCTTGTAGATTTAAATATATCATTAAAGTAGGGTACACCTGTCATGAAGTATTATAACTTTATATTAGTGACTTAGTCAAGTCAACAGGCTAGGATAATTTAAAAATGGTGGACCCGAGGGACTTTAACTTATCTGAATGCCAAATTTGTTACTTCACTAAGTTCCATCATTGTAAGATTTTATAACTGAGACTTGCTTACTGATTTGAATTCGGTAAAAATGTATGTTGCATCTTGCAGGCTAAAAACAATTCTGTGATCTACATACTCATATAACCTTATGAGGCTGTTAAAAGTGATCACCTGTTGTCGGTCTCTTAAACAGAACAGTGTACAAGGTTTTTTGAAACTACAGGCCAAATTACATCGCGTTTAGCAAGTAAAACTAAACAACTTTCAATAAAAAATAAGTTAAACCTGTCAAAAAATTTTCAACTTCCCATAAAAAAATCAGTCAACTATTTTTGTCAGCTTTCACTTGTTTTTTAGAGTGGTTTAGTTTTACTTACTAAACGCAAAACTAAACCACTCATTCGTTCATATCGAGTGGTTTACACGGTCAATCGACCCTGTGCGGTGCACCCTGTTATCAGAGATTTTCGGAACCGCCTTTCGGCCTCTGACATGGTTCTTTTAACGACCGCCTAATGGCAGCCGGGACCAACAACGGCTTAACGTAATTTCCGAAGCACGAAATCATCAGTGATATAGTATATCCTATATCCTATATCAATGTCCTAGCCAAACTGGATACATCTAAACTAAACAAAGTATACTTCCCGTGGGAATGGACTACGGAGGCAGTCTAAACACACTGTAAAAACACCAGTAGTTTCAGAATGTCACTGTGTACCAGCTTATGTAGCATGAAGCAAAGCCAATCAGCAAATGAGACGCAGTCGACACGTCAAGCCATGCCAAAAGCATTTTCAAAAGGAGCCATTAATTCTGAATGTAGATATCAGTAGTCGAGTGTGGGCGACGCGTTTCGGAATTTTAGACCTTTGATTTAGCAATATATTAGTACTTACTAACTTTTAGTAACCAGACGACCAGATGGTCAGATGACCTGAAAAAGGTCGCAGGCAAACACTGGATACAGACTGCTGCCAACCGATCATTTTGGAAATCATTGGGAGAGGCCTATGTCCAGCAGTGGACTGACTGCGGCTGAAATGATGATGAACTTTTAGTACTGTTTTTTAACAAGTTGTAGTAAATTTAGTCGAAGAAAATAGTGCGTTTTATGGTTAATACTGTCACCAAACGAAGAAATTTGGCAAAATTTTACTCGTTTCTTAAACTCTCCACCTATACTTATATTAAAATACAATATTGTAATAATTATCGGCCAAATGGACGTTCTGAAAATAGTTGAGACACGTTGAGTGTACGGGTCGATTGACCATGTAACCCACTCGATATGAATGATGATTATTATTCGTTTTTCAGGTTACATTTTTGAAGGACTTTGCCGCTCATTATCATATCAAAAGGGGATGAAGTAATATTTTGAGAAAGGGTTTCTTTGTATATGTGTAAAGTATTACACATACAAATTACGGATATGTGAAACTGTAGATCAAAGCTAGTATTATTTTATTTATGTAAATATCGATATTTTTTACGCTTAAAAATACATTTCATAGACTACTAATTCGTAAAAGTATCTCTTCCAGTAGCGTCCTAAGACTGCACCTCAGATTTTTAAATTTATAAAAAGGCTTTAGTTTAAAGGTAAAATTATAAAAAAACATCTCTGATCTCCAAAAGGGGCTACTATAACAATACATTAATGTACATTAATTATTATAATAGTCAATAAACTTCACATCTATTACAATATTCAGCATTTTCCCAGCTTCATAAAGAAGGTTCTGTTAATGAGAGCATAAAAAGTTCCCTTCACTGAAATATTCGACAAATTAGCATTTTAATTGGAAATAAAGTACGGGTTGTAATTTCTAGGCCGACATTAGCATGAAATTATATTAAGGTTAAACATAGACAACAACCCTCAATTTATGTTCATGTTATCTTAGTTTCTACAAACAATGACAATGATGGTCTGGAGTGCTATTTTTGAAAAGTGTGACTCACGCAAAATCGGCTATCGAACAATTTTCATTCGACTTATTATCATACATTTTAAAATTAGAGCTCCTGGTCTGATCACGATCGGGCGATAAGCTTATGAGACGATTTTCAATAGAGCGCGACAACAAAGGTTGTCTTGTAACCTAGTTTACAAGGAGTAAGTTACTACTAAGATCTGTAAAGGAATCACTTAATGCCCTTTTTACTTACCATGTGACTGGCGCCAATCTTTGTTTGGAAAGTTATTTTAGGTTAAGTTGGACATAGCGTGTCACTAATGATGTTATTCGTGTAGACGAGACATAGCTAAGTACGTTTCTGAGTACATTATTTATTGTTACACAAGTGAAAGATACACACACACATAATTATCATCATAGACCAGTTGGATGTTTGCTGTGATCTTTCTCAGGTCATCTGACCATCTGGTCGGTGGATGTCCATTGCTGCGCTTGTCGGATCGTGGGCGGCGTTCGAGAACCTTTCTGCATCGGTTCTCCGCGCTTTGTGCACACACACAGACACACAAGTGAAACATATACATTTATACAATAACAGACAAGCATTTCCTACTAGTCAAGATTATATAAGGAAACCGAAAATTCGTGAGGGGGATAAAATGTCACACGAGTAAAAAAATTATCTGTGGCTACAAAGCTCTTGTAAAGAAGGCATAACTGCTGTCCAATGATAAAATAAACAGACAGATATTATATTAATAGACTTGTGAAACGGAGAACCTATTGTAGCTTAGTTTAATTTAGTGCTAGAGCATTTGTAGGCTTTCTTAGTGGTTATTAAACTCTTTATAGCGCTTCTGGGACTTTCACGATAATAGCTAAAATTTTGTTCTCTCTCGAATTTCGGTTATTCTAGGGGTGAAATGTTTGAAGTTATAAATTAAAACAGGGCTATATTATGTAAAGTTTCATCTATACATGCGCATATTTTTTAAAAATTGTTTTAAAAATATAAGTATTGTGAGTTATTTATTAAATAAATACTGTATATATAATAATTGAATAAGAAATATATCATTTTTGAATAAAAAAATATATGTTACCAAATTCTCACTGATCCTTACTTATTTCATTCAAATAAGAAAACTATTTTTTGTACAGCCTCTAATGTCTATCTGCGGGGGAAATTTTTCCTTTTGGTTTGTCACAGATCATTGCTAGGTTTGATGTCATCCACTATCAAATTGGTCTAGAGACATGTTTAAGTTTGACGTAGTCTACCTCTAGGTCAAAGTCCACCAGAAACCCAGAATATAAACGTAGGTACTTTTTTTAAAATTTACAGCGGTAAATATAAAACAGCATTAAAAAATTCAATATGCAAATCCGTTCAACTAAACAAAATGTAAGAGTGTATATAAAAAAATGACAACATATTGGAATTTCTCGAGTATACTAAAAAAATGGCTTATGTTTAAAATACCTGACATCTCAGGCCGTGTTACGAGTATGCCACAATAACCTAATTTCCCAACACTTACGTGAAGATTAGGGCACACCCCGGAACCCGAATATTTAATGCCTATGCATCGAAGTTTTTGCGAGTAACTCTGCCATTGATACAAAATTACAGGAACTGATAACTTACCCGTACGTATTTATTTATTAAAACTTTATTATTCGACAAGTAAAAAATACTTATAACAATCGACAGACTTAATACAAAGAACATCTCTACCAGTCGTCCATTCGGAGAAACAATGTTATAAGTTATGGCTCGATAATTTAAAGAAACATGCAACTTTTATTGTCAGCATTGTCACGAAAAGAAAGGAACGATTTAGAAAAATATTTTTAACATGTTAACATTAATAAAATCTGCATAGGTAACATTTACTAGTAATTAATTAACATCATAGAATGCATGATTATCAAATTTGCTGCCTTCTTCATTCTTAAAACATATTTTGAGTCGGTGAATTTTTGTAAGGACGTATCAAGCCACGTACGTAGCAACTCTATGATTAAACTTTCGCACCTTGTATTTCTTCTATGCCTCTTCCATTCATTCTGCTCTCAATGCAGTAAACTGGTCTATTTAGTCTTTTTATATCGCTCTGGCTGCTGATTTGTTCTCGCTACGTCTTCCTTGTGGTACTATTAACAAATGCCATACGGGGTTTGAAAAATGAATTTTTTCCAATTTTATTAGCCTACTATTTAATTATGCAGGTTTATGTACTGCATTAATAAGAATAGGTTATAAAGTAAGCAGCAGAGTTAACCTTTTTAAATATTTTTAACATTTTTAAAGCTTGTTCGCAAAGTCTTCTCCATACTTGTTAAATCTCAGTGACCTCCACTCGTTTTTGCGTCCTTAAACAAACAATACCATTGTAGACACCATTTTGTTCCCGCCATTAATCCTGAGCCACGTCTCGTTTTGGTTGGCTTATCTTAATGGGATGGGTACACGCAACAACATGAATATTGGTATTCAGACGTTCGAATTGAGACAGAAAATCAACTGGAATTGTTAGATATAAAAGCTTTAATCATAATAGTGGACGACGGTCGATCAGCAAAACAGTTTAATTTTTTTGGAGAAAAATCGTGTTGCAGATCTGGATTCCTACTCGTAATACTCCCTAAATGGATCATGAAGCCCTGTTTTATAAGCAATTTGTCAGCCAAATTGTGTCTTCAACCGTTCATCTTTTCTATAATCATCGTTCAACCTTTCATAGGAAATATGGCCCCTCCTTCTCCTTAGATCCAAGATATGTGGTCATGTATACCTTTACTTTTTCTCTAATTCACTGTTTGCTAAATAAAAATAGGTTGTTTAAGTACTAACACATTGGTTAGATCCAAACTCATTTACAATACTTAAACTTAACTTAAGAGTTATCTGCCGTTGATGCCGATAGGTTTATGAATGAGGGCTGTTAGCCTGTTAGATAATACTTACATACACACATATATACCATCACGCCTTTTTCCCGTAGGGGTAGGCAGAGACTACGGATTTCCATTTGCTAAGATCCTTACAGACTTCCCTCGAGTATGCTTTGAAACTGTGAATTACACTTTGCATTCAGTACAGTAAAAATATGAAATGCTTCTATCAAATTCTTTCATACAAATTGCAGGACTTTTTACTGATATTTTTGCTTAGTTGCATTTCTTTTGTGAAGATATTTTGAGATTTATTGATTCAGACTAGATATTTGGTAAAGTGGTTGACCTTCGTTCCCTTTTGTATGTTTAAAGAGCGTAGAATTTCAAAATCACGGAAAATCACGAATACAAAAAAGAATTGAAAGTGCCATTTTTGTTCGTAGATTCTTTTGAGCTACTTACATCAAACTGTACGTGTTTTTTTATTTATCTCCTATTATAGCAACCAATATGAAATTCTATACATTTTCTCTCTTTTTCAAGAGTCATAACTGATTACTTTAAGTGACCACAGTAGTTATATTAAGAATTTAGTGGTGGCCATACTCTTGCTGATTTTAACCATTTGTTTTAAATATTCAAGTCAATACGTTATTACCCGATATTGGCAGAAAGGAAAATGGTAAAGATTTTACAAAACGTTAAAAGCGAAAGAAACTTCCAAATACTGCTAAGAATTTAATGAAAAAAGTTTCGGAAATCTTAATAAAAAATTGCACCCTTTGGGCTACAAGGTTTGATAAATTTCATTTGGGAATAATTAGTTAGAAACCGCGTTTTTTGACTTCGCTCTGTCTTTTCTTGAGATTAATTTGCGAGAGTAAAGATAAGGAAAGCCGTCAGTGGTTTTTTGACAAGTTGAGGGAATTGAACATTCAACTTCTTAGTGTTTTCCCTTTAAGTTAGCTCTAGATGCAATATGCAATAGGCTACTGTATTCACATTTCGACAAGATTTATAAATTTAACAATACATACACTAAAAAGTAACCGATACTAAAAACAAAAACAATTAAAGCAGTGATTAGCATTTAAAGTTTTCTAATGAAGAAAACTGGGAGCGTGGTGGGGACGTCTTGCTATCAAGTGGCAGTGAAGTCACCCCCCAATAAAGTGCGCCCTTTTCTTGTTTCTTGACAGTTTCCCCTTCCATAGAATTAAAAAGCCTTAAAACTTACTAGCAGCCCGTCGCGACTTCGACCAGGCCTACAGCCTTCCTCGGCAAATAGGCTACTCAACCTTCCTGAGATGAGCGCGTTCAAACAAACAAACAAACTCTTCATCTTCATAATATTAGTACAGATAGTATAGATATAGATTTAATACTGAACGGACTCAAAATTTCTTTTTGTTTTTGAATTTAGGTACTCAAATTTGTGATATGAAATATAACATTTTTGAGTAGAATAGCCAATTTAATTTATAACAGAACTAGAGCTAATAGAATATGTGATGTGGCCATAAGATTGTAAATTTTATGAGTGTAATTTTCTCCTCATAATAATAATAATTTTAGGACCAATCTCACAAAAATACTTATATTTATTTTTCGACTAATCATCTGATTATCAAGTTGTAAGCACTTCTGAATTGTTAAAGATCACTATGTAACACTTAGTTTTGCAAATACTGAAATGAAATTGAAATTGAAACATTTTTAGTAGTTACTAGTACTTTTAAAAAAATAAGAAGACCATTCCTTTTAGTTAATTTATAATTTAATAAAAAATATTTTTTTAGAGTAAACAATATTTTAGACAGTGAAAAAAATTGTAACTATTTATAAATTAAAAACCAAATTTTACAAATAGTTGATATCTAAAGATGATATAGATATAGATAGAGAAGCATATATTGAACTCTTACACTGTACTTAGTAAACATTTGATTACAAAAATTTGACATACATTATAATGAATGTTAGTAAATGTTTAAGTATTTAAAAATGTTTGTAAACATTTTCTAACGGCAGTGTGGGAGCACCATCTCACATAAGTGTAACGATATTAGCATGATATTTTAAAATATTTATTTAATTTAAGAACTTAGAATTCAACGATACCCAAACGTTTTTGGAAACAATTCTCCATAGAAGTAAAAAAAAATTGTCAGCTATGTTATATATACGAGTATTTATAATATTAACTCGTATTATTTTAAGCATTTTACCACCCAACAAGATATTTTTAAAAATTTAAATACACAACACAACCATTCCGCTACGATGCAAGCAAACATTTTGGGACCGATGTCATTTCCTCCCAACGACGGCCACGTCCTTACAAATACAATCGTTGTATCAGGATATTGGAATTTTGTATTTATTAATAATCTTTAATGTACTTACAACAAAACAAGTAAAAAATTCCTTGACAATTGGCGGACTTAATGCTAAGGGCATTTTCTCCCAGTAAACCATTAGGAAATACAGAGAAATATTAAGCGGCGCGAAGAAAAAAGAACTATAAAAATAATTTAAACAAATATATAGATTTCGTAGTGAAGGGGTTGCCCCCTTTGCCCTATCATGGATATGTTCACAAAATACTTGCCAACGCCCCCACCTACTATAGTGGCATACGAATCAAATATCGTGTCTTGCAGATCGTAGACTAGAATACCCTGAAAAAAAAAATTCGTCATTGAAACCACAAAAAATTAGGTAAGGTATGCTTTTTAGGATTCCGTGCCCTAAGGGTAAGACGGGCCCCTATCACTGAGACTTAGCTGTCCATTTGTCACTAGCCTGTAACTCATGTCATAGTTAGACACAGATGATGTATTTCTGTTGCCGCTATAATAAGAAATACTAAAAACGCATACAAAAAACGTGTTTTTTTTTAGATTTTTATAGATATGGAACCACGTGCGCGAGTCCAACTCGCACTTGACCGACGTTTTAATCATGAGTTGACGTTTGGTTTACTGATTATAACAATAAACTGACTGGCCTATGTAACTTTTTTACAAGGAAACCAGACCAGTAGGATCATGATGTGCTTCAACAACTACCAAAGTACTGTCAGGACAATCCGATGCTAGGAATCATAGTCTGATGATTGCAGGTTTCCCTTTGCAGGTTTCAATTTGGGTGTTGCTGTACTAAACAAACTGGAAACAACTAAATAATGTAGGTATGCTTCCCGTGTGAATTGAATCCATGGTCATTCTATGGACATTATCATGATAAAACTTTTTTTCCAGTATGATAATCGGCAACACGGGATTGGTATCAGCAAATAGATTACAATTGCAAATTAATTTCTATTTTTAAATAAAATTTTAGCGACAGTTGCGATGCTGAAGAAAATTCACACAATTTTTTTATTTTTTATTCAATTTTATGAGATTAGATAAAGTAGTGTATGAAAGTGCACATAATTTGGCCTTACAATACTCGTGAGATCCTAAAAAAAATGAAGTTTTTTAAATTACACTGTAAGGATCCATTACGCAACAGTTTTATAAACTATTATTTGTAAACAATCAAAGCAAAAAAGTACTTACTGCAATAGGTGGCTCAATATTTCTATTTAATTGATAACGCCGACTTGTTTGTACTCTTTCTAAAGGTATTCTATTATACTCTATTGACTCAAAATTGCGCATTTGTTTTTTTATATTTGTACCAATAAACATATGATTACATCTGGCCACTAAGAAAAACGAAAAAAGAAAGAAAATTACGTTCAATCTCATTTTCACGTTCGTACTGGCCGAAAAGACTGGCAAAACTAAGTATTTGATCATGCAAAATCGAAAATCTGATTACCTATTATTAATGGGAACAATGAGAAATTACCTCTGTAAACATTGCCGTAATACTTCACCACTCATTGTTTCAGGGAGGTTAAAAAAAAGACTATTAGTCTCAACTTAGTATGATTATTAATGTTTGAACTTGATCATGACTTCCTTCATATGTATCTAGTTACATAACACTTACGATATTACAATAAGTACTTGCATGCAACGAAAATACCATTCCGGGGGCCGAACGCGTAAACTTCTTTGCGAGTCAATGGTCAACTTAAACGTTCTTAAGGACCCAAAATTGGGCCACCTGTATAGCGTTTGCGGTAACATTATACAGGTCCTCTAGCGTGCAGATGTCGGGGCATGCTGGGTATGTTAGAAAATGTGCCATTGTCTGGGCAGCTCGAAGAAGAACGCACCGCACTCACAAGTACTGTCGCTTGTGTTGCACCATTTGACCAGGTTGTTTTTGCAATGGCCTATTTGGATTCTTAGCCGGTTAAGGCACTTCCATATTGGCCAGGCGCGTACGCGTAACTGCAAAACACATTTACTTATCACTTATTTACCACAACCAAACTATAATAACCGAGAGGGTTATTTTTGAGAATGCAAATCTGCTATTTGGTAAAGTTGTATACTGTAGGCTTGAATCACCCGATTATCTGATAATAATGATGATATCGTGCTTCGGAAGGCACTTGAAGCGTTTTATTTGGTCGTTAAAGGTACCTCGTGAAAGGCCTAAAGGCGGTTCCGAATAACTTTGACACCAGGGTTGTACATCGTCGATAGACCATGTAACCTACTCGATATGAATGAATGAGCACAAAAATCATTTTCCATAATTATTTGACCGGGAATCCAAACCGCAATCTTGTACTCCAAAGGCAAGAAATATTATCACTGCGTCACAGAGGCTGAAATATTAATGGTCGTCATAGTAACGGTCCCTTTAGTACTAATTTATGTTTGAAACTAATAACCAAAGTTTTCGTGGATACATATTGTCATGTACTGTACTTTAATATAAATTCCGAACAGCGTATTAACTCATTGCTGCAGAGAATCGTCCAATTACGTGATATTATATATCAAAGACGTTTTGGTCGTTCTGTATGTATTTAATTGAAACGAAAACATTTTACAAGCGTCTTGTGATGCCCAATTTCAACAACTGACTTTAAATTCTAAAGTGCATTTAAAAATTTGAATTTCTTTAAAAATCACAATTTTGGCTCAATGGGCCGTTACAAATCTTAGTTTTACAGCTATTTAAAAAAAATTTAGTGATCAAGTTTCATTCAGCTTCAGGTCTCGCATTTAGTATCTATTAAAAGCGAGTTCTACTCTCTAGAAATCATTTCACTTATAGCATTTAGCTTTGCTTTTATACCTATTTCATTAACGAAATCCAATAATCATTACCTACAAAAAATATATATTGGTCTTCTATACAATTTAAGTGGTTTCAGTAAAATTCATTATGACATTGAATAGAGCCAGGCAAATACTTAGAGCGATGTATAAGAACTGTCTTATACATCGCTCAATCGATCAAGAGATCAATACAGTTTTATATAATTCTTGCCAAAAAATAAACTCAAATCCCTCTTGACTAAATTCGTAACTGCGGAAGCGTGAAATTTGATTGAAGCACTTAAAAGTGTTAACAACATTTCCATATAATTGAAACTCGTCCGTCAGTTCTCCAACTATTGTGATAGGTCAACTAGACGAACAAAGTAGTTTGACAAAGGGAATCGGCAGAAACCCGACGCGTAAGGAGATTTGTAATTTGTACGGATTTGGACAGTTTATTCCATTTTGGGCTCTTCACATGAGTAAGTACTCTTCGATTATAGATACACTGGAACAAATGGGAATGATCCAATTTAATTTATTCCCACTAGTTCCATTACCAAGACCAATGAAACTATTGAGAATAAAAGT
The DNA here is from genome assembly GCA_947363495.1 of Euzophera pinguis. NCBI lineage: Eukaryota > Metazoa > Arthropoda > Insecta > Lepidoptera > Pyralidae > Euzophera > Euzophera pinguis. Next base: position 5,688,054 of record OX376168.1, read on the forward strand.
TCTCAGTACTTCCATGGGACACATATGTACTGGGAATTATTGCGTATTTATGGTTTATTTTGATCAAAGATACTGACTTACTGAAAAGTGAAGGCACTAAATGAAGTCAACATCAGGAGATTACCTTGTTTCCCTGTCAGGCCGAGATTGATGAGGAAGGACAGTTGTCGAAATTAGTTTAAAAAAATAATATTGTAAATGAACGTTACATTTCAAATATCTATACTAATTATACTAATATATACTTTACTAATAATACTAATATACTAATCCATATCCATACTAATATTTTAAGGTCTATCTGTCTGTTGAGATTTGAGATTCATGAGAGAGGCCTATGTTCTGTTCAGCATTGGATGTCATGTGGCTGAGATGATGATATCAATCCATACTAATATTATAAATGCGAAAGTCTGTTTGTCTGTCTGTCTGTCTGTCTGTTACGCTTTCACGGCCAAACCGCTGAATGGATTTTGATGAAATTTGGTATGAATATAGTTGAAGACCCGGGGTCAAACATAGACTACTTTTTGACGCAGGCGGAGCTGTGGGAAGCAGCTAGTATTAAATAAGGTTTTACCTATCGTTTCGTTCGCTTAAAAAACACGACTTGCTTACTTACTTCGATCAGAAGCTCTGTTATACGAACTAAAATTACTGCCAAACGACTGATATGAATTATGATTTTCGTAAGATTCGACGACTTTAGATTAGAGTGTGAGTGAGACGCTGATTTCAGAAATATCACGCTTGAACATAAAGTTGTAGTTTTACTTATCGGGTTCAGAAGGTATATACCAAAATCCTAACTAGACCCAGGTTCATTATTAATTCATAGACTTTGTCGGTTAGCTGTTAAACTTAACTGTGTAAACGTTGTTTGACTCCTTCGCCAGTTAAATGAAATTATTAGCGAAGAAGGAAGCGCCACAGACTGTTGCCACAGAATATAAATTGACTGTCATGTCTTAAGGGATCTAATAACTCAAGAAAATCGACATTATGTAATGGCGTCTGCTTCTGTATTTTGTTAGATAAGTGAAGATACAGCCAATACAGAATATCTAGAATAAAGAAACATACATTCAATTAATTGGTTACAGTTTAAGGTTCAATCGATATATTTTCCCGGTTTTTTTTCTGTTCTTCTCGCTTTATCTTGTAATTTGATTGTTTATAAAGTTTATGATTCTCGCTTCTTTAGAGAAAAAAGTCGAAAGCGAGATTTGTCGAAAAAATGGCAGACATACCGTTTCGCGACATCTCTATAGACGCGATACCCCAGGGACGCTGATTTTCGCGCATTTAAAGATAAAGTCGAATCGAGGTTTCATTAAAAAACTGGCGTCTAACTGTTTTTTTCCGAAAAATGTCAATTTTGACATAACTCTGGCTTACTGACTAACCAACAATATAATGTCTTATATCCATACTAATCCATACTAATATTATAAATGCGAAAGTCTGTCTGTGTGTCTGTGCTTTCACGGCCAAATCGCTGAACGGATTTTGATGAAATTTGGTATGAATATAGTTGAAGACCCGGGGTCAAGCATGGGCTACTTTATGACGCAGGCGGAGCGGCGGGAAAATGCTAGTTAGCTATAAGTACATTGAGAAAGGAACGTCATTTGTACGACGTCCCTTTCCCAATGGATATTTAACATAAAGTATAGAATTTTTAAATGTCAAAACACAAGAAACATATTGTAGAGCTGCAACATTATGAAGAAAAAAAAAAAACAATAATTTTTCTTATTTATCTTTTTTGGCCATATTGATTATATAAATTATTTTTATTATTTAAAAAAATGTATTTATCTGACAATGACGTTTTCGATAAATTAGAGAACTTAATATAAATACTCTAAAGAAATTTTTCTGAATTAAAAATACATGAAATTAAGCTATTTTAAAACTGTTTTTATCGCGTTTAAACTTAATCACTTTTCTTTGATTCACGCATGGGGATCACCACCCGCACTGTTGACTTTGATTATAAACTTATAACTATTCCGCCACCATCCGAACTGATGGTTCGAATCCAGTTGTGACTTTAGAAGGAGGACTTTAAAACGTACTAAATCCTATTTTTTTTAGGATAACAATTTTGAAAAACGAAGTAAACATATTTTGGTGCTGGACTTGCGGCTTAACAAAATGGAAAACAATATAAATCTCAACCGCGCCACATATATACGGTCAGCAGCAAACAATTTCATAATTCCGGCCGGATTAAAATTGTTGTTTTAACTTATGTGTTAGCTACGATAACGGATATTGATATAGACAGGCGATTCATTTGAATATTAATCGTATGTTGTTTATTTTCATAAAAAATATCGTATTGGAAAACTAACTGTTGCCCACAGAGCATCAAGTGGGATTTCATTCTGTAGGTATTCTGTCGAATATTTTTTGTGTCTTTTTACTTTACTAAATTATTTCATTAATTAAGCCAATGAAAAAATGTTTTAGTTCTTTTTATATGATTATGGACGAGACTGATGTCCAATCGAGCATTTGATTTAAATCATATTTAATTTAACTGTATGTTATGTTCCATACATATATTTTTTATCCATACTTTCCAAACTATTCCATATTCTATAGGTACTTTTCATAATTCCATACTTAATATTATAAGTGCGAAAAATCTGTCTGTCTGTACCGCTTTCACGGCCAAACCGCTGAACGTATTTTGATGAAATTTTGCAAATAATATAGTTGAACACCCGGTGTCAAACATAGACTACTTTTTGACGCAAGCGGAGCTGCGGAAAACAGTATTTCAACAATTAATTTGAACAAAAAGTTTAGGTATTTTATAGATTATTATTATCGACGAGACTGATGTTCAGTCGAGCGAAAGGATTATTTATTTATTTTGGGGTGATTTAAATGATTTTTACTTTAGTTTTAATTTTTATATGAAACCAATAATGTGTTCCTAATATAAAAAAAACTGTATGTTATGTTCCATACATGTTTTTCTTTTAAATTTAAAATATTATTATAAGTTATAATTACTTCACAATTATCAAAATATAATAATTTTGTAAGTTTGAAGTAGGTACCTACCCTATTTTTATTTGTCACAGTTACCTGCCCAAGATGAAACAGCTTTTGATTTGCATTGCAAAATGTGTACTATTTTGAAATACTCACTGATTTGAAGCAATGTAAACACGGATGGTAAAACATCATATAAAAGCAAAAAATAGCAAGGCTTGTAAAAAATTGGCAATTAAAGGTATGGGGAACCTGAGCGAGTTATAAATGCATTTAACTAAACGTTTTATTTATTAGTTTTGCATAAAACTATTTTTTTTGTGCATTTTTCTTATTCTTTATTTCGAGTCAAAATGGCTATTGACTACACTATTTTTAATTTGTCCAATGCACTATTCATAATTCTGTGCCAATACTATGCCAGCCCTATTTCTCTCTTTCTATTTTGTTCATTTAAAAACTTGACATTTTTAGCTGTCCATATTTGTTGTTGAATTTTAAAATCGATTTTACTGGCAGTTTATAATCACATAATCAAAACAGGTTAAAAGCAACACATTTAAAAATAAAGGTTCTTAGATTCTCAGCGCAGTTCGCAAGTCGAATGTCAAGCGTATTTATGTAATTTCACATCAGGGGCATTACTACAATCAAGGTGGGTTGCTGGCCGTTGTAGCGAAACAAGAAGGATTTCATTGGATCCGCCCTGTAGGTCTCATCATGAATTTTCATGCTTTTACAGAATTCATGTCGCTAGTCTTAACAAAGTCTCGGATCCTGTTAACAAATTATGAGATGTTTTGTTTATGTATTTTGTATCTAAAAGCGAAATTACAAAGTTATTTCTAGAGTAAAGAAAATATCTAGAACGTCTATGATAGAGCATTAATAATTGCTATTGATACCGTTTATTGTCGGTCATGGTCGAACCTATTCGAAGTGATACCTAAGCATTATTGGGGATTACGGGAGTCACCATAGTGCCATTGCAGAGCATACAACCTGGCCTTATCCCACGTGGTAGTCCACTATGCCGTTTTCCCAGTGTTATGACGGAATTGCATAATCTCACACCTGGCGCCGAAAGCTGGCTGAGAAATCTGGATGTTTGTTGATCCGCGTAGGATGAATGCCATATGCAATGGTCATGAACACCAAGCAGCTTAGTAAACTGATTTGATATTGACATTGTTCAGATCAGACAGAAGCTATAGGAAAAAGTAACACGCACTAGCCGACGCGGCGCTAAGCATAATTTCCTCTTCAATTATATTTCCGCTGTATTGATATTTGGAAGACGCTGGATGCAAGCCTCTTTAGAAATTCGGTATGAATATAGTTGAAGACCCGGGGTCAAAGATAGGCTACTTTGTGATGCAGGCGGAGCTGTGGGAAACAGCTAGTTTAGTATAAATGAAGCGAGGCATAATGCAAAAAGATGAACAGTGGACAAAAAAGGTCTATTATGACAATAAAGATTCTAAAATAAAAATAAAGATAATCAATACAATAACACAATTTAAACTCAAACAACAACACTTCGTCATAATATTAATTTAACGAAGTTACGTACCAGTGCAAAATGTTCTCGCATTTTTCATGGCGCACTTAACACCACTCACAAGTACACGTTCCCTTGGTAATGTAAAAATTATGGAGCGAGTTTATACTAAACTTGTTTGGGAACTATCAAAAGTTTTATACATATACTTTATTACAAAGTTGGTTTTTGAAACTACACCGTGCGTGCTTTCTGAACCGGAGTAACTTGATTCTTGTAACTTTTGCTTCGTTGGAATAACGTTGCTATTTTAGGTAATTTTTTAGCCATTTTAAGTAAATCATTTCTCCATTCATTGACTCTTAAAACTACAAGTACCTCAGAATATGGTTAAAAGTACAGCTTCCTAGTTTTTCTCATCGTATATTTGTTTATAGGACCATTAGAAAAAAAACAAGTTAAACACATTACTCTCTTTTATTAGAACGGGATTATACTGCAGTCGGATAAACATCTCTACCTAACAAATAATTCGAAAACTCCGAACCTAATTTACAGAAACAGTATAAAACCATACTTTTACATGTTTCCCAAGTAAACTTACGGAGAAAACAATTTTTCGCTCGGGAAAAAATTTTGCTGCATGTTTTGAAACTTCATTCGTACACGAGTTTTGTTTTACGCTGAAAGGATGTTTTTCTTACTTCATCGCGCTGGTTCTTTTTTATGGTTCAGAACTTTTAAATTGTAACCACCTTAAAGTTTTAAATTTGTAAATGTTTCCCTATTTTTCTGTTTTCTGGTAATTTTATTCATGTCTTTCTGTGTCAATTATTTCTGCTTAGAGCCGATTAAGGTTACCTCGATGAACGTAATGCAACTTTACCTTTTGAAAAGAATTTTCAGGAGTATTCAAAATCTGTGAGCGTGTCAAAGGAGCAATTATATTAATAAATGTAGAGAAAGTGATAGTATATCGGATACTCATCATGAATATTGATTGGATCGATTTTTTTTTATCTCTGATTAATACTACTAGGAACAGAGCGATAAAGAATTTATCTAACGAACTATAAAACAATGTACGGATAGGATAATACGAGTATTATAGACCTTGTGACAGATGATAACAACAAAACAGCAAGTGAGCTGTAAGCTTGTGTAAATGGACAAATCTCGCAAAATTAACGCAAGACCTAGGAGAATTTCAAAAATTCATAACAAGTTAAAACTTGTTGACATATAAATTAGCGTAATAGAGAATGTTAAAAGCTAAATCGACAAACAAAACTATAGAAATAAGGTTAGGTAGTAGTGCCATGTGGGCGCTACCTGCTTGCTACAGTTAAACCTCGTCATATAGATAAGACTGGAAAGGCTTAACTGGCCACACGACACTTCTACCTGATCTTATTTCTGTGAGAAAAAACAATGCACAGTCACTGAAAAAAAAAACCAAACATGACGCTGAGTTAATTAATAAAGGTGGGATAATTTGGGAAAGTGCTGTGTTGTTTTCTCTGTGACAGAGCTAAACGGAAGATGCACGAGCATTGTTGTTGGCTAGGAACGACTGACGCAGATTAAATTGTCCAATTAGTGTAATGGATACAGCACTGCGTGTTAAAATTAATTAATTTTCACGATTTTCAAACATTTATCTGTATTCATAAAAATACAGTTGCGAAAAGTAGTTTTTTATGCATATTAGGCAAAAACCACGGGGACAACGTAGTATGTGTTGTCAAACGGAATCAATTATTTTTTTGTTATTCGACGGTCTGTATTATTCACAACAGTAAGTCAATAAAAAAAATCAGAGTCGAACGAAGAACCTTCTCCTGTTTTAAATCGGTTAAAAACTAAACTCGAAACATAACTAATTCTTATTAAAACATTTTCAAACAACCTTGAATGACAATGATAATTCGATCTTTTATGTCTTAATTTCTAGGAACAACGTGAACATTCCAAATCTGGGTCGGGCTAAATAAATCTTTATATCGTCACAGTTGTGCGTGTTCACGAGAATAATTCACCGAAAGAGGGAATTGTTTCACCCCAAAACACGAGATAAGACGTAGTCTCTCTCCTCGCACAATAAATCTTCCAGCATCTTGTCACAAAAAAAGGAAAACACAGAAATGCTCTATGTGTAGTTTAGTTATGCTCTCAACCAAAGAGCATAACTAAACTACACAACGTTCCTTTCTTAATGATCTCAACTATCCTCTCTGTTTCATAAAGATGAGTCTTTAGATGAACACATGTTATTTTTGGCGAAGTAGGTTGTATGAATGGTAAACTTTTGAGCCGTAGAAGTGTTGTCCCTAGGACCTAAGTATTTACTTCGATAACAAACTGACCTTTCACGATCATTATGATTACATAGTAGATATAACTAATAAAATAGTCGGTATTCATTTCGCGGCTAGCACGAAGTTTTAAAAACCCTTTTATTTATATTTAACATTGGTGAGATCTATTTTAGAATATAACAATGTTATTATATGAATACTATCCCCAGATTATTTTAAAAAAAGCAAAATCGATAATCCGGCCACACTACCCTATGGGGTACCAAAGGCCACATTTAGAATATTGTTGAGCGCAAAGGTGGAAAATGGAATCAAAATAGTGATAGGTTGCTAGGCACATCGTCTACTGATAGTTATGGTTTCTTCGATTTTCGTCCACTCCCTCGGCCGGATTTTATGGTGTGCGCGGGAAGAGAAGCAGCTAGTACATTCCACGTTTTTACTTTTCTTCCAGACCAGCATTGAAGAAATAAGATGGTCTCCTTTCTATGAAATTCATTGCCAGCGCAAAGAAAGAATTCAAAAGAGGCTACTTGCTATAGTTTCTTTTCGGTGTGAAGGATACCTACAAGGATACCTTTGCAATACCGTCGCAAAATTTGTTCATTACATCTTCTTCACAAAATCGTTCATTCTACAATTGACTCCCCTCAACTTTTATCCTTGATAAAATTCAACACCCCATTTAGATCCCGTAACCGCAATTTAAATACGTTCCAGCTTAATGTTTATCAAAATATACTTCCGTCGAATCTCATGGTCATGATATTGACATATTCCGTTTAGAATTATTCCAGTTTCACAGTGCAATCAGGCTTGCACTGACCCAATAGTTACCGGTGTAATGCTTATTTTTTGTTTTGCTTGCTAGCTTGTCACACTTTTAATATTTGCATTTTTTTATCTGTTTATGCACATTGTTTTTAAATTGTAGTTTAGTTCATAAACCTAGACCTTAAATAAATAAATCAAAGATTGGTTCGGAATCTTCTTGGTCTAAACAGTAACAATACTTACAACTTCTTCCTCGATAACGAGGGATATTATATATTGCAATACCTACTTCTGTACTCTTTTTAATTTTAAGTATTTCTTTTATTCCGTCGATAATTTTATCTTGTCCAAACATACCGGATAATACCTATTTGGTAATTGAAACAAAACATGTGTACCTATTTTTGTAAGGGTTTTAATTAGGATTGAATTTTATTTCTAAATTCTTTAATAAATTAATACGTAAATGATTCCATTTTGTTAACAAATAGACCTTCATAATTAAATTAAGGTCCTTTACACGCAAACATGAAAGCTTCAAATAAAAGGAAAAACCATGCTCTATCCAAAACAAATTGATTTCGTCATCTGCCAAAAACATCATTTACAAGAAAGTCCAAGTACAAGAAGTGGTCCATTCATAGGTTGGTTAGATATGAGTAGTATGTATTTAAATTGCTGAAAATTAATTTAATTATTATAACTTACTACCTAGGAACACCTAGAGCTCTGCTCTTTGCAAAAAAAAAAAAAACATTTTTACATTTAGAGTCTTTCACCCTGTATTCTTAAACATAACCTTAAGGACGTCCTTCACTCAAACTCATTAGAGGACGCCTTAAGGAAATCCCCGAACTTTCTTTGAAAACGACATTCTTAGTTGGTTGCTTGAGCAAACTCCAATGAGAAACGACACAGGTTATAATAACAATTCCAAGCAAAAAATTTAGAATTACAAAAGAATAGAGTAAAAAATTTGATGTAAAAAAGTTGGACATCCACCGACCAGATGACCTGAAAAAGGTCGCAGGCAAACCATTACCAGCAAATCATTGGGAGAGGCCTATGCCCAGCAGTGGACTGACTGCGGCTGAAATGATGATAATGAGAGTAAAAAATAAAGTAAAGTAATGGATGCCTAGGCAAAAAGGGGCAATAAAATCTGATTTATAGCTACTTTGTTTAATTTCAAGGATGCCACAAGGTACCTCTCCACCAACCTTATACTTGACAGTTTAATACTCACCTCCATAATAATCATAATCATAATCATAATCATAATCATTTATTCCTTTAAAATATGTGTTTATAGGATGGTCAAAACAAACATAGTATCAAACATATTTTGCCAGCTGAGGCGTAGGAAATTTCAATATTGTCAATATTAAGAAATAAAAAATAAAAAACTTCAAATGTCAAATTAAATTACAATTACAATATCAATTTATAATAATATTTAAAATTAAATGAATTTTGTAACATTATATTTTAGCCTCAAGGAATTCATTAACACTATAGTAACGTTCCTTTATCAATAAATCATACACTGCTTTCTTAAACCTTCGAAACGGTAGACATTTTATGGAATTAGGTATCTTATTATAAATTTGTATACACATAGCGTAAAAATTTTTATGATACATCATTGTCCTTGGTATATGAGCGTGCACCAGTCTATCTCCATCCCTTGTGTTGCGGGGATACATTTCCCTTGCCTTCATAAATAGTATCAAATTAAGCTTTACAAATTTCACAATTTCTAGTATGTATATGCATGGTAGTGGCAAAATATTAAATTTTTGGAAAAGGGGTTTACATGATATATAAGGAGCAACTCCTGCAATAGCCCTCACACATTTTTTTTGAGCGATAAAGGCTTTATTTATGTCAACACTGTTTCCCCAAATAACAACACCATATCTAAGGACTGACTCAATATACCCATAGTATGCAAAAAGGGTAGTTTCAAGAGTTGCAACTTTCCGCAATCTGAATAATACATAAACATACCTATTTAGTTTGCAGCATATATTGTCAATATGTGTCTTCCAATTAAAACTGTCGTCAATCGCAATACCCAAAAAAGTTACAATATTGGCATGATTAAGAGATTGTCCATTATAAATGACATCTATTTCTTTTTTTCTTTTTAGACCTTTATTAAAATGCATAAAGTTTGTCTTACTCAAATTTACGGAAAGATTGTTCTCATTTAACCATTGTATTACAGAATTTACGGCCTTGTTTACTTCATTAATATGTTCTTCTACCGATGACCTTTCGCTGTTTTTGATTATCAATGAAATGTCGTCCGCAAACAGAATAATTTTATGTTGTATTATATTTGGAAGGTCATTGATAAAAACGAGAAAGAGAAGTGGGCCTAAGACACTCCCCTGTGGTACACCAAATTTATTAGTTCGATAAGACGATTTACATTGTTGACTTACTTTTTCATCATTAATATATTTAATCTCGACGCATTGCCGTCTATTTGTCAAATAAGATTGTAACCAATTTAGAGTTGTTCCCCTAATGCCATATTTCTCTAATTTATGTAACAGTAAATCATGTGGTACCATATCGAAGGCCTTCGTCATGTCGAAAAACAAAACAGTTGTACTCATTTGTTTATCAATACTACAAACAGTATCACTTACTAAGTCAAAAACAGCACCTATAGTCGACTTGTCTCTTTGAAAACCATGCTGTTCAGCCTTGATTACGTTATATTTTTCAAAAAAACAAATAAGACGTATATGCATACATTTTTCAAAAATTTTAGAAAAAATTGATGGCAGAGCTATTGGCCGATAGTTTGTCAAAATATTCTTGTTACCTTTTTTAAATAATGGTCTTACTAGAGAAGTCTTAAGTGATTCTGGAAAGCAACCCTTTTCAAAAGACATATTGATTAAAAATGTTAAAATAGAACTTATTTCCTCACAACAAGATTTAAGTACTGATGTTGATATACAGTCGTATCCTACTGCATTAGTGTTTTTAAGTGAGATTATTATAGATTTTATTTCATGAGTCTCAAAGGGTTTTAAATAAATTGAATTTTGGACCCCTATAATATCTTTTACTTTTTTAATGTCAGTATTTGATTTATTTGTAATGTCAATAAAATGATTGTTAAACATATTTGCAATGTCAATAGGATCACTATAAGTTTTGTTTAAGTGGGATATAGTTTTAATATTTTGCTGACTGATAGACTGCGAAGTTTCATTTTTTATAATATTCCACGATGTTTTACATATATTCTTACTTCTCGACAGCAATTTACTATTTATATTTTTTCTTGCAGTTACAAGACAACGCTTTAGCAATTTAGAGTATTTTTTATATTTTATTTGATTAAGATGAGACTTGTTTTTATAGTAGTTATATCTTAATTTTCTACTTGTCTTACAGCTTTGTCGTAAACCCTTGGATATCCATTTTGTACCTGAGTTTTTATTTATTTTTACTTTAACTTCTGGAAAGCAAAGCCTGTATAATAAACAGAATAAGTCATGAAATTCACAAAATGCTTTATTAAGATCATCTTCAGCAATAACGTTATTCCAAGAGACGCTTTTGAGATAACCTCGAAATTTGATAATGTTTTCTAAGCTATAATCTCTTTTTAATATGTAGTGACATTTAGATTCTATATTTTTAGTTTTTATTGGAATGGTTAACATTTGAGCTGTATTATGGTCTGACAAATATAGAGGAATAGTAGAACCCCTTGCATTTTTTATGTTACTTATGATATGATCAATACACGTTTCCTTGCGAGTTGGTTCATCAATATGTAAAAATAGATTATTATTTTTCATCATGTCTTTTAATCGCTTCGAGTTAATAGTATCAATCAATGTATTGATATTTATGTCACCTAATATAATAATTTTTTTTTTACTAAACTTTTTTGATAATGTGTGAAGCATTCGTTCAAATTTGTCAAAAAAAATACTAATATTTGTTGATACTGGTATTCTATATAAACCTATTATGATAAAATTGTAATTTAAAACCTCAATTGCACAGCATTCGAAAGTGTTTTTTTGAGCCAAGCAATCAAAATCTGTAACTTTTCTGAAATCTAGCTCATTGGCAATTAGCAAGCACACTCCACCTCTTTCTTTTTCCTTTCTAGAGAAAGACGATCCAAGTGTATAGCCGTTTATAATGACATTGTCCTCACATCCGGATCTTACAAATGACTCAGTTAAGCAAATTATGTCTGGTGACTTACCAGTATTATTTATTATTTATTATTACATATTTTATCCAATGAGGAATCTCCTTAAGTCAAGGAAGCTAGTGACGACTAATCATACCAATGAGTTGGAGTAAGGTTGAGTCGAGTTTGAGCAAACGTTTGAGAACGTTTGGGTTAGTCGATTGGCTTTCATAAGACTCGGTGATTTTGAATAAATAGCACTCCAGGGACGTTTATTTTATCAATCGAATAAAATAAATATTTTATTTATAGAATTATAATGTTGAAACTCTACTTTCCTTCGACAACAGTCTAAAGTTTCACAATAATGGTACCACATATACATGGTAACTTTACATCGCATCACGAAATTGTCGAGAATATTCAAGAATAGCAAGAAAGAATTTAAGTTTTTAATGGTCTTTGAGGCTGTCCCAATCTGTGTGATTTGTCGTGGTGTAGGTATAAATTCAAAGAATTTTATTTAAATGTGTGGAACTCTACCTTTCTCTTATACCTGTCAAAAATGTACCTTGGTTTTACTAAACTGCCACCAATGTTTAAAAAATTGGGGCCTATACACGTTGGATTAATATCCCGATGCTAAATCTCTCAAAGGACCGGGGTAAATAGACGTTTAAAATGGATAAACAATACTTACTTACTAAGATGGCGCAGCGACCCAAAGTGAGCCTTGGCCTCCGATAATAAGGATCTCCACTTCGATCTATCCTGCGCCATCTACTGCCAGTCCTCGGCGTGCAGCTCGCGCTGATCCCTCCGCACATAATGTGGTAGGGCCGAGGGGATGGCGTCCGGTCGGCCGTCCCAGATATCGCTGGATTGACGAGAAACAAAAATAAAAAATAATTTTTTTAGCGTACTCTGAGTCCAAAGCTTTATCGCTTTGGATAAAACTGATAAAATGCTTGAAAGACGAAGATAAAACCTTAGGGCTTAGAATCTGCCATGAGAATTGCCACTTTGTTAAAAATAATAGCAATCTTCTTCCAATTTTCTCGCTCGGTTTACCTTAACAGCTCTCAATATCGATATTCATGAAATAACAACGGCTAGTTAATTATGCTAATCTTCTAAAATAAACTAACGCCTATAGTCGCGGCTAAAGAGCACCGAAATTTCGTGGTCGCTAATAATTTTACAGTTTAACTGAGTTGCAAGCAAACACGAACTTCGTCAAAGGGATTTGGTTAATTCAATTTCTGTGTTCGGCCGCCGCTGCCTTTCGCAGTTCGGATATTAGCAGTGTTGCCAACATAAGACCTTACCCCTTAAATTTGGGAGAAAAATTACACGAGATTTTAAGTGCACCATTTTTCCGTTATGTAGAAATGGGGATGGTTTGTTACAGAATGGTAGAACTAATTACTTTTCTGCATTTCAGTGTGTTTTCTAGTAGTATCAATAGTCGTACCCTCTGACGTAAACCAATGTGTATGATTTCATGCGTATAATTTCATCAAGATCCTTTAAGTTTTTAGGAACCTGCCGTCTAATTTCCATTACCATTTTTAAAGAGATTTTTTTTACATCTGGTTAATTACACAAAAGATAAAATATTTTACATGCATGCATAGGAAAGAAAACCACGTTCAATATAAAACAAAATAAATGAAATCTGAGAACAAATTCTCAATATACCATAAATCAATCCTGTCAGCTGATCATTAGATTTGTACTAAGTTAAACACACTGTAAAAATATGCCTGGTTATTGATTTCTGAAATCTTTATTGTTTTACAATTAAAAATACTTGTTAACAATTATATACGAGAGCTATGGAGAGGGCGATGCTAGAGCTATGGAGAGGGCGATGCTAGAGCTATGGAGAGGGCGATGCTTTGTGTTTCCCTACGAGATCGAATCAGGAATGAAGAGATCCGTAGGAGAACAAAAGTCACCGACATAGCCCAGCGGATTAGTTCTTTGAAGTGGCAGTGGGCGGGGCACATAGCGCGGAGAACCGATGGCTGATGAGGCAGAAAGGTTCTCGAATGGCGACCGCGTACCGGTAAGCACAGCGTTGCGACCAGATGGTCAGATGGCCTGAAAAAGGTCGCACGCAAACGGCAAACGCTGGATGCAGACTGCTGTCAACCGATCATTTTGGAAATCATTGGAAGAGGCTTATGTCCAGCAGTGGACTGACTGCGGCTGAAATGATGATGATGATGAATTCTATACGGGTGACTTACTTACTGCGACTGTTGTTATTTTTACGCCCATATAAAAATACCCTAAGATAGACTGTTAAATAATGTTAGTAAAATTTATAAATTAGTAACCCCTAGCCTCGAGTAAATTTACCTAATGTTTAATTTCAATATCACCCTTGTTTTGTTTACTTTGCCAAGTATTAAAGTTGGGATTTATAGATTCTAAACAAGTGCCATTATATGTTTTGCAAAGTTTAAGCTAAGGTAGGTAAATCGATTTGTGTATTGAATCTCTTTGTATTGTTAATTTAATTAAATTATTTCTTTTGAAATATTGTTTTTACGCCCACATAAATAATAATAATAATAATAAAGGCGTAGGGATGTGACGACCCCATCGCCCATTGGGTTCCCTTCCCAGTGCAGTCAGTCTCCGCAGGGCAGCTTGTGGCGAGCTGTTGGTGAGTGGCGACACCGCGGACCTGAGTGTTCCCAGGGGAGGCCTCCGTCCCTCACCTCCGACCTTCCTTCGCCAAGGTCGGAGTGGACACCGACGAGGGACAGGACCCCTACCTCTGGCTTGCCTTAGCCGGCTGGCCAGAGTGGAGTCGCAAGAGCTATATGCTCGAGGGTGGAAGTGTATTGCACGTAATGGCGTAATAACGGGGAAACCCGCTCACGAGGAAACTCGCGATGGCGAAACCGGAGCCGCACCTCTCGGCACTCTTAGCCGCTCATCCCAATGTTGCCCTTCTGTTGCCAAACGTGGCGACTATTTGGGGGGCCCATTCACTGAGTGGCGAGTCACCGCCTGCCACTTATAGTCAGTAATCATGATTATGGCAGGTGTCCGATTTCTATTGCAATAGCCCAGTTTAAATCCATCCAAACTTCATCACCATAACCCATTTATTCTTCTCACTTATTAGAAATAGTTCCTCCTCCTGCCGAGACCTGTTCATGGAAATGTCAGCTATTGATATAGCCGAGGACGGGTTTTGTCAGGAGCACCACATGACATCAACTTCTCCAAAGGGCCTCTACGCGTTGGATCCATATCCCCGCGCAAGCCTCTCAAAGGACCGGGGTAACCCGTGAATCCCAAGCGGAGATACATAATAATAATAATATTCTTTATTTCGAGCATCCAGACTCATATTATTGATTAATGGCGTTAGTAAACAACGAAACTTAAAATCTAGAGTTAGTACAAATTTTAATATCATCCTGTGCTATTTGACAGTCACCACATGCAGTCCACAGCAGTGGTGGATGTAGGGACAGTCCAGCCGGCTGGCTATCATGGCCAAGATGTTGTTGGAGCTGGGTCGGATGCGCCGCACCAGGCTGGCGCTTCGCTTCCGCATGGCATAAAACTACCCTAACATAGACTGTTAAATAATGTTTTATCCAAAAGTAGAGGATTGGTAAAGTGCTTTTGAATTGATAGTTAAAGTATTTTATACTCGTGGAACAACTAAAACTTAATAAATAATTAACAATTTTGTATGAGTGATAAATAAATAAATAAAACAATATATTCAGTAACCCTTGCACAGATTTCTACAATATACCTTAATTAGTTTGGTCTTTTATAAGCCGATCCGATTAAGCTAGCGATTTTTTTTATATATCTAAACTAATATGCTTTTACGGCTAAACCATTGAATCGCTTTCGATTACATTTGGTGTCATCATCCTAGCGTGTATTCCTAGTTGCGTCGTCAGCTTACGCTTCGGAGCCTAGGGTACGCTGTAAGTCATTGTCCTAGATTTGACGGCACTGATTATTACGATAGAGCGACTGCCGTCTGACCTTCGTAACCCCTTTTACAGGGAATCCAGACCAACAGGAACATGGCCCGAGGTGTGTTAGTGGCCAACACTCGGCATTTTTCAGACTGCCCAAAGGCATCTGACACAGCCTAACGACTGCTATCCATAGATAACAACCGGGACCAACGGCTTTACGTGCCTTCCTAAGCACGGAGGAGCTCGAGATAGAAAATGCCAGTAAATGGCGACCAATCCAATAATGGTCGCGTCTCGACGTTGCTTGACACGCGCATTCGCTACGGATACTTACATTGTGGTGTGAATGTTTATTCTCTCTATTTCTATTTCTCAAAAATTAATCCTCAAGAGATTGAATTAACGGTGAAAGTTTGTATGAAAAACAGAAAATATACTTTTTTGGAGGCAGAGCCGCGGGAAACAGCTAGCGTAGAATATAGTTAATCGAATAAAATAATAATTAGATATCCCATAGTGTAGTAGTGTGCATTAACAAGACTAGTGTAGTTCAGTGTTACGGCTCATAGTTTTTAGGACCATCGCATTCCGGCTCTAATATTTTATCATATTATGTAGAGACATAGCAAATCCCGCTAACGTAACTAATGAAACGTGGTCTTATGTTCAAAAGATAATACCGGGGTTCATGTCTTTATCTTTATGGAAGGGCCGGATATTTTTATCAAGCGGAGTAATTTTCTGTGTTACTCCATTTTTGGCGGAAATCATAGTTTCTGTATGGTCTCATGACTGACTGTTAGAGAAAGCCATCTTTATAGACTCTATGACGATTAAAAATCATTTGTTTGTTTACATTCTAACCGCTAAACTAAAAAGGTGAACCATTCGGAAGAAAAATAGTTGATCCATTCCTGGTTTTTCCGATTAGTTGGACAGATAGAAAAAAACTGGAAAGTTTTAATGTGTATGTATATTATGTTTGTTGTATGGAAACTCCCTCTTCATTATTTAATCTTAGGTCCTTACATATGAAATTGGCGTTTTTTCGTACTGGTCACTTTAATCACAAATTTCTCTTCTTTGGTTAGGAATTCCGAATTCAAATTAATACAGCTATTTCCACATATATTTATGTTTCGTAAACCGTTATTCATTTGTTTTTTTTCTGTTTGCGGCGCTCAGTTTACAAAATGGAAAACTTGAAATATCGCGTTATTTACGAGTACGAGTTCCAACGTGACACCAGTGCTGCGGAAATGGCTCGAAGGGTTAATGATGTGTATGGCGGTCGTGTCGCAAAAGAAAATAGAGCGTTTTTGCTTCCAACGTTTTCGTTCTGGAAATTTCGACCTGCGGAACAAGCCCCGTGGACGGCCGGAGACCCAAGTTCACAATTTAGAATTGATGGTTATTGTGGAAGCGGATCCATCGCAAACCATGCAGGCTGCAGTGTTAGTGATAAAACTGTTTTAATCCACTTGAAGCAAATTGGGAAAATTAAAAAGCTTGAAAGGTGGGTTCTTCACGAATTGAGTGAAGCAAACCGGCAAACGCGCGTCGACTGCTCCGTTACATTACTTGGCCAGCACAGTAATGAAGGATTTCTTAATTGAATCATTACCTGTAATGAAAAGTGGATTCTCTACAATAATCGGAAGCGCTCATCGCAATGGCTGGGCCCTGGCAAGCCAGCCAAATCCTGCCGCAAGCGAAAATTGATCCAAAAAGTAAGCGTTTGGTTGACTAGTACCGGTGTCGTTCATTACAGTTTTCTCAAATCTGGCCAGACGATTACGGCAGACGTCTATTGTCAGCAATTGCAAACCATGATGGATAAGCTAGCTGCTAAACAACCGAGGCTGGTCAATCGCTCTACGCCACTGCTGCTTCACGACAACGCTAGACTACACACTGCACAACAGACAGCTACCAAATTAGAAAAGCTTCAATTGGAATGTCTAAGACACCCAACGTACTCCCCGCACCTTGCTCCAACAGATTACCATTTTTTTCGAAATTTGGATAACTTCTTGCAAAGGAAAAAATTCAATTCCGATGGGGCAGTCTAAACCGCCTTCAAAGATTTTATTGATTCCCGTCCGAATGTTTTTTTAGTAAAGGGATCAATGAACTACCTATGAGATGGCAAAAGTGCATAGATAACAATGGTTCATACTATGATGTTATACGAGGGTGTTCACAATAAAACAACCAGTTGGTTATAGGTTCGATGATAAACAGTATGTAACTGCCTTTATTATTGACTAGCAGCCCGCCCCGACTTCGTCCGGGTTATACAAAGTATGTAGTAAGTTAAAGATAAACACTTCATTATCCATCTCTTTCAAAACCGGCTACATAGATCTTTCTGACGCCGAGTAGTTCCTAATCCATACTTATCCATATTATAAATGCGAAAGTCTGTCTGTCTGTTACGCTTTCACGGCCAAACCGCTAAACGGATTTTGATGAAATTTGGTATGAATATAGTTGAAGACCCGGGGTCAAACATAGACTACTTAAAGACGCAGGCGGAGCTGCAGGAAAAAGCTAGTAACCTATAAATAATGTACGAATGTATTTCCAAGGAAGATCGAAAGCATAGGCATACTCGTATGCCCATAGAGCCATCAAGATCAATTTTTCAGGGGAATTAAATGTGATTATTTTTAAAAATTAATTGGTTGATCCTATAAATCTGATATCATTTCAAATAATATTCTTACATCAGAAAAATAATCAAGGTATCAATACGAGTAATTTTCATTAGTTCCCTCCACGGGGTAAAAGGAGTGTATAGTGTACGTAAAATTAAACTCTTGAAATACGAATCTATAATTTACTACAAAAATTCTTACCATTTTCCCAGTTTCGTCCTCAGCTCCCGCTTCCATGACGCTTTCTTCTCTTCTTGGTGTTTCCATTCCTATTGTTATTTTGGCATGTTTTACGATCGGCCGCCTGCCTACGTTAACCTTCCTTGGGAACACAGAATGTACAGTTAGATATAATCATACATTTAACGACACTTACGCGTCGATATCCTGAGATAAAAAACGTTTGACGAAGAATCATTTGACAAAAAACGTTATATAACCGCTGATCTTTTGGGCATTTTAAAAAAAATAAAAAATAAACTGTTGTTAAGTTGTAAGTTAAATGTACAATATATATTTATTATCAGCTAGTATTTACTGAAAAAAATGGGTTTAGTTCTGAAAATAACTTTTCTTTAGTTTTAATAAAACTTTTTTGTTGTATTTAATTACCTACTAAACAAATCCAAAATATTTTCAAGCGAAAATTATTCGATTCCGCACACGACCGCTGCGTAGGAAGGCGACCGCGCGGCGACCACGCGACTTTTTTCTAATAGTTTTTTTGATTTCGTGATATCTTTCGAATGGAAAGTCCGAATTGAATAATTCAAAAATTTGTATAAAGGTATTAAAGCATTCTTGAATACGAAGTTATTTATTTTGATAAGGATTAATACGAAGGTAGAAATAAAGAACCTTTTCTTACGGCGGCAATTTAATTAAATTTTTAAAATAAAAAACCACTTATTGTGAGATAAATATAATAGTCAGACATATGCTGTCGCGACATTTTTTGTAGATAATGATGTGTTCTGCAAAGTTGTAGTACATTGTTTTGTTCTATCATCAATAGTTTTCGCAGCGCACTCGATGTAAGCAATTTTTTAGGTCTTTTTTTGCACCTTGGGTTACATTATTGCAGTTTTTTTAAGGATCCCTAATGTTATTAAAAATAAAATATAGCCTATGTTAACCGAGAAAAATGTAGCTTTCCAACGGTGAAAGAATTTTTTAAATCGGTCTAGTATTTTCGGAGCTTATTCAATTCAAACAAACAATTAAATCTTTCCTCTTTATAATATTAGTATAGATTAAACATGGTTTATATACATATTTAAAATAGGACAAAAGTCATAAGACGTGCTATCTAGATCTAGGTTCGTTATCTAGATCGAGTAATAAATAAATAATAAATAAATAACTATTTATTGCACCAAATTGTAGAAAGTACATGAATATTATTATCTATGGTACAAAGGCAGCCTGCCTTATCGCTAGAGTAATTTCTTCCAGGCAACCAACAAGTCATGATATGATATCTCGTTTATAACAGTCAATGAACTAATACAATAAAGTTACATAGATTTAATGAGGGCTTGTGTCGTCACACCACAATACTTTGATTAAATAAATATATTAAATAAAAAAAAATCGACATTTTGTTCCTCCCATACAAAACGCCAATTTCATATGTAAGGGCCTAATATTATATTTTTTCACAGAACAGTGGGACATAAATAGCTAAAAGAAACACTGTTTTAATAGCAGTAGGTAAAAAGATACAAAATGAGACTTCTTTCAACTAAATATAGTCGTTCTATTTATAGTCCTATGATTCAACCCACTCAAAAAGAACTGAACGGCGAAAAGGAGCCAACTCTTTACCTAATATTAAAAATCAAGGAAAGTCAGGAGTATACTGATATTATTCGAGGTTGAGAAAATATGCACATCGAGTACCGAATAACAGAATCGCCTACAGTGGGAATCTGGCATGTGTAGTTGCAGATTTGTTGTTGCCAAAGCGATAGTCTATCGATAGTATCGTGATACTATCGTATCCTTGAAAAATAGTTAAAATATCGATCGTACTCTCGTAACTATCCAAAATTTACGATTTTTTGATACTATCGATAGCTAAAAGTAAGTAACAAAGTAAAGAGTATGAGGGTCGATAGTATCTCTGAATTTCTATATATGCTATGGATCTAGTTGAACTATCGACTATTTTTCAAGGTCAACAACGTAGTAAAACTATGGGCCGAGGGTGTGACTTTGCGTGATAAAGTAAGGAACAAATACATACGCGGTATACAATACATCCTTAAAAGTCACTAAGATCCAGGACAAAATGCAGGAGATCAGAATGCGATGGCACGATCATGTGATGCGCAGAAATAAAAACTACATGACCAGACACGTCCTAAATATCACCAAAGGGAAAAGAGGCAGAGGTTGCCCCCGCACAAATTGACCGAATACCATAAGAAGGGGCATGAAGACGATGGGAATAACCCCTGAAATGGTCCACGATACAGAAGATACGGATACGGAGAGCCGACTCCAATTAAAATAAGAAAAGGCTAGGATTGATGATGAACAATAAAGTAAAACTATCACAACAACACTTGTGCAGATCCTGGTAAACAATATTTTAGTAATACGGAATAACAAATGGTACTGGAATGCAGTTCAGTGCCTTACAAACCATGAACAAACAGATTTATAGAGTAGGACGCATTGCCAACTTACATGCAATTTAATTTCGATTCATACCCATTAGTTTAAACTGGCAAGGATCTAGCTTGGTAAAGTCTAGGTCACAAAGCTTAGAGCACTGATAAACATTCAGATAGATGTCACAAGTGTTGCAGTTTCATGTTAATTTCTTGAGTTATAAACCGTCATATTATATATTCGCAAATCAAGTGCTGACAAGCTGACACCTAATAGATAGCCTCTAGCGATATCAACTGCAAAGAACAGAAAGATAAAAGCAAACTCACATATACTGTATAATATAGATGGATTAATTAAGGATGGATTAGCTAGCAACTTTTTTTTACTTACTAAAATATTTTCAAAGTATTGTATTGTATTTCTATAAACTCAGTAGATTATTATTCAGATTATAGAAAGTATAAACAATTATTGTATATTGTGCTTTACAAATTGTAATTTGTACAATGAAGGTTAAATAAATAAAATATGACCAATCCACTTAAAATTACTACTGTTATAACTGTGATCCAAATGCATAAAATATTATTTTAAATTTTTTAATAAAAATCAACCTCAAAATAAAGATTATATTGCTACGTAACTGTTTATATTTTTTTCCAACTTTTGGGGTTGAACACTTTAAACACTATTACACTATAAAAACTCTCACTAAAATATATTATAAAATACAGCATATTTTATTCAGCTGAAAGCACAAATTTAAAAATAATGCTCTCTCAATAAGATCCTTTCACGTATATCTATAAGTAAAACGTCTTTGGCCAAAAGTTTCACTTAGTGCTGTGCTATCGAAGCATGAACCGCGCAGTGTGGCAGAAATAGGTGCTAGGTTCCATACGTGCTCTGCTTATGTAGTTCGTAAATGGAGAATTGAATTGTCATTCGTATACGTAATGTGGTTTTGATGCTTATGGTTTTGGTCCAGATGTCTTACAATTCGTTTGCACTTAGCACAAGCACATGGAAGTGGACAGAGAAGTTGGCAGCAGGAGAAAGGAAACACGTCACTCGCGTTGTCACCACGGAAATAATATTAGGTACAGTCATGTGCAGGCCAGTTGAGCCTCCCGAGTCTAAACTTCGTATCGCGGGGCTTAATTTTGCCACACGCTAAAGTACTTCTACCTTAACTTATTTATGTGGTTGTCACTGCTAATTTTTCCATACAAAATATTTCCTACAGACGCAGGAGCTTCGGTAAAGTGGAATCCATGAGTAGTATTAATAACATTGACACCATATTTTAGTGCGAAGATTGCTTTTATTGAAATTAAATTTAATAGTCGGCTAATTAAATAGGACTTTTTATTTTATTTTTGGTGCAGTAATAATATTTAAACTTTTTCATTGTTTCTCAATTACCTACTTACAGTTTACATTTATACTAACTCATCAATTATTTAAAATTGTCTCTCCGAATCATAGTTTTTATTTGTTAGCTGACATGGGATGTTACATTGAATTAGCATAAAATGTTGCTTTTTGCCCTTTCTTTGAGTGATTTGAACAAATTACGTCTTTTTTAACGAGTAATAAAGAAAAAACAAATGATATACCTTTAATATGTACTTCAATTGTCTTAAGATCGTTTAGTGCCCATAAGTACAATGTGTTGTCATTGTCATGACATTATAATAACAGCCCCATATTTGACATTAAGTATTCGGCTCTTTACTTACTGCACTGGAGACTGAGTGGAAAACGACCAGAAGGTCTCCAGGTACCGCTGGAGGGCTTCTCTTTACATATAGTATACCAAATTGATACACATGTAGGAGTTAGATAGTTTTTGCCCAACCTTTAATTTTTTAAATACTTATTTCTAAAACATAAGCTAACTATTGGTGAACTCAACCCGCACTTGCTGACGATTTGGCCACAAATATATTAGGACACACTGTTCGAATTGATGCTTTTTAATTTTAATATTTTTTCGATGACAATTCGGACGCCTGATAGTTTTGTACAGTCAGAATCCAATTTCTGACAATAATTTAAAAGACACAATCCCAGAAATGACGTAACATCGTTAAAAATGGCGAGACAGTATTAGGAGTGGCGACCCCTTATCCCTAGGATAAAGCAAGGAGAGAAGAAGAATTTAAAATACAAAAGCTGTAAAGTTATCAGTACTGCTATTTATTAGTCATAGCGAGTTTTGAACATTTTTAACGCATGATGAACGAATTAATAATTGATGTATATTTTTGAAATACTACATAGTTGTACTCCAGCCCCTAAAGACTTTAGGGGTCTTTAGGGGCTGACTTTAGGGAAAAACCACCTGAGCTAGTGCCCGAAATTTTTAGATGGTCATAATTATTTGGATTCATTTTTCAAGAGAATATGAGCTGTATATTCACCGAAGTACTAGGATTGCAGAAATATTTAAGGCGATTTGCTGAAACTTTCACCTCAAAAAAATGTCGCCCGATTTTTTTTTCTATAAACCTCGTTATAATTTCTGTTTACTTAGTACTTCGAATTAAATATCTGATATTCTATGTCTATACGGAAAAAACCTTTCCCAGATCTTTATCAGCCCTCCCTCCCTCCCTCACGATAACTAATATATAGCCGGGACTGATAGAAACTGTTATTTTTACAGCTTTTGTCTTATAAATTATTGTCGGAAATTTGATTCTGACTAGACAAAACTAGCAAGTGTCCGAATTTTCACTGAAAACATATTAATATTAAAAAGTACCCATTCGATCATGTGTCCCAATTGTTAAATAAAAGATAAGCGAGTATAACAGCGCCCGTATTTATTGCTTCACAGTCAACGCACAACTGGCTTAGATTTTACATATTTTTTCAAAAGTTATCGGTTAACAGTTCAATCATTTTTGAATTAATCATTCAACTACCGGTCATTTAGTGTTGCCAATTTATTATATTCCTTACATATACAACTTGTCCGATAACAGACACCAGACCGTTCTAACAGACATTCGACTTATTTAGACCGTACCACGTACCAACAGACATTCAGCTTATTTGTCGGTACAAGTTTTATCAAATTGGCAACACTAATGACAGCTGACACTCTTGTTTACATAACGTGATTCTGTTTCTTAAAACGAATAACAGTGGATCTAAACGGGCCACTTTGCACGAATTACAATATGATCACATTATGAATCATTTCAAATCTTAAAATAGCCACATTTTGGCAGTTCATGAAATGAATCATTTAGTGGCAATTCTGCTGTTTGACGGAAAGTCGCAAAATGGCTTACTTTTCGTGAATTGCTTTACCTTATTGCCAGGCGTAAAAATAATCTTTATTTTTGCATAGCGTGCGTACTTTTACGATTTTTTTAGTTAAAAACTTTTTTTTTAACCAATAATGTTGATTTACTATCATAAATTAACTGTAGAGTTATAAATATCAATAAATATATTAAAATTATGAAATCTATTTTTATGTTATTACTATAGCAATACTTACACGAGAAGTGATTCAGGAAATGAATCACGAAATGAATTGAATTAGAGTTGAAACGTCAATGTCAAAATTTGCAGAATTGCTAAGCTTCGCAATTCATGAAATGATTCGTTTTGATGAATTGCTCAAAGTGGCCATTTTAGACCTGCAGGTTTTAATACAATTCATGTCTGTGCATAACAAAGTGTGTAAATGGTATTTCTAATACAATATAATTGTGTCCAAATCGTCAGCAAGTCTCCTACCAACATCTTAGTACGCTACTTCTCAGTGAATAAACTGAAGCTAATTTTAACTTGAAGCAGCCTCTTATACAGCTCTAAGAAATACAGGGCAGGCTCCAAGCCTTTAGATTTAAGATACTCTGCGCTACTTACTGTACTTAGCTGAGATACCTTCATATTACCAGCGGTATTAGTAAATGCACCTGGAAGTGTTCAAGTCAGGAAGATATTTCCATAGGCGTGAGATAGGTTTTTTGATTTCGGGTGAAATGATTAATTTTACTTCAGTCAAACAAAACATCATTACCGCTATAACAATTTGAATTTTCTTTCATTGTCATCATTTCAACTGCAGTTAGTCTACTGCTGAACATATAATACATCACCCCAAAAGATTTCAGTTGGAAGCGTCCTACATCCAGCATACTTATGATCTACAGCAACCTCATAATATGTATTGTTTTCTCGACGAGGTGATATGAATTAATGAAAAATGCTTAGCAACAAGGCTGCTAATTGTCAAAGTATTTGTGGTTCAATAAAGATTTGTAAATAAATAAATGATAAGTACCTATTAGAGAATGTTTTCTTAATTTCTTTTTCACTTTTTCGCCATAAGGAAGTCCCGCTACTAGTCGCTGCGGAACCTAAGCTCCACTTTAGTGCTTTATCTTATGCAATTCATACATTCTTCAGCATACCTACTTGATTGTGTGAACATTTTAACATTACACCATAAAAATCAGAAATAGTATTAATTTGCAATCTGTTATTATAAGGTAGTTGACAAAAGGGCTTATTTCTCCTGGCATGCATCATATAATGAATGAATTAATATAACTATAAAGACCCCCTTATAGTTTTTCAATTACTATAGCGAACCCCTCAACTTTACTAAGCGGGGTAGATACATGTCATTGTGTTTATTTTTGAAAAACCATAAACAAAAAGGTATTATTAATGTGATAAACCATTACATTCATACGTGAAGTGACAAACTTAAGAGGTTTTAAAAGCCACGAAACGAACGCGTCGGAAACCAATGAGAACAATAAATTTGAAGTCGTGTTCAACTCACTGAAAGAGATTTAGGGAAGCCGATAAGCGAATGTTTCGGCCGCAGTTTCTTTCTGAACGAATGTTTGGTTTGTTCCTTCTGGGTTTGTTACTTTTGAGCCCTTCGTAGCTGTTCAGTCAATTGACCTCGGCGTTTCATTTGCAGTTTTCTACACCTGCAAAATTACTTACTTTGTGAAAAATATACAATAAAACTTGATTTAGGTTGTTGTCCTATTCAACTTTTAAACAAAGAATACAACCATCCCGATACTGCATCTAGATTTATTAAATCTAACAAATTAATTAAAACGAATAAATGTTTTATGTTTGATACTTCCACGCTTATCTTTTACATGAATCAATGTTCATTAAATCTCGCATACACTTAATTCAAGCACAAAAGTACCTTTCATCTCTGAAAAACATAGTTCTAGTTGCAGTTAACGATAAGTACCTAGTCATTATTAAAGGCTGAAACCTCATGTCGAAATTTGTAAAATCACGTTTATTGGTTCCACAGCCGCATTACCCGTGACTGAAACGCAAGCAATAGCAAAGTAAAATTGTCAAGTGGATCTATTGTAGTAAATTCAAATATGAATATATCTATCTGAACGCGCTGAGCGATTTATGTACGACAAAAATTTGTGGCTGAGAAGAACAACACTCGATATTTGTATTTGAACGCTTGAAAAAATAGTTTGGGGGTTTAAAACTTTTTTTATCGTTTTCACAGACAGTTTTTGGTTATGCATCTGAATATTTGCAGAATTTTCATGACCATTGTCTACGAATTTTTATCAGTTTTGTTATGGAAATATTCCACTGCTACTATTTAATGGATTGAAACTTTTTTTTAGAACAAATACATATCTTCTCGTAGCTCACCTCTCTATTTTACCCCTCTCTTTCCTTAATTTTAATTAATATCTATTCTAATCGGTAGTATGTTTTGTTAGTAACTTCCATAGTGTCTGACATTTTCTTCAATTTACTGAATATTCGGCTTACTACACTAAGTAAATCAAAGAACAATACTTTAGTCTTCATGGATGTAAGAAATGAATAGATGGCGCTTCGCAAAGTTGCAAAGTAAAGTGTGTTGAGTCCGTTCCCCTCTTTTTTATTTTATTTATTTCAATATATAATCAGACTTAAACAGTATTAGCAATCTGCCAAACTGTGTAACAGTTTGTCGGCAGTTGTTCTCGTAACTATTGCTTATTCAACATGTACCATTATGTTTTTCTAAGAATTTAAACTTACAAAAGAAAGATCACATCTCAATGAAATAAACAACAAACGCAATACAATTCTCCCTCTCAGGGACTAAAATTACAGCTATATAATTTAAACATTGAAGCATCCATACTTCCATACCAACATCACAAGTTCGAAAGTCTGTCCGTCCGTCCATATCTATCCCTCTATCACGACTTCTCGGCCAACCTTGCTGGACCGATTCTGATGAAATCCGGCACGAGTACCCGAGACCAAACACAGACCACTCCCACACACAGGCGGAGCCTCGGGAAGCAGCTTTTTTTTTTTTTTTAAATCTTGTGCCACCAACATCGTCGGTGCCTGTACTAAACTGCTCCTGATTCATACCAGTTCTCGCTTGCATTCCTCTCGTAATTTCATACCTCATCCTTACCTTTCATGCCTTTCATCTTTTATACCGAGTATGGGTGGGACTCCCATCTACAGTTCTACTCTATCCTACTACTATCATTTTTTATACTTTATTTCTATCCTTATCGTCTAGTTTGGGTTGGGGTAACAAAACACTTTATTTATTTATTTCCTTTTTCTTTTTACATTTTGCTTCCTTATACTATTTTATCATTTTAACAATCTTAACTAACTTTAAACTCACTTTATTTCCTATTTTCCTTTTACATTTGTTTTCTAACACTATAATATCATTTTAACTATCTTATACAACTTTACCATAGTTATTTCTACTTATTACACACATTAGATATGTTTTGCTTTACAGTTTACACCTCTATTTTAAACATTTATTGCAATGGTGTTGGTAGTATATTCTTATTTAATATACATCACATCATTTTTTCCTGCAATATCTATTATTTACAATTTTAATAAATTTTCTACAGTAATTGAGAAAACTGTCTGCATTTTTACTAATCATTATCTTTTTTAAATTTTGTTCCGTTAGTTTACAGCCTAATATGATTTCTATATCAGATCTTTCACTGCCAAAGACTGGGCACTCGATCAGCACATGTATCACCGTTTCCGCTACGCTGGGATCACAGATGCAATAGGGGCTTTCGCGGCATTTAAATCTGTTTAAATAGCCTGCGAAACCCCCATGCCCCGTCAGCGCTTGCGTTACGTGGTAATCTAATTTTATTCCGCGCAGTGTTTTATATGCGAGGGACGGATGTGGTAAGAACATCTTCGTCGTGCCCGCGGTCTTACCCAGCACGTATCTCAGGTCCCATGCGCGGACCGACTCCGACCGTAGGATTCGCTTCGCGCATGAGACCGGACACAGGTCATAGCTATCCTTTCTTTTGGAGTTTACAGCGGCCTCCTTTGCCAATTCATCAGCCCTTTCGTTTCCTACTAGCCTGGGAAGCAGCTAGTACAGTTTATTCCGGAAGTTCATTAAGTCTGTTTTAACATAAACAATATTTTTAACCATTTCGAATTAATCTTATAACCGATAGTACAAATACATTACTTATTGTGTGTTTAACTTATTTACTACTCCGTACCCAACTTATTAAACCTATTTTGATATAATTTCGCACAGTTAGTTTGGTGCTGGTGGATTGCCCATTTTTAATGTAGATTGTAAGTATGTTTTTGTGTCAGCCCCTAGCAGGTACACATACAGAAGAAACTTACTTGACAAAACATCTCCATCCCCTTAACTTATTTGACAAAACATCCCCATCCCCAACAACAAAGAATAAGCTAAGGAAATAATGATAAGTAGTGTTTTTTTGGAATTGTTTTTAAGATGTTTTTACTATTGGCAGCTGGAATTCCCGCTTGGCAGCTTTGTAGCGTTCAGGATTCAAAGGACGCACCTTTTCATGTGTAGGGGGTCCTGAAGTGTAGATATGGTGTTCAATATTATGCATTGGAATTTCTGTTCGCATAGGCATAGACGGGTTGACGACATCCGTATATTTCTTTAAAATATTATAATAACAGTTACTTTTGTCGATTGTGCAAATTGATGGCTCTGTTGTATACGATATTTGAGCTATCGTACTGAGGTCGGTGACTTCGTCGCGTAATCGTTTAGAATGTAGGTCGACTAACAACTTATTTTTCGTACGAGTAAGAAAGTCGGCTCCTATTATGGAATTTTGGACATCTGCTACAATAAACGTCCACTTGAAGACTCGACGAAGTCCTAGGTTAAGACTCATATGCTTCGTTCCGTATGTCTTGATAGGCGTTCCATTAGCAGCGAATAAGTTCGAGTCGCTTGGTGTTTGTAAATGTTTATTTTTTACTGCCAAAACTGACACTTCGGCTCCCGTGTCTATTAAAAATCGAGTACCACTGTTTAAGTCGGTAACACAGAGACGGCAGGTTTTAATTTCGTTGACACCGAGAACTGCCGCTTTAGGAGGCGACTCTAGTTTTCCGATTTTTTTTCTTGAAAATTGCAGTGACGGCTATCCTTGCATTTCGTAGCTGCTTGACCGAACTTCTTGTGAAAATAACAAATCCACAGAGCATTACGCGACTCCGACCTTGACCGCGATCTATTACGGCCTGGGAATGGAGATCGACCTCTATAGTCCTGTTTCTGCCTTATTTCAGCTACTTTCACTTCACATTGAATAATTGGTCGACTTTTTGAGTCAATAATGCGATATCTGGGTGACAGATTTGAGCTATTTCCGTTCGCGGCCGAATATTTTCCATAACTGTATCTGCAATCTGCGCTAATCTGTCCAGATCTTTGACATCGCTTATGCTCAATACAGCTCGGACCGCTGGCGGAAGATACCCAGTAACATTATCTGAAGGGTTTCGTCGGGAACTTTCTTTTTCGCCAAGTCACGCATTTTACATAGTAATTGCGATGGCTTTTGATCGCCCAATTCCATTGATATATATAATATTCTATTTGATGCTGAGCATCACACATAATCTCTAAAAAGACTGTTATCTGACTGACTATTATTTTTTGTACAATTTGGTTAATTTTATTTAATATAGCTATAGGTCTGTAATTTGTATACTCAGCATGAGATCCGTTCTTGTTAATCGGCCTTATGATTGCTAACTTCAACTAACTCACTAGGATACAATCCTTTTTTAACACTTAAATTTATGAAATGCGCAATGAGAGATTTTATCCTTTATTGTATCCTTTTCCTTTGTATATTATATCCTTTTCCTTGAAATCATTAATAAAGTTGGATGGCATTTTTTATGATTCAAACAAGAGTTAGTAATGGTTTTGTGTAATATGTGCCGTTATTATTATTGTTTTTCCAGGTAAGACTCAAAATCGCTTTCAATATTAATCTGGTGGATTTGTTTTTCAGTTTCATTCTTTTTAATTAATATTTTCCTATTTTGTATCCAAATGTACTTGAAAGAATCTTTTAGTTTTGTCTTAACATTCCAAAATAATTGACGGATTTTTTTTGTTAGGTGTTCGTTTATATATATTCGTAAATTATTGTCATTATTAAATATGGCGCTGTTTGTGATAGGTTGTTTTCGACCTTTCAGCCATTTAGAGCGAGTTTCTCGACTTTTGAAAGAAACAATCAGTGGTCTGGGCCCCTTATTACTGTCGCCCGTAATTCTCCAGACTTTTTCAACATCAATAGAATCCAGATTTAGTGCCTTCCCAATTTTGCTCACTGTTTCCATCAAGTTCTCACCTTCCTGCTTCTGGAAATTAATAATTTCAATCTTCTTTTCGAGTTCTTTCTGCTCCAGTTTCATAATATCTACGTTCTTTAAGGGCCTTGTTCGATTTTTCCAGAAAAAAGTTTTTGTGAATGATGTCTTTTACTCTTTTTTCCTGCTTCAAAGTCGATACTTTATATCCTTCAGGGACTTCTCCATTTTCTTATATTTCCTGCCCAGGTAGTCCACTGACTGTTCCATCTCATTATAGGTTTTTTTAATGTCACTAATCTCGTTCTTAATTTCAGTAATATTGGTTTGGATACCTATGAAGCGAGCAGATTGCTCCTCTTTCATTGTATTTAATACACTGTTCATTATTTCCATTTGTTTTTGGAGAGACTGCAATGTGTCGTTAATTGCCTGGTTATCACAACATGATGTTATTAGCCGGCCATGGTCGTGCAATATAGTTGAGTCACCATCTTGTTCATCGTCAGATCGTTTCTTTATTTTGACGAAAATTTAACCATTGGTCCATTGTCCGACCTTTATCTTTTAGTTTCGTTATATCCATTTCAGAAACTGACAAATGTTTTTTCTGGTGTCCGTTGCATTGTTTTAAACCTTTTGACGCCGAGAATGCAAGCAGGCACGTCTCGGCAGGCGTAGGCGATCGATCAACAATCAATGGGCAATCGAGCTATGCGTCCGGCACGCACGCGTGATTCATCTAACACGAATTTTAGGCGGAGCTGACAGATTTTATCGTTTTAGTTGCTATTGCAGTTCGTCATCCGTATATTTCTTGTATGGCTATTTTGTAATATTCCTAACCCTGTATTAACTTTTTAAAAGCGACTGACGTCTGTCCACCCAATAATAGCCGAAAACCATTGCTGAACTTGCTAACATGATGAAGATCGCAGGCAAGATGCAGGCAGGCTGGATGCTGGCCGCTTCGAATTGGTCATATTGAAAATCGTCGGAATGGCCTATGTCTAGCAGCAGATATTTATTTATTATGCCTGTGGCTGAAATAATGATTTAAATTGATGTAAATACAAAGTAATTATTATTTCTTTAGGTTTGCTGATTTTGATGTAATAATAATAATAAAAACTCTTTATTTCACCAAGAATTACACAGATACAAGATAAGTACACAGATGGTTAGGTTAACATCCACTTTAAAATATGAGTTTTTTTCCATTGGTTTATGTTTCTACCAGCATGGAATATAAAGCAAGCGTCTGGAGTATGTGTACCGAGAAAAATTAAGAATTTACATGACAGCAACATTGAAAAAAAAGATCATACGATATGTTAGGGTTAGACCTCGCGTCTATAGATAGTTTCACAAAGGATGCATTTATGCGCATACAAACTAAATCATACGGAAGACAGCGCATGTAGGTAAGGAAGGATATTTTTACTTCTACGGTTATCTAAACATCCCAGTTTTGATATATTTTGTATAAACATTGCCTTTTCAATAAATTGTTTCATTATACAAGTGTCTGTGTCCCAGTTTTCCAGAAATTCAAATCTATAATGTCTTAAAAGTGTCGTTTATGCACAAGTTAACAAATTCTATTACACAATATATATTGTTAAAAGGAAAAAAAGTGCTGTAATTCAACCAAAACTTATAATATGAACTTTACATCACACCCAAACAATATATTCATATGTTTTTTTATAACCCTTCGCTTGCTACAAACTAGATAATAATATTTATTTAACATTTTCCAAAAATTGATACAAACAAATTAACATAAGATGCATTTCACAAAACCACTGAGGTTTGTTTAGAAATAGCATGTACATTCAAATCAAGCTTATTTAAAATCTATGATACTGTTGTAACTGTCATTATTACTTTTTTATTATTATGACGTTGGTAGACAGATATGTGAAAGACTGTCTGTGACAGTGGAATAAACGAGATTATAAGCACCGGTTGTTTATTTGTTTCCTCAGTCCCGTAAATATTATAGATACTAATATAATAATAATATAAGAAAAATGAAGTAAAACTTAACTCTTTCACGGACAGTCAAGAAAATAACAATGGCACTCAATTGTTATCTACGTCGAGAGACGTTACTGTCCGCGAAAGTATTAATAGTGAGCCGGGCAATCAATCCTGATAAGAACCACAGAGATGAAGCTGCAGACAACAGCTAGTTCTACTAAATGCTAATTTCATTCCTATTTAAGCTAGGTCATGGGCCACCTAAGTAGGCAGGTATAGGTACAATTCGTATGAAATCGAGGAATAAAGGCCTACTTATTATAGAGCAAAATAGATGTTGTCAATAAAGTATTTTTTAAGTTTAATAAAATAACCAAATATGGTTTCCGCGCAGGTTTGAGTATTATAATTGTATTTTGTTCAATTAACTTTAAATCAGAAATCATTTTATTTGCATACAGTAAATGGGGTCAAAATAAACATTTACAGAACTACTTCACCTTTCAGTCCCTAAACCTTCAACAGTCCGTCACCTGATTCAGGCAAAACATCATAAAAAATTTCACCAAGTAGTAAAACACATTTTAATTAAGAAACTCTGTAAGTGCTTTCAACGAAATGGCCTCTTCACTAGTGTGCAATAGTAAGTCACAGAATGAAAAACTAAAAAAAAAAACAATAGCGCAGAACAAAGAACTCATAAATCCCAAAGCGAATACTCGAATTAGATTTGGTTAAGCTGCATTCGTTTACAGCGGTTTCAGAGAAAAATACTTCTTGCAGGAACGTATTTAAATTTCCAAATCTTTACAGGATTAAACATGCAATACAATCTTTTTTATTACAACTGTACAATGTAATGAAATCTCCAAGTCATCACTTGGGAATATAACATCCTTTCTCGTTGTTGTTGCAGAAATTGTCTCGGGGAATAACGGGTTATTCTCTTCATAATCATTATCACTTCAGCTGCAGTCAGCCCACAGCTGGATATAGGTCTTTCTTAAGGACTTTCAAAATGACGATTGGAAGCGGCCTGTATCCAGCGCTTGCCTGTGACCTTATTCTGGTCATCTCAGCATCTGGTCTGTGTGTACCTAACGCCGCAATTTATATTTGTCTCAATTTACTTTTAACGCTGGTTGCGAATTCTGCCAAGAAAAGCGGTCTCCAGGGTTCACGTCTGACAGACGACCAGCTTTGAATGCCAGTACACATAACACAGATAACACAACGCATTTGACCTCAGAGTCAGTACCTATCTCTGAAAACTAAAACTGGACATGGCAGCTTTTTCTAAAAACACTGACATAACAATCTCAGTACTTACCAATTAAAAGTTTTACACAGTCTGTCAATTTGTTAACATTATATACTCTCACTTAACCCTGCAGTGGTCGCGTATCTAAATGTGACGCTAGTGGTCGTGCGGACTACATATGTAGTCCAATTTCAAATCGAAATAAAAAAATATTCAAGTATATTATAACTTATTTTTTGTACTTATTTAAATATGATCAGTACAGTTTTCTTAACAAGAAGAAATCAACAAACTAATCTTAGCTTCTGTGGTATCAATAAAATGACAGGTTCTGTTCTGTTATTTTTTTTTTATGAAAATCTAATTATTAATAATATTTTCGACGCAGGAAAGACACATTATTTTTGAATGATCCCAACAAATCTCATCAATTCAAAATGGTATCTATAATTCGTCAACTCCAGTGTAAAATTCAGTTCACCGTCTTCGCTAAGGTGGCTCATCTTCATCATAATCCGGACCTTCATCTGTGACATCTTGCTCCTGTTCTGATTCAGACTCATGATTCTGCACTTCCGAGTTATCAAATTCCTCGTTAGAGCTTGATAATCTGCGTTCTCGTCATCTACTTTATTCAACCACGCCTCGATCTGTGTAACTTGTAGATCGTCCATTTTCAATACAAAAATATAAAACAACATTATTCTAAAACAAAATGAAATAATAAAACAGTTTAATATTAATAAAAAAAATGCCACTTGAAAAATACTTACGTGATTGGTCGCGCGGATTTCATCTGTACTCTAGGATCTTTGCGGAGCTCCTGTGTTTTACGACCGCACGTGACCCACGATTACGCAGCTCTAGACGCGTAGCTCGATTGTTCATTTAAAAGTAGAGGCACAAGGAACAAACACTTATAGTTTTGAGAAATTGTTAATTTTGTATACGTGGATTACATATGTAATCCACGCGACCACTGCAGGGTTAAACACTGTGCTACGGGTAAAAAGTCTATTTATCGCTACAATAAAATACACAAAGTTACAAGAGTAGTGTTTCCTGATGGAAAGTGATACGAATATGGTTCTGGTTAAAAAAAATTAAAAGATTATATATAATTTAAATTGTGAAAGCTAATTTTTGATGCTTCTCTAATAACAGCGTTTACTCGTACGTAAGTATATTAGCACAAGAGCCTCGCGAATGTAACCACAGATTTTAATTTCGCCTCTTGTACCTTAATTTAGTGTTCTCGAGCTCGCTTCAGCTTTACGTAATTTAGAAGATTTTGGCACTACATTCTGTGCTGTCAACGCAGCCTTGTAAAATACAATAATAATAGCACGAGGTACAAAATTTTTCTTTTATAATAGGCGTTAATGCACAGCTTTATGTACGATGTGATGATACTAGCGATAGTACGAGTACTAATAATAATTCTGTGATAGGTACTAGTGTAAATATCGAGTTTGAATACCCGTTAAGAAGTAAATCTTCTTTTATGAATCGGTTAGAGAGGAATGGTAAGGTTAAACCTTCTTACAGTTGAAATGAAGTCTTTCACTGCCAATTGAAAAAAAACTGATTAAATGATTATGACATGAAGAAAGATGTTAAATATACTTATTGTGTAACTAGTTTCTAGATTAGTTACGGTTATTATCATATGCACTGCTAAGTCAGCATACTAACTTAATATCAAACGAAAATCGATTGGGAACATTGTAAACCCAGTCACAAAGCTTCCGAACGATTCAATTAATTATATCAGTTAGTTTTCCAATAATTGCTCCGCCTTGCCAACTCTCAAGAACGGCTCTCTTTGACTTATTTCGACTTTCTATATAATAAAGCTCTTTTTAATGGAAATCTTCAATTTTCACCATTCGAGTCCTTACAAAATTCTCATTTACTTCTATTACTTTTTTAGCAGTCGTATTATTTATTATTGGTTTTTTTCAACGTGGAAAATGACGTATTATTTCGCTGTTTTTTGTTTCATTTTATTTGCATTTTGCTGATTGGGTTTTGTCGATTGCAATTACGAAAACAAATCACAGACTTTCGTCGTAGAATTATTCAAACATAGACATTTTAAAATTTGGTTCACTGTTAATGCTGCCTTAATTGAATTTATTTTACTACTGTTTCAGATAGCTTACACGAGAACCTAAAGGTAACAGAGAAATTAAGGTATTGTAAGGGACAGGGTAAGCCCTGTCTCTTAAGATACCTTAATTTCTCTGTTAGCATCTCTGTTCTGAAACAAATAGTAATTTCGAGTTTAAATCTCCATTTTACGCTAAAGTTATTGAAGTAATAAGAATTCTTTCTCTTCGACCTTCAAAAAATACAGGATTGATTAAGCTCATAGTTTTCAAGAAAACTTATGACAAATTCATTGACTGGTCGCTTTGATTTCTAGTTTCAAGAAAATCAAATTTGCAGTAAGATAAACATCTAAAAATAAATAGGCATTATGCCAACGTGATAAGGTTGAATAATCTTATGTTTAAAGTTTTGCATTTTAGTGTGTGCAATGAATACAGCAAATTAATAAATAAAATTTTTACATTATCTCGATGACAGTACACACTACCACGGTAGCTTCGTAACTATATTTTGAAGTATTTTAAAGTCGCTGTTGCTGATTTTAAATATATTTTACTACTATGTGTGTATTTACATTATTCAAATCTGATGTCAGACTTTTCAACATTGTGAATATGTACAAAAGTTTTGAATAAGAACATCGCCACTACTTCCGGGGATAGCAAAATTTTGAAATAGAATTTTAACTGCCTCTGTGGAGCAGTGGTTAAGACGTCTGCATTTGACCCAGAGGACGCAGGTTCGATTCCCACGGGAAGCATACTTTGTTTAGTTGTTTCCAGTTTCGTTCGGGCATTGCAGGCTTGAATCACCTGATTGTGTGAAAATAAAAAAGATTCGGTGCTTTGGTAGGCACGTTAAGCCGTTGGTCCCGGCTGCTATATGGTGGTCGTTAAAAGAACCATGTCAGAGGCCGAAAGGCGGTTTCGCACAACTCTGACACCAGTGTGTACATGGTCGATTGACAATATAACCTCAAAATGATGATGATAATGATTTTCAAATTCTGTAAAAGTTTTCTGTACTTTTTATTGATGTATTTTTTTTTTTTGATAAACAACTTGTTGTGATATGTCACTGCATTTTAACTTCACAGAAAAATATTTTTGTATAAAACTGTACTGCTAGTCAGTATCCGAAATAAGCAAAAATATATATACTCAATGAATAATAAAAATAAGATCAAAAACTAAAACCCCGACTACTGTAAATTCATGCTCTAAAATGTACGAAATAAGACAATAATTTATTATTGATATCATAAATCGTGTAAGTAGTTAGTAATGTACAGAAGACAGCGTAGCCGTAAAGCTAATTTGCTCTCAATCTTTCGCTGTCTTCTGTATAACAACCACTGAAACTATTTATGATATCAATAATAAATTATTGTCTTGTTTCATACGTTTTAGAGCGTGATTTAGCAGTGGTCGGGTTTTAGTTTTTAATCTTATTTTTATTTAGTTAGTTTTGGGGTTTATTAAGACACATCCTTTTTCCCATGCTGATACAGAAAAAAAATAATTGTAGGTCCTCACTTTATGCCTTCTAGATAGCGATGTTGTAAATTTGACATGATGTTACATAGTTAAGAACCAGCGGATAACAAAGACCTTTCCAACGATACCCCATTTGTTTAATTACCACTTGTAGTTTAGAAGAAAATCGTGCACAGCTGAACATACATACAAACCGGTCAAAATCATACCCTCCCAGTGGCTTTGCCGTAGTCAGGTGAAAATAACAATTGAGAACGTAAAATAACCATAATAGACATTTAAACAATAGTGCATAAACTAATGTAAAATTAATCAAAATATCTAAATTAAAAAATAAAAAGTACCTCAAATTTGTACCGTAAATAATTGATGCAAAAATAATTTAATTTTCACACATAATTTATTTGTCCGTCAACGGAAAATTTTAAGATAACAAAGCATTGAAAATGTCGATAAGAAGCTGAGCTCTTATGCGTATGCACAGGAAGAGATATTGCAAAAGTTTAATGTTTTAATAATGGATAATGTTATTCTTTATAGGAGCTTGCATCATTCATCTTATAAGTACCCTGACATGGCGAGATGCTGTTTCTAACGGCCTGCATAATTCAGTAGCTTATGGAAAACTTTTCAGCAATTCATTTCATAGTAAAATTTTAATATTAAAATTTAAAATATTACTTTACTTATATTAGGTATAGATAAAGGAAGTATTAAAAAAAATATTCTAGATAATACAATCAGCGCGTCCTCGCAAATTTTTGAAGTACTACAATATTTCTACGTATATACAGGCCAATGGTTTCAACTCTTCAGGTGAAGGGTTTTAACAATGGAAAAATAACATAAAAACAATGGAATTTTTATTTGGTTTGTAGTAAGGAAAGGGATTAATTTACAACCTAGCTG
Organism: Euzophera pinguis; assembly: GCA_947363495.1. Lineage (NCBI taxonomy): Eukaryota > Metazoa > Arthropoda > Insecta > Lepidoptera > Pyralidae > Euzophera > Euzophera pinguis. The sequence goes on from OX376168.1 coordinate 5,726,504, forward strand.
TCTTTGAAATAAAAAACTTTCTGGCACGAAGTTGACTGAGTGCTAGATATCGACTTAGATGTTTAGTGCTCAATGACCTGCGGAGCCTAGGCTTTGTCGACTGAAAAAAAAAGCTTTGCCGCATAAAACCCAATTTATGGTGGAAATTTCCCTTAGGTATTCCTGGAAGGAGCACGAAGTTAAGTATCTAGCTTGCAATACTATGTCTGTCTTTATGTAACAAGTTTACGTTTTTATAAAACATCACACGTCACCGCGGACTCCAACATGATTTAACATGACTAACACTGCAGTAATGTCTGTTTCTAATGATATACCTATAAACTAAATCCAGACTACAGGTTTGCAAACTCTTATGTCTAGGCATAAAATATACCCATATTCTACCTACTCGTATACAAAATTCCTAGTTTGATAGATAATTTTGGTTCAACTATTCCACAATATCTGCAAGTCAGTTTATGCATTGTCATTATGACGTGGAAGAGTAGTATGAATAAATGAATATTTAGCGGTCCTGTCACGTGGGACGAAAATAATTTTGAATGCATCCACTCTAATGGAGGGAAAGATATTTCTTGATTCGATAGAACTTCATGTTTTATGTATCTATACGTAAGTGACTTTCGACAATATACACTTCATCATATGAGCGTTTTCCCGTATGCATTCCCAGGAATACAGTTCCATAGGTTCCCTGGGCTTGATAGTTAAATTGCATATGTTTTTTTTCATACAGGTATTTTTTATTGTCTATATTTTAGCATGTACATTATTGGGTGTGAGAAGGCTCTTAGCAAACAGAAATTTGTAATGATAGTCATATCGACCGAGTCGTAGCAACTTCTTCTACTTCTAGCAGTCAATTGGGCGATTGTACCTTAAGGTTGAATTATTCTACGTTTTAGGAAAAAAACTACACTTGACACCCAACCTATATTAACAGCTAAAAAATTTTACTAAAATATCATTCTTGTATAAGTCTACATACAATGATACGTACATATATCTTTATAGAACTCTGCAGTACGGATACCTGCCAAGATATCATAGACAAGTAGAAGCTGCAGCTGTTAGAATTTCTTAGATCAATAGACACGGCTAAGCTCTACCGTTGGCATTTTAGGTCACGTTTTAAAAGTTTTTAGTCTTGTCTTTATTATTGTTATACAAAGGAAAGAAGTATATTTATTTTTTCGTTAACAATGTAAAATTATTATTATGATTAAATAAAACTAAAGTAGGTACCTAATAAAAACTTGTCTAAGAAATAAAACAGACTTCACAATTTGTCGCCTCTTGCGGTAGTTTATATTATATAATATCTATCTATCTATCTATATCATCATTTATATTGTAAATGTTAGGCATGTTAAAACTTGAGAACGGCTGGACCGATTTGGCTAATTTAAGTTTTAAAATATTTGTAGAAAGTAACAGAAGGTTTAAGTGGTTAGAAAATATTAAGAAATTGCAAGGCAATTAGTAAAAACAACAATATTAATTTCCCCATATAAACTGGATGTATCATAGAAAATTTTTAATAATGGAGGGATAGTCAATTTTTTTCACGACTTTTACGGAACTGGATGCGAGTTGTGTAAAGTCTTTGTAATCTTTTTAAATGGGAATAATAAAAACCTACCGATGAAGTCAAAATTATTAGGTAATTACGAACTTTAAATGCTGCGTTCAGAAATTAATTAAACATTTTTAACCAACTTTCAAAACCTGCTCTAGGTAAATCGGCAGTATTTTTACTTTGTTACCGCATTTGATCGTCTCGGCGTAGTCATTATCTATTCAAAGGGTTTGGGTTTTTTTTGGAAAACAAGGAGCTGCCGGATAAATTATTATTATATTTAGTATGGCCCTGGATAAGATATTTTTAGGCATATTCAATCATATAAATTTTTTACAACAACTACCTATTTAGTAGGTAAAAGAGATGAAAAGCGGTTACCGTAACCTATGGACGCCTGCAATATTAAAGATAACACCGGGCGGATTGATGACCCTGGATATATTTTCACGCCCTTAGTCAGTAAGCAATCTTAGGGGGCAGATGGGAGTAAAGGCCATATTGTAGTAGCCATTTCGAAAACCCATAGCAGGAAGTTCATTTCACAATCCTATCGCAGAAATAATCTTTTTTCACAAAAAACTAAAACCGACTTCCAACTGTTTACTGGAGCCATCTTGAAGTCGAGAATGTTGAATTGTGTTTAACTGGATCACTGTCCACTCTTATTTTTCCAGTCATTTTGATTTTAAAATAAAACTACTGTTCTGATTTTAATAAAATTTCTATGGGACCTATTTGAAAGCATATCCTTTGGAACAAAAAAGTAATTTCTGAAATCAGCCCGCAAATCACAGATTTGCATGGTAACATAAAAAACACTACAAATGAGAAACTTTGGATTTTGGAAGTCGGTTAAAAATCTCATAAAGCGCACTATTCGTGAGACTCTGGGGTCTTACTATCTAGCTATGAGCTATAAGATTTTCTGTCGATGGTGAGAGTCGCGGGTATAGAAGAGTAACTTTATTATTCCATGCAATCCAGTGGCGGCGGCGTTACGAAGTTCGCCGGGACAACTAGTATTTAATAAATGTTCTAATTTATAATATCAGAAAGCAATATCAATCAAACACTGTGTGTTTTTCAAACTCTAGTACCAACATATTTGAGGAAGAGAATCCTAAAGTAAATACAATTCTCTAGTCTTTAGCTTTCTTTTTTTTTATTTATGAGAATAATTATAGCCGGAATTTTTTAACAAATTTTTACGCTTTATGTATGTATAAACAACTAACATAGGTACGTTATGTATGTATGTGGCTAGGTAGCCACACATTTCTGCCCTGCTCACGCAAATGTTTTTTTCGGCAGCTATTTCTATTCTACCCTAAGGTTGGCTGGAAGAAATTGCATTAGCGTAAGTCCGCCTTGGTACGTATTTAAATTTATTCGATTTAACTATGTGTGTGTTTTGTTGATTCAATAAACTACATTTATTTGTTAATATTAATTAATGCTGTGACGATGGTTGGTACAATAAAATTTTAATTTCATCAAAATACGTTTCGGTCACAGAGAACACATTGTTTAATCGTAATGCGGCATTAATTTATTTGCTCAATGAAAACCGTCATGTCTACAGTTTCCCGTTTAATTTTATGCTTTACGGAAATAAATGCTACCGTATTGAATTGAATTATATTTGTATAGAGTCAGACGAAGGCATAGCTACATGAAGAAAATAAAAGAGAAACAAAAACTTAAGGATCTTGAATCGGGAAGAATGGAAGAAGCTCCGCCGACAAGAGCCTAGCCAAGAGCTCTTAAATTTATGATGATGATGGGGTCAGACAAATTGTATGATATCTTTTATTGCAAATTATGCTATTTAAATTTCCGGATTAGGTAAAAAAAACATTCTGTCATTCCGTCGACACGTAACAATAAAAGGGAAAATTTTCTAGATTCCTGAGGGTCGTGTATCTAAAGTGAGACCACGTTAAAGATGACAGTATGACTTGGACGAATTCGACAATGAATCTAAACTGCACTAGGGCGAAAGCTAAAGGAGGCCTTTGCCCAGCAGTGGACAGTGGGACACCTAAGGCTATTAAAAAAATAAAAACGAGATCGACTGCACCCAGATAAAATAAAAAAGTGCTGTATTTTACAAATGTTCCAACTCTTCATGAGAGGGCTAAAGCCATATAGCTTTGAATACTTTAATTTTGCTATTTACTCGTAGCTACAGGAAACGTTCAATGAAAAGAATAAAAGGTTTTTGCTTACTGTGACAAGCTTTTGATAGAATTTACTTTAAAAAAGGAAAAAGAGCCGGCAACGGACCCGTTTTCTTAACGTTTGTGAATACGCCGAATAAAGGAAGAAAAATTTCATAATTAATTTTTGTTTTACGCCACCTAAGCATACAAAATATCCGCCAGCCCTGTTTCTCATTAATTAACAATACCTTCATTTACTAGACAACCTACATTAACAACACCTTTATTTACTAGACAACCTACGTAATTCAAAGCAGGAGATTACGTGACTGGACTAGCACGCCAGTGTGTTGTTTACTTTGGAAATTGTTTGTAAGGCTACATTTCATTTGATAGAAACCGATCTGTATATATAAACTCGCGAATTCACACCAACAAATAGCGCAGGAGCTAAGTTTTTGGGATTCCGTACTCAAAGGATAAATCCCTAAGACGGGAGACTAACACCCGTATTCTTAAACCTTCACTCAAACTCGACTCAACCTTACTCCACCTCATTGGTATTATTAGTTGACTTGAGATGATTTCTCATTGGAGGTGAGTATCGAACTGTCAAATACATATAAGGTTGGTCGAGAGGTACCTTGAGGCGTCCTTGAAATGAAATAAAGTAGATAAAAAACGGGTTTTTGCCACTTTTGGCCTAGGTATTTACATATTTCATTTTATTTTTTACTTTATTCTTTTGTAATTTTCAATTTTTGTGTTTAAAATTGTTATTATAACCTCATTGGAGTTTGCTCAAGCAACTAACTAAGAATGTCGTTTTCAAGGAAAGTTCGAGGACTTCCATAATGGCGCCCGAATGAGTTTGAGTGAAGGACGTTCTTAAGGTTATGTTTAAGAATACGGGGGTAAGACTCCGCTTTCTGTCTGTCTGTCTGTCCGCCTGCCACCAGGCTATATATCTTATGAATCGTGATAGTTAGACAATTAAATTTACACAAATGATATATATTATGTTACCGCTATAACAACAAATACAAAAAAAAATAAAAATAAAAATAAATATTTAAGGTTGCTCACATTCAACAGAAATTATTTTTTGCTGTTTTTATAGAGAATGGTAGTTACGGAATACTTTGTGTGCGAGTCTGACTCGTACTTAACCGGTTTTATTTAATTTCACCGTTAGTTTTCTATTCATATATTTCCCATGATTAAATTTATTTATTTTAACTTTATTACACAAAATACAATGCGTACAGTACAAAAGGCGATGGTACCAGTCAATAGTACAACTGACGTAATTGGGAACTTAATGCTAGGAACATAGTCTAACAGTTAACCTTTGGGTTATATAGAGAACAGTAACAGTTTATTACGGTTTCTAACTAAAAACTAGCTATTATCGACTAGTGGCTAGAAAGACTAGCAGCCTGCAGTTACATCTCCATATAACTCCCCTTATCTCGTGTAGAATTTAATATCATTACTAGTTGTTATCTGTGGTCATTACAAAAAATGGCCTTATGATTGTTTTGACTAGAAAAAAAAAATCTAAAAAATCTTAGTCTTGTGGAATCCAAAGATCATTTGATTATTGCATAGATTTTAAGTCCTTCTTCGTCAGAATCGTAGTGAACCCCAAACTAACATTAACTGTATAGATGAATTTAAAAAACTGTAAATCTATCAATACCATTCAATAATTTATTTTATAATGAGACTACAATGTAACGAATTTTTATCTTAAATACAAATTTTCACTACAGTGAGTAGTTCCAGTTTTACAGCGGTATCAAATTTTATATTTACAACGCTTTGCCTGAACGGCCATAAGTTTCTCTCCTCCCAGAGGATGAGTAGTAAGTTTACGAGGTCACTAAGGCCACAGACACGTCACGTCTATAAACAGCTAGTAATAAAGACGTTTGGTACTGTTTTGAACTTTATTGCATAACTTTCTGGATTCATGCTGGATCTAGTGTAAGGTATTCGAAAACTGGAAACTACTGCAGTAAATCAAATAGTAACTTACAAGTGATTAGAATTGAGAATTTAACTCCCTTATTCATAAAATATCCCTTGTCAAAAAGTAGCCTATGTTTGACCCCGGGTCTTCAACTATATTCATACCAAATTTCATCAAAATTTGTTCAGCGGTTCGGCCGTGAAAGCATAACAGACAGAAAGACAGACAGACTTTCGCATTTATAATATTATTTATGGAGTATGTAAAATATTTGAATTCCCTATAAATAAATATTTAAATTTATTTTTCATAATCTTTTATTTTTATAAAAACCGCTATCTTACTACTTTTTAAAATATAATCTTCAAATAAAATCAGAAGAGAGTTTTTCATTTTACAACGACTTAAAAGACAGAAACACATCACCTGTGAAAATTTCAACTGTCTAGTCATTATGGTTCAACAGCCTAATGACATCGGATAGCGGAATCTTAGCAATAAGGTCACTTTTTATCCTTTGGGTACAGAACCTTAACAGTATGTTTTTAATTAATTAAAAAAGTTTGTTGGCCATTAATAGTGTTTATTTAAAATAAATAAATTTGAACAATAATTAAATATTGAGTAACGAAGTTTGTGAAACTTATGTAAACATTCATGCGTAAAAAATTAATAACTATTATTTTATTCAAAACATTCTCACTTCAATTATAGTGAACCATATTATACCTGTTTTTTAAATTTAATACCTATTTTTCAACACATTTGCTCATAAAGTTTTTTTTATTTCATTGTTATTAAGGCCCTTAATAGGGATTGTAAACAACACGTTTTTTTATATTATAATCGCGCTTGTAAAGTAATGAAATTTCCATTTTTTTTAAATGTATGCCAAGAAGATTTTAAGTCTCAAACCATTCATTATTTTGAAAAAAAAATACACTATTTTAGCTTCCAAATGATAAATCAACACCAAATTTCATATTTATATTGATTTCATTAGCCGTATTGGACTACAAATATTAAATTGTGTAAAAAAACAGTGGACTAGTATCCATGGCCGTAAAACCCATTGCTAAAAAAATTACTATCAGCGTCTGCTCTGTGGCGCTATTTTTAAATCTATTTGGGACTTTTGGCGGGAAGCTGTGAAGAGCAGTATCGGCGCAGTATTTTTTTTTCCAATATTTGTGTTTTTTTGAGTGTTTGTGCATAATAATGGTGGATTATTATTCGCAAAAAAGTGTTCGATAACAAGAGTGAGTATTGGAAAGTGATACAGTGTTTGATTTATGTGATTTTCATGCTTGTTGCCAAAAGCTCCTAGTAATCGCTAAGTGCAGTTTTTCTACCACTTCACTTAGCCTGATTCTTCTGGCTAGACTTGACTACCGACTAGACTTTTAGACTTGACTAGGACTTGACGAAACCAGACTGTAGGATTGAAGAAGATAGAAAAATTAAGAACGGCTATAAAGGACTTCTATCCATGGCCGTAAAACCCATTACTAAAAAAAAACTATTAATAACAAATGTCGATAAAATTTGGGGAAGAACACCTAAATTTGATTTCGCCAAATATACTCATTCAGGCGATAATCGAATGTTGATAACTGACTAAGTAGGCTGATTATAGCTACTAAACTTAAATCTTCAAAGAAAAAAATAAGAACAAAGTGTGGACGAAGCTTTAAAAGAGAATCAAGAACTACTGGTATGTATTGGGATATACCTAGCAACGTATTAACAAACACACAAGTCCAATTTTATTCTAAAGAAATGTTTTGATATCGCTTTAGAACTTTTATTTACTGTGTAAATAATAAAAAGTTAATAATAAAGTATGGGTTTTTTTTCCTCGCAAATGTTTTGAAAATCGTTCTATGACAACTCGTGAGCGAAATTGGACATATTCTCAGCTTCTATAGGCACTCGCCTTGTAAATAATAACAACAACTTCGCTCCCTTGTATCGTAATGCATACTTCCATACTATCCATACTAATATTATAAATGCGAAAGTCTGTCTGTCTGTCTGTCCGTCTGTCTGTCTGTTACGCTTTCACGGCCAAACCGCTGAATGGATTTTGATCAAATTTGGTATGAATATAGTTGAAGACCCGAGGTCAAACATAGGCTACTTTTTGACGCAGGCGGAGCTGCGGGAAACAGCTAGTCTACTATAAAAGTAATTGTTTTATTTAAAGAAGCATACCTGATTCTGATTATTTTCTTCGATATGTATTTATTTGATACGACATTACTTTGTTGTATTAATACTTACACTTACTACGATGGCGCAGAAACTCAACGTGGACCTTGGCCTCCGACACGAGAAGGCGTTATTTCTTGCGATCTTGCACTAGTTGCTGCTAGTCGTCCACTCTCAGGCTCCTTAGGTCCTTTAGCACCATATCGCTCCAGCGACATCTACGGCTGTCGACCGGTTCATGTTCACTCATTAATTCATATAGAGTGGATTACATGGACAATCGACCCTGCTCACCCTGGTGTCAGAGCTTTTCGGAACTGTCTTTCGTCCTCTGACGTAGTTCGTTTAACGACCACCTAATGTTAGCGGGCTTTACTTTTATTCCGAAGCACGAAATAATCATGATTGTCAGACAATCAGGTGATTCAAGCCTGCAATGTCCTAACCAAACTGGAAACAACTAAACAAAGTATGCTTCCCGTGGGAATCGAACCCTCGACCTAAAGGACCACGGAAGGAGTTTGACATTACGTTTACTTAAATTTACATACTAAATTCCTTAGTTACCATTCACTATGAGATCTTCTGGAATACTGTTACAAATACAAAGCAAACTCTATACACACGAGGATCTAAGAATTTTTTGATTAGACTTATCAAAATATGTTAATTCCTTTAAAAGAACGACTAGTAACTAGTAGTAAGAGTATTGGAATGTACTTTTTTGATATTTCCATGATGGTTCTCAAAATTCTACTTTTCTGCAAACAATAAAGTGAAAATGTTTTGAGGAATTTAATTACAACTGAAATACAAAGAGAATCAAATTTATTTGTCAACAACATAAACAGTCTTATTCTTACAAAACACAATATGAACAATAATAAATATAATACAAATGAATCTTATTCCGCCTATAGGTTAAAAAAAAAACTCTTTATTGCACCAAATTGTAGAAAGTACATGACTATTATTATTATCATAGATTAATAATTGGTCTCCGCTGCGCTACGACTAGATACCGTCGGCATACTACATAAATTCGCAACTAAAACCATGCCGAAATCGGCATGGTTGCGGCATACCTGCGTCAGTCATGCCGCGACCGATGAGTGAGTTGGATGTCTAGATAAATATAAAATTTAATGTAAAAGTAGACGCAAAATGTGCAGTTTGCGTAGTCAAACTGTGTAAGAATAATACTAAAAGAAATAAGGAAGAAACTGGTATTACATACCATCAATAAGTATTGAATTATTTCAAAATATGGACATAAATTACTCACGAAAATAATATAACCCTAAAATATGGCGCGAAGTACCGCTCGGTGCTCAATGTTGCCGTGTATTAAATAATCCCAAATTCCCCGCGGTTTTGATTTTTATTATTTAGATAATTTGTTTTTTAACTCCCGACGCCAAAAGAGGGATGTTGTAATTTTGACTTTTTCTGACAATTTTGTCTGTCTTTAACATCTTATTTCTTTAATGCTGATCTGGGAGAAAAGTAAATACGTGGAATATACTACTGCTTCTCTTCCCGCGCAGACCATATAAGCCGGCCGAGGAAGTGGGCGAAAATCGAAGAACCATACCTATCAGTAGGCGATGCGACTAGCAACCTATCACTATTTTGATTCCATTTCCACTTTACGCCCACCAACATTCTAAATATGGCCTTTAGGTAGTTGGTATTGTTGCCGGATAATTGATTAATCGAATTTGTTTTTTTTTTAAATAATCTAGGATATCGAAAGTGTTGATATAATAAATTTAATCGATTTTTGACAATTAATCGAGTATTAACTGTAATATCAAACAATTAGTCGATTATTGAAATGGGTTGATATAAATTATATTGATTTAATCAACAAAGGTAATCGTTTATATCAATGGTTATTAATCGATTATGTACTGTAGTATCGATATAATCTAATCTGTAGTATTGATTTTTGAGAATTTATGAAAAATAATCGATTAATGGATTAACAACAATACCAAGCATTTCAGGCACCGATACTATACAGTTATACCGGAACTCGGCGGCGGGATGTACAGCGGGCATAACACAAATCATCGTCATTCAACTCATACAGAAAAAAATTACAGAAATATATTATCAATAGTATCAATATCGATACTATCGATATATGATCACTATCGATACCTTAGATTATATTTTCAACTATCAAAGAATCGATTATTATTCGATGTGTAATGTATTTTCCGGGAACACTACTGTATGGAAAAAGGCCATGATAATATCTACTCGTATGTACAAGATGTTTACCGCAGCTCCGCCTGCGTTAAAAGGTAGCCTATGTTTGACTCCGGGTCTTGAACTATATCCGTACCAAATTTCATGAAAATCAATTCAGCGGTTTAGTTGTGAAAGAGTAACAAACATCCATCCATACTTACAAACTTTCGCGTTTATAATATTAATAGGATGTGTATGTCTATTTATTTATCTGTATTTAAACCCGGGTTACAACTAAAAAGAGGTCAGTAATCAATTAGCTCCAAGCTAAATAGAAAATTAAAATAACGTTTAACATACTGTACTGTGTAATAATAAATCAAAAGAAAGTTTTTTTGCAATTTTAGGATTCTATATTAGAATTAAAAAATAAAGTAGACAAAACCTAACCATTTCCCCTACCTTATCTCCGAAACTATCGATTCCAGAATTTCGATTCATAAATTACAGGAAAACCTATGAGATAATATTAAATTTGTTTAGGAGGTCCAAATGGAGAAAAATAAAAAATAGTACCGAACCCTCTACATGCGAGCCGACTCACACTTGGCCAGTTTTATTTTAATTTCATTTTAAAGGTTTTTCTGAGCTACTTTTTATAATAAATAACAAGACCGCAGCAATTAATAATTTTCCCATTGGTCGGGCACCAGTCAAGTAGCTGGCAACACCATAATCGACGCTAGTGTGCGTCTTTGCACATTGTTTTACACACACTTTCCTATTAAGTGGCCGCATTCTGGAAACTGATTTTTCTTCACAGCGCGGTATCTAGTCGAGCGCGCGAGACCAATTATTAATCTATGATTATTATCTATGGTAGGTTAAACCCCTACTTCCACTTCCAGTTGCATTCAAATCAAGCTCAGTTTAAAATTTATGACTTAGATTTAGGATATGTAGATACATCTCAATCTTTAAATAAACAAAGAGCATCGACGAGCACGAATAAGCGTTCCTCTCTCAATATAAATTACAAAAATAAAAGTTTCATTAAAGAGCTTAAGTAGTACGCAGTTACGAGTAAGTAGGGCAAATCAACAACATCTGTTTGAATTCTATGAATTCCCTGATCCAAAGAATCAAATTAGAAGCTAGACTGGTAGCATTAAGTCCGCCTATTGTATAAGTATGTTTACTTGTGGTACAATGAAGTTTTAAATAAGCAGCACCCTTGTACTAATGTTCTGTTCTATGTTGTATCCTGTTCGATTTACTGTGTATATGAATTTGGTAAATAAATAAATAGAGTTAGATTCTTTAATGTACCCGTGGGAATAATCTCATAAGGTGTGATAGTTGTCAATCAAGACAAACAAGTAATTACAAGATAGTCGCTTTGTCAGCATTGTGTCTTCAAATAGACAGGCGTATGTGTTTGGTTGTAATTGAGTTTCTCTCTATGTTCAATTTAATGTACGAAGTATTTCAGCTGATCGTTATACACTTTGAAACTATTATAATATATTCGTAACATGTTATAACTATGCTTGTATTATTTAGAGTAATCGATAGTTGTCTCGTAGAAAATTACTGTCTTTCGTCAGCTTTTTTATTCAATGTATGTTTATTCTTTCTTTTCCGAATCGGAATATAATTAAATTTAACGTATTGCGAAGCTTAAATTGTACTGGGCTGGTCATGTCGCAGTAAAATTTACTCACGGTGCAGGTCTCTGACGGAGTGAAGACATGGGGTGAAAACACTCAAAAGAAAGATATATATAAATGCGGTGATCGGATGATATTAAAAGAACAGAAGGATTGGATGGAGATTGCCCAAGGCGGGCAAGAATGGTATCATATGAAAGAGGCCAGAGGCGTTGTCGAAAAAGGCTAAAGAGTGTGTGAGAGAGAGAAAGAGAATTTAATTCTTATTTGTAAACAATATCTCTTTAATTAAACAAATTAATTTATGTCCGTTTTTTACTTTGCATACGAGTACAAGATTGTACCCGGATTGTATCTAAAGACTTCTAGACTGGCCTCGCCTAAACAAGATCCACCACAGACCCATGATAGCGTTTAAATCCGATAATTATACCACTAAAGACACTAGGCAAACCTATAGATATTTACCTCGTTAAAATAAATAAACACAGACTAAGTTTTTGCTTCGTAGAAGCCACCGCACAAAGTCCAAATAACAATCGCTGGTTGGTTAATTGTGTTAGTTAATTAACCCAAGTCCGTGTATGTTGTGATTAACGGCTTTGCTCACTCGACTGTGACTGTTTGTGCCCATTCGTTAAATAGAAAACCGATAGGTATTAAGCTCCTGTCTGCGGTATAGGTGGTTTATTATTTTTTATATGTTTAAATGATTGTCTAGGTATTTATTATTACACAATACAATAAAACAAACATAGGTAAAGTAAACATGAATATAGTACGTATAAAAAAGGCCTTATCGCATCAATCTCTTCCAGTCAACCTTTTAATTAGGAGAGGATTTCGCATCTCTCTCTTTCTTTCTCTCTCTCTTTAGCCTTTCTCGCCCGCTAGGCCACCTTCAGTCTATGCCATTTATCTCTGTTCTGGGCAATCTCTATCCATTTCACACCAGCTGTTTTTTTGACATCGTCAGCCCATCGCATCTGTTTTCGCATCGCATTTTTCATCCCAAAGTGTCCTTCGCATCTCTATCTTAGATTAATATTTAATTTAGGATTTCTGTCTCTCACCTACAGTCATAATTTGGCAGTACACTGGACATAGGCCTTCCCAGAGTATTTTAAGAGTAGAGAGGATTTAAGAGGCCTGAATTCAGCGCTGGCAGTATATAGCTATGATTCTACAGTACTAGCTGGGGATCTCCCCATTACCTATATCTAAAATTTATTTTCAGTTCTATCACATTACCTATAACTGAAATGTTTAAATTTATAGTCACTCTGTTACTATTTTAGCATGTATATGTTCAGCTATCACCGATTGGAGATTTATGGCACTAAACACACAAAAACCTGTAGATTGATTCGGACATTATGCATGCGACCTGTCTTAACTTCAAACTTGAGAAACTAGATGGTAGAGTTTCAAAAGTTTGTGGATCCGTTTCGCTAAAGTTTTCCTCGGTTCAGGTTACCACAATAAAAAAAATAATTTAAAACTCTCGACTATTTTTCGATGCAAACTATAAACAAATATTTGTTTTCTTAAATTCTCATATTCTAAACATAAACAATACGAATATAAATTACTTTTTTATTGATTTGCCATTTGAACTGCTATGAAATGACTCCTTCTTAACTTAACATTTACCCGTTTGCGTCTTCTGATTGTTGCCTGTAGGTAAACTTGACTTCTTTTTTTTACCCACTTCGCTTGGTCTTCGGTACCTATTCATGATTGTAAGACCATTTTGGTTTTAGCAGTTATTGGTAAATCGGGTAAAATAGATGCACCCGTGTTACTACGTCAGTACTGTTATATATTTTATGCTACTGGTAGGAAGACGAGTAGAAACACGGGGAAACGAAGGTGTCAAACCAGCCATTTCCTCTTCATTGTTTTAGAGTATTTTCCAGTATCATCTATATCATAAATAACACTATGATGCAGTATTGTGTTCCTGTTGGTGAGTAGGGTCGCCAGGCTCCAGGGGGGTCGCTGTGCTGATAGCGGACAGGACAGCAACGCGCTCGTGACATCTCCGGTGTTGCAGGCGTTCATAGGCTATGGTAACTACTTACGGGCCGTACGCCTGTTTGCCAACTTAGTTGTATAAAAAACAATCATCTTCAGCCTGCAATCCAAAGTTATTTGGACAGATACGCTTAACAATGATCCGTCGCTCCACTGTAATGACTAGATTCACCTAATTATTACATTGAAGCAACTGCCGTCTTATATTTAATAGATATCTGTGTATAAAACAATAAAAAATAACTCAATGCAATGTAACAAGATGCTTACGGTTTACCGCAATGACGCAGACTTCTAAAGAATTTCACTTTGTTTTAGAAAACATTTCTGGGTTAATTGTCTAAACCTGGTTTCTTTGCTAACATAAAAAAAATCTAAAATTTTGAGAAAATCCCTAAAATATTTATTTATTTATTTACATTTGGGAAACATACAGTTATATAGTTGATATACATAATACATTTACAATACACTCAAACCAATTAAGTTTCCTCAGATTACTTTTACAAAAACAACGACAAGAACTAAAAATACTAAAATGAATACAATATAAAAATTTGGTAAACATAGAATAATTGGACTTTGATGACTTTTACAGTGAAGCATTACGTGATTTAATATTACTTTTGAAAGAAGCGATAGTCAAATGGAAAATATCTACGTCATTATATTTAGAGTTGTAAATTTGGCAAGTGCGATATAAATAAGCATAGTTAGTTTTGCAATGGGGAATATGGAACAATGTCACAATTCTAGAATTACATATACATTAAATCATGTATATATATATTATTTACTAGCTGTGCCCGCGACTTCGTCCGCGTGGAATAGTTATTTTGGGAATCATATTTATTTTTTGTTTACAAACCTACCTCCTCAGCTTATTAAAAGTGGGCATAAAGTTTCCCTCGCGAATTTCTTTGGCACCAAATGAAGTCACTGACAAATAATTTGTAATAATGCATTAATTTCGACCAAATTTGATTTTCATAAAAACGGTTATTGTGAGTTAATCTTAAAAGATAGACATATACTGTCGCAGCCATTTTTTAGATAATTTAAAGAGGATTAATTCTTTCATACATATTTTTTGGGTATCTCTAACGGTTTTCGCAGCGCACGCAACGGAAGCCCTCAAAGATGAATAATTTTCCCCGTTTTTTCCACATTTTCGACTGTTTCTTCGCTTCTATTAGTCGCAACGTGATGTTATATAGCCTAAAGCCTTCCTCGATAAATGATCTATCAAACATAAAAAATATTTTTTCAATTCGATCCAGTAGTTCCTGAGATTAGCGCGTTCAAACAAACAAACAAACTCTTCAGCTTTATAATATTAGTATAGATATATATGTTACAGCCAAAGTAATAAATCTGGATATTATATATACTATCCAGCCATTATTTATAATATCTACTGAATTTAGACAAAGTGATAAATGACACAGAATTAATCACATTAACTAGCAAATTTATATAATATCTTCGAAGACTTGGATAAAGTAATAAAACAAGTAGGTATGGGTAAAGATTATACAATTGTATTTTAATCTGCCTTTATGGACAAATTATTATAATGTTTATTATAATAACAATATCATACACAAAAATTTTACTTTTAGTAAAGTCAATTTAAAGCTTACTAGCCATAAAACTAAAAAAAAAATAGAGATTAATAGAAGTATTTGGTATCACTCAAAATACACAAAATATTTAAAATCAACTGACATGAATTAACGACAATAATAATATTTAAAAACAACTGACTCATAATTATTATTATTCTTACAAGGCTCTTGTGACATTTTGAGTTACACATGAGGCTTGACTTTTTAGAAATGCATTCTCCAGTACAGTTACAATGCTGAAATCCTTGGCCGCCAAAATGCGAGTCTTTTTTGCACATTCACTGTAACTTCGTGTTGGGGATCGATATCAACTGTAATAAACGTTTCTTTGCAGATAGTGAATTGATTTCTTGTGTAAAGTTGATTAAGAATCCCATGCTTAGTGCCTAACTTATACATTCCTTCTCTCTCCTGAGAAATTATAACAGCCATAATGTTTCTATCATCGGCTTTGGCACGGTCTACATCAGGATATCAGCAACAGGATATTTTAGCAAAGATAGAGCTAACATTTTATCTGCTTGGCTTTTTAAGAGATTGTCCAACTAATTTTCTGATGTCACCAATATCTTTGTTTGTTTCTTTGTAATATCTTTATTGTGCAGAAAAAAACAAATAATTTACATACACAAGCATGGAAAAACAATAAGTACAATAAAATATCTAAAATCTTATTTCTTTTTATCGAGAGCAATTACTATATCTTCATCACTTTGCATTATATTTGACAGACCTGCAGTATTTCCGTATTTATTACTTTGGCTAACTTTGGCCCGCTATTATGAATAATATCCGAATAAAGTTATTAATTTATCACATTGTCTAGACAATTTTGTTATTTTATATAATGACCAGTCATTATGTATAATAACTATTTAATCACAATGACTGTAACATATACATGATTCATTTTAAAAACAGTTTTGCCTGAGACTTTTCATTCGTACTAAAATGCCATAAGAAGTGACATTTTTTCCAAGATAAAACCTATGTCTATACTCAAATTTTAGTAAAGTTTATAACAAATAATAAAATGAATTATAAACTACTTTCGCATTTATAACATTAGTTAGGAGTAGATGAGGACATGCTTCTTAGAACTTGGGCAGTTGAACAAACGGGGCACAGCTAATCTTTATCTGAATAGTGTGTTTGAATGGTTGTGACTATGAATACATATCCATACTAGTCCATATTATAAATGCAAAAGTCTGTTTGTCTGTCTGTTACGCTTTCACAGCCAAACAGCTGAACGGATTTTGATGAAATTTGGAATGAATATAGTTGAAGACCCGGGGTCAAACATAGGCTACTTTTTGAGGCAGGCGGAGCTGCGGGAAACAGCTAGTTAAGAGATATTTTTAAATGCTTGTTGGTTTCTTATACTCGTATTACTTATGTTAAAGTATTTATTAATTTCCTCGTGAGACATCTTTAAATTTCAGGTCAGGTCAAGTCGCGGACAAATACTAAACCACATCTCTTACAAACAAAACTTCTGTTGTTTGCACCAGAAACTTAATGTCTATAAATTAAGGCACCAAATGTAATTTCAGAGCGTCTGTGACCAAATAAGCGTCAACTGCGACCACGATTAGGTTACATCGGGGAATTAAAATGTCCGGAATATTCCCAGTGCATTTTCCAACTCTTTGTTAGGACCTTTATTAGAGGTAATGAGAACTCCCTGGAAACCAAATGAACTGGATGTTTATAGTCGAATGTATACCGTGGCTGCTCAAAAATTGGTTTTTGCTTGCTTTTGCTTGCTAATCGGGATATTATAGGATTTATTTACCACGGTCAATGTCGGTCAAGTCGATGGACCCTGTTGTTTTAGAGGTAATAAATAGCTATACTATACAAAGGTAGTTTATTGATCATAAGTTTTGAATAATTCCATAATTCCCTCTTTTAATCTGGAATTAAAGTGGCGTAAGGGATTCAATGTGATACGACAGATTTCTCCTTGATGTGTATATCTACTCTATATGAGTTTTTCAATCTAATGTGAAACGAAAATGATTAATTAATAGTAACCAAGTAAGCAGTGTGTTATCTGGGTAAAAAACTGGCGTCTTAGAGGGCTCTCTGACCATAATGTAGACGAAAGGACAGAGGTAAGTAGTACTTGACGATTAGATCTATCATAGAACTGTTCAATAGAACTAGAGGGAACAAACGATTTTGCTGTTCTTAACTTTTCTAAAGTAAAATTAGCATCTTATTGCTTAACATACCGTCTATTTGTCAATTGAAGTTAAGAATTCCCTAAATATAATTTCACAAACAAAAAAGAAACAAATTTTATATGTTTTTAAACGTTGACTGGAGAAATCGCCTCTGGCATTTAGCATTTAGAGAATGCCTTATCACATCTATCTACAGTTATTTTTTCATTGTACATTATTTTCGTTGAAGTCAAGTGGACAATTCTTCTATTATCCAAATTTATACTCGATTCAAATGGGCTTTCCAGGGCTCTTCACACAAATGAGCGGAGGGCATTCGAAATGCAAATAAAACGTGCCTGCTCTTCGAATTATTGTGATTTACATAATGTTTTCATGTGAAAGACCTTTTTAGATTATACGAGCAATTTATCAATGAAATTATTTATTTATGTACACTTTTTATTTCATAAACATAACCTGATTCAAATGAAAGCAGAAATACTTTTTTTAAACTCAGCGTTAATACAAAATAATATGGGTTATACACTATTTAGTTTGTTAAAAAAATGTTTATAAAAAATAAGAACAATTCTAATTCCCTCAATAATTTACACTTTTCCAAATTCCAAAACGTATTCTTAATACGGCTAGTCTTTTTCTCATTCTTCCGTGCCTTATCCCTTTATTTGGGGTCGGTCTCCTCGTATGTTTGTGCCAAAACGGTATCGGTATCAATTCCACTAAACTTCAAAAGACCATGCAACTGATATTCAATTACCTCTCAATTACGATGCATTTTTGATATGCTCAATATTGGTATTCTGCTAACACAATGTGAATCTCTATATACATACAACCAAAACGTATTTGAATGATAATAGTAGAAAGAATCTAAATAAAATAAATAACAGAGTACCGAAAAGTTGCAAGAATTGATGATATTTTGATTAGCAAAATTTTTCAGTTGCAGGTCAAAGGCATGCCAATGGTATACGATTGGCCTTAAAATTAGTAACAGAATACCAGAAACGTCAAAAATTGCCACTGCGATCCAACTACGATTCAATTTTGCACTATGTAAAATAAGAGAATTGACACCCTGTCTTGTCCGAGTGCTCTGTTCATCCTGTTCCAAATACGATAAATTCTAAGTATGAAAGTGAATTTGTAAATTACTATCTTATCTGAACATTATATCTTGCTATGTCTCAGGTAATAAGAAGTATTACGTTTCATATCCGATAAAATACTATTTCCGTGGGATTTGCGGAGAGCGGAGAGTTAAGGCAAACTAGTCTTAAGTATAATTGCCAACATATACTTGTTTCTTGAGTTATGATAAACAACGACTATAAATACAGTAGACACACTAATCTACTTCAGTACTCGTAGTGTTATATCATTTCTCCTGTCATAACTACTGAGGTATTAGCGTAGATTACCTAAACATGAATACCAGTATTTCCCGAGAATCCGGTTCACTTTTACATTCATCAATGTCGTACAGCTAAACAGATAACCAACAAAGTGATGCATGGAGTGTAGTCACTGTGAAACGAACTAAACGAGAGCTGAAAATAGCAATGGTTTTAAATTTTTTGTGCTGCGGACTGACGTTAGGAAAATATGCTGGTTGCTATGCGAAAGCGATAGATTAGGTGAAAAAACTTATGTGTCTTTTATGACGCAGAAAAGAATAGTCTTTTTATAGTTTCTCTCTACAGAAGAGAGATACTGTCTCATAAGAGTATTTTTTGTTGATTCTGAATGTTGAATAATTTGATAATGGCGAAAGAAACCAAGGAGGTTTTAAATAAATACGTTAGAACGTATATTCAAATATTGACAAGGATGGCGTAACGTCTGCCTCCTGACATAGTGTGAATCGGAAAGAAGAGAAGTACGAGTGGAGCTGACCATTTTATTTTTACTAAAGGTTTAGTGTTGCCAGTAATATGAAACATTAATTCTTGCATGTTAAATTAAATAATATAATTCAACACTGAACAACATTCTACTAAGACTTTTTGAGATAGTTGTAGTCCAAGTAAACGAAAGTAAATTAGTGTATTTTTTTTATAGAAAAGATAGTGTCTGCTTCAATAAAAAACTTAAAAAAACAAGAATGTCTAGTTAATACAGTTGTTTTTAAGCTTAAATCATAACCATCCTAGCGCGTATTCCTAGTTGCGTCGGCAGCTTACGCTTTAGATTTTAGAGGTACGCTGTAAGTCATTGTCCTAGATTTGGCGGCACTGGTTATTACAATGGAGCGACTGCCGTCTGACCTCCAGAACCCTTTTTACAGAGAAACCAGAGCAACAGGATCATGAGCCAAGGTGTGTTAGTGGCCAAAACTGCCAGAATATTTCAGTCTGTCTAAAGACAACTGACATAGTCTCACGACTGCTATCTATCGATAACAACCGGGACCAACGGCTCAACGTGCCTTCTGAAGCACGGAGAAGCTCAAGCTAGAAAATGCCACTAAATGGCGACCTATCCAATTTTGGTCGCTTCTCGTCGTCGCTTGACACGCGCATTAGCTACGGATCCGCGGGTCGCGCTTAACTATCAAGCTGCTCTGAGTTTTTAAAGCATAAATGAGCCGTAGCAATAAGCTACCGGAAACAAAACATTATTTTTTAAACCTATCCTCCCAAAAGTGATTCTCCCGCTTAGAGTCCTTCCTTATTTTTTCAGAGTGTACAGCAGCTATGTTTTCCTCTTTATTAAAATGTTTGAAGGCAGAGAACATCATAAACAGGGGTGATCATTAGCCCCCTTGGGTGTGTTTGACCCTTGTCATGAACGTTCACCTGATTGGAACGAGGGTATACAAATAGGGATATAAGAATGTATACAGCAAAAGTAGATACACATGTCAGTAGTAATATTATAAAAAATAAATGATAATAACATCACAAGTGCGAAAGTCTGTCTGTCAGTCTATGTGTCTGTCTAAATGTTGACGGCTAAATTCACGGCGTATTTTGATGAAAGGTATGATGATAGTTGAAGACCCGGGGTCAAATAGGCTACTTTTTGACGGATCCGGCCGTTACGTGCCCGTTCCGGGTGACCCAAGGCCGGGCAGCTAATTTCTAAATTTACTTAGCCGAACCGCCCACGGCCAGACCGCGCCAGATTATAAAATAATACATTTTTTATTTAAAATATTGAAAAGTACTGTTGCAAACAGAAGTGTCTTCGGTTTATTTTTTATAGTTCCGATAAAAAAAATACTATTACTTTTCTGATATCATGATATTAAATAAAAATTAAATAAAATCTTATGTATAATCCTTTGCATTTGTATTGTGTACATGAATAAAGCAAAGTAAAGTAAAAAAAAAATATCAAGTAATAGTAAGTACACGATGTTAAACATCATAAAACAGGACTACATATTAAATATTTTGCACAACAAGTAAATAGCAATAGGATACTATAGTGCATTATGCCACCCCAAAAGTATTTTACGTAAAATAACTGGTGACATCTGGTTTGATAACAATAGTCATTTTTGAATAAGCCTGTGTCTATCTCTTTCACATAACAAAAAATAATGCAACTATGAAAGTAAACTGATAATACAGGATCAGTCTCAGATATTAAGTTATCTAACACCTAGTTGACAGTGAACCACACATGCTAACTAGTTTTTTTTTAGTTTATCTTTAAGATCTATTTAAATGTTATTAATTTTTTTCAAACAATAAATGGTTTAACGAGCAGAAGGTACTGATTTTCATGTTACTTCATTTCTCTGAATAGATAACAATATTCTTTGCTAACCGCCTTATTTATGAAAATTTATATATTTTTATGTTGTTTTTTATTAATATTCGCCGTAAAAAACGAAACAAAATATATTTAATGTGGGCTTTTTAATGTTAATAAATTCTAATGTGTAAGGGGGTTAATGTTTACTAAAATTACGCTACCTACATTTGATAATTAGATCTATAGGTGTTTTATTTCTCATCATAAATACAAAATGCTGAAATAAAAAGAAATACAAAATAGAAAACAAATATTACGAATAAAGACACTCTTACATTTTCATTCGTTTTTTACGAGTAATTAACTCTTATTTACTCAACAGTACTAAATCTGGAATTTGCCAAAAAACTTAAAAAACGGGCGCGGTCTTGATGACCAAATTTTGAAATTAGTATCGTTACTATTTTTACAATAAAATAGTCTTAAGAAGAGTCTATTATATATACTTCAATTTGTTAGGTACCGAGTTACCGACAAGTGGCGAATTCAAGTAGTCTTCTGCGAAATCATTAGTAAGTGTCTCAAATAAATCTTGTATGTAATTTAAATTTATCTATGGTGCAATCTTACTTTATAAGAAAAAATAAATATTACGTTTTATACAAGCCTTCGTATCTGTAATTTATAAAGTTTAAATGCAACCAGAAAATTGCTGGTTTGATGATGATTTAAAGTATATGAGGGACAAGTCCTAGCCTAAGACTTAATTTTACCATAAACCTTAAGTGATGTAGATGTGTTATTATTTGATTACGTTTCTTTATATAAGTGATATGTACCTCCAGCGTTACTTATACTTGACTGTCAACGCAATCAAAAAATAGTTTTTTTGAAAGGATTGAGAATTGAGTTTATTTAGACATTATTAATAAAGTTTCTATATACAACTTTTTAACTCAAACATTATCTGGTTTCTTTTTGACTTTATTTGTGCACTAGTTGCCTAACTTATCGCATGTAACCGTAAAATCTTTGAATCAAATGTCCTGAACTAGAAGTAGTAAAAAAAATTCTCGTTAAGATGTACTCAATGAACTCATATCTCCTGGAACGTAAAATAAACTTTTGTAAGGAATAAAATATGCAGAACTTTTTTTTTTTTTTAGGAAACTTGAAATTCAAGGAGATTAAGTTTTAATGGAAATGTTTTTATTTTTTTGTAAAAAATGTTCCTCATATTTTTAGATTACTTTGTTCTTAGAGTTCCGTACTAATAAAAGTTAGAGCTAAACTAAAAAAATTAAACAAAAATGCAATTACATTTTTAACTTTTTTTTTTGTATGTTTTTGATAACGCGAATTATTTCTTAAGAAATAAACTTGAGTATTTTGAATAACATGAAGAATCAGGTCGAGTTACTCCCGGCTCTAGTATAGTGCACTTGAGTTGCGTTATTGTAACGGTTTTTCCTGGACCGTAATAAAACGTTTCACATGTCGGCCGCAGTCTCGTTGACCGCGTGCGGTCGGCATGAAGCTAAATTGATGGGTCACTCCATTGCCAATGTAATGGTCCTTCAAAACGAACGACCTCTAGCCAGTAAGTGAAATTCACGTTTGATTAACTTTTACTCGAACCTGGCTGTTTTAACGAAAGTGCTACGTGGTGCCACGTTGGGCGCCACTTTTATTATGCCAATGCGACTACTTTTCAGGAGCTTATGAAACCCGTTACAAGGAAGTGAATAACTGGTAAACTGGAATAGGCACAGCCGATGAGCTTCTCAAATGTTTGCACAAAAAATATCACTCTTTTACTGAATTATTGAGTCATCTATTGAAAATGTAATGGTTATTTGACTGATTTTAAAAGCTAGTAGGTAAAATTCATAATATATTAACAAGAGTTTATTGTTTTTACAAAAGTGCTGCATGGTGCCTCGTTGGGCGCCACTTTTAATAAGTCAATGCGACTGAGATAAATGTTTATTACTTCTTTTGTTAACCGATGCGGTAATTTTCAGGAGAGTATAAAAAGCGTCAATAGGTCGCAAGGGAACACATGGCTCGTAAACAGAGAAGGCAGGGTCGATGAGCTTTTCAAATTTATGCACAAACATTTATCGCCCGCTTTCAGCCAAAGGAAATGGGAGGCGGTCTGCATACCTGGAGAGAAATTTCTAGCGCGTATTAAATTTCTCTAGAAGCATCGAGAGCGGTTTGGTTTTTATATAGAGCGTTCAGGATATTTTCAAGATAATTTGTTTGAACAAATTTTGAACGCATGGTTTTTGTCGTAAAAATGGTTGTTTATTTATTTATTTATTTAACCTTCATTGTACAAATTACAATTTGTAAAGTACAATAGGCGGACTTAATGCTAAAAGCATTATCTAACAGTCCACCTTTGGGTATAGCAGAGAGCTTAAATGTGGGTGTACTGAAAATACCACGGGAACGGCTTGTAAAATCTATACTTATACGAATAAACCTACACAACCATACATTTTATAATACAATAAACATACATAAACAATACATATACCTATACAAATAATATATATATACATAAATATATAGTAAATTCATATAATATAATGTTACATAAAATACAGATGCAATGTAAGTCATTAAACCAAGTATGGTTAATTACATTTAATCAGTTGCTTTGCTGAGCGAGAAAATGTCCGAATACCAGAGCTTTGAAACCATCGCGGCTAGAGGCACTCCTAATAGATTCGGGAAGCGCGTTCCTGAGTCTGACAGCCGTAACAGCGAAAGAGTTGGAGTAGAACCCAGTACGGTGAGAAGGAGTGGCGAGAGTTAACTTATTTGAAGAACGCAGGGCTCTTTCGTGAGTTGAACTTAAAAGTTGGAAGTCTTTTTTAAGGTAGCCTGGAGAAGAGGGATTATTTAGAATATTGTACAATTGACAAAGAATGTGGAGATTCATGCGTTGACGGATTGAAAGCCATTTAAGCTGGGAACGGTATTTCGAGACATGGTCGTATTTACGAAGGCAGAAAATGAATCTGATGCAGTTGTTAAGAAGGCGGTCTTATTTGTTTAAGTGTTCTTCAGTTATGTCCAGAAAACACACATCAGCATAATCAATTATCGAGATTACAAGGGCCTGGACCAGCATAGTTTTCGTTTTGATAGGCAAAAAATTCTTTAAACGTTGTAGGTAATGTAGTGAGGCAAATACCTTCCGACTAACCTTAGTAATGTGATACTGCCAGCTCAGTGTAGAATTCACATAGAGACCCAGATCCTTGACTACATGACACAGCGAAATCTCAGTTCCACTATAGATAATGGGTTGGATCGATTTAATGTCTAATTTATTGATTTGAACACTACTTCCTATAACAATGGCCTGACACTTTTTAGCGTTTACCGAGATTCCAAAGCTGCAAGACCACTCCAGAATACTACGTAAATTGTTATTTATTAAGTCAATAGCAGAGTCGATATGATCTATATCGGTTTGTGTATAAAGCTGCAAGACATCAGTAATAATGCGTAGTAATGATGAGGGCACGTCAATACTGAAGACAAGAGATTTATAAAAATCGAGAATAAAATTGGGGACAATATACCGCCCTGCGGAACACCAGCATCAAGCTCGCACCAGCCAGAAGTATCCTGCCCATTGCGAACCTGCTGCCGGCGACCACGAAGATAGCTAGAAAACCAGTCAATCACTGAAGATGAGATATTGCACCGGGAGAGGATGGCCAAAAGTATGTATGTATGTAAAAATCTTTATTGTACACAAAGAACATAGTATCAGAATACAGGTTACAACAAAAGGCGGACTTATCCCAAATAGGGATCTCTTCCAGTCAACCAAACTAACATAGGACATAGACATATGGGCACAGAAGAGGGCACAACACGCAAAGAAATCTCAATCACGCAAAGAAGTATATCAATATCTACCGTATTAAAAGCATTGCTGAAATCAATCACTACCAAAACAGTAACCTCGGTATTCTCCATTCCTGCTCTGATGTCGTCTGTTACTCTAAGCAATGCAGTGGTAGTGCTATGGCCAGGGGGCTTACCATAAACTTTAACAAAACCATGATGGTTTTCGCCCATTTTGTTTTAAGCTTATAATAATATTGTTCCAAATCGTACTATGAACTTTTAAAACAAGATTGTTGTATTCCTGCGTAGAGTTGTGAAAGAACGAATGATTTGTCTATTCCCTGGCGATTGTGAGAGCGAGACTACGCTATATAATTCGTATAGCTGCATCACTTTTACGCAGTGTTCCGATTGACTCTCGTTACGAAATATTGAATTTTAAATTTAATATATTGAATTATGTGTTTTTAAAGTTGATTATGTGTTCAAAATATATAAAATACATTTATATTATTAAATTTCAATTACAACAAATAAAAAATTAAATTTGGGTTATGATTACAAACGAAGCTGTGCACGCAAATGAGATTCGGAACATTTTTTTAAGTTTTATAAAGACAACTGACAGTTCACGTGCAGCCACTCAAAAGGTCTCGCACTGAGTTTGTTTAGATAAAAACATTTTAATAATAGCTTTGGCTAATTCCAAGTAAGTTAAATGCGGGGTCCAGATTCACAGGTTTTTCTCGAGAGAGAACTGTGAATGGGGACAGCGTTCTCGTACTCTTCTCCTTCCTTTGTTGAACGAGGGTCCAGCAGTAACAGAGGAGCCTGCATTGTCGCTAGCCTAGTCTATTCATTCATCAGTCCACTGCTGGACATAGGCCTCTCCCAATGATTTCCAAAATGATCGGTTGGCAGCAGTCTGCATCCAGCGTTTACCTGCGACCTTTTTCAGGTCATCTGACCATCTGGTCGGTGGATGTCCAACGCTGCGCTTACCGGTACGTGGTTGCCATTCGAGAACCTTTCTGCCCCATCGGCCATCGGTTCTCCGCGCTATGTGCCCCGCCCACTGCCACTTTTTATATTAAGTTACTAAAATAATTAAGATGTTTTTATTTTTAGGTTTCTGTCTAACCGCTTGCTCTAAACGACACGGCGACATTGAGTCTCTTAGAAAATCTGTGGAGCAAGCAATGGCGAAATTTCCCATGGCAACAGTGCGTAAATCCATAGATTCATGGCCAGACAGATTAAAAGCCTTTAAAAGCCAAAGGTGGCCACTTTGAACAGAATATTGTTTTTATTTTTTGCTGAGGTTAATAAATATGTACATATTAGTTTTAGTAATATTACATTACTTCATAAAAAAATGCATTTTTATTTGTAACAGAACTTATGGCCGGACGAGGTATACTTAAACAACATCACGTAACTAACACACAACAAATCTAACACATAATAATGAAAGATTCAACACACACAGTCGCACACTAATGGTTTTTTTCACAAAGTTAGAATTTACCTTGTTATTTGTAACACAAGATCATTGAAAGAATCACACTCAACATGAAAAAAGTTTTGTTCCCATCACATCCGACCAACTTTTTCAAGATCGCTAAATTTGACGTAAAAACAACATTGCTAACTGTCAAATACTGCTCATGGTACGAAATTGAATGAACAATTTACTGTGACGTCATCGAAACTGCTAGGAAATGCAAGCTTAAAGTAATATTGTTTTTTACGTGTCATGGTACGAATTTCGAGAGCAATATTAAAATAATACTGCTATAAGACATTATGGTAAGCCCCCAGGTCTAAAACCCGACTGAAAGGAATTTAAGAGATTGTTATTCTGCAAATGCTCAGTTAACTGCCTGAAAGCTGAAGCCTCTAGAATTTTGGATAGAAATAGGAATATATTGTTGTTTATTTTTAAAATATATTTTAGATTACAAACTACTTAAATCGTTTAGAAATAAATAATACAAGACAACATTCATGAAAACCTCGAATACAATTAGAAAATGAAGAACGTAGAGATCAGAACCGCAAATAAATCACTAGTTCTAGACCGTTAGAATTACATAAATTGTATTATTTGTTTATCCCAGAATTTTCTGGTATCCCATTGTGACATTCCCAGTTCAATGTCGATCATATCTCAAGAGTCACCTCTAAAGACTTCCCACAAATGGGGCCCTTTCTTGAGTATGACTTATGGACCTCCCATCGGTTTAGTAGAACAGAATACCGAGGGTATAGATATAAGTATAACTTTTAGTGTTAACAAGCCAAGTCCATATAAAAATAAACAATTTTCTTTGGCAGGACTTTAAATAGAATAGAATAGAATAATTTTATTTGAACAAAATAAGTGCATTGTGATCTTCGATCATCGATGTTGTTTAGCTTTTATGATAGAGTTTTAACTCCGATTAAACTTAATGAATAGTTCAAAAAGTCCCGTGTTTTCATTTTTGTATAAATTGTTTCCAATGATATTTTTTAAGAGTACTGAGTAGGCAAACAGCCCGCCTGATGGCAAGTAGTTATCTTAGCCTAGTATATCCTATTTGATTTTAACACGAGCGCGTTGCTAACCCTGAAGGAATCTAGAAATTATAGGTTTTTTAAATTTAAGTGTTGTTGTGTTAGCGACGCGACGCTTTTTTATTTTAAAATTTTATGAGTTATTTTATAGATTTCATACATGTTACCCGGTAAAGAGGAAGAACAGGTATATCCCTACCATCCCCTGTTATTTGGTGGCTATATTATGGTTGGAATTAGTGTTATTCTCCCCCTTTGGCTTAGCTTCTCTTCGACTTTGAACATTGGAACCGTCATGCAACTGACGCCAAGGCCAACACTAGTATTTGTTTATATAATAGTTAATCGCTAATTGCTAAAGTTAACTTTGATATTTATTGTGTAAATTTAAATTGGGTTAATATAAACAAAAGTGCCACCTAATAATTTTTAGACTGAACTGTTGTTAAAATTAATATTTTTGAGAATTGGCAAGCCGTAATTACGGAAGAATACCCACATAAGGTTGAGGTATATTGTGAAGCACGTGGAGTGGTCGCTTGACCTTGCTAAACAACTAAATATTGTGATATTTCTCACAGTTATGTGATCAAATTTATTTCTATCTTTTCACTGTTTTCTAGTCTTTCACTTGCCTACTATGGAACCATAACTAATGACTTTTAGGGGACCATGTCGAGTTCATGTTACAAACTTACTATGACATACATCCATTTTTCTTATAGGTATTTTGACGAGATTAAATTTGTAAAATGTCGACTTTAAAAAGAAGAAACTGACTTAATGCATGTGGTTGAATTATAATGACGAACACCCATTCTCAAACGTTTTCTCAAACTCGACTCAATCTTACTCCAATTCATTGGTATGATTAGTCGACACTAGCTTCCTTGACTTAAGGAGATTGTTATTATATTGAGACCTTAATGGAGGTGAGTACTGAGTATCGAACTGTCAAATATAAAGTTGGTTGGTAGCTTGGTACCTTGAGGCGTCCTCGAAATGTAAAAAAGTGGTTTTTAAATTAGTATTTTGCCACTTTTTGCCTAGTTGTCTTCTATGTTTTTTCATTTTTTATTCTATTCTTTTGTATTTTCCAATTTTTGTGCTTTGAATTGTTATTTAAACCTGTATCGTTCCTTATTGGAGTTTGCTGAAGCAACCAACTAAGAATAACGTTTTCAAGGAAAGTTCTAGGACTTCCTTAAGGCTTCCTCCAATGAGTTTAAGTTAAGGACGTCTTTATGGTTATGTTTAAGAATACGCGTGTAAGCCTACTGACCTAAGCGAATCTCGCAGGGTGGGTGAAAAAATAAAATATTTCCACTGCAATTATAAAAAATTATATAGAACCACTATAGAACCTAATAACTTATTTGTTATTTGTTTCTATGCTTGAAGTCGGATTAATTATCGCAAAACTTTATTTGTTCAGCAAACAATTCACATTTACAAGTATTAGAATTAATTATAAGCCCTATAATTATTAGTTTTACATTAATGTTATTTTGTTAATTATATTTGTTAATTATTATCGTTAACTCAAATGCATACTTTTTATAAAGAAGGTATTGATAGTGTTCATTCATTCATTATGTTTGTATAAACTTAGAATAAATAAAAAATAACTAAACTGATGTAAAATAATATTCTAATAATAATTTATAATTTTGTATCATTATTAAAACTTGTATTTGTAAAATAATAACAGTTGAACAAATTGTAAACATCCGACCCCACCACATAGAAATGTTATTTAAACTAGTAGCAGTTTAATTTCGGGGCATTGTGAAAGTGATTGTAAAGGAGAAATAAACTCCTTGTGTCAAGACGCAGCAGTTTTATTTTCTTAATAAAATAATTAATAAATTCTGAATATTAATAAAAATAACATCTGGTCATCCTCTGGTTGTTTTACCACAAGAAAGCAAAAACTTTGAATTCAGTGATTGAAAAACAATTTCGCTAGAACAATTACCGCCTGAATTTCGCTGAAAATAAAAACAAATAACAGCTATATCTCGGTCTTCAGTCGAAATTTTGCAAATCAGATCCCTAGAAATTACAATTCCTTCCAGTAAAATTTGCCAAATAAAAACAATTATTGCTAGTAAACGTCCCGATACGGGTTATAAACACAGAATATTACTTGAAAGACAAAGAAGACTGTATAATAAGTACATTACAATGGTCCAATGACCCCATTCCTTCTTTATCGACCAATAACAATTGTATAGGAAATTTATAAAAGCCGTTACTTGGAAATGTTACGGTTTACGAACTGTGAATTTTATTTACTTCCCACGTGACTTTTTTTTTAAACTGATATGCTGAAACTTGAAACATTTCGAGCGGTTTTTCAGGAATTCGTTAAAGTAGATGATCTATGATAATAGACTTCAGTCTATCGGCTTGTTATGGCCGGTTTACACAACGATCCAGTGTGGCGATCCAGTGCTTTCACGGACACGAAATTCATCCCACACACGCAAACAATTTACTTACACATTTAAATAATTGTTTGTATGTGTGTGTCCTTGAAAGCACTGGATTGCCGGCACTGGATCGTATGTAAACCAGCCATTAAACAAGTTAGTATATAAAAGTACAAGCCGTAGTCAGTCCATCCAAGAACTGCCAGAATGACCGATTGGAAGCAGCCTGCATCCGTTATTTAACTGGAGAGTGAGCGCCCCCAACGATGCACTTGCAAGTGTGTGGTCGCCATTCTAGAACCTTTTTGCCCCATCGGTTATTGCACTGTATGCCACTTCAAACAGCTTAAATGACAAACAAGTGGAAAGTTAATCCAATTTATTGTATTGTGCCCATATCAACCAAACACAGTACACCATATCAAATAAGCACAGAAGAATACTCGAACTTCCTTGATTTTAGTAAAAAAATATTCATTTCCATAAATTTATATGAAATCTATGGTAATAAATATATTTTTGTATGTTTTATGGATATGAAATCAAACGTGCATGTCAATTAACACCATTGTCCTCATATCACTACTAAAACTATACTTCCATAGTAAATCTATGCGCAACAATAGTTCGTAGCTCTTAAGGCTTTATGATTTATGGTGAGTAGACAACCGTGTCGTAGTGTATTCATATGCAAAATCACATCGCGATCTGTCGCGTTCCTTTGATGGAGTATCGAGTTAGCACAATTGATATCACATTTCTATAGAGGTTAAACCATTCTCACATTAGATATATCGGCTGTCACCTGCCGTAGGTGACATGTGTTTTTGACCCAAACTGTCTGAAGGTAAGTTATGTTTTTCTTGAGTATTTTTGAAGTCCAGATGGCTAGACGTATTTTTACGTAAGAAGAACTTAATGTACTAGATATTTTATGAACTACTTGGGATTACCTACTTCTCAATTATTTACTTGTTTATGGTAAAAAACACAAATGATTGAAGATGCGACGAGAGTGTTGGTAACTCTAAAAGAGCTATTGTATGTGATTGAGCAATTATTTTAGCAACTGTTGCCGGAGACAATGTTGCGCCACACAGAAATTTAATGGGGGAAAAATATCCCAACTAATTCATAGAAAAATCATCAAATCTAGCCGTCGCCAGTTGTTGTAGCTTGTTGCTCAATATGTTTGACCAAAATTGCGTCATTTTGAGCAACGTCATCGCTCGTGTAAGAATTTTACGAGTTTTTAGAGACAACAGAGCGACTGATTTCACTCATATTTTTGCTATTTTTTAAAAGATATTTGCTTTTTATCTATCTGTCCTCGACATCTCATGGAAATCCATGAGAGAAGCTTTTCTCCAGCGATGGACTGACTGAAATGATGATGATCTGTCTACTCTGGGATATAGATACAATTATGATCGTTACATCATGCAAACGAACGGGGAAAACACTTAAATGTGGATCCGGGCAAACGAAAACTCATTTATGTGTCAGTCCGCTGAGACCACTTTCCCGACGCTTTTGGGTTAATAATAAATGAAATAATGTTGGATATGAATGTATTATTAATTTTCCTTCATATGACAGAAATTACTAAATTTAAAAATTAGGAGCGGACCCTGGGCTCCGAAGCAAACTGCGGAGGATGCAACGCTAGGTTGAAGGTGATGATGACTAAATTTAAAAATTGAGAAAAATACCAGAAAGTACTGCTCATTTACTTATTGCACTGTTCATATCTTTAACGATATCCTATATGGACCGAGCGAGCGAAGCGAGTGAAAAATGAGGGCAAAAAGAGGAAAGTTTACTGTAGGGTTATATCTGAACGGATCTTTACGAAACTTGGCTCATGTATTCCTTAACCTTTTTTTTCTCGAGAGCTTTTTTGTTTGAGAGAAAAATGAGAGCAAGACGGGGGAAAGTTTGCTGTAGGGTTATTATTACGTTGTCATGATACAACATGGTTATTACATTGTTATTACACTGTTCGCGAGGTCTGCTATTCACAGAACTACTAGGTTTAATTAACTTATTCAAGGAGCCTTTTGCAACCTCAAGAATACTGCTCTATGTAGTATGAATGTAAAAGGAATTAGCGAACCGACAAGGTGTAATAAGAAGAAGTAAACTGTTAGGATGTACAGGGCTCGGACTCTAAATACCACTGGAGGGACTAAACCAGTCATCAATTCCGCTAATAAACTTTAAAAGACCATGCAACTGATATTCAATTACAATGCATTTTTGATATGCTTAATATTGGTATTTTGCTAACACCAGTCATCAATTCCGTTAATAAACTTTAAAAGACCATGCAACTGATATTCAATTACGATGCATTTTTGATATGCTTAATATTGGTATTTTGCTAACACAATTTGAATCTCTATTTATATACAACTAAAACGTATTTGAATGTTAATAGTAGAAAAAAATTAAATAAAATAAATAACAGAATACCGAAAAGTTGAAAGAATTGATGATTTTGATGATTTTTTTGATTAGCAAAATTTTCCAGTTGCATTTCAATGGCATGCCAATGGAATACGATTGGAGTTAAACTTAGTAACAGAATACCAGAAACCTCAAAAGTTGTCATTGCGATCCAATTACGATTCAATTATGCACTATGTAAAATAAGAGAACTGACGCTCAGAGAAGAACTACAATAAGATAACACAAGTGCATGACGTCACGAACGAAGCCTAGATTTGGGAAGAAATCAATTAGGAGTATGGAAATTTCTTATAATCTATTTTCTTTGCGCCACCGACTTTTTTTGTTGTATTTGTCTAGCCTAAGGTAGCCTGGAAGAGATTGCATTTGCGATCAGGCCGCCTTTTGTACATATTGTCTCAAATAATATAAATTTGTTATGAATTTTCTATGGTGCAATAAAGAGTTTTACTTACTGTCTACTCTGAGAATGATACGATAAAAGGTATAAATAAGATGGCGTTGGCGAGTCTACTAAATATATTGTTAAAGCTAGCGCTTTATTTAATAATTAAATAATCCAAAGCGCAGGCTTCGCTAGATAATATCGTGAGGCGTGCCATTTTAACTATGAAAGGTAGGATTAATTTGCTATTAAATTTGTAATGAGTTCCCGGCGCTTGTCATGAAAATTTCCGAAAACAAATTGGTTTTTGATTATAACAAGTAAGTATACACACATGCCAAAACCAGTGGACTTGAATTGGTATATTATTGATGTGTTAACGTAGGTTCGATTTCTACAGGAGCATACTTTGTTTAGTTGTTAAGATAAGATAATTTATTTATTTTGCGAGAATACAGTAGTCCATGATAAATTAATTACAATTTCTTGTATTCCACTCTCATGCAGGCATGAATCACTTGTCTATTAATAAATGATTGTTGTTAAAGAAATCACGTTAGAGCCTAAGAGGCAGTTCTCAAAAACTTTGACCAGGTACACAAGATCTATAATAAACAGTAGAATCTACTGATTAATAAGGATGGGCAAATTGGGCAATGCGTTCGTGATATTGAGCCTACGTCGAGAATAGCTAGATCGATGTTAAGGTTATAAAATCCGACTTTGTTTTAGCGTCATCATAAAAAACAATTTTATCGCCTAGACATAGTCTGGAGTGCTATTTTTGAAATGTATGACTTAAGTATCGAATGAAAATAGTTCGATTCACCAATTATATCGCATGAAAATTCGAGATAATCAATCGAATATCCGATTTTAAATGAGTTATAGATTTCTTAAATAGCACTCTAGCTCTTTATTGTTTTGCGAAAGTTTTTTCTCGTGAGAAGAACTTCTTTTTCATGTGTTAGCAGCTTGAACATCAAGTTTTCTATTAAGATCCTATATTTCTCTCTGTTATGAGCCTTGTAGCGAACAATAGTGCACCAACCAAACAATAGGGTTGCGCATCACTGCACAATACAAGATTGTTGCTCGAGAATGCATAGCTTTATTAACTATTCTACAAATTTTAGTTGCGTGAAGAGATTTCTAGAAACTGTTCTTCAAAGTAATTAGGTTTTTGTTGAAATTTAAATATAGTCACTTTTAACGACAGAAGAGTGAAAATGTGTGGCCGAAACGTAGAAGAAATAAAGTGGATTGTTACATATCTCTATAAATAGTACAAAATTAATACTCTGGCAGTTTAAATACCCATTTTATCCGTATAGAATGAATGATAAATTTACTCTTTGAGGACAGAAATCCTATTTAAACATCAAATACAATCAAAAGCAAATAAGTAAGGAAAATGGTGAAAGACACAGATCATACAGAGCTTCGGTATAAATATTTGTATTGGAATTGAGAAGCAAACACCAACGGCACGGCGCGGACAAGTATCGACTCTCGACTTCCATTTTTATATTTACATTTTATCCAACCATTTTAAATGTATTCGATCCAACTTGAATTAATGCATTTTCGTTCTCATTCATGTCATTTCAGTCCGAATGTTTCAGTCACAATTGATTGTTGGTTAAACATCGGTATTATCGTAAACACATTTGCTGAATCCCAACCTGCTTACTTTGTTATTTGCAATTGTAATTAATTTGTTTGTTTTAATTATTATTATTGTAATCGTGTCGGAATGTATACGTGCTGGAATGCAAACATGTTTGATAAATAGGTAGAAAATTTTAGTTTTTTAGTTATTCGTATTAAAATAGATATTTGACTGAACACACAGTAGATATCTACGTAAAAGTAATTTTTTATTATAATTTACAAGCTGGACCCTTGTCGGTGTCACTTTGCACTGCATTAGCATCAAATACCAGTACGAGTATCTAGTTATCGGCCGGACCACTGTGTCCGTCGTTATGGTATTCTGTACTCACATAATCTCTCGTCGTTGACACACTGACAACAGGAAATCCTCAAGAATTAAGATTAGTACATCAAAATATAGAAGGAAGGCAAAGAACTCATTGTTGAGTTATTTTTAGAAACTTTAAATAAAGATATTTTATGTTTGATTGAGCATTGGATTAAAGAGAGTGAGATGATGCTTAGCCTAAACAATTTTGATATTGCAAGCTGTTTCAGGAGAAAGTCTGCTATCAGAGGCGGTTCAGCTATTTATATTAAGAATGGTTTATCCTTTAAAGAGCGGCCAGACATGTCTAGACTTTCTGTTGAACGCTGTGCTGAGGTCTTCTGCGTCGAGCTTGAGGAATATATAATTGTTTGTGTGTACAGTCCACCCAATAGCAGTTTCAAAGACTTTTTAAAGGTTGTTGATGGTGTCCTATCAATAGCATCAAAAAGTAATAAATGATTAACATTTTGTGGTGACTTTAATATTGACATCTTAGTACATTCGGCACAAATACCCAATTTTTAAACCTTTTTAGCAGCTACAATTTGGAGAATGTTTTTTTTTAACCAACTTGATTTACCGATATATCTGCTAAATGTATTGATAATTTATTCTGTAGCCAAACACGTTGAAATCCAAGAAAGTTCTAGCTAATCATTCCTTGCCTTGGGTTACGGATGTCTGCAAGTTCATGATAGATTTGAAGAATCTTATAACTGAAAAAGTTCGAATTAGACTTTGTGAGACATTAGTTCTTTCAAAACTAAACTATGGTGACATCGTCTATGGCCCTCGCTTATTGTGCAGAACGCAGCGTCTTATTCAGAGAATCCAGAATGCTTGTGCTCGATACTGCTTCAACATTCCACCAAGAAGTAATATTTCTCCCTTTTTAAATGCTGCTTCCATGTTAAGTATGCGATCGCATAGGCAGATGCACTTGGCCATTTTATTGTTTGGTGTGATAAAGTTTCACAAGCCTGACTATTTGTACGCGAAGTTAAGATTCTTTGATGCAGGGAATAGGAGATGCAGAGCCGTCCACCCGGTGTTATCAATACAGCCACACAGAACTGTTGCTTTTAGAGGGAGTTTTCGCTATCAGGCAACAAAGTGCTGGAATAATATACCACCACCGATTAGAAAGCTTGGTTCTACACATTCTTTTAAAAGTAAATTAAGATTTGTTATTCTCCAGCAACAATTAAATGGTATTCCAGCACGATACCTGTAGCGGAATCACCTCGCACGTATTTCGATGTGGTTGGGGGAACTCAGACATTTTGTTAAACTAGTTTACACATGTTTCATCAAACATCACACTCTTAAGCTTTCACCTGTATGAGTAGTCGAAGTATATTTTACTAACGTGCCTGTATCTCAAAAAGGCAAAAAACTGAAAATCAGTGGTTTTGTGCTATAATACTTAGCGCAAAATGTGTCACTGAGTTAAGGCCTTTTTGCGTTGCTGCAGCACACCATTACATTGTAACTAAATATTTGTAATATTAAGATTTGTACCTTTCTTTTTGTTTTTGTAAATTGGTGTGTGTAGCAATTCAAATAAACTGCTATCTATCTAAATAAATCGGTTTTTAGTAAATTACCGTATGACCATTGCGGTCAATTGATAACTTTAAAGAAAAATACCCGTGTACATGAAGTTAATATTACTTGCAGACCTGTCACAAATCAAAAAAATCATAATTTCAAAAATTCGATCGAAAATACTTTATGCTCAGTGTGAGTATACAGGTAATAATCCTGATAATCATTACAATAAACTATTTGGTGTCATCTCCGAGAGCTTTTCAAAGAATTTCAAACAGGAAAAACTTAAACGTAGTAATAAATTAAAATTCAATAAATGGGCTACTACAGGTATTCACAAGAGTAGACAAAATTTGTTTGACCTGTATGCCCAAAACCAGTACACGTTTGATAGCAGTTTTGTTAATCATGTCAAAAATTATTCAAAAAGATTCAAAAAAGGGTGTAAGGTGGCTAAAGCCAATTATATTAGGAAAAAGATAAATAACGCTCCTAACAAAATGAAAGAGACTTGAAGGGGTATTTGCAAAGAAACCGGTAAATGTAAAAATAAAGAAAATATACAAGAAATTAAATTTCAGGATAGTATAATTTCTTCCTCTAAAGAAATAGCCAATTCTTTTGAAAATTATTTTTCGAATATTCCACTAGAAGTAACTTCAAATATAAATTCAAGCCCTCAGACTGCTGAAACACTACTTAAAACAAATGTCATCCCTTGTGAGTCCAACTTTAAATTTTCGCATATTGATCCCAGTGATATTATTAAAACATTTAAACAGCTTAACCTGAAAAAATCTGAAGATTACTGGGGTATGTCTGTTAGTGTAATTTATCACATCATTGGTATTGTTGCTCCCGACTTGGCTTATATATTCAATAAATGTATTGATCAAGGCATCTTCCCAAATTTAGTGAAGTATAGTAAATTAATCCCATTATTTAAAAAAGGAGAGAAGTTGGAGCCTGGCAATTATAGACCTATCTCTATATTGCCCGTATTGAGTAAAATATTCGAAAAGATTATGCTCAATCAAATGCTGCGGCACTTTAAGGTCTATGATATTTTTCATAGGCAACAGTTTGGTTTTACTGCCGGCAAATCAACAACCGATGCGGGAGTGGCTCTCATCACTCATATTTACACCGCCTGGGACGAGTCTCAGAATGCTATTGGAGTGTTCTGTGACCTTTCCAAGGCATTCGACTGTGTTGATCATGAGACACTTCTGCTCAAGCTTGCACATTATGGTTTTGACGCTAAAGCAATAAAGTTATTGAATTCAATTTAAATGATAGGCGTCAGACTGTTGACATAAATAACGTTAAGTCAGGCGGTTCAACGGTAAAGATAGGCGTACCCCAAGGCTCGATACTAGGACCCTTACTCTTTTTGATTTACGTCAATGACTTGCCTTACGCGGTTGAAAAAAGGCTGGCATAGTTTTGTTTGCAGACGATACGTCTTTGATTTTCAAAATGGATCGCCATAGCGGAAATGTCGACCATGTGAATGATGCACTGTCCACAATATCAAATTGGTTCTCCGCCAACAACTTAATGCTGAATGCTAATTTATGACCCAATGCATAAAATTTTCTTTACCAAATGTGAGACAGACGCAAGTGGACGTAATGTTAAATGGAGGAAAGTTAGTTCTTGTAGATGACACCACCTTTCTAGGAATCAAAATTGATTCAAAATTGCAATGGGGTTTACACGTTTCAGCTCTCTCCAAAAAACTTCGCTCTGCGGCATATGCTGTCAGAAAAATTAGACAAATAACAGATGTGGCAACTGCTAAGCTAGTCTACTTTAGTTACTTTCATAGCTTAATGTCTTATGGATTACTGCTTTGGGGAAGGGCAAGTGACATACAGACAATATTAATCTTACAAAAGCGAGCAGTTCGTGCAATCTATGGTTTAGGCCCAAGGGAATCTCTTAGGGAGTTGTTTAAAGAAATAAATATCTTAACAGTAGCTTCTCAATATATATTTGAACTTATCATGTATCGTGGAAAAATATTACTACTTTTAGAAAGAACTCGGATATAACTGATAGACCCTTGCGCAATAAAGATAAATTATTTTTACCTTCTTATAGACTGTGTAGGGTTAAAGACTCTTTTGTGGGGAACTGTATACGTTTCTACAATAAGCTTCCTGAATCGATCACTAGTTTGCCTGATGAACAATTTAAAGCCCATGTTAAAAGGTCTACGTTGTAAAAAGGCTTATTATAGTACTGGTGATTTTCTTAATGACAGGAGTGTTGAACTTAAGCTTGGTGCAGAGTCCTCAACAAATTGACATATGTTCTGACATTTCTGTTCTTTTGACATTTTTTTTAAATTATTATTTAATTTTTTATTCAAATTTTATTTAATTTAAATAATCTGAAATAACCATTGTGCAAAATGTTGACAAACATGTGAATTCGTTCATTTAACTAGGTAATTAAGGAAAGTTTTTTTCTTATTTGTAAATTGATGTTTTGTAGAAAATGCTGCAGTGGAGTTTGTGGCGCTGCTTCTTCTCCACTTGCGCTTTGAAAGTGGTGGTAAACTTAATATAAGTAAATTGACGTCAATAAGTGATATTTATATCCTATATTGAAAATAAACAATTTCATTTCATTTCACATACCCTTCGATATCCAAAATTTGTCTAGGTATCCGAGGCTTCCAATCTACCTGAAGCTTAGCATAAATACTATACTCATATCTACGCATAATCCCTTACAAGTCTAGGGTTAGTTAGTAAGCTGTTTGCAATGGTCATTTGTCGTCACAGCTTATCAAAGCATTATTTGCTCTTCCCAACCCGATTCAATTTCCTAGCTCGACCTAAATACGTAATTCCGTAGAGTTGGCATGGCTTTCTTTGTGCAATGCAGAGAGCGTTATTGAATTTTAAATTGTGAACTAAACTAAAACTGATTGATTTTATTTATTTGTGTCATCTATGTAATTTGTACTATTTTTTAAACTGTGACTATAATATGCAAACAAAGAAGGCCATTTCAAAAGAGATTTTACTCATAGAGTAGTTTCAGCGTCAAAAGCAAACCTTACACTTTCGAACAAGAATTAATACTTCCAGACGTTCACAAAATATCATTGGAGTGTAAATACGAAAACTAATTGAACAGCATATGAAATGCAGTAATTTCTGTATTTTAGTTTAATGAAAGAAATTACCAATATCTTTAACAACAAAAGGGATAATTGAGAATCATATAAATGTATGTTTATATAGCATATTTTTTATACAAAAATCAATTATTTTTACCTGACTGCGGCGAAGCCCAAGAAGGAGGGTTAGGTACTTAGATTCATGAAAGTAGAACTGTTATTGACAACAACCGGGTAACTTATTGAGACAGCTTTTAAAAATCAATTATTATGAACAACAATCAATTACGCGCACTTTGTAAACGATAGTTATTCTATGGGTGGCGCATATGGAGACGTTCTAGGCATCGAATTTTATATCGTTCTCTCTTCGCTGACAAAGTCGGAATTCGACGTTTTGGAAATTGGAATGGAATTTTATCTGACAACGAAGAAGTCAAATTTAATACAGGGAATGCACAAGGCGATTTGCAGGATTAAAAGCATGCTTGAAATATTTTGATGCTACATTTTTCATTAAATTATGAATCGAATTTTATTACCTCGCATTGTAACGAATACGTAGGTAAATATGATATTCCTAATCCTTCACAATCTAAACCTTACGAGATTTTACTGACTAAGATTGCGCAGCTCGTTAGTCGAGCGCGACCCGTGTTTTCGTAGCGTATGTATGTCGAACCCGACCACTATTTTGGATTGGTCGCCATTTTAGTGGCATTTTCCATCTTGAGCTCCTCCGTGCTTCGGAAGGCACGTGAAGCCGTTAGTCCCGGTTGTTATCGATAGATAGCAGTCGTGAGGCTGTGTCAGATGCCTTAGGGCAGCCTTAAAAATTCTGACAGTGTTGGCCATTAACACACCTCAGGTCATGTTCCTGTTGGTCTGGTTTCCCTGTAAAAAGGGTTACGGAGGTCAGACGGCAGTCGCTCCATTGTAATTACCAGTTCCGCCAAATTTAGGACCATGACTTACAGCGTACCCAAGGCTCCGAAGCGTAAGCTGACAACGCAACTAGTGTATTCCTAGTTGCGTGATGATGATGACTAAGATGGCGCACCGACTTAAAGTGAGTCTTGGTCTCCTATCCTGCGCCTCCTGCCAGTCTTCGGCGTGCAGCTCGCACAGATCCCTCCGCACCTCATCAATCCAGCGATATTGTGGTAGTCATAATTTAAAGTTTTGCTTAATCAATCAATTTAATGATTTATTTGCATGATACATTACATCAATTGTACATAGACAGGCACCTGCCATTACCTCCTACGTACATAGAGCGTCAAAGGGACGCTCTTTCCGAGTACATTTTCCAAAGGACTTTATCACACTTACATTTATTTACGTACTTACTTTTACTGCGTAAGCAGTTTTGCAAAGTCTTTAAAGTTTTGCAATGTTTTGTATAGTTTTAATAAATAAAGATTCATCACCATCACAGTTTTAAACCACCATTTTTAGTTTTAAACTACCATAAGTTACTTGAGGAAATTAATCAGTTTTTTTTTTCCATCCCTACTATTCGAAAGGACTTGGTTCGCTTTTAAGTACACCCAAAAGTGGTGTTTTCTATGAAACTTTTAGCGGGCAGTAATGAGTTTTTAATCCTCTTTATAAGTGCGCCGCAATTATCTTTGTCGCGCACTGTTTGAATTTGGGACATCTTAGTGTTTAGCGCCAAAGAAATCGCAACGCAAATATTGTTTGAATAAAGACTGGCTGGTACGACGGCCCATAGTCGACATCTTTTTACCTAATAAAACTGTAACAATGAATTTTCATTATTGCGAAAATGTCTCAAATTAGTTTTATTATTGGATACTTTCAATTAACTAGTAGATATCTAATAATAAAACTAATTTGAGACATTTTAATTAATAATATTACAATAAAATATGAGGCGCATTTTGTTTTCTCATAGAGCGTGATGAAAAGAAGAGTGTATCACTCGAGCGCAAAATATATTTTTGTCTCGGGCGACGTACTTTGAATCCCTCGCTACGTTCAGGATTCTACTAAAGAATCTCTCACTTCGCTCCGGATTCAAAAAAGCACCCTCATCTTAAAAATATTATATTTATTTATTTATTTATAAATCTTTATTGTACCACAAGTTTACAAATTTATATTGCTCCCTTATGATACAATCTACTATTAATTAACCTATTTCGTCCCATTGCTGGGCAAAGGTCTCCCTCATCTCTCAACAAACATAGAGATGTTTGTTGAGAGTAGACAGAGGTCCAAGGTCATAAAAAAACATATGGGATAATAATGATTTCGTATTTACAATCAACTGGTTATATTAGTACTTCTTATGTAACCAAATATACATTCCATGACTTACTTATAATCTGTTCTGAAGCTCATGAAGTCCTTCTTCGGAAACCCAGCTATGGGTGAGTGAAGGGCATGGGGCAAGTACAAAAGAACCCAGAGGTTCGACGTCTTAAATTCGACCTTAATAAAGATATAGGATCACATATGCTACTTATTTATAATCTGTAAATTAAAGCGTAAAATACAATTAAGAGATTCAATTGAGTAACTGGCCGAAAACGTTCAAAAAGATAGAAGCGTCTCTATTAGAGCAATTTAAATTTTAAGCGCTGCA
Source organism: Euzophera pinguis (assembly GCA_947363495.1). NCBI lineage: Eukaryota > Metazoa > Arthropoda > Insecta > Lepidoptera > Pyralidae > Euzophera > Euzophera pinguis. The sequence goes on from OX376168.1 coordinate 5,768,883, forward strand.
AGCAGAGTATTCAGCGCTTCAATTTAAGCAGTCACCGCTTTACATATCGCTGAGAGATTGTAGATTAAATAAGTTAACGACTGCACAGCTGGTGAGCAGCTGCCCCTAAGGCACGAAATTTCGTTTTTAGTTGCTGAATAAAAATTCTCAGTGATACCAAACATTTTATCTCTTTATAGCGATGTATGAATTCGAAATTCGAAATTTAACATGCATAAGGATGTTTTTTGCCGGCTTTTGTTACCCACGTTGCATTAGTAACAAAGAGCTCAAGTTTTCTTCTTTTATTTCACTTATGTGACACTGATTTTCTTTGTATGTTCATAAAAAAATTAACCAAAGAGAATGAAAATAACCAAACCTGTTGATAACCTGGAATGATTTCTTGAATTGTTTATAAACTATCAAATAGAGATAATAAAAGATCGTAGAGTGCTATTGTTCAGATAAAAGACTGACTTACTTTTCTTCTTGGCGTGTCGATGGCTTTCCAACGAAACAGTTAAACTTTACCTCAGAAGTATTCTGCCACTTTCACGATCATCAGGTCGTTCCAAGTGCAGTTCTAACAAGTGTTTCATCCAACACCCAACTTGGGTCCGCAACCTATATTGAGTGTCTTCCAGGCAGGCCTAGGCAGGTCGTGACCAGGGAGAGCTCCTCTCGCGGGATGACAAAATTGGATAAAGCGTGTTCACTATCCCAAAGTTTCAACCTAGCCTTCTTAAACTACTGTAAAGGGCTTTTAAAATATTTGGGGGACATGGCAACAGTGGTACAGAGAATGACGGCAGTCTTGCAATTGAGTCATATGTAGAAATTACTCAAAATGGGCGTATTGAATTTAAATCATTCGACTCAATAATTATTCACCGTGTTTGAGTAACTCTGCGATTATGGAATGAATTCCCTGCCATGGTTTTCCCTAGCGACTATAACATGGGAGCCTTCAAAAAAGGCGTGAAAAAGTTCCTTCAGGGTCGGTAACGCGCTCGTGACATCTCCGGTGTTGCAAGCGTTCATAGGCTACATTAACTACTTACCATTAGGTGGGCCGTACGCCTGTTTGCCTACTTAAATGTATAAAAAAAACTCTACCTCTCAAAAATAGCAACACTCCGTACCTCACAGATTGCACATCAAATACTTACTTACTTCTCACATTTTTTCGGTTGAGAAAAATGCGAGAATATCTTTCCGAATCTAATGATTTAAAATGTTCTGCTTTTCATTTTCAACTAGCATTCATCAATCAGTTCATTATGGATCATTTTAAACAAAACGTTTGCCCATTGGGAAATTAGATTGGTCGACCGACACAGATCGACACAGAACAAACTATTTACAATTCCCAAATATGTGAATGATTTTTTTTAGCAATGCATATTACACATATCGTAGAGAATATATTTTTTGTAAATCATAGCGTCTGGTCATCAACTTGTGTGGACTTGGAAACCCAAGTTTCAAAATAATAACATTAGAAATTCATAACTAGGCAATAGAAACAAATAAAATTAGGTTCCAAAACTTCTAACTAAAGAGAGCCCTAGAAACAAATTGTTTGCAAGTACTAAATGTAACATTTAAAAAAAAAATAAAACGATAAGTTAACTTGAGTGGACATATAAAAATATAAAAGCTTATTAATTTAGCTGTTGTGATTGGACAAAAAAAATATATTTAATGACTTTTTGTTGCACCGCTATATTTTTTGGCTCAAAAAAAATGCATTTGCTATAAATCCGGATTTGTATTATTAAGGCGCAAGTAAACAATTTAGTGAACTCATAATAAAAAAAGAAAAAAAGAAATCGTTTACAATAAATTTAATATGTAAATGGTGCAATAAAGTTGGTAAATATTCAAGTAAGTACCTCACTTTATAACACCAACGAATTGTTATCCGCTCTCAAATCTCTTTTATACACCCAACCCATCTACAAATTTGACAAAGGTCAAACAAATGCCGTCAAATAAAATGGCAGCAAACAGAAAGTATCAAATTCTACGTGAAATAACCGGATCCAGTATTTTTCATATTCAGCAGTCGCACACCTGTATTACTATGTATGCATATCACGGTCCTAGAGGGTTGTTTAGAGTACTATTGCGTTTTATTTGTATAATAAAGTGCATGTGTGTGGTTTGAACAAATTGCTGGCTATGCCAAAACTGGAAACCAAAGTGAAATGAAGTGATCCAAAATACGTGCCGAGGCGACGTCACGTCTTTCGCATTACGCTTTGAATGACTGTGGAGTTACGACTCTTTTTAGACGTTAAAAATGGTCGACCCTTTTGCTATTCTTTTGCCATTATTCACAGCAATCCGCTGAGTGGTAAGCACCCTTTTAATGGTACCGTTAAGGGCGAGCGCTCGTGTCATTGTGCTGCAGCATTATCGTCTATTAGAGTGTTTACGAAAATGATTTCACGGAATTTTGTATAATATGAAACGTGACCGTGCAGAAAAATAAAACAATATTTGTTAAAAATGTCGTCTTTATCTCGTCTAAGCGTTGTTTTTCGGTATTAAAAATCATCATATACTGCATGAAGACTAAATTAGTATGAAATCTGATTCACGCTTTCTATATTTGTAGATAAGATTTGAAGACTTATAATAAAGCCATGACTAGAGTCTTTCTTGGTGATAATGCATAAATCCATCACTCCTGCCTCTTCAAAGCTAATTACATACGAGTAGCTTCAGGTCAAACTTATTTTTTCTTTGATTTTTGTGGTTTTGGAATAACTTTGTAGAAATTGGCAAGCTGTAATATCTATAATGATTTGAAAGAACTGCACCTAAATTGTGCCTATGCTGGTAGATCAGAAACCGATGAAAAATATCACCTCTAATTAATGTTCCCTGTAAATAATGTATTATATTCGATGGTCTTGCTCTCATTTAGTTTCATTTTTCTCATTAAGTAATTTGTATTCAAAATGCTATATGTATGTAATTAACAAACACTTAGTTGTTGGCAAAATTTCAAGGAAAATAACTTATATATAAAACGGCATCTACTCGTATATAAAATAAGAAGTGCGAATTACATCGTCGAAGCAGACAATCACGATCATACAATAGATATGGCTGTAAAATATACGAAAATTATTCGGTTTTCACCAGCCAAAGTCATTAGCAAACATTTGTCATTTGCAAACTCGCTGTGACGGTTATGTCTCCACAATTGATGAACGGATGTTAGGGCTCGTAATCAATTGTCCCTGGGGACAATTGTTGCGAATTTTGGTAGGTATTATATTCGCGAAATTATTAATTTGCTTGTTTTTGTTGCCTTGCTTTAATTAAGTGATATCCGTTGACGATTAACAAGAAAAATTACTTTTTTATATTGCAAAAAGGATTATTTATCCCAATAGGGAGACGGCGGCGATCGCTTTTGCGGAACAGAAATGTTCTTATTTTTATTATTTATTTTACAAATAGGTACACAAACAGAATACAAGCAAGAGTGAGATAAAATTTACAAAAGAAAGTTCCAGAATAGTGACCAGGAGTGCTATTTTTGAAAAGTGTGCTCACGCAAATTCGGTCCGTAGAATGATTTTCAGTTTATATAAATCGATGAGTCGAACGATTATCATTCGAAATATATGTAAAATACTATGTAGAGGTAGGTCTAAATGATAACACCGGAATCTTCGTAACTTCTTTTATTTTGAAAAACATATTCACGAGCACAAAATTCTCCCGTCTAATGGCGTCGTAAGTCGTGTTGCGAGAGAGTGAGAAGAAAAAACATACAGCGGAAGTCATAGAAAGGCGGAAGTAACGTTCAGAAAACAAAAACAATAAAATAAACAAGATGCGTTAAAAAGCGCCTATATACATTTCAAAAATTGGGCTCCGAGCAGCGTTCACTAAACATCTGTTTAATTAATCTTTAAAATATCAATCTTTATTTTATAAATATATTTTATTTATAAATTAATCTTTAAATAAATAATTTTAACCATCTGGTTCGAATATCTAAATTATTATAATTTATAACTTCTCTTCCTTCATTCTATTCGTGAATTATTACGTAACGACTATGTTAAAAAGTGAATTCTTTGCTAAAGACCGATCGAAGAAAGCAGATGTTTCACAAGAAATCCATTTCAATGTAATATTTTAAAGTGACCAGATCTTTAAGTCACCGTATCCATAGCTGAGCAAGACACGTATGATATTTTGTGTACCAGTAGGAAGCTTAGGTACATTATTTATTAACTTTGAATTACACTAAAATGAAGTACCATGTTTTTACTCTCCTAAAAAGTGTATTTATACCCAAATTAGGTTTTTGTGAGTTTCTTAGTTTTGGCATATTACAAAAGCTAAAAACAGTATGGAATTGATTAGTAAATATTTTTTTATTATATTCATCGAATATAATCAGGTATATGAGTCCCAATAACTACTCATTTATACTCTTATTTTAGTGGATGTTTATGATAATGAATGATTTATTATAGAAGTAAAGGCCAAGATTTGTTAGGATACGTAAGCTATAAATATAATGCAACTATTATCTATGGATGGATGCCATTATGAAAAATATTTCCCGTGAGCTCTCGGTCGTATAGACGTAGACCAATGAGAGCGGGTTACAAGAAAAATATTCAATTCACGTATGAGGACAGTCTGTCCCAGGTTGTCTGGGTGTTCAGTTGGCCCGTTCCAAATCCTTGACAACGGTTGTCCTTCACATTTCAGGCAGTCGTCCTCTGCCTTTTTCACCTCCGGAATAGCCAATGCTTTTCTAACAGCGTGATTGTCGTCCCTTCTTATGACGTGACCGAACCATCTCAGACGAATCTACATACCACCATTTCTTCCAATATTGGATCGATCATTTTGGTCTTTGGCCAACGGCATCTCCCAACCTTAGTATAATGTACAATTTTGGCGTCAGGTGACAACCGGCCGTAAAACTAAAGTCAATTATTGCCTCCTCGTATAAATAGATAAAATTTCAGCTGATTCTATTTGATATTTTATCATTATCCTTCTGTATAAACATGATAACTATCTTTATTAGGCAAACAAGTATGCGGCCCGTTAGATGTAAAGTTTTTGGACGCCCGCAGTAATTAATTAATAATCATATGTTGTATAAGATTTTTCCCGCCCATTTCGAAATTGTATTAAAGTTTTATAATAAAAACATTTTCAATGTAATTTCTATTCAAGCCAAATGTGAGATCGTACAATTGATACTGGCAATAACGAACCAATTTGTCGAACTCTCAATAAAGAGCCTGCCTGAGTTGCGTCTGGGTCATTGAAGACGCAATATGTGAAATTTTCGATTTGTATCGTAGACATTACATTGCATTGTAAAGTGTATGTTTTCGAAAAAGCAATTATACCAATATTGTGTCTATTTAGCGTTATCAATTAGGCATACGCTAAAAGGCGTTATGTTGTTTTCCCTTTTTCATCAGTACGAAGTTATTAGTGCAATTATGAGATTCAATTTATGAAATACTTTTGCTAGTGGAATCAGCCACCAATCCGATAAAGGTAAAATCGGTCCACAATTGGCGAAGTAATCGGTGAAAATACATATAAAAAATGCATACACACGAACATAGAAACTCCTCCTTTTTTGCAGTTGGTTAAAAAGTTAATTAAGACAAAGTCATCCATACTTCCATCCATACTTCCATACTATAATATTATAAATGCGAATGTCTGTCTGTCTTTCTGTCTGTTACTCTTTCACGACCAAACCGCTGAACAGATTTTGTTGAAATTTGGTATGAATATAGTTGATGACCCGGGGTCAAACATAGGCTAATTTTTGACGCAGGCGAAGCTGCAGAAAAAAGCTAGCCATAAACATAAAAAATCTTTTGAAAACTGTACGCGTACTGCTTTTATATAATATCTATCTAATCTATTATTATATTTTTTATATATATTTAAGGGCAAACGCAGCTAGTATTCTGAGCACGTTGCCTCCCTGCTGCGCGTTTGAAAACTTATTTTTGTGAGTTTTAAGTTTTTGTTTAATTTTGACTGTTTTTTAAAACAAAGAATTGTATTAAAGCATTTTGACATTACTAATTGTCGTGATTATAACATTTTATAAGACAACAAATTTTTTGCCAATGGAGTTTTTACCAATACTCGTAGAACATCTGATTCCAAACACGTTCCGTTATAGAGCCATACAGAGTGTCGACTTTGATACAAAATATTCAGTGGATAGAAAATTAACGGAGAAAGGTCCCAAAATAAAAGTCCGCCAAAAAATAAGGAGCAATTGTATTGTATTGAACACTTGAGTAGTGTTACCTTGGCTCATGTTCCTGTTGGTCTAGTTTCATTATAAAAAAGTTACGGAGGTCAGGCGGCAGTGGAGCAGCACTCTTTATTATAATAACCAGTACCTCCAAATCGAGGACATGATTAACAGCGTACGCTAAGCTCTGAAGCGTAAGCTGAGGATGCAACTAAGAAACACGCTTGGACAAAGAATAAAAAAGCTGTTGTAGTTTTATCGTAGACGAAGCATAGTCAGAAGGCAGCTTGGAAATTCTTGTCGAATTAAGATTCAATCAGTCATTATCATCCTATCGTGTATTCCTAGTTGCGTCGTCAGGTTACGCTTCGGAGCTTAGGGTACGCTGTGAGTCATTGTCCTAAATTTGGCGAAACTGGTTATTACGATATAGCGACTGCCGTCTGACCTCCGTAATCCTTTTTACAGGGAAATCAGACCAACAGAAACATGACCCGATGTGTGGAAGTGGCCAACACTGTCAGAATTTTTCAGGCTGCCCTAAGGCATCTGTCACAGCCTCACAACTGCTATCTATCGATAACAACCGAGACCAACGGCTTAACGTACCTTCAGAAGTACGGAGGAGCTCGAGATAGAAAATGCCACTAAATGGCAACCAATACAATAGTGGTCCCGTCACGTCGTTGCTTGACACGCGCATTCAGTATGGATACGCGGGTCGCGCTTGACTAACGAGCTCCTCATCTCGAATTAAGATTGAATATTCTAATTATTTGAAGGATAGGACATTACTATCCTTACCTACCTTAACTTTTGTATTTTTTTAAATAAAGCGCAATAAAGGTTAAATATATAAATAAATTCTATGAAGTTAGATTTGTTCTAACGGGCTCATAACAAGGTTTTATTGTTTGTTAATGGAAATTAGTACTAAAAGGCAAGAAGTAAAGGTTAAAAATTTAATAAGTCACATTGTTACGAATCAGCACAGTTCAGGCTTCCTAGAGATAACCCTGCCATCGCTAGTGGCATACACATCTCAATATCTTTAATGTATGACGTTTCCTCGTAGACAAGAAATTGCCCTCTTTACTGCTCCATGGCGAAGATTTTATGCCCTCCACTTACGTACATTGACTTCCGAGGTCGACAATTTCCTGAATTCTAAACGTGTTACGCCTTAAAAAGACTTTTGGATTGTATCAACATCAACATAATAAGTATACAGTTATGAAAATTTTATCTTTTTTTTTTCAGATATCCTGGCTACATCCTCAGTTGGCTTTCGAGATATGCTTGTCTACCAGTGGATCGAAGAGGAAAAAAAAGGATAATTGGATCAACTGGTAGATAGTAAGGGTGGATTTAAGTGGAATGGGGGTAATTAAAAAAGGCAAAAGATCGAGTACAGTTTGCGGAGCTAACGGCCAACATTAAGTAACGGCCCCTCCATTGTCCACTTGAGGAAGAAGATAATAAATAACAATTTTTATTAAGGAACTACAAAATAACAGAATGAGACTTTTTTATTTTTGTTTTAATTGAAAATCACTTGAAAATGATCAAATAATTTAAAAAAAATAACTTTTATATTTTTTCTTCTATATTTCTCTTTTTATAATTGATTAGTCGAGTAAAAAAGCTTTCGGTTTATTAAATGAACGAGATTAAACTAAACACAATAACAATTTAAACATTTTACAAATTCAAAAGAGGTTTTAACTGAAATACGATTCTCTTTAAATGAATAATCAAACTCTGTATTCGATTACGGTTTCGAGATATCGGCAAACTGCGTACCACTTAACACTTCGACTAATTGAACATAAGTGGCATGTAGGTACTCTGAATAAACAAGCCGGTTTACTATTTACTCAGTACTTAACTGTGACATTTGTAATTTGTGTAACGACATGTTGAATTTACGGACATGTTTATATAGTGTATAATAATTATAATTTATATATGTTTAACGCTCCGGGGGTTTATTGTCAAAGTTGTAAAATTCCTCGAAATTTTAAATATGATACAAGTTGAAATTTAAAAGTAATTGTTGTTTAGGTATTTCGGTTATCAAATCTTTTAAATTTAAAAAATTAAAAAAATAATTGAAAATGGGGGTATGAAAATGTCTCTATCGCTATCAATAATGTTAAAACTTTCAACGTAACCGTAATATTATGTCTAGAGGCACAAAGGTGTGGTCTTACTTTGGGAATTGTTCTCCTATTATTCCATGCTTTGTTATGAGAGTTATAACTCATCCACGTAAAATTCGAATCATTAATACCTTATGTAAATGGTTACTAGGTACTTCGAATTCTGCTTTGAAAATATCGTTTTAACGTGGTAAAGATAGTGAACATTTGTAAATATCAATAAAGGAATTATCAACGACTGAAAAATTTCCAGTATTCATGCAGGCTCTGTTTGAGTTACAGAACAACAGCGAACAAGGAAACACGTCCAACGTGTGAACAGGCGACAAAGCTAATCTAGGTGATTCAATGCAATGTGATTGGCATTCTGGGAAATGTTCATTTTGAGCTGGTTCAATGACTAGTACTACGTATCAAGAACTAATCATTGAATTTCATTTTGGATCTGGTGTTTTGTCTTCGTCGGCCAGGTGTGTTTCCCATTCGCGTCCTCAGCTCACAATTTAGAACATAGGATATACTGTTAATTATGGTTGTAGATTTGGCAGTTAGTACTAGTTATTACAATGGAATAACTACCGTCTGACCTCCTTACCCCGTTCTATTGAAAAACCAAACCAACAGGAACTGGGTATTTTGTGTTCTAATATTTTACTTTTAAATAAAACAAATATAAGGTTTATAATTTTGGAATCTTCAAAGCAATTACGCATGACATAAATGTCATAGAATGAGAGGTAGTTTAACTATATTCTTTTAGGTTTAAAACAATAAATAACTATAATAAAGGGCACAATATAAAACGAACCTATCCGTTATAGAGATTTCATCCAGAAATCTTAGTTTGTTAAACTAAGAATTATTGTGAGCATAAAAGTTCGTCGTGTATGCGGTCTACGCCATAGCATTGGCTTAGACAATAGGTTTAGAATGCAGAATCAATATTTTTTTAATATAATATGGCGTAGACTTAACAGAATATGTTTTTGTTTTTATTTTGGGTTTTATATCATAATATTTTTGTAACAAATTTTTAATATTACGCCGCAAGATTACTGTATTTGTTAATTTTCTATCGTATTTATCAAGTTATAATAATTTAAGAACAACTAAGTGTAGGCGAAGATAAGGTTAGTTCTATGTCAAAGTTTTCCTTTATTTTTTCAACTAAAATTAATTATTACAAACAAACTAACATAAAACTAACTGAAAATAAAAACTTAAAATTAAAATAAATAAATACAAAAAATTTAAATCTAAGCAATGTTCGTGTGGCATGTTGCCAAGAACACTGACTGCATTCTCATGCTAAATTGCAATTGCAATTCTTTGCGCTAGGAATGAGTCAGCCCTCTTGTCACCTACGGCGTCAGCAAGCTTATGTTGTTCTACCTTGGACTTTTGGTCATTGACAATTTGGTTTCTGTGGTATATACTGGTGTGGTGTACTTGCCTATAACTAGTTGCTCTGTGAGCTGTAGACCTCGCGAGCTTATAGATATTGCAAATCAAAGGAACTTTTCACACCATATGTTTTTCATTGAATATTAAAATCTTGTTAATGTTCGTTCGGCTAATCTTTTTAGTCTTTTCTTCTCCTCTGTTCTTAACAGAAGGAGTAGTGACAATTACAAAAACTTGGCGTTTATACAAACAACGATAAAGTAAATTATTCAATTATAATAATCAATTCAGTCATTTTTCTTTTTATTTACCAGCTTTTTATTTAAGTTGCAATCTATGTATGTATGTTCGGGTCAAATCTCGTAAGATAAATTTGATCTACTTTCCGGTTTCCAATTAAGCTGAAATTTTGCACACATGTATATATGGCGTGGCCATTGAATATTGCATTCAATATTATGATGACTTGGAGCTGGTCTGATGATGGAGCTGGGAAGCGGTCAGGAACTCTTTAATGAAACAACGTAATCCCATCGAGTTTAGGCTCGTTTACTTTGGTCTCACAATAAAAGATTGTCAAAAAAAAAAAACGTGTAGCACTCGGGGACTGCCGCGGTAAAGCAATTGCATAGCATTTTTTATCAACTTATGCAATTATAATTATTTATTTATTTATTTTTTACGCAGTATTTTTTTTTCTTTTATATTAATTCAATTTTCTCAAAGCCCGCGATAAAAGCTATGCAATAGCTTAAAAACTTCTTAGTTTAGTTATGAAAATGAATTCTTATAAAATTTTGAACTGGTAATTTTGGTAAAGTAGACTAAACGAATGTTTCCTGTAGTTAAATAATTCCCAAGAAAACAAATTAGTATACTCGTACTTTTAAAAAACTTTTAAAATAATCTTCAAGATACCGGTCGCAAAATAAAAATAAATACATTGAACTAAACAGAGAAACACCTTCCGATGAGGTTCGAACTCTAGACGCTTAAGTCGATCAGATCTCTTTATAATAAACTGGACTATTCATATTTTGACAATGTTGGTGAAAATATACAGTCTATTGTATGTCATAATAGAAATTAAAATTCCTTTGTTATTTCGTTGTCACTACAAACACAAAAAGGTCGTAAGAGCTATAAAATCCAAGGGCGCTTAGGCCCATTGTGCCAACTCCGTCATTTTCAAAAAATAGCTCGACTATCGCTTTTCATGTGTTTATAGAACCTGCTCCCAAAATTTCACGGGAATCGGTTGAGAAATGCGACCTGTAGAGGAGAACACACAGACATACCAAAGCATTTTTGGCCAAGTTGAAAAGGAGACCTCGCTCGCTTCGCTCGCTCGGTCAATAAATATAGCATTCAGCCCAACGGGCACTTCTACCCTCACTACCTCTCACTTATTACCTGTTGGCCGCCGGGTGCGGACGCGTCCTTTGAGTTGTGTGCCTGCTTACTGAATTACGTTTTGTTTTATTTGTACCCGCTCGTAGTTGCCTATACACGACGTAAGAGGATATAACAATGGCGACGAGTAAAAGACGCAGTAAGTAAAACCAACTCAAAAAATGTTCTTATCTGTCAACGGAAACGATCAAAAAACAAAACTTGCCCATTTCAATTTTATATTTGTACAAAAGAAGAGAATTCATATCAATAATTTTAGTACCAGAATCCAAAAACAGAAATTATGTTTTTAATATATATATATATAATAAATATGAAATTCAATGAAAGCGTAACAGACATAATATTAACATGGATATGGGTTTTAAGTACTGAATTATTTCAAGTCGATGATATAGGAGTAAATAGTTGGAGATCGAAATACAAACGTACTTATTGTCTTACAATGCTGGCTCAAAGATGAATTTGTTTCATTTAATCATGACTATATAATTAGTTCAAACCCATATTCACAGACCGATCCCTACTTTACTTGGCAAAGTAAAAACGAGAAAGTATTGTTATTGATCGTTCTGTTTTAATCGGGTACTAAGAAATATATATGGTTTAAGCTGTGTTTCTGCAATCCTAATGTTCAATAATAATAAAAAAAAAATAAATAAATGTTGAGCATCTACTCATGCGAGTAAATTTTCCTAAGAAAATATGGTAATCAAAAAATGTTGTTGAGTACCTACTACTCATACGAGTAAATTTACCTAACAAAATAATGTTTATCAAAAAATTATGTTAAAAATCCAAAAAAAAGGGAAAAATACAATGAAGCATGTCGTTGCTTCGCCTATTATTACGTACCAATTAAAAAACCGTTGTTTTTTAACTGATAATGATACCATAAAATAAAAGTGTCTGTGTTATAAGTCAACATGTAAGTATCCACTTTATTAAAAGTGAAAACATCTGCTTATCGTTATAAAGTCCTATTTTGGAGCCCTATTTTTGAAATGTATGACTTATATTACGAATGAAAATCGTCTGATGTCGAACAAAAAAATACTCGACTCGCCGATTTTGCGTAAATCAAACTTTTCGGAATAACGTATTGACATATTTATTTCTCATCGACTATCCAATCTGACATGAGTACATGCCGTTTCATATGTATTCAGTTTAGTAGATACTTCATTTAAAATAGAAATTATTTCAATTAAGTCAGTCCTGTAAATAGTCAGTTACATATATACACTGGTTCATACTTAAAGTAAATATATATTGTGTTAACATAATTTTATTAAATAAATATGAATAACACTTTAACAATAGTAATTAGTACATTGTAGTATATGTACACATGAGAACTTTCCCAACTTCGTCTTGTAAGTAACTTACTACTAAGGTAAGTAGGTACCTATGCAATCGAATGTTACGCGGACGAAGTCGCGGGCACAGCTAGTGTATAATATATAGATAAAAGATAGATGCTTACCTTAAAATGTTTATACAGTGTTGCAGATGGATGTACTTAGTTGTGTAATAATTTGAAAAAAAAATCTTAATGACACAACTAGTTGTGCATACCAGTTGGTCCATGAGGAAAACGAGGTGTGTTGGTGTGATTACGGTTTATAAAAATTAACCATAGACACACCGGTCAAGACTATGTTGAGCTTTTGCTGGTGTGACTACGGATAATTAAAATAACCTTAGTCACATCATGGTGAGATAAATTAGTGTGACTATGGAGCGGTCGGGTATTTTCTGAATACCTACTCCACAAAATCTTACAAGTCTTAGATAGAAATAGACTATGCCCATACTATGTCACGTATATTTATGACGTCATCGAGCTAGGCCATTCAGTTAATTGTTTCCACAGCTATTTCAGTTGTTACTAAACAATAGGCTTATGGTTGACATTAACTCGTAGAATGGCCAGAGCCCTTCGCCCTCATACATTGTGTTGTAAGCCTTATAAATTAATTCTCAGCTATTGTGCTATATATTTTGTGAACGATTACATTTTGGAAGAAGCATTTCATCGCCTATCAATATTGCGTTTTGTTGATTTGAGTAAACATGAATAGTTAGACGACACAATTACATGATGAGCGTCTTTTGCTGTTTGGTCTTAAAACTCTGGTTCGGCGACGACGAATGCTTGATTTAATATTTCTTCAAAAATAATGAGAGGTTCAGTGTGCCCAAATCTAATAAATAAAATAGAAATCTGTGTTCCAAATTTAAATAAAACTGTAGATAATTTTTAGTTTTAATTTTCTTTTTATTTTATTTTAGTACGTGACTATAGATATTTTGAATCAGCACTAGATTAAGTCTTAAAAGTAAAATAAAAATGCTTGTGTTTATATTGTTAACGTGCCTTATTAATAAATAAAAGTGTTCTAAAAACATGTGTTTTATGATTTTTTTTTCTTACGGTCATTCATTCACATAGAGTGAATTGGTCAACCGACCTCGTTCACCCTGTAGTCAGAGCTTTTTGGAACCGCCTTTTGGCCTATGAGGTACTTCCTTATCTATTATGATTATTTATTAATATTTTTTGATTCATTTAGATGTACTAAACACACTTATTGTATTGGCATAAAAAATTACAATAGAGAGAAGTCTCGCAGTGAACAAATGCGACTAGTAAAAACCACTAAGTGTATTGTGTAAATAAAAATTGATCCGCTCCAGTAAGTACATTTCATTTGTAGCCGGAAATTAGATTAGTCTTTATTTGTTAACTTTGCTTATTAGCAGGTTTTAACTGGGCAATATATTTAGATTCAGTTTAATACAAACCAACTCGGTAATAAGGCTTTGATCTAAAAATAGTTGTTTATTTTCATAAAACCGCACTTTGCAAGCTGGTAAACTGAGTTTCAAAGCGAGCTGTCGTTAACTTGCAAGTAACGTCCTTTTTATAGCTTCAGTTTAGAAACTTGCATGTTATAAATATTTTGATGCTCTGCACAAAACAATAAACTTATAAACTTATTTTATTTAAAAACATATGGTACAAATAGCTTACGGCTTTAAGTCCGCCATAACATGTATTGTTATTGCATAATAAAGTTTAATAAATTGTAGGTATAATACCAACCAAATTTTTATTGGTAGTATGGCGGACTAAATCGCGCAATTGAAGTTTCTAAGGATTGGAGCATATATACAGCCTCCGACAGAAAATCATCGGAGTCGCGGTTCCCCAGGAGGCATACCACCTCGCCTAGCGGGAAGTAATTAATTCCCTTTGCGGCGGTCGAGCATCACACCATCGCTCCCGCCGTACGCCAAACTATGTTTTACCCCGGGTCTTCATTTAATAATATTCATACAAAATTTCATCAAAATCCGTTCAGCGGTTTGGTATATTCAGACAGACTTTCGCATTTATAATATTATAAGTATGGAAAGATGGATTATTTACCTACGTAAAAAATACAACAGGGAAATCTTTTATCCCTCCGTCCATAAGTGAACAAGAAAGAAATGAATTTTAAAACAAATTTTATCACAAGTTGATTAAGTGCTGTGTTTAAAAAGTTATAAATCTTAAGTTTTAACTTCTCATGTTTTTGACAGATGGCGTAACAACGACTTAGTATGAGATTACCAAGGAGTAACCAGAAAGGTTGGCGCGTTTGAATGTATGGCGGTTAAATATCTGTATAGCATATATTCTGTGATCTATGGTGCTTTAGAAAAAAAAAATAGAATAACTTTGTTTATGACTGTACCAGAGAGAGAGCAAGCTAATTGCTTCCGTCGTGAAGACGTGCTCATCGCCTTGAGTGAGTTCTGAGATCTTTCAGTTTACTCCGTGTTTTATATAAAACTAGCCGTGACGCCGCATACTAACTAAACTACAGCTTGATTATATGACTTTACATTTACAAGTATGAAGATATTTTTAAGAAATTTGGTGAGTATTTGATGTACTTACTGTACCTACTTATTTTTCAAATAACCTTATTGACCAGATATTTTTTTCAAGTAATCGTATTTATGTTAAGCAGGTTGTTATCGATTGATGCAGATGTTAGACCATGTCATAGACACCTTTGGACAGCCTAAAAACTAGGCAGTGTTGGCCACTGCCAACCTGGAGGTTGTTAGTGAAGACATCTCATTTCATTTCATTCAGACACGTCTGGTTTCCCTTTAAAAACTAAAGCCGGACGGCTGTCACTTCAGTGTAATATAATCAGCACCTATCATCAAATTATGTATCAAAATTAACTTAATATATTAAGAGAACAATGTTCTTATGTATAAGCTGACACGCAACTGGGAATAATGCTTGGAACAAGTAGCGGTCAGAGAGAAATGACCAAATTAATATAAATGTTCCTTTAAAAAAAATCCTTAAAAATACATCAAAGTCACACAGTATATTGAAATAATTACAGTAAAAAGATCGTCGCTTTAGACTTGTTTACATTTTAATGTACACTTAAGAATGAAATATACGGTCATACTGCGTCTTTTGATGTTATTAATAACGTCCCCTTCATTGTATCTAATGAAAAATGTCGAGAAAAACATTTTAATATTGTGTGAGAGCGTAATACACAGTTTTTGCGCAGTTGTGATTTTTTAAATCCTTAAAATAACGGTATATTTCTATCTGCCTGTGTACTGAAATCCATTTTTGTTTTTGTTTTTTTTTTTTATATCAAACCCTTAAATCCTTAATTTTTTGGGCAGTCAAATATCAGGTGCATTCTCATAAAAAATAATTGTTTCAAGAAAATTTTCAATGATGCAATGATCGTGCTAAAGTAATACAACTTTCCAAGTTTTTATGTCCGAGTGGGTTCGATAGAAATAGTGAATCCAAATAGTGGGTCGGTAAAAGCTTTTGATCCATCCACTACCATTACGTTGTCATTACGTGCTGTCCGTCCAGTCTAAACACTTCCTTTGAAGCCGAATGGAACTATTTTACAAATGGATTTGTTAATTTAAATACTCATCTTTTCAAAAGAAAAAAAAATATGTATGAGTGTGTTTAGGATTTGGGCGGATCATGTGCGCAGCATCCGGAAAGATGAACAAAAATATTGTCTAGTTGGGTCCCAACTAATGAAATAGAGGTCGACCACAAACAAGATGGTCCGATGACGATGATAAAACTTGGAAAAAAAGAAAAGGGGGGAGATTTTTTTGACAAACTGGAGCAACAGATTAACTTGTTTTTGTTGAAATAATTAAAGGAGAACAAGCTTTTAAAAATAATCGATAACATTTGTGTTTAATTTTTAATACTTTATAAAACTCACCAAAGACACTGAATCAACAAATTATACTTTATCATGTTAATTAAGTATAATGATAGTGAGGTATCCCGCCACAAGAAACTTTTAATTTGATTAGTTTTTTCTTTTAAAAAGCATTCATTACGAAGTTTTTACACCTGCAACACGTCAAAAAGAGTTTGACTTACTTTAGAAAGTTCCAGTGACAAAAAATATAATAGGTTAGGGAAAAAGTTTCTTCGCATTTTTTAAAAAAATTTGAAATTTTTTTTAATACAATTTATTTACATTTAACTAAAGTATGTAGGTGCGATTTTGTTTGATAACTTTTTGCCATCTTGTACGTAAGGGCATGATCCCATTGCTATAGAAATTTTGAGACTTCTGATCAAAATACCGCGACAAGTGGTTTTGGCAGTCCTCTCGTGATGTTAACCTGACACTGCCTAAAGAATTCTGAAAAGACCGAAACAGCTGGAAATCTGAAGGTGCAAGATCAAGACTATACGGCGGATGCATTAACACCTCCCAGCCAAACTATCTTAATTTTTGCTGAGTGGCTAAAGATGTGTGAGGTCTAGCGTTATCATGATGAAAAATCACACCATTTCTGTTGATTAATTCCGGCCTCTTTCTTTCAACTTCTTGCTTTAATCTCATCAGTTGTTCGCAGTAGAGTTCAGAATCGATGGTTCTGCCTGTTGGTAACAGCTCATAATGAATAATGGCCTTCCAATCCCACCATACACACAGTTAACCCGGGTTTCGCCACAGTCTGTGAAGCCTGACCGGCCTTTGATCACGACCTTTTTCACACGTTCTTGTCGTACGTGATCCACTTTTTATCACCAGTTATCAGCTTCTTCAAAAATGGTTCGGTTTCATTACGTCGTAATAAAGAATCACAAATGAGTACACGTTTCATTAGGTTTCTTTCAGTGAGCTCGTGAGGTATCCAAATATCGAGCTTTTTTGTGTACAGAGTTTTTTTCAAAGGCGCCAAAACTGTCTTGTGGTCAGTTCCCAGTTCTTCAGCTACGTCGTAGCTACTGATATACTAATCTTGCTCCAATTTTTAAAAAATGGCATCCATTTTATCCGTAACTAGCTGTGCCCGCGACTTCGTCCGCGTGGAATAGTTCATTTGGGAATCATATTTATTTTTTGTTTACAAACCAACCTCCTCAGCTTTATAATAAATTACCTATAGCATTACCCAGGACTTATTTTACACGATTTAGTTTCGACCAAATTTGATTATCATAAAAACGGGTAATTGTGAACTCACACCACGTGAAGATTAACTAATCTTAAAAGATAGACATATACTATCGCGGATATTTTTTTAGATAATTTAAAGAGGAATAATTCTTTCATACATATTTTTGGGTATCTCGAACGGTTTTCGCAGCGCACGCAACGGAAGCCCTCAAAGATGAAAAATTTTCCCCGTTTTTTTTACATTTTCGACTGTTTCTTCGCTCCTATTAGTCGCAACGTGATGTTATATAACCTAAAGCCTTCCTCGATAAATGATTTATCCAACATAAAAAGAATTTTTCAATTCGAACCAATAGTTTCTGAGATTAGCGCGTTCAAACAAACAAACAAACTCTTCAGCTTTATAATATTAGTATAGATAGGGCGACCATAGTGACATGCATCTTTGACATCAAAATTTCCGGATTGAAAACGCTTAAACCAAATTTGGGCTACTCTCACAGACATTGCACTAGGTCCATAAACATCGCAAATTGTTTTCGCGGCTTGCGTTGCATTTTACCATTTATGTAGTAAAATTTTAAAATGTATCGAATTTCTTCATTAAATTCACTCATCTTGACAGTAAGAAAAATAAATAAAAACCACACATTTTCCTAATTCGAATTTGGAATTGTCTTCTTTAAAATTTAAACTTTTGATGATACCAAAACTATCCAGATACAAATAGTATAGCCAAAGAGATTTTATTACAACTACATAAATACGTATATGCGAAAAGACTTTTTCTCCAACCTAATATTTATGAACGTTTTTTTCATCTAAACTTTGGGGTGATCGATCGTAGTATAGGTATGAATTGGAACGCAAGGTACTTAGTTCGATTATTTAATGCTGTAAGTTATAAAAACAATCTCATAAACAAAACATCATTTTAATAGAACTGTAAAAAAAAATATTAGTTATTTTAGTTTTGGTATTGCAAGAGGTAATTGTGGTGACTACTTTGTCTAGAAGAATCCGGGAAAATTGACTAGATAGACCGACAGACATAAGTGATAGTAGATAGAGTACGTCGGCAGCGAAAGTGTTATGCTCGACCGCCGCAAAAGGAAAATCTTCCCACCGGGCAAGGCGGTATGCGTGGGGAACCGCGGCTCCGACGATGTTCTGTTTTTTTTTTTTTTTTTTGACATGACCTACAATTTTAGCTCCTGTGAGCTTTTAAATTTACAGCGGGACAGTTTGAGGCGAGGGGAACCACTCAGCCTTTTCGGCAAATGCACAAAGGGCTCCCAGTTGGGACGATGTTCTGTCGGAGGTTGTATTTATGCTCCATTCCGTAGAAACTTCGATAGCGCGATTTAGTCTTCCATAGTAATTCGGGTTCTTGTACGGGACTTGAGATTATTTGCTTTTAGCGCCATCTGTTAAGTCGTGTAGTAATTACTTGCTGTGCGACAGTGTCGCCACAGTGCAAACAAGACCCTAAAAACCTTAACAGTTACACCACTCAGCATTTTTGGGTAATGTTACCGTTAATTAAGTTTAGATACGAAACGTTTCCAAAGTTTTGCTTATCGATTAGTGCGTAGCAGCAGTCTGGGAAACTTTGGATCCGCTAATTAAACTTAGACCTCCCGCGAATTTTCCCCAATTATTTAGTAAATAAAAGAAAAGGTAGATGAAACCTCCCCGCTTCTAATTAGTTCGAGATACAAAAAAGTTCTTTTTTGTTTGCAAAATTGTGTTTTACGGACTCTTTTTGAAGTGAAATCGATCCGTGAAGCAAAGTCATGTTCATTATGTTTGTATAATATCTTTAATATTTTGTACTTCTTCAGCTCTCTTTAGGTAAATATTAGAGCGTTAAATTGTTAACATTTACTGATTTCATAGGAAAACGTATTTTTTCTGAACTAGTGTCATAAAAATTTATTACATATTTTTTTTTTTTCTATTCCGTCCAAACCTTAATGAGGCCAGTTAGAACTGGCGATTTATTTTTATTTTATCATGTTTGTGGAAAGTTATTTTTATTGTGTACTCTAAATTTCATATCTGAATGAAAAGCCGTCTGATCAGACAACTGGAAAATGGTAACCGTGTAGAACCTTAGGTAGAACGATTAAAACCGCTTCTCTTCTTGCTATTTCTAATATTTACGTGTTTCTCACCTGAACCCTATTTTTTAAACGGTTTCACGGCTATTAATACAAGTCCTTCATGGTCCTTCATAATTTCTGCATAGTTTCACGGACAAGGTACGTTAAGCCGTTGGTCCTAACTGTATATATACAGTGGTCGTTAAAGAACGTCATGATCCTATTGGTCTGGTTTCCCTATTAAAAAGGGTTACGGAGATCAGACGGCAGTCCCTCCAATATGACCACCAGTACTGCCAAATCTAGGACAACGAAAGTCAAAAGCGTACTTTGGGCTCCGATATGCTAACCACGCAACTAGAAATATACGCCAGGATGTAGAAGTGGGATATACATATCAAACAAAAAATGTAGATACTGGACAGTAACCTCAGGGTCATGAGTAATTTGCACAGTGTCGCAACAGACTCGCCCCATGTCTCTGGGGCTTCACTGACAAATCGTCCACAGCGCTGATGTATTAAATCAGTGTGTCTAGTAAAAGACAACGGCTATTGTGCGGTTTTCTTTCGTCACCAAATGAATGATTAGCATACTTTATTGCCGACCCGGGGTCAAATGTAGGTTACTTTATGTCGCAGGCGGAGCTGCGGGAAACAGGTTGTAAAGAAATAAATACCTATCACATTTGAAGTCGTAATAATAGACACGATTATTTGAGAACATATATAAATGTATCACATACATATAAGAATGTATTACATGTGTTACATGAACGTTTCTACGTTCTTCATATAATATGACATCTATATAATCTATATCCTTGCTCGCCTACTCTCTGGTCATTAGTTTTCACGGTCAGTTAACTTCCATCTTATCCGGACCTTTGGACCTCAAAGTCCGTATAAAACCCGGCTTTTTCGCTTATTGGGTTTACTAATATCGTAACGAAGGGAAGCCGATTAGTGACTTTTATCTACTATTTTTATGTATCAAACTATTTTGGCGATAAAAAAGCGCTTCTCTTACATTAAATTATTTCTTTCATCTAAAAATAATTTCAAACAAAACAAAAATTAGAAACTAAGGGATTTCTTTGAAATTCCATTCCAATAAAGTCGAACGCTCCTTCTTTTATGATTATGTATCTAAACAGAATTTTTCATAAATAATGAGTAAAAATTTTACATATATCTTTAGGTTGAAAATTTGTAGATGCGAGTTAGTAGTTTGTTTATTAAAGTAATAAATAATGGAGTTCCGTGTACAAAGTGTAATAATGGGACTTTGTTACCCTTGTCACTATTCATAAGTCAGTTATTTTATATGATAATCATGATCGTAAATAAATTGATATAATAATAAACTGTTATTTATACAGTCTGTAGATATAATCCGCAATCTGGACAGCCTAACTTTGTGTTATCGTCCTACACATGAGATTACCACGTCGCCGACTTCACACTTAGAAAAGTGGCTAAGCAAGACGAATGACGTACTGCTAAGCATAAAGTCTAATTTAAGGGCGGCTGCCCATTGGCATGTATAAAATCGCCCCACTATTAAAACTCTTACATAATGTTGTAAAACGCTTGAAAAGAAATAATTATTTTGCGGCTATATAATTTGATATTAAAACCCAGCCGCTGAAGAATGCGGTGGCAATTTACCATACAATACAATATATCTATAATATTGCCAATATTGCACTTTAGTACTCGTATGTCAAACCTTTAAAGCGCCCCTAGTGGATAGTAAAGTAGATAGGAAAATCCACACAAAATCCTTAAGCAGTATAAATAAGTGGTCAAGTGCCGTGTCAGCCACGCGCAATGTAAGGTTCCGTAGTAGTAGCCCCAATAATAAATAATTTAAACTTAAAGCACGCCTACATAATGACCTTTAGCAGATATAACAAGAAGCTCGATAACCGAGCGCGGCGCACGTGTTTTAAGTACGACCCGTATTGGATTGATCACCATTAGGCTGCGTTTTCACCAGAGATGTGCGAGGGAAATGTGTCGTGCGAGGATGTGTAGTTGTGCTTTGAGTGTATTTTCACCAAAGCTGTGCAAAGAAAACGAGGATGTGTAGCGGAGCTGTGAAAATGCGCATTCATGTGCGGTGCAAGCCGTGCGAGAATGTGTTGCGAAACTGTTTAATGTGTGTGTGTGTGTGTGTGTGGTAGAGTTTTTCTTTTTCCGAGCGTGCTTGCTTCATTTCATATTTAATTTATGAAGTCGAGTCAAATATACCCTGTGCCTATCTCACGAAATTTACTTGTCATTGACAGAGACTTTGTGACTTAATAACCGTCAGTTTTACAGATTTACCATACAAAAAACGTTGACAACGCAATGGCTACTGTCTACATTAACTAAATCTCAATAGAGGCACTGATAACTTAGCAACAAACTTATTAAGCTTTTATTGAGCTATTATTTTTGAGCTAATTTGACACTCAAACGTGCTAACAATGCTTGTTACCGATCACCGTGCGTTAATAGTTATTAATGGTATGGTAAACCTATACTGTTGCGATGCATAGTGTAGTATGCACATCTAACTAAGCAATGTAATTGTGGCCTTAGTCCAACGTCAGCGAGCGGTCACCCTTGTCTCTGTGATGTATTGTGAGGTGGATGGATGCTGAACCCTGCAATACGAATTAATAAGCTGTACAATCATGTCTTTAACGTAACAGGGTATCAAAGCTATAAGAAAACATGCTATTTGTATCTCATTTGGATTTCACGGGTTGCTCCGATACTTTGAGGCATGAGCGCGGATATTGATCCAACGCGTAGAGGCCCTTTGTAGAAGTTGATGTCATGTGGTGCTCCTGCCAAAACCCGTCCTCGGCTATATCAATAGATAACATTTTCATGAACAGGTCTAGGCAAGAGGAGGAACTATTTCTAATGAGTG
This sequence comes from Euzophera pinguis, assembly GCA_947363495.1. Taxonomy (NCBI): domain Eukaryota; kingdom Metazoa; phylum Arthropoda; class Insecta; order Lepidoptera; family Pyralidae; genus Euzophera; species Euzophera pinguis. The sequence continues at coordinate 5,791,648 of OX376168.1, forward strand.
AAAAGAATATATGGGCTATGGTGATGAAGTTCGGGTGGTTTGAGTCTGGGGAAAAACCATGCTATGATTATAATGACACTATAAACAATTAACAAGCTGGAATTTGGGTAATTTTTTCCCATGTTCTTAAAAATATTCAAATCATGGGGGCATTAAGAAATGAATGAATAAATTATTTCAATTACGATGCTATTGGGGCTATCGAGTTGTACACAGAACACTGTGTGATTCAAAATATCCTAAAAGCCATTTACGAGAAAATTTGTATTAAGTGTGTGATACTGACCAGTATCTGAACAGGATTTATTCCTACAGATTTTTTTCCTTCCGCACGCAGTTTGTTTAATGCCAGTTTTTATTTAAAAAATAAACTAATGTTTATATTATTCTCCCAAATGGAATGTGCGAGCGTCAGTCCTAATGACACTTTAAGGTGTATCTAGAAGACGTGATTACGAGAACACTTTGTAAGTGTAAATGTTCTGAAATGTTCAGCGTAAGGTGTTGCCACACTAAATACGCGAAGGCTTCCATGCTTTCGCTTATTCATATTTCTTATAGATCCCTTTTTGAAAGCACGCATCACAAAATTGGCCCCTTGAATTTTTACCTGTACAGCTATTGGTTGTTACACAAATTAGATTTAATTGAAGGTCCTGATTTAGATATTTTCCATTGGTTTGGATAGCTTTCCATGACTGTCATGACTTTGACGTATGGTCATTTGTTTATTTTGTAGCCAAATGTCAGATATTTATTTTTATCCGTGCTAGGAGCGGAGGTGAAAAAGGCATATGGCCTAATTAAAGTGTGTATTATTTTGTTACTTAATCTTGCTGGTTTTTGATAGGTGTGGTTGTTTTGTTCAAAGTTGCTGTTTTTGTAACATGTAACTGAATTGTTTGACTCAACGTGAGTGAGGCTGATGAAATTTAACGGCGAAATTTCTCTATCTGTATTATCTATTTTTAAGTACTTTGTGGATGCAATTCGCTGTTTGCTAATCGCATGTAAACACACCTTAATATACTGAGCATGACGTCACAATATATTTTATGACATATGAATTTGTGTTGCTATTATTCTCATGTTCTCTTTGTCTCGCTCCAGGTTTAAGTGGTTATCATACATGATGCTCATTCTTGTGTTAAATGAAACATTCTTTACAAATGAAACATACATTTCATCCTTATTTTGTAGAAATTTAAATGTCATTTGTTTATTTACAACTGACATTACTATTTTCGTTTTGTTAGAAACTATGTGTGCGGCCTATTTCAAATTTGCGATAATTGTTTTCTATACACTAAAATGTTTTAACTCTATAAATGGGTAATCCACATCATTTTTGTTAAGAACAATGGTGTTGTTAGGAACAATCATCATCGTCAATTAAATGTTCGATGTTGACAGTTTGTGGCGGCTATGTTGCTTTTGTGATATCTGTCAAATCTGTTGTTTTTTTTTTCTTTTTTAATTTGTCTCTTACTTTCGTATTTAGCCAGTAACAAGTTTTTTTTTTTTAATAAAGTTGTATAATCAAAGTAAAAGTCAAGTCAGTAGTTAAGTCAAGTCATAATCAAGTCGAGTCAGAAGCGTCAGGCTAAGTGAAGTTGTAGAAAAACTGATTGAATTTGAATTGATTGAACGATTTCCAGGAGCTTTTGGCTAAAGCAAGGAAATCACTTATATCGAACACTGTATCACTTCCCAACACTAACGCTTGTTCTTGAACACTTTGCGAATAATAATCCACCATTATTGAGCACAAACACTCAAAAAAACACAAATTTTGGAAAATTAAATACAGCGCCTATAGGTACTGCTTTTCACAGCTTCCCGCTAAAAGGCCCCCTTGTTGTTTTTTATTTAATAATTGATTCCGAATCACCATGGGAAGTTACACGATTGAGCAGCACGTCCAAATGATAAAACTTTATTATCAAAATGAGTGTTCATTAGTGCAAACGTTGCGCGCGTTGCGCCCATTTTACAGCAGACGCGGTGGCCCATCAAAGTCTACTCTCCAACGTTTGGTAGCCAAATTCGAGACGACCGGTTCAGTAAATAACCAGCTAACACCCTCACGTCAAAGGAATGCCAGATCAGCCGAAAACATCGCCGCTGTCCGAGAAAGTGTGAAGGAAACTCCGAAGCAGTCGATTTTTCGCCGTGCACTTAGAACTTAGCCTATCGCAGACTTCAACTTGGCGAATTCTGGGTTGGGACTTGAGCCTACACCCGTAGCGTACAAGATCCAACTGACCCAAGACCTTAAAGTAAATGAACATAGACAACGCCGTTTGTTCGCTAACTGGGCTTCAGAACGTTTGGAAGAGAACCCTGATTTTGAACGGTTTGAGGGAAGGGTTATTACCTCTCACAGAGGTGACGTGAATTGGCCACCAAGATCGTGACATTTGACCTCGTTAGACTTTTTTTGTGGGGTTTCCTGAAGTCACAAGTCTATGCCAATAAACCGCAATCGACTAACGCCCTGAAATGCGCATAACGCAGGCCATTTCTCAGATTCAGCCGGATTTATGCAGCAGAGTCATAGAAAATCGGACCTCTCGGATCCGTGCCACTGTTCAAAGCCACGGCGGGCATTTAAACGATGTCATATTCCTTATGTAAGTAAGTCAGGGGTGTTATTTCCAAGCATCTGTCCGATGGCTTGGATACATAGCACACAGGTAAGCGAGCCCAATTTACCCGAGCTGCTACTGAGTCAACCCATGTCCATCCGAGTCAGTAGCATCCTAGTACCTCATCCTTTCCCCAAACTCAAACACTTCCCACCCTTCCTTAGCTTTAGAATACTTCCGATGGGCAGCAGCGTCGGAAGTACGATAAGCCGCTGAAACTGCGCTCGCCAACCCGCCTGCCAAGCGTGGTGAGTATGGCAACAACCCTCAATTAATGGGGAGGCCCAAGTCCAGCAGTGGACTGACTGCTGCTGAAACGACGATATTCCATAAATAAAGGGTTAATAGGTTTTTCGAATAAAAAAAATACGTTAATATCTCACACACAGCTTGTTTTATTCAATTTCAACATCGACCCGTTCTTGTTAAAAGACCCTTTACATACACATCATCATCACAGCTAAAATATACTTATTAGATATAATATGCCATTTAGTTGATAGGTTGTGATCATTCATTCATTTCGAGTCTGTTACATAGTCAGTCGACTCTGTACTCCCTGTTTTCGAAACCGTCATTGGGCGTCAGATGTGATTTCTAAAACGACCATACATAGTGGCAGCCGAAGGCATCGGGTATCACGGTATCATCATTATAAACCATCAGGCGATTTAAGCCTGCAATGACCTTACCAAACTGGAAACAACTGACTAAAGTATGCTATAATTAGTGGTTTTCGCTGGACACAAAAGTCAAAACTGAACATATTGTAAGGTAGTAGGTCTTCTTAGCGAATCGATGGTTAATTCAAATGTATCCATGCCCAGCCTAGTGTGGGAACTTTTGAACGTGTAATGGATGTAATGTTTTGATCAATATAGTTATTATTTATTTATTTATTTATAAATCTTTATTGTACCACAAGTTTACAATTGACGGACTTAATGCTAAAAGCATTCTCTCCCAGTCAACCATTAGGAGAAACAGAAAAGTTATATGCGGAGCGAATTATTTTAAAAATACAATGAGAGAAAAAAAACACTTAACTGCTAAATAAACATACATAGATTTACATACAGTATTCATAACTATACATATACATACATAAAAGACGAGATGAAATCGGAAAAAGATGACTATTTAGGGTGATATTATGCTGGTGAGGTGAATTTTGATTTTTCTTTTGAAAGCGAATTTAGTAATGGTCTCTTTGATGTCATCAGGTAGAGCATTCCAGAGCCGTGTGGCTTGTAAGGTAAATTAATTAGACATAAAATTGGACCGAAATAGGGGAGTAGAAAGGGTAAGTTTTTTGGAAGATCTAAGTTGCCTATCGTGACCGTCAGAAAGATACTTGAACTTACACCTTAGATACTCCGGGGACTGAGGCTCCTTGAGAATTGAAAAAAGAGAAGTAAGCAACCGAAGTTGACGACGTTGGCGGATCGGAAGCCATTTCAGTTCGGATCGATAAGAAGAGATGTGGTCATATTTACGTAGACAGAAAATAAAACGAAAACAGTTATTTATGAGCTGATCCAGTTCTTCTTAATAGATCTTGATTGAGATCAGCATAGTCAATAATTGGAAAAACTAACGTTTGGACTAATAAAATTTTGGATTTAATCGGGTGAAAGTTTCTTAGACGATTAAGTTTTTATCGCATAATAGCTCAAAACTGATCTATTTTTATAAAATCTAATAATGTAATATAAATATCCCAATACCTGGGCTAATCATGTCGCAAAAAAAAACTATTTTATAAGCCTAGCTAAACACTAACCAGAATATGATTTTGACAACCAACATGTTACTGAAAACAACTTTCAACCTCGATGACTAGAATAACTACAAATGTTACTCTCAACCTAAACAACCCCTCATTTATTACTTCACACAAAGGGATCATGATTAGCCTTTTACACATCTGCCTAACACAAGCGGCTATTGTTCCCAAATTCTTTCTGAAAATTACGTACAACAAAGAAAACGCCTATACGTCAATGTTTCCCAATTTGTCTGTGCTATTGTTATGCCTGACGGACGATTTGTAATGTTAAATCGTATGTTCTCAGATCATTTTATGTCATTGTAATTTGCGACGTCATTATCGTCTCGATAAACATTATCTGAAATTGAGAGATGATTTGTTACGTGATGTAGGTGATTTTTATTTTGTTTCACGAAGTTTTGGTTGACGAAGTTAACACATTTTGATAAAACAAATGTTAAGGTCCATTAGTATACCTACAAGACGACCATGAACGCTGTAAGTGCTTGAAACTTTGATGTAAAACCATAATGCGATAAAACACACTTTGACGTCTCCACACCAAATGACACATACGCTCATAATAAATCAAATGAGATCACTGAACGCGTTATAATACGAAACTAATTTATCTAATATATACAGCATTTCTCTACTGAAACAATAGGCTAGTTTCCCAAAAAGCATATAATTAGTCCGTCAGCTAAATTATCAAAAAAAATTGGAGACGTATTTTTTTTTTTTGAAAATTAAACAAAGAATGTAAAGGTATGGCGCGTTAAAGTTCCGTGTGACGTCACAGTGTGCTACTCTTTTTCGCAATATGTGACGTCACGAGCCCCCATTCCTAAACTTTGTTGCGTTATATCATTATATTTTATCGCTCAATTGACAAAAGAAAAAATACGTCACTAATATATTTTGATTCCCTAAATGACGGACTAATTTTAATGTTTGTCTTTTGACGCTGGAAACTAGTTTATTGCATAGATCAATTTGATGCCCTGGATTGTCTAACAACCAGGGTATCACTAAACATCTCAATAAAAATTAAAAAAATTAAAATACATTTATTTCAAACAATTCAAATCAAATTCAGCACAATAGTAAGTTAAAAATAAAATAATGAATTAATTAATATTAAAAATTACATTAGAATAATAAATAAATTAAAATTAAAAAATATATAAATAAATGATTAAATTAATATAAATTACTAAATGGTCTAAAAAAATAAATTAACAATAATAAGATCCAGATATTCTAGTAATATCTCAACGCCCGCTTAGTGAAACTATTAGTAGATTGTACATACAATAGTCTATGATAAGCATAGTATATTTTACTATCCGTCCAATATTCGAATGTATTGTCTCTGTTATCGTTTGTTTTTATGGTTTGGATTTTACTGACAGTGATATAATATTTTGAAGATTTTATTTATTTCTGTTTATTTCACTAAATATTTAGTTTTAATTTATACATGCAGTATTATAGTTCGTATTTCTTTTTTTATCTTGAATTCGACTTGAATGTCCTAACCAAACTGGAAATAACTAAATTGAATCACTTGACTGTCTAAGATAACAATTCCTTCCTTGCTTTGGAAGGCACGTTAAGCCGTTGCTCCCTGCTGCCATTTGGTGGTCGTTAGGGAAACGGATCATAGGCCGATAAGCATTTCCGAAAAACTCTGACACGAGGGTAAAAAGGGTCGATTGACCATGAAGCCCACTCGATTTGAATGAGTGATTAAGTGAATTTAAGAGAAATCCAGATAGGACGTTGTATGGATTCTTTTAATTCATGCTAAATTAGTATACCTAATACTTTATTCCTTTGCCATTCTAAAGACACCAAGATAATGTAAGCCCATTTAAAATGATGTTTCGTGGTTCTACTAAACCAGTTTTGAAGGAAATACTGAAGTGCTCTGTGAATTCGAGTTAACAAATTTACTACCAAGTCCTTTACCCATTTAGACTCGAATAGACAACATCCTCTTATGATTAAACTATTTTGTAAAGGAGTGTACTGACTGATCTTCAGATTTTTAGCTTATTAAAGACTAAGAAAATATAATAAGCTGAAAATTACATTCGCTGGGTATTTTTTACATGCTATTTTCTTCAGTTTATTGGACGAGTTTAAAATGATTTGACTTTCTAAGTTTCATCCATACTAATCTTGATATAATATTATAAATGCGAAAGTCTGTCTGTTACTCTTTCACGGCCAAACCGATGAATGGATTTTGATGAAATTTTGTATGAATATAGTTTAAGACCCAGGGTAAAAAATTAATAAAAATAATCTCTCGAGTAACTTAAAATAATGTTTCGATGTTAAGCTTTTATACAAAATAAACTTAATATAAGTCAATAAACTCCTTTTCCGGGAGACTACTCGTAACTTACTAACCCAACATTTCGTATAATTGTTGAAGTTAAAGGGTCATTCATCATACTTGGCCCTTCCCATCCCTTGCGAAGACTTAATACGAAGAGAGCTTAATAAACAAATTAATGAGATATTTTATACTATACGATTCAAAACTACTAACTTCGCGAACAGGCTACTATAAAAATGCATGCATGTTTGAAATATCTGTAAGTATACTTAAACAACGCGAATACGACTTCCCCTTTTTTTAAACTTTTTTGATTTTTTTCACACTAACCTGTGAGAAGTCCGATAAAAATAATTATGTTGCAGGCTACAGCAAACGTTCCCCATTTTTGCCTCCATCGGTTTCTCGTAGGGCTAGGCTAAGGGTTTTCACTTACTGCGATATATATCTAACGTTATTTCCATAAAGTTATGACTTGTATCCTATAAGTGGGTTGTTAAAAGGTGTCTTTTTCGTTTATTTAACGGTAATTTTCAACCTTATTTATTTTAAGTTCATGATACTTTCCGAAGTAAGCTAGGAGCTAAAAGTGATATTATCAGATTTTTTTAAGTAAATAAAGTAGTAGGTGCCGTTATCGCATCTTTAAAGATAAAGTCAAATTTAAGATTTGGCAATGCAAAATAGCGACAGTCTACTAAAAAGAGTGACTTTTTTGGCAAATCTCAAATTCAAATTTTTCTCTATGGGCGCGAGAGTCGACCACTACGAGATATTTTAAACTATCCAAAGGAATTCTCGGGAGAACTGTCTCGTAGGTCTATGTATCACTGTTTAGTTATCCAGTGGCTGACGTTGATTGATGGTCGACCTAAACAAGCGAAGGGAAGCAAGTCAGGAACGCCGATAAATTAACATCGTTCACCTTCAAAACAATCGTTCGCCAAATTCATTACGGTAGAGTACCTCGGTTTTAGACTAAAAAGTAATAAGTACTTTACGAAATGATAATTAAGTACTTTGGTAACATTAAGGACCATGACATTCAACGACCTGGACGTTGAAATCTTAAGCTATCTGGACGTAATTTCGAGGCTAAACGGACATTTTACGAACTTGACGTACTCCGTCATCATTATCATTATCATTTCGGCCGCAGTCAGTCCACTGCTGGACAAAGGCCTCTCCCAATGATTTCCAAAATGATCGGTTGGCAGCAGTCTACATCCAGCGTTTGCCTGCTACCGTTTTCAGGTCATCTGATCATCTGGTCGGTGAATGTCCAACGCTGCGTCACGACCTACTCTAAAACGTGGTAAATGAAAACTTTATATTTATTTTTTCAAATTACATTTCGTTAAAAAAATTAATGTACTGAGCCATACATAAAGTTAAAAAAAAATGTGGATGCAACATGATCCTGTGTTTCAGGCTTTATAATTTATCAATCATGTAAATAGGTTTGTGGAATGCCGATTAATAAATTAATATTGAATCCAATATAAAAAGCTAATGGAGGTCAGATGGGTGTCGCTCTATTAATAACCAGTACCGCCAAATTGTAACTATGACCATGATTAAAACGCACCCTGGGCTCTATTTGACTATATTTACATACTTTTACAATTAGAAAGTCGCAATCAATTAACAACAAAATCTCACATTATCACAAATTTTTTGTTTTGTAAAAATGTACTCATCGTACATAAAGGATGAAATATAAAATCATTGAGCCATTCGTCTCTGATCGATGAATTAAGTTCCAAGTTACTCAGACTCCGCAAGAAACCCGTCTATCCCTTTCAGTTAAGATAAATTCCCCAATTCATCTGGGGAATGAACTTTGACTGGGGCGCGGGCAGAAAAATGACTCATATAAAAACTAGCCTTACTTGTAATTTGTTTTATCCTAGTCTTTACTTAGGATATCCTTTTTAGAATGCGGGTCCTCCTATTCACATAAGTATTTTATTATCCGTGCCACTTAGTTTCGAAAAGGGACTATCATAATGTAAGACATCCACTATCCACTATAGTTATTATTTTTACAAAACATGAATTCAAAGACTTATTTTATCAAGGACTTACATATATTTAAGTATCAGTATTTAAAACGTGTAAAAAATAGCAGGCACTGTGATTTGAGTGTCAAAATGTAGCTATAGATCTTATAGTGCGGAAGGGAATAGCATTTACTAAAAACAACTTCTTATGGGTAGTGTGGGTTTCCTACCTGTAAAAGGTGTTTTGAGGATTCAGCGATTTTACATTACAATTCAAAAATTCAAGTTAAGTATGGCCTAGAGGGATAGGTACATTTTTCTTATCGTAATGGTAGCCTTAAGATTGCGCTAGCGATAATGCCTCCTATTCTATTCAATTCAAATTACATTTGCCTATTGTACATCTTTGTTACAGACAACAGTTTCTCTGAATGTAATTTTCTTTGGTGCAAAGTGTTTTTTTACTTCTGTCTTCCGTTAGCCTTTTCTCGTCCTGATACGACATCACTCCTTTTTCCTTTTCCTTAATTAATTTTACACACTGAAACTTTATGTCTTAGGTATATAACATACCTATTTTATTATAAGAAAATAAGTTTGCCTACTCGATATTTAGTATGCAGGAAAACGAAGCTATTATTTCGGAAAGATTATATAAGCCTTCCTTATGTTGACTAAGTGGCGGAAGTAAACGAATGGAAGCCTCATCCGTTCCCGGCTAATGTAATTTATGTAAAACAATGTAGAAAAATTAAACCTGTATGCGTATTAAATATTCGGCTTTTAGGGTTCCGTATTCGAAGAGTACAAAAAATAAGGACCTCGCTAATGATCGAGAAAAATGGAAGAAACTCCACCGACAAGAGCCCATGATGATAATTCGAAGAGTAAAGACAAAATTCTTCTGCGGTTCATTTTTGTGTTTAATAGACGTTACCATGTTACCATTCATCGGTAATATAGATAGATATATTTTACTGATTTGGCACTTTATCCTTTAAAGATAGCGAACGCTTTAAACAATTATACTCGTATGACTTAGTGTCCCAAGGCCCCTAGGTGGAGCAGAGGGCGTACACAGTGTTTCGCCATTTCGATCGGTCTTGGGCCACGCGCTTTGATTCAGACCAGGTCATCCGATGGTCTTGAGCTCCGCTGCAATCTTCCGTCGCCAGGTCTGCTTGGGACGGCCAACTTTCCGCTTGCCTTGAGGGGTCCATTCCATAGCTTGTCTCGGAATGTGTGTTGGGTCCCGCCTCAGTGTGTGGCCAATTCATGACCATTTACGACGCCTGATCTGGATGTCTATTGGCATTTCCCGGCACCGCTCCCATAAGTGTTCGTTAAAAATCTTGTCTGGCCAGAAAATGCACAGTATTTGTTGAAGGTAGTGGTTTATAAAGACCTGGATCGGTCGTGTGATCTTGTTTGTGATGATGATGATGATGAGATGTTTCGCATCCATACAGCAGGAGGGATCTGACATTGACCGGAAGATTTTGAGCTTTTCTCTAATGGTCAAATTTTTAGAATGCAAAATGGGTCGGAGTTATGCAAAGGCAGCGCTAGCTTTGACTATCCTAGCAACAGTGTCCTCTTCCGCTTCACCAGACTTCGATACTATTCTGCCTAGGTATGGGAACTGCTGCACTTGCCGTATCTGGTCTGCACCTAGTATCAGGGGCCGCAAGTTCTTTCCAGTGCGCATCTCTTGTGTCTTTTTCGCGTTGATGTTTGATGACGTTGACTTGCATGTCGATGTGCTTATGACTGAGCAAACACAGGTCATCAGCGTAGTCTAGGTCATCCAGTTGGTTGGTCAACCCCCACTCTATACCGGGTCGCTTGCCGCCTTTCACTTTATGCAATACTCCATCCAGTACGATGAAAAACACCAGTGGCGAGAGGAGACAGCCCTGTCTGACTCTGGCCTAAACTGGGATGTCCTTGGAGATAAGTCCTTTATGAGTTTGCAGGAGTACTTCTCATACATAGCTTTCAGCAGGTTTATTAACTTAGGCGGGGCTCCAATTTCTTCAAGACGACACAAAAAAACAGTGCCATTGCAATGTGTCGAAGGCTTTTTCAAAGTCAACAAAAGTGAAATAAAAATCACGTTGCCATTCTGTTGTTTCTTCGAGTATGATTCGCAGTGAATTGATTTGGTCTGTACATGAACAGTTGGGGCGGAATCCAGCCTGTTCTTGGCGAATTAGTGGCTCAACTGCTTTTGATCCTCCTATTATAGGAGTATTTAGCTCAAAATCTTGGACGGTATGGAGGGTGATACCCCTCTCTTCAATTGCCACATTCGGTAAGGTTACCTTTCTTGGGACTGTGATCAGGATTAATTTAACTTTATTTATTTAACCCATCAGGAAGCTCCTCGGACACCCAAATCTTTATCAAGAGGTTGTGAGATCCAAGACCTCACAAGCGGTTACTATGTCGGCTTTAAGCATTTTTGCTGTTATAAGGTCAAGGCTTGGTGCTTTTCCACTCTTGAAAGACGTTATAGCTGCTTCAACTTCTTCCTTGGAGGGTGGGGAAGTATCGATGTCCAAATACTGTGATGGTGGCAATCTTGATGTTTCTTTAGGCAGACTTGTGTCGGGGATGCGGAAGACTTCTTCAAAGTGCTCTCGCCATCGATCTAGCTGCTCTTGCGAGAGAGAGAGAGAGAGAAGTAGTTTGTCATTCTTGTCCCAAAGTGGTTTCTTCTTGTGTCCTGTCCCGCCAGCCAAGGTTTTGGTAGTACTGTACAGTTACCTAAGGTTGCCAGTATCGGCGGCTTTCTGCGCATCATCAGTGAGGCTGTCAGTCCATCGTCTTCTGTCACTTCTAGCACTTCGGTACATTCGTTTGCGCAACTGCCTGTATTGCTCCCTCAGGTTTTTTCTTGCCCCATCATCTTGCGCTCCAAGAATATTGGAGTGAAGTTCTCGTCGAGCCTGTATGAGGTTCCAAGTAGCATCCGATATCCACACATCTCGTTTTTCATTGTTGTGTGCCCTAAGACTAAGGAGCTCCTTTCTTGATAGACCACTTTTATTTGATTCCACTCCTCAACAATCGTGGCAGGTTCCACGCGAAGACCTGAGAATGCACAGTTCTGCTGTCTGCTTTGAAGCTTTGATCTGAATCTATTGCGTGTGTCAGGTCCTTCGAGTTTTCTGATGTCATAACGCCGGCCCACCCTGCCTGTACCAGCTGCTCGTCGCGCTGAGGCCACTTTGAGTCTCAGCTCGACTACCGTCACTATCGATATCGGCGCCTCACCTACTGCGCACGTCTAGTAGCGACCTTCTCCATTTGGAGCTGATAGCAAAGTGGTCGATCTGAGTTCGAAGGATGCCATCGGGTGCTGTCCAAGTATATTTGTGGATATTTTTATGAGCGAAAAGTGTGCCTCCGATGACATCAGGTCGTTGATTGAGGCCATGTTTGCTTATGTATCTCTCATATATAATTATGCCATTATCACTGCCCACCTGGGCGTTGAGGTTCCCTCTTCATCAAGATTACTATATCTTGTTTACGAATACTAGTAAGAGTATTTTGGAGCGCACTGTAAAAATCGTCTGCTAAGTTGGTGGGTGCATAGCACTGAACTATGGTGATTTTCTGGACTTTGAAGTAAAACGGGCCGTTATGATTCTATCAGAGATCGGTTTCCAAACTAGAACGCTTTTCTTCGCAAAATTTGTAAGAAGGAAGCCTACACAGTATTCACGAGTGTCGTCTACATTCTCTTTACCGGAGTAAAGGAAAGTTAGCCCTCTTGATGTTCTCAGTTCTCCGAATCCGTTTCTACGCACCTCGCTAGGTCCCAGTATGTGAAGACTGTATTTGAGCATTTCAGTTTCTGCTTGTGCTAGTGTACAATCGTTAGAAAGCGTACGCACATTTCAATAAGCTACTCGAGTCCGCTGTTTCATACCAAATATCGTCGTTAAAAGATCAGTCCGGTTATTTACTATTTCTGTTTCTGGAACCGTTTGTTTTCAGGCAAGTAGGTGATTAACCCGCTGTGCCCTTGTCTGCTAGTGGGGCTGCGTTCTCGAAGTCTACAGACATACTCGGTTTTATTCGGGTATCCTCCCTAGTGAGGGGTTCTGTTTTAGCACGAGATGGCGGTCACGCGACAGCGTGGCTGCAGCCGGTCCCAGGGTGGACGATGGGGACGTGAACGACGCAGACTGGCTGAGGCTCTGCTTACTCGGGTGTCCCACCACTGACACAGCAGAAGGATACTTGGCATTTTGTAGAGATACCTGACTCACCCATCAGGGATCTCACTAAGACTAAACCTCAGCTTCCCACCCCTTATTTATTTACAAACAAATTATATAGAAATACTATATTCAACTAAGTTACAGCTTATTTACATTTTGTCATTGAATTATTTACATTTTGATATTACAGCTTTTGACATTAAAAGTATTATTTCGTTAAATAAACAATGGGCAAATAACGGAAAGTTAACCGATAAATTGTCAGTAAAACAGATTACATTTTCTTTAATTCATTCCTATCTTGTGGGTTACATAGTCAATCGACACTGTACTTTTATCGATATTTATAAATAATTAAATACATTTCAAGAAGATTTATTAATGTTAACATGTTTTTGTGTGCAAAGAAATGTTAAATAAATAAATAAATACTTTCTTACAAAAATAAATGATGTAGTATACTTACAAAACAAGATTTATTCATGTAAAAAAATTAGAGGCTACTGATATCTACGGAACCCTCTCTAATCCGACTCATGCATAACCAGTTTTGTTGAACATTATGTGCCTCAAAATCCAAATTAAAATAGAATTACATTTTTATAATATTTGCTTAAATTACAATTCCGTAATAAAACCAGGTATTATAATTTAACGACACGGTTACCCGTGTAACTTTACAACAAAATTAAATTCAGATTTATAAAATAGCTCATATTTTTGTAACATTTTGTAACATTAGGATATGGATTAGGATAGAAAGATTAAATAAAGGTGATCTATTCCTTATGTAAGTTTGTTGAAATTCGGCAAAAATACAAGTGACCTGAAAGTAAATCCATTTCATTAAAAAAATAAGTGAAAATGAAATATGTGTAAGTATAAGTGTAAACTGATTTGTATGGAAGATCAAAAAGATTATAATAATATAAATGATGAGCTGGCAGAATTTTTATCAAAGTACTTGAGTATCACGTACTAAAGATACTGTAAAAAATTCGCTCGTTTTCGAAAAGTCACCCTGTATAAACTCGTAACAACAAAGTGAAAAACAATCACTAACATTTAAACTCTTCAGATGCCACATGAAACTTATTCTCATATTTATTATATCTCATCTGCTCTAAATAAACAATCTATTTCAAAGTAGCATTTTTCATTACAGCCCCATCTGCGCTTTAAAATGGACAATCAGCCATATCAATTTAATTGGTTGGCTCTTAGAAAGACAATGCTTACATAATAATTAAAAAAACCTTGTAAAACATATGTTTGAGAATAAAGATTTTTTTTTGTATTATATTTGTAAAATACAGTTATACAAAATACTTGAAAAATACATATTACAGCAAGGCTGAGTGTGTATCAAATTGATAGTGTAATAGTCACAAATATAGTATGTAATATTAAAATCATACGTTAATATCCTCACTACATAAATTCTCGAAAAACTTGGAAGAATTTATTGATTCATTTCTATCGAGTGGGTTACGTGGTCAATCGACCCATTACACCCTGGTGCCAGTTTTTCGGAACCGCCTTTCGACCTCTGACCTCCTATATCGACCATCAACTGGCAGCAGAATTGAATTTATTGATGACCAGTATATATTATTAAATATACAATTGCTATGTCATGTCTACCTACTCAAGATCAGTGATCAAATATTGGAAACATCGTCAAACAAGGTGTTATCCTACCTATTTGCAAAACAAATATTTGACCCACTAAAGAGACAGCCTTGGGCAGTAAGCAGCATTCTCAATATTCAAAGGAATTTTCTCGACTTTTTTTTACGATTCCAATCTGATACGTGTCGGGATTATCGTCGTTGGCAACAATACTGACGTGGCAAAGTTTTTATGTACTTATGCATACAAATCTGTCGCAAAAACCACTTTTCTTTAGATGGGTTCGAATTAATTAATGTTTTTTTTACATAACATTTCGAGACATTGGAATTCTGGTTACTTACTGCGATGGCTCAGCGACCAAAAGAGATTTTGGCCTCCGACGTAAGAGATATCCACTGTTATCGGTTCAGAGCAACTTCCTGCCTGTCGTCACTTTGCAGGGCTTCCAAATTCTTAACGACTTCTCACCAGCGGCACCTGGGACGACCGACTGGTCGCTTTCCACTTGGTCGCCCCATCGCTCTCTTGGCAGCTCTTTCTTCTCCCATCCTCACTTTGTTATTTACGGTTAGACTTAAATTTGGCCTTTATCATTCCAGCTAGACTAATGCAGCCGACCATAGGTTATATCTCCCTTTTCGACTCGATATATGAAGATTATAAAAAGATTGAATTGCTAAGTACTTCGGCTGGAAAAATCTGAAACTTTTCGCTAATTGCAAGTAAGTATAATTATGTTTACTAACAATAAAGTCTTTATAGTTACATAAACTTAATTCCAAGTAAAAATAGCTGTTCTCATAACCTAAATGCTCAGTTTCAAAAACATTTTAGTTAACTCTTAGCAAATTAATCTATGTTATTTCCAAGATACTAATGCACAAAAGGTCAAAGTTATTTTGTTGCATAACGGTCTTGAAGTAAGTTATGATTCGCTAATGGCACGGTAAAAAGCTCTAAGAGACTGTTCATATCGATGATAATATATCTTTTTAGAAATTATATTTCTTTTTCTAAAATAAGTATTTTTGTTTTTCTAATAGAGTCAGTTTTAGTAGCCAACACTGGTATTAGATCATTTCTTAACGACTGCAGCTATCTTGAGATCAGCAGGTTAACCATTGGGGTAACTTGCCCATAAGTCATAAATGAGCTCAAGGTGAGCTCATTGGTTCGAATACCAAACTTACTTTTCGAGATAAGAAAGATGAATTTGGCCTATCGGAAATAGTATTATCAAAGAGAAATTATCTCAACCAAAAATGCCGATGACTACGCACAGTGCTGAGTATGCAACCGCACATGTTAATATGACCGAGAGAAAGAGAGAGAGAGATAAAGATAGATTGGGATATTTTTTCCTCTAAAGTCGAAATGGCTTTACCAAAATATTACTATACTATTAAACTACGTGGCAATGTTTACGCTCTTTCGTCGCAACAAGATGAGCAATTTCGGATTTCTGGACATCCAAAATTGCTCAGGTGACCCATCGGTCATAGACTAAACAACCCGGCAGTTACATAGGTTGTTCGGAAGTTACCTGTCAGTGTCATTACGCTCTGCGCGCATTCACGTTTTCATACAAGTTTTCTACGCGCGAAGTTCAAAGCCGCCAAGTTATTTTGCGTGTATTATAATACTACTACCTACTTATTTTTCAAATGTTATCTATTTCGTTTTTAGTCAATGTCATAAAGCGAAGCATAAAGACTGTTCATTTTACAGCAAACTCCGTTTCTTCATTCTTTCCATTGCTTTGCTGAGCTCGCGAGTCGTTTGTTTCACTGCATTCAACAACATCTGTTAAAACTTATTATAGAAGAGTTTTTAAGGAATAATTTAACCGGCTGTCAATGATTGTTAGACGTTGGAAATTAGCGGCAATAAACAAACAATGAAAAAAAATATACTTACAAACAATAAAACTGGTTTAGGTTTGGACGGATGTCACTCCTATTGGCACTAATAAACATGCCACCAATTTTGTTTACCCTGTATTTGCAACTCGGAAAAGCTAACTTCATCCCAACAAAACATAATAAGCTGTAATTTTGCCGGCTCAGCTGGAGTTAGCATACCATTGGTATTCATTGGTGTACACTAAGGGTTACACTACACGCCCCTACTGATTTGCCTGGCATCGCAGCATTTCCTTTTCAACGGGAAATTGGCTCGGCTTTCCCGACTCGACACTTTTTCTCTGATTTATTTTGTTTGGTTGCCGTATGTTGTTGTAATGTCATTGCTTGTGTAATGTAATTAAACCGTAAAATATCATGTTTACTGCGTTCGTACATTTTATTTTAAATTAAACGTCGCCAATGAATTCAAATTACATACAAATGAATCTGAATGTATAAATTCTATGCCCGAACTGTACTTAACCGGACTCTTGGCTCCGAAGCAATCAGCTGAAGAGGTGACCGATAATGAAATAAATATTAGTATCCTATTTCAATGCCACAATATGTACCTATTTACTAGGTGTTTTCGATTTCTTGTAGTTATTCTCAATAATAAACGCATAAAATTTAGTTTTTACGTAGACGGATCGTATTTATTTTTTCCCCGACTACGGCAAAGTCACTGTGAAGGTTAGATTTTGACCGGTTTGTATGTTTTTGTATGAATGTTCATCTGTGCACGATTTTAATCTAAAGTACTAGTGATAATGAAACAAATTGGCCTTAGTTATGCGGGTGACATAGGCTATGTCACGTCATGTTAGAATGGAAATAGCGCCCTCTAGAGGACAAAAAGTTTACGCAAAAATATAACAATACGAATCGCGATTTACTTTTAAATTACTTACTAGTAATTAAACAAATGGAGTATCGTTGGAAATGTCTTAGTTATCCGCTAGTTCTACGCTATGTGACATGTTCAATTTGAAACAGCGCCATCTAGCGGGAATAAAGTTAGGACGAGAAAGAAAAAAATTTTGTTGATGCCGTGTGGGGTATCAAATGAAAAGGCCTAACCAGCACATGTGTCCGATTTACTTGCTATAATCCGATATTTGAGAATACTTTTTATACAAATCGAATACGTTCGTCTGTTCGCGAAATTTATTTTAAACCACTAGTGATAATCAAACAAATGGAGTATCGTTGGGAAGCTAAGTTAGACTATGTGACGTCATGTTTAATTTGAAACAGCGCCCTCTAGAGAACAAAGAGTTATGGCAAAAAAATATGTGTTACTATAGTTTGAGGTATCAAATCTAATGCCTTAATTGGACATTTCACAAATATATATAGTTAGCAGCTTTTGCCGGTGGTTTTACTTGCTTTCATGTGTCTTAATAACTCCAAAACTAACCAAAATCAAAATCGAGTTTGAGTTTTTGAATTTAAAGTTCAAAAACTAAAACCCGACTACTGCGAAATCACTCTCTAAAATGTATGAAACATCACAAATATTTATTAATGATATCATAAATTGTTTCAGTAATGTACAGAAGACAGCCGTGCTCGTATGCCACATCAGAATAATTAAAAATACTTTGAGAGCAAGTGGCTTACGAAGACTTCTGTATATTATTACTAACTACTGAACTTATTTTTTATCTTGACTTTTCATAGTTTTAGCAAAAATATAAAATGTCATGTCCCGTTTCTTAAAAGGCCGTTCCTAAATCAATGATTTTAGCACAATATACCCAGTATTTAATTAATATAATAGGTACATGCTATTGCATCAACAAAGCTTATGAAACATTTATATCTTGATAAATTAACGGGCTTCTGATCAATTAAATAGCATTGCGGCCGAATTACATTGACTGTTGATTTATTTGTGATGTAATAGTTGCCAATTACGTGTTAATTAGTACTCAATTACAGATATTAATCATAGCGTAAATCATATTAAATTTGCCTGCGTCATGTTTAAATTTAGCGGTGTGGGATTGACTTTAGTACGTAACATACGCTATTTTATTTGAGCCATTTGGTCCCTGATATGACTGCCACGCTGCCTTTTATATAGAGTACTAGCGGTTTCCCGTAGCTCCGCCTGCGTCAAAAAGTGGCATATGTTTGACCCCGGGTCTCAAACTATATTCATACAAAATTTCGTCAAAATCCGTTCAGCGGTTTGGCCGTGAAAGCGTAACAGACAGACATACAGACTTTCACATTTATAATATTAGTATGGATATGGAAGTAACCTGGAGTATTGGCGCGTTTCAATACATGACGGTTCAATATTTATAGCACGTATTCTGTAATCTGTGTCATAAATAAGAAGTACTGAGAATTTGAATATATATTTGATAGATACTGTTACCGTGGGAATTAGGTACGCATGCGAAACCGCGGGAAAATCTAGTAAAGGGCTCCTGAGCTCTGAAGCGTAAGCTAAGAATGTTACTGGGAAACACGTTTACATGAAAAAGTATCTTAGCGAAAATCGAAACAATTTAAAATGTCTGTAAACACGATAAATCCCTACATTTTATTTCTTTTCAGGGCCGAGCGGCGTCGTGATTCGTGGAATTCGTACGTTTCATACGCGATAGCTTTACGCGAAATTTAACTGTGACGCATGAACAAATACCTACTTATATAAAAAATAAAATAATTAAAGTAAATGTACCTAGCTCCCTGTAAATAAAAGAAATATTATTTACATTACAACAAATTACAACCGTGACCGAAATTATACAATGAATTACTTGCATTAATTATTTATTACTAGGTGTTTCTCGCCGCTCCACCTTCGTCAAAAAGTAGACAGTAGTAGTAGTGGCTATGTAAGACATAATATCTATTTGTCTAAATTTGGTCTATAACTGTATTTATACCAAATTTCACCAAAATCCGTTCTGCGGTTTGGCCATGAAATCAAGATAGACTTTCGCACTTACATTATTAGTATGGAAGTATGGATTATAATAATGTCATCCTGTTTAAAATCGACGAACGAATCGATTGGTGACCTTGATAATATCTCTCCCACTCTCATTTACATATACATATGTACTGGAGTGGAACATTCGTAAATAAATACAGACTGCTTAAGTTATAACCCATCCTTTTCCTTACATACTTATTAAGATGGCGCTGCGACCTAATTTGTGTATTGGCCTCTCGTGCACCACCTCTTGCCAGTCTTCGTTTGTCTTTGACTTACTTACTCCGTTGACCAGCGACCAGAAGTGGATATTAGCTTTTATCCTCAATCCTTTTAGATCCACCACTACTATCCAAATACGAGAGAGCTCCAGAGTGTTGTATTTTTACGCTAGTTGTCGGCGCCCATCTCTCTCAGATCAGCCTTTGCCTTAATCGAGCCGAAATTAGAACTGAATGTCAAACAATCTAAGCACTCTTTACAAATATAATTACTCATGTACCCCTCAGGTGAGCGTACGCAACACCGCGTCTCGGCCGAGTACACCCCCGCTTAACATTACGTTACGTGGTTACGCACCATTAGCAGAGATTTCGCAGTTTCACCCCGTCTGAATTCTCCTCGACTATTAAAGGGGAAATTTCATTATAAGAATGGTTCCTTGAATAAGCGATGAACGTCGAGGTGCGCCTGAGACTTAACGGCCGACTCTGATTAAAGATTACATAGGTATTCCCACCCTGGATGATGTTAAATTTAATTTGCTCTCGCAAAGATTATACGGCATAAGCTCTCATTCCACTTGATTACTTATTTAATCAACACAGAAATTTGTCGAGGATTCGAGGTAATACTAATTAGAGTAAATTTTTCATAAGCTGCTTTAAAATTTTATGGTTTCTGTTGAGTTTTGTGTGAACATAAATGATTAACTTGTACATTTTGTGAAATGAATCAACGCAGACTTTATTTATTAAATGAAATAGTTATATTAATATAAAAATATTTTATAGGTGGAAAAAAAAATAATGTAAAAAAAAATACTGTTCATTTGTTATTTTTATTGAGTTTCCTCCTTCTTCGGAATTTTCAGTTCATTAGTACTTACTTTGCTTGCAGGCTTGCATATTAGATAAATGTTGACATTTTATAATAACACATTACCCATAGAAAATCCATGATTTTTTATTTACAAAAGAAACAAAATGTCATTCACATAAATATATTTCTAACCGAATATCTCCTCTGCAATTTAATACAACCAATAAAACTTGGTAATGCCTCTCGAATGGCCCCAATTCTCCCGATCCATGTGTCAAATTGATATGACAACTCTGAGAGAAAAAGGTGTTCTCGATTCATCAAAATATATCATCCGAGAGCTTGCATGGTCTGTCAGCAGTTGTTTGAATGAAATTGATGAAATCCCTTCCTTGCAACTATAAAATGATATTTATTGACCAATTTTTTTGTATTTGCGTTTAAATTTTCTAATTAATATCCACTCTTCTTCTTCGTCAAAGCGCATTTCCCAGTTTCTCCAATTAAGCCACGACTGTTACGACTTCGCATGCCCTGTTGAACTTTTGGGCTTTTCCTATGCTTGTTTTTTACACATGAAGAAAAAAAAACAGGTTTTTAAACGATATAGAATACCCGCATTCATTTTTCAGTGCAGACAATAAGCGCTCTTTTACCAAAAGTGTGATAAAAATTCATAAAGTAATTTAAAATAGAATTTCCAAATGAACAAGCCATTTTGTTTTCAAGATTACAAAATGCAGTCTGAATATGAATAATCTTTTTTACATTTTTGCAGTAGCAAAAATGCATTGCTACTTTTCCTTTATTTTGTGGTTTAAGAATAGACCATTCCTTCTCTTTCATATGTTCAGTATGAGACCATCAGTACATTTTTCCTGTAATAAATTCCCCACTCAAGCAAAAAGTTGTCAGCTGTGATAAAATTTTGATTTTATATTTTTTTATACACAAAAAAAAAATTACACTATCTTTCAACAGTAGACGACTGAGGTCGCTCCGGTCTATTACTCCGTGCTACGGCCCTGAAGCAATTTTAGGGCCCAATACCAGCGACATTTTGTCGCACCGTTTGCCACGTCCTTGCTAGCAATATCCTTAGGTCTTCTTCTAGACGGAATTCGAAAATATATTATTGTTCCAAAAAATGGCTAATAATTTACAAAATATGACATAAATGTTGACAAAAGACGGACTGCAGTCTTTTTACAAGAAATTATATTTTCTAAACGTATGCGCAAGCCTGATCCCGAACTTGTTGCAGGTTTTTTTAAATTAAATAGTACACACACTTTTAATTCCTCCTAAAAGAAGTACTTTATATAGAAATAGAAAAGTTTCAGTTTATGGGATGATAGGTATCAAATTTGTTTTCAGACGACTTTGGCTCGGTTCTAATTAAAGTTGGTCTTACAAACTTTGTTCGTTGCGGGCAAAAGTTTCGAAAACAAAATCGGTCTACAAAACTAAAAAATTGAGATAAGATTTTCTTTTACTTGTAATTAACATAAAATATTATATTTCATGTTGAGATTATGAGAAATCCGTAGAATAATGCATCATTAATATTAACTTCGATCTGTGACATAAACTAATGATTTATAAAAAGTTTTTGTAGATATTAACTTTAAGACAAAGACCACGACCAACCAAAAACTAGAAGGGACTCCACGGACACTACCACGGACTGATCCTTGATCAGCGCAACATCCTACCATTTTTATTTTTTATTTGATTGAGTAAGCAAATAAACATGCGAATAATGGAAATCGGTAATCGTAGTCTATGGACGCCTACAATACCAGAAATCTGATGTATTACGGGTGCGTTGCCGACCCTGAAGAACCGAAGAGAGAAGATTCATTAATATTGGGTGGGTTACACAGTCAATAGGGTCTATTGACTGTACACACTGGTTTTTAGGAACCGCCTGACCTCCAGTTTCAAGGTCTTAACGAGCTTTTCGTGCTTCGGAAGGCTCATACATTAGTTATTATCAGACTAATCATGTGATTCAGTCTTGCATTGTCCTAACCCAGTGATTCCCAAAGTGGTCCAGGTGGACCCCCAGGGGTCCACGGGAGACTTGCTGGGGGTCTACGTAGGCGTGAACAAAAAATGGGGGTCCATAAGATGTTAATGGGGGTCCACGAAAATTTATCTGCTTTTGATAGTAAAGAGCAAAAATGTAAGCATAGTTTTTATAAGGGCCTACCTACATTGTTTTAAGTACCTATCTAAGCAGATAATATTTTAATAAGGCAAGCGACTGTTACTTGTACAAACTTGTGTATTCGATATTACGTACAATTTCGTGTACAGACTTGCAAAGCGCTATCCGCCCGACAATGCTTAATGCTTGTTCAGACATGAACTTGATCAACACTATAAATACTTGATGCCAAAGGCAACCAAACGCATTCATTTGTTTCCGGAATTTCGAAAACAAGGCGGAATTTGGAAAAAAGTTGTGAGAAAATTTATATCTGTGTTTGCTAGTGCCGGAGAAAAGTAAGTAACCTACCTTTTTTTGTTATAGTACTTAAGTATTTTGTTTACGTGTACTAGTCGGTTGATCACAACGGCCTGTATAGATAGGTAACTTAGTAACTTACAGATATTTTAATTGTCCTCTTTCGATTTGAAGACAAACACAGCACGTTTTATTCAATTGTTTTTTCACGAGAGAAGCACTGCCTCTCTAAAAAGGCCGAATAAGCAATATTGCAGAGCAATTAATTTTGTAATTTTTCTTGCAAATAACTACTAATTTTATAAAACAGTAATTTCATAATCATGTTAAATTGATTTTGAAGTAACTATTTTATCAAAACTATTCCTTTTCGGAAAGAGCGAGCGGTGCGCGGGCGACGGGAAAAGGGCGGGGCTTGAACTTCGATGCCTGTTTGTCACGTTTTAACAATGAAGCCGCAGACAAAAAATACGCAAATACACGGAGCGCGTGAACTCATTGATTTAATAAAATGTTAGTTATCGTTTTTATGGACAATTTTGGGATTTCGACGTTTATTTTTTCCTACACAAATATGATCAGTATTCGATACTGAGTACACTAATTTTTATTTATACTATTAAAAATTAGTGGTAAATTATGTACTTTAAAATTGATACCGTTTTGTGAAAACGTTTGTATTTGTCTCAGCGGTTTATTAGTTGGTCCCTTTACAAGCCGTAATTCTATTTCCGCGTGCTGACAAAGGCTGCGGTGTGATACCTATATTCAGAAAAAAACTTGGTTACTAAAACATTTTTTTTACAGGTAAGGTAACTGACACGAAAGATGGCTACAGCAAAGAAAAAATGTCGACAATATAGTGTCGATTATTTGAAATATGGTTTTGTTCCATCAGAGGCAGACAAACAATTGCCCATGTGCCTATTATGCAACAAAGTTTTGAGCAATGACTCTATGAAACCATCAAAGCTCGAAGATCATCTAAAAAGGTGTCATACTGATAAAATAGGTAAAGATTTAAAATATTTTCAAACATTGAAAGAAAAATATGGAAAGAGACCCACCATGCACAGTATGTTCGCTTCAACATCTCAAAGTAACGATGATGGCTTGCGGGCATCTTACAATATCTCATTACTTATAGCAAAATCTGGAAAACCGCACACTATCGGAGAACAATTAATTTTACCCGCTGTTTATTTATTTATTTAAACTTTATTACAAAGAATGTAAATGGCGGACTTAAAGCCGTGGGCTTTTCTACCAGTCAACCAACAGGTGGTGTTGAGAGATAAAAGTAAGTGCAAAGATTTGATTGTGATTATAATTACTTAATTATACATAAAAAAAAAAAAAAAAGAACTAAGGCTGTTGAAGAGGTTTTAAAAACTGTTTTGCACAAATCTCCATTTGACGTACTAAAAAGAATTCCATTAAGTAACAATACTGTACAAAGACGCATTGATGAAATGAGCTCTGATATCGAAAGCTTTTTGTGCAATCATCTGCAAAAAACTCATTTTTCTATACAACTGGACGAGTCAACGTTACCCAGTAATGAAGCATTACTATTGGCATATGTCCGATTTATTGTTGAGGAAGAAATTCACGAAGAATTGCTATTTGCCAGAACTTTGGAGACTGACACTAAAGGCGAATCAATATTTAATGTCCTGAGTAATTTTTTTACGGAAAAATCGATCCCATTTACAAACATTATTTCAGTGGCAACAGACGGAGCTCCTGCAATGGTCGGGCGATATCGTGGGTTTATAAGTCATCTCAAAAGAATTATACCAGGACTTACAGCTATTCATTGCGTAATCCACCGACAACATCTTGTGGCAAAACATTTAAGTGACTGGTTGAACCAATCTCTTCATTTTGTAATAAAAGCTGTCAACAAAATCAGAAGCAATGCATTGAATACACGTTTATTTGCTCAATTGTGCGACGAAAATGATGAAGACTTCCAACGACTGCTCTTACATACTGAAGTACGCTGGTTGTCGAAAGGTGCATGCTTAACGAGATTTTACTCTGTTTTCGATTCCATATTAGAGTTCTTAGAAAGTAGAGATCCAGATTTAAAAGAAAACTTGATCAAATTCAAAGCAGACATTGCGTATTTGACAGATTTGTTTAAAAAATTTAATGATATTAACTTGCAGTTACAAGGGGACAGCCTGAATTTAATAAAAACAAAGGGGATAATTTCGGCTTTTCTTGGGAAATTGAAATTTATGAAGCAAAACATTAGTCGGCGCGAATTCTCTCAATTTCCAAACTTGTCGCAGGTAGAATGTATTGATGAGGATATCCATACCTACAGTCAACATTTAAGTGCCCTGCATGATGACTTCAAAACCAGGTTTGAAGATATACTGACGATGGATATACCACCATGGATAATAAATCCATTTGATGAAACGGAAGTGGCCAATGTTGTATTACAAGAGGAGCTGCTCGAGCTAAGCACTAATGAGGAGCTGAAGGTGAAATTTAGAAAAGGCTACCCAACATTTTGGCTGCAAGCAGAAATACCCGAAAAATATCCTGGACTGTGGGAAATCGCAAGGAAATTTTTAATAGCTTTTCCCTCGTCATATCTTGTCGAAAGGAGTTTTAGTGCCGTTACAAACCTCTTAACAAAAAAAAGGAGCAAATTAAACATCACAGAGCGGGGGGATTTGCGGTTATTGCTCACAAAAATAAAGCCAAACATTGATCGTTTGCTGACACTCCATCAGATACATCCTTCCCATTAATTAAAATTATGACCTGAACCTATATTACCTTAATATTTTTTTCTTGTAATTCTATTCTTTTAATAAATAAAGTGATATAAAATGTACCATTTTTCGTTTTTATTTTACATATCGAAATATAGGGACAGAACTCAGAAGTGACACAATTTTTATTTTTTGGCGACTTTAAGAATGTGGTAGAAATGTAGCAGCAGGGGGTCCACCGAAACCAGTAAAATTTTGAAAGTGGTCCACGAGAAAAATAAGTTTGGGAACTACTGTCCTAACCAAACTGGATTTAATTAAACAAAGTATCCCCGTGGGAATCGAACCTCTGAGCTCCGGTCTAAAACAAACGCCATAACCACTAGATCATAAGACAGTTAATAGTTGTGAACATAAAATTTAATATTTACAAAGCGTAAAATAGCAATGTGAAATGTAATCATTTGGTGCTATATGAAACTAAAACTTAAATGTTTATTGTCTAAAAGCTTTGCGGTTACGTTCTCTAAGACGCTCATATTAACTCTATAGTATGCTTAACATAATTTGATCCTGTAAGTGCTAAGAGAACACAATTTTAACTTAATTTATATAATAATGAATATGAAAATTCCTCTTTAAATTAAAATTTTGCTACAAATAACTTTTCTTAATTGTGCAAAGGTTTACTATGGGATAACGCTGGTTATACGTAAATCAATTTATGGTCTATGTTCAGTAGTGGTACCTAATACACGCAAAACCTCTTACGAAACAAAAATCTCTTAAACAAGAAAAACATGTTTACGCTACTTCTAATAAAAAAAGGGGGAAAAGTATTGAGTAGTAAAAATTCACTTTTTTTAAATGCAAAGCGAGATTTGTCACACGTAGAAGTGTTCCTTGATAAGATCACTTTTTTAGCACAAAAATTCTGTTGTAAAATTTGTTAAATAGCAACCACTAAAATTTAAGTCAGCATGGCCTCCTAACGTTTAAAACGTACATTTCACAAATTATGGTATCAATCCGTCTACCACATAGAAGACGGCACGCTGTCACGACGGACTGCCACCGAGCCTCCCAGTGATGGATGAATGCCTGAAACATTAATTTAAAACTTATATACGACCTCACTCCGTTTGAAAATTTGATAAGCAAACTCCTAACTTTCAAGTATGTAGAGGATTCTCTTTCGTAACTATTGCGAACGCGGCGAAGCTTGGGGATTAGAATTCTTTGGTATGTGTCCCTCTGATTGAAGGCTTTATTAGATTAATAATATAATTATCTCTATTAATACTTAAGTAACGGTATTTTTACATTTAAGATGCGAAAAATAGTTGCTGCGGAGTTTTACGTCAAATTCGTAAAATGTCCATGTTCAAGTGAAGTGAAGTGAGGTCGTGGAATAACTATATTATAAAATGTCACTAGTAGCATAATATTAGCAAGTTTGTATTCTCTGTGCTGAAAAAGATAAATTTAACTATTGATTCTAGGTACCCCTACTAAACAAAAAGCGCTTGCGCCCTTCATGGTTGCAGGTATCCATAACCTAATAAGGTAGGCCTGTTTGCCAATTCATAGTTTGTAATAAGTGCTAAGAAAAGTCTACCGCCACTAATATACAGAAAATGAATTCCCTTACTTCACGCCCAAACTAAAGAAATTGCTTTTGTAAAGAGTCGCATCAATAATACAGTTTTCTGATACAGATTTCACTCGGTTCGAAATAAATCTTATTCATGAATATCTTTGAAACCTGCATGATCCCGACCGAAGAGTTGCCGCATAAAAATGGAAAATACGGCGGCGACGTGCATTCAATGTGTTTTTATGAACATATTTCAAGGCAATGCGTTTAAATTAAACTGACACACGAGATATAGTGATTGTTTATGATTTTATGGTGCCATTCAATTTAGCTTTCAAAAATCTACATTTTATTACAGACAACATAGATGCGAAAGTGTGCGAGGATGTATGGTTGTTTATTACACTTATAAACTGAAATAGCTGAACAAAGTTTAGATGACTTTTAGCGATGGCATAAATTTCGTAAATAAAAAGTGAGTTTTGGCTAGCAAAGTCAAAAACACCAAGCAAAATCATGATAACGTTGGTTTACCTTTATGCAGAGATGACCTTGGATCCTTATATGATGTTGAGGCCGATGATTAAGGCGTTACTTTGCGGAAGTTACAAGCACTCACCAAATTATTTTGCGTGCTTCCACAAACAGTTAGTTCTTGCAAATAATACGGCTACAGTCGTAAATTTTTCAACTCAAATAAAAAATCCCCCTAGAGAAAGAAGAATTTTTTAATCTTAACTTATTCTTCTTCGTCCAAGCGTGTTTTCTTAGTTGCGTTGTCAATAAATAATAAAGAGTTTAAATTTAATAATTTTTCAAGTAACGGTAAATATTCACTCTTTGAATTTTTTTTTAATCAGCTATTTAGGATTTTGTAGAGCATTTAAGTAAGCAACGGCACTAAAAATCCATCACAACCTTTTTGTACAAACGTTAAAGCTTGTTAGAAATTTACTCTTTAATAATTATCGTATCATCTTAAAATTTGCATTTACATTTGAATGAGCCTTTTACAATTTTACAGTTAGGTAGTGCTTAAGACTATGAACATTTATAACATTTTAAACATATACTGAAAAAATATCTTGTTTTCGAGTCTTTCCTGGAAGCAGTAATAAATCTAATTTTAAATAATCTAAGTCACATGCGAAGCTAGCATAAACACACATTTGAATATTCAAAAGGTTTAACTAACTCACGCTACATGAAGACAAGAGTTTAATTTTCTTTCTAACGCAATATACTCCACAGATTTTATGAAGCGGGAAGCCTTTAATTCGCTTTGGAGTACTTACAAATGCGAAGTCCACAATTTGCATACTAAATTGTAAACCAAATAGAGGCTCGGTTTGAACATCTGCTTGATAAAACGGTGTGGTCCTCCTCAAGCCAACGGTCCTCATCATAGTTTTAGAAGCCCTAATAATTATTGGAAACGGTTTTATTGGTAAAGACCCTACGGAACCTGGAGGTAAGCGACTGGCAGCAATTGGTACAAAGGCCGCAAGAAAGGCGCCTTCTAGTCTTAAGTCGGAGATAAAGATTCAATTTGGGTTTCTGCGCCATCGCGCGCGTAATAGTATTCTTCTATTACTTGTGGCAATGCTTCGAAAAGAACGAAAAGCTATCTAATCACATCACATTACGCTCTTGTTTGATTAGTGGATAATGATGATGTTCTTGGGCTGATCTGACGGTGGCCACCATAGTGGCAGGACACCTTTTGATTTTGATTATAAGAATCGATATGCCAAGAAGAAGATAAACGCTATTGGTTGACTGGAGAAAAAGTCAGAACAAGTCCATCAATTATAAATTCGAGAATAAATAAAAGTAGTAATATTATTGGGAAGGCTGGCTCACTATATTCTGATGGAACCGCTCCGTTTCACTCCGCTGTCCGTTCCATCAGAATATTGTGATCCTGCCTTCCCAATAATATTATCTACTAAATTTGTTATTCTTAACTACAAAAATAAAATAAAAAACTTACCACGTCGCTGCCATCTTCATTGCACTTATTTTCAATAGATTGTTTGTTAATATGAGAGCAAAATAATATTTGAACACAATTTTGTTTTCATTTTAATAAGATTTTCGAGAGCGTAGAATATATAAGCTAGAGGTACTTTCGCAAACACTAATTATGCTGTAGATTGATCACCACACCATCTTTCGAAGTTCCGGTACCAGCCGGACTCTGTGATAAACTCACCATGGGAAGCTTCTGTGGAGTTATTTATTTAACAGTACAGAAATAGTCGTGTCCCAGACCAGCTAGGTAAAGATAATTTTTAGCATAAAATATGTAAGTTAGAGGTACTTTCGCAAACACTAATCACGCTGTAGAATGATCACCACACCATCTTTCCAAGTTCCGGGACCAGCCAGACAATGTGATAAACTCACCATGGAAAGCTTCTGTTGGGTTAATTAAAACGGTACAGAAATAGATGTGTCCCAGACCAGCTAGGTAAAGATAATTTGAGCATAAAATATGTTAGCTATAGGTACTTTCACAAACATTGATTACGCTGTATAATGATCAGCACGACATCTTCCCAAGTTCCGGACCAGCCGGACTCAGTAATAACTCACCATGGAAAGCTTCAGTTTCGTTAATTATTTAACGATACAGAAATAGACGTGTCCTAGACCAGCTAGGTAAAGATAATTTTGAGCATAAAATATGTAAGCTATACGTACTTACGCAAACAATTCCACACTATCACATAATCACCATAGAAAGCTTCCAAATCGTTAACAACAGTAACCGAACTCCATAAAGATAATTTCCATGAAAGTGTTTTTGTAGAAAGCTAACTAAAAAAAATATTAAGTACTTATCTAAAAATGTATTTAGGTATTATTTTCTATTAAATTCCTTTTACTTTCATATAAGAAATCATTTCACAGGTGCATATCAAAAAAGGCACTACACATACTACATACAAGTTGTAGTTAATACTAGGGCGGAGAAATGGCTAATCGATTACAATCGATGGCATGGTTCGATAGTTTCACAAAAATAAATTACTCTGATTTTATAAAAATATGTATAATATGAAAGATCTGCAGATACTGCTGGAAAAAAATATACAGCTACATTTTCACGTCTTTGTCCCTGACGGTGTAGACAGAGCCCAAATGATAAATACAAGTATTCGATTTTATATACCTGATAAATACAAGTATTCGATTTTTATATACCTGATAAATACAAGTATTCGATTTTTATATACCTATACGTCAAAATATCATTTTAATGAATGTTGTTCATTTTATTAAATCGATCAATCGATTCTTTAACGAGTCGGTACTCGATCATTCACGTTGTAACATGCACAACACTGCTGTATTGCAGTTTACTGCATCAGCAAAAAATTGTTCCCACAATACTTTGCTTTGACGTCATGTAGAATATCAAATGTCTGCTCGCAATGAATCGCTTTGGTTAACATACAATTTATGATATAATAAAATCATACGACTTTGCCCGCTTTATATGTATGTAGTTAGGTAAGTAAGTATATAAAAAAGGCTTTTTTTTCAACATCTACAATATGTTTAATGTACCTACTCTTTAATTTTATATTCAAGTAGGAGGTATTTTTCAAATGTTATCGTAAATTTTGATCGTTATATCAAAAGTCTGAATGGTCTATTGGTGAATTAGTGCATCTTCTATGCGTTAGATTATGGGTTCGATTCCCGTACAGGATATTATTAATTTCATAGGTCTTCATATGTAAGAATGAATGGATAATCCGTGGATAATCTCTGAATGTCTATATAAGTATGTAATGTTGTTTATTTACTCAATGAAATAATTTAGGATTAAAGCACTTAATAATTATAATATGAAAATCAGCCACACGACTTTTTTAATTAAATCTGATCAGACATTTATATACCCCTACTTACATAATATACAGTATACGTACGAAAGGCATATATGTATAACCTCTTTTTAAGAACTTGGTTGAAAACAGGTCAAAATAAAGACAACACAGAAGTAGTGATGTGTGAAAAATTCTCTTAACTAAATAATTATGAAAATAATGTAAATTCTATTGTTTGTCTTCTTCAGTTTTATTTGTATAATGTAAAGGATATCATCCAAATTTACATTTAACTAAATTATTCAAATATTTATACTCATGATATTACATAAGTATATTAAAACGAAATATGTATAAATACTAAACGTGTACTAAACTTTAAAATATAATACATTTAAAACTTAATTAATACTAATATAAACTTAAACAATAAATAAGTCAAAAATATCTAAAGATTACAAACCCTTCCCTTACGTATTTGGATGATAAAGTTTATATAGTATTAAAACAAAAACATCTGAGACTAAAAAAGCAAAGAGTGTAAAAAGTCAGTTGCAAAAAAAATAAAATTTAGTGATTATATCAACGTTTTGAATACCGGTAAGGAAATACGAAAA
This sequence comes from Euzophera pinguis, assembly GCA_947363495.1. NCBI lineage: Eukaryota > Metazoa > Arthropoda > Insecta > Lepidoptera > Pyralidae > Euzophera > Euzophera pinguis. The sequence continues at coordinate 5,823,455 of OX376168.1, forward strand.
ACAAACCTTCTGTTCAAATCTATAAAACATACAATATTCACCCAAGAGCAGAATAAAATAGCGCTCTCTCGAAATGATGATAAGCGATTTATTCTTAAAGATAATATAACAACAAAATCTTGGGGCCATTACTCGATTACCGTGTAACCAGAAGGTTAATCAAATATGTCTGTTTAAACTGTTGTACTTGTACTGTTGAAAATAATCTAGACTTAGTATTGTTAAAAAAATTAAGTATAGCTAATAATTACATCAATAGATATCGCTGTTTACTTATTAACTTAGTTATAATATGGTTAAAAATAAATTTAAATAATAAACTACTGTTTTTTATTTAAAGCTTCATTCAAACCCAATCTTCGCACAAAGATGTAGAGGGGTAATGCAAAATAGAGAATTCATGAGCACTGAAAAAAGCATATGAGTTCTTAAATTTTTAATAATCACCATTAGTATCTTATTTAATTAAAAAAGAATGCTGTTATATTTTGATTATATAGTGCATAGCAAGAGTTTCATCGAATTGGACACTAAACACGTGTATGGATCAAGTCTTGACATGATTTTATTGTTGAAACATTTTACCTAATTGCATCATATTTATATTAGACGATAGAATTAAAACCCTACTGTTAGCTAAATAAAGAATAGAATCATTAGTGCCCTAACATTGCAATATTCCGATGCGCAGACGAAGTGGGGAGCCACTTCGATGGTATCGTATTATAGTGCTGTTCATTAACGTGCCTGTTCTCGTACGATACGGAGGGAGACGGACATCCTCTATCTACCAAGTTAAACATCTACGCTGTGCTACTATTTGTAAATGTAAGTACTTAGTTATTTCAGAATTTAATCTTCATTAAGTGATACTTGTTTTACAATTATTTTAGCTTATTATTTGATACCAAGTTTTTTTTTACAGACCATGTCAGATTCTCAAGACACGCAAATACTTTTCTCACAATACGCTCAAGATCCATACGATGTCACTGATAGTGAACTCAATCAAATGATGCTGTCCTAAACTAATTCTGCAGCTCCAAAAAAATCGAAACGGGTCTCGACAAGAAGCAATAGCGGGTTGTCATCAACATCCTACATCATTAATAAGCAAAAAGTGAAAGGGAAAAAGATTATTAAAATCAAAATATATGAAATAAATGATGATGAAAGTGACAAGGCAGTGTTAACAGCAGCGCAATACGTAGTGCAAGAACCGGTGGATGAAATAATGGACTTGACTGAACATATTTTAAGTAAAATATCGAAAAAACTTGTTGGTTGTAATTGGTAATTTTAATATGTAATGTTAATAAATTATTAAATATTAGTTTATTAGAATAAAATAAAATATTAAGAAACCTTTTGTTTTGTGCATTAAATAATTAAATCAATAAATGTTTTAATTTCCTTTGTAAGTCTATTGTATGTTTAAAATAAAGTTATTCACATTTTAATTTATAAGTTAAGATTATAATATAAATATAATACTATAATATATTAAAATGATGTTTGTAATTTAACCATATTTTGTAATAATTTATATTTCATATAATAATCCACAATTTGTCAAAAACGTAAGAATGAAATGAGTAATAAACTTAAATATTACAATTATGATTTTTGTTATTATTAATAAAGTACCAATGAAACATTCCATTAGATTTTATATATAAATAGGAATACAAAATTTAGGAAGCATTCTGATAAAAATCATCGAATCACACATAGCAGGTCATAAGATGTTAAGTTTCTTATGTATATTTACAGTGTGTACATGAATTAAATAAATAAATAAACAATGAAATTTGTTAAACAATCTAAAACCTTGGAGTTCGATAAAATTTATCCTGATATTGAAACAGACTCACACCGTCATGGATGCCTTTTGCCTAACAATATTAGATGTATTGTTTGTGGACCATCGAACTGTGGTAAAACAAACGTAATTATAGGTCTGCTATTACACAAAAATGGACTACGTTTTAAAAACGTTTATCTTTATTCAAAAACGATATATCAGCCTAAGTATAAATATTTAGAGCGTATTTTTGATTTAATTCCAGACATAACTTTTACAAAATATGAGAGTAATGAACATATTTTAAGCCCGCATGATGCTAAACCCAATTCAGTGATTATTTTTGATGATGTTGCATGTGAGAATCAAAACAATATACGTGATTACTTTGCAATGGGAAGACATAAATTGATTGATAGTTTTTATTTAAACCAAACCTATTCAAAAATTCCTAAGCAACTAATAAGAGACAACACAAATTTATTAATATTATTTAAACAGGATGATATCAATCTACGTCATATATATGATGAACATGTAAACATCGATATGAGTTGGTCTCAGTTCCGTCAAATATGTATAGAAATATGGAGTGAACCCTATTCCTTTATGGTAATTAATAAAGACTGTCAAAAAAATAAAGGTTGTTACAGAAAAAAATTTGATACGTTTGTAATATTGGATGAATAAACAATATAAGAAGTGTTCTTTAATAAAAATCATCATAATAACAAACAAATTCATACACATGTAACTAAATAATTTTTATTAACTATGGAAAAAGAATTAAAATCTGAAATTGTTAAAGTCGCAAATGCGGTTAAAAAGAAAATAAAGGATATGAAAACAATGGAATCTTACAATGAAAGTTTGTTACAAAAAGTATTTAAACCAGTCACTTACCCGATGGAACAACTGATTAAAAATAAACAGCAAAGTGTTATGGATAATGATATTTTGAATGATACTGAGCTTAAATCATCTTCCTTAAATGATCAAATATCTCACGAGTCACAATTCAATAAGACTCTTAAGGAAAATATAGGTGATGATTCAACGCAAGATGATAACTCTAATAAAGATTACAATTTCAATGACTCTGACAATATTAATACTAGCAATATTTCATACAAAACAGTTGATTCAGAACCAAATTCTAGTCGAGATACTTTGTCTTGGTCACTTTCTTCTGAAATTTTTCATGATGTTCCTTATGGCATTCGAAATGAGCGAGGAAAATTGATGATAGGATCATCACGTGTTGTCGTAAAAGATGATAGTATAAAAGTAGGACAGCATGATTACAATATGACAAACGGATTGTCGGAGTTACTTTTAAAGAAGGTTCCTATATTGGATTTGGTTACTGATAAAGATTTAGAAGAATATAAAAACATTTTGTTAGAAACAAATGCGCATCGTCGTGATTTTGATCCACATAAACCAATAAAAACGAATAAAGGAAGAAAATACTTAAATGTTATCAAACCGCTTTTCAAGCTTCGCAAACCTTCAACATCTTCTATTTCTTCTCACGTTGATAATAATGATAGTGTTACAGAAGGAGAAGGAATGATTTTAAAAAAGAGGTTTAAAAAAAATACTGATTACGTTTATTGGGATGATCCTAACGAACTTGTTGAAAGATTAAAATTATTGATAGCGTCAAGAAGTGCCGGCAACACTGGACTGGATAATGAAATTATTTCAATCATAGAAGAATTAAGAGAAGCCGGTATTATAAATTAATGGTCATACTAATAATTTTTAATTCGTATTTAGTATTTGAGATTGGTAGACGTCTAAAATAAAATGAATATCGATAAGTTTGGTCATCATGTTCATAAAAGGTTACGGTTATCAGAAGTATTTGATTTTGCTGATATTTACTTAGCTAAAAATGTAAATGGTGATTACGATTTACAAAAATCAAGATTAACAGGTGTTAAACTCCCTATAAAGCCAAACGATGTAGCAAGTAAGGAGTACGTAGATAACGAAAGTAACAATTACATTTCAAAAAAAGAAATAATATCTATTATTGATGCAATAAAAGAAGATTTCAATACGTATTTAGATCAGTTAGAAAAGAAGTTTTGTACTAAGGAGGATGTTGACAAATTGATATTGAAATCGCAAAATGTTACAAATGTCGCAAAAAGAACAAGTGGTAAATGAAATTCATAAACCTGCACGCAAAAATTTTCATCGACTTTCAGTAATTTTAAAAGGAATAGATGATTTATGGCAAGCCGATCTAATTGACTTCAAATCGATAAAAAAATATAATAAAGGTTTTAGTTATATTTTAGTTGTTATTGATTGTTTTACAAAATTTGCGTGGGCAATTCCATTAAAGTCGAAATCGCAAAAAGAAGTTGCTCATGCATTTAGACTAATATTGTCAGAAAGCAAACGTACACCTAAAAATTTACAAACAGATAAAGGGACTGAGTTCTACAATATTACGTTTCAGAAACTTTTGCACTGTTTTAAGATACATCATTATTCTACTTATTCAACTAAAAAAGCATCAATTGTTGAAAGATTAATAAGAACATTAAAGACTATTTTACACAAACACTTTAGTTATAATGGAAGTTACAGATGGATAGGCCAAATTTTGAAAGACGTATTGCTTAATTACAATTCAAAGATACATAGAGTTACGAAATTTAAACCGAAAGATATAACTTCAGAAAATGAAATTCAAGTAAAAGCTAACATTTTAAAATTTCAACAGAAGAAAATTAAAACTGGGCAACAGAGGCTGAAAATTGGTGATAGCGTTCGAATAAGTAAATATAAGAGAAGCTTTCAAAAAGGATATACACCGAACTGGTCAACAGAAATTTTTAAAATTAAAAAGGTTAAAAATACGAATCCTATTACATACAATTTGCAAGATCAAAATAATCAGGACATATTGGGTTCTTTTTATCAAGAAGAGCTACAAAAAACTAAATACCCAATGATTTATTTAATTGAAAAAGTTATTCGAAAAAAAAGAAACAAATTATTTGTAAAATGGTTAGGACTAAGTAATCAAGAAAATAGTTGGATTGACAGAAGTGCTATTATATAATCACTAAACATGATATCGTTATATCATTTTAGTTAAAGATATGCAAGGTAGAGGACTTGTTAATAATTTGATAAACAATTTACCATTTGAGTTCCACCTTCCAGGCTATAATTATTGTGGACCAGGTACGAAACTAAGTAAAAGATTATCAAGAGGAGACGAGGGTGTAAACAAACTAGATGAAGCTTGTATGCATCACGATATCGCATACTCAAATTATAGTGATTTAGACAATCGTCATAAAGCAGATTTACAGTTGTTGAATATGGCTAAAAAACGATTACGTTCAAAAGATGCAAGTAAAGGAGAAAAGTTAGCTTCATGGTTAGTAAACAAAGTTATGAAAGCTAAAATCAAAGCTGGTGCAGGGATAAAAAAATTTACACATGTTGTATCTAAAATACGATCACATGTAAAAAAATCGAAACCAAAAAATACTCTTGCTGCAATAAAGTTTGCTTGTAAGGCAGCTAAAAAATTGTTCCTAATCGATGTCAAGTGCGATTGCCGAGAGTAATACAGATTCCTAAGACGGGTGGAGTTTTACCATTAATACCAATTTTTGCTGGGCTATCAGCATTAGGGGCATTAGTTGGAGGCGCGGCTGGTATAGCAAAAACAGTAAATGAATATAAAACTGCTCAACAAAATTTAAAAGAGTCTGAACGACATAACCGAGCTATGGAAGCTATAGCTATTGGTAAAGGTTTATATTTAAAACCATACAAAAAAGGAAATGGATTGTTTATAGAACCCTCAAAAAACTAATTAATAGGCTACCCGACCGTGCACTTACAAACATTGATATTTTAAAATTTGCTAAACATATTCCATACTTCAGAGGAGTATATATGAGGGATAGGTTACCAAATAAACCTAAGTCTATAGAATGTGGTGTGATTAACTAAGATAATCACAATAACGATGGTACGCACTGGGTAGCCTACGCAAAAATAAAAAAATACTCTGAATATTTTGACAGCTTTGGTGATTTGAAACCGCCAGCAGAGCTAGTTAAATATTTCAAAGGAATTGATATTTCATACAACTACACTCGCTTTCAAAATTTTGATACTGTCAATTGTGGTCACCTTTGTTTAAAATTTTTAATCAGACTTTGGTCTGATCATGGAGTATATTAATATTGTAATAAATTATTTTGCATCATTTTCATAATGTCTTTCACTTTATCAATAACTGGGAATAGTTCCATTTTATCCACAAACTACTCTCCTACTTTGGAACTTGATGGTTTCTATGAGTGTGCATTATTACATTTTTCTACTTTTAACTCTATTCCAAATATTACGAAATTTAATAATAAATTTCACTATGGTATAAATAAGGTTGTTGAAATTCCTGAAGGAGCTTATGAACTTCAAGACATTAATGATTATTTAAAATCTAATACTGAAAATTGTGCATTCAAATTACTCTGTAACAACAATACCCTCAAAACCAGCATATATTGTACTGAAGATATTCATTTTGAGAAACTGAATTCTATCGGAAAATTGTTGGGTTTCGGAAATGTAGTTTTGAAAGGCAATAAATGGGAGGAGTCACTCTTTCCTGTCAACATTTTACCCACAACAGTGGTGAGGATCGAATGTGATATTATTAATGGATCTTATATTAATGGAAAATCAAGTCATATAATTCACGAATTTTCACCAAACGTACCTCCCGGGTACAAAATAATAGAAATACCAAAAAATACCATTTATTTTCCCGTGAATCGAAAAACTGTGAACTCTATTCATATAAGGATATTAGATAGTAACAACAATTTAATTAATTTGCGAGGTGAAGAGGTGCAGTTGTACTTACATTTAAGAAAACATGATAAATTACAATAAATATGACACTCCGCACAGAGTAAAGATTAGTAACACTTACACATTCCGAAAGACAGCACATATTCGCGAAAAGAAAAAGAAATTAACAGCAGCTAATAAATACTTTCTAAAGTCAATAGGATTGCTAAAATGAGTGTTCTAAATATAACTAATCTACCTACTTATGATAACTCAATAGAAGGCGTAGAAATTCACTCGTATAAACCGTATATTACAAGTTTTAATAGAAATGATGAAATTAGAATACCAATAAATCAACAAGATTTATATGTTCTTCCAAGTATAAGTACTTTGTACTTGGAAGGTGTAATTAACGTAGTCAGAAGTGATACAGGAGTAAAAGTATCGAATGTTCATTTTACAAATAACCCGATTCCCTTCCTCTTTCAAGATATACGTTATGAACTAAATGGGGTTGAAATAGATAAAGTTAAAAATGCTGGTATAACAAGTACTATGAAGTGTTTCTTATCAATGTCAGATGCTGAATCAAAAGTATGTCAGGCATGGGGATGGGATATAAAAGGCTCATTAACACACGGAGGACATTTTTCTGTATCTATACCTCTGAATCGTATATTAGGTTTCGCAGAAGACTATAAAAAAGTTGTTGTAAACTGTAAGCATGAGCTTATTTTGCTAAGAAGTAATTCGAATCTTAATGCTGTAAAACTTGATAATCTAGAAGATGTTCATAGCATTGATATTCATAAAATTGTATGGAGAGTGCCACATGTTAAAGTATCTGACAGAGAAAAAATTAATTTACTCAAACTTCTTGAAAAGGATAGAGCAGTTCAAGTTGCGTATAGAAATTGGGACCTTTATGAATACCCCCTATTACCAAAGGCTACCAAGCACACCTGGTCGATAAAAACTTCTTCACAAATCGAAAAGCCTAGATACGTTATTTTAGGTTTGCAAACAAATCGAAAAAATTCAAGTGTCAGCGATATGTCTAGATTTGATCATTGTAACTTACGCGATGTTAAAGTGTTTTTGAACTCCAGTTACTATCCATACGAAAATTATAATAATGAGTTTAAGAACGGTAAATTTGCTTTAATATACGAGCAGTACGCGAATTTCCAACAGTCTTATTATGGACGCCAACCGTGCTGTTTGCTAAATCCACAAGAATTCAAAGATATTGCTCCTTTATTTGTAATTGATTGTTCAAGACAAAACGATAATATTAAATCAGGACCTGTCATAAACATTCGTCTGGAGTTGGAGAGTAACGAAGAGATTCCGGATCAGACATCTGCATATTGTCTAATTCTGAACGACTGTTTAATTGAATATAAACCTTTAAGTAATACAGTTCGTAAGATATCATGAACCCCATAATTTGTGTTGACGTTCAAGGATTTAAAGATGGACATAACAATTTTATAGTCAAGGAATTCGCTTTATGTTTTGAGGAGTATATTCAAGTATTTGTAATTAAACCTCCATATCCTTTCTCATGTCTGACAGAGGAGGAAAAAAAGAGAGTGCAATGGATTGAAAAACATAGAGGTTATACTTGGAATGAAGGACAAATTGATTATAGAAATTTCAAACGAATAATTAATGCGATTTTAAATAATCAGATTATTGTAATGAAAGGACTTGAAAAAATGAAATGGATAAAGGAGTTATGTAAAACCTGTACTTTGATAAACATCGAAGACAAAGGATGTCCAAACTTTACCACATTACATAAAAAATATTGTGAATCTGCGAATGAATACAACTGCAAAGACCACAAGAATGAGTGTGCTCGTAAAAATGTAATTTGTATTGAGAAATGGTATTTTGATAAAAAATAGATACATTTGAATAAAAAAATTAAAAACATATATACTTTTTTTCATTTAACTTTGATGAATCTATTTAGTTTATTATCATTGTTTTATTCAACTGATCAGATATATATTTTTAAATTGGTTAACCATGATATTGGTACTGTCGCTGTATGAAAATATTCTTCTAATGACGGTGTACTATTCTCAAGCTTTTGTTAATTATTTAAAGTTTTTGTTATTGATGAACTAACTAACTTAAGTTATATGATTGGGAAGTCAGTATCAATTGCAAGTATAACAAATTTAGTAGCTAATATTATTGGGAAGGCAGGATCACAATATTCTGACGGAACGGACAGCGGAGTGAAACGGAGCGGTTCCATCAGAATATAGTGAGCCAGCCTTCCCAATAATATTACTACTAATAAATACACTTATGTAATAAGATGACTTCTTCTTCTCGAGTCGAAATGGCTACGATGTCATATAAGGCTAGACTAATATACAGCAATATTGACCGCCCCAAGATCCTCAATCGTGCAAGAATCTGGACAAAGGGGAAACTTCAGGAGATAGGCCATTGGCTGGACAGCCTTGCAGTCGCAAAGGTTGTTACATAAAAACAGCAATCTTACTCTATTTTCCTTGAATCTCCCAATACCAGCCCGGATTCTATTAAAATATTCCTTTGAACTTCTCCTAATTAATACATTTTCACCCTCGGATTCATTCCAACGGGGTCAATGGGACACCACCGCGATAGAGTACCGGGTTCTCGGTGTGAAGTCGTTTGCATAGCTTACTCTACGTTTGTAAGATAAAAATGCAACTATCTGCTTGCTCTCAAAGCTCCCCGTTCTGTATTCCAGTTTTTTCTGGAATTGAAAGAACAATTTCACGGTTTGATAGCATTGTAACAAGGATTGAGTAACGAAATGTAAAACGAGCGAAGTTGTGATTTAGTTAATTCGGGAATAGAGACATTTTTGTATTTTTGTGATATAGTCGAATTTTGAAATATAAAGTTTTTCTATAATATACTTCGTAGTTAATAAGATTTCATGATATATGTAACACTAGCTGTTTCCCTCAGCTCCGCCTGCGTCAAAAAGTGGCCTATATTTGACCTCGAGTCTATAACTATATTCATACCAAATTTCATCAAAATCCGTTTAGCGGTTTGGCCGTAAAAGCGTAAGACAGGCAGACTTTCGCACTTATAATATTAGTATGGATATGTTTGTATAAGTACTGCATAGTTTTGATTATCATCATTTCAGCTGCACTAAATCTTCTGATGGACCTATGTCAATCAGTAAAAGGCATATGCCTCTTCTAATGATTTCCAAAATGAGTTTGCACTTATCAAGGTAAAGTTGTTAAGGGTTTACCTTAGATTGAATCAATTAATCTCACTTCAACACACGGCGATCATATTGATATTATTATTCAGATATAAACTAATAGGAAAATCAATACCTGTATTGCTATTCGGAACTATTAACAGACAATTGCCAACAAAAGAACAACTAAGAGAACGCCGACAATGTTGATTGTATTTTCGAAACCATTAGTTAATCAAACTATTTTAACACCGGTAGAAGTTCCAAACTTTATTTGTCCAACAACTTGACAGTTAAAGTTTTAAACTCGACTACTTGAGGACAACAGAACGGGGAACAATAGCAGAACAATCGAATTGAATCGACAGTAGATAATGGACGTACAAAAGGACAGATTTTTGTTTTTACTCACTCTCTTGATGCGATCAGCTTGACTTTACTTTCAATGGCATCTTCTAAATTTCAATTTAATGGTTTAATATCTAAATGTTTGGAGTTAGGAAAGAAGTTAATTTCAAGGCATTTCGAATTTTAAAAGTTAATGATATTTTGGAACACAAAGTTGATTTCGTACAGTTGAAATTGTGAAATGTAGGATTTCCCAAATTGTATTTTTTTAATTCCGCAATTTGTTGAATTCGCAATATGTTGGAATCTCAAAATGTAGAGTTCTACAAAACATTTATCTTTCATCATCATCCTAGCGTGTATTCCTAGTTGCGTCGTCGCGTAAGTCATGGTCCTAGATTTGGCGGAACTGGTTATTACAATGGAGCGACTGCCGTCTGACCTCCGAAACCCTTTTTACAGGGAAACCAGACCAACAGGAACATGACCCGAGGTGTGTTCGTAGCCAACACTGTCAGAATTTTTCAGGCTGCCCTAAATCATCTGACACAGCCTCACGACCGCTATCTATCGATAACAGTCAGGACCAACGGCTTTTTTTTTACATGTGCTGAGTATTTATTTTTATCTTTGATCGCACTTTATTATAACAAAATACAAAAAGAGGACAAATGTCATAAGGCATTCTCTATTGTATTCTTTTTTTTTTCTTTTTTTACAAGCTTTTTCCCGCAGCTCTACCTGCATCAAAAAGTAGCCTATGCTTGACCCCAGGTTTTCAACTATATCGGTACCAAATTTCATCAAATCCGTTCAGCGGTTTGAAGAGAAAACGTCGTTTCGTTTCAAAAACTAATGGATCTCGCTAATTGAAGAAGCTCCACAGTTAAAAGCCCAGCTCTTAAATTTATTATGATAAATAGAAATAAATGATACGAGTTCGATTTATTTATAATAATATTAGTTTATTTTAATATTATTTTCTTACAGACAGTTTATTTTATTGCCGTTTCAAAAGTAACAAAATTATTGAAAGTGCAGACGATTATAAATTCTCTTTGTGTTCGTGAGGGAAATAATCCGCCTGTTTCAGCTACATAAAGCTCATCTCTCAATTTTAAAATTTTACGTTTTACAACTGCCCAAATTAAGGGGATAAGTAGCAAGTATAATTGTAAGTAAGTAAAAACACTTTATTGTACCATTGATAATTACATACAAAGTTATGTAACAAAGACGTACAATAGGCGACCTTATCACTAGTGCAATTTCTTCCAGGCTATCTTTAGCATAGGAAAAAAGACTTAGGCAGAGGAATCCAAACAAAAAACAAAATAATCAACATTATAATTTTAGCCGTAGTCAGTCCACTGCTGGATATGACTTACTTAGTGTCCTAAGGCCCCCAGGTAGGACAGAGGGCGTCCACAGTGTTTCGCCAAACCGATCGGCCTGGATATAGGTTCCTCCTAATGCTTTCCAGAATGACCTCCAGCACGTGCCTGCGACCTTCTTCAGGTCACCTGCTCGGTGAGTATACAACGCTGCGCTTGTAGTATCTTAATTCTCATTTTATAACCTTCCTGCAAGCTAAAGTATAAGTAGTAACTATTATTTTTATACATTCACAAAAATGTATTACTTTTTATATTTTTACTACTACCTACAAGTTTTAAGGTCAAGAGTTGGGGCAGCCGTATGATAACACGTGATCGGGAGAGGCAGGCCGTTAGTTTTTCATATAGAATAAAGCCAAGTTTCCTTAATAGCTCCAACATCGGCGATCCATTGCATGCTGACAGATTAATCCAGCTTGCACAAGGGAGACGATTTTTTATCACATTTAAACGGAATTATGCCGACTTTTATCCGATAAGTTGGCGATAGCGAGGCGAGGGAAGGAAATAGTTCTAGTAGAAAATGCGAGAGCTTTTCCTAGGATATTTAATCTTTCCACATTCTCGAATAACGAGTTTTATTACATAAGCTTCATAGGTACAATGTATTATCTCTGTGATGTAGCTCTCAGGTTTGCTATTTATTTTACTGAGACTGAGATTTTATACCAGTAACTAATTATACTTCGGTACTTAAGATAATTTTCTAAGATAAGAATAAATAAGATATTTTTTTTTTTATCATAGAAAATTATGTTACAACATATGGTCCTGAAAACAAACACAATTTGTCATAAGTACATAGATTTATGATTTGTTTTGATTTCTCTCCACGTTTTTGTTTATAATGAGACTATTTAATTTCACGTTTTCTGACCACCTTTTTGTGTTATTTTTTGTTTTGTTAATAGTACATTTATTTTCAATCAAATTTACTGTTAAACTTTTCGCTAAGAAGAATTTCCTCCTTTGTCTTAATAAATTAAACTACTTATTTAAATACGGCTTTTTTTAAATTCAAAAATAAATAAAAACAAACATAATTTTGTATCTAATTATATGACTAAAACTTAAATAAAATTTAAAATAAATAACTTAAGAAACTAAACACAATAGAAATAAAAATTAACCATATAAACTGTTTAATTCATTAATATACCATTTTTAAACAATATGATTGTGTGGCCCATGCATCTGCTTGTGTCGCTCGGGATGCATCTAGTTGCTATTTTTTAGTTCCGACAGGCTATGTCCAGCAGTGGACACTCACCGGAAGGCCGCACTCGCCGGTACAGCTGGAACTACAGCAGAGTGAGTTGTTTGTATACATGGAATCTTGTCATTATCATAGTTATATTTAAATGGTTTTGTGTATTGTTTCTTTTTGGCTGTAAGACCCCAAATCCATACTTCCATAATATTATAAGTGACAAAGTCTGTCTGTCTATCTGTCTGTCTGTTTATCTATCTGTTATAGTTTTTCGGCCAATCCGCTGAACGAATTTTGATGAAATTTGGTATGAATATAATTCAAACATGCCTAAGTTTGAGCAACCAGCTGCAGCAAACAGCTAGTAGAAAAAAATAAAATAAAATAAATGTAACTTTATTTATTCAACAGACATTTCACAATTATTTAAATGAGAAATGTCTACTAAAGTCATTGAAATATAGAAAAATAGCCACTGTTAAATAGGTATAAGTGCGGGGCATGCCCTTAGCGTACCTTTGCAAAAAAGGTAATAAAACCTGGGCTTCGCATTTCAAATGCAAATCTAAGCGTCGGCTCCCAGATGTTTAAACATTTATTTACTTCATTCAGCTATCGAGTGAAGTACAAGTATATAAAAATACGAAGGTATTTTTATTAGAAGAAGCGGTCAGCGGCATAGGTCGATATAAGAGAGTATGTTCTTTTTCATCCGAGCGACTTTTACAAAGACATCCTTTTTTCCCTTCATTCCACTTGCATCCACTTTTACGATCCTCCAATGGATCCAAGGATACATTTTTCTCTTCAATTCAGCGTTTGATCCGTGAAAACTTTTATTTCCACTCAAATCCACTGGTAGATTCGTGGACACTTTTATGTCCTCTAGAATCCAAACGTGGGGTACTTATTCTTTCAGGAGCCTTTTATTTGTGAAAAGTATGACTAAAATAAGTAAGTAATAATTAAATCGAATGACAACCGTTCGAATCGCCGATAATGTCGAGTGAATATTATTCGATATCGAACGAAAATTATTAGACTCTCCAGATTTGCCTGAGTCATACTTTTCCAAAATAAGGATCCAGAGTTGTTGTCGATTCCCACCGGAAAATTACTTTGTTTTGTTGTTTTTAGTTTGATGATTAAAAACGCTTGAATCAACTGATTGTCTGATATTTAATCATAAAAAATAAATATAAATGGAAGAAATTGCTATTGCGTCTTTGCGCAAGGATATTTTTCTTGTAATTGCTTGTATTTAACAATGTATCCTTGTTGTGCTATAAAGAGTTTTTGTATTGTATTGTAAATCATTTATTTCGCTGTAAAGTCTTTGGTACAGATCAATCCACTTATCTACTATCTGGTGGTCGCTTGTGAGGTCGTGACTCAAATCAGAAAAACTTCGAAACCACGGTGTAGTCAATCGATTGACCATATAACACAATTTATATGAAAAATAAATGAGTAGGCAAACAGGCTCTAAATGAGAAAATCGAGATAATATTAGGACAATTTGTTAATGACTGAGCATATTAATTTTAACTCCAGCCAGCTGTTAGATAATTTGCACTTGCTCCAAATGAACTCAACTAAAATACTTGGTCGGAATGCGGTATTTGTGTGGAGTGAAATTTGGTAAGAGAAAGTAATGAATTGTGTATTTCCCGGTTTTAACAGAAGTATACATCTCTACAAAAGGATTTTATATTTTTGGCTCACAGTTTTACAACAAAACATGACTTAATACACTACATTGTGTTTATCGGGAAACCGAGATTAGTGCGCACAGTAGAAAAATTTAGCGTGCTTTTCTAGTTCGGAGCCTAAGGTACGCTGAAGTCATGGTCCTTGATTTGGCGGCACTGGTTATTACAAAGAAGCGCAACCTCCGCAACCCTTTTTACAGGGAAACCAGACAACTGGAACATGACCCAGTGTGTTAGTGGCCATCACTGTCAGATTTCCTCAGGCTGCCTAAAGACTGAATTTATCGATAACAACCTGGACCAATGGCTTAACCCGCCTTTCGAAGCATAAATGACCTCGAGATGAGAATTTAATGATCAATTTTATTTCTAATTGTTTCATTGATTGTTATCTTTCACTTACTGACATAAGTTTATTGTACTAACTTTTGTTATCTGTGGGAGAGCCGTAAATAATATGAAACTAGAGGTTCCTAACTTACTTTATTAGCCCATAATTGCATTTACCAACTTAGTCCTAAGATGAAAAAGAAAAGTGAACAGGGCAGAAACAATTTGCAACTGCCATTAACGACGAACTTTGTCTATAATTTCATATTTAATTTGTTTGGTCCGCGAATTGTATTTATGTTATTTGTTGTTTTTGTAAGATTTTTTTATTCATAATCTCTAATATGTTGATTGTAAGGAAAGTTCGTACTTGTCATTTCTAGCTGGAAAATTATCTCGAGAGAATCTTTGCGCATCACAATAAACTTTATAAAAATCAGTAATTCGGTTGAACGTTCCCATCTACATCTACACTAATCTACATCTACATCTACACATCTACTATCTAATACAAATAATAATATAAAAATAAAAAGTGTATGTTTGTAATGAATAAACTCAAAATCTACTGTGCCGATTTCAAAAATTATTTCACCATCGGAAAGCTGCATTCACCCTTTTTCGCAGGGGAATGCATTTACGCACAGAGTGTGGGACTCCTGGGCCACTAGCCGGCCCAGACTACCCACTAAACCCCTGCGGGTGCCGTCGGCCGCTTTGCAGGGAGGCGCCTCGGATCTAACTAGCACAAGACGCCTCTGCGACTGGCCGGTTTCTCTACAGAAACCGGACTCACCACTCTCAGAGGCCCTCCGACACCTGGAGGACCTCTGCCGCCGGGTAGGACTATCCTAATCCCACCGTTTATGGGGGCGCTTCCAGGCGCGCTAAGTAGCGCCTGCGTCGCACCCCCCCTCTCCGCAGCCGGATCGGGTCCGCGAGGTGGTCGTCCTCGCGGTCCCTTTCCTCGGCCTCCCTCTGCGACATAACAATCTCGCAGAAGGAGGCCATTGCAGACCAAGCTCTGTCGCTCTCGAGCATCGCGTTGGCAACACTCGGGAGCGACAGGTCCGTCCCGCCAAGCGCGGAGGCCAGGTCCTGGCGCTGCCGGCTCCACCTAGGGCACGCTCAAGGACATGTTGAGCGGTGTCCTGTGCCTCACCACAAAGCTGCATTCACCCTAAGTAACATAGGCTATATATCGCAGGTGGAGCAGCGGAAAACAGCTAGTATTACATATTTTAAAAGTAGGTTTGGTCGTATTAAGTTCTGGCTGAAGCTGTCACAAATTTGTTTGGGGGCACAGAAGCAAAGCATTAGAAGTCACAATGAGCCTAATCGAGTCAACTAAAAATGCCAGAGCTGTTTTACAGGACAAAAGTATAGCTATTCATGAGGGAAATTCTGCCAGTATACAGGCCATGTCTGTCTGTTTGTCATTTTTACATTTTAGTTCTTGCTTCGATTGTACCTATGTATTATTTGTTTTGGATGATGCACGACTTTTTAATTTTATAGCAACAATGAACTAAATGAATTAACAGTCCTTTATCTATACATTTGATTCAATTACTCTAATTACGGTGCATTTTGTTCTTTAATAACATTTCCCTATCGGTGGCAATAAAGACCCGTTTACACAATAAAGACATTAGTACAACTGAGCCACATTAGCACGGGTCAATTCAGCAAAACAAATTGATTGACTTGGTTTCCCATATGGCAGAGAACTGAGGCAGGAAGCATCGCTTCTAATGAACCATTGAAGATGACTACACACTGACACCTGCAACATACAACTTAATACGTGTTAAAAAAAAAACGTTCCCAGTGCAAAAAGTTATTATAATACTTAAGTATAAGCCACGCACTGCCACGTTTGGGCCAGGCCGAACATAATACAGAAGTCATTGAAAATGTTGAATTGTAGGCGCGAATAGGAGGCAGGAGAAAATTTAAAAACTCTATTATTATTACTCTATCTGGTGGTAAGAATAAATCTATTTCATGTAATAATACCTGAAAATTTTTACCTGAAAATATATCAGATTTTTATTGATATAAATAGATTAATTTCCCCTTCTTTTTGCCATAATGTCTTTTTAAATTAACTTACGTTTGTTCTTTCGTTACAACGTGAATATAATATAACGCCCTTAAAGTACGTATTTTTTGTTTGACGTCGCGCAATCTTTATGTATTTTTGAATGGTTTACTAACAGAGATCACTCTAAAACATTATTTTGTATTTTTAAGTTGTGGAACAATAAAAGTTTAAATAGACAAATAAATGGCTCATAATTAAGGGAACAAGAGTCTTAACTTGTATTCTACTTGTAAACTATGAAGTAGTTTTAACTGATTATGTTGTTTATTGTTCAATACACATGTGTGTCGAATATTATGGGTCTCAATTCCTAGTATGTATAGTTGACGCAATAATTGGACAACACACTCCTCCGTTAACCTGCGGGTTTGACTGTACGTGACGGACCACAAAACCTTACCTAATTTGTTTAAGATATATATTACAAAAACTTTTTGTAGTAAATTGTATTCTACTTTGTATTAAATGTTTGTTTTCAACGACGTTGTTGATTTACATAATACATTGTTTAAGGAATTGTAAGAAGTGTAGCTTCACTTATTTTTGTGTAATAATCTTAGCGCGCGAGCATGTTTCTTATGTTCTGTACCCTTGAACGAATATTCTGTTCTATGTTCTGTTTGACTTACTGTGTACATGAATTTTGTAATTAAGTCTAAAACCACAACATGTTATTTTGTTTCATAAAATACAACACGGGTTGCCGGCCCAAATAAAATAATTGTACATATCAATTGACTTTAACAAACAAAATACAAGTCTTTAGACGTTTACTTTTTTTACGTTTATCAAACATTTAGTAACAAAAATATGAAAAAAAAAACCACTATTAAACACACTGGGAACAAATCGGTAACCTATGTTGTGCATATAGATGTCTTGACCACTCCACACAACCCTTCCTGTTTTATGACCTAGAACATAAATAGAAGCAAGCACATGAGTGGCATGATTGGGTGGGATATAGATGGTATTACTTTCCTCTTTCCCAAAAATATTGAGCATTATAATGTTCTTAAAGTTTGTCGTAATTTTTTTTTACCGTATCAAAGCAACATTTCTCACATAGCTGTACTAGTTCATAGCTTAGATTTCGTGAAATTTTCGCCTTTTGAGTATTTTTAATATTAAACTAACCTTGAATATGACAGTTTTCCTGATAGTAATCTTACAATAATTCAACGGGACAAATATGTCCACATCTCTTTTTGTTTTGTTAGTTGCGTATCAGCACTATCCGATACTTCGGAGTCTGACAAACTGGATTAGCTACCGTATTATTGTACCAAAATGTCCTCTATGTCGTTACTTATAAGTTTACGGGGCGTTGATGCCATATTGTTCAAGTACTCCATAAAAAAACAAAAAAAGTAATAGAAGTACGTCAAAAAAACAGTTGCACTAATCACAACACGGGTCGCGGGTGACCCCAACAAGTTATAACTCAAGAACAATAAACGTGTTAACTTCGTAAAGCGGCACGGGATACAGAAAGTCAATAACGGAAGGTACTGAGATGTATAAGTTTTTATGTCTATCTCTTGCAAAAATAAACAGAAAAATCAAGACGTGGTGGGGTCACCTACAACCCCATGTTGTGGTTCTAGAGTTAAATAAATAATAATTATTGTATATTATGTATGTATCCGTACGTACGTATTTATTTTTATGATTTTCGAGTATTTTTTTTTCTTTCCTATGATCTAAATGCAATATAGAAAATGAAAAATGTTAACATCAAAAAGAAAAATAGAAACTAGGTACCTACATACAATAAAATGCAAACTTTCACTTATCATAAAGGAAACTACCTTTACATGTTTTTCCTGCAATTATCCGGGCGGTGTAAATAACTTCCGATAGCAACAAAGGACAACTCGTTTCGAATAATAAAGCTGTTTCGTGCTAACGATATTATTTTCCCATTACCACCGAATTTCGAAGAAACGACCTGCGATCAATCTTGTTCGGGCTTTTGTATCCATTTTTGTAGATACTCAGACTTTGTGGATTTCGTATTGACTAAGATTGAGACCGACGTATTTAGTTATGGTTAATTCAGAAATAAATTGCCTTAGCGTGCAACTAAATTAAATCTGAAAAATTAAAACGTAGCTGGATAAACTTTTTTGTAAAGGTTTAATCGTTACTTTTTAATAATTTTGAAATAAAATTCACAGACTAATAGCCGCAGTCAGAGTCTTAAATGGCGCATTTTAAGCAAATTCATCTAACTTCAATTTAAAAAAAAAACCGTTAAAGGGGGAACATTAAAATTATACTTTATTCATGGTGCAAGACGACGCGCAATAGCCATCTATGCCCCTACCTTTATTAACAAGAAATAGGTGTTCTGACGTATATCATAAGTGTACCGCAAATGATTTAAGAAGGCATCGTATAAACAATTTATAAACGTGTTTTTTATCTAACCATTATAATACTTTCCCTCAATTAAACTTAATCCTGTTTTTGCCTTTCGTTACGCTGGGTTCATTTGTTATGCCCTTTCATGGATGATTATTCCGCGATTAGTCGGCCGTCAGTGTGTCCTGGGAGTTCTTAGTCGTTTTTTGCTATATCTCGTTATATATATCGTTTTGGAATTCTCTAAGAAGTTGACTATTTAGTTCAGTTGAAATAATTAAATAACTCAGTTTCAAACCACCCAAACTTCATCACCATAGCCCATGTCATCTATTGACAAAGCCGAGGACGGGGTTTGGCAGAAGCACCACATGACATTAACTTTTCCAAAGTGCCTCTACGCGTTGGATCAATATCCCCGCGCAAGCCTCTCAAAGGACCGAGGCAACCCGTGAAATCTAAACAAACAAATAGAGTTAAGGGTTTGATTTTATAGCAATGTAAGGATTTTCTTTTCATTATTTCCTACTTATTAATTTATTTAGATACATTAATTTGGTGCAATAAAGAGTTATTTATTTATTTACATTAAAGAATTTACATAGGTGCTCTATTAAAATACTATAACTATCAACAATTTTTTTCGTCGTATTCTCAGCCCTTTTACCCCCAAAAGTTTCATCTTTGCTAAGAAAAATCTTTGCTTAATCACCTAAAATTCTCTGGCAGAAAATTCTGAATATACTACAACGTGGCACACAAACCTAATTAACGTTACATGTTAAAAATATCCTGAGAATAGAATTTCGGGATGGTTTATTTATATGACCAGACAGTGTTCATCAAAATTTAATTTATTCAAAGCCGATGAGATAAACAACAATTTAATTCAACCGTTTGCAAACGCGCTGGAAACTAACAAACTATTATTAATTTTAATGGAAATTTTCAACGTTGACATTATTTTGTGAATCTGTGTCAGGGCCTATCTGGTTTTTTCGCCAAGGTCACAGTAGTTAAGCTTCAGGTTGATTTTTGCGCATTAAGAGTTCAAATTCAGGATTCGTCAATAAATAAAATCTAGTTTCATTCATTCAAATAGATATGATAAGGTAAAAATTTGTTTAGTGTTGATTACATGGTCAATCAACAGTATACATTCTGGTGTCGAGTTGTTCAGAATTGCTATTCGGCATCTAACGTGGCTCCTGTATCGACTACCAGATGACAACCTGACTATGGATTTTCTAGTAGTCAGAGGCCTTTTTGAAACTTTTGAATATTAAAATTTTTGTGCTGTATTTCTTTAAGCCTCCTCTTAAACACTCAAACGCAAGAGTCTACGTTAAATAAATACTTAAATTAGTAGCACATGCTTGTATGTTACAAGAGATCATCTTACATTTCTATCAAATCGTTTATGTTAATGACTGGTTTAATGTTCAGATATAGCTGTAGAGTACACTTAAATCATTGGATTATCTTACCTCATTAGAGTCAAGCAATATACTAGACTAGATTGATAATAAGTAATCATATTTATCTTGATAATTACACTTCTCACTATTCAAACTTAGTGAGATCACTAAGTTTGAATAGTGAGAAGTGTGAAAACAAACAAAAATCCACAATTTTGAATACGATTAAACTCGCTGATACATTTAACTACACTCGTGTGAACTAGGCTTTACCTTCGGACTGTCCTATGTAAATTAACTGGTGTTCGATACTTTTGAATATTTATACGGCAAAACACTGGAGCGTAGTTCATTTTGATGGCATGAAAAAGGGATTTTGCATATTGTGCGAAGTAACTAAATATAAATTAGTATTTCCGGGTTTTTAGTTGAAAATAGAACGGTAAACTGATAGTGTAAATTTGTTGTAAGCTCTTGGCAACAATTTTTAACTTATAATGGTAATATTTATACACTCCATAGACCAGGCGACATTGTGACAAAACAACCAAATGAGAACGTATCCAGGAATGCGCTAAGATAAGTGAAGTAATCATCTGTTCCTAATAACACCAAATCTCATTTTAATGTCAAACGTTACCTACTCTTATTAAAAAAAATACAACTCGACCGAATCCGAACTGCGAAGATTTGGAGAAGTTAGAAAAAGATTTGACCAAAATCTAAGGCATTGTCTTGGATCTGAAGCTAGCCGATAGCAGAGTCCTAGATTATCTAAATAAGAGTGTCTGTATTGAAAATTCGAGTAGCGAATCTTGACTCTCGGAGTCGGAGAGTGCATGTCCTTATCACAGCAGGGAATGTTATTCGCGTATGATGTCGTCATCAAAATTAGATGATGTATTGGAGACTGTCGATCCATTCGATTACTTCTTTGTCCGTCTTTTGAATTTTACAGATATCGCCCTCGATGAAAAAAAGGTTAACAACTTTCAAACAAAGGGTAGATATTTCTTCATGGAGTATAGAAAAGGCATTCACCATATCGGTTTCGAGAAGATATTCCACAGATCTAGTAGACCAATCTAGTTTGATGATAATGAGTTTTTCTTGCTTGCTTTTTGTTCCTACCAATATTTATTTCAAACCCACAACACAACTAGGAATAATTGTCATTGCTTAAATGTTACTTCTTTTTTTCTGAACCTTAAAAAATACAAATACAAGTATCTTTGCCAAGTCAAGTTAGGTATTCTAGATAAATTTGATTATTCAATGAAGACCCTCGTAAGTTTGTCTAAATATATGTATCTAACATAAAGGTTGGGAAAGTTGGCTAAGGTAGAAATGTGAGTTCGCAACTTTTAGTAGTCGGAATATATAATACGTTACTAAGTTTCAATCTGGATGATCTAGGCATCAACATAAAAAGGTAGATTTGAGAAATATAAATATGGGGTTTTAGGAATTTATACACAGAAGTGACAAAAAAGAATTATTATTAGATAGGAACACACATGGCAATATCTAGGAAACACAACCTAAATTCTGCAAAAAGTGTGCACATCTGTTTAGCTATGAAATGCAATATCCAAGAGGCCATACAAAAGGCCCAGCATAGTATATCTGATTACTAAATTTATTGTGGTCATGACCCTCACTCAGCTATTAGGAAAAAGACTTAGAATACGAATCTCTTTAGACCATCTATTTAGACATAGGTCTATAAAAATGGTAGGAAGTGAGAATCTACAGTTTCTACTGTGAGTATAGGTAATTAGTATGGAATCATAACTAAATCCCGTAGGGGCATTTATCTACATTGTGTAATGTATATCACATCTACCCTGGGCTGTGGAGACTTCTAATGATTTTTTAAAGAGTAGAGCAACAACAGTTCTTAAAAACATCTGCATTATTGAATAGGTACCTACTTTCAACAGTTCTACTAAACGCCCGGGAATACTATTAAATTATATAGTTGAGGTAGAGTGTTATCTATCTGGGACTGATTTAGGTAGCCCACAAAACTTCTCTGAGCACTTTGAATATCTTCAAAGTAACTTTTCAAATAACAGTAGGTTCGTGCCTATATTTTTATGTTAGTGAAGATTGATTCAAGGAAAGTTGATTGTACTTCTCTTTATGCAATAATGCAAAGATTTTAATTTGAAATTCCTTACGAATTACTATTGAATTTAACTTTCGAAATCATAAACAAGATACAAAAACTCTTGTCCAAGTGTTTCTATTCTAACATATGTCAAAAGAGTAAGAGTCAAAAATATTTTTTTTAAGTTTGGAAAATCAATGAATAAGTTTAAGAAATTTCAAATAAATTTATAAATGTACATGTCATACACGCATTTTCATGAAATATAAACAGAAATTCTGTCAAAGAAATGGAATTCATATCTGGGGCTTCGGAAACTCCGTATAAAGTTCTTTCTGTTTTCCTATATTAAAAGACTTGTCGTTTGCAATGAAGAACTAGATTACAAGTATCCAAATCTCGATTTATAGGTATTTTGAAATTGATAGGTGATTCCAATTTTTTTTTTTTAAAAGCGATCAAAATTTTTTTTTATGAAAAACTTGGGCTTTTAGTCCCCCTTAACATTATTGAAATGATTAACTACTAACTTTAAAGGAATCGGAAATTCTGTAAGATGACAGAAAAACAGTTTAATTGATTCGCTCAAAATATAAAAGAACATAGTATTTTAGTAAATTTTAGTATTTTGGTTAAAAGTTTTTCCTAAAATAGATCCATTAGTCAAACCCAGCTTTTAAACCCTGTAAGTTATTAATATCGCGAATATTATTACACTCTTTTCGAAGTTTATTTTCAAAGCTTACATTCCATTTGGTCGTAAAAGCGAGTGAATGAAAGCCCTGGAGTATGAAAGCTAATGTAATTCAAAGCTTGTAACTTTTTAATTACATCAAAAATAAGGATAAATAACAGGATATAAAGTCCTTTGGTATTGTATTTTTAAATCAGCATTCAAAAGGCTAACTTTTTTTAAATTTTCTTTTTTTTTAAAGAAACATGATGACAAAACACAATTTATTTAGAAGTTCAAAGGATAAACTAATTAAGGCCTAATTTTATGTAACTAGATTAGTTTAGACTAGACTAGATTAGAAATAGGTTTAAAATTATAACTGATGATTTCATAATCAAACTCATTATGCATTTACAACATCATTCATCATTTGACAAAGCTGATAACAATTCGTATATCTAAAACTGTCACATACAGAAGCAAAATTTAGTATAAATTTATTAACAACAAAGCCACCCGCTATAAATTTTCATTTCCAGGTCAATTTCAAATTCTAGCAACAATTTTAACTACAAATTTTACAAACATTCTAGATTCCTTATTTCTGTTGTAAGTTTGCAAATAATGGTATGCTAACAACTTAATTTTACTTTAACTGTCTTGGCAATTGAATTTGGCAACCAGATGCCTATAAAATGCGAAGAGTTCTAAATAAAAACACATGCCTCTACTATGTTTACTGGGAAAGTGTGCGGTTTTGTGCTAGTTAGTTTTATTTTAAAATCGGCGTTTCAGCCTCAATCAGTCCACTGCTGGATTTAGGCCTCCCCCCAAATTAAGGGGTTGTTGCCATACTCGCCACACTTTGCAGGCGGATTGGTGAGCGCAGTTTCAACGGCTTATTTTACTTCCAACGCTGCTGCCCATCGGAAGTTTTCTTTAGCTAGGAAAGGGAGGGATGTGGTTGGGTTTGGGGAAAGGATGAGGTACTAGGATGCTACTGACTCGGATGGACATGGGTTGACCTGAGTCAACTTACCCGACTTACCCGAGTTGCTATCAGTAGCAACTCGGGTAAGTCGGTATACAATATTGCAATATTAATAGCAACTAATGATACCTTATCGTGTTCTATGATCGACAGCCAAGCAAGAAGAGAGCGCTTGCTTGTGCGACAGGGCTTTTATTAGGCCACTCAGCAATCGCTCGTCAATCTGTCGCTCTTTGAATCGGGTGGGATTGCTCGATAGTCAAATCATAGACTACGAAATTTTACAATAACAACTTATTTTACTAAAATACAATATTTTTTGATATAGTTTTGTACTAATAATTGATAAACAAAGAGGAGAATATTATATTTTGCAGTCGCGCCAGCATATATGAAGTGTGTACTCTCAATGACCATCCTTTGTTCACTCATATGTATGTATATGTCTTATAAACCCTGTGCAATTTGCCCTGTCTTAACTAACAACCCGCATTGGGAAACTGTTAGTGCTGTTAGTGTTTGCATTTAAAAAATAAATAGATATAAAAGGCGTACCTTAGCTCAGAATTACTAACGTAGCGTAAGCTAAGGACGCAAACAAAAAAACAAGCTCAGACGAAGAAAACGAGAAGGTGTGATACCTTCTCGTAGCACACAAGTAAAGGAAAGCTCTTATTACCCAAGGTTGTTTTCCTAGCAGCGTCATCAGTTTACGCTTCAAAGTCTACTACTACGCTGTAAATCATGGTCCTAGATTTGGCGGCACTGTTTCTTACAATGGAGCAACTACCGTCTGACCTCCCTTACCCTTTTATGCAGGGAAACCAGACCAATAGGAACATAACAAAAGCAAAGTTGAGGGTAAATACAAAATCCGCCTCAGCAATTTCCATAAAATTATTATAGAACTGCTGTTCGCTTCATAGAGAATTTATCAAGGGCGTTTGTTCACCCAATTTCAGGCTAATGCGATATAGTTCCCATCTTCTCCGAGGTTATAATGATAGTCGTTAGTCGGATTTTAGGAAATTAGTTTAGTGAGTGTATCATTAGTTTCGATAAGTTATTACCAGAGTCGAGATGAATAAGAATGTACGCTCAGGTAAGAAACTTTAAAATGAAATTTTTGTTTAAAAAATAGACTTCAATGTCTTCTTTTGTAAAAGTTATGTGTATCTTTATTTCTTTTAAAAACGTTGAAAATACACAGATATCATTATATAACAATTATAGAGCAACTGGCCTAAGGATGTTTTTAATTTAAAATGCTCTGGTTTACGACTTAATGATAGATCGTTCACTTTCTTTTTGAGTAACTTTACTAGTTTACTTTAGTGTTACGCCAACTCCTTCTCAATTCTCGCTGCAAATCTCTGGAACAAGCTTCCTTTGGAGATAAAAGAGCTGTCTTCACACTCTTTCAAATCTCGGGTTAGGGAATACTACGAACGATCGGACTTGAGCTGAACTTACTGTTTTTATGTGTAATTGAATTTGTATGTTAGATGTAAGTCTATGCACCTAAGATTTCTTTGCGTGTTGTGCCCTCTTCTGTGCCCATATGTCTATGTCCTATGTTAGTTTGGTTGACTGGAAGAGATCCCTATTTGGGATAAGTCCGCCTTTGTTGTAACCTGTATTCTGATACTATGTTCTTTGTGTACAATAACGATTTTTACATACATACATACATACATAACTTTTTACCAAGTGAAGATTGTGCAGTTTTATCTATCATTTCATTTATCCGAATATTTTTACTTAGCTTATTTAGATATTACTACCTACCGACTTGACTTTTAGACCTAACTGAAGCACTTATTTAAGTAATTTTTACTTGCAACTGGCTGAATACGTCTAGGGAAAGCCACAATAAAAAAAATATTGACCTTGAATAAGCGAGAAATACTGAGAGGGACTTTTGGCGGCAAACTGTGAAGAGCAGTATAGGCGCTGTATTTTATTTTTCAAAAGGTTTATTTTTTTGTGTGTTTGTGCATATTAATGGTGGATTATTATTCGCAAAGTATAATATAAAGATAACAAACGTGAGTGTTGGGAAGTGATACAGTGTTTGATTTATGAGATTTTCATGCTTGTTGAAAAGCTCCTAGTAATCGCTTAGTGCAGTTTTTCTACCACTTCACTTAGCCTGATTCTTCTGACTAGACTTGACTACCAACTAGACTTTTAGACTTGACTAGGACTTGACGAAACCACACTGTAGGACTGAAGACGATAAAAAAATTAAGAAGGGCTTTAAAGGGCTTGTATCCATGGCCGTTTATCCATTATTTAAAAAAATACTTATTCTGATGCACAAGAAAACAAAGGCAAAATTCCAAGTAAGCGCCGAACGTTAACGAAAAGATAAGTATACATTATTAATTGGAAAATGTAATTATTCCACATCTCAAACACATATTAATATACACGAAACTGGTTCATACACGGCTCTTTGCGAACGTTGTAATCAAGGAAGTACATACAATTATCCAATTAGGAAGAAGGCTGGTTCATTAAACACCTCCATCTCAGGCCTAACCATTAAGTTACAAGTATTTCGTTAAGTTGACGATACAATTAGAGAATTATTACTAAAACAAAATAAATTGTATTTACAGTTTCTACTTGCCTGGCAGGAAAGATAGATCGAAGTGGAGATCCTTATTGTCGGAGGCTTAGGCTTTCTTTGGGTAATCTTAGTAAGTACCTATAAGTACAACTTCTACTTGAAGTTTTGATCGACATGCAAATGTCAACGGGGTAATTGTAAACAGGCTAATTGAACAAATCCGCCAAAACCGAGAAATAGAATAAAAATATATTATTATTCACCATATTTTATTAACAACCTCTATTCCGAAAAGATATTTCATTATACAACCTACATTATAATCTAAAATATGAAGAAATATTTCGCCCTTAACTGTTTCAAAATACAAATCCAGTTTAATTCCATCACCGTACCTTTCTCCAAAGCCTCCAATTCACCTGTCCGTCAAGAGAAACCTCAGTCTTCCTTTAATACATTGATAAATGTCATTCATAAACACTGACATCGAGGTGGTAGGTGCAGTGACCTCTTACAACCCTTATAGGTTCACAGTAGACGAGTAAAATGTGCTAGTGCATTAGCCAGCTCTTTAGTTCTCAGAAATCCCTTTACTTTACTTTCCTAGCCTAGCACTTACTGCATAATCTGCTTAACATTATAGGTACTTAAAAAAATAGTATGAAGATAATCTTATTAAGTGCTCTGGAAGAAGATGCTAATTTTTGTTTTTTTTTTTAAGAGAGATAATGATGTCAAAGCTTCTGGAACAAGCAATTCATAAATTTATCAATGATCGTAACAATTGCGATGCAGTCATAATATACCTGCTGTCTATTGTTCCTTGTTTGTTGTGCGGAGCACATGATTAGAACAATTAAACGAACCTTAATTTACCTCTTACGATGTCCACTGGTGAAGATAGGAGAGATTTATTCGCTAGGCAAAATTTAAAAGACTTCATGAACTGTTACAAAACTCGACCCACCGAGTATACTCGTCTAGTGTGAGCCATGCTTTTAATAAAGAGGGAATAATTAACAGCTGAGGTTGGGATAGTAGGTAATTTACCTGAGTTACTAATTACCCCCTTTAAGGCAATGTGGGTCAATTGCTAGCTACTTACTCCATTTCGCACTTACTGTAATGTTATGCTTATGGTAATTTTTAAATATTATTATGTTTTAAAACATCTTAGTATATTTCACACTTTTTAAACTGAGTACCTAACTCTATTATGAATTTATAACTCCAAATCATTAAAACCGTATATCATAAAATTTTCAAAAGTTTTTTTGTAGTGTATAATTTTTAAACTTTCCTTCGTTGGCTTTCTTGTCATTTTTATTGTTCCGTACGCAAAGAGTATTTTAATAAATGATGAATTTCTGTTGCCACTTTAATAACAAATTCTAAACAAAACAGAATAAAATATATATATTTTTTGCTTTTTTTATTGATTAAGTGCGGAACTCTTCGGACTCACCCTTGACACGTTTTTTTTAAACAAGCTGTTTCGCGCAGCTCCGCCTGCGTCAAAAAGTAACCTATGTTTGAGCCCGGGTCTTCAACTATATTCATACAAAATTTCATTAAAATCCGTTCAGCGGTTTGGCCGTGAAAGCGTAACAGACAGACAGACTTTCGCATTTATAATATTAGTATGGATTTAATTACTATCTTCAATAGCATAGTAACTTGGAAGTAATCCTTGCGCAGTTACTGTAGGCTTAATGAGATGCTCATATTCAACTAGCTGTCTCTGACTAGCGCGCTAACAGATTCTTATGGTACAGGAAAAAAATAAAGATTATTCATCACAATTCCCAGTAGCGCTGAGGCAATAAATAAAAATACAAAACTGTAAAAAAAGAGTAATTATGTAGAATTACGCAGCTAGGCGGAGGGTAATAATGAGATGTACAAAATATGCAGACAGTATTGACTATGTAAACGGTGAATCTGCTTTAAGTGGTCAGGTGATCCTTTTTTCAGTAAACTTTTTACCTCAATTAGTTGTGTCATGTAAAGTAATAGCTATATATAAAACGATTTTGCCTCTGGTTCCCATTGCGCTCACCAAACTTTTAACATTGAAATTTTCCATCCACAGCAGCAAACAGGTCCATTAGCTTGTTGTGAAACGTGCAACATTGTGCCAACGACCGTCATCCAATTTAGGGATCCATTTTAGAATACATCTCCTCACACAGTTATTTGTAGCAAAATTTTGCTTACATAAGCTGGAAGTTAACAAAATTAGGACAGGTAAAGTAAGTAATTGTTGAACTAACACACTTTGTCTCAGTACCTACTTACATCTTCCTGTCATACCTACTTGCCTCTTCATCATCAAAATCTGCTTTACCATTTGCATTGCATTCCAAACCACTAAACTTTAATCGCTTTAAAGTATAGAAGCGCATTGCAATCAAAGCAAAATAACTTATATCATTTTTATGACCGGCCGTCTACCTTTGAAAACACCTAAAGTTATTCACAGAAATAATCAAGATTTAAAATGTTATGTGTAGTGGTGATTGCTGCTTTTGGTGGATTCGATACAATTGGAGATTTACAAGGAAAGGAGTTCTCTGTTACTGCCAAATGTTTCATATTCGTCTAAATATACCAGTAAGAAAGTATCGATTCGTTAAGCTCGGTGAACCAGTTGCCGATGGGGCAGAATGCTTTCCGTATGGGGACAGGACACGTACAGGCAAGCGCAGCGATGGAGATCTACAGACCAGATTCAAATTCAAATTCAAATTCTTTATTTAAAATAGAAGGGTATGGATACAGATGTTTAAATTACATAATAACGAACTTGCCTATCTAACCGTTGAAAACAGTATGCAAATTTTATGATTGAAGATAAAATCTACTTACTACATACATAATTCGAAATGTAATCACATGAATTAATACGTTTCTATTTTTATATAATTTATTTATTTATTTATTTTTTATTGGAAAACCAACAGCGTACAAACATTTCTTAAACTAAAATTCAACAATTACCACAATAAGGCCAAAAAAGGTTTTCACAGATAGATACAATATAAACACATCTGTTGATTGTAATTATATGCATGCATGCATAAAGTGTGCTATTCAGTACATAATTAGTAATTAGTAATTAATAATGTCAATGGAAAATAAAATAAACACATATTACAGTCACACAATCGTTGTCTACACCGCTGCCAGGTCTATATAAAGAATAAAAAAATAAGTTTTCCAATAACCATTTATTTAAATCCTTTTTAAATTGATTATAGGGTAGTTCCTTAATATTATCTGGAAGTTATACACAATTATATACATTCCACAACAATTTTTTTGAACCTCTGTTTTTGGAGTGACATCATAAACAAGCCGTTCCGTATTTCTAACAGATCTCGGATATTATTGCGCGCTTGTTTGAATATGTGTGGGTTGCAGGCATGGTACAGGTAATACTTTTAACTCTTTAAATTAAGGCTTACATGATTGATATGGAGCAATACCACACTTGGCGCGAATGCACTTTTTTGTACTATGAATACTGTTTATATTTGTACCATTCCCCCAAATCAATAAACCATATCTAACTAAATAGGATTCAACGTAGGCAAAATAGGAGATGAGGGCAGTATTTACCAGATTTATATACCAGATGGTCAGACGATCTGAAGAAAGTCGCAGGTTAGCGGGATGCAGGCTAGTTCTAACAGGCCATTTTGGAAATCTTTGGGGGAGGCCTATGTCCAGCAATGGACTCACTGAGGCTTAAATGTTGACGATGATTCGAAGATGAAAGGAGAAGACGAAGCAGAATAAGGGAAATGTAAATTCTTAAGACTTCTGAGCAATATCGGCCTGTCCAGAACTTATTTTGGGGCTAACACAATCTGTTTGTTTTGTCCACATTTATTTAATTTATCAGTATTTTAAAATAATTGTTTAAATGAAATAAAAGTTTAAGGGCGTGAAAAATATCCTTCAGGGTCGGCAACGCGTTCTTGACATCTCCGGTGTTGCAGGCGTTCATAGGCTACGGTAACGGCCTGTTTGCCTACTTATTGTATAAAAAAAAATATTGTTATAACTACCAAGCCATTGGCCATAAAGTAGTTTATCAATAAGTCACTTGTGTCTTTTTCTTAAAACTTTCGCCATAACAAAGACATTAAGCTCAGTACAACAGTTCTCCATATTACTTCGTTAAGTGCAATTTCACAGAAAATTGCACCGAGAAACGTTTTCATTGCACAATCCATTTGTGCCACCTCCATTGCTGGAGGTGTAAATTGAATGTGTTGAGGGCAATTACTGGCAAATAAAATGGAGAAAGCCGGGAAATAGGACATTGTAGCGCGAGGTACTTAAGCGCGGTCGTTGTGAGATTTTTATCAATAAGGTATTGCGGGAAGGAAAGGTTTTACTACAATTACAGCAATTTTTAAGAACGGGTACAGAAAGTTCAGACTCTTTCATGTATTATGCTGATTCAGTAAACATTTTCTTGTAATTTGATGAGATGAAAATAAAATAATTTTATACTAGCTGTTTCCCGCAGCCGTCTGCGTCAAAAAGTAGCCTAAGTATGTTTGATCCCGGGTCCTAAACTGTATTCATACCATGGAGTAATTATAAAGAGGAGATGCCTTAATAAGCGTTTTGTAAGAAAGCGTTTGTGAGGCTACACGGGGCGGAAGGCAGACGTGCGGGGTGCTTGGTTTCGGCCGTGGCTCCAATCATAGAGCACGAGCAACGACAAGCTCCGCCCACTGCAGTGTCGGCGAGGCGCCAATGAGTACGTCACTGCGCCATTTCAAACGGCATCTCCCCTTTATAATTACTCCATGATTCATACCAAATGTCATCAATATCCGTTTAGAGGTATTCCATTAATGCGCAAAAGACGGACTTTCGTACTTATAATATAAGACTCTCAAAGTTACATTCTGTTTCAACGTTTTCAGCTACAAAAATTGTTTTTATCTTCATTACTAAACTAGAAAAAATCCTTTAGAATTTAGATGGTCAAATGTACAATTATGGTCCGATAGCTTGACAAGCGTCATTAAATTAAAAAGAAAGTCACATTCATTTCTACAGAATAAACATACAAAGTTATATCAAATCTGAGAAACAGGGCAAACGTTCCTAAACGTAATAACATACGTCTACAAAGACAAAAGTTGAACTGGAAAATTAGATTATGAGAATTATGTCATCCGGTTGGAGACTGAACAATCTGAACATGTTTTGAACATGTTTACCGTCTTCTCCAAACAAAAGTAAAATAACAGTTAATCTTGATCCAAGGTGATGGAAAAATGAAAATTGTTTATGTGTCACGTATTTCCATACTAATATTATAAATGCGAAAGTCTGTCTGTCTGTCTTTCTGTCCTGTCTGTTACGTTTCACGGCCAAACCGCTGAACGGATTTTGATAAAATTTTGTATGAATATAGTTGAAGACCCGAGGACAAACGTAGGCTACTTTTTGACGCAGGCGGAGCTGCGGGAAAAAGCTAGTTTCTGATGACATTTGTAAGGAACTGCATCACTAGTATTAGTAGCAAAGTGTAAGTGGTTTATGGGTGTGGTAGGTAATTAGTGGTGTTGTTTTTAATTTAATTTTATCGAGTGTCAATAGACCCTGTATATACAGCTGTCAGAGTTTTTCGAAATCACCTCTCGGTAACTATCTAATGTGATTCCTTTTAACAACCATCAGCTGGCAGTAGAGACCAAAGAGGCTTAAAGTGTATTTCGGAGCATGGAATCATCGATCGAAATCGAGCCCTTGACTTCCGAACTTGCAGGTAACAATGGCAGTCAATGTTACTTGTTACTATTTTGCTGTAAGACCCCCGTAGAGTATATAAATAAATGTGTCCTAGGAATTTAATGTGAAACAAAAATATAACTGTTCAATTTTTTTTTTCTCAGCTAAATTTTATTCATGGTTGTCTGGAATGATTTAAATGTTTAGTCTACGCTTTTGCCACCAAGTATTTAAAGCTCATTCTTTCTCTAGGAATAAGCTTTAGATAAATGTGAAAAATCTTACTTAGCAATTTCGTTTGCTGAAATGGGATAAAGTTTTTAGAAGCAGGAAATAAAGTTAACGCTTTGTCTACGGCCAGACGCAAAAATTTAAGTTACTTAATAAGTATATTACATTTGTGTTATAAGATAATACATAATGAACCAAACAGAATAGGTTTTATTGAAATAGTTTCTGTTCATTGCCGATTTAAACAGTACATTAAGAATTAGTTCGTCCGATTTGTCGGACTTAGCTGTTGGGCCAAGTGTTCTGAGGGATTTTATCTGACTTAAAGTAAATAAAAACATTCACTTCTAAAACTGAATAATCAATAATTGAATTCAGATACAACAACACAAAATTAAACTGAAAATGTCCAAATCAAAATTGTGTTATTTTTAACAGTGAAAAACAATATTCCGTCCCGAAAAGGCCATGGTCAAAAGAATGTGACAAAATAAAGAATGGTAGTTAAATAAATAGGAACAGTCTTACAGTAAGCAAAGTAAGGTCATTGACCTATACGTCTATATTATCAAACAAAAAGGAAATTGGGATTTTTGCAGGCTTTTCTTTTATACATTTTTAAAAGTACAATTTCATTGCTGCATATTACCTATGTCCAATTAAGTCCATATTGTTGAACGCAAGGCGACATGAACATTTATACTTCTCCGAATATTTTGAATGTGTTAAAGCGAATAATAGTTGTGACAGAAAATAAAAGTGTAATTTTACACTCTACAACAAACACCAACAAAAAATAAATAAAACAAACAATCGAGTACCTAATTACGTTTTCTACAGAAGAGGTCGCAGGAAAATATATTTTTGTAGATAACTTATTTTAATTAAAAAAAAAATACAATTAATATAAGACGATTGATTACGATCGAAATTGGATCAATAATGAATTAATTAAATAAAATCACACGGGAGATTAAAGGTGTTTCCAAATTCTCGTAACTGCCCGCCGCGAAGTGTCGACGTACGAGTAGCTCTTTCCGGCGCGCGGCGGCGGTCCACGTGCAGCGTCGTTGGGGATTGTGCAAGTGATAATATGCAAGAGATTAGCTCTGCGTAACAACCTATTTTAATATTGCATTATTTTTAAACTGTTCTACAACTCTGTTTAACATACAGATACACAATTAACACACGTATAATGTGACAAACACTCTTGAATTGCCAGTGCCTTACAGATTTGCGCACAAATGGATTTAAACCTTAACAAAATTCTAGAGCACAATGAGTTTTAAGGGAAACGACACAACGCCAGTTAAAAACGTTTAAGATGCCGCTTAAAGAAGCTTATTAAATTGAATCATCCTCTTAATGGAATTTTCACGTATCTCTCGCATTTGTTGACTTCTAATTTTCGAGAATATTATAAAATATTGTCGTATTTTCCCACCATTTACGAAATAGCAATGCTCGGATTTCTGGGAAATATAACTTTGGTAAATTATGTGTCAATCTAGATAACCATAATATTTAATATATTTTAAGGGGGATTGGGGCAAAAAGGCTTAGATAGGAGATATTATATGTACTATTTGTCCTAATTGCATATGATTAACATGAAAAAATAAGATAGTATAAAGAGTATCAAAAATCGGTTATTCCAAAAATATTTTAGTAGACTACCTGCGGTTGAAATATTGATAAAAATGACAAGAGTTTGACAAGAGATTTGGCAAAAATAATAGCATTATTGTTAAATACTAGCTGTGCCTATGTCACTCTCCAGGTCTCCGACTATCTCCACACAAAAAAAACACATCAATCCGATGCACCGTTTTAACGTGAAAAAAGGACAAACAAACAAACACACTTTCACATTAATAATATTAGTATGGAGTATGGATAGTTGATATTATTCAATGCTAGTCAGATTCGATTGCTTTAACCTGTGACCTTATAGTCCAATCAGAATATAAGGTCAAAGTTCAATGGTACAATGGCCATCTAAGCGGAACGATTTTACCTATCTACGCTAGGGCTCATAAATGGTGGTATCTTTGATTTTTAAGCACAGAGCAATGAAAATTTCCGACTTTATAAAACAATTGACATATATAGACTTATTTAGGGCAAATCTCATAATTTATTTACTTACTTAAACGACTAGCTTACAAATATGTCATTTACAGCTCCATAATAATCTGTCTTACGTTTTTACGATTGTTAGGTACCTGCATATTAAATTAAACTATTTGGTATTATGAGGTTTTAATCGCCCTTATTACTTATTTGTTTATTTACACCTGATGTTTCAAACTATGCAAGAAAGTATACTATTTTTTCCATTTGGACCCCAGAAATAATTAAAAGTAATCCAGACTGTAATAGATAGATTTTTTGTAATGTTGTGATTAATTAATTGTATTTCTTATTTTTATTATTAAATATTAAAATCAACCTTCAGCACCATTTTAATCAAGATTCCCGAAAGTTGAAAACAAGTCTAACGTATTAATGTAATAATCTAAGTAGCATTCACGAATACGGCAAGAAAATGAGAAATGAAAAATATTGGCTTGCTTATATTCGATATCAATTTAAATAAATCTGAAAAAAAAAGCATTTTCTTCTTAGCCCTATTGCATTTATAATCATGAATATCAAATAAACTCTTTTAAATGATTTCTTATGACTTCGCGATAAAACCGTATTAAAATAGTTTAATTTAATCTAAACTTCTATAGTTAGTGTAATCCCGGTTCCAGCCTCTGATGCAATGTCCGCTTTTCTACTTTTACGTGTCCACTTTGTCCGGTCTTCGGCATCCTTGACAGAGACCATTAGCATGCATATCCTGCTTTACGACTTCAAGCCAACTCTTTTTGAGCGCGCTATCTATATGTTTCGTTCGTATCTATCATAGAAGGATTACACTAACTATAGAAGAAGAGTTTACATAAAATTAAACTATTTTAATACGGTTTTATCGCGAAGTCATAAGAAATCATTTAAAAGAGTTTATTCGATATTTATGATTATAAATGCAATAGGACGAAGAAGAAAATGCTTTTTTTTTCAGATTTATTCAAATTGATATCGAATACGTATAAGCAGGCCAATATTTTTCATTTCTCATTTTCTTGTCGTATTCGTGACCGAACTCTGAATGCTACTTAGATTATTACATTAACACGTTATACTTGTTTTCAACTTTCGGGAATCTGGATTAAAATGGTGCTGAAGGTTGATTTTAATATTTAATATTAAAAATAAGAAATACAATTAATTAATCACAACATTACAAAAATCAATCTATTACAGTCTGGATTACTTTTAATTATTTCTGGGGTCCAAATGGAAAAATAGTAGACTTTTTTGCATAGTTTGAAACATCAGGTGTAAATAAAAAAATAAGTAATAAAGGCGAATAAAACCTCATTTTACCAAATAGTTTAATTTAATATGCAGGTACCTAACAATCGTGAAAACGTAAGAGAGCTTACTATGGAGCTGTAATTGACATATTTGTAAGCTAGTCGTTTATGTATTGGACATCCATACTAATAATATAAATGCGAAAGTCTGTCTGTCTGTTTCACTTTCAAGCCCAAACCACTGAACGGATTTTAATGAAATTTGGTATGAATATAGTTGAAGACCCGGGGTCAAACATAGGCTACTTTTGACGCAGGCAGAGCTGCGAGAAAAAGCTAGTAAGTACTGAAATATGAACGATAATATCTATGATAGATACGATAATATCTTCAATCATTTTACGATGCTAAAAATATACGAAAAATATATTAACAAAATGTATTACTTCCTAATCCCCAGCAATATTTGATCATGAAACTGGTGCGTTGCCAACTGGCTTATATACTGCTGTACTTAGTCATCGTTTTGCCGTATCTTACTTTGTGTAGCCAAGCGGAGATCTGCAACTACATGTGTAAGTATTTTAATTTTACTTTTGTGATTGGTACAGTAAAGTGTATCTTTGTATCATCTGGCATACATAAATTTGTGATAATGAAAACTACAACTTTTATCAAACACCATGCCCATAATATAAACAATATTATGCAATTAACTGAAATAAAAATGTCCATGACAAAAGTCATTCCCTATTTTTTACACTCGTTAACATACAGACCCTCAGTAGAAATATAAAAAGTTTGTAAATGAGAATATCACATACAATGTGTTTGCATTTCGTCGTAAAAAGTATTATCTAAAACAACCCTAAAAACTACATGAACCGTGGTAGTCTAGAGCATAATTTAAGGTGAGTACAGAACGCTCACAGCTTCAAGTTCGTCATTTACATATTATTAAATAAATAATAAAGTAGCAATAAATATATATATATATATATATATATATATATATATATATATCTTATTATAATTTGCAAGCGACGGCGTGACACGACCACTATTGGATTGGTCCCATTTAGTGGCATTTTCTATCTTGAGCTCCTCCGTGCTTCGGAAGGCACGTTATGCCTTTGGTCTCGGTTAGTATCGATAGATAGCAGTCGTGAGGCTGTATCAGATACCTTAGGGCAGCCTGAAAAATTCTGGCAGTGTTGGTCACTAACACATCTCGGGTCATGTTCCTGTTGGTCTGGTTTTCCTGTAAAAAGGGTTACGGAGGTCAGACGGCCGACGGACAGAGGTACCCTAGGTTCCGAAGCATAAGCCGATTACTCAACTACGAATACACGCTAGGATGATAAATGCCAATATATAATTTGCACCATCGCTTCTTTGTAACTACCCTCATAAGCTTGAATATACCAAAATGTTGTTGATTATGTCCGTATGCGGAACTTCTGCTAACTATAATTTTTGATATAGTTTACTTGTTTGGTGCACTAAGAGTACTTATTGTATTTCCTGTTCTCAATTTCAGGGCTGCAAAATCTGTTTCCTATAACATAAATATGCTAACACAGTGTTTTATCAGTGAGTGTGTTTTGAGAGTAAATTTTAGATTTTTAGCAACAAATCCAACCATTTATTTTAAGTAATAAATTAGTCTATACATTGATGAAGACATAGGAATTAGACATTTGTACTTTCTTTAATTTGTGTAGGAACAAGGTGTTAGAGTCGCGTTTACATTTCAGTAAATGTTTCTCATTTTGAGTCGAGAAATTAAAATTCGTATTGCTTTTTATACTGTTTGGGTTACGGTGATTCTGGACAAAATTTGTAGCCCTCTTGTTAGTTAAAAAAGCAATTAGGAGGTTTACACGAAAGGCCTTTTGGAAGTAAATTTAAATTGTTCACTTACATAATCGAAGATTTATTTAATTCATGTTTCAGAAATAGGTATCGAGTGTTTATGTTGAATATTTTTTAAGTTACGTTAAACTT
The DNA here is from genome assembly GCA_947363495.1 of Euzophera pinguis. Taxonomy (NCBI): domain Eukaryota; kingdom Metazoa; phylum Arthropoda; class Insecta; order Lepidoptera; family Pyralidae; genus Euzophera; species Euzophera pinguis. Next base: position 5,861,949 of record OX376168.1, read on the forward strand.
GGATCCAAATTGACCAATACACGTAAAGTGAGAGACGGAAGGGTCAGAACGAAATTGACGTATGTACGAAGTATTGATTTTGCTCAGTAGAAAATTCCCATTGTACAATATTCAATGGTCAGAAAATTGAAACTAACATAGTTGTATGTATATAGAGCAAAGGAGGCGTCCAATCTCTCCGGAACTATTTCGAGGTACAACGCCCCTGTCGGAAGCTTAGATAGCTTGTGAAAGGATTAACGGTAATCTATAGACACAACACAGTGTTAGATAGGCTTTGTTGATGCAGTATATTTGTATATTTGTATATTTATATGTATATAGCACGTTCAAAATTGTTTATCCTTACAACTCATAAATATTACTTGAAGTATCTCTGTCCTCTGAACACTTTCCCAATGGAAACATTGTCTTGTGCTTCATAGGCAGAGCTATTATTCCACATACTTTTTTAGCTATTTAGGTCCCACTGCTGAGCTTTTGCTCCTAAAGCCTATCCTCTCTGTTTCCATACCTCTGTATTCATTTATGTTACTTTCCACTCTTTGTGAAAGTTTTTTAGGTCGTCCACCCATTTCTGCTGCAGGACTGCGTGAACTTTAGAAGATGAGTTGGTGCAAAGTTCCAATGGTCCTCTAGTTCCGGCTAAGCTCTTCGAAAGAAGTCCATTAGCTTGCTAGCAACGAGCATCGAAACAATAAACGTTCCTTTCTAAATGCTTGCTAGCCAATGAGTTAAATATAATCAGTGAAAAATATAGTGATAGATAGATAGATATATAAGAAAATGTTAATTTGATGATTGAACTCAGTTATGTAATCTGAATTTCAGTCATAAATCGAGTCATAAATCCTAAAGCGATCACCTTTTAGGAACGAGCTGAAAATCCCCATTCAAACTAACTTCCGTTGGTTATAATTTCAAAGAGAAGTTTGCAGCCCCAATGGGAGTAAGCATTGATTGATTAGTAAAGTTACAAATTTATAACAAACTGTAACGCATTGAGAATATAATTATTTGTTGAGAAATTATTCTGATGGTCGACTGGTGTTTTCTCCATTAACTTGATTGCGGTTGGCTACATGCTTCTTACTCATGAAATGTTGCTGCTAAGTTAATTAGGGGAAAATGTCTACTTTTGATAACTTACTTACTCCGCTGGCTCAGTGATACGAAAGGGACCTTGAACGAGAGACCGCCAGAGTGTTTAAATCTGCACGATTACTCGCCAGTTGTCAGCTACCATCTCTCGCAGATCAGCCAGTAAGTAAGCTTTATATTGTTATTGTCCTAGATTTTTCGATACACGTTATTTATTACTTGGGGATTGTTTAGTTACAGAAACTCAAAAATTAAATCTAAATTTAAATAGCCTAGTGAAATTAAAATACCCAGATCTACCTAGAAAATGAAAAGGAGGTCGATTTAGTGTTAATAATAATCATACTAATAAAATTAATTATAAAGTTCGATTACGAATATTCAAGGTTCACTGTAAAAAGAAACTATTCCGAACCAAGCTCCTTACAAATCTGGGGCAACTTTTACTTTTTAAAAACCTTTTTATTAAACACAACACAGTGTTCGATAGGCTTTGTTGATGCAGTATATTTGCTTATATATCACATTTACCTCAAGAAGCCAAATACAAATATATCACGTCTAACCTCATCAACCCACATTGGACAATCAATATAAATCTCCAATTCAAATAAGTTCAAAGACACGGCAGCGCTTTGACAATAGGCCATTGTCTGGTCGCAGTCGCATGGATGTATGCTCTACGGAACCTCTTTATTATCCCAAGGGTACATTCGTAACTATCTCTGTCTAACATTGCCCACTTTTGTCCGTTACTGATTTGTTATTTTTTTTTATCTGGGTCGATTAGACCATATAAAGGTTAAACACATACAAACTTACTACAAAAATAAAGTTAGACATTAATTCAGCACAAGATACTAAACTCTAAGACTACTGTTCAGCAAAGCTTCAAACCATGTCTATACCCTGTTTAACATAAGATAGATTTGAACAGATGTCCTTTTACCCGACTGCGCCAGAAGAAGGGTCATTTGGATATAATTTTAGAAACTTAAACATTGTCTGGTTGGAATGTCATGGGCGTATCTTCTGCGAAACCTCTTCTCTTCTGCGTATCCCAAGGTCATTGTCGTAAATATCACTATCCTATATACTTTCGTGCGTTGCTTGTTTGTAATGACCCTAGTATAGTTGTATTATTTTGTTATTCTGAGTCGATAGGTTTAACACTTTTTATTTCAAAAACTTTGACATTGTATGGTCGCAGTCTCATGCTGTTGTGTTTTTGATGACTCTATTCAGTTGTAATGTTTTTTTCTGGGACGATTAGACCACTGAAAAGTTTAAAACATTTGATTCCAAAAACTTTAGCTCTGTCTGGTCAGCTCCGTCTTTGTTTTGGTTTGACGTGTTCGTAAATTAAAACGTAGATTTATTTTAAAGCTGTTATTGGGAAAAAAAATACTTTGAAATGCAGCTCAATTCATACCTTCTGAAAAAATTTAACACTGTTTAAATCTAATTGTAACAAAATAGATGATGAATAGCCCACTGGTTTTAACGGGAACAAACTGTCTCAAGCCTAGTGCGCACGTTCCCAATTACTCAAACTAGGAAGCGCACAAAGCAAAGGGGTACGGGTACGGCTTAAGTCTACACTTTGTCGCTCAGATTTGGTAAGCCCCGAGTCAATGTTGCCAACTATCACACTGCCTCCGGCAATTTCATCTGGTTGAACGACCAGTTCTTACGGACTTTATAGTTAAAGCAAAATTATCAAAAAAGTAACTCAAAATACTGGTAACCATAGAACTATAAAAGGATTCAATGCTTAACCATCCGTTCTTAAATTTACAAAGAACATCGAAAAATAAACGTTCCTTTCTGTATGCCAATTTAGGAAAAATACAAATTTGGTTTTTCGTTTTGAATAAGGAAAAATACACTATGGTCCTTAAAATTTATAGCTTGCCAACTTTGGTATAAAAATTCATCATGACTGGCTCTTGACAATCCCAACGGAATTAACGTACGTGTACACGTGATAATTAAAAATCTGTTTACTGTTACTTGTACGAGTACTTATCCCGCAAATTACTCAGAGATGCTGAGTAATTTGCAGGATAAGTCCAATAATGTAGCCTTATTTTGTATGGATCGAAATGAGTTAATAATTGACTTCGGTTATTATTGGTTATTAAACTGTGTGCAAGTAGATACATACATTTATGGTTGTTAGTTTATTAAACCAGCGTTCGCCCAGGGCTTTGCTTCAGGGTGTAATTATGTCATTATCCTATCACCTTTTGTAGTTACGAATAAGTCAGAATTCATTCGTTTACACTGAATAAAAAATGCTTAATGAGTGTATGTAACATTAGCAATTGTAATTGTTATTCAGGAGGATGTGGCGCAGGATAGATCGAAGTGGAGATCCTTAATATTGGAGGCCAAGACTTACTTTAGGTCGCTGCACCATCTTAGTAAGTAAGTAATTGTTATTCACATTTTGTACCTGTATTATTTTTTCAATAATGTCTTTAATTCTGATCACGTAGCGCACCTGAAAAATGAAGCAGGTGAAAATTCTGAATCAGCTAAAGAATGCTATTCTCTCTTGCACATGTATAATACCGTTCATCACACCGAACCATTCAATTGTCCGAAAAATCTGAACTCAAAAGAGAAATGTGAAAAACGAACGGGTATTTTTAAATTAGCAGACTGCTTCCTGCTGATATCGATCCGAATCGTAATAATGTGATATAAAATAGTAGATAATTAAGTAAAGCAAATGGTAATTTTGATTCATAATTCATTTATTCATCGCATACATTACAAAATTTACCGTCTGATTGTCAAATTTGATTAATGAAATTAACCTGCTAGGTTGTAAAATTTATGAAATTGTGGCATGCAGGTCCTTACAATACGAGTGTAAGTTAAAAAAACGAGCCGTAGTTTAAACAGTTTCATAAACTGCTATTATGTACTCTGCCAGGTTGTTCTGAATTTACAATTTATTAAATAGAATATTCTATTCTATGATCTATCTTGTAAATCTATTTTTTTAGTTTTAAAATATACATTCACAAAGAGTTTATTAAAATTCTCTAAGCTACCTTCCAAAAAGAAGGGCAAAACCCCTCTTATCATTCCATCTTAAACTTGGTCGGCTGCTATTTGGTAGTCGTTAGAGGTATTTTATAATATTGGGTAGTATCGTGTAATCTATTAACAGTAGAAAATGGTCTTGTACTGTATGGACGTTATTGCGAGACATTTTACTTCTGTAACATAAAACTCCGGAGGGGTTCAATAAAAGATACAATACAAAAAGAAACATCTTCAAATTATACACAGTCTTAAAAACAAAGGTCCAACTGACCAGACGAAATTGGTTATCCCTCAGACGGTTTACCTTTAAAAGCCTGTCCTACACCCAGTTGCCGGGTTATAAATACGTTCTGTCAGTCCAGGGTTTTGACGGAGGTCCTGGACAGATGGACAGACGGGTCGTGGACTTGTGGCGGTTTTTTTTATCCTGTGACAAATGGCTTCTCGTCCGTTCCGGTAATTGGTCGAGTTTAGGGAAGGAAACTGTTTTGTCGGTTCGTCGCCTACGGTGAGGAAGCTCGTTAGATGGGATTTTCTTTACTGATTAAATCTAAGAGATTTGGCGATGTGAGAATGCGATTCGTCTTAGTATATACGTATGGCTTGTTGTTATTGCCGCAACTTTTAGAACTTTAACCAACACTAAATGTAGTAGAATGGGCTGAAGTATTTTAATAAAATATAGTGTTCAGACAGATAGCATGAAAACAGCAAGTTCTGAAAGTAAGACTTGTAGTACGAGGAAACGCTGTCGGTGTTCAAGACACTTCGGCACTTAATTTTTGCACGAATCATTTTGTTTTTGAAAACAGGTAATGAGTATGTATGTTACCGGCAATGTATGAAATCTACGAATTGTATACAGCTCCTAGGTAATGTATTATATACAATTCCAAAGCCATTTAGGAAATGTATAAAATATTGCTTTAAAAAATTATTAATACATACATATCCTGGGAAATGTATACATTTCCTAAGAATTGTATATAATTCCAGTATCGTGTCACGAATTGTTTATAAAGATTGCTTTTCTGTAATAAAACACGTTGTTAAGACGTCTTTTGAAACTCGAGCGTTTCTATCACAAGGTCTGTCGCTCGCTCGCTAACTTTATGGTCAATGTAAAACCATAACCTTACCTACTTTCTGTCAAAAGTCGTCTTTTGAAACTCAAGAGTTTCTGTATATAAATATATAATGATTCAGTATTTAAAAAGAATAAAATTCTGTCAAAATTCATTTTCAAGCTCGATATACGAAAATGCAAGTCGTAATTTTCGAGCACGTTACAGAACCCTATTGACCGTAGTTCGCTGCGACTGCAAATATAAATCGTGCTAATTAACTCGAGATCGATTTTGTTTTTATTCCTTTTGTGCTGCTGTCCCGTTTAGTAAATAATTGGGGTTGCAGTCTGGATCCTAATTCTAGTTGAACAGTGTGCGCTAATGTTGGTTCAAGAAACTGATACGCTTTTCTGGCTTTCTCTGCAAACGAGTTGGTGTAGGCCTTCTTCAGGGTCCGCTATTTTCTATCCAGGGCAGTGAAAATCCAGTTGCTGCACGCTATCTTTTATGGGTAAAACTTATACTCGTAGTATTTCTTATTCTCAAAAAATTTAAGCTTTTTTGTGTCTCTCCGAAGATAAGCTAAATTTCCTATCTAAAAACGATCGCGATGTATGCGATGTACGGTTGTGTCGTCGATGGCACTTCCAATTTGTTGTTGTTTTTCTTTATTAACTTTCAAATTATTCACTTTTTAATTTTTAAATGTAATAAATTTGTCATGCTAACATTTTCAAATCAAGATTGAAAGAACAATTATATTCTATTGAACAGAAACGTTAGTTATTTACAGCTGTCCAAATCCAGAAGAAGAAGACATATCTAGATGTGAAGCCATAAATTTAAGGTGGCATGTAATCCAAAATCTTTTGTATGATGTAAGTTAAAATTGAAACAAAACAAACCACAAATCCTAAAGTTCTAACGATACAGTAATATAAGTGCAGACTAGTGGGAGCCAGACATTATTCATGACAGAATAAGTGCACCTCTGAAGAAAAGCCACATTTTTGGTGCAGTACTTAATGTGCGCTTCCATCACACTACATGTATTATTTGGCATTTCCTCTTTTCTAAGTAAAAAACTTAAAATAATTTAAGATTTATTTCGGAAAATTTAATTGAATTGAAAAGTTTAGAAATTTATAAATTAGAATGAATAAATATTATTACTCTACAAAATAATTTTTAGTGCATGATGGCATGTAGGTACTTCAAGCTTATTTATTTTTGTATTTTTTTAAATGAAAGTCCTTATTTAGTTATGATGTCATATCGTCATTTTGCGCCTGTCAGCATTTTGGCACGATATTTATTGCTAGGTCTGAAAGGTTAAAGGTGCTAAGGCCACTTAGTACATAAAATGCACTTTCTCGGTTAATAGATACATCAAAAAATCGTTGCACCAAGAAGTTGCAGCTACGGAACCGTAGCTTAAAGAACATTGGTTAAACTCGTTTCAGAATATAATACGAATTTTCACGTACGTGGTTTTATAAAAATTCAAATCGCCTCCGATTTATCGCTCTGTTGCTACTTTATGGTTCCTTGTATTCATATCGTGGAGAGTAGTTTATCGGAATACCATAAAACGGCTACAGATCAAGATAGTCAAGGAACTTCCTAATTTGGTAGTTTTTGACTATCGTAAAGACTTGAAGTGTTACATGGGGCACACTAAAAGTTGCACTTCTAGCTAATCGGAACTATTTGAATTTCGAATGTTATATTTTTTGAAACGACTTGCAACCTTCTTCATTCTTCATGAAATCATTTGTCAATTGTTTTTTTATCACACATCTAGGTACGTACGCAACGAAAATGGAATTATATCGAAAGGTTTTAAAGCGACGTTCCCGCTTGTCCTCAAAATGCTTTTGGGAGAGAAGTACCTTGTTTGAGCACCATGAGGCGATGCGTGGCTATTGTTAAGCGGCTAATAGAAGAAATCCCGCGGATTACCTATGAGACAATTCGAGGACTATTGGGCATTAATATGAGCAAATTCAGAAAATTTTACACGAAGAATTAAAAGTTAGGAAACTTTGATGTCTTTGGATCCCTCATAAACTGACAGCGGAGCAGAAGCGGAGCAGAAGCGGGCTCGCGTGGAATGGTGCTCACAGATGCTACTGAAGTACGACCACGGACATTCTAATGATGTTTATGACATTGTCACAAGAGACGAAACGTGGATTTATGTTTTTAACCCGAAAAAAACAGCAATCTTGTGAATGGGTGTTTGAAAATGAGAACAGGCCAACAAAAGTAAGGCAAGCGAGAAACGTTGGTAAAAAAAATCTGTCTGTCTTTTTCTCTGTCAGTCTATCTGTTACGCTTTCACGGCCAAGCCGCTGAATGGGTTTTGATGAAATTTGATATAAATATAGTTGAGGCTACTGTTTGATACAGGCGGAGCTGCGGGAAAAAGATTGTATTAAATCGTTCTATTCTTTGGTTAAATTTCAAATTATACCTATTTTTTTTTAATAAATATTGTAAATTTAAAGTATCCATAGCTTAAACATTTTAAATAACAATAAAAAAAATGCACTTAAAAAAACACTCAAACTTAATTTTTTTATTCGCCAGTGTGAAACGTATGCATCGCATTTTCTCGGAAATAATTTGCTCATTACATTTTGTTAGGATGCTTGTTAAAAGGCTGAAGCTGTATTGTGGATCGTCATAAAAAAATACGGCTGAGTTTATAGGAGCAACAGCACTTACAGGGTAAAGGCCTTGTCGCATTTATATTTAAATGAACTTTATTATGACTGGAATACAAATTTCTGTTCGCAACACCCAAGTTCAGTTTCAAATTTTATATGGCCCTACCCTCTGCCCGGCAATTAACCAGTGTCGGCTATTTCGAAACAGCTGTAGGTATTCTTGAGATAATAATGCTCTGTCAAGTTATACTTTACTGTACGTTGTTTTTTGTTTTAACAACAGTTTGATTGTATTTTTTTAATTATGAATCTTACTTACTTACTGCATTGGCTTAGCGAAACGGATACCGACACAAGACCTCTCGACTCCTCTATATTCTGATGAAGTATGCAAGGATTTGGAAACCATATAAAAGTCAAACTGTTAACATTGGGTCTTATTAGACTAAAATATTTACATCTGAACCTCTTGTGACAAAATAATACTTGCCTAAGAGCGAGTGGCAACTCTCGCAAAATAAAAACACTTCAACATTTTTACTTTATTTCCGTCGAACTCTGTACAGACAACTAGTAACACAATTTAATTTGTATTTATCTTCAAGGAAATTTTGTCAATTTCATTGACTCATTACAAGATTTACTTATATTTCCACTTAACGTCTTGTTATGGGTTTCATTTAAAATATATCCAAGTACAGAACCAACATAACCTATTCTCCAATCCTAAGTCCAATTCAAACTATACTCTCCAATTCATATAAATCATAACTTCTAGCACCTACCTGTTATCATAGATTTCACACAATGTGACTTCTGTCATTAATTGAATCGTTAATTATATAAGTTACATAAAACTATTCGGTCTATTAATTTTGTATTATCATTTCATAGGTACTTCTAATTATAAATTACTGTTTTTTTCCTGATTAAAACAAAAAAAAGTCTTTAGAAACAATGTATGTGTGTGGCGACGACGGCATACATAAACTGCTCACTCCGCATGTAATGAATTACATAGCCTGTACGGAACACCATCATCAACCATGATATAACTTCATTTAGTTAATATTATAATCAAAGGATCTAACTGAGGAGGTTGAGGCATAATGCCCATATGAATATGCAAAGCGCGTGGTTAAGACACTTAAATTAGCTCGTTATTCTGAGATTTACATTCATAATAACATTGTAGTAATGAGGTAAGCTCTTTATGCATATACTTTGCAGCTTATTTACTGTTTATTAACAAAAATTTAATGGGCTTCCATTTAATTTTAGAGATCACTTTTACAACCGTGTTTTTAAAGGGCTGTAATGAAATTAGTTCAATCGAAATTAAGACTAAAAGAGTTTTGTTCAATTGCAATTTAGATGTATATAGATACGTAGTTTAATAGAGATTAACTTATAGTAACAAGAATAGAGAGTAATATAACAGTATAAAGATATAATATAGCTAGCGATTGTCATTTTAATTCGTGCGTAGGTATACTTTACGCATGTATTACTATTGGTCTAGCTAGATCAAAAATCGCCTCCTATCGGAAAGAATAGTTCGCTGGAACACCGATCTGGACATCATCAACATCGTCGGTTTACCGTAGCGAGAGCTCCATATCGATAGGACGCTAACATCGAAAGTGCCCCACATCGTTGGTTTACTGCATCGACGGAACACTGTTATTATGGTATACTAAAGAGACGGTGCACGATATTTGATCGTACCTGTATTATCGGAAAGTGATAGTAAAGGTGTCTACACTCCACTCACACTCATGCATAATATTTGGTTTCACAACTAGGTCCTCCATTTTTTTTTCGCAACCTCCAATCTGCCGTCCTCCTTCCTGGCTGTGCTCAAAATCTTAGGAAATATTCCATAATTGATTAAAGCCCAAATAATCAATATTAACCATAAAAAAATAATCAATTAAAATCGCTATAACATTAGAGAGACTATGTATCTCTTCTTCTATAACAAAAGACATTCGATTTTGTTTCATTTTTATTATTTGCAACGTGCAAAACTACCAAACCTTAGAAATCAGTAGGTAAAAGTAGATTATTATGTTAATAAAATTAATATTACAGACTCCGGAGAAACGACGAGAGAAGGTACTTATCTTGAAGATATACCTAGTTATAAAAACTGGAGAGGGCTGAGCCGTCAATAATTAATGTTCATCCCAGTAAAAAAATAAAACCAGCTTAAAAACCGCTTTTTCTTATTCGTATAACCAAGTAATTATATGAGAAAAATAATGCCTCCAGTTTATTTTCTAATCCCTAAGGAGGGAAATTTATGAGTAAGCATTGTGATTCTAAATTCTTTCTAACACCTCGAATGCGATGCAAATATTCAAATAAAAAAATTATAATTCGAAATATTTTGACTTGGGATTTTCTTCTACTTCTTAACTTAAGTTAAAGAATTGTTTCATAGCATCTTGGGGATTTAAAACTGAATGGAGAGAAAACTATTTCAAAAGTATTTCCCAGGATTCTATAAAAAATCCCAGCAAAGTCACAACATTGTTTCGTATTTTTAATATCACAAAGAAATTATTACTGTAAACATTTTGATATTTAAAAATAAGAAATTAATCCGTAGTTTATTTTTAAAATTTTCTGCGTGGTCCAATGGTAAATACGTCGAACAAAGGTCGCTTCGACGAAAAGTATTTGCAAAGAAAATTAATGCTCGAAATGAGATCGTAATCTTGACTTTCCACTTTGGACCTCGAAGTTTTTATCAATTTGCATTATTATTAGTCTGGAATTATTAGCAAAACATTGTTGTAAAATTAAGTACTGTAGGTAACTACTTTCGAACTCCTAAAACAAAATCGTGGTATCCATACTAATGTCACAAAGCAGAATATAATTGTGTCCGTTCGGATTTCAGAGACAAAAGACAAATTGGACAGAGATATTTTTACTTTATTATTGCACTACTGATAGTTTGTTATAGACCTAGGGAATCTATAAAGTTATTTATGTCATCATTTCCAAATTGATTGCAGGCTTGAATCACCTGATGATAATAAATATAATTTCGTTCTTCGGAATGCACGTTAAACTATCGGTACCGGTTGTCATGTGGTGGTCATTAAAGCACTTTAGAGACTTAAGCGGTTTCAAAAAACTTTGACACCAGGATAAGCAGGGTTGTTAAGCCCTTTTATCTACCCGATATGATTGAAATCATGAACTTACGTAGAATACAACTAAAGATTCCACATATTCCAGAGCTTTTACAAATTTTAAATTAAAACATGAAATTTCAAGTAAGTCCGCAAGTCGCACGCCCTACTTTTTTCGAGCCCCAGCGGATCCACACAACGGGACCGTGTCCTCGGATTTAAACCTCGACGTGTTGACAGCTCCATATACATACACTGCGTCTAACTTCCCCGAAAAAAATGCGTATTTACAAATACATTTTAAAGGGCAATTAATTGATTTAATATTTGTTACAGTACAATACAATAGAATATAATTTTATTGTCCACATCTGGGAAATCACAAAATTGAAATTAAAATATTGTTTACATTAGCATTCCATCTTATTCCGATTATTTCCCGATAATCAGGTTATCATCATCTTAATTTTTTCATAAAATATTCCCCACTCGTATTCGATGGGTATTTTCAAAATGCCATCCATGCTTTAAGTGTGTTGACGATTTCTTTTTATCTGTCTGAGATAAACAATTTAATAAAATAAAAACGGTTTTACCACTGAACCACTCTGTCAGATAACGTCTACTAAAGATAATTTTCATATTTCGAATCCACGGAAAAAAGTAAGTAAGCTTAATAAATCCAACTAAAGTAATCGAGTGAGGTGGTCCTTCCCCACTGCATTCGGCCGCAGCTTGCTAAGGGGCACTTGACCTAAAATCCTTCTTTGTCGACTAAGTGTAGTTACATCACTCTTCAGCTGCATTTTGCGGATGAAACAAACATATTTTGCTTGAACTTTTAGATGTATTTTACGCAATACTTTCAAGTGCTTAAAAAGCATAATTTATAAAATAAGTTCCATTCTCTTTGCCAAATTAGGTATTTTTGTTTTTGAATTTGTTTTGTTTATTGTTTACGTACTTGATTAAACATTAATTAGACCTTTGCAATGGTAAACATTGAATGATGATAATTAAAAATACATGAAAGAATCTTTAGTAAGTAATGGCTGTTTCCCGTAGCTCTGCCTGCGTCAAAAAGTAGCCTATGTTTAAGCCCGAGTCTTCAACTATATTCATACCAAATTTCAGCAAAATCCGTTCATCAGTTTGGCTGTGAAAGCGTAACAGACAGACAGACTGAAAGACAGACTTTCGCAATTATAATATTAGTATGGATCTTAAATTTAAATGATGGCATTTTTATGACAAAATTTCCAGCACTTGACCACTATCCCACCTGATGTGGTCATAAATAATAAGTGCAGATGAGGTCTATGATGGAGCTCGCTAGCTACATAATAGCTCTAGCATTAAAAATATCAAGAAAATATTTGTTTATTTGGATTTAGTGTAAATGTTACTGTAAAAGCTCAAACAACGGTAAATCCTAAGATTAAAGAGTAAGTCTTAGGATTTACCGACATTAGTTGGTAAATGTAAGGAAATATAAAAATGGGACGATTATTTCAGGCTTTTACCATTAGAATTTAGTACATGCTAGGTTTACCCACAGACGGCTGGTAAATGTAGGTTTTTGGAATAATACAATGAGCTATTTTTGATAATTAATTATTAGTCAAAGCTTGAGATATATATTTTTATGTAGGTATCAAAATGAGAGTATTTAAATTATTTTTATTTGGTATTTTTATATAAACATTTTTTGGAGTAATTTGAAAACACCTTTAAAATATTTAAAAATGATTTGATTTGATTTGATTTGAATATTTCCTAAACAGTAAAAAATAAATACAATGGAAAAATAATACAAATAAATTTATCTTTTCACAAAAATAACGTTTATGTATTATGTAACATAACATAAGTTTTATTAATAGGTTTTATTAATAGGTAGTAAAATAATTTACTTATTACAAACATATTTAACAAACAAACTGAAAAAATAAAAAAAATAATGTATTATTATTTAGACATTTTCATGTCGATCATCAGAAATAATCGACATTTTCATGTCGAACGCCAGAAAGAGGTCGCAATTTTCATGTCGAACACCAGAATGATGAACGAAGGATCACGAGTTAGTAAGGTGGTCTTGATACATTTATATAAATTTATAATTTCCGTCAGTGTTGGTTTGTAGGTCTATGAGATCTACTTGACAACATGCAACAAACAGAAATCAAATAAACGTGCATGGTCAGCCATGTCAAACGATCAAATGCGGAGATCGATAAATAAATAAAATCATTTTCACATGTATTTTTCAACATTTACCGTGCCTTTAACGTAAATTCTAAGATTTACCAATTGGAAGGCAGTAAAAGTTCGAATCGCAAAACTGTTCGGACTTTTACCATTAAGAATTAGTAAATCTTAGGTTTTGCTGTAAAATCTTAGGATTTACCGCAGTTCGAGCTATTACAGTAACATAAATACTAGAAATATAATTTCCATACAGGGCTTCCCAGCAGGCAGTGGCAAGTAGTTTTGCAGAACATTCAGAAACAATGGGTAACGAGACCTCCTTCAGTTCTTGGCAAAATGCCCAAACAACTAATGGGAGTAATTTTTTCGTACTAAGTATATGCCTTCCACTATGTTTTGGCTTTAGAAGCCTAGACGGTGTACAAATTTATGATGCTGTGAACGTTACAAGAACTACCTACGTAAGAAAAGAAAATGTTTTTCATCGATGTTAAAAAATACCATTACTCATTAAGATAATGAAAACATTAGCTGCCCGCCTGTGCTCCATAGTTTTTGAGTACCAAGGCAATATATTGTACCATTGTCTTTTCTAATATAATTATTGTGTGAGGAACGAGGTTCCACATATAGCAAGTATCAGCCGTTTCTCGCAGCTCTGCCTACGTCTAAAAGTAGCCTATATTTGACCCCGGGTCTCCAACTATATTCATACCAAATTTCATCATTATCCGTTCTGTGGGTTGTCCGTGAAAGCGTAGCAGACAGACTTTCGCATTTATAATAGTATGGATAAGTATTATAAGTATGGACGTTCCTAATAGAAATTACAAAACTACATCTTAAGAAGGCAGCTGTCGCATACACATTTTCTTGTTAGTCTCTGTCGCCCTTCAAAATTATCAGTACACATCGTTCCTGCTGTCATTCTAAGCAAGCTTCATTTTAACCAGGGTAGATCTACCATTACGTGCAAAATTTGTTTAATAGAGGTTCGGCACACAGTATTGGTATTGAATGCAAAACATTCTTTTGTGAGCTATCAATAAATAATAGATGTGCCCTATCGTTAGAAAAAAGGGGGATACGAGTCGAGCGCCTTTTGAGAAATCACCAGACATCAATTCGTCGCTCGTATGCGGGAGCATCTTTAAGCAAACAATATCCAGAGCACAGAAAACACACGATTTACTTCATCGGATTATTATTTAGAAAGGCAGGTAATAGTTGATCGTTAAAAAACGGAAGATGTTGATGGCAACATCGTCGACGGCCTCGTAGCCGCGTCTCACGCCAACGTCAATGTCAACGACAGATCTGTGCTGCGACTGACAAATCGCGGAGCCAATGACCATTAGTATCACTTCACCAACGGATCGCTCTTCGAACGTTATATTTTTTTGTCTCACTACAGACTACTTTGTAAACCTATTAATCGAATAATCATCATACAGTCTATTCATTAACCGAAGTATTACTCAATATCACGGTAGAGATTCCCAGTCCAAGAAACATACGGGCACCTGCCGATCTACTGAGGCTTTAAGATGCGTTTTCGGATAACGTATTAATATTAATTCAATCCGTAGAGACTTTATCAATTCGCGTACCATCCTATTTCAAAACTCTTCTAATTTTTTTTATATTGTTTGGCCAAGCCTAAGGTAAAAAGCCTAAATGATTTCATCATCGCCCGTTGTTTTTGTTGAGACAGCAACACGTTGTAATATCGTGTTGTGATTTTTTAGGCTTCTCGCCCCGTATAATGTAAAGTGTTAGCTAAAAAGATGTGCCACTCCACACTTCGAAAATCTTACCGAGAATGGCGAAAGTGTAAAGTGATTCAGCATTTATAGCCTATACTATAATTCTCAGCTCCTTTAACTTTGATAAAACACCGACAACAACCAGAGAATACGGCGAAAGTTATGAGGACGCGAGAAATGTACGAAAACAGGTTTTCACGGTTTTCGTGCATTCCTTACAAGATCCTGCCGTTACATCGGTCAAAAGACTAAATCTCTGGTTACGTCGTTCATAAAGTATCTATTTGTAATACCTTTATTTGTACCTCAAGTCAAGCAATTTCTGAGAGGTGTTCCGTCATTCGTTCTCGAGTTTGTAAATCCACTTTTCTTGGAGCACGAAAACAAACTTATTCATTACTCATTCCTTTTTCGCGGGCATCTTGTACAATGTTTAGGGGATGTAGGCAATACATACAGACAGATTAAGGATCCTTTCATTACTTTAAAGTCAAATGAAGATGTTTATTCTACGACCGTATTATCTCAATAAATCTTTGAATGTTTTATTTCTTTTCAGGACGTGATTTTTATTTAATTATATATGCATTCTTAAGGAGAATATAATAGATACTTTATTTATGAACATAGATGAGTATATCCATACTAATATACTAATATATCAATACTTCCATACTTTAATATTAGAAATGCGAAAGTCTGTCTGTCTTTCTGTCTGTTACGCTTTCACGACCAAACCGCTGAACGGATTTTAATGAAATTTGGTATGGATATAGTTGAAGACTCGGGATCAAACATAGGCTACTTTTTGACGCAGGCGGAGCTGTGTGAAACAGCAAGTACTAATACATATAATATATACTAATAATATTATAAATGCGAAAGTCTGTCTGTCTGTCTGTTACGCTTTCACGGCCAAACCGCTGAAAGGATTTTGATGAAATTTGGTATGAATATAGTTGAAGACTCGGGGTCAAACATAAGCTTCTTTTTGACGCAGGCAGAGCTGCGGGAAACTGCCAGTTAATAATATAGGTATGTATAAGAAGAGTTGACGTAATTATTAACCTTAACAGTTAGTTCTTTATCTCTGCCATTTACAATTTATGTAATAAAGTTAAATAAATAAGTCTCAAATCCTTTGCAACTTAAATAGCTTAACTGACAAAGATACAATCGTATAAAGATTGCATTTATGCCATAACTTGGTAGCAAGAAAACTCTGCGACAAGCAAGAAATTAAAAAAATACTCTTGCAGTTTCCCTACGGGTAATGCGTTATAAAATCTAGTTATAATATGCAATGCATAACAGGAGTACGACCGAGATACCGTGCGGTTGGCATCTTACCACCAAACATTTATGTTAAGGGTTATGTGTGTCCAACCAGAAAAGCCATTACACTAGACGAGATATATCGTTGCCAAGCCTGTTATAATTGTTATTTAATAACTTTACTGAAAACATTTCGCGTTAGTAGTGATTGTATTACCTGGACTGTAATACCTACCTACCTTCAAAATATATGACTCATCTGTCAAAAAAAAAAAACTTACTAATAAAACTCGTTTGATATCGAACAAAAATCATTCGAAATCAAACAAAAATTATTCGATTCGCCGATTTTGCGTCAAATATTTTAAAAAAGCACTCCTGACTTCTTTCACTTTCTGGCTGTCATGGCCGCTAAATTAATAGCGTCAACATCGTAGTGTTTAACGCCTAAAAAAACCTTACAGTATAGAGTAGACCACTAACAAAAACGTCAGAACATACGCTGCTCTGAAAAATGCACCTTTAATTCATACCGTTAATCCATAATCGTTACAGTTATTCTATAGCTGGAGCGAGCTGATGGGAGCCACGGCAAGTGCGACCCAAATAGCAATGTACTGAGTTTCCAAAGTTAACGTCATCGACACGAAGAATACGATACCGTTAATATTTGTAAAGCAAAGTGATCCCCACAACCACAAAAAAAGTTTCACGATAAATCACCCGACAAGGTTAACAGCCTATAATTTGTAATGCAAACTCCCAAAATTATAAGCAACGTAATGAAAAAGTAAGAAACAAAATTACGGCGACTCGGAACATAGATAATAACTCGAAAGGGCAACCCTTGAGTGGCTTCAAAAGACAAGCCTCTTCCATAAATCTTTGAGGTTGTTAACGCCTCGTCTCGCAATCGCAGGCTTTATTCCTGTATTTATTTTATGTTTTAGGTCAAGGGGCAAAAGGGTTTTAATTTCTAGATCTCAAATTTGACTTTATCTTTTCACAAGCAGTCACGCCCTCTGAATGATTTAATACATATATACATACGAGTGTTTCTAATATTTTTTTTCATAATTTGAAAAGTTTTATGAATAAAAATGTCCTATTTTAACACTTTCACATATCTCATAGATCTGTTATAGTTGCTGACATCGATTTTAAGTGATAATATGACATAATTTTTAGTAAAACCTAGCAAATAAATACGAATAATTAAGTTAAGACAAACTCTC
This sequence comes from Euzophera pinguis, assembly GCA_947363495.1. Taxonomy (NCBI): domain Eukaryota; kingdom Metazoa; phylum Arthropoda; class Insecta; order Lepidoptera; family Pyralidae; genus Euzophera; species Euzophera pinguis. Next base: position 5,879,482 of record OX376168.1, read on the forward strand.
AAACACTAATGCAGACTTCAGTAACAAGGTCGAAGCCAAGATCAGCCCTACAAAGTTTTAAGTACTTTCCATGAAATGTTTTACTAAGTGATCGCTTTACGTATTATTTGCGAGTACTTATTTCATTACTTGTTTTAATAGTCCAGGATAAAAGCGTTGTTAAGAAAGTCTTCTTACTCGTTTATTTTTCAAATGGGAAACACATTAAAGCTTTTCGTGCTGACATTGCACGGTTGAAATTTAGGTATATTATTTTGTCTTTAACACAAACTTTAAAAAGACTTGTATTTCCTTTATAATAATATAATATTGTACATGCTTCTAACCTTCTGGTAAGCATATCTTCTCCTGTCACGCGCTGGTCGACTGTAAGGGATAAGTCCGCCATTGTACTTATTGTTTTTCCATGCTTGTGTATGTAAACAAACCATCGCTAATACAAAATAAATATTCTAAGTTACGTAGGTTTTTACTTTCCTTTATTTACATCTACAAAAAACTTCTGCAAAATGAAAACTATGTAAGTGTTTGCAGAAGGTTTCTACAGGTGTAAATGAGGCCTTAGATTATGTTATTTAGATGACAATTTTAGTATGTGATGTCACAAATCCTGGAGCCCTATTTTTGAAATGTATGATATATATGTCGAGTGAAATTCTATCGATATCGAACAAAAATCCTTCGTTAATGGACAAAAATCATTCGACATCGAACAAAAATTATTCAACTCACCGATTTTGCGTGAGTCACACTTTTCAAAAATGGCACTTCTGACCCTTTTTGATTCGTTTTAGATTTATTGATTTAGTCTTTAATAAAAGACTTTTTGTGGCTCTAGCCCCACCAAATGACTTAATGTTCTGTTTGATTTGACCTTATTCATTTAATATTTTATTCACATTTTCTTTCTGTCCCTCATAACTATTACTGATAACCAGTTATCTGTTGTATCTCACATCAAAACATGAATAACGGGTGCCATGCATTCAGTCTATTCTTCTCGTTCCTATTTGAATCGAATAAATATCCATTGTATCGGCCAACCTGTCCGATATATCAAAATTCTGATGCTTTGACAGAATACACAACATTTGTGTGATATATTGAAAGAACGAACTTGTTTTGTAATACGTATTTTTATTTTCTAAATGAGCCTGAGCTTGCAAATATGAAGTTCGATTGAAATCATTTACACCACTTGTTAGAAAGAGGCATAGCCACCTGGTTTTTCATCTGAAACAGATTCTTTATTTGTACCTGTAGTTTTATGATTATTTACTTTGTGTGCAATAAAGACTTAATTTATTTAAACTTTATTGCCACTTGGCCGAGATGCATGGAAGGCTAAAGGGGAGGCCCAGCAAAAGAACACCTAGGTCATTAAAAAAACCTTATCGTATAAAATATACAATTGTATTTAACAATAGGCGGGCTTAATGCTAAAACCATCAATATATACAATCATACATTTTACGATATCCCTTCAACAGCCCGCTAGGGGGAGAGAGGAAGTAATAAATTACTCTAAACTAGGGACAAATATGTCTAGGACTGAATTTGCGACGTAGTTGCAGGAAAATATTAATTTAAGATACTAACTAGACTTTACAAACATTAAAGCTTCTAAACGGTCTGAAATGGCACAAGACCATGATTCTCAAACAACTATGACCACTAATGATGTCATCAAACACCACTTCTGAATGAACCTAGCAATTAAAGCTCAGAAACCAAAGCCCATCCGAAGCCAATATCGGGCCAATCAAAAACGTTCCGTCAGTATTAGGTTAGTGATTCCACTGTTGCGATTTTTCACGCTAAATACGAATTTGAATGTACGTAGCAGATTTAATAGATTAGAGACTATTTGGATTATAACCTTATTCAGATAAATAACTTTGGTCATAAATCGCGTGTGCTATTGCAAATACATTCAAATATCCTTAATGGTTAAGTTATTAAGGTTAGAGGAAGAAGAAACGTATACCTAGACGGAACATTACTGTCAAGAGTACCGCTCTAAATTTTTAGATTATACCTATGTATACGATTGCTTTGTTCAAATACTTGGCTGTACAATTTCAACTCAGTACTTGTAAAAAATTGATGCTGTGATATTACATTTAGCTCTTAACTGCAAATTCGGCGATAATAAAGAAGTCGATTTACATACAATAAGTAAAAGATAATTTTCACCTAGAAATAGAACATATACATACAAGAAATGAAACGGCACAACAAATCTACTTCAATAAAAATTCAAAAAATATTCCGCTAAGATTCGTTTGCAGCAATGAATTGTAGCCTTAAAACCCAGATCCGCACTTCTATTGATTCACTGCCATTCGTCAAGACTACGGGGCGAATGAATTATTCATGAAGGCGAACATTTCTTTTCTAATAGTGGATAGTGAGACAACACCAGGATAAATTCACAGCCCCGATATGAAGGGATTAGGGCGCTTTCGCTTATTACCCAATGGTTTTACGCCGTGATCTCGTCGCATTTTTATAGATTTAATAACAAGTTTATTGTTTTGCTTTCTTTTTCAATATTGGTAACTGTTTTATGTTAGAAATAAAGCTGAATGGAAGTAAATAAAAATGGGATTGGAAAATATTAGAAGTTTTGGTAAAAAGTATTATCAAAGAGGTCGCGTATAAAGAATATCTAAATCACTCGTTTCAATCATCATCACTATCCTTCACGTTTACTTTTTTCAATTATCTCTGTTGGTCGACTCCTTCCAAGCTTTTCTATTAGCAGTATATAGAATACAACCGTTACCAATTATTTAGAACGGACTCAACAGAACACTCTGATAACCCTTGATAGATTTTACTGGCGCAAATGCACGAGCAGTTCTGATGCCTAATAAAGACATGCCTTTAAATTAAAAAGACCTTTAACACTATGTCCGATGTTAATTCTATGAGCTCATTGAAAAGCATATCATATACCACACACCATACATCTAATATTAACATGAAACATAAATACCCACCATAGTACACTCGACCTTTAATTAAACTATCAAAAGAGAAAGAAATATATCATAAAAAAATGGAAACGTTATGGGAACTCGCAGGATTATTACACATACTCCCTTTTGAGACCACGTTTTAAAAAATTAGAAAAAGTATGCTATGAGAGAATCATTGAATTTTCGGAAAATAACTGGGAAGAATTTTCGAGAAGCTCGTGACTCGGTACATCTCGCTATCCATTCAAAATGACATATCACCTGAACAACATGGATTTTTGAAGAATCGTTGCGTCGAAAGTAATATGGTAACTTTCACTGACTTATTGCTACAAGCTATGGATGATATGGGTGGACGTCGTGTATACCGACTTTTCCAGGGCATTTGATAAATTAAGCCAAAATAAAGGCCGGTATACAGGGCAGCCTCCTCAGATGGATCAAATCTTATATCAGTAATAGAGGAGTCAAGCTGTATGCATCAAAGGATACTGTTCGCAGTTACTCCCCGTTCCTTTGGAGTGCCGCAGGGCTCCCATATAGGACCCTTGCTCTTCTATCAGTAGAAGTAAGTGAATGTCCTATATCATTGATATATAAGGATATATCAATGATATAGGACATTCACTTAAAAACAGTCACCACCTTTTATACGCAGATGATAATAAGATTTATAGAATAATTATATCTGTGAATTGACTGTACCAAATTACAGGAGGACTTACAAGCTTTACAATATTACTGTTCAATCAATCAACTTTATCTCAATATAGAAAAATGTAATGTAATTACCTAAACTCGGAAAAGAAACAAAATAAAGTATGAATACAAAATAAATAACAAGTCCCTAAGAACAGTAACTAAGGTCAGAGATCTAGGTATAATTATGATTCCAAACTGTCTTTCAACTGTGTTTCAACCACCATATTGATCATGTATTAGAAAGAGCATTTCAAAATTTAGGATTTATTTTGAGAATAAGTAACTATTTCATAAAACTATTACATTGAAAATATTATATTTTGCATTTGTTCGTTCAATCTTAGACTTTGGAAGTGTTGTATGGAACCCTTATAAAATAATAAAATGCACATTGATAGAATCGAGAGATTACAAAAAAAATATATCAAATCCTTGAGTTATCGAAAAAATGTAACAATGAGTCCTACAACCAGCCTTAAGTGATAATGAATTGTTGTCGTTGAATGATAGACGCAAATAAAATAAAAAAAGTGCAGCTTTCGTGAGACCAGCATTCGCAGATTGTACATTGCAACCAATCATCTTTGCTCAAAGTGTCACCATAATTTTCTTTACAGCCAGCACAATCGTCGTCATTCCATTCTCCTATCTCAGGGCTGTCACAGAGAGAAATAACGTCTGAATCTGACTCACCTTAATCATCAGAACTCTCTTCTCGTTTCTTCTTTGATTTTTTGATGGCGAAATTTTCCTTTTTATGTTTTTTACTGACTGTACCTTGTATTTCTTTGTTTGAAGATGGACCCTGGTTTATTGAACAAGCCGTATTCGTGCAACACATTTTTCAAAAGAGAAAAGAATCTGTCCACGCACTCTTTATCCATACCCTTAGCCCGAGCCTGGGACACTCCTTCCGACTTTCTGATAGAGAGTTCAGGGTTTCTACGTAAAAAGCTTTCTAACCAGCCAAAGCCGCGGTTTTTTTCGCGGTTGTAAGTATGCTTGGTTTGGAGTTCCTCAGCTAAATTATAAGCCATTTTTTTACTGCTTGTCTTGAAGGAGTAAATCCTCTTTGCTGCAGCTTAATAATATGTGCCACAATATTTTTTTTATTTTCAGTAGTCAACACACCACAAGGCCCAAGAACGTCTGCTTTGGTTAACTTATTATTTTTCAGTTTTCTTTTGAATATAGACTTTGGTATACCATACATATTTGCGGCCTCATTGACCCCTATGCCGTCAGCATGAGCTTGAGCAGCTCTCCTTAAATCAGATTCCGTCCATTTTCCTCTTAAAACATCGCTTTTTTATTATATTGTAAAGGCATTGCTGAAAATAAAAATAAACAATACTAAATATACTAAGAAATGATTTTTGTAAGTAATTGTTCCTATATTTAACATCAAATTACTATGAATATGTACAAATTAAAGAGTAAATAAAAGTGGTCCGTCTCTCCTTTAAAAAAGTGGTCCATCTCTCCCTAAACTTCAAGATAGATGGACTAGCCTACAAAAAAAAGAAGCGAGCACAATCAAAAAGATTTAAGGTTACAAATACAGTTTCATAAACACAAAGTTACAATAACGCCATGATTACTAATGAAAACACAAAATCGTGTCCTTCAAGTAACTAACACTGGCTGAAAAAATCTGTGACTGACAAAACCTTTGAACACTGATAAAACGTAAATATTAAAAAAAACACATCGTTGTTTACAATCATATGAAAGAAATGATTGGAGGACTTTTGGCGGGAAGCTGTAAAGAGCAGTTTCGGCGCTGTATTTTATTTTCCAAAATTTGTGTTTTTTTTTAGTGTTTGTGCATAATAATGGTAGATTATTATTCGCAATGTGTTCAAGAACAAGCGTGAGTGTTGGGAAGTGATACAGTGTTCGATTTATATGATTTCCTCGCTTGTTGTCAAAAGCTCCTGGAAATCGCTAGGTGCAGTTTTTCTACCACTTCACTTAGCCTGACTCTTCTGACTCGACTTGATTATGACTTGACTTGACTCAACTACTGACTTGGAGTCTTGTTCGAGCCGCGGTCGAGTGCGGACGCGTCCCGAGCAGCTCCCAGTAAATAAAAATAAATTTAGTGGAAATTCTCTAAAATATTAGTAGAAAAGTGTTCCCTATACCATAAGTGTAAATCCTACCAGGTCATTGCCTGGAAGAGCCACGGATCGTGAAGATCTTAGGAGATTACGACTAGTGGAAAAAAAAAACGACTCTGTCCTAAATCGAGCTGCAGAGACGACTGCACCCGCCATTGGATCACCCAACAACATAGTGACGAAGGTACGAGAAGCTAGTACCCGGAAGTCATCCGGGTAGCCGCCAAAACGCCACAGGAGCTTGGGGGATTGTCGATTGACAAAGCCGCTCGAAGTTTCCACGCGGCTAAAGAAACTGTGGTAAAGTAACCACCAACCAGTACCTGATCATATCTTACTGATTTTAACTTTGACCCTGTAAATATTTATATAACTTCTACAAACATATTTTAACAACTGACTATAGACATAACACGGCTGAATATAAACGTTACTAGCAGTAGCAGTATGGAAAGACGGTATAACGCTTTGATTGGAGGAATTGGTGAGGAGGTGAGGAAATTGGCTGCACAACTCAAGGCAGAAACTGTTCGAGGAAATATTAGAAACATATCAAAAAGTCTTACTGAGCTTCGACAATTGTTCCATGACATCACAAAAGCCCTTCCTCAAAGTGAGACACCAGTACCCAAATCAGAAGGAACCCAAACCACCCCGACTAAGAAATTGAGCATAAAAACCCAGACTACCCCACTTAAAAGTAAAAAGAAAACAAAGCAAGAAACAACAGCAGAGACCCAGACAACACCTTTTAAAACAATAACGGAAGCTCCAAAAATAGCTTCAGATAATGATAGATTCAATAGACTGGCGTCAGCAATTGAAGAAAACAATAGAAGCATTAGAGAAATAAAAGAAAAACTAGACCAACAAAATATTACATACGCAAAATCAAATATTTCGGAAAGGGTAGAAATAAAAAACCAGAAACAAACATTAACACAGGGTACTCTGCACTCAGTAATAATTACGGCTAAAGACAAGAAATATACAGGTGAGGAAGTGCTCGACCAAATAAGGGAAGTAGTTGGAACAGAGGATGGAGGGATACGAGTAGAAAAGGTGAGAAAGGCGAAAGACCAAAAAATAATAGTAGGATGTAGAACGAAAGATGAAAGAAACAAGTTAAGGAAGAAAATACTAGAAACGAATCACCTCCAGGTAGAAGAAGTGCAAAACAGAGACCCACTACTAATCTTGAAAAATGTAGTCAAGAAGAGCTCAAATGAGAATATTATAAAGGGTATGATAAACCAAAATAAAAAATTGTTTAAAGATATTAGCCCTAGCGATTTAAGGATGGAAGTTAGATTTAGGAAAGCAGCACGAAATCAGCTTTTGAATCATGTAGTATTGAGGGTATCACCAATTATTTGGAAGAGGGTAGCTGAGGCCGGCACCGTACACATAGAAATGCAGCGGATTTACGTAGAGGATTACTCCCCCGTGATCCAATGTTCTATGTGTCTCGGTTACGGACATGGAAGGAAGTTCTATCAAGCAAAAGCCGAGAAATGCAGCCACTGTGGAGACAGTCATAGGAAGGAAAAGTGCCCTGGATACCTCGCGGGGGCACAACCGTCCTGCCTGAACTGCGTTAAAGAAGAAAACGGCACCGCGAATCATAATGCATTTAGCCAGGAGTGTCAGGTTAGGCAGAGATGGGATGTCCTGGCGAGGTCCAAGGTAGCGTACAGCTGAGGTTAAAATAAGTGATGCATAAACACCGGAGTCCTGCGCTGAAGCCAATCGAAGTTCATGATGTTAAACATCGGGAACCCGATGCTGAGGTTTCGGCGCGGGTTCAGGAAGAAGTCATGCAAAAAACTAGTGCCTCAAGTGTGGACTCTGCACCGGCAGATGAATATCTAACTGGTGCAAAGACTGGATGGACTATTAGTTATTGTGTAGTGCAAAAATAGGTTGTGTAAACAATGTGTAAATGGACCCGTAAGGTAGTTACGTGTACATAGCAACAAAAAAGGCAAATAAGGTTAGTACAATCATTGTTGTAAATTAAAAATTAAAACAGCATAGGGCAAGCTACCTAAATGATTAGAGTAACCATATAAAATGGAAATCTGATAGCTATATACATGTAAATAACATTATGATAGGAATGTGCTATTATAAAATATATAAGAGTGTATAATAAAAACCGTGTAGTAGAAACTGTAAAGATAAAATGAAAGCAATCACTAGAGTAAAACAAAATAATATAGTGTAAACAACTGGAATGTAACATATGTAAACATAATATTCATAACTGCTAAAGCTAAAAACTTGATAAAAAGTAGTAAACATATAAGACAGCATAATATGTACAGTAAATAAATTCAGCAGACGTGTGTAAATAATACATATAAGATAACTTAAAATGTGACAATAATTAATAATAATGACTAGATAATATGATGTAATGTATAATAATTTAAGATTTGCTTAGTACAGTTAAAAACTGTAGCAAACTTGTATACAACACTGACTAGGATTAATAAAATTAAGTTGATGTAATAAATCTTATTACAGTGTATAATCATAATAGCTATAGGTAAACTATGCATAATAGTATTTTAAATGTGTGACAAATCTAGTAACAATGACAAATGACGTACAAATAGTAAAGTAGTAAACATATAGGACAGCATAATATGAACAGTCAATAATTTAGCAGATGTGTGTAAATAATACATATAAGATAATTTAAAATATGATAACAATTAATAGTAGTGACTAGATAATATGATGTAATGCACAATAATTTAAAACTTGCTTAGTACAGTTAAAAACTGTAGCAAAATTGTAAACAATACTAATTAGGATTAATAAAATTAAGTTGACGTAATAAACCTTATAACAGTGTATAATCATAATAGTTTTATGTAAACTATGTATAAAAAGTATTTTAAATGTGTGACAAGTTTTAACAATGACAAATGAAGTACAAATAGTACTGTAAAAAAATATTTTCGTTTTTTAGTACAAAAATGGAGGTAGCTAAAAAATATTTTTTCTGGGACTTGTATAGTCCTAAGATATAGTAAAACGACTACGAATTTTGTAAGCAACGACAAGATAAATTGGAAACGAATGTAACTAAATTACAGAATACTGTAAACAATTATTACTTTGTAAGCGGTGGCGAGTGAACGTAGAAATGGAACCTTATCTATTCTAGGGTTACTCGTCATTGTTCTTAATCTTAAGATAATTAAATAATTGCGAAATATGTAAACAAATTGGATTGTGAATTGATTTAGTGTAAAAAAGTTTTTGACCAGTAGATTACGATGTGTATTATAACTAAGTATACAAAATAAGTGTAAACAAATGTGAACAAGACAAATTAACTATAAACATATGTATTAGTATAAGCAAGATATAGATAAATTGTAAAAAAGGGTGCCAAGTCTTGACCGTGGCAGTGCTACTGGCAATAAACTCCCCCCAGGTGCGGTTATAACACCTGGAGGAATAAAAAAAAAAATTATACTTGTTTAATTATACAACTTTAAAAAAAAATATTTTACTTGTTACTGGCTAAATACGAAAGTAAGAGCCAAAATGAAAAAAAAGAAAAAAAAGAAATGGTTGTCAAGAACATTTTAGTGTTGCCATTTCACAAAAATGCTATCATCTTGGTAGTTTTGTGAATGTGTCCCGTATCTCCCACTGGTCTATTTCTCCTGGAATTACCCTACGTTCCGACACTATTTGGTCTGTAATTTTGTATTATTATTTCATATTGTAACTACTTTTAAGTATAAATGACTGTTTTTCACTGTTGTCTCAGTAAAATAAAAACATAAAATAAAAAATTATGCGAAGGAAGAAGAGGAAGTCAAGAAAATAAAATATCGGAAATAATTAATTGAAATTGTACCTTGTCATTGTTGACCTACTTCTCTGAATGCCTTATGGTCCGTTGACCTCTGTTATACTATGTGCTAACCACTGACATTGATTGAAGTCTCAACATTCCTTCCTGTCTATATAAATCAAAGCGCTCATGATTGAAAGCTTAATTGAAACGTTCATTGGAATATCAATCGTAAACTAAACTGCTAATATTACTTTCTTGTCTTACAAATATTCGTTAATTATATATGTAAGGAACAAAAATCTCGTAAGGCTCTAGAAATTATAATTATTGAAAAAAGCATGCTAACAACTAACAACCATCGCACATAATATCGCACAAACAAAAGATGCATTAACTTATGTAACTGATCTTCCAACTAAGCAAGTTTGATAAGAATGACATATACAGTTATAGATATTTTGAGTAACTCACTTATCAGTAATTAACTCTATACACCGTAATTTGCATGATAATTTTTGAACTAAGATAGTTTAAGTGCTTATGTTTTTATATAAATGAAAAAGTCGGCTTTTTTTAAAAATATTCTTGTTGTATTATCAAATTATACATCTATTAATATATTCATAAAGCAAACTTGACACAATCTAAGCACATTCAATTAAATAATCTAGAAATTAGCAAAGCGAAGCGTTAGTATAATTCAATAAATCCCCAATGAAAAGGATCACACTTTTTTCCAACCTACATAATATCGCATTTCTCTCGTCATAAAAACGGTGCTTCATCTGTTCGGAATGTATGGCTGGCAATAATTCATGTTGGTATTCATTCGTGTCAAACAAATCGTAAAATGTGTTTCAGATCCAGGTTTTGATTGCATAGCTACGGCTATAAAAATATTCATGCGAGTATGATGCTCATGTCAATATGTGAGCCGATGTAGTGTTTTATGCTGTGAGTACGTAAAAGTTGTAAAAATATATAAATGAATATGTTTTATGAGGGTAACGCGATTTAGTATTGAATCATGAAAGCCGACAGGTTAAAATGTCCTAAGTAGCTTTAAAAAACTTTAGACTAAACGATAGCTTAGACAAAATTAAATTTATTCACTTAACATATTTTACATCAATTGATATTGAGACGCTCACTCTTTCCTAAACTACGATTTAGTTGTTTTTTTGTTGGCCTCATCTCTGCCGTTATCGGAGTGCCTGCCTCCTGGACATGACCTGCCATGGCTTACATGGAAGTCTTTAAACAGGCTCCGGACTCTCGTAGGCCGAAGCAAGGAAAACATGTTCAGGAGGGGCTACTGCTCGGAGGTGGCCTGCCGGTGCGGTGTCTCTCCCCAAACCATGACGCATCTCCTGTCCTGTCCTGGGTGCCCGGCCACCTGCACGCTCAGGGACCTCTACGAAGCCACCGACAATGCCTTGTCGGTGGCGGAGTTTTGGTCCTCTGAAGTTTGATAACAGCCAGAGTCGACTCGGAAAGAAGATGAAGAAGAGTTGTTTTTTTTTAATAGCGTATACAGCTAAAATTATGTCTTAAACAAAGTTTTTGTAAAACGCTTTTGGCTTACAATATCTTAGACAAAATAAAATGTACCTCACTAGATACATGTTGAGACGTAGACACTTTACACCGAACCTAATTTAAGGAAAATTTGATTTACATATGGTAATTATAATAGGTATAGGTATATTTTTGTAAAAAAGGTATTCATTTTGGGCGATAGTGAAAAAAACGGAGCAAACATCTTTTACATAAATTGAGAGCTTTTGTTCAAAATACAATAGTTAAACCCGTGTCCACAAAAAAAGGGGAAATCTCTTTGCATCCTTTATTCCAAACGTTCCTAGATAATATATTTCTCAGTCCCTTTTAACTTTATCCATTATGTTAATCTAAGGTCAACGCTTTATCATGTTTAAATGGATTAGGAAAATGTTGTTTTATCTTCACATGTAAATAGAAAAACTCATATCAATTTTGAGAGACAAGTAATATTCTTAGTACAAAAAAAGGAAAAAAATATACTCGCTTTTATTACATTCTCGTGTGGGTTTCCGAGTCAATTGACCTCGCATTGCTTGATCAGAGAGATTGTAACTTAATACACTCACTAGCAATGAGAACTAAGTTTATGATATCACAAGTAAAAATTTCTCTTACAACTGGCGAACTTAATGCTAAAAGTATTCTCTGTCTTCATAAAAACGGAAAAATTATGTAGTTTTTTTTTAAGTGACACAAACAAAATAAAAATACATAATTTTTTGCTAAACGATCTAAATAAATATACTTTGTTTCGCCTTCTACTACTAATTTCCTCTAAAATTCAGAGGTGATTTTTTTAAAAAGTGATATCATATTAAATTGCATTCAACTAACTTCAATGTACGAGTAGTGTTGAAAATTATTTTGCTTAGTCAATCTGAAACACTTTATTTCAGTTTTTAGGGTTCCGTAGCAAACACAAGGAACCCATAAAGTTTCGTTATGTCTATCCATCTGTCTGTCTGTCCTTCGTTTTTCTCAGAGACTTTAAGACCTAGTAAGCTAAAATTTGGTATGCCTATAACTCACGCAGTGCGAACTCTGAGATAAAAATATTACAAATATTTTTTTAGGGTACCTCCCCTTATGTAAAGTGGGGGTTGAAATTATTTTTTCTGCTTTCTACTCGTATTTGTGTGGGGTATCATTTAATAGGTTACTAAAAAACATTATGAGCACTCTCAGAGTGTTTTTTGATTAACGGTTTCGTTCATGAGATATTTAGCTAAAACGTTAAAAAAATTTAGAGGTGAGTGTCCCCAACCCCCTTCTGGGAAAACCGTTGCATTTGAACACCTGAAAAAATTCATGACAGTAGTAAATATAATGATATTCGAAGGAAAATTATCACTGTCGTAAGGCTTATAATAGTTTACGAGTTTATTACTCGTAAACTATTATACTATATTCATTAATTAAAAAACATGTAAAATACCAATCCATTGAAATAAGCATCTCACGTAAGCAGATAGTGTGACATATTTTTTTTGTGACCAAGACCATTTGTGACCATTCACACGCTTAGCAGGCCCCTTCAGGCACCATATCTGTCGGCTCACCGAGCGTTTGTGCCACTCGGCGAGTTTGCGTTGCTTTAATTGTTCAAAATTTGAAGTTTGTATCTATGTTTAATATACAAAGTTTTGTGGAAGTACAATTATTGAGTATAAAATTAATTTTAAAATTACATAAATTTTATAAATATTTATACTATTTTGACCTAATGTATTTCGCCCGAGGTTCATCCTTGGTTGCATTTTGTCGCTAAGGATGTACTAATTATTAGAATAAATCATTATTAAATTCTTATTCGTCTTCGTCCAAGCGTGTTTTCTAGTTGCGTCCTCAGCTTACGGACCTTGATTTTGGTGTTGGTAACTACAATGGAGTGAAAAGAAGACCAACAGTAACATGGGTGTCCAAAACTGTCTTCTGGCGCAGCCTAATGATTATTATCTATCGACAACACCAAACGACTTAACGTGCCTTTTGAAGCACGGAGGAAGTCAAGATAGAATATGCTACTAATGGTGACAAATCCAATTCGGGACCACTTATTAGTTTTTATGATATTCTCTAAAGTATCTTATAGCGCAAGCATTTAAATGACTCTTTATGTTCCAAAATATTTCTATTAAAGTGCCGTTTGAAACCATAATTTAAAGTGTCATACGTTTTTGTTAGCATAAGAGAGTTTTACCGATATTCAAAAAGCTATTATCCGAGTAAAATGAGCTCAATCCCAGCAATGAATTACCAATTTTGTTCATAACAAAGTCCCGACTTTGCCAGTTTTAACCCTTTCAGGCTAAGTTCGTTCATTACGCACCAACTTAGTCGAGTGTTGAATATTTTGAAGTAGGTATGAGAATACTCAACAAAAGTATATTTTGATCGCGTCAAGTATCAAGTTTGTATGGATGCGGCATATCCCTTTACAGTTAACTCTCTACAGCTCAAACGTTTTAACTACAAATGTTTTTAGTTAAAGTTTTATCAGACATCTATTAACCTTAGATTTGTTCTGTTTTATTGCAAATATTGCAAATGATATCTCTTTAAGCAGTTTTAAGCTTTAAGATTTTTTTTATTTCTGACCATTTTTTGCCTTCGGCTTCGCTTAAATACTTAAATACGAACAGTGCGTTCTTCGCGGACATAATTGACTTTATAATATACTAGCTTTTTCCCGCAGCTCTGCCTGCGTTGAAAAGTAGCCTATGTTTGACCCCGGGTCTTCAACTATATTCATACCAAATTTCATCAAAATCCGTTCAGCGGTTTGGCCGTGAAAGCGCAAAGACAGACGGATAGACTTTCGCATTTATAATATTAGTATGGAAGTATGGATAACATGGTATATTTGACAGGTATAAGGGGCGCTCAAAAAGCGCTGACTCGACGTCGCAGTTGTAAACATACGTACTATGTATATAATCACCAAGGACGTTGAAGATCGGGCGAAGTGTTGAGAAATAGTATGAAAACGGAATCTCGGCTCCGAAGTAACAAGTTACAAACGCAACTAGGAAGGCGCTGAGATGTGTAAAATAACGAAACTGGCTGCAAAAAGAAAAAGTATGTAGATTTGAATATGGAACGCGGACTCCCTTCACAAATATGAAAGGCATTACTGGAATAAACTCAGTGATGGAAACACGTTTTTTTTTCAATTTAATATAAAGACACATATGGCGAAAACATAAAACTGTATTATATCTAGAATATATAGAAATGAACAATAAATTACCAGAAACTTGACAAGACTGTGGAGAGTTACGGCGATCATCATAAATAGGTTAATTGAATATCGTTCATCTCAAAGGTTGTTCAGGAAATATTTTTCCCGTGAGAAATCTCCAAGACTTGGGGTTTTTTTTTGTATATTTTTCGTACAATACTGAAACAATAACTTGGAAGAAAAAGGAATTACTTATGGGAGGAATTATTTTGTTTTTTAATTAAGGAAGTTTATGACGCTTTCTTTAATTATATACCTATAGGTTTATTCATTATTTTGAATCTTAAAGTATTTTTATGTGTTAAGTAAGAAATGACGTTAATAATCAAATTAAAAAATGATCAACTCAGGTCTATAATATTTAAATATTTCAATTAAAGTACCTAGTGGGCTATTGAGAAAACGCTAATCACTTCTTGTATTGACGTCATTGGATTTGTGCTTTTCGATTTATGATAATGAGATTTTGTAATTGAAACAAATTAAAAATACAAGTTAGAGAAGTGTATTCATACACAATGTAATAATATCGTTAAAATTAATTAAACTGAATGTCTAGAAACAGACTTCTGATACTAAACAAAACGATTGTCACAACATAACTCTTCAAATTTAAAAGTGATTGGAAACGGAAGTTAAATTACTTTTATTTTTTCCTTAGGCATAGCTTCATTATTTTACTGTCACAGAATTTTCCTTCTATCGATTTTCGCCTTTAACATCACTTACCTTTCTCGTATCTCCGCAAATATTAGCATGAACACGAAAAAGATTTTCACGTCTTTCAACCTGTTTGCTTAGAATTGAGACTATATTTTGCGTGATATATCTTTTTCTTATTAACTTGCTTCAATTCAAATCCAAACCATAAAAACAGAAATATATGCATTAATTATAAGTCAACTAAAATATGTTAAAAATTTACAATATGGTCAACATTAATGTACATATTTATACACATTTTAGTTGTTTAGCAAGGCAAGCTCCCACTGCATGCGCTTCACAATATAATCACAGCCTTATTTTTTTATTCTTCCGTAATGAAGGCTTGCTAATTCTCAAAAACATTAATATTAACTACAGTTCACACTAAATAATTATTAGATAAATAATAATTTAAGTTAACTTTAGCAATTAAATATAAACAAATACTAGTAGCCTTGTCACGCATCCATAATCTATGAGGATCGCCGACACAGCAACTGCAGTTCTTAGTACTCTGAGTAGCCGGTCACACCACCTCGGTCGCTACATTGGAAGCGGTTGCGCAACGTCCCATTGTCCGCCGCCCGGCGAGTTACCAGAAAACATTCCGTGTCCTCACTTTGGTTCGGTCTCACCTTTAGCATTTTATTAATTGATTTATGTTAAATTCTATGTATCTTAAGTTTTATTAAATAGCTTATAAAAAGAATTGGTTTTTTTTTTTAAACTGCGGCTACCGCTCGCTTAATTGCCTTATGGCCAACCTCAGTTAAAAATACTGAATACAAATACACGTCTGCACTGCATGAAGTTTCCAATGTTCAATCTCTTGAGATTGAACATTGGAAACGCTTTCGCTTCGAAAGACAGCGAACTACATTGGTCTCAACCATTTCATAGCCACCAAATAAGAGGGGATGGTAGGGATATATCTGTTATGCCACTTTACCGGGCGCTAACATCTATTAAATTAGTCATAAAACATAATAATAAATACGCGTCGCTAACATAAATTTGAACTAAATATCTAAATATACATATTTAACCATACAATTAAAAAAAAACATACAAATTTAAGCGTCGTTAAACTTCTCCACATAATATTGCGGACTGATAGACTGGGAAAGTGCCCAGAAACCTGGCAGCATTGCCACGCTGTATAGCAATGCTGATATTTTTTGAGTCATAGTTCAGCCAACTAGTCATGAGGCGTCGATTTCATAAGCGTTTTGATATTCCTCTATAAATATATTTAATGAATATGTCTTTATTCCATACTATGTAAATATTTTCTAAATCGCTAACATCAGTTTATTCCCTGTATTTTGCACTGTTTTAATATTTTAATACGCCTAATGGATATTCTAATCTTCTTACCTGATGTATTCCTTTCGGCAACAAAGGTTCAGTTCTCGGTAGCACTGCATCTAATCCTGTACAACTTTTCGTTATGTTTATTAGTTCTATTTCCATATTCTTGTTACTTAAATATCTTTGAGAGTAGATAAATGGGCGCCCTTAAATATTTATTTTATTCTGTTTTTCAGTATTTAGCGGCAACAGAAACATATTATCTGCGACAATTTCAACTGTAGACAGTTTATTACCACGATTCATCTGATACAGCCTGCTTACAGATGGACGGACAGCGGAGTCTTAGTAATATTTAGGGATTACGTCTGTCCGTCCATCCCCGTTATAACTCATACTATACCCCATACCATATCATATTCTGTTTTACTTTTTGGGGCCCCTACTAAAATCAAAGAAAAAAAATAAGAATAGAAGGTGAATTTATCTGTCGTTTTTGTAGATCGCTGAACCAATACAGCAAGTAAACAAATATCAGTTAATCAATTGACACAGGAGCTTCCAATTGGTCATTTTGAAAATCATTATGGGAAGTCTATGTCCAGCAGTGGACTAACTGCGGCTAAAATGATGATGGTGATGATACAGAAGCATCCTAAAAGCAATAATTGATCTAGCGTATACTCCATTTACATTTTCGGCATTGTGCCAGATTTCTGTCAGTTGCAAATGATTTGTGAATCATGGGTGGCATCGCAATGTGTCGTCCCGTTTGAAAATATTACTGTAACTGATGCTCTGTTAAAATATATCTCTCTTATCCAAGCGTTATTTCAATTGCATCCTTATTCTTATTGTAGGCATTTTGATGTTTGGCAACGCAGTAATTGGTAGGCAAAACTTCCACATATTGAAAGTGGCGTTATTCATTTATATCGACTGGGAGTGGGTTACATATAATTAGTGAACCCTCTACATTCTGATGTCAGCGTTTTTTCCGGAACCACCTCTCGACCTCTGACGAAGTTTCAACTAGATAGCCGGGACCAATGGCTTAACGTGCCTTCCGAAGTATCTTTATCAACACACAATGAGGCAATTCAAGTCTGCAATGTCCCAACTGGAAACACTATTAATAAAAGCATGATTCTAATCGGCATCGAACCTATATCCTCCGAGTCAACGGGCATACGCCTTTACCATAAAGTGGCAACTCAAAAATAAAAGCCATTTTCCAAAAGGTTGACGGAACCAATTCGGCACTTGGAAAACTGAAATTAAAAAAACTAAAATAATAACATTTGTACCTTATCAAAATGGATTTCGCTGCCCATCTATTAAGTTATTGTCAACTTACTATCTAAAAAATCAATTAATGTAATTTTAACAGTAAGTGTAAAAGTAAGTAATTTGTTAAGTTAAAGAATGCCAAAATGTAACAAGTTCAACAATAAGAACCAACTGAGTCATCTTTTTCCGAATTTGTAAAATACTGAAATTATTTGAAATTTTACCTATTTTAGGTTAGATTGGATTATTTTGGTTTGGGTCAATATTGACTGTATTACTTATAGATACAAACCAGAAGCATCAAATTTAATATTGGAAATAGGAGCAATTACAAAATGAGGCTCAAATGTTTTGCAGAGCGGAAACCGGGAAAATAATAATATAGTCATTTAGTTGTATTGGATTAAATTATGTGTTTCTTTTGTTTGTAAATGGTGCAATAAAGTGTTCATTCATTCATTCTTTGTCAAATCAAACAACGGATAATGTTTTTTAAGAGGTATTCATACTATTTCATACTTCATACTAATATTATAAATGCGAAAGTCTGTCTGTCTGTCTGTCTGTCTGTCTGTCTTTCTGTCTGTCTGTCTGTCTGTTACGCTTTCACGGCCAAACCGCTGAACGGATTTTGATCAAATTTAGTATGAACATAGTTGGAGACTCGGGGTCAAACATAGGCTACTTTTTGACGCAGGCGGAGCTGCGGGAAAAAGCTAGTATGGAATAAAGCGAGCAATAAAACAGAAATAAGATTTCTTCGAACATTACCAGCGTTACTGAAACCCCGACTTTTTATGAATTATCGATAAAAAACCGGCTATTTTTGAATAATCATTAAAGAACTTCTGGAATTCTTTCTTCTTCACAGATTTTTGTGTTCATCTCTATCTAATCAATTTCTAATTTTAAAAAAAGTTTACTTTACTAACGTTATCAAATACAAATATTATATATAAGGTCAGTCAATAATGTTTTTAATAGAAGCATGTTTATTAATCTACTTAATTAATCTAATAACAATCAATATAATATAAACTAAAATTAAATTAAAACTAAAATCTGGCGGCATTTCCTCTTTAGATATCAAGGCTTATCGTTTGACCGAAATACGCGTCAGCTCTGTAATAAAGTATTTTTTATCGATAAAGTAACTTACAAAATGGATCAGCAAGTATTTATAGCCAATTTAGCAAAATACTTGAATTTAGAAAAAATGTTGCAAATTTGAGAAATCTCTTATTTATTGAACTATTCTTTGGCATTCGGCTGGCTGAAAATATAAGGCTAATAACTCTTACACAAATTGTTTATTTCATATATTTTCAAGAAAAATCTGTTCAAACAAATCCAAGTCTGAAAATAATATTTATTTATTATACGCATCTGTTAACGGGGGAATATTGAAATACAAATTTGCATCGCAAATGCTTTATGCACACAAAGAAATACACATTTATGCACATTTAATAAGAAGCATTTTATGAATTATGTACATAAAAAAATCATTTTTTACGATATTTGTACTGAAACTGGTCAATGGCATGGAAATCGTATCGAATTGTTTTTTTTAGAGTTGTAAGCTAGATTTTTATAAATCATACGGTCCGTAAAAGATTATAACTTTTTCAAATAAATGCAAAAATCAATCTACAATTTAGTTAGCTAATTTCAGTCCAGCTATTGCGTCATATATTTTCAGTGAGTCCACTGATAGACAGAAGCCTCAAATTCATAAAATGGCTGGTTGGAAACGGCCTGCATCCCGTTTGTCTTACCAGCTTTTTCAGGTCATTTTTTTTAAATGTAAAGTGTGCAATACATTGTTTATTTATTCATTTCCTAAGTCAGTTTCCGACATGTCCAGTCATTAACATTCCAACAGCATTGTACCTGAATTCCTTCAAGAAACGCCCCAAATTCTGTGGGTCGGAGATTGTACATCAAATGCGGCTATTGTTTATAATTTAATGCCCGTACACCGTATTGTTAGTATAAATCGTCTTTATCTCATTTCCCACATCGGATGTAATAGTTAACAAACTGTTATTTTATTATCCATTGTTAAAATTTACATAACTATGCAACGATGGATCATTGTTTATTTGCAGCTTTACTTTTGTTTGTCAACTGTATCGTATATACTAAATAAATTTTTAGTATTTAATCTGCTTAGTGCAAAAAAAAAGAAACATCACTGTATTCTGCCACTAATTAATTGAATCAAACATAAGTATTTCACTTGTAAGATTTTGGAACTTTCCAGAGGAAAAATGAAAAGAAGTGATCGAGTCAAAAATTAACTTTTGTAATGAAAAATATAAAGAATGTGTTGATTTTTGACTATGTGACATTGCCGAAACAAATAGAATATAAGTTAAAATTTTACGACAGTTTTTAAGAGTAAAATATGTCAAGTGAAAATGTAACATACGAATAATAAAACTTCCAGTATACACTGAATAATGATATGTTTTTTTCTGGTCTACTGGGAAGTCCTCATTCCTGCAAAAACTAATAGTGACCGAAATGAATGGATAAATTGTAAAATTTCTGACACTAAACCATTCCTATCCTTGGAGTTGAGACGCAATTCATTTTACTGATAAATATATTTTCATGATAACTAAATCTGCAACTTTTCCAAGATTATATTCTTTCTTGAAATATTTTTCAAACTTTATGTTTTGTTAATACGAACACTTTTTCATTGCAATTTTTTCTTGGATTCAATGTCTTTTCTTTATTAAATGTGGTTTAGTTTAATGTAGGTACTTATCACTCTGTAAAAATTTGGCCAATAGTTTTTAAATAACCTAGTAATATCAATGCTGACTTACTATACTATAATTAAAGTAGCATTATGCTGTATATAAAAGACGGTAAAAATCCACTACCTATATTTTCAAGAACAAACGATAACAATAAAAAAAAAGTTTTTTAAATCTTAAGAATTTATGAGTTATAAAAATAATTGTAACATTTTTCAGAATAATTGTAACATTTTTCAGAATTCATGGTTCATTCTAACCATATTAAATTTATTTCTCGATAATATTTTTCGTTATCATTGTATATAATACTAGCTGTTTCCCGCAGCTCCGCCTGTGTCAAAAAGTAGCCTATGTTTGACCCCGGGTCTTCAACTATATTCATACCAAATTTCATCAAAATCTGTTCAGCGGCTTGGCCGTGAAAGCGTAACAGATAGATAGAAGGACAGACAGACTTTCGCATTTATAATATTAGTATGGAAGTATGGATGCTACTACAACAACAAGGGAGTAAATATTTATAGGCTACGTCTAGCTATTTTAAAGAAGAAAAAACACATTACAAATGAGATTTTCTTTACAGAGAATTAAGTAGAAAGTGTTGAGTATCCAACAACAGAATCGCAAAGATTTAATTAAACCTTGAGGAAGCAAATCGAGGTGCTTTCATAAGAAACTCCGCGAAAATAAAATACAAACGCCGAGTTAGCATTCAGAACGAGTATTTATTGTACTAAGGAAATAAAATAAAGAGGCTCTTTGTTATTAAATATAAAGTTTGAAACCCAAGAGGTAGTAAATCTTAAGAACGACCCGGAATAAAGTCAGCCTAAAATTAAAAATAACAAACCTACTGGGAAATGAGGCACCTCTAAAGAGTGCTCGTTATCTTCGACGCCGAGGCCTGAAGAAAATAATCAGCGGAAAACAAAGAAAAGAAATAAAGCTTTTTTTAAGATTTTATACTATTGTGCGCTCGAAGATCTACGGAGCAGACATTGTTTTAATCATATGGATTCCGAGAATTGACGTGAATAAATTTTCTGAAATGGAAAAAATATAAATGGAAAATGAAATAATCAACATTCGGGCGTTGTATGTGTATTACTTGTGCGGATTTGAACATTTGTGAGATTACATTTTTGGTATTAGAATATTATTTGAAATGTACCGTATGTATGGTTCTCAGCTTTACTTAAGATTTGCGAAAAATATGATCTACTTGCCCAATTGAATCTTGGTTTACTCGTGTTTTGAGATTGTGTTACTTAATAAGAAGTGACTTTTCGCTTTTACTACAACTCCGCTGGCTCGGCGACCCGAAGTGAATCTCGGCCTCCGAAACGAGAGAGTGCCAGAGTATTCTATACTTCGCGATGGCACGTTAGTTACCAAATAGGAGGTTATTTTTTTATACAACTCAGTAGGCAAACAGGCGTACGGCCCACCTGATGGTAAGTGGTTACCGTAGCCTATGAACGCCTGCAACACCAGAGATGTCACGAGCGCGTTGCCGACCCTGAAGGAAAATTCACGCCCTTTTTGAAGGCTCCCATGTTATAGTCACTAGGGAAAACCAATTCCATTTGAAGCGTACTATACGCGATAACATGGGATTCAAGGTATGGGGATGAAATCCCTGACTATGGCGAGGAGTGCGATGGTAAAAAGTGGCTGTTGGCATCATGTCAAATAATTCCTCCGAGCATAGTCATTATACAAGCGGTAGATTACGCATAAGGAAGTCTCTCCTGAGACTCAAAGGCTAAGGCATCATGAAAGAAACTACAAAACGGTTTCAAAGATGACCAACAGAGTGTCAAAATGGATTTTTATTTTCTTACAAAACCGATTTGTTCACAAAATGCTAACAACTAACTCATGGTGAGTAGTTTTTGACAAACTAAAATGTACGTTTCCATTTGCAATTTCAAGATTTTACTGCACGCTTTTTCAGCAGTGTTAAAATCGACTTTGTCACAATGTAACGGCCATGTAAGTAAGTTTATTCCCTAATGAAATCTCGGAAGACATCACAAGCAAGAGCACTAAACAACGCTTGCACAGGAAATGCAAAACAAATAAAAGCCTGCAATGCCTTTCGTCTATAGACACGATACTTTCTCATTCGACAATGGACAATTGATTTCTTCAATGGATGTTTTATTTAGTTCTTATGTAATTTAAAATGTAATTTGAGTTATAAAACTTGCAACAAATGACGAAAATATTGCATTATGAAATTCAAAACAAATCTTTAAAAAAATATCATCATCATCTCCTGTTCTTACTTTTTTGTGGGGTCGGCACAGCATGTTAGCCTTATCCACTATCTTTATACATTTATCAGTCTTCACGCAATCCATCCATCTTTTCTCTGGTCGAACCAATTTAAAAAATATTTATATTTTACAGTTAGTTTTTCAGCTTAATAAATAATTCAGCACAACGGAACGACGCTCGTCCCACTTCTATCACCTCATTACAAAGGAACCCGAACAGGCTCATAATCCGCTTGTATTGTTAGTGCGCAAAACTGTCGAAAACTAAATTTTTTCAGTTTACTTCAAGTCGTTTTAAACAACGTAACGACTGTCATCTGGCCATAACATCTAGTGCCAATGGCTAAGTCTAACCTCATATCTCTGACACCAGGGTGTACATGGTCGATAGACAATGTAACCTACACGAAATGACGATAATCTCATATACACAAAACAGGCGGCACCGCCTTTAGGCCTCTGACTTAGTTCCTTAAACAAACACCAAATGGCAGCCGAGACTAATGGCTTAACGTGCCTTCCAAAACACAGAATCATCATTATTATCAGACAGAGATTCAGGCCTGAAATAATCCTAACCAAACTGGAAACAACTAAACAAAGTATGCTCCTCGACTTTTTTTAAGTGAGGACTAATCCACGATCACTAGTCTTACTAAAGTAGCAGGTCTGCCATCGTCCTTTGTGCTCAGTAGTAATTTAGCCATTGCAATGTCATGAACTTACCGTCACACTACTGTTTCTTTAACTGATTTCCCTTGTGGAAAAATTTGTCGTTGTATTCTCATTGTGTCACTAAGATTATCCGCCGACGATAGAATTGAGTTTCGCATCAAGAAGGCTTTACTGACGTCTAAAAAAAAAAGAAAAAGTATTATTGAGAAGTGTGAGACGTAATGATAAATGTTGTCTTTTGGCAATGTTTCATTTTGATATATACAGGTTTAAATAGATAGATAGATATACACTTTATTGTACCAATCACAAAATTTAAATTAAAATTAAAAGTAATATATTTAGAAAATTGAGTACAAAGGCGGACTTGTCGCTATTGCAATTTCTTCCAGCCAACCTTAGTTAGGGTAGATAGGATAAAAAGTGAAAACAAACAAAGGCGGTACAGTAATATAATACTAAAACTATCATCATCCTTACAATTTAATACTTAATATAGGTGCGAAAGTCTGTCTGTCTGTCTGTAAAGCTTTCACGGTCAAACCGCTGAATAGATTTTGATGATATTTGGTATGAATACAGTTCAAGACTCCGAGGTCAAGCAGTTATTGACACAGGCGAAGCTGTGGGGATCAGCTAGTATTAATATATGTCGAAATATTAACGACATAGTACTATGAATAATTCTGTGGCATGGTAGTAAAGTCTTGCTACTTATCCATTTTATTTTTGTTCGATCACATAATAAATTCAATACAGAAAACAATGTATCATTTATGGCGACATTATGTCCTGATATCTAGGATTACCACCGCTTGGAGCTTTTAAAGTTACAACGGAAAATATACGCTATTTCCTACAAACCGAGCATTTAAATGATCCTGTTCTCGTACCCGACTAGATTGGTAATCAGTCCTTTACCAGTAGGTACCTGTTGGTATAAAAACCAGTAGCCATATGGTGAAACAACATATAAAAGAAGGTTTGAACAGAATACAGAGTCGTGGAAAATGCATATGATGTCCAGCTGTAGACGAAGATAGTAAGTACATCTACGAAAAGAAAAAGTTCATATTTTATTTTTTTATTAAGTAGGCAAACAAAGTTTAAATAAAAATGACTAATTTGACCAACACAACACGGTTTTTTTAACATACTTAACCATTTTAAGCAATTTTCATTCCTGTGTCATTACTCAACAAAGACCACTTAGACCACAATTTACAGTAAAAGTAAATAAAAGATAAAAAGACAGATTTAGAAAATCAAATATGATTTTCTTAGAAATAAAATTCAATCACCATGCCACAAGATGCCAAGAATGTAGCAAAATAACAGTACACATTGTGACATTTAAATCTATATACAATATATATACGTTATCGCACTTACACAAATGCAAAGCTCAGCTTACGCCTCGCGACGTACCTATATATAAAAGAACAAGGGTGACTGATTCATCAACGCCCAGTCAAAATCATAAAAGCTATTAAAGTGAAATTTCGACAGAAGTTTTAAGTTATTACGTAGTGCTCAGATAAGAAAGGTTTTTTTCATAATTCATCCTCTAAGGGGATCAAACGGTGGTTCAAAATATGTATGGGCGAAGGAGATTAGTTGATCCGTTTCATACGAAACTTCACAAGATTATTTCTTTTGACAAATGACTAGACACGTGTTTCAGGATTTTTCAGAATTCATCCCCTTAAAGGGGGGAAATAGGGACGAACGCTGAATATCCAAAAACTAATCGAACACTGATCTGTCAATGAATTTTGGCATACGGTTCCTGTTTTAGTCAAGGGATGCACTAAGAATTAATTTTCAAAATTCACCGCCAAAGAGGGTCAAACAGGGGTCTAAAGTATGTACAAAGGAGTTTACACAAAATTATATCTTTTGATGAATTAATAAATCTATATCAATATTTTGAGAATTCCAGTTCTAAAACGGGGGAAATTTTTTTTCTAAATTGACACCCTTATGGGAAACTGATGTTTAAAGTATGTACGGGGGAAAGAGAATAGGGAGGGTTAGGGAGTTAGTCCGTTGCAGTCGAAACTTTACAAGATTATTTGTTTTGACAAATTTGCATTAGAATTCAGCCCCTGAATGGGTGTTATTTGTATGGTTTATCGGGTTGCTGACTACGAGAATAACAACCATTTTAAAATCCGACATATGATATAACATCAATCCCTATTGGGATCCGATGGGGAAGTAATCTTCTAAATAAAAGTAAGAGCCTGAAAGACCTGTCATAAATATGTCGAACCTCATTGGAAATCCCCTTTGATCAGGCGGGCAAAGCCGCGGGCAACAGCTAGACTATGTACATTTACGTGGATGTTAAAAGTCTTCTTTATACATTTAACACACATATAGTGTTAAAGGTACAAATAAAAAAATAGAATTTAAATACATCACTGTACGGTATATGAAACGAAGAAAAAATTGATAGATAAAGAACCTAACTATAAGATCAATATATTGTATATTACCTTGTAATAACTCCTATAAAAATGATAGGTTTTTGAAAATACTGCATGCCTGTAAAGTATTATAAACACACAAGTTCTTTGAAAATAAATATATTCATTATTACTTAACTAGCTTTTTCCCGCAGCTATAAGCGTAGAAAGTAGCCTATGTTTGACCCCGGGTCTTCGGCTATATTCGTACCAAATTTCATCAAAATCCGTTCAGCGGTTTGGCCGTGAAAACGTAACAGACTTTCGCATTTATAATATTAGTATGGAAGTATGGATAACGAAATGTAATTATTTTTAGTTTTTAGTTAAGAGTTGTAATTTAGATAATTTTTTTATGTCTTATTTTAATAAATAAAATTATCAAGTTCTCTTTGAAAAAAAAAAATGGAATGAACACGTGTACAACTTGGATTTTTTTATTTATTTTTTTATACAATTAAGTAGGCAAAAAGGCATACGGCCCACCTGATGGTAAGTGGTCACCGTAGCCCATGAACGCCCGCAACACCAGGGGCATCACGTGCGTATTGCCGACCCTTGAGAAATCCTTTAACGCACTTTTTGAAAGACCCCATGTTGTAATCTCTTGGAAAAACCATGTTGGGGAGCTCATTCCACAGTCTCAGCGTATGTGGGAGAAAATTTCTATTAAAGCGTAGCGTTTGAATTGAGAGGTGCGATGGTAGAAGGTGGGTGTTGGCATCATCTCAAATAAATCCTCGGAGCACAACCCATTATACAGGCGGTAGAAAAATACATAGAGACGCAAAGTCACGTCTTAGGCTCAGCGGCTCCACACCGCCTGTTATCTTGGAATCGTCGACGATTCTCATTGGATTAATATAACTTAGTATTTTTTTCTCCAGAAATAAAGAAATTAAGTTATCATGTTCAAGAAACAGTCTTACCCGAAAACACAAATGCACAAAATAGAGTAAAAGCTAATTAGTTTTCAAAGCGTGTCAATAATAAAACACCCTAGCAACAGCTTCGTTGCAGTGTAATGAACAGAATTGAGGTTTTGTGGCACTTAGCATAGTGTATGTGACACTGCGATTAATTTGCATAGTTGAATCGCCCAGTGCTAGTCGCAGCTTACATGCCAGTTTCGATACGTAGTTTGTGTGTGCAATGTTGAACCAGCATAGTATTTATGGTAGTTGCAGGTATTAAATGTGCTTTTGGCTGTTTAACGAGTGATTTACAAGATCAGTTGAATTTTAACAGACTCGGATAAATATTTTTATATAGCTATGACTGGAAATATAAAAAAAATATTTATTTGCTTAAAGTATAATAAGTAAAAATATGTTACTTGCTACCGCTACACTAGGCTCGCAGACCTGTATCGCAGCAATCTATGAGTGGTTAACATATAATCATAATTTAATATGTAAATTAGCCGTCGGTTCACAATTACTAAAACTAGAAATCTCTTATGAAATGCAGCTGAATCATTTTTGAATTCTATAAATTTAAGTAGGCTAGGGAAAATAGTGAACTATGTATATGTTAACGGAAATGTATGTAATCCGTCATTGTATAATATACAATTCTTAGGAAATGTATGTAATTCCTAAAATCGCCCGGAAATGTGTGAAATAAATTATATTAGACACATTTTCTAGGAAATCTATACATTTCCTAAATAGCAATTGGAAATGTGATCTTGTGACAGAAACGCTCAAATTTCAAAAGACTATTTGTGACAGAAATTAGGTAAGGTTATGGTTTTACAGTGACCATAACAGTTAGCGAGCGAGCTACAGACCTTGTGATAGAAACGCTTGAGTTTCAAAAGACGACTTAACAACGTGTTTTATTACAGAAAGCATCCTGGATAATGTATACATTATCAAGGATATGTATAATTCCTAAATTTCATACATTTCCTATAACATATATAGTAAGTAAAAACACTATATTGTACCATATACAATTACATAAAAAGGTTGTCTGTATTAAATTTGTATTATAGGTTATCTCATCGCTACTGCAATCTCTTCCAGGCTACATTTAGGATAGCATAGTAGTATATTTATCATTTGTCCTAATAATATTTATATATGCAAAGATATACAAACAAAATATGAACTTTATATAAAGTTGTATATACAAATGCTGCTAAAACTAAGTTTATTTTCCAGGTTACGCCCACAATAACAAGAAATGGTGAGTTTAAATTTCGATTCACCTAGATAAAACTTTGACTAAGAATACGTGCAAAGTTTCAGCACTCTGTACTTAAAGATAACTTTGTGGTAACTATACAATATACTTATTCATATAAAATTATTGCGTTGTGTGGTTTAAATATCATAAGCAAACAATTCAAGAAAACACCAAAAAAAAAACAATTCAAGAAAACACTATCACTAGTCGGAGTATTGAGGAGTTCGATAGCCCGAACGCGACGCGCGTATCCGTAGCGAATGCGCATGTCGAGCGATGGCGAGACACAGCCCGTATTGGATTAGTTTCTATTTAGTGACATTTTCTACCTCTAGCTTCTCCGTGCTTTGGAAGGCACGTTAAGCCGTTGGACCCGGTTGACATCAATATATGGCAGATTTTAGGCTGTGTTATTTATTAGATGCCTTAAGGCAGCCTGAAAAAATCTGACAGTGTTGACCAACATCTTGGGTGAGGTCATGATTCTGTCAGCCTGGTTGCCTTGCAAAAGTTTTACGGAGGTCAGCCTGCAGTCGCACCATTGTGATAACAAGTACCCCCAAATCTAAGACCATAATTTGAGCGTAGTCTTTTGCGTGCAACAAGTGTAAGCTGAAATTTCAAATTAGCTAAATATAACTTTTCAACCATTAAACCTCACCTAGTAGTGATGCCAATTATTTATGAAAAACAACAACCAACAATAAAGCTTAATCCAAACGATGGAGTTAAAGTTAGAAGTACTATTACGAAGTTTCCATCTACAGGCTAATTGGAGTTTTTCTTAAAGCGTATTATGAATTTAATAAGCCGGAGAAGACTGAGTTGGCTTTCACTTCGCTGCAGTCTGTTGTATAGATTAAACGCTTCCAAAACTTATTCCTTTGCTTAAATATTAAATGACAGTATCAACCTTTGTATTATATTTGAATACCAGGAAATTAATTATTAATTTACAGCGTGACACGCTTATTTCCATGTCATTATTTTACATAATTAACTTAATAAATAATTACAATAACAAATCAAAATAAAGCTGTATCTAAAGATTTCAAAGATATAATATTCCTTTATTTGAAAATACTTTAAATAAAGAAACTGAAAACTAAACAAAAAGTAAGATAAATATAAACTTCAACTTTAAAATGTTTAGAATAACTCACATAGATGTACTAAACCTGAGCGAAAATCTGCAAGTGATTTCGGAGGTAAAGAAATTAAAGATATTTTCATTTATCATTTCAATTCATCTTTTTTGCCAATATTATGTAAATAATAATAATTACTTACTCACGGAAATTAGTGTAACTTGTTTGTATAAAATTTTGAAAAACGTAAAATTAATAAATTCCACTCAAAATTATTTTCATGTATCGCCGATCATCCAGTTAAAGTAAAATAAAAAATTTAGCCAATTTCTTAGCTTAGACTTCACTATAACAAAAACGTATAAAGTGAGACATAATCTTTTTCAGCCTAATAAACCGTATAAGTTTAAACTTTAGACTATGGATCCAATAGACGGGAAATGCGAGGGAGACATATATAGGATATGCGTGTGTTAGAATGAGATAGAGAGCGAGACCATTTCATATATACAATAATGTCCCATAGAGACCTTACGGATTTCTTGTCAAAAACAAATATTTAAAGAATCTAGTCGTAAGTGTTCAGTAGAAGCGCATAATAATGGTTTCATGTGCAGTGCCTAAATGTCGTAACTCGAGTAACAAATAAAACCCACATTTTACACTTAAGTACTATCAAAGTTTATCACTGTATAAATCCATGATTTCTTAATTGTTTCGATAGTTTTTCCGCATTAATATATGAGGAATATTATGTAGTTTTATCATATGATTGTGTAAGATGCTTAAGAATTCAAATTTGGATAAAAATAAATATGTGTATTTTCACAATTTGCAATCTAATTCTTGAAGTTTAGGGATTGACATCGATGATGTCAAACATCATATCGATAGTATTGCATCCAAACGCTAGGAAGGAATACATACCTATTGGTATCAAACGTATCGATATATTTAAAATTCAGCAATCCGACACGCTTTATGAAAAAAAGTCCACTACGAACGCGGGTAATGATTCTCGCGTCTCTAAGATAAATCGAATTCGAGATATGTCGAAAAATCTCTCACGCCTTTAGAGATAAAATCTAATTTGAGTTCGTATTCTCATTAATCTCTCGTTATTGTAATATTACAATTTCTATACCTACGTATTTTTCAGATTTCTATCTAATAGATAAAAGATATTTGCGAAAAATGGCTTAAAATGATTGGCAGAGAAGTATGGTTTTCCAAAATATATTCAACTATATGTAGTAAATACTGTCAATACAGTTTTCAGTAGAGCGAGAGTCGGCCAAAATTATAACAAAGTAAAGTTAATTTATGTCCACCTATTCAAAGTCCAGTCGGAGTGCTTGTTAAAATTAAAAATACTGAAGTAGCATGTTTATTATGTAATTTTATTCTAACTTATCCCTTAGAATACTGCATACTTTATTTAGCAATGTTCTCACGTTAAGAAAATCGATCATAGTGATGTCGACATTGCTCGGCTCAGCACTATTTGACAGGGCACAATTGTATGACACACACACATCAACAGTTTTCAAATTGGTCTCGTTTATTTTACTGACTAGCCAATCTATTGACGTAGTCAAAAAAATTCTAAATCTATGGTTTAAACAGATTATATCTCACTTTATAGTACATTATTTCTCACTTTCTAGTAGATTATATCTCACTTTATAGCCTTGTTTTTTTTTTATTCTCGCGAACAAAGTTATTCGCTAAAACATAAACAAATTAAATTAGCTGAACGTAGGACGGATTTATACCGAACGCTTCTTGCCCGAAGTAAATATTTTTATTTTTATAACTCCTGACTCCATTAAATCCATGCATATAGCATGAAATAAAAAAAGGTTATATCTACATGCACAGCTTGAATAAAAATATTGATATGTGTCTACATATAAGTTTACAGTTTAAGAGTGTCAACAAGCAACACTTTTGTCACACTTTATTTTTCTTTTTTTACGAATTGACTGCTGTCTGCTGCTTTAAGCTGCCTAAACGCGTAGCTTAACTGCTATCCAATGGGAACGAGACTAACAGCTTGAAGTGCAAAATATATGAATGCCATTGGTGATAAAAATCGCCGTTACTCCTTGCATTTTTTTTTTAAACAGTGCTAGTCATGCTTGCGTAGATATGTTTAGCGTATCACTGAGCCGCCACCTATCATCGCCATCCACACCATTTCATTGCATTCCATTCTATTCTATTTTATTCTTTAATAAAGCCATGAGCATCATACTAGTTACGATACCTTCCTCGTCATACTAGCGTTTTGTCGGTTGAATTTCTAATCTGGATACTTCGGAGCTGAAGGTCTACTTTCCTACTTTTACGTCTTCACTTCGTCCGGTCTAAGGTGTCCTTAGCAGTGAGTCCATTAGCACACATGTGCAATGTTGCTAAGTTATGTTTAAAATAAAACAAAATATGTTTGTATATGTGAAAATACTTTTTGTACATGAAGAACATCGACACCACAAAATAAAACACAACAAAAGCTTACTTATCTAACAGGGATCTCTTCAGTCAACCGGTAGACCAAATGGGAAAAGTACATAGGCATCGAAGAGTGTACACAACAAAAGTATAATTAATTAATAAATAGCTATTTCATCAAACAATTTGAAAAGTCGAGCAATTCATTAGGGAATAGTTTTCGAATACAAGAATTGTTTTGATGTTATTTTTATGAGACGAATAAATAATTGAAATCTATGTCACGAGTTTCATTAAAACTTTCCGCTTCTTTCACAAAACGATATTATATAAACCAAAGTTAAAAAGACTAATCCCGGTATTTTCTCTTTGGCATCCCTTCGCCGTCAGTGTGACATCAAGTCCCGCTGTATGTTTTATTTTTCTCTTTTCATATGTTACTTAAAACTATATTAATACGTCAAACCATTTTAAAATAATTTTATTGGTCGGAGAGAGGAAAAAATAAATATTAGCCACTGCTAATTCCTCAGTCGGCTTTTACGACAACCATACATTTCGGTTACTTTTGCTTTACTCGCTTGATCTTATTTGTTTCCTTTAAAATACTTGGTTGACTGTTGTTTTCTTTTAAATACTTGGTTGTTTCTTATTTTTCCATTTATGTATTTTTATTTAAATGCCATAAAAAGTTTACAAACAAACAATTAACAAATTTGGTAAGATCTATTCTGAAGCCCGAAATTACTATTTATGAATATTTGGCAGGGTGTACTCTATACCGTAAATCTCTGTTGCTGACTGTACTAAAAAGTCAATTTTCAGGGAGGAACATTTGTTTGCTCTCTCGATCGCTAGTGCAAGTTCAATAAAACCGAATGAGAATCAAATTAGAAGTAACACATGGCCAGTTTGTTCAGTATACTTGACTTTCGTACATAGCAATGTCGATAGAAGCAATGTCGAAATAGAAATATTTATTTTTATTGACTTCATTTAACCTACATGTGGCCATCATAGTATATAGATGTTGTTTACTGATGTATACTATGTGTCATGGAATAAATATTCATTGAAATCTTCCGATGAAGTCGCCTCATGGCCTAGCATCTTTTGTTACTACTCAAAGCATTTTCCTTTATCTATAGTCCCCGTCCCGAGAGGATATAAATTGTGTTAACAAATGCTCAGGGGTTCGTAACATTTAAATGAGAGAAAAAATAGTATTTTTGTGACATATTTTAATGTTTAGAGAGAATTTAAATTTATGAGTGGTTTGAGATGATTCTGTTGACCGCCACAACTACCCGCGTGTATTTCATAATTGATCAATTGTATTATTTTACTCTAATTTATTTGTTTCAAAAGTGAAAAGATAAACTGTCACCAAAATTAAATGGAGGACTAAATGTTTACATTCTCAAAGCCGGACTCGTTCCTGTACCATGCACCAGACATATTGCAAAATATAACCCGACTAATTGGAATTGGTCGTACCCGTATAGTAATTTAAGTCGATTGTATTTGGTAAACTCATAATATTGTCGCTAGGTAACCATTAGAACCCACCATAGTAGAGATTGGTTTGTTTAATAAATTTATACCTTTATGTGACGGCGACTTATATATACGCCCTGATTCTAGGATTTAGCATTAAAAACATATTCGCTCGTTAGTCGAGCGCAACTCGTGTATCCGTAGCGAATGCGCGTGTCAAGCGACGGCGTGACGCACCACTATTGGATTGGTCGCCATTTAGTGGCATTTTCTATGTTGAGCTCCTTCGTGCTTTGGACTTTTAGCCGTTGGTCCCAGTAGTTATCGTTAAATAGCAGTCGTGAGGCTTTGTCAGATGCCTTAGGGCAGCCTGAAAAATTCTGACAGTGTTGGCCACTAACACACCTGGGGTCATTTTCCTGTTGGTCCGGTTTCCCTGGAAAAAGGATTACGGAGGTCAGACGGCAGTCGCTCCATTGTAATAACCAGTTCCATCAAATCTAGGACCATGACTTATAACATACCCTAGGCTCCGAAGCGTAACTAACGACACAACTAGGAATACACGCTAGAATGATGACACAGTCTGTCTATTTTTTAACTTTCTAGAAACTACGACCTTTATGGTCGATATGGTAATAGTAATTTTTGTTGGTTCCCATGTTTCCGTGGCCTTTTATTGGACCTTTGCGAAGGTATATTATTTAGAAATGTGTGTTTAAAAAAATATTTTTATTATACGTTGAAATTAGCACCGGACAGCTATGTAACGTCTTGGGAAAAATGTAATTTAGCTTTTGTCTTTTGTGCTCACATTTTTTGTCGTGTAGTTTCTGCTGCTAAATAGAAAATGTGTCTCACTACAAATTGCCTTTTCCCCATTATTTTTCTTGTTTATTGTCTAAGAAATTGTTTGTCGTCGTATTACGTTTTGGGTAAGAGTCGAGCACTAATATTTTCCCCGTAAGTAATTTCCTATGCATTTTTTAAAGTAACTGAATATATCTTACTCTATCTACACCGACATCTATCTATGGTGGCTATGTTGGCTAGGCAGCCAATATGAACTTATTAATTGAGCCTGCTACGTTTTTTCCTACGAAGTTAAAAAAAAATTTTCAAAAGTTAACAAAAGTTAAGTTTGATTCTCGGACACAGTTGAAAAATAAATATTAAAGATTTTTTTTTTTTGTTGACTGCCGCAACCGCCCTCGTGTATTTCTTAATTGATTAATTGTATTATTTCTCTCTCATTTATTTGTTTAAGATAAACTGTCACCAAAATTAAATGGGGGACTAAATGTTTACATTCTCGAAGCCGGACTCGTTCCTGTACCATGCACCAGACATATTGCAAAATATAACCCGACTAATTGGAATTGGTCGTACCCGTATAGTAATTTAAGTCGATTGTATTTGGTAAACTCATAATATTGTCGCTAGGTAACCATTAGAACCCACCATAGTAGAGATTAGTTTGTTTACTAAATTTATACTTTAACATAAGAGTAATGATATATAAATAAATATCAGATCCATCAGATCGGCCGTACGCCTGTTTGCCTACTTAGTTGTAAAAAAAAATATTATTTATCTCATCAAATAAACTGTTTTAATGCATACTTTCAAAGAACAACCGTGCAAAAACAAATACCCATAACACCAAATATACCTAAATAAGCGACTTCGAAGATGTCTTTCGACTCATCTTAATATTCACAGCGCGTTCCAAACCTTCAATCCGTTTGAGTGGAATTTGTATAATTAAATTATTTTATCCTCTTTAACTCTTATAATCTTGTCATTTTCTGACTCCTGAAACAAACGTCCCGAGCGTAATGGGCAACACCGAACTTTAATTTGAGAAAAGGTTTCGCTTGCATTTTAAAAGTGGACTTCCAAGTAATTCTAATTTTAAAGTTGCTTCTAAGTAACATTAAATCAATTTGGGCTAAGTTCTAAGTGGTGAATGATTAATGTGATAATTATTTTGGTTTCATTCGTTGTAGAGATGAATTAAATTCTAGGGCCTGAATTTAGTGGTGACTGTGGCTAAAGCTCCTTTCCGGCATTGTTTTAAATTTCTTCTAAATCCTATGCTTTTTAATTATTAAACGGATAGTCGCTTTAAATTGCAATAAAACATAGCCCTAGAGAGGCAACATATGAACGCTAACACTGGTAACATTTTCTACAAAATATTTTGAAATACAAAGGCGTCAATTAGTGGAATTACCTGCAATGTGAAGGCTACATTGTCAAACACGGTCATATTTAAATTGCAATGGCAGAAAAATAAAAATCAATTAAAATGGTTACTTGTTTATAAATAAACCGTTACAGAGATAGTCTAAAGTCCAGAAGTAGCATTCGCTTTTTGGCAATACGTATATAGCGCGAGCTCACCGTAATCTAATACGGATTTTATCAGGTTTAATTATTCCTAGCTTTTTCCCGCAGCCTCGCCTGCGTCATAGAGTAGCCTTTGTTTGACCCCGGGTCTTCAACTATATTCATACCAAATTTCTCCAAAATCCGTTCAGTGGTTTGTCTTGAAAGCGTAACAGACAGACAGACAAAAAGACAGATAGACTTTCGCATTTATAATATTAAGTATGGATTAAAACCGTATTAAAATAGTTGAATTGTGGAAAAAGATAACGATCGTACTACAATAGTTAAAGCGTTTATTTCAAATTCATACATTTAATCTATGTTTAACTTGCTTATTTGACTTTAACCTTAATAGCCGTCGAATGCAATTTAAACTAACCTTCCCAGTCATTTACACAATGGATAAATAACTATGTTATTCCACGTATGTCACACACAAAGAGAACCTTCCTAACCAAACACCCTCATAATTGATCATCAAGAAAACCAACACTCTATCTTCGGAGTACACTTGAGCTAACGTATTATTACCTGGATGAGGTTCAGTTGAATATTTATCAACCACTGTCACTTCGTTCATGAATAATCATGAGATTATTAAAACATTTATTATGGTTTTGCATACCTCGGCACATTAATTAACGTTATCTGTCAGATAAGTTCCAAAATGCTGGCCAATAGGACAAACATGTTGCATGCCGTACGGCTGTTTGTGGTCTAAGATCTTATAATTGCTATATATAACATCATTGTACACCCATATACATAATACGCAATAAAGTTTATTGATTGATTGATTGTGCATGAATACAGTTGTTAGTTGTTACAACGGGGAAGTAACACTAGTTTAGCCTTAATTGGTTAATGTCTATACTTATTTAGTGCTAAGTTAAGCTTTTTTCAAACGCTACAACTAGGAAATCCCATATTTAGGTAAATTGCTAATTCTGGTGTAAAAAATTAAGTTTTTTTGTCACGATATTTATTATTACTTTTCGAAGCTAGACAACAAATAAAGTTGTTTAAAAGTCTTATTATAATAGGCTACATGACTGTATTCATACTTGGGCAATATTTGCATACGAAACAATATATACACTAAAAAGTAACCAATTTCGAAAAAAACAACAAAATTGATTGTTAATTAAGGTAGTAATTTGATTTAAAAAAAATCTCAAGAAGAAAAGTGTGAGCGTGGTGGGTGTAACGTAAATACCCGTTCCTTAACTTAATTACTAAAACCTAATAAACTATAAAATAATAACATAAAAATTAATAAAATAAAGTAACCTTAAAACCTAAACTTAGAACTAATTCTAAACCTAAAAACTAAATCTAAACTTAAATCTTAACTTAAGAATGAAATAATATACACACTTAAATCTACAATTAAAATGTAAAAACAAATTATTTTGTATTAGATCTCAATCTGTTGACTGTACCTCGCTGGGTCCCTTTGTTCGATTTGAATGCATCGTATGATCCACTACGTCATCGCACGGGGCGGGGCCTAACCGCAGGCGCGCGCGCTCCTCGGTTCCCAGCCTTTGGCTTGGCAGTCCTTGGAGAAATCTTGTTGCGGGCGGCACGTATTGCGCGCTCCGCGGCGAGTGCAGTTGCTTACGTATTACACGTCTTTAAAAGCACTAATTCGCTCCGATTATCAGTATTTTACAGTGAAGTAAAACCTATCTAATTAAATTCCTGTGAACACGTGAATTCAGACCCCTAATTGGGTAAGTGTTGAACAGTTCTTTGTAGTTGTACTTTACTAGTGTAGAACGAGTGTGTATAGTAAGTAATCTACGAGTATTTCACCACTATATCATTTCTTATATCATCACTGGCTATATTCATCTATACACATCGTAATGTTTTCTGCTGAGCTGATTTTGCATTAATAAAAAAAGAAACAATTAATGTAATAATTTCACGTCACCATGTGGGTAGTATAAAATGTGTACCTTCTTCTTCCTGCTTCTTGCTAAAAACCGCTCTGATTGTCGATACTGCACTGCACTGCACCTTCTACACATTATAAGGTACTTCCGTTCAGCTTTTCGCCGCCAGCCATCAGTATTGCCAATCGAAGCGGGACGGAAACAGGAACATATTTCTTACCCATACAATTATTTATAGGGTTCGAGGTCCCCCTTCGAGGTCCCCCTTCGAGGTCCCCCTTCGAGGTTCCCCTTCGACGTTACGCCTTCGAAGTTGGGCTTTCAAGTTTGGGCTTCAAGAAATCCGGCTACTCCCAAAACACAGTCACGCATCTGAGGTTCCCCGTCCCGGGGCCCCACCATCAACGGCCTGCACCTTTCGTTGAGCTACCGACCACCAGGAGCTGTTACCGTCACGTCCGGGAAGTACCGTATCAGGCAAAGAAAAATAGACCGGCCTTCCGCCCACGACCTTTCTTAGTGTTTTTTTTTTATCAATAAAATTGTAAGTTGGAGTCCATAGTTTTCTTTAAAAAAACCGGCTCCGCTGCATGGGGACGTCTTGCTATCTCTATTTTACGCACGAAACAAAGTTCAATCCTTTTCTTGTTTTTTGACAGTTTCCTCTTCCACCGAATTTCAAAGGCATAAAGCTTATTTATTTAAGATATAAAAAATCAGATATAAAAAATCTTTCTGTTTTTAGTTTCTAGTAGTGAAATATTTGTTATGAATGATAAAAATAAATTCAGTAGAATACCCTATAGACGCGTATGAGCCATGACGCGTTGAATTTACTCTTATTCATAAATAATGCTAAATACCAAGCAAAAACGATGTAAAATTTATCCGACACAAAATAACTTAAAACTACTGTAATTACTCACGCAATTTCTTCCAACCAATCTTAGGATAAAGATTTGCTTACATTTCCTTGATCGCAAGTCTTCTAATTAGGGTATGTTACAAAAGTTACAATGTAATATTATTGTTTAGTTGTGTCCAGTTTGGTTAGGACATTGCAGGCTTGAATCACCTGATTGTCTGATAATGAAGATGATTCCGTGATTCGGAAGGCACGTTAAGCCGTGGGTCCCGGCCGCCATCTGGTGGTCTTTAAAGGAACCACGTCAGAGGCCGAGAGGCGGTTCCGCACAACTCTGACACCAGGGTGTACATGGTCGATTGACAATGTAATCTACACGAAATGATGACGATGATTCCATTGCAAGACCACCCCTATCAATTACCTAAACGCCGCCACTACGGAACCTGCACTTACAATGAAACGTGACATAAAGTAACTGACAGCTCTCAAGGGAATTCTCATATTTCTTTCTACATATATACCGACTAAACTATGAACATGTGATATCTAAAATGATATACGGAGCAAATTGAACTCAGCCGGAAACTATTCTCGTCTCATTTCTCATCACGTACGACTGTGGGATGCACGATAACGATCCCGGGGTTAAGAAAATGATCGCAACAAAATATAGTGTGGTTCAGATCGGATGTAAGAAAAAAATATTTAGCGAGTTGAAATGGTGTATCATTTAATGTTTTGTTCTAGGCTGACTTAATGAACAAGCTTAGTAGAAAAAAATAATACTAGTATGAGAACTACTAGAATTAAAATGTCTGCGATCCATTTTTTACTTAGATTAGTTACTCTTGGATAAGAACAAAGTTGGTAAAATCGGCCCTAAGTGTTCTCTATTAATCAATTACT
The DNA here is from genome assembly GCA_947363495.1 of Euzophera pinguis. Taxonomy (NCBI): domain Eukaryota; kingdom Metazoa; phylum Arthropoda; class Insecta; order Lepidoptera; family Pyralidae; genus Euzophera; species Euzophera pinguis. Next base: position 5,918,727 of record OX376168.1, read on the forward strand.
TAAATTCTTTGTTTGTTTGTTTGTAATAACTTTATTGCACAGAAAAATACATTACAGTAAATACAAAACTAAAAATAAATGCAACGGCGGACTTATCCCATAAAGAGATTTCTTCCAGTCAACCGGGACGTTACAGGAATACAGTTAAAAGAGACAGATGGTAGAAGTTGTGCAACCAGAACAGAACTCTATTTATTAAATATTAAACAAAAATAATACTTATAATGACATAAACTACATAAAAATATGATACATAAATACTTAGATACATACATATTCTTAAAATAATAAAGAAAAAACAATAATACATAATAATAGCTACAAAAAATATAATAGTTCAACGCTGTGCTCAGTTAAGAATCGGAGTAGAATTTTAAAACACGAGATTTGAAGGAGGGAAGAGAAGGAGATAATTCAATGTCAACGGGGAGGGAGTTCCACAATTTGCACGCTCTGACAGAGAGAGATTTAGAATAGAAAAATAAAGAAAATAGAGGAATACATAGAATAAGCTTATTGGAAGATCGTAACCTGTTATCAATTTTGAGGAAAGAGAATTGTTCACTAAGATAATTAGGAGAAGTAGGATTAAAAAGGACATTAAAGAGAAGAGTTAGAATATGCATGTTTCTTCGTGCTCTTATCGGAAGCCAGCCAAGCTTCTCACGAAATTCCGAAATGTGATCAAACTTGCGAAGTCCAAAGTCAAATCTTATACATACATTCTGGATTCGATCCAATTTATTGAGGAGTTCTTCAGAAGGATTCCAAATACGCAACATCGGCATAATCCAGAATGGGGAGCAAGAGAGAACGCGCCAGCATTACCCGAGTTTTAATTGGAAGAAAATTTTGCAATCTTCTTAAGGAGTGTAGGGAAAAGAAAACCTTCCGGCTCACTTCATTTATTTGTGGAACCCATGAAAGCGTTTCATCCACGATGATTCCCAAGTTTTTAACTTTAGAAGTAAAGGGAATGACAGTACCGTCAAGTACAACATTGGGAAGCAAAGCGGAATGAGCTCTAGCAATAAAATGTGGACTTCCAATAATAATTGCTTGCGATTTAGCCGCGTTAATCTCGTAGTTAACCCATAACTACGGGACCATTCACCAATAACGGCAATAGCTCGAAAGGGGCAGATGAGTAAATTTGCAATCGATTGAACTTTTAACAATAAAATTGGAAATACGCAGTTCGTCGTAGCTGCAAGAAAGTAGAATTTGCATAGCGTTGCTACGCAATTGTAGCTCGTAAAAGCTACAAATAAAACACCAACAAAGTGCTACGAGATTCGTAACCCTTTTCACAGCTTGCTATTACTACGCAAATAAAGCTATTATTAAAATTTGCTTCGTTTCGCTACTAGATGATAGCTACTAGATGCATTTCATTTCACGATAAAGATTTAAATATTTTTTGCATGTCTAAAGTATAATCTAGACTATATTCAAATGTCACTCGCCACTTCAAAAGTTGAAAATGATTCCATTAGCAGGCATTACCTAAATTAACTTTTAAACCACGTACTGCATATTTAAAACTTGACTGTCTAAGGTATAAAAATATTATTTCACGCATATTCTTTACGGCTACGTTAACTCAGCACTTTGGTCTCGCCTCCTTTACCAGACCGCGTAAATACAAACCCGATTACAACACAGACACCCATAGTCTGTTCTGTATCATCTTTCGGACTGAATACGGAATTTCTTCAGCAGACAGTAAAGGAAGAGATAGTATTATTCTTTTCACGTTGCCATCGTGAAATGACCCGACTGATCAAAAGAAAATCCATTGTTTGCAGGGTCATCGGCAATCACTGTTTTAACCTTGCACTTAACTTGTACAAGATTTTGTGTAGCTTTTTTCTCATTTAATTCATTCATGTTTTTAATATTGGCAAAATATTTATAATCCCTTAAGCCCGAGAACCCATAGATTATGCTCTGGGATTATGAGAGATTATATTTTTATTGGTGTTTGGGCATGGAATCCCTGAAAGACCTTTGGGATTTACCCGCCAATATATCTCGTCATCTGTCCTCATTTATTTATTTAAACTTTATTGTGCATAACACAGTTGTATAGTACAATAGGCGATTTAAATGCTAAAAGCATTATCTAACAGTCAACCTTTTAACAGATATCGTCATGTGGGTATTAAAAATGTATAGCTATAAATACAAAAGTTTTTTTCATTTTATTTGTGCCCGTCACTTTAACTGAATACTATGTACATTTTCTTACAATGGAGGGGCCGTTTGACCACCATAACTCGTGCAACCTACCTGTCAAACGATAATGATCTGGGTGTGTCAATCACAGCTTTACCAATCCATATGGGTTTATTCAGTGGATTAGAGTGGAATAGACGACCAGTTCCACCTTAATAAATAAGAAGTAGATACGAAAAAGTTCAAATAATCACTGGCATAAAACTATATTAATTTGGCCCTGTAAGACGCAACATTCACAGCCGAGTCAGGGGCCATAGCCAGATCAGCCCGCGTACCTACTTGCTACCAGCTGGGGCACGATAGCTGATGGTCCATTATGTGTACTGCTCGACAAACAATCTGTCTCTGTTAGACAGACCTCACTTCTTCCTGATCTTCATACGGGTTCCCTACGTGTCTGCGAAACACTTTTAACTTCGTAAATTGATACATCGCTAACCTTACAGTGAAGTCTTCATCGTGCGATGTCTCGATACTGCGAAAGGTTGTTTGATGTTTGTAAGCATCGAGATCCTTGCTTCGACACCTTATTTCTCCAACTTTTGGTTTATCGATGTAATTTTACGTCTTTTACATCGGCCTATGCCTGATCGTAGCCTATAAGGTGATCTCTAGACAGTTTATGTTGTTGGATGACAAACGGGGAATAGTTCTTATATAAATCAGATTTAAAAGATCCGGTCAATGTTAGTTAATATGATGTGTTGGAAATAAAATATTATGGCGCTGCAATTTGGCAGAGTCTTGGCTTCCTCCAGGTCTTTCTTGTCCTAATTTATAAACATGAAACCGGTAAAACACTAACAATAATTAACTTGATAAATTAAAATGGTTTAAGTTTTAAGAACACAAATTCAAATAATGTACAAATTCTCGTTTACTACAATTGACTTAACAAAGCAAAAAAGAAAAATTAAAACTTTTAAGTAACATGAAATGATTAGTTCGTTTTTAATTAATTAAATATATATATTAATTATATATTTATGAAAACCTCCTTTGTTTGATAATTTACAATTTCATTAGCGGTTAAAAGAATTTCACTTTAAATAAATATACCAATGAATAAAGTTGTAAATATTTATAATGAACAATTTAATTTAATTATAACTTGATATACGAAACGTTCTCCGAAATTAATTAAAATATTGTTACGAAACATACCTAATTAACGTAAAATTTTCAATAATTCAGTGGCAAAAGAATAATTAAACATCTATCGATCTGAATAAAAAAAATATATCTTTGAAGATTCTTGGATATACAACCTAATCCTTATTACTTGGCGGTTAGTCTGTGAAAAACTCGCAAGTTCAAAGAAACTGGCGATGAAAAAAACGACCGGGAAAAGTCCCGGTTTGCTCATTTTTCAAAACCGTCTCCTTTGGGTTGATAAATTTTAAGAAGCCGGAGGCATCTACAAATTAATTTATTATTAGATAAACTTTTGCTCTTGCTACGTTTGCGTCTAATTTGTAATGACATTCCGTGATTCTGTGATATTTCATATTCGTCAGGTATTTTTGCTTAGAAAATGTCAGTATATTTATCTTCGTAGCTTAGCATTTAGACGTGGTTTACGGTCATTATTTATACTAAAAATAACGATTATGGTGCTGCTTTTACGATGATGGTATTACTTTTATTATGTAACGACATCAATTTTATTTTCGTTCTCCATTTTTTTTTTCTTCAAGTGGACAAAGTACCTTTGAGTAGTAAGCCAAAGATGTAGGTTTGGTAGCATATTAAAAAGATTTTTCATATTCAATCTTTTCAGAATATTTGATAGTATTTATCTAGAAAAGTACCTAGATCGTGTCAATGAAACCTTACCGACAGAGTCATGACATACGTACATATCACGCCTGTTTCCCGTAGGTACTAGGTAGAGACTACGAATTTCCATTTGCTCCTGTTGAATTATATTTAATTTAACATGCAAAAATTAATGTGTCATATTACTGGCAACACTAAACCTTTAGTATAAATGGTCAGCCCCACTCGTATTCTTTTTTTTCCGATTCACACTGTGTTAGGAGACAGACGTTATACCATCCTTGTCTATATTTGAATATACGTTCTAACGTATTTATTTAAAACCTATTTGTTTTCTTTCGCCATTATCCAATTATCCAACAGCTCCGATGTTTCATATTATGATTTACTCTGTCATACTCTAAAGGTTGGCTTGCCCTAGATGAACACACATATTTATTTTTACCCCAAAATAAGCTTACTTTAATCCTGAAATTGCAAACTATCTTGCCAAGAAAGAAAACAAATAAATATCCATAATATTTCATCTAGGTACAAGATATGGCCGTTACCCGTGATTGTTTAGCTATAAAAAGGTATGAGGTCGTAGAGATTCTGAGTCAATACTTCGGGCAGAGTATTTCCATTCACTTTATAAACGAAACGGGGTAGATAATATTTGAGTATATTTTACCTTTTGGGCAAGGTTTTCTCTTATATTTACTTGTATTTGACAATGTTTCCTTGTTGTGCAATAAAGAATTCTGTATGGTATTGTAATTTTGGACAGTTGGATTTTATACTTAGCTTCATAAATTAAAATATATTTTAGGTGTTGTTTTATTTAAATCTTCAAAATTTTACAAGTTTCGATGATCAACATTAAGGCGTTGAACATAAATAAATAGATATTTATACTCTCTACGTATAAAGTGTGGATTTGTTTATCTGTCTATACTCAGGGTTTAAAGCCACCTTTGGTATAAAGTGAGATAAAATAATAGAACATCTTAATTCGTACGTACGTAATAAGTACCTAATGTAAAATAAATAAATTGCGATTTTTGCATGAAATGTTTCAAGACTTCAACACACCAGGAATATTGTTCCGCTGTTCGCTTTTGCTAAATTGATATGAAACGTACCATAATAAATTACTACAAAATGTTCGAAATAATACATTTATGAAATGCGAAATTTGTCCTCATAAATTTTGGAAGCTTAATATCAAGCACGACGTTAAAAACATCTTTTAACCAAAATTGAATGTATGAAATAAACGTAAACAATGATGATGATTCGAAAGTAATACTTTCAATATTAATGAAGAGGACGTGAATTGCTTCATTTCCGGCCTCTACAGTAATATACTATTAATCACGTACAGAAACCAAACCTTGTCTCGAATATGACTCTCAGGCGTTACTGACAAGATTCCTTTTTCGTCGTCGGCTTTACAATTCTATCTAACCCAAATTGAAATAATAGAAAACGTAACAATTTAATTTTAATACAAAAACTAAAAAGATCTGTTTGCAAAATGCTAACCTACTCTAATAGTTTTACGTTATATTAAGAAAACCCAATCAAAATGAAACAAAAGGCATTGTCTTCCGCAAAATAATAAATTATTAATGTGAATTCTAATAGAGAGTATTGTGTACCATAATATGTGATATAACGGGCACGTTTCTCGCAAAATCTGCAAAGACAATTTATCTTTGATGATATTCTCTTTAAACACTACGCAAGGAATAATTAATGATGCTCTGTTTAGTAACAAAAACTTTTATCAAAAATGACACAAGCTTAGTTTCATTTTGGGTTCTCTATATTCGAGATGAGTATATTTTTATCATATTTATAGTCTGCCAGGAAATCTAGCTATATAATAGTCCAAAGCGGAGGTACAGCTCATAATTTGGTCAAACTCATAATGTTTACAGTATCTAAATTACAAAAGTAGTAAGCCACTACAGAAAAAAAACAAGCCCCATTTCGCAGAAAAAAATCATTGCAATCCTACCAAAATGTGGACGCATCGGTGGCGATACATGGACACTGTTACAGCCTAGCCACGGAGCAATCCACCACAGTGAATTTCGCCGCGATGCCACCGGCGACTAAAATAAATACTTAACAAATACACTAAAAATCCATGGAAGCTCACCAGCTTCAGTCACCACTGGCGAGGCGAAATGAGGAGTAGTAACGATTAGTGCACTGAAACAAATGCATTTGTATGTATTTCTTTTAGTCATCGTTGGCATCGCGGCGAAATTCGCCGAGGCGGATTGCCCCGTGGCCAGGCTGTTAGTGTGTTTTGTGACGGTACTTAGAGTAATCAAAATATGCCGGTCGAAGACGATTCCACTGAAAGTATGGAGCTGTAGAAATGCTGAGCCAGTCGTTTCGTGACCACGACTGTTGTAACACGGAAACGTCGAAAGTATTAAGGTATTTTAATGGTATGTAAATGGTCATTTGTTTCATATTAGTTGTAAAAATAGAAAATTAAGACTGTTTGTTTTCCAAAGAAAATAAAATAAAATAAATAAATAAAATTTTACGCGCTTGATCCTGTAATTTTATGTTATCAATGTGCAAATTGGTTTAAGACTAATCTTTAAGTACAAAATGTGAACAAAAATTTTATGATGTAGCTAGATCATACAATATTCTGTCAAGCGAAATTGCCTATTTAGCTACTGAGGCCGATGATTTCGCATTATTTTAAGACATTATGCTTCTGGCTTTGTCTCGGTTTGTATATGTCTAGCTAATTAATAAATCAATAATAATTACCATCACGTCTTGCTGTGGATGTGGCCCTTGTCCACCCTGACTTCGAATGTGCTGTACACAAAGTCGCAGATTAGTTCCTAATTCTTGATTTCCCAAGGGTGTAATTTCGTAAATTATTTTCCGGAAGAATACTTTTCATTCGGGCTAAACTATTTCTGCCAACCATCAGAAGTTATTACATTACAATAAATAATCAGCCAAAACATCCAACACCGCACTTACCTTCAATCAACCCATCAGTAATTTCGGCTTATTCTTCTCATTCTTAATAGAAACATCAAGCACTGAGGCTTCTTTATTACACTTTGAAGTCAACTGTATAATTGATTTTCTACCTCGACGAGCCTGTTTCCCATTTTCTCCTTGAAAGCTGTAGATGATAATCGCGCGCTTCGTAGCACGAACCGTAATACTCCAGCTTTATTGCAATGTGGTGGAGCTTATGAAAAAGGTGAAAATAGGAGCTTCATAAGGTCAGATTATTACATAACAATTTTACTCTAAGCTTGAGTCTTAATTTTCCGCAAGAGAAAAGTAATTTTGGTTTTGAAAGTTGAAATTGTGTAAGTCTACAAGATAAATTTGGTTGAATGCATTTCCAATCCTAGTCTAACTAATATTATAAAAGATTAATAAATTTGTATGTGTGTTTATTAATTAATTAATGTATTATTTACTTATTTAAGGACAATAGTGTTAATACCATATATTATTATGCTCTTCACGTTTTCATTACCTACTGAAGCTATCTTGCTGAAATTTTAGATAATTCTTAGTTGGTACTACTGAAATCGGCATAGGCTGCATTATCAATTATTTGACTCTTGAATTCCAGTTACTCGTTCGTTTTAAACATTAACAGGATTAAATAAAATATTTTGTAATTGTTTCGTAATATTATTAAGTTTATTTATATCTTTACAGTCATTTAACATAGTCTTTTTTTCTGTTTACAGACGAGAAAGTGTAATATTAACAAAAATGTGCAACAACATATAAAATATCTTAAACATTAGGTACTATAATGGCTTTGCCTTTTATAACTCCCTATTTATTTTATAAACAAGAAAATTCTAGTTCGTATATTAAGAAGTTATTAGTATTATCTGTACATTTGGTATTAAAATACACTTTTATGTGTTTAATTAAATCTATTTTCGATTATAACACGGAATCTTAATTTAGCCGTTACAATACAAATAAATATTGTTTTTTCAATAATAACAAAATTATGTACAGTCTAATTCATGTATTATTTAGTTTCTTATTAGTTAGTAAGTTATTTTATTTTAATTGTTACCATACTAAAACAGATTAATGCTTACTTCACATGATCTTAGCAACTACATAACTAAGCATAAAATCAGTAGGTATATTCCTTGAATAGAGAAAAGCCCTTTAGCAATCTAAAGGTCAAAGCCGACGTACAAGACTTGTTGAATATTGTAGGTACATTTATATTACAACCAAGAAGGTTAGATTAGATATTAGAATAAGTCTATGATTCAATGCGTAGGAAAGAAAATAACTCGGTTGTCTTCATTGTCTTCTGTTTCGATGATCTTATGATGTAGCATGTCTGATTGTAATTGAAGTGAAGAAATAAATGTATCATAAAATGTGAAAAGAAGTTTTGTATACACGGTGAAATTTTAGTCGTTTTGGACCCATCGTCCAGTGACTCCATTCATGCAACTGAACAACTATCCAAAATAATGTAGAATTATGTTTTCATTTCAATTGTAATCGAGTAACTTTATATATAACACAACAATTTAGTTGGATTTAGACAAAATAATTATTTTGAGAAATCAATTTGCATTTTCAATAATTTTATATTTATAGCTCAACCAGGAAAATAGCAGCCTTGGCCATTTTGCGGGAAAATATTAGAGCTAATTTCTTTTACTGGCAACTATGTATTCAAGTAACATTCCGTAATCTCAATGTCATGTGCCAAAAAATCAAAGATATTTATCAAAATAGTTAAATTAATATATAGTAATGAGAGAAAAGTGATAAGTATAAAAGACGAATGAAAACGAAGGATTGATTTCTATTTAATTAAATGACATTGTCAATTTTGTTGTTGACATGACACACATGTTGCCACCTAAAGGTGATCAGTAGCGACGCCAAGGCAGGGTTTTTATTTTCCTGGTCGGGCTATAATTGAAAAATATAACTATTGTTCTGAAATGTTTATTTACTGCCTTTTTATGGATTTTTGCTTAGCGCGGAGTTGCTAAATCCATGTAAATATAATTTATACATATCAAGTTTTGAATGCATCGTTGATAAATGTATGAGGCTAGTTCAGTTGATAATCTAAGATTTATTTTGCCAGTAATAATTTAAATTACAAAATTTAATGAAAGTGAATTTTAAATTAAAATGTTGATAATTTTGTTAATATTACTCATGACAATAATTTTACAAAGTGTATCAACTTCTGATCAACAAAATCATCTGGAAATGTGTTTTTGTAAAATAACAAACTGTTAGAAATAATCTAAAGATCTTTATTAGAATCGCAATAATTAAAATAGAACAGGTTATTTATACTTTCTTTGTCTTAAATAGATATTTACAAACTTACTAATAAACGTATATCAATATTTTTACCAAAACTAAAATTGAATGGTCCTCCTCTGAAAAACCTACTTGAAAACAAATAGTCGTCAACATCGAACAATTCCATTAAGGTCAAACTTAATAATAAGAGGTACTTATCTCGACACAAGAACCCTATTCATGGGGTTTTTTCATTGATTGAAAAGATATTGAATTCCGTAAGACGAGAACTTTCGTATCAAACTCCTCCGTCGTCCAAAAACTTCTCCTAACTTTCATTAGGTATAAGATATAAAAAGATATCGCTGACAGAAATGTTCCGCATTGATTTTACGCCAAACAATATGATTTCAAGTTAAATAAATTAGTAACGCTGCGATGGTGATTATTGATAAATTCTGAGGTTGCCAGAAGAGGGTTCCTTTGTTCCAAGTGTCGTGGTGTACCGCTGCTTGATTTTCACCTAGAGAGAAATATGAAAATTATACGTTTGAATGTTATAATTTATAAGCACATACCAAATCATTTTGCGAGCTTCCGCCACCAGTTAGAGAGAAAAGAAACACGAAGCGTAGAGGCGAAACACTTGTCGCATGTGCAAACTAATGATGGCGGACATGTTGGGACTAACAGTAGTGGGTGGGTGCCGGCCGGCAATAGTTTGCATGAACTAACTGGTGGCGGAAGCTCGCAAAATGATTCGGTATGTGCTTGTAACTTTAACTTTCGCAAAGTAACGTCTGAATCAATTAAATATGTTTCAATTTGCCTTACACCCGGAGGTCATTGGTTTGATTCCCACAGGAAGCATACTTTATTCAGTATGGATAGGACATTGCAGTATTGAATCACCTGATTATCTGTGTTTTACATACGGCTAAGCACTGGGCTCTTCAAATTAGAGAGAATAGTCTAGGCTCTTAATAAACCAGTGAGCAGTTCCATCTTATAACACATCAGCTGCGCTTAACATCAGGTGAAATCGTGGTCAATCGCTGGACATTTTAAGATAAAAAACATAATGGGCTGAATTCTAACATAAGTTTGTTACTCACCACTTATGACATGCACGTTGACTATCACTTGTGAGTGATTCTGTAAAAGGCAAGTATACGTCCCACTGTCATTTTGCGACGCCGATGCGACGCTGATTGTAGCACTGTAAAGACATTTTTTATTAACTTATAAATATGCAAGCTCATATACTCGTAATTATGAGTGTATCCATACTTCTATACTATTATTTTTTAATATTATAAGTGTAAAAGTCTGTCTGTCTGTTACGCTTTCACGGCCAAACCGCCGAATGGATTTTGATGAAATTTGGTATGAATATAGTAGAAGACCCGGGGTCAAACATAGGCTACTTTTTGACGCAAAAACTAGTTTGAAAATATAAAGTTAATAATATTTTCACAGACAAAAGGCGAAAATAATTTGCAATACATAAAAATATGATTTGTCGGAAGTATAAAAACAAATGTAAATTTAGCATGAAATTAACAGGAACTTGTCAATGCGTTATATGAAAAATGTTTTATTTTAATGAAAAAAATTCACGTGTCAAACATAAAAATTTACTATACTACAATAATCACCTCATATTACGCCACGTAACGTTATCATAAAAGTCTTTCCCCTGCTTTTTCCAAAGTAGCCCATAAACATTATTCACTACTGCGGGCACAGTAGGCCTGACTGTCGTCACGACAGTCGTCACAGGTGCCTTTGTTGTAGTTGTAGTCCTTACACTAACAGTTGAAGTCAATGTCGTTGTTTCAACGCTCCAACTTTTATTCAAATTTAAATCTATTCTATTCAATACTGTGCTCATTTTTTTAGTAGTTTGCTCTGTAGTTGTTGCTTCTGAAGTAGTGGGGAGTGGTGTGGTTATAGGAATTTTAGTTGGTAGTGTTGAAACATAGTCTTCTGATATGATACATGCTAGGTTTATTGAACTGCCAGCTTTGTAGAATCTATCTTTGACATCGTGGGTTTGGTCGTTATTTATTGTTAATACAGGAGCTGAAAAGATATAAAAACATTAAAACATTTTTTTAAATAAAATAATGATAAAATTACTGTATTATATTTGACATGTTATATAGTTTGAAGGTAAAAAAAATACTATGAAAATATTAAGTACAAAAATATTTTTCTACCGAAATAAGAGAGCAAATTTGAATATCCAAAATAATTTGCTAATAACAAAAAGAATTGCGAATAAGCTTAACAGCGAAAAGAAATTATATTCATCTTTAGCGTCAAAAAGGCTTTATTTTTAAATAAACTTAGAAGACCAATACACTAGATATCATGTAATACGAGTATGAACAACATTATATTTTTACACAATTTCTATCTCAGCTAACGTTAATATTTCTAAAAACAAAATTTAAGAAAAATCATGAATGAATAAAACCTCTTTGCAAGTTTGAAATAAAATTAAAGATATTTAAATTTCAAAAGGATTTCCATTTACAAAACCGTATAAACCTGAGCGATATAATTTTCATCACGGAAAAACATCGAGAGAGCCCTCAGAGGATAGCTTTAGATTTATTTGATACGATGTGAGGACGTGAGATATAAACGATGACAACCAGCTATTACATAAAAGAACGCTACGTCAAATTCATATATTTTGAAAGCCTCGTATATAGATTTGCGTTGAGTGCTGAGATTTTAAGAGATAAAACGATTCTGTTTGCTTAGAACGTTGACTCTTTTCGAAGGTAAAATATTTTGTGAGCCTGCGATTTGAAAACAGTTTTATTCTTTCAAAGAATAATTGTACATTTTAATGTAAAATTTTTGTTGAAGGGATTGATTTTAACATCTTGACTAACATCTGTTTAGTACCTCTCAAACCAAACTGGGTGTTTTATTGAAATATGCTAATTTTGGTTGTTTTATCTCTGGAAAAAGACGAAAAATAAATGACCATATGAAGTTAGTGAACGTAACGATTTTTCGTTGCCTGTTAACACATATTCAAGCGCTGAAATTAAACATAAAGAAAGCATTAAAAGTGCTTGCATCCTTTTTAGGACAAAATGTACTACAGACTGACTGTAATGAAAATTAAACAAATTAAGAGTTATAAAAGTAAATTTACTTACGCAGTACTGTTAAATTAACAAATATCGTCCTAGGAGGGTGCGTGGCTATTTGGCACATATAATTGCCAGCATCGGACCGCTTTACCGGGTTCATGCTGAGCCTCCAATTATTCGGATATTGGAACTTAATTGCTATCCGGTTGTCGCCGGTGTAAGCCGCAGGGCCTACTGTGAGGAGCTGAGCTGAATCCGTGGCGTTTCTCATCCACGTCACCTGTTGAAAAAAATAATGGTATTAACACATTTTCGCCAGGCGTAAACATTTGTAGAGTTTTAGTGAAAAAGTGGGGATGACCTTGAATCGCTTTTTAGATCGGGACGTGTGTAGACTTGCAATAGCTCCGATCCTGCAAGCCTACACAGGTTACTATGTAGGCACGAGCAGGCAAGCCTAGCGAGTAGCCAGTCCTGACAATAATTTGCCAAATTACACACATGAAAAATTTAGAATTCGAAGCTTATCTGCGACTGTAAAGTTGTACCGCAAAAGAGTTATTTTGCGGTGTGTTATGTTAATAAAAAAATATGTGAAAACTGAACAGAACAAGATAACGGTAATAAAAAAAAACCTAAAAGAACCAGACTGCTTTTCTGTGTAATTTGAAAATGAAAAACCTCACAAAATATCCGCCACTTTGTTTTTTTTTCGTTTTGATACACCCAGTGTCACTCTCACAGTAAATACGATTCTAACGACACCTCTCAAGCTAAAATCTAAATGGATTTTCCGTTCAGGCTGCAGAGCGTGCCAAACAATTATACTTATTTACAAAAAGTTCTACTTGTACATTCACACATACATACTCTCGAAAAACATAACCCTCCTTCTAGCACAGTCGGGTAAATATATCGACAAACAAACACTTTACAAATCTAGTGCACTTACAAGGTTTTGTATGGGAGGTCAAAAAGGTTTTCTCGGTTTTCACAAAGCATGCTTTAGTTTTAAGTACACGCTGCAAAAGATTGATCAATGTTTTGAAAATACCCTGTATGTACTTAATTAAAATAAAATGCCTTGGAGATGGCAAGCCAGACAGTGATTTATGTCTGATTTAAATCGATGTATTTACGTTTGTAAAATCGAAGTATTTGTTACTCATTCTTCTTTCCAGTTAGTTCCAAGACGCTAGATATATATTGATGATCGTGGCCACAGGGAATAGAAACATGAGTTTGAACTAAATTTTTAGATTAGTTTTCGGTTTCAATCTTGCCTTTGTTTTATTTATTGTATGTTATCTTTCTTAATTATAATCAGACTATAATTTGTGAAAATAAAAGTTTATTTATTTTAGACAAAAGACGCGCACAAACTCTAGTTTATAATGAAAGAATAGATGAAATAACTTCTTTAACATTTTTGGAAATGTAATCATACGTAAAGTATAAAAAACATTTCATCATACTTCCATCCATACTAGGTAATACTAATTCGAAAGTCTATCTGCCTGTTACGCTTTCACATCCAAACCGCTGAACGAATTTTGATGAAATTTTGTATGACTATAGTTGAAGACGGAGTAAAACATAGGCTACCTACTTTTTAACGCAGGCGGAACTGCGGGAAATAGCTAGTTTCTCTTTAATATAGTTTATGAAGAAAAATTGGCAGTTGAGTGAAGCCACGTAAAATAGGTAATATTAATATAGCACCTAGAATATCAGTTACAAAATTGTCGCTTTTGGCAATAAGTTCACTCAACTTGCAAGTACCTACAACATAAAAGGTTGCCTCGTCTAGTCCTTTCCCATATTATCCCCTGAGGAAACTGTAACAGGAAATGCGAACGTCCCATTTTTTTCATACAAAAGAGATGTAATACGAGGTCAGGCTTTGAATTTGTTGGTTTCCAAAATGTTACCGCAATAAGAAATATTTCGCTTTCTAAATTTATCTACATTTTATGTTACATGTTTCGTATCAAAGGATGTCTGAGATTATTTTTACCAAGGCTGTGTACCTCTACCACTAGATTTTATTAACGCAGACGCTAGCGAGCGCGTTCAGATTTAATATACAATTTCTTAGTTACCTTACTATCCATCAGAGGCGGCTCATGGTTGACGTACTGTTTGTTGTTCGTCTAATTAATTATTTTAGCTAGTAAGTTACATCATCATTATAGGTTGTTACTTCACTAAACTTTCCACAGAATGTGGAATAAATATAATACAATAAATTTAAAATTTACATACATAGTAGTTTCGATAAATTCTTTTTTTCGCGTTTTAAACAGAAATTGGTAGTTTATATGTAAATATTGTGTAAAAAATCGAGGATCTCCTTTTACATTTAAAACTGCGACTAGGAAATGATACGTACGAAAAGTGGCGAATGTTTTTAGCATATTTAACACGAAACCTAGAAATTAATCTGTTATTACCGTTTTATCCTTCAGCATAATAACTCGACAATTCAGCATTGCTTCAGAACCCACATGGGCTGTCACTTGAGAATACTTCTCATCTTCGAAAGAAGGGCCCCAGTGGTGTTCGTGGTGGTGGTCGTGGTAACTTTGGAATGGGACATAGTGGCGGGACTCTTCTGCCTTGCCTGTAAAAAAAGAAAATTTTGGTATACCACATTTTTATACTTAATCGCACTTACAAAAATATTTTTTCGACCTTATAGGGGTCCAGGTAAACCAAGAAATAGCTAGATGAAGAAAATAAAAGAGAAATTAAACGTCGCATCAAAAACTGAAGGATGTCGCTAATAATCGAGAGGAATGGAAGAAGCTCCACTACTATCCATACTAATATTATAAATGTGAAAGTTTATTTGTTTGTTTGTCCTTCTTTCCGACCTGGAGAGTGACGTAGGCTATATAGCACAAGGGAAGGCAGACGCGAGGGAACCTCGGTTCGGCCGTCGCTCCGCGCCTATTGACGATCTCCTCTACTGACCAATAATATCAAATAAATTCTAAAATATATTATTTACTTAGGTTCATTGTGATTCCATAACAATACATCATTGAAGCACTTAAAACTAAATGGTTTAAAATATTTGACAAAATATTATAAGGTGAATCGAAACGCAAATTAGAAAAATAAGAAAAACATATAAGCTCGCTCCACGTCACGCATCGTTCACAGTTGAACGAAAAATTACGCAAACTCCGCCCACTTTTCCGACGTCACTGCGCCTATGACAGTAACGGTGCACCAGTCGATACGCCGTCTCCTCTTTGTATTTGCTCCGTTGACTTTCTACCTACTTACCTAATGAACGTAAAGAGACATCATATTATACTTAGTTATATAATACTTACTTAAAGTTGTAAATCTTTAGATGCAACGAAGAAAACCCTTTGATGACAAAAGACTGTAATTTTTCTAAAATAATAGCTCCTAAAAACTTCATAAAACATTTTTATTACTCAGTTTGCAACAAGAACGAGGGAAAGACGAATGACTTAGATGTTAATGAACCTTCGTGGTTGTGAAGACAAATGTTTCTAACTTAAGCTTTTACTCAAGCTCGAAGGCCTGTCATTGTTTTAGTGTAACTCCTTAGGAATTCCTACTTATCAAACATTGTTGTTTCAAACTCAAGACGATAGTAGTCAAAAGTTTTTTATATTGAAGTGTGTTTAAAAAATATAACAGTTATAAGGTATAATGACTAGGTTTTTTGATTTTATTGAGACTAGGCAACTCAGAGGCGGTGCGTAAAAAAGTTGTGAAGTAGGTATTTTTAACTTCAATGCAAACTTATAAAAAGTACTTTTGTGAGATGAGTGCACTGAGCGTGACCAGTTATTGGTCTGAGCGAGTCGACTCAATAAGATGAAGAGGTGAAATGAGATAATCAATAGGCGAATTGAATAGATAATTGGAAAAAATATTCTGATTATATTTGCCAATCGAACAAGAGAGAGATCAAAGGAGAACGAGAGGACGAAAAGAAGCTGTAAAAATGAAAAAGAAAACAATGTCATATTTCCTATAATAATAAAAAAATCAGATGAAGAAAACAAACAATCTAGCACACGTTTTCCTACTTCAGTCTAAACACGTCTGGACTCTTTGTACAAAGCCGGATATAAAAATGCTATTCGTCTTTATACTTTTCAGTGTTATATTCTCTTCTCATTACTAGCACGTCCATGCCTTTTTAGCATTGTAAATCTACACTTCTGCAATTAAATTATAAAGAGGAAAGATTTGTATTCTTGTGTGTATGTTTGTAAAGAATAAACTCATAAACTACTGTGCCGATTTCAAAAATTCTTTTACCATTGGAAAGCTACATTCACCCTGAGTAACATAGGCTATATACCAATAAATAATCCGGAGATTCAAGCCTGCAATGTCCTTCCCAAATCGAAAACAACTAAACAAAGCATGCTTATCGTTTCTAACGCTATAATAAATATAAATTTTGCTGCAAAGGCAATCTTAAATTAAATAAATAAATAAATAAAATTTATCTTCACCTTCGCAAAAATACACAGAACTCTACAAAGAGTTGGAACGAAGCTCATAAATTTATAATAACGAAATGTATTATTGGCAGAAAAACTCGAGTGTTTAGTTATATTATGTGAAAGAAATACTTTCATTTAAACAAGAATAAAAATATCTATTAGTTAATACACGGATAGTTTAGATGTCAATTAGTAGTAGATATCCCTTCCTATTACACTAAATGAGTCGGCAATACTCTAGATGGTAGAGAAATTACCTAACATTACACTAGAGACCTCTTTTTGATTTTGATTGATTGTCGGCTGATAGTTTACATGAAAAAATGTGATTGAGAGGTTTCACCTTGTGGTTTTTAACAGACAAATATTACTTGAGTCTACTAGCAACCATTAACGCTGTAAAGTATTTGAAACGTCAGGTGTAAATAAATAAGTGATAAACGCGATAAAAGCCGTATTAAAATAGTATGTACTTATATAAAAAAGAATCGCGAAAACATAAGAAATCATTATTTTCTTGTTTTCGTGAGGACCGCTTAAGTCCAGCAGTGGACATTTCTGGCTTACCCGACGTTAATAGTAATAACATTTATAGACTAAATAAGACTCCATTCTTCACTCTATGAATGTCGATAATAGCGGTTTAAAAGCTTACAAAAGTCAATTCCAAATGGGCATATCTACCGCTAGGAATCCACTTCTACTAGAAGCTGGTATTAGAGTTTTATTGTGAGTTTTTATTGTAAGTTGCAAAATGTATTTATTGTAAAGCTAAATACAACGGTTTTCACCACTTACAGTATCTAGACAATGTAATTAGAACTTAAACTTATTTATCATATACAGGAGGACTCACTCTCGTCTCTTTCGCAATACATTAGCAGGTTCCTTACAATCTTATTGGTACCATCGACAAAAACATTACACTCAGGTTGCTGATTCAGGAATGCGTTAAGGTCCGTAAGCAAGCGACATAGCGGAGACTGCTCATGTGAAACCGTGCCTGTGATCGGCGGGGCGACCAGTTTTCGCGGCTGACATGAGCGTTGCACCAAACATCTATTTGGCACATTCAGACGACAGAGTTGATTATGAAAATGTTGACTCGGAATCGTTTGAAATTATCTAAAAGGACTCCGGTCTCCTATAACCATAATCACAGTTAGAAATAAATTTCCAAACATAGACCAATTGCTTAACTGAAGTTAAATCACTGATATGCAATTCACATCATTCAAAACAATTATGCAAAACGTTGTCCAAAACGTGAACTAGCTTATCTGTTCAAACTTCGCGAATAAATTTCATTGCTGGAGCCCTATTTGTGAAATATATGACTCGCATGTCGAACAAAAATCATTCGATATCGAACGAAAATTAATCGATAACAAAGAACATCGAAATCCCAATAAAGTACCTTCTCAAGTTTGATAACGAACAAAAATTTTTCGACTCGTCGATTTTTCGTGAGTTACAATTTTCAAAAATAGCACTCTTGAACAGAAATGATGACCCGAATTAATTGTCTTGTATTATTTCGTTTTGATAACACCGACATTATCGTTACATCTTTCGGAAGTTTCGCTTTATGTAACTTTATCTCATGGCTATTTTATTTTGTGAATATAAAGGAAAATTAAACAAATTTTCCTTTATATTCCTATTTGATGTGATTTTTTTTACGTTTCAGACAATCAGAAAAGTTTTTCTCATTTGTTTTAGGGGTTCATACCCATTTACTACATAAAATATGACAATTTACAAACAAAGAATACTATCCCTTTTGTTTTCAGTCTATACTGTCTATCTATCGAGATAATTATTTTTGAAAAATACGTGTAAACAAGTTATATCTAATGAGTATTAAATTTTGGACTGAATATAAATCTAGTGATCAGCTGACAGGATTTGGCATGAACGATCGAATTTTTTCACGGTTTTCATTTATTTATTTTTATTTAAGGTAATACCTGTGACCTCAATACACAAAAATTTGGTCAATGGTTTCAAAAATAACCCTGTTATAACTACTAAAGTAGTGCGTCGTAATCTATCAAAACAACTGAAGGAAAGAAAACTTTTGACGGAAAAGAAATCGATATTACTCAAACAATTTTCACAGGTCAGTAAGTGCGCCCCACTTATAACGGGCTGTTCCGTGAAGCTATTTTCGAATTTGGACGAAGGTATTTATAATATAATGCGTACATTTGTTATATATTTTTTTAGTTTTCTGGTTATATAGCAAAGAAGTTACGTAATTTGGATTAGTAAATAGTGGAACATTTTTCTACGTTGTATTTTTAATTACTTTGATACAGATATATTTCGTAATCTGTTAATCTTAAATGCGACATCGAGCATGTGTTTGTTGCCTCTTTACGCTTCTATGGAAAAAAAAAATCTCCCTAAAATTTTGCCTACACATGGTTATTCGTACTGAGTACGGATTTAAGTAAAGTTTGGGCTAGTAACCTTATTTACTAAAACTACCAAAGTGATTTCTTATAATGAGAAATTTTCCGAAATAAAATGAAGCAAATTTAACTTTCTAACGTATGTACCAAGCACACTTAGAAGCAAGAAAATCGATTTCCAAAATCGATACTAACCCGGTAACAAATCGTTCTTGTCCGTCGCACCCTCTCGCCTGATGTTTTCCCGGAGTTGTTTCGTGATATTCCTAAATATTTCCCTGGACAGCGCCAAATTATCCTTGTCATCGCTACGGCGTCTCCGAACGACATTCGATCTGTAGTCTTCTGGGAAGCGCAGGGGCTCTGCACAGATTTAAGAAGAAGCAGGTTTAGTTGTCTCGCTTTTAATTGTCAACGGTATCCGAGCTTAGGATTAAAATCAACTTTAGACACAAACCATCGGAACGGAGAGTGAAAAAATCATTTCTCAATGATTTTAGCTTCATTGGAAATCATACAATGGCTGATTCAAGCAGTTTTATATAATGTGAGTGATCCTAATTGTTTTGATTGATGAGAAATAAAAATGACGACCTTTTAAGACAAGAAACAGTCTACAACCAACATAGCTAAAAGTATAAATTCCAAAGAAAAATAATCATCAAAGTTCATTTCCCAATTAAGGGTACGTTTTAATCATAGTGTAGCTATGCATGACTACTATATTTACTATTTTACAGGGAAACCAGCCAACTAGAATCTTGATCTGAGTGTATGTGTGATACAGATTATGAGGCCGTCTAAAGGCATCTGACACCATGAAATTCAAGCACAGTATTATGTGAATACTTTATTGTATTCCAATTTCGATGAGTTTGTGTAAGATAATAAATAAGTCTGCCTTTGTGCCTCGCTGTTTTTAGGGTTCCGTACCTCGAAAGGAAAACACGAAACCCCTATAGGATCACTTTGTTGTCCGTCCGTCCGTCTGTCTGTCAAGACCCTTTATTGCAGGAACGCGTGGAGTTATCAAGCTGGAATTTATATCAAATATTCGGGTATACTGTCCCTTGGAGCTGTGAAAAAATCAAACTTCTAAGCCAACCCAATCAAAAATACAGCCGTTTATGCCGCAAATTTTCGACTCTCGCAAGGGAATCAAAACCTACACTCTACAGGGTACTACCCGTGAACTCAGAATCTTGAAATTTGATACGAAGCAACGTCTTAAATAGCACGGATGAAGGAAAAATTGGAAAAAAAAAAAAATTATATCATTATAATAAAAATAATTTTAATTATTTTAAACTTACTACCCGTTTCCTCGTGAACACGATACCTACAGATATGTACGGAACCCTCGGACTTGGCCGGTTTTTTTGTTCATTTGTTTCTATAATGTTTTCTTTTTTGTTGCAATAAAGAGTTTTATTGCAACAAAAAAGAAAACATTGTATTAAATTAAACATGAAGTATAGAAGTATCATTGTATTAAACATGAAGTAAAGTAATACTAACAAGTATTTTCGTAAAATGTGACGACACGACAAGTCAATAAGTTGGGAATTTTAATATAGCTGCAGTAGATAATGCTCCGTAGTTATTAAAAACCAACTCGCGTAGTGACGGTGCCGGCGATCCGGTTGTGACTAAAATAAATTAATCAATTCTCTACAAACTAACGTATAATTATGCAACTAGCTTTACCTTGAGCGTACTATTTATTAAACCTTAAATACCATACGAAATGAAATAAAAAATAAGCGAACTTAAGCTTGCTAAATGTATTATCCATATCCATACTAATATTATAAATGCGAAAGTCTGTCTGTCTGTCCGTCTGTCTGTCTTTCTGTCTGTTACGCTTTCACGGCCAAACCGCTGAACGGATTTTGATAAAATTTGGTATGAATATGGCTGAAGGCCCGGGGTCAAATATAGGCTACTTTTTGAGGCAGACGGAGCTGCGGGAAACAGCTAGTTTGACATAAATGAGGTCGGTTATGAAAATAGTGTGAAATTGGGTAGAAGCAATTGAAGGAAAATTCTAATCTGTGATTGAGAAATGATAGGTCAAACCTAAAGGACAAAATTTGTCTGTCTTCAAATATGTTATTTACGCAACGAAAGCCACAGTCAGCTAAGGCCTAGCTAAATATTTAATTTAACCAACTGACTGATTAACAACTGCCACTCATCATTAATATTTCCAAAATAAAAAATGTATACCACAGGTTTTATTTAACTCTTAATATATATGTATTATTGTTCTTTGCTGTTCGCCATTGCGATGCACAAATATTAATAATTTTTAGTAAAATATTAGATGTAATCCATACTATTTTTTAATTTAAATGTGGATCTTAAAATGATTTACTGCAAAATATGCCTTATTAACAAGTTAGATCATACAAGAGTTTTTTTTTTTATTTACATATAATAGTTTCCGTACACTTCCTAATGTTCTTTGGTAGCTTTTTTATTAAAAATGTTTGGAGAGAAATGAGGTAGACCTATTCCCAGGAGTGGGACGAAAAAGGTTAATAATTAAAAAATACCTATTGATCTCTTCTTTTAGACTATTTTTTTTTGTTGGCTCGTAAGTAGCGAATGAATGAATGAACACTTTATTGCACCATTTACAAACAAAAGAAACACATAGTTAAATCCAATACAACTAAATGGGTACAAAGGCGGACTTATCGCTAATGCAATTTCTTCCAGCCAACCTTAGGGTAGAAATGAGCTGCGGTAAAAAAACACTTGCGTGAGCAGTGCAGAAAGCTTAAATGTACATGCCTACATTAAGACGCATATAATATACTTACATAAATAAATAATAATAATAAAATTACAAATAAATACTGTCAATAAGTCTAAGAAGTTAGTGACAGCCTTTTCACAATATAAGAGAGGATTACAGTATTGTTGAATACGATCGAAGGAACTGATTGCCAATCAATCCGAGAGATGAGATGTGAGCTCCCTACGATAATACTTTGCGTTTTGACAGGGTTTACAATACCTAAGCCCATGAGAACTGTTCCATTCCGCTATCCGAGACAAATCATTATTCATAATAGTAATTGCACTAGGGAGATTGTCTAATGACGTATGGTAAATTTGAAGGTCGTCTGCATAGAGATGATAGGAAGAGTGAATGTGAAAAGTGATGAAGTTGATAAATAAAGAAAATATTAAAGGAGAAAGCACGCCACCCTGAAGGACACCACAGAATGTTGAGCACCAAGAAGATAAGTTATCCTCAATCCGTACTCTCTGTTGACGTCCGTGTATGTAGGAGTAAAACCAACCAACTGCTGATGGAGATATGTTCAGAGAGCGTAACATGCCTAGCAGCACATCAAAATTGACAGTATTAAACGCGTTACTAAAATCTAATTGAGATAGGACTGTCAGTTCCGTTCTGTCCATTGCAAGATGGATATCATCAGAAATTTTTACAAGAGCTGTTTGAGTGCTGTGACCTGACCGAAAACCAGATTGGAAAGGACTCATAATATTGTTCTTATTAAGAATGCATATTGCATAATTTAGCGTGTCAATTAAATTGTAATTTACTTATGGAACCATAATGTTGTCAGTCTACTCGACAAAAACAAAGGTAGACAAGTTAACATAGCTCTGGTGGTAGGAAAACACAAACAAAATCTTGGTAATCGCATCACACAGCTTAGTTCCCGTTTAAATCTGAATTAATTATATATTTTAGGCATACTTTTGATAGTTCCAAACTAATGTTTTATCAAGCCACTAATTCCGGAAGCTATTTAAAGCCATGATAACAACGTTATAACGAAATTGAAACAGAATAGGTACCCTGGACGCTAGAAAACATTATTCGCTTGACCTAATTACACTCGAGTAGAGTTTATTTCAAAGCGATGACATGACATAAGTGGTTTTCTGATAAATTATGCTTACCAGAAGTAATTGAAATTATTTTCATTTGATTCTATATCCCACGAACAGTCGAAGGCAGATAAACCTGACCCCTAAGCCATTATGGTGGGTGCGGTAAGGGGTGATGTTTATCTGTTTTAGACTGTACTTACGAGCATATATAGTTAACTAGCTGTTTCCCGCAGCTCCGCCTGCGTCAAAAAGTAGCCTATGTTTGACCCCGGGTCTTTATCTATATTCATGCCTAATTTCATCAAAATCCATTCAGCGGTTTGGCCGTGAAAGCGTAACAGACAGACAGACAGATTATTACTCTATTGTTACAATAAAGAGTAATAATTTGTATCGTATTGTCAAGGCAAACTCTGTTAAGGATTACAGATTAAAAATCCTTCATCATATCGGCCCCTTTCTTTCTTGCTACTAAGCTATTAACAAAAGTCACTACTTACCAAAGTACAATTTCTGGATATTTCTCACTGACTAGTGGCGATTCCGACGAACGATAGCACTATCAAGGAGAGTTGACTTCATTCAGGTAGCAGGTTATTAAAATAATTTTCAATTTTATTCAAAATTACGTATTTGAAATAATTATATAAATAAAAAATCTGTAAAGAGACCTTGTCAGAAAGTAAGGTAACTGAACATTCCATACAAAATCTGAACGATGTTATTTATAAAATCTCCATTAAATATAAAATCTGAGCTATGGGATTTATTAAATTTCATTGTAGAGGCACTAAACACCAGGACATTGCAGAGAAAAACGCATAGATATTGACAAACAACATTATTTTGTCCATTAAAATACGAAATATTGTTCTTAATACGTGATTTGACGTCACGACTGAGCTTGAAAAATGGTCCAAGTCCGTCATCTATCAGAAAGAATCCCAAAAACGTGGTCTGAATTTTATGTGTTCCAATTGTGTCAGTTGCCATGCTTATGGTTCCTTTATTATAACTTTTGTAGTTATCTTTACTAATTTTATAAATGCTAAATTCTGTCTGTCTGTCTGTTATGCTTTCACAGCCAAACCGCTGAACGGATTTTGATGAAATTTGGTATGAATATATTTGTAGACCCGGGGTCAAACATAGGCTTCTTTTTGACGCAGGCGGAGTTGCGGGAAACAACTAGTAATAAAATAAATGAGAAAATGTCATTTAAAAATCTTTCGCTGTTGTGGTGTTTGTTGAATTTCTTTAAGTTACTAGCTTTTTCCAGGGGTGAAAAAGATCATAGCATTTACGCAACCGAAGTCGCGAATAAAAGATTTGACCGAAGTTGATCAAATAAAGAAACCAAGAATTGATTTTGTGACAGGTACTGAAGCATACTTTACTCCCACATCGCACAATGTTATTGACTTATCGATGTGAAGTAATGGAATCGAAAATTAATATCTATCTTGTGGAAAATTTTGGTTATTCTCACATAAATTCAAAACCATTCCCTTTTATAAATTATACCGAATTATTTTCAAGTGGTTTCAATATTCGCCTTTACCTTTCAAATTTAATATTAACTACCTCGATATATATCGCCAACAAGACGCATATATGCTTCTTATCTTAACTATCCCCAAAATCTTTGAATAAGTCAAGCGATTATAAGGCTTGAATCACCTTATTTTCTGATAATAAAGATGATTGTGTTTCCGACTCAGCTGCCATCAGCCAAAGAAAGGTTTAGTAGAGCTACTAGAGATTGCTCTTGTAATAAGACAGTAATCATACAATTTTAGGAATAGTTGTTGGCATGCGAAAATCCTATAATTAATAAGTCATACAAGATTTAGTTTTACCAAGTTATACATAATACATACGTATCAAGTGATAAATTGTACTCTAAAGCCCAAGCTGAATATACAATTTGGAAAACACGCTTGGATAAAGAAGATTGAGTGATGAACAGAAGAAATATGGCATCGTTTGCATCTCTTCACGGTCCATGATCATGACCTTTATGAAAAGTTTTTGAACTCAAACAACCAAGTCATTCAAGGAGAGGCCTCTACCGGCCCCTTCGTTTAACTTAGTAATCGATTGCTGAATTGAAACGATACTCGGAAATGAAGTATGACAGAATTTCATTAGGCAAGGGAAATAGAAAATTTTAATATTCTAAGGCAGGCCTTCGCATTGGCATCTCAAATTTCGTTTGTGAAATTATCATTTTTGCATTTCAAATTTATATTATACAGAGTTTGTGTAATAAATCTTCCAATGGAAAAAAAATATTTTTAGTGTGTGCATACACATGCAAGAATACTTATTGATAAAATAATTAAGTTCTGAAATGTATTTTTACCTCTGTTAAAGATATATTTTTCTTAATTCAGAATACTAAGAGTAAATTTTCCAAATTTTTTAACGTAAATATAGTTTGATATTGCTGCTTGTGATTAATCTACCAATCAATAAAAAACTAATAATTCTTAAATCTCGTACTGAATCACGACAGAACAACTGAATGTAAATTTAGAATATGATAAATAAATAACATACAACTTTTTGTATATCTACATACAGGACCAAATTCATTAATTCCAAATGAGTAGTAATGTAACAACTAGTGTTCCATAATAACATAATATTGAACTCATAAGTAGATAATGTGAATAACTTTCATTCTTTTCCTATACCCTATTATTTTACCCTTGATTAAGTTTCATACTACTTCTGACAGATCGTTAGTTTCCCGACGAATGTTAACATAGCTAGCTATAAATACAAACTTTGTGAAAAAACATGTACCTACATAATCATAAAACCTGAATCATATCGAGACTAACGTTTTGTGACGTAATTGTTATTGTCAAATTCGATGTAGTATCTTTGTAATTTTACTTCCTTTCGACGTACACTTTCTGAAACACAAGTTACCATACTCGTAAATAAACATATTTTAACAGCACACTACCAGTTATAAGATGTTAAGAAAATAGATTAATCACATTTGTTTAAAAAAACTGAAACATTACGTAGAATCTGAAATCCAGTAACCCTGCCAAACTCAAAATGCTGAATTTGATTTTTCTTATAATTTCCGGACTGAGCGAAATTAAAATTAAATTTTAATTTCGCTCAGTCCGGAAAAAGCATAAAAATGTTAAAAATAGCGAAACTATTTATTTTTTACTATTTGATAGCATCCATTCTTGCTTTTACTAGCCATTTCGCAATAATTTTCTATAAAAGTATAAAATCTTCTGACCTAGTTGAGACCTAGATATCGAATGCCAGAAAAGTAATAGTTAAACTCATTTTATATTCCATTACTGCGATATTGTTTGTTGCAAGTTCAAATTTTAGGTTAATATGAAAAGAGAAGCGATTCCCTGGCCTTGTTTATATAAACCTTATTTTGGGACGTATTTATTTATTTATAAATCTTTATTGTAACCACAAGTAAAAAAAATACTTTTTACAATTGGCGGACGTATTGTATTTTTTGCGTCTGAATGACCACCACGGTTTGGTGTTTTGAGTCTAAATACCCTGCATTTTAAAGTAAAACAGTTAGCCTTTTGTGGCTGACTGTTAAAGTGGAGGAAGTACACTTTTTGATACGTGGAATCTTAGATTGTTTAATTTTTCAAAACGATTATAACTTTCTTATGACATGAGAAATATCTGAGGACAATAATATGGTCGTTTGTAGTCCAGATTTTAAACAGAAGGTGACAAGTATTTTAATATGAATCAAAATAATTTTATAATAACAAAAAAAATATTTGAAAGATATTATCATTGTATCTCGTCCAATAATATCGACACGACTGAACCCTAGTCAAAGGGAAAGGGAAAATATAGTTTGACTCTTCGCAATATCATGTAACGCCCCGAGGACTTATCCTAATGAGATCGAATAGTTGCATAAACTAGAAAAGAAAATCTTCGTTTATTTTGTAGGATTTTTGACAAGATAGTCATTACTTTGGTGGTAAGAAGGGAGTCTTAAAACAAGTTCAGAATTTGACGTTTGTTTTACGACAAGTGGGATATGATCTTCTTAGTGCAAGCGTGTTTTCCCAGTTACATCCTTAGCTCACGCTTCAAAGCCTAGAGTACGCTGTAAATCATTGGTCCTAGACCGCTCTGACCTCCTTTTTACAGGGAAACCAGACCAACAGGAACATCTTTTTTCTACGTTGCGAGTCGAAATGGTTATTTTCTAAATGTTTGGACCAAGTATGAGGCTACGATCACCGCTTATGGATCTCTACAAAGCTACTGACAACGCCTTGTCAGTGGCGAAGTCAACACAAATATAATTGCTTGAGTCGACTCGCTAAAAAGAAGATCAGGGACATGACCCGAGGTGTATTAGTGTTTAATTATAAGTAATGTATGTAAATTACCAGATGCAGTATGTAAACAACATAACGCTAGAGACACAAAGTATAGGCCGCCCCACTGCATATTAGAGACATCACAGGCGCCGATGCATCGCACGCCGTCACCTGTCAACAAAGATGAGCACTATTAGGAGTGCTATTTTTCTAAAGTGTGACAAAGAGATTTTTTTTCGATATCGAACGATCTTCATTCGACATTATGTCATACATTTCAAAAATAGGGCTTTAGGTTATAAAGGTTTGTTCGTTGTAGTGTCATCATTTTATTTGCATAATCCATAAACCATACTAATAATAAAAATGCGATGGCTTTCCCAGCTGAACGGATTTTGATGAAATTTGGTATGGTTATAGTTAAAGATCATACACACAGCTTCTTTTTCAAAAATTTTGAGGAAAATCAAGAAGTTTTAATGGCGAGTAAAAGTTTTTATGTAATCACATCAATTTCTTTTAAATTAGTTATAAATGAACGATTACAACATGTTATAAAAATAAAAAATAAAAACTGTTTATTTGGTCAACTTGCAAATGTAATGGATGTAAGACCTTTTATTACAATACACAGACAACAATTATAAATTGTCCATTAAAAAAAATTCCCCGATGGTTCGCGATATATAGACACACATAACACTTTCTGCACCAATTTTTATTGAATTGCAATATAAACATTAAAAAATATTTTTGTTACAATCTCTTATGATTCATTCAATTTATAATTGCATTAGTTTTAATTTTCAATGTGTTAGTTAAGTGGTTAACAAACATAACTTTTACATATCAATAAATCTAAAAAAATATGACTAGCAGAATATTCTTGTTTGAAAGCCTTAAATACAAATTTAATTAATACTTTTAAGGTCTAATTGCTTTGAACAATGTAAATTTCAAGGTTCTCATCAACATAAGAGTATAAAATAATGTAGATTAACAGAACCAATTTGTAGATGCGGTTGTCGGGCAGATTTTACGACATTTTGCGAACTAAAGATATTCAACAGTAGACTTGATCCTTTCGATCTAAAAAGATTTATAAAAAGAACTGCAAAAGTTTTGTGTGCTGAATTTTCGAATATTCTTAACACATGGAGCAAATACAGAGAGGAGACGGCACATCGACTGGTGCACCGTTACGGTAATTGGCGCAGTGACGTCGGAAGTGGGCGTGGCTTACGATTTGCTAGCGACATCTATTGGTAAGTAGAGGGGATCGTCAATAGGGGCGGAACCATGTGCAAACCGAGCTCCCTTCACGTCTGCCTTCCGCCCCGCGTAGCCTCACACAATTTTTGTAAGAAAGCTCGATACGCCATATCCTCTTTCTTATTACTCCGTGTTTTAAACTCTTAACCTATCTCGACACCTGTAAGAAGTCTGTTTTTCTCTTTTTATCATGTCGAAATTCGCCTAAGATACCCTTTTTTTAGTCTGTTTAAAAATAATTTCGAGCAGAGTTCGAGGATGCCCGTCTCGAAGAACTCATGATCGGAAAACGCGTGCCAAGATACAATTACATATTTAATGGAAGCGAACAGTTAGGTTTCAACGCACCATCAAGACCAAGAAATTGCGGTTTCTTAGTTTGGGTTTGCGAGTCACATCCGAGCTCAAACCAGAAACTGTGTTGTGTGTGAACTTTTGTCTATCACTACTAATGTTTTACCTATGAATTCAATTAACTTTATTGTATAGTCACTATTACAATATTTTTATTTCGTTTCATTTATCACTACGTCAAAGCCAAAAGGCCGTTCCGAAAAACTCCGCCACCAGGTTGAACAAGATGGATTGATCATGTAACCTAAATTTGTTTTAGTTTTAAGTGATGATTTTATTAGGTAACATTCAGATGCATTTGACAAATTTGTCTGTAAATCTGTGTTTGCATGAATAAATAAACTAAAAAGCTAAAGGGTAATACCGTCACAACATCAGCTTATACGACCTCTGTAAATTAACATGTAGCTCCTTCAAACACAATCGTCATTTATTATTTGAAACTCGTGTGCTCTCGTAGTAAGATACAGTTATAAATATTTTAACCGTACGTAATTGGTTTGTGCGTCTATGTGAATAAGACATGGCAGTAGGGTAACTTTCTACCCTGCGGTTCGCTAGTTTCAAATAATTAACCCGTGTAATTTCAACCCATGCCTCGTTATAGGATACTAAGAAATTGATCGTTGTTCAGATGTTATCAAGGAAATTATGTATATGTCACCGGAAAATAACAAAAATCGTAAGTTGATCAATTTACGAGTTAGTTGATCAACTTTCGGAAAATAATAAACTGCAGTAGAAATGTATTACTTAACGCATGTAAATTAAATGATGCGCTGATTGGTTGAACGACTCACGAAAATATATTTGTGGGCAATATAAATTAAATAAATTTAGGGCTTTCAATCGACCTAATGGTCAAACCCTAAAATTAAATTTTATGTGTTCTAATATGTACCCATACAAGTAAAGATATTTAGACTGATTGTACTAACTTGTCAAACTAGTTATAGTTATTAGAATATTAAGACATTATAAAAACTAGCTGTTTCCCGCAGCTTCCCCTGCGTCTAAAAATAGCCTATGTACCCCGGGTCTTCAAGTATATTCATACCAAATTTCATCAAAATCCGTTCAGCAGTTTCGCCGTGAAAGCATAACAGACAGACATTCGCATTTATAATATTAGTATGGATATGGATTTTCCCTTATATTAATTACTAGTTGTTATCCGCAGCTACAACTGCGTCCAAAGCCTATGTTTGACCCTGGGTCTTCCAACTATGTTCATACCAAACATCGAAATCCGTTCAGCGGTTTGACCGTTCAAGCATAACACACAAGCAAACAGACTTTTGTACTTATAACAATAGTATGGAAATATGGATTTAGTTTATGTGAACTTTCACATGACTATAAAATATCTGTATATTTGTTAACTCTATTAATAAACACTTGCCAAGTCATTGACCAATCAGACAACAGTGTATTGTTTGACGGGTCATAGTGCACCGCAAAATAGTACGCTGAGCAACGATTGGCCCATTCGTGTATGATTTTACTTGCGGCAAAATCGTTACGAGTTAGTAAATTCCTGCTAGGCACCGTAAGTTGATTAAGTAGCTGAAATTTATTGCGGTAAATAATACATTTCAACTGCAGTTTATTATTTTCCAAAAGTTGATCAACTAACTAGTAAATTGATTAATTGATCCGAAAATCTGTCTGTCTGTCTGTTACGCTTTCAGGGCCAAACCGCTGAACTGATTTTGATGAAATTTGGTATGAATATAGTTGAAGACCCGGGGTCAAACATAGGCTACTCTTAGACGCAGGCGTAGGCGGAGCTGCGGGAAATAGCTAGTTTTAAATACTAATCCGAAACCTTGGTGCTGAAATAAGAAATAATTTAATATCTATATCTTCGCGATAGCAAGGTACTTCTAAATGTTTTCCGGGAAACTGAACGAATTAAAATAAAATTCTCTTGAACTTCGACACTAAATCAAATTTTATTATGTGACTTTCTCATAAAACTTTTAAATATTGTGTGGGCGATCACTTATAACTTTCTTTTGTAACTGTAGATAAAAAAAAATAATTTCAACGATTTATTTTTAATATCATTCACAGGGCACTTTTAAACTGGTTTACTATGTCCTTTTTATGTTATGACAGAAAGACAGACTTTTGCATTTATAATATTAGTATGGATTATTATTATTATTATGTATCTCCGCTTGGGATTCACGGGTTACCCCGGTCCTTTGAGAGGCTTGCGCGGGGATATGGATCCAACACGTAGAGGCCCTTTGGAGAAGTTGATGTCATGTGGTGCTCCTGCCAAAACCCGTTCTCGGCTATATCAATAGTTGACATTTCCATGAACAGGTCTCGGCAGGAGGAGGAACTATTTCTATAGGTGAAAAGAATAAATGGGTTATAGTGATGAAGTTTGGATGGATTTAAACTAGACTATTGCAATAGAAATCGGACGCCTGCCATAATCATGATTACTGACTATTAGTGGCAGGCGGTGACTCGCCACTCAGTGAATGGGCCCCCCAAATAGTCGCCGCATTTGGCAACAGAGGGGCAACATTGGGATGAGCGGCTAAGGGTGCCGAGAGGTGCGGCTCCGGTTTCGCCATCGCGAGTTGCCTCGTGAGCGGGTTTCCCCGTTATTACGCCATTACGTGCAATACACTTCCACCCTCGAGCATATAGCTCTTGCGACTCCACTCTGGCCGGCCGGCTAAGGCAAGCCAGAGGTAGGGGTCCTGTCCCTCATCGGCGTCCACTCCGACCTTGGCGAAGGAAGGTCGGAGGTGAGGGACGGATGCCTCCCCTGGGAGCACTCAGGTCCGCGGTGTCGCCACTCACCAACAGCTAGCCACAAGCTGCCCTGCGGAGACTGACTGCACTGGGAAGAGAACCCAGTGGGCGATGGGGTCGTCACATCCCTACGCCCTTATTATTATTATTATTATTACAAATATTTTGTTGTAAATTGCCCTTTTTGGCGAAAATGCTGCAGTGGTATCTGTGCCGCTACTTAAGCCTTGGAAGTGATTGGTTAATGATTAACGTCAATCCATACTTCTAAACTTAATATTGTAAGTGCGAAAATCTTTAAGAAAAAATCTATTAGAAATCATTAGGAGAGGCCTATGCCCAGCAGTGGACTGACTGCGGCTAAAATGATGATGATGATGATAACGTCTCCAATATAGATTATTTGCTTTATCTCCATAATTTATTATCCATTAGAAGATATGCAATGCCTATTGAAATGAAATAAAAATTATAAGCTTCATTGTTATTCAAAAAATAGGAAACAGCGAGTACATACGGAATTCCACTAACAAGCCTTCTCGTCCTCAAAAGCATATTATTCGAATTGAAAGGATCTCGTATTTGTCCATAAAGAGATCATTATTCGGGTCAAATATACTAAGTTTTTCATTCTTTCAGTTTCCTTTGTATTTAAAGTTCCGAGCCCTGATAGAAAATAGCGGAGCGTTATAAGATCCTTATCTTCCATACTTCCATACTATCCATTACTAATATTATAAATGCGAAAGTCTGTCTGTCTGTCTGTTACACTTTCACGGCCAAACCGCTGAACGGATTTTGATGAAATTTGGTATGAATATAATTGAAGACTCGGGGTCAATTATAGGCTACTTTTTGACGCAGGCTAAGCTGCGGTTAATAGCTAGTTTTAAATTTAATGGAACAATCTTCGGGTTTCCATACTATACGATGGAATTGAGAAAAGTTCTGAAATTTCTGTCAGTACAACGCAAACAAACATATACATTTAATAAATTGTTTAAAAACTAACGGAAATTTCGTCCCATGGAGAAAAGTTTGGCCAATAACAATGCATGCAGTTTCAAAATAGCCGAGAGTTTACTCAACTTTCGAATTCCGCGCTAAAATCAATTCTAACTTTTACCAGCAAAGTGCTGCTGGTTAGTTCCCCCGAGCTATTTTTGTGCCTCTGGTAATTAAACTCGGTTTATTTACCCTTTCTAAATGTGGAGTAACGCAAGCGTTACTCCACAAGTGTAAAATCTAACACCTGATTTTGGAAATTAATTTGATGATACGTTTATGATGAAAAATATCTAAAGCTGTGCTCTGTGCCTCTGCCAATATTTATGAACACACTAGCGACTTTGATAACAATTTCAAGTGAATGAATGAACACTTTATTGTACTATTAAAGTATTCAAATGTGTTAGTGTTCAGTGTGCGTTTTTTGAACCAAGTGGCGGTTAGAAAGAGATCTAAGAAACCGTATAAAAAAATCTTGACGCAGTCGTTATCGTCAGCATAAATAAAATCTCATGGTGTAAAAGTACCGTTATCTCCTTATTTCAAGCCTCGAAATATCAACAAAATGGCTACGGGCTTATTGAGTTATCGAACTCCTTCAGGAAAAGAAGGAATTTTTATAAGGCCTCATTTAGAATTCCGTTTTTTGATTTGAAGCCAAACACTCGTCATAACTGCCTATTCAGTTTCAAGATTTCACAGTACAATAGATTTTATACAAAGGATTTTGTAAAGGAATAATTTGCTTTGGTTTAGGTACTATGTATATTTGTTCATTTGTAGAAAGCGAATCACTTTAACGAAAATTTGACCTGCTTTATGCGCATTTTGTGAGGCTTTCTTTGTTTTACTTATTTTACATTAGTTTTGTGAGATGAAAAAAGGGCGTGAAAAATTCCTTCAGGATCGGCAACGCGCTTTTGACATCTCCGGTGTTGCAGGCGTTCACAGGCTACGGTAACCACTTACCATCAGGTGTTCCGTACGCCTGTTTGTCTACTTAATTGTATAAAAAAAAAAGATGAGCGTAGACTAATGAAATAATAATTGCATTCAGATGTCACAACACAAAACCTCGTATAGGTGTAGAAATCAAGAGTTTCTATAACCATACAATTATATGTAAATCAATATTTATCTTACAAAGGCGAGAATCTCGTGCCATCTATGGTTTAGCCCCAAGGGAATCTCTTAGGGAGTTGTTTAAAGAAAATTAATATCTTAACAATAGCTTCACAATATATATACGAAGTTATCATGTATACGAGGAAAAATATTACTACTTTTAGAAAGAACTGATTTAACTGATAGACCTTTGCGCAATAAAGATAAATTATTTTTACCTTCTTATAGACTGTGTAGGAGGGACTTATTTGTGGGAAACTGTATATTTATTGTTATCTAGTTTGCAGCAAGCGAAGGGATAAATCTGCCTCTGTGAAATATTTACCTCAACAACATGTAGTACGGAAACTCTAAATGGGTTTTAAAATAGCCATTCCATTACCAACAAAGCCAAAATAAACATGTCTAAAGTTAAATTTTGCAAACAAATGTGATTTTTAGTTTTTATGGAAAAGCTGTTAGTTGATGTTTCGTTATAGTTTGAAATTTGCTATGAAAATCCTAGCTGTACTTTCCACATTAGCATTAAAAATGCGAATGTGAGTTTGTATGTTTAATTCGGTTGTTACCGCTTCAGGAAAAGGTGTGGGGTGAATGAGGATGTAGTGACAAGATATAAAAAGGGATGTTAAGATGGTTTGGGCATGGTTTCTACATAGAAAGGATGGATGAAAGGAGTCTTGCGAAAGGTATTTACAAATCAAAGTTAACAGGAAAATCGGTGAGGGCCGGCTTCGGAGAACATACTGCGACCAAATCGCAGACATATTAAAAAAGAGAGATGTTAGGAGTACCCGTAATCGACGAGCGCGTATAACGAGAATGATGAGCGTAGAAAAAGCAAATGAAGTCTGTAAGGATCGTAGCAAATGGAGATCCGTAGTCTCTGCCTACCCCTACGGGAAAAAGTCGTGATGGTATGTAATATATGTATGTATGTATGGTTACCAGCATGTAGATGCTTTATGTACGTACATAATCGACAACGTTGAAAAAAAAGGTCTAGTTAGCGGTTGTATCATCGACACCCAAAAAAATAATTATTTTTAATTAAAGGGCTCCTGTTTTACCCAAAGGTCGGCTCTTAGAGAATGCTTTTAGCAATAGTGCTTTGCAGTTCGTAATATGTACAGTGAAGGAAATAAAAAAATAATAAATAAAAAGCATTGTCACACGCCTTCTGGGTACATTCCCGGTCGATAGCGATGCGGAGGAGTTTTACGAAGCCTAAATTTGTTTCTTTTTTCCTTTTTTTTTTAGTTTAGTTGTTTAATTTTATAGTATATTTAGTTATTTAGTTTTAGTATATATAATTAATGTATATATGTTTTATTATATTTAATAAAAAGGCATATATGTTAAGAAGAAAAGTTATTTATTACTTTATGCACACTTATGTACACTTAAATAATTCACAACTAATAAATTTCTAAAAAACAAAAGAAAAAAATAGTCTTCCTTTATTAGAATAACCTGACCAATACCTACTAAATATACTCTGAAATCATAACGTGATCTAGAAAGACGAAATAATGGTGACGCAAATAAGTATTGCTGACTTTTAAAACTTTTGTTATGATATAATAATATGCTCAAGCTTGCACGAACTACAAATGCATCTGTTTCAGTGCACTAATCGTTACTACTCCTCATGTCGCCTCGCCAGTCACCAGTTTCCGTGGCTTTTTAGTGCATTTGTTATGTATTTCTTTTAGTCGCCGGTGGCATCGCGGCGAATTTCGCCGTGGCGAATTGTATCGTGACCAGGCTGTCATATAGACACATATCTTGAGGACTTCTAAAATATATAGTGTTATAGAAAGTGCAAAGATAGCTAGCGAGAACGTGTCTGAATTACAAAGTCGATTTCAACTTGGATTATTTGATTTATTGGAACTATAATTCAACTTGGAACATAATTTTTTCGACACTCTATTTCATTAATTTTTATCATTTAATATAGTATGAGTAATGAGTATTCTTAGTTTTGAAAACTATCTCTGCCACTTTGCGTTCAAATTTTCTATTTAATTAGGTATATTAAAATAGATAGAAACTAAGACATCGTCATGCTTTGACAACACCCTGTAGGAAACAAAAAATGATACGTGAGAAGAGGGATTTTTATTTTGCAATCGTTGAGATATAATCGGCATATCCATAATAATTTACATAACTACTTGTTTGTTAAAAGTCATTTGTTGTAGTATTTTTGAACTCGATAATCATCATCATTCATCGTTGCGTATAAACCTCTATGTATAAGCTTTTTAACTTTATATTGGAAAGATAATTTCCGGCCTGTGTTTCTACTAAAAAGTCACACATGGTTACGTTAGTATCAAGTAATATCATTTATTTTGTGCACAGAAATAAGGTTAGATAGAAGTGCCATGTAACAGTCAGTTAAGCCTCTCGAGTCTTAACTTTATATGACGAGGCTTATTTAATATGGATTTTATGACTGTCCGAAATAAAGAGATTTATTATTATTGTATCTCCTCTTGGATTTCACGGGTTACCCCGGTCCTTTGAGAGGCTTGCGCGGGGATATTGATCCAACACGTAGAGGCCCTTTGGAGAAGTTGATGTCATTATTATTATTATTATCATTGGCACACAGGAACACATGTCACTTCTATTTTATTTTATCTCTGTGATTCTGTGACACGGTAGTGATGCATTTTACGTCACACGTCCGTGGTATGAATTCGTGGAATGGCTGACGACATTTATAGGCCTTAGTCAATAATGCCTCGGTTCTCGCCTCTGCGTGCGTTTTACCCGAGGTCGTTTCATGGGCGCTATTCCTAAGATTTTCCAGATTTGAATCAACTGATTGGCTGATTGGTTATCATTTGGTGGAGACATAACCAGATCATTAACTTTTAAACTAAAGCAGTGCATATTAAAAACAAACGTCGAAAGTATAAAGGTATTTTACGCGCTTAACCTGTCATTTTATGTTTAAAATAAAATAATAATTTAAAATAATAGTTTAAAGGTATTACGGAGATAAAATCGCTTTCAGGATTAATCCTGAGACCATGAATAACGCGCACTCTATGCAAAGCGTAAGCTAATTATGCACCTATGAAAGTGTGAAAACACGATCAGAAGAAGAAGAAAAAGAATTATAACATTTAGCTTCAGACCAACACCAAAAATATTATTCTAAAACTCTGTTTTAGATTATGC
Source organism: Euzophera pinguis (assembly GCA_947363495.1). Lineage (NCBI taxonomy): Eukaryota > Metazoa > Arthropoda > Insecta > Lepidoptera > Pyralidae > Euzophera > Euzophera pinguis. The sequence goes on from OX376168.1 coordinate 5,956,040, forward strand.
AAAGTCTATACAATTGCTGTTAAACATTTGTTATTATCTGCACATTTCGACGTTATCAATATTGTGGCATCGTTCTACGTCAATACAGACAAAGCTTTTGTATTATATAAGTCTATCGCTCCACTTTCATAAATACTACTTCAACATCGGCCCGTTCCCGTCACGTTTCAAAGAAAATCGTATGCTGAAGGTAAACGTAAACACAAACTGTTACATTATTTAGGGCTTAGTATTGCTAGGGGAAAGAGAAATTTAAAGGGTTATTCCGCTTTAGTAACTTGATGACGAATTGATAAATGATTTTATATCATTTAGAATCGATTCTATCTCTATCTTCTGTGAGGATAGTCGAACAAAACTGCTAATAATCTCTTGAAAATTTGTATTACTGTTTGCCCATCTTTTTCTCATAACTTAATCACTTTTCAACTTTATTTTATTTTTAATTTTGCTGAATCATTCCAACCGGCTCATGACTGATATCTGTCGAGTCTCACTTTTTTATTAGTGTTGCCACGTCAAATAGCACAACGTTAAGATTATTCACAAATTCTTTTAAAATATATTTATTATTATAATTAAACCTATCAGATCTTACACTTCTTTATCTTTTATTCTTCTTTTGTGCATGTCCTTTCTACCACGCCACGCCACAGTGCGTGGTCCACTTATTCCCTTTATATAAGAGGCGTTTTTTCATAATTAAGCAAAAAATTAAAACGGAAAATAGAGCCGGAACATCTAGCTTTACTGTCGTGTCAGTAAACTTTTTGCCCAGCAAATATTTTCTGTTCCTCCATATGGTTGACTGGTATTTAATGCTTTTAGCATTAAGTCCGCCTATTGTTTAAGTATGTTTACTTGTGGTACAACGAAGTTTTAATAAATAAATAAACAATCGATGCACATCAACACTTATGGAAGGTTATCCGATGTGGAAGTCTACGTAATTTGTCAGTAAGAATCGAAATTTTTACGCTTAATTTAAAGTATTTTTACAAACTTTTAAGACACCGTAAATTTACTCTCATTACTTAGATTCTTCTGCGCACCAAACTTAAAATTTTCAAATCTCTATCTATTTGGACAAATTCAAATGATCCAATAAAGCACTGACTAGCATAACGACGAAACAATTCCTTGAAAATGTCGTCACATTTTTCAGCCGGTCTTATTCACAAAGTCAAATCTTTTCTCAAATTGCTGTTATTTCTCACTCGAAGTCCGACCATTTGGAAGTATTGATTACAAATTAAATCGACGATTCTCATTACGGAGTCGAGCGTACGTTTTCATACTAAACAAAGGCGAATGTATGTAAAAGTTACATAGCCCTATAAAGCCAAAGTACCTCTGTGCACAAGTTTTGCAGTAAATATTTACACAGTACGTTGCCGCCTCGTGTAAAACGAGTTTCAGACGGTGAATGAGACGAGAATGGTTTATAACAATCAAAGTTCTAAAGATAAATGTATCATGTTTTAATTAAAGGGAAATAAATCTTTGTACCAAATTTGACACATGAGGCATATTAAAGAAAGAAAAAGCCGTCAGCAGGCGAGATAAAGTTTATTTATTCACTAGTTTTTCCCCGCAGTTCCGGCTGCGTCAAAAAGTAGCCTATGTTTGACTCCCGGTCTTTAACTATATTCAAACCAAATTTCTAAAAATCCGTTCAGCGGCTTATCCATGAAAGCGGAACAAACAGACTTTCTCACTTATAATATTTGTGTAGAGTATGGACAGTATGGATTACTTTTTCATGAAGATAGCATGTTTAAAAAACGATTTATTTATCTTAAAAACAATAATAAGTCGTGTACTGCAGGTAAACTTAAACACAAACTAAAAAACAATAGTTATTTGGTAAAAAAAAAACAGAAGTACGTAAGAACTTTTTTATAAGTTGATCTAAATGTGTGGCCAGGATTTTGTGATACGAAGTTTAAAGCAGAAATTAATGACTTAGGCCATCAAAAAGCAGTTAAGATATCTGACAAGTTGCCTAATGCCCATAGATTCTTATCTTAAGTTTTCACCTCGTATTTATTACATTTGTTTTATGTTTCACCGTCATTAATTCTACGCATAGAGAGAAATAAGTGATACTATATCGTCATTATGGTTTTTTTAATAGATTTTTAAAATACGATTATATTCATTATTTTCATATGGCGATTAAATCACACATAATAAGTTAGCCCCAAAGCACAGAATAGCCCAAAGTAAGTTTTATGTAATACTAGCGGTTTCCCGCAGCTCCGCCTGCGTTAAAAAGTAGCCTATGTTTGACTCCTGGTCTTCAACTATATTCATACCAAATTTCATCAAAATCCGTTTAGCGGTTTGGCCGTGAAAGCGTAACAGACAGACAGACAGACTTTAGCATTTATAATATTAGTACGGATATATTATGAGATAGACTAGTAGTGTCATACTCATACAACGTTACTGCGTTGGCTCAGCGACCCAAATAGGACCTTGGCCTCTGACACAAGAGACCTCCACTGATCCCTGTTTAGCATAACCTCCTGCCAGTCGGCTCTATGTAGGGCTTTCAGGCCCTGCCGACTTCATCTCTCCAGCTGGGACGACCATACTTTATAACAAATACACATATATCCAAGACTTAGGCCAATCAGGAAAAAACCATGTTCCATCTTTTTTTTTATACAACTAAGTAGGCAAACAGGCGTACGGCCGACCGTGATGGTAAGTGTTTACCTTAGCCTATGAACGCCTGCAACACCGGAGATGTCACGAGCGCGTTGCCGACCGTAAAAGAATTTTTCACGCACTTTTGAAGGCTCTAATTTTATAGTCACTAGGGAAAACCATGGAAGGGAGTTAATTCCATAATCGCAGTGTACGAGGGAGGAAATCTTAACGACCGAGGATCGAACCCGATCGATTGTTTTCGTGTACTACATGAAATAGCCATGGATGAGACAGTCCTATAAAACGATCCCTACTTAACTAATTATAGATTTAATTTAATTTATTCATGTACACAATAAAAATGCAAAGGATTATACATAAGTGGTAAAGACAGTACAAGGTATGTACTGTACAGTATTGGTACGACCTACGGTTGTATGATCGTGACCACTAACCGTGCAACTATTTTTGCTGACACAATAACCCTCACCCTAACATACAGTGAATTAAGGAGCTTTATAGTAATTCTTTTTGAAAATAAATAAAACAAAGCCATGTACCTAAAATTATATTTCTATTGTTTATTTTGTTACAAATTAGGTCGGATTGTCGAGCTATTCTGAAGTCATATTATATAAATCCATTAGACAAAAGAAAATAGAAATAAATAAATAATAATAACATCGTACAAGTCTGAAAAACCCGGGTCTAGTGCCGAAAGCGTTAAGGACACCGAGCGGCGCAACCAACTATATCTTGGCATCAGATTTTTAGAAGACATTTTGAAATAAGTTATACGAGTATGTAGGTCATCAAATAACATTTAAATATACTATCTATATATATATAAATTGTAACACCAATATACATACCATGTTTTTCGTGAATAAAGATATTATTATTATTATCTCAATTTCTACTTCTCTAATATCAAAGAATTCTAGGTATAATTTTCAGTTCTAATTGAACTGTGACAAAATGGTTTTGATGTCCACCGACCCGTTATATTACCGAGAAATTGTGAATAAAAAAAAACTGTTTCTCATATTTAAGTGTTGCTCTCAATTTGAGAATTTCTGTGTAACAATTTATACTGCCGAAGAATTTCGTAATAATTTATTTATTAGTTTAAGTATAGACTTCAAACTTTATTACCTAATGTGATACAATGGGAGGACCTAATGCTTAAGCATTATGTACCAAACAACCTTTAGGAAAAACAGAAATCATATCAATGTCATAAGTATTCAAATAATAAACGTTTTAAAATCTATGGGAGTGTTCCGTAAGGTTAAACGATATTCAATATTGACATTTTGTGTATCAAACCATGTATAGGATTCCTAAGACTAAGTTTTGAAGTTACCATAACTTAAGGTCACCGCATAAGTTGGGGATTGAGGAAGTTCTAAGCTATGTAACTTGAATAACTGCAAGCAACATTTGCCAGATGTTTAGTTAATGAGATCGAATGAAGTTTAGATAGTTACGACGGTATAGTGGCGGAAGGTCACCATATACAATACAATAGGCTTTTCTACTTAATTTATTTTTATCAAAAATATCATTGCCAGAAATTGAAAACAGAAAGAATTTTTTAATCTTTTCAAACAGAAATAAGTTACAAGACTTTGAGGAGAAACTGTCAAAACACAAGAAAGGGATGCACACATAGGGGTTGAATGACGTCACTGCTACTTTGAAATGCCTACAAAAGAAAAAGTAATACGTCCAAACCATGCTCTCACTTTTCTTCATAAGCAAATTTTTAATGCTAATTACTGCTTTAATTAACAATCAATTTTAATGTTGTTCGGAATAGGCAATATTTTTAGTGTATATTTTGTTTTGTATAAAAATCTTGTCCAAGTATAAACACAGTCAAGTAGCCGTGGGCTGTTAAAATGGAATATGGAGTCCGTTCTAACAGGATTTCATAATCTTCTTCTATAATAATTGTAATAATAAAAAAAAACTCGTTTACATTTAATTTTGACCTGTTAACATGATGTTATTTACTGTAGTGTGCAAGAGTTAATAAATAAATAAATGATGTATTTGTAAAGAAACTGTTCAAGTACGTATTAACTGATTTGCACATTCACTGGTAATGTAATATCTGATTCATCACACAATCAGCGGTTGATGATAAAACGCGTTCGTAACTTTTTATGGTAATAGGTCTTTTGGGCTCTTGGAATATACTGTTCGTGCGAACAGACATTAAGCATACGAACACTTTATTTCTATGCACAAACATACAGAAAGGTGCTATTTGTGTGTGTAATGATGATGATGATACGCTTGTCTATTTTATTAAGAGTTTCTCTTAATTTTTCATGAGGAGACCTGGTGTACAATACCTGTTTTTGCCTAGATTAGGGACCACTCTTCCACTTTGTTTATGTAAGACAAAGTGTACTTGTAACTGTATCTTTGGTGGGAATAATAAAGAATTGATTTATTATTTATTTATTTTATAACTCACCAAACAACACTATATATATATATATATTTTTTTTTTTAAGAACAAAACATTGTCCTAACCATAATTATCAGTTTTTATTTTATTTATTATTACAATACTAAAGATCCTAGAACTAAAAAAAAAATATGTCTTAAAAATATGTAAGAACGTTATTATATATATATATATAATCTAAATAACTTGAGTTTTCGGAACACATATAAAAAAACTTTTTTTCGAGATAAATAATAATAAAGTACCTATCAGCTATGTAACGCTGTTGTTGTTCCAAAATTAGATTAAAAATTAATCTGTGAGGCCTGTCATCGGCATTGGTGTTTGTCAGCTAATTATACTTTTAGTGAAGTTAATTTTCCAGTAATAAAGTAATTAATTTGTACTCGTATTCTTTCATACTAGCTAATGAATTAGTTAATAACATGATTATTAAACGACTATTATTGCAATCATGATCTGGGCAACTGGAAATTTTACTACTTTTACATAACACCTTGCATAAGTTTTTGAGATAACATACAATAATAAATGGTAGAACTAGAGAGTTTTCTATCAAAACAAAAAAAATATATACAAGAAATGGATTTAATTTGAAAAGAAATTTGGCTAAATAGGATTGCTACTTAAATTTGTGTGCCACCTATGCATTGTAAACTTACCCTATTTTATGCAAATAAATGATTTGATTTGATTCGAAAACATGAAATTAATTTTTATTTTTATTTATATCTATGATGATAGAATAAGATTTGATGCTTACTACGAAACAGTAGCTACAGCAGTAACAAGCGCTACGAAAAAAGTGCTACGAAATGCTACGACAAAAGAGCTCTACGGAATGTGAAATCGAAAAATCTATATAGTAATAATTCTAGAAATCCAGCGTGCTAAATCTATAATTTCAGCGCGATACATATAAAAATATTTGATAGCAATTATTTTGTAGCTATGGTTTTATTTGTTACGATATGTCGGATTTTTATATGTATCCATTTTTCAATATTAAATATCTCAAAACTTTCACTGTAAATGTTAAAAATTTAATCAAAAAATACTTGAAACAAAATCCATCATCCTGTTTTTATTATAGTTTGAAGTATGAATGTAATAATAATAATAAACACTTTATTGCACCAGGAAAATACAATTTTGAGACACATACATGTAGACATAATGGTGTGCAAAGGCGGCCTATCGGCTTATTGCAATAGCAATCTCTTACAGGAAACATTTCAGGAAAAGAGACAGGCATGGTGCAGAAACATAAGCTAAGTATAATAGTATAAACTTACACAAAATAAAATAAAATAAACTTACTTAAAGTTACATATCGCAGTACACATATAATATACAGAAATAAATAAATAAATGTACTATAATACCTCAAATAATGATGTAAGATAAATTTTAGGACCTAACGTAACATCTCACATCATTCACCCCTATCTTGAAAATGTATTTAATAATCATAATGAACATTATTTGACGAACACGAGAGCTAAGTAATTCTTTCTTAAACTCATCTCCCTGCTTTGGAAGTGGATTTAACAGGCGCACTCAGAGTCGTTATTAATCATTAATGCAAATTCTTCAAACTGCAACAAAAAAATCTCCGTTAAAGGGAGGATTCTAAAATCTATACTCATTAGTATAAATTTACTTGTGCAACTCAGGAGTTCATCATGAAGTCAAAGTAAAGAAAGAAAGAAAATGTCTTTATTTAATACATAACGTAAACTCTTATACAATTCGGTATTTTACAAAAGAAAATAATAAAGTATTCTTGTTTATGTACCAAAATGGTTTCCGCTGAGTATAATGCCATGGTGTGGACCATGACGCTGGTCTTGTAGTTTACTTTTTTTTAATAATCAGCACCATCAAACCAAGGAGTGTGACTTACAGCATACTCTAGGCTCGAAAGCGTAAAAGATAAGATAAAAAGTCTCTATTGTATGAATAAACGAGAGTGATGAGCGTAGAAGAAGCGAGGGAAAAAGGCGTGATGGTATGTGTATGTGTGTGTGTGTGTGTGTAAACTGAGGACGCAATTAGGAAAGCGAGCTTGGACGAAGAGACTCACTAAAACACTTGATTTATTGATTACTTGTTCTTCTACTCGAGCCGAATTGACTACGATGTTTAAAGCCATTTCATGATGAGAGGATCACCCAATATTTTCGTGTAGGTCTACGGTAGAGGTCTCTTTAAACATCACACATCTCTACCGCCATATCTAGTACCATGATTAAGACTTCTAAAAGACTTCTAAAGAGTTTCTAACTATTTTAGTTTTTCAGCTTAAGTAAAATGTGTGTGAGTGTGGTGTCTCTCCCAAAACAATGAAGCACTTGTTGTCCTGCCCCCTGTGCCCGAACACCTGCACTTGGTACGACCTGATGGCGGCTACCGATAAGCACTTCTCGGGAAGAATTTAACTGTTTGGCCGATGCCCTTTCTACAAAACAGTTAAATTCTCAATGAAAGTCGATACTTTTAGTCTGGTTTTCCTTTAAACGGGGTTATGGAGGTCAGACGGCAGTCGCGCCATTGTAATAACCAGTACTTTCTACATCCTTCATTTTGTATAACTGATAGTAAGTTTTGCAATATCGGCAAGGGTATCTGTAAAAAGTAATATTTTCTGGTTTTATTAATGTTCCTCCAACATTTGGGGCTGAAGTAACGACGTGGTTGATGACTCAGCAAAATCTTAAACTGTTGCGAAGTCGATCTGTTACAAAATACTTTTTTATATGACAGGATATGAGGGGAAAACCCGTTTTCAGTTTTAAATTTAAGTGTCACGCTTCTAAATCTGAAGCGGAATATTATAGGAATCACTAGTGAAAACGCTATGATAAGAGTATAGGAGGAAAAGAGTAATATTTTTTTTAATCTTAAACAAAATTATTTTCGTATTAATAAAAAACGCTTATAATTCAAAAATATTTCAGTCAAACGTAAGAAATTTTCAGCTATATTAAATTTAAAAATATCCATTTCCTAATTAAATATATCTAACCGTGTTAAAATAATCAAGTTAATAATCATTCCCATTAACAGTATTCGATTAACAAAGTGCTAATTACTGGGGCTCAACCATACCGCAATATGTATTAATTAATTAATAGAAAACTTACATTTTCAGCTCATAATCTTTAATGGTACCAGGTATTCATAAATTAACAGTAGCACTTAAAAACATACACTGCACTCCTCACGAAATCGTCTATCGAACTGTGATAGTACAGGGGGTGTACTCCGTTGGCACAAATAAGTGCGGTCGCGGCAAGAGGCTGCGTGGTACTGATTTCGAATGAAACGGGAGTGAACAGGAGCGAAGTGACGTGCTTCTGGGTTTTAGTACGTTTACGCTGGACTAAAGTAGAATTGATGGATCCGAACGGCTGCTAAATAACATACATTCGTTCAAAAGTGTGGACTTTTAATTATTTGTATGCCATTTTGTAGATGTCGTTTTGAAAAATTCAACTAAATTTTGATATTTAAAACATAAAATAACAGTATTCATTACGTATTATATCTTTACACTTCCGACGTATCAATCGTGTAATTTTATGTTTTAAATATGCAGTGTGTTAGTTTTAAAAGTTAAATGTTGATATGTTATTATTAATATATAATGACACTGCGGTACAATATGCACAGGTATGAGATTGATTGTTTTCATATTCAATTGTATACACAACTGTACAGTACAATAATGATTAAAAAACTCTTTATATTCGGCTGTAGCTCCTATTTACGTAAGACTGTGGCAGTCAATGATAGGTCTTCAGATGATTCAAGCTTCACGATATATAGTGTCACTGGCGTTCCAATAACTCGTGATATATTATTCGTACATTAATATCAAGTGGGTTACATGGTCATGTGCAACCTGGTGTCAAAGTTTCTCGGAACCGCCTTTCGTCCTCTTACGCGGTTCCTTTAATGACCGCCTAATGACAGCCGGGACTAACGGCTTAACGTTTCTTCCGATCACGAAATCATCATTATTATCAAAAAGTTAGGTGATTCAAGCCTAATAACACTATACTAGTATATAATGTAGTATGTATATTCTTGCAGTCAGGGGTGTTATTTCCAAGCAAATGAAGGCTTGGATACATGACACATGGATACGCGAACCCGACTTACCCGAGCTGCTACTGAGTCAACCCATGTCCATCCGAGTCAGTAGCATCCTAGTACCTCATCCTTTCTCCTAACCCAACCACTCACTTCACTCACATTCCCTAGCTTAAGAATACTTCCGATGGGCAGCAGAGTCAGAAGTACAATAAGCCGAAATGAAATTGCACTCACCAACCCGCCTGCCAAGCGTGGCGAGTATGGCAACAACCCCTTAATTTGGGGGAGGCCAAAGTCCAGCAGTGGACTGACAGCAGCTGAAACGACGATATTTTGGAAAATAATGTTTAAATGTGCTTTCAGTAGCAGTGTAACCGAATCGATGCGACATAGCGCGGAGAGTTTACAGGGGCGTCATTTGAATACGCAAAGGAAACAGAAGCTACGAGTGCTTTACATTTAAGACTAAGTAAGCTACTTATTAGCCATATGGCACTCGTCAAACAAAGTATTGATATGAGTTTTTATTGATATCTTATATATAAAAATCAATTGCTGTTCGTTAGTCTCGCTAAAACTCGAGAACGGCTGGACCGATTTGGCTATTTTTGGTTTTGAATCATTTGTGGAAGTCCAGGGAAAGTTTAAAAGGTACAAAGTTTGCCGGGTCAGCTAGTCTAAAATAGAATATTATCGTTTCGAGTTCTAATATATTCAAACATGCACATGACTCAAAACTACATATCAATTACTTAAAAATATGTAATTAATAAAAAAAAAGACATTGATAAATAATGAAATAATAGGTTTTTCTTAAATTGCACATGTTATCACAGGCTTCCTTTTTTATGTTACATGCCAATTTTCAGAAATGTGTGGATGTTGCTTTTTTTCATACAATTTGATAAAATGGCCGACAGTAAGGTGGTGGTAGGATGTCACAGGCGCCCTAAAAGTTCAATGGAACCCAGAGGCTCGACGTGCTTCCTTAAAATAGGACAATAATGTATAAAAGACAGTCTAGCTAAGAATCTATAAATTTATTTACAGTTTTCCTGCTTTTGACGCCTCAAAATCTCAATTTAAAATGTAATTGATTGTCAATGAGTCAAAGAAATCTTTCACAAAGACATTTTCAAAAGGCCTTATACACAAATAAGTGATCTCTTTTTAGTTTTTTTACGTCTAGAGCTTTTTATAGATCCTAATGCTTTTCAGTTTAAAAGCGATGGTATATAAGCTCCTAAAAAGCTCTTGTCTGCAAAGAAAAGTCTTGATGGGTTCATTGACAGAACTCTTTTATATTGAAAAGACTAAAATTATCGCAATTTATTGAATGTGTAGGCGGACTAATATTCATTGATATTTGAAGTTGGATGGTAAAGTCAACAACATACTCGTAACCTTTACAGTTTACACCACCTATTTTAAGTTAAGATATTTTTCAGAAACTAGGAATTACTTGTTTGATTTTTAGTAGACTTTGACAAAAAGTATTTAGAATACTATAACTATAAAATAGGAGGTGTAAAGATATTTATGTTGTTGCCTGTACATTGAACAGTACAATGACAAATTGCCAGCGTGCGAGTTTTTACGAGATTTAGCAGTAGACAAGACAATAATACTAATAAATTGTATTTTGTTCATTCTTATGTCAAAGACTAATGTCAAATTTTCCAAGTAACCAGGAGACATAAAAAGCCTTACAAACCCAGAAAAGGGCAAGATTTTACGTACCAGTTTGTTCTGACCTATCTCAATTCATGACACGTTCGCCGTCGTTTGGCCTTCGAAACCACACAGGGGCCTTACAATGCAATAGCGGTTGCTACCCTCATTGGAGCCCTATTTTTTAAAAGTATGACTAACACACAAAATCGCTAAGTCGAAAGAAAATTGTTCGACTCACCGGTAATGTCGATGAAAATTATTCGACTCATTTTGTTAGGGTTTGTTTTCACCGCCAGTCATACTTTTCGAAAATAGATCGTCTGATCTTGTTTCATGTTACTGTAACTGTGTGATATGTATTCTGCTTATTTGTAGTTGTTTCTATAGAGAACAACAATTTTTATACACTGGCCTTGCTTTTTTTATCTAGTACGACTTAAGTCTTCATTGAACCATAGAACATTACAGAAACTCTTTGTCATATACTAGTAGTTCGCCGCGAACATAGACCTCGCGAATTTCACTCAATAAAGTTTAGCCACAAAAATAAAAATAAATCTTCCCATCATTTACTGGGACCATATTTAAGATATTTTGAACCCAAAAGTTTCATACACCTGGGAGAGATTTCTCATAATCCTGTGTCAGATGCCCTTAGGCACACTTTTTTTTTTTTTCTTTTTTTTTTTTATTAATGATTGTACTGTGTTTCCGCCTTATGGGTGAGAGGCGCCCTTGGCTACTATTTTATTGTTTGTATATCTTATTTGTTATATGTGTGTGTGTGTGTGTGTTTATGTAGTTTGTTATCTATTTTTGTTATCCAATTTACTTATATCTTTTAATTTAATTATTGCTTATTTTATTTCTATTTATTTACTATCTATTAAAATTTCATTTATTTGTGCTTTGTAATGTACTTTATCTATTTCTTTAATTTTATTTTCAGTCTATGTTATATTTGGTTATATTTATTTATTGTATTGTCTATAAAATTTTTGTTTATTTATTTATCTTTGTATCTTTTAAGGTTATTTCTATATATTTTCTTTCTATTGTGTAATATTTACTTTTCAATTACGATTATATTTAATTACTTTTTAATTGTTACATATTTTGATTGTACACATCTATTAACATATTATATACAAAACTTTAGTGACTGTTTTATGTGTAATCCTTCTGTTTTTATCTTCCCTATAAATCTGGCATTTTATAACTATGATTATAAATACCCAGTTTTCCAGCTGTTGTGGACAATAATCGACTACGAGGCACAAGATATTTCCTTCGTGGTGTACGCATTGAATTATTGTTTATCTTTCTGATCAATGCTCTTATCCAATACTTGCGCCTACGTACTCGATTACCGTCTCTACGTTACTGTCTTTCCATCTGTATGTCTGTCTGTCAGTCCAGTAAAGTCACAAATAGGCCACATTGGCCCTAGCCAATGCCTCTCGCCTCTGCCTAATTGGGCAGACGGTGCTGAAGGCATTATGAACCAGATCGCCTAATTTCGCTTCTTTGCAGTTTCTACAGGAAGGCGGAACCCCCGCCTCAAGTTCAGCGCATTGAGCCCTCATGTGCGGACCACCGCAGTGACTGCACACCTCGACCTCCAGCTTACAGAATCGCCGGCCATGCCCGTACCCCAGACAGCGCGAGCACTGTATGAGGGGGGACTGGTCGGCCACTCTCACTCGCTGGAGGTCGATGTGCACAGCCCCTGCGGAGGTTAGTCTTTGCCACAACTTTGGCGCGACTCTGAGGACTCTATGGCATTTGTGCGGGTCTTTCGTCCGCCTCCTGTAGATAACTTCCATCCGAACATCATGATCTAATAATCCGTCGAACAGATGGCCGTTCTGTGTTTTCAATGCCCTCAGCACCGTCTCATCGGAATTTTCTTCCAGAAGGTTCCAGAAGATGATAAGCGGGTCCTTATTCTTCAACTCTTGCACTGTTAAGTTGCTCCCTTCGTTTAATAGTTTTTCTTTAATTTTTTGCAACTCTTTTATATCCTTACACCCGATTATCACCTTCTGGTCCTTTGACTTCCTCATCACATCTACCCTGGTTCCTTCCTCGGTCGCATTTATGACTTTTTTGATTTTATTTAACACCTTCTCTCCTGTATCAAAGTCATCCTTTGAGGTGACGACTACCGAGTGCATGGCTGCGCCTTTCCTTGGCTCTCCTTTTGGGGGACCGGCCAATACACTCGCGTATGTCGTCGCCTCCTTTCCTTTACTTTGTTTAACCATTTCTGATAACTCTTTCATATATTTTCTATTTTCTATCAATATGTTCCTATTTTCTCTAATTTCTTCTATCAAACATCCTTCTGCTTTATTATTCGTTTTGCTGGCCGAGGATTCTCTCTTTTCCGTCTTTTCCTCCACTTCCAAAACCAACTCGAACATAGTCGACAATATTTTAAGTACATTTTCTTTTATAGACGTTTTTATATTACCGGCTTGTTCCAATTGGGATTTACCCTCTTGGAGCAACCGGAACGCCTTTGATGTTTCACTTTTCTCACATGTCTCTCTCTCCTCCGACGAACCAGACGCAGACGCTGTCGTCCCCTGCGGAGAGTTTTCCGCCGGTCCAGCAATGTCATCTTCTTTATTTGTCAATTTTTTAACTGTCTTTTGTTTTTTTGTCTTTATTATAGTTTTCGTTTTATCTGGCGCGGCAGGTACATCAGATGTCATTTCAGGAGAGTATATGAGCGTCCGCTTAGGCTTCGGGGTGTGAAACATCTTTATATGTCGAGTTGTTTATTCAGTGAGATGTGATGATTTGAAAGTCAATTGTTGGAATGAATCAGGATTAAAATGTAAATTTGTAAAAGTTGTATATAATTATTTGAAATGTTATATATTTTTATGATTTAAAATGCGATAAAATTAAATTTGTATAAGTTGTAAATGTTGTAAATAGAGTTAAAATTAAGATTTAAAATTAGGATTAAGATTTAGGATAATTTTTATTTTGATGACTAGATTAGATTAGTTAAATATTTGTACTTTCGGCACCTATTCCTTCTACCTGGGTGTTGGACAGGTATATAATAGGTCCGAAAGCTTAATTTTAAAATTTTTATTAATAATATTTAGAATTTTAATTAATTTAGTTAATAATAATCCTATTTTAAAACTTTTTGTGTGCTTTATGTTTATTATGCTTTTTGTTTCAGGTCCTGTCTACACGTCGGTGCAGCGAACGCAGTCCTGCGGTATATTTTTCGTCAAGGGAAGATATCTATGGTCAGTATACGTAAATTATATATACGTAAGTTGTTTTTATTAACAGCGTACTCTAATAACGCTATTTGTGAGTTCCTTTGCAGGTGCGGTGCGGATGGCAGACACTCCTGGTTTACGTTTAAGGGGCCGTTTTTCTTAAAAATATATATATACACACTCCTAATCCTGAGAAAGATTAAAATAATGAAATTTCAAAAATATTTTTGACCCCCCCCAACCGACTTAATATACCAAATGATTTAAGGGTAGGTGGGCGGACAAATTTTTCAAAAAAGTGTGTGGCCGATTCTCAAAAACGAGTTGTCGTTGGACTCGTCTCGGCGAGACGATCTAATAAAGCCAAAAACAGAAAATATTTAGAGGAAAATTTATAAATTTTCAAAGAAAATGTTGTTTTTTGAATTTTGGAAATGCCCTAACAAGTCCAATTATAGTCCGATGAGACCGAGAAGCGGCTCAATAGACGCGGGGCGACGGAATCTACTAGAAAAAATAAAATTTTGAACAACCAATTTTGCCCTTAGGCATACTGAATCTGACAGTGTCAGCCACTAAAACACCTCTGACCTTGTTTCTGTTCATCCCGAAGGTCAGAAGGCAGTCGCTCCATGGGAATAATCAGTTCGGTTCACTATCCATTTGCATAAATAAAATAACCATATAATGTGTTGGCATAAATGGTAATTTAAACTAATGATATTTACGTATAATTTTTTTAACCACAACAAATTTAGCATAATTGTCTTAATCATAAATAAAATCAGCATAATAATATTTAAGCATAACTTTATAAAGGCATATGTTGGTGCCTGAACTATAGTGAGTTGAGTTAAATAATAGAAATGTTAGGATAATAAAAGAATGTATTTGTAGCCAAAATTGTTACGAACTGAAATGATAATGAAAATTGTTATGAGCGCTACCGTTTGGCGTCGCGGCGATTTGTGCACTGATTTCTGGGTCAAGCGCATTGACATACGATGCGTTTAACGTGACTGTTTGGTGTTAGACCGAACAGCATAATAGTATAACCTTTTTTTTTTGTTGACGGAGGGGAAATGCATTTACGCACTGAGTGTGGGACTCCCAGGCAGAGTGCCTGGATAACCCACTAAAACCCCTCCGGCGTTTCCGCACCGGCTGTTGAGGCCGCCATGGGGTCGCGTTAGCATTCTACCACGACGCCCTCCAGCCATGGCCTTTCGGCCCCGACCATTGGCCTTTCGGCCACCCCCTCAAATCAGACAGTGCCCCATAAATGGACCAAGCCCGTACCCCAAACGCACATCCGTTCGCCGTCTCATTTAAGACGGCGGTCGAGTGGTCTGTTGGCAGAAATTGGCCGACAGTTAACAAGACTCCGAATACCAGGGAGTTATTAACTGTCACCCAGGGTGCACCGTCCCGAATCCCTTGTCAGCCCGCCCTCTCACCGGATCCTTGGGATCAAGTGAGAATGCAAAGCTTTCAAAGGACCGGGCACTCGAGGAGGTTCCCTGCCCTGCACCCCAGTATAACCTTACCTAACCTAACCTACTTTTCTGGTAGCAAGTTTTTTCTAACTTTCCTTTGTTTAACTATACACTATGCCTAAAAACATTGTGCAAATTATAACTATATATAAATATATTAGACCTAAATATAATTATGCAACAGTACAAATACTGCTAAAAATCAATTATGCCGAAGTAATATTATGCCAAAAAAAGTATGCCAAATTTGTTGTGCCAAAACATTTTAGGAATAAATACATTATGTCAACGAAAGGGATCCCTAACCAGTACTGCCAAATCTAGGAACACGATTAACAACATACCTTACGGTTCGAGAGTTACCGCGAACATACAAACATACATACATACAAACAATGTATTTTCGCCCCAACTTGAATAATAGCCCTCGCTCGCTTCGCTCGCTCGGTCAACAAGATTATCAAATGTATGTTTAATGTCAAACTAGCTTTTGCTTTCGGCTTCGCACGCGTTCTAAGTATAATCCTACCGGAACGGGACTTTTTTCTGGGCTTGACTTTAAAGGTACTTAAAATACTTCTTCAGTTTTCCTTGTTCTAAATATGTAAATGTAACTTTAGGATGTTTTACTAGATAGAGCGTGAATGTTTGATGAATAAACAATCTTACTTTAACATTAATACCCTTATTGGTTAGGATAGATTTATTAATAGACATATGTTTAGTCTGTCAATGTATTTTGAATAAGTTGTGGATTGGTGTAAATATTTTCGCACATATTTTCAAAAAGTCGAATCAGACCTCGCTTAACTTTTCCTTTGTCTATATTTATTTCAGAAAGTTGCCTCCACTTATCTTTTTTAAGTACGGTACCCTAAATGTAAGGATCTCTATTATTCCAGCTGAAAGCTCGTCCGATGAGGCTCTTTGGAAAGCTTCCTTTTCTTTCTTCGATTTATAAATATAAATAATGTTAACCTATATATTTTATTAGACAACCACAAAACTTGTTGATCACATACAATTATTCAAACGTATTATTTTAGAAACGGGTTAAAGATTTATTTGGATTTGAGAGATTAATTGACAGCTTTTAAATAAGTTTTTTTTGCGGCTTGTTATTTATAAAACTAAAAACAGGCCAAGTGAGAGACTAACTCGCGTACAGAGAATTCCGCACCAATCATTTCTAGAACCATTATCTAAAAAATAATATGTTGCCATTATCAATATCCAGCGAAAAACGACAAATAAGTCACGTTTATGCTCCACATTATTGTTTTTCGCAAAAATAATGCATCATCAGATGATGCCTTATTTTTGCGAAAAACAATAGACAGACAGATGAATAAACAGTGGAGTAGTACGAGTAGTATAAGCACTTATTAATAGGGTTCTGATTTTACCCTTTGGGCACGGAACCCTATATACACTTTTTTTGCACCTAATAACATTTGTCTGTAGCAAGATGTACATTTGTACAACATTTTTATAAATTTTACTTAAAGGGGATTTTTCCTTCTTTAAGTTAAATTAAATTAAAATTTGCAATGAATTCATTATCGCAACCATATTGTGTGAACATTCGCACAATATAACACATAAAGCACTTACTAAAGTGCCGTTTGTTTATTTTATGCTGCAAAAACCATTTTCCATCAAATTGGTGTTAAGCTGGTAAAACAAAATTAATGAAGCAATATATGGTAGGAAACTGTTTAATACACAATTTAAGTAGGTATTCATGGAAGAATAAAACAAAAGATAGTCTCATTGCAAATACTAGGCACGTTAAGCCGTTGGTCCCGGCTACCATTTTGGTAATCGATAGAGAAACCACGTCAGAGGCCGAGAGGCGATTCCGAACAACTCTGACACCACGGTGTACATGGTCGATAGACAATGTAACCTACACGAAATGATGATGATGATTGCAAATACTAATATCAAGTACTGTTTGCCTACTTAGTTGTATAAAAAAAATATTTACTGATATTTTCTAATATCACACACTAAACACATACCTACAACAAAAATTATAACATTAACATATTCCTGTAAGTATACCAATATGAATGAATGAATGAACACTTTATTGCACCATTTACAAACAAAAGAAACACATAGTTAAATCCAATACAACTAAATAGGTACAAAGGCGGGCTTATCGCTAATACAACTTCTTCCAGCCAACCTTAGGGTAGAAATGAGCTGCGGTAAAAAAAACACTTGTTATATAATCTTTGTTGTTAGGTATTTTGTTTACGCAATTTGTATTTTGTTTATTGTGTAACAATTTATTAATTTTTATAACAATCCAGAGTGAGCTAGTAAAAACAACATTATAACAGACAAATCCATTTGCTGCTGACATTTCAACTTAGCATTATTGGCAATTATCATTGATTGCGTTGTTCACAAAGGGACGCATCAATCCCTGAATTATTACGTCTCTTTGTTAGTCTGATAAAAAGATGAGTTGAAACAGAATACGGAATTAAACCTTTTTATTTACAAAGCTTGTTTTTATATTTCATTTATAGGGTTTATAGCGAACTCAGGTCTTCGAAGCCATTTTGTTCACCTCTCAATATAAGACAGTAAGGTATTTCTATTAATTTTAAGATAATTAACTAAGATACTTATATATAAATAAAAAAATAGTTTTTGGTGCAATTTTACGTATACTTTTCCTTTAATATATCACGACGAATTCGCTTTTTAACTTACTCTTTAAAGTTACCGCTAAATATTTATTTACATCTTATGAATATAAACAACATTTTTTTAAATAACTTCTCAATTTAAATTTAAAACATCTTGAAGAAATCCCGTATAAAGGATTTAAGAAAGTGCTACGGAAATATTATCCTTCGTTGTACTTGTAAGTAGTTCTTTCATCTGTTCAAGTATTTTCTTTCTTTGCGGGCAATAAAGAGAGCAATTAAATGTGTGGAAGAAGAACGAGCTGATGAATTACGGTTGATTTTTTTACAATATAGAATACATACAACAAACATTACATATGATATGTACCTACAATAACAATAACTTAAAAACACACCTTTTGAGAAAAACAATATCTTACAATTTTAGACTGGATTAGCAGAACCACCCATTTGAAATTATGTAAATGTCATAACAACTTGTTACCATCTCGTTACTGTGATATCTTTTTTTATTGGAAATAAAAATGACGCAAAGTTTTCTTACATTAACAGTCACTTAAGAGACGAAATTATTGACTCAGCCTCAAGAGAAATTTCATTCAATTTAGAAGTTTTGTTTTCTGAAGATTCCGAATTAGATTTTTATTTTGCTGCATAATCTCTATTTGAATATATGTTCGTATATATGCATTTAGGAATAAATTCATCCATACTAATATTAAAAGTGCGAAGATAGACAATCTATCTATTACACTTTCACGGCCAATATACTGAACGGGATTTGATGAAAAGTGTGAATATAATTGAAGACCCGGTGTCGAAAATATGCAATCTGTTTCCCACAGCTCCGCCTGCGTCAAATAGTAGCCTATGTTTGACCCCGGGTCTTCAACAATATTCATATGAAATTTCAACAAAATCCGTTCAGCGGTTTGGCCGTGAAAGCTTAACAGATAGGTAGACTTTCGCATTTTTATTATCAGTATCTTCTTATGTGGGAGTTGACTCTAGCTGTTTTTTTGTGTATCATTTTGGTATGGATCGTATGAATATGGATTGACATTTTAGGCAAGCGTGAACTAAACAGAAATTGGTACAACTATTCAGTAAACAATATCCGAACTTGTTCAATAAATACATACTCGTATAAGCATGTATATCGCAACCCTTTCCGTAGCACACTCAAACCAAAGTTGCGCAACACTTCAATTGAAACTTTTGTGAGTGTCACGTAACAAAGCCTTACCAGCCTATTGAGTATTTACAGAGACATTGATAAAATATATATTAAGCACTTAAAGAGCTTTTCACCCGCCACACTTATTTACCTACGTAAACGTAAAGCTATAAAAGTGTCGTCTGCTTGTGTTATTCAATTTTACGTAGTATTGCAAAACTGCGTTGTGGTCCAGACGTTGACTTCACCTGCGTTGAAATCATATTTGGTTCTTATCAATGGATTTTTGATTGTTATCTAGTTTGTCGAAGGCGAAGGGTTTTAAGCAGTGCCGGCCCGGCTGTCATTTGTTGATCGTTAAAGGAACCACGTCAGGCCGGAAGGCGGTAAAAAAACTCAGAGAAATATCTTTACAAATAGTAAAGTATACACCTTGTAAAAACAATTATGTTTATGTTGAGCTGGTTTCCCTGTGAAAAGAGTTAAGGAGTTCAAAAAACAGTCGCTCCGTTCTAATAATTAGTACCGCCAAATTTCGAACCATGACTGAAATTGTATCCTAAGTTCTGAGGACGCAACTGGCGCTCGGACGAAGACTTTGGCAAAGCAATATTGATCTTTCTCTAAAAAAAAAAAAAATAGTAAATCATTGTTTAACAAAATAACCCATAGATTTTACTTATCACGAATGGTTATGCGTCGTTGATTACAAGCTCGACGTACGGTAATAACCGTCTCATGTAAATGAACCATTATTCACTTGGACTGGGGAAGCGAGCGGATCCACGTATCTTATTAATTTTAGTTTTTCTACATTTTTACCGGCTTTTCTACTATTATTTTCTTTATTATTATTATTTATTCCTGTTATTGTTTTTGTGTCTAATTAAATAGTTTTGGCATTGTTGAAAACATTTTCTTCGAAAACCATAATTTTTAGATATCGACTATTCATGATTTTCTAAATTATTTGGTGTAATCCGCGGGTTGTATAGAATGTAACGGTGGACTCATCTTATAAGGTAGAAGTAGCGCAAATAATACTAGTTTGTGAGAAAATAAATATGAATTAAACACTATTTGCCAATATGTCTTCATTTTCAAATACATTTCTCAATCACAAAATCTCCCTGCAAAAGATAAATACGAATCAAACTATCTCTATCCATTCGAACAATGTACTGTATCAGTCAAGAAAGTTTTTCTTCAATAATCCTGCTAATATTATAAACGCGAAAATTTGTAAGTATGGATGGATGTTTGTTTTACGTAAAAACTACTGAATGGA
Source organism: Euzophera pinguis (assembly GCA_947363495.1). Classification (NCBI taxonomy): domain Eukaryota; kingdom Metazoa; phylum Arthropoda; class Insecta; order Lepidoptera; family Pyralidae; genus Euzophera; species Euzophera pinguis. The sequence continues at coordinate 5,976,836 of OX376168.1, forward strand.
TTTTAATGCAACTTTACAATAATATAGTTCGTACATCAGAATAACACAAAGGCTACAATTTATAAAGATATTGTGTGAAGTATCCAAATATGACGGATAAGTGTCAAGTAAGTAGGAAAAAAATCTACCATCTGCGAGCTATTCTGGCGTGCGCTGCCAAAACCGCTAGAGTTACACATATATAATGTATGATGGAAATGTTTATCTTAAATAGTACTACAAAAAAGCCCGCCACAGTATATATCTATATCTTATGTGTAAGCCATTATAGCCAAAATAGTGATCCACAATTACAATAAATATTGATAATTTATTTCAAACTAGCTGTTTCCCGCAGCTCCGCCTGCGTCAAAAAGTAGCCTATCTTTGACCCCGGGTTTTCAACTATATTCATACCAAATTTCATCAAAATCCGTTCAGCGGTTTGGCCGTGAAAGCATAACAGACAGACAGACAGACAGAAAAACAGACAGACAGACTTTCGCATTTATAATATTAGTATGGATGCACATTTGGTAGTAATAAATTGATTCCTAAATGAAAATAGATACTTTTATCGCTTCTGGCATTTATAGTAAATAAGATATGTCTTGATAAATATTATTTTAATAGTTATGACGATGACAAACCGAGTGCGCGATACTATGGTGCGGTCAAGCGGCACTGCGCCGCCGGCGGTGGCGGGCGAACGAACTAGGCACATTGTGAAGGCCACAATTTTAACTGGAGAAGCCAAGGGAGACAATGTTCTTATACCCCGCATCCCAATCATACCCAAAAACTTGCCATTCAATTTTAAACGCCTGCAGTTCCCATTAAAAGTCGCATTTTCAATGACGATAAACAAATTGCAGGGTCAAACCTTGAAGGTAGCAGGCATACATTTGGGCACGCTATTTTTTTTTTCACGGTCAGCTCCATTTGGCTTGCCCACGTGTTTCCAAAGCGAAAAATCTGCATGTTTATGCTGAAGGAAAAAAATCGTTAATTTATTTATTTATTTATTCACAGCTACTCACTACACTTACAGTTTCCCAAGACGTATAGTGAGTTAAATAAGTACAATTAGTTGGTGATTAACAAAAAACGAATACATGCAGATATGAAATAAGTTAAATTTATATTGAATATGTCAACTTGAGGGAGCTGTGCAACGAGATCGTTGAATAGCGTCAGGGCTTGATTGGTCGGCGCGTACCGTGAGGTGCAAGAATGGACCTCCGCGGTCGAGAACAGAGGACGGCGACGCAACTGTCTGTACACAGTAGGCACATAAAAATTACATCTAGACAATGCAGGCGAATTATCAACTTTTCAGTTGAGCAGCAAATAATAATGAATTAAGATTGCACATTTACGTCTAAGTTCAAGAGTGTTTAGTCCTACCATGGCAGTAACAAACAGAGATGGATACAAGAGAGGATAATAACCATACAACTTTTTGTATAACGAGCGGGCAAATCTCCGTTGGACACGTTCAATCATAGTTCTATATTTAGTTTCGTGTGGATCCCATATAATAGAATTATATTCTAGGATACTGCGAACAAATGCAAAATACAAAACCAAAATGACGCTCCGATCACGAAACTGGTAAGATTGTCTCATCACAAATCCCAATGCTTTGAAGGCTCTTTTGCAAATTTCGACAATGTGGACATTCATCGTTAGGCCAGTGTCCAGGGTAATGCCCAAATCTCGAATTTGCGTGACACGCAACATCGGTTGGCCATCTATTTTGTATGGATGGACAACGGGACACCTAGAGCGTGTAAACGTCATAGTTTTACATTTAGATACATTAAAGTCTAAAAAATTTACCTTACTCCATTCGACCACTCTGTCGATGTCCCGCTGCAAGGCCAGACAGTCCGAATCAGTTCCGATACCCACAAAAAGCTTTAAGTCATCTGCAAACATTAAACATTGCACCTCTTTGACAACATTGGGTAAGTCGTTTATCATTATAAGAAATTGGGTAGGTCCTAGCGTACTACCCTGACTCACTCCAGAAGACGTCCTGTACGGTTCAGATTGAAAGTTGGAAAGTTGGACATATTGCAGCCTATCAGCAAAGTAGGTTTTGAAAAGGTCAATAAGTTTCGGCGTGAATCCTAAAGCTTGTAATTTACACAAAAGGGTGGAAACGTGAACGCGATCGAATGCTTTTTTAAAATCGAAATAAGAAACATCTACTTGTTTATCCTCATCCATATGTAAGGAGACATAGTCCACAAAATTTATAAGGTTGGTAGTTGTTGATCTACCAGCCCTAAACCCATGCTGACAATCGCTAAGCAGCGGCTGTATTTGCCTTTTAATGTAACTATTTAGTATATATTCAAATACTTTATCTAATGCTGAGAGCACAGCTATGGGTCTATGATTCTCGACATGGTTTTTGTAAATATAGTTTATAGGAGCATACTGCAGTAGCTACCTATAGGCCTATGATTAGAGCTCTGCAGTGCTTAGTTACCGTATTTCTTATGTTGACAATATTTTTACTTTATTATAGTGCGACTGTAACATCTCAATATTGTCAGGCTGTTATATTTTTCAAATGCGATCCAAAAATTATTTATGTGATAATTTTAATGTCATAATGTTAGTTATTTTCTACGTCACGCTAAAATAAGATATAATAATCCTGCGCAGACGAAGTCGCGGGCATCAGCTAGTCATCCATAAATTATACACGTTACGGGCGAGCCAAGAGCTGGGGCAGAAGGAAAATAATTCTATTGTCATAAATATTATTTTCACTAAATTGTTTACCATTTAGTATTCGCGAATATAATAAACACTCCCTGCAAAAAAAAAATAAACGAATCAAACTATCTTTATCCATTCGAACAATGTACTGCATCATTCATGAAAGTTTTTCCTCAATAATCACCCATAAATTATACACAAGACGGGCGAGCCACGAGCTAGGGCGGAAGGAAAATAAGTCTATTGTCATAAATATTATTTTCACTGAATTTTATACCATTGAGTATCCGCAAACATAATAAAGCGAGTTCAGTTGAACGTAATGTTGCAGTTTGAAATATGAGCTGGCAACAGAATAAAACTTGGAAAATGTTCACTTACAGCCATCTTCGTTCCAATTCTGGAACTGTGCCCCTTCTTTAGTCTATTCTTATGAAGGAAATGGTAAAAATAGAGCATACTGATTTATAAATGGGTTGAAGTGTAATTTCTAATTGATGTCTGAAATAAAACTAATTTACAGATACCAATTTTTGAAAAACTAACCTATTTTAATACGGTTTTTATCTCGTATATTACTATTTATTTGTACCTAACGTTTCAAATACTCTACAGCGTTGAATGTGTAACAATCTCGAAAATATGTCTTGTTTCAAATTATTATTTTTATAAAAATCTTTTTCACAAAAATTTTCAATTGTTTCGCTTTTTTGTCTTTTGCAGCGCGTTCACCCGCGAACGGTAAAAATGTTACAGACAATATTTTATAGAAATATATGTTTATCTTCAACATTTTTAAATTGAACAAAAATTCAAAATGGTATTTCATTAAAAAGTAAGTGAAATAGAAAAGAATACTGAATAACGGCTGTTTCATTTAGCGGCCTTTGTGTAAAACAGGCAGCGATATATGGGTAACATTAGGAAAAACAATGCTCTATTGTCCTAAACTCAGTATGTGTTGTATATCAAAACTTTTGAATGAAAATGATCGAATGCTCACCCTTTTGTTAAATCATCCGATTTTCATTTGAAGTTTGGACTGACTGCCCATTTGAATCGCTTTTAAATAAAAATAAACCAGGAGATTCAATAAAAATAATTTTAGGATCTATTATTTTAGGCAATATAAACGGAATTAATCACTGTATATTAAATTACTTTCTTGTTTGCATGGCTTCATCACTGACTACTCTAGCATTTTATTACTACTATTAATAATTTTGTTATAGATTTGAATATTAAAATGTACAATAACGACACGAAGAAATAAGGCAAATAACAATATAAAGTGCATATATTATACCTACATACTCGTACAAACAGGCAGGTAGGCAGAGGCTAAGGAGTTCCACTTGATACGATCCAAACTTTCCTCGCTTCCTCCAATCATCAATCTCGTCATACACTCTCGCCGATTACCGTACTCTCCTTATGTTAAGAGGTCTGCGATTTGCTCGCAGTATTTTGTTTGATCTCTTTCGTGTCAAAGCTAAACTTTAATGCTTTTGGACGCAACATCCACAGCAGAGTCAGAAGCTATAGCCAAATCGTTCCATGTACATAAGAAGGGGCAGCTGGGGATTTCATTCGATACAAAATAATATTTAATGTAAAATACATCAATCATCTTCGTCTTTGCTCGTTCCCACTTCAGGTGGGGTCGACTCTTCTAGTTAATTTGCACCAGGACAGTTTGTGCCTACTTCTTTACATGTAAAACACATCAATGTCTAGTATAAATTACGTTGATGTTTCAGTTTATTATTAATATTGAAACATCAACGTTTTACACTAAAGGCGCATCGTCGAAACTCAAAGCATTTAACAAAGTTTTGAAAGCACTTGCTTGCACATACGTCGATAGCACTAAATCAGCGGTACTCAAACTATTACTTTGACGAGATGAGGTGTTTATGGTGATCGCGAAGTTGTAACATTGAAAAAGTATGTTTTGACTTTGTAGATAAGGAGACACCATGACGTTTGTCAGTCATTCAAATAAATCTCATCACATCACATAAAACTCTTCTTCTTCATCCTAACATGTACTCCTAGTTGCGTCGTTAGCTTACAGTTGCGAGCCCAGGGTACGCCAGGGTGTATATGTCCATCGTCTTGTTCAACGTTTTTTGCGTCCTTTTCCATCCATGGGAAAATAATGAACTGTTCACATTTTTCACCTTTTTCAATTTTGGTGGGTCAAAATTTACTTATCTTCAGATCATTTCGTTTTGAATTCTAGAAATCGCGACTATTTGTCAGAATTTTATGCACCAAACTCGTACTTGTTTTCGCAGAATTATGTCTGAAACATCATATTCCCATTTAATCAGACATTTGTTCGGAGTTCCCGCTCCGAGGACCATCAATCTTGTTCTTTGGTTTGACGCATCAACACGGCAACCAACTGTGCACTGATGGTTTTAATGCGGAACAAATAATATTCATTTATTTTACAATCTCATCCATTTTTCAAGCAAGCTTTAACGTATATTCCAGCATATTATTCTCGGTAAATCGATATGTATCGGTGTCGTTAGTAACATTTTGGTCCGCAGCTATAATTTTCGTATCAACTTTAAATATCTGGCATTAAAATAAGGATTGGAAGTACGAGATAGTAAATATTGCATTCATGGATATAACGAAGTACTGTTCATTATTCATTATTATTCAGTTCCTGTTCCACGGAATTTAAAAAGTCAAATTTTCTTTTCCTTTTTAGGCATTTACTTTCATATTTAGCCAGTAACAAGTAAAAATTATATAATACAATAAAGTTGTTTAGTCAAACAAGTCTAACTTAAGTCAAGTCAAGTCGAGTCAGAAGTATATGCTAAGTGAAGTGGTAGAAAAACTGCAATTAGCGATTTCCAGGAGCTTTTGGCAACAAGCAAAAAAATCACATAAATCGAACATTGTATTACTTCCCAATACTCACGCTTATTCTTGAACACTTTTCGAATAATAATCCAACATTATGCACAAACACTAAAAAAAAACATAAATTTTGGAAAATAGTATACAGCGCCGATGCTGCTCTTCACAATTCCTGTCAAGTCCCTAAAAAAAAAGTCAAATTACTATATATTTGTTTTTTGGCACTTGCGTAGTAAAATTCCAAAACTATGGTTACCTACCTTCTTAAACAACTGTGCTGTCATATGCATGATAAAACAAATAATAAAAATATATTATTATTTTATCCTGATAAAGATGATCAAACAAAAACATGCCCAGCTGTATTTAAAAAACCACAACTAGGTGCATGAGGTTTAGTTGCTTTTACGAAATTTATTCCAACAATCTGTCTAGTTTTAGTCCAGACAAAGTGAATGGTCGCTGCGGACGTCGCACACCCGCATCAATTCCGACCCACAATGCCCTGCAGATCGGCTGATAAACCCAACGTGAGCCAGAAAGGCCAACTTTCGACCACTGGAATGATCATTTCAGATAATTTTACCTCCTATGTTGAAAGTAGAATTTGTTTACCTAGGTAAAATAACGGGCTCGTCCAAGATTTGCAGGGGGTCGGGGTTGTCATCGTCGAAAGTAAATACTTGTTTTTTTAATTTTATTTTCCTTATTTTAAAGAAGATGTGAGTCTGTCGTCTGTTCATCAAAAGTGAATTACTATTTTTCCTGTCTCGTTTTTATTGTCCTAGATGTGTATCTTTGTCTTGTCAGTAAGGAGACTAGCAACAAATACGAAAAATTTAAAACTCTATTAACATTAAAAAAACACTGGAATTGTGAACCTCCTCCTTTTTAGATTTTAGAAATAGGTTGACAAAATTTTCTAGTAACTACGAATACGTACTTCCATGATCAGACCTCGTGTTACATCGCTTAACTCGTATTATCGTCACAAAATATTTTTTTTTAAATTAAATAAGACTTTTAAATAGTAAGACAGAGATCTACTGTATAACTAGTCATCGAACGAACGGGTGACCTTTCGCTTTTGTGTAACAAACAAAAGAATAAGAAAATAAGATGCAAATAACATTTTAAAGGTGAAATCCCGCAAGTCCCAAGCAATGCATTCGACTCGCATTTGAAATAGGTCAGGAAAATAAATAAAATACAACAGCTGTCCCCTAGAAATATGCCGCATGTATATATTTTATATTGGAGACGTTTTATACGATACTAGCGTCTTCTCCGTGCTTTTTCAGAGTTGGTTGAAATGTATTTGTGAATATAGTAAAAACATCCATACTTCCATACTGATATTATAAATGCGAAAGTCTGTCTGTCTTTCTGTCTGTCTGTTACGCTTTCACGGCCAAACCGCTGAACGGATTTTGATGAAATTTAGTATGGATATAGTTGAAGCCCCGGGATCAAACATAGTCTACTTTTTGACGCAGGCGGAGCTGCGGGAAACAGCTAGTTATGAAATAAAGATAAATACTTACGTTCTCAACAGCGGGATCCTAGTACTAGTTAAACCTTACCTATCTTAGCTTGCCTTAGATATTCTTAGCTATAAATAAAGAGGCTACACAAAGAAACATGTTTTTAAAAGAATAAATATGCCACATTTGTCTAGGAGTGACATGTTTCTGGAAAAACAAAGTCTAAGTTAGTTGAGCATATCGACACGAAAAGAACAAAAACAGTTTAATCGCCACAAAATAGCGTAACTATTAAATTATTCAACGAAATTACCATGCTGCAAACGATCTCTGGTAAAAATATTTGAAAGTGAATAATTTGTTTTATGCGCCTAACAACGAAACGGTTTAAGGTAAAGAGATTGTGAAGTATGTAGATTAGGACACGTAAAGTTAGATGGTTGACTCTACATGAGATCCGACAACATTTAGATTGTATATGACATATTAGTCTCGTCTTGGCATCATTTTATATCAAAAGTTTTTTTTTTAATCTCTGTTATGATATATTGTTTTTAGGGTTCCGTACCTCAAAAGGTAAAAAAGGAACCCTTATAGTCTCACTCGTGTCGTCTGTCTATCCGTCTATCTTAGTCGATTTTCTCCGAATCTACTGGAAGTTGAAATTTGGTACACACATTTGTAACCTGAAGGTAGGCTAATTGAAAAAATAGATTATTTTTAAATATAGAGACTAGTTTTGGGGTGATCAGTAGTCGATTAAAAAAAAAAGTTACAATAAAAAACGAAGGGCTCTGTTTGAAAATATTTATGATATTTTTTTCAGTATTTTTTAGGTCGGTATTTTTGGAGTTATTTAGGAAAGAAGACAAAAAATGAGCGTTCCCCCTAGTCTATCTCCAAAGATGCTGTACTTAATAACATATATTGGACTCCCATACCACAGACAATATTTTTTGCGGTTTAATAGATAAAGGTATGGAACCCTTCGTGCGCGAACATTTTCAACATAAATAGATATAAATAGACATTACTAGGATACCGACATAAGCGGCAGTTGTGCGACCTTGCATAACGCTGTCCCCAAGGACTCCTGTTTGTGCCTTGATACGTAAGGCCATCACTCAGTGAGTTCCGGATCATTGAACGACCATTTACTTGAAACGTTTGTGGGTAGTTTATGTGGGCAGACAAGAAGCCTATTCAGTTATTTTGCCTCTGTGGTAGATTGTACAATAATATGAGGCTAATTGATACGGCTTTCTGAGAAATTATTAATATGAAAGCGGATAGCAATTACTTCTAAATGTTTTGCGACATTGATCATGAAGTTCTGAGAATATGTTGTGTTGATTTTATGCCATTTTTAGAAAATGTTTTACGAATGTGGTGTTTTGAAAACATAATATTCATCGACAGACAGTTTATTAAGTCTTGTTGGAATTCTCAGGACTTGGTTACTAATGATTAAGCTTACAGCAACCAAAATTAGGCTGGACCCAGGCCGCTTCAAACAGGTTATTTTGGAAATCATTAGGCGACTCTTAGGTCCAGCTGTGGACGGACTGCGGCTGAAATGACGATGATAACGATGAAACTTAAGACTATAATAAGTATGAAAACGATATGATAAACGATTTATGATATCACGGGTAGATTTTTAGGTTTGAATATAAATGTCTTCATTATTTTCCAAACTCCATTATTTCTACTACCTACGTACATATAAATAAGGACGAAAATCGATTTTTAATCTACATAATAAGTTTATATTTACTAGATAAAAATATTGCATGTGGTTTCGGTACAGTGAATAGCAAATTAAACGTTTGACGTTTGCCATTACCTGCGCTAGGATATTGAGGCAAATTCACAATTAAAGTTCCCGCTTCACAAACCTCACTGTATCAACTGTATTGTGCTAATTTAATTCGATTTAGAGAACGCCTTTGATGTTATATAATTTGCAATATGTACGTACTATAAGAGCTATTAATAGAATTGTCTGATTATCTGTTACGAAATATGATGCCTCTACAGAAGGCACATTAGTGGCCTGGGCGCCATTTCATGATAGGATACAATTTGGGTTTGAACTTTATGAAAAATGATTACGGATGGACTTAAAGCCATAGGCTTTTTCTACCAGTCAACCAACAGGTGATGTTGAGAAATCAGTTCATGTGAGCATGTGCAAAATAATTATGCAAACACAAATAGGTATATATCCAAATGTCTTATATTTATACAAATTAAATAAATATTGATCCTTATTGGTCTTTTAACCCACGTGCTTATAAATATTTACATTTTGGCAGGCCACGGAAGCGCTTTGGAGCGAAGATCTGATAGACCTAAAGGGCTTCTAACAGCGGTTAAGGTTGGCCTTGGACAGAGATGTTTGGAGGGAGATGTCGGAGACCTTTGCCCAGCAGTGGGACGAAATAGGTTAAGAAAAATAAATAAGTATTAATCATAATTGTTTGAATAATTTTTTATGCTATCTCTTATTTATTTAATAATTTAAACTTTATTGTACAAATATACTATTGTATATTACAATAGGCGGACTCAATGCTAAAAGAATTATCTAACAGCCAACCTTTATGTCAAGCAGATATCTTTAATGTGGGTGTGTACATATTAAAACAAATTACAAAAACATATATATTATGTATATATATATATATATATACATAATATATATGCTTTAGTCAATATATATTTATATGACTAAAGTGTTATCAGTATAAATATTGCACCAACAAACAACAACAGAAACACACAACCCGCATCCTATATCCTCTCGAGAAAGAAATTGTACACAAGACGTTTAAAACTTGCAAGGCTGGTAGCTGATCTGATAGATTCTGGTAGCCCATTCCAGAATTTGACTTCTGTCACAGCAAATCTCCTTTGAAATAAAATTGGCTAAACTGAAATAAAATATTACAGATACATTTTAGCAGCGCAGCGATTATGGCAAAAAATATTCATACAGTCAAATATAAAAACATATTAATGATGTTTAGTCCAAAGTTCTTCAAACATCGAAACCCTGCTAAAATTTCTAATTAACACAAGGTCTTAATAAATAAGTTTCCAGTTTCTATTACTTCTCGGTTTTAGTAATAATTCGCTTATTGCTAATAGCTTCAACATTGATATTGTATGACAGTCGTTCTCTACATTCTACCTGTATCCAAGTGTCTGAAGGGAATTTTACACCATCCGACGACAGAACGAAAAATTCATAATTTTTATCGGCTACCACTTGAAATCAATCTCGGACACACTGTTTTATACGTATTCAAAAAATCACTACTTTGAATTCCGTACATTCTTAAAGCCCAATAGTAAAAAATCTCTAGATGCAACCGAAAACTCTTAGTTCATTGGAAAATTGAATATATTTATCACAATGACAGGTTCTTATATTATACTTTTATGTTTTACTAGAATGTTATTGATAAGTTCTTTTTTGATTTCTTTTAGAAGACATTTACAAAACAAGAAGTCAAAAATTACATTCCGTATTTTATACATAATATTTGTCTCACCGCAAAAATAATGAGTTATCATTTCAATCACAATCAAATCATTAAATCAATAATACATTAAGTCTGAACTCAATTCTTCGACAGAATCGAAGAATCTTTGACAATTACCTGTGTTCTTCCCCGGATGACATGATACTGCCAAGAAATATTGATACCTCGTCAAGAAACCCACTTCGTAGCGCATTACCCTTGGGCATGATGAAGTACCAGTAACTTCTTCCAATAAATCCTGGATTGATCTGGATATTTTTTGTAGAATAAATCTCATCAAATCGAATAGTCGGGTCGTATCGTATAAAAACGCTTTAAACTATAAGTTCCTGTCGTCAGCTTCCTTTCTACCTGTCCCGAAGTTATCGCAACACGAGTAGATCTGCAGGTAACTCGACACGATGTTCATTAGTTGTTTAGATTCCGGAAGAGAATCGAATATACTTGTAACTGTTATTAGGTATATTCGTTTAGGTATATCTACATAATTATTATCCATATCCATACTAATATTATAAATGCGAAAGTCTGTCTGTCTTTCTGTCTGTCTATCTGTCTATTACGCTTTTACGGACAAACCGCTGAACGGATTTTGTGGAATTTGGTATGAATATAGTTGAAGACCTCGGGTCTATTTTTGATTCGATGTAAAAAACTTAAATGAGTGAATATAACAAATACTAGCGGTTTCCCGCTGCTCCGCCTATGTTAAAACGTAGCCTATGTTGGATCCCGGGTCTATTGTTATTATTAGCTATATTCATACCAAATTTTATCAAAATCTGTTGAGCGTTTTGGTCGTGATAGCGATAACAAACAGACTTTTACTTATAATATTAGTATAGACGCACTTGTTCACATTAGTATGGAAGTATGGATGTACGAACAAAAGGATATACCTACTTCTATGGGGATTTAGTGAAACAACAGGCAGACGCAGAATGTACATCGCAGCCTACATCCAGTGTCTGCCTGCGACTTTTTTCAGGTCATCTTATAACATTACTATTACTTTAAAAAGGAAATTCAGCTTATTAAAAAAATATCCCCATTTAGCCCAGTTTTTAAAGAGGATAACAATTTAATACACATCACGAGTAGACGATATCGAAAGTCAACTATACATATGATTATAAACATTGTTTAATTTATATATATAATAATTTGTATTTCATAAACCACTTTGACCGTCGCGTTTCTCATTTCTACACGACATGATATACATATATATATAATATACAATTGATTTCGTTTTTTATTAAAAAAGGAAAAACAGATCACACGAGTTCGATTTACTTCTCCAACTACTGGTTAAAACGAAAAAAAGTTTCTTCAAATTAAAAGTAAAAACATTGTGTGTGAAATACGACTATCCTGTAGCTAACAGAATACCGGTGTATTTATTATTCCGTCGACGCAGACGGTATCGAGAGCTGAATACACGGACTAATAGCAACACGGCAGTGTATTGCCTGCCATTGCTCAATTCTACGCCCTGTGGATAGATCCATCTGAAAGTTAATTGCCCGCCCCGCAATACTCGCTCGGGTAGGGTTGCCATTTATGAGAAAATTCAGGGGGCATGCGAATACTTTAACCCTTAGACTATGGATCCCATAGACGGGAAATTCGAAAGAGAAATCTCACCAAAAACATTCTGTAAAAAACTAGCCAAGTCTCGATGGAGCTGCTTGTTTATCTCTAAAAAGTAATGAAATTAAATTAAACTATTTTAATACGGTTTTTATCGCGTTTATTACTTATTATTAATAATTAATAAGTAATGAAATCTAGACATAGTCGTGCCAAGTCTAAGGTTCCTTACTGAGATTTCTTTATTATTATAGTTAATGTTGTGATATAGAATATGCGCATGTTAGAATGGGATAGAGAGCGAGACCATTTCACATACACAATAATTTCCCATACCGGCCTTAGGGATTTCTTGTCAAAAACAAATATTTAAATTATAAACAAAGTATCTAGTCGTAAGTGTTAAAAAAGTGTTCAGTAGAAGCGCTTAATTATGGTTTCATGTGCAGTGCCGAAATGTAACTCAAGTATCAAATAAAACCCACATAATTTCACGTTTTACACTTAAGTACCACCAAAGTTAATCACTGTATAAATCCATGATTTCATAATTGTTTCGTTAGTTTTTCCGCGCTATTATATGAGAAATATCATGTAGTTTTATCACATGATTGTGTAAGATGCATAAGAATACAAATTTGGATAAAAATAAATACGTGAATTTTCACAATTTTTAACCTATTCTTGAAGTTTAGGGATTGACATCGATGCTGTCAAACATCATATCGATAGTATTGCACCCGAACGCTAGGGAGGAATAAATACCTACCTACTGGTATCAAACGTACCTATATATTTAAAATTCAGCAATCCGACACGGCTTATGTAACAAAGCCCGCTACGAACGCGGGTAAATGATTCTCACGTCTCTGAGATAAGTCGAATTCGAGATTTCTCGAAAAAAACTCTCACGCCTTTAGAGATAAAGTCTATTTTGAGATATCGCGAAAAAACATGCCGGCTTTCTATTGAAACCCCCGTGTTCGTATTCTCATTCATCTCTCGTAATTGTAATATTAACTATAACTTCTATTAAATACCTACCATTCAGATTTCTATCTAATTTAAATATTTGCGAAAAATGGCTTAAAATGGTTGGCAGAGAAGAATAGTTTTCCGAAATATATTCAACTATATGTAGTAAACACTTTTAATGCAGTTTTCAGTAGAGCGAAAATCGGCCACTGGTCTCAAAATTATAAAGTAAAATAATTTTTTATTTTATTTTTTGGACTGGGTAGCACCCACGTACAATCTACTGGATTTTGCGGCTGGGTACTATGGTACCCAGGGACATATACAATATTATTGATGATTAAACGAACTCACCTGTTCGTAAAGTTCAATCATAATTATTCGAAGTGTTTCGTCCGACGAGATTAGTATTTTAGCTAAGCGTTTATCTTGGTTACATATCAAGCGTATAAACGTAAATAATCACTTAAGTTTAAATAGAACTTCACAATAAATTTAGTTAGAATAAATAATTAATTTATGAAAAAAAAAAAATTATAAATATAGCCCGGGATTTGCAAAGCGAGCTGTATTTTATTCTTTAGTGGAAAATGGTGTTTAGATATGACAATGTACTCAATACAATATTTTATACAAAATACTTACCTCAATACTTACCTCTATAATTATCTTGAGTTTCATATTTGATTATTTATAATCGCTATTCAACCCTTACTCTCCGAAGCTTAACGAATATTCAGAACATCGAAACGCCGATGCGATGATTTCTCACGTTTTTCCTATTTGATTGTTTCGTTCTACGAGAGGAAATCAATATCCGGCCATTTCGAGAAACATTTTGAACCATTCTAAAAAGCAAATTCGAATTCTCCATATCTTCGTCGAATCACCGAAATAAACCCTATTTTACCATACGTTAACCACGGTGATGTTTTGTTACTACAACTGTACAATCGTACTTAAGTAAAGAAACATTTGGTAAAAACGACATAGAATGGATATAAGAAATTTAGAATTTAACGTATATGTAGCAATACTGATATACATATTTATGATACTTACTACTTATGTCGAGCGAACTGTTACATAAAATTATGAACAATATTTTGGTACCTCGCCTACATTTATTTATTTATTGACCGAGAGAGCGAAGCGTCTCCATTTCGACTATTTTGCTTTTGGATCGAAAAATGTATGTTCCGGGCTAGAGGCCATATTTCTGAACGGATTTTTACGAAACTTGTCTCATGTATACCTTGATTTTGTTTTTGTCGAGAGCTTTTTTTGATTGGCGGAAAGATGAGGGGGGAAAGGAGAAAATTTTGCTATAGCCTTATGTCTGAACGGATCTTTACGAAACTTGACACACATTTTCTTGATTTATTTAAAATTTTTGGTCAAAAGATTTTTTGATTGGGTAAAAAATTAGGGTAAAAAAGAGAAAACTTTGCCGTAGGGTAGTGACATTGACGAATTCGTTACCTCCATATATCTATTTTTAGCGCAGTGGTTAGGCGCTCCTTCTTCTATTCAGGAGGCTCCGGGTTTATTCCCTGGTCAGTGAAGAAGCTTTAATTTTTTAAAGAAGTATTTTTTGTTTTCAAAAAAGGCCAACCGCTGAACGGATTTTGAAGTTTGGTATGAATATAGTTGAAGACCCGGGGTCAAATATAGCCTACTTTTTGACGCATGCGGAGCTGCGGGAAACAAGTAAGCTATAAATCATTTTACAAATAGTAACATTCATAGTACATAGGGCGCACTGTAAGTTTCCGGAACTGGCCACTTACATAAACAATATTTAAAAATTTATTACAACATTTGAAAATAGAACTCTTTGGCTGTAGAATGCAGTTTGTTTCATCTGACTGTCTTTTGTTTTTACCTTGTGGCGCCATTTAAAAAATTGTGTGTCTGCATCAACATGGATTTAACTCGGGAAAATTTTCGTAGTATGATTTTCTACGATTTTAAGTGTAATTTGACAGCTCAACAGAGCATCGCTCGGCTTGAAACAGCTTTTGGCAATGAAGCACCATGCAAGACAACTGTTTATAGCTGGTTTGCAGAATTCAAGCGTGGTCGTATCAATCTCAGTGACGAATCTCGCGATGGTCGGCCGTCCACCGCTGTGACCAACAAAAACATCAATGCTGTGCGCCGTATGATTGAAACAGACAGGCATGTGACCTACCATGAAATTCGCGCATCCTTAGAAATAGGCATGAGTCAAATACAATTAATCCTACACAAACATTTGGGTGTGAGAAAGCTGTGCTCGCGGTGGATCCCACACAACTTGACCGAGGCTCAAAAAACGGACCGCGTCACTTGGTGCAGTGCCATGCTTACCAGATTCAACGAAGGTGCGTCAAATTTGGTGTGGGACATAGTAACAGGTGACGAAACATGGATTTATTGCTACGATCCCAAAACAAAGCAGCAATCGAGCGTATGGGTCTTTCAAGATGAGCCGAAACCAACCAAAGTGGCGCGCGTGAAAATTGCATCTAAGCGGATGATTGCTTCTTTTTTTAATAAAACTGGACACGTGGCTACTGTTGCTTTAGAGAATCGTCGTACAGTGAATAGTGACTGGTACACGACCATTTGTTTGCCGGAAGTTATTGACGAACTCCGTAAAAATAACCGTAAACGCCGTATCATCCTGCACCACGACAATGCTAGTTCTCACACGGCCAGACAGACAAACGACTTTTTGAAGGCGAAAAATGTAGAACTCATGAGTCATCCTGCATACAGTCCCGACCTGGCACCTTATGACTTTTTTCTGTTCCCAAAAATTAAGAACCAATTACGCGGTCAACGATTTTCATCACCAGTAGAGGCTGTCGAGGAGTATGAAAAACACGTTTCAGAGGTCACCACAGAGGAGTGGCACAAAAGTTTTCAAAACTGGTTTCATCGAATGAAAAAGTGCATAGACGCCAAGGGAGATTATTTTGAAAAACAATAAATTAATTTTGTACCTTTAATAGTATTTTTTCATATTCATTCCGGAAACTTATAGTGCGCCCCACGTATTAAGTCGGAGAGCTACGGTGTTAAGGAAGACCTGCAGCTCTATTTTTGAAATGTATGACATACTAGCTGTTTCCCGCAGCTCCGCCTGCGTCAATAAGTAGCTTATGTTTGACCCCGGGTCGTCAACTATATTCATACCAAATTTTATCAAAATCCGTTCAGCGGTTTGGCCGTGACAGCGTAACAGACAGACAGACTTTTTCATTTATAATATTAGTATGGATGGAAGTATGGAAGTATGGATAATGTCATCGTGAAAATCATTCGATATCGAACAAATATTATTCGCTTCATCGATTTTGCGTGAATCACACTTTTCGAAAATAATACTTCTTACCGGATTGTCTTGTTCAGTCGATGAATCGTCTCCGTCGGGTATCGGCTCATCGATTTTAATCGGTCCTGTTTCTGCAATTTGTCCATAGAGGTCGTTATTCGCTAAAGTGTCTAAAAACTCCCATTAACAGAGACTTTTATTTCTAAAGATTTTTTCCTTTATTTTTTTGATATAACAAGTTTTTACCCGACTGCGCCAGAAGGAGGGTTATGTTTTCCAGAGTATGTGTATAATTGTTTGGCACGGTCTGCAGCCTGAACGGCTCTATGGATTTTAGCCTTAGAGGTGTCGCTAGATTCGTATTTACTGTGAGAGTGACACTGGGAATACGAAAATAAAAAATTTGGGGTTTGTCAAATCACATTTTCAAATTACACAGAGAAGCAGTCGGGTGTTTTAGTTTTGTTAAATTACCGTTATCTTGTTTAAAAGAAATTGACTAAAAATCACCTCGAAATTGTTTAAGAAATTAAACAATATTGGTAATGCATACTTTTTTATTTTATTCTGTAGTCGCGATCAAAACTTCCATTTTCAATATTAATGAATTCTTATGTTTTCGCGATTGACACACATTAAATTATAATAAATTATTTTAATACCTATGGTTTTTATCGCGTTTATGAGATACTTATTTATAACGTATTGTTTAAAAAACACAATAAAACCCGTATTTAAATAGTTAAATTTAATGAATATATTGTTTTTTGGAAGTTCTTAATTATATTACTTTACCATACGCAATTACAGCATTACAGTTTTTTGATTTCCGTACCCAAAGTGTAAAACGGGACCCTATTACTGTATAAACGTGCGCGAGTCCGACTCGCACATGACCAGTTTATTTACTTTATATACGGTAACGTCTACGTAATTGCAATGTCATTGTAGAGGCACTATTCGCGAGGTCTACTGTTCACGGAACTCCTAGTTTATTTACATGTAAAGTGGGGGTTGAATTTTTTTTTTCTATTTACATTTGTGTGGTGTATCATTTAATAGGGCTCCAAAAAACATGATGAGTAAGTACTCTCAAAGTGTTTTGCGATTTACGGTTTCGTTAACGAAATATTTAATTATTAAATGATTTTTTTTCGGGGTCCATGTGTAACCTGAAAAAATTCACAATTATAGTAAATGTAATGAAATTCAATCACTGTCGTGAAAATTGCACAAGTTTAAGAGTAATTTTTGATCAAACAAAAATTCATGTAATATTAAAATGCATTGAATGAGCGGCTCGCGTCACGCGTCAAAGCAGATTGTTTGACATCTTCCTATTGATAGATGACATTGCCGGTGTCTAGATGGTGCTAAACTTGATACGCGCTGTGGTTTCGTTTTAAACTTGTTTTAATATGCAAAGGTAATACAGTGTTTTTCATTGATCCCGATGAACCTAAAGCTTACGACTTACAACTATAATGTTTAGTCCTGCTTGATTAAAAAAAATATTGTAGTGCAGTTTTTCATAACCGTATCGTACAGTATAAATCGTAGCTAACCTGGGTAGGTTTCATGTAGCTACATGAGGTTAGGTTTGTGTTCAGTTTGGGGTTTCTATAGGTACATTCGTGTTAACCAATGCGATGTTCTTGCTAATGGTCTATCTACTGGTACTGGTGTAAGTTCACTAGGCTTACTACGTAACCCTACATCGCGCGTGGCCCAGCCTAAATAAATATTATCATTTATCTAATAAATTCACCAAAAACCCTTCGAGCCACTAAAAACGGCTAATGGTAATAAAAATACCCATCGAAATATTGAATTGACAAGTCCAACAAATCAGAAACCATAAAAAGGATTTTATTATTGGCGAAAATAAGACCGTGAATCAAAAGGGCCCATTTTGTACGCAAATTTAGGTGACATATTTGGCGTGGCTCCAAAAAAAAGAGGGAATAAAACTTAAGAGGGGCGGTTTTCACTGATAAATTCTCGATTGTTTATTCCGAATTCGTGACATAACGATGCAAATGATCCGCCAATTGTTTCGGGAGTGCAAAATAATGATAGTGCAGAATCACTGCAGATAGGTACTTAAGTAGTTGCTTGACGGAGAAACATTTTCGACTCTGCGTAAAATATCACAAATTAGCAATGTTCGGGTACGAACGATTGACCATGCTCATTAAGAAAGCGAGGATTATCACAATATTTTTGTATAATTGTATTTATTTTGGGTAAGTAAAAAGCATACTTAAGTAGGTAGGCACTAGTATCTATGACCAGTAGTTCTGTGAACAGTAGACCTCGTGAACAGTGCCACTACCATGGCATTGTATTAACGTAGATGCTAGTGAGTGCGTCAACAAATTCGTATACAAATAAAACGGTCAAGTGCTTGTCGGACTTGCAGATGAAGGGTTCCGTACCATCTATAAAAACCGCAAAATAACACGTTTGTTGTGTGGAAGACCCCTCAAATATTTGTTTTATATTAATTTAATTATTTATCTTTAAAATAAATAAATAACTACACTATATATTCTTAGAATATTTCAAGCGTCACCTATATACGGCAACCTGTATTTATTGAATAGGGTCTAGTTTTGCCCTTTGGGTACAGAAACCAAAACTGTAAAGCGCCCCTTGCGGGTAGTAAAGTAATTAAGAACTTCCTAGAAAATATTAATATTGTTTATTGGAAGTTCTGGAGCCCTATTTTTGGAATGTTCGATATCGAACAAAAATCCTTCAACTTCCAGCAGATTTTAGTCAATTACTTTCAAAAAACTGATTATAACAAAGAAAAAAGAAAAAATATTTCACTGACAGGGTATCGAACCCGAGACCTCCTAAACTGAAGATCGTGCGCTTAACTACTGCGCTAACAGCAAATATCTGGAGGAATTCGTCAATGTTATTGACTAAAACTACCCTTTTTTGCCCACTTTTTTCCCCCAATTAAAAAAATTTTTTGATTAAAATTTTTAAATAAATCAAGGAACATGTGTGCCAAGTTTCGTAAAAATTCGATCAGAAATAAAGCTACAGCAAACTTCCCCCTTTTCAGCCCAATCATAAAAAGCTCTCGACCAAAAAAATTAAATAAATCAAGGAAGACGAAATTGAGAAGCTTCGATCGCTCGGTCAATGATTTATTAAAATTTCAAAAGGAAAGTTGTGCAAAACCTGGCGAGGCAGGCAAAATATGAATTACAGGGAAGTTTTAAAAATTAAATTTGATCTGTTCTAATATACTGAATCTGAACAAATTCATTTTTTGAATGCCTCAAAGTCTGGAACAACTAATTAGACTATTTTTTTTTTTACATTTCCCTACTCGTGGGTTTAACGGCGGAGAACAGTTAGATTTATGTTAAGTTACACTTCTGTTGTTTAATTTTTCCGTTGATTTGAGACTAATATTCGTTGGCTTAACGGTTCATTGAAAATGATTTCTGGGCCAAATGGGTGATGCCAATGTAAATAGGGAACTATTAGGCACATTTTCTTCTTTTGTTTTACAAATATATCTAATTTTATTAAATAAATAAATAAACAAAAATAAAAATATTTTATTATCAGATAACTAGGATCCATAATATGTTAGTACAGAATTCTTACACTGAGTTAATAATAAAATAATATGAGTAAATAAATATTATGACAATGAGTGGGTTTCAAAAATGACCCTCCTCACCAGGCACCTCCACAGCGGCGACGTGTACGTATTTATTAATCTCTAATTCAAATTAACTATTATTTTTGAATCCTTATTAAATAGTCTAAGTAGCTAAACGTCCGACACAGTGAAACGTCTTAATGAGCAATCTGTCTAGTTAGCTAAACCCCATGTAGCTAAACGTAATTTAGGAAATCTCCAATTTCTCAAAAGGCCTGGACACATAATCACAAAAATAAATATTATATAATAATAATACAATGTAGGGGCAAGCATTACATACATGC
The DNA here is from genome assembly GCA_947363495.1 of Euzophera pinguis. Classification (NCBI taxonomy): domain Eukaryota; kingdom Metazoa; phylum Arthropoda; class Insecta; order Lepidoptera; family Pyralidae; genus Euzophera; species Euzophera pinguis. Next base: position 5,997,337 of record OX376168.1, read on the forward strand.
AAACTCCTTAGATATTCAAAGTCCTTGATTTATTTTCTGTTAGCATCATTGAGAAAGGAACGTCAATATCGAGTTTTAGCGGGAAGCTGAAAAGAGCAGTATGGGCGCTATATTTTATTTTCCAATATTTGTGTTTATTTTTTAATGTTTGTGCATAATTATAATGGATTATTATTCGCAAAGTGTTCGATAACAGGCGTGAATATTGGGAAGTGATTTTCATGCTTGTTGCCAAAAGCTCCTAGTAATCGCTAAGTGCAGTTTTTCTACCACTTCACTTAGCCTGATTCTTCTGACTAGACTTGACTACCGACTAGACTTTTAGGCTTGACTAGGACTTGACGAAATACATACTGTAGGACTAAAGATGATAAATGAATTAAAAAGGGCTATAAACGACTTGTATACAACGCCGTAAAACCCATTATAAAAAAAAATGTCTTTAATGACCTTTCTCAAGATGTTTTGACGTTTGGTCTGCATATAATTATTTTAGTATCGACAATTATTGTAAAGTGTGATATTTGGTTGGCATAAGGTACTTGTAATTCATCGAAATTAGTGTCGATTAATACTGCCTTGCTATTTAGTGATCGATCCATTGCATACGGTGACATCTGACTGCTGAAAACCGGCCAAGTGCGAGTCGGACTCGCGCACGAAGGGTTGCGTACCATTATCTAGTAAAACAGCAACAAAAATAATATTATTTCATATAAAAACAACACAACGAAATACTGATTCCTAGATAGACGTTGTGTTATATAGACGTCTTGATAGTTAGACATTTCGCTACATGGCCGATTAGCTATCTCGACAGATTGCTTATAAGACGTTTCGCTTTGTTGGTCGTTTTACTACTTAGACTATAGGTCTGTTGTTTATGGATACCATCCGTGGGTACGGTTGATTTTTAAAATATTTTATAGTCCTGTATAAAATAAGCTCCATCTTGGTAGGTACTAAAGACCTCTCGTTCTTAATATTTTCTACTAACGTCTACTTACTGTGATGGCTCAGCGACCCAAAGTTTATATTGGTCTTATTTACGAGAATTGTCCACTCCTCTCGCTAATGCTTGACTGTCGTCTAAATTAATAAAATAAATAATGAAGACTAATTCATAAAAAAATGACCCAAAAATATACTTTATTGTATTATGCTTTTCCCTATTATTCTTTACAATTGTATTTGTACAATAAAGTTTAAATAAATAACCCATCTGCAATTTCATATTAGATTAATTCATAACGAGCGACCCAAAAACCTACTCTATTGTACATTGTTTCACTATAAGCTGCAATTTCATTAAGCTATAGTAGAATAGTAGTACACTGGAGAATTCATCGGTGCCTGATGCCAGGTCTATACAAGCAATGGACTGCCGGATTGTTTGTCCGCAAACATCGCAGTGGGTAAACAATGACTGTCTGTGTCTGTGCCATATCTTATGTTTTATATATAGGAATCTATGTATTAAATATGAACACAGTTTACTTGCTTTGAGTCAAACGTCTTGATTAAACTGCTTTGAAATTTATTTGTACATTCGCTTGCTTACGTATTTATTTATAAGTAGCACGTAGGTTATGATTTTCTCAGACAAATGAAGGGAACGTTAAAGATCCCGTTTTGTAAAACACACAGCCAGAAGGTCGCAGACCTTTAAACAGAATCATCTGTGATGGTATGGTGTGTAATGTGAGTGAGGTATCACATAATATTATAGCTGGCAAACACAGTGATTGTATTGTTTTGCTTGGATTTGAAGGCTGATAGAGGCAGTTCATTCATTCATATCGAGTGGGTTACATGGTCAATCGGCCTTGTACCCTGGTGTCAGAGTTTAAAAACCACCTTTCGGCTTCTGGACGTGGATCCTTTCTAGGACTAACTTTTAAAAGTGCCTTCCTAAGCACGGATTTTTATCATACTATTAGGTGATTCAAGCTTTTCTTTTTTTTCTGTACTTATCCCCGCAATGTCCTAAGCAAATTGGAAACAACTAAACAAATTATGCTTCCCATAGAAATCGAAAACACAACCTCCGGGTCTAAGGGAAACGCCTTAACTACTCGACCACGGAGGCAGTGTAAAAAGGCTACGTTGATGACGCGGCCTACTTTCACAGGGTCCTATCATCCTATGCTTGACTGCTAACGTAATCGGCCTACTACTTAGCGAATACATCCTTACCGATCCGTAGTCACACTGGTATGATTATAAACAACTGTATTCGTCCTTGGCGACGGAGTGTATACCGATAATTTCATATGATCTGTAGTCAAAAATCGCAGATGTATGGCCATAACATGAAAATAATTTGACTCATGAGCATGGTTTGGTTTTGGTGTACGTGTTTTGAAGTTTGCGCGACTGGCTTTCTGGTTGGTTATACTAATAGCCTAACACGTGTGACTGATTACAATGTACATATCACCTTATTCATTACTTATTTCGATGAGTCTAATGTTGGTGACTGTAGCGAAGCAACACTGACACCAAGGCGAACAGGGTAATCTGATATTGTCACCACAGCTAATAAGCAAACCGCTTTAAAACTTAGTCTCTAGAAGTACTTTTAACATAACAAGCAAATGTTGCCAGCAATTAACTTCATTATTCGCAACATAAACAGTTAACATTGACAATCCGAAGCGAATTCCATTTAACCCAGCAGCAGAAACAATTCCATTTCCAAAACAAACTTCATCTCGCAGGATTCAGTCCAATAATAATAATGCTACATACACATTAGGCAGATGGTGACCGTTGGGAAGCGGGTAGAAAGCGAGTTAAGTACAGATGCGTACGTGAGCGGACCGGGCTTAACGATATTAAGGATTGAGCTACTGTTTTTCGTTGATCGCAAAAAGGCAAATGTGTGCTTGAAAGATACCGATCGATATTTTGACACCCCAGCTGTTTTAAAATCTTATTGTACCACAAGTAAACCATAACAACAAAGAACGCGGTCCTAGTAGACCAACCTTTACCTAGCTATCGACGAATGAAATGGATTTGAAACAAAGAAAACTGAACTCCACAATAGCTCAACTGTGGAGAAGAACGGAAAGCCGACACCAAGTAGATTAAAAATGGTACAAGCAAGAGAGAAGTAAAATATACTTATACAACTGGCGGACTTAATGCTTAAAGCTTGCTGAAAGCACTCTCTACGACTAAACTATGACCCTCAGAATTCCAACCATCAAATTCAAAGTAAGATAATAAATTGTATAATTGTATAAACTCAGGAAATGAAATATTTTCAGTTCACAATACCAAAAAAATGGTCATCAAAATGGGATCCAACTTATTTATTATTCTCTCAGTCATTTTACACATAACACGACCCTGGCAAACGAAACCCGTGGATAAATTTTGCTGCAGGCAGATAAAGGATTTAAAATACAAGTGCGCTAATCTTATTTAAACTATTTCTACATTAAGTATTTATCTATTGAAACTTTATTGTTTTACAAGTAAAAAACATTTTCTACTACAGTAGAGAAAAAAAATTCTGTTGCTGCCAATCGTAACAGCAACGGAAAGATTTTTTTTGGAATAAGTTGTATTTAGCACTTATGAATTGTAAACCTAAAGTAGGTACCTAGATAGCTGCTTACCAATTGATTGGCTACGGTGCACTATATAGGTGCGTATTGATTGAAAGAATAACAAAATACATACCTTCATATCAATACAATTCAAAAGATATAATCTTGAATTGGCATGAACGTTACTGATTATAACATTCATAAAATTTTCAATTTAAAAAGTATAAACCCATTTTATATTACGTTTACGTACACTAAATATCACACTTAGGGTTCTCCCCATACACTTCTCCCTATATATTTCTGGATATAATAGGGAAAGTATACTATTTAGAAAAAAAATATCTAGTTAGATTTTTTTTTGAAAATATATATATATGTAAAATATACCAGCTAAATAGTGACAGAAAGTAGATTCGGTTATGGTTATACAGTGACCATATAGTGAGCGATGCGAGTGAAGCGAGCGAGCAACAGACCTATTGACAGAAGACCTAGTGGAAAAGGCGACTTTGTGACAGAAGGCAGGTTAGATTATGGGTTTACAATAACCACAACAATGAGCGAGCGAGCGACAAACCTTGTGACAGAAGCAAGTAACTGTCAAAAGACGATTTTGTGACAGAACATAGGTTAGGTTATGGTTGTACAGTAACCACAACAATGAGCGAGCGAATGAAGCGATCGAGCGACAAACTTTGTGACAGAAGTAACTAACGGTCAAAAGATGATTTTGTGTCAGATGGTAGGTTAGGTTATGGTTGGGGTGCAGGGCAGAGAACCTCCTCGAGTGCCCGGTCCTTTGAAAGCTTTGCATTCTCACTTGATCCCAAGGATCCGGTGAGAGGGCGGGCTGACAAGGGATTCGGGACGGTGCACCCTGGGTGACAGTTAACAACTCCCTGGTAGTCGGGGTCTTGTTGACTGTCGGCCAATTTCTGCCAACTGCCCACTCCACCGCCGTCTATCATTAGACGGTGAATGGACGTGTGTCACGGGGACGGAAGTGGTCCAATCATGGACTGCTGTCTGTTTGGGGTGGGCTGCTGCTGGCGGTAACGCAGTCAGGAGTGGCAACCGGCGGGCCTGGACAACTCCTGGGCAGACGGGAACGTTAGCGCGTTCACGTCACCGTCGTACTCGGAACCCTAGAGGAATTTCCTCTGGGACCGAGGGGCTTGGCTTAACTGCCCGGCCCGCGAGGAAGAAAACCTCTATAAAAAATTACCCTGAATCCCAAGTGCTTGGAGGCGCCGCGAGGGGATGCATGGCTGACAGGAAGATCAGTCTCTAGCGCTTCTTCCATCAGGGTACCGGCCGACACCCTTGGTGGGTTACACCCAAGGCTTACCCGGGTACAGGGGGCACTGCCCGGGCGGACCGAATATTTCCCCCATACTCGTGGGAATCGTATGGGAACTGAAACGAAAAACCAATTTTTAATTTTAGAGGATGAGGCGGGCCGTGAAGGCCAAATAAATAACGGCATGGGCAACCCTGTTCCATCTGAGGGAGGCCAGAACTGCCAGCCGGACGCTGGTCTGGTTAGTTTAGACGAGAGGGACGATGTTTCGGACAATACTATGAGCATTAGGTCTGTGTCTCCAATGACCTGTGACCGGAGCTTAAGTATCCAACGTCGAAAGAGAAGGACGGAAGATCTATCAGGCCTAAGCCTTCCTGATAGTGAACTCTCAGACGGGGCTCTCAGCAGTGTGTCGGTGCGGACAACAAGGACGCTCGCTAAGCGAGGCCGCAGCCGTAATCTATTATCGGCGAGAGACCGAGCTATACAAGCTGAGGCACGAAAGGTGGAGGCTGAGCAGACAATTGCTGAAATGGCAAAGTCCGCATCAGCCAAAAAGGTGACACATCCGCCTGCGGGACCAAGCACTTCTGCGGGTGTTGACGATCAACCTGCCGTGGCTATCAAAGATCAGGCCGTGGCAAGTATTCAGGTGATCAGGCAGATTGCAACGAAGTCCGGAAATCTAAAGGGGACTTACGTCAAAACCCTCAAAGACGCTGCCACGTCAATTGAGGAGGCGGTGCTGGCACTGCTTAATAGATCGGCATGCGAAGAGACACAGAGGTTGCAAGCTATAAATGAGCGCCTCGAAGCTAAGGTAGCAGTGCTACAGCGGGAGATGGCTGAACTGCGAACTGCAGTCCAGAAATCGCAGAGTGTACAACCTCCATCTGCGCCTACCCAACAGGAGGATAGAGAAGCCCAACAACGCTTTATCTTACAGACGGTCGGCCCCATGTTGAATGCCAGATTTGAGGGCATCCAGGACCGGCTATTGCCGTCAAAGAACATGAGGCCACCCCTGGCAGCAGATAGGCGCCGCGAGGCCATACAGCAGGAAGTCCAACTGCAAACTTCGGACTCTGAAGCGGACGAATCCACTCCACCTGTGCAAACAAGCAAGGTTTCACAGTGGCTGAAAAAGCCGTCCCAACCCACACAGCAGTCGCGTAAGGGGAAAAGCGGTAGAAAGAGGGGGAAAAAATCGCGGGAACCGACTCAGGAGTTGGAACCAATGCCGTCGACTTCCACGGCCCCGATACCGACACCTAGAGCTCAACCCATGACTGGGCAGAGGCGTGCTCCAGAAGCCGGTCAGGTGGCGCCAGCTCAGACAGCTGGACCACGGCCATTACCACCTGCTCCTAGGGATACAAGTTTGTCCTGGGTCACGGTGGCTAAGAAGGGCAAAAAGAAGACCTCCGCTGCCCCTAATCAGGATTTGGTCTCTCCTGCGCAGCCACAAAACCAGCTGTCGCAAAAGCCGAAACTTCGCCCTCCGCGCTCGGCTGCCGTGCTTCTTAAGCTGCGGCCTGGCGCGGAGGAGCAGGGGTATACGTACGGACGCGTACTCACCGAGGCCCGTGAAAAGGTGGACATTCAGGGTATGGGTATAACTGCCATGAAACTAAGACGGGCGGCAACTGGTGCACGGATCCTGGAAATTACGGGAGCCGAAAAAGATGGGCAGGCAGACTCTCTAGCCAATAAATTAAAGGAGGTCCTTGACTACCAGGTAGTAGAGGTATCTAGGCCCCAAAAGTGCCAGGATATGAGGGTGCTTGGACTCTGTGACTCGGCGACGCAGGAGAGTGTCCGAGCAGCCATCTCGCGGACTGGTCAGTGTCCGGAAAGCGACATAAAAGTGGGAGAGATCCGTGAGGATCCCAGAGGTGGTCGATCCGTATGGGTACGTTGCCCCGTGGTTGCGGCTAAACGTTTAACCACAAACGGCACTCGGCTCCTAGTTGGTTGGGTATCGGCGCAGATTAAACTGCTTCCGTCAAAACCCATGCAGTGTTTCCGTTGTCTGGAAGTGGGGCATGTCAGCGCGAAATGCACGGCGGAAACCGACAGGAGCGAGTTGTGTTACCGCTGTGGCAAACCTGGTCACAAGGCTAGAGAGTGTGTTGCCACTCCTAATTGTGTGCTTTGCACTGGGATGGGCAAACCAGCGGGTCACCGCGTTTTAAGCAAGGCGTGCACAAGCACCAAACCTAAGAGAGGAGGAAGGCGCGTTGCGGCTGTGGCTACGGCCCAGTCACAACCTGCCCAGGCGGCGCAAGCCCCAGAAGAGATGGAGATAGGGGCCGTCCAATAGTATGGCCCTCAAAATACTCCAGGCGAATATCAACCACTGTGCCAGAGCTCAGGACCTTCTGTTCCAGAGTATGGCACAGTGGTTGATCGACGTTACTGTTGTTGTAGAGCCATATTTCGTGCCACAAAGCGCGGAAAATTGGGCGTCGGATGTGGATGGGCTAGTGGCCATAATATCATCGGCGAGCTCTTCGCCTCCACTAAACGTTGTGCGGAGCCATGGAATTGTCTCTGCTCTACTGGGTGGCGTGGTAGTAATAGGTGTTTACTTCTCGCCCAATAGGCCGCTCAGAGAGTTTGAGGCATTCCTGGCTCAGGTCGAGGTTCTTGTGCACAGGAGCCACCCACATCCCGTGCTGGTTGTCGGGGATCTCAATGCCAAATCCAGGGCATGGGGATCCCCAGCAACATGTCCGCGGGGTGGGGTTCTGGAGGACTGGCTTGTCACCGTTGGGCTGGCGGTACTGAATAGGGGTACGGTAGCCACGTGTGTGCGCCAACAGGGCACGTCCATAGTTGACGTTTCCTTTGCGAGCCCCGTTCTGGCCCGCCGTGTCCAAAGCTGGAGCGTTTTGGAGGACGTGGAAACATTATCTGATCACCGATACGTACGGTTTGATCTTTCTGCGTCCCCGATCGCTCCGAGTAGCTTAAACTGGGACCTTGGGGAGGCCGGCCCTAGGTGGCAATTAAAACGCCTCGACCAAGAGATGCTACAAGAGGCAGTCATAATTCAAGGCTGGTTCCGCGAGCCGGGTACCGTGGTGGTTGAGGACGAAACTCAATGGCTCCGGGGCACAATGACTGCAATTTGCGATGCTTCTATGCCCCGGGCAAGTACTCGTCCTCCCAAGAGATGGGTGTACTGGTGGTCTCCTGAGCTCTCGCAATTGCGTGAAGCCTGTGTTGTAGCGAGACGCCAGTACGCCCGGTACAGAAGGAGACGGCGTCGGAACGAAGCCGAAGAAGCTGCCCTGTGCGCTGCTTTGGTGGAGGCGAAGAGCAGGCTGCTGGTGGCCATTGCCGCTGCTAAGGAGGCTGCCAGAACGGAGCTCCTGGGGACTCTAGACAATGATCCGTGGGGACGGCCATATCGGTTGATCCGTAAAAAGATCCGCCCATATGCCGTCCCGCTGACGATGAGTCTGCAGCCAGGGCTCCTGGAAGGTATAATCGCTGCCCTTTTTCCACAAATACCGGAGTTTCAACCCCCCAGCATGGCGTCTTCGTCGGTGTTGCAGGGCGAGGAGACTGAGGCTGTCCCCGAAATTACCCGGGATGAGATTGGTGCTGCTGTGCTTAGACTAAAGTCGAAGAATACCTCCCCGGGTCCAGACGGAATCCCAGGAAAAGTGCTGGTCCTCGCTCTGAAGACGGACCTCCTGGAGGAGCGGCTGAGGGGGTTATTTAATGCATGCTTTGCGCAGGGAAGATTTCCTCTGGCATGGAAGTCTGGTCGCTTAGTCCTCCTTAGGAAGGAGGGACGTCCGGCGGATTCCCCATCGGGATTTAGGCCGATTGTTGTGCTCGATGAGGCCGGGAAATTACTTGAAAGAGTTACAGCGAACCGCCTTGTCGAGCACCTAGAGCAAGTTGGCCCTGGTTTGTCGGAATGCCAATACGGGTTTCGCCGGAAGCGATCGACTATCCATGCTATTCTCAAAGTGAAGTCCCTGGCGCAGGAAGCAGTTAGCCAGGGTGAGGTGGTGCTGGTGGTATCGTTAGATATCGCCAACGCCTTTAACTCCCTCCCCTGGCCTTGTATTATGGAGGCACTCCGATTCCATGGGGTGCCAACATACCTGCGTCGAATAGTGGGGGACTATCTGTCAGACAGGAGGGTGGTCTTCCCTGTGCAGAGCGGGTGGGCCGAGAAGCGGATGTCGTGCGGTGTTCCGCAGGGGTCTGTCCTTGGACCGCTCCTGTGGAACATCACTTATGACTGGGTGTTACGGGCGGTTAATCTTCCGGGGATCAACATTATTTGTTATGCCGATGATACCCTCGTGGCCGCCCGTGCCCCTTCCTTCGAAGAGGCTGCCGATCTTGCGACTGTGGGTGTCGCTGAAGTGGTGCGCCGAATCCGTCGGTTGGGCCTGGAGGTGGCACTTCATAAATCCGAGGCGCTGTGCTTCCACGGCCCTCGGAGGGGTCCACCTTCGGGATCATGCCTATCGGTGGGCGGAGTCCAAATAGCTGTCAAGTCGACGATACGCTATCTTGGTGTCATCCTAGACAGCGGGTGGAAGTTCGGCGCCCACTTTGAGCAGATGGTGCCGCGAGTAATGGCAGCGGCGGGCGCGTTGTCACAGCTCCTGCCTAACCTGGGAGGACCGGAGGCGTCCTGCAGGCGTCTGTATATGGGGGTCGTGCGATCCATGGCCCTATATGGCGCCCCAGTGTGGGCAGAGTCCCTTGGCCGCCGGAACATTGCTCTGCTGCGAAAACCGCAGAGGGTGATGGCGATTAGGGCCGCTAGGGGTTATCGCACGACCTCCTATGAGGCAGCGTGCTTAATGGCTGGTAGTTTGCCCTGGGACTTGGAAGCCGAAGTCCTCGCGTCCTTATTCAACTGGCGCGAGGAGGCACAGGCCCGGGGTGAAAGACCGGCCCCGAGGGAAGTCGCAGGACGCCGCAGCGAGCTGTGTCAGCGTGCCATTATGGAATGGGCCCAAAGGCTGGAGCAGCCTACTGCTGGGCGCAGGACAGTGGAGGCGATTCGTCCAGTCCTTAACCAGTGGCTGACAAGGCAGCACGGCCTACTGACGTTCCGCTTGACGCAGATACTCTCCGGGCATGGTTGTTTCGGAGGGTATCTGTGTCGTATTGCGGGTCGGGAGCCGTCTGCTGTTTGTCACCATTGTGAGGATTGTCAGGACGAAGACGCCAAACACACCCTGGAGGACTGCCCTGCTTGGGCGACAAATCGCGCAGAGCTGAGTGCAGTAGTGGGGAACGACCTCTCGCTGCCGACTGTAGTTAAACAAATGGTCGACAGCGAGACGTCGTGGACAGCGGTGCAGGCCTTTGCAGAGCGCGTCATGCTCTGCAAAGAAGCGGCGGAGAGGGAAAGGGAGGAAACCTCCGACCTTCCCATCCGCCGCAGGCGCATGGGGCGCAGACGGCAGGCTTATGGCCTGCACCAGCTGCCCCCACAGTAGGGCCGGCCGGGTAGCGGAACAATCGGGATTCCGCTGCCCGACCTGAACGGCCTTTGGGTTGAAAGGCGCGTCCGTGTCAACGCGCCTTTACCCTTGCGGGAAGAGGAGGCTGCGGGCCCAACCCGCAGGCCACTCCGAGGAGAGTGGCCAAGCCGAGGCCGCCGTGGTAGCGGCCGCCGCGCTGGGGCTGTGGAGCATGAATAAGCACATGGTCCCGGCAATACGCGGTAGGCGTTTGACACCGTGTGGTTTTTAGTGGGTTCGAGTCCCACATAACCACCCAGCTTCCCGTTCTTGGCTGGGTGGTAGGCGAGGGCCTTTTCCACACGAAAAAAAAAAAAAAAAAAAAAAAAAAAAAAAAAAAAAAAATGGTTGTACAGTGACCACAACAATGAGCGAGCGAGCGAGCGACAGACCTTCTGATAGAAGATTTTAACTGTCAAAAGGTGACTTGTGAAAGAACAAATTATTTTTGGCCAGCCGTTCCTTGAATATATATCGTTTATTATACGAAAAGACAAATAGTTTTATTTTTTAATTTTATGGCAGTTAAACAGTTTATTAAAGGTTTGTTCAAGTTTTATCGAGATTAACGAACAGCTATACATATATATATATATATATATCGGGGGGCACGGCAGTGCCCCCGCCAAGTCGAGCGCGAAGCAAACACTGCCGTACCATTGCCCTGCCCTGCTATTGGAGATGATGGTAGGGCCACCTATGATGCCCCGGCCACACTGTCGCGTAAATGAGAGTGTTCGCGTTGTCGCGGCGCTTGGCAGGGATGTTCGTAATGTCGCGAATCATTAATTAATTAATTAAATAAATAATAAGTTAATAGGTAATTAAATTTTTGTCTAATTAATGCTAACTTAAATTTGAATTGTGTGCTTATAGTTTTAAAAAAATAATCATCATGTGTACCGTGACTCCTCAGAAGGTGGTGGCTGAAAATCAGTGCTAGTCCTGCTTGCATGTCTAGCGTAACACTGAGCCGCCACCTATTGAGACGTCTGTCACGCATTTTTATATACTTGTAAGACCTTTCAAGTGTTGTGATGGACCAATCAATAAATATTTATTCTATTCTATTCTATTCTACCATCCTTTACTGGAACCATTTCGCCGCATTTTCAGGCCCCTATTTGAGAACCTCTGGATAAGACCAGAACGCAGAAATTTTCGTCATCCAGTAAGCTATAATCACATACTTAAAATCCAAAATTTCAAGTCTGTAGGTCATTTAGTTCCGAAGTTAAGCGAAAGCAAAGTTTCGCATTTATGACACTCACTCATGATCATCAGAATAGAACTAGTACTTCCCATAAACTCAGAGAGCTGAAATTTGGTACAGAGTTAGGGTTTAATGCAATGGTGTCATGGAGCACCTGGTTTTGTACCCTTCAACGGCCACGTCACACAACATTAACTATAATAATAAAGAAATCGCAGTAAGGAACCTTAGACTTGGCACGACTTTGTCTAGATTTCATAACTTTTTAGAGATAAACAAGCAGCTCCATCGAGCCTTGGCTAGTTTTTTACAGAATGTTTTTGGTGGGATATAGATTACACACCCGATTATATTAGCAACTACACCAACGATTCCAAGATTATTTTTATTGGTCAAATAACAATAACACAGATAAAACCAAAACACTTATTTCATTTTGGTTTTGTAAGAGTTCAAAATAATAAAATAATCGTCAAGTGCGTGCGACTCGAACTCGAAAGGTTCTGTACCATTATCACGTTTATTGTATGGGAGCCCTCTTAATTTTAATTTTTTTCCGGTTTTTTGTTTTAGTTGTTATAGGCAACAGAAATACATCATCTGTGAAAATTTCAACTGTCTAACTATCACGGTTCATGAGATACAGCCTAGTGACAGACGGATAGCGAAGTCTCAGTAATGAGGTCCCGTTTTACCCTTTCAAAAACATTTTACCCTTTGGGTACGGAACCCTAATCAATCAATCAATAATTTATTTTATTGTGGATCATATGTTGTACAAGATGGAAATAGTAAATATATAAGATCGATATGTCCTACTGCTTACCGCTAGGGTTTAAAAGGTCAAAAGTTACATTTCATTACATGCATTCATTACAAAATAAAAAGAGATCGAGTGCTAAAAGTGTCGAAATTAGTCAATTATGATTTTTTTAATAACTCACTCCAATTTTAATTAGAGGAACTCCAAGGTGATTGAAAATCGTGAGCCAAATAGGATGTCGGAATGAGCCGTCATTAGAAGACGAATTACCGCTTAATTAAAGGTAGCGGTTAAAATGAAAGTGGACGGATTCAAAAATAGGGCTACCAGATTTATAATTTATTTCTCTTAGAATGTTTATTTTATCTCAGATACCCTTTTAAACGATTTGACTTCGGAAATATTACATTTTATAATTGACGCTTTCACACTTTTATTATTGATTTTATTAAATTGATTAAATTTCATGTTACAAAAAATTAACTGAGTGTCACATCTTAAATACTAAATAAATTTTCAGTGTCACATAATTTGTAGAGCTTTAGCAAAGGCTTTAACATAAAAAAAATACTTAACTTATGCATAATGCATGCACTGAAAACGAATTCATGATTACTTCATTCAATGGTTCCAACCATTTGGAGTAAAATTATAACTCGCACTGTTTTTACCATAATTGTTCATTCTTCCATACTAATATTGCGAAAGTGCGAAAGTCTGTCTGCCTGTTTCGCTTTCAAGGCCAAACCTAAAACTTAACATTAACCTAACCTAAAATTTGGTATAAATATTGTTGAATATCCGGGGTCAAACATAGTCTACTTTTTGACACAGGCGGAGCTGCGGGAAACAGCTAGTATGATATAAAAAAACAATATCACAACTTATTAAATTGATGATTTTACTTAAACCATAATGAACTTATTTATTTGTTGTTACAGTAAAATATCAGTATAGAGATGCGATAACCCTACTCAAAAAGAGGCGGGAAAAAAACCGTGCGCCAATTTTGCAGATTTCAATTGAGGTTACAAAGATGTTTACGTGTCTTGAAAACTTATTGTTGTTTACTGATTTCAATTACCTAGAGCTCAATTTTGAGGTCGAACCCTCGCCCAAAACTTTAGTAGAGTGTTTCATAAAACTTTTATTGTATATTCGCAATTCACACCGTTCCGATAGGATACAAACTATTGTTCCCTTTCGCTTCAACATGTGTTATATGGAAGAGTAAAATCTCTTTGAGCCACTAGTTAGCTAGTTGTTTAAGTTTTCTGATAAGATTATGTAAGTATATTTAACGGCACGTAATCAAAAAATCTTCTTTTCCTCAGCTTCAATTTCCTTTTGAATTTAAAATGTATATTTTTCAATTCTTCTAAACGAAAGTAATTAGATTAAAATGGGCTCCGGTATGTCTTAAAGAGAATACAATCAGAAGAACGCTAAGGTGTAAGAGATTTTTACCTGTTCGTTACGAAAAGTCCTTATAATCTGAAATAATGAAAGATGGTGCCATTTTATTTTTATTTCTGCCATATTTATGAGTTGTTTATGAAGAATTACACAAACAATTACGAATTGTTATATATTGTATAAATTTAAAAATCTGAGGGCAATTTTTTTCGAGTTTGATGAATTTGCTAGTCATCGTAAACGTCTGCGTTCGGCTGTTTATTATTTACTTTTCTTATAACAATAATTGTTTCCTCAGCGAATTAAGACATCTTTAATATAATTTTCTATAAACACTACCCTCAGCATTCTTGTGAGGCCACACACGTATGTCGGCCATGGCCACGTCAAGCTTTTTGGGTTTACCCCTTTGACAAAGCCTCTTCGAAAGCTGCATGGCCAGACATTTGTGCCCCGCGTTATTTCCTGGTTTCTGTAAAACGTGATCACATTACCACCGTACGTGATTCTTCTACATCCAATCTGCAGGATAGTTGATTTGTGCAACGTGCAAGAAAAAATGAATAAGAGTTTTTAAGAAACTCGAATCGAACAAATTCCATCGATAATCGGACATCACATAAATTAAAAATAGCTCCGTTTCATCAATAATTCCCAACATCGTAAGCATCAATAATTCCCCATTCGGATGAAGTCAATACACAAAGAAATATACCCATCAATTTGTTATAAGAAGTCGGGTGGAAGGAAATCGGAAATGGCTTTTCAGTGAATAAATCGAAATGACAACAATCCGAGGAGCATGGCTGACCGCAATCTCTGGAACACTTCCAGCTATAACTACTGGTCTGTTGTAAATTTTAACCATCAATACAGGATCGGTTCGCAATGATATTGAATAATGGTTTGATAAATAAGGGTAGATTTGAGAACAGTTATCTAATCATTTTTATTTTATTTTAACAGCAGCTGTTGTAACATTTTCGATTCTATTGTTGCCTCAGAAAGCTGAAGGAGTAAATTTTGTTACTTTTAGAACACCTTAATTGTGTGATTTACTTATGGTTTAGGAATACACTACTTCCAATCTTTCTTTGTTTTGTAATTTACATCACAAGAGGCTAGAGATCAATAGTAGTTTGTACTTTTCTAGTTATTTATCGTCCGTCTTTCTCTATCCTTTGTGGAATAACTATCATTGGCTTTAATGATCTCCCTTATAATGCATGTCAAAAGCAGTGTTAGTAGTCCTTTATTGGCCAAAAAATAAGAAAACATTCTAACATAATATGTTTTCTGTCAGCTGCGCATAACATTTTGTATGAATTTTTTTTATTAGATGTTCGAAGTTAGGTGTTTGCAAACACAAAATACGGACGCAGGAAACCCGGCTTATGTCGTAACAATACAATAAGTATTGTGTCGTACAATACCATAAGTTGTTGTCTTCATTTGTATGCTTGATGACGCAGCATGGCGCACACCCATGAATGTACCCATGTCTGTGATGCCATAGCGGACACTTCCAGAATATTTGTAAGTTCGAAGTTTTACAGAACCACTAAAAAAGAGAATTGCAATTCAGTTTGTAACTCTACGAAGCCATCTCATATCTGTGCGTCTAATTTAGAATACAGCCGTTGTATTTGCCTTTTTTTAGTTTCCTATTCTGTCAACAGTTGTATTCAGAATGAGGTGCTCGGTAAACTCGTCACGACCAACAAAAGGCTATTCAGCAACGCTACGTGTACAGTTTTTTGGTAAAATGAAAAACAAACAATTACGAATTAGATTGTGCATAAATATGACAAATTTCAGAAGTGATTTAATAACCATTCTCTATCAAAAGGAGCATAACTTCTCAGTATAAATTTATTTTTAAAAACCCATCTTTAAATAGAAAAATAAACTTTTTCTTCACCTAAGTGTATATTCCTAGTTGAGTGGTCTACTTACGCTTCGGAGTCTAGGTACGTCATGGTTCTGTAAGTCATATGGTTCTAGATTTAGCGGCACTGATTATAATATACCTAGAATAAACTAAGTTACTATTAATGAGCAATATTTAATACAAATAATGAATACTATAATTTCAACCGAATTATATTAGCTTCTGATTTAGTGATTTAACATTTCATAATTAATTATATTTCGTAGCTTCATTCTTCAGATTCATAGGGCGCACTGTAAGTTTCCGGAACTGGCCACTTACATAAACAATATTTAAAAATTTATTGCAACATTTGAAAATAGAACTCTTTGGCTGTAGAATGCAGTTTGTTTCATCTGACTGTCTTTTGTTTTTACCTTGTGGCGCCATTTAAAAAATTGTGTGTCTGCATCAACATGGATTTAACTCGGGAAAATTTTCGTAGTATGATTTTCTACGATTTTAAGTGTAATTTGACAGCTCAACAGAGCATCGCTCGGCTTGAAACAGCTTTTGGCAATGAAGCACCATGCAAGACAACTGTTTATAGCTGGTTTGCAGAATTCAAGCGTGGTCGTATCAATTTCAGTGACGAATCTCGCGATGGTCGGCCGTCCACCGCTGTGACCAACAAAAACATTAATGCTGTGCGCCGTATGATTGAAACAGACAGGCATGTGACCTACCATGAAATTCGCGCATCCTTAGAAATAGGCATGAGTCAAATACAATTAATCCTACACAAACATTTGGGTGTGAGAAAGCTGTGCTCGCGGTGGATGTACTATGTCCCACACAACTTGACCGAGGCTCAAAAAACGGACCGCTTCACTTGGTGCAGTGCCATGCTTACCAGATTCAACGAAGGTGCGTTAAATTTGGTGTGGGACATAGTAACAGGTGACGAAACATGGATTTATTGCTACGATCCCAAAACAAAGCAGCAATCGAGCGTATGGGTCTTTCAAGATGAGCCGAAAACAACCAAAGTGGCGCGCGTGAAAAGTGCATCTAAGCGGATGATTGCTTCTTTTTTTAATAAAACTGGACACGTGGCTACTGTTGCTTTAGAGAATCGTCGTACAGTGAATAGTGACTGGTACACGACCATTTGTTTGCCGGAAGTTATTGACGAACTCCGTAAAAATAACCGTAAACGCCGTATCATCCTGCACCACGACAATGCTAGTTCTCACACGGCCAGACAGACAAACGACTTTTTAAAGGCGAAAAATGTAGAACTCATGAGTCATCCTGCATACAGTCCCGACCCTGCACCTTGTGACTTTTTTCTGTTCCCAAAAATTAAGAACCAATTACGCGGTCAACGATTTTAATCACCAGAAGAGGCTGTCGAGGAGTATGAAAAACACGTTTCAGAGGTCACCACAGAGGAGTGGCACAAAAGTTTTCAAAACTGGTTTCATCGAATGAAAAAGTGCATAGACGCCAAGGGAGATTATTTTGAAAAACAATAAATTAATTTTGTACCTTTAATAGTATTTTTTCATATTCATTCCGGAAACTTATAGTGCGCCCCACGTATAAATACACAAGGTAGTTCTTCAACCATACATGGTTAGATACGCACGTTATAAGAGTACTAGCAATCGATCGATTTAATCGATACAAAACGATTTTCACGAAACCTCCCTTCTCTACGCATGCCGCACTCGGCGCTGCCTTCATTCTTTTTCTGTGCGTGGTAACGATCGCACGTACTACATTAAAAGTATATTTTTTTTTTTTTTGCGTTTACCCGCATTATGCCTAAAAGAAAAAAATACCGATAAAATCCTCTTCTATGAAGAAAAACTAAGAAAATTACGGGAACGGGATAAGTCCCATACTCGACATAATCGCATAATTATTTATTAGTAGTAATTTTTTGATTTTATTTGTTACGTGTTAAATTTGTCGTGTGTACGAAAATCTTAGAAATAAGCCCTTGTAACCTAAAGACATTCCTAGAGGTTGAACGAGAGTCAACACATGGGATTTCAAGCCGGGAGGTTGCCCGGGAGGCAACACAATGGCAACATAAAAAACATGTCTTGAACTTTGTCTTGAGGTTAGACGTGAGCTAACACAAAGACGTTAACAACCTACCGCTGGTTGTTTCTTTTCTAGGGTAGATGTAAGATAACTATAACTTCACATCTCCTAAGCAATATTTAGTAGTCGATACTTATACCAAGGTACTTTGTTTTCAGACAAATCCGATCTGGAAATGGAAAATCCGACTACAGATACACCGTCAACGCCAACTGAAGTAATTGGGGATCATGTTCAGGATACTACTGATCCCGAAATAGATTCCGACTTCTTGATGGCTTTAGGAGACCCAGCCGAAGAAAAACCGACATATGGTGATAATATTCATCAAAATCTTGCCGATCGCTGGTCGCCTGTTTTACGTCGAGGTCTATCGAAGGATATAAAGGATTCGCTACAAAAGGAGCTCACCATCCCTGAGAATTGTAAACTACTCAGGGCACCCACGCTCAACCCAGAAATTTCAGCTGCTATTTCAGATAGCGCAAGAACACGGGACAAGAAATTCAAAGCGGCCCAACAACAACTTGGTCTAGGTATAACGGCTGTTAACAGAGCCCTCACATTACTTGTTACGGGTAGTGACGATAAAGAGTCCAAAGTAAAGGTGTTAATAATAAGTAAAAATGTTATCCGATAGTTGCCGCATTTTATCCGACCTCCACTTTGTTGAGACCCAAGCCAGAATAAAGGCCATTACACCAGCATTAGATAAGGCGTTTGCACAAGTTGTAGAAGATGTCGAAAGAGACGATTTTCTCTTTGGATCAAAATTGGCTGATAAAATTAAGGCTTCAAAGACCATAGAGAAGCAGGGCTTGCAGATTAAAAAACCTGCCCCACCGCCAAAGCCTGCTCCGGCAACATCACAATTGTCGACTAGAAACCGGTATCAGGGAAACTGGACGGCTCCCCTCCGCCATCAGACGGCAAACAGGGGGGCGGGGGGAAGGGGGGAGCACCGAAGACAGCTTCATCGACCTACAAGGCAGCCCCATCTACAGCAACAACGATAACCAGGAGCAGCAGTCAAAACAAACGAGGTGCTCGCCGCAATTAAATTCGGTATGTCACGCAGGAAGAATACAACAGTTTTACAAATGTTGGTCTGGTGTAACTAATAGTCCAACCATACTTAAGTGGGTAAAGTACGGTTTAACTATACCGTTCGATACAGAGGTTCACCAGGGTACGGTACCACGAAATAAATTCTCTGATACAGAACGACAGGATATGGCTATAGCCATCCAGAAATTGGTCGAGTTAGGTGCTATTGTAAGATGTAAACCATGTGAAAGGCAATTTATTTCAAAGATTTTCCTTGTTCCAAAGTCCGACGGAAGTAAAAGATTTATTTTAAATTTAAAACTGTTAAATAAGTTTATTTCCAGGTTACATTTTAAGATGGAGGACTACAGAACAGCCGCAAAGTTAATAGCAAATGGTAGTAGTAGCTATATGGCTACCATAGATCTAAAAGAAGCGTACTTGCTTCTCCCAATTGCTACGGAAGATAGAAAATATTTGAGGTTTGAATTTGAAGATTCTAATAACAGAATTTCAACATATGAATTCACTTCTATGCCATACGGACTTTCTGTAGCCCCTAGAACTTTTACAAAATTGATGAAAGAAGTTGTAACTTATTTGCGTTCACGTGGTTTCACATCTGTAGTGTACCTTGATGACATTCTCTGTATCGCATCTGATTTTAACACATGCCTAAATAACGTGACAGAAACTATTCAGTTACTTGAATGTCTAGACTTTGTAATTAATTATAACAAGAGCTGTCTGGAACCAAAACAATCATGCAGATACTTAGGTTTCATTTTCAATTCTCTTGACATGACCATTTCTCTACCAGAAGACAAACGCAACGATATAACACGTTTGTTACATAGGTTTCAATCTTTACCTTCATGTACAATTAGGGAATTTGCTCACTTGATTGGTACATTGACAGCAGCTTGTTCTGCTGTAAGATATGGATGGTGCTACACCAAACTTTTAGAGAGGCAAAAGTTTTTAGCACTTCATAAACACCAAGATTATGAGATAAAATTCCGTCCGGCGAAGGAAATTTTACCTGACTTAAACTGGTGGATAAATAACATTGATACAGCAAAAAATTATTTTAGCTCTTTAACTTTTGATCTCGAAATTTTTACAGATGCATCTTTAAACGGATGGAGTGCATACTGTAACCAAAATCGGGTCAATGGTAGCTGGAAAGAATGTGAAAAAATGTTCCACATTAATTACCTGGAACTCATGGCTATATTTCTTGGTTTGAAATGTTTTGCTAAAGATATGTCCCATTGCACTATATTGTTGCGTGTAGACAATACAACAGCTATAAGTTATATAAACAAGATGGGTGGAATACAATTTCCCCATCATAATGATCTAGCTAAGAATATATGGCAATGGTGCGAGAAGCGAAGCATCTGGCTGTTCGCTGCCTATATTAACACTAAGGACAACGTAGAAGCCGACGAAGAGTCGAGAAAGGTTAATCCAGATATCGAGTGGTCGTTATCAGATGAAGCTTATCATTATATTCAGCATTCTTTGGGATACCCTGAAATAGATCTCTTAGCATCCCGCACCAACGCCAAATGTGAAAGATACGTATCTTGGAAACAAGATCCCGATGCTTTCGTAGTTGACGCGTTCACGATAAATTGGAAACTGTGGTTTTTTCTACGCATTTCCACCTTTTCCCTTAATTCTAAAATGCTTACAAAAAAATTTAAATGACCGCGCAGAAGGTATACTTATTTTTCCTTATTGGCCTTCGCAGCCTTGGTTTCCTCTTTTAATTACTATGCTCAAATCGGATATCTTAATTCTAGATTCCGTAAAAGCGCTCCCTTATTCTTCTTTCAGAGTGCGACGTCAGTTCTTCAAGGAGAATACCCTGGCGGTAGCGAGGTTATCCGGCTTGCATTAGTTACAAAGGGAACACCAAGAGCAGCTATGGACTTAATGGTAGCATCTTTAGCAAAAAACACTTTACAACAATACAATGTTACCTTCAAGCTGTGGTGGTATTTTTGTAAGAGTAATAATACTAATTTTTTGGAAGCATCGATGCCACAAGTGCTTATTTTTCTGACTAAACAATTTGTTAATGGTGCTGCTTATGGCTCCCTAAATACACATCGTTCAGCACTCTCCTTCCTGTTAGGAAGCCAAGTAAGTGAAAACGACCAAATTAAAAGACGTTTGAAAGGAGCTTACAGATTAAGACCTTCTTTGTCCAAATATTCAGCTACATGGAACCCGCAAATTGTTATAAATTTCCTAGCCAGTTGGTATCCGAACAAAAATCTTTCAATGGAACAAATAACTAAAAAATTTGCTGTTTTATTGGCCTTGTGTACTGCACAGAGAGTACAGACATTGTCACTCATTAAATTAAGCAATGTGATCTTCAGTAATTAAGATCATTTTTACTGATCTTATCAAGACGTCGGCCCCTGGCCGAAGTCAGCCTGTTATATTCATACCTTACTTTGATGAAGACAAAAGAATCTGTCCAGCCACACTTTGGTAGATTATTTAGAAATAACTAAATCAATTAGACAGGAAGGAACATTTAACTTATTCCTTACGTACAAAAAGCCTGACGCGATAGCTTCTGCTCAGTCTATTAGTAGATGGATTAAGCAGACTTTACCCGCAAGTGGCATCGATGTGTCAGTGTACAGCGCACACAGCACGCGGCACGCGTCCACGTCAACCGCGCGCGCGCACGGTATTTCTCTTGACTCGATATTCAAAGCCGCCGGTTGGACTAAAACTTCTGAGACGTTCGCAAAGTTTTACCAGCGACCTGTCTGTGATGATTCAAGCTTTGCCAAATCAATATTAATTAGTTAATTGTTTATTATAATATTAACAATGCCTTAGATTAATCATCATTTATGTAGAAGTAATATTTTAGTTCATAATAAAAGAAGTTTGAATAAACAATACTATTCTCTTTTATTTTGTTTTGATTCTCGTCTAGATAATATATTGTACGAAACTTCATACTCTAAATATCTACCTTGTGTAATTATATCTGAAGAATGAAGCTACGAAATATAATATGTGATCAAACGAACTTCTAGAATGAAGTTCGATCAATATTATATGAGTTAGCATTATTCGAAGATATAAAGACCCACCCCTCCCTATAAACATAAATAAATAAAACCCCGGGAAGTTTCGTATGTTACTCTAAATAATGAAGGCAGCGCCGAGTGCGGCATGCGTAGAGAAGGGAGGTTTCGTGAAAATCGTTTTGTATCGATTAAATCGATCGATTGCTAGTACTCTTTAAATGTGCGTATCTAACCATGTATGGTTGAAGAACTACCTTGTGTATTTATATCTTCGAATGAAGCTAACTCATATAATATTGATCGAACTTCATTCTAGAAGTTCGTTTGATCACATATTATATTATACTAGCTTTTTCCCGCAGCTCCGCCTGCGGTAAAAAGTAGCCTATGTTTGACCCGGGGTCTTCTAAAATATTCATACCAAATTTCATCAAAATCCGTTTAGCGGTTTGACCGTGAAAGCGTAACAGACAGAAAGACAGACTTTCGCATTTATAATATTTGTATAGAAGTATGGATTAGTATGGATGTATGCCTTTGTTAGTCGAAAATCAATGGAACATGAATAATTGACTGCGATTCCATCGTTCGGAACATTTTTCTTAGATAATCAGCAGAAAATAGTTGTAAGGTAAGGCCTGTCAACTGTTAACCTATCTGAATGTGGGGCTGTATAGTAAAAAATTGTATTGTGAATTTTTTGTTGTTTTTTTTTTGTTTTGCCCAGTCTCCTAAACGTTTCAAGATTGGGATGAGGTTAACGACAGAGCAACATGGTATAATAGTCAAAAGAATTTGGTAGGTAGCCATTCCGATTCGAAAAGAAAAGGTTTTTTTACTAGGTAAAATATTGTGTATCACAACTTAGTAGCTAGCCTATGTGTGTCACATAGAAAAATACCTAGGGCATCAGTGTAGTATAATTTTTCTTATAATTTTATTATTGCAAAAATTAAAATAAAATATACAAATGGTGGATTTAATGCCACGTAGCAATCACTACTTGTACACAACTATAGGACCAGTAAAATAAAGTACATATTTTAAAATGCAAAATTAAATTAATAATATATATATATATTATATTATATGAATGATTTATTTATTTATTTATTAACTCTTTATTGCACACTACATTAAATAACAGTTAACAGTTACAATAAATAAAAAAGTAAAATACAGTATAGGTACAAAAGGCAGCCTTATCGCACAAGCAATCACTTCCAGGCTTATAAACATATACATGCATAAATAGATTATACAAAGGAAAACATGAAAGATAAATGTAAGACAAGATGTAAAGGAAAAGAGTTACAATGAAGAAAGGAAGTGAGACTTAACCTGAGACTTGAAGCTGGCCAGCGTTTGAGCACTCTGAATAGGCAGGCGGTGACAGGGCATTCCAGAGAAGCGTAGTTTTACCATAAAGAAGTTCGCGTAGAATTGATTAGAATGGACAGGATTCACTCATCTCATATTTTCAGCACTACGTAAACTGCGTTCTTGATCTACATCACCAAAGAATACAAAACGTTCTCTTATGTATCTAGGGGAAGCAGGATTAAATAAAATTATGTATAAAAGGGATAGAATATGCCATCACGATGAAGTCTGATAGGCAGCCATTCTAGCTTAGCGCGAAATTGTGAAATATGAAATTATACTTGCGAAGACCAAATATAAACCGAATACAAAGATTTTGTAGGTGATTAATAAATAGAATCAGCATAATCTAGAATGGGAAGTAGAAGAGATTGTGCAAGCGTAGTTTTGGTATCTACAGTATGAAAATTTGCTCAGCCTTTTGAAAGCGTTAAATGCCTAGAAAAGCTTCTTGCTGATTGATCACTGAGATTTGAGGAATCCAAGATAATTTACTATCCATCCAGATACCCAGATTTTTTACCCTGTCACTACATTCAGTAGCAACCCCATCAAATTAAATGCTTGATAGGATTGTCCTGTCTATTCTGAAGATTAGTTAGGGATACCAATAATAATAGATTAGGATTAACATGAAGGACGTGAGCTTTGCTCCAGACTGATATGTGATCCAGATCTTTATTCATAATAGCAATGGCAACACCAAGGTCATCAACTTTAGCCTGTCAGTAAATTATCAAATTATTTGCATACAGGTGGTATTATATATATATATATATATATATATATATATATATATATATATATACCTTTTGTACCTATACTGTATTTTACTTTTTTATTTATTGTAACTGTTAACTGTTATTTAATGTAGTGTGCAATAAAGAGTTAATAAATAAATAAATAAATCATTCATATAATATATATATATATATATATATATATATTATTTATAATATATATATATATATATATTATTTATATATATATTATAATATATTTATATTATAGACTTGAAGCTGGCCAGCGTTTGAGCACTCTGAATAGGCAGGCGGTGACAGGGCAT
This sequence comes from Euzophera pinguis, assembly GCA_947363495.1. NCBI lineage: Eukaryota > Metazoa > Arthropoda > Insecta > Lepidoptera > Pyralidae > Euzophera > Euzophera pinguis. The sequence continues at coordinate 6,021,651 of OX376168.1, forward strand.
TCCAGAGAAGCGTAGTTTTACCATAAAGAAGTTCGCGTAGAATTGATTAGAATGAACAGGATTCACTCATCTCATATTTTCAGCACTACGTAAACTGCGTTCTTGATCTACATCACCAAAGAATACAAAACGTTCTCTTATGTATCTAGGGGAAGCAGGATTAAATAAAATTGTGTATAAAAGGGATAGAATATGCCGTCACGATGAAGTCTGATAGGCAGCCATTCTAGCTTAGCGCGAAATTGTGAAATATGAAATTATACTTGCGAAGACCAAATATAAACCGAATACAAAGATTTTGTAGGTGATTAATAAATAGAATCAGCATAATCTAGAATGGGAAGTAGAAGAGATTGTGCAAGCGTAGTTTTGGTATCTACAGTATGAAAATTTGCTCAGCCTTTTGAAAGCGTTAAATGCCTAGAAAAGCTTCTTGCTGATTGATCACTGAGATTTGAGGAATCCAAGATAATTTACTATCCATCCAGATACCCAGATTTTTTACCCTGTCACTACATTCAGTAGCAACCCCATCAAATTAAATGCTTGATAGGATTGTCCTGTCTATTCTGAAGATTAGTTAGGGATTCCAATAATAATAGATTAGGATTAACATGAAGGACGTGAGCTTTGCTCCAGACTGATATGTGATCCAGATCTTTATTCATAATAGCAATGGCAACACCAAGGTCATCAACTTTAGCCTGTCAGTAAATTATCAAATTATTTGCATACAGGTGGTAGGAAAATTTAGGAGTTAATAAACCGGGAAAATAAGAAAGGATATAAAACGCCACCCTGCTGTACACCAGCAGCGGTATCGCACCAAGACGCATATTCATCTTCAATGCGAACACGCTGTCGACGCCCAAACAGGTATGATTGAAAGCAAGCAATCACCGCTGGAGATTTGTTGGGAGAATGTAACACACCCAGCAAAATATCCAAATGTACTAAGTTGAATGCGTTGCTAAAATCAAAGAGTAAGAACTGTAAGTTTTTTGTTGTCCATACTTTGCCGAATGTCATCCGTAACTTTTATAAGAGCAGTAGTCGTACTTTGACCTGGACGAAAACCGGATTGAAGAGGATTGTGCAAATTATTTTGGTTAAGGAATTGGATAAGTTGTGATTGCACTATATGCTCCAAGACTTTGGACAGAAAAGGAAGTATGGAGATAGGATGGAAATCAGTAAAGGAATCTGGATTATTTTTCTTTGGCAAAGCCGTAACATTTGCGTTTTTCCAAGCGTCAGGAAAGGTAAATGAGGATAAGGATTTGTTCATTATGCTTGTCAAGACGGGAAGAATAATATCCAGCATAGGAATGATCATAATATGACTAATGTTATCACTACTAATAGCATCAATAGGAAATCGATCGTATTATTCTCCCAACACCACAATCAGTAACTGGAGTGAAAACAAATGGGGTTGTCACTGGTATTGGTAGTGAATGAAGTATAATTAAGTGTATGAATTTTAATAGTTGCATCAAGAACAATAGATGATGAGAAATGGGCATTAAATCCAATAATATCAAAAGTTTTTGAGGAACGATTACCATCTTGAGTTTTACCAACACCTAGTGATCTCATGAATTTCTATACTTTATGGTGGATGGTTCTCCTTTTTGTACAGACTTATAAATGTGGCGACACTGCGCCTCCCTACACTTCCTGTTGCAGTAATTTCGCGCCCTAACATATTGATCCCGATACTTGTCTGGATCCGTTTCGATCAGCTACCTACAAACCACTCCTGAGCAATACTGGGCATAACTCTCTCCCTGTCTACGTCAACATTCTCTACTCGAAGCCATGCAGTTGTTGCCAGTCATATTCACAGATGATCCTTATTCAAAGTGAATCTACTTTATGATTTTAACCACAAATCGCATTTAACAACATTGTAGACTGATGCAAATGCAATACGTGCTCTCTAGTAATACTTAATTAGACCGCGCGCATTTCTCTCAGTTAAATTACTTTTATTCATCACCAAGTACAGAAGCAGAATCTATTGTTATAGTTGGATCACTTCGACTCCTACCAATGGAACAATAGACGCGGAATGAACGAGATTGTTCGTTAATAGTTCGAATGCAAACAAAGACAAACAATGTATGCAGTGTCGTATTGCTATGATTCCGTCGTTTCTGTGATATTGGATACGTATTATATTAGCTCAGATTATCTTATTTTCTGAAGTATGGAAGTATATCTTATTTGTGATTAATTAGAGGCTGCAATAACAACTTAAACAGTTCTATCGAAATCGTTAATGACTACTAAAGCAAATTCTTCAAACTTGAATGAAACATTCCGCATTAGAGGGAGAATTTTTAGAAAACGTGCTGAAGAAACCATTAACGACTCTGAGTGCGACTTTATGTGTCACAGTAATAATAATTATGGTGTTATATTTTATCAAGGTATCTGCTAATAAACTTTAAAAGACCATGCAACTGATATTAAATAACGACTCAATTACGATGCAATTTTGTTAAGCTCAATATTGATATTCTGTTTACACAATTTTGAATCTCAATTTAATTGCAATTGAACGTAATTAAATGGTAATAGTCGAAAAAATGTATGTAATATACACTATTTAACCAAGTTATTCAACTAAAAAATTAATACTAATAATTAAAACGATTATAAACTATACAGTTTCGCCAAGGTGTTTACCTGCGGTAGAGTGCCCAGAAGGCTGGCAGTATTGCCAAATTGAATGGCAATGCTAATCCTCTGTGTGAGGGTTTTCCAGCCTTCCGGTTAAGAGTAAGTAGATAAGTAGAAACTCTTTATTGCACCAACGATACAGATAGATACATAACGAACTATATTAAAGTACTGTTATAAGTGAAATAAATAGCAGCATACCGATTATGGACTACGATTGGTCCTAAAATCTGTAACAGAATACTAAAAAAGTCAAAAATTGCCAATACGATCCACTCACTATTAAATTATGCACTAAGTAAATTAAGAGAATTGATACTCTGAATGTAGTGCTATAATCCATCCCCTCATGCTCATTGAAATATTCAGATACCTGGGTATATAGGTAATATTGTAAATATGTTTTTTCGGTAAGTATTTAATTTATACTTCAATAAATAATGCTATTGTAATAAGAACATTTATTATTTTCTATGTGTGATGAATGTCTCTACTAAAATTTGTTCTATTATATTCTGCTATTTTTAACCCTCTATTTCGCAACGTTAGGTATGCATAACACACACATATCGAAAATTCTACTTCCAATGCAATATCGATTCTACTGCAGTTTTTACGATAAGCAAGTAAAATACATCACTAGGCATTCGTCAAAAAATAAAAAACGTCATTTAGTTGTCAATTTTGATATTGAGGTGCAAAATGGCGTCCCGACCACGAACTGCTCCCGCGCATAAGGTAAGAAATATTAGATTTTTTTACTAAAATGCATGATTTTCCATAAAATTTCATACTGAAAATGTTTCTATGTTTGCATTCTATAATTATTAGCACCAAATATTACTAACAAAGCAAGTTTGTGTTTGCTATAACCTGTAAAAGTTGAATGTTAGCTATTATTAACATTGCGAAGCTTACGGTGATTGACGCGAAGTTACAAATGTTAAAAATAACTAACATTGCGAAATGATGAGCAATATTTTTAGGCTTTTTTATTTTAAATAACCATGGTGTTGGTGGGTGTTTGCATGAATGGTTACTTTATTTTGTTCTAGAATAAAATACGTTTAGAGCGTGTGAAAAAGATTTTGGCCCTCGTCCCACCACGTGATGCTTCTTCTAGTGATAGCAGTATATCAGATGATGACAAAGAGATTGTAAAGGACGATACTGTTTATAGTTCCGAACCACCCTCTCTAGATTCGTCTTTGGAGCGACTGGATATTCTGGAAGATTCAAATGATGACACACTTTTGGCTGACGACTTGGTACCATCCACTCCATCTATTTGCGAAGTTCTGGCATCACATAACTTACCACAAGATTTGCCTGCCATTCAATCAGTTTCGTCTGTCTTGTCCGTTCCATCAACCCCTGAAGCTTCAAGTATACCCAAGAAAACTCGTTCAAAAAAGAGACCCAATCCTTTACCAACCTTGTTGACTACGAAAAAGAAAGGGATAAGGTGCTGAAATTTGTGAATGAGTAAGTAGGTAAAATAAATAATAAATAAACTGCCATTTTCTGCTAGCTGTATTTGATATGATATGATTTGTAATGTTATCGTTTTTTTTAAATTTAGGATATAATTTCACGTAATGACCAATGTTATGTATACCTATTATTGGTGTTTATATTAGAACTAAGTCTGTAGTGTAGTTGTTAATGTTGTATATAAGCACTGTTGGTGTACTTCAATAATAAATAAATAAATAAATAAAGTATTTGTTAGAAAACCCTTGGATTTTGAATGGGAAGGCGGTAAATTTAAATATTCTGCAATTTTGGAAGAAATAACTTTTGTTAAATTTGGTTCTGAATCAAAGTCGCCATCTGAGTACTTTTTGATTTATTTGATGAAGATGTTATGAAAATAATTATAGAAAACACAAATCTATATGCCGTCCAAAAATTTCTGAAATGTATCAATTTGTCTCGCGAGGAATTGTTGGATTTTATTGCAATCAATATTTTAAAATAACAAAGAAGAAAAAATTAACAAAATATAAACATAAAAATTTAGTATAAACTTAGTAAGATAATATTTGTTTGTGTTTTAATACTACATGTATACCGACGTCATCATTTATCATCGTTTCTAACCATAGTAAAATCATCGACCTTTTTATTAAGATTTTTCATTTTCAAGTAAGAGTTACAGAGAGATTTTAAACAATTTAAAAGTTGTTACAAATTAGTCGCCTTTTACAGGTATCTCAAATAAATATTATGATAACGCTAGTTTTATACTACCGTGAAATTTTAGTTATTTTGGACCCATCGTGCAGTGACTCCATTCATGCAACCGAACAAATATCCCCAAGGAACATAGCTCGAAACATGAAAAACAAATTTGGACTTCCCATAGTAAGTTAGGTCACGTGATGAGACATTTTGTATGGGAGGTTCAAAAATGTACTCCATATTTCGACCCATGTATCTTGGGGAAAGTTGTTCAGTTGCATGAATGGAGTCACTGGACGATGGGTCCAAAACGACTCAAATTTTTCAGTGTAGAATAAGTACATAATATATATTAATATGTGTATTTCTTTAGAAATAAGCAACTCCCTTGTACTTTCTTTTCCTCTTATGTATACATTCCTTTACATTTTATTGTGTACATGAATAAAGTAAATAAATAAATAATCTTGTATCTTTCACAGTGGATTCATGGTATCGCAAAGGAAATTTGCACCAGCTCAGGTGTGCAGGATTCAACTAGGTTTCAGTGCTTCAATTGAAACCCTAGAAATCCTATTATTCCACAAGTTAGTTGCAGGTTGCATACAAGCATTGTTCAGACGCCTCGCCGACCGGGTTCGGCGAGGTTAAGTTTGTTTAGTATTCTCGACTCAAAATAGCTATTAATTTATCTATATATATATATATATATATATATAATTTATTGCTGTTCGTAAGTCTCGCTAAAACTCGAGAACGGCTGGACCGATTTGGCTATTTTTGGTTTTGAATTATTTGTGGAAGTCCAGGGAAGGTTTAAAAGGTGAATATATTCGGAGGCGGTACGAAGTTTGCCGGATCAGCTAGTTTATTTATAAAACCTGATGACAATACATGTAAATAGCGGACTGAAAACCATGGTATTTTTCTTTTTCTTTTTGTTAATCATGGGCTATTTAATCATTCATATCGAGTAGGTTGTCAAGATGCCATCCTATCGCGACTACTGGAAAAAGAACTAAGATATAACCTTATCGCCGATGTAATGAGCTTAAAGCGTTACGACCAGATACGTCAATTTTTACACTTTGTCGACAATACCCAACAAAATGACGATCGTTATTTCAAAGTTCGGCCGATTTTTGAAGCAATACGTCAAAACTGTCATAAAATAGAAGAGGAGCATCGATACAGTGTCGATGAAATGATGGTGCCCTACAAAGGTACCAGAGCTGGTAATAGGCGGCAATATATGGCGAAAAAACCGAAGAAATGGGGTTTTAAAATGTTTGTCAGGGCAGGAGTCTCTGGCTGCGTCTATGATTTCATCCCTTATGCTGATGAAGACAGTTCAGAAACCATTCTTTTACAGAATATGAAGACTCATTGGGTGTTGGTGCTAAAGTAGTCTGTGTCAAAGTATCCAACATAAACCAGCAGTTGTATACTTCGACAACTTCTTCTCATCACTCGAGCTTATTCATTTGCTACGTCAGGAGTACGGTATTTTTTCTTTGGGCACAATAAGAGCAAATCGTTTAAGTCAAGAAAAGCTACCCAGTGATAAAGAATTATTGAAAAAAGGAAGAGGCTCTAGCAAGCAAATTGTATGCAATAAAAATAAAATAGTTGTTGTAAAATGGCACGATAATAAATCTGTTATATTGGCGAGCTCTTATGTAGATTCTTTTCCAATGGAAAAAATTAAACGATATTCAAAAGAAGCCAAGTCTAGGGTTGACATTACTTGTCCCCAAATTGTGAAACATTACAACTCCCATATGGGAGGAGTAGATTTGTGTGACATGCTGATCTCAATTTACCGCACCAATTATAAAACTAAAAGATGGTACATGGCGTTGTTCTCCCAACTATTAGATATTTGCGTAAATAATGCATGGATTATGTATAGAAAAGATTGTGCTCGTTACAATAAAGTACCTGATAAATTAAAAATATTTAGAATTATGATTTACAATGAACTTCTTTCTAAAAACCGTGTAGCTGCTGCTACGACGAGCTCATGTTTTCAACAAGAAAAGGTAAAAAAAATTCAAAAACCGACGGGACCAAGACCTACTGATGCAATTCGCCGTGACAATGTAGGTCATATGCCTGACTTTATAACAGCCCCAGGCAGATGCAAATTTTGTAAGAATGGCATGACAAACGTTGTATGTTCCAAATGTAATTTAAGATTATGTTTTGTAAAGAAGCGCAACTGTTTTAAAAATTTTCATGAACAATGAACATTGTTTGTTTATGTAAATTTTTACAACAATTCTGTTTAACCATTTAATTATTTTTGGAGGCTGCTAAATAATAAATGTTTTTAAAACACTCAATAGAATTTTTAATTTTTATTTCCTATACCTATCGCAATGTTAAAAATACATAACGCTACTATTGAACACTTAAGTACTGGCATGTAATGGTAATGTTACGTATTTTTAACATCCATTTTCTAAAAAAAATATAATTACAGATTTTTTTATATATTTTTTAGACATATTATATTACATTTCTAGATCGATAAAGTAAAAAAAAATATATAATTTTTAATGTAATTTTTGTTGCGAACTATAAAGGGTTAAATAAAGTATTTCCTTTTTTATAACAGATAAAAAGAAAATTGTTTATAAAAAAAACTCTTTAAACTTGACCACAAAAACCAATAACGTGCACAAAGATAGCATCGTCACGAGGATATACAACTAAACGGCTCTACATTTTCTAGTAATATTACATTTATCGCATATTTTTAGCAAACTTGTTTAAAACAAGCTAATAAATATTAAATTGCGATTAAAGTTTCCATGAAATAAATTTTAATGAATATTAAACACGGATTTATTACAAACCATAGACTAACCAGAAACAAATTTGTTTTGTTCGTCATCACGTTACGCATACACGATAGTTAATGAGTTGTAATGAAATAATGCGACAAACAAGCGGTTGGTTGCATGAGTTAATATAATAAAATTGTTTCCGTAATAACTTAGGATGCTGTGTTTCGCTGTGTACAACATTCTTAATTTTTAGCTTTTACTTATCAATATTTATAAGCGTATAAAATGAAAGTAAAAGTTATACAATATAGCACTTACAAGAATTATTTTTCTTTTTCGACAAAATATCACGTTGTTTTTTTAACGAACACCAAATGCCAGTCGGGACCCACGACTCCGGTCCGAAGTAAGGAATCATCCTCCTCGCCTCATGATAATAGACAATCATGATATTTTAAGCCTGCAAAGTCCTAATCAGACTGGAAACAACTTTACATAGTATGCTTTCCGTGAGAATGTGAACCCTGACCTCTGAATTTCTGGCAAACGTCTGACTCTGTGATCCATAGGTTAAGAATCTATTGGATCACAGAGTCAATTCGAGTCAAAAATAAATATTATAGACTAAACTTAACTAACCTTAATTTAACTTAATTTTTAATATAAGTTAGTACAAACTCTACCATACAAAATACCTACAGAAATGAATGAATGAATGAACACTTTATTGCATCATTTACAAATAAAAGAAACACATAGTTAAATCCGATACAACTAAATGGGTACAAAGGCGGACATATCAATGCAATTTCTTCCAGCCAACCTTAGGATAGAAATGAGCTGAAGTAAAAAAACACTTGCAATTAAGTATGACTGTGACAAGATGTTATTTTGTTCAGGCGTAAATATATAAAACTAGCTGTTTCCCGCAGCTCCGATCACTTTTGACATAACCAAAACATTCACAAGTCTCTTTAATATTCAAATCTCATATTTAAACTAAAAATTTGGCGCATATTTTTTTAACCTACCTATCTCTTCTCTATCTTGTATTTATTCACGTGTCTTGGCTACAAATCGAATTTATTGCGTGGTCATTAAGTCCTCTTTATAGTTAATCCATTTTGTCGTCGTCGAATGATTGGGCGCAGTAATTGGATGGCATTGTTTATTTTATTGTCAACTATTGGAAAAGTGCCCGCAGAATTCTTTTATTATAAAAATAATGTAGTTTTGTTCTGTTTTAATATACTAAAATATTTTGCGAGAAGATTTCAATTATTAACAAGATAACGGTAATTTAAAAAACACCCGACTGCCTTTCTGTGTAATTTGGAAACGAAAAACTCAAAATATTCACTCATAGTAACACTCTCATAGTAAATACGAATCTAACGACACCTCTCAAGCTAAAATCCATCGAGCCGTTCAGGCTGCAGAGCGTGCCAAACATTATACATACAAACATACATACATACTCTCATAACTGAAACGGAAAAACATAATCCTCCTTCTGGAGCAGTCAGGTAAAAAAATATCGTCCTTCATTGTTTATTCCTTGTCTTTTATCTATTATTTGTTTGTGACTGCGTGGTCACTGCCTCTGTGGTCCAAGTTTGCCTTACCATACGCAGGTGTTGGAACTTGCAGGAATAACATTGGTCGTAATTTTGTAAAGGTTAAGCATATTATTATTTTTCTAAAAATAAATTGTAAGTACAACATTTTATAAATATTTTAAGAGGAGGAGTCATTATAAAGACACCAAGTCAAATGTACAGAAAAACGGGTTCGAAAAATTTTAACATTATGGTGCTATGCTGGTATGATATGTACATTTTACTTTCGAATTGGTTTTAACTATTACACAAATACCAATACATTTTGATCAAGTTTGATTGATTTATTATATTGAATTAGGGTATGAAAAAGGTGATTGATAGCACCTGAGTACGACGCAAAAAATATTGGTGGAAAAACCTTGCAACTTTCATTTGAAATTAATTATAAATAAATATTCATGTGAACTGGATATTGAATACTGTCAGTTTTAATTTGTCGTATTAACGATTTTTCAAAAATCAGCCTGTATTTGGAATCTTATTTTTGTAATCACGATTTCTGTGAATTTAACAGATTAATTTCGTAAAACTTATTTAACACGGAATTTTGAACGGTAAAGTCTCATCCGTGGAAAATTAATCGCTTTTCGATCTCGCCAATAGTTCAATAAGTTAACTTTTTGAGTTATGGCCCGTAACTTGGAAGTTGAAGAAACTTTCTATAAGGCAGTATAGATAAGACCATCTTTTTAATAATTTATGAAGGCATTTCAACCGGTCATTTTGAAATCATTAGGAGGCCTATGCCCACCAGTAGACTGACTGCACCTGAAATGATGATGATTGCAAAAAACATTATTGATTTATATATCGCCACATTATCCTCATGCTTTCTCTGTTTATTCAATGTAAACAAAAAGTGGCATCATAAGACATTCATATGAAATTAAATTTCAAAATGCTTTTGTGCAACTTGGAGCCAGTGCTTCGGAATTAACTGAATAACATTAAGCTAGACGAATGTGTGTGATATTACATTACACGCCTGCATTAGTACCTGCACCAAAAATCTAAAGTGAAAAACAATATTCAAGTTTTTGATAGAAATTAGCAAGAGAGTGCTATGTCCAGAGACTTATGAAAGGTAAGACTTTGCCTAGCAGTAGAATATACATAGCTAAAAAATATTCTATGAAATTTTGCAATTGCTAAATTAAGGGACCAAATTAACTAAATGTAAAAAGTTCATCTAATGTGTAACAATCGCGAAAACATAAGAAATAATTAAAGTTCATCTTCTTGGATAACTGCACTCCCACTTATTTCTGACGCCAAAGCAGTGCTTGAATTGTTGTGTAGGTACATATCGTGAGTGCAAGAGTAAAATTACTAAGTACCTACTTACGTATGCGCGATTGGTAATGCAATTTTTATAAAGTGTGAATCACGCATAGTCAACCAGTCAAAATATTTTTGTTCGAACGATTTTAATTCGACATAGATATTACGAGTATGTCATATATTTCAAAAATAAAGCTCCGAGTGGGAGTGTAGTCGACGCACTTCTCGTCTATTACTTACGTCCATGGGTATAATACATTTATAATTGGGTTTTATATTTATACTTAACAGTCTATCTAAAACAAACTAGTGTACATATGTGAATTCCCTGAAAGGTACTGAGTAATATTTGCAAAGTTAAAAAAAATATTATCTCTAATTAGTGAAACGTCTACTGATCACAATATATGAAGTTATCACAGACCCTTATTTATTATTTATTATTATTAATGGCCGTAAGGTCTCTTGCTATTTTGTAATGTTAGTATAGATGTTTTTGTTGAAAGAACGAATGAAAAGTTGTAGGTACGAGTACCTTAGTTCGACTGCGACTTCGCCCGTAAACTGCTTTCAATCATCGTTTTCATCGAATCAATCGATAATTTTAACATTAGAAACCTAGTAATATACCTATTAACAGCTTATGTTACGTTTACTTGCAACTTTACGTACAGTTGGTATTCTCCATCGAAAAAACAAAGTACCCATAGGTTTAAAATCTCTCAAATAAGTCCGAACTTTGCAGATACATTGAGCAGAATAAAGACACATTGACAACATTGAAAGAAATTATCCTTGGTGATTTAAGTTATGAAAAAGTTAACGCTTATCAAACACTTTGAATCAATCACCGATGAAAATGAAAGACATATTTTTTCCTTTTTAAATTTTTCAGCAGTTCATCAAAACTAGTAATTTCATTAATTGCTAAGATTTTGCGAAAAGTTTTCATTTTGCGACTTTTCATGAACTGTCAAAAAGTGGTCAGTTTATGATTTGCAAAGACTCATAATGTGATGATTATTGTTATTCGTGCACTATGGTTTCTTAAAACCACTGAACTTTAAAAATGTAGTATTGTTATCGCTAGCTCCGCAATTCAGACGACTTAAAAAATGTAACACAAATATCGACGTCGAAGATAATATCCATTCTACATAATATTATAAATGCAAAAGTCTGTCTGTCTGTCTGTCCGTCTGTCTTTCTGTTACGCTTTCACGTTCAAGCCGCTGAACGGATTTTGATGAAATTTGGTATGAATATAGTTGAAGACCCGGGGTCAAACATAGGCTACTTTTAGACGCAGGTGTAGCTGCGGGAAACAGCTAGTATTTGATAAAAAGAAAATAAACTACCTGTGCCATCTAAACGAATAGACACATTCACTAATGCATCCAAATTATCTCGACTTACTCTACAACTTAAGAAATTAAATAAATTGAATGCGATCAACCACTATAGATATCTTCAAATAAGCTACTTATATTGATATTATTAATATGAAAGCATTGGATCGTATGATACTAACAAAAATATTTATTACAGCGAGCAGAATGTCGCCCATTTGGTATTCCCGAAAAGGACGAATAAGGTCCCATAACTAAAGAAATTGGATGCGGGACAACAGAGGGTTTTAGCCAAAGTACAACAATAAAAAACCTAGAGACGGATCAACTTGCACAGTACTTTACTCTACCAAAAACATATATTTATGTACCTTTGTTTCATTTTTATATTTATGAATTCAAAATGTAATAATTCGCACCACAAGGCCCATTGGACATACAATAATATTATAATACAAGCACCATTATAGTTGCATATAAAAAGGCTCAAATTTAGTTTATTTACAAATACTTATTTCAGTTTATTTACAACCTTAAAAACGAACAGGAAGAATATAATTGCGTTCGTATTATTAAAATAACCAAAGTTGAAAATATGTACAAAAGTTTTGATGAAACTGATTAATACCACAACTGGAATCCGAATTGTAATGTGATTGTAGTATATTTTATACTAACATTATTTTGAAACCAATGCTATAAAGACTCGTTCAGGATTGTCTGAAAGGGCATTGATGATAATTCTTGTTTATTCGCTATACAGAAAAAGAAATGGCGCTATATAGTTTCCTATTCCATAAAAGTTCAAGTAATACTATATATCAAAATTTATTATAGTATCAAAAGTGGGTCGAAACGGTTCGTGTAAATAGTGCACGGCATGCGCGCGGCCTGTTGCTGGAACTTGGCCTGCGCACTACCGTGCGCTTAGATTGTTTTGATACTATTCTGAATACTGGTATTGAAATTAATTAATTAATTCAGAGGCAAAAAAGTTTTTGGGCCAGATAGGACGTCGCCTAAGAAGCAGAGGTTTTAACAAGGTTTTGACCATCGCTCTGAGTGGGACTTCAGAGAGGAAATGCTGCTAGTGTAATGGGTATCTTTGAGTCGGGTGCCATTTATGGTGGTATATTTTTAGACAAAGATAGTATGTGATTTTGATTTTTAGTTTTCAGTTTTAATTTAGCTAATTGTTTTTAAAATCAATAAATACATTTTAGGCTCTAATGAAAGCAAACATTTTTTACACCGAGCCAGAGGGACCATAAATTTTTTATCCATACTTCCATACTAATATTAGAAATGCGAAATTCTGTCTGTCTGTCTGATTGTCTGTTACGCTTTCACGACCAAACTACTGAACGGATTTTGATGGTATGAATATTTGGTATGAATATATCGGGGTCAAACATAGGCTATTTTTGACGCAGGCGAAGCTGTGAGAAACAGCTAGTTTCCGATAAATCTCATAACCGTCATTTATTGCTAATTGTACATCTAAATCACACAGAGATATACATTCACTGGAAAGCGAGTCATGATATATGAGATTCAATTGAAACACAAATATTGATATACTGACTGTCATATATTCGGATATATTTTGGTATTGCCGTTTATATTACGTCGATATCTAAAATACATATAACATGTACAACATATCAGATTTCTATTCTGTGCCAGATTTATATTATACTTCAAAACCACCTCCAAAAGAATGTGTCTCTATCACAGAGGATCTTACCCCGGGACACAGGTTACCCTGGCCCACCTGGAGATCGCTTAAACCCCATACTCCCAGGTCGGCCGCTGCAAGTCCAACCTGCAGAAATGGCGGTTCAGAAATGGGTCAGTACGGTGTAGAGATCCAGTACAAGCAATGCCTTCCCTGTTGAAGTGCCCCTTGTGCTCTGCTACCTGTAACAGAGGCGAACTGATGGGGGCCACGGCAGGTGCGATCCAGGTGGCAGCGTACTGGTCTTCCAAAGTTTCATTGACACGAAGGAGAAGAAGAAGACTACTTACTACTTCGCTGCGGCAGCTGTGATCCGTAGTGGATTCAGGTGTTTATTTTTGAAATCTATATTTCGCTCAAACTCGGAATGAAGATATTAATTTTATTACGAAAATGAATGAAATATTCCCTTACTGATTTGAATAATTCACAGATTACATAAATACTCGTACCTGTAGTACCTGGCTGCCGAAACGAGAAAGTAATGAAGTGTTCTTCTAACTTACGTGGTGGGGTTTGCATTACACGAGCATTGTAAGACCTAGTTATGTGCAGTTTCATACACTACTCTATCCAATCTCACAAAATTAGATAAATAATAAAAAATGGTGTAAAATTTTCTTCAATATCGCTACGTTTACAGATATTTTTTAAAAATAGAAACAAATTTGCAAATGGAATCCTTTGCTGATCCTGATGCGCACGCTTGTTGGCCGCATTCACAGATTATAAAAGGCCAAGGAGGTTTCAATGTAGAGAAGTTGCATCACAACCTGGACCAAGCTCCAGCCCAAGCTGTACTTTAATGGAAAAAAAAGCTATATTATGATACAGTTGTTCATACAAGAGCTGTATCATAATTTAATATTTTCATTTCATTTCGATGTCATGTGTAGAATGACTGACATTTACGTTCTATTTGTAATTGTTTTACGTTCTATTTGTAATTAGTAGGAGATTAGATAAAATAATTTTTGATATTATTATTTTGAAATATCTTTAGGTAAACAAATTATGATAACTGCCTTCGTGGTCCAGTAATGAACGCCTTTGCCTTAGACCCAGAGTCGTGGGTTCGATACCCACGCGAAGCATATTTTGTTTAGTTGTTTCCAGTTTGGTTAATATACAGCAGGTTTGAATGATCTGATTGTCTAAACCAAACTGGAAACAACTAAATAAAGTATGCTGCCACCTGATCGATAAAAGAACTACGTCAGAGGCCGAAAGGCGATTCCGTAAAACTCTGATACTAGGATGAACAGGGTCAATCGATCATATAACTAACCCACTCAATTGGTATAAAAGAATGAATAATTATCAAAATTATTTTATGCTAATATGACTGTTTTGATCAAAATTGTAACGATAATAATCATGATCGAAACAATCAGCATAATCACATCTAGTTTAAATTCGGAGTTAAATTAGGTTTGTGTTTATGAAGCGTTACTTCAGCACCATTGATTAGCTTTGAAGCGACTGCATTGGGAATTATTTGCAAAGAGTCAAACATGCATAGGCACTTGACACCAGTATGTGCCTAATAAGTATTTTCTAGCCTGGAGCCTCACAGTTGACTCACCCAAAATCGGAGTCTAATGAAAATCATTCTACTCACCAATGGGGGATTGCCATTCGACTCCGATTTTCAGAGATTTCAACGCACTACAAGTATAATGATTTTCATTCGTTATCATTATGTCATTATTTTAAGCTATTTAGGTCCCAATGCTGGGCAAAAGCCTCCCCCCGCTCTTCATTGATCATACTTGTATTTTGTGAATGAGTCATACTTTTCAAAAAAAGGGCTCTTGAACTCCGTGCTCCAACAGGGACGTCGACAGTATAGGCCACTAACAAACTAACACACCCTTTCATTATCCTGGTCTCTACCGTACAATGTGAAAAAGCAATTATTTATTCAAAGTTTTATAGTTATCACTTAAATCAAGTTCTATATAGAAATGGAAGTAAATTTGTTATTCTCAAATACAATACGAGTACACACTCCACCAAACCATCGCCTTTTGATCCTTGATCCAAGTGTGTGCCTTTATAAAAAAGTGTCACATTTATGAAAGCGACAGTGACAAAGTTATCTTGTAGAAAATAGTACAACAAACCAAGTTTACATTCATCTTTCTGGATGATAGCAGGCGAGTTATTTTGGAAATGTTAGAAAATTCAGGTTTCTACCTTCATCGTGAACTGTGGAGGAACGACTGGACTGCACATTCTGAACCGGACCTATTCGCACAAAACAACCGCAAGATTTCAAAAACCCTACGTTGTTTCATAACCTACTTGAGAACCGATTAGAGACACTATGCGTTTATACCTGCGGCCTGGTGTGATGATGAGTCATGTGACTGCGAAAACCAAAAACAAACTGATCACGCATACATCGTTTTTAAATGCTTTATTATTGTTATAATAATAGCATAACCCGTCACGCGTCCAGATCTTCAAGAGCTTTGTGTTGAGGCCTCAGGAGTTAAGATCTTCAAGAATAGATGGGCAATGGTTAACAAAAAGAAATACTTCTGTTAGATATTAGATATCTTCATCATGCAAAAATTGTCAATAAACAGTCCCGTGAAATAGGTTACAATAAGAAGAAACTAAATATTTGGAACTTTCAATCGATTTTAAGTTTAACGGAAGTCACCAAATAATTCATGTTATATTTTTTTTTATTAAAGAAGATTTTGAATGAACAAAATTCTTAAACTACCTACATTATGTGTAGGTTGAACATAAAATACTTAAATAGACAATGTTTCCGACCTTCTTTACTCACTCAAAACACTTGATCAGTGTGAATCCGTCTGAAGAGGCCTCAACATTGAGAGGCCTGATACAGGTAATTTATTTTCGGAAGAAAATTCGCATTAATGTCAGGAACAAGCAATTTATCTTGGCGTAATTCGCGTAAAACGCTTATTGGCTGTCGCAGCCCACATAGATAACATGATTTATATCCGTCACCTAATTATTATCCGGCTAGAAGGAACAGAAGGTCATGATTTAAACAATTTTCGTATTGTTTTACAGTTCTCTGTTTCCCTACTTCTGTCTTTTTGTTTTTCTTCATACAAACGTTTTCCCGGTTGCATCCTCTGCTGTTTGCTTCGGAGCCCAGGGTCCACTTTTTCATCTCCACTTCGCCCGGTCTCCAGTATGCTTGGCAGGCAGTCCTTACTTCTGTATTTCCATGTATATCTACATCTACACTTCGACACTTCTACATTTCTACACTATCTACATCTACACTAATATTATTAAGAGGAAAGATTTGTATTTTTGTGTGTATGTTTGTAATGAATAAACTCAAAAATTACTGTGCCGATTTCAAAAATTATTTCACCATTTGAAAGCTACATTCATCCTGAGTAACATAGGCTATATACCGAGGTGGAGCTGCGGGAAACAGCTAGTGTAAGATAAAGAGTTTACAAACAAGATGACGACTGACCTAAGCTACAAATTATATTTATCCGAAGGTCAATATTTGAATTGTTCTACCAGCAGCAAAAGTTTCTATCTCGTAAACATAAAAACAGAGACGAATGTAAAAGTTTATATTTTTAGTACTTTGCTGAGATTCTTGAAGTTCGAGGAGCGAGGCAGAAAATTTTAATTACTAGATATAAAGTTGCAAAGTAAGTCGCATCAATCACTTGTGAGCTAGATCGGTCATCGGAACTTAATCTTGTAGTCTACAGTTTTTCTTTTCTACAAGCAAATGTATCATTAATAAATGTCGAAGTATTTTATCTTTATGATAGCGATAGCACGTAAAGTAATTTATGAAGATCAAAATATATGAAATAACTTGGGACTTGTAAAATTGGATTTGTCGAACGTCGAAATTATAATTTTGTATCAGATTTCTTGAGGGAATTAGGTTTCAAAGCGTAAACTACTAAGTTATTTACAAGCATGTCTGCCCTTATATCATACACAAGTGAAAGTTAGATCTGAAGGTTTTAATATTGATACTGTACCTATTTTAATTAAGTAGTAAATGTAGTGAAAGTGGACTTGGATTAAGAAAATTGAATTTTGAATTTATGACAGATTTACCTAAGTAGTTTCAGAAGCAAGAAAGTTCCTTATATAGCTCTGGCTAGAATTGAAGAAGACGTGCAAAGAGATTAAATTATCAAAATATTAATGAATACATTATTGCACCATTTACGTAGATAAAAAATATTGTGCAGATCACGATTTCAAGCAAAATCGTATTAAAACTTGGCTTTTTTAGCTTCTCACGCGTCTTCTTAAATCCCAGGGAGCAATACCTTTTTTCCGGATGGACACGACTTAGTCATTTTCAGCACTCCTATGCGTACACAATATTTCAGGTTGATTGGTTTAGGAGATATGTGAAAGGGTAACAAACAAATATACTAAACGCTTTTATGATAATAGTTTATATCTGTCAAGTACTTCCAAAGTTATAAGCATTCAAAGTCTTTAGCTTCTTCGTTAGCAGATATAAGCAACTTGCATATAGAGGTTCATATCAGTACATATCAGTATGTACACCATGGAGCAATTACAAAGAGGAGATGCCGTTTAAAATGGCGCAGTGATATGATCATTGGCGCCTCGCCGACACAAAAGTGGGCGGAGCTTGTCATTGCTCGTGCTCCATGATTGGAGCGACAGCCGAAACCAAGCACCCCGCACGTCTGCCTTCCGCCCCGTGTAGCCTCAGAAACACTTTCTTACAAAACGCTTATTACGGCATCTCCTCTTTGTATACTCCATGATGTACACACATGTATGGCTTATTGCGCTTAAATGTTTGTGCACAGAATTTAGGCTTGCAGCAGCTGCAAGGCAACCACTGTGATATTGCACGGATGACGTTAAGTTAGTGTACAAAATAATGACACATATAGTTATGGCATTATCTAGAAAATCAGTAAATTTTCTGACTAATGATGCAAATGAGACTACGGGTTCGCAAGAGCATTTAATTTTGTCTTCTGCAAGGTTGCCTAGAAGAGATTGCCTGTGCGATGAGGCCGCCTTTTGTATTCCGTATGTGTTGATATTATTAATTTCTAATAACCAGTGTTGTAGTGTGCAAGAAAGTGTAAATAAATAATATCTACCAAATTTACGTGTACTCTAGATATTTTGTACGGGGCACTTTAGCCGCCCTTTGCAGTGCAATAAGTAGATTGTAAGCTACTTTAGGGATAAATCAAGAAATAAATAACGTAGTTTTATTCTAACTAGTAGTAACACATGCATCCTTTGAACGTACTATGGACTAAACATTTTTTTTCATTATATTAATTATACAAGTACTTCAAATAAAAAAAAGGTCATGAATTTTTGTATGCGGAAAATATTTTTAAAGAATGATCATTGATCCTACCCCGGGATAAATAAAAAAAAAACTAATACAGTGTTAGTAAAAGAAAAACTTACTACTTGATCGCTAGTCGTTTGTAGTCTACTAATTAACCTTTCATGACCGGTTAGAGCATAATAAAATGCACACATAAGTTTACACACGCGAGTGTATAATGGCGTCAATCTATCCCTGGTCACGCTATGTTTTTGTTTGTATGAAAACATTCCTATTCTGTTAATCCAGAAGAAGGCCATTCTCTTCTTAAAATGATGTAAACCTACCTACCTTCGTCGTTTCAGCTGCAGTCAGTCCACTGCTGGACTTAGGCCTCCTCCAAATTGATGGGTTGTTGCCATACTCGCCACGCTTGGCGGGCGTGTCGGCGATCGCAGTTTCAGCGGCTTTTCGTACTTCCGACGCTGCTGCCCATCGGAAGTATTCTTAAGCTAGGGAAGGGTGGGATGTGGTTGGGTTTGGGGAAACGATGAGGTACTATGATGCTACTGACTCAGATGGGCATGGGTTGACTCAATAGCAGCTCGGGTAAGTCAAGCCCGTGTACCCGTGGTCTATGTATCCACAGACACACAGATGTATGACAGATGCTTGAAAATAACACCCCTGACTGAACCTACCTACCACGTTTTATTTAGTCAGTATTTCTTTATTTAATAACATCAAAAGATTGTTCATGCTTTCTTCAACTCATAATGATCTTATAAATTACGGAGGCCACAAAAGAAAATTTTCAAGTGCCATTTCGGTAACAAGCTCCAAACTTTTCAATAAACATAATTCATTTGTTTCAATGCTTAAAACACTGTTACCAGGACTGAAGTGGGGTCATTAAACTCACAAAATAATGGAAATCTTATATACTTAAATGTGAAAATATGTTAATATGTTCTTTGTTTACATAATAATGAAAGATATGGTACCAAATTACTTATGCACATATTGTATACCACAATTCGCGATTGAAATAATGATTGACTACTAATGAATACTTAACCTTCTGTGCGATACCCCAACTAAATAAATAGCAATACTAAACCTGAGAGTTTGTTTAAATTATTATCTCTAATACTATCTGCTGATCGGATAAAAAATAACGTTGTTCATGTTTGTAACATACGTACACACTGGCACAATAATTATACGTATGCGTGTACAAGCTCTCAATTAGGTATTCTGTACAAGCTCTCAATTAGGGGGAGGCCCTATGTCTAGCAGTGGACTGACAATGGCTGAAAAGATGATGATGAAGATTCTGTTCTCTTGCTATTTTTGTCTGAAAAGTACATTCATAAAACAGATCAAAGAAGAGCGATTGCCGACAGTTTTATGTGGCCGCCGAGAGACCGCTTTTGCTGAAAATTCTAAGAAATCCAGCGTCAGGGCGGTTTACCGCGGGTTAAGCCTTACCGAATACTTAGAAATTAATTCCAAGATTAGATTACTTATACCTACTCTGAAAACATAGATTGAATTAAGCTACGGTTTCCACTTCAACACATACCCGTCCTCATTCCTGGTTTATTTTTCCCCCAATGATTTCATGTCTTCGCGATTATTACACACAAAATTAAAGTATTATAATACGGTTTATGTTTGTAGCTTTACATTCATTACGACGTCTGCAAAATTTTCTCCCTTTTCAAACCAAAATATTATTAGCGCAGTCTTTGTTGATACCTATCTTAGATTATGCTGACGTTGCTTACTTGGATCCAACGAAAGAACTTTTAAACAAATAGGAGCGGCTGCAGAATCAGTGCATTAGATTTATATTTGGATTGCGTAAATTTGACCATATTTCGGAATTCCGTAATAAGCTGAAGTGGTTGCCTATTAGATTACGTAGAAACGTTCATATCTTGTATCTTCTCTTTAAAGTTCTCTTTATCTCTTCTTCTCCTATCTATTTAAATGAAAAAAATTCCTTTCGTCGGATTGATGACCGGTTACGCTCTGCCGGTAACCCAACCCTTGACGTGCCGCCTTGTTCGTCACACTCTTACTCAAAATCGTTTGCTGTTGTGGCAACTAAGCTTTGGAATTCACTTCCTGTGGAAGTAAGATTGTCACAAAGTTTGAACGCTTTTAAAATAAATCTTTCAAACTCTCCTTTGCTATACTTAGACATTTAAAGTATAAGCTAGTTACATAAGTGTATGTATGTTTATTTATATGTATTTATGATTATTCTATACAGGTATGTAGGTTTATTTAATGTATATCCTTTATAATAATATTATATTGTACACACTTCTACCCTTCTGGTAAGCATATCTTCTCCTGCCACTCGCTGGTTGACTGTAAGAGATCCCTAAGTGGGATAAGTCCGCCATTGTACTTATTGTTTTTCATGCTTGTGTATGTAAATTATTTGTTTTATTTTGTACAATAAAGATATTACAAACAAAACAAACAAACGGTTTCTATCGCGTTTATTACGCTGATGAACGCTATAAAGTATTTGTAACGTTAGGTGTAAATAAATTAGTAATAAAGGCGATAAAAACCGTATTAAAATAGTTTATTTGCGTTTAGTGTAGTGTGGCTTGTGTAGACTTTACGAGATCATTTTTAACAACTTTCATGTGAGTAACTTTCCTAACGTTGTATTTTTAAGACCTATTTTGGTAAATTAACGTTAAATATAACACAAGTACTCTTTATTGCTTAATGATGTTTCTGTAATGATCTATTACAGAAAAATCTTCAAAAAAAAAACAGTATAAGAAGACACAATGGCATGGAAAATCATTTTATTCTAATATACGTAATTAACTTACTTCATCTTTTTAACATATTTCAAAAAAACTTACTATGTTTCAGTGTTGAAATTTTAGTTTATATTTTAGTATGAAAATAAAAATAGTTTCGTAAATATCTACGCACTAATGCAAAGTTTTTTGCTCTTCGTATGCTAGTTTTTACGATGCTTATCAAGCTAACGTCTCCAGTGTTCCATAGTTTTTCTTTGGTTTTATAACCGGCCAATTGATATAACGAATTGTTCGGATCCAAGGATGCTCGGACAAGAAGGATGTGGATATGTTTTCGTACCAAACGAGAGTTGTATGTAGAAATGATTTGTTTCTTCGAGTTTATTTCATGTGGGTGTGTTTCTTGGTAGGCTCTGCGTTGTCTTGATAAGAAAACGTTATGGATATAGCTGACGGCTCTCCCCGGAGCTTTCGTGCGTAACAACTTAAAAGATGGTCGCTTTTTTCCTCGAGTCACTTTTAATCTCACTTGTTTATGGTAACTGAGAACTGCTTTAGTTTCTCGTATCGTTTTAGCATCACGTAAACTGTTTATGTTATTTTTTTATGTAAACTGTTTACTTGATGCTTTATTTAAGGGTTGTAAGAAAATATTTAATGATTGCAATAAGGAAAACAAAATTCTGGGAATTATTTTCCTAATATTCTTAGAAAGAGATAAATATATTATTCACAGTGACATAACCTTTGTTTTCATAAATGTGAAGCCGCAAAAACTTCTGGTGCTATGGAACTGAAAATTAAAAGGTTACCTATCTTACCAAGTTTATAGTAGTATAACCTTAGCTAAGAACGGGTTTCGAGAACATACGAAGTTAAAATTCACTAGTTACATTAAGTACAGAAAAGTAGTGAAAATATAAACAAGTATAGAAAATACTAACGAATTCAGGTATGATGATAATATTACAATAATCAAACATGTTTTCAAATAACAGTTTACTAGGCATACGAAGACCAAGCTTTATTTGTCTATCACAAAATAGGTAAGCTTCACCACTAACAATTAAGAACATTATAGTGCTTAGAGTTATTATCAGACATTTTAAGGGATGCTAATAGCATTTTTATATCATAATACTTGGAAGATTTCAAATTTCTTTGATGTGCTTGAATAAAACATTAAACGGTGTATGAATAAAGGCAAATGTGTGTAATGAAAGAGTATATTGGATGAGATAAAGGCTTTCAATGTTCGCACTCATGCGAAAGTCGATATTCAATTTGAACAACGCGTAAAGGTAAGTTGAATGTTTCTGGGAAATTGTGGGGTGAATCCGTATTACCGACACCACGACCGCATTTTTGCAATATAGAGGATTTTCGCATATATTAGACACAAGCGTCAAATATCCAGAGTATAGAAGCGTATCACTTAACGAGGATCTCGATAGTCGAGGGCGACCCGCATATCCCTAGCGAATGTGCGTTTCAAGCGACGGCGTGACGCGACCACTATTGGATTGGTCGCCATTTAGCGGCATTTCCTATCTCGAGCTCCTCTGTACTTCGATAGGCACGATAAGCCGTTGGCCCCGGTTTTCATCGATAGACAGCAGTTGTGAGGCTGTGTCAGATGCCTTAAGGCAGCCTAAAAAACTTTGACAGTGTTGGCCACTAACACTCTCCGGATCATGTTCCTGTTGGTCTGGTTTCCATGTAAAAAGGGTTACAGAGTTCAGACGGCAGTCGCTCCATTGTAATAACCATTGCCGCCATATCAAGAACATGACTTACAGCGAACCCTGGGCTCCGAAGCGTAAGGTGACGACGCAACTAGGAATACACGCTAGGATGAAGAAGAAGTGGCGTAGCTCTTAACAGTCTTTAAAATAAGCGGCGTTATGCTACATTCTTATTTAAGTTTTTTTTAAATAGTAATATTGCAGTAGTTTTGATACAAAAGATGCTCAAATCAGTAGACCCTGTCGGAGAGAACATCATCCAAATAACGTATAATTATTTTGAACAGTGCCCTCCACCGCGGCAAGCGCTAGATGCAGGCTGCTTCAAACAGGTAATTCTGAAAACCTTTGGAGGATATCTATGCCCAGCAGTGGACTGACAGTAGTTGAAATGACGAAAATGATTGAAAAATTTGCTTCATTGTGCTACTGAGAAGTTTAAATGGTATAAATTGGATGAAGCTTATGTGTTATTTTTTAATTTGTGACAATAGTAGTGATCCGGACGGTGTCACATGTATAGATGCTGAGCTGACTGCTGACACGTTGACGTGAAAATAGGCTGTACGGAATCATCGTGGGCTTGAAAAGGCAAAACTGAGCGTAGGGGTAAAAGTTGTATACATATGGCTTTTCCGATGTCTTTTTATATCTATCCATTAAAAGCATAGATTTAAATTATGCAACAACCTTTTTCTTGTGGGTGCGTATTGATTGATAGAGTAACTAAAATATATACTTTCATAGCAATATAATTCAAAAGATATAATTGTTACTGGTTATATTTGTAAAAGATATAACATTCATAATGTATTCAATTTCAAAAGTATTAATCCATTTTATATAACGTTTACGTACACTAAATATCACATGTTATACAATTGGGCAGTATCTATAATTGCTAAAAAATATACCATTCAAAAAGTATACTATTTAGAAAACATATCAATCAAATGAATTCAAATGTTATACTGTTAGATTATTTTTAGAAAACATATATATCTGTAAAATATACCAGCTAAAAAGTGACAGAAATTAGATGAGTTAATGGATATACAGTGACCATAACAGTGAGCGATGCGAGTGAAGCGAGCGAGCGACATACCTATTGACAGAAGCGACCGAGTGTAAAAGGCGACTTTGTGACAGAAGGTAGGTTAGGTTATGGTTTTACCACAACAATAAGGAAGCAAGCGACAGACTTCGTGAAAAAAGCAACTAACGGTCAAAAAACGACTTTGTAACAGAAGGTAAGTTAGGTTATGGTTATACAGTGATCATAACAGTGAGCGAATGACCGACCTAGTGACAGAAGCGACCGAGTGTTAAAAGGCATCTTTGTGACGTAACGTAGGTTAGGTTATGGTTGTACAGTGACCACAACTATGAGCGAAGCTACTTCCGAAGCACTGAATCATTTTTATTAACAAACAATCAAATGATTCAAACCTGCATTGTCCTAACCAAACTGGATACAACTAAACAAACTATACTTCCTGTGGGAATCGAACCCGCGACCTTAAAGGCTGACGCCTTAATCCCTGGACCACAGAGGCAGTAAGAAATATAATTAAGATAAATAAACATTATTAAACTAAGATTTATAGGCATAAATCATGAAACAAATAAGACCACGCATCATTACTTAACGAAAAAAAAACAAGTGTAAAAGTCAGAAAAATTTTAGTTTTTCGTCGAAAAGAAGTCGTAGTTCGATATCATATCGAATACAGCGTTTAAATAAATATAAACGCTATATTCGATTCGTAGCAATTGCAAAAATGTTGAATTATTTTTATATGGGACCATCCATACCATCTTCGTCTAAACAACTTCCTTTAGTTGAAACTAATTTCAAGTTTCTATACTGCATGTTCTAATGTTTGTCTTGCATATTGTTCAACTTTCATGCATTCACATATGCGGTACCATTTTGTTAAAGAAAAGTTTTACGTTTCAACCCGCATGTGCAGACACATAAAATTGTAATTATTATTTCCAGACGTAATAACAAATTTATCTCATCTGACTTTTAGAGCACGACAAGAGGAAATCTAATTAATTTGAACTTACATGTTTCTAAAAACTTAACTCTGAATTATCTAGTTCCTACTTCTTCCGACAGAGCTTCGGTTTTTTTTAGTGCTTGCGCAGTTAAGTGCCTATAGGCACCCTTAAAATGTACTGAAATATAGTTCAATAAAATTATTCATACATATTTTTCCTAGGGGAAAAAACCGTATTGGCAATGTGACAAAACAATAACAGAAAAAATATTAACCATTTTGGAGTCCAGCTAAGCCTGTTGCCAGATGCTTTTTTGTTATGCCATTTTTTAGGAAAAATATGAAATTTATATCTCTTTGAGTATGTATAACCATGCGGTTGTATTTAGAACAAATAAAACGAACATATTTATATTTGCAAATAAGATTGATCACGATCCCACCTGGTGTTAAATGTAGATGTGCCTTTGTACCTCAATTTTTATGTATTGGTTTGTAATTTTTGTATTTTGGTGCAATAAAGAGTATTTGTTTTGTATTGTAGATGTAGTCTATGGCGGAGTTAGCTATTCACTCAAGCCTTAAAACACCCAGGTTATAAGTATCCGGAAATATGTCAGCTGGTAGTGCATTACCCGCGTACGGCAGCGAATGAGTGGACGAGTTAATTCCGCCAACTCAATTTCGTCACCCGTAGACTTCACCAATACCCAATAGCTCGTACGCGCCGTTTTGCCTCATCGTATATAATATAAGTATTACGTGGTGAAGTCTATCACCACGTCTGGTCGTTTAGTGACGTAATTGAGTTGGCGGAATTAACTCGTGCAGTTCTTGGACACATTCTCCGAAGTGCAGCCTATAGAAGGCGGACATACATGCCACTCGGCGGCGAAGTTCTAGACTCTGAAATCCTCTCTCCTCCAGCGAGTAGGAATTGCAATTACTTATACAATATGATTGATTACCTCATTTATTACAATAATAAATTTACTTCATAGTCGAGCAAACTGAGATCAGAAATATAATAACTGGTTTTCATAAAATATTTTAATGGCAATATAAAATGTAATTTGAAATTATCATGACCTATCTTTAGGTCATTATCCACTGTTCCAACTAAAGTGATGTTGTGTAAAATTAACTTCCTCCAAATTAGATTCTCGAAATTTTTATATAATTTTTATGATATTAGGCACGTTATGTGAAAAAATATATGCTTATCTAGGATTATGGAAGGAAACACTAATATTCCAGGAACTGAAATTAATAATATAGCCTGAATGCGAATCAAAATTTTAAATACGAGGATTTGCAGAAAAAAAATATTTATTTTCTAACAAACTTAATAATTATTATTGCTTATATTTTCGCGCTTGTTACACATTTGTCTACCTGCGACCGTGAGCGCTGCAAAGTGTTTGAAACGGTAGCTGTAAATAAATCCATACTAATATTATAAATGCGAAAGTCTGTCTGTCTATTGCACGGCCAAACCGGTGAACGGATTTTGATGAAATTTGGTATGAATATAGTTGAAAACCCGGGGTCAAACATAGGCTCCTTTTTGACGCAGGCGGGAAAAAGCTGGTAAGATATAAACGCGATAGAAACCGTAATAAAATAGTTTAATTTAGACTTAAGAATAGACGGTGTTTATATTGAAATAGCTAAAAGTAAACTCTTTTACGTACTATGCGTAAAAATCCAAGTCCACACAATGAACAGACTACTGTCATAACTAATAGATAACCCTTCAAACGGTTCGGTCTGATGAACCCATGCATTAGTAATAAGTGCTGATGCCCATCCTCTAATTGCAGTTGTCTGATTCAACGGGACTCATGAGTCTAATTGGATACCGGACGTAATAGTACCGCTCCCACTCGATATTGTGTCATCATTTATAAGATAGGTACTTATATATTTGTAGAGTAGGTACTTGGATGCCGTTGTTCGGGCGAATTGGAAGAGAACAAGAACCTTGGGCCTCAAAGGCAATCAGCCGGGGATGCAACCGGGAAGGCGCTAAGAGCAGTTGCTACTGTAGTAGGTACTCCCCTTCACTCATTGTGATATGTTCAGAAATGGAATTAAAATACTGAAATTATCGCAATACAAGAAGTTGGCAGCCATTGAAATTCTCCAAGTTTCCTTTTCTTGTGCTTAGGTATACTAATTGCTAAGATAACGATAGAGTAATTTCTAGCTAGGTGAGTTGACGTATCAATGCCTTTTTTCACAATAACACTGATGCATACATAGACAAACATAGATGTTATCCGCATTCCCTGAATAGCACGCTTTATGAAATTCATTCTTTAAAAAAAATCTTAATCTGAACATGTTTTCCATTGCATCTTCGGTTATCGCTAAAAGCCCACGGTACGCTTAATCATGATCTTAGATTATTTAAATATTTTCTTCAGTGTTATTATTTATCCATCTAATGAAGAAGGTAGGGTCACTTCGCTCAAAAGTTCAGATCTCTAACATTTTCGCAGCAAAAACAGGATGTGTGTAAAAATTTACTAACAGGGTGCTCCAAACAAAGCGTCCCCGGCGAGTCTGGCCAACGTCCAGTTGGTCTTGGACTCATGCCAATTGAATCTTCTCGCCTTTGCTCCTGTGTAAATGCCGATTGGAATGCTATTCAACGCCGTCCCTCGCTATCCGGTCACCGCAATTATTGCGGCTCGATACATCTATTATTTCGTCTGCTGGTTTGTTTGCTGTAATGTTTCGGGCTCGACTAAACTGTTTGTTTTTCGAACAAAATTAAAATTTGTTTGACACAAAATTTGCTCTTTTACTGATTTTTTCTTTAGAAAATTCAGTTAATCGTGTAATAAGCGGATGTTAGAGCACTATCTAGCAGTCAGCGTTTGCACCACGGGTTTGCACTAAACAGTAAGTTTTTGGATGGATATTGCCCTTGGTTCTTTAACAGAACAGTAACTATTGGTCAATCATTTTAATGTAAGACCATTAATCTAATTAATAAAATACAAAAATCTATAATAGCTGTATCAATATAACTGTTTTATTGTTTACTTACCTTACACACAATATAATATAAATAAACATGTCATACTGTTGGTAATATGACATTACAAATTACAGTCTCGATATTTACGAGGCTTATTTTTATTGAAGACATTAGTTTTGTAAATGTATCGTTGATATAATAATGATTGTTCCTGTAGATCCAATTATAATATTCTCGTTATATTGTTCATCTGCTCTCGTTACGTGACTAATATTTTTATACAACAAATCAGTGTTTTGTTTTGGTTTGAAATTACAATGTTTTGGCGAAATTTACTTGTTTATTTTGTTATTATTATTTTAAATACGAAAACGCTTCAATTAAAACAAAACGTGAGTTATGCATTATCATAGATAGTTGTGAGAAATGTGAGATTCATTTTCAAATTTGTGAATTGTCAGAGATATTTGAGGCATATTTTTTATGTATTATTTTTAGCTACATTTAGGATGTTTGCTGTTTTAAATAGTCTAGTAACTAGTGTTTTTATATTTTTATAAAGATTGAGCACAAAACAGCCAGGGTAGAGTATGTTAATCCGAAGTACGTCAGCAACATATCTGTCTTTACATCGCGTCAAAGTCGCCACACGCGATACCAGACTTCAATGAATTTGACTATTCTTACACCATGGACAGATGATACAAAAGTGAGTTACGTACAAATCTTTTTTATTTAACTACTTTCTGTTACCCGCGGCTTTGCTCACGTGATTAAGGAAAAGTGATAATGAAAGTTTCTTCTTCGATCAATCGTGTTTGCGTTCTAAGCTTACGTTACAGAGCCTAACTAGTTCTTACGAAACATGGCATTTTTTCTAGAGCTTTTCTTGATTGGGCGGGGGGGGGGGGGGGTAATATTGTATTTGTAAAAAATAATTGTATTTACAGAAAAAGTACATAGGATTATCAGCGACATGCTACAAGCTACATACCTTATTATCTTTTTATTATTAATTTTCATCCTCTAGATTCAAATTATATGCTACAGCGAGGTAGTAGGAATAGACATCGTTAATTTAACACTCGGAACTTGCCACATGATGTCTTTGAATTGGACGAAAAATTGGTTAAAGGCACACACCGATATTCCAGTTGAAAAATGTCCCGTAGATTTCCCAGTAAGTATTTCAGTTCTGGCTGAGTAGTAGACCTGAGTAGGTATTTTTTATTAGAAAATGGCTCAAGTCTCTGCTCTATCCACAGAACTTTTACTAGTATATCTATCAAAAGAGTAAAATGAAAAAAATATGCTAAAATAACTTTATATGTCATGCTTAGCTGATATGTGCTTTGCACACTCGAATGCAGATTAATTTTTATCGATATACTTTAATAAAAGAGTAGAATCGAAGTGCCTGTGCCTTTATTATTTTGGCTAGAAAATGAGAGGGAACGATTAAAGATGAATAATAGATTACAAAAAAATGTTTTATATCAATCTTGTCTGTCTGTCTGTCTGTACACGCTAATCTCAGGAACTACTATACAGATTTAAATGTAGTTTTCACAAACTGATTCGTCTTAGCTCAGGGCAAC
The DNA here is from genome assembly GCA_947363495.1 of Euzophera pinguis. NCBI lineage: Eukaryota > Metazoa > Arthropoda > Insecta > Lepidoptera > Pyralidae > Euzophera > Euzophera pinguis. The sequence continues at coordinate 6,051,752 of OX376168.1, forward strand.
ATCTAATCTTTGTTTCATCAAAATCGGACATCAGAAAAGAGAGTTATCATCAATTAAAGATTTTTTCAATTTCTCCTGATAAACAGGAACTACTAGACAGATTTGAATTTAGTTTTCATAAACTGATTGGCCTTAGTAAAGAGCGACATCTAATCTTTGTTTCACCAAATTCGGACATCAGGAAAAAAAGTTATCATCATTTAAAGATTTTTTAATTTCTCCTGATAAAATTTTTATAGCAAAGTTATAAGCGGAGTAAGAGGTAAGTCGTTAAAATCACATAATTTCAGCATTTTCTCATAGTTGTTTGCTAGATCATGAAGAAGTTGTGTCGGTCAATCGACCCTGTATGCCTTGGTATCACTGTTTCAGCTTTGCCTCACTGTCAATATTCTATAATCTACATCTACATATAATAAAACTGTACTGTAAGGTTAATTCTGTACATCTATATTTAAAAAGGAGAAGCTGACTGACTGACTGACATATCAACGCAGGGCCTAAACTATAAGGGTTAGAAACTTGAAATTTTGCACAGGGGTTCTTTTTATAACGTAGGGGAGCACTAAGAAAGGATTTTTGGAAATTCATCCCCTAAGGGGGTAAAACGGGGGTGCAAATTTAGTATGAAACTTTGCCGTTTTTGAAGTTATTCGAATTAAATTCAGCATGAAGGTTCTTTACTGAAAGGCATGAAACATGAGTAAAATATTTTTTTCAAAATTCATCCCTTAGAGGGTTAAACGGGGGCGCAAAGTTAGTATTGCTAATTTAAAGTAGTTAGATACCTACTCACAGTGTATCGGATTCTAACCTGTCGAAACTCTTCTATCTAGCGGGCCGCGGTCGACAAATGGGTAACCCGAATGCAGAAAATATCTAACTAAAATTTAAAACCTCCCCGACATTCCAGAAAGTCAGTTCGTCATTTGCCCTTTCATTTTATAACTCATTGTGTCTATATATATAAAAGCGAAAATCACTCACTCACTCATCACGAAATCTCGAAAACTACTAAGGGGTCAAACGGGGGTCCAAAATATGTTTGGGGGAAGGAGATTAGTTAGTCCGTTTCATTTAAAACTTCACAAGATTATTAATTTCGATAAAATATTAGTTACCTGTTTAAAGATTTTTCAGAATTCACCCTCTAAATCCCAATGAATTTTGACATGTGGGTTCTTCAGAAATTTATTTCTTATGATGAAAGAGTCAATACCTATGTCAGAATTTGCATTAACCCATAAAAGGGGAAAAAGGTTGTGTATCATTGATTGTGTTTATTTTAACAGGGGGACTCCTTTTTTAATCAGGGGGTGCACGAATTTTCAAAATCAGCCCTCATAAGGGAAACTGTAGTTTAAAGTATGTACAGGGAAAGGAGATAAGAGAGAGAGAGAAACTTTACACGATTACTTGTTTTGATAAATGATTTGTTTCCTGTTTTAAGGTTTTTACATTTGTTTTGGTGCAATAAAAAGTATTTGTATTGTATTGTACACTAAGGAGCTCGGTAGTCGAACGCGACTCGCGTATCCGTAGCGAATGCGCGTGTCAAGCGACGGCGAGACGCAACCACTATTGGATTGGTCGCCATTTAGTGGCATTTTTTTCTCGAGCTCCTACGTGCTTCGGAAGGCACGTTGAGTTGGTACCGGTTGTTATCGATAGATAGCAGTCGTGAGGGTGTGTCAGATGCTTTTAGGCAACCTGAAAAAATCTGTCAGTGTTGGCCACTAACACACTTCGGGTCATGTTACTGTTGTTCTGGATTCTCTGTAAAAAGAGTTACGGAAGTCAGACGCCAGTTGCTCCATTGTAATTACCAGTGCAGGCAAATCTGGGAACATGACTTACAGCATACCCTAGGTTCCGAAGCGTAAGCTAACGGCGCAACTAGAAATACACACTAGGATGAAGAAGTATTATATTAATGATTTCTTATGTTTTCGCGATTGTTATTCATTAAATTAAACTATTTTAATATGGTTTTTATCGCATTAAGTATTATATTGTACAATTCAGCCCCTGAATGGGGGACATGGGTATTATTTGTATGGTTAATCGGGGTGCTGACTACAAAATTAACAGTGATATAATATCAATCCCTATTGGGATCCGATGGGGCTGTAATCTTCTAAATACATAGGAAAATGCAGAGAGACCTGCCATAAATAATCTAAGTGATTTAAATCTCATTGAAAATACCTTTTGATCAGGCGGGCGAAGCCGCGGGCAACAGCTAGTCTACCTATAAATATAATAAAACTGTAGCTTGAATATAAAATAAAAAAATATTACTAGGGCCCTTTCACATCGGAACACTGCGCCATTTGATATGCCATCTCCTCTTTGTAATTGATCCGTGGAATCTTTAAAAAGTAACAGAAGTCAAAAATATGGTTTTTGGAATTTTTGTCTGTTGTGCATCTTTCACGCAAGAACTACTGGACAGAAACTTTTTTGTTAAATTGTTAATAGTCCTCGGCAACATAAAGATATTACGCATTAATTTTACCAGTTCTCGAAGAACAAATACCAACTTAAATTGACTTTTAAAATGTATGGTGCGCATACTATATGAGAGGTCAAACAACATTGGACCTATCAATTTCTGGAAACAAAGAAATGGTATTTTTTCCTTTTCGACAAGAAATGATGGTGGTGTTCATAATGTGAGTTATTATTAAATGTATATCATTGAGTAGTAACTTAAACCTTTTTCATTCATTCACAACATTAATTGTCAGGGTCATTCGACCCTGACAACCTGGTGTCAGAGTTTTTTCGGAGACGTCTTTCGACATCTGACGTGGGTTCTTTATTATTACTTTTCAGTCATTCTTATCAAATCAGTTACGTGGTCAATTGACCCTGCACAACCTGGTGTCAGATTTTTTTAGGTATATTTCAAGATCAGCATTTATGCTTGCTACCAACTGGTGGTTATCAATAAAACTTTCACACCCGAATCATGATTTTATAGGTCTGGAAAGAGTTTATGGATGGATAATGTAAATATAAAAATTACGATTGTTTGACTTTTTCTTTCATGCCAAACAGTATTCCGTCGCAATATTTTACATAGCGACCTCCTGAACATTTTAAATATTAATAACATCAAATATTTTGTGTAAAACTCTAATATATATTAGGAATAGCGGATAATAAGATTAATAAGTAACGAAAGTAGGTATAATCGAACATTACGCGGACGAAGTCGCGGGCTCAGCTAGTTGATATAATATGTCAAGATATTGATATCTCACTAGTACAGGTCTTGACCTACATCGTTAAGACTATTCATAAAACTATCACGGATGTTACACAATTCAACAATGTGGTTTTTAGTCGCTAGGGTCAATCGCCCAGCTTATTATTCCACAGATAATGACAGGGGTGCGCCCAAAAAAAACTGGCATGTCGTCGCAAAGCAGGATATGCGTGCTAATGGACTCTCTATTAAGAATGCTGAAGACCGAGCGTAGTGGAGTCGTAAAAGCAGGAAAGCGGACCGTGGGCTCCGAAGTGAACAGCTGAGCATGCAACAGAGAAGACGCTAGGATGATTATTCGACAGATTAAGAAAAAGTGACAAAAAAAAATCTTTCATAAATCCGGAATAAAGGTAAAATAAATTATAATTATTATGTATTTCAGCGAGAAATTCATTTTGTAAAAGTTGAACTACCGCCAAAAGGATTTCCACTACCGAAGATCATTCCAAACGGTCAATACAAGTGTAAAATAAATGCATTCCAAACGATTGAAACGATGAGAGTTTACTTGCTCAAGCTTGCCATAGAATTATACATTCATCATGAAGTTTGATATTAAATAAATATTTAAATGGAAACCTGTTTTATTCGTTTTTTTCCCAACATATCTCAATCAGTCACTATTATGTTTCAATTAATTAATTAGTAATAAATAATTTATCTCACCTACAATTCATATATTAAGACTAAATAAACTCAGATATACCTATATACTACAGTTTTTCGTGCATATGCGCATGAGAGATACATACACGACCCAACAAACGAGACACCGCATCGTCATAGTACTATTAATTATTCTTTGGTATCACGGAAACCTACCACGACGTAAAAAATCACAACACGATGAGACCTACGGCACGATGTGGGGAAGAAATGAACCCATCGAGAAAGGAATTTTTCATTCTTTCGAAGCTTTTTGGGAAGAACCATACAAGCGAACATATGGAAGAGTTCGAGTTGCTCTATGAAGCCAGTGCCATGTCATATATTTCAATGTTTTATATACTGATACTGAGACTTAGGCCTCCCCCGAATTGAGGGATTGTTGCCATACTCGCCACGCTTGGCAGGCGGGTTGGCGAGCGCAGTTTCAACGGCTTACTGTACTTCCGACGCTGCTGCCCATCGAAAGTATTCTTAAGCTAGGGAAGGGTGGGCTGTGGTTGGGTTTGGGGAAAGGTTGAAGTACTACGATGCTACTGACTCGGATGGACATGGGGTTGACTTAGTAGCAGCTTGGGTAAGTCGGGCTGGCATACCCGTGTGTTATGTATCCAAGCTATCGGACAGATGCTTGGAAATAACACCCCTGACTGATATCATATTCATTCATATCGAATGGGTTACAAAGTCAATCTGGAGTCAGAGTTATTCGAAACCACCTTTCAGCTGTGACGTGGTTCCTTTAACGAACACTAGGCAGCCGGGACCTACGGCTTAACGTACCTTCCGAGGCACGGAATCATCTTTATTATCAGACAATCAGGTCAATTCAATCCTGCAATGTCCTAACCAAACTGGAAGCAACTAAACAAAGTATGCTTCTAATGGGAATCGAACCCACGACCTCCGGGTCTAAGGCAATTGCCTTAACCACTCGACTCACTCACTCAGTATATCGTATGGACAACATGACGATTTCTAAAAATTAAATTAAATAAGTTTTTTTTAGATTTTAAATTTTCTAAGTCTAAAATAAAAATAATGACACACATAATAGGCTACTTAACTGTGTTCATATTTGGACAAGACACATTTAAACAATATGTTCACTAAAAAGTAGCCGATTCCAAAAACAACAACGAAATTAGTTATTAAGTAAAGAATAGATCGATAAAAGATTTATTTTGTTCAACTGTTGCACATACAATTACAAAAATCTTACAAAATATAAACAATACATAGCACAAACATAATAACATTATATTGCTGAGTATGTGCCACAGTAGCACAAAAGGGCTACAACTCAGCATATGTTGCTCTATAAGAACAACCACTGATTTTAGCTACGAGTATCACCCGTGTAGACGCGAAGGACGCAATTTCTCAATCCAGTCTCACAAAGATAAACCACGTATAATTAAAAGCTATGGTGCCCATAACATATTTTCAACTCGGCAGAGAGCCCCAAATAGGCAAGCTAGAAAATGGACAAATTAAAGTAGCCATCTTCACTAGTCTTCAAAACTCTCCAATGCAGTCAAGTTCTGGCTGCTACTATTTTCTCTTTTTGTACACGGCAAACAAAGTGATTGGACATGTCTGTAAGTTGTATTTCAAGTAAGTGGGATTTTTATCTATTCTCAATTACAAACATGGTACCTATGTTTCTAATTACTGGAGGAATATTGTTCCAGCACTTAATATCATCCTAGCAGTAAATATCATCCTAGCGTGTATTCCTAGTTGCATCGTCAGCTTACGCTTGCGAGCCCAGGGCAGGTACGCAGACAATCAGGTGATTCAAGCCTTTAACAAAGCTATGCTTCCCGTGGGAATCGAACCCGCGACCTCTGGGTCAAAGGTAAGTCAGTTATTTATTAAAGCATTAATTAGCATTAAAAAATTTATCTTGAAGAAAAGTGGAAAACGTTTTGCTATCTCTCTTATATGCACCAAGTGGCAATGACGTCACTCCATTATGTACCTATGCTTTCTTTTCTTGTTTTTTGACAATTTTTCCTTCCACCGAATTTCAAAGGCTTAAACCCAAAGAGCATCGAAATCATCATCCATAGTTGCGTCGTCAGCTTACGCTTCGGAGCTTAGGATACGCTGTAAGTCATAGTCCTAGATTTGGCGGCACTGGTTATGACAATGGAGCGATTGCCCTCTGACCTCCGTAACTCTTTTTACAGGGAAATCAAACCAACAGGAACATGACTCGAGGTGTGTTAGTGGCCAACAATGTCTGAATTTTTCAGGCTGCCCTAAGGCATCTGACACAGCCTCACAACTGCTATCTATTGATAACAACCGGAACCAACAGCTTAACGTGCCTTCAGAAGCACGGAGGAGCTCGAGATAGAAAATGCCACTAAATGGCGACCAATCCAATAGTGGTCGCGTCGCGCCGTGGCACACGCGCATTCCCTGCCGATACGCGCTCGACTATCCTTCATTTTAACATTTATCCTCTCCTCGAGAGCGTAAATGTTCCTTTCTCAATGCTTAAAACTCATTGAGAAAGAAGCATTTAGTGCGGTTTCCATGGCCTTTGTTAAAACGTTATTATTTTTGAACGGATTAAAATTATCTTTCTGTTTTAGGTCTCTGGTACTGACATTTTTTATATTAATGATAAAAATAAATTAAGTAGAATAGCCTATTCTGTAAATGAACTCTGTTACTCATTGTAAATTTAGTTATCCTATTATTTTTATCATTAGTAATGCATAATGGGATTATAATGAATAATCATTTTATTTGTGAATGATTCGGTTGGCTTGCTACCTTAGACGATGATGGTCAAGTTCCATGTGTTGGCCGTGTGTTATATTATGTTATTTCTGTTATTAACTAATGATGTCAAAAGTGTTGATAAAAACAAGATGGTAAGTTCAATAAATCTGCAATATAAATTTAGATTTTAAATTTTTAATATTTTTTACATTTGATTATGAATATTTTGGAGACATCCTTTTGTTTAACTGTATTTTTTTTATCATCCCATAGTTTTATTGTTATTCTATTGTTAAACAATAATTGATTAAGAGCCGTCGTTAATGATCATTAAAGCATATTCTTCAAACTCAAATAATAGTAGATTATGATACAAGGGTGCGAAGTTGATCATTATTCACGAGGCGGTATATAGAAGCCGACACGACCAATTTCGCTCACGAGTTGTGGTTTTCAACACATTTGCGAGGAAAAACACACTTAAATTATTAACTTTTTATTATTAACTCAATAAATAAAAGTTCTCAAGCGCTATTAAAACATTTCTTCACATTTACTTTTGTCGGTACACTTTGAACACTTTTCACATTTAGAAAACACCATTAGAGTAAAATTGGGCTCGTGTGTTTGTAAATGCATTGCTAGGTAGGTATCTCCAAATACATATATAAGTAGTTCTTGATTCTGTTTTAAAGCTTCATCCTTATTTATTTCTTAGAAGATTTAAGTTAAGTAGCTATAGTTAGCCTACTTAGTCAGTTATCAACATTCGATTTTCGCCTGGATTAGTATATCTGACGGAGTCAAATTTAGGTACTCTTCCCTAAATTAAATCGACATTTGTTATTAATATAAATATATAGTTATATACATAGTAAATTAAATACAAAAACAAATAGATTTAAAAATGGCGCCACTGATACAGACAGAGCAGACCCTGATAGTATTTTTTTTTTAGTAATAGGTTTTACGGACATGGATACAAGTCCTTTATAGCCCTTCTTAATTTTTTTACACAAATACTAAATCCCTTATGTTACAGACATTAGCCGTATTGGACTACAAATATATATTTGTATATGGCTAATGTCAGTAACATAAATATTAATATGAAATTTAGTGTTGATTTATCATTTGGAAGCTAAAATAGTTTATATTTTTTGCAAAAACAATGAATTGGTTTGAGACTTAAAATCCTCTTGGAATACATTTAAAAAACATGTACCGTAACTATGGAAACCATTACTTTACAAGTGCGATTATAATATATTCTATACAACATGTTGTTTACAACCCCCATTATGGGCCTAGTCAAAATTAAATAAAAGACACTTTCAGAGCAAATGTGTTAAAAATAATGTACATAAGGATTTTTTTAATTTATGCTCTTTAGTATAGACAAATTTCAAGGTGCAATTTTTTTTGTTACCGATAATCATATTATTATTTTTTTATAGATAAAGTTGAGTGAGAAGGTTTATCAAAAAAATTCTAAATTAGTATACATCAATCCCAAATATGCAACAAATACTAGTGTTTTTACGTACCGATTAAATCGCCGGTCCCCTTACCTGACTACTTTTAATACAACAATACTAACTCCGTGGGGCAATGATTATTTGGTAAGATTTGTTTTATTTTTCTATCTTTTCGCCTAGAAGTTTAAGTTCCAAGTTTTTTTTAAATAACTTGAATAAAAGTTAAGTTAATATTAAGATCTATTACAGGCATATTCCCTTATTTGAAACAATTAATAATTTAATTAAAGAATCTGTTACCTCTGGTACTAAAATCATAGAACATTTTATTTCTGCTATAATCTACCACGAATTTAATAAGAATTACAATAGAAAACTTCTGCTACGGAAAAATCGATTTGATAAACATTATAATCGACCTGTTTTTTTTTCTACTTAGTTCAATATTGTTTTTAATAACACATTCAGCTTTTTTAAGCATTCATTCATATCGAATGGGTAACGTGGTCAATTGATCCTGAACAACCTGGTGTCAGAGTTTTTTCGGAACTGCCTATAAGCTCAATATTGCAAATAAAAAAACGTGTTTTATAAAGTTTTTTTTAACATATATTTTTTTATTTTTCAGCGTTAGTTTGTTTCTGTATGTAGTCAATAAATATATATTTTGTATTGTATTGCATTGTTAGTACTATTTTTTATTCCGTGAAAGGTATATATAACTTTTTTTTATTTTATCAGATCGAGATAAATGCCTTCAATGATGACCTTAAGTTAGAAGTGCTTCGTCTTCAGTTCAAGGCTTGTGATATTTTATTTCTGCCCTGGTTAAAAGAGTGGATAAAACTGAATAGCGATGTACCATTATTATGCCCCGTCCCAAAGGTAAATACTTTTTCATTTTAGTTATGAATGACCTTCTTTGAAACATAAAATTACAGGTTAAGTGTGTTTAATACCGTTTTCTTTTTTTTGCCTGTCGTTCTGTGACCACGGCCATTGTAACACGGTTGAAACGTTGGAAGAATAAGAATACGCACTTAATCCTGTAATTTTATGTTTAAAATAAGAGTATGCAGTGCGTTAGTTTAAAAGTTAATTGACCTTCTTCTTTGTGAGTCCAAATGGCTTTTCAATTATACCGGGCAACATTTTAAACTTTAGCCAAATTTTTGCAGTGTATTTTTGTGACGTGAAACTAAACTACTGTCATAAAAAAATATTTGACCTTCCATACAAATCTAATACAAGACCAATAAAAATATTATCTAGATGTGTAAAAGCGTAATAGGTCGATGTCTAATATCCGTCTCATATAATAAAGCAGGTAAATGTTTGAGTGTTCATACATTTTGAAAGTTATTAAACAAAACGTTGATTGATTGAACTTTTTATACTTCTTTATAAGTAAAAAACCTATGAAAAAGAGTAGAATTTATTTATTTATTAACTAAATTTATTGGGAACAAAATACATAAATGCTGTCATATAAAAAATAAAACTGACTATCTTAAATTATAAATACTACAAAAAACTAATTATAATCTTAATTAGGTCCCCGAGCAGAAGTCCCATCACGCAGGCAGCATACCCGCATTGAATAGCAATGGTTATTCGCTGAGCGAGAAAGCTGCCCGCGCTAGGGTCACACGTCACTTTTCTTAGGCGTCTGCTGATCTTCTTGTGTAGACCCCGCGCACAGACCCAGTATTTTGACACCAAAGGCTGTGAACTCGTACTGAGTGCCAAGACATCTGTATTTTTCGGCCTTGAATCGTTAGCGTGCGTCCGCCGCCGCACCAGCTTGCTTGCTAGTGGCTGGCAGGTTCGTGGCTACCAAGTTATCGGAGCATATGGCGTCCCAAATTAGGACTTGATCCATCCTCCAAGGTATCAATGATATCCTATTAGGGCGCTTGCCGTCGTCCCGCACAATTTGTGGCTCCAGAACTGTGGGTTTGGCACTAAGGAGCGCTCTTCTCAAGATGTCATTGATGGCTACGTGGCGGGTTTGGCGACCGGGGCGCCCGACATGGTCACCGAACCTATCCAGGGTGACTCCACAAGCAACGCAGCAGCCACGCACAATTTCGCCCCTTCGAGCCGGAGACCTAAAAAAGTATAAAAAGTTTACAAACTATTTATTTATAGTATTATGAAATTGTTGCATAAGGATTCTTACAATACGAGTGTAAGTTTTTATAGCATTACACGAGTAGTACCCAATTATGTGCAGTTTCATACACTACTTTATCAAATCTCATAAAATTAGATAAAAAATGGTGTAAAATTTCCTTCAATATTGCTACGTTTTCAGACATTTTTAAAAACAGAAACAAATTTGAAATTGAAATCCATCGCTGATCTTGATCACGCACGCGTGTTTGCGATAGATTATTAAGGCCCAAGAAGGTTGCATTGTAGAAAAACTGCATTGAAACCTCCTTGGTCCAGGTCAAACTATATCGGAATGGAAAAAAAGTTATATTATGATACAGTTGTCCTTACAACAGTTGTATCTTAATTTTATTTTTTTATTTTATTTCGATGGCCTGTGTATAATGACTGGCATTTTGTTCTATTTTGAATTTTTGTAAACATTTGCTCATAAAAAGTGTATTTTATTTCATTGTAATTAGGCCCTTAATGGCGGTTGTAAACAACACATTGTTTATATTTTAATCGCACTTGTAAAGTTATGGTTCCCATGGTTACGGTACATTTTTTTAAAATGTATGCCAAGAGGATTTTAAGTCTCAAACCAAACTTTATTTTAGCTTTCAAATGATAAATCAACACTAAATTTCATATTTATTTTACTGAAAATTAGCAGTATTGGACTACTCATATTAATTTATGTAGAAAAATTAAGAAGGGCTATATAGGACTTGTATCCATGGCCGTAAAACCCATTGCTAAAAAAATTTACTATCAGGGTCTGCTCTGTCCACACCCGTTTCACTCCTATAATACGATGTTAAGTAATGCAAGCGTTAACATATGACTCTTTCACTCATTCCTTTCGTTCATTCCTTCGCCCATCACATTCTCAGAAGGACCACTTTCTAAAAATGGTGTTGCACAGATTGTGTATACATGAAAAATCTTGTATGAAGTGCGCAGTCTGATACTAGAAATATTAAAAGTGGATAAAAACACTATGTCCGTTCCGTAACAAAATAAATATATTGTCTATGCATTTTTGTTTTGTCTATGACATTTTAAAAAATATAGTTACTCGTTTCTTGAAAGCCAACGTGTGTGTATTATTTGTAATAGGTTATGGGCAATCTGTCCTGAAATAATTAAAACAAGTAGTATTTTCCAGTAGATATGACAGTAAATTACGTCCAAAGTATCCCAAAGTTTAAAGGGACAATTATGCAGACTCGAGTTTTACGGCAGAAAATTTAATGGTGCTTGAGGGCATGGTTCATTGTATCAAGCATCCGGATTAGGAAATAAAGCCAGGAGATGATGCAAAAACTAAGACAAAATTGATTTTAACTATGAATTCTAGTTTGTACGTGCACATTCGAGAAACAAATAGTCCGAAGGAGTTGTAGTTGAAGCTAAAAAACATATTCGATGACTCAGGGTTCACCAGAAAAATGAGCTTGTTGCAATTTGATTTCTATAAAACAAGAAAATTGCAGTGATGTGACGGCTTATGTGAGTTAATCAATACGGCTCAAAGATTAAAAGGTACAGGCTTCGCAATCACAGATGAATAGATTGGGTCTTTATTATTGGCTGGTTTGCTTGAGAAATATTTCCCAATGATCATGGCCATAGAACACTCAGGTATTTAATTAACCACAGACGCAATAAAATCGCATAAAGTTGATCGATTTGAATTTTGCGAGTATTACTGATAGCAGTCACGCTGCATTCGCTGCAAAAAAATCGAATCACATCACTAGCAAAAGCAGAATGACGCTTCAACAACTTAAAATGGCTACCGAATGGAAAGTTAGTCGTTTTAAATACAAAAATTGTGGATAAAAAATCAAGAAACAAACGAGTGGTACGTTGACATAGAAAGTAATCATAACTACCAAATAACAATTAAAGACGTACAGTGCGTGCCAAGCTTAACCACGAACTTGTAACGAGTGAGTGAATTAATAAAAATGGTAACAAAGTTACATTTGGAAAAGGATATTGTTATATTAGAAATATAGAAAATGTACTGGTGGCAACTGCAGAGTTGACTAGCGGAGACTACAGACTTATGACAGGTAAAACGGATTGTAAGTTGGCAGCACCCTCAGTCGCAAGATCAAAGCTATGGCACAGGAGATTGGCACATAAATATCTATGATTTAAACAAGATGAAGAATGGGATGATTGAGGGGTTGTCGTAAACGGCCACGAGTGAGTTAAGAAAAATTGTACAACTTGTTAAGAAGGAAAACAAACTAGGTTAATTTTTCCAAATACTGGCCAGAGGTGAACAGAGACACTACAGATTATACACATAGACTTATGTGGGCCCCATGGAGACAAAATCAATTGTTCATTCACAATACTTTCTATTATATTTGAATGATTACAGCCGAATGACTTTTATATAATTTAAAAAAATGAAGTCTTTAAAAAAAAATCAAAGATTTTAAAACAATTACTGAGAATCGGCAAAAAAAAATTAAAATAATAGTTCAACGGGGGCGAGTTTTGCAATGCTGAATTTGAGAACTTCTTGATACAGAATGGAATTATACTTAAAAAAAACTTTAGCATACAGTCCAGAACAGAGCGGCGTCAGTGAACGAGCCACTAGAAACATAATTGAAAAAGCCCGATGTTTGATGCAAGACTTAATAAGAAATTCTGGGCAGAAGCTTCTAAATACAGCGGTGTACATTAAGAAATGCTGTCCTAATGCAAGTCTAGAAAATAGTATCACCTCTGTAGTCTGTGGCTCTGTCTGCATCATTGGCGCCATGTGTTAAATCTATTTGCAGCTATTTGTTTTTGTATTTAATTTACTATTTAATATCAAATGTCGATTTGATTTGGGGAAGAACGCCTTCCGCCTCGTGATTAATGATCAACTTCGCACTTTACTTTACATTTTAGTATGAGATTAGATAAACTACTATTTTTATTTCATTTCGATGTCATGTGTATAATGGCTGACATTTAAGTTCTGTTTTTATTTTTTTAATATTTATATTTTAGTAGGGATTAGAAGATAAAATATTTTTTTTTTTTGAATATTTAATTAAAAATGCACAAACATAACTTTTATATTATCATCGTCATCATAAATTTAAGAATCAATCAATTCATAACATTCAGAAATGAACGTTGTTTTAATGCTCTTTGATTAATAAATCCAATATAAAATATGTTTATATAAATTACTAGCTGTTTCCCGCAGCTCCGACTGCTTCAAAAACTAGCCTATGTTTGACCTCGGGTCTTCAACTATATCCATACCAAATTTCATTAAAATCCGTTTAGCGGTTTGGCCGTGAAAGCGTAACAGACAGACAGAAAGACAGACAGACTTTCGCATTTATAATATTAGTATGAATATGGATAGTAAGGAAGTATAGAAATATAGATTAATTAAGTATGGATGGATGGATCATTATGGAAGTACCTGCCTACCCCTGGAAACCCAGGAAAAAGACGTGATGATATGTATGGAAGTATGGATATTGATATATGACAAAATTCAAAATTTACATACTCATTAAAAACTACACAACACATTTATAACTCGGCCCTTAGCGGCGCCGGAGAAAATATGAAAATGATGTATTATAGTAATGAATCGAAAAGTAATATCAGTATTTATTTTCAGGGTCGGTACCACATAGTAAGAGCGGAATTGCCTCCCAAAAACATACCCTTGCCGAGAATCATCCCTAAAGGACTTTACGACTGCCACATCAACGCTCATCATGTACTTAACAGCACGTATAATGAACCCATATTCAATGTATTAGTTAAATTAGTATTTGATGGATTTTAATATTGGTGTTGTAATTTTTTTATTATCAATGTGATAAAGCACTCGCCACTGAAAAAAGCAGTATGAATACTATACATAATACTATATTGACTGCACTAAATAGGGTTTTTTTGATACTACTGGTAAATTTTTTACAATATGTTTAGTACGTGAAACAAAACCACCTTTTATTAAAAAAAAATGATAAACCGAGAAAAAAATTTGACCTCCCATACAAATCTAGTGATCAGGATTTCGTATGAAAGGTCGAAAATTGTTTTTTAATTTTTACTTAAGTGGTTTATTTTCACGTACTAAACGCACTGAAAAATGAGTCAGTAGCTAATAACCCCGATTATATTTGTCCAATATTTTGCCGCTTATATTGCCTAGTGATTCGCCCATGGAGTAATTATATAGGGGAGATGCCGTTTGAAATGGCGCAGTGACGTACTCATTGGCGCCTCGCCGACATTGCAGTGGGCGGAGCTTGTCGTTGCTCGTGCTCTATGATTGGAGCCACGGCCGAAACAAGCACCCCGCACGTCTGCCTTCCGCCCCGTGTAGCCTCACAAACGCTTTCTTACAAAACGCTTATTAAGGCATCTCCCCTATATAATTACTCCATGGATTCGCCATTTCAAAGTCTTCTACAGTGCAAGAGACTACTACTTATTCCTTTTTAAATACTAAATCAAATTTATCAATCACGGAAACTAATTTCCTAAAATAATACTTATACTTAGGTGATAATCAACTAGTTAATTTATTTACTTGGTCAGATATCATATTGCCATGTAAAGAAAAAGATTTTTGAGCATTACAAATTAATCGCAAAGCTTACAGCGACATGTACTGCAAACAGTTTTTTCCAGGCAGAATTTATGCTTAGCAAGTTCATGCACTCTCATCTCAGGGACGGCAGTATGATTGAAAACTTGTCGAGAACACGAAGACTGTACTTTTTACAGTTTCCAAACAAGTATGAAACAGCGCAGCGCACCAATCTCCAAAAAGCGGTAAAACTATTATTTTGTTTAAAAAAAACTCGTGTATTGCGGGAGGGATCCGTGTCTCTTGATAATACCAGTTACAAACAAAATGATGGACGTTAAATAGATTTTAACATCAGTTTTTTTTTATATTTCCAATCTTCTATTGAATATCTTTTTAAATATATTCGGAAGACTTAGACGAAAACCTTAAGTTAATCTGAGACGAAAATTGTAAGAAATGATGATAATAGAATAGGGCACCGCAGACGCCCGTCTGCGGTGCCCCACCGGCCACATCTTTGTTAAAAAAATAGTATTTTTTTATTCTGGCAATAAAATACTTTTTATACTTTGTGAATGTTTCAGTTACCATTCAGTTGTTAATCTGCAAACCCATTAAAATTAATGTATTTCAATTTAAGTATTTGTGTTTTATTTCTGTACCAAATTACTAATCTATGGGAAAAAGGTAAATGTAAATATTTTATTGTACACTAATGTACTCCAGTGAGACATATAAATTTCTAAGTCCCGTTTGTGGGTTAGGTACGGAAGTTACGGAACCCTAACAAATGCATTCTCGTTTTATTTCAACTCTCGACGTGCAGTTACAACGAGCACTGGTTTATTTTAGTTTCACATTCACGAGTAAACCTAAGTTGGGTTTTTTAATTGAAATTTTAAAGCACTTTATTGCAGTTTTACCCGAGAGACAAATCTTTTATTGAAAGTCCCTGTAATGTTGAGGATTTAAAATATTTTATTGTACACTATTATTAATACTCAATTTAAAATTAATTTTACCACAATGTTTAAAAACATGAACTTTATTTAGCGTATTTATTTTTCTTCTTCAATTGTCGATAACTCAAATCTTATGTGCCCAGTAGGCAGCCACCTGAGTCGCACCCCTATTCTGATACTTTTTTTATAAGACAACTATTGTTTTGTTAGTGGCCAGTATAAATTTGAGACAAACATGGCACAAACAGATTGCGTCATACGTTTACACATGAACATACTCGTAGGCATACATTTTCTTTATTTTTCATGAAAAGAAAAATGAAGAATTTTTATAGCTTTGGTCATACTTTCATAGGCATTTTCGGTCCGAGCAGTTTTCTCTTTCATACTGTACGCGGGGTAGACTTGAGCAACGTGACAGCAACATATTTTTACAATCTATTTTTCATTTCTGCCTTAAGTGTTATCCTTCTGTACAGTCCAAGCTAAGTACTTTGAAACGACTCTCTCGATACCAAAATGCTATCGTGGTTACTGGCTAAAGAGCAAATGTGAAGTGAAGACGGGAGACTTGACGTGTCACGTTAGTCACGTCTCCACATAAAGTAAATGGCTCTGCTCAGCTTTCCAGAGACTCGTGGTTGAAAGGAAGTCGTTCACATCTATGTACAGTTGGGGGCAAATAAAATTGATCCGTACAAAGTAACCATAATGCTAAACTTTATTTGACTTAAGTGCATTCATCTGCGTCAAACTGGAGAACAATAAAAATTCCATTGTTAAGAACCAAATATGGTTTCCACGCAGGTGAACAGACAGGTTGTGGGAGGCTTAAGATAAAACTAAATTATATTAAATAAATTAGTGGAAACCGAGAAAACTTTTAAACCTTCTATGCAAAATCCTGTCAGCTGATCACAAACTATGGTAGTTCGAAAAGATTCACTTATATTTGTAATTGAAATTGGCTTAGTTTCACATACTTACCTACTAAATATATTGTAATAATTCGGCATCAAAACGACCCTGAAAATAAATACAAGTCATCCTACCTATAAGTATACCAACAATACAATACAAGCAATAAATAATAGACTCTAAGGTTATGGTTTAAAATTTAAACATCCATCAAACCTATGCCACAAAAAAAAATACAAAACAAATGTACATTAAAATTCATATGAAAATCGCTTGATGTTTTTCCATTTTATATTTGAACAGCAACCTAATCCTTTATAAATGTTATTTCGCAAAACGTTCAAAACACATAGTGGTTTCAAAAAGAGCAGGAAAAAGAAACAACGGGAAACATTTAAATGCTTTAATTTAGCAAATTCAAATAAAACAAAAGAGACGAAACATAAGTAGGTACTTACATGAACCTCAATTAAAAGCGCCTAAAACGTAAAGTGGTGTTAAATTTCATCCATTTTCCGGCGAGAGGCGGACCAGTGAAATCTGTTGGTTTCATTGACATATGTATTACTAGCATAAGGACATGGCCAACCGCACTACGAAATGACGCTGATTTTGCGGCCCTAAAATTGGGTCACAGTCACTTACTCGGAATTGAATGGTTGTTATAATATCGTGTCGTAAAAATGCCTTTATGTGTACCGAAAGACTACAAAAATAAGACATCATAGTTACAATTATTTTAATTAATATACTCCAGGAGCTATATTTGAAAAGTGTGACTCCTTTTTCGAATGAAAATCATTCGACTCACCAATTATGACGATGAGAATCATTCGTTATCGAACGATAATCATTCACTCACAGATTTTGAGTGAGTGACACTTCATAATAGCTCTCCAGATAATTATTATTTTTCATTTAATTTATAGGCAAAATGTATCAATGCCTATCCAGAGGTTGAAATCATTGGTTGAATGCCTAGTTGGGAACACATCGGGCTTTTCAAAAGTTTCAAACTAATTTCGCTCATCCATTTTCATTATAAATTCATTTGTCGAGCGATTCAACTCAATCTTGATTAGGTTTTTACGTGTCAATACATTTGATATAAAAATAGTTTTTTTTTCTAACTTACTGGCTATATTAAAACTCATATATTAATTGAAATAACTTCAATTTATTTGTGAATGATCGTCTCAGTATCTTTTTTTAGGTATATTTTTAACGTAAAGTGAACGCTACATTTTTATACAATTACAATACATGGCAAAAAAAAATTCTGTCGTAAAGGATAAAAGCCGGTTTTTTTATTTCCAAAAATTGAATGGGCCAGTATTATTTCACCTCTCATATAGTATGCGCGTCATACATTTTAGGAGACAATTTAAGTTGGTAGTATATCCTTCCAGAACTGGTAATTTTTTAGGATAAATTAATGTCTTATGTTGCCAAGGACTGTCGATACTTCTTATAAATGCGAAAGTCTGTCTTGTCTGTTACGCTTTCACGGCCAAACCGCTGAACGGATTTTGATGAAACTTTGTACCTAATTGAATATAGTTCAAGAGCTGCAAGAAACAGCTATTAGATAAATATACAATAAAAAAGTTAAACCATTTTTTTATGTATTTTTAACAAATTCCAACTTATAAGCTCGTACTCTTAATTACATTAATGCAAAGAAAGGCTTTTGATGTTTTATGTGATCATTAAAATACCAACTTGTCTTGCATTTAAATTGGCAGACAAACGGAGACGGCTTTTTGCAAACTAAAGTATAACTCCCTGGAGAATGAAAATTGGAAATGAAAACTTAAGAAGCAATCATGAAGTTCCAATCTTTGCCATTCGCGCTAATCGTTCGAAACCAGTTGAAAACGATCGAATCCGGTATCTCACGCCAAATGATTTTTCTTAATGAGCAAATTAGATGCTATAAATTCTTATACGTACTTACTTCTTCTCGAAGTCACCTAATGAAATCTGGTAATAGTTACGTGGTTGAAATATTGTTGTTGCTATGATATTGTTTTGCATATGTTTTATTATTATCATTTATACATAAAAACATCGCTTACTATCACACTGAGGATAATCAGTCACAGGTTATCGTATATAATACACTAGCAGCCCGTCTCGACTTTGTCTTAGCCTATAGTCTTCCTCGATAAATAGGATATCCAACACTGAAAGAATTTTTCGTTTAAACAAACAAACTCGTCAGCTGTATAATAGTAATATATATATATTTAAATATAAAATATATATTAGTATCGATACAACCAGTAGCGAAAGGACGGCTTACTATTTTTTTTTTATTAATTCACCTTAAAAAAAAATTAAAACAGTCTACTTGGTCCTGTTTGACAATAATTTTCAATTTTCTGTAAGATATAATTTGAAAATTCTGGGAAAATCATCCCGTAAGTTTACCCTTATAATCTCAGGAGGCTCTTAGTTGTAATAAGGGGATTAATAAAAATGCTGGTTGCTGTCCTTACTTTCTCAAAAACTTCTTCAAATTGAACGTTTATAATTCTACCTACTTTTGACTAGGTTACGTACTTGTACGATAAAAAATTTCATCAAATTCTCTAGCCTTCATTATAATTAACTATATTATCTACTTAATGATTTCTTATGTTTTCGCGATTGTTATTCATTAAATTAAACTATTTTAATACGGTTTTATCATTAACTTAATAAAATCGCAAACTCGGAAGCAGACTGCAAGACCCTTAGATACTGTGAGCCAATACTGCGTGAATCGGAATAGTTTCCAATATAAATTTTAGGCGGTAGTTTGTAATCTTATGACATCAAAGACAAGTGTTAACTTAGTCTGCCTGCGACCATGAACGCTGTAAAGTGTTTGAAACGTCAGGTGTAAATAAATAAGTAATAAACGCGATAAAACCGTATTAAAATAGTTTAATTTAATATATTATCTACTTATTAGATCCCTGCGCCAAATGGATAAACCATTATTTAATTCTAATTCTTCATCCGAGCGTGTTTAGTTGCGACTTTACGCTTACGCTTAACCCAGATTAATCCACTAAACATCTTCATCTTATATCCGGTAATAAAAATACTTATAAGGGTTATTGAAAAAAATTATTCAACAAAACTCGTGTAGCCAAACGATTTCAGTTATTCGCAATATTGAAAATTGCAAGGATTTTTGCAATATTGAGCGGCGGGTTTAATAACAGGGCAAAATATTTAAGCATATTTACTTAGCTTTTTACAAACACATTGTGTATTAAGTTAACATATTTTTTGGGTTCCTTACTGTGAAATTAAACGGGATCCATGATATGATAATGAACCCAACGTTTCACGGTCGCATTTCAAGGTGGATTTATGTCGGATATTTGAGGAGCTCGTTAGTCGAGCGCGACCCGCGTATCCGTAGCGACTACGCGTGTCAAGCGACGGCGTGACGCGACCACTATTGGATTGGTCGCCATTTAGTGGCATTTCTATCTTGAGCTCCTTCGTGCTTCGGAAGCCACGTTGTTGTCGATAGATAGCAGTCGTTAGGCTGTGTCAGATGCCGTGGGGCAGCCTGAAAAATTCTAACAGTGTTGGCCACTACTAACACACCTCTGGTCATTTTCCTATTGTTTCCTGTAAAAAGGGTTACGGAGGTCAGACGGCAGTCACTTCATTGTAATAACCAGTTCCGCCAAATCTAGGACCATGACTTGTAAGTCACGCTGTAGCGTACCCTAGGCTGCGAAGCGTAAGCTGACGACGCAACTAGGAATACACGCTATGACAACGCACACGGACGATGATGATGCGGCCGGTTATATCCATCCATACTCCATACTAATATACTTACTAATAATACTAATATACTAATATTATTATAAATGCGAAAGTCTGTCTGTCTGTTACTCTTTCACGGCCAAACCGCTGAACGGATTTTGATGAAATTTGGTATGAATATAGTTGAAGACCCGGGGTCAAACATAGGCTACTTTTTGATGCAGGCGGAGCTGCGTGAAACAGCTAGTTTGTGATAAATCTAAAAACATAGAAGCAATACAATAATAGGGTTTTAAGATCAACTAGAGTAATTTACGTGACAATAATAATGGACATACATTTTCTTAATTACATTGTTGGACTAGACACGCATAAGGGTAATTTTTAAAATTTTCTTTTAATGTTTATTTGATGTAAAAGATGATAAATGAGTACATGACGAAATTAAATCCCACAAAGGACGATCCGAAAACGATTCATTGCGCTCTATAGTAAGAAGTTAAGTATGTTAAATAAATAAAAAGTACATACATACATACCATCACGCCTTTTTCCCATAGGGGAAGGCAGAGACTACGGATTTCCATTTGCTACGATCCTTACAGAATTTCCTCGCTTCTTCTAGGCTCATCACTCTCGTCATACAGTGAGTGCAAATAAATAGTAATAAAAAGAAAATACTATATTATTATTACAATTCACGACATACTACTAAGTCGCAAAATAAAGTAAAACCGTCTTAGCCTTCCACGGCCGTCCTGATAATAAAAGTCTTCCATTTCCGACATATTGCGTCTATAGTCTGCATTTTGGGGCAAAATCTCAGTCGAGTGCGAAATGTTTTAGTTTCCGTAGACTTCAGAAAAAGCATAGATATGGCAAAGTGAAAATGTATATTATAAATGAATATAACGTTTTTAGTTAGTACTGTACGTTAGTTAGTACTGGCACGAAACAAGAATTCTTGAATGAATTAAATTAAAATTATTTTAATACGGTTTATTGTTTATTTATTTACACCTAAAGTTACAAATACTTTACAGCTTTAAGTTGTCTGTACAACTTATACCCATATTCTCAAACGTTTCCTCAAACTCGACTCAATTACTTACTCCAACTCATTGGTATAATTAGTCGTCACTAGCTTCCTTGATTTAAGCAGATTCCTCATTGGAGGTGAGTATCGAACTGTCAAATATAAGGTTGGTCGAGAGGTACCTTGAGGCGGCCTCGAAAGTGGTTGTAAATCAGTTTTTGCGTAGTTAACTACTTAATTTGTTCATTTATTACTCTACTCTTTTGTATTTTGTCAGTTTTTGTGCTTCAGAATGTTTTTATCACCTGTGTACTTTCCTCATTGGAGTTTGCTCAAGCAACCAATTAAGAATGTCATTTTCAAGGCAATTCGAGGACTTCCTTAAGGCGTCCTCCAATGAGTTTGAGTGAAGGACGTCCTTAAGGTTAGTTTAACCCCCGTAGGGTTCGTCTACCTGCGACCATGAAAGCACCTGTAAACGTTAGGTGTAAATAAATCCCTACTAACTTAGATTAGTAATTGGTCACGCTCGCGCTCGACTAGATACCGCGCTATGAAGAAAAATCAGTTTCCAGAATGCGGCAACTTTATATTGTAGTGTAAGACAATGTGCAAAGACGAAACGAGAAAGAGTTATTTCTTGTACTATTATTCTTACATACTTAGGTTGAATACGCAAACTGGCATTTTGTTTCTGTTTTTAAACTAAATTTTTTAATTTATCTCGACGTCCAACTCACTTATGGGTTGCGGCGTACCTGACGCGGGTATGCCGCAAGTACGCCGAATTAGCTTGGTTTTAGTTGCCGCATTTGTCTAGTACGTTGACGGTATCTAGT
Organism: Euzophera pinguis; assembly: GCA_947363495.1. Taxonomy (NCBI): domain Eukaryota; kingdom Metazoa; phylum Arthropoda; class Insecta; order Lepidoptera; family Pyralidae; genus Euzophera; species Euzophera pinguis. The sequence continues at coordinate 6,074,186 of OX376168.1, forward strand.
CGAGCGCGAGCGTGACCAATTTTTAATCTATGCCCTACTAATATTACCCTACTTTACCCTACTAATAATATTATAAATGCGAAAGTCTTTCTGTCTGTCTGTCTGTCTGTTACGCTTTCACGGCCAAACCGCTGAACGGATTTTGATGAAATTTGGTATGAATATAGTTGAAGACCCGGGGTCAAACATAGGCTCCGGGAAACAGCTAGTAAGTAATAAATCACAAAAACTGCATAAAAACATGAGACATCATTGAATTTAATGTTCAGAATAAATTTATTTCCAGTTTTACACATCTTTACAGGCCTTAACCTAATACAATAACGTAACTATACCTATAGACTAACTAACCTATTCGTAACATATAACAAATCTATTTTCTCTAGTTCTAAATAAACAACCAGAAAAACTTTAGTCAGACTGATTTTTAAGATTTCCGGTGAAATATTTTTCTGACATCCTTGACCGGTCTGAGTAACAGAATAAAGTACTCACAAAATCCGCACCATTGACTTGGGCTGGCCAAAGCGGAGAATAGGAGAGTTTATTATTTATGACCAGAGTGAAGATGGAAAGGTTTATGGGATATATTTAAGAAGCCTGTGACCAAGGATTGGAAGTGCGATGAATAGTTTATGGCAAGAATCCAGGACAGACCAAGGTCACATAAGGTCATGTTACAAGTAACCAATACGGAGGTGAACTACTTATTATTAGTTAGTTAATAAATATTTTTTCTCTCTAACTCTCACATCTTAGGTATGTTACATTCCGTTTTGTTTAATCCGCATTGTTCGCAATATTTAAAAGACCGCTTCAGTTTTGTCAGCGATGTTCGGGACGGTAATCGCCAATACTCGTAGCATAGTTTATTCTTCGATTATTATTTCCCATCAACTTCAAAATTTTTCTTCAGGTCTTTCTCTGTCCACGTGGTTCGACTATAGAATGTCCTTCCCTTTAGCATCAGGAATGCTCAGTCTCTTGCACAATTTAAACGTCTTGTCAAGTCTCATTACCTCTCCTCTCTTTCCTAATCTGTTGTATACTTGTAAACTAATTACTTATAAATGTATTTTTATATATATATATATTTTGTTAAATTTGATTGTATGAGATATTTACGTAGATTTGTATGTACATGTTATATGTATGTGGTATATATATATATTTATAGCTACTACGCCATCGCCTTGTTTTTTCCATCCACCCTAAGGTTTGACTGGAAGAGATCGCTCTAGCGATAAGTCCGCCTCTGTACCTCAATTTTTTATGTACATAAATTGTTTTTGTGAAATTAGTATTTTGGTGCAATAAAGAGTATTTGTATTGTACTGTATTTTACATACAATATAATACAATACAAAACCCTATAAAGCACAAATTTACATGTTTTACATTGAATCTTATTATTAAATACGCAAAAAGCGACCTTATCGCTAAAAAGAATTGCTTCCAGGCAACCCTTACTACATTTAAATTTGATCAAGCACATAATAAGTAAAAAAAAAGTAAAACCTATAGTAAAAAAAAAGAAATTATGCACAAAGGGGGACTTAATATAATAAGTTACTGATATTATTAACACAAAAGTTTGTCTCACTTAAAACTTTTTAGTGTTTTCCTAATTTTATTCCAAAGTCCAATAAAACTCCATGTCTAATTTTTTCCCCTTAAAGCACTTGAGAGTAAATAAAATTATAAGATGAATGCTATTTATTGCATGTCCGAAAGGTATGGGTAAAAATGAATGAATTTTTAGAATCGGTTAAATAAAAGCAAAAAAAAAAACACTTATCTAACAAAACATGGTGGCACACGTACCTAATACAGTCAAAGTAAACATAATAACTTCCGAATTAAAATTCCGCGTGCTGGCCGTTTTTTTCTTCTAAAAGTAAAAAGGGATGCATGTCCCGCGTAATTGGTTTTCGACACAAATACGCAATAAGTTACCCATGAAACTTTATGCCCACTCCGTGTCCGGAATACAGGTCTCATGAACTGATGCGTAAAGTGGCTTCAATTTACTTAGCATTAATTAAGCGTCATTAATGCTACGTTATTACTGCCTATTTAAATCAGTTTGTTCCATTTCGCTTATCGATATTTTCTCGTTTGCATCCAACGATATTTTGCTACAGCTTGGTGTTCGATAAATTGCTTATGGTACAGACACAAAGAAAATGTCAGTTGCGGTAAATTAAGGAAGTGTAACAAATTCTAGGATCATGATTGAGCATACATTGAGGCATGCAAATATTAATTACTATGTCAGCTATAGAACAACAAAGGCCTACCTACTCTTTCCTTCAACTTTACTACCGCAACTGCTAGCAACGCATCACTGTAGCAATATCTTCTTCCCTATGGGTGTCACGTGACCCTTTTTAATGAATTCAACTTGCACCGCTTTCTTGCAAATATTTAAAACCTCAACATTGGTAATTATTCAGTTATTAATATCAGATGACGTCTCTCTGCTCACTTTCCGAGATAGGACAACTTGGCATAACTATCTTCCCATATCACAATATTCGTCACTCTTCATATTGTCTTGTTTGTGACGTCTTTACAATAAAAGTACCTAACTTTATTTGATTTCTATTTTTCCGACTTGGCGATACCTTACTGCTCTCATAAACACGTGTGTGCGATAAAATTTCGTAACAAATTGCCATAAAAGGGACCATGATCACATTCGTATACTCAAATTACGAGCTCGAAAAACACATGGCTAATAAAAACGTAGTGAACGGAAATTAATATCAATACTTATACAAGATGATTGCGGATTTTTTTTTTAAATTCTATGATGGTTGGTATGTGAAGCCTTGATTCATGAAATTATGTTATTCCTATTGTAATTTTAATAATGCATTACATGTCATTATAGCATAATAATAATTATATGCTCTAGATTGAAATGACCTATTTTGCATTTGATAAAATCTGAAAACTCAGTTTACAAACATAATATAAGTATAATATTTTATGTCCTTTTTCTTTCTTTTCTTAAGCGTTTGTGTAAACAATTTAAAGTAAAAAGAAGAGAATACACGGAAGGTCTTCACATACCGGGTAATATCTTGAAAATAATAATAACTCTAGTGCACTTAATATCGTTTACAAATCACGACGATATTAAAAGCAAATACGCCGTGATCACGATTTCAGCTGACATCTCCATTTAGCAATATATACTCTGTAGAGTGTTGACATTCGATCCTGTGATATTCCAGCGGTAATTTCAAGTACTGCTGTAGGAACTCGCACTTGTAGGAAATTCCCTCATCTAGTTATGAATTCCGAGTTTTCGTATTGAACTTGTGTTAACGTTGTTAGATATGATGATTATTTGCAATGCTACAGAAAGTAAGTACCTCTAGAAGATAAACAAGTGTGCATAATTTTGACGTCGTGCCTTCGTCACCCCGAGGGCCATATATAAGCCTGCGCGCGTCCACCAGAGGGCCCCCGACCCTATACTCGTTGTACACCAACGATGTCCCCCGCACCCCGCACGTGGAGTTGGTTCTATTCGCTGACGACACTGCGCTATACACGTCCAGTCATGGAAAAGACATCATTTCTAAACGACTGCAACAAGCAGTCGATGCCCTCGGAGCTTGGTTCAGGAAGTGGCGCATCGAGGTGAATCCGGAAAAGAGCGCAGCAGTGTTCTTTTCCAAAGATTCATACGGTGCAACACGTCCACCAGCATGAAGTACGGTCTCGCTCTTAAAAACGATATCTATGTTTGGTAAACCCATTCCATGGGTGAACCAAACAAAGTATCTGGGCGTTATCTTTGACAGCAAAATGACCTTTGGAGCACACATCCAAAGAGTTCGCAACAGAGCTGCATTCTATCTAGGCAGACTCTCTCCCATGATCAGTAACGTAAAATTGTCGCTTAGAAATAAGCTGACACTTTACAAGCTAGACATCCGCCCTGTCATGACATATGCGAGCGTGATCTTCTCACATGCAGCTCCATCTCTCCTGAACAAGTTCCAACTCATCCAGAATAGGTTCGCACGCAGAGCCACGGGTTCGCCCCCGGGCCTGCGTACACGCGACCTACACAGAGACCTTGAGCTTCCATCCATTTTGAGATATCTCAAGGAAACGTCTCAACGTTACTTTGAGAAATGTCCAACCCGTTAGTTGTGCGGGCCGCCAACTTGTCCTTCTGCGGCACAGACGCCCGAGGAATGTTCTTTTCGACCCTGACGATCCCATTACGGTGGCGAACCTTCCCTTCGAAAACCCCTCGACTCAACGGAGTCCGGAGTTTTCCATAGGAACATATAACCGCACCCGCCGGCGAGTACGACGTAGTAGGAACAGTAGACAGTTTACCAGGTACCGGAATGTACCAAGCCGCTTCACGCCACCGATAGGTTCTCAGTAGGCCCTTCAGGCACAATAGTGTCGGCCCTTATGGCATTGAGCGTTTGCTACCGCTCGCGAGTTTGCATTGCTCGCTTGATCAAAGGCAAAGCCCATGGCCGAGGTTCGTCCCAACTGGGAGCCCCTTGTGCATTTGCCGAAAAGGCTGAGTGGTTAATAGCCCTCGCCTCAAACTGTCCCGCTGTAAATTTAAAAGCTCACAAGAGCTAAAATTGTAGGTCCGGTCAAAAAATAAAATAAAAAATAAAACACCAGAGGGCCTCTCTCGGATCATCTCGTCATCTCCACGCTAAGTGGCTGACTATTTCATAGCAACTACCTGATTGGATCTCGTGTCTACTTCGATCTCACGACCCCTGTCTACTCGTATATTTCTTATTAACGTATATCCTTGGAGTCTAAATTTGTAAAACCTGAATTTATCTTCTCTCCTTACACATACCTTAAGTAGTAAATTTTCGCTTCGTTATATAATGTATGTGTCAATAATATTGTTTGAACCAATCAGCTGTTGCTTGGATCCTGAGACGTAAGTATTAAATTGATTACTAATGTAATGTTTTTTTTTTTGGCGGGAAGCTGAGAATAGCAGTATCGGCGCTGTATTTTATTTCCCAAAATTTGTGTTTTATTGAGTGTTTGTACGTAATGGTGGATTATTATACGCAAAGTGTTCGAGAACTAGCGTGAGTGAGAGTTGAGAACTGATACAGTATTTGATTTATGTGATTTTCTGGCTTGTTGCCAAAAGCTCCTATGGGAAATCGCAAAGTGCAGTTTTTCTACCTCTTCACTTAGCTGGATTGATTCTCCTGACTCGACTCGACTTGACTTAACGACTGACTTTACTTTGACTAGACTTGCTTGACTAAAAAACTTGTTCAATATTGATTACTTGTTACTGGCTAAACACGAAAGTAAAAGCCATATTGAAAAAAAGGTAATTTAATTCAAACTCGTTCATAGGAAATATCTTTCACATGTTCAAAGACTGGAAACGAGGCTGGATTGACAGAATTAATAACTAGTAAAAATAAAAGTAATTCGATACACTACACATGTCCAATTCAGTTGGAACTGTGGATTACACGAATTTGGATATTGCGATATTCATTTGCCTTTGCGAGACCATAGATGACAGGCCGCTGTTTTTTCGTTGTAATTAAACGAATACGCGATCGCAAACTAAAGCCCGCAAACCAAGCTATTGAGCTAACCGAGTGGCTGTAGAACTGACGCTATGGTCCAGTTGTTATATCCATCTTTATGGTATTTGTTTGAAGATCCAGAGGCTTAATTGGAACATTCTTAAAAGTGAACTGGCTTGTTCAAGATTATGCGAGACGGTAAAACTAAATAACTTTTAAAGGTTTTTCTGAAGTGAAGATATTTGTTGTCAATGGTCATCTAAGTCCAAGATGAGTCTTTTTTCTGTATGTCTATTTTTTTTAATGAGTAAGTGTCAATCAATATGAAAGCTGGACGCCGCAACACCCACGCGTAAATTTAGACTAAATACCCTAAATGTCAGATTTTTTTATTGGTCTTAACGACCATGGAAAAGACACGATTTCTATTCAATGAAAAAAATTACTTTCATCATTTCAGCCGCAGTCAGTCCACTGCTGGACATAGGTAGCATCCAGCGTCTGCCTGCGATCTTTTTCAGGCCTAAAAAATCTTGTAATTGAGCACACCAGTGTATATCTAACTTTGTTTTAGAAATTGGTTGGTATACTGTATCGAATATTGGAATACATACGTGTATTACCGCCAGGCACACATGACTGCGTTGTAGTTTTTCTTAATGATACACACAGGGTAAACCAGACACAAAAATGCTTTTACGTCTAATAAGTATTGACATAATTCGACATTGACAAATACTATCGCGTGCAAAGATCTCTATAATAATATTTTTGTTGTTTCTCCGTACACGGAGTTTTTTTATACAGAAAACTAACATTTTCATTTAGTTCAAGATTTATAAGTCAAAAAATATTTATTTATTTATAAATCTTTATTGTACCACAAGTTTACAATTGGCGGACTTAATGCTAAAAGCATTCTCTCCCAGTCAACAATTAGGAAAAATAGAAAAGTTATGTGCGGCGCGAATTATTTTGAAAATACAGTGAGAGAGAAAAAAACACTTAACTGCTAAATAAACATACAAAGATTTACATACAATATTCAACTATACATATACATACATAAAAGAAGAGATGAAAACTGAAAAAGATGACGATTTAGGGTGATATTATGCTAGTGAGGTGAATTTTGACTTTTCTTTTGAAAGCGAATTTAGTAATGGTCTCTTTGATGTCATCGGGTAGAGCAGTAGTTCCCAAACTTATTTTTCTCGTGGACCACTTTCAAAATTTTACTGGTTTCGGTGGACCCCCTGCTGCTACATTTCTACCACATTCTTAAAGTCGCCAAAAAATAAAAATTGTGTCACTTCTGAGTTCTGTCCCTATATTTCGATATGTAAAATAAAAACGAAAAATGGTACATTTTATATCACTTTATTTATTAAAAGAATAGAATTACAAGAAAAAAATATTAAGGTAATATAGGTTCAGGTCATAATTTTAATTAATGGGAAGGATGTATCTGATGGAGTGTCAGCAAACGATCAATGTTTGGCTTTATTTTTGTGAGCAATAACCGCAAATCCCCCCGCTCTGTGATGTTTAATTTGCTCCTTTTTTTTGTTAAGAGGTTTGTAACGGCACTAAAACTCCTTTCGACAAGATATGACGAGGGAAAAGCTATTAAAAATTTCCTTGCGATTTCCCACAGTCCAGGATATTTTTCGGGTATTTCTGCTTGCAGCCAAAATGTTGGGTAGCCTTTTCTAAATTTCACCTTCAGCTCCTCATTAGTGCTTAGCTCGAGCAGCTCCTCTTGTAATACAACATTGGCCACTTCCGTTTCATCAAATGGATTTATTATCCATGGTGGTATATCCATCGTCAGTATATCTTCAAACCTGGTTTTGAAGTCATCATGCAGGGCACTTAAATGTTGACTGTAGGTATGGATATCCTTATCAATACATTCTACCTGCGACAAGTTTGGAAATTGAGAGGATTCGCGCCGACTAATGTTTTGCTTCATAAATTTCAATTTCCCAAGAAAAGCCGAAATTATCCCCTTTGTTTTTATTAAATTCAGGCTGTCCCCTTGTAACTACAAGTTAATATCATTAAATTTTTTAAACAAATCTGTCAAATACGCAATGTCTGCTTTGAATTTGATCAAGTTTTCTTTTAAATCTGGATCTCTACTTTCTAAGAACTCTAATATGGAATCGAAAACAGAGTAAAATCTCGTTAAGCATGCACCTTTCGACAACCAGCGTACTTCAGTATGTAAGAGCAGTCGTTGGAAGTCTTCATCATTTTCGTCGCACAATTGAGCAAATAAACGTGTATTCAATGCATTGCTTCTGATTTTGTTGACAGCTTTTATTACAAAATGAAGAGATTGGTTCAACCTGTCACTTAAATGTTTTGCCACAAGATGTTGTCGGTGGATTACGCAATGAATAGCTGTAAGTCCTGGTATAATTCTTTTGAGATGACTTATAAACCTACGATATCGCCCGACCATTGCAGGAGCTCCGTCTGTTGCCACTGAAATAATGTTTGTAAATGGGATCGATTTTTCCGTAAAAAAATTACTCAGGACATTAAATATTGATTCGCCTTTAGTGTCAGTCTCCAAAGTTCTGGCAAATAGCAATTCTTCGTGAATTTCTTCCTCAACAATAAATCGGACATATGCCAATAGTAATGCTTCATTACTGGGTAACGTTGACTCGTCCAGTTGTATAGAAAAATGAGTTTTTTGCAGATGATTGCACAAAAAGCTTTCGATATCAGAGCTCATTTCATCAATGCGTCTTTGTACAGTATTGTTACTTAATGGAATTCTTTTTAGTACGTCAAATGGAGATTTGTGCAAAACAGTTTTTAAAACCTCTTCAACAGCGGGTAAAATACATTGTTCTCCGATAGTGTGCGGTTTTCCAGATTTTGCTATAAGTAATGAGATATTGTAAGATGCCCGCAAGCCATCATCGTTACTTTGAGATGTTGAAGCGAACATACTGTGCATGGTGGGTCTCTTTCCATATTTTTCTTTCAATGTTTGAAAATATTTTAAATCTTTACCTATTTTATCAGTATGACACCTTTTTAGATGATCTTCGAGCTTTGATGGTTTCATAGAGTCATTGCTCAAAACTTTGTTGCATAATAGGCACATGGGCAATTGTTTGTCTGCCTCTGATGGAACAAAACCATATTTCAAATAATCGACACTATATTGTCGACATTTTTTCTTTGCTGTAGCCATGTTTCGTGTCAGTTACCTTACCTGTAAAAAAAATGTTTTAGTAACCAAGTTTTTTTCTGAATATAGGTATCACACCGCAGCCTTTGTCAGCACGCGGAAATAGAATTACGGCTTGTAAAGGGACCAACTAATAAACCGCTGAGACAAATACAAACGTTTTCACAAAACGGTATCAATTTTAAAGTACATAATTTACCACTAATTTTTAATAGTATAAATAAAAATTAGTGTACTCAGTATCGAATACTGATCATATTTGTGTAGGAAAAAATAAACGTCGAAATCCCAAAATTGTCCATAAAAACGATAACTAACATTTTATTAAATCAATGAGTTCACGCGCTCCGTGTATTTGCGTATTTTTTGTCTGCGGCTTCATTGTTAAAACGTGACAAACAGGCATCGAAGTTCAAGCCCCGCCCTTTTCCCGTCGCCCGCGCACCGCTCGCTCTTTCCGAAAAGGAATAGTTTTGATAAAATAGTTACTTCAAAATCAATTTAACATGATTATGAAATTACTGTTTTATAAAATTAGTAGTTATTTGCAAGAAAAATTACAAAATTAATTGCTCTGCAATATTGCTTATTCGGCCTTTTTAGAGAGGCAGTGCTTCTCTCGTGAAAAAACAATTGAATAAAACGTGCTGTGTTTGTCTTCAAATCGAAAGAGGACAATTAAAATATCTGTAAGTTACTAAGTTACCTATCTATACAGGCCGTTGTGATCAACCGACTAGTACACGTAAACAAAATACTTAAGTACTATAACAAAAAAAGGTAGGTTACTTACTTTTCTCCGGCACTAGCAAACACAGATATAAATTTTCTCACAACTTTTTTCCAAATTCCGCCTTGTTTTCGAAATTCCGGAAACAAATGAATGCGTTTGGTTGCCTTTGGCATCAAGTATTTATAGTGTTGATCAAGTTCATGTCTGAACAAGCATTAAGCATTGTCGGGCGGATAGCGCTTTGCAAGTCTGTACACGAAATTGTACGTAATATCGAATACACAAGTTTGGACAAGTAACAGTCGCTTGCCTTATTAAAATATTATCTGCTTAGATAGGTACTTAAAACAATGTAGGTAGGCCCTTATAAAAACTATGCTTACATTTTTGCTCTTTACTATCAAAAGCAGATAAATTTTCGTGGACCCCCATTAACATCTTATGGACCCCCATTTTTTGTTCACGCCTACGTAGACCCCCAGCAAGTCTCCCTTGGACCCCTGGGGGTCCACCTGGACCACTTTGGGAATCACTGGGGTAGAGCATTCCAGAGCCGTGTGGCTTGTAAAGTAAATGAATTAGACATAAAACTGGACCGAAATAGGGGAGTAGAAAGGGTAAGTTTTTTGGAAGATCTAAGTTGCCTATCGTGACCGTCAGAAAGATACTTGAACTTACACCTTAGATACTCCGCGGACCGAGTATTGAGTCCTTGAGAATTGAAAAAAGAGAAGTAAGCAACCGAAGTTGACGACGTTGGCGGATCGGAAGCCATTTCAGTTCGGAAAAATCTTATTAGGTAGATCTTGATCCGAAAGATAAATATTCTAGGGTACTTATACAACGAGTAACCGCCGAACTTTAAGGAAACTATTTTATATTTTTATTATATTCGCCGCAATACTTATTTTTCTTGTGCTCATGTGGGCTTACAAAGTAATGGTAGTCTCTTTGCCTGATTTTTGCGGTGGCGCTACATTTCTTAATTAGTTAGTCTAGCAAGTTAGTAACGGCCTCTTCAACTAGTTTTTCCTACTTATGTCACTTCCATGCCTCTTTCCTTATATCGTTGCAAGGGTTGCGGTTTTAGTATTTTCATCAATAGTATATTCATTGGTAAAGGCCATGGTAAATTGGTAAAGGAGGAGAGTAAATTATTCGATTCTAGACTCTTGACCGTCAGCACTACAGCTTGTTACCACGACATAACTGAGTCTTATGTTGTTTACAAAAACATTATTAGCAACGAAAATAGAAAATATCTAGTTGCGCAATAATATTTTAAGCAATGAGAAAAAATTATGATAACCCTGAATTTCTCTGAAAGTCCAATGTTTTAAAAATAATTATTTCGATATCACGTTATGTACTCGATCATGATAATTAATCACTATTGTTTTTGCGGTAGGTACGCTGTTGAAAACCATTATTTGAAAAGTTATTTATACTTTTTAGCGAAGAATTGATATAATTTGAATTAAAAAAATCATATGTAAAAGTATATTAATAACGAGGTCTGAAATATTATAGATTAATTCACGGCCATGTTGTAAGGCCGAAGCGATTTTCTTTGTCGTGTCAAGTGTTTTAAGAGAACGTGGCAAGGCTAGCAAATGCGAAGTTCTTTTCTTTATTTTGGAAATATAAATAATTCGAATAGTAAATTGTTACCTAAGGCAGAATCACCCACTGTACATACAAAAAAACTATTTCAGCAACTAGAAATATCCATTACCGATGCCTAGATAAATATCTTTATCTTTAAACAAATTTCTTAAATATTCGCAGTGCAGTGGAAGGCAGCAAATGGTATCGACTGTAGAGAGCATCTGTAAGCTAACTTCTAAGTAATTTTCTGAAAACTAGTGAAGTTCATTTATTTCTGAAGTTGGCGATTATTTGTTCCTCGTATTTAAACTCACTTACTGTTAAAATATTTTGCAGTTTCTTAAAGTAAAAAGCTCTTTTTTTAAATAATATATCTTGTAGACTTTTACTTAAATATCGCTACAGATGTTTATAATTTAAGAAAGGTGAAAATAAAGAAAGTTTACAGACAGATACAATATAAATTTCTTACATTCATGCATTAACATTGCACAATGTACATTCCGTCAAAATCCGTTCAGCGGTTTGGCCGTAAAAGCGTAACAGGCAGACAGACTCTCGCATTTATTATATTAGTATGGCAGTATGGATTTGGATATTATGGAAGTATGGATTTTAGATCTGTATCCTACTATTACTATATATCTACTCTAGAATTCTAAAAACATCCTTATGTAGAAATATTTCAATGTTTCCTAATATTCACCATGAAAATTTAACGTTTAGAATTTTCGATCAAACATATTTTCAAAGAATGTAGGTAATTCATTTCTCTGAAATATGTTGTACATATTTTATGAGATAGCCGTCCATTTTAAGAGACATTTCATATAAGCATTGCTGTTTGCATATTTCGTCTTCACGAGAAAATATCAAATAACTGTGTGGTAGGTATTGACTTCCAACTTTGGGCGACGTAAAAGCTTGAACAGCGTGAAGCGTAAAAGCGTGACTAGGGACAAACAAAGACCATAAATTGGCTGGACTGTAAGAAATTGAATTTGGGTTAAGGCCTGCTATTGTACAACCCATCAATTGTATGTATTTTCGTTGACACATGGAACATAATAAACAATATGGAATGGCATTATAGCAACAATTAAAACTCCGAAGCAACGAAAAAAGTGCTAAGCAGAGAGAGATGGCAGCAAAAACAATTGAGACGTTGAAATACTTGCAAAATACTACGACTAGAGAGGTAATAAGGAACAGTACAATAAGTACCCTTGAGGACAGATCTCTATGGATATTTTTACATAGCTACTTCGTATGTTTATAATAAAGGACACATAACAAAAAAGGCAAATACGGCAATGCACAGTGGCGGCCTTATCTCTTTGAGGGATCTCTTGCAGACAACCAATTTAACAACTATACTCATCCTATAGAAAAGGTGCATTTTCATTTTTGACCAAGATCGTACATAACCAATTATAAATGGAGCTTTTAAAGGTTCATCGCTACACAAATTCGAACGAGATACTAATTCAGAGAAGACGCCGAGTCGAGGACGCTTCATTTGGGACACTAAATAAGCTCTCGCAGCAAAAGCACAGCTTTTGAATACATGCCACCTAGCAGACTAATAACAGAGAATTCAGAATTTGAATATATTTTCCAGGTATGAACCGTATCAAGACCTGTGTTTATTACCTTACCTTGTTATTTTTTCTTATGCTATAAAGGGCTTTGTATTGTATTGTATTGTATTTCTGTGTTAGGAACCGTATCAACAGACTTAACTAAATAAAGAATTGAACTTGAATTTACACTGTGTCAAATTCTATAACTATTATTAAAAGGGTGTATTTTAGATCTGCCCAGAGTAAAGGATGTTTTTCGTTGTTGCACTATCTGCATACAATTAAATCTATTTTGCCACAGATTACAGAATGCTGTAAAGTTTTTATTGTAGATACAGATAGTTACTTCGAAACTTATTTTATTCAGTTGATACTTATTATGAAAATAATAATGATCAAATAACTTATTAGCTCTAATTCTTCTACGGTTAGGTCTAAATCTCCTAATATAAAATTTTAAGTATTTGGTAAAAACTGAACGCTAACCAAATGGTTCTACGTAGGTAGCTATTCATTAGAAGTGAGTTACCTTGCTGATTGGCTAGAATAAAACTTGGAAAAATGTTTAGAAAATCCACTGATGTTTAAGTTTCAGAAACCATGTTTTTTTTTTTTGAGAATATGTACCTGTTTCTTTTCAGTTCTAAAAACCCTTTTTTATTAAGGAAACCATTTATTCTTAAGTAAGAGTAACATTTTTTCGAGAATGCAATTTAACATAAGATATGTTGTGTTTCCCACATACAAAAACAAAGAAAAAGATAAATAGGGATTCCCAAATTTTATTTCCTTTATGTTTGAGATCAGATTTTCTTCTACCTTGAAGGTAAACTTGTTTTAAATTTCAATCAACCCTCGATGAATAAACAAGAGACTGAACAAACAATATTAGTATTCCTCTGTTTCTCACTTCCCTCCCAATTCCAGGAATGCAGCAAGATAAGGGCTTGATCACATAACGATAATAATTGTAGACTTGCATTAATATATATCGTAATTCCCAGGTGCATTTCAAGCTTACGCTTGAGAACCCAAAGTACTCTTTTTGATGATGCTTTAACGACTACCAGATAGAAGTCAGCACCTTTCGAAGCCCATATCATCTTTATTATCAGACAATCGTGTGATTAAAGCAGGCTACTACTATTACCGAAATGGTTTCCATATTTTGCTGTAAGCCATGGTGTTATTGTGCAAGTTTATGATTAAAACAATAACTCTTATAAAATCAAAACATACATATTATTTACTAGCTGTTTTCTCGCAGCTCCGCCTGCGTCAAAAAATAGCATATGTTTGAACCCGGGTCTTCAACTACATATATTCATAATCAAATTTCATTAAATTCCGTTCAGCGGTTTGGCCGTGAAAGCGTAACAAACGGACAGACAGACAGACTTTCGCATTTTTTAATATTAGTATGGATTTAAGACTAGTGCAAAAAGCATTATTTAACAGCAAACGTTTTAGTCAAATTTTAGATCATTGAACCGAGATGTGGATGTATATTATTTATTATGTTTATATACATTTAATCACACCTGTTTCCTGTTGGGGTAGGCAGAGACTACGGGGGTGCAGGGCAGGAAACCTCCTCGAGTGCCCGGTCCTTTGAAAGCTTTGCATTCTCACTTGATCCCAAGGATCCGGTGAGAGGGCGGGCTGACAAGGGATTCGGGACGGTGCACCCTGGGTGACAGTTAATAACTCCCTGGTAGTCGGGGTCTTGTTGACTGTCGGCCAATTTCTGCCAACTGCCCACTCCACAGCCGTCTATGATGAGACGGCGAATGGATGTGGGTCTGGGGGACGGGCGTGGTCCATTTATGGGCCACGTCCGATTTGGGGAGGGGGCCGAAAGGCCAAATGAGGGGGCCGCAAGGCCATGGCTGGAGGGCGTCGTGGTAGAATGCTAACGCGACCCCATGACGCCCTCAACAGCCGGTGCGGAAACGCCGGAGGGGTTTTAGTGGGTATTCCGGGCTGATTAGCAGCCCGGCGAGTCCCACACTTTGTGCGTAAATGCATTTCCCGTTTCTCCGTTAACAAAAAAAAAAAAAAAAAAAGGCAGAGACTACGAATTTCCATTTGCTACGATCCTTACAGACTTGCCTCGCTTCCTACCATTACATTTAGAAATTTATTCTACAATTTACACTCTAAAATAGGACGATTGCTCAACAACTCACGACCCAGCTCAGCATGAGTAAACATGTTGCGAAGCGTGGACATTCAATGTGTTCATTCATGTTACAATTTCAGTGTAACATAGTCCTTTCAATAAATGCGAAGAGGTCCCATACAAACGAGATGAATTAATTGCTTTCTCGGCTTTACCTTCCGTCCACTCCAGTGTTGATGTTTAGTACAAGCCGGTAATTGAATATTGTCAACTATCTCCATTTCCTGCGATTGTTTATTTGGTACTGTAAATTACTTTGTCATTAACAGTTTTGGTAGCAGAGTTTCATTTCGATGTAGTTTTTCATTGATAAATTTACTTCATTGCTAAAAACTTGGTATTAACAGTTGATTAACAAGAATCATTCGTAGTTGAGTGTCATACAAGATAAACCCACTGAGTTTAAAATGTTGTAATGTCTCCTGGATTAACAACCAAACTATTTTTTTTCAAAAATTGAGTTTCTCTTTAAAACTTGTTGAATAATATTTATATTTTTCATGATTTTTGAAAAAAAATGTAAATTAAAAGTTTTTTTCTGCAAATAAACTTTGGTATAGGGTGTACAAATTAGTAGGAATTGTTATTATTTGATAATTTGTGAAGTAATCAGTATTTAATAACAAGGGGGAAATAAGCACTTCAACACATTTCAAAGAGTACGGGTGGCTCTAAGATTTACTTAAAATATAATAAGTATATTTAAAACAATACAAAATTCTATGGCATTCAAGTATTTTCAAAACCAAATTAAAAAAACAAATTAAATAATTATGCTAACTTTAATAAACTTGAAAGTCTCTAGTAAAGATAATTAAAACTTTTGAGACAGCAAAATAAATAGGACTAAAGTTCATATAGAGTTTGACAATATTTAACAATAACACCCATATTACAGAACCTTCAAACAAAACAGTAAGTAATAATATTTAAACAATAAGAGTAACAAACTCGTCGCCGCACTTTTAATTGTTACATTTCATTTAAAAGTTTTAGTATTTTTGGTTTAGACATACGTTTTTAATACTTTATTGTTCAATACAATAAGTGTTAAATACTTATCCTTCAAGAAAGTGTGCACTAACTTAATGGGCTTTGCTTCCATTATATTTTTAGATGAAAGAAATATACTGTATGTTTATTTAGAACGTGCAACAGACTTGATCAACCAAGAAGTAAACACTACTTTGTGTAGCTGTTAATGTAAAAGCGAATATTTAAACAGTAAATTTCTGTTACAGATTATAAATTGAAAAACAAACATCCATTCGTCTTTACAACATTTCACGTCTATCATACAGATATGATAGACTGTATAAGGAACATAATATTTACCACAGGCCCACTCCCATGTTACTTTCATAATTTACAATTTCCTTTGGTCCTTTCTCTACTTCGGTCAGTCCAGTTAAAACAAGCCAATATTTCTCAGTAAACTTGCAGCTAATAGCCAAATCTCATAATGAAATGGCAATTGGACCAGATTGTCGTTTGGCAGTTGCAATAATACGGGAAGGTTCGTCAACACGTAGCCCCTTGACAAGAGTTTCACATTCCGTCGATGGTTTATTCATGGAGCCGTAAGCCCCTCAAGCCGGGAAGTGCATCGATGGATGTACAAAAATATACGAGGTAAGACTAGAATTACTACGCTTTCTGTATTAACTACACTCTGTTTTAGGTAACTTGCATTTTAAAAAATAGTGGGCCATTGGATATATTTATAATATAATATATTACCTTAGTCTGAACTTTCACTGAATAACTATCAATAAAATAAAAATAATTTCAAAAACTAAAACCAGACTACTACGAAAACACGCTCTAAAATGTACGAAACAAGACAATAATTTATTATTAATATCATAAATTGTTTCAGTAGTTAGTAGTAACGTTTTAGTTTTTGAACTTATTTTTATTTAGTTAATTTTGGACACATTTTTGGTCCACTGCTCGTAAAGAGAACCGCTTTAAATTTGAATAAACTATACACCCAAATGACCAGCAAAAACATATATTTTTGAAATGTACCAATTAATGCCTTAGATTTGATAGGTACCTCAAACCATATTAACACATATTTTTTGCCAGAACACTTTATTCTCTAGAGGGCGCTGTTTCAAATTGAACATGACTTTACATAGTCTAACTAAGCTTTCTAACGATACTCCATTTCTTTGGTTATCACTAGTAGTTTAGAATAAATTTCGCGAACAGGCAAACGTATTCGATTTGTATGAAAAGTATTCTCAAATGTCGGTTTAAAGCAAGCAAATCCGCGAGCAAAAGCTAACAACATATATATTTTTGATATGTGCGGATAAAGTCCTTTCATTTCATACCCCACAAGGCATCAACAAAAAGATTGCTTTTTCTCGTCCTTACCTACTTTATGCCCGCTAGATGGCGCTGTTTCAAATTAAATATGACGTCATATAGCCTAGAACTAGCGGAATAACTAACGCATTTCCAACGATTCTCTATTTGTTTAATTATCACTTGTAATTTAGAAGTAAATCGCGATTCGTACATTTATACAATTATCACTTGTAATTTAGAAGTAAGTAAAAGTTTTCGTATATTTATACTTTTGCCTAAATTTTTTGCAAGCTAACCTTCGCTTCTAAGGGTGCTTTAGAAGAAGATATTTTTTTGCAATTGAACGCAAATTGCAATGAGCTTATTTTGATAGGAGTATTGTGAAAATATGCCTGTTAATTTGTTGATTGTCTTACATATAGGAAAATAAATCTTATTTTGATAGGCTCTTTGAGAGTACAAAAGACCCTAAATTAAATGCCAAATTACATGACACTTGTAAACAACCATTCCGACAGGATCAAAGACAAAGCTGAATAATTTTATTATTGGTAGTCTCTCGTTCATTTTATGTCATACAAACCTATTTTGGTTTGTGATAATCTTATTTAATAAGTATTAGCTTTTCTTCAAGGATTTGCTCCCATCAGAATTTTGGTACGTATGAGAAACGTTTTCATGTTTTTTTTTTTCTATTTAGAGCCTACCGATGGAGACACCTTTTTATAATATTGTTTGATTAGGTTGAAATTTTCTTGTATCTCCTTCCCACTGGTCTCTCTCTTTGCGAGTCGAAATTGCTATTTAATTAGTGATAATAACAACACTTCAATAATTATTTTTAATATTGTTTGGTAACTAAAAAAATATTTCGTTCGTTGCACAGATACTCAGATATTCAATACGTAAAATCACAATTTAATTTTCTCTAACTTCGTTCGAAATTCCTAAAATACAGTACAAACAGATTAAAATCCACCTCTTTTTCGTCTTTATTCAAAAAGGATGTTAAACGTACTTTTCGGAGCTAATGTATACAAATAACAAGGAGACGGGCTAAGTAGCGAGTTGTTACGTAAATGCGTGTCCTGTGTCCAATAGACGGAGCTCTTACTATTGTTACCTTACGACACATGGTTTATGTAATTTTTTTAAATTAAGGTTTATTCTTTAAAAGAATTACATAATTCACTTACCATGGGAACAAATGATAAACATTGAAACTTAAGGTTACGCGTACATTTTGCGGTAAATAAATCAATTTAATCACTATTTCCTTCAAAACAACAAAAAATCAACCGCACGACCACTGGGCGAGCGCAGATGGAATGCGTACAAAGATGTATGATCGGAGTGACGGATGTGACTGAAAGCGACACAACCTTAAGTATTGAATTTCGTATTTGTATGTGGCGGTTTTATTTTAATTAGTATATTATGACTTCTTCTTCTTATGAATTATTTTTATAGTGTAGCGCATAAATAGTACATGTCACTGGACCTGTTAAGACAATTCAATTCTTACCATGTTGCTGAATGTTCTTGTAAAACAGATTGCAATACGTGGAAAAAAAAATATTTTTGAAAAATGTAACGTTGGAAACTTAGTTAATTTATTATGTATTAGCATATTATTTACTTCATATGACGAGATGTAAGCAAAACTTTACGCATTTCAAACTCTACGATGCCACTGACGCGACCTGCTTTACTTGTGACAAAAAACAGTAATTATTGTTGACACGTTTCCAGTCTCGTATAGATTCAGTTTAATTAAGCTCTAGCGGTAGCGTATATTTCTTTGTAATGTGTGAATCATAATTTGTAAAGGTTTTTAAACTTTTATTTGAAATGCTTCGTCCATACAGTTTTCAGACCAATTTGTATTAATTATTTATAACTCGATTCTTCTATATATATATATACTCAGAGTCTTATTATATAAAAAAAATATATATACAAAAGAAGACAGTGACTGACATATCATGGCGCAGCCCAAACCACTAAGACGTTGGTTCCAAAATTGGCACATGGATTCCTTTTGTGGTCTAGGGTTGCACTAAGAAAGGGTTACGTGGGGGTACAACGAAAGTCGTTTCAATTTGAGAGTAGAGAAAGAAAATTATTAGTAGGGGTCAGAGCCCTTGTGGCCGTCGAACACCGAAATCAAATTAGCCGGTCCCTTTGACGAACTTCGAGTTTGGCTGGCTACTAAACTGGGCTGTCAAATTATTTCATACCTATGTTTATATATTAATTAATTAATTCAAGACGGGAAAATCTAAAAACGACTTCTCCAATAGTGTCAATCATAATAATTGTCACATAGTTATCGCGCTAAATAGAACACTCTGGCGCTCTCTTGTTTCGGAGGCCAAGATCCACTTCGGGTCGCTTAGCCGGAGGAGTAAGAAAGTATCGCTAGATAAGAAAGGAAAGAAAATCACACTGAAGCTATTGAATAATTATAAATCCTGATAAATGTTTATTAGCCTTAATTTGTTAGTATCTTTTCAAAAAAGGTTACCTTTTTGTATTTGTAATAACCAATGTGCCCTGAGCTCTGAAGGAAAGCCGCTTAGATTTCCATGATTAGAATATGAATCCTACATTTGAAAAGGGACACATAAGAGTGTAATTAAAGACATAAAATAATATTATTTTATTATACGACGAAAATATTAAAAATCTCATTAGAAACTTCTCTAGAAGTTTTAATAAACAGTTCCGTTAGTGAAATTTAGTTAAGAGAAAAATTAATTAATGCTACCATGACCACGACACACTTCAGTGCGCCTTCCTCGTCTCGTGAAACTTTTAGATTATACATTTAGTAAATTAATTAAAACTATAACCATATGCAAGTCACATCAAAAACATTTCCCACATATTTTCTCTTGATAATGCTTGAAATCTCGCCTTGGAGAGTTCCTAGAAAATTCGGTCTGAGCCTTGTCCCATAATCAGCTTTCTAAGATGTTTTTTTCAGGATTTTTTATTATACCAATCTTGATTCTTTAGTTTTTGTTAACGAAAGTGTTCATAAACTATTTTTAATTCTTTGAAAACCGCACGAAAAACTGATAAAACATACTTGTTACGCTGACACCTCAAGGTATCCACTGCGTTCAAAGGGAACCAAGGGGTAAGCAAATTGAGATCATAAACTTTTCTTGTGATTGATATATTTCCAGTTTTCAAAAAAATAATGTAAACCAAACAAACACAGATCAACGATAGCCACAAGCAGAGCTTAATTAAGTCATAAATAATTTTTAATATTGCACAAAACTTGGACAACATTTACACCGTTTTTGTGCCAAAATGTTTCCATATTTTTTAACCGACTTCAAAAAAGAGTATCACTGACCGAGTTGGCAATGCGAAGCCGAAAACCAAATGGATATTATTGCACACAAATCTTGGTTAAGTTTTTTCCAAGTGCCATAAAACTGCGTCTGTTTTTATTATTCGACGAATATTTTTAATATGTCTTACTATTCGTGTACTAAAGCTGTACTAGTCACTATATACGGTGTACTTTTAAATGAAATGTCAAATTTTTGCCAAAAAACATTTCATTTCAACATCAACATTGGTTTTTAATTTGCTTGACGATTTGATGAAAAACTATCTTTATGTTTAATGTACCTACGACTGATTTCGATCCCAATCTTCGGAAAAAACTAATGTGGTTTGTGCAACATTGTAAATGTATTTTCAACTGCTTGTAAGTATAAATAAATAAATAAATATAATAAAAAATAAATATTTCCAAATGCTTATACCCTGAATTCGACCGACAATATACTTATCACTGTTGGAATAGTTGAAGCGAGACACAATTCAAAGCTAATATACGTGAATGTGTGGAATCAAGTTGCTGTAGTTCACAAAATACTCATAGTATAGAAATAGATAAGTATATGCTGTACGTCAAAGACGTGATTACAAAGTTATTTTGAAACCATTGTCGCGGCGGTGGCCAAATGTTTGTCGATGTTCACCATGGAGTAATTACAAAGAGGAGATGCCGTAATAAGCGTTTTGTAAGAAAGCGTTTGTGAGGCTACACGGGGCGGAAGGCAGACGTGCGGGGTGCTTGGTTTCGGCCGTGGCTCCAATCATGGAGCACGAGCAATAACAAGCTTTTGTGTCGGCGAGGCGCCAATGATCACATCACTGCGCCATTTCAAACACTTATTTTTTTTAAAGGAAGTGAGTTTAGTTTACACACTGTAAAAATTTCGGATCGATTAAATTTTTCAATTGTTTGATTTTTAAAAAAGTACAATCCTACATAGTTCTATGTTCATGATGTGCTTATGGGTATTAATTAGGTACAGATTTTACTCAATAGAACTTCAATGATCAATCGACTAATTATACTAAGATCTTTATTGTGTAGTACCTCCAAACTCTTTATAATGGCAGATATCTCGCTTCACTTAATGCTTAAAATATATACAATGAAAACTCTTGCTTGTGAAACTATAAAGTTAAATAAAGTCTGTCAAGCAGAATTTCAAAAATGTGTAGACTAGTCTGAAAAAATGCGAGAAATAATAAGCACAACTTGAAAGAAAATACATATAGGTTCGAAGACTACAATCATTATAAAAATGCATAGGTACATAAAATATAGATGAAGAAATTCAAGAAAAAACACAAATAAATGTACTAAGTACTCCGTGAGTGTATGGAGGCCAAAAAATGCGTAGTCAAAAGATGTAGAGCGGGCCCGCATACGGTATTTAGTTCTGTCTTTCACTATTATTTGTGATTGTGCTTTAGTTCACCTGTAAGCCTGTGACACAGACTAAGTTGCGACGTACTTGAAGCGAGTTCGAGGAACTGTAAATTAAGATTAGACGTGTGGTAGAACTTCTGCGTCTTTATGTTGCGGTACAATTTGATATATTCCTTACTAGCTGTTTCCCGCAGCTCCGCCTGCTTTAAAAAGTAGCCTATGTTTGACCCCGGGTCTTATAGTATATCCATACCAAATTTCATTAAAATCCGTTCAGTGGTTTGGCCGTAAAAGCTTAACAGACAGGCAGACAGACAGACTTTCGCATTTATAATATAAGTATGGATTATTCGTAGGATATATTGTTAAATAAATATTGTATATTATTGGTTTAGTCTGGCAGTGAAAAGGACTTTCGTATTTAAAATCTTAAAATGATATATTTGTATAATATTAAAAAGCTTTGATGGCTGGTATAATAGAGATACCTTCAAAAAAAACTTGTTAAAAATACCAAGCCAAGCATCTTAGTTCTTCTGCCGAAAAAAGTTGTGAGATCCATGTTATACCAAGTCGGTTTATTTGTTCAGTCCCAACTGATGGGACAGTTTATCCTATGTTATTATGTAATAAGCTAACCTGACAACATTTTATAGTGACCATATCAATATTAAAAATCTTCTATGTAGTAAATAAAATCGATTTACCTGGCAATATATTATGTAGCTTTTTGTTCAAGTCATGATGGATACGAGAGGTCATACATAAACTTCGACTAAAACTTGGCCACGTCTACCGCTCGATCCGCCGGTTGGTCGGTTGCCTCCTTTTGCGCATGAAACAGGGCAACTAGACAGAAGATGTCTGTAGCCACACATTAAACTGAGTTCTTCAATTTACTTGCTTAGACAGCTTTGTTCATTCTTATTATGTGGGTTGCATGGTCAATCGACCCTGTACACCCTGGTGCCATGGCCTCATTTACATCGGACGATTTGGCTGTGGCTTTAGAATTCGCTGTGGGTGTTGCGTCCTATTGTGCCGAATGTATTTAGCCATTGACACAAAGAAGAAGAACCCTGGTGTCATAGTTTCTGAGAGACGCCTTTCGGCCTCTGACATAATTCCTTAAATAAGCATCTTAGCAGATAACTAAGCAACTTATAGCTTATATTATATAGTTAGTAGCTAGTATTATATATAGGTAGTAGTATCCAGTTAAAATATAAACCAAAATGTCATTTGGAATATTTTATGAAATGAAAGACACAGTTTGCATAAGGCCATACATATGCATGAATCAGCAGACATGGAAGCGCGCTGGGTGCATGTAAATTCAATAGTCCAAGTGCCGACAAAAATAACACAGTGGGCCAACAGTACTGTGACAAATCCATTTAAATTAAACAACTGACTGATCCCGTAACGGATAGCCATGTGATGCTGGCGAAATAATGGTTAATTTTGAATTAAAATGCCGACAACCGATCTATTTATCGGGTCAGATCGCGAATTAAAACATGTTGATGTTCAGAATAAATTTTGAGCGTCTTAATCTATTAATAGCGTTTTTTATCTTTTTTAATCACAATTATTACACTACGGAGGATGCTTATAGTGTTAAACTATGACCATAATTTCTTTCAAATCGGCTTAACTATTTTCGCAAGTTCAGAATCCTATTACAAAAGCATTTAAAGAAAGAAAAAAATAGTTTATTTGCGATGAAAGTGGTACAGTCTGGTGTTAAATAACAATATAGCCGCACAATCAACCTTTTTAAACTAAAACTTTTGTGTTGTATCAGAAATAAATTAATGAAAACTTCATGGCACCTTTAAAAACATGAAACAACATCAATTAATGTGTAGCGCGCGCTGATCAAGCTATTTAAGTATTTACTTCATAAATTGCGCAATTTGTGATTCCAATATTTTCTGCCGGGGCTTCTAAAGTTATCTTCATTATTATTTCATTCACTCCTTTGAAAACATACACAGATATAATTTTATGCAAAACTAGCTGTTCGCAGCTCCACCTGCGGTATATAGCCTATGTTACTCAGGGTAAATGTAGCTTTCCAATGGTGAAAGAATTTTTGAAATCGGCACAGTAGTTTTTGGGTTTATTCATTACAAACATACACACAAAAATACAAATCTTTCCTCTTTATAATATTAGTGTAGAGTAGCAAAATACCTTTTAAATTAAATAAACGTCAACTTCGAGAAAATAATTCGTCCACACAAATCAGCACATGGTAGTGTAATACTGAAATTCTGCAAAAAAAAAAAAAGAAAATAATTAAACAATTCATTCAAAATGAGACTGCGGTTTCGGAAAGCCGACTACAGCGGCAATTAATGTCCGCTCCCGCTAATATTACGACGGCGATACGCCGCACAATGTGTTACGCTGTATGGGAGTGTTGGCAAAAAATCGATTTTGCAAATATGATAACTAGTCATATTTTTCTTTATAATAGGGAAGCCAGGTATTTGATGCACTTATTTTTCCTTCTAGAAGGTATTTGTTATAAACTTTTCTGATTGTATGTTGCTTTCTTTGCACGCGTTTGCTACGAACGTTAAATTAAGAATTTCGTTCACGCTGTATTTTTTTTTTAGTTTGTGTTTAAAGTTTTTTTGTTGTATATAATATGTGAATTGTATAGTTAAAGGTTCGAACTTAGTGTAATTAATAAAATTAATATTTTTTCATTTGTGTTTTCTTATAGAGGTGTCAAAAAACGACACAAAATTTCTCACTTATTTTTTTTTTCAATCGTGGTTTTGAAAAGTTTTTATGCATTTCTATATGGTAGTTTTTGTAGAATACTTAGCACAGAACCTCTACTAAGCAAATCAGTTAATTGAAATTCAGTTTTTTTTTTTTAAGTAGGTAATTTATTTCATTTTCGGTACGTTCGCAGTTTTTAGAAGAAATTTTGTGTAAATTATGTTTTTGACATCACAGAAAGTTTTTAGTAGCTTAACTTATTTAAAAAAGTATTTTAATAAAAACACGTGTTCGTTTGAACGCTCATGGGAAGTTAAGCATAAATTAAACTCTCAACATCATCTGTTGGTCGACTTGTAGAAAAAGCTTTAAATACGCAATTTAAATAGTTTGTAATGTAAATAACTTATCAAACTTTTTTTATTTTTGCACACAGTTGACTGATAGAGAATGCTAACTGGTAGCATTAAGTCGGGCAACTGTTTTTGTATTTTACTTGTGGTAATAAAAGATAAAGTTTTAATAAATAAGAATCCAAAATCGTCAACTCCAGCATTTTTCCAGCATTTTCGAATAACTTTCGAAAACGAAAAAAAAAAAAACATTTATTTGAGATTTCCGTCCATATAGCGTTAGTAACAGGCAATCTTAAATTCTATGTTACTAATTAGTGCGGAATAAATACATTTTTAATTAAGGTAAAACCCGCCTCTTCCCGCTGGGCCGCCGAAAAATTAAGGAAAACCTGAATGTTATCGAGAATATAATATTAAGAGATGAGGAAGAAATTCGTATATTGAACACATTTTATTCTGTTGGTGATCGGTCACACAACTTATAAAACAATAATAACCTAAGAACTAGACTTTGCAATTCTCACTTACGCTCAGTGACGTTCTTTTAATTACTTAAAAGCAATAAAATATAACTTAGCTAAGGTTTATCTATTAAAGATTATTTCATGTACCTATAAAATCATGATTGAGGCTCTGTATGTAAAAGAGTTCAAGAAACACATAATCTTGATTTTGAAAATATAGGAATTATTTTTCGAGAAAGTATTCGTAGGGATTGAATTTATTATTTATACAATAACCTTCAACTGTCTTCATACCCTTATTAGGTAAAATTGCTTTCAAAAATCTATTACAATACCTTCTTGTATTTCCTCACGAAGTCATAAGTATATAATAGGAACCCTTAGCCGCAAACATCTTTGTATGGTAACACGAGTGCTGATGCACCGATACAGATTCATACTAAATACATTAAATATGTATAAAAATATTAATTTAAAAGTTATTTCTTAATTAAAACCATTTTTATACATTAAATAATTTCTGCCATCCCTCCCATACCACGTAAAACACTGTGCGCCGCCAAACCTTTATGAGCCTGCTCTGGCCTTTTATCATTCGAAAAACCCTGCGGACGTATCCTTTGTTATCCATACAATGCCGTTAGCTTGTTTTCCTCAAATAAAATTCCCGATTTCAAAAGGTCGCAACGTTTTAGGTACTTACTCCGCTTAAGATCGACCTTTTTCACATAATTCTCTTTTACGCGGTTACGTCCTTGACATTGGACAGAGAAATATTAATTACCTCCGAGAAATATGTTACTTACATATATATAAATCGTAAATTCCTTCAATGGTTATACATATATAACTTAGAGGACATGCCGCCGACGTAATCCCGTGAAATCTAGCTGGACAGCAATGATTTTATTTAATACTAGCTGTTTCCCGCAGCTCCACCTGCGTCAAAAAGAAGCCTATGTTTGACCCCGGGTCTTCAACTATATCCATACCAAATTTCATCAAAACAGACAGACAGACAGACTTTCGCATTTATAATATTAGTATGGATTGTTCTAATGTCAGTAATGACTTTTGCATACCAGTTGGTCCATAAGGAAAACGTGGGCTATATGAATTAAGATCCTATGTGAATGTAAAACACGGCCAAATTAAGAACAGGTTGATAAATCTATGTACTTTTTTTTTCTTGTAATTGCTTGAATGCAATGCTTGTGTGCAATATAGAGATTTGTATTGTATATTTGTTTCAAAGCATTTTCAATTATTATCATCATCATTATCATCATCATCTCAGCCACAAGACGTCAACTGCTGAACATAGGCCTCTCTCATGGATTTCCAATCTGACCGATCCAAAGCGGCCTGCATCAAGCGTCTTCCTGCGACCTTGACTATGGAAGTCGGTGGACGTCCAACGCTGCGTTTGCCGATGCGTGGTGGCCATTCGAGAACCTTTCGGCCCCATCGGTCATCGGTTCTCCGCGCTATGTGGCCTGCCCACTGCCACTTCAAAGAGCTAATCCGCTGGGCTATGTCGATTACTTTTGTTCTCCTATTATCTCCTTACCTCTACTTCTAATTCAATCTCTGATCTGATTCGTCGAAAGACCTCGAAACTGGAGCTACCTTTTTCGACCAGTTGACATAGGTAGATGTACTGTCTAACAGTTTCGAGGACCGATCCTCCAATATGGATAGGAGTGGGTGTAACATGGACATTTAGTTTAGGTCTTCGAGCATTATGCCCAAGTCCTCCATTGATTCTGCCATAATGATCGTCAGCAAATCTCAAGTGCGTGAGATACTCGCCATTGATGTTGATGCCCGGTCCTTAACAGTCAAGGAGTTTGAAGGCGTCTTCCATTGCAGTTGTGAACAATTTCGGAGATATTACGTCTCCCTGTCTAACTCCCCTTTGTAGTAGTATAGCCTCGTACTTGATTAAATAGTGTTATGGGTCTATAATTGTTCTCTGTGATGCAGCTCTACTGTGATGATCTTGTTATTTTTTACTTGTTTGAGGGCCATCCCAATGTCATACAGCTGATGCCCAGGATGTCTTTACGAGTATAATATCGGGTTAGTAGGCTTAGTAACTGAGCTATATATCAGTTCATAGTACCTCTCGATCTCACTCAGAACTTCAGCTTTCGTCGTCGCCATGCTATTGTCCTCCGCCTTCAGCTTAGACAGCCGGCTTTGCCCAACCTTTTGATTGAAGTACCAGGTGTATTACCTTTAAAGTGAAGTTTACCCCTACAGACCGGTTGTCTCGAGCGAATTAATATTCGCGTGCACCGACGACTTTGCGCTTCTGACACGCTGCATCGAAAAGGACGTTTGTCTTTGGAAATGGAATAAGGATATGAGGGAAGATCTAGTAATAACAATCCTAGATATCGCTGAATTGACGATGTGAAGAGAAATTCGCGAGAGATCGTAGGTCAAGTAGAGTAGAAGGGGCCAAGACTTTTTCAAAGTAAAGTTATATTCTCCAGACGTAACTATGAAAAGGCACCTTTACGATTTTATATACAACCGAGTTGAAAATTCAGATTAAAATGCGCGTCGGCCAATGAATGCACAAATAGACGAACGTTCCGTATTCAAATGGGATCGAATGAGCCCAAACCGTGGACAAACAAACGATCAGTCAGTTCTGCGTATTGATATTGCTCGTTTTGCATAATTCGCTTGTTGAACATCAAATATTTGACCGAATAGAGGCCAGAAGTTAATTAACTATGGCGGGTCGCATTGTGTTTTTAGCTAATGAGGTATTCTGTATTTGAAGCCTATTTAAACATATGTCTAATTGAACAGGCCGACAATGCGCTGTCAGTGTAATATGGTTTTATTAGAAACATTATATTCACGCATGTAATGATATAAATTCTAACATAAATTTTCTTTCAATGTGGTTAAATTGAGATTTCATTTCATTTCCAGAAGACATGCCCAATTAACTAACAACAATCCAGTAGTATGATAGAAATAGGAGATATTATTTTAATAGCCGGAGGGCGGTTCCGGAATACTCTGACACCAAGGTGTCATTTAGCCCATTCGATATGATGATAATAATGATATTAGTCACAAACCTCACCCTTAGATAGAATGTCGGTTTAAAGCAAGCAAATCCGCGAGCAAAAGCTAACAACATATATATTTTTGATATGTGCGGATAAAGTCCTTTCATTTCATACCCCACAAGGCATCAACAAAAAGATTGCTTTTTCTCGTCCTTACCTACTTTATGCCCGCTAGATGGCGCTGTTTCAAATTAAATATGACGTCATATAGCCTAGAACTAGCGGAATAACTAACGCATTTCCAACGATTCTCTATTTGTTTAATTATCACTTGTAATTTAGAAGTAAATCGCGATTCGTACATTTATACAATTATCACTTGTAATTTAGAAGTAAGTAAAAGTTTTCGTATATTTATACTTTTGCCTAAATTTTTTGCAAGCTAACCTTCGCTTCTAAGGGTGCTTTAGAAGAAGATATTTTTTTGCAATTGAACGCAAATTGCAATGAGCTTATTTTGATAGGAGTATTGTGAAAATATGCCTGTTAATTTGTTGATTGTCTTACATATAGGAAAATAAATCTTATTTTGATAGGCTCTTTGAGAGTACAAAAGACCCTAAATTAAATGCCAAATTACATGACACTTGTAAACAACCATTCCGACAGGATCAAAGACAAAGCTGAATAATTTTATTATTGGTAGTCTCTCGTTCATTTTATGTCATACAAACCTATTTTGGTTTGTGATAATCTTATTTATAATGGCAGATATCTCGCTTCACTTAATGCTTAAAATATATACAATGAAAACTCTTGCTTGTGAAACTATAAAGTTAAATAAAGTCTGTCAAGCAGAATTTCAAAAATGTGTAGACTAGTCTGAAAAAATGCGAGAAATAATAAGCACAACTTGAAAGAAAATACATATAGGTTCGAAGACTACAATCATTATAAAAATGCATAGGTACATAAAATATAGATGAAGAAATTCAAGAAAAAACACAAATAAATGTACTAAGTACTCCGTGAGTGTATGGAGGCCAAAAAATGCGTAGTCAAAAGATGTAGAGCGGGCCCGCATACGGTATTTAGTTCTGTCTTTCACTATTATTTGTGATTGTGCTTTAGTTCACCTGTAAGCCTGTGACACAGACTAAGTTGCGACGTACTTGAAGCGAGTTCGAGGAACTGTAAATTAAGATTAGACGTGTGGTAGAACTTCTGCGTCTTTATGTTGCGGTACAATTTGATATATTCCTTACTAGCTGTTTCCCGCAGCTCCGCCTGCTTTAAAAAGTAGCCTATGTTTGACCCCGGGTCTTATAGTATATCCATACCAAATTTCATTAAAATCCGTTCAGTGGTTTGGCCGTAAAAGCTTAACAGACAGGCAGACAGACAGACTTTCGCATTTATAATATAAGTATGGATTATTCGTAGGATATATTGTTAAATAAATATTGTATATTATTGGTTTAGTCTGGCAGTGAAAAGGACTTTCGTATTTAAAATCTTAAAATGATATATTTGTATAATATTAAAAAGCTTTGATGGCTGGTATAATAGAGATACCTTCAAAAAAAACTTGTTAAAAATACCAAGCCAAGCATCTTAGTTCTTCTGCCGAAAAAAGTTGTGAGATCCATGTTATACCAAGTCGGTTTATTTGTTCAGTCCCAACTGATGGGACAGTTTATCCTATGTTATTATGTAATAAGCTAACCTGACAACATTTTATAGTGACCATATCAATATTAAAAATCTTCTATGTAGTAAATAAAATCGATTTACCTGGCAATATATTATGTAGCTTTTTGTTCAAGTCATGATGGATACGAGAGGTCATACATAAACTTCGACTAAAACTTGGCCACGTCTACCGCTCGATCCGCCGGTTGGTCGGTTGCCTCCTTTTGCGCATGAAACAGGGCAACTAGACAGAAGATGTCTGTAGCCACACATTAAACTGAGTTCTTCAATTTACTTGCTTAGACAGCTTTGTTCATTCTTATTATGTGGGTTGCATGGTCAATCGACCCTGTACACCCTGGTGCCATGGCCTCATTTACATCGGACGATTTGGCTGTGGCTTTAGAATTCGCTGTGGGTGTTGCGTCCTATTGTGCCGAATGTATTTAGCCATTGACACAAAGAAGAAGAACCCTGGTGTCATAGTTTCTGAGAGACGCCTTTCGGCCTCTGACATAATTCCTTAAATAAGCATCTTAGCAGATAACTAAGCAACTTATAGCTTATATTATATAGTTAGTAGCTAGTATTATATATAGGTAGTAGTATCCAGTTAAAATATAAACCAAAATGTCATTTGGAATATTTTATGAAATGAAAGACACAGTTTGCATAAGGCCATACATATGCATGAATCAGCAGACATGGAAGCGCGCTGGGTGCATGTAAATTCAATAGTCCAAGTGCCGACAAAAATAACACAGTGGGCCAACAGTACTGTGACAAATCCATTTAAATTAAACAACTGACTGATCCCGTAACGGATAGCCATGTGATGCTGGCGAAATAATGGTTAATTTTGAATTAAAATGCCGACAACCGATCTATTTATCGGGTCAGATCGCGAATTAAAACATGTTGATGTTCAGAATAAATTTTGAGCGTCTTAATCTATTAATAGCGTTTTTTATCTTTTTTAATCACAATTATTACACTACGGAGGATGCTTATAGTGTTAAACTATGACCATAATTTCTTTCAAATCGGCTTAACTATTTTCGCAAGTTCAGAATCCTATTACAAAAGCATTTAAAGAAAGAAAAAAATAGTTTATTTGCGATGAAAGTGGTACAGTCTGGTGTTAAATAACAATATAGCCGCACAATCAACCTTTTTAAACTAAAACTTTTGTGTTGTATCAGAAATAAATTAATGAAAACTTCATGGCACCTTTAAAAACATGAAACAACATCAATTAATGTGTAGCGCGCGCTGATCAAGCTATTTAAGTATTTACTTCATAAATTGCGCAATTTGTGATTCCAATATTTTCTGCCGGGGCTTCTAAAGTTATCTTCATTATTATTTCATTCACTCCTTTGAAAACATACACAGATATAATTTTATGCAAAACTAGCTGTTCGCAGCTCCACCTGCGGTATATAGCCTATGTTACTCAGGGTAAATGTAGCTTTCCAATGGTGAAAGAATTTTTGAAATCGGCACAGTAGTTTTTGGGTTTATTCATTACAAACATACACACAAAAATACAAATCTTTCCTCTTTATAATATTAGTGTAGAGTAGCAAAATACCTTTTAAATTAAATAAACGTCAACTTCGAGAAAATAATTCGTCCACACAAATCAGCACATGGTAGTGTAATACTGAAATTCTGCAAAAAAAAAAAAGAAATTAATTAAACAATTCATTCAAAATGAGACTGCGGTTTCGGAAAGCCGACTACAGCGGCAATTAATGTCCGCTCCCGCTAATATTACGACGGCGATACGCCGCACAATGTGTTACGCTGTATGGGAGTGTTGGCAAAAAATCGATTTTGCAAATATGATAACTAGTCATATTTTTCTTTATAATAGGGAAGCCAGGTATTTGATGCACTTATTTTTCCTTCTAGAAGGTATTTGTTATAAACTTTTCTGATTGTATGTTGCTTTCTTTGCACGCGTTTGCTACGAACGTTAAATTAAGAATTTCGTTCACGCTGTATTTTTTTTTTAGTTTGTGTTTAAAGTTTTTTTGTTGTATATAATATGTGAATTGTATAGTTAAAGGTTCGAACTTAGTGTAATTAATAAAATTAATATTTTTTCATTTGTGTTTTCTTATAGAGGTGTCAAAAAACGACACAAAATTTCTCACTTATTTTTTTTTTCAATCGTGGTTTTGAAAAGTTTTTATGCATTTCTATATGGTAGTTTTTGTAGAATACTTAGCACAGAACCTCTACTAAGCAAATCAGTTAATTGAAATTCAGTTTTTTTTTTTTAAGTAGGTAATTTATTTCATTTTCGGTACGTTCGCAGTTTTTAGAAGAAATTTTGTGTAAATTATGTTTTTGACATCACAGAAAGTTTTTAGTAGCTTAACTTATTTAAAAAAGTATTTTAATAAAAACACGTGTTCGTTTGAACGCTCATGGGAAGTTAAGCATAAATTAAACTCTCAACATCATCTGTTGGTCGACTTGTAGAAAAAGCTTTAAATACGCAATTTAAATAGTTTGTAATGTAAATAACTTATCAAACTTTTTTTATTTTTGCACACAGTTGACTGATAGAGAATGCTAACTGGTAGCATTAAGTCGGGCAACTGTTTTTGTATTTTACTTGTGGTAATAAAAGATAAAGTTTTAATAAATAAGAATCCAAAATCGTCAACTCCAGCATTTTTCCAGCATTTTCGAA
The DNA here is from genome assembly GCA_947363495.1 of Euzophera pinguis. Lineage (NCBI taxonomy): Eukaryota > Metazoa > Arthropoda > Insecta > Lepidoptera > Pyralidae > Euzophera > Euzophera pinguis. The sequence goes on from OX376168.1 coordinate 6,107,132, forward strand.
TAACTTTCGAAAACGAAAAAAAAAAAAACATTTATTTGAGATTTCCGTCCATATAGCGTTAGTAACAGGCAATCTTAAATTCTATGTTACTAATTAGTGCGGAATAAATACATTTTTAATTAAGGTAAAACCCGCCTCTTCCCGCTGGGCCGCCGAAAAATTAAGGAAAACCTGAATGTTATCGAGAATATAATATTAAGAGATGAGGAAGAAATTCGTATATTGAACACATTTTATTCTGTTGGTGATCGGTCACACAACTTATAAAACAATAATAACCTAAGAACTAGACTTTGCAATTCTCACTTACGCTCAGTGACGTTCTTTTAATTACTTAAAAGCAATAAAATATAACTTAGCTAAGGTTTATCTATTAAAGATTATTTCATGTACCTATAAAATCATGATTGAGGCTCTGTATGTAAAAGAGTTCAAGAAACACATAATCTTGATTTTGAAAATATAGGAATTATTTTTCGAGAAAGTATTCGTAGGGATTGAATTTATTATTTATACAATAACCTTCAACTGTCTTCATACCCTTATTAGGTAAAATTGCTTTCAAAAATCTATTACAATACCTTCTTGTATTTCCTCACGAAGTCATAAGTATATAATAGGAACCCTTAGCCGCAAACATCTTTGTATGGTAACACGAGTGCTGATGCACCGATACAGATTCATACTAAATACATTAAATATGTATAAAAATATTAATTTAAAAGTTATTTCTTAATTAAAACCATTTTTATACATTAAATAATTTCTGCCATCCCTCCCATACCACGTAAAACACTGTGCGCCGCCAAACCTTTATGAGCCTGCTCTGGCCTTTTATCATTCGAAAAACCCTGCGGACGTATCCTTTGTTATCCATACAATGCCGTTAGCTTGTTTTCCTCAAATAAAATTCCCGATTTCAAAAGGTCGCAACGTTTTAGGTACTTACTCCGCTTAAGATCGACCTTTTTCACATAATTCTCTTTTACGCGGTTACGTCCTTGACATTGGACAGAGAAATATTAATTACCTCCGAGAAATATGTTACTTACATATATATAAATCGTAAATTCCTTCAATGGTTATACATATATAACTTAGAGGACATGCCGCCGACGTAATCCCGTGAAATCTAGCTGGACAGCAATGATTTTATTTAATACTAGCTGTTTCCCGCAGCTCCACCTGCGTCAAAAAGAAGCCTATGTTTGACCCCGGGTCTTCAACTATATCCATACCAAATTTCATCAAAACAGACAGACAGACAGACTTTCGCATTTATAATATTAGTATGGATTGTTCTAATGTCAGTAATGACTTTTGCATACCAGTTGGTCCATAAGGAAAACGTGGGCTATATGAATTAAGATCCTATGTGAATGTCGCATATAGCTGTAAATAATTGTCGCATATAAGCTGTAAATAATATAAACATAACGTCGTTCCTTTTTGTACTCCTTTATTTTGTAAGTAGGTTAAGATTGTAATTCTCCTTAAGCTCATTATCTTTCATGTCTTTTAGTTATACATCATTTGTTATCAATCTTAGCGTTATAAGTATTATTATTGTCATGTAAGATACAACTATGTAACAGTAAATGCATATAGAAGGTTACCAATTCTTGTTAAACTAAAGAGAACCTTATGCATACACATTAAAGTTGTATATTGTTTGTACTTATGCCTCCACGTGTCGTCCTTGTATTATACGACACGTGTAACCTAAGGTTGACCTCGTATTTTAAATGTCTGTATCACAACTGGATAAAGAGTAAATGAGGGAGAATACCTGCTCACAGGGTTGCGCATGCGTCGTATAGTTCATTTAGTGTATAAAAGGGCACTAATTCGGTCCTAAAATTCATTCTAACAACAGCAAGCAAGTAATGGACAAGACAAGTGCGCGACCCTCGGAATAGTCACTCCCAGTTTGTAACTATATAAAATCTTTAATTTCAAAGTGCCAAATACCTATAAAATCTACAGTCCATTTCCTCAAGTTATCCTCTGTCATTCATGACAGAAAGTGGTCATTCGGCAGCCGGATTCAAGTACCAAGTGACACGGTGTTAGGTGAGCTGAACTCGCTCGGCTCGACAGCTTTAGCTGTATAAACATTCACGACAAAAGGTGATCGGCTTTTTAGCCTGCTCCCTGCGGTACCCCAAGGTGTGTGGCTCGAAGCACAGGCTCGCCGACCCTTGGGTTTTAGTTCAGGTCACTCAGACCTCACGTTGGCAGTGTAGTTGTGCGTCGGTCGGGAGGTCACGTACCCCCTGGCTTCTCCGTGTCATCTTATCCGTCGTGCAACAAAAGGACTGTGGGGGCGAGAGCCTCGCGTCCTTTCACCAAACTCAGTGAGTGACATTTTAGCCAAACAATAAGTGCAGTGAAAGTGTTAGTCGTAATTTCGCATATTTTTATTCCATTGTCGCATTTATTTTATTTTTCTTGTCTTTATTTTTTTTTTCATTATTTCGCGTATTTTGTTCGTTGTTAGGATCATTTATTTTTATATAGGGATTTAAGTGTGTAAAATTAGGGTAAAAACGATGAGGTCCCCCACGCGCACCGATAGGTCATTAGGGTCTAGGGGCCCTCCGCCCACTCCCTCCTCACAAGAGGAAAGGGAAAAAACACCGCCCTCAGGTGACACCACTCCTGGTGAAACCAACACATGGAGCAAAAGCACCAGCCCGACCACTGACGCAAGTCAAAGTCAAAAAAGAGTAGAAGATGCAGTCGTGCCACCGTCTCCGCGACCGGAAGCGCGGAGCGGTGTTGTTGAGGATACGTTGCCAAATAGGAGTGCCCCGGGCACGGTAGTTCAAGCGCCGCGCTCGCCCCGGGAAAGCAGTGAGATAAGTGTATTGATGGCAGAGCTCGAAGTGCATAAGGCTAAGTTGGAACTGGCTCAACGGGTTGCGGAATCCGCCAATTGTAGGTTGGAGATCGCGCGCTTGAAAGTCGCGCAGTCTACCGACGGCGGAACGCAGCACGGGTTTAGTGAAGAGCACAGGGTGTCCGACTGGGTCGCACAACATACGAGTTCGAGGCCTGCTATTCAGGACGCTTATCAGGACCCGGGTCCTAATACGTCGCGAGACAATAATAGAGTCCGCACGTTAAACAACGTTATCACGACACCTCGGGATCGTGTCGTACCCGTTATGCAGCGGACGATACCCGAGCTACCTACCTTTGACGGAAATATTTCCGAGTGGATCGCATTCCGGGCTGAGTTTGAAGATAGTGCTCCCATGTTTAGTGCCGTAAATAACGTAAGCCGAATCCGCCGAGCCCTCAGAGGCGAGGCCCGTACGGCCGTTAAAGCCATCATGTATACCGTTCAGGACCCATTTGAGATCATGGAGGCCCTGGAGAGGCACTTCGGAGACCCCGAAGAAATAGTCCTCACGGAAATTAATAACGTTAAACGTATGCCGCGATTGTTTGAAGATAACAGTAACATCGTAACTTTCGCCGGTCATGTCGCTAATGTTGTAGCGACCATTAGAGCTCTCAGGCAGGATAAGTATTTATATGCCCCCGAGTTAGTTAATAAAATTGTTGACAAACTTAGTTTAATTGTTCGGTACGAATGGAGTAAATACAGAACGTTAAACTCCAGTACACCGGACTTAGTCGCTATGGCTGAATTTTTAAATAATATCAGTAGTACCGCGCGAAAAATGCACTCGCGTCAAAATAAATCACGGGCTCACGTCAACATTACGAACAATAGTCGACGTGAGCAAGCGTCGGGACGCCCTCAGTCGCCTTACTATCAGCACGCGCACCGACCATCCCCACCATCAGTCGATTCAAGCAGTGACACTGAATACGAACGCGAGCGCGCGGTCAAACGACCGTCGCGAACATCGGCTAAAGTCAATACCAACAAAGCGAAGGACTTCAAAAATTCACACAGTAATAATGATAATAAACCTAAGTCTGCACCCTCAGTGCAAAAGTGTGTATTATGTGGAAAAGAACATATGTTATCAAAATGTTCAGAATTTTTGAAATCCTCCGTTCAGCAGCGTTGGGAAATTGCAAAAAATAATAAGTTGTGTTACCGGTGTTTAAATTCATCCCATAAGCGACCCATGAGGTGCAAATATGTACCGTGTGGTGTAAACCAGTGTGAAGCAGGGCACCACAAATTATTGCACGGGTTGTCATCACAGGCAACTACGTCACGAGCTAACGTTAGTAGTATTAACCACGTAAGCAAATCGAGTACATTTTTAAAAGTCGTTCCCATCGAAATGACGGGCCCCCTAGGCGTCGTAAGCACATACGCCCTTTTGGACGGCGGGTCCACTATGACTTTGGTCGAAAGAGAAATCTCTGATCAAATTTGTCCCAGAAAAAGGGGAGATCCGCTCACAATAACGGGTATCGGGGGAAATATAATAAACGATATCGAATCCTGCGAAATAAATGTATCGATTCGTGGTCACTGTAGCCGTAATTTTGAAACGATGAAGGCGCGTACCATCACCTGTTTAAACATCGCCCCTCAGGCGGTGCCCCGTACTATGGTGGAGGAATGCGACCACTTATATGACATCGCGGACGAATTGTCGTACGAATCGGCTACCCCTACTGTTCTCATAGGCCAAGACAACTGGCATCTTATCGTGTCGCGACAGATTAGAAGTGGAAGTAAAAACCAACCTGTAGCGTCGCTCACATCCCTAGGTTGGGTGCTGCACGGGCAGTACCTCTCCTCAAGCGTCAACACGGCATTCATAAGTCACGTTAAACCGGTCACCCCGGAAGACGAGATGCTGGATTTGATGAAACAACATTTTAGTATAGAATCGTTAGGAGTGGAACGCAAAGTACCCAAGGCAGATCCAGAGCAACGGGCAATAACCGTGCTGGAAAATACATGCAAAAAACTGCCGTCCGAAGATAGGTATCAGGCGGGCCTCCTATGGCGTAGCGATTCAGAGGCATTGCCTCACAATAAAGACATGGCTCTCCGTCGGTTGTATAGTTTGGAAAAACGGCTCGACAAAGACGCGCAACTTAAATCTCAGTACACAGCTCAGGTAGATAATTTGTTGAATAAAGGTTACGCGGAAAAAATGTCGTCTAGCCCACCGGTAGAATCGCCTCGTAATTGGTACTTACCGCACTTTCCAACCACACATCCGCAAAAAAAGAAGATGCGTCTCGTTTTCGACGCCGCGGCTAAATACTGTGGTAAGAGCCTGAACGACGCGCTCCTAGCTGGTCCGGACTTATTAGAATCCCTTTTCGGAGTACTCATAAGATTTCGGGAAGGTAAAATCGCCGTAATAGCCGACGTAGCGGAAATGTTTCTACAAGTCGAAGTTATCGAAAGCGATCGTGATAGCTTACGTTTTTTGTGGAGGGGGGAGGACCGCTCGTCCCCGCCAACGGAGTATAGAATGAGGCGATTAATTTTCGGCGCCGCCTCCTCGCCTACTACCGCGTTGTACGTAAAAAACAAAAACGCGCAGGCTTTTGCGATCGAATTTCCTAAGGCAGTCGACAAAGTAATCCGAAATACATATATGGACGATATGCTCATCGCAATGGACGAAAGCGAAGAGGAAGCACGCGAAGTCGTCAACCAAATTTATAAGCTCAATAAGAAGGCGTCATTTGAACTCCGTGCATTTGCCAGTAACGTACCCAGCGTGATTCGCGACGTTACCGCGGGGGGCTCCGACACCACCGTCATCGCCAAGAGCGACGTAGAGCGTACATTAGGACTCAAGTGGAATCACAAATCGGATACACTGGGTTTTCAAGTTAACTTGCGCAACTTACCACAGGAAGTGTCCTGTAATGACGTATTACCAACTAAACGACAGGTAACCAGTAGCGCAATGTCGGTTTTCGACCCCACAGGCTTAGGAAGTCCTATTTCCGTCCTAGGCAAGGTCCTTATGCAAGAAGTATGGCGTAAGGGTATAGGGTGGGATGACACCATACCCCCCGAATTAAAGTCGGTTTGGATTTCGTTTGTCAGTAACATTCAATTATTAAATAACTTACAATTACCACGTTACGTGCCCGCAAACAATAAACAAGTAGAAATACACGTATTTTGCGACGCCAGTGAAAAGGTTTATGCGGCCGCGGTCTATTTCGTAGCGACCGACAAAGACGCTAAGAGGACATCAACCTTAATCTCGGCAAAGGCGCGTGTCGCACCGTTAAAAACGATTTCCATCCCGAGACTTGAATTACAAAGTTGCGTATTAGGTACACGCCTCGCTAACACCGTAATTAGGGAAACGGATTACGTCATCACGGGTAAACACTTCTGGTCGGATTCACGCACCGTATTAGCGTGGATTAAGGCAGACCCGCGAACGTTCAAAAGTTTCGTAGCCCATCGTTTAGCGGAAATAGAGGAAAGTACTACACCAGCTGACTGGCGCTGGGTACCTAGCGCACAGAACGTAGCGGATGACGCGACTAAGGGCGTCCCGAACAACTTTGATAAAAACCACCGCTGGTTTCACGGTCCCGACTTTATTAGGAGCTCAAAAGAGCACTGGCCTACTGACAAGTCCGACGCGACAGTAGCGCCAACGGGCGAAGAGCGAACTAGTAATAAGGTTACGGCCATAGTACATAGCGCTCAAAATAAGCAAGATTTTCTCCCGCCAGTAAATAGGTTCTCTAAGTACATACGGCTAATTAGGGCTGCGGCTTGCGTCTTGGTCGCGGCGGAGGCATTCAAAGCTAAATTGCTAATAAAGAAAACAGAAACGGAAATGAACACAGGGCATGTTAAGTTAGCAGAGCTTTTATTAATTAGGCGTAGTCAACATGTATCCTTTCTTGAAGAAATAAAGGACTTAGAGGCTGGACGGCGAATTCACAAGAAATCACCACTTTTCAAGATTGCAGTTGTATTGGACAAAAACGGCATTTTGGTTTTAGACTCACGAATAGATAGAGGTACGGCATACACTCCAATCTTACACGCCAAAGAGGAGTTCTCCAGACTGCTGGTACAACATTTTCATGAAAAGTTTAATCACGGGAACCATGCCACAGTAATCAACGAGTTGAAACAGCTGTATTTCATGATCGGCTTACGAAGTAGCCTGCGATACATATGTAACCGATGTCAATGGTGTCGGACCTACAAAGGAACAACTCTTCAAGTTCCAGTAGGCGACTTACCAGCTGAACGACTTCAGGCGTATCAACCACCCTTCACAGCTACCGGCGTCGACTTGTTCGGACCTATGACCATCACCATAGGCCGACGGCATGAAAAAAGATGGGGAGTACTATTCACCTGTCTCACCACACGAGCGGTTCACCTGGAACTAGCCGCCTCGTTATCTTCAGCATCCATGATAATGGCCTTACGACGCATGGCGTCGCGACGAGGCACACCTACCGTCCTGTATTCCGATAACGGGACTAACTTCATCGGCGCAGAAAAAGAAATCAGAAGTGCCCTTCAAACCCTCCCTGAGGACACCAAAGCATTCACCTCAGTGAGAGGCATCATCTGGAAGAAAATACCAGCAGGAAACCCAGCCGCTGGAGGTGCCTGGGAGAGATTAGTGGGCAGCGTCAAATCCGCCCTCAAAATCACCCTCAAAGAGAAGGCACCCAGTGAGGAAGTACTCCACACGCTTCTTCTAGAGGCCGAGCATATTGTGAACTCGCGCCCTCTCACTCCTGTCAACCCAGACTTGGGCATAGAAGCCCTGACACCCAATCACCTTCTGATTGGGCGGTCATCCGCCTTACATCCTTTTGGTCGTTTTACTGACCACCAACTTTCCACTAAATCCTGGCAAGCCACTCAACTACTGGCCGACAACTTCTGGAAACGATGGATGCGGGAATACCGCCCACAGCTGGCCCTCCGAACGGCCAAGAAGGAAACACATCAGCTACAAAAAGGCGACGTCGTGATTATAGCCGATAACACTATGCCACGAGGAGTATGGCCAAGAGGCATTATCACCAAAACACATGCCGGTCCGGATGGACGAGTAAGAGTCGTGGAAGTCAAAACCGCTGCCGGCTCCCTACGCCGTCCAGCCTCCCGTTTAATAGTCGTATGCTCCGCTTTAAGTGGTGCTAGCGCACGTGGGGGAGACTGTCGCATATAGCTGTAAATAATTGTCGCATATAAGCTGTAAATAATATAAACATAACGTCGTTCCTTTTTGTACTCCTTTATTTTGTAAGTAGGTTAAGATTGTAATTCTCCTTAAGCTCATTATCTTTCATGTCTTTTAGTTATACATCATTTGTTATCAATCTTAGCGTTATAAGTATTATTATTGTCATGTAAGATACAACTATGTAACAGTAAATGCATATAGAAGGTTACCAATTCTTGTTAAACTAAAGAGAACCTTATGCATACACATTAAAGTTGTATATTGTTTGTACTTATGCCTCCACGTGTCGTCCTTGTATTATACGACACGTGTAACCTAAGGTTGACCTCGTATTTTAAATGTCTGTATCACAACTGGATAAAGAGTAAATGAGGGAGAATACCTGCTCACAGGGTTGCGCATGCGTCGTATAGTTCATTTAGTGTATAAAAGGGCACTAATTCGGTCCTAAAATTCATTCTAACAACAGCAAGCAAGTAATGGACAAGACAAGTGCGCGACCCTCGGAATAGTCACTCCCAGTTTGTAACTATATAAAATCTTTAATTTCAAAGTGCCAAATACCTATAAAATCTACAGTCCATTTCCTCAAGTTATCCTCTGTCATTCATGACAGTGAATGTAAAACACGGCCAAATTAAGAACAGGTTGATAAATCTATGTACTTTTTTTTTCTTGTAATTGCTTGAATGCAATGCTTGTGTGCAATATAGAGATTTGTATTGTATATTTGTTTCAAAGCATTTTCAATTATTATCATCATCATTATCATCATCATCTCAGCCACAAGACGTCAACTGCTGAACATAGGCCTCTCTCATGGATTTCCAATCTGACCGATCCAAAGCGGCCTGCATCAAGCGTCTTCCTGCGACCTTGACTATGGAAGTCGGTGGACGTCCAACGCTGCGTTTGCCGATGCGTGGTGGCCATTCGAGAACCTTTCGGCCCCATCGGTCATCGGTTCTCCGCGCTATGTGGCCTGCCCACTGCCACTTCAAAGAGCTAATCCGCTGGGCTATGTCGATTACTTTTGTTCTCCTATTATCTCCTTACCTCTACTTCTAATTCAATCTCTGATCTGATTCGTCGAAAGACCTCGAAACTGGAGCTACCTTTTTCGACCAGTTGACATAGGTAGATGTACTGTCTAACAGTTTCGAGGACCGATCCTCCAATATGGATAGGAGTGGGTGTAACATGGACATTTAGTTTAGGTCTTCGAGCATTATGCCCAAGTCCTCCATTGATTCTGCCATAATGATCGTCAGCAAATCTCAAGTGCGTGAGATACTCGCCATTGATGTTGATGCCCGGTCCTTAACAGTCAAGGAGTTTGAAGGCGTCTTCCATTGCAGTTGTGAACAATTTCGGAGATATTACGTCTCCCTGTCTAACTCCCCTTTGTAGTAGTATAGCCTCGTACTTGATTAAATAGTGTTATGGGTCTATAATTGTTCTCTGTGATGCAGCTCTACTGTGATGATCTTGTTATTTTTTACTTGTTTGAGGGCCATCCCAATGTCATACAGCTGATGCCCAGGATGTCTTTACGAGTATAATATCGGGTTAGTAGGCTTAGTAACTGAGCTATATATCAGTTCATAGTACCTCTCGATCTCACTCAGAACTTCAGCTTTCGTCGTCGCCATGCTATTGTCCTCCGCCTTCAGCTTAGACAGCCGGCTTTGCCCAACCTTTTGATTGAAGTACCAGGTGTATTACCTTTAAAGTGAAGTTTACCCCTACAGACCGGTTGTCTCGAGCGAATTAATATTCGCGTGCACCGACGACTTTGCGCTTCTGACACGCTGCATCGAAAAGGACGTTTGTCTTTGGAAATGGAATAAGGATATGAGGGAAGATCTAGTAATAACAATCCTAGATATCGCTGAATTGACGATGTGAAGAGAAATTCGCGAGAGATCGTAGGTCAAGTAGAGTAGAAGGGGCCAAGACTTTTTCAAAGTAAAGTTATATTCTCCAGACGTAACTATGAAAAGGCACCTTTACGATTTTATATACAACCGAGTTGAAAATTCAGATTAAAATGCGCGTCGGCCAATGAATGCACAAATAGACGAACGTTCCGTATTCAAATGGGATCGAATGAGCCCAAACCGTGGACAAACAAACGATCAGTCAGTTCTGCGTATTGATATTGCTCGTTTTGCATAATTCGCTTGTTGAACATCAAATATTTGACCGAATAGAGGCCAGAAGTTAATTAACTATGGCGGGTCGCATTGTGTTTTTAGCTAATGAGGTATTCTGTATTTGAAGCCTATTTAAACATATGTCTAATTGAACAGGCCGACAATGCGCTGTCAGTGTAATATGGTTTTATTAGAAACATTATATTCACGCATGTAATGATATAAATTCTAACATAAATTTTCTTTCAATGTGGTTAAATTGAGATTTCATTTCATTTCCAGAAGACATGCCCAATTAACTAACAACAATCCAGTAGTATGATAGAAATAGGAGATATTATTTTAATAGCCGGAGGGCGGTTCCGGAATACTCTGACACCAAGGTGTCATTTAGCCCATTCGATATGATGATAATAATGATATTAGTCACAAACCTCACCCTTAGAGAATTTAGAATCACCATACTCATACCTAATATCTTACTGAAAAAACTCCATAAGTTTCTTCAACAACTTAAACCGTCAACTCTTCTACACAAAATGCAGATTTTATCTTAGTATTCTCGTACATAAACTAGGGTGTACATGTACGACGAGAGACAAGTTCTAGTAGTTTCCACATCCAGCCTGTTACGCTACTCGTTGACAAATGAATGCGGCCCTGGTTGTGACAGCCCTGCGGCTAAGCGGCACTACCTCTAAATTATGTATCGGATTTAGATCTGCATGCAATACTTGACGGCATTAATAAACAAACATATTTATTGAAAATGTCTTTGAGCTATCGTGAGGTATTAAAAAGTGTGTTTTTTTGTCTGATTGTGGATAGTTTATAAGTTAGTGTGGGATAAACTTAACGCGAACTAAGAACTGTACAGGATTTTTTTTCAACTACCTAAAGGCTTTTTTTATTCTGGGAGTACTCCCGCATAGTCGAAGCTTAAACAAAAGAACGGCTGTACTATCTTTTTTTGGAAGCCATTTAAACCATAAATCTAGTTTAGAAACTGGACTCTAACACTGAAATGAGTAAGATAAGTATATAAAATTGCGTAATTACAAACTACTTGTTAGGATGACTCGAATACATAGGGCGCACTGTAAGTTTCCGGAACTGGCCACTTACATAAACAATATTTAAAAATTTATTGCAACATTTGAAAATAGAACTCTTTGGCTGTAGAATGCAGTTTGTTTCATCTGACTGTCTTTTGTTTTTACCTTGTGGCGCCATTTAAAAAATTGTGTGTCTGCATCAACATGGATTTAACTCGGGAAAATTTTCGTAGTATGATTTTCTACGATTTTAAGTGTAATTTGACAGCTCAACAGAGCATCGCTCGGCTTGAAACAGCTTTTGGCAATGAAGCACCATGCAAGACAACTGTTTATAGCTAGTTTGCAGAATTCAAGCGTGGTCGTATCAATCTCAGTGACGAATCTCGCGATGGTCGGCCGTCCACCGCTGTGACCAACAAAAACATCAATGCTGTGCGCCGTATGATTGAAACAGACAGGCATGTGACCTACCATGAAATTCGCGCATCCTTAGAAATAGGCATGAGTCAAACACAATTAATCCTACACAAACATTTGGGTGTGAGAAAGCTGTGCTCGCGGTGGATCCCACACAACTTGACCGAGGCTCAAAAAACGGACCGCGTCACTTGGTGCAGTGCCATGCTTACCAGATTCAACGAAGGTGCGTCAAATTTGGTGTGGGACATAGTAACAGGTGACGAAACATGGATTTATTGCTACGATCCCAAAACAAAGCAGCAATCGAGCGTATGGGTCTTTCAAGATGAGCCGAAACCAACCAAAGTGGCGCGCGTGAAAAGTGCATCTAAGCGGATGATTGCTTCTTTTTTTAATAAAACTGGACACGTGGCTACTGTTGCTTTAGAGAATCGTCGTACAGTGAATAGTGACTGGTACACGACCATTTGTTTGCCGGAAGTTATTGACGAACTCCGTAAAAATAACCGTAAACGCCATATCATCCTGCACCACGACAATGCTAGTTCTCACACGGCCAGACAGACAAACGACTTTTTGAAGGCGAAAAATCTAGAACTCATGAGTCATCCTGCATACAGTCCCGACCTGGCACCTTGTGACTTTTTTCTGTTCCCAAAAATTAAGAACCAATTACGCGGTCAACGATTTTCATCACCAGAAGAGGCGTGAAAAACACGTTTCAGAGGTCACCACAGAGGAGTGGCACAAAAGTTTTCAAAACTGGTTTCATCGAATGAAAAAGTGCATAGACGCCAAGGGAGATTATTTTGAAAAACAATAAATTAATTTTGTACCTTTAATAGTATTTTTTCATATTCATTCCGGAAACTTATACTGCGCCCCACGTATGTGAAAGACTTCAATATCCCGAAGTAGGTCCAGATATTAATTTTAGGGTTTGGCTAGGATGCGTGCACCATTTCCCCGCACGTATCTGTTGTTACAACCATGGTAACTTTGATCTTTCAATCGTGCTTGCTTGCCAAGCAACGACTAGCCCCTACCTTTACTAAAAAGTGTGTATATCGAATATCCCCACTAATTCTGATCAATATCAATGCCAATAAGGGGTCGTTTCACTTTATTTAAAAACAATATATTTTTGCCGCAAATATTTTGCAAATTTTAATAAAAAATAATAATTAAATTTATCAACCCTAACAATATTCATAATAAGTGTCAATATTGCGTTTAATTCTATTGAGCTCTTATTCATACACCAGAAATGTATAATTACATTTTTAAATCTTATAGTCGCCCTTCCAAATTATTTTACAACGACTCGGAAATTTCATCTGAAGTAGGCGTTAAGCAGGGTGACCCTCTAGGTCCAGCATTGTTTAGTCTAGGAATCCACCCCATAATTTCTATCTTAAATTCCAGATTAAATGTCTGGTACCTAGACGACGGAACTTTAGGAGGTAAAGTGGGCACAGTGTGAAACCATTTAATAAGAGTCATTTAATAATTTTCGTAAAATTAATTTAGAAATCATCATGGGAAAGTGTGAACTATTTATTTAAAAAAAAAAGAAATATGACTGATAGAAACTTAATTATTCAAAATTTCAAAAACCCCAGGGATTAAAATTTTGGATAATATTTCACTTTTCCTCCTCGGGGCTCCGTTACTCGAGGAAAGTAATAGGCCTCTTTTAGAAAATAAAGTAAAAACATTTTCTGATAACGTCGGTAGATTGGGCTTACTAAATTCCCATATTGCATATACCATTTTAAAATATTGCCTATTTGTCCCTAAATTTACATATCTCTTAAGTTCATGCCCAATCAGGAAACAAACGTACCTTTTGGAACACTTACATGCCACTCTCAAAATTGCTTTAGAATTTTTTTTAAATTTAATCCTCGAGGAAAACACCTGGATTCAAGCTTGTTTACCTATTAAATATGGTGGCATAGGCATACGGAAAATTTCCAGTGTCGCTCTTCCGGCAATTTTGTCTTCAGTGCACAGTGTGTCAAACACTTGTGCAAAAATTTTGAAATTACAAGCTCCATCTCATGCTGAGATACACTGTTGTACCGACGCAATAGAAACCTGGAAATCTCTCTGTCCTAACGAAAGCATCCCGGAAGCATCAATCCGTCAAAAACTTTGGGATGAACCGTCGGTACAGAGCGATTATGATTATTTGGTTCAAAATTCTTTCAGTGATAGCTACCGTGCAAGGCTCCTCGCTGTATCAGAACATGATTCAGGACAGAGGCTTTACGCCCTACCATCGACCGCCCTCGGAGAGCTTTTCGACAATGGCAGCTTTCGGATTGCCGTAGGCCTTAGGCTAGGAGTTGACATTGTCGAACACCATCAGTGTCTCTGTGGCGCTGACGTCGACAGTAAAGGCCTTCATGGGCTGCACTGTTTCAAAAGTGCTGGCAGGTTCTTCCGCCACGGCTCTATAAATGAAGTAATAAAGAGGTGTAACGACCCGATGTAAACAACATTCCAGAGCTCGTTAGAGCGCACGCAGTAGCCGCGCAATCTCCTTTCATACGTCCGTCCACATCGGCCGCCGCTGCATACTGATCGCGCGCGCTCAAAATTTTATATTTATACTGCTGTACGATACTAGGGCTAACAAACCTCGGCATTTGATTGGCTGTTGTCGAAACTCAAAATACTACTTTGTAAATCCAAAATATTGTAATATAAGTGTGTAAATTTTTTAAATAAATATTCCATTCAAGTCTATCGTATTCGCCTTTTAATTACTACGGCTACAGATATCCCACTACATTGGTGACCACCGCAACTGAATCGAAGCAACCTTCAGCTACGAACGATGGAAGATTCTACCCAAAATGCAACCGCATCTGCAACGATCCAAGAATCATCGGAGTTGGCGACCTTTTCCTTCAAGAAGAGAATTCCACCGTTTTGGCGTCAAAGGCCGAGACTATGGTTCGCCCAATATGAAGCCATCATTGCAAGCCAGAAGATGGGGGACGAAGCTAAATACCAGCTCGTCGTCGCCCAGTTGGAGTTAGCAGATATTGAACAAGTTGGAGATATCATTTTGTCGCCGCCAGCTACAAATAAGTATGGAACTCTTAAAGAAAGGCTTTTATCTACATACGAAGAGTCGGAATCGCGGCAATTGCAGAAACTTCTGGGAGAAATGGAACTCGGGAACCAAAAACCCTCACAGTTATTACGCAGAATGCGTGATTTAGCCCACGAACGAGTTCCAGACAACACGTTGAAAATTATGTGGACAGGCCACCTCCCACCCTCCGTTCGAGCAGTGCTGGCCATCAGCAAGGAAACCCAGCTTGACGTACTCGCATCCATGGCTGATAAAATGACAGAGCAAACCCAAGAAGTCCATTCTGTTTGTTCCTGCCAAGCATCGTCGTCTACGGCAAGTAACGAAGAATTAATAAAAAAAAACGACGCACTGGCCAAGGAAATCGCAACATTGAAGATGGTGAAATCAAATCCACCAAGTTACTCCAGAGGCAGATACAACAACAACAACAACAACCGCCGCTATCGCTCCCGCTCCCGTTCTCGTTCGAGATCGTCAGCGCAGAAAAATCCAATTTGCTATTTTCATCGCAAATTTGGTAAAGATGCCTACCGATGTCAGAAGCCCTGCGATTACAAGGAATCGGAAAACTAGATGCGACTCTGGCTACGACGGAACCCGGGGTCAACGAAATATCATGCTTCCGTCTGTTCATCAAAGATCGCACAACAGGATACAATTTTCTCATCGATACTGGAGCAAACGTATCCGTTTTTCCCGCACGCTCGTCGGACAAGAAAAATCAAACACAAAATAATTGCCTATACGCTGCGAACGGTACATCGATACCTACCTATGGCGAACGGACTATACCACTGAATCTTGGACTTCGCCGCTTATACAAATGGAGTTTTGTCATCGCTGCAGTACAGAAGCCTATCCTGGGTGCAGATTTTCTTCACCACCACAATTTAATGGTCGACCTAAAAGGAAAAAAACTAGTTGACAAACAAACTAGCTTATGTATCCAGGGATGTATTCAGAGCACACTACAAGCAAGCTTGAGGACCATAGATGAAAACCAACCATATCACGATCTACTTGCGAAGTATCCTGATATAACCAGACCTAGCCTCAAGAAGATTACCAACACTCAAGTTCAACATTACATCGAGACAACCGGACCGCCAGTATTTGCCAAGGCGAGACCATTACCACCGCATAAACTAAAGTTGGCTAAAGAGGAATTCCAAATTATGATAGACCAAGGAATCTGTCGACCTTCCAATAGCCCATGGTCCAGCCCGCTCCATATGGTGCCGAAAAAGAATGGCAAATATAGACCTTGTGGAGATTACAGACGATTGAACGCAGTTACAACTCCTGATCGATATCCAATACCCCGCCTGCACGACTTCACTAGCAACCTGGAAGAGAAGAAGATTTTCTCAAAACTTGACCTTCAAAAGGCATTTTTTCAACTTAAAATCCACGAAGACGATATTAAGAAGACAGCGGTCATAACTCCCTTCGGCCTTTTTGAATTTACGAGAATGTGCTTTGGCCTTCGTAATTCCGGCCAAACCTTCCAGCGACACATCGATACAGTACTCAGAGGCCTTCCAGTCTTCCAATTTATTGACGATATTTTAGTAGCGTCAGAAGATGAGTCATCTCACAGGCAACATCTAGAAGAGATTTTCAAACGTCTAGAAAAACACGGTTTGCAGTTAAACGTGGCAAAATGCATTTTTGGCCAAGAGAAGATTGACTTTTTGGGATACACCGTTACCGCTGAAGGAATTATGCCCACAAATGAGAAGGTCGAAGCAATCACCAAATACCCTCGTCCAATCACAATCCAAGAATTGAGAAGATTTCTCGGAATGATAATTTTTTATCGAGAAAACATTCCAAACGCTGCGTATCATCAAAAATTACTTAATCAATATCTTCACCAGTCAAAGAAAAACGACAAGACAAAGATTATTTGGACCGAGCAAGCAATAGAAGCGTTCATTCAATGCAAGGAAGATGTGAAGAATGCAGTATTATTGCATCATCCTTCAAGCGATAACTCGTTTGCACTCATGACCGACGCCTCAGATACTTGCGCAGGCGCCGTACTACAACAAAAAATAAACGGCATATGGCAGCCTTTGGGATTCTTCTCCAAGAAGTTCAGCGATGCTCAGACGAAGTACAGTACCTACGACCGGGAATTACTATCGATATACATGGCGATGAAACATTTTAGAAAATCATTCGAAGGACGTGATCTTACAATATATACCGATCACAAGCCACTTATTTACGCACTGCAAAGTCAAAGTAAGAACGAAACACCCCGTCGTTCAAGATACCTCGAGTTCATCGGCCAATTCACGTCAGACATCCGCCACATATCTGGAAAAGACAACATCGTAGCCGACGCCCTTTCAAGACTAGAAGAAATCACTTGCCCATCGCCAATTGACTATGCGAAACTACAAACAAGTCAACATGAAGATGAAGAACTGAAACTATTGAAAAAGAGTACTAATCTCAAGTTCAAAACAATCGTCATGCCCAACACTAGCGCCAAGATAACATGTGAAATTTCATTCGACACAGCGAGGCCATACCTACCGCTCGAATATCGTAAAATCGCATTCCAAGCTATTCACGAACTGAGCCATCCCGGAATACGAGGAACAAGGAAAGCAATAACATCACGTTATTTTTGGCCATCGATGAACAAAGACTTAACGTTATGGACTAGAACCTGCATACCATGTCAGCGTGCAAAGGTACACCGCCATACCACTACACCACTAGCGCAATTCGAAGAAGCGGAACGACTACAACACGTCCATATCGACTTGACCGGACCACTACCTATCTCCGATAACTATCGATACCTACTCACAATGATTGACCGAGCGACAAAATGGACTGAAGCTTACCCACTGGAAGAAATGACTGCCGAAAAAGTCGCCCACGCATTTTACAACGGATGGATTGCGAGATTTGGTTGCCCCGCCCGAATAACCACCGATCAAGGCAGACAGTTTGAGTCGGAAATATTCAACATACTTATGAAGAGAATGGGTATCAAGAAACTTAAGACAACCGCCTTCCATCCCCAATCCAACGGGATCATCGAAAGATTCCATCGAAGTCTGAAGACGGCCTTCAAAGCGCGCCTAAGTGGAGACAACTGGTCGCGCGATTTACCTACAGTACTTCTCGGACTCCGTGCGGCCATAAAAGAAAACATAGGCAAGAGCGCAGCAGAACTATTATACGGACAAGCACTGAGATTGCCCGGCGAATTCCACGGAGAAACAGCGAAAACTCACGCATCATCATCATTTCATAATGACCTCGTGACCGCCATTCAAAAATCGCAAGCACAGACAGCGCCAAGCAAAGCAACATTCGTACATAAGGACCTCAATACATGCAGTCACGTGTTTATTCGCAATGACGCCGTATGCAAGCCGCTAACGCCTAACTACGACGGCCCGTATCGCGTTATCGACAGAAAAGAGAAATATTTCTATGTGGAACTCCCGCATCGCAAAGCAAACATTTCAATGGACAGATTGAAACCGGCTTACATTATTAATCCCGAAATGGAAGATACATCTGATGAAGCACAGCCCCAGCCAGTCATCAAGACAAGAAGCGGACGCATTGTCAAGAAACCCATTCGCTTCGCTGAGGGGGGAATGATGTAACGACCCGATGTAAACAACATTCCAGAGCTCGTTAGAGCGCACGCAGTAGCCGCGCAATCTCCTTTCATACGTCCGTCCACATCGGCCGCCGCTGCATACTGATCGCGCGCGCTCGAAATTTTATATTTATACTGCTGTACGATACTAGGGCTAACAAACCTCGGCATTTGATTGGCTGTTGTCGAAACTCAAAATACTACTTTGTAAATCCAAAATATTGTAATATAAGTGTGTAAATTTTGTAAATAAATATTCCATTCAAGTCTATCGTATTCGCCTTTTAATTACTACGGCTACAGATATCCCACTACAGAGGTCACTTGCCACTGTCAACATCCCCAGTGCCTTAGAACCAGTGGGGATGGTTCGAGATGATGACAAGCGTCCATGTGGTCTTACGCTGGTCCCTTGGGAACGGGAAAGAGATATGGAAGATTGGGTATGGGAAGCAACATGCGTCGATACGATGGCTCCTTTCCGTCTCAGGGAAACAGTCTCAAGGGTCGGAGCCGCGGCGGAGGCTTCAGAGGACGCCAAGCGAAGCAAATATGATTCGCTATCTAGTGACTGCATATTTATTCCTCTTAGCGTTATTCCTCTTAGCGTTGAAACATTTGGCCCATGGGGGCCAAGCATAATTTTTTTTTTATAAAACTTTGGGCCCATGATTGGCGACGTCGCTGGTGACAAGAGGGCCGGCTCATATCTCGCGCAAAGAATAGCAATTGCTATTCAGCGCGGTAATGCAGCTGGCAGGCGTTCTTGAAACCATGCCACAGGGACACCAGTTTTTAGATTTTTAAGTTTTTTAGTTGTAATTTTATTTTAGTTTGTAGTTTAGGTTTATTCTTTTAATGTAATCAATTATGTTTTAAATAATAAAAAACTTAAGTGTATATATTGTACAATTTCGATTGTAAAAATTTGAAACGCTAACATACAGAATACTGAGGCAAAATACAAACATGGTTTTGAAGTGCATAAACTGAAACTCGTTAGTTTTCTTTTTCAGACGAAATGCATTTCAAGAAAAACCGATATATATTATCTGTGATAAAACTTGATCGGTCGGGTTCGGCACGTTCCGTTTCGCTAAGTCGATTGTAAATAAAAACTGAGCACCGTGCTTTTAGCGCCAAAGGATTATCTCTGACTCGAGAAGAATTGTTCAGAATAAGTGGGGTTATATATTTTACGCTTAGGATAACATTATGGTAAGGTTTTTGTAACATAGAACTAAAATCCATTTGAACGTCTATTTGTTTAAATGTGAGTACTTATATATTAATTGGATGCCTTGGATTGGATGACACAGAAATTTTAAATACAGTGTGTTGAGTACGTGGAACTAAACCAGTTTAACTATGTAATAAATAAGCAAAAACCGAGTAAAGGTTTTCGATCTCCTATACAATGCCTTTTGGCCGGCGATTAATATGGCTGTATACTTACGTACTTTTTTGCAACAATTTCTCTTCATAATGTTTAGTCACAGATTTTTCACTTTCAAATACAATGTTCCAATACTTCTCTCAGAATGGATTGGTTTTCCAACTGGACTCATCTGTTTAAAACTGGCAACATTTTTCCTCGCAAAACGCGCACGACAGTAGGTATGCGTGTGTACATACCAATTGGAAATTGGAGTCATTTGTTATCTGTGTAACTTTAGCAGACTTGTCGTAAATCACATTGTAGTCCTGCATATGCTGCAACGGATGATGACGTAACCTAGAGAAATACATATAACGCCTGAAATTTCTAAAGTAAGTAAATTTTGGTCGTTAAAAAACAAAGAATATTTATCTTTTGGTTTGGTTTCCCTACGAAAAGGCTTACGGAAGTTAGGCTCAAAGTTCTCAACCTATTTTTGATAGTCGGACCAATTGCGACATAAGTACCAAATTTCATCAAAATCCATTCAGCAGTTCGGTCGTGAAAGCGTATCAGACAGACAGACTTTCCCACTTGTAATATTAGTAAGTATGGACTATGGAGATATGGATGAAGGGTGAAAATTTCACGCATGAGGAGGAACATTATGAGTATGCTTTTGTTTTAATAACAGCAACCCTCATTCATCTGAATTTTGGTAAACCTTGACACGCCTATATTCTGATAAATGTTTGTTTAACACACCATCAATCAGTATCACAGGTGAGGTGTATCATATCTTATAGCAAGGACTCTGTAATATATTAAAAATATATACCTACCTCTACCTAAAGCATAATTCCTGGTTGTAAAATAAAAGGGAATACCAAAAACCGTGTTAAGTTGGGAGAGCGAAAAAATTTCCAGTTTTGGAGAAGCAATGGAAAAAGAAAACACATTTACCAGTGAACAAAGAATAATATTTTTTTAATAAACGTAAATTTTATTAAAAACATATTTCCTAATTATCTCGCAAAAAATGCATTTAACCGGTGATTTAGTAATTTTACGTCGGAAAATTTTTAGAGCGATAAAATTATATGAATCTATAACTTGCTCCCAACGCAGAGAAAGTCGACATAAAAGAAACCTTCATTTGAAATGTTAACAGCTGCTGTTTCCCGTTTAAAAGCGATAAATGTTATGACCAAATCTCTTGCCTCCTTGGACCAGTGGTTATGGCGCTTGCCTTAGACCCGTAGGTCATAGATTCGATTCCCACGGAAAGTATACATTCTTCTTCATAGCGTGTCGACGTTCATCTTTGTAACGCCTTCAATGCCCAGAACTGGGCCACCCGTGACAGCGTTGTCTGTAGTGAAGTACAAGTCATCCAGTGTGCAGGTGTCGGGATTCGCCTTGCGCAGGGCAGGCCAGAAGGTGGCTCATAGTCTGGGGAGATGCACCTCACTCGCAGGCCGGTTAGTATCATATATTTTGTATACAATCAAGTAGGCAAACAGGCAAACAGGCATACGGCCTACCTGATGGTAAGTGGTTACCGTAGCATATGAACGCCTGCAACACCGGGGATGTCACGAGCGCGTTGCCGACCCTGAAGTATTTTTACGCCCTTTTTGAAGGCTCCCATGTTATAGTCACTAGGGAAAACCATGGCAGGGAGTTCATTCCATAATCGCAGTGTACGAGGGAGGAAATTCTGCTTGAAGCGTACTGTACGCGATAACATTGGATCCAAGTTACGTATGGGGATAAAATCCGTGACGATGGCGAGAGGTGCGATGATAAAAAGTGACTGTTGGCATCACGTCAAACAATTCCTTCTAGCATAGCCCATTATACAAGCGGTAGAACACGCATAAGGAGGCGAAGTCTCTCCTGAGATTCAAAGGCTCAATACCACTTGTGATCACGGGAACTTCGGCAATTGGCTAGTAAACTTTTTCATGAAAATGTCTAATTCGTAAACCATTTCGAGGAATAGGCTTAGGGAACAGATTACATTAATCAGATCTTTAGTTATGCAAGTATTTTTTAAGAAAATCGCAGAAAACCCAATGACTTTCATTTTTTAGCAAGGTTGACGTACGACGTAGCCGGATAACTTCCGGCTATTCACATTTAATTTTTTAGGTTGGCAGCACAGCGTAGTGAATAAATATTTTTTTTTTGGTAGCGCTAATTAAGCGCTTCACGTACTTGTCACCCATGTCAAATGTCATCTCTGTTCAAGTAAACATAACCTAATTACATTCATTCATACATTATAATGAAGAAGCGGTGTCCAATTATTGAAAAATCAGATGTAAACGGATGAAGAGACTGCAGTAAAGTCCAATAAACAGGCCAATATGCAATAGATACGAGAAATGGGGTACCTAAATATTTGGCGATTGTAAACAAACAAGAAACCAACTCGCGGCTCGCGGTCTATCTTGACTTTGACATTTGACACTGACATTTATATTTTTTAATACCTTAGTAATTTTTGCTTTCTTGCAGTTCGAAAATGGCCATTATAGCTGCGTGACGTCATCACTATAAAATCTTTAAAATTAAATAACAAAATAAATATAATTTTAAGAATTTTTTCGTTTAAATTGTATCTCGGAAATAGTCTATTCTATCAATAAAATATATAATATACACAATTTATTATTTAGTTGACTAGCCAATTCTGACAGTGCGTCCCTGTATTGAGTCAAACTGCTTAAGCTGACACTCAGGTGCCACAGGTGACAACAATATTCCATATGTGGCCGCACTTGTTCCTTATATAGGAGCAGTCTATGCTGCGGCGTGAAAAATCGCTTTGCCCTGTTGAAAACTCCGAACTTTTTGGATGCCATTTTTGCCTTGTTCTCTAAATGACTACAAAACTAGACATCGCTGGAGATGTCGATGTCAAGAAGTCTGATATGGAAAGAGGAGAGCCGAGGAATTGAGGACCATCAACGAAGGACCATAATGATTAATTCACTAGTTTCACTACTTGTACTCTATACTTTGTTAAGTTGTTTCCAGTTTGGTTAGGACCACGGAGCTAGTAAATGCTCTGTGGTTAGGACATTACAAACTTAAATCCCCTTATTGTCTGATAATAATGATGGTTCCGAGCTTAAGATGGCACATTGAGCCGTTGATCAAGACAGAAGACTGCCATTTGGTGGTCGTTAAAGGAAACTTGTCAGAGGCTGAAAGGTAGTTCAGAAAAACTCTGACATCAGGGTCGATTGACTCTGTAACCTAATCGATATGAATGATAACCAAATCTCCCCGAAGCCCAGTTGTTCAAAGTGTTTTTTGGTTAACACTGATGTCCGATTCTCCTGTTTGAATCTAAATTATCTACCGACCAAAATAAAGAAAAGTATTGGCTATGTTTATGAAAACTTCACTTAATAATCGACAACCTTAAATCATATTGACCATCAGCCTTTTGTCCAATTACTTGCGGATTAAACGATGGAGACAAAATATTTACTTTGAGCAAGACCCATGTAAATACTTATAGGCAAAATAAAATTACTTTATAGACAACGTTTCATATAATATTTTCAATTAAAAACATAAGAGCAAAGCACACAGTCACAAAAAATGCCTATTGTATAAAATATTAATTTTATAACAAAAGCAAACACTCCGTAGCTATTAACCTTATTAATTTAAAAAGAGGACAGTACTAAATTCAAATAATATATGTAAGGCTATGTATGGCTATACATATTAATAATTTGGCAAACTCTCACAAACCCGCCTCAAATGAGTTTCTTACTGAATTGAAGCATAAAATAAAAAGAAAGCAGATCGGATTTCTTCTGACAAAGGAATCGTAAAAACTGTTCAAATGCAAACAAAATTCAAGTAATTGTGCCTGTTTACTTACTGCCTGTTTCTCACTCCTAGTCGCCATAGGCAAGCGGGCGGTCAAATTGCCTTTCTTATTCATTTATTACTAGCTTTTTCCCGCAGTTCCGCCTGCGTCAAAAAGTAGCCTATGTTTGACCCCAGGACGTTCAGCGGTTTGACCGCGAAAGCGTAACAGACAGACAGACATACAGTCAGACAGATAGAAAGACAGACAGACTTTCACATTTATAATATATATAGATTTATTATTTACTTCTTTGTACACAGTGAAATAAAAATTAAATATGTTACTTACAATGTGAACACAGTATGTATACAAAAGGCGGCCTTATCGCTCAAGCAATCTCTTCCAGGCAACCTTAGGGTAGTTTGAAATATAAAGAAAGGAGAGATACGGATATGGTGCATAAAGAACAGAACAACGCTAGGCTGAATAACAGAAGTACATACATAAACTTCTTAAAATAAATACTAATATACGTAAATAAAAAATAAATAATTATGTATATATATTTATATATAATAAATAAACTATAAAAATACACAAGAAGTGGAGACTGAAACAAGATGTACTGAAAAGGAACGAAGCTACAGTGAGGAAAGAAAGTGGGACTTTACTTGCGACTTAAAACTGGTCAGAGTTTGAGCCGTTCGATTAGGCAGTGGAAGGGAATTCCACAGTCGCGTTGCCTTGACCGTAAAAGAATCAGAGTAGAAGGTAGTGGAGTGAGCAGAAGTTCTTAGGCGTAGATTTTCGGCACTACGTAATTTATGTTCTTGTTGAATCTCACTGAAGAATTCGAAGCGCTCGAAGCTTAAGTTAGCAGGGGATAAAGGATTGCAGAGAATTGAGTATAATAAAGATAGAATATGCCAGTCACGGCGAAGTCTGATAGGCAGCCATTCAAGTTTAGAGCCAAATTGAGAAACATGATCATACTTGCAAAGACCAAGTATAAATCGAATACAAAGATTTTGAAGACGCTCAAGTTTATCAAGTTGCTGCTCTGTGAGGTTGGTGTAGCTGTTATCAGCATAGTCTAGGACAGGTAGAAGAAGGGAATTTGCGAGCATAGTTTTGGTCTCTATAGGTAGGAATTTACTTAGTCTTTTTACCTCTTGCTTCTTATAGGGTAGCAATGGATAACATGTGTACTTTACATAATTTTTCAGATACTTAAAGTTAAAAAATTCCACGCTAAGTAATACCTTTTGCCGTGTAATTATTCAACAGAAATATGAATTGTTAGTCGTAAAGCCACAGAAAACCTTTTGATGGCTTGGAGTTGGGTAATTTTGTAGACAATATAGTTTCTTAGATATCATTATACGTGGGGCGCACTATAAGTTTCCGGAATGAATATAAAAAATACCATTAAAGGTACAAAATTAATTTATTGTTTTTCAAAATAATCTCCCTTGGCGTCTATGCACTTTTTCATTCGATGAAACCAGTTTTGAAAACTTTTGTGCCACTCCTCTGTGGTGACCTCTGAAACGTGTTTTTCATACTCCTCGACAGCCTCTTCTGGTGATGAAAATCGTTGACCGCGTAATTGGTTCTTAATTTTTGGAAACAGAAAAAAGTCACAAGGTGCCAGGTCGGGACTGTATGCAGGATGACTCATGAGTTCTACATTTTTCGCCTTCAAAAAGTCGTTTGTCTGTCTGGCCGTGTGAGAACTAGCATTGTCGTGGTGCAGGATGATACGGCGTTTACGGTTATTTTTACGGAGTTCGTCAATAACTTCCGGCAAACAAATGGTCGTGTACCAGTCACTATTCACTGTACGACGATTCTCTAAAGCAACAGTAGCCACGTGTCCAGTTTTATTAAAAAAAGAAGCAATCATCAGCTTAGATGCACTTTTCACGCGCGCCACTTTGGTTGGTTTCGGCTCATCTTGAAAGAACCATACGCTCGATTGCTGCTTTGTTTTGGGATCGTAGCAATAAATCCATGTTTCGTCACCTGTTACAATGTCCCACACCAAATTTGACGCACCTTCGTTGAATCTGGTAAGCATGGCACTGCACCAAGTGACGCGGTCCGTTTTTTGAGCCTCGGTCAAGTTGTGTGGGATCCACCGCGAGCACAGCTTTCTCACACCCAAATGTTTGTGTAGGATTAATTGTATTTGACTCATGCCTATTTCTAAGGATGCGCGAATTTCATGGTAGGTCACATGCCTGTCTGTTTCAATCATACGGCGCACAGCATTGATGTTTTTGTTGGTCACAGCGGTGGACGGCCGACCATCGCGAGATTCGTCACTGAGATTGATACGACCACGCTTGAATTCTGCAAACCAGTTATAAACAGTTGTCTTGCATGGTGCTTCATTGCCAAAAGCTGTTTCAAGGCGAGCAATGCTCTGTTGAGCTGTCAAATTACACTTAAATCGTAGAAAATCATACTACGAAAATTTTCCCGAGTTAAATCCATGTTGATGCAGACACACAATTTTTTAAATGGCGCCACAAGGTAAAAACAAAAGACAGTCAGATGAAACAAACTGCATTCTACAGCCAAAGAGTTCTATTTTCAAATGTTGCAATAAATTTTTAAATATTGTTTATGTAAGTGGCCAGTTCCGGAAACTTACAGTGCGCCCTATGTATATTTTTGTACTATCGTCATTTTATGATTAGGCAATGTTCAAGCCAAAACTTTATTTACGACGCACACATCACTTATTAGATAAAGTTTCGTTTTACGAATGATGCTAATGAGATTTATCAATTCACTTTATGACATTTGAAATTTGTGCCAAGTAAGTATTTATTTATGTCTTTAGAAATAGGTAGAGTCCTTGTACCAAAATTTCGTAATGTTAAGTCGTTAAGTTTCCAATGTTTATTATAATGTGTATCGATACTAATATTATAGGTACGAAAGTCTGCCTATCTGTCATGCTTTTGCGGCCAAACCGCTAAACGGATTTTGATGAAATTTTATATGAATATACTCGTAGTTGAAGTCCCTTGGGCTACTTTTTGACGCAGGCGGAGCTACGGAAAATAGCTGGTATGAAATAAATTTGTTTGCTTATTCAGGCTTTTTCTACTAAACCAATCTTCCTGTTTATTTTTCTCATACATACCTTTCATTCCGAAAAAAGTACGGTCCCGTAGAACTTAACTACGCTCTACTTCGCATTGCGCTATTTCCCCATACTATTACAACAAAATCATTCCTTCGAATCCTGTGGATTTTAGATAGACACGGCATGATTGATAAGGGACTTTGTCGTCGAATTCTTGAAGAATTTCATATGAAGCGAATGATATGCGATAACCTGTTGAACTTGTAGAAACCAGGGAGTGTGGTAAATGTGAATCTGTGCCACGAGATTGACAAGGGCATTACAGTAATAATATTGAAGGTATTTCTCAATTTTTGTGCGTTCTATAACAGATACTAATTTTTTTATGAATTAGACATTAAAGAGATTTCCTAGTAGAGTAGAGAAATTAAAGAGCGCTCTCTACTCGACAAGCCAGCACTTTATGGGCTCACTCTTACCTATTTTGTATACTTCTACTTTAATATACATAAGTTGAATCAAGAAGCCAATAATATTTCTTATACAAAAACCATTTGAGAAAAATCGGGATAAAGGATTCAGTGCACTGAATAACTATAAAATTGTCGCTGCAATATTTTAAAAACTTCATTTTTGTCGAATCGGATCCGAATCTTCGGATCGGCCGTAACAATCACTTTATTATTTTTAATTAGGTTATTTCAAAAACCTTTTATTCATATATAATATACTAGCTGTTTCCCGCAGCTCCGCCTGCCGCAAAAAGTAGCCTATGTTTGACCCCGGGTCTTCAACAATATCCATACCAAATTTTCATCAAAATCCGTTCAGCGGTTTGGCCGTGAAAGCGTAACAGACAGACAGAAAGACAAACAGACTTTCGCATTTATATTATTATTATTATATTATTATAAGTATGGATATGCAAAGGAAAACACAAAATCAGCGCGTATAACCGGTCAAGTGCTACTCGAACTCGCGTACGAATTACCTTTAAAAAATGCAGAAAATCATGTCTGTTTTATCAGTTGTATGGGAGCCTCTATGTATTACATTTTTATTTTATTATGCTTTTTGGTGTTTGTGGTTATATACGGTATCAGAAATACATCATCTCTGAAAATTTCAACTGTCGAGCTATCACAATTCATGAGTTACAGCCTGGTGGCAAACGTACAGACTGACGGACAGCCGAGTCTTAGTAATAGGGTCGCGTTTTACCCTTTTGGTATGGAGCCCTAAAAATAAGTTAGGTACCTACCTGTTCAAAAAACTGTCCAATTTATATTTTCCGTCCTATTTGTTCTGTGCATGCGCTCTTCAAGGTCGAACCCTCAATAAATCTTATTTGATCTCGTGTTTACTATCTCATTAGAGAACAAAAACTTTTCACATGGGCCTTGCAAGCCTTTGCGAAATAAGACGTAACAAAAGAGCCGTTTTCTTTGTACTACTCGCCGAGTGTGTGAAAGTATTGTATTATTTAAGAAGTTACTGATATAAGCATGTTATATGTACCTATCTTCTTTTTTCCTCATTAACCTATAAAAAAAAATACTTTTTAATTTTGTATATTTTCAATGTTGCCAGTACCTTTTGCCAATTTTCATAATCAAACGCCTTCGAAATAAGAGAGAAATATTTCCTTAACGCATTATTTCGCAGGCATGGGAGAATCGTCCAATTTAGGTTGACAAAAGATGGTATCATCAGCTATCTCAAATTAAAATCAATTACGGCGACTGGGCCACGCCAATGCCTACGTAGGCCATTCCTGTCTTAATGTTTTTGCTCGATGTTATTAAGAGAAACATTACAGGAAGATTTTCATTGTAATATTAGGTGAATATATCAATAAAAAAATAAAGCAATATCACATAGAGACATAACACGTTTGAACCCCATGGTTGAACCACACAAATTGAAACTTATAATATGAAAAGGATAGATGTAGATAAGACTCGACAAAGAAACCTAACTGTCTCAAATTTTACAGTAGGTTCCATTCCAAATGACGCAATTGGTAAATATGGGCAATTATGCGTAAAACCAACATATCAAGTCAGCTGTAAAACAGATTGTAGAACCTACAATCTCTATGAAGATTAATAGCTTTTAACCCGGTAACTCAAATTAATATCAAAACAAGTTCTGGATCAAAAAACAAGCATGGCCCGAAGCCGAACCTTAAACATCAGTTGCAGGATTCGTGGAATTATTAAATTCCTTCAAGCGAAACCTCAACCAGGGCGGAACAAAAAGCGATAGAGCTACCGGTAAAATTTACGACCAAATTCCGATCCAGAGCAAGAACAAAACTAAAGGACAGTGCACGCTATTATTTGAGGTCGCCGTAAAAACATATCGTCCTCGGAAAACAAAGGTCAGGTCAAGGTCACAATTTGGTTTGATATTTTTAAGAAAAACCGATGGTTCTAAGGACTGACACTTTCAAGCAAACACTTAAACTCGGCATTTAAATTGTTAATAAGTACGGCTGTATCTATATTCAATTTTAACCAGCTTTTTATAAATTTAAACTATACTACTTACTTGAATTTTGAAATTCAAAACTTTCGTTCAAAACATATAATAAAAATGTATCAGAAAATCATTTAATATGATGTTTAGCAATGCGCTCTTATAGCCTTAGCGCGGATCGCGTTTACCTATAAACCCAGTCTATAGTTTTAGGTATATAGTTTCAGTAAATCGTTTAATAGAATATACTAATTTTATGAAAATTGAGCCATCTATAAAAATTATACAGCTTTCTGCATATGTCACTAAATATCTAGTATGTTGCATGGGTTAAGTTTTTTCAGACTGAGCCTTTAGATGAATGGATAAAACATGGTTTATACAAATGTTATCTTATATATTTAAAAAATGAATTGTAAATGTTAGGCACGTTAAAACTCGAGAACGGCTGGACCGATTTGGCTAATTTTGGTGATAAAATATTTGTAGAAGCTTACAGAAGGTTTAATTGGTTAGAAAATATTAAAAAATTGCAAGGATATTGGCAAAAACCAGAATATTATTTTCCCATACAAACTGGATGTACCACAGATTTTTTTAAATGGAGGGAGAGTCCAAATTTTTCACGAGTTTTACGGACCTGGACACGAGTTCTTTATGACTTTTGTTATTTTTCTTCGGGAAAGTAATAGGTACCTACATGGCACGTACCGATGATTTTCTCATATTTTTTAATTACGGTTTTCAAATGCTACGTCCGGAAATTTAACCGACATTAAACATTTAACATTTTGACTGACTTTCAAAAAGAGTAGGATAAGTAGGTAACTTGGCTGTATTTTTTTCAAATGTTAAACGGTAGTTTATAGTCCGTCGTTTTTTGGAACATTTTGTTTTTGTAGGAGTATACGAGTCTTGGCCTTTATTTTGTAGAAGCTAATAGAAGGTTTAAGTGGTTTTAAAATATTAAAAAATGATTTTTTCGTATTTGTTAATAACGGTTTTCAAATGCTGCGTCCAGAAATTAATTAGACATGTTAACTGGTTGAATCCCAGAAGGTACTTGAAATGAAACTACTCAAGGCGATATAATAGTTTCCTGTATTTCGTATTGACTATCAAGTAACACACAAAATATTATGACACATTAATCAAACGAAACCATATCGAGTTTAACTTTAGAGTGGCGCCATCTAGTAACGACATGTATAAATTCTTAGAATACATATTGAATGAGTGGCGCTGCCTTTGCAGACTTAAACATTCCGCCCACCATGGACGGATATGTCCATTACAACTAAATAATACAATTCAAATAGCAACCAAACCTTAAATTATACAACAATATTCAATATTAACTAAAAATTTATATAGAACAGCGGACTGTAAACGCTTAAAAAACAAAATATTAAAGAAACAAAACTATGAATAATAACAAACTAGTGCCTATTTTCTTAACATTAAACAATGATTGAACTCACGACAAGGATAAACAAGTTATTATTCGGTAACAGGCAAAACACAAATCTTTGACACAGGTCTCTTAATGACGTTCCCTTTGCATTTTAAACTGACGACACGTGTAATTTTGTCCAAACCTTCATGCTTGTCTACGATTACTCCATAAAGCCATTTTGCTGGAGGCAGATCGTCTTCGCGCACTAGTACGACGTCACCAATATTTGGCTCAGGAACGCGTTCTTGCCATTTGCGACGGTGAAAGAACTGTGTAAGATAATCGTGGGACCAGCGTCGCCAGAAATGTTGCAACATCTTTTGAGTCAATTGCCAACGCTTCAGACTAGTAACATTACTATCTTCATAATTGGAATCAGGGGCCACTACCAAGGGTTCTCCTACAAGAAAATGTCCTGGTGTAAGGGGGATTGGATCACCAGGATTGAGGCTAATTTGAGAAAGGGGCCGCGAATTCAAGCAAGCCTCTATCTGTGTCAGAACAGTGGCTATCTCTTCATACGTAAGTGTTGCATTTCCGATAACGCGTTTTAAGTGGTGCTTTGTGGACTTCACTCCTGCTTCCCAAAGGCCCCCGAAATTAGGACTTTGAGGGGGAATGAAATGCCAGGTTGTGCCATTGTTGGCAAGAGATGCAGCAATATCAGTTGCTATGCCAGACCTTTCCGAAGTAAAAAGTGATTTAAGCTCCCTAGCAGCACCTGTGAAGTTTGTACCGTTATCACTCCATATATCGGCACAATGTCCTCTTCTAGCGACGAAGCGTTTAAATGCGGCTAAGAATCCTTGAGTGGTCAAGTCACTCACAGCTTCTAAATGAATGGCTCTTGTCGCCATGCAAATGAACAGACATATGTAACCTTTATAGGAGTGATGACCTCTACCTTTGGTTGTGC
Organism: Euzophera pinguis; assembly: GCA_947363495.1. NCBI lineage: Eukaryota > Metazoa > Arthropoda > Insecta > Lepidoptera > Pyralidae > Euzophera > Euzophera pinguis. The sequence goes on from OX376168.1 coordinate 6,138,831, forward strand.
GGATGCTTATAGGGCCGGCGAAATCTACACCGCTTCGAAGAAAAGGCCGACTAGCTGTCACTCTTGCAGATGGAAGTTGACCCATCAGTTGATTTTTTATACGTGATCCATGACGAACACACCTGACACATTTGCGAACATAGAATTTCACTACGTTTTTGACATTTATGACCCAGTATTTTGTGCGTAAATAAGTAGTCATGAGTTGAGGCCCACCATGAAGTGTTTTTTCATGGGCTTCAGCAACCAGCAGATTGGTGAAGTGTGATTTTTGCGGGATAAGAATAGGATGTCTCATGTCTTCGTTCATTTGAGAATGCTCCAAACGTCCGTCAATGCGCAAAATGCCAGCATCATCAATGAATGGATTGAATGAGATAAGTCTACTTTTCCTATCTACTTTACCGGTTTTAGCTAAACTATCCAATTCTTCTTGAAAGTTAGTCATTTGACAGTTTCGAATACAAACATTCAAAGCTTTACTAAACTCATCAAAACTAATGAAATTTTTATTTTTTATAGGTTGATTAACAGGACGTGGTTTGAGGAACCTTCTACAAAAAGCGACAACTCGAACGAGTTTACATAAGGATGAATATCGCTTCCACAATGGAAATTCTTCTTCTGTAGTTACATAACATACTTTGTTTATCTTTTCTTCCAGGTGTGTATCTTCTACTGTTTGTCTATTATAAGTAATTTTTTCATATTTCAGCCAACAAGGTCCAGTGCTCCAAAACTCATTTGGATAATCATGCGGTTTGAGCCCTCTAGAGGCGCAATCCGCAGGATTGTCTTTTGACTGCACATGCGACCATTGAGTGCTATCTAACACTGATAAAATTTCTGAAACTCTGTTAGCGATGAATGTTTTCCAACGACTTGGGTGACTTTTAAGCCAAGCTAGTACTACTGACGAATCAGTCCAAGCATGGATGTCTTCTTTCTTGATTTTGAGAACAGTCGAAATTTCCAAAAGCAGCCTTGCAAGCAGAACGGCACCACACAGCTCAAGTCTCGGAATTGAAATCTGTTTGACTGGCGCGACTTTTGTTTTAGACGCCAGCAAATGCACGTGACACTGACCGTTTTTGCTCACAACTCGAGCGTAAACGACTGCTGCATATGCGATGGTTGAGGCATCACTAAACCCTTGCAATTCTACGATCTGATCGTCTGCCCGTGTGTTAATCCACCTTGGTATCTGCAAATTTGTAAGTAACGACAGTTCGTTTCTATACTTGGTCCATTCGTTTAACAATTGAGAGGGAAGTTCGTCATCCCAATCTATTCCAGAGATCCACAATTTCTGGATGAAGACCTTGGCAGTGACAATGGTAGGTGCAATCCACCCGAGAGGATCATACAAGCGTGCGATATCTGAAATAACTTCTCTTTTTGTTACAGGAATCTTTAACGGAGGAAGCTGGACGGAATATTCGAAAACATCCTTGCGGCGGTTCCAGGTAAGTCCAAGGATTTTTATTATTGAATCTATCTTTAGCTCTAGATTTCCTACTTTGCTTCCAACTTCTTCCTTGCTTTCCTTTTTCAATTTCTCTATCAACTCCTCACTGTTAGTGCACCATTTGCGTAACTGAAATCCCGCCCTTCCCAGTAGTTCTTTGATTTCCCTATACACTCTTATTCCTTCTTTAACGCTTTGACACCCAGTCAATAAGTCATCAACATAAAAGTCATTTAAGACTCTTACAGATGCGAGAGGGTAATCAGCACCATCGTCAAGAGCAACTTGCTGCAACGCCTTCACAGCTAGATGAGGCGCAGAAGCCGTCCCGAACGTGACTGTCAAGAGGCGATAATGTTGCACGTCACAATTTGGATGATCCTGTTCACGCCACAAGATGCGTTGATAGTTAGTGTCTTCAACAAAGACCCTCACTTGTCGATACATCTTAGCGATATCTGACACCAGACAGATGGGATGCAGCCGCCACCGCATTATTAGATGTCGGAGATCACATTGGAGAGTAGGCCCTGTCATCAGGTCACCGTTCAGAGATGCACCATTAGCATCCTTGCAGGACGCGTCGAATACCACCCGAACCTGTGTAGTTATTTTGTCTTCCCTGATGACGGGGTGATGAGGTAAGTAAACTGCATCTTTGCTATCTCGTTCTTTTTCAGGTACCATTTCCATGTGCCCTAAATCTAAATATTCTTGAATAACTTCAGAATATTGCCGCTTGAGTTTAGGATCCCTTAGTAATCTCTTTTCCAGCAAGTGAAACCTACGAGTGGCGATTTCTCGTGAATTGCCATGTCTGCATGCTGGGTTTTCATCTCGAAATGGCAATTTTACAACGTATCTACCTGAAGAATCTCGTGTAGTTGTTGCAGCGAAGAAATCTTCACATTTTTGTTCTTCGGCCGTGAGATGTTTTTTGCTATTGCACTCGTCGGAATCTAATTCCCAGAACTTTCGAAGAAGTTCGCTATCACTGCATTGAGCATGCATGCTTATTACAGCATAACAATGCTCCCTTCCAGGGCGTTGAATTTGCCCGGATATAATCCAACCCAACTTAGTTTTTTGGGCTATTATTGAGTCAGACGATCCTCTTAATAGGCCTTCTTGTAAGATCTGCCCATAAACTTCTGCACCTAACAACAAATCAATTTTGTTGGGTGTGGTGAAAGCAGGATCAGCCAATTTTAAGGTTGATATTTCTATGGACAATGGTACCGCAATTTGTTTTTCTGGCAGGAAGGTGGTAAGCTTCTTCAAAACATGAGCCTTAACCTTAACAACAAAGTTGGGGTCGTGAAGTGATTGAACATTCATAAACACAACAGACTTGGATTCCAAGGAACCTGTCTGATCACTTCCCAGCCCTGATACATGGCTCTTGTGTGAATACTTTTTTAACCCAAGAAGCTGTACCGCTGCTTCAGTTATGAACGAGGCTTGCGACCCCTGATCCAGTAAGGATCTGAGGGTGATATTAGTACCAGTCCTTGATACTACTTTAACCAATGCTGTGGCCAAGAGTACTTGATTATGATTTTTTGCAAAACATGATACAACATTTCCAGTTTCGCCTTGAGTTACTCCAGTCGATTGGTTAATCGTTCCTTCATGATCGACTACTGGTTGGAGTACATTCCTAGGATGTAACAAAGAGTGATGACGTTTTTTGCACAGTCTACAGCGAGTGGTTTGATAACAATTCTGCGCGGAATGCTTGCGACCTAAGCAATTAAAGCACAGGCTATTTGTTTGGACAAAACTACGACGCGCGTCTACGTCTTCCTTAGCAAACTTTTTGCAATTGAACAGTTTGTGTGATTCCGTACAAAAATCGCACTGTAATGAAGTTGACACATGTAATGACTTTGGATTTGATGCTCGATTTGATTTAATAGTTTTAATATCAATAAATTCCAAGGATCTAAATCTAGTTTCTAGAAATTCCTTAAATTGATCTAACGTGGGTAGTTCATCACATATTTCGCTAATTTTAACTTCCCATAGTTTTCTACTTTCTGTATCTAATTTCAAACAAATGATATGAATCACAATTATGTCCCAAGATTTTACGTCTACTCCAACATTTTCCAAAGCATTTAAACATTCAGTCGTGGTATCCAATAACTCTTTAATTGCGTGAGCTGATTCAGATGTAAGTGATTTTTGACTTAAAAACCGTTTTAAAATACAACTTGCTAAAAACCGCTTATTATCATACCTCTTTTCTAAAAGCTCCCAACATTTCTTATAATTATCTTGAGTTATAGGGACGTGTCGTAACAACTGTTCGGGTTCATCCTTGAGGTGACCCTTTAAATAATGAAGACGCTGAACATCGTCTAGGGATTGGTTATTGTGTATAAGGGATTTGAACAAATCTCTAAAACTGACCCAATCAGAGTAATGACCAGTGAAGACAGGTATCGAAAGTTTTGGCAATTTTATTGGACAATTGTCTGACTTAGTAACGGTTACCACTCTTTCACCAGACACGGTATTGAACTTGCGCAAAGCTTCCCCTAACTCACTTTTGTAATCCAGGTATGTCTCCTCTGCCACATCATATATATCTAATGTTGTATATGTAGTTTTTTGGAGTTCTGTTTTAGGTATTTCCTCAATAATCGTAGCATGAGTGTCGGTAAACTGAGCCCAAACCTTTTCTAAATTTTCTAATCTAGCTTCAATATAAGACACATTAATTCTTTCTTTTGGTGATTTTTTAAAGTTACTTCTAGCCTTAAATATTTTAGATTTTAAATCATCTTGTTTATTTAGTAATGACTCCATATTCACCGACTCTCAATCCCAAGCCTTAAATGAATATAAGAAACAAAAGCAAAACACTGTCCAAACAATAACACAAATATTTAAAAATGTATGTTTAAAACACTGCGAAGTGTTCACAAATCCGATATAAATGTTTACTGTCCAAGTGTCCAAATCAAAATTCCACAAGTACAGCAATTTCCAAGCGTTCAAAAAAAATTTTCTAAGTGTTTGATGTAACTCGGCGAAATTTTACAAGTTCAATCTTGTCGATAATTTTTCTAAGTGTTTGGTGAACAAGACGAAATTATTCTAAGTCCAGTGTCGACGATTCGAAATTTTTCTAAGTGTTTGAAAAAACTTGCAATTTTTCTTGGCTAAATCCGGCATGGATTCCCCGTGTTTACACTTTTTCTTGAAATATTTTACAAGTTGAAAGTACTTACAGTTTGTCCGGACACTGGTATGCACGTCACTCACACACACAACACTTGTTACCGCAATCCTTGACTATAGGCACCTCTATAGGCACTCCGCAAAACTCCTGAAGATGGCAGCACAGCACTCCAGTGACAAAATCCGACTTCGTAAAGGACCAATGGTTGAATCCCAGAAGGTACTTGAAATGAAACTACTCAAGGCGATATAATAGTTTCCTGTATTTCGTATTGACTATCAAGTAACACACAAAATATTATGACACATTAATCAAACGAAACCATATCGAGTTTAACTTTAGAGTGGCGCCATCTAGTAACGACATGTATAAATTCTTAGAATACATATTGAATGAGTGGCGCTGCCTTTGCAGACTTAAAGACTTTCAAAAAGACTAGGTTAGGGTAACTCAGCTGACCGCGGTGGAGAGGCTTGGTTTGATAACCAGCCTCGTCCGGAAGACCACTCAAAGGGGGCTATTGTGCAAAAATTTTGCGGGCCTCCACCGATATCAGGGATATCGTGGATACCCTGGTTGCGCGCAGCGAGTCTGATGAGGTTCGGCGCCTCAAAGCCGATAATGGCCGCCTCCAAAGAGAGGTGGCCAACATGAAGGCAGAGGTCGCTGCGCTCCGCCGGGGGTTTGAGGAGGCCCGTCGCGAGGTCGGCCAGGCCGCGCGGACTGCGGAGTGCTAATCGGCTCCCTCCATGGAGGAGGGGCTGGTGCAGAGACTGGAGGCCTCCATGGAGAGGATGATTGGTGTCCGCCTGGCAGACTTGGAGTCTCGCCTACCTCGCAGGGTCACCCGCCCACCGTTGGCGGGCGACAACTCCGAGGTGGCGCGGTCTGCGAGGGCGGCCATTGAGGAGGCCTCCGGTCTTAGACCAGAGCCGCGGCCTGCACAGCCTGCGCAGCCAGCGGTGGAGGAGTTGGAGGTCCTGGCCCCAGCACGCCCGGCCTCCAAACAGCGGAAACGCAAGGGGGCGGCTGAGAAGGCGGCGGAGTGGGGGCCCTTCGGGCCGTCGACCTCAGCCGAGGCCGAGGCATCCCCGGAGCTCCCCTGGGTGGAAGTGCGAGGGAAGGGGAAGGGTGTGGGAAAAAAGTCCCAGCCCAAACCCACCACGACACCCAAGACGACACCCACGGCGGCCCCCGCAACCGTGCGCAAAGCGCCCCCGAAAACGGCGCCACCGAAGGCGAGGAAACTGAAGGTCCCGGGCTCCTCGGCTGTAATTCTGAAGTTACAGCCGGAGGCAGCGCAAAACGGGGCCTCTTATGCCTCTGCCCTACTAAAGGCCGAGCAGGACGTGAACTTGGAGGAGCTGGGCATTGGCTCGCTCCGGATTCGCCCGAGTGCGACCGGAGCGAGGCTAATTGAGATCCCCGGCTCCTCCAGTTCAGACAAGGCTGACGCCCTTGCTTCGGCCTTGAGGGTGGCGCTGTCCGGCGTCGTGGAGGTGTCCAGGCCCGTCAAAACCGCGGACTTCCGCGTCACGGGCCTGAACGATGCTGCTACAGCGCGGCGGATAAAAGCTGCGGTCGCAAGGGTTGGGGGCTGCACGGAGGACCAAGTCTGGGTGGGCGAAATCCGCCCAGACTGGCGGGGCTCTCGCTCCGCCCTAATGCGCTGCCCGGTCACGACAGCCAAGAAGCTGATCGAGGTAGGCAGCATGAGCGTTGGTTGGGGCTCCGTGCGGCTCCAGCACTTGGCGGCGCGACCCATGCACTGCTACAAGTGCATGGGGAAGGGGCACACCGCGGCGCTGTGCCCCTCGCAGGCAGGGCATTTGTCCGCTTCCTGCACCGCGGCGCCCCGCTGCGCTGTGTGCCGCGACGCCGGAAAGCCGGCGGAACATGTGATGGGGGGTAGGTCCTGCAACCCCCCGTCAGTCCGCGGCAAAGGGCCGTCCCCTCCTCCGCGTGAGGGCACCACACAGGCGGCGCCAGCTGGCCAAATGGAGGAGTGATGGGGGTCTCCTTCCTCCAGGCCAACCTCAACCACTGCGCCCGGTCGCAGGATCTCCTCCTGCAATCCATGGCGCAGTGGGACATCGATGTCGCGGTGGTCTCGGAGCCGTACGCGGTTCCCTCCCTACCCCACTGGGCTGGGGATCTGGATGGCTCCGTGGCCATCGTGGCCAAGTCTGGCGCTGCCTCCCCCCTCACGCTCCGGAGGAAAGGGCATGGGTTTGTGGTGGCGGTTCGGGGAGAGTACGCCATTATTGGCGTTTACTTTTCCCCGAACCGGGATTTGCCGGCCCTGGAGCAGTTTCTGGACGCTCTGGGGCCGGAGGTAAGGCGGCTAGCGCCCCTAAAGGTCCTCGTGGCCGGCGACTTCAACGCCAAATCCACGGCGTGGGGGAACCCGGCCACTGAGCCCAAGGGGCAAAAAGTTGAGGAATGGGCGCTGGCCGCGGGGCTGTCTCTTCTGAATAGGGGGACAGCTCAAACGTGCGTGCGGCGGACGGGGGGATCGGTGGTGGACTTGACGTTTGCCACCCCGGCCGCCGCGCGCACCGTGACAGGCTGGAGAGTGGAAGAGGGGGTGGAGACACTTTCGGACCACTTATATATACGGTTCGAGGTGTCTGCCGCCCCCGGAAGTCAGGCGGCATCGTCGTCACGGGTGCGCAGTCGATTCCCGCGCTGGGCGCTCACGCGGCTCGACCTGGAGCTGGCGGAAGAGGCGGCTATCGTTGGCCGCTGGAGCCTCCCGTCTCTCGTGGGAATGGGGGTAGACGAAGCGGCTGGCCGTTTCACTGACACCTGCACTGCAGTGTGCAGGGCGGCCATGCCTAGCGTCAGTCGCCCCCCCCCTAGACGGGCGGTGTACTGGTGGTCGGCGGAGATTGCCGCTCTCCGAGCCGCCTGCAACGGGGCCCGTAGAGCGTACGGCCGGAGTCGACGCCGCAGCCCCCGTGACGAGGAGAGGGATGACCAGCTGTATGCGGTGTATGTCCAGAAACGTGTGGAGCTACAGCTGGCCATCAGTCGGGCCAAGGAGGAAGCCTTCGAGGAGCTGGTGGAGGGCATAGATAGGGATCCGTGGGGTCGCCCGTACAAGTGGGCGCGAGACAAATTGCGTCCACAGGCGGCCCCGCTGACGGAGACCCTTCAGCCAGCTCTGCTGGAGGGGATTGTCGGGGAGCTATTCCCCGGCAATCCGCGGGGGTTTTCCCCGCCAAGAATGGCCCGACGGCCGCCTGACGAAGCGGAGGCTGATCCGCCTTCCGTCACCGACGTCGAAATGGAGGTGGTCCAAGACCGCCTCCGGACAAAGAAGAGGGCACCGGGTCCAGACGGGGTGCATGGGAGGATGCTTGCGCTGATCCTCGTGCACCTCGGAGAGAGGTTTCGGGAGCTGCTCGACCGCTGTTTGCGGGAGGGGCGGTTCCCGAAGCTCTGGAAGGAGGGTCGACTCTGCCTCATTCCGAAGGGGAGTCGGCCCCTGGACTCGGCCTCGGCGGTGCGACCTCTGGTCCTGCTGAGCGAGGCTGCGAAGGCCCTGGAGAGCGTCGTGGCTTCGCGCCTCGTTCGGCACGTGGAGAACGGCCCGGGACCGCGTCTCTCTGACGCGCAGTATGGGTTCCGGGCCGAGAGGTCCACCATCGATGCCCTAAGGCGGCTACGTTCGGTGACGGAGGAGGCGGATCGGGATGGAGAAGTGACCCTGGCGACGTCCCTCGACATCGCCAACGCCTTCAACAGCATCCCGCACAGCGTAATACGGGAGGCGCTCGAGTATTTCAGGGTGCCCCCGTATCTGCGGAGGCTGTTGGAGGCGTACCTGGAGGAGCGCTTCGTCCTGTTCGAGGACAGGGGGGGTCGAATGGTTCGGCGCAGCGTCGGATGCGGTGTCCCGCAGGGGTCGATTCTCGGCCCTATACTGTGGGACATCGCGTACGACTGGGTCCTGCGGTGCCGGCTTCCCCCCGGGACTGGTGTCATCTGCTACGCGGATGACACCCTATTCACGTCCCGGGGTGCGAATTTCGGTGAGGCGGCGCGGTCGGCCGAAACGGGTCTTGCCCTATTGGTCGACCGCATAGAGAGGCTTGGGCTTCGGGTCCGTTTGGACAAAACCGAAGTCCTCCTCTTCCGCGGGGCCCGGACGCGAGGACCCCCCCCCCCCCCCCCCCCCCGGAGCGCGCCTCCGGGTGGGTCAGGAGGAGTTGAGGGTGAGCACCCAGATGAAATATCTGGGGCTCATCCTCGACGGACGATGGTCTTTCGGCCCCCACTTTCGCGAGTTGGGGCCGAAGATCATCAGGACGGCTGCTTCGCTCGGCCGACTCCTCCCCAACCTGGGTGGACCGAGCGAAGCAGTGAGAAGGCTTTTGTTGGGGGTGCGAGGGTTGCGGTGGTAGTGAAATGTCCGAAATTTATGTTAATAAGGTTTATTTAAAGTTCCACACTATAGTTTATAAAATACACACAAACAGTTATAAAATAGTTTAAAATGTTAAGTTCTAAAATGTTAGGTTTTACGTTAAGTTGAATAAAAGTTATTGTTATGTTAGTTATATGTTGTGAATGCACCCGGGCGTGCCGACGGTAAAATGTGCACTGATATTTAGTAATATGTTCGGCGGTGACACAATTAGGTAAAAAGTGTTTGGTTGCATTTATTGCACCGAACATATTCCGGGGCGGCAGAAGATGACTGCGAGATAAAAGAAATTGTTAAACATTTATAAGTTTTAAATAAAAGGTTTCGTTAAAATTATACAAACACTAAAGTTAGCTAATAAAACAAATTCGTAAATTATTGTAGTAATATTAAATGAAAGTAATAAGACAATTAAACAGTTAACTGTGCAACCGATTTATGAAAATTTAATTTAGGTAGTTAGTGTCCCTATGTTTTTCTTTGTTATGGGCGAGCACGCTTTATTTTGTTTATTTACACTAAGCACTACACTTTGAACACTGAGATGCCTGTCAGGCGATCGGTTTTGGTGTCCACTGTTATGAGCACATAGTTCACTAACACTTTGAAGTTCTAGGTCTGGAGAGATGAGAGCGCGTCGTGTCCCACGACTCCGCGCCCACCGCCACAGGCAAGCGCCCGCGCTGGCGACGCCGACTATCACCAGCAGGTAGATCGCAGCATAGTGATGGACATCGTGTGGTGATAGGGAGTCCCTCGAACTCAGTTCGTTGTTTTTTAATTGTTCGATTTGTAGTCGTATCCTTTGTAGATCGGATGCCAAATCTTCTTGTACTTCGAAATTGGAGTGGTTGATGTTGTTATTTGGCAAAGGGACATTGATGATGTTGTTCAGTTGATCAATATGTGGAATGTACAAGTTTGAACTGATGTTAAGATTGTTTTCGAATTGAGTGTTTGAGTGGAGCGTGAAGTCTTGACCCTTTATGACGCAACCTGGTTGGACTGAGATGACTCCAGCTGATTTGAGATGTTCAATTTTGACACGTTCGCCACAAATGATCTTCACGGGGTACTCGTCACAGCAATGAAAAAAATATTGTGAAGGATTGTTCAAGGTTGTCCACTGGTTGGTACAAATATCTTCTTTAATTTTACACTTGTTGGTTGTATGATCAATTTTGCAGTAACTGTTGTCATTGTTAAGACGATACACAGCATTGTTATGTAAGCATATGTAAGTTTCTTCTCGAGTTATGCAAGTTGATAATTCACTTTTAGAAACCAATAGATAGGTGTCCTTTTGTAAGTTCAAAGCTATATATTCAGATATAGGTATTATACTTATGGTGTTTATTCCTTGCAAGTGAGGAACAGGAATTATGTGATATAGTTTATATTTATCCCTGGTGATGAGAGGAAGTGTTATTTGAAAGATGAAGTAGTTATTAGTTAGTCTTGCCTTTATTTGCAGCAAATGATATATTTTGCTGACGTCAGATTGATCAATAGGTAATGTTATGTCATCGGACAAATGGGAGGAAATAATACTGAGTTCTTGTCGTAGTTGTTCCGGTGTTAAAAGATGCATGTTGAACTGACCGTGATGTACGTCAGTCACGATGTCTAATAGGGATTCTTGAGTTTGTTTCAGGTTTTGAAGCAAGTTGCTTGCAGTTAATGACATTGTTAGCTGATCTTGAACTAAACTCATGTTGATAATAGCCAATTTCACTCCTGCAGTTATGTTCTCCAATTTGTTCAAGTGATTGTTGATAATTTTATGTTCATTGGTTATCTTTTCTTCCATCCTTTTGAGTAAATTGTATTGGGATTCTATAATTGTCGTTTGGTTTCGTAATAAATGGTTATAATGATCTTGATTTTGTTGTAATAGTTCGATATCTTTTGCATACTGTTCGGCAAAATTAGTATCCAATACTCCGAATAGGTAATTTGCCAGGTGCCCGACACCGTTGATTAGGCCTCGACGCTGTCTGGAGTGCTCGGCAAATTGTTGATTCATCAACAGTGTATTATAGTATTCTAATTCCTTGAACTCGTGCTGTAATTGCGGCAATATCATGTTACAAACACCGTTGTCAGTTATAGTGCAGGTTTTATTTATATAGGTCAATGCCTTATCAGCTGATGAGATTCCTTCTAAGTAAGGCGACATGTTGTAGTAAACAACTAAATTCCATTTTTCCCGGATTAGATGCATTTTTGCAATTGGGTCAAAATATAATGTTTGACTTTCCTTTAACTTAGTAACGTTGTACCACGCATAGCTGTTTGATATTAAAGTCATAAAGAATGTTAATGCAAGTGCAATAGAGATGAAATTAGATTGACCACGTCGTCGCATCGTACGTTTTTCCTTGGGTTGTTTGTTTTCTTGTGTTTTAGAATTTTGTGTATCTTTGGGTTGGTTTTCGGTATTTACTTCCGCTGAAATAGGGAGTAGTGAAAGTTTTGTAATGGGTCGTCGGATAATGCCATTTTTGGTTTTCAATGACACTACTCTAACGAGGTTATCTTTCCCGGGGTGAAGATCCACAACTCGCGCCATGGGCCACTTTCCCGCTGGGATGTTATCTTCTTGAATCACTACTAAATCTCCTATTTGCATGTTTCTTTGAGGTTTGAGCCACTTACTCCTGGATGTTAGTTGGTGAAGATACTCAGATTTCCATCTCTTCCAAATATCTTCTGTTAATTTCTTGATTAAATACCATCTTGTTCTTGCATCATGCTCTGTTTCAATAACTGTTAATCCTGACCTGCTAGTTAAAAAATGACCTGGAGTGAGGGCGTCCAAGTCTTCTATGTTTTCGCTGAGTGGGCATAGCGGCCGAGAGTTCAGACAGGCTTCTATCTGAGCAAGGAAGGTAGAAAATTCCTCAAAGGTAAGTCTCTGTTCACCGATGACTCGCTTTAGATGGAACTTAAGGCTTCGAACTGCCCTTTCCCATAAACCTCCTGCTGTTGGCCAGCTTGCTGAGTTGTAGTGCCATGTTATGTTCATATCTGTTAGTTCCCTCAGAAGATCGTTGTTAAAAACTTGTTGCAACCGTTCGTATTCAGCTTGTATGATGTTGTTCGCTCCAACAAAGTTTGTCCCTTGATCGCTATACAAGTGACGTGGAGCACCTCGGCGAGCTGCCATCCTCCTCAACGCAGCCAAGAAGGCCGAGCTTGTTAGATCGGAGACCACCTCGAGATGTACGGCCTTAGTGACCATACATATAAAAACAGCAATGTATCCTTTAGTTGTCCTCGAGTTACGTCCCTTGTTGATTTTTATTTCGAAATATCCTGTGTAGTCGATTCCGGTATGAAAGAAAGGTGGAGCTGGGTTCACTCTTTCTTCCGGGAGATCCGCCATCAGTTGATACTGTTTTGTTGATTCCAATTTACGACAAACCACGCATTTTCGTATTTGTTTTTTGACAACGTTGTTACCACTAGTTATCCAGTATTGTTTTCTGAGGTTATTCAATGTTAGCCGGGGTCCACCGTGGAAGGTAAGTTGATGTGTTTCGTCTATGAGTAACTTAGCTAGACGAGAGTTATGCGGAATTATTTTTGGATGTTTCATCTCGTTACTTATGTTCGCGTTCTTCAATCTTCCTCCAACTCGTAATACTCCGTTCGTATCAATAAATGGTTTTAAACACAATAATTTACTTTTTGATTCAACCTTACCATGTTTTCGTAATAATGTTATATCCGTTCTAAATTCCGAATTTTGTACATGTTTCACAATAATATTCTTCGCATTTCGCAATTCTTGCAACGTAAGGTAACCCGGCAATTGTTTACGTTTCATAGTAGGTGTCAATGTTCGTAATATCCACGCTAAAATATGTGTTATTTTTCTAAATGAGCTATGTTTTTCTAAAAGTTTATCAATAATGTTACAGTCACCCTGTACAATGTTATTAATTTGTTGATTGTTTTTAGCCTCCTCGTTAGTTTCATATGTTATTGTTTCTGTTAAATTCTCCGGTGACCATGATGGTAGCCATGTAGGAGCCTGCCACCACAAGTTATGTTCAACCATCTGAGAAGCCAGCATACCGCGACTGGCACAATCAGCGGGGTTTTCTGAAGATTTTACGTAACGCCAGCATACTGGTGGCATTACTTTTGTTATTTTTGACACCCTGTTGGCAACAAAAGGTTTCCACCTGTTTGAATCGCCTTTTAACCAGCTGATAATGACCATGGAGTCACTCCAACCATATATTTCCAATTTGTTAAATAAGCATTGTTCAATTTTTGTTATAAGTTTAGATAATAAGTGAGCGGCACTTAGTTCTAGTTTAGGTAATGAAAGGGCTTTCTTGTGTGGTACAAGTTTAGATTTCCCGGCGATTAGTGTTATGTTTGATGTGTTTTTTATTTTTGCGTACACGACACAGGCATAAGCTTCCTGCGACGCGTCACAAAACCCATGCAGTTCGATGACGTCATCCTTATGACTCAATAACCATCTAGGTATTTTGCAATGTTGAATGTTATTGATGTCCGCCTTTATCTTGCACCACTCGTTCTGTATGTCATTTGATACTTCATCATCCCAGTTTGATATGTTTTTCCATAGTTTTTGGAATAATAATTTTAATTTAGTGGACAATGGGGTTAACCACCCTTGTGGATCGAACAATTTAGATATTTCCGAAAGTAAATGACGTTTTGTTAGTTTAGTTTCTTGGTTGGAAAAATTACAACGGAAGAAAAATATATCCTTGTTCGAGTCCCAACATAATCCTAGTGTTTTGGATGTGTTGTCCTGTTTGTTGTTGAAAACTAACTCTTCTCCTTGGTTTAGGCGATGAGTTGTGTGTTCTATTAACTCTGGTTTGTTGGCAGCCCACTTCCGCAAGTTAAATCCCCCTGACCGTAGTAAGGCAATCAGATCGGAGATGAGTTGTTTACCCTGCTCGACGGAATAAGCTCCGTGGACCAGGTCGTCCATGTAGAACGAGTTGGCTAACACCTGGGCTGCTTCTGGAAAGTTATTCTGTTCGTCTGCTGCAAGTTGTTTCAATGTCATTAGAGCTAAAAATGGAGCTGACTTTGTTCCATATGTGACTGTTGTTAGTTGAAATGATTGTATAGGTTGTTGCGGTGAATCACGCCATACTATTTTTTGTAAGGGTTGATCCAATTCATTTACTATTATTTGCCTGTAACATTTTTCTATGTCAGCGGTAAAGGCAAACTGATATTGTCTCCATTTAAGCAATAATGACTGAAGATCCTGTTGAAGGTTAGGGCCTTTTTTGGTTAGATCATTTAAGCTGTGTCCAGATGATGTTTTGGAAGAAGCATTGAAGACCACCCTGTAAACTGTTGAGATAGAATGTTCTCGAAGGATACCGTGGTGTGGTAGATAACACTCTGGTTTGGTACTGTTTTCTGCTGGTTTCATATGATTTAAGTCTAAGTATTCCTTCATAAATGTTTTGTAATAGTTTTCCAGCTTTCCATCTTTTTCAAATTTGCGTTCTAAATTTCTAAATTGTGCCACAGCAATTTGTTTTGTTGTTCCTAAATCTGTTTCCAAGTTTTCCTTTAACGGCAATCTGACAACGTATTTCCCGTCCTGTCTTCGTTTTGTAGTGTTTGCGTAAAAATCAACGCATTCTTGTTCTTCCAATGAAAAATTTGATGGTTCACTAATTTCTTCTATTTGCCAAAATTTATGTATTTCATCTAAGTTGTTCATGACCACATTGCATTGAAAGATATTTACGCGACCACACAACAACCATCCTAATTTTGTCTGTTGTGCTATTGGTTGGGATGAGTCATTACCACGTAATATTCCTTCTAACATTATTTCCGCATAAATGTCAGCGCCTAATAGTAAGTCGACAGGACGACTTTTGTAAAATTCTGGGTCAGCTAAGACAATATTTTGTATAAACGACCAAGAGGGTTTTTCAAATGTTCTGTTGGGTAAATGTTTAATGAGATCGTTCATGATAAGAGCCTCTGTTGTAAATGAAAAATCGCTGTAATTGGATTTACATGTTAAGTTTGTTATACCATTACAGTTGGCTTCTTTATGACCTATGCCATATACGACTCCCTTAAAATGTTCCCTTTTTAGTCCCAACTGCTGGAAACAACGATTTGACAGTAGGCATAATTGTGAGCCAGAATCGATCATAGCTCGGTATGTGTAATAAGTGCCATCAGCACCTAATATTTTAACCATTGCCGTCCCTAATAAAATTTCGGGACTGTTATCTTGAGACACGTGCGAAATATTTCCGTAATTTTCCTTTTGTTTAGCAGATTGTTTCGTAACTTGAGTGCCGGACGTTGACGTAGTTGGTGTTTTTGTAATAGCCTCGTGTAGAAGCGTATTATGCTGAGCTTGACATTTGTGGCAACGTTTTGTTGAAATACATTGATTACCATTATGACTAAATAAACAATTAGTACATACTCGTAATTTATTTGCAGTTTTAATTTTTTGTTCATTTGACGAATCGAGGAATGTTTTGCAATTGTAAAGTCCATGGTCCCCGTTGCACAATGGACACTTGTAATTACATACGTGTAATGATTTTGAAATACTTTTGGAGTTTTTATTGTATGAGTTATTGAAGTTTTGGTTGAAATTTTTCTTATAGTTTGATGAAGACGACGATGGATGCTGTTGATTATTTGATTGGCTTGAACGTTGAGAATAATCTTGTTTACGACGAGCTGTTTCGAGGCTAATGAATTTATTTTCCAAGAAGTCCAAAAATTCTTGAAGTATAGGTAGATCCCGGGAATTTTTTAATGAGTCTATGTACTCAGAATATGTTACAGAGTCAAGTTTTTGGGACATAATATGGACCACCATTGGGTCCCACGTTGAGATGTCTACACCTAAGTTTTGTATTGCATGTAGACATTCTAAAGTTGTATCGTGAAGTTTTTTAATTTGGAATAAAGATTGACTTTGCATATTTGGTAATCCTAATAGAATGTTCATGTGGGATGAGAAGATGAGTTTGTTGTTGTTATATCTGTGGTTAAGAATCTCCCAACACACAGAGTAGTTCTCGGCGCTTATTTGAAGATGTTGTATTAGGCTTTCTGCCTCTCCTTTTACTTTAGTTTTCAGAAATTGCATCTTTTGTGCCTTTGAAATGCTAGGATTGTTATGGATGGCTTCAGTGAATAAGTCCTTGAAGGACACCCATTGATTGTAGTTTCCGTTAAAAGTTGGTATTTCCAATTGAGGCGTAGATTTCTCACGATGAGAAACTGACCACATCTTGGTGTTAATTGATTTTTTCAGGCTGTTATATTGTTTTTCGTGTTCATAAAAGGAGTTTTCGTATTCCTCATTTTCTTCGTCTGTTTCGCAGTCAATTTCCAAGTGTAGCGAGTCAATCGCTGCCCACCTTGACTGCAATGTTTTTAGAATGTCTTCAAATTCCCATTTTTCGGAAATAGAATTTAGTTCGATGTTAGATATTGTTCTCCGGAACGCTTTGAAGTTAGCATTTTGCTTACGTAGTAGTTCGTCAAGCTTGCTGTTCGTACCATGGTGCACCATCAGTGATTGACGTGACCTTCTATTAGATGTTTGTTCTTCTTCTTCTGACAAATGTTGCTGTAATTCCTGTTCACTTGTTCGTTTAGGACTTAGTTTAGCCTCACGTGTTGTTGGTTTATCTAACAGAGATTGGTACATTTGTTTAATTAATGTTTTGACCGTTTGGTAGGATTGACAAGTATTTTCGTAGCACATCCCCGTAAAGTATTCGTGACTTTGACTAACTTCCGTAGACATGCGATCGTGGTTAAATTGATACTCCTTCCAGTAGTCTTCTACGTTGTTCAAACATTTTTGAAAATATTCCGAAGTTCTACGTTCATGACTTGTTTTACGCAAGTTAATCCCGATTTTTTGGATTTCATTGGCGATTGTTAATTGAATATTGTAAATGTCAGACATGTTGGTTATGTTGATTAAATGAAGTAAAAGTAGAGAAAATAAGTAAGAATATGGAAAGATCTTACTTTTGTTATGATGTCTTGTTACCGGTTACCGCTACTTCCAGAGCGATGAAAATCCTCCAATGTTAAATACCACTGCAATCCTTACACTTTCACTGTTTTCACTTTGTTCAGTTTTTTTTTTTTTTTTTTTGTTATCCACAATGCGCTAGTTCTAGTTCAATTCTCACAAACCACTCGCGACGCGATTTGCAAGACCTTTCGAAGGACCAATATGTTGGGGGTGCGAGGGTTGCGGTGGTAGTGAAATGTCCGAAATTTATGTTAATAAGGTTTATTTAAAGTTCCACACTATAGTTTATAAAATACACACAAACAGTTATAAAATAGTTTAAAATGTTAAGTTCTAAAATGTTAGGTTTTACGTTAAGTTGAATAAAAGTTATTGTTATGTTAGTTATATGTTGTGAATGCACCCGGGCGTGCCGACGGTAAAATGTGCACTGATATTTAGTAACATGTTCGGCGGTGACACAATTAGGTAAAAAGTGTTTGGTTGCATTTATTGCACCGAACAGCTTTACTCTGGCGTCTGCCGGAGCATGGCGATGTACGGTGCCCCCATCTGGGTGGACGCCCTCACCGCGACGAACAAACGCTTTCTGCGACAGGCGCAGAAGGTGATCGCGGTGAGGGTGATACGGGGGTACCGTACAGTGGCCTTCTCTGCGGCCACGGCCCTCGCGGGCGACCCGCCGTGGGAATTGGTGGCGGAGGCGCTCGCCGAAGTGTACCACTTTGTGGCAAACAGGAGGGAAATCGGCGAGCGCCCCTCGGCGGAGATCGTGCGGCGGGTGCGCCTGCGAGCGCAGGCGGAAGTCGTGCGGAGGTGGGAGGCGGACCTGGCGCAGGCGGCGTTCGGTGTGCGCACAGTGGGGGCCCTGCGTCAGGTCCTGGAGAAGTGGATGATGAGGCGGCGCAAGCCTCTCACCTTCCGCTTGACGCAGGTGCTCACCGGGCACGGTTGCTTCGGTGAGTACCTGCACCGCGTGGCCCAGAGGGAGGCCGAGCCTCGCTGCCACGATTGTGGCGAGGCTCAGGACACCGCTCAACACGTCCTTGAGCGGTGTCCCAGGTGGAGCCGGCAGCGCCACGAGTTGGCCGCCGCGCTTGGCGGGACGGACCTGTCGCTCCCGAGTGTCGCCAACGCGATGCTCGGGAGCGACAGAGCTTGGGAGGCAATGGCCTCCTTCTGCGAGGTCGTCATGTCGCAGAGGGAGGCCGAGGAAAGGGACCGCGAGGACGATCCCCTCGCGGACCCGATCCGGCGACGGAGAGGGGGGGTGCGACGCAGGCGCTACTTGGCGCGCCTGGAAGCGCCCCCATAAGCGGTGGGACTGGAGCAGTCCCACCCGGCGGCAGAGGTCCTCCAGGTGTCGGAGGGCCTCTGAGAGTGGTGAGTCCGGTTTCTGGTGAGAAACCGGCCAGTCGCAGAGGCGTCTTGTGTTAGTCAGATCCGAGACGCCTCCCTGCAATGCGGCCGACGGCACCCGCAGGGGTTTAGTGGGTAGTCTGGGCCGAGTAGCGGCCCAGGAGTCCCACACTCCGTGCGTAAAAGCATTCCCCTGCGAAATCAAAAAAAAAAATTAAAAAATAAAAAAAAAAAAAAAAAAAAAAAAGGGTAACTCAGCTGTATTTTTTTTAGGTAGTCTATAGTCCGTCATTTTGGGAGCATTTTTTTTTTTGTATGAGCAGTCGGATACTTTTTTCTAATATGTT
The DNA here is from genome assembly GCA_947363495.1 of Euzophera pinguis. Lineage (NCBI taxonomy): Eukaryota > Metazoa > Arthropoda > Insecta > Lepidoptera > Pyralidae > Euzophera > Euzophera pinguis. The sequence continues at coordinate 6,157,677 of OX376168.1, forward strand.
TTAAGGCCCTGGATAAGAGTCTTGGCCTTTATTATTTTTTTCATCTTTTAAGTCAAAAATAAGAGACAAATAAGATTGTCGAACTCTGCGTTCAGAAAATGTGTGTTTATTTTTAACCGACTTTAATAAGAGATGATTAGGTTCTTAGCTCGGGTGCATTTTTAAATGTGGTGACCGCATAGCATAATGTCTATTATTTTTGGAGCGATTTAGTTTTTTGCAAGTGGCAAGCACGTAGTGACTAGATTTTTTTATACGTTGTACGGCATTGGATAAGTGTCCTTCAAGGCCTTCCTTATTTTTTAACTTTCTTTAAGTTTTTAAACAAATAGAAGTTCCTAGCGACCTATCTGATTGTAAGCGGTCACCGCACCCTTGGACGCCACAGGGAGCATTGCCGACCATTCAGAAATACTTTCACGGCCTTTTTGAAAAACTCCATATTGTAGTCTCTCGAGAAAACACTGTTATGGAGCACATTAATGTACGCAATCCTTTGTATTAGGATGATATAAGTACATCAATGAATATGAATTCCCTGTCGATGCCGAGAAGTGCGAAGGTTTACTTTTGGCGGGAAGCTGTGAAGAGCAGTATCGACGCTTTATTTTATTTTCCAAAATTTGTGTTTTTTTTGAGTGTTTGTGCATATAATGGTGGATTATTATTCGCATAAGTGTTCGATAACAACCGTGAGTGTTGGGAAGTGATACAGTGTTTGATTTATGTGATATTCATGCTTGTTGCCAAAAGCTCCTAGTAATCGCTAAGTGCAATTTTTCTACCACTTCACTTAACGCGATTGTTCTTACTAGACTTGACTACCGACTAGACTTTTAGACTTGACTAGGACTTGACGAAACCACACCGTAGGACTGAAGAAGATTGAAAAATTAAGGACTATAAAGGACTTGTATCCATGGCCGTAAAAACCATTACATAGGGCGCACTGTAAGTTTCCGGAACTGGCCACTTACATTAACAATATTTAAAAATTTATTGCAACATTTGAAAATAGAACTCTTTGGCTGTAGAATGCAGTTTGTTTCATCTGACTGTCTTTTGTTTTTACCTTGTGGCGCCATTTAAAAAATTGTGTGTCTGCATCAACATGGATTTAACTCGGGAAAATTTTCGTAGTATGATTTTCTACGATTTTAAGTGTAATTTGACAGCTCAACAGAGCATCGCTCGGCTTGAAACAGCTTTTGGCAATGAAGCACCATGCAAGACAACTGTTTATAGCTAGTTTGCAGAATTCAAGCGTGGTCGTATCAATCTCAGTGACGAATCTCGCGATGGTCGGCCGTCCACCGCTGTGACCAACAAAAACATCAATGCTGTGCGCCGTATGATTGAAACAGACAGGCATGTGACCTACCATGAAATTCGCGCATCCTTAGAAATAGGCATGAGTCAAATACAATAAATCCTACACAAACATTTGGGTGTGAGAAAGCTGTGCTCGCGGTGGATCCCACACAACTTGACCGAGGCTCAAAAAAAGGGACCGCGTCACTTGGTGCAGTGCCATGCTTACCAGATTCAACGAAGGTGCGTCAAATTTGGTGTGGGACATAGTAACAGGTGACGAAACATGGATTTATTGCTACGATCCCAAAACAAAGCAGCAATCGAGCGTATGGGTCTTTCAAGATGAGCCGAAACCAACCAAAGTGGCGCGCGTGAAAAGTGCATCTAAGCGGATGATTGCTTCTTTTTTTAATAAAACTGGACACGTGGCTACTGTTGCTTTAGAGAATCGTCGTACAGTGAATAGTGACTGGTACACAACCATTTGTTTGCCGGAAGTTATTGACGAACTCCGTAAAAATAACCGTAAACGCCGTATCATCCTGCACCACGACAATGCTAGTTCTCACACGGCCAGACAGACAAACGACTTTTTGAAGGCGAAAAATGTAGAACTCATGAGTCATCCTGCATACAGTCCCGACCTGGCACCTTGTGACTTTTTTCTGTTCCCAAAAATTAAGAACCAATTACGCGGTCAACGATTTTCATCACCAGAAGAGGCTGTCGAGGAGTATGAAAAACACGTTTCAGAGGTCACCACAGAGGAGTGGCACAAAAGTTTTCAAAACTGGTTTCATCGAATGAAAAAGTGCATAGACGCCAAGGGAGATTATTTTGAAAAACAATAAATTAATTTTGTACCTTTAATAGTATTTTTTCATATTCATTCCGGAAACTTATAGTGCGCCCCACGTACTAAAAAAATAGAAGGTATTGAAACTAAACTACTGAATTTAAAGTTTAATTTCGTCAAGTCTGAAATTATAAATAATATGTATTGTTGTCAAACTTTAAGTTTATAATTTAGTTAGAGATATTACAACCGACTTTCTAAAATTTATGGTTAAGTTCTTAATTCGGATGTTTTTACTTTAGCTTGCAACAATTAACTGATCTGTGATTTATTTGACGGCTCCGTCAATTTGAGATTAATTTATTAGTTCAAAGTGTTACTGAACAATCGTTAACAGGTATTGTTTGAAAATGGTACACTAGAAAGGAGTCTATTCTGTAGTAGGTACTGTGTTGGAATTGGAAGTGAAAACAGTTTTATTTTTACAACTTTTAGTAGGCAAACGGGTATTTGACGTTCTGATGGCGAACGGTTACCGTAGTGTACACTTATCTCCAATGTCAGATGAATTTCCGATTCGATGGCGAGGGTTGCGGTGATAAAAGAATGATAAATACCATGTCAGTCAGGTCAGCTAGTTTGTAGATAAGTTTGTCTTTGGTGTTAGTTTCTCTGGTACCTGGTACCATCTTCCACAAAACAAAACCTTTCCCACTCTTTAGCCAAGCGCTCAAGATACGTATGTATGTAAAATTCTATAATGTACCTAAAAGAACACAGTTAAAAGTAACAAAATAAAAAAATAATTAAAATTAATGTACAATGGCGGACCTTTGATCTTACCCTATGAGGGATCTCTTCCAGTCAACCACTATAACAAAGGAAAATCTGTGTCTGTAAATAGGAGTAAAGGAGTACAGATGATGCGTCTTCTTTTCTGTCTATATTTTACGGTTGAGTGTTGCCAGTCTTCCTCCAAGTCACAATTGATTTCTTTTCTGTGCTCTGAGGCTAGTGAGATAGCCCAATTCAAGGTTTTAGCTTTATTTTGCCACTTCTACAAACTAGGTTATATTGCTTTTTGCCAAGCTTTTGAGTGTAAAACTTATGCATTTTTTTCAGTAAAATGTATGTACTCCTAATCATTTTACCGTGAAAAATTATGATATAAACCATTTACTGGTTACATGACTTCAAATTTCAAGATACTCTATTTATGTTTAGTTAACAGTTTATATAAAAAAAAAACCATTTATTGTGACTAGAAAAATTATTAAATATTAATTACTGTAATTTGTTTATTTCTGTACAAGAATCATTGAAACAATTAAAATTCATATATTTATGATAAGGAAATCGATATAACAGGTTATGTAAAACTTACATCTTAATCTGTAGAAGATATTTACTCGTAATTAAAGTGATAAATGTTGTAAGATGAGGCTTGGCTATTCACTATGAAATATTACGCGAATAACACTTAATCTTGTTTCTTATGACGCCTAAAGCAAGTGAGCTTTGGTGGTTGTTAACTTTTTCATCAACATTAGTACGATTTTATTATAAAAATCTTTATAATAAAAATTCTACTAGTAGTAGGTAGCTGACAAATTTGTCTCTTCTAATATCATAAAACATGAAAAACGAATTTACAAAACTTTCTGATATTGATATTGGGAACTAGAAATGTAAGATAACGACCATAAAAAAATTTGTGAAACTTTTTTTAAGTATTTTTTTTTTTTTTATTAACTCTATATTGCACACAATTGGTAAATAACATTTACCAATTTCAATAAACAAAGTACTTACAAAAATAATACATAGAAATACAGTATAGGTACAAAAGGTAAACAGGTTATGACAATGGTTGACTGGTATGGATATGGATATGGTAACATGGTCACCCTGGCCTGGTGTCAGAGTTTTACGCAATCGCCTTTTAGCCTCTGACGTGGTTCCTTTGACAACCACCAAATGGTAGCCGGGACCAACGGCTTAACTTGCTTATTAAAAAAATAAATACTTTGTCCTTTTCATGCATTCCATTTCCTCCATTGTCCGGCGAAATTTGTGACTGAAATAAAAAGCAATACATACGGCACCGTAATAAGAAGATATTGTATAAGTCATGGTTCTCTAGCGTAAAAATACGGTTTTATGCGGTAATGCACTTTAGATGGAGCATAAAGTGGCTTCAAGCCCGACTACTGTCTGAGCGTTTTTCTAGCTTAAAGCTACTTACTCGTCTTCAGGTTCTCAACCTTTTTATAGGGTTCCGTAATTAAAAAATACAGATAGGACGATTGTCAGTCCGTCTATCACATGCAGCTGTTTTTTTTCTGAACTTACTAGACTAATGTATAATTAAAATATTGGTACCTACTCATATTTATTTTAAGTACATTTTTGTGCATAAATTTCTTGGGTAGTTTCCAGTAGTCTCTACCTACCCCTACGGAATACAGGCGTATTTATGACATGAATCCAGCGTATTTGATCTCAGATCTGCGTTTTCCGATCCATGGTCATTAAAAAGATTACAATAGAAGTTAATGAGAAAAGCATATGTCCAGCAGTGGACATCTTCAAACAACCGATTCTGAAAACAGCAACCAAATTGGTTGAGGTCTAAGAAGAAAAGTAGGAGCGTGGTGGGAACATCTTGCTCTCTCTTTTTTGCACGCACGAAACCAATGGCAGTGACGTCACTGCACACACAGTGCATCCTTTTCTTGTTTTTTGACAGTTTTCCCTTCCACCGAATTTCAAAGGCTTATAACATATTTATTTAAGAACGGATTTTGAAAAAACTTTCTGTTTTCAATTCTGGTTGTGAAATGTTTGATATAAATGATAAAAATAAATTGAGTAGAATATCCAATTTCTCTAGATAATATGTAAATGTTGTTACTTAAATAACCGTGTCTCCCGCAAACAAAAAACTGGCCTCAAATTTTATAATTGCTTATCAGAAAATTTCCCGTTACCTTTAAAATACTTAAAACATCCCTCAATTTTTTCAAAATCTTGTTAATTAATAGAATAAATATTTCCTTTTACCACAATGGGCTAATGTTTGAACAATGTAATTATAATATCATTCTTGGTATGGTAGCATTTTAATGTAATTATTTGATTAGGTTAACGAAGTAATTTTCTTTTGTACGGTGGTTTGTAGCAAGGGTTTAATATCCTTTATTCGTCAATAGAACGTAGTGATTCATTTGTATGGAAGGTCAGTTTTACTTTTTTTATTAAAAATAGTTTAATTTCACTAACTAAACATCTTGTTAAAATTTGGTCAGTAGTTTAAAAATAATCTTGTATTTTTGAAACTTTGATTCGAAATAGGATTTTCCATTATGTACTTAAAAAATTCTTAATTCCTCACCACGCTTGGAGAAAAACAAAATAACCCGTGATCCCTAATTCCGATTCTTTCCATGTCTCGGAGGGACCTTGAACGACGTTGGTTTATTCAAGATAAACAAAGGACTGACAGTCCTGAATATTATGAAGTATTCGCCAATATAAGATAAGCTTAATACATCTCGTCGCTTCCTTTACAGCCTTCGTTATCAGTGCGGTGATAAGCGGCAAACGAGTTTGCTCTGCGAGAAACCCGCTATCTTTTTTATAACGCAATATGCTGGTCGTAAATTGCAAAAAGGCTTCGTTCTCGGATTCAGTGGATTCCAGGTTATTTGCTTTTGGCCGAGAGCTGAATGACTCACTAATGCGAGTAATTGCTTATTCAGCGATTGCGAATAAATGTTTCGTAATATTCATTCATTCAAGTCTTGTAGGTCACAGGTTAATTAAACTCTATACACCTGATGTCAGAGTATTTCGGAACCGCCTTTCGGTCGACTTTCGCTTTCAACTGACCCTTAAAATATGTAACATAATATATTGAGCAGAACGGCCCTCCTCAATCACGCCGTTCTGATTTCCTCTGATTTCTACTATTATACGAGCCTTAGTATTTACCGTATTATGACTAATAAGTAATATTTTAAGTCAATAGTATTTTGTTTCCATGATGCGAATTTTCCTGCAGCGATTTGAGTGGATCTGCAAGATGGGACTCTATCGTAGCACTCATTCACTAGTAAAACTACTCTGTTATACCGACTTTCAGCACTTCGTACTGTTATCTATTCTGTGCTTTCCGACCTCTTTACGCTTGGCGCCCGAGCCACAGTCCTCTCTCCCATCTTCTAAAATCCAGTACTTTACAGGTGTGCCCTTCCTACTAGGTGCTGCTTCATTCATATTGAGTGAGTTTCACGGTCAATCGACCCTGTGCACCCTGGTGTCAGTGTTTTCGGGAAACGCCTTTTGGCTTCTGGTGTGGTTAATTTAACTACCACCCAATCGCAGCCAGGACCAAAGGCCAACCGAAGCACGGAATCATCATTATTATCAGACAATCAGGTGATTCAAGCCTGCAATGTTCCAACCAAACTGGAAAAAGCTAAACAAAGTATGCTTCCCGTGGGAATCGAACCCACGACCTGGAGTCGAAGGCGAACGCCTTAACCACTGAACCACGGCTAGACAAAGGTGAGTTAATAGTGCAGTATTTACGGTAAAAGTACGACCAAATTGTAATGTTTTCTCGGCATTATTCGGACAAGCAAAGCCGGCCCTAATGGCATGGGTGGTCGCTACACAATTATGCTCTTGTGAAGCCGCAGTGCAGTTTGTGCCACTTCAGTTAGACCATGCAATGGGTGGAACTATATGCGGATTATATTTTTCTTTTATTTTAACTTTTGGAACACTATCAACTACTATACCTTGCCGAAGATAAATAATAATACATACATATTATTATTTATTACTTGCATACTAGATACTGAAAAACGTATTGTCCTACTAGCCACGCTTGGCAAATACCAGGCTACCACTTTAAAATATAAGTGTGAAGAAACAGTGTGTACTACCTAACAAATAATTCAAAGCTGTTTTCTAATGACTACAACATGAGGCCTTGAAAAAGGGTGTGAATATATTTCTTCAGAGTCGGCAATGCGCCCGCGATACTTCTGGTATTGCATGCGTCCATAAGCTGCGGTAACTATTTACCACAAGGTGGCCATGCCTGTTTGACCACTAAAAAATCTTGATCAATATATAGCATTGATTGGAATACCCAAGAAAAGCAACAGCCGGTTTGTATGTTAAAGAATTTAGCAATAGGTAGGTATTTATTTTGTGCTTCGGATTAAACACTTCTTTTGTACAGTTTTTCTTTGCTCGAGAAATAATAGCCAAAAATAATTTAGACAAAATTCAACCCTTAGGTGTGGAATTAGGTTAGGTAGTCATCTGGAGCAGCTGAAAAGATAATCAAATGGCTCTAACATTTTATTTAACAACAACTCAGATTTCATTCGGTCATGCCTAAAGATGCAACGGAATAAAGTCTTCAATTTCCTAATAATGCATCGGCATAATGTGTTCACTGATTTGGCAGACACTAAGCTTTTACTCCATATTTGGACAACCGTGAACCCCAGTATTAATTCGTTTCATGGACGGCTAACTTGGCAATTCGCCAACATTTGCATCCGATTGGCGTATACCAACTGGCATTTGACACCGTTCAGAATGAGCTAATAAGTAGTATGTATTCATACTAGGAACATGAGTGGTTAGGGCATACGTACCTTAAAGAACAGACCATTTCTTCTATGAATAACTAACAAATGAACTCTGTAACGCTCTTTAATAAAGTCTTTTGTTAATTTGTTGCTCCGTTGGACATTTCATTTTGTATAAATACCTAAACAAAACTTAAAGAGAATACGATGAATAGACGATTCAAGGACGCACTCGATTATCAGACAATTTAGTGAGAAAAGGTCAATCTGAAGAGTCCTCGAAATACCTATTTACTGAGTAGTTTATGTATGGACCATACTTGTGTTTTCAAATAAAACTTTCTCACACTGTGATCGAATTTTACTTTAAGAAGTTAGGTATATTAAATTTGTACTTATTATTAATTAATTAGTAAAAAGATATAAAAAAACAAAATAATGTGGACTGGTGTCGGCTTCCACAAATAAAGTACTTACCTCATTATTCCCATGTCGTTAAATATGACAAAACATATGATCCATTATATTAGGTTGGGGAAAAAGTCTTTTCGCATATAGTATGTATGAACTTGTAATAAAATCTCTTTGGCTATATACTATTTGAATCTGGCTGGTTTTGGTATCATTGAAAATTTTAATGAAGATAATTCCAAATTCAAATTAGGAAAATGTGTGATTTTCATTTGTCTTTCTTACTGTCAAGATGAGTAAATCTAATGAAATTCGATACATTTTAAAATTTTACTACAAAAAAAGTAAAAAGGCAACGCAAGCCGAGAAAAAATTTTTGGATGTTTATTGACGTAGCGCAGATCGGCATATCAGTAGTTACGACATAGCTGAAGGACTGGGAATTGACCACAAATCAGTTTTGGCGCATTTTATAAAAACTGGGTACACAAAAAAGCTCGATATTTGTGTACCTCACGAGCTCACTGAAACCTAATGAACCGTGTACTCATTTCTGATTATTTATTACGACGTAATGAAACCGAACCATTTTTTAAGAATGGCACCTACATACTTTAGGTAAATGTAAATAATCTTTATTAAAAAATGTTTTAAATTTTCTTAAAAAATGCGAAGAAACTTTTTCCCCAACCTATTATTATAATTGTAACACCTTTAAACATTGTACCATGTTTTTAGTGAATAAAGATATTTATAATAATTGTTATTAAAGTATTACGAGAGTTCTTCTTACTCCGGAATATCACAAGAGGTCGAGATTACATAAATATTATTGCTACGAAATCGAATTGTGGCTTAAATGATCAACATTTGATTCATAATCTGATATTAACAAAGTTGGATAAAACTCCAATAATGAACAGAAACAGCTTCCCGTTTCCTGTCTGGGATGATTTGATTAACTTCTGTATTTATTGTGGTCTGAAAAATAAGTACCGTAGGTATTTTGTAGTAATTGACCGAGCAAACGAAGCGAGCGAGAGCTACAAATCAAGTTGGGTTGAAAAAACATTGTTTATATGTATGTATGTTTGTATCCAAATTATATTTGTTCCGCGATAACTCCCGACCCTTTAGCCCGATTTCGATGAAATTTAGAAGGTGTATAGGAGACATGGATAGGATTTCAAGTTCGTTTGGTATCAAAATCGGTACAGTAGTTTTAAAAAAAAAATTTGAAATCGGCACAGTAGTTTTTGAGTTTATTCATTACAAACATACACACAAAAATACAAATCTTTCCTCTTTATAATATTAGTGTAGATGTAGATTCACCTAATATTACTATGAAAATCTTCCTGTAATGTTTCTCTTAATAACATCGAGCGAAAACATTAAGACAGGAATGGCCTACGTAGGCATTGGCGTGGCCCAGTCGCCGTAATTGATTTTTCATTACAAACATACACACAAAAATACAAATCTTTCCTCTTTATAATATTAGTGTAGATTTACTGGGAAACTTGAAGATATTTTCAAGGGTGGCGGGGTCAATGGACTTTGTAGTCTCATAAAAATTAACAAGATGGAATTATTTTTAATTATTCTCATCAAAATTGTAGAACCGACAACCGAAATTATAAAGTGTTTTTTATTCTGTTCAAAAATAAATAAATTATAAAATATAAGTAAGAGACTGTAATAATCTATAGACACCTGCAACGCCTGGAGTGTGACTTTTATGTCCACATATGTCGCCGGTGTCCATTGACCTTTTACCATCAGGCAGGCCCTATGCCTGTTTGCCTACTAAATTGTTTAAGGGTTGGCAATGCGCACGTGACCTTCCAGATATGGCTGGCTGGTGTCTACAGACAGACGTCTACGATTTCTTACCGTTAGACAGGCCGTATGCCTGTTTGCCTATAAAATTGTTTGAGGGACTAAGTACGACTATTTGGATTTTGTCTATATTATTATAAAAAAATAATCGCGAGGTCAATGTTCGCGGCGAATAACTAGTCTTATTTAAGAGGTGCTAATTAGTAGAGTGCGAAGTAATACTATTATCATTTATTAATTGTGTGTACTTAATATTTATTTATTAATTTTAATCGACAATGCGCACTTAACTAGACAGTACTCAGGTATCTGATATGGTGTTCATTAGATACTTACCTGTATTTAAGAAAAAAATAAAATAGGCAATGTGCGGGTGATTTTTTTTTTTAATTTAGTTAGATTCGTGCGGGTAAATTTTTTTATTCCCACTAACAGTATTAAAACCATATACAAAGAATAAGAAACTTTTTTTAAATTGTTTTAATGAAAGACTTTTTAATGAATTAATCTCTAAGAAAAAAATACTTTCGCGTTAATATTAAACAGCAAAAATTGTCAAGCACAGTTGTCAGTTAACCACTACCTAAAACCTAAAACCTTATAATACCACTTTGTCTATATTGACTGGTTTGTGTAGTAAACATACACTGGTATACAAATAATGCATGTTTGCCGAATCATGTTTGATCTACGAAAATTAATTGAAACAGTCTAGGCGGTGATGTCAGTACAAACAGTCTGGAACCAGAGGATTACGGGCGCAGATGCCTTGACCTAATTGAGAAGGGTTGTGGTTTCTAAGACGCACAGACCTTAACTTTAACCTATCTTATCTATCGTCAAGATATCTATGATCAAGACCGGAAAGAAAAAAGTTAAGATTTTTAACTTCCTTTCATAATTAACATAAAGAACACTGGTACTGCCTTCTATTCATTTACTGGAATCAACATAGCAGTAACATATTCGTCAAAGCCAGAGTGGTGTTTTAAAAAACCAGCAATGATATTCCAAACAATCCCTATGCTACAAAAAATACGTACAATACAAATACTATTTATTGTAAAGCCATATATATGAAGAAGAAACAAATAATGTTTAAAACGTTTTCTCGGAATCTGACCTGAACTTAAATAGAGACTGGAATTTGCAGTGAAGATAAGCAAAGCTTTTGTGCAGATGGAAATTAACAAACTCGCGAAGTTACTATTAATTTTACTATCTTAGTCAAAGATTTTACTTATACGAGTATGAAGCTTCGTAGCGTCCACCTTGATGCAATGTTTTTATATCTCGTCCTAGTGAAAGTCTCAATTTCAAGACAAATTTTATTTTGCTTTTGTGGGGAAATATGTTTGTTCTAGGTAACATTTCTGGGCAGATCCTTGCGAAACATAGCATACGAGTTCCTGTATATAATTGTTTTTGAGAACTTTTCTTCATGAGAACAAATAAGGGCAAAAAGGGAAAGAGTTTGCTGCATATTTTATGGCAACATTGTATGTCGCCTCCCCCACAGGTGCGGTGAAAAAAGGTTAAGAAAAGAGGAAAAGGGGGAGAAGTTTGTATTAGCGTTTTATGATGAATTTCTTCCAGACAACTTTTAGCAATTTAAATTAAATCAAAGAGAGGGTAGAATGTCGTAATTTTAAATTAATATACTTAATTTAAATAAACTTTTTACTTGTGCAACGATAAAATTTTATAAATAAAAAAATGCAAAGGGAACAGTTCGTTTTATTTTTGAAAGTAAGGTATAAGTAAAAATTTAAAAAGAAGTGAGCAGTTACATCGGCTCAGACTAAACTAACCCCACCGCAGGATTAGGATGAACAGAGATGCCCTGACCTTATTCTGTGTTTAATTGCACGATCCGTGGTAATACAAAACCACGCTGCTTTAGTACAGAAAGGCTTCGGTCCTGACTGGCTATTTTAGCAATGTCTTTAGGCAACTTGAAAAATTATGTGCTGTTACTGAATGACATAATGAAAATGCAGTGTTTTTTTTGTTAGCTTTGTATGTCCCACTGCTAGGCAAAAGCCTCCCCGCTCGTCCCTGGACATAGCACTTTCTTGCCAGTTTTTATCGAATTCTTGAAGTTCGTGTGCCCATCGCGTTCTTGGCCGTCCTCGATTTCTGTACCCATCAGTTAAAATGTAGGCCCATCTTTCAGGATTTAAGCAGCATTATTAGCTAAGAAAGTAACTGAAAGGGTCAAAGATTTTAATCAACGGAATGTAGAAACCCTGCATACCTGGGTTTTCTGAATTACTTATGCAGTAAGAAGGTATATTTTTATTTCTTACTTTTCGTGCTTCTTTTTGCCTTCCAGTGTCATTTAACATGCTTTCAGCCAAATAAAATAAATAATCTATAACGCACATCGCCGAACAACTAAATTGTGCCGATTGTTTTTGTATTTTAATTTGATGTAATAAAAAAAATGAGACAGATAAATAATAATTTCAAGAAAACTGGTTGAACTAAAGAACTCCTTTCATAGTAGGTAACTCGCGAGTAAACTTAGTGAAAAAGGAAAAATTGAGTTAGTGTGAATTCCGAGTTTTTGCCGTTTCCTTTTGAAACATGTGCTGAGTAATTCGAGTACATTTTTAAAGAACTTTTATTCGTTTTAGTGGCATTTTGAAAGAATGTGAGACTTATTCGGAAAAACTTCTATGAGCTACGCACTAATGTAGCTCAAGTTGAATACCTATACAGAATGATTTTTTAAACACCAGTCAAATTTTTACATTGCGATTAGTACCCGAAACTTTGTAAAACAGGACTTTGTATGGGAGTTCGAATATTTTTCTGCGAAAGTGAGTATATAGAAAAGACAGACAAGCATAAATATAAATATAAAGAGGATATTTACTACATTTTACTTACTTACTCCGATGAGGTGAAGTGGAGATGGAGGAAAACCAGGGAAGTGCTAAGATGAAAGAGAAAATAAACAAATTCAGAAATAAAGTATACATTTTTCTCCGCAACACAGCCGATTCTGGGATTACCAGCGCAGCCGTATAGAAAAGCCATCTATTGGACGCCAAACGCATTCGCCCACTTGTCAGCCCCTGATGCATGTTCAGAGATTTATCCATTTGGCCGTGGATGACGTGACCTTAATATATCAAACGGACGTTAACTCAATTTTAATTCCCAGTATTACAGTTTCGGAGAACCGATTCTCGATTGAAATCCGAAAGGCAATCATTACGATTTTTAAATCGCTTTCATCCGGATGGAGTTCCGATAAAAATTGAGTTTGAATACTGGTGATAAGTAACAGTGAATTATTATTATAATCATATTTATGAATACTGATATTCTTGCCGTCAATCAGATCAAGAGTCTTAAAATACTATGGCGATATTTGAAAATATAACAATTTTACGATATGATCATGATGTAGTCGTGCATCAATTAATAATAGCATGAAATGTTGGAAGCTCAATGATCTGGACGATACTAACTATACTAATAATCTGTTTCGGACATACCACGAAATAGTCGCATTACATGATGTGCGCATTTCATGTTATGATCGACTACATCATAAAATGAACAATTCAACGATCAGGCCACGACATTTACATAATGCCTCGCGAGTAGGTCCTAGTCATAAAGTAGGAAACACTAACACCCATATTCTCAAACGTTTCCTCAAACTCAACTCAACCTCACTCCAACTCATTAGTACAATTAGTCGACACTGGCATTCTTAAAATGATTTCTCATTGGAGGTGAGTATCGAACTGTCAAATATAAGGTTGGTAGAGAGGTACCTTGAGGCGTCCTTGAAATGAAATAAAGTGGATACTTTACTTACTTTATTTTATTTTTTACTCTATTCTTTTGTAATTTTCAATTTTTGTGTTACGAATTGTTATTTTAACCTGGGATGTTTCCTCATTGGAGTTGGCTCAAGCAACCAACTCAGAATGTCGTTATCAAGAAAAGTTCTAGAGCTTCCTTAAGGCTTCCTCCAACGAATTTGAGTGAAGGACGTCCTTAAGGTTGTGTTTAAGAATACGGGTGTAAGAATTTGCGAAGTTATATTAATGTTTAAGCATACTTTTATTATATCATAATATAACAATGTCTAACTGTAATAGCAAGAATAATATCCATTTCCGTCGCAATATGTAACGTATTATATTCCGGACTAAATGAGACATGAATACAGGAGTAGGTTTATTTCCTAAACTAATATTGTTATAGATTGTAATAATTATTAAGAACGATATCTTATATCTACCGTCATAGATGCAAAAAAAGGGCCTCTAGTACCTTAATACCTTTTATTAGGGAAATTATGAGTAGGAACTATCTTAAATTGACGACACATTACAAAAAAAGTGGGATAAAGTAAAAAAGAAAAAAAAAATGGTGTTAAAATAACATAAAATAGAAATAGATACATACAAATATCAAAAAGGTTACATGGACCATCATCCTTGTATACGTACACCCTGGTGTCGGAGTTTTTCGTAACTGCTTTTCGGTCTCTGACGTGGTTCCTTTAACGACCACCAAATGGCAGCCGGGATCAACAGCAGTGCCTTACAAAGCACGGAATCACCCTTGTATAAAAACCTTTTATTAGCTTGACTCGGATGCAGTTTTCAAAATCAATAACAATATCGTATTCAGCTCAGCTACCATTGATTTTAGGCTCACGCTTCGTTATATAGAATGGAATAGTCGAGTCAAATAGAACATTTGAATATCTAGAACACATTGCAGCTGAGCGTAATCAGTAGGCTGGTCCCATAGCAGAATCCGCTATGCGTGTACAAATTACGAACTCATGCGAAATGTACAATTTATAACGACTTTTTTAATACTACCTAAATAGTGCTGTCGCCGGGGCAATGCGGAATGGCACCCAATCAACGGCACGTCGACAATATCAGAAAAATAGCCAGCATCAACTGGATTCCGATGGTTCAGAATAGAGATAGGTCGGGCCAAGTGTTCAGAGGCTGGTTGGTGTAGACAGGGGGAAACTTATAATGAATATACAACTAAAAAGTTTTGTTTTTTTACAGCCGCATATTTTTGAAAGCCTTTTTGGAAATAATATTATATTATTAAGAATGTTATTTCCTTTGATTTATTATTCCTTTCCTCAATAACAGTTATACAATTTAATGAAATTTAACAAATTACAACGATTAGTTGCCTTCAGCAATAATTCATCGGAGTTGTTTCTAATAGAAAGGAAATTGGATACAAAACTCGATTATCATAAATAATCCCTTGAGAGCGGTATCCGATAAAAGCAAATAGTCCTGAATTGATTCGGTTAAGGGTTAATTTCTAAACGATTTGAAAAGTAAACAATCATGGCATTCAAGAAACTCAGCAAACAAAATTATGTTATATTTCATCGAAATTGAATTATTGCTCTCGATTGAAAATATTTTTTTCTTCTACTCGCTACAATTGAATCGAATTATTCGCAAACTGTTTACCAGCATCTGTTGCTGAACCACTTGATTTGTTGGTCTCGAGTCCTGCATTAAAGTGATAACTTTTTTGGTTGGACTGGCAAATACTAAAGATCTTATTTTGATATAATATAAATTAATCTATAAATGTCAAAGAGCATCGAAACCACAAATAAACGTTCCTTTCCAAATGATAAATGTGAATTATGATTCCTACGAAACTTCTTGCTTCTCTAGCTTATCACAAATACAATATTATCTCGGTGATCGTCCAAATCTTTTTTCTTGTTCTTACACCCACAGAAATAATAATAATATTAAGTAGAAATGCCTTGTGGGCGTTACCTACGTGCCACAGTTAAGCCTCGCCATAATAACTTAAGACTCAAGAGGCACTTGGCACTTCTACCTAATCTTATTTCTGTGGTTGCAGTAATAAAATCTTCCCGACTGTACTTTGGGATTGTTAATATACCCCTGCTGTAAATGTGTGAGCGCAATAAGACACATTGGGGACATCCACCGCCATAATGCTGATTATGAAGGAAGGGAAGATCTCCACAGGTCTTCTACTATGGAACACCTAATGCGTATATATGTTTATGCCCAGTTCATATCTTCTGTTTTTGTCAATGTCAATTAGCCGTTTGTGCAGCCAATTTTTCCAAAGAAAACAATTTTACGCCCTTTCAAAACTTCTTCCGATTTCTAAAAGTTTACATATTACATAGATTAAAAAAAATATCGAAATTAAAAAATAAGAAACTAAAACTACATACTACAAATAACATTTATAAAACTGAAAAGAAAAAAAAAATTAAGGCTCCCCTCGCCGGACAGCATCAGGCCCAAAGGTCCCCATAATACTTGCGGCGTTGCCGAGTGGTAAAGCTATGGAGACCTGTTGGACGAGATACTGACCGGAACGAGGATCAGAGCCTCTCCCAATGAGTCGGCGGACTAACCTCACGAAACAGTTGCCTTCTAGGCACCAAGGTCCCGTGGTTTCCACCGCAAATGGGACGAAGTCGTACATTGGTTCCCAGGCAATTTACTTATTTGTCGTGTTTCAGCCTTGTTGCTTTTTCAGCTGCTGAACCCGAATCAAATGGAACGCGGGATGCGCAAATTGCCTCCCAGATTAAGCAAAGACCTTTTTGCCAAGGAACCAATGACAACCCAGCCGGTGCAGCTTAATCCTAGCGGTTCCAGGAGGCAGGGAATGTTAAGGGTGGACATAGCTCTGCAGATAAGCTCATTTAGTGACTGATGCCTCGAGAAACGGCCCGCACATCTTTGGCAAATTAACCCATGGTAGCCGTTTTCTTCTACCATTTTGCCACAGATACAGCGGTGTGGTTCGCACACTTTACAACCTATCCTCAGAGCCACTGCTATCCGGAGTGTGTCGTTGTCTAGCAGTATCTCGAGGTGAGGCGAGGGCAAAGCTTATAGCCAAGCCCCAGATTCGGGCCGAGCGACATTTGTTCCCGAGGCATCACCTAACAAAGAGCAGAAAGTTTGGCGATATAGAATATCGTCCCATTCTCTCTGTAATTGTGATTTGTGAGGTATTAAGCCATCCACAATTCGTGACCTCCAGTTCTCCAATGCTTCAGAAGCAAAAGGAACAATGACATTATCATCATAGGTACGCAAAATTTGAGTGACAATGTCCTTGGTCCCATGAGCGGAACTTAGGAAGGCCGGAACTCCAACATCTTGTGTACGACGTATACCTAAACCACCATGGCGAATGGGGAGTGAAGCTTGGCACCACTGTGAATTGTTAACTCTTAGAAAGTATTATTAATGTGTTTACATTAATAATACTTTCTAGAATTCCTTTTTATTGACTCATCCAATTCTGCGGCTGCAACCACGTTGGGGAAGTTTGTGATATGTAAGTCATCCTAGGCATTAAAAAACAGTTACGTAGTAAGGTAAGTGAGACGTGAGACGATAGAGTTAATAAGTGCTCTCGGGCTTTATTATAAAATACTGTTGAAAAACAATAAATAATATGAAAAGCACGTGAAAGAAAGCACAAAAAGTCCAAATTTAACGCGTAACTTAAGAATTAGTTCTTCAAAACGTCACCAGGCAAGTAAGACGAAAGTAATTCTGGCTAGAAGTGCTTACGTGCAAGGAGTTTGCCGTTTGGCTTCTCGCCAGTGTTTGCAAGAAGTTCCGCGGCTGAACAAAGGTATCTATGAACTTTCACAAAACTGTGTCTTTGTAACTTGCAACACTTGAGTGTCGTGAGTCCCCGAATTATTATATCTTTTAGTAGTCGCGTGCGGTTTCATTAGAAAAAGTAGAAGGATTAATCTAAAGTAACTCAATAGAAAAAGACAAAAATGTAAACAAATATGGCCGTCTGACATTGAGACAGGTTTGTCGATTGTGTTTTTCGGAAAATGATTTGTGGGTTCATTGAGATGTGAATGTGATTAGCATTGATAATCGAAATAATAAGCAGTGCCGCCAAATCTTAGACCATGACTTACAGCGTACCAAAGGCTCCGAAGCGTAAGCTGAGGACGCATCTAGTAAAATACTCTTAGACGAAGAATCTAATGTAAGTGATTGTATGAGTTATTTTAATAAATTGCCTTTGTTTACGTTATTGTCTTTTTCCATTCAGATAGACTTTATATTATATTTCCAGTGCTACATCTATATATTTTCTATGGGCTTTGTCTTCCTTTTTTCAAATCTCCATCGGTTTAATTGATTTAATAATACATTTGTAATTTTCAGTACAATGATTTCGATCAACTTGTACGTAACATCTTTTGTAACCTGTTTTTACAAATAATTTTTTTTTATTGAATGATTGTTTGAATATAAGGTAGAAAGATATAAAAGCATTAATTTATTACAACTTTATTATACCACTAGTAAAATAATGTAATTTAATGGGCGGACTTCATACACATAAGCATTATAGGTCACTTAAAAGATTCGAGAGCTTTCTAAAACATTCAAATGCGCCGTAATTGACTCTGTGGATGTTATTCTTTACTGCTGGTTTTCCATCCACAGGAATCTTTCATTACAAGGACTATTAAGTAGGCAACACCATGGGAAATGGTAAAAACCTTTACAAAAAGTTGTGTACCTTCCTGAACCTGTTAGTTTCCACTAACGCATCGATATAGGTACAATATGACTATGACTAGAACGAAAACGTTTTACTTTTTGAGTTGAGCATCTTATATTCACGGAAGTTGGTAAAAATCTCATAAAAGATATCATCCCTGCCGTCAAGAGTCAAGATATGAAAACTGATCGACTTTTTATCGTTTCTTGTTCCCCAAAAGATAAAGTTGCTATGGCAACTTGACGGCATGAATTGACACATTGGCTAAAGTACTCTAGCATATTATGGAATATTTCGGAAATAGATAATATTACAAAAAATTTTGATTATAAAAATGCTACTGCTAAAGTTCTAACCAGTCTGTACAATGTGAAACGCAATAAAGAATTAAATTAACTTCAATAGTATTGTTGGCATAAAGAATTAAAAAACTCACATGAAGAAAGAGTACTTAAATAAAATTACCTGACAACAAACAAAGTTATCTGAAATGTAACTCTCTTAAATAAAATCCAAACGTAACTAAATTATGTTCTATCTCGTTCTTCCACGTCAATATTTAGGTAAGTTTCACAGTAAATATATTTTGTATTTGTATTTAAGAGAAAGATCTAAACTTAGTGAAATTGATGATATTACCTATTTTGATTGTAAAATAGGTAATATCATCGTTACGGCGGCTGGCATTGAAAATAATAATACAAAAAAAAAAAATTATCCATTAGCATTCTTTAGCTCAAAACAGGTAAATAAATATGTAGAATTGGTCGTGGTCAAAGTAAATGAAATTTCCCATTGGAATCGAAACGCCCCAAAGTCACCTCAGGGACTGGAAGTACCAAATACAATAGATTACAAAATATGGTACAATGTTGCTTCTAATTTGCTTAAAATTTAAATGTTTATGACATACATTCGTTACACGCATATTTCTGTTTAATTATAAATGTATTTTTCATGTGTATGGTTCTATATTACATTACTGCCTAAACACGTTTGGGTGAAGAAGTATCTTTCATAAGAAATAACATGTTTTAAAAATAAATAATTGTTCAATATATTATATGAAAACAAACCATTTGTAGACGACTTAATTGAAACAAAAACATCGATTCACGGTGTCTTTCGATAATTCGATTCTCAATAATCGCAGTGAAGTTATAGGCGTTAAATTAGCGTCTAAGCAGAAATTAATCAAATTTATTCTGGACATATCTTTAATAAGACAGGGGAAAAATTCGTCTCGAGATTTTAATAGCCCCGTCATGGAATAATGGAAGGAATGAATATTAATATCGAGAAGTTGAATGGCAGCTCATCTTTGCATTGCAAAGAGATTTACGGCCTTTAAGATTGGACTCTTTGGAACAGTATTCTGTATTTAGGGGATACGGACTACAATATTTTTTTATTAAAAGAAATTTAAAGAATTCATTAGACTTGCAAAAATTCTACTAAAGTTAGTCTAATCACAAGTGGGTAAAACTGTCAAAACCTGAATGAGTGGCTGAATCACAGTGCAACCGCCCGACTCTACTCGCATCAGAAATTTTCTTCGCTTTATGAAGTAAATTTGACTGTTAAACTAACATCACTCACTGAAGATTGAATTAATTATCTGTAATCCAATGTATTTATCGAACGGAAGTGAACGGTATTCTTGTTAGAGGATAATACATAATAAAGCTGTGAATCGGCCGGTCGGCAATGAGTAATGGGCAAATAAATCCTAATTCAGTGCATTACATTACAGCAAGCTGACCACAGGCCCGTCCGTGATAATCCAAATTTATGAACAATGAAATACAAACAATTTACAGCAATTCACAGGGTAATGCTTATTATATATGCCTGTCATTTAAAAAGGTACTTGAACACATTTTCCTTACCTTTTTAATCTTATAATAACATGTGTGCTTATAATGTGTTGACAGGACAATTTGCTGAAACGTACCTAATCCCTTTTTATGAACATTAAATAAAAATAATACTTTAGTTCTCCCTAGTATTCAACGGGCTTAGCCGTTAGATACTTAGTTTTCATGATTGTGTCAGAAATACGATATACGTAAAAACAGAATTTGCTGGAATTATTGCGATCTGGAAAAAGCTACACTAAAATATATGCTAAATAAATTATTAGACTTCCTTTTGTTATCAAAATCTTTTATAAATTTTCATAGAAATTCTTGAGTGATTCTAAGAAAAAGTACAGCGCACTTTTAGAAGAACATGCAAGACTCACCGAAATAGTGTTATACCAGGAAATTTCTGGTGGAATAGCTTTTGAACACATCAAGTTAAGTCACATTTTTCTACCTAATCTAATAAATTTGAAATATTCAACGAACTACTCTCGTCTGGTAATAAATTGATGTGTCAAAATCAAATGACACCTTACAAAACTATCAAAATCAATTACAACGTGAAATCTACAACTGTCATCACCGTGAGTGTTGTAACTAAAAGAAATTTGCCAACTTTTCTTGGAGAAATGACAAAGCTGGAAGCAAGGGTCATCACATCACTGAAGTAGTTTGAAGAATGGAGTTTATTAAAATCCGATGTATCAAATCCGAAGATCCCTCCTCAAAGCTCTGCGTCTACGTTCTTCGTATTACAATAACATGTACGATATTGATTGAAATTTATTGTTGACTGTTGACATTTTGTCACTAAAATTATTATTATAATATTAATCTTCTTTTTGTATTTGTTGCATGCTAACAATCATAACTCTAATCATTAATTACTAACAAGATCGCATATTGTGACTTTAACGTATTATTTGTTTTTTTAATGTTTCATGCATTGATTAATTTTATTTTATATTTTTACGTTCATTAACTCTGACATCTTTATATATATATATATAGAAGAATTTTGTATTTTTTATTTATGTTTTGTATTTTTTATGTAAAATGAGTGCCCTATCTCTATCATCGAACTGTCCTCACTGTCCGGATTCTTCTCGTGCTTTTAGTGCACATGCCCTTAAAATTCACATAGCCCGCAAACACAAGAGCTTGCCTCGATTGGCAACTACACCACGTTGTCGCGGCGTTAACCGCGAATACAGGATTCCAGTCAACGATGACGACAGGGGACCCGCCTTTGTGCCCTCTGGAGACGATTGCAGCTTTGAAGGAAAGCATACCCGTGCTCCGTCACATTCCCAAAGGTGCGCGCAATCAAGCGGCTGGCAAACTTTGTGAATTAATCAATAAATGTGTCGAGAGAAATGGGGTTGAGAACTGGTTTTCTCTTCTTTCCTTCTCATTTAGTGCATTATGGGTTCCATCGAAAGCGCCGCCAGGCAATGTAATAACTAAGGTTAAAAATAACATTGAAGCATCCGATCTATCCAGAAGCGACGAATAAGGCTCTTATATTAAAACACCCAAGTCCTTTGCGTACACTTGCTACTGTACTGGCACCGGATGGAGTAGATATTCCCACAATAGCAGTTACAGTGGTTTGGACGGAATCCGCCCCGGGCACCTCAAAGAACTCACATCTGTTTCGGCAGGGGAGAATGGTTGACGTTTGATGAAATCTTTAGTCGACCTATGTAATTTTATGTTAAGGGGCCAGGTGAAGTCGGAGGT
Organism: Euzophera pinguis; assembly: GCA_947363495.1. NCBI lineage: Eukaryota > Metazoa > Arthropoda > Insecta > Lepidoptera > Pyralidae > Euzophera > Euzophera pinguis. The sequence continues at coordinate 6,179,828 of OX376168.1, forward strand.
ATGCCCTTTTCTATTACCCTTATCTATATGGAGCGGCCCTGTGCGCTCTGTTGAAGGATGGTGGTTTGAGGCCAATCGCAATAGACAGTGCCTTTAGACGTTTGGCGACCAAACTTGCCTGTCGTACACGGTACGACACGGTAGAGACAATATATCCGAATACCTGCAGCTCCACCAACTGGGTTTTGGTACTCACCTTGGTTGTGAAGCTGATGTACACGCTACACGTACCTTTGCAACAACGGACCCTAAGAACTCAAGTTGTGTCGTTTTGAAGCTAGATGTTTGTAATGTCTTTAATACGCTGGAAAGGGACGTACTGTTGGGGTATCCATTTCTTTACCAAATGTACAAGTTTCCGTTAAACCTCTTCTACAATAACAGTAAGATACTGTCACAAGTGGGAACACAGGGCCATGGGATGATGTGGGTGTGCAAAGGACGCAAAAACTACTCTTGGGAAGTGCCACGGGGGCGGAACTGGAAAGACTTTGGGCTGTGTCGCAGTCAGAATCGGCTGCAGACTATACCGTCGCCTCATCTAGGCACCTTATTAGATGACGACTAACAGCGAGTGGCCGTGGCGCTGCGCTTGGGTTGCAGAGTGTGTGAACCACACAAAGGCATCTGTGGATCCTGGGTGGGCGCTGACGGCTATCATGCATTGAGTTGTCGTCGTTGCACAGGGAGATTTCCGTGACACCATGCACTCATGGTGACATAGTCCGAAGAGCTTTTGTATTGGAAAACGTGACTTGCGTGCTGGAGCCACCGGGTCTTAGTAGGTCAGACGGAAAGAGGCCGGACGGATTGAATCTAGTCCCGTGGAAGCACGGCAAGTGTGTTATGTGGGACGCTACCTGCGTCAATACCGTTGCAGCTAGCCACCTTAGCCGAACGGTGGGCGTGGTGGCGGCAGCTGCAGAAGATGCGGCTGACAAAAAACGAGAGAAGTACACAACACTGGAAACACAGTACAGTTTCTGGGGTACGGACGCAAAGCGATTCACGAGATAGGGTGCCGTTTGGCAGAGAAAAATGGAGACCTCCGCTCTGGTTCGTTTCTGGTGCCAAGAATGTCTATTGCTATACAGCACGGTAATGCAGCTAGCATTTTGGGCACCTTGCGCCGGAAACGTTAAGGGGCGGGACATTAGATACGTTTGTTTGTTTTTAATTTGTACCTGTTTACTCTGTATTTTATATTTGGACCATATTTTAATATTTAGTATAATATTCAGAAAGTACAGATTTTTCTGAAATAGTTTGTTACATCAACAGAAACTAGCTAAAGAATATTTGAATAAAAAATTATAGTTTCTTACTAACATAGGTATAAGTTTAATTGTTACGAACCCTATATGGGCTTATGTTCTGAAATAAAAGAATTTTATTTTATTTATTGACCATACTTTAAGTAATTTATTTCTGGATTAATAACACATTCGGTTACTAAACGTTTAAATGAAGAACCATTAGAATATCATGAAGTTACACAGAAGGCAATTCAAAGGGACAACTAATTTGACGCTGATAACCCTACGATGCAACTTTAAGTCAACTTATCAACAAAGCCGCTTGCTACTTTGTTAAATTCGAAACTAAACTCTGAGTGCCTAATCGTATCTCTCGACGATTGAGGATTACATTTTGTTTGAAAGCCTGAATACTTTGATTTACTTGTAAATTATGTACTTAGTTTGAGGATAAACACCCACTGTTTCTTGTGAAGTTGTTTTTCCAACTTAAAGGTCAACGAAGTCCTTCGCGACTTTGAATTGACAGATACTTAAACTCAGCCGCTTATTATTTTAGATGTGCATTTCTGGATGTTCTTTCACCTTCTGTTGTTTATTTACAGAGTTTTCACTGAATATTCTTTCCAATCTAAGCGAAGTGGCTTATAGGAAACTTTTTTCCGATCCGGTAGATGAACGTATTTTCTGCTAGCTATTCAGACTTGATGTATGTTTATTCAATGGATGTGTGAATTTTCATACAGTTTATATTTATCGTTTCTCTTTAGGGAATCATATTCTGCGTCCAATAATGTCATGCTCGGTATAATTCCCTCCGGAGTATTATTAAAATGTAGTTTTATTTAAATTTAAAACAGCTGATATATTTTTCTTTTTTTTTCTTTGTATTAAAAACATCTTACTTTTTTGCCGATATGCAACTATTGTAGTCCGTGAAAGTGAAATCTCATTGTAGTAAGGCTAACTAAAATAAGAATAACCAATAATTTTATTAAGAATTTCCACATTTTAAGGAAATGTGGAAATTCTGACTTCTGATTCCAGAGTCGACTCGCTAAGAAGAAGAAGACTAACAATTTCGAGTAACAATGGCTCTATAGGTCTTATATTAATTTCGATCAGTTTTTGGCCACTTCCCACTTTTACAGCTCGGTTGTTTGCCTCATTTAGTTCCACCTTTGTACACAAGACAACGAAGACGGACAACTACGAAAGAAGATGGGCTTTTGACTCTCATTACATCTTGCAACACCATCCCGAAGACCGCTAAGCTATATTGTTTATGAACCTAGAGTCATCCGTGAGACATTCGGTTGATTTTTGTAGATTCTCAGATTTTTTGCCTACTGAATCGCTCCGAACCGAACTCGATTAATGAGATAATGCGTCAATTATTTTCTCGTTTTAAATTATCGCACTTCAAATTCAAATTGCCAAAATATATACATTTTGCAACAACATATTAATAAATTCATACATCACCATCCGAAAATCTTTGTTTGTAATATAAACTTAGCCATATTTCATCTCGCGCAATTACGGTTCCGAGTTGATAAATGAGATGTCTCCCGGGCCCAGACATTACTTATAATTAAGTATTTATAAATTAGCAAGCAACCTATTTCTACTTACTCCTTTGAATTTTTGGACCAAGCATATGTCTAACACACCTACTTATAAAATACTTACGTAACTTAATATTTTAAAATACTTAATTGATCTTGGACTGATTTATGCATAAAATTTTTCAAAAAATAGGTAGCTACAGTTTAAATTTATTATTTAATCAATCATAAATATAATAAATTCAAAATCAGAACCGAATTAAATATGTGGCAGATCAAAGTTTCCTAGATTCAAGACAAAATTATTGGTTTTACTTATGGTTTACTTTCTAAAAAAATATTGTTTACCTACCTGAACTAGTTATTTAGCTGTAGCTAGTCGTGCATTGAACACTTGGAACCATTGGAACAACATTCGACTTGGAACCAAAACCGCAGTCCGCAAGTGCCACCAAACTAGTTCCTTTAAACTTTGTCGATCAAAACTTTATCAATCGTCGGCAAAGTTACATCTTACACAAATAAACACACCGAGGTATAAACACTACTTAACTATTATAGCTGTGTACAGTCTATGAAATTCTAACGACATTTTAATAATATTAAAATTATTGTTGCACACTGATCTTAATATCAAGTTCATTTTGTATAGCACTGTAAAAAGACTTTTTCAAAATACATCAATTGAAAAAAGTACCTATGTATATCTGTCTGCACTTTCAAGATCCCTCTCATCTTAGGTAATTGACATTCATTCAACTCAGCTCCGGTTTCTTGACTTTTCTTCTTCACATCGCACCATCTCCTTGATTTTGAGATCACCTATACCTTATACCACCAATATGTAATGTCTCTACTCTAGCCAGCAATTAGGTTTGCCCATTATGCCGGAAGCAGTACTTCCCAATACTCCTTTCCCATGAGATCGTACCATCCGGACACTCTCTCCTGAAGCTTGTTCGCTGTATTAAGGAAGGTTTACACTGTCAGATTCTACATGCTAATATTTTTTGTGTGTTGGGAAGTTATTTGTTTCAAATTACTGTAAAAATCAAGGTAGATATTTTTTTTTATAACTTCTTCACACCTAAACAATCTTGTTGTCTAGTAAATCAAGATTGTTTTAGATTTGATTTTGATAAGAACGTGCCAGTGTTGGCACAAAAAACTAGTGTAAGTTATAGGTCAATAAAAAAATAATGGCTGCTGATTTATTTTCGTTATAGTGGCAGTTAAAATGTACACAGAAAACTCAGTTATGAATCACTTCAGGTCGACATTATTCGTAAACATCTGCCGGGGCCGTAAACATTTTACGACAAGACTTTCCCTTCTTCAATCCCTTTCATTGTTTCTTAAATACATAAGCTATCTTTATTATTATTAACTCCTTTATTTTTCATGGCCATCTGAGCAGTAGTAACCTCGCCATTGTCTTGTTTTCTAAAGACCCTGCAATCGGATTGTAATAATCACCGGAACAATTTTGCTAGTACTGAATCCTCGACTTTTATTTCATTTTATTTCTAATGATGTAAGTAGGCAAGCAATTTAACAAGATTTTTATAGTACTTTCTACATTTACAAAATCCTAATAAATATAGGTAGGTATATACAACACATATTTGCTAAACTGTATAGAGATTTTAACCTTTGATTTGTTTGTCCTTAAATTAATTGTCATATCTTTTTTTCAGTTTATTCAAACGTGCATTGTCCTAACCAAACTCTCATACAATAACTTAACAAAGTATTTTCCTAAATACAATGTTTTCAATCATCTAAAAAATACCCAAAACACTACTTACATATTTTTACAAAAATTAAAAATGCGGCCCTACAGTTTACAACCACTGAAAAAAATTGAGTAACCCTGCCTGCGGAATCTTCTCTTACAATCGCTGCGTGTTTCCATACGGGAATAATTGCGCGAACAATCCAGTACATTGTTTGTCTCGCTCTGGCATATCGCTTTGTCTCACTCTCACGTGTTCGAGAAACTGAATGAACGAGACCGAGAGTATCGTTGTCTCTTTCTTACTCTTCTGGAGTAATTCTGAACTTTCTGGAAACTTATCGAACGCTTTCCCCGGGCTATATAAACAGCGGAAGTTGCCACCGGAGGTAGCTTAAGGATTACATTGAATCCATGAAACTGATTTCCGACGAGCAAATGGGCTTTCGCGCAAAACACTCTTGCGTGAACCAATTGCACCGCCTAACCGAACACATCCTAGGCAACCGCCTTCGCGGAAGACCCACAGGTGCACTCTTCTTCGATGTAGCGAAAGCTTTCGACAAAGTCTGACATGTTGGCTTGGTAGCCGAACTGGCCATAATGGGCCTGCCGGACAGCCTCGTGCGCATCATACGGGACTTCTTGTCGAACAGATCTTTCCGTTACAAAGTTGATAAACTGTAACTAATTGATAATAATATTTGTAAGTCTGAACAGACAGAGCATAGCGATTTGTGTCTTTTACTTTGTTCGATCTGTATTATTGTGTACTTACCTATGTCTCACAAATAAAGTTTCTATTCTATTCTATTCTTGAGGGTACGCTCTCTAGTCCCCACCCCCTAAGAGCCGGAATCCCATAAGGCTCCGTGCTGTCCCCGACTCTATACTCGTTGTACACCAACGATGTAACCCGCACACCGCACGTGGGCATGGCTCTATTCGCCGACGACTCTGCGCTGTACACGTCCTACAATCTGAAGGACATCATTTCCCAATGCCTCCAACATCATCATCACTTCGTGTAGGTTACATTATCTATAGACTATGTACATCCTGGTGTCAGAGTTGTTTGGAACCGCCTCTCAGCCCCTGACGTGGTTCCTTTAACGACTACCAAATGGCAGCCGGGACCAAAAGCTTAACGTGCCTTCCGAAGCACGGAATCATCTTTATTATCAGACAATCAGGTGATTCAAACCTGCAAAGTCCTAACCAAACTGGAGACAACTAAACAAAGTATGCTTCCAGTGGGAATCGAACCCACCGCCCCCGGGTCAAAGGCGAACAACAAGCAGTCGATTCCCTCGGCACTTGGTTCCGAAAGTGGCGAAAAAGATCGAAATGAATCCTGAAAAGAGCGCAGCAGTGTTCTTTTTAAAGGATTCACGCGGTGCAACACGCCCTCCTCCAAAGAGTACCTTCTCGCTCCTAATGACGCTAATGATGGGTAAACCAAGCAAAGTACCTGGACGTAATTTTTGACAGCAAAATGTCCTTTGGAGCACCCATTCAAGGTGTTTGCAATAGAGCAGCCTTCTATCTCGGCAGACTCTCACCTATGATCGGCAACGCAAAGATGTCGCTTAGAAATAAGCTGACTCTCTACAAGCTAAGCATCCGACCTGTCATGACTTACGCCAGCGTGATTTTCGCACATGCAGCCCCATCCCTCCTAAATAAACTACAACTAATACAGAATAGGTTCACACGCAGAGCCACGGGTTCACCCCCGGGACTGCGCACTCGTGACCTACACAGAGACCTAGAACTTCAGTCCCTAAAGCGCTACATTAAAGAAACGTTACAACGTTACTTTGAGAGTTGCCCTTCCCATCCCAACCCGTTAGTTGTGCCGGCAGCAAACTACAGCCTATTTAGAGGTGTTCCCCTGCGGCACAGACGCCCGAAGAATGTTCTCTTTGACCCTAACGACCCCAACACGGTGGCCAACAAACCCTTCGAAAATCTCCATACTCCCGGGAGTCCGGCATTTTCCATAGGTACATAACCGTACTCGCCGGCGAGTACGACGCAGTAGGAGCAGTAGCTCGTTTTCCTGGTACCAAAATTTACCAGGGCGCTTCACGCCACCGATAGATTCGTAGTAGGCCCTTCAGGCACAATAGTGTCGGCCCTTATGGCATTGCTACCGTTCGCGAGTTTGCATTGCTCCCTTGAAAAAAGACTAAGCCCATGGCCGAGGTTCGTCCCAACTGGGAGCCCCTTGTGCATTTGCCGAAAAGGCTGAGTGGTTCCCCTCGCCTCAAACTGTCCCGCTGTAAATTTTAAAGCTCACAGGAGCTAAAATTGTAGGTCATTCAAAAAAAAAACAGCCGGAGGCTAGTTCAATTTGAGTTGAGCTACGAGAGCGATCCAGAAGTGAAACAAGTGCGAAGGACAAGTGAAACCGACGACTTCGGCGATTCATCAGGACAGTGATAAGCAAGTGATTCGGACATTGTGAGTGATCAGTGAAGTTAAGTGACGTCGGCGACCATCCTTTTAAGAATATATCTTTTCGTGTCATCAGGTGTTTTTCTCCAAATTGCGAATCCCAGCTCGTAACAATATTTAGAGATGGGCCGAGTACTCGGTTGTTACTCGGCATACTTGGCACCTTTTTCAGTACTCGTACTCGGTCGAATAACTCTGTTCAACTGCCGAGTGTTGGTGCCGAGTATTTTAACCTTTTCAATGGCATATCTGATTTAAATGACATCATACTCGTATTACATGTATTAATGACGTCTCATATTTGCGTTCAAATTGGCGTTCAAAGGATTCATAAGTAATAAAAACAACTTTAATAGTAGAACCCAGTTCTTTGAAGCAGCTCCAAAAAGCAACATGGACGTCTTGTCTTGAAAAGTAATAAAAACAACTTTAATAGTAGAAGCCAGTTCATTGAAGCAACTCCAAAAAGCAACATGGTCGTCTTATCTTGAAATGTTCACATTCGCATTCGGTTCATTTTCGTCTTTCTGGTACATTTTACAGAACCGAGTTACTTGGCCGAATACTCGGTTTTATGAAGGCAAAACCGAATAGTACTCGGCCCATCTCTAAATATTATATAGTTGAAATCTAATACTATTCCCATCGCTCCTCCATTATTTTCCACATAATACTCATCCAAATGAACTTTAACCTGGCCCGACCTTCATTCGAATTTAATTACAAAGAATTCTTTTAGCGGAAAAAATGAGACCCCAAGCCTGTAGTTAAAAATTTATTGAGTGGAGAACATTAATCCCTCTAAATTCTGTCGTAGGGTGCTTCAATTACAATGGACTACTGAGTTCCGAGTAGGGTTACTAAATACAAAAGTAGGAAAATCGGGACCAAATCCCTGAATTTTTAATATTTTGTCATTAGGAGACTGAAGAAAAATCATAAAAAACATAGTGGAAAATAAGGATTTTAGGAAATGTCAGGTAATAAACGATTGGTGTAGTATTAGTAGCCTATATGGATGAGCTTTGTATACTTGTTAACGGAACGAAATGCATTTACGCACTGAGTGTGGGACTCCTGGGCCGCTAATCGGCCCAGACTACCCACTAAAACCCCTCCGGCGTTTTCGCACCGGCTGTTGAGGGCGCCATGGGGTCGCGTTAGCATTCTACCACGACGCCCTCCAGCCATGGCCTTTCGGCCCCCTCATTTGGCCTTTCGCCCCCTCCCCTCCCAAATTGGACAGTGGCCCATAAATGGACGCCCGTCCCCCAGACCCACATCCATTCGCCGTCTCATCATAGACGGCGGTGGAGTGGGCTGTTGGCAGAAATTGGCCGACAGTCAACAAGACCCCGATTACCAGGGAGTTATTAACTGTCACCCAGGGTGCACCATCCCGAATCCCTTGTCAGCCCGCCCTCTCACCGGATCCTTGGGATCAAGTGAGAATGCAAAGCTTTCAAAGGACCGGGCACTCGAGGAGGTTCCCTGCCCTGCACCCCGAGCTTTGTATACCTTTTTTTTTTTTTTTTTTTTTTGTTAACGGAGGGGAAATGCATTTACGCACAAAGTGTGGGACTCGCCGGACTGCTAGTCAGCCCGGAATACCCACTAAAACCCCTCCGGCGTTTCCGCACCGGCTGTTGAGGGCGCCATGGGGTCGCGTTAGCATTCTACCACGACGCCCTCCAGCCATGGCCTTGCGGCCCCCTCAAATGGCCTTTCGGCCCCCTCCCCAAATCGGACGTGGCCCATAAATGGACCACGCCCGTCCCCCAGACCCACATCCATTCGCCGTCTCATCATAGACGGCGGTGGAGTGGGCAGTTGGCAGAAATTGGCCGACAGTCAACAAGACCCCGACTACCAGGGAGTTGTTAACTGTCACCCAGGGTGCACCGTCCCGAATCCGTTGTCAGCCCGCCCTCTCACCGGATCCTTGGGATCAAGTGAGAATGCAAAGATTTCAAAGGACCGGGCACTCGAGGAGGTTCTCTGCCTTGCACCCCTGAGCTTTGTATACCTAACCTAACCTAAGATGTCACCCGCGCGCTGTTTTCTTATGACCTACATGTAGTAAAGTGTGACTGACGAAAAATCGGTGAGTGGAAGGATTTTCGTTTGATATCGAATGATATTCAGTCGCCATAATCGATGAGTCGAACGATTATCATTCGGCATATTAGTTACATTTCGAAAATAGAGCTCAAGTATCTCTGTTAATCGCTTTTTAGACCAGAAACAACGCTTTTACAATCGCCTGTGTAGTAACGGCAGAAATTGGGTGTAGTAACTAAAACTTCTGTAAAAGTTACTAGAACAGAAGAATTCGTACCTCTTGCAAAACTAGAATATCAATAATTTCGTCTGAACTCTACGAGATATCAGAGAAATACTTGACGTCTGGTAATCCTAGTTCCAAGGTTCTTTTGTATCGCATGGTCGCACGTTACTACGGTCAGATTGCGAGCTCCGTCGGGGAACACGTGTGTTTTATGACGACATATAAAAACACCTATGGACTAAAACGACTCGTTTGCAATATCTACTTACATTTCGTCGGGGTTCCCTTGCTATTTAATTTGAAATTCTACAATATGGACAATGGGGCAAACTAATTTCAATATTTCGTCCTCAGCTGTGAATATTTAACGATGTTACTTTTAATGTGGGTTCGTCATATTGACTTGCCGACCTTTATAATGAGTTTGCTGCAAGTGCATTGTTATATTGGGTAATCTGAAAATGTAATTAAAAACATATAATGATATAGAAACAGTATATAGTTTGTAAATGGATTTTTTTATTCGTACTTATTTTTAGGATTCCGTAACTTGTGTAGCAATGAGTAAGGAACTTTTGACTCTGTAAGTTGTGTAGAGATTTTACTAAATGTACCTATATTACTCCATTTGTACATTAGCTCCGTAGGTTTAAATATATCGTGAATTGTCATAGGTAGAGACAATACAATACAAAATTCTTTATTGCACAACTAGGATAAGTTGTCTAATACAAGCAATAATACGGAGAAGAGAGATTTTGCAAAAAATAACGTGAAAGCTATTGTAGAAAAAGTATTATATATGAGAAATATCAAATAATAAATCAAGGAAATGCGATATTTTAAGCAAAAAAAGATTCAGTCCATATTTATTTATTAATACTTTGTTGTACCACATATAAACATAAAAATACAATTGGCGGACTTAATATTCCAGGTATCTAGTTAATTAGGATAAATCTATATTTAAAATCACAAACCATGCAAAATGATAACGGAAAGATTTCAGATAAGAAACTGGTATTGAAAGCATGTACGACAAACGGAAATAAAACTGTAACACAGGGCCTAAGCCGCGCTGTCCAATTTTCAACATTCGCCACGTTGTCACTGAGCAAACGCCGAGCTGTCAACGCAAAAACCTGTCATGTCGGGAACATGGCGGGGTCCCCAGGGACTAGCCACACAAGCGTATTTATTGCTGGGGATTCACCCAGCTTCAGAAGCGGGATTCTGCGGGATTCTCACCTATAGTGAGTATAAGTCGGTCGCTACCGGACGATTTTCTCACGTAGATATTAAGAAGTAATCTAGCGATAAACTCTCGTCGCCGGTCCCTTGAGGTACAGAATCTCGGTTCCACGAGTACGTATCTTTTAACCTTTCTTAATACTTGTTGCAACTATGATAGAGATCTCACAATTCAATATTTTTCGTTTCGTTTACTATCTTACAGTTAGCTGATGAAGTGCATAGTCATAGTCAAGTGCACACAATAACATTTGTAACACACTTGTACTAGTTTAGTTCAGATATAGTTACTTCGCAAACAAAGGTTTGGCAATATTTTCCCTATACAGAAAGGAAATGAGAACACGAATTCGACCACGAAGGAAACAAATTATTAGATACTTACATCTATCATGTAATAAATACAATAAACAGAGGTCTGAAATTACTGTAGATAGGGAAACAATAATAGCGAATATTATCAGCAGGAGGCTTCATAACGCAGTTTATGTCTCTATTGACGGCGGGTCGGCGCAGATAAATCGTCATCGTAGTACACGTGCCAAAGGCAAACTTTCAAGTAGATTACACAAGCCATTATTTTTTTCCTATTCTGTATATGACGTGTCCCACTGCTGGGGAAAAGCCTCCCCCTTTTGTGTCCATTCGTCTCAGCTTTCGTCTTAGCTTCCGGCTAGAAACTTTCCATATCGTCGCGCCATCTTCTCCTTGGTCTTGCTCGGCGACTGTCCAGTTTCCAAAAGGTGGCTAGTCTCACCTACCTTACTGGCCGCATGCAACAAACATGTCCTACATCCCATTTCAGCCTGGCAGTTTTTGTACCTACATACTGTATTTGATTTAGGCAGCGCAGCTTGGCGTTTTTTGCTTTCTCAGTTACTTATTGTATATACATTTTTTTTTATTCAACACATAATATCCCATTGCTGGGCATAGGTATCTTTCATCTCATTCTAAACCTCTTCTATTCTAACCTGACCTCGTAGCATTTGAATCTTCCGAAGTCGTCGTAGTAATACAATTATTATGTTATATTAAAATATATTACAGGTCTGTTTCACACTTGTCACTAGGAGGTGGCATTTAAAAGGTCTATTTCATCACTATATCATCAGAGTCTTAGAAATTTCTCGGTTACATATTTAGATGGTAGCTTGAGAGGCAGGACTATTTTCTTGCTATTTCTTCGCCACTGATATTGTTAGATCTCATTATACTTCATCCAACCACGTGAACCAGGATCTGCTTTGACCTTTGCGACCCTCTCGTTTGTTCTTCAGTAAATGTTAATTTCATCCATCTTAACTACATAGCTTTTCGTAAGTATCAATATCTTTCAAAGGTTTCTTGTATAACTTGTATGTAGAATGAAGAAATTAAAGTTTTACTGTGAGTCATAGATGACAGTAAAACCGAAGTAAGCAAAATATACAAACTGATGCACATTCCGCTATATCTTTTACGATGCTAAATGCAAGACCGTTAAACTTATGAGCAAAAGCAGCATACAAATGAGATTAAAATTGATTGCTGAGTTGGAAGTGGCTGGACATTATATGAGTTTATTCTTGTCGTAAGATTTACAGGATGAAACAACTTATACAGTTACAGGATTAAACTGCAGTTGGTGTCAATGACTAGTGATAAAGATCAGTGCAGAACGCAGAAAAAAGTTTACAATTCAGTTATGAAAGTCATATCCAAGAAATTACTTTTAGTAAACGAATGTGAAGTGATGAGTAAATTGAGATATTAGCTGATATTATCTTGACTCGAAAATCCCCACGGGAAATGCGATTTCACAGTACTGGGTTATTTTGAAAAAACAGTTTGACTTACTAAACACACTTTCATAAAATTGGCCAGTAGTTTCAAAAGAATCCTCAAACCAACACATCGTGTTCGTACATTCATACCTACTACTGCTTGTACATAGGTACGTAGTATTCACTGCAAAATATAAAAGAATTCAGAACATTGCTGAATTCGTACGCATTCACAAACAAAGCTATAAGAGCGTTAACAAAGCCCCCATACACAGACGAATTGAAATTCAGATACGCGAAATTGAAGTTTACATTGAAAACACCCCCTAGAAAATACTTGTTTGCCGTCTACCATACAAATTTAAAAGCTTTAGCCGTTATCGGAAAGACATAAAAGTTTGAACTCTGTAAATTCTTTATTTCATGCCTCCGGGGTTTAAACGTAGCAGTACTTGTTTATTACCGAACACACGTGCAACTTGGGCGTTAAGTGTGTATGTACTTCACGATTATAGCAAACTGCAGTGATATTGCTTTTCGCTTCATTTAACTAAAGTGTATTTGTAGAAAGATTATTTACAGGTTTATAAGAGGCGATGTAAAAATTTATGTCTTCAGGGGTCGACATCACGCGTTATCCTCTTGGTGCCGTATAATTGGTCACCCTATGGTCCCATGGCAATCAAGTGGCTATTTGACAACTTAATAGTATACTGTGATATTGTAGCTAGTGTCTCCGATTTATAGGACTAAGCTCAAGCTGTCGGAACAAGTCAAGTGTTCAGAGGGCTATTTATAGTCAACAATTATGTAGTAAACTTAAAATATAAGAGAAAATGAAGATACCAACTGCTAGATCAGTTAATATCTTTATTTTCTCTTATATTTCAGGTATAAAACAAACTATAAAAATTTGGCTGGTGTTAAAACCCACCCACCCAAAGGAGCCCAAATATCTGACCTACTTTATTTAAAAAAAAACGCTTGACTATTGTTAACTCGATCCAAGCCCGGCTGAATAAGGAATTCTAGACTATCGACTTCCACACCCTCATTACACTTAATTAGAAAACTGTTCGCTAAACTATTCTCCTCTTTCCATACTTATCTGTATCCGCTACGTAATTTTCTGCAATGGTATTGTTCTTGTAAAATATATTAGAAGCGGGGAAAACCGAATAATATAATGTCGCAAAACATTATTTTTTTTCTTAAAAATCTGTATCAAAAGCAATCTATTGACACGAGGGATTACAGGGCCAAGGAATATCATAATGAGAAATTGATGTCAAGTAAGTAGATACCTATACCGCGACCCGTAAACTAGTGCATGCAGTGCACACAAAATCGATTGACTTTGCTAATTATTAGTTCATGAAGTTTTAACTATAAGCAAGTAACTAAAGAGTATATCTATCTATCTTGATAACGTACCTATGCAAAATATGTCAGTTATTTTGATTGTAAAAGAACTACTTACCGTTGACAAAATTTTATGAGACCAAATTGAAAATATTTACGGTGCTATACGAACGTAATAAAACCTATTATTGGAAATCCGTTGACAAAAGACAATTTATGATAAAATAGTTATTATCTAAATTTCAAAAGTAGAAAAGTTCCAATGAAAATAATTTTCGATGGACAATCGATATTACAATTTAATCATTTCGCTAAACACTCCATCCACTAGCCAAAAACAAAATCACTACAATAACTTGAATGAAAACATGAAGAAATATTCTGTACGAAATTCGTAACATTTATATTCAGTATCTACGCCTAATTAAGCATTTACTTAAATTTATATTAACATTCCACGATTCAATTTGTATTACGAAATAGTATCGAAAATAGTCCGGCGCCGCCGCAGTAGTCGCCGCGTGCCGTTCAAATACTTTTATCAACTTTAAAATTCGACATGTAATTAATAGAAAAACCAACACTAACGTTCAAATTTTAAATCTGCTCTGCTCTAATCCATACATCCCTAACTATAGCTAGGAATAACAACGCGTTTTCTTTCGCCCATAAAAACTTTTCTATTTAGAATCAAGTAATCAATTAACAGGATTTTAAAGTAAAGGAATGGAGAGGAAAGGGTGTATTGAAAGTTCTTGTTTCACACTTCTCCGTTTAATTTCTATTGAAAATGGTCTTGTTTCACACGTACTGAAACACACTGTGAAAATATGACTGGTGTTGGTCACTCTGTACATGCTTAGCTTAGCTTTCTCAATTCTTCCCTACAGCTTCATAATTTTTGTCACATTATGAGGTTTTTCTCTAGGTTGTTATGACAGGAGAAATCAGGGTTGTCGACCTGGAAGGCTTTTTGCTGTCAGGTAGAATCTTCGAGAGCGATGTAAATTGAAACCCGGTCATTCTGTCATAGCAACTCAAAGTCACATTGGTCTCAGGATGTATATTTAAATAAGTCAATCGTAACCCCAATGTATGCAAATGGATGGATTAATAATTTAAAACACGTAATTCGAAATGGATTTAAAAATTGGTTGCTAGCTCTTCGTCTATGAATTATAATAAATTAAGTCGAATCCATTGTATGAAAAATCAAGTCAAATGCTTATCAGCGTTTTTCGGGAGCACACAGTTTTTTTTTATTTATTTATTCATGTGCTGAAATGGAAGAGAATAAAATAAAACGAACATCGTTTTATGAACTATTCAGATCCTTTGAGAAAAGTTTAAGATATAAAAACGACATAAAATGGTCCAGTTTTATAGGAATATCACTCTACCATTTATTTGGAGTTTATTGGTGTTACCATTACGCATTTCCTGTTAAATGGCAAACTGTGGTCTTTGGTAAGTAATTATGAAGTATACAGTGTTTCATTTCGAAATATTAATTAATTAAAACCGAAATGTAAATAAGTATTTAAAACACCGATACTAACAATTTGTTTTTAAAATCCATTTATACCCTCAATGCAATAAAAGGAACGTGTAATATCTGTGTGCCATCATAGTTTCAACTCCAAGAGACCACCTATTTTTGATATGTATGCCATATTATTATATGGAATGTATAAAAATCGTTCGATATAGAACAAAAATTATTCGACTCACCGATTTTGCGTGGGTCATACTTTCAAAGATAGCACTCCAGGACCTATTCAAAAATGTTTTTTTAAATTAATTTATCTCTAGTAGCTGTCGAAGTTCCTCTCGAAATTTCCATCGGCTAAAATTAAGCCCCGGGCGCCTACTATCTTAAGCGTTTGAACCTTATTCTCAAGAACAGATTAAAAAATCTTCATATTACGAGTATTATGCTAAGATAGACGGATGAGAAATGATATAGGCGCATACACCTCACGGGTGAATAAACTCGCGGGAAATAGCTAGTATTGCTTAAAACATCTATTTGAATTCAATTTCAGCTGTTATAATGTACGTAGCAAGTGGTTTCGGAATCACTGGTGGAGCCCATCGACATTGGACACACAAAGCCTACAAAGCTAAGCTTCCACTCAAACTAATTTTGATGATGTGTTTCGCCAGCGCTGGTCAAGTATGTATATTTCTTATTTATTCATCCATCCATACTTTCCATCCTTAATATTATAAGTGCGAAAGTCTGTCTGTCGTCTTCACGAAAAATTTGGTATGAATATCATTGAAGTTTTATGTTACAAAGTCCAAAGCTCCGTCAACCACGATCCCGGCCTAATGTTTGGTGCATATGTGGTTTAAGATGGAACTCGTTTGAGAGTTTGTGTAAAAACAGATAAAATATCGTTTTGAGCCGTGGGGAACGTTAGGGTGGGCGCAACTTTTCGCAGTTGACAAGTGGAGTAAAAATTGTTTTCGGTACGGGTGAAGCTGCGAGATAGAAAGAAAGAAAGTAAGAAAATACAGCTTATTATATATTTCTGTCTAGGTAATCAAGCTTGATAATTCTGAACACAACCATCAGACAGATCAAATGCGCTAAACAGTTACCCACAAAAGGCCAAACAGCCAAGGGTTACTCAGTTTGTTAAGTACAGATTCTGATTTGGACAGATCCAGGAGCCTAAAAAGGAGTGAATAGCTCAATCGACGAGTCGAATTTAGAACAAAAATCCTTCGATTCCGAACGATTTTCACTGATTCTAACAGATTCCTAAGCGGTATTTATTATTTATTTAAATAATTCATGCATAATTCTCTTCTTTTTCTCAATCTTGCGCTTTCTCAGTTGCGTTCTCAAAGCAAGTCATCGGAGCCAATGTTTGCTACATGTTATTTTGACGGTTGTATACCTATAGTAACTCCCGATAAAAAGCGGCTCGGCCATCATCATGGATTTAAGAGCTAGGCTCTTGCCGGCGGAGCTTCTTCCATTCCTGTTGATTATTAGCCAGATCCTTTAGAAGATAATCAGCTCATTTTTCAAAGGATTTTACAAATTTTTGTAGCGTGTTTGGCCTCATATGAAAGGTCTCAATTAATAAGTATTCAGTAGATAATGCAGTCCACAGTAGTAACAGCACTCTTTGTCTGTCTGTTCCATGATTTATTAATTTATACTTGTATAATTACAGAATTCTATAAAACAATGGGTGCGAGACCACCGCATCCACCACAAGTTTAGCGACACCGATGCTGACCCTCACAACGCGAACCGTGGTCTCTTCTTCTCACACATAGGCTGGCTCATGCTTAAGAAGAACGATGAGGTCTTACAAGCTGGCAAACAAATCGACATGAGCGATATTGAAAATGATTTGCATTTGCAGATATTTGAAAAGTAAGCATTTGCAAACTTGATTTTGTTGATCTGACATCGTGCATTACATAGCGTAGAGTTGTTATGTTATTATTATTTACCTATGTTGCAAAAGTAAACATTTATTAAAACAAAAAGTACGGAAATTGAATTAAGATATTATATGTTTAATTTTTCATGTCTTTAATATACAAGTACCTACTTGTCATATTTGTTTTTTTAGTCTTTTGCCTTAGCAAGCATTGTTTATAAACGTGTTTATTCCACCAGGTATTTCAACTACATCAAACTAGTATTCTGCTACATCCTCCCCACTACACTAGGGATTTGGTTGTGGGGAGAAAACTGGCGCTGCGCCGTCGCCTGGCAGTGCTTCATCAGATTCCTCAGCATGTTCCACAGCGAACTAACTGTCAACAGCCTCGCCCATGCTTACGGCTACAAACCTTACAACAAGTAAGTTAAGATCTATTTTATTCTGCTACATCCTTCCCACTGATCCAGGCATTTGGTTGTAGAGGGAAGACTGGTGCTGCGCATTTACCTGGCAGTGCTTCATCAGGTTCCTCAGCATGTTCCACAGCGAACTGACTGTCAACAGCCTCACTCATGCTTACGCACAACAAGAAAGTTGAGGTCTATAAATCTGCTACATCCTCCCTACTAATCTGGGCATTTGGTTGTGGAGAGGTGACTGGTGCTGCTTTCTCAGCTGGTAGTGCTTGATCAGGTTTCTCTGCATGTTCCAACGAACTAACTGTCTACGGCTTCGCTTATGCTTACAGATACAAGATAAGTTGGAATTGTCTATGTTTTACACTGATTCCTTTAATCTTACGAATATTTTAAACCGTAAATGCGAAAGTTCGTGTTTCGTATTTTTTTACATCACGGACAAACGAAGTACCTAACATAGATTTGGCTGAAAGTAATTTTTAGTATATTATTAGATATCATCATCAGAAATTTAAGAGCTGGGCTCTTGTCGGTGGAGCTTAAAGTCTCGCTTATTTTAAATTATACGAGGGGCATGCCAAAAAAAACTAGATACTCAAAAATTATAATACTTATTATTTATGACTACTATCTTTTTTTTTTAAGTACTAACCCTGAACACATTTACACATTTCCATGCTTTCAAACCACTTGGAAAGTACCTCTGACTACTCTTTTCCAGATATCTAGGAAATTTCGAATTTATATATTATATAGGGAGCTAGTTCATCTTCCTTACTCCAAAATATCTTCCCTTTCAAATTTTCTTTAATTTTTGCGCACATCGTCCTAAACTAGGGGAATATGGTGGGTAAGGTAGTATTTTTTTAATAAAAAAAATGAAGTGTTTTGGCAACGTTTGTTGGGGGGCGTTGTTGAGGCGCTAAACATTCCTTACTTCGGTCGCTTGTCATACCAAGATGACGATATTGCTGGACCCCAAACCGACACATACTACTCAGAATTAACTGTTCATTGATATTGTAGAAATAAAGCAGGTCTTTTAAAAAACAGAGGCAGCCATCTGATGCCGCGCGCTGCGCGCACTGCGCGCACTGCATCATTTTATTGGTGTTCGTTCATCTTCAAGATACCAAACAGTCGATTGACGTTTTGTTTTGGTAACATAGATATACAGTTATGTTTTGTCACCAAGGATATCGTATACGTTTTCTTTCTTGCCTCCGTCGAATTTCTCTAACATCATCCGGCTCTAATCTACCCGACGGGCTTTCTGTTCATCGGTCAGTTTGTGCGGCATCCATCTCGAACAACGCTTACGGAGAAAAAGCAGATCAAGAATAATGGTTTACATTACTGCTGATCCAATACCCAGTTCTTTCTCAAGCTCTAAACACGTAATTCATCGGGTTTCTCCTGGCCAAATTTTCAACTGTTTGAACATTTTCTCGAGTGACTGCAATTGGCGGTCACACCCACCCTCTTTTAAATTCAGCGAAGCAATCAAAAAATGTTGCTCGTGAACAAATAGAGTCACCAAAAGTATTCACCAAAAGTTAAAAACATTCTTATGGTTCTAAATCTCTTTATGATCATATAAAATCACAGCGCGAAAATCACGTCAACCAACCATTGTACCAAACAAGTTTCCTCCAAATTCTTACCAATATAAGCGTTTTTTTTTTAAGAAAAATATTTTGTATTTTAATATATCACTAAATAACCACGGTTTGTGTTGTAGGTAAAGGATGGTGTCTAACATGCCAGTCATAGATTAATAATTGGTCTCCGCTGCGCTACGCGCGAGACCAATTATTAATCTATGATGCCAGTATTAAATTATAGAGTAAAGAGTATCTAATAACTTTTGGCATGCCCCTCGTACGGAATAAATATTTTGACCTGTAACATAACATCAACTGTAAGGCCATGTTGCTTGAAGGATCCACTTATGTTTCCTTTTTTCCTCGACGAGTTATGTGCCCTTAGGGTCTTGCTTGTGCCTGTGTACAGCGTATGAGATTGAGATAATAAAATATACTGCGTGCTTACGGTTATTCATCTCATTATCCTTCGTTCTATTACCTGTAAAATTAAGGAAGTCATATAATGCGCAACTATCTTAGCGAGTCAAACTCTACAAAAAATTTAAAAAAAATCAAAGTGGTCAATTTTACCGAAAATTATGTTTTACAAATCTCTCTCACACACTTTTCTAATGGCTTTATATACATCCCAAGAATTCAACCTGCAGAACGTTGATCTTGAGAATGTTCAAATCCAAATAAGATATTATATTTTATTATTTATTTGTGTACCACTTGTTTGATAATCAGTTTGAAATCTCTAGGACCTACACCTATATTTATAACCTTTACAATTGTATCGAACGATTTTCACTTCCAGGAATATAATACCAGCAGAAAACCGCTTCGTCGCGACTTGCACACTCG
Source organism: Euzophera pinguis (assembly GCA_947363495.1). Classification (NCBI taxonomy): domain Eukaryota; kingdom Metazoa; phylum Arthropoda; class Insecta; order Lepidoptera; family Pyralidae; genus Euzophera; species Euzophera pinguis. The sequence continues at coordinate 6,199,798 of OX376168.1, forward strand.
GCGAAGGTTGGCACAACTACCACCACGCTTTCCCATTCGACTACAAGGCAGCAGAACACTTTGATTTCTTAAACTTCGGCACCTGGTTCATTAAACTCTTTGAAAAGATTGGCTGGGCGTACGACTTGCGACAGGCTACTCCGGAAATGATTAATTCTATAGCGCTGCGATTGGGCGATGGAACCCCTATTCATTTTCCGATGGGTGAAGATGTAAAACAGAAATGAAATTACATCTAATTAAAATATGACCGTTAAATATATATTTTTTTTAAATTACGTACACTTGTTTTGCATATTGGAGTTTAGTGGTAGACTTCTGACTTAGAATACGTTATTGATACAAATAAGAAATACGAGTTTTAGAAATATTTTTACATTATTTAAAATTAAATACTTGTCTTACTTTCGTGGCTTCTATATTTTTTCATGACGGCGTTATATTTCTTATTAAAACCAGACCAGGAAAAAAAAACTTTGCATTGGCGTCGCAACTGATCGCCTTTATGTGGCAACATGTTGTATGTGTCATGACTCATGACAACAACAAAATTGACAATGTCATTTAATGTAATAGAAATCAATCCTTCGTTTTCATTCGCATCAAATATGATAACATCTTTTATATCACTTTTCTCTCATCACTAAGTATTATTTTTACCATTTTGATAAATATTTTCATTTGAAAATCACAAAATACACAACGTCCACTGTCTCTTTTTAGCAGATGGCATTGCGATGGCAGAATGTTATTTGAATACCTAGTTGCCAGTAAGAAATTAGTTCTAATATTTTGCCGCACCATATTGGGGCAAATATAATAATAAAAAATTTATAAAAAATAATAGTAAATATAATAGCAGCCTTGGACATAGCCAAGGCTGCTATTTTCCTGGTCGGGCTTGAAGGGACGGAAATGAATGATGTGAATGACTCTACCCTGTAAACATAACCATATTAGGGAAAACCTTCCCTAAAATCGAAAGCTCTCAATTTTCACTTATTTTTATTTTATTGAAAATGGTCAGAGTTACGAGGGTATGTACATGGTCTTACGCTATGTGCAGTTTTTACACAAGTTCACTTAGCCTGATATTTGTTCAACTTTTACTTTCTACTGGCCAAATAGATCTAGGAAAAACCATATAAAAAATATACATCAACAGTTTTTGATAGGTTGGCTTGACATGGCACCCATGGCACCATAGCTTAACATCTAGTCATCTAGTTTTCATACATATTTAATTTTATTTATAGTTTTATTTTAATTTTTTTATAATTTTGAAACAATATTTATGTAGTTACTGAACAGCCATAATTTGCTAAGATATTATAACTCACGATGCCGCTCTTTGATTTGACGAATCCTGACGTGATAAAATTTCTCACCGAAAACTATGATAAAGCCGCTCTTTTGAGAATGAAATGGAACAGTTTAAATGCCGAAAAAATAAAGAAAGCTGCGCTGTTGCAAAGAAAAGAAACTGATTATTCTACAAAAGACGTCTTCAAATCTACCATGGTCGCAGGAATGGCAACTACACGATGGGACCATGTCATGTCTGGCAATAATCGACGATGTAGACCCATCCAGGACTGCACCCAGATTGCAGGAGTGGCACATCTGAAAAAAGGTAATTCAATAGTATCCGTGGGTCTTGGAAATCCCAATGAGGACCCCAGACTTGTTCGTCCTGATACCGATACTACTTTAGATCCTGTTATGCGAGTAGTGAGTCAAAATCAGAAAAGTATTATATACAAAGACCTGCCAGACTTTGGTAGAGCTGTTTACCTGAAGAATAGATCTCGGATTGCGCCAGAAGATAAATATTATTTTCCAGAATGTTCTTCCTGGGATTACGGGTGGAGGTTAAAGGACAGTGAGCTCTCAAATAACAGGCCAAGCTATGGTCGTTCCTGGAGATTCACACGGGGTCACAGAAGTCGCACGGGGCCACATCCTGATCCTGCTTATTATAACGATTCCGATATCCGTACAGTTCAAAAGTGTAACAAATGATTTACCTTTTTTATTTTGTATTATTTTGATATATCCTTTTTAAATATTTTTTTTATATTTTCGAATGTATTAATAAAAAAGAGAGAATGATGATTGAATAATTTTTGTTCCGTTTGATATTGGAGTCTAGAACATTTTCCTCAAATCGCTCTCAGGTGCCAGGCAGATGGAAAAGCGATTAAAGGCCACGGCCCCCATCGACACTAGAAGGGATCGTCACCTTATCAACCGCAGCCATTCGGTATCGTAACGTAGTCGCCTCACCTCACGGGACAGATCACTAGCTTTTGCGATATGATGCGCGGTCAACTTCCAGTACCCGCTTACATCTCTCCGTTCTGAACTCTAGCATAGGTACACTTCATCCACACCCCTCCTGCGGGGAACGTTGCCAAACGTGCTGTCTAGTCAAGGCATTTCCATTCGGTTAGATTTCGAACAAAAATCGATAAATAGGAAGAAACACCAGCGGCCTGCCAGACATATGCGCTGCGTCGCCTAGCCAGTAGTAGACTGGACCTGCTGATCTGCTTCCGTTAGGCGAACACCTGCACGGTTAACGGCGAAGCGAAAAACGATACGGTGTCGATCTGTCACTTGATATATGTGGTTTGACCCTATTGCCGACCAATCTAAAAACAGGTCGAGAAATCACATGACATGTGTGATCGTTACAAACACTTCTACCCCGCTAAGCTATCGAAGTCCTCAAACCAAAACCTATTCTTATTTCATCCTCTATCAAAGCAATGGTTTAAAACAAAGAAAAAATATTTACACATGTTTAGCAATGATCGATGATTGATTGACAAATGTTCAGAGACTTTTATGGAGATTTTTGATGACTGCTTACGAGTTTAATATTTTTGAAATAAGTATACTTGAATCGAATAAAATAATTTTATTTCTGTTAAATCTAGTGATTTAAAAAACCAGAACAAAATGCCGCTCATAGACATTACGAATCCCGATATAATAAAGTTTCTCGTAGAAAGCTACGACAAGACCGCTCGATTGCGTATGAAATGGAATACTCTATACGGCGACAAGCTGCAGGTGGCTGCCACACTTCAAAGAAAAGAAACCGGGTACACCACATACGATGTATTTAAAGCTGATATGATTGGTGGTATGCCAGCTATAACGAGAGATCATATCACAGCAGGCTACAACAGAAGACGTACTCCCATCAGAGATGGCACATTCATCCCAGGAGTTGCTCACTTGCGAAAAGGACATTCTATTGTGGACGTAGGTCTTGGCGATCCAAAAGAAGATCATAGGCTGGCCCGGCCAGATACCGACACAACTATTGATCCTGTCATGAGAGTAGTTGATCCTAAAGAGCAGAAAATAATTTACAAAGATAAACCGGTGTTTGGTCGGTTCGTTTATCTGAAACACAGGTCTAAATTGGCTCCGGAAAAGAAATATTACTTTCGAGAATGTTCTGGGTGGGATTATGGGTGGAGATTGAAGGATAGTTACTTCTCGAAAGGCAGACCGGCGTACGGGCGCGTGTGGAGACTCAATCGCGATGTGAAGAGCCGCTCGGGACCGCAGCCTGACCCGCCTCATTACAACAATCCTGATATACCATCCTCTAACAAGTGTCCCAACTGATTTAGAAATATTTTTAATAAGTTTGTTAAATATATTTGAGCTTGAGCTTACAATTTTTAGCAAATATACGCAGTGTAAGTATAAGCACGTACGATAAATCTGTTGCAAACACTTTACCAAATTTGCGTTCTTTCAGGCCCACACCCACCTACGCCGAACAGCCCAGACAACAGAACAGAACATTAGTACAAAGTACAAGGGTGCTGCTTATTTACGTTCGATATCGAATGGTTTTCATTTTCTGAGTCATAAGTACCTACTTTTTAAAAATAGGGCTCCAGAATTGTACAGATTATTGACTAATTTCACTTCTGCGAAGTAAAATAAAAACAGTATTCTTAGGACCACATTAGGATATAGTTAACTTTTTTTTAATTTCAACCTAAATATTCGAGACAACTGAGACACACCAAGTTGAACCAAGTTTGATGGCAGCGTTCCGGTCGTAAAGAACAAAAGTTCTAACGATAGAAGTTCTTAAATCCGAGCCGCAAGTTCCTGGGACGCGACGGTGATGAATCTAACACTTAGATATCCTTACGTTAGCCGGATAAGTACCCTTTTCCCAAGTGTCACTGTTATTGCAATCCAACCAACTAAACCGAACTACTGGTACCTATAGGGATTTTAATAGTATGTTTAACAACGACTTGAATACCAGACGAATTTTATGTATCTATTCGTAGTTCGTGAAACTCTCGACGACTTTCTATAAAATTTTAATTAAATCTCGTAAATAAACGAGTGACTGTAAATCCAAATTTTCATTGTTAAAATTAATGAGTTTAGATGACAAAATTACTGACTTCAGCGAATGACCTCGAGCGACGAGAAATCTACATATCAGCGGCTGACTTAATTTATTTGAGCTGCTTAAAACATAACCCGAACAGCGTTATTAAATTTGAGCGACCTAAAATTTGTTCGACTGACCAACTTAAGGAACTGCATAATATTAAATATTTTGCAAATTGGATTACTAATGTCTGAACAAAAAACTTACTTTTACGATCACTGTAACACCATAACCTATTTTCTAACACAAGTCGTCTTCTGAAAATCAATCGTTCTGTCACAAGAAAGTAGGTTAAGTTATGACCTAACCTACTTTCTGTCACAAAGTCGTCAATTTGAATACAGTCGTTTCTGTCGCTATGTAGTAATTTAGACGCTCATTTATTATTGTAGTCACTCATTTAATAATTCAGTCGCTCATTTAATAATTTAGTCGCTCATACAGTAATTTGGTCACTTAGTAAGATTATTCGCCCCTCGCAGTTCGGATTTTTTTACTGATCAATGTCAGTCGTCAGTTTAGTATAATTTAGCTCAAGTCATTAAAACAGTATATGATCAATAGTCGGTAAATATTTTTTAATACGACCTGTTAATTATATCCTTAAATTATTAGGTCCTCTATAGCCCGTGGAGATAAGAAAAATCACCCATCTCTCCGTTCGCATACCTCAGACGCGGTACAGCGATTATGGTCAAGCTATAGTGACTTTTTCTCTCAGTAGTTCAACTTACAATCCTCCCGAAAGTACAAGTCTGAAAAAATTTGCTTGCGAGCTAGCATAAATAAAAACTAATGAATAGTCCAGAAATTCATTTATTTAAACATCCAGTCTTCACAGTCGCGAAAATTGAAATACTTACAATTATTACATACCTATCTTACCTATATTTACAGTATCAATCAAGATCAAAACAATCAGAAATCAAGTGCTATGATTCCTCTTAGCGGACGGCCGGTCGAACACCTGCTTCATGCCGCCGCGGAAGTTGGCCAGCCGTGCCGCCGCGCCTTCGTTACTCCAAGCCGAGTCGAATTCGGTCGTGTCTTGATCGACAAGATGAGTGTACTTCGTGCGACCTGAACGACCGAATTTCTTCACTTGCATCACCTGGATTGGGAATTAAATTATTTCCATAAAAAAACTAGTCAGCAGTTGGACATACAAGTTTTAGAAGGATTGGTTATGTTGGTTGATAATAATCTTATAAGTCTCATTTAAGGTTACGAATATGGATGACGGGGTCTATGTTGAACAATTTAAATACTTATTTGGATTTATGTATTAAATTTATCAATCTATACTAATATTATAAAGCTGAAGAGTTTGTTTGTTTGTTTGAACGCGCTAATCTCAGGAACTACTGGTTCGAATTGAAAAATTCTTTTTGTGTTGGATAGATCATTTATCGAGGAAGGCTTTAGGCTATATAACATCACGTTGCGACTAATAGGAGCGAAGAAACAGTCGAAAATGTGGAAAAAACGGGAAAAAATTTTCATCTTTGAGGGCTTTCGTTGCGTGCGCTGCGAAAACCGTTCGAGATACCCAAAAATATATATGAAAGAAATATTCCTCTTTAAATTATCTAAAAAAATGTCCGCTACAGTATATTATCGGTCGGGAATCAAGCGCTGAACGTTCTCAACGTTTAGCTTCACAGAATGTAACTAAATCGTCTATAATAAGTCGTGGGTAACAGCTAAAGGTAATTTATAATAAAGCTGAGGAGGTAGGTTTGTAAACAAAAAATAAATATGATTCCCAAAATAACTATTCCACGCAGACGAAGTCGCGGGCACAGCTAGTGTATTAAATAATCATCAAACAACAATTTGTTTGTGATCTTTTTGGTCTATTAATAAAGACCATTCGAGTTTCCTCACTCACGCCTGATTTGACTGTGCTAGCCTCACAAGGGGACGAACGTACACAACCTTAGACTTTCCGCATAGTCACGCATAATGGCTGAAACCTTAAAAATTGATAAAAAAAAAATATTGAAATGAAAGACAACTCACCTTAGGCAAAACAGTCTTATCAAAGTGATCATCCAGAGTGGCTCCAGAAAAGTCTTGTTTGAAAACCTCTTCCTCCTTATCCAAATAGAAGGCACCTCTGTAAGTAAACAAAATTGTATTAATGTAAAATATAGGAATTTACAATTCTACACTCTACACATCATAAAGGTTAGATTTCATCCAGAAAAACCGTACCGACCGTACTGTTCCTGTGTGACTCGGGTTTTTTGTACGGTAAGCCGCGGGCATAAGCCACTTATATTATATAGTATTGTTACGAAAGTAAAAATACGCTCCCATTCGATGCGTGTTTCCATAAGGGAATAATTGCGCGAAAGATCTAATACATTGCTTGTCTCGATCTGGTATGTTGCTTTGTCTCGCTCTTGCATTCGAGCATCGGTTCGAGAAACTAAAGCAACGAAACCGGGAGTATCGCTGTCTCTCTCTCACTTTTCGGAAGTAATTGTGATCTTTCAAACTTATCGAACGCGTTTCGCGGGATTTATAAACAGCGAAAGGTGCCACAGGGGGGCAGTTAAAGTTTAGTTGAGCTACGGGTGTGATCGAACAGTGATAACAAGTGAAACTCTCTTAATGATTGTGATAAGGAAGTGATTTAGATATTGTATTCGATAATTGAAGTTAAGTGACGTCGGCGACCATACTGTGTCCACCATAAACGTCTATTCCGTGTCATCAGGTGTTTTTCTCCAAATTGCGAACCCCAGCCCGTAACATTATTCTATTACTTGGGTATTCATCTTAACCATGTCTTCAAGCTGCTTTGATACACTTGTATATAAGTAATCTATGCTCTTACCTGTGGTAGTACTTCTGTAGGAACTTGTATTTGCCTTTGACTGACTTATTGGTGATTAACTTAGGATTGATTCTCTGTTCGACGCGACGTTCCTCTTCCGTCATGTTGCGCATGCGTTCTATTGCCAACAACTCCTTCTCCATACTAGAACAAAATAATAGTTTTAGTATAATATATTCCAGGGACCGGACGGATAATCCCTTCAAGGTCGGCAACGCGCTCGTGACATCTCCGGTATTGTAGGCGTTCATAGGCTACGGTAACCACTTACTATCAGGTGGGCCGTACGCCTGTTTGCCTACTTAGTTAAATTTAAAAAAAATGTTTTTTTGGTAAGGGTTTGCTTACCCAAGCCAGTCGGTGCAAAAACATTTGCTTTTTAAGCGCTATCGCAAAAGAATATCCTTTCGAATGGATGTCATCAAACCCATTCGTGAATTTTCTCGTCAGAGAAAGGCGAGATTGTGGATCGCTTTCTCGCCCTTTCTCGCGACAAAAGTCCGAGAAGAGTACGAAAACGGTGTCCAAATTCTCGGTTCTCGCGCTTTTCTCTCAAGAACGCGAGAATGAGGACACCCCATATCAAAAATTGCAGTTACCCGTAGCATCCGCTAGTTGCCTTTTTGACTATTGCGCAATTTTATGGCTTCTATAAGCTCTTATTTAGTTGAAGTTAACGCCTACAACCAAAATGTTTCAAAGAAAAGACAGAAATAACTTACGCCTCCCTTTCCTCCTTGTCGCGCTTGATGCGTTTCATTTCACGCAGTTTCCATGCTTCATACTCCAGCTCATCATTCTCGTCATCTGTGCACACGTCGTTAATGTTGCCCTCTTTTTGTTCTGCCTGCAAGAATTTATTTTGCAAAAGTTTAATAAACATACCAAAATATTTTTTTTTGTCAATAATAATCTCTTGATATACGCTTCAGCTGTAACATCTGCTTGTCTAAAATTAAATTAATGAAAATATGATAATTAAATTATGAAACTGCAAGCGAAAAGCTAAGAATCGTTAAATTATTTGGCCACACAATCAAGCCAAATACTGATTATTTTCATTATTCTGCTTCAAAAAGAAGAAAATTTTGTACAGATCAGTACAAGATACGACTGGTACAAGCCTTGTAAAGGCAAATTCACTAAGCTTGTATTTTTATTCATTCATCAGTCATTAGGTTCTGTTTGCACATTATATATATTTCTCATGACTAATAAATAATCCATTTAACTCTTTCAAACGAAAATCAACACCTGTGTTGTAGCAATAATAATATACCTTACATACCTTTCTACACATTATTTGAATCCTTTTTAACAAACATATTTTTAATTATTTTTTTTTAACATGTCATAGAAATATCTGACCTGTGTATTTCTCTGTTCTGCGCGGATGGTTTCTTCCACCAGTTTCAAAGCTTCGCGCCTTCTTTCATCTTTCTCCTTCCGCGCTTCACTCTCTTCTTTCTTCTGCTGTTTCATTTTGCGCTCCCTCTCCGCAACTGTCATACGCTCTGACGCTCTCACGAATACTGGTTTGACTCTTGGACCTAATTAATAAAAGTAGCTATCAAAATCATCGTATTGATTGGGCTACATGGTCAATCGACCCTGCACACTTGGTGCCAAGAGTTTTTCGCAAACCGCTTTGGTGTATAATTTTTATTATTAGGCAATTACATAAATCAAAACCAGAAACTGAATATTTCGTTCAAAACATCTGATGATATAGATGAAGCTGCCGCGCAAGTAACCAGTGTAATACAAGTGGCTTGTTGGAAAAACACTCCTCGAAGTAGCAAACACCAGACTGTTAAAAACCTACCGCTTGATATAAGACTAAAAGTACTGGAAAAGCGACGACTTCGCAGAATCTGGCATCAAACTAGACTCCCATGCGACAAATCTGCTTTCAACAAAGCAATAAAAGATATGAGGGATGCCGTTAGAGAGTCACGGAACAAAACAATCCAAAATCAATTGGAGAATCTTACTGCCACACCATCCACCAACTACTCTCTCTGGAAGACGACAAAACATCTGAATGGACCGCAAAACACGAAATACCCCTTAAAAACCGACACGGGGTGGGCGCGTACTGGAAAGGAAAAATCTGATGTATTCGCGAAACACCTAGAAGACGTATTTAAACCTAACAAAAAGTCAGATGACAGCGACACAGCCAATGAGATAGAAAAAGAGCTCAAACAGGATTTCCAATTATCTCTTCCACCTAAATCTGTGTCAGTCCAAGAGGTTAAAAAAAACAATATATTTTCTCCAAAATCGTAAGACTCCTGGGTTTGATCTAATTACTAAGGAAATTCTAGAGCAGCTTCCGAGAACGTTATTTAATGCAATACTCAGAGTCCAGTACTTCCCTAGCGAGTGGAAGGTCTCCATCATAACAATGATTCTCAAACCGGGTAAACCTCCACATTCAGCTAGCTCCTACCGTCCAATCAGTCTGTTACCAGTGCTATCCAAAGTGTTTGAGAAAATACTCCTGGTTAGGATCATACCTATCCTTACTGAGAATGGAGTCATCCCGAAACACCAGTTTGGGTTCAGAAAGTATCATTCGACCATAGAACAGATACATCGAGTTTGTGAGTCGATTAGAACATCACTTGCAAATAAAGAGTACTACTCGGCTGTATTTTTGGACGTCCAACAAGCCTTTGATAAAGTATTGCACGAGGGCCTTCTATGCAAAATAAAGAAAGCTCTTCCACACAGCTTCTATATGCTGTTCGACACATATTTGTCTGGCCGCATGTTTCAGGTCAGGGTAGACGGCGGAAGTTCCGAATTCCACGACATACAAGCGGCGTGCCTCAGGGATCTGTGCTGGGCCCCATACTTTACACAATATATACCGCTGAACTTCCTGAGGTCACTAATGTCACCACTGCCACATTTGCAGATGATACTGCTATACTGGCAAGCAGCAAAAACCCGGACGAAGCATCTGCCACACTAAAAAGTAGCCTTGACAAAATAAATAACTGGCTCCAAAAATGGCGAATAAAAGCAAGTGCCATTAAATCGACCCACGTTACTTTTGCCCTAAGAAGGGGAGACTGCCCACCAGTTAAATTGGGAAACAGTAGCTTACCGCAGAACGATTCTGTGAAGTATCTCGGCATGCACCTTGACCGCAAATTGACTTGGAGGAAACACATAAAAGCAAAACGAGACGAAATCAATTTGAAATACATATCCTCATATATTGGTTAATGTCACGCAACTCCGTCTTGTCCACGGACAATAGGCTCTTGATATATAAAACTATTCTCCGACCTATATGGACTTACGGACTCCAGTTGTGGGGTAGTACATCCGACTCCATCATCTCCATAATGCACGAATGCCGAAATTCACGATGGGCTTCAGGTGAACACCATAAAAGAGGAGATAAGACTCATGGCGGGACGCTACAAAAGTCGTCTAATCAACCACCCCAACGAGCTGGCTTCTAATCTGACAAAAATCAGCTACCTAAACGCCTAAAACGACACGACATACAGGAACTAGATTCCAGACTATAATGGAAGTTGCTGCCACTGGGGAACGACTTCTTCCTGCCACATTTCCTCAACAAATCCGCTAAAAGTCGAAGGACTGATTGCAGATATAAAAAAAAAATAATCAGGCAATTAGCAATTACTCAACCCCGCAATATCCTAACTAAAATAGAAACAAAGTATGTATTTAGAGCAAAATAAATTTTATCAGACCTAAAAAAAATGTCCATAGTCTACCGGATTATTATGACGAATCGATCGAACCTTATTTATCGAAATCGGCATAGTAATATATATAGGCGCTGGAGTGAAATAAACATAAATACAAACATACATAAACTGCTAAATTCATAAACTTTATTTTGGCTTTTTTAAAGTCAGGTTAAAACAGGAAAGAGTGACAGAATCCATCTGTATGCAAATATACATATTCCCTCTTATTCATAAAAATTTACGAACATTTGATAAGTCCAAGTTAACTAAAATATGTTTTGTCTATTTTTTTCACGTCAAATATAGATAAGACAGAAAGGGACTAAACAGGTTTTTGTTGATGTAGGCTTATAGAATGTTCGTAAATAATATTTCTGAATAATGGTGGATTTACTATATGCCTTGACATTTTATCTTTTAAAAATTGTTACATAAATACCTGTGTCTTCTTCACTGTCAGTGTACTCCATGTCTGAGGATCCACTCTCTTCCTTGACCCCATCCATATCTTCATCGTCGTCTCGTCCAAGAACTTCTTTTTCAGCCTCCCTAGTAACATTTTTAACAAAAGTTCCTGTTAAATAAACAATATATCACTGTAGGAAATATTGTTTTTTTATGACGCGACCACACATCGCCAATTATATCTGCCCAAATGATGGCTTGTTTTGCCAAAATATCACTAATTACGTACGTGTTTGTATCTATTTTGGCAAAACATGCTATGACAAATATTTGGGCAAATACGCCATGTGAGGTCACGCCATTACAAATAGAATTATATATATAATTATACAAATAGAATATATAAGTAAATTTTCTAATCGGAGTACACAATAATTTTCAATTAGGGTTGTAAAATGCTTAGCATTGTGTGAAAAATTAATAGGTTGAAAAATGTAAAGAGTTTTAAATTATGTCTCACCTAGCCGCAAGTTTGGCTTTGAGAGCTTGTCGACGCCTTTCAATTTCCTCCTCCTCCAACTCATCCTCGCTATCAGAACTATCTTTAGCCTCCTCAGCACTGGACTCCGACTCGGGCTCGGGTTCAGCATCAATAATCTCTGGTTTATGCTCAGCTCGACGAGGAGGTGACTTCGCAGCCATGCGCAAACGTTTGAGTCGAGGGTCATCAACCTGAAATTAAGGAAATAGTAAGTACTTTTTGACCCTCATATTAGGAATTGTTTCAAGCCCATGTTAGCTAAAATGTGTTTTTTTTTCTGGTTTTTTCATGCCAAATATTGAATAGGAGAGAAAGAGACATAACGTATTTTAGTAATGTAAGATAAAGTATTCTAAAATCGAATTGAATGTGTAATGTAAAGTTAAAGCTATATTCCTTATCGTAATTTTGGTTCTCAACTCCATAAAAAAAAAGAAAATCCTAATAATTTAGCTTTTAGCAGCCATTATTGTACACTATAAAAAGTATCATCGGTAAATTTATAATGTTTAAAACATAATATGTCGCATGATGGCAAGGTACCCAAGAGACTGGCGACGTTCCCTCGTTGTATGGCCAGGCTGATGCACTGGCCAAAATAGGCGCCAGCTCTTGGGTCTCCAGAGACGTCAACTAGGCGTGCAGATATCGTATATAAAAGTTTTGCATCCGCACCCCAAGGCTCCAAGGTCTCCACAGCAAAAGGCGTAAATATATACGACTCATCTAGAGCGGCATATTTACGCCTCTTGTTGGCTAATGCCGCCGTCGCAGCCGCACCCGCCATACAGGAGGTCGCTCGTATGTGAGATGGCGCTACTGTGTCGCACTTTGTATTGAGAGTAACCAGGAAAGTTAGCACATTTAAATGTATGGCGATTGAATATCTGTATAGCATATATTCTGTAATCTGTGATATTATTCACCTAAATTGTATTTAAAATATTATCTAAGTATTGTTGGTATAAAAATTCACCTCATTTTCTGAATCACTATGCTGCTCATCTTTCTGGGTTATCACTTGAGGTAGTATTTGCCTCCGCTCTGGCCTCTGCTGTTCTATAAAGTCTTCTGCATCAGATTCTTCTGATGATGAAACACCCTGTGCGTAGTCTGGCTTCTTACCAGATATATATCTTTGGACCTTCACCTTTTTCATAGACAATTCACCTGCAAATTATTCTTTTTGTGACATATGTATACCAGGATGACTAAGATTAATGCTATGCATTCAAACTGTTGTGGTAATTTAGTCTTGCTTCTTCAGTAGATATTTCAAAGTAAATTGGTAAGTTTTAACAAAGAGCCATGAAAAGTGAAAGAAATGTTTTGTTAAGCAAAGTCTGGATATCTAGGGATCTATGAAAACAAACTAAATTTTGTCAGGGAGACCTAAGGTGTTGGTCCAAACTATCCTTATAGCCCAGATTTCTTTAGATGTCTAAATTGGTATCTCGCTGTATAATAGACATGTTTGTAAGTTTCTTTGCAGTGTTCAAAGAGTTAATTATCTTTCAAAGCAGCGGTTGCTCATAAAATAGTGTAACAAGATTAAGCACTTATTGTACTAGTTAATTAGCCTAGCCAAAAATAGCCTTTCTAACACATTTGAAACCTCGAGGGTGTTTATCATGTTTTTTTTTAATAAAATTAAACAAATATTATTGAATACATTGAACATAACTGTTTCCTTTAGCTTTATCCTAAAGAAATAGTTATAGGACTATCAAAAGTCTAATTACAGGCAATATCAAGAGATTTGGGTGCGTAATATTGGAAACATACCTTTTTCATTGCGAACTGGAACAGCACCTGCTGTACTCTGTATACCAACAGGCTGGGCAGGCAGAGCGTTCATCATTTTTGCTAAGTTTTATTGTGCCTGGATAAAAACTATACAACGAAACCTTCTAGTTTAGTTCGACGCTTGTTACCGTAATAAATTATCTTGTCTCAAATTCTTTTGAAGTCCTTCGACAAAATGCTGAAATATAATTTCGTGAATCGTGAAGAACACAAAATGAGATACGTCGTAGCCCTCGTAGTATCCACCACAAACTATATAGGAATAGTATCCACAAATTAGAAAACATATGTAGGAAGTATCCCTAAAGCCCATATGACTTTGTGAAAAGAAAATGAGGAATTGAGTAGGAATGAGTGACAATAGGTACAATACAAGTGAATATTGATGCAAATTGGATGCAAAGCAAGCGAATGAACTGTATTGACACAGCTATTGACTTTGACAATGACAGTATGACATGCCAACAAAACAATTATGTTAGTGCTATCCATTGACTTATAAAGTATATGGACTGGAAATACCTACAAAAAAAACGTGCCAAGTACTGTCACACAATATGGCTGCCTCTGTCTAGGGCTATCAATACAATTAAAATCCGTCTGTGGTATTATGTATATAAAACCACTGACCTCAAGTAATACAATAATTAGTGTTTTACTTGAGGTCAGTGTGTCAAACCTACTTTAAAATAAAAAAAGAAGTAGGTAGGTACAGATTTATTTAGATGCGAATAAGCACCCGGCAAAAAAAATACATGTCTGCATAACTTCTTCCTTAGATCATATAGTTCTTCACATAAATTAAAAATCTTTTTAAAAAAGGCTATTTTATTCATTTTACAACAGATTTTTACCAGACTACGGCGTTGCCAAAAGGAAGACAGTTCGCAACACGAAGTAAAAATATTAGTCGGGGATCGCTGTTTTTTCCTAGGTCAACTATCTATAGGAAATTATCGCTATACTACAATTAGCATAGGAAGTCCTTTTGGCATTTGTTTTTAGTATGAATGCGCTATCAAAAATCAAATTAATTTATTAATAAATAATAACAGATGCGTTGTTACCTTGTTACAGAAGTACTTATCAAGAAGTTATTTAATTGTAATCGATAAATAAAGTCATCGAAACCTAGAAGCACCACGTAGTTAAATATAAATTAAAAACATCCAAAAGGAATTCCTATACCAATTGCAACAACTTTCGAAAGTAGTTGAAGAAGACGAAATTGAGTAAAAATATCTTAAGTAAAACGGGATATAAATAAAATAGCAAATGTATATTGTTTCATTTTGTTTATTAAACTACTATTCGTTTCTAAAAAGTATTAATTTGTTTAAAAACTGGCGATGTGTTACTTTTTCACATTTAATTTTACCATGATAGGCAAATCTTAAGTCTAGGAAAGTCTTTATAACACTTTTGATTAAAAGTAACTTATGATCAATACTGTGATCAGTATCCGTGTCTGCAGAAAAATAATTTTGTACATCACAGATCTCATATAAAAATTTAAAAATATACAAATAATATAGCTCCGGTTGAGGCTTGCCTGTCAAATGCGTTTTTAATAATTTTTCTGTAATTTTAATAATTTCAATGACGCTATAAGAAGCATATTTTAGGCCTCCCCTAGATTTTTTATAAATCAAACTTTTTTCATCTTCTTCTCCAAGTAAAAGAGAAGTGCAGATGTCACATTTTATATTCCTCAGCATTTTTTTTGAAACAAATCCAGCAATATATTCTAATACGCTATCTGTGTATCGATCATTGTGCGCTAAAATACTTTCCATATATTCGTCGTATAAGTCACTATGGTCTTCAGTTATCTCGGAAAATTTTTCTTTAACAGTTAGTTCATTTAATGCATTTATTGGGTTTTTACTAGAACACGTCAATATATTGATTTGCTCCAGTGGAGTACAATTACCTATACCATCATCCCTAATTTCAGCTCTTACTAGTAGTTTTTTATATGCTGCTCTGAATTGAATAGCATTAGGGTTATTATTAAAACCACCTCTTGCTCTTACAGCTGAGAAAAAGAGCTCGAGATGGTCTTGACTAATTTTATAAAACGGTATAAATTTCAATATTTTTGTGTCCTCCACCATGTAGCGGTATAAAGCTAATGCACTATTCATATTTATTATTAATGAAATAAATCCTGTTTTCCTACGGGAATTAATTAGAAGTTCTCCCGAAGGAAGTTTTAAATTTGTAATATATCCTTGGGCACTTTCAAATAATGCTGTTATCAATCCAATGTTTGAAGGGCACATTGCTTTTTTAAAGCCTGGTGGACGAATGGAATGGCTGTTTAGGACATCAAAAACATCATTCATTATTTTAATAAAATTAACGGTTGCCATCGAATCTTCGAATTGTTTTAGTTTTAACTCGGTACGACAATAATCTAGAGCATCGGCTACTGAGTTACTAAATAATTGTGTGGCAAGTTTTACCTTCATTTTTTGCTTTTGGAAGAATATATGGTTTTTTTTTATTTTGTTTCCGAGATGTAAACCCTTTTTCCCTTGTAAATCTAATAATAATACTAAATATTTAAAATCAACTTTCCGCCCAAATGAATCTATAAAAACTCTTAATTCGCCAAAAGCGTTTCTAATTAATTTTATTGAATGACAGGGGTCAATAAAGGCATGGATAAGCGTATTACCTCTTTTAAAGGTGGTGAGATCATTGTTTTTTAATAAATCGCAGCCAAGTGACGCGAACATACTAAAGTTCGCAGCCGGGCCATCACACGTAATGCTGACGACTTTGACACCCACGTCTTCACATAGCTTCAAAGCAGAATCAACTATGACAGCTTTTTGCTCCCCAGTTAATGAGGTTATTAAAAAATAACCTATAGGTATTTTCCATGTCCCATTTATACATGTCAATAAAAGTACAAGAACCTGACTGGCTTCTTCAACACTGTCATTGTCGAGATTGTGTCCATAATCTACTCTGCCGTGATATTTTTGACTTCTAGAGTCCCAAACCAGCGACTTCCTTATGGCCATTTCATCAAATGTCAAAGCGCATATCACCGGATACCGACTTCCTTGCACTTTAATCTTTAAAGTATCTAACGCTTCTTTTGTAAAGCCCGGTTCAGCGTTTACATGCTGGTACCACTTACACAATGTTCTTGTATGTGGTAAACATGTGTTATATGTCCGCCTTATATAACTATAGGCTTTTGGAGAGAGGAAGTGTAATGTCAAGGCAAATTTTCGTATTTCTTCCGAGTATTTATTCGGTGTAGGAAGTCCTTTGGATTTTAAAATTTGTCTTTTTAATAAGTCTTCGGGTCCTGCCAAATCTTGTATTAAAACTGCTTGCTCCATATTTATTTGATTTTTTTTCCGAAGATCCGCTATTATGTCATGCAAATTCGCAATTTTTTTTTCTTTTCTTCGGAGCTTTTCATTTAAGCTTTTTATTTTTTTCTGCTTCTTTTCACATTTTTCTTCGAGTGATTTGATTTTTTTGTT
Organism: Euzophera pinguis; assembly: GCA_947363495.1. NCBI lineage: Eukaryota > Metazoa > Arthropoda > Insecta > Lepidoptera > Pyralidae > Euzophera > Euzophera pinguis. The sequence goes on from OX376168.1 coordinate 6,217,085, forward strand.
TTCCAAAATCTGAAATTATAATATCACTATAATGTAAGTGCATACAAGATGATTTTTAAATAAGTTTTCTAAATGTGGCTCCACTACGACCAAATTCATTGTGTGATGTCAAAGACACGTAATGTTTTTATATGTTAATGTTTAATATTAAATGATAATGTAATTTTAAAATATAGGTACCTCTTTCTGTATTATTTTCACAGCTTCATGTGGCATTTCCCATGGCGATACAACAGCAGAAGTGCTGGGAACATCACACAAAACAGGCGATTCAGGTCTCATTAAAACCTGAAAATAAGATTTACCAGTTACTTTAGAGCATTTTAAACTTTAATTTGATTTTCTTACGCCCATATTATAATCAAAACATTTGAAAACAGATTTTAACTAATCACTTCTTAAATCGCGTGTTGTCTCTTGTCTCGCTTTTAGAAGTGATTAGTAAAAATCCTTCTTAAATGCGTTTGAATATTTGGGTGTCTTTTATGTAAAACTTGGAACATTTAATTTCAATGTAAAAGATTGTTTATTTGATTGTTCAAACGAACAAACAAAAATGTTATGAAAATAAGAAATAATATGCATATAAAAATTCCACCGCAGGCAGGAAACAAACAAAAATTTAAAATAAAAGAAGATGTTAACATTATTAAAACACAATAAATTTTTTTTCATTGACATTTGAATGATATTAGTATAAAATATTTTCTTTAATAATATGATCCCTTTTTTTATTACCTGTTTCTGTACATTTTTATGATGTCGCATTTCCAGAGGGGTTGAAAGAGTAGCTCTAGTAGGAACATTAGGTCTTATGTTTCCCATTTCACACAAAATAGGTGATTCTGGTTTAATCAATACCTGAAAATGTGCAAATAATTCATTAATTATAATAATATGCTTTTGCTGAATGGTGGTAAAATAGAACCACACAAAATCTTCTTATGGATGTCGTATGAGGTGACATCCATAGGAGAGATTAAAGATTTGTGTTATGGGATGCTAGGCTAACCATATATATTATAACACAAACCAAATCCAGGTCAATTTAAAAAATATCAGTTTCCATTTCAAAATGGCTTCACCTAGTTGTGAATCCAGGAGTCAGGACATCTGCTGGACATCTCATTTGTGAATAAATGACTGATAACTGATCTGATGTGACTTGCTGGCATAATGATCACTAGGCCCCAAAGGTCATACTGTTACAAATACAGAGCATAATTATATACATACTAGCTTTCGCCCGCGGCTCCGCCCGCATATCAATCCCTCGGGAACCATTGTATTTTTGTAAATGGTACCCTATGTCCTCCTCTGCACCCCTGACAATGTCTATGCAAAATTTTATGAAAATCGGTTCAGTAGTTTTTTGAGTGAATGCGTAACAAACAAACTCACATTCACATTAATAGGATTAAATTAAATACTTATTGAAAAATAATTTTATTATTATTTTGTATGTTATGATACTGAAAGAATTTGATAGGTATTTCTAAGTTGATTTTCGAAATCTGTTATTACCTATACACGATACTCACAGGAAATATTGAGGGAACTGAGTCATCCCGTAGTCGAATGACATCAAGTGTTCTATTAAAACAGCTTTCATTAAAATGAAGAGAGCAGACGTGCAGTTGCTTATGTCTAGGATTAATATTTTCTTCTCCAATAGCTTCCAACCACTTTCTCTTTAGCGCTTAATTTTTAGGAAACCTATAAATAATAATTTTACGAATAATGAATTATTATTTTTCCCAAAAATTTATTTGACACAACCCTGTTCTATTTGAAAACAAACAAACAATTGAAATACGTAAAAATGTACTGATTAAGTCAAAATATGGACAACTATCGGTAATTCAGCGACTAATTTACAATCTGGTTTAGTTTTTACATTTCAATACGAAAGATCCAATGTGTTTGAGCTAGAAAACTGGTAACTAACCTGTGAAGCGTTAATTGAGGTTGATTTTTGTTTTTTCTGGCACCACACTTCAAAATACAACACAAAGGCATATTTATCGGCTGTTCCCACACTTTCACGTGAACTTAAATAACTCAATGTCTGGAAATAATCTCAAAAATCCTAAAAATTTACATCAATAATACACCCAACTGACAGCAAAGCTACCACGAAACTCGGCGCTTAAGATGGCGGAATCTGGCACGCTAGCGTCAGCTGTCGCTGAATGTTACCATAATCACGCAACAACAAAAATATTATTATCTCTTTCACCATATGCAATTGTACTGTTGAAAAAAAGAGACAAAGTAATAAATCACATCTCTCCTCTATTTGTTTATATATATAAGTTTGTATAGGTTGACAAGGGCATCTCCATAGGTTTATTTAGCTCTATGGTGCTATCCATCGATAGTTTCTCCTCTAAAGCTATTTAGGGTGTCAAAGGTATTATCGAGAAGTGCCATGCCATGTTTTAGGCAGTAAAGCCTCTCGCGCCTTAACCTTATATGGCAAGGCTTAACTTTGCTACACAGGAAACGCCGGCATTGTCTTGTACCTATATCATCATGACGAGACGTCTGCACTCGTAGTTATCGCAGAGGAGATTGCATGCCCGTCATTCATTATTCTCAATGGCCAATGGCCAGGCTGATGCTATGCGAGGATTTATTTTATCGACACGACGCAACGTTTTGACGACTCAGGAGTTGCGATTATCATACCTATATATTTGTACACCACAGTTCAACTGATTTTCAGAGCCACGACAGTATCACGAATTCACGATGCTATCGATGGATAGCTATCGCAACAACACTCACTACACACATAACTATTCTAATTTAAAAATAAAAGTGTAGGTTACTTTTGAATTTGTTGTTATCAAAAATGATAAGGCAGTTCGCACACGATGAAACTTGAGTATACTACCCGTATACTACCAGCTGAGTCGCACGAGAGCATAGATTTAGAATTTTTTTGACTACCTACGTCAATAGATTGGCTGATCAGTAAAAGAAACGAGACCAATTTCAAAACAGTTGGTGTGTGTGTGTGTCATACATGTGTGCCCTTTCAAATAGCGCTGAGCCGAGCAATGTCGACATTACTATCATCGATTTTTATAACGTAAGAATATTGCCAAATTAAGTATGAAGTATTCTTTGGGATAAGTTAGAATAAAATTACACAATAAACATGCTACTTTAGTTTTTTTTATTTTTAAGAGCACCCCGACACCACTTTGAGTAGGTGGATATTTTAATAACTTTATTTTGTTCTAATTTTGAGACCCGTGGTTGATTATCGCGACGTTTTTGAAAGGTGTGTCTCTCTACTGAAAACTGTATAGAAGAGCTGTTGAAAGTGTTTACTACATATGGTTAATAAATGTATTTTGGAAACCAATTATTATTCTTCTCTGCCAACCATTTTTAGGCATTTTTTGCGAAAATCTACATTAGATGGAAATCTAAAACGTAGGTATTTAATAGAAATTGTAATATTACAATTACGAGAGATGAATTAGAATACTGTTTACCGCTGCTCTGGAAGATGTCTTCAAACTCCTGGAATGGTAAGGACTTGGCATCAATGGCCAGTATATGACTCACCTTCGTTTTGCCGACGATATCGTGGTCATGGCGGAGTCGCTGGAGGACTTAAGTACCATGCTCAGCGACCTCAACGTGGTCTCCCAACAGGTGGGCCTCAAAATGAACATGGACAAAACCAAGGCAATGTGTAATGTCCATGTTAAGCCATCACCGGTTTCTGTCAGGAGCCACACCCTTGAAGTTGTAGACCAGTATATCTACCTGGGTCAGATGATCCAGGCTGGCAACTCCAGCTTTGGTCTTTCGTCAAATCCTACTCGGCTGGGCGGCGTTCGGGAAGCTACGTAGCGTCTTCTAGTCCAAAATACCTCAGTCCCTTAAAACTAAAGTCTTCGACCAGTGTGTGTTACCAGTGATGATATATGGGTCCGAAACGTGGTCTTTGACTATGGGCCTCATAAGAAAGCTCAAGGTATCCCAGAGAGCTATGGAGAGGGCGATGCTTGATGTTTCCCTACGAGATCGAAACAGAAATGAAGAGATCCGTAGGAGAACAAAAGTCACCGAAATAGCCCAGCCGATTAGTTCTTTGAAGTGGCAGTGGGCGGGGCATATAGCGCGGAGGACCGATGGCCGATGGGGCAGAAAGGTTCTCGAATGGCGACCGCGTACCAGTAAGCAGAGTTAGACATCCACCGACCAGATGGTCAGGATGACCTTAAAAAGATCGCAGGCAAACGCTGGATGCAGACTGCTGCCAACCGATCATTTTGGAAATCATTGAGAGAGGCCTATGTCCATCAGTGGACTGACTGCGGTTGAAAAGCGTATCTCAGAGACGCGAGAATCATTACTTGTGTTCATAGCGGACTTTTTTCACAAAATTTTATGACCATATCGGATTGCTGAATTTTAAATATATAGGTACGTTTGAGTTAGGTACTTATTCCTTCCTAGAGTTGCCGTTGGGTGCAATACTATCGATATTATGTTTGACAGCATCGATGTCAATCCCTTAACTTCAAGAATTAGGGCTCATGCACTTAAGATGTCGCGCGACTTCAGTCGCACCAACTCGCAGCGACTTGATTGAACGTGTATATCTGAACGGTTGAGTGCAGCGTGCCCGCGACTGACGACCAGTGGTCGCAAGACTTGTAGCGATCAGTCGTCACACGTAGCTTGTGATTGAGCAGCGCAGTAATAAATAGATATTTATTTTATGATAATAATCGATGCAAAACGTTTAACAGATGCAGTTCGTAGGCACTTTGGAACCAAAACATAGAATATTAATTATCTCCTTCTTCTTATCATTCTGATGGCACGAATCGATAAAACAGAAGTTTCCAACAATAATAGTTCTTTTTCAACGATAATAATAGTTCAGTACTAACCCCAATAGTTAACTAGATTGTGAATTGCTATCGATCGGTTGTAAGTAGTCGCTGGTCGCTAGTCGCCCGCACGCTGCATTGTTTTTAGTAGCAGAAAGTCGATGCTAGTCGGTGCGGCCGAAATCGCGCGAGATCGCTAGCACGCTGCATGAGCCCTAAGGTTGTAAATTGTGAAAATTCACGTATTTATGTTTATCCAAATTAGAATTCCTTTGCATCTTACACGTTCATGTGATAAAACTGCATGATATTTCTTATATAATGTATCAGTGCGGAAAAACTACCGAAACAATTATGAAATCATGGATTTATACAGTGATAAACATTGGTGATACTTAAGCGTAGAATGTGAAATAATGTGGGTTTTATTTGTTACTTGAGTTACATTTATGCACTACACATGAAACCATTATTAAGCGCTTCTACTGAACACTTTTTTAGCACTTACAACTAGATACTTTGTTTATAATTTAAATATTTGTTTTGACAAGAAATCCGTAAGGCCGCTGGGGCCGGTGGGACATTATTGTGTTTAGGAAATGGTCTCACTCTCTATCCCATTCTAACATACGCATATCCTATATATTTCTCTTTCACATTACCCGTCTATTGGATCTATAGTCTAAGCACGACGCGACGCGATCGTGCGACTCTACCCTGTCAAGTCATACATCGTACGCGACTCGAGTTGCATCGCAGTCGCATCTCACGAATCGCATAGCCCCGTGTGTGAACTGCCTAAGACACAAAAATAATTTATTCAAAACATTTGATAACACTGTCTGATAACAATAAACAGTTTAAATATTAGCAGTAGATAGTTATACAACTTATTATTTTGTTCGCTCGTTACAAAAATCAACTATAAAATGGCTTCGAAACCAGAAATTTCAAGCTTGGATGAGCTAGTCTCCAGTGCGTTGTCGGATGATCACAGAAAGGAATTTAATAGGATCCATTATGGGAGAACAGAAAATCACAAGATCAATGTGAAGAAATCTAGTCTAGACCTTGCGGAAGACTGCAACTTTGAAATAGCAGCATATGATTTCCCTGCTTCCAGAGAAGAAACCAGAAGCCCTCGCGTCGTTAAAGTTGGCATAATACAGCATTCTACTCCTTCCCCTACTAATATACCTATTCCCGAACAGAGGCAAGCTATTTTTGATAAAATCCGGAAGATTATCGAAGCAGCTGGTGCAGAAGGCATCAACATTCTTTGTCTGCAAGAAGCATGGAGTATGCCTTTCGCTTTCTGTACTAGAGAAAAACAACCATGGTGTGAATTTGCTGAATCTGCTCTTGATGGTCCAAGCATTCAATTCCTGAAGGAGTTCTCCTTAAAATATGAAATGGTTATTATAGCACCAATCTTAGAAAGAGATGAAGTCCATGGAGATACTATTTGGAATACAGCAGTTGTTCTTAATGAATCTGGAAAAGTGATTGGCAAACATCGAAAGAACCACATACCTCGTGTGGGAGATTTTAATGAATCCACTTATTATTTTGAGGGTAACACTGGACATCCTGTTTTTGAAACTAGGTATGGCAAGATCGCTGTTAATATATGCTATGGCCGCCATCACCCTTTAAACTGGTTGATGTTTGGTGTTAATGGCGCAGAGATTGTTTTCAACCCATCTGCCACTGTTGCAGGGTTGAGTGAGCATTTGTGGGCTGTCGAAGCCCGTAATGCAGCAATTGCTAACAGTTATTTTACTTGTGCTATCAATAGAGTGGGAACGGAGAAATTTCCTAATGAGTTCACTTCTGGAGATGGAAAGCCAGCTCACAAAGAATTTGGGCATTTTTATGGTTCAAGCTATGTCACAGCTCCAGATGGCTCAAGAACGCCAGGGTTGTCCAGAGTGAAGGATGGATTATTGATTGCCCAAATGGATCTGAATTTGTGTCGTCAGATCAAAGATAAATGGGGATTCACAATGACACAACGCTTGGAGCTCTACGCAGAGAGTCTTACTAAAGCTGTTAAGCATGACTATGAGCCACAAGTCATAAAAAACAATTGATCATAATAAAATATAAAACTGTTATATTTTTATACATATTTAATCAACATATATTAAACTGTTACATATGTTTTATATTTTATTAAATGTTTTATATACTGAATCAATGCATTATTCTTTTTTATAATGCCTAGGCTCCATAAATACCTAACCAAAACTTGCCTGAGCCACAGAATAGATAATGGTACTAAAGCCTGAGCTATGACTACGGAGCAATAACAAAGAGGAGATGGCATATCCAGAACTTTGGGGTGGAAGGCAGACATGTGGAGAGCTCAGTTTGGTCGTGGCTCCGCCCCTATTGCCGATCCCCTCTACTTATCAATATATGTATGTAGCTACCAAATTGAAGATTTCAACATAAACTATATATTTATATTTCTTTATATTACAGATACCTATTTTTAAAATTAAAGTACATTTTGTGAAACACAATCAATCAAATAAATTCGAAAATATATTACTTACGTTTTTTGTGCTCCCGTAACAGTACAGCATTAAAACACATAATGGTTCAAAATATGTTACAAAGTATTCTTAGCTGAAACAAAGCGTGAATAAGAAAAACGTAAGAGCTCGCTCCACGTCATACATCGTTCACAGTTGAACGAAAAATGACGTAAACTCCGCCTCTTATTTTACGTCACTGCGCCAATGACCGTAACGATGCACCAATCGATACGCCGTCTCCACTTTGTATTTGCTCTATGGCTATGACTAATATGAAAAGACATGGTGATGCAATCTATTGACCAACTGGCAAACAAGATTTGGCTTTTCAGAGTACGATGTTTTAAACAGTAAAGAAACAAACTTCCTTCAACTCCCCGAAAGGACCGTTCCACGTTCACACTGACGCGGTTCCCGCTCGCGTGGCGGGACGCCAACAGAAATAAGAATATATAGAAGTGATATTAGCAGGCCAGCGCTACGGCACTTCTACCGATTCGTATTTCTATGGGCGTCCTGCCACGCGAGCAGGATTCGCATCAGTTTGAACCACGGAGCATTGCTCCGTAGTTTGAACGGTCCTTAATTATGATGTAGTGATTTAACTATTATTTTAAAGTAATGACGTAGTGATTTAACTATTATTTTAATTAATTCATGAGAGGGCTACAATGTCACACACCATACACAAAACTGTCTCTTGGTCTCTTGACAATATTTCTTTAACAACCACAATTTCAAGACCATACAAAAGGCTCAGAATAAATCAGCATGGAGCAAGCTAATTGCCAAATTAGATTGTGGTGATCACAACCCTTAGCTATGGGGCAAACAATGATGAAGAATAATTTAAAGACCAACAGAGTAAAAGGCCTTAGGATCATATCATTGAAATAAAACAATTATTTATAAAACATTGTGTATCAATGAGAATAATACAGATGTGAGCTATACATAAATATAGATGTTAGATTAGTATGGGGTACATCCAGTATACTCTATATTTGTTGTATAATATAATAATTAGTCGCTATTTGAGCACATTCACTTCCTTTTTCAATTAAAAGCTGTTGTGTTAAGGCCAGCTTCACAGCACAAGAATTTAATGTCTAATTAGGTTGTTTTCACTATAAAATATTGTCATGTAAAGTTGGACATGTAGTTAGTAATGATAGTGAAAAGAATATATAGAGCGGGTGTATAACAAGTATTTTTTGCACACAATAATACTTCATATTTAGCTAAACTAAATATTCAACAAAAATTGTACTAAAAATATTATTATGATGCAATGCAATCAGAATAAAATTACATCAAAAAGCTATCCAATAACAGAAATTGCATTGTAAATATAACTGTATGTACCCCAGGTTATCAACTGTAAAATTAGTATATCACTATGCACTAAATCTTTATGCAGTCTTTGCACGAATGGCCGCACGCTTTCCAGTGACCGCCTGGAAACCAGACTTAATGCTGGCCACAGAGCAGCGCGAGCCACATGTCTCGCACTGAAGGAAGAACAATCTAGTGTCTTTCTGTAGAATGGTATCCGGGGAGCGACATGTATGACATGTCACATATTCCTTGATGTAACGACGAAGAACATTCTCTATTTGTTTCTGTTGGAAGCGGCCCTTGATAATGAGTTGACTGTTTCCGTCAACTGACCCACTGGTACCTAACTCAGCCAGTAAAAAGTCTAATAAATGTTTAGGCTGCCGATGAAGAGTTTTACAAATTTCTGTGAAATTGGCAAATGATGTTTTCTTTGTACCAATTCTTACGACTTGTGGAGGTCTCATTATAAACTTCTGTTTTTTACCTGATACCATACTTGGGTTTTTCTCTCGCATTATGTCAAAAACACGTTCCAAGAGCTCATCATATGTGTAATCACGATCACTGCCCACCCAGTCCCCATGCAAATCTTCAACATTTTCCTGATCTTCTCCCCCTTTCGTATCATCTTCCACTCCAAACTCGTCAATATTTTTTGTTTTCTTCTTCTTCTTTTTCGTTTTCGAGAAGTCTATTTCTAGATCTAAGTCATCAATAACCTTCTCTTCTTGAGGCTCGGGTTCCTCCGCTGGAGGAGTCTCTGGTAATGCGTTGTCTAGTTCCTCCAAGTTGAAGAACGTCTTCTTTTTCTTTTTCTTCTTTTTGCCAAAGTTATCTAAATCGAGGTTATCGTCCTCCGGCACATCAACGTCACCCGTCTCTGCTGGTGCCTCAGTACTCCTAGTTTCTCCCTGGTCTGCAAGCGCCGCGTCCATGTCAAAACCAATCTTCTTCTTCTTCTTTTTCTTCAAAGACGGATCAAATACCATATCCTCTTCCATGATTTACAGTATTATTTGCAATAATTAGATGCAAATACGTAAGAACTTTGGTTAGAATCGCATAAAATAGCAGGTGGACACAAATGAACGAAGAATGGAAATGTCAAAACGTTGCATCAGCTTCTTTATTTTTTTTAGTACAGTTGAGCTAACTGTAGGCTGTGGAACAAAAGTAAACATCCTTTGCCGTAACTTCATGCACGGCAATAGCCTAATGGCTATAGGCTGCAGGATAACCTTCGTCTCTTAAATTCATCCAATAGTGTAATGCATGGCAGATACTCGCGAGATTCCCGGAGCGAGGATCTTGTCGAGAAGCGGTTATCATGTTTTCTTAATTCCATCCATATGCAAGTGAGTAAGATGTCGCTTTACACACCGTTTAGATGGAAATAAGAGATGATAGTAAGCTCGCCACATACTTCTCAATCCATGGAATAAAACTAAAAATGTATCTGTCAAAGTAATGTCTTCTTTCTGTCAATGTCAATCACAGATGGGTGTCAGTACTGTCAGTCATGAACCGATGAAAGGAACCTGTGATTAAAATTAGTTAACCTAAAATTCTGGAGTTTTTATTTTGTGTGCTGTTATTATTTTTAGGTTGCGAAGAATAAAATGTATTTATCTAGGTATCATAGGCCATACTCTAAATTGAAGGCATTAATATTAAGGAAATATTCCCAACCAGCAATATTGGATCAGAATGAATACACAGAAACACCGGAATATCCGCCTATTTTGGATATATCCCTTTCAGCTAGAAAGCTCAGAGACCGCGAAAAGTTACGAGAAAAAATTAAAAATGTGAAGACAGTAGAGGAGAAGCAGATAGCCTTAAACATGCCTCGTTATTATGGATGGCAATGTGTCATGCTTCATGAAAAAATAGTGCCCTATAATGCTTTGCCTATGATACAAAGTTACACTAGAAGTCGCTTTATACCTGTAGAAAAGCTTCCAGAAGCTTACAACGAAACAAATACAGTTGCTGACGAAGTTGTGAAAGAAATCAAGTTGCACATTGAAAATGCTATAACTATTGAGATTAAGGGGGTTGAGTAAGTGTTTGTTTAATATATTAAATTAAGTAAACTTACAATTATATATTCTTATTACTTTGACAACAATACACATAAAGCACTCTGCTTGACTGTTAGTTAATGCTTTTAGCATTAAGTCCACCTATTGTGCTTTACAATTGTATTTCTTTGTACAATAATGTTTAAATAAATAAATAAACAATCTAAATATGTAATCAAGAAAATTTTGTTATAAGAAGAGCTTAATGCCCTATAGCATATCCTGTTGATCAAATTCTCAGTATTATATTTAAATTTTTTGAATAATTTGTTAACAATTCGACAATTCCCATCAATCAGTGTGTCTTAGTCATTTCCTACTAGTGGCATGCATATCATAAAGACATTGCCTACCCTGTGCAGTTGTAATTATAGCCAGCCAAGACTCCATTTTGAAAAATCTCGTCGGGATTCTTCTGTCTAGCTACAACAGGTATGGATGTGTTCAGGTAGGGTTGCCATCTCTAAAATTTGGAAAACAGGACAAGATGCGTGAAAACCCCGGATTTTAGAGTCCGAAAGCCGGACATGTCAATAAGATTTTTTAAACATATCCAATGTAATAAAAAACAGTTGAAAATGTCATAAATCACAGACCTTTTTTATTCATTCATTATTTTAACAAAACAGAATCATATTACAATTTGTTACAAATTGTTTATATAAATCAGCTTTTTTAATTCTTGAAATAAGAAAACAAAACCTTATTAAAATATAAAACAAAAACATATATTTAATAAATTAAAATCTTAAAAGTACCTACTTAGACCATTCTAGTATTCAGTCTTACAATTTTTGAGGTAACTCTTTTAGCTATAGTTCTATAATTATTATCTGCTTTACTTTTTATCAGCAGTCATTTATATAACAAAATATACCTATTTTAGCAGAATATAAACTAAATTCAGTCTTCTTAAATATTAAACAACAAAACAGAACATTTTTAAAGTTTAGACCTACAGCAATGTAAGTTACATTATTAAAATTTTAAAACAAAATAATCAATCCTATAATTATTTTCATCAACTTAAAGTTTTGATCAACAACCATATTTTAAATAGTTTTTACTCAATGAAAACAATCATAACTTTAACTACAAAAATAAAAAGCAATTATTGCACTCATAATTAGGTACACGATTTGTCTACCTAGCTATTAAAGCGTTTTTCTCAGCCTCTTGCCTTTTTACTTCTCAGTTTTTTTGTATTTATCATTTTTTCCGATAGCTTTTAGAATATCTTCCCTTTTTAAAAGTAATTTATAAAAATCAGTGCAGCTTTTTTCTTGGAAATTTAATTTAATTTTAATTATTGAAGAATTGTTGTCCTTGTCGATCTCACAAAATATGTTGCAATATTCGAAGTACTTGATTGATTTTTTAAATTTGTTTTGTGTTTCAGCGTACTTAAATGCTCATTAAGGTCTGTAACGCCTTTGTTTGCGATTGAAATACTCGTAGAACAAACAACACAAAACGCTTCCCAGTCATATCTTCCTTTTTTAAACATCGGGAACTTACTTTTCAAATCACTGTTAAATAGGCATTTACGCTTAGGCATTTTGGTGTCTAATCTGAAAAGAATAAAATAAGACCTAAAAATATAGTCAATAGAGAATTTCGAAACAAAGGGGTAAAATTAGAACTATAACAATTACTAGCCACCCACGACTTTGTTAGTAAAATAGCATATTTGAAAATCTGTAGAAAGAATGGAAAATTCTAAGCAAATAAAAATAAAACTTTCAAAAAGCACAATGATACTGCATCTTGACTTAATATTATTATATTTTTGGATGAAAAGTAGCTTAAGTACTTATCTGTTCATGTAAAAAGGTTACAAAAACAGATACACAGAGCAGTGTCACACTACCTGTAAAAATTAAACTACGATATTTAAGAAAAATATTCTTAGCTTACCACATGTACCTACGTAAGTTTACCCGCTTAACTGGAACGACGCAATGTCTACATTCGTCAAACCGTCGCTGCGGAGTGCGGGACGCGGGTCGCGAATTCGAACGAACGGGGTGGGGGAACGGTAAGAATATACTTGGTTCGTCGGTTGATCGTGGTGTGGGAGCATAGTGCGTGTCTCGCGGGCGGCCCAAATTTTTTTTATTTTTATTTTTTTTAAACCCGGGCTACAAATGAAATCTTCCCCGGACGCTCCCCGGATGCCCTCTAAACTAGGACAAATCCGGGGAAACCCGGACGGATGGCAACCCTATGTTCAGGGCATTGTGTAGATCACGAAACTGCGTGTTGTAATATTTGAAGGTAGTGGGGGCCATAGTTATGACGTCACAAAGATGGCCGCCGACGGTTTTTGATTTTCTTGATTACATCGCACCATGGAGCAATGATCACATCACTGTGCCATTTCAAACGGCATCTCCTCTTTGTAATTACTCCATGCATCGCACCCATGGAGTAATAACAAAGAGGAGATGGCGTATCAAGAGCTTTCTTACAAAAATTGTGTGAGGCTACACAGGGCGGAAGGCAGACGTGAGGGGAGCTTGGTTTGGCCGTGGCTCCGCCGCAATTGACGTTCCCTTTTACTTACGAATAGATTTCGCTAGCAAAACTAAGATGAATAAAAATTAATTTATATTTATATATATGTATTACAGATATTTTGAACATTAAAAACAGACACATATTTTGTGTAATACAAAATCAATCAAATAAATTTTGTTGATAATATGGGTCATGATGCCTGAAATAAATGAATTTAAATTTAATTTAATAAATTCGAAAATATGTTATTTACTTACGTTTATTGTGATCCCACAACAGTACAGCATTGAGACACTTAAAACTAAATGGTACAAAATATTCTAACCAGAAATGAAACGTAAATTAGAAAAATAAGAAAAACAGTAGAGCTCGCTCCACGTCACGCATCTTTCACAGTTGAACGAAAAATGACGTAGGCCACGCCCACTTCGACGTCATGCGCCGATGACCGTATTTTAATAAAACTGACATTTATAGATAGGTAAAACCATTTTTCTTTTTTATAAAAAATAATTTTGATAACATGAGCGGTTTCTCAGTAAAAAAAGAATATCTTGAAATCACTTTTAAAAAAAGCATATTTTGTCAAATATTTTTGATGATAAATAGATACGCTTTAGGTGTCTGGGGATTTATTAAAGAGCATTCTATTAGCTTTCCAACGACACTACACACAAGCATATAGACTATAAAGGTGCGATGTAATCAACAAAAACAAAAACCGTCGGCAGCCATCTTTGTGACGTCATAACTATCCCCCCCACCACTTTCAAACATTACAACACTCAGTTTTATTACACAACGCCCTGAACACATCCATACCTGTTGTAGCTAGACAGAACAAATCCCGACGAGATTTAGTTTAGAGAAGGAATTTTCTCAGGGGGCCGGCCTACTAAATGTAAATATATGATGTTTAAAAGTTTTAAATAATTTATAAACATTGTTTGACATGCAGATATAATCGTGAGCTGTCTATAGATCTGCCAGAAAAGTCTCAAGCGGAAGATGGACAAGCCAAGATCTTGGTGAAACAAATCAACAGGATAATCATCAATAGTCTCACTGATAGAGTACCTCATATATTATCAACTCAGGTGTGTAACAAATTAATTCTTTTTTAACTGTGTAATGGTTGGTTCATTCATACTATCTATAGTCATTGTTAAGTAATAAGATATTTAATTTACTATCTGTTTCCCGCAGCTGCGCCTCCGTCAAAACGTAGCCTATGTTTGACCCGGGGTCTTCAACTATTCTACTATATTCATACCAAATTTCATCAAAATCCGTTCAGTGGTTAGGCTCTGAAAGCGTTACAGACAGACAGACTTTCGCATTTATAATATTATGGATGGATATAATGGATTTTTAAATATTCTTGAACACACTAGCAGCTTATATTAACTGATTTACATACATATTCTAAAAAAATTTATCAAATATTATGTTGATCCTATTCCATTCCTATTTTGACTGTTATGTAATTGATTTAATTTCAAGTGGGTTGCATGGTCAATCAGCCTTACACACCCTGGTGTCAAAGTTTATTTCGTAACCGTCGCTCGTACTCTGACGTCGTTGAACTTCTTAACATGTCGTTAGACTGCGAGATTTGACTGTGACACTCACGACAATCTGCAGCTGGAGCCCTATTTTTGAACACATTAGTCACAATTTTCAAAAATAGCACGCCTGATCCTGTTGTGAGCTAAGTGGATTGACGCTGATGGTAAGTGGTTACCGTAGCCTATGAACACCTGCAACACCGGAGATGTCACGACCGCGTTGCCGACCTGTCCGCTATCAGCACAGCGACCCCTCTGGAGCCTGGCGACCCTACACACCAGCAGGAACACAACACTGCATCATAGTGTTATTTGGCTGCGGTCTTCTGTAGGGTGGAGGTATTTCCCCAGACGGACTACTCCTTACAAAATGTCCTACCTCTCTTATCTGTCTTCTTATTCCAAATGATTAAAAATGTGATTTGACAAAGAAAATTATGATTTCAGGTTGATTATGACCCTCGGCATGAAGCTTTTTGGTTTGTAGGAGGAGTTGATGTGCCAAACAAAGTGATAAATTGGAGAAAAGGGCGCAAGTGGATGCAAGATCGCCTTTATGAACCTCTTGACAGACCTGTGCAGTATCTAGGTAAACCTTACATTTATATAGTGATACAGTTGTTATATAATAGTAAGTAATAAAAATAGAGGAGAAGTAATGTTTTCGAAAAAATATAGGCTTGTAGCAAAAGCATTCATAAGCCTCGCGGCGGTAAATTTTAATATTTTGGAACGTTCCCGGAACGTCACGTGGTCCGCGCTCAACCAATGAGAGCGCGAACGGTTTTTTTTAACCAGATAGCAGAAGACCAAAATGTTAACCAGACAGCAAAAGACCAAAATGTCTCCCATTTTGGTCTTCTGCTGTCTGGTCTCGTAAAATTTTGGTCAACGCGTGGATATTCACTACAAGTTTCTTTAATTTTTAATAATGTTTTTAAATTTTCTATGGTTCTTGAGATGAAACTGATTGAAATATTTAGTTTTAAACCATAATATTGATAATATACTGTGACTACATACTAATAACTACTGTGAAATAACTAGTAAAATGTTGACAAATCAAATTCAAATATATTTTTTGTTTCAGGAAATCCTTTCGTAGCATTAAGAAGCCATTTGCCACTAAGGCCTATTGTTCCCTACAGTGAAGCAGGGAATCCGGAGTTTAAAGTAGAAAAATTCACTTACCATCCAGAAACAGTTGGATACTTCAGGGAATATAGACATGGGACTAACATACCAGGTACTGGTTTTCAGTTCTTTCAGGCCTTTCTAGTGTTTTGATTCTTGAGGATAAAGATTTTTTTTATCTTTACTTTAATAGAATTTTCTAATTTTAATAAAATTGTACATTAATTGTAATGTTATTAACGTGACAATTAGTTACTTAATGCGAAGAACATTGTCTATCCATCAATCTTTGGGCATAGAATACATATAGTGCTTATGCTTTAGGTTTTGCAGGTAATTATTTATTTTAATAGACTTATGACTAACATGTCCACTTTATTTCCATCTACAATTCAGTCTTCCTCTTTAGCATTATACCCCTTTGGTATGCCAGTAAGTATGTTCTTACAAAAATTTGATTGGAAAGCGAACATATAGACATCTGTTTCAGGATATTGGCCCGGAGATCGGGATGAATTTGGATTAATGTCGTTCCATGGTCGGGGACATATTCTCGACAGGAAGATGTCATTTGGACCAGAAGATAATGATGAGGCTATACACTGTCAAGCCATGATAGCAAGTTTTGGGTGGTTATTGGCTCAAGCAAATTATCAAGGCTTTACAACATTCAATGATTTAACATACCCACTTGTTACACAAACGGTAATCACAAATGGGCAATTATGGTCCCTATATGCATATCAGCTAAATACCATTACCATGCATAATGACGCTATTGATATAAATCCCAAATATAATGTATGTTTTGGAACAAAACCTTTGAAATTGTATGAGACTATAGAAAATGGTAAGGTCAAAGGGTTAAATGAAGATGTTCTTAAAATGTTAGTACAGTTCTATATGTATTCTCCAGAAGAAAGGGAACACGACTTAAAGCCATTCTTAGGGAAAGACGAACAGGTGGTGGCTGATATTGAGGATGACAATAAGCGATGTTGGCTCGAGAACAGATTCAAGCATTTAGTCTCAAATAGACCGAGACATGAGTTACACCCTGAAGTATATCATTGGGAGAAAATTTACAAAATCTATTTCCAGACTAGATTCTTTGAAAGAAAAGTAAGGCCATTCGCGCTGGGCATTGATCCCTATAAAAGGAGATTGGATGAGCATCTGCCACCTTACATTCCTAAGGCACTCCGACCATACCCAAAGCATAAGAAAAAGTTTGAGACAACATACTATCCTGATGTGTAATGATTGATTATGTAGTATTAAATAGATTAGACTAATAAATAAAAAAATATAGTACTACATTTTTTTTTGTAACCTTCAGGTTCGCAATTGCATGTGTCTTTAGAACCTACAACAAATTAATTTTAAAAAAATAACAAACGTGTTGTTTTCCTCCAGTATCACAGAATTATTAATAGTATTAACCAGTATTTCAAATGGAGACAGGGCGGCAGCGACGTGACGGCCACATTAGCGCGCACCCTTCTTTTGCAGGCTGTATTCTTGTACTTCGAAACGAAGAGTTAATAAAATTCTAAGTTGCTCTATTGTTATGGCAATAGTAATTGGCAAGTAAACTTTTTCATGAAAATGTCTAATTCGTAAACCATTTCGAGGAATAGGCTTAGGGAACAGATTACATTAATCAGATCTTTAGATAAGCAAGTATTTTTTAAGAAAATCGCAGAAAACCCAATGACTTTCATTTTTTAGCAAAGTTAACGTATGACGTAGCCGGATAACTTCCGGCTATTCACATTTAATTTTTTAGGTTGGTAGCACAGGGTAGTGAATAAATATTTTTTGTTTGGTAGCTCTAATTAGGCGCTTCACGTACTTGTCACCCATGTCAAATGTCATCTCTGTTCAAGTAAACATAACCCATACCCACAGACATATAAGACGTAAACAGACGGAAGGTATGCTATTACTTAGCGTAGCACAAACACACACATGCAAAACTATGCAGCCTGGGCTGTATCTAGTCTAGGGTAAGTTGTTTACGATAATGCTTCCCATGATTTCAAAGAATGTATGAATGTTGTGTGGAGTGCATGATCTGAGATCATTTATACGGTATTCTACTCTATTATTTTTAGTGTTCACCGATCCAACAACGCAGATTACAAAATGGCGTCACGGCCAAAAATTGCCACGCGTAGCTTAATATCTATGTGTGAGTGAATGTTGCTACAGGTGTAAAAAAGAGATATCGCCATATATCCGAATACGTGAGAAAAGGATAACAACAATTACTTGCTACATAAGTATAACTATTAACTTATGTTCCGTCTGTGTACGTCTTATATGTCTGTGCCCATACCAAAATAAATTTAATTTAAAGACTTTTTCGTTTAAATTGTATCTCCGAAATAGTCTACTCTATCAATAAAATACATAATATACACAATTTATTTTTTAGTTGACTGGCCAATTGCGATAACGATAGAGCGCTTTATTATTGCATAAAATATGAACGAATAACACTGCAAGCTAATTACGACCTGCTTTGAACGGGGGTTTGTTCAATGGTGATTTCATGGACCTAATGGGTGATTATAAGACATTAGGGTGATTCAGATCTCCGTGGATTCCCATTCTTCAAATCCAATAGCAAATGGTCCATGGTTTTTGACAATAAATCTAGCTAGATCAGGGATGCTTATTACTTCTATGAGCACATACGTATTGGTTTCGACGTATTTCCGTAATGACCACGTTTGCACAAACTGATGGTATATAGTTGAATCGGAAGTTTTCGTACTACCATGTAGTTGAATGAGCTTGAATGGTTGAACTGTAATCATGAAATGGAAAAAAAAGTTTTGAAACGTTATTGTCATTTGATTCTTTTATTTATCTGTCACTGTCATGTCACTCGCCACTACTGTAGCAACGTGTGTGTATGTTGTTTTGATAAATAAATTGATAGAAAATAATGAAGAATTTAGTAATTTGGGAGGTTTCCTCAAGAAATCTTCAATTAGAATCCGGGGAAGTAAGTTGTGTGAGTTACGGACACGATGAAGTTGATAGCAGTGGTGATTTATACATTTGTTCACATAACCTAATCATCAACGATTTCGGTGAAAACGGTGAGATTAAATGGAGCAAGGATCTATCGGATGTCGTCTCCAGCAATAATAGACCTGTTAATGCAACATTCCTTTCGGTAACCAATGCTCTGTGCGTTGGTCTTGAAAATGGAGAGTTGTTTACCATCAGCAACTTGGGAGACTCATGCGAGCTGGTTGGGGCTTGCGATAGTGGCATACTGGTAAGTCCAAACATGTTGGTTTCTATATTAGTTTATTCCTCATGTAACTGTTATTAAATAATTCTATTTGTAGCATTAAAATGTTAATTTCATTTGCCTTCTCAATGTACCTCCTATCAATGTACCTATTGACCAAATTTTTTGACACTTTCAGGCTATGGAATGGAGTCCTGACCAGGAGTTGTTAGCTCTGGTAACTAAAGATCTGAAAACTATACTAATGACCTGTACATTTGACCCCATCAATGAAGTCAATTTGCTAAGTGAGGAGTTTGGTGAGAAGCAGTTTATAACAGTTGGGTGGGGCAAGAAAGAAACTCAATTTCATGGGTCCGAGGGGAAGCAAGCAGCTAAAGTGAGGTTAGAAGTTAGTCCAGGTAATACCATCAATAGTAATGTTACAAATGTTGCTTAGTTGTGTTTTAACACCTAAAGCTTAAACCGGTTGCTGAATTTTGGTTAACATAAAAATTCACCCTTAATAGGCTACTTTTTAAACAAAGTGTCACAGTCATCCCCATGCTAAGTTGTGGGTAAAATTATAATTTCAACTGTATTTACTGTACATATGATTAATCAACATTAACTGTTTTATTTATTTACAACAGTATATTGTAAATAGCGCCTAGAGATATATTGAAACCTTTATACATACAAGAGATGTCTCTTGTGCACACGCATGATTAATACAAATTAACATTTTTTTTTTTTATTCCTGTCAGTCTGTGTTCACATATTTCATTGATATATTATGCAAACAAATTACTCATATTTTTCTTTTTGCATTGATATGTGTCTTTTTTGACATTTTTACAGATTCAGCTATGCAGTTGGATAGCTCTGTTAAAATCACATGGAGAGGGGATGGGCAGCTGTATGCTGTAGGATTCACAAACAACGGAATCAGACAATTTAAGGTATTTGACAGAGAAGGTCAGCTGCAGTTCACAAGTGAGAAGCAACCAGGTTTGGAAGCTAATCTATCATGGCGGCCAAGTGGTAATGTCATAGCTACTACACAAAGGCTGCAAGACAAATATGTTGTGGCATTCTTTGAAAAAAATGGCCTCAAACATGGAGGCTTTACCATTCCTGTAAACACCCTAACTCAGGTTGAAGATTTAGCATGGAGTTACGATTCTGAGATATTGGTATTGCTCTGTAAAGATAAACAGACAAATATACAAAAAATATTATTGTTTACTACTGGCAATTATCATTGGTATTTAAAACAGACATTGGAATTTAATTCTGAACAAATTGTAAGCAATATGTTGTGGGACAATGATTTTGATGTCTATAATAATAAAAAGTTACATGTTATATTGAGAAATGGAGAACATTATTCATACTCTTGGATATGGGTTGTCGAACATAGTAAAGGAAAAGTTGATTTAGATGATGCTGTTGTTACAGTTATTGATGGAGATAAAGCTTTAATTACTGGCTTTAGACAGACTGTTGTACCTCCACCAATGGCGGCCTTAGAAGTTAAATGTGACACATACATCAATTCCATACAGTTTGCTCCACCTATCCTTGATGATAAAAATATAGATCCAAACACTTTCTTTGTATCCACATCAGATAATAAGTTAATATATTATGAACAGATTCAAAAATTCCCTTTAAAATACAGTCAACTAAGGACTTTGAAAATTGAAAAATGTGGTTTTCCATTTCAATATTACAATTGGTATTGGTGGAAACCTGATGTTGTTGTAAGTGTAATGTTAGCTGGTGGTGGCAGTTACAACTTGGTGGAATGGCATATAGATGGTGAATCTATTACCAAAAATAATATTACTAATCTCCCAGCTGCACCAATGAGAATACAGGCACACCCCACAGAGCCTAATATATTGTATTTACTGTTAAATAATGGTGAAATAGTAAAGTACAAGGAAGGGAACATTGATGTTCCAGAAGTTTCTTTCACAGTAGCATGTCCAGTTTTCTGTGTAGTTTCGATACAAGACACGCTATATTTTTTGGGTCTTTCTCATAAAGGACACCTCTATTTAAATGAAACTGTGATTTTGAACAATGTCAGCTCATTCTTTGTTCATACACATTTTCTTCTAGTAACTACATTACAACATGTACTTCTGTGTACTGAGTTGACTGAATCTGGTGTTTCTGCAATAGCGGAATATTTAAAGATTGAATCTGATCATGTTTACAAAAGAAAAATAGAAAGAGGAGCGAAACTTGTTATAGCAGTACCTAATGACACAAGGACAATTTTCCAAATGCCTAGAGGTAATCTAGAAAACATACAACCAAGACCATTGTCATTAAAAATAATAGGTAAATACTTGGACCAACTCAAATACTATGATGCTTTTGACTTGATGAGAAAACAAAGAATTAATTTGAACTTGATATATGATCACGACCCTCAGAAGTTTGTAAACAACATTGATATATTTTTGGATTCTATCAAAAATAATTCCTGGCTTAGTCTTTTCTTGTCTGATTTAGAAAATGTGGATGTTACAAAAACTATGTATGCCAGTAGCTATGCAGATAAAGTTGCAAAATCAGATAATGAAAATAAAATACATATGGTCTGTGATATTATCAGAAGTCATTTGCTGAAGAGGTCAGACAGTGATAGTAAAATATTGCCATTGATCACAACGTACGTTAAGAAGAACAATGATGAAGAGTTGGAAGCTGCTTTACGTGTTATAAAGGACCTGAAAATGCAGGAGTCAGGAGGTTCTAAATTACCCGTAGGCTCAGATGAAGCACTAAAATATCTACTTTATATGGTCGACGTGAATCAATTATTCCATGTCGCCCTTGGAATGTATGACTTTGATTTGGTTCTTTTAGTAGCAAATAAATCACAGAAAGATCCAAAAGAGTACATACCTATGCTGAATGAGTTGAATGAAATGGAAGAGAATTATAAAAAGTTCTCAATTAATAAACATCTGAAGAGATTTGGCAGAGCTGTTGATTTTCTGGTCAAGTGTGGACCTGTAATGCACGATGAATTAAAAACATTTGTTAAGTACCATAGTCTTTATAGAGAAGCCTTGTCACTATTCACACCAGAGGAGGATATTTATAAGCAAATATCAGATGATTTTGGATTGTATCTTAAGTTGAAAAAGCAGTTTATACAGGCTGGTGTTATTTATGAACGAGCTGGAAATAATGAAAAGGCTATTGAGTGTTACAAAGAAGCATTAGAATGGGAATTAGCAATCAAATTAGGCCACACATTACCTAATGAACAATTCAAGGCTCTTTGTATGTAAGTAGTAGTTATAAATTGCCCATTATATTAATGACGAATTTTTTAGTTTACAATATTGACCCACCAAATGAATATTTGGCCACATAGTCTCTTGCCATACTATATATTCCCATGGATTTTGTAAAAACTAATAAGGGATTAACAAAGACCTCAATGTAATTTTATTTTTGCTAGAGGCTACAACATTTTGTATTTTTTAGAGATCTGGTACATGCTTTGAAAGAAGAAAAACGTTACCATGAAGCATTAAAGATTTTAGAACTAAATTGTGATGACAAAGGCGAAACAATATCATTTGCCATTGAGACTAGCCAATACAAAACTGCTCTGCGGCTTTGTACTCAATACAATAGAGAAGATTTGAAAGGTAAGAATGAGTTGAACTAAGGCCCATGGCCCATGTCCCATATACGTGGGGCACACTAAAAGTTTCCGGAATGAATATGAAAAAATACTATTAAAGGTACAAAATTAATTTATTGTTTTTCAAAATAATCTACTTGGCGTCTATGCACTTTTTCATTCGATGAAACCAGTTTTGAAAACTTTTGTGCCACTCCTCTGTGGTGGCTTAATTTTTGGGAACAGAAAAAAGTCACAAGGTGCCAGGTCGGGACTGTATGCAGGATGACTCATGAGATCTACATTTTTCGCCTTCAAAAAGTCGTTTGTCTGTCTGGCCGTGTGAGAACTAGCATTGTCGTGGTGCATACGTTTACGGTTATTTTTACGGAGTTCGTCAATAACTTCCGGCAAACAAATGGTCGTGTACCAGTCACTATTCACTGTACGACGATTCTCTAAAGCAACAGTAGCCACGTGTCCAGTTTTATTAAAAAAAGAAGCAATCATCCGCTTAGATGCACTTTTCACGCGCGCCACTTTGGTTGGTTTCGGCTCATCTTGAAAGACCCATACGCTCGATTGCTGCTTTGTTTTGGGATCGTAGCAATAAATCCATGTTTCGTCACCTGTTACTATGTCCCACACCAAATTTGACGCACCT
This sequence comes from Euzophera pinguis, assembly GCA_947363495.1. Taxonomy (NCBI): domain Eukaryota; kingdom Metazoa; phylum Arthropoda; class Insecta; order Lepidoptera; family Pyralidae; genus Euzophera; species Euzophera pinguis. The sequence continues at coordinate 6,240,709 of OX376168.1, forward strand.
TCGTTGAATCTGGTAAGCATGGCACTGCACCAAGTGACGCGGTCCGTTTTTTGAGCCTCGGTCAAGTTGTGTGGGATCCACCGCGAGCACAGCTTTCTCACACCCAAATGTTTGTGTAGGATTAATTGTATTTGACTCATGCCTATTTCTAAGGATGCGCGAATTTCATGGTAGGTCACATGCCTCTCTGTTTCAATCATACGGCGCACAGCATTGATGTTTTTGTTGGTCACAGCGGTGGACGGCCGACCATCGCGAGATTCGTCACTGAGATTGATACGACCACGCTTGAATTCTGCAAACCAGCTATAAACAGTTGTCTTGCATGGTGCTTCATTGCCAAAAGCTGTTTCAAGCCGAGCGATGCTCTGTTGAGCTGTCAAATTACACTTAAAATCGTAGAAAATCATACTACGAAAATTTTCCCGAGTTAAATCCATGTTGATGCAGACACACAATTTTTTAAATGGCGCCACAAGGTAAAAACAAAAGACATTCAGATGAAACAAACTGCATTCTACAGCCAAAGAGTTCTATTTTCAAATGTTGCAATAAAATTTTTAAATATTGTTTATGTAAGTGGCCAGTTCCGGAAACTTACAGTGCGCCCTATGTATATGTACGAGTAGTGAAGTTTTTTAACTATGTACCAGCATGCACACTGTGTGAAATCCACTTTCCACATCCATATAATTCTAGTTCGAGAACTAAGTATAGTTTGACCGCAACCGCTGTACCGCGCGGTATGCGCGGGGAGGCCCCACCTCCCCGTGGGCATGGGATTCGTAGTGCTAAACAGATCTTACGATATCGAATTTAATTTTTTTAAACTGTATATTTAAGAGTAAAATTATATCCAAGCCCGTTTTTACCCGACTGCGCCAGGAGGGTTATGTTTTTCGAGAATATGTATGTATGTATAATTGTTTGGCACGCTCTGCAGCCTGAACGGCTCGATGGATTTTAGCTTGAGACCCCCTCTTCTAGATTTGCATTTACTGTGAGAGTGACACTGGGTATATCAATATATAAAAAAAAACAAAATGGCGGATTTTTTGGTACTTTTATTTCCAAATTACACAAAAACGCAGTCTGGTTTTATAGTTCTTTAAATTATCTTGTTGTACAATATGATTTTTAGCTAAGTACAATTAAAAAAAAATTGAACTGAAACTTTAACACCCATATTTTTAACTCAAACTCGACTCAACCTTACTCCACCACATTGGTATGATTAGTCGTCACAAACTTCCTTGACTTGAGATGATTTCTCATTGGAGGTGAGTATCGAACTGTCAAATAAGGTACTTGATACAATTATGGCCTATGTTTACGAATTAGACATTTTCATAAAAAAGTTTACTAGCCAATTGTTATTATAACCTGTGACTTTCCTCATTGGAATTTGTTCAAGCAACCAACTAAAAATGTCGTTTTCAAGGAAAGTTCGAGGACTTCCTTAAGGCGCCCTCAAATGAGTTTGAGTGAAGGACGTCATTAAGGTAATGTATAAGAATACGGGAGTTAGACTCTAAAGATGGGTCTTAAAGTTTCAGTTCAACATTTTAACTGAAACTTTAAGACCCATCTTTAGAGATATTTATGTCATGCACTTCACCCCCGCCCCCGTCTCGCCGCTCGCATAGCTCAGGCGCGGTACAGCGGTTGTGGTCAAGCATAGTACTTGTTTTTTTCTTAGGCTATTTAGATACACGGGTTACACCACAAAAAAGATAATAGAATTGACGTATAGTAACACCTATCATACCCAGGTAGGCTGACTAATGTCGTCAGACGGAAAATTGGCTGGCAAGTGTGAAGAAACGAAACAACATCCATCTCCACTCTTTCATACTAGATTGTCCTAATATCTTTGAGCTGTGTAAGAGACTTTTAGATTTTTCTTTTTTGTAAATAAACCATGTCATTTCAGTTGATCGATTACTGCCTGCTGTTTTAGAAGAGTACAGGAATTTACGAGACTTGGTAGAGTCAAATTGGAGTACCTTTGTCAGATATATAGAACGCCTGGCTGTTGTCCGAGAAAATAAACGTAAAAATCCTATAGAACACTATGATCCTTCATACGACAACAAGGACTGCGATTTGTACTCTGATGCTGGAAGTACAGTAGCTTCTTCAAGGGGATCAAGGTAATTTTTTGTTATAAAAATATTCTACTAATATTATTAAAGCAAACGCGTGATAAGCCGCGGGCAAAAGCTCGTTAAAGTATACTTTATTTGCTTATATTGAGTGGGTTACATGGTCAATCGACCCTGCACACAGTGGTGTCTAGTTTTTCGGAACCTTTGACGTGGTTCCTTCAACGACCGCCAGATGTTTGCTGGGACCAACGGCTTAATGTGCCTTCCGAAGCAAGGAATTAAGAATTTTATTAGAATTTTGTACATGAAAATAGCAAAATGTAACAGTATTTACTTATCCTTTTTGTGTACATTTTATGATAGCATTTACCCTTCTCATATCATTTTGTGTCTGCCAGAAGATTCCTTTAGGAATAAGCAATAAACTTGTACTTGTGTGTAAATAGATAAATGACAATAAAATTATTTTTACAAGCTTATAATCAACCTACATTAGGTTTGTAAATACAATGTTTCATGACTAATAAAGTAGTTATTTTTCATTTTAGTCGAACCTACCGGTCAAGTAAAAATAGAAGAAAACATGAACGGAAAGTGGCATCATTGAAAGAGGGGTCCCAGTATGAGGATGTCGCATTGGTCATGGCTTTGCACAACTTGGTAACTTCTGCATTTGAACTGAGGTCTACTGTGAAAGAGCTCAATATAGCATTGAGTTGCTTTGATAAGGACAAGGAAGCGTTTATATTGCAGGTGAGCGAATAAATGAAGGGTGTGAGAGTAATCCTTTAAAAAAAATCCTAAAATAACGAGACGAAACTTAAATTAGTTAACTTGGTCTAATTGAACGTTCCTTTATTTTTATGAATAAGGGGGATTGACTCTGAACAACCACTAGATGGCAGATATCTATCCAAAGAATCCTAGGTAATAGAAGTTATTATTTTTGGTGATGGATTTAATTATTTATTTGAAAATGACATACTTATGCAATGTACTTTATGTTTTATGTTGTAACAAAAAATTGAAAATTCGCAACACCCTGACAGGGTACATGTACAGTATATAATACAATCTGACATCTAATGTAATTATTATTGTAAATGTAAGCGAAAAAAATAAATAGCCTGATCAAAATATCATCACCATTTCGGCCACAGTCAGGCAACTGCTGGATATAGGCATCCTCCAGAGATTTCCAAAATGACTGGTTGGATGCTTGCCTGCATCCAGCTATTACATGCGACTTCAGATAGTCCAACCATTTACCACTAAAATATATCTTGCGCAAATCCATTTTTTCTATACCTATTGTCAAATTTCACTAATATTGATATGTTTCAGACATCACTTGAAAAATTGTTAAAAGAAATGAAGGACAGCTTCAAGGATATTTGGAACAACGAGCTTGTGTTGGAAGCAACTAACGCGGCTATAGCTGCTCAGAATGTTCCAGAAGGCGCCCAAGTTATTTTACAGGGAATCGCAACTTTGGGTAAGAAAATTATTTTGATTTATTTAATTATTATTAATGCTTTACCTTGACGAGTGTGGAATCGAGTTGCTAGATGTCTATTTTTTAAGGTTAATTCTATTACTTATTCTAAAAGTACCCTTGGTTTATGTTTCAGAACCACACATCAGAATAGCTCCAATAATCCAAGACTCCAACTGGAAACTGGAGGGTCTTAATTGATTTAAAGTGCAATGTTTAAGAATAGAAATATTGATATTTTATACCTTATTTTATTTGAAAATTCATATAAATACAGCAAAACAATATCAAATAAGAATAAAAACATATTACACTTAACTAAATGCTATCTATTAAAGCACTTAGGAGAACAAAAATAGCATTCAAAGTCAACTGTGCTATTTCGATTGTTATCAAACACAACAACCCTGAAAAAATCTTTAAGTTCATACTCCTTATTCATATAAAACATTTCATTCACAACGGGACTACCACATACACACATATTGGCATTATCTAGAAAGTTAACTAGAGTCCATGGAATGATGTTAGGAGCATAGAATATTTTACTTTTTAATACAATTTTTGAAGAGAGATTGACTAAATTGCCAATGTAATATTCCCAAGGGCTGTGTTTGTTCCACTGCGGAGTGACATCTTTATGGTGAAAGTTGTTGCCAGAGAGGTCAATGTACTCGAGACGACACTGCATCAAACTGCAAGGTAGAGAACCAAGAGAATTCTTAGAAATAGTTAGATATCTGAAATAGAAAAAAAAATTGTATCAATTACCAGTCATCACAATGGTTGTAGTATTACTAGGACGTGAGATCTATAACAAAGGCCTGTCAGAGCCAACAATGCTTTTACAAGTAGGTTTCCCTACCAAATTGGACCTTATTAACAAACTCTTCTCTCTATCCATGGTTGTCAGAGAACAGAGACTATGTATCTCATGAATTGATCTGACAGGCTTGAAATCTGTCTATTGCAGCATAAAGGAATCTATGCTGCAAATATATTTTTTTAAATTATGTTAAGGCTTTGTTTTGACACTTGACAAATAGTATAACTTACACTTGACTCGCTTTATTTACGTACCTCAGGGTGCTAATACGTCCCAGCGTAGAAGGCAATTTAATTAGTAAATTGCCATCTAATTTCAATGTCACTAGCTTGCACAGCTTCCAAATAGATTTTGGCAAATACTTCAGGTTATTGCTTGATAGATCCAGAAGCTTTAACGTTTTGCTAAGCTGTGAATAAAAAAATAACATATAACTTTTACCATTTGGGTCCACTTTGGGTTTACAATAAACTGTTTATTAAAATGCAATTGCTTTGTGAGAATCTAGCAAAACGTTTTTATAGCTGGCTAGTATTGAATAATATTTGCTAGATTGAAATTGTTCAGGTCAGCCAAACATGGGAGGGAAGGACAGTAGAAGAAATTAGCCAAATACTGGCCATATTAAGGCTAATTCGTTATCTGAAAAATACAACAGTATACACCTAATGCTACTCAGTTATTAAAGAAAAAAAAAATAGTATGAAGAAACTTGGTATTATGAGTAAAGATATTTACTTGTGGACCTAATAACCATCTCCAATCAACTTCACTCTTTGTGCCAATTTGGTTATTAGATAAATTCAGCTCACATAGACTTTGCATCCTACCTGGAAAATAAATACAAAAATCAATGATTGATACTAGTAATTTATTCCAATAAAAATGAATGCAAAATCGAAATTAAAATTAAAATTAAAAAAAATTACCAAACTCAGGAGGCATCTTCTCTATTTCGTTATTACTCAAATCCAGTACAGCAAGTTGCCTCAGGAGCAATATGTCTCTACGGAAGTTACACAATTTAAGGCCAGAAATATGAAGATTCTGTAATGTTCGAGGAAATCCTTTGGTAGGAAATTCACTTCTATCATGTATGACCAACTTAGTTGGAGCATTATCTTTAGAAGTCACACTTATATTTGATAGAGAAGACAGCTGTATGTTTTTAGTATCACCAGATAAACATGATTTCAATAACCGCATGAAACATTTAAGTTGTATTGTTTCGCATTTGATACACAAGTCGTGAGGAGGCTCTTCGAATCTTATTGTAGCTTTTCCTTCATTTATACACTTTACAAAAACTTGTTTTATACATTTCACTTTATATTTGGTGCCAGTTTTATTAACCGAAGAGAAATGAATTATAAAAAAATCATCACATTTAGGTTCTCTTCCTAGTGCTAAGGTAGATTTTAAATACTTTCCTGTACATTTTATATTGAAGTTTATGTGCAGTCTGTTAATAATTTCTATTTGGCACTGTAATTTCATTTCAAGTCGACCAAACACACACCGCTAAATGATTAGTCACGTGCTTTTTGGTACTTTACAATAAGGTATTTTAATGCACAGAATTTCATATAAATCATCCCTGTGATTAACTATTATTTAATTAAATTATTTTATTTTAAAATGACCTGAGTGAGGAGCTAAAAATACCCGCCAAAATATAAGCAATTTATTTGTCAAATGTCGGTATGTCATTGACAGTTGAAAATCTACGATTATAGTTTTAGTTATGGGTTTTACGGCCATGGATACAAGACCTTCATGGCTTTTCTTAATTTTTCTACGCGTATTTAACAAATATAGATATAATATAGACGATATTAAGGCCCCTGCTGCTAGAGATGATAGTAAGCCACCAGTTCTGCCCACGATTGTGCTTTAAAACAAACCATAGAGATATTTTAAAGAGAGGGGATATAATCGTACTGGAGCCTTACTATTACCTCTAATAGCAGGAGCCTCACCATCATCATAAAAAATCGACATCGACGAATCGGTAGCGTATCTCAAGTTGCAATGGAATAGCGCCGTGTAGCGGCTTTCATTACCTACCTACCTACCTACGTGAACACAGAAATATTAAAACTAGATATGGCATCGTTACCTGTTTGCCACAATTAAGCTTCACGAGTCTTAACTTGGCTGAGACATTCCCTTGTTTATGAGGCGTGAAAGTTCAGGAGCCTTACCATGGCCATACTTATAGAACTACAGGTAAAGATGGAAGCCAAACAGGCATATCAAGGTGGTTCCAGAAAGTTTGACCTGGAGTAACCCCTGTTTTCCCAAAAGTATTACCATCACTTGAAAAATTTTGCCTAGTAAGAAATACAGTAGAATAAAAATGTCACCCCCGTATTCTTAAACATAACCATAAGGACGTGCTTCACCCAGACTCATTCGAGGGCGCCTTATGGAAGTCCTCGAACTTTCCTTGAAAACGACATTCTTAGTTGGTTGCTTGAGCAAACTCCAATGAGGTTATAACAACAATTTCAAACACAAAAATTAAAAATTACAAAAGAATAGAGTAAAAAATAAAATAAAGTAAGTAAATACCTAGGCTACCTGGCAAATACCCGTTTTTTATCCACTTTATTTCATTTCAAGGATGCCTCAAGGTACCTCTTGTCCAACCTTTTATTTGACAGTTCGATACTCACCTCCAATGAGAAATCATCTCAAGTCAAGGGAGCTTGTAACGACTAATCATACCAATGAGGTGGAGGTGGAGTCGAGTTTAAGTGAAGGTTTAAGAATATGGGTGTCAGTTTTCTTAATATAATTGGGCATTATATTTCTATATCAAAAACAAGTATAATTATTTTTCATTTTTTTAATAAAAATCTACCTCAAAATAAAGATTTTATTGTTACGTAATTGTTTATCAATTTTCCAACTTTTGGGGTTGTTAACTAGTGCTGTGATGGAAACCCACATTCGAAGTGTCATCATGTGTCAAATGTATTACAGCTCAAAATGGCGAATTTTTTCGTATCACCTAAAAGAGTTCGAGCAATATTTATATAATTTATCGTGCTAACATTCAAGAAATAGTAGTGTATTGTTGACGATTGCAAGAGTGAGTGGCATCCAAGATGTTATGTGATATTTCACAAGTAAGTGCTTAAATTTGTAAATTAAGTTGTACAATTAACTGATTTATTTTGCAGTATTTATTATATACTCTAATTTATCTCGTTTTATAATTAACCTCGAAATTTTATACTCGTCAATTGATTTTGAACCTTCCGTTCTGACCGAATCACCAAAAGGATGTTATATTTAAAAGTGTTAGATATAACGGTATAAATAATAATGAATATTTGTATAATGACGTCACATGCTTGTCTGAACAAAAGATTTATTTTCGATTTTCATCAAACTAAACATACAGATAAAAATGGTTGTCAATAATACCTTTGCAAAGTGCCATTTTCATAAATGTTAAAATATGGTAGTATTTTATTTAGTATCTGGAATGAGATTAAAGCGTGAAGCCATTGCATTTTATATCATAAAAATGACCCGGGTTCTTCATTCCACGAAATAAAATCCTTGCAAAAACTACAACCACTAACGACATTTGGTAGAAATTTTAAATTGAATTTCCAGGGGAATACGTCACTCGTCAGATGCGAAAATTGATATTATCGTTTATGTAAATTGGCTAGTCAACTAAAAAATAAATTGTGTATATTATATATTTTATTGATAGAATAGACTATTTCGGAGATACAATTTAAACGAAAAAATTCTTAAAATTATATTTATTTTGTTATTTAATTTTAAAGATTTTATAGTGATGACGTCACACAGCTAAAATGGCCATTTCGAACTGCAAGAAAGCAAAAATTTCTAAGGTATTAAAAAATATATATGTCAGTGTCAAATGTCAAAGTCAAGATGGACCGCGAGCCGCGAGTTGGTTTCTTGTTTGTTTACAATCGCCAAATATTTAGGTACCCCATTTCTCGTATCTATTGCATATTGGCCTGTTTATTGGACTTTACTGCAGTCTCTTCATCCGTTTACATCTGATTTTTCAATAATTGGACACCGCTTCTTCATTATAATGTATGAATGAATGTAATTAGGTTATGTTTACTTGAAGAGAGATGACATTTGAAGCGCTTAGTTAGCGCTACCAAATAAAAAATATTTATTCACTACGCTGTGCTGCCAACCTAAAAAATTAAATGTGAATAGCCGGAAGTTATCCGGCTACGTCATACGTTAACCTTGCTAAAAAATGAAAGTCATTGGGTTTTCTGCGATTTTCTTAAAAAATACTTGCTTATCTAAAGATCTGATTATTGTAATCTGTTCCCTAAGCCTATTCCTCGAAATGGTTTACGAATTAGACATTTTCATGAAAAAGTTTACTAGCCAATTCTTAGCGCAAAATCAATGAAACTTTAAAGTTTTACTTCATCCACATGCCTAATACTTTTTATAATGAGGCGTTGGCCCAAAATGAGACCGTTGCTGAAATTCGGTTTCGGTAGTAAAACAAGTTTCGTTCGAACACTAAATATTGCGAAATTTAAAGCAAAATAGTTTTTTTTTGTTTTGAGCCTAGTTTACCTCCTCCGATGATGCGTGTTTATCGCTCATCAAAGGCTTAGAACCGCAAGTTCTAGACTACTTAGCTCTATGAATATCCCTTTGATTATTTTTAAGAAATGGGTGTATGTAACGAAAACATTATTTCTAATATTGAATTAACATTAAATATCAATAATGAAATTCATAGATCAATCGGATCATTTTCAAATGCAATCACAAATAGTAAATATTTAAACTTCAATTAAGATCTATTCTTTTACTCGGAATTCGTTATTCCGTTCCACAATTGTTCCACAAATGATGTAAAACTATGGACACCCTAACACATCACGACTTAGAAAGAGAGGGTAGGTAAATGCATTCAGGTAAAATTTTTGACATCAACCTATTCTATACAAGCGTGTTATCTATCCATCTTGATCTATATATCCGTGGTCATAGTCTTGATCTCCGCTAGGAGTAATATTGTTCTTTGGTCTTGATATCCCTATGTAGTTTGTGGTCTTGATCTTGAGAAGCAATGAGCAACACGCATGGCAGCACGTTCTAATTTGCGGCAACACCATAATGTTTGACTGTCATTTTAGACAAATTGGATTTACCCTATCGCCGTGATTGCTTTCTGCAAAATAAACAATTAAACTGCCTGAATACGTAGTTCCCAGTAAATTATAAGTTATAAATAAAATGTAAGTTTATTAGAATTATACATTAATTCAAGGAGTCACCTAAATCAATATTTATGGTTCTAAGTTCTAATGGATGGTTTACTAATGATTTTAATCTGTTTAGAACAGCTGTTTATTTACATTTCTCGTAGTTTGATTGTAATATCGTCATGATAATTATGACTATGATATGGAAACAATATTTATGTATTAGAATAGTTTTTGGAGTATAGTTTTAAACGATCAAAGATTAAAATACCTATCCGTCACTTTGTTTAGTAACACGATACGAAAATGGCTGCTTTGGTGGTTCAATCTCGTTTTGCTGGTTTGAAGATTGAAGATGACGATAATCCCACATCTAACGATAGCCAGAGAGCTAAAAAGGTCAAAACAACTACTACTGCAAAAAAGTGTGAACCAGCCAAGAAAATAAAAAGCAATACTAAACCACAGGTAAGCTTTCTTTCACAATTGTTGATGCAAACAAAGAATATTTTTTCTTTCAATAAAATACAATAGGTGCTTACGATAATGTTTTTATTTAAATGAGAACTAGAATGTTATGTTGAAATATACTTTAATGACTAATTAAAAAATTACGTAAGTATTTACATAAAGTTAATTAAGCAGGACAACCTGAAACTGGAATTCTTGTGGCGAAAATAATAATTAATTTTTGTATAATAATATAGTGTTCAATGATAAGTGAAGTCCCTGAATAACTAGATAAAGTAATTTAATATAAACTTTAGTACACTAGGCTTAGTTAATTGAATAATGTTGGTGACAAGTTTTCTTTTAGTCTGCCAAATAGAATCTTTTGTAATTATTTGTTTATAAAAACAGAAAGAAAAAAAAATGTGTACAGTACAATACAAAACTCTTATACAATATTTTACAATTAATAGGCCACAATTTCTGATATAAAAAAAATATGTCAGCCTTATGTTTAAATTGTTTGTCACTTTGGGCTGCTGCACCATCTTAGTAAGTAATATTTAAATAATTCATAGATATTTTTTTTTAGTCTGCAGGAAAGAAAAAGAAGCCCAAACAAAACTCTGCTTCAAGTGAGCAATGGGAGACTTGGAAACAGAAAGATGAAGAGCTGGTTGATGGCAACTTTGAATCTGAGCTGCAGCAGGTACTCAATCTTTAATACATAGGCAGATATCTATTATTAATATTAAAAAGCTGAAGAGTTTGTTTGTTTGAACATGCTAATCTCAGGAACTACTGGTCTGGTTTAAATATTCTTTCATTGTTCGATTGCCTATCACGGTTTAGCGACAAATATGTCATCATTATTATTGCGTATGGCTTTCTCCATCAATTCAGTTCAAATGAAACTTGCAGCGGTAGGTGCACCTCAAACAAATAGGTTAGTATGAGATACTCAAGCAGACAATCTTTGTCAGGTGTTGTCTACCTGGTAAGCTTTCAAGTAGACCTCACCTCACCTGCCAGCCGATCATTTCGAATTTCAAAGTAAAAATGATAACATTTTGTGTGAATTCCAGGCTATTCTTTTATCAAAACTTGATTATGAAGAAAAAAAAGATGTTTACAAACAAATGAAAATAGAAGCTGATCTTGAGAAGAAAGTAACTGAGCAAAACTTGAAAGCAGGATCTAAGAAACAAAAGAAAAAAAATGTAATGAGTCTTGATCAATTTAATGATATGATGAAGGGTGAAGACCCCAAGGGTAAGTTATTTTTAACCAAATATACTAATGTTATATAGTGAATATAGTCTCATTCCGACACTTGTGATCAACCACACCACAGACATGTACGTACATACAATAATATATTTATAAGATTTTTATAACCTGTGGTGCACAAATAAATATATTTAAATTTGAACCTTGTGTAAAAGTTAACCTCTGTGGCCTATACCTAGTGTAGAAGCCATTGCTAATTAATTGTCATTGAGTAAAGAAATTTTTCTTTATTCCTTATCTTTTCATTTATATTGTATAAAAAATCTACTTATTTATTGGTTCAATCAATCTTACAAAACTTATATGTATGTATTTTAACTCCCTCTTTTTACAGCAAACTACGAGCACGACAAGAATTCAAATGATGATCCAAAATCTCCTGATAAAGATACAGAGTTCTTTGAAAGGGTAAAAGATGACGCCAAAATTGAACTTTTGAAAGATAAAATTATCGATAGGATCCGACATAGGCAGACCGTTTCTGATGAGGTCATCACAAGGGTTCAGTTTGCTGATGCTTTGGAGAAAAAAAATAAAGAAATAGCAGCTCTTAGGCAGGAAGTGACAAGTTTGAAACAGGAACTACTAACAGTCAAATCTAGGAATAAAAAACTCTGTAACATTCTTGGACAGGGCGAAAGTAAGTAGCTGTTTCCACCTTTGTTTTATTCAATACATCCACCATCTAAGCTAATATTATAAATGCAAAGTAACTTTTTCTGTTTACTTGTTATTTTCATTTCTGATCTAATATTGATGAAATTTTTGAGTACGAGTCTTTTGTTAGTTATTTCACTTGTTAGAGCCAAATAAGATAACAAAGTGTATTATAATAAACGAAAACCCTTTAAACCAGGACATTGTCTTGTTCAAGTGTGTTTCTACACCAGGAAGATACCTAATTTTGTTGACATTGATGTTTGTCTTACATTATTTCTCTGATTTATCTATGCGAGACATATTTCCATTTTCAAAGACTATGTCCCTATTCTGTCCAGGGACTTATGGAAGGCGAGCGGGGAGGCTTTTGCCCAGCAGTGGAACATACAAGGCTAAAAAACTAAATGTCCATATTCATTATTTTGCGGTACTTTTTCAGTGAAAGATAAAGCAGAAGTACTGATAGAGGTGGAACGCTTGCGAGCAGTACAGACCGAGCTCACTGCAGAGCTCGCCACCTTGCACACAGATCTCGAGAAAGAACGCTCCAAAAATACGGACCCACGGACTAAAGACAAGGTAATTACCAACTTATAACTTTTACCCATTTAGGGGACCAATTCTCGCATCTTTAGAGAAAACAAAGTAACTACCGAAAGTAGGAAACCCACACGTCATTTTCGACAAATCTCGAATTTAACTTTTTGCCTAAAACGGCATCCTGTGCCTTTTACAATGAAACTTTATAAACATATAGTCGCCATTGACTAGGATTTTGTACGGAAATTTTTAGCTGTTCGCCTTGAACACTACAGATTTAACAAAGTCGTTAGCTTTTGACATATGGTAGTGACACTGAAAAAATGTGGATGATCTGACCCATTCCATATTTTTTCAGAAATATCCAAATAAAAAGAAAAATATACGTTTTGACGTATCATCCGAAGCTATGCTGTCTAAAGAATCGAGTTCGGGCACCGCTTAGCTGAAGAAAAAATATTTTAAAAGAAAATTTATCTATAAAAAAAGAAATAAAGTAATAATTGTTTATTTTTCTTTCATTTTACACACGATACTTCATTTTATGTAGGTGTGTAAACAAGTTGTTATCTAGGTAAAGTTGACTCACACCGATATAGTTTATAATATATAACTAAATAGGCATTTTTAATACAGTTATATTAATCCAGATATTAGTTAATCAGCTACTAGAACAAGTACTCAAAATCATTAAATATGGTTTAGGAAAATTTCAACATTAGAACTTTCATATTTTGCCCTAATATAAGTATTTACCTGTTCACAAGTTTTCATTATTGAAATTCTAATAAGTTATTTATAGTCCATGTTTAAAACATAGTCCTTATTCTAAATTAATTTTTTTAGCCGTAAATTTTTCTTTTCAGAAGAAAAAAAGCGGAAATGGCGATAAAGACAAATAGCGGGCATTCAATAGTTAACATGTTGTCGGAGAAGGGTTAGGTCACACTTAGAGGGAAAGCGACGGGCACATGTATAAAAGGTTATTTTTAATTTAAAATATCAATATTTATCAATGTATGCCAAGTGTAGGTGTCCGTATGAAGATTTCTATTAAAGGCGTGCTCACCCCGCCCTACTCTACACTTACTCCTACTGACACCTATATGCTATTGTTTGAGTAAAAAGTTTTAATGATCACTATATACAAGAAAAATGCTGTTGGCGACTTTAAAATTTTAGATGTCTATAATGCAACCAATGCCACAATGGTCGTTGTAATTTTTTCTTTTCTTTTTGTAATGTAACTCTTTGTTTTCTTTTTCTTTTTCTTTCCTTTTTTTGTTTTTGAATGAGATCGTTCGACGCTACTAGTATGTCGCTTCTTCATGTCCCGTCAAAGTTAAAACGGCTGATCCTAAGTATGTAAGTACGTAAGTTTGTATTAAAATGTCAATTTCATAAGATTAGACATTACTTTTATACATTAATTAAACGTCCATGATCTTTTGAATCACAATATCTAGTGTAAGATATTATTTTTGATTCAAATTTATGATTTCCATGATACTCGTTTATACAGAGTGTATGTTGCAATGTTATCTATTAAGGCCACTTAGCACCTCTATGCCTTGCACATATTTTTATTTCTACTTTTATATCAATTTATGACAAAAATGCCAAAGTCCTATATTCAAACAAAAATTTTCATAAGATTTATGCACCCATAACTGGAATTGGTCTTTTAGGAACATGAAAAAAATTGGTTCTCTGTAAAGTCGGTTTACGGACGGTAGTTTGACGTAACAACGTCAAACATTACAGTAGTATAATACACATGATCATGCCTCTCTCTCGTTCGTGCCGCGCTCTCGCTTGCGGAACGAATGAGCGTAACGGGACAATGACGTCATCTTTTTCGTGCATGCAGCCGTTGTCACGTCAAAAGATATAATCAATTTCGCAAGGTGACACCTACCTTGAATTTAGTCGGCCATTTTAGTTTTTCCCACGTTGCACCAAACACCCTGTACAATACATATTCAATTGATATTATGTATAGTTTAAAATAATTCGAAGATATTTTTACTTTTTGTATCAAAAAATTACTTGTGATTTCTAAAAGTACCTTCTGATTTAAATATGTAAACAAAAATTATTTATTTTAATGAAGGAAAAAATGTCACAGATACGAATGTAGATATTCTATGAATATCTGAATCAAAATTGTTGATTTACGAAATAATGTGTCATGACTGAATGAATGAGAAAATAAATCAAAATCTAAAACAATGTACATTTTTATTTCGAGACATAATTACATACACAATTAAAATTAAAACATCAATGTGATATTTATAACGTACATTACAATCACGACGTGTGTATAATTTTTACAGGTAATGCAGCGAATCTGAACATACACTATTACTCATAAAGCAGTTACTGAAAGCTTTAATTTTTACACTTAAACCTATTTTTTTATGAATGGCCAGATCTTAAAAATTTCAATGACCGAAACAGAGGTTGAATTTTTTGTTTTATAGATTAAAAATAAGAAAACATTAAAAATAAAGAACATAAATAAATTATAAAAATTATATGAATAAATGAAGTAGCCCCGATTTGGATGTCCAATTTGATTTTCCATTGTAATTTGGCTAAGTGCTGTGAATTAATCCAATTCTTGTCGAATTATGCATTTAAAAAATTAAACCTCTCCTTGTTACATTGGTCCGGTGTTCCGTTAAGTTTATATTTTACATTATTTAATCTAAACTATATCTAAATAATATACATAGAATATTTAAATTATGCGTTTAAATATGATCTTACTGTCCCCTATTATACGTCGATAGACGAGTAGATTTTATTATCACTAGTATATTTTTTCTGACTCTTTGTATAGGTATCATGTACACAATAAATTCACTAAAATCATATCCTTTACACCGCACATAGGGCTGTAATAGCGTACTAGGACTAGTTTACGGCTTAATAAATAATAATATTGGCCCATCTACTTATCAAATTAGAAATTAGATTATACTGTTTTTAAAAAAGATTTTGACTAGGCATTCCTTCGCAGCTATGAATGTATTGTGCAAGTACCTAAACCTTATTGAAATAAGTCCTGTTATAGACGTAATGTGAATTCCAATTAATTAGGTTATTAATAAGCTTAACACTTACACATATCATACAAGTGTATTGGCAGTAAGGAGATATCCATTAGTATGGCATAATAAATTGAATTCTAATATATTTTTGGTCCAAATTTTTTTATATCTACATTAAAACTTTCATATTAATATGTGAAAGAAAAATACATACATCATTTTAATACTGACGTTATACAATATAATAAAATATTACGTATTAAGTAATAGCGGTTATTGCTAAGCGAAGACTACATTAATATTAAAATTAACTATATTATAATTATTGTATGATTTTAATATTCACTTTGATATCAGTCAATCAAAATTAACTTAATTTTAATATGGCAGTATGTGGTAAGCAAAGATTTGCGTCTGGCGCAAATAAGTTCTATTCGAGTAAATTACTAACTCCAGTGGGAGTCCCTATTTAGACATACTAATGTATATTCGTTGGGATATGTCTTAATAACGTAACAAACACAAACCACTGGATTCCATAGTCCCACGCTTCACCTTCGATAAAAACTAGTATAAAGCATATCAAAGTGTCGCTGCGCTTTGACGCACAAAATGCGACCACACAATCTTCCAGAACACTCCGAGATTAGCGCTGAAATTTTTTTTTTTTAAAAACATGTATTTTAATACCCAATGTATTTTGTTTTTGAATCTGTTTACAAATTGTTTTGTATTATGACCAAGCAGATTATCCAACGCTAATCGGAGAGTTCGTAAGGTTGAAGCAATGCACAATAATTATTGTTCACGTATGCAGCGGTGTTGTAATATTTGTTCTATTTACCTCAACGTACTATTCATAATTATGTGCCTCAACTTTACGTATTATCACTTCTCAAAGTAAAAAAAATCGCTCTTACATTCAATCAATATTTACAATGTTTTAAACGTTGTCATCGGCCGTTGGTATCCTTGAAATGTATTCATTGTTTTCAAAATACGGCCTTCCTTGAGTTTCTTATGTTTCCGGAAAATCGGAAAAATTATATTCAATTCCATGAAAAATATAAGTTTTGTATTTCTGTTTAGCAAGGTGGAATATGTCGGCATTTTGTTGTGCTGTTGGGTCTGGAGGCCTGGTCGCAATACGATTCGTTCACCACGCTGTTGGCCACTTTGTCGACGCAGTATACAGCGCGATATTTTATTACATCTTCGCCCTGGAAAGAAATAATAGAAGAAAATCTGTAGTAAGTCAATTTGTTTAGTAAGTCAACTAGCGCTTGTCATTCTCATTCGAAAATGTTATATGGAAACTTGCCGGCCTTTCGGAAAGCATCGGCTCTTTGAAAATTAATCAGTATAGGGTACCAATAAGGACAAATAGGTTTATAAAAGCACAAAAGGGAAGGCTGCTAGGAAAAGTTCCTAACAGTGGGAGAGGAATGCTTAAGACTAAAAAATGCAAACTCACAGGCATATGACAAGCCTTCGGACACGGTTTCCACGAGTAGACGAGCCAGTCGTACCGAGGTCGCGTAGCGTGGTCGCTTCTAGAATGGTCTTTCGGATGAGGTCGTCCTCGCAACTGGTGGGAGTGGAATGCTTGAGGGCTTTGGGTTCCAGGTTGTGGGGAATACGACCGCTTGGGTATACGGCGGGGGTAATGGTATAAGTGGGATTGGAAAGTTTCTGGCTTGGATGTGGAATATAGGACGGCGGCTTGAGGGGGTTCCGGGGTTTGAGGAGATTGCGAGGGGCACGCCGGCTGCCTGCACTGCTGCATGAGGGCCTCGTTGCGCGGTTGTTCCATTTGGTAGCAATTCGATAGCTCGGTTGGATCTAGAAATAAAAATGCAGATAAATCTCCCATCTCTTTGCAAAGTTTAAAAAAAATTTAACCAGATGGCAGCACTAAGATGTAAATTAAATTGTTGCATAGAAGTAGCACAGATTAGGTCCATGCTCTGTTGTGATTGGTTAACAATTGACAGTTTGTTGTTAAATTGTGCCTCACTAGCTCCGTCTAGTGGTAGATAAATTATTAATGTGCTGCGAATAGACATGAAACAGAGGGTGGGATCACATTTGTCGTTAACAGAACTTTCGGAATGTTCTCGTAAATATTGTACATAATGGTGATTTTCCAAAGTTTTCGTTCCTTTGGGTTGGCGATGTCAAGCCGGGGTTGCCGCGCTCTCTGCCATGACAGATCCTCTGCTAGAGGATACTGATACAATCATTATCCAATGCAATACTCACGGCTCTCCTGGTCGACACACTCGTAGTGGCGCGTCATGTAGCCGACGCCGCAGCTGACGTTGCAGGCGGACCACTCGGTCAGCCGGTAGCGGAACTGCCGCTGGCGGTCCACCGTGTACTGATATGTCACGCCGGGGTTGCGATGTCTACCGCGGCATATCCTTTGCTACAGGATAAATAAATAATTATTTAAACATCAATCATTATTCAATGCGCAACAGTTGAGAGCTTCGTATAATTGCAGATTTGATTATGGTATTTGGTTAAAAAATATCACATCGCTCTTCGGAAGTTAATGACAGAAAGTAATCATAGATTACATTTAATTATTTTAATACACTGTTTTCTAATTAATTTAATCGCTTCTTTATGTACGCAAATTTAAAAAAAAAATATGACTTGAGGATATACTTACATAAACTTTAATGTCTTCTCTGATAGGCCCTTGTATTCGTACTTTCTCCCAATCACGATCTCGTTCGTATATTGCTTGTGAACCAGCCACAAAATATTCAGTCAGCGTGGCATTTCTGACAAAAAAGAAATTGTTGGGCGTGCATTTAAATACGTACCTAATTAATTTTGTTATTTTGTAATCTGAAACTAAGTAGGATACTTGGTCTGAGATTACAATATTATAGATATATAGCACTTACCTTGCTCCTGTCAAATACAGCTTTCTCGATGTCGCACTTCCAATCGAAATGTAATTTCCGGGACTGACTTTTTCTTCGATTTTTACGTTTCTTGATCCTGCTGGTATAACTGCTACCTATGACAAAGTAAATATTGCTTTCATCAATTTTGTTTCTCCTTTTTGCTAAGTAATTGTTTTCAGAAGTATCGACAAGTACATGTGCACGTCTGCATCGTTAGTGTTTATACTCTCGTTGGTCTACATTGGCGAGGCAATTGCAGTCATAGTATTTGGACATCTCTGCAAGGACCACAATACCAGGACGCAGTTTCAAAACTTCAAAGCGAAATAAAGACAATATTTAAATTTAAGTTTAATTTAAAAAAGTAGTAGTATTTGGACATCTCTGCAAGGACCACGATACCAGGACGCAGTTTCAAAACTTCAAAGCCAAATAAAGACAATATTTAAATTTAAGTTTAATTTAAAAAAGTAGTAGTTAATAAAAAGTAGTAGCGAATTTGCCATCTTCGTAGCTTTAAGGCGCGGATCCACCGCAGCGCACAGAAAAGCTGCGTACGTGCGTCAAGCTTCGCTTAGGAAGAAAATGTATGCGATTGTGTCCACTGCAACCCACGCTACGCACGAATTAACACGCGTGGCTTGCTCGAATATGGCGCACACGTAGCTCGACCCCGGCAACGCCACGTACGCGATACACGGAATAGGGTCATCAATCTCACTTCTGAATTCATCGTCTGTTTATCAAACTCGATTCCAATGCCATTTTATAAGTTTATTAATGCGTGGGTTCCACAAGACATATGATTAAAAACTGTGCTGCGCTAAAGTTGTACGTAGTCGTGGGTATGTGGGGATATTCGTGTATAGCGTGTGCTGCAGTGGAAACGTTAACCCACGTAGAACCTCAAATGAATCCGTGCACCGCGTGGCCGTGCACAGCGTGCGCTGCGGTGGATCCGCGGCTTTATATGTTTTGCTTTAGATAAGGTATATGTTTAAACAGCCTCATAAAATAAGTGATTGCATTTTATTGAAATTACCATTGATATTTTTTTGCTTCTGCGAAGAATTGTGTACCGCTTTGCTTATTGCTTTATTTTACGTCTTTTAATGAATATAGGTGTGAATCACAAATTATCTTCAAGTGGGCGCTGAAGACCATGTGAAGTCGAATAGAACGAGACCGCAACTTTTGAAGCAATGTACAATTAACAAAAAATTACGAAAATACAAGTAAATTTTATGAAAAAATCATTAAAATGAACGAATGATAAAAATAACTTACTTCGCTGAGACCCGCGTGCCTGGTAGTGCCTTTGTTGTATATTCCCTGCACCGTTTTGCACTTGGTCCCGTTTCCTCCGCACACGCCGCACACATCGTCTTCGAGATCGGAATCCACAATCCAGTCGCACCCCACTTTATAACAGACACCTGTCCAATAAACAAAGACATTATATGTGTAGATCGACGAGAGCTCCGCTCTAAAACTTACCGCTTTATTCATAAAAATACGTAGTGGAAGTTATTATAAGCTATAGCAGGTCCACAGTTGTATCAATAAACCAAGAAGGTACCTTGCAAAAAGATCGTCGTACAATAAGAATTGCAAAATTGTGTTTCATTATGAGATGCTTCAAGATGGCGTATTATTTGAATTCAAAAATGTATTCATAACTTAATTAATGCTTACCAGAAATGCACATGTCTCTAGCTCCCGGATTCTGCCGGCAGGGCGTGCCGTCTGCTGCGAACCCTTCCGACATAGGGTCGTCGAACAAGTCGTTCTCTTCTCGCGGCACACATTTTAATTCGCAGGGTTTATCTAAAAAGACGTCATTGATATTAATTTAAAAGAACAACCTTTGAAAGAACAAATGTGCGGTCCAGTGGTTTTGGCGTTTTTAAAGAGTAACTCCCATCCGTCCCGGAGGCTCCGCCCCGGTGACGGGACCGTTAGAAAAAATTGATTCATCGAACCCGGCAGGCCGGCCCCGCCAACCAACGGGATAGATGGCACTGTTCAAGTAACATCTACCCCGTTGAAAGTTTTTACGGGACTGATTGCATTCGCCCCGATAATGTGAAGCAGGAAGACTTGAATTAAAAAAAAATTGTTCGGTAGAATCACTTTTTATTGTTGGAATAAAAACAAACATTTTAACTGTTAGCAATCAAACAAGTACTTAAAAGTCTAGAAAATTAGATGCTAGTACTGATGAACACGTTTATTCGTGATTTTAGATGTTACAATTTGGCGATAGGTAAAAATAATTTGAAATTGTAAATACCTATTAATAATCTGTGAGTTTATAGCAACAAACAGAATGTTTTCTAGATTTTTGAGTTATACTATGATTGTTAATAGTGTTACGAAATCAAAAATAAATAAAAATAAAATGCGGCCCGCGGAAGTTTGAGTAGCGCTGTCCGCGGAAAATTCTCGTACAATCGTCGCGTGTTTCCATACGGGAATAATATCGCGAACGATCTAGTACATCGATTATCTCGCTCTGACATATTGCTTTGTCTCGCTCTCGCACTTCTAGTATGTACTAAGGGAACGAGACAGAGGGTATCCCTCTCTCTCTATTCCGGAGTAGTTGTGATCTTTCTAGAAACTTATGGAGCGGGTTTCCCGGGCCATATAAATATCGGAAGGTGCCTCAGGAGGGCAGTTCTAATTTAACTGAGCTACAAGTGCAATCAAGAAGCGATATCCGGAGCGAATAACAAGTGATACAAGCGACCTCGGCAAGTTATAGTGACTGTGATTAGCAAGTGTTTGGGACATTGTTAGTGATAAGTGAAGTGAAGTGACGTCGGCGACCATCCTTGTGGGAATAAACGTTTTTAAGAGTCATCAGGTGTTTTTCTCCAAATTGCGAACCCCGAGCTCGTAACAATTGGTGTCATAAGTGGATTTGGAGATGCCATTGACTCCGAGAGAAGACGTCACCAGTGAGGGTGTGAAGACGAGGGCGAAGCGTGCTGCGGAAGCCAGTTCTACTGGATCTGCTGACCAGGCCGCTCCCACCGCGGCCACCGGCCACCAGGTCACGTCCAACGCCAACCAGGCTACGTCCAACGCCTACCAGGACACGTCCAACACCCACCAGGCCATGTCCAACACCCACCAGGCCACGCCCAACGCCAACCAGGCTACGTCCAACGCCAACCAGGCTACGTCCAACGCCTACCAGGACACGTCCAACGCCCACCAGGTCATGTCCAACACCCACCAGGCCACGTCCAACGCCTACCAAGACACGTCCAACGCCCACCAGGCCATGCCCAACCCTCACCAGGCCACGTCCAACACCAACCAGGCCACGTTCAACGCCCACCAGGCTGCGCCTAAATTTGATTTTGGGGAATTGATGCGAATGCTGGACAACAAATTTACAATGCAGGAGAAGCTTCAACAAAAGGCTCAACAACAACTCCTGTCAGCTATTGGTGAAGTTAGTGGCGTGGTTACCAAATTACGCAAGAATGTTGACTTGGTGGAGGAACGCGTCACGACTCTTGGGAACGACATGGAAAATATGAAGACGGACCTTTCCACATTACAGAAGAAGGTCGTGCGCCTTGAAACAACGGGAGTAGCAGTTGCATCTGGCGGAACAGTCATTGCCCACCACGGACCCAGCGTGAAATTGCCGCCATATGACGGAACCTCGTCCTGGACCGCATACCGTCAACAATTCCAGATCATCGCAGCTGCTAACGGATGGACAGATGAACAGTGCCTGACAGCTCTCACCGTCGCACTCCGAGAACAGGCTTTGACGGTCTTGGAGGTTCTTCCGTCGGGCAGTGGATTCAAGGACCTGCTGGAGGCACTGGAATCGCTATACGGGGAACGGCATTTGGAGCACGTCTTCCGCGCTCAACTCCGCGACAGAGTCCAGCGCTCAGGAGAGGGTCTGCAGCAATGGGCGCTGGAAATAAAAAGACTCGTCCGCAAGGCGTATCCAGGGGACGATTTGAAGATGCTTGAGTCCAACACCGTGCAGGCGTTCGTCGACGGCATCAAGGATTCGGAAGTCAGAGCTGCAGTAAGGCTAAACCATCATGCCTCATTGAAAGATGCACTGGCCCACGCTTTGGAGGTGGAAGCTGTCAGACATGACATTCGTCATTCCGCGACTCACAAAGTGCGCGAAGTAGTGAAGGAAGTTAGGGAAATAAAAGCCCCGCTAAGGAAGAGACCTGGATCCATGTGCTATAGGTGCGGCGAACGAGGGCACCTACAAATGAACTGCCCAAAGATCAAGAAGCTTGAAGACGACGTAAAGGAACTGAAGAAGAAGCAGGAGGCTTCATCATCGGAGAGGGCCCATGGAAACGCGGATGCGCTGTCACGCAGACCCTGCCCAGAAGATTGTAAGCACCGTATCAGGCAGGAGTTAAAAGAAATGACAGTAAAGCTAACTCGGACAGAACCATTAGAGACCTGGGAGAACGATGCGATGAGAAAGGAGCAAGAGAATGATGATGACCTACGGCACATCATCAGGTGGAAGGCACAAAGTAATGATAAGCCAAAATGGAGTGAAGTTGCACCGACAGGCACTGTTTCCAAGGCGTACTGGGCGCAATGGGATAGCCTCGTTGTACAAAACGGAATACTCTACCGGAAATGGGATAAACCTAACGGCAGAGAGTTTCAACTGCAAATTGTGGTTCCAAGAACAAAAATACGTGATGTTCTTCGGGAAGTACACGACGGCGTGTCCGGTGGACATTTGGGAGTCAAGAGGACGCTAACGAAAATCCGCGAAAGGTTCTACTGGCTCCATTGTCGGGAGGATGTGGAGGGCTGGTGCCGCAAGTGTACAACTTGTGCTGCCGTAAAAGGGCCACATACCAGGAGCCGAGGGAATCTACGACTGTACAACGTCGGTGCACCTTGGGAACGCATTGCAGTCGACGTAGCTGGACCATTTCCTGTCACTGACTCAGGGAACAAGTATTTCATGGTTGTCATGGACTACTTCACTAAGTGGCCGGAAGTGTTCGCCATACCAAACCAAGAAGCTACTACAGTTGCAACCAAGATAGTGGAAGAAGTGATTTGTCGCTTTGGCGTGCCCTTGGAAATCCATTCCGACCAAGGCAGGAATTTATGAGTCACAGGTTTTTCAAGAAGTTTGCAGGATTATGGGAATGAACAAAACCCGAACCACGGCTTACCATCCTCAGTCAGACGGGATGGTCGAACGGTTTAATCAGACGATCGAGAGACATCTGGCAAAAATAGTGGAAAGCCATCAAAGGGACTGGGACAAGTACATTTCACTGTTCCTGCTAGCGTACAGAACAGCAGAACATGAAAGCATAAAGGCAACTCCGGCATATGTCAACTACGGTCGTGAGCTGCGGTTGCCAGTGGACCTCCTAACAGGAGGCTCACCAGATGAACCTCAAAGTGTTCAAGACTACGTTTCTGATCTGCGTGACCGAATGCGAGAAATACACGCCGCAATTCGAGAAACCGGGTTGCAGTCGAGTCAGAACATGAAGACCAGATACGACAGAATGTCGAATACAAATGGCTTCGAGGAAGGCGCTCTAGTCTGGCTTCACAACCCGACTCGCCGGAAAGGGAAATCGCCAAAGTTACAAACCAAGTGGGAGGGCCCGTACAAGGTGGTAACGCGACTAAATGATGTGACGTATCGGATACAGCGTCAACCAAGAGGAGCAATGAAGATTGTTCACATCGACCGCTTGGCGAAATATCACGGAAGTAATGATGATGCTCGGGACGAGCATCTCTAAGAAGGGGGCAGTGTTACGAAATCAAAAATAAATAAAAATAAAATGCGGCCCGCGGAAGTTTGAGTAGCGCTGTCCGCGGAAAATTCTCGTACAATCGTCGCGTGTTTCCATACGGGAATAATATCGCGAACGATCTAGTACATCGATTATCTCGCTCTGACATATTGCTTTGTCTCGCTCTCGCACTTCTAGTATGTACTAAGGGAACGAGACAGAGGGTATCCCTCTCTCTCTATTCCGGAGTAGTTGTGATCTTTCTAGAAACTTATGGAGCGGGTTTCCCGGGCCATATAAATATCGGAAGGTGCCTCTGAAGGGCAGTTCTAATTTAACTGAGCTACAAGTGCAATCAAGAAGCGATATCCGGAGCGAATAACAAGTGATACAAGCGACCTCGGCAAGTTATAGTGACTGTGATTAGCAAGTGTTTGGGACATTGTTAGTGATAAGTGAAGTGAAGTGACGTCGGCGACCATCCTTGTGGGAATAAACGTTTTTAAGAGTCATCAGGTGTTTTTCTCCAAATTGCGAACCCCGAGCTCGTAACAATATTAAAAATGTTTTGATTGTACCTAACAAACCACCCATATTCTCGAACGTTTCCTCAAACTCTACTCAACCTTACTCCAACTCATTGGTGTGATTAGTCGTCAGTAGCTTCCTTGACTTAAGGATCTCCTTAAGTCGTTAAGCTAGTTCAATACTCATCTCTAATGAGGAAGATTTCTCATTGGAGGTGAGTATTGAACTGTCAAATATAAGGTAGAAAGTGGTTATAAATCAGATTTTTGCCCCTCTTTTCTTTTGTATTTTTCAATTTTTGTGCTTCGGATTGTTATTATAACCTGTGTCTTTCCTCATTGAAGTTTGCTCAAGCAACCAATTAAGAATGTCATTTTCCAGAAAGTTCGAGGACTTCCTTATGGCGCCCTCCAGTGAGTTTGAACGGGGACGTCCTTTATGTTTAAGAATACGGGGATTATTCTTCCTGTTTCATACTACCGGGGCGAATGCTATCAGTCTCGTTAAAAAACATAAACCGGGGTAGATGTTACTTGAACAGTGCCACTACCCCTTTGGTCGACAGGGCCGGCCTGCCGGGGTCGATGAAGCAATTTTTCCTAATGGTTCCGTCACCGGGGCGGGGCCGCCGAGACGGGTGGAAATTACTCTTTTTAAAAATGTAAATCACGAAGTCTACATATTCCATTTGACACCTAATTTGTAAAATCTTTTCTGTTTCGGTCGGGACGCTTACGAATCACCCGATTTTCAGATGAGAATATAATTCGGTGATTCGGAATGCGAGTCGTTGCGTTGGATTGACTTTTTGGATAAATTGACTTTCAGACAAACTCTGATACCAAGATTTACGTGCAGCGCCTGCTTACTAACATTTGAAGCAAAGATAATAGAGAGGGCGGATATAATTAAGCTAACTGTTCTTCCGAGTCCAAAGATTTATAAGTTTTTACTAATATAAAAAACTGCAAAATATTAAATTTACCTTGATCGAAGTAAGGTATCCATTCTGAGATAGTAACGTTTTTATATGTTAGGTTGTTGTATTTGGAACACTGATATTCTCGGAACGACGGCTCGTTGATTGGACACGGATCAGTGTTGCATATTTTGTGCCTGTAAATAAATTAAGATTTAACAACTATATTTAAAATTAGGGCTAGAACCACCTGAACTTAAATGCATTTGATTTAAAATATATATATTTTAACAATGATGCCATTATACATGCCTATTATGCTAAATTTTAATATTGCAAATACTTTCATGAATATACTAATTTCGTTTTAATTTTTCGTTTATTATGGGTACAATAAGGTATCTAGGTATGTAATAGTTTCGCTGCTGCACTGCAAGTGTGACCCTCGAAAATTCAGTAAATTCATAATTTATTAATTTTAGATTTTAATCAATCATTCAAGAACATAAAGTGTCCATGAACAAAAAAAAAAAAAAAAAAAAATGAATTCTCACCGGCTCCTATCACCAATGCAATAAGCGCCATTGTTGATTGGCTCGGGGTTGTTGCATTGCCGCGACTGCGTGGAGACGCCGGCGCCGCACGTTCTAGAACATTCGCTCCACTCGCTCCACTCGCCCCAGCCGCCGTCACGGGGCGCGGGCGAAGGTGTTCTTGGAACACATGTCTGGTTTTGACACCACTGGAAAGAGAACATTAAACTATATCCATGAGTGCTATTTTTGAAAAGTATGACTCACGATAAATCGGCTTGTCGAATAATTTTTGTTCGATATCGAGAGATTTTCATTCCACATATATGTCATACATTTCAAAAATAGGACTCCATAACCATATCTGCTACTGTTTGTCCAGTGGTTTAAGTTTGTATCCTATGAGTGTAAAGTGGAATCCGCTTGATTTTTGGGAAGCAATATTGAACAGCGCCCTCGAAGGAAATAAGAATATTGAATGAAAAACATTTGATGTGTTTTGTTGCCAATCTCTCTTAAAGTATCCTTTTATCCTTAGTCAAAAATCGTCTTGTAGTGCGTTTGATGAGCCAACTTCAAAATTTAAATAGATTCATTATTTTTAAAAAGAGTTTAAACTTATTCCTAATAAACGTTAACTCAACTTCCTCACTGATGCATCATAGCTAGTAAACATAGCTATGCTAAGCTTGCTAAGTGCTTTTATGTTTTGCATTTCTGTCTTTTCTCTTACTCTTGCAGCATTTTATATCGATCTATCAGTACAATAATACTTGGTTTAGATCTAACAAAAATTTCAAATAAAAAAAATAAAAATACCATACCATATCTGGTCCGCACGTAGTCCCGGGAGCAGCTGGCCGTAGCATAGTCTTGCAGGTGTCGTTTACGAGACACCACAGATGTTCGCACAGCTCCGCGGGCTTGGCGCAGACCACCGCCTCTGATCCGAACTGCAGCAGGCATTGAGTTGCTGCGTCGAATATCACACCTATTCAAACATTCACGTGTTAATTTATAGCTATAGAAACGAGCGAAACAACTTAAGGATTAATTTCTTAAAATTACAATTTTACCTATGTACCTATATCCGCAAGTAAAAATTCAATTGGCAACTCTACACCAGTCAATGTTTCGCTAAATAACTGAGTTTCTATTAATATTTATATATTTAAACTTTATTGCACAAATCGAAATAAAATTTACAAATGGTGGAAAAAATGCCATAAGGCATTCCCTACCAGTCAACCATATGACCAATACCAATTGAATGTGTGTGTACGTTCCCTACGATGACCTTATCGGCTCTAGCAACTTACCAGCGGGGTCCGCCGGGTATTGATAGTACTCCTCTTGTGAAGGTTTGTCACTCAAGCACTCGCCTAAACCGGCACTGTAAATGAAAATAACTATTTATGGACATAATCAAAAGATCAGAAATAAATATTTATAGTGAATTAAAATTCATTAATTTTTATTATCATATTGACTATTTACATAATTAAAGTACGCAATATATCCACACCGTCCCAAAACAATCCGCCTAATCTTATGGTAATTGTTTGATAAAGACAAACTAATCACGTATTTTTGGGCCGAACATAATAAATATTGACAGGCGGTGGCATTAAATAATTGATTAATATTGTGAGGCCTTGAGCATCAGGTGGGCTAGTATTTAAAAGTAGGCAACACAAGTTTTAGAATTTCTATTTGCCTACTTAAGTTTATGGTGTGGTCATCATAAATGTTTAACGGTAAGATGTGACTCGTGTTGGTACCTACGTAGTAACTTTCTAAGACTGCTGGATAGCAATGCATATCTACTACTAATTTGAAACCAAATATCTAGTAGTTGTAAAAAGAATCAATACTCGTGATCAAAGCCGCAGGGCATCTCGACGATATCCGATAAAGCGTTATTGTAATGGCATTCATATCAACTGGTATTAGGCAACCAGTAAGAGTTAAAAGCATTTTGCAATTTACTTTAGAGTCTTGTTAGAGAGAGGTTGCGAACTTTCTATGAGACATTAAGATAGTCGAGGACTTGCGTGTACCAAACTTTCATTATTATTGATTTATAAAAATTTGTTGACATAAATTTATAAACTTTCTGTGTATTATTAACAAATGTCTATCAAAATTATTTCAATAAATCTGGGGGGCGACTTAGGGCCAATTTCACCATCGTTCTTATCCGAGAGTAACTAATCTAAGGATAAAAAATGGATGGCAGACATTTTTATTCAAGAGACAGAGTCCTTGTACCAGAATTATACAATACAATACAATATAACTTATCTTACTATACGTGGATTAACAGTATATTCTCGGGTTAAGTGTGTGGTGAAATGTAAATTTCATTATACGAGAGTAAATTGCATCACTATCCATGGAATAAAACTTATCGACTTTGGTGAAATCGGCCCTTAATATATTTACTTCAGTGACTAATGTGACTATTAGATGGATCCTAATATGTATCGAATACGTAATCCATAATACAGCAGTATTATTTAGTCTGTGCCTATAGGTACTCGTATGTCGGTGGTTTTTAAAAATAAATAGGTTCTAATAGTAAAATTGGAAATCCTTAAGGCCCCATAGGCCTGAAATGATGACAGTTTAATGAAATAGGGCTTACTAACTCTAGGAAGTTGGTGACGTCCCGCTTGCTGCAGCGTGACCAGGCTACCTGTCTGGTGTCTGCCTCGAAGATTGGGGTCATGATGTGAAGCGTTGTGCCTTCGCGCCGATGGCAGCCGATCTTCTCCGTGTCGTGGTAGAGACCGAAGCTGAAACAATAAAATATAAATAGAGTAGCTGTTAATTACCTTTGATCATATCTTCCCCGAGAAACAGTCTATGAAATGCAGAAATAATTTTGCAAATCCGATATATAGCGTTCAAACAAACAAAATGTTTAGTTTTATTATATTAGTAAAAAATTGGAGGGAGATTGTTGGGAAGGGAATTGAACGAGAAGGCTAGGCAACATGGTCACAAGCAGTGCATGAGCTAAGTGGCATCCTCAAGGTGTCATGCACATTCTCATATAATCTACTCGTATCTATAATTAAATTATTGAGCTGCGCTGTTGGCGGACTTTGTTCGAGTATATTATTATATTGCAGGCACCAAATTGTTATCATAAACCGAAGTTTATGTACTAACATTGGTTTTGTTAAATAGCACGTTTATTATTTAACATAAATTTTTGTCTTGGCTACCGTCTGATTTTTTTGTAGAACATTTAAACATATAATTTATGTATAAATTCAATAAATCAATCTGCAATGCAGAAAGTCACTTGTTTGTTCCCTCGTAATTTTATTGCTATTTTGTTATCACTGCAGAAAAGAAAAAATACTTTTTCAATCTATTTTTATACTACTAGGTAACAAGTTATTATTACCTACCTTCTTTTATTTGATAAAAATAATTACTAATATCAGTTTACATTACTTTTTTATGTTGTACCTAATTGACATTTATAATCAGTAGGATTTTAATTATAACTCCGTTAATATACAATATATTTCCATTTTGTTAGCTTTTTTAATCTAAATATTTTTTAAAGGCTTTTGTTACACATTTCAACCTTATCGTACCCTATGTTAATTTAGGGATACGTTACAGTTATTTTGTTAGTTGTTTGGTAATAAAAACAAAATTTAAAAAAAATGATTTAATATAGGTAAATATCTATTGAACATTCTCATTAATTAAGAATTAGGAATCAAAATATAATAATTTCTTTATGTTCGTACTTCAGCTACACGATATGACTGCTAGTGCCCACCCACGTGGGTTCATGAATAAACGATTCGATTTTATATCGTAATAATATTAAGATAACCTCTGACGATATATTACGAAATTTATATACGTGTTAAAATCGTAAGGTATGTTTGTGTAATTATTTCTATCTGTATTCTATCTAAATACAAAGGTTAATTTTAAGGTAAATAATATATCATGTTTATTTATTTCATAGATTACATCGATATAGATATGTACTAAATTAGCAAAAGTAGATCTAAAATGCCGGAATTACTCGTATGTATTCTTTGTATTGTATACAGGTGTTATAGTACATTTGGATCACACAATTAACTGTTTCCAGCTTGCATAATTATGAATTATTAAAAAAAACAAAATTATGCTTCTGTGACTGAACTATTTCGAACTTAGGTGGCTTCCGATTCTTATATTAGGATTTTTTATAAATAATTATTGCACTTAATTACAATTACGTAATATAGATGCCGTAGATACACTGATCTCCATATTTCATTGTGACTCAATCGTAAGTTGCTTTCCTGATGCAAAACTATTGGGGTCACAAGCCATTCATTTGATCACTGTGATTAATAACGAATGCATTATTAGATACTTGTATTGTGCAATAAATAAACAAGTACTAGTAATTACGTGTAAATATACCTGCCTTAATTAAGGAAGTAATTCGTTTGAAATATGTACCCATGCTAATATTATAAATGCAAAAGCTCGTCTTGTGACATGATGAGACAGGACATTCATTGTTTTACCTTTTAGTAGGTAGTTCTTATTTATTTATTTCATGTACACGCTGTAAATATACATTGGAAACTCAATTGGTTCATAAAAACGATTAGATATTTGATATTCCGACGATATAAAGAGACAAAAACAGCTATCTATCACTGAGTAAGTGCTAGTAATAATCTAGTTGTGATTTCAATTAAAAGAAAATATACTTGCATGCTCACACGAAGACAGTTCAATATACTTTTACTAAGTATCACAAGAAAATAAAATTACAATGAATGAATTAACTGCGTTAACATTGCGCATGCATGCTTGTATTAAGTATATGCGTTTTGTGTCCATTTCTGAATTATAAGATTTTAATGTATTACACGGGAAGCATACTTTGTTTAGTTGTTTCCAGTTTGGTTAGGACATTGCAGGCTGGAATCACCTGATTGTCTGATAATGAAGATGATTCCGTGCTTCGGAAGGCACGTTAAGCCGTGGGTCCCGGCCGCCATCTGGTGGTTGTTAAGGGAACCACGTCAGAGGCCGAGAGGCGGTTCCGAACAACTCCGACACCAGGGTGTACATGGTCGATTGACAATGTAACCTACACGAAATGATGATGATGATGAATGTATTTACGGCGTCAGACTTATTTTAGATGTTTTTTTTATATATTGTATTTTCATGTAGAGTATACGCACAGATATCGCTTACGTTTAGTCATAGCACATTTAATAAATATATAACGCAACGTTATCCTCGTGCTAATTTCTAAGATCGTACCATCTTTTCTCCAAGCAATTCAGGCCGTTTTCGACCCCCTATAACTTCGTAGTGGATGAAGCTAGAAACCTGAATTTTCAGTATCCAAGTGAACATTGTATAGACACAGTATATTTCAAATTTCATTTAATTTGAACCAGTAGTTTAAGAGTTATAACTAACCAAAGTTTATTTTGTCACTCACTGACTAACCGATCATCAAAACTCTAAGGCACTTCTAGCAGACATAGAAGCTTCAAATTTAGAGTACATTTAGTGTATAAACCAAGGAAAAACTAAAATATTTTTCTTCGGTCCAGTTTTCTAGATACACAAACTGCATAAATAAGTTTGAAATCCCATGTAAATATATAGGATTACAAAGTTACATTTGCAGTGAATTAATCATTGTACCTGTATCTGTTATTCAGGTAAATAGGTCTAAGGTAATTTGTAAAATAAAAAAAGCAAGAATAAGACATTTATTACTTATGAAGTTGTTCCAATCCCGCAAAGTATTAAGTAGATTATTACCCGAAAATGCCAAGAAAGAAAGAACACTAATAAATTTCAATCAGAATTTATTCAAATTTTGTTTTTATGAAGTACTTTTTACAAGATGGCATTCAGGGTCTGATGATGGAGCCAGTAGGTTGCCACAGAAACTCCGTTACAAAACGATAATATCCTCTAGAGTCTGGGCTCGTTTGATTTGTCTTGAGTAGTACTTTGTACCGAGATAGTATTCAGAGTCTGATGATAGAACGCTTTGAGAAAAATGTAACTGACGCTCAAGAAGTAGTACTGAAAAAGATAGAAGAAAACTACCTTCAAAAAGAAATAAGACATCTTTAAAAACAATACTTGTAAAAAAACCTAGTCTCGCAACTTAGTTCTTCTGCCGTTAAAAAGTTGTGAGATCCATGTAATACCAAGTCGGTTTATTTATTCAGTCCCAACTAAAGGGACCTTCTGTCTTAAGTTAAGATACATTATTGTGTTAACATTTGATTAAAAATTATAAATACTTAACTGAACTTTCGAAACGGGCCTCTATTTTATATTGAACGAGGTTTTGGCCGCGGCTTCGATCTCGAACTTAATAAACCTCACGGGTACAGTAGGTTTCCTATGTCCTTCTAAGTAGCCCTTACCTAAGTGTATTTTCAATAAGATTTTTTTGGTTCTGTAGAAAAAGCGTGTAGAGAAAACTAACAATAAACAAATATACAAACTCTACATGGTAGGATTGTTTCGATGTTTAAGCTAACAACGCACGTCAAAGTAATATGCGCATTCTACAGATAATAAATAGTTGGTCTGGGTGAGCCATTCATTATGTTCTGACATGAAAAAATAATGGACTTGTGTGGGCTATTACCACATTAGTGCGGCGTCGGTGCAGTGCATTGTACGCGTCGGATGATGCATTCATGTCTGCTAGGGGCGGAAGGTCATTGGCTGAGCTGTTTGCACTTACATAACCTGTGTTTGTGTGTTTATATTACGATTGTGGGTGTTGTCTAATGATATAATTGTGCCGCTTTATGAGATAGTCGTGTTGGATGCAACTTATCTCTTTAATTATTTAAACTTTCAATGTAGTTACGGAAATAGAATACTTACGTCCTGCATACCGTACAAAATGGGGACTTCATGCCTTATGATATTGTGTTGCAACGTTTTGGAACTGTTGAATTTCAATGTAAAATATTTTTTGAAGTTTTGGCTGTATGAGTTTCTTGAACACCGTTTTTTTATAATAAGTACCTTACACAAAATTATAGCTCTTTGGTTAACATGAAAATTAAAACATATTATACATAAACTACTGTGATCACAAGCATTTAATTCGGTTTCTAGGCAATTTATGTTTACACTCATTTTCCTCTAGTTATGTACCTGTTGATGTGATTATAACTTTAATTTCCCCTAAACCCACATTTATGTTCAATGTTTTATTGCGAATGCACTCATTCAGCGAGCGTCTTGCTCAGCAGTGGGAAATTTGGGTTACATGTTATAAACAGCATCGTAAAAACGTTATTTCTGTTAAGTATTCAATTTCACATAAAATACCTATTTTATTTTACATAATTATTCCTGTTTATTTTAAACGTCTTGAAGGGCGCCCTGTAACGCGGCTGTTAACGCAGGTATTAAAATGAAATACCGTGAAACGTAAACTCATTTATGTGTTTGCGGCAAACATCAATATATCTAAAACATAAAAATACAGTATTAAGTGCATATAATACCTTTATATTTCCAATATTTCAACCGTGTTACAACGACCGTGGTCACGGAACGACTGGCTCAGTATTTGAATACGGTTGAAATATCGTAAGTATAAAATGTATTATACGTACTTACATACAAACATACATACATACAAACTTAATCGTGTAATTTCATGTTTTAAATATGCAGTGCGTTAGTTTAAATGTTAATCAAAATATCTATTCGGTATGGACTTGCGAATTTCTGTCTTGAATACAAACGTCCTTGCAGTAATCTGGGCTTAGAAACGCGTCTGAGTCAGACACGCTAGCAACCTCGAATTGGCTGAAGCGAGCCGCAAAATAAAACTACTAACCAGTTATTTTCATAATACTACAAATACCTATGAAAAATTAATAAACAGTACTTACTAGTTTGCCGCCGTACAAATATTAGCAACGAGTGACTCACATCTTACGCATGTTTAATACCTACCTAACTTATTATCTCATTTAGTCTTTGTGATATGCTAATTGTAACAATTATTAAGGTATCGCTAAAAGGTAGGTATATACTTATTAGAATATTTAATTTAAACGTATAGCTAGCGTAATCTACTAAAATAAAACTATTGAATTTGATGAAGATTATCAAGATAGAGTGGGATTTAAGAAGTCTCTATATATTTATTAAACGTACGCGAGGGTGAGTGTCCCTAAAGCGATAGATCCTGAAAATGAAGTAGGTACCTACTATGATTTTAGATATTATAGAAGATATTATATTTAATGCCTCTTCTTGTTACGGTTTTCGAATATGAAAGTTCGTAGTATATTATTTACCATCTACGAAAATAGATTGCCGTAAGAACATAAACAAACTGTAACGAACTGTACGGTAAACTTTGACCAAGTCGAAGATCATGACGGACTAATGATCATATGATGCAATATTATAATAACCTATTTGCGAGAAACCAAACCCATGTTGAAACCAACCCGGTTGCCAACGTGTTGATGGTTGCGAAAATACTGTTTACACTGCCGCGCCGCAAGATTACCGACATTTTGCTAAATCGACGTTGCACTTTATTTCCGAAATGTATTAAATATTCCTTTGATGGAATATCTTTATTTTCATTCTAGCGACTTCCCGGTTGCATCCTCAGCTAGTTGCTTCGGAGATCAGAGTCTGTTTTCTAACTTTTACGTCTCCAATTCTCCCAGTGTTTGGCATCCTTGACAGAGAGTCTATTAGCACGCATGACCGGCTTTTCAATGTCAAGCAAGCCGGCTCTTTTTGGGCGCGCACCTTCTACCAGACCTCATAATTTGAGGAAATTTCTTAATATAAGTAATACATTTAATCCATACTAATATTATAAATGACAAAGTCTGCCTGTCTGTTACGCTTTCACGGCCAAACCACTGTACGAATTTTGATGAAATTTGGTATTAATATGGTTGAAGACCCGGGGTCAAACATAGGCTACTTTTTGACGCAGGCGGAGCTGCGGGAAAAAGCTAGTACACCATAAATTTGTCAATTCTTGTCCATATCATTTTTGAGCACAAGGACATTAAACTTTGCCAAATAAGAGGAAAATCATCGATATTCAAATTGCATAGGTAAAGCAACAATTTATGAGGACACACAAGGATATAAATCATTGGAAGCTTGCAATATACCTATGCAAAATACTTGATATTTGAATTAATCGCCTACTAATAATTGTCGTTGGCTCCTATTGCCTGAATACCTCAAAAATCAAAATTGAGAATATAAAATTCTCAATGTAAAAACCCTTATCTCATTAGGGAGACGTCGTCCTTTTCTTGTGTCACGTATTTATTTTTTCACGGTTTTGTGTAAAGATTTCGCACACATATATGTCCCTTGACAATGTACATTATTAATTAGGTATTCACTAACACAAAATACTTAGATATAAATAATAGTACTTAACTTACAGTGATAATATCAGACATTGTGCGTAGTCGGTTCGCCAAAGCGAACTTATATTTATTAGGGGCTTATTAACTAATTAATAAAAACTTAAACTTCAGGCATATCATCCAATTATACGCATTTGTCAGAAAATTTAATATAGTTTTTAAATTTACGTAATATTTAATCGCAACATGTATATATATACAAGCCCTACAAGCTCTCTGCTCATAAATCATGCTTATGGTCTAAATATCTGTTATCTAATCATACATTAAATTATTTATAGCGTAGTAAAACGTTCGGTAGATGATATCTATTGCGAATAATGAAGGACACCCGTCTATTTCGGAGACGTCCACTTATGAAATCTGGGTGTTGCCTAATCCGATCTAAAATTACCATAGAGCACAACAATATGTACTTCGGTAATTTTAGATTCGTTTATTTAGCAAACTGTGAGAGGTTGGAAAAGATTATAACCTGTATTTCGAAAGAGCTTTTCTCTTTTACATCCATTTATATATATCTACACTTCACATCCATTTGTATATACACTTTACAATTTACATACCTAGAGCTAAGCTAAATATTTATATCGATATTCGAATAAATCATTCTAGAAATGAGTTTATGTAATATTTCTGAAAAATGTTGACTTTTCCATTCTCCTCTATAAGCTGATTTACAAACTATGTGCAAACCAAATTATTTGATATTAGGTCTTAGGTATCTAGGTCTTTTGAATATCACTATCGAATGTTAAGTAATTTTCCGTTGTTTAAATAGGTTTATGTCTAAGGGCATCTTGTGACTAGTGGTAATATTGTGGATAAAATACATTAATGGGTAAAGGTTCATACTACTGCGCCGAGGTTGAAATCGATATACTGACAAAACTACATAAAGCTTTTTCTCGGAAACGTAGATGACACAAAACTAAATGCACAAAAGATATTTACATTTGAAGCGCACTTAATCTTTTGACACCATGACCAGCCTTTAGAAACTACATTTCCCTTTAACACTACCAGTTGTGTTGGAAACCATAATTCCAGTGAAGCAACAAAATCATAAGCAAAAGGAGCCATAGATAAATATTTGACACTTTATTGTACCAATTAAAAAGAAATGAATATCAATTGAGAAAGAAACACTAAGTTTCGATGCTTTTTAGCCATACCTTACTTTCAGGAAAATTATAGAAATTAATGATAAATGAATAGGGTTATTTAACTCACTTGTGGCCAAGTTCATGTGTGATGGTATGAGCCAGCATGATGCCGTTGTCCTCGTTGACGGAGCAGCTCCGGTCCGGCTTGCACATCCCAGCCACGTGCGCTACGCCCAGAGTGCTGCGTAAATAAAGATTGAAATTAGGAATCAATGAGAGGAAAAGCCGAGAGAGTAAGTAAAAAGTGCTAACTCTTTTCTTCAGATCAAAGGTCGTGTAAGTTAGGGCAGGGCTTATATTATTTTGATGTAAGTTTGTTTAATATCTTACAAATGTTAATAGATCATCAGCTTTCCACAACTCACTGCTGGGCATAATAAGCCTCCCTTTGTCTACGCAAACCATCTCTGTCTTGATCCATCGCAATACAGTTGTTGCCAGATATTTTCCTAATATCGTCAACCCACCTAAAAAGTTAATGATGATGTCATCGTTATCAGCTTTCGTTAGTTCATTCTCTATGTCACTTTTAATTAAATTCATAGATTTAGCATTTTTGCTTGATTCGATTTTATTTTAGAGGTAACAAAATTTAAATTAACCTAATTAGCAACGTCGTGTCGTGCTTCTGTAGTCGTGCAAGTAAAGTATATGTTACACTTTGTTTACTAAATATATGTTCAGTCAGGAGCAATTGACCCTAATGTGTGAATAGCTTAGTAATGAACGGAGTTATAGGATTATGGGGCAGTAAGTGTTGCGTATCGGTCATAATTTAAAATAAACCATCGAAGGAATTGAACACTTGATTAATGTCCAGTTTAATGAGATTCAACGCAGAGTAATAACTGAATTTGCAATTAGAACAAATTAATTAGGTAGGTTAGTTATATAGATACCTACGGAAGTAAATAAACCTCGTTTTGAATATTTGTAAAATTAGTAACAATTTTTTAATGAAAATATTATAGCAATAATTATATATTTTTACCCTCGATCAATTATAATACTTAATATTTGCCAAAACATTTTTCTTAAACTTTACCAATGTTTTAGATGAAAAATCTTTTTGAAATTTTATTGTAATAAATTAGATAAACCGAGAGAAAATTATCGGCTTATAAATGTTACATTGACAGAGGATTCACTTAATGACATTGATCTAACAGAACAAAAATAAGGCACTATGTAGAGCTCCTCTACAACAAATAATAAATTAACTGAATATTAATTTTTGCAGACGCAATCAGGAAAATACACTTTACTTCAATCATTGACCACTGCATAGCAAGGTTTGAGTCGCTTACATTTCGAATTCAGCGTGGGCGCACTAATTAGTTCGCGATTGCATCTAATACACAATCATTCGCTTTGCGTGTGGAACCATTACAACTCAACGTGGATAGTCTTATCAAATCATAAATTGTTTGTGCATAAAGAAATTGATATAAATTACGCACGAAAGTGTAATGAACTCAAATTAAGAATTTCTCAACACCACCTGTGGTTGGCTGGTGTAAAAAGCCCATGGCATATGTCCCCATTTACATGTTTTTTAATAAAGTTTGAATAAATAAAGAAATAAATAATCATAACATTAAAAATACTTTTGTGTTAAATACTATTTTTTTAGGTGGCGTACTTTTTAAAGTTCTGAATATATTTTCAGGGGCTCTTTAGGGGTAAATCTGGAGATGTTTATTTTTACACTGAAAATTAAGATTTTGTTGGTCATATTGGCAAGAAAAATCGGCTAGTGATACAGTACTATCTCTAACCACTAATCTAAATTAAACTATCAATATCTTTATATTATGACTAATACATGCATAAAAACAGACTTAAGACATAAAATTAAAACTATACTTATATTAGCATACTCAAGTGGGATACTGGAAATAGGCTATCGAAACGAAATAACGAAAGTACAGAACAAAATGAAAAATTCAAATTTTATCAAAGTTTCATACAGAAACAAGAAAGTGTGCTTATTTCCTAGGAAATTTATTTTATTTTTAACTTGTCTAAACAAATACTGAAATATTCATTTTCTTATATATAAATTATCGACTTAAATAATCGTTATATATTTAAATAATCGACCGATGAATATTATATAAGTACTTGATTTTCTTGAAGAATTTAAATTTGTAAAGAAGTGTTTTTCCTTATACAATTTTTATTTTATGGCTATAAGCCCGTCTACCAACTACTGCGAGTACTCAGGTACCGTGTAAGTACGTAGCGACTAGCGCCGCGACGGGAATAGGCGGCTATTAATAAGTCCGCCTCTGACTCACGCGGAAGCCGATGAAAAGCTCTATAAATTCCCTGCAATAAATTCAATATACTCGCACGAAATATACTCGTTGTACGAGAATTTAAACTTTTAAACCTCATATTTATATCGGAACACAAAGGGCGTATTTACGATTACGACTCGTCTAAATATCGATATTTATTTGACCATCGCGTCGCGACCTCCGAGTAATTGTTGTTGTCTGCGGGATTTATCGAGAGCCGATAAAGTGTTGCAAACTAAAATTTATGTGTTGATAAATCTTCTACCGTATAGTAAACAGAAATATATTTAAATCGAGTAATTTTTGCCAGATAATATCTACCCGACGCGTTGATGTCTTTTCTATGCAGCGAACATATACTTGTATATAAATACTAGGTACAATTAAATAAATATTTATATTCCTTAGCTTAGGTATTCAATAAAGTAAAACTTAAATAAATATATTTTAGTATACGAATAGGTACATTTAGTAAAACACATTTAGTAAGCTTAACTACTCTCTATAATTGAATCTTGCGCTTAAGCATCTATTATTACAAAAACTAGTGAGTAATATGTTTAATATTACACGCATTAAATAGATATGGTCAATGTCTAATTTGCATACATTTAGCCACTCCAGTATTGCAATGAAAAGTATTTTTTTAATTCGCAACGCGCAATCGAGAGATAATTATGTTTTAATGAAATTTTTCCATTTATATTTTCCTTTTACGGCGGTTGTAAATCACATATCACGTAGTTTGTTGCTTACGTAACGTACACCCTTGAAGGTTCTCTGCGAGATAGTTGCAGTATAGTATTCTGTAAGTTGTGATTGCATATTCGATTGCGGAATTTGCTATGGTCATACTAGATTGTTCTTGCTGTCTCTACATTGTTATTGATTCTATTACTAAACATTTGTCATTATTAATTAATAAATCGTCATTGTACCATTAGTAAACAATACTTTGCAAATTGTTGAACTTTATGCTACGAGTAAAAGCATTATTTCCCAGTCAACCATTATTGCATGATTTTCTCCGTCACTCAAATTTATACTATAACTACTATAACACATTATCTATTATTTATATTTTTAAACTTTTGAATTTAAACATCTTTTAAAATAAATATTTACTAATCACATGTGAAATTGTGTCAAGAAAGATCAAAGTAGATACATTTTGTTAGACGCGTGAAACTGAGTACAGTTTTGAAATGCATTTGATTTTAATGAATCTTGAGAGATCAATGAAGCAGGAAAGTAAACTGACATAAACCGCTTTATTGTTATGATATCCGATGAGGCCTGGCGCGCCGCCAGAGGGCGCTTTTATTCAAATCCAATGGCGAAAGAGAGTTAACTGAACAAGTACAGTGATGAAAGTTGCCACTGTTACTCACCCACTGTTGTTTAATAAATGGGCCTTTTTCGCCTCTCTCTCTTCCGCCCAGCGTGTTGTCCTGTAACGTATGCTTCAGAAACTACGCTTTGATCGTGATTCTACATTTGGCGGTATATTTTTTTTATGACGTCATCTTGGCATCCAGCTTATAAAAGAAAACAGTTACATTGGTAACAAATAGTGAAAATGCGCCGCACGGCTTTAACCTATTATGGGAGTAATAACATCCACGGGAAAAATAAGAAATCTAAACCATACTACTTAAGATTACTAGTAGTTTTAATTAAAATCCATATCTTTATTTTTGCATTCATGCATGCATAGGATGGTAATCATTAATAATACATGGACACCTTTGTGGAGTGTTGCGAAGTCACAATTTTAAGAGCACCTAAATTAATTAAAAAAAATAGATATCATAAAATTCAAAAATAATTAAGCTTTACAATAATAAAAATAACTAATTGTTAAATAAAACAATACAAGAATGGTAAAATTAATAATTGAGGAATATCAAAATTAATCATTGAAAAATGTCAAAATTAATGATTAAAGTTTTTAATTTTAAATAATAGTTTTAAACTTTGGAAGCCCAGTACCACTACCGCCCCATCAGCTCGCTTCTACTACAGGTAGTAAGGCACAAGGGGCATTCCAGCAGGTGAGGCATCACTTGTACGGGCTCTCTGCACTGACACCCTGTCCCATTTGTGAACCCCCATTTCTGCAGGTTGATACTATTAGTAATGATTCCCAGGTTCCTAAGATACGACATATTCTCTAGGAGAGAGACTTAAGTGGATAAGTGATATTTTGACAAGATTGTGCGTCTCTACCATTTGCTACCGACTGTACTTTCTTCACAGTTCAAAGCGGCTTGTTCAGATGAACAGAGAAAGTTTGAATAATAATACTGTGAAGACTTCTCCGCGCCGTGTTTGGAAAATAATTGACGGGAATAGGGTCACCAGACGAAAATTATGTTCTCTTGGTATAAACGAACCTCGATAAACAGTATAGGATATATATGGACATTTATTAATTCAGAAATTACGTGAAGGAAATATAATGGTAGCGTTAAAAGGATCGTACGGATATCGAATATTTGGAAAATTACGCTCGAAAGAGCTAAAAATTGTGGATAAATTCACAGTGTTTAAGTTACAGTCTTGAAAATCTCTACAATAAAAATATGATCCATCAAACTATTTTAATATTTTTAATTTCACGCCAATTTTATCACATACGTATAGCATCGGTATGATGATATTATCGCCGACATTAATTTATTCATAACACGAAAAAAGAGTTATGAGTAAAATTAAACGAAGGTATAGAAGGCATGATATTAATTTATTTAATATTTTATTTAGAAGTCTTTAAAGGCGAGCCGATTTGAAATTAATTTGAATCAATTTAAACTTGACAGATTATTTTATCAAGATCAACAATGACAAATATGCGCGATAAGTCAAAGCCACGTGTGTTGTGATAAGTATTAAATTCATACCTCAAAAGAATTTATCAGATGCATTACGGAATTTCCTGAGTGTGTCTAGGTCGTGTCTAGGTGGTATTTGCATATCAGTAGTCGCCGATAAGCGTGGCATGCACTACCCACATGAGGCGAGACGGCGTGGCGGCGCGCGGGCGACGCTCTCGCGAATCAATTTAACCAACTTCAATTATTTTTAACGATCTCTTTGTACATCCACCGGCAAAACTGCTTAATTTCGATTTTAAGATAACGCGAATGGGATTAACTTATCTGAAATCTACCCTCTTTTCAAAATTAGGACACCACCTTTTTTTCTTTTTGTACGAGTAAGGAAGCTTTAATTTTAAAAGCAATTAACTGTGACGATTATGAGATGACCTAAAAAGATTATTTGTTTTTCGTAGAACTTTGTAAACTGCGGTTTATTTATGTTATCTTGTTTTAACAATATGTAAATTTAATTCGATGCAGCTTTCAGTCCAGCTTCCAAATATCTCTGAGTTAAAATGATTTATAATTTTGTACAAGTTCGGCTACCACCAAAACGACAGCGGTCGGTCTTTTGTGGCCAATTTCTTTAATTTGACGAAATTAACAAGTGTGTAACTTTTATACTTTTAAAGTTTAATAACAGCCGAGTTGTATAAATATTGATGGGTGCAATTTTTTACGGTTTTCGATGCATAATGCATGGATGCAAGTCCGACCGCCCGCGGCCGCGACACCGTTACAAACACGCTCATTGTCTTTTGATTGCCGCCTTCTCAGAACATTTGACTACTCGTTTGTACCGTTTACCGAACACATGCTTCCTCGTTGCATTCATTACATACTGGTTTTTAGGTATACGTGTTTTTAAATTAATTGTTTTGAAATAAATTTATTGAATATCTTGGATATCTTCTGCTTTTGAGGGCGAGAAGAAACTAAATCTATTTGGTGCGAAAAAACATTGTTTGTTTGTATGTATATATGTATGTTTGTATATTTCTATGTATGTTCCGCGATAACTCTCGAGCCGTTAGTCCGATTTAGGTGAAATTCAAAAGGTGTATAGGAGACATGCATAGAATTTTCAAGTTTGTTTGACATCAAAATCGGTTTAGTAGTTTTTGAGGTATTTGCATTAAGGTAAA
Source organism: Euzophera pinguis (assembly GCA_947363495.1). Classification (NCBI taxonomy): domain Eukaryota; kingdom Metazoa; phylum Arthropoda; class Insecta; order Lepidoptera; family Pyralidae; genus Euzophera; species Euzophera pinguis. Next base: position 6,284,021 of record OX376168.1, read on the forward strand.
AACAAATATTTCTTAATAATTCCAAAGCCGTCGGATTTTGCTAATATTCAGAAGAAAACTTAAAAATACATCTGGCAAAAAAATTGTTTTAGTTGTTTTAACCGGACTTTTTTTTTTCAAAAATAGGAGGATTTGATGTTTATTTCATATTTGTTACTTAATAACACCGTCGTTTATAAGCCGATTTTAAAAATTGTAGTAACTAATAGTCTTAGTAGACCTCTTACCATTAGGCAGGCCGTATGCCTGTTTGCCTAATAAATTGTTTAATGGTCCTCAATGCGGGTGTGACTATCCAGATGTTGTAGGTGTCTATAGACTACTGCGAAATCTCACCATTAGGCGGGCCTTATGCATACTTGCCTACTAAATTGTTTAATGGTCCGCAATGCGGCTGTGACTATTCAGGTTTTGTAGCTGTCTATAGACTACTGTGAAATCTCACCATTAGGAGGGCCTTATGCATACTTGCCTGCTAAATTGTTTAAGGGTCGGCAATGCACACGTGATACTCCAGAAGATGCAGGTGTCTATGGACTACTTTGACCTTTTAGCTGGCAGGCCGTATGCTTTTTTGTCTACAGAATTGTTTGAAGGTCGACAACACGTAAACTCTAACTCCTATTTGAATCCTGTTTATATAAATAAAATAATCGCGAGGTCTATGTTCGCGGCGAACAACTAGTAATATCTGAACAGGTGGTTTTAATTGCAATTTGAATAATTAACAAAACTTACAATATCACCCAGTGATTACGTAGTATGTATGTATGTATATGATCCCCAGAGATTAGCACAAATAATAGGTAGGAGATATGAAAATTTGATTTTTACGTGAAGGTCTATAGGTACTTGAAATTGGTTAGGTAAGAAAGGTTTCTCTAAAATTTCGTTAAAAGATTTTACTTGGTTGACCTATATAGTAGCGCTACCTACTGCTGTTAAAATTTTAGGCACTTAAATGGAGTTTTTTTAATACCTAAGTAGATATTTATTAATTTGGTCTACTTACCGCCCGGAAATATCAAATCGTTATTAATTATAAATATTGCGACCGGAGAAATCTCGGTCAGCTGGTGGACGTTGATAATTTTCTTTTTATCGCTCAAAATCAGTTTTTAGTCTAGTTTTCTATTGGCAGACGTTGAAAAATAAAGTGAATTAGTATAAATAATGTTGTATCTGTTAGTGACGTAACCGGGGTCTGGCCACCATCACCGGTTATCGGTTGTGGCTCCGGTAATGTTTTGTTGAAACTAACATATTACGGTTACTGCAACCGGGCCGACAATTTAACGAAAGATTTAACGAAGTGGATTAATGTAAGTATGCTGATTCATTTTTAAACTAGCAAACTTCGTACCGCAATTATTTTCGATCAAAAACAAATTCAATATGAAACTAAGAACTCTATTTAAACTAGCAAACTTCGTACCGCAATTATTTTCGATCAAAAACAAATTCAATATGAAACTAAGAACTCTAATATTCTTAGTATTTCATTTCGTGAATTTTGTATATTCTAATAGGTAAGTATCTGATTGAGGACATGTCATCATTGTCGAAGACACTACAATCAAATTTTACTAATTGATCTAGAGTTAAAGCCTACGCTTAGTATTACATAAGTGACTTTGTGAGATTAATGATTTATAATTTTCTTAATTTGGTGTACCGCCTAAGAAACAATGTAAACTTTTTTGGTGATCTTCGGATACATGAATGGTCTGTTGCTTATGTAACAACTACTCCGTGTAACCAAAAATTTGCGCGTTGGAATTATATAATGCTATGAAGTTAAAGGTTTTTGTTAAGATAATGAACGTCCAATTTGCGCGATCGTACTTGGCCTTAATTTCGGCTTTTTGATGTGACCGCGGCGTAATATTGCCGTTAGCGATTTACAAATATACGCAAAATAACTCCCATTTTGTTAAGTCAATGAAATTTATTTCAAACAGGATTAGTATTTTGTACACCAAGTAGTAGGATGTAATGAAGTAAAAGATTCTTTCCATAATATAAGAGATTGTTAATTTTTCCCGATTCCCGATGCACCAGAGCAATGCGCAACATCTATTGATCGATCACATAGTACTAGTCGATTTCAACCCAGATAGTAGTATAAACAGAAAACCATGAAGTCCCATTGCAGATTTGTGATAAATCGGAAACTTACAATGGTCATTCCTGATACGCACGGTTGTGTTCATGTTTCGATATGTGAGATAACTCACACACCCGCAGCGAATCTTATGAGAATGTGGCTTATTTATTTACACTTGTATTGCGTGGTCAGACGCCGCGCCGCCTGGAGAGTGTTAAGTGTTCAGCAGATTATCGGCAAAATAAACGGTCCTTGGTTCAACCAGCGGACAGACTAAACACGACTGAGACAAGTGCTATTCGAAAGCAGATTAAAGCCTTTGTGGAATTCCGACGGGGATGTGTAATCGTAAATATTTTATGAACAGTACTAAAACTAAGAGATTTATAGTAATCCTATCATAAGTAATTTAAATTCTATGAAGTAAAGCTTAGATAGCCAGGTATTTACAAATCTGTTTACTTTCTATAATTTTTAACATTATTATCTGCAGTTAGAATAGAATAAACTTTATTGATAGATCCATCACTTACAGGAAATTTCTTACAAGCAAAGTACAAAGTTAGTAAGCAAATTTAGAAATATTTGACAAAGAATATTCTTAAACATCAATTACATCAAGCAATTATGAGCGATCAACTGATGGGAGATTTCGATGGTCTATTTACGAGTATGTGGTAAAATCGCAATCGCCACGTTTGATTTTCGTATTTTGGATGAATAAACTGTATCTTCATAATGTCCGACTGACTCATCCTATTCCTCAGTGTGCAGTGACGTAAAAGTAATTGCCGTAGAAACAGCGGCGCCGCACCCGCACCTGCTCCCAGGTGTGAGCAATCAAATGCGAAAGTGTTCTATTTTAACCCATCTCTACTGTTTACTTAACAGTCGACTAGTGATGCCATTGACCTTGTCGACGCAGGCGTGCTCAGAAAAAATATAAATAAATGCTAATATATTGTTTGCGGTAGCTGCGATTTTCGCATATTTATGTTACTGGGCGCGAAGGACCGCGGTCTTTTGCAGCACGTTTTTACATTTATTCACAATATTTACCACGCTTACATTCCTGATACATGGTACTTTTGTACGTTTAATTTGCTTATTTACTTGAAATACTGTCATTTTTATGCTAACAAAATTTCATTGACCCGCACTTATTTTTAAAAGACTTGCTAGCTAGAACATCATGTGTCATCTCATTTTTATTTTCAAGAAACCAGAAAGTTGACAAAAAATTCAGAACCACCACATACATTGAAGAAAATAGCACAACTTATCGTATAAAATATCAAAATGAGAGCATAAACTATAAATAAAAGTAGAATCATGATGAAGATAAAACTGATTTTTTAATGGCTACATTGACACAGAGATTTCTATTTTCTAACCATTCATAAATCTAATCAGATTAGATTTGGATAGATATAAGAAAATGGTCGTAAACACGTCTAATTGACCATACGGTCTTTTACTATCAGGATCTGTAAATTATGTTGTTTAAAAAATTATATAAATGCAGAATTCGTACCTACAAGGAGCGTCGTGCTGGCTGCAAATGTCCTGCCTCGTGATTAAGATGGCGACGTCGTGGTGATGTGGGTTTTCATCATCGTTGGGGTTCAAATGCTGTTGCCAGCGACAGAAGTTCCGAAGAGTGTCGTCCGCATCTGACGATACCTCTAGAGATGGCCTCGATCCAGATTCTTCTATGAGAATAATTTTCACGACAACTACTTTGATGTAGTTGCCTATAGATGAGTCCATATACAAAGATGATACCTATACAACAAAAAAATTTTTTACTGACGATCTAGTTAATGTCAATACAAATACTAAAACAACTTATAGCCAAATCATTTACCATGTTCATAATTGTCAGAAGATACCCTTCCAACTGCTCCTTTTCGTGAAAGTCAGTCATGGACTGATCAGCGACCAATAAGACTTCGACATGGCGCGGCTTGCTGACTGAGCGAGTGGCCCGTCTCGATTCTCCTGCTGCGCTGGTGTGGTTTGGATGTTGATGATATCGACTGTAGTTCTAAAAAGAAAAGGAAAATAAAAAAAATATTGAAATTGTTAAATGATAAATTTACCTTAATGCCTAATGTCCAGGTGCCCAAGTAGTTCATTGACCAGGTAACAAAATGTCAAGACAGTGAAATAATAAAGGTATAGAACATCACGATCGTAAAATAGCCAGACAATATCAACATGCAACTTCTCGAAGTTAAGTTACGCTAACGAGAAATGTTTTCGAATTTACCTCTTTCCGCCAGCGATATGGCGGCTGTCTTGTTGCACAATTTTTCGATCTCTTATGTTTTCTCCGCCTGTTTCTTCGTCGTATTCTTTCTTCGTTACTTAATCTGTGTCTACTTCTGCCTTTTCCAGCTGATGTCTGTTCTGATGTTTCCCTCGACTGACTTCTGGAAGCTGACTGCACTCTTCTTTGTTCCAACGGCAGTTTATCGTGATGTATTCTATACGCAGTTGGATTTTTTCGTAATTCTTCTAATCGTCTACGTCTCGCTTCTATTCTCATAAAATTGTTTCGTCGTCTTTCTGACGATTCTCTATTTTGGATATACCTTCTTGTATTTATGTTTTGCCTAGCATTTTGTGCATTTCTGTTATATATGGGTCTATTATATTGAACGTTAGGGTTTGGTCTATTATTATCAATAGCTCTCTTAGCTAAGTGATGTGCCTGAACTTTGTCAACAGCGGACCTCTTGAAAACCACATGGGGTCTACCTGCGTCATCCGATATTTGGTTAGACGGCTCAATCCAGTATTCCCCATGCTCTGTGCGTAAATGTCCTGCCTGCGAACAAAGATTTTAAAATCTTAAATCAGTAATAACATGTCGACAAATCCTTAGAAAACTATAATTACATCAGGTACATGAAGCCTCTGATTTCAAGCAACATTTGGCTAGTCTTTAAAAATATAGTAACGATCTAAATATTTGTAAGGCAACATTGAATGGTCAGTTGTTCATTGAGAGAGGGAAACCGGTTTGGTGAGCAGTGGGTCAACAAATCGGCTGATTGTTAATAACGCTAGATAAATTGATTGATAAAGAACCAGAGGCGGTAATGGAAACTATTCTATCTTGTCCTATCCGAACAGATATCACGATCGACTTACTGCTCACTGGTTCGCGTGACTAGTCTACAGTCCAGTCCCAGTCCCATAGACCTTACAAACATTTAGCGATAACGAACTGGAAGCTAACACAATTACAGTTGAGCATTTTTCGAAATAGAGTGTTTGAAATAATAACATTCAGTGTCAAAACTATGAATCACGCGATAATTGTACATGTAAGTACAACAAGAATTGGCTTAAAGATAGAGTTATGTTATTCATAAATGGCAATAACGTTGTTACGAATTATAATGTACGCAAATTGCTTGTCCGAGTTGATGTTAACAGGTATTAAGTAGTCACCTAGTACATTACAATATCCATTACATTAGTATAACCATGCCAGCCGGAGTGTCGCCGACCTTGCGATTCGCGAAAGTCAACTCAACCACGCATTGTAGGTACCTACTCATTAGCTAATTAGCAGTTAATTCCTTGTTACCAATTCAGATAAATTGCACACCTACTGTTTTACATTTAGAGATAAAATATGTCTAGGAAAATGAAATAAATTTTATTTAAAATATTGCTTACAAAAGTTTTTTTTATATGATATTAGATCACTATTCTGCCGGATTTCTGTCTACCTGCATAATCCTTATTATAGGAATAACAGATTTATAGAGTCCGTATGTTTTATTGGTCAGATTTTCAGCATCTTATTAAAGCTTATTATAAAACAGCACTAGAAGATCAACGTAAAAAGATCCATCCAACTAAGGCCACCTAAGGCCACGATTGCTGCTACTTGACAAATATGAATAGATTCAGGATCTGTATTCAGTCACAAACTCCAAAGAATATTTTCCAACCAGTACCAAGTGGAAAAATAGCAAAGATTTTGCTTTGGCTAAGACCATCTCTGATTTATTAAATAAATACTGCTTAGAAAGTGAAGGTAACACACGGATATCTCCACTTGAGTACCGCAGGTACTTGGGTTAGTCAAGTGGTTCAACGGTTCAAGACTCGACAAGTGTTTTCCACACTCATTGATGGCTCAATTGGTCAATCTATTTGATGCCGCCGCCAGCTAAAGTTATCTTAAATTTTTTATTTAATTTATTCATAGACCTAAGTCTTCAGTTTTGAATTTGGCATTGTCTCATCGCGTTCAAAAAATAATTTGAGGTTTTAAGCAAATTCTCTACACAAATTTATATTCGAATCAGGCAGGGAACAAATAAAATAGACATGACTGTAGTCTAAAGAATTTGTTTCATTGTTTGTCAGGAAATCAACTAAGTTTCTTTCGTGTCTTTTTGGGATTCCTTTAATTAATATTTTGAAGGTATCAAATACCTCGATTATGACGGCCCGAAAGATAAATTAATTCGAACCTTTGTGACTTCTCAGAAAGCTGAATATTATTACTTTTTTGATTGATCTCGGGGAATATTAATATAATGGGATGGGTGGCCATTAAAAGCAACTTACGCGCCTTAATTAAAAAAAAAAAAATTTCAATAAAGTGTAGGTAGTTTTACAAAACAGGTTACATTTGGAACAATAAAACACGGGCATACGTACGAACACCTTATGCATAAAAAGTTTCACAATAATTGCAAGATTTTTTTGCGTTTTGTAGAAACTAATTTCTTATTTGGCATCCTTTGCTATTTTCACATGTCTTTTTGGTATAATTGGGATGAAGACAAGGTTCAAAACTTAGATTAATAATTGGTCTCGCTCATTCTACTTTGGTACTAGAAAAATGCGGCAATGGCGGTGAAAATATATTATCTCACTATCGATACCTTAGATTATTATTTTAACTATCAAAGTACAGCATATTATTCGATGTGTAATCGATTTTCCGGCAACACTACTGCATGGAAAAAGGCCGTGATAATTTGTGTGTATGTGTATGTCTATTTATTTATTTGTAACTTTCAAATTGTACTGTGTAATAAGAAATTAAATGAAAGTTCTTGTTGCAACTTTAGGATTATATATTAGAATTTTTAAATAAAGTAGAGAAAATAATTAATTATGTTCCCTACCTTAGCTCCGAAACTATATCGATTCCAGAATTTCGATGCATAAATTACAGGAAAAACTATGAGATAATTTTAAATTTGTTTAGGAGGTCCAAATGGAAAAAAATAAAAATCGTACAGAACCCTCACTACGCGAGCCGACTCACATTTGGCCAGTTTTATTTTAATTTCATTATATTTAGGATTTTAAAGGATTTTCTGAGCTACATTTTATAATCCATAACAAGATCACAGCAATAATTTTCCCATTGGTCCACCTACCAGTCAAGTAGCTGGCAACACCATAATAGACGCTAGTGTGTGTCTTTGCACATTGTTTTACACACACTTTCCTAATAAGTTGCCGCATTCTGGAAACTGATTTTTCTTCACAGCGTGGTTTCTAGTCGTAGCGCCGCGGAGACCAATTATTAATCTAAGGTTCAAAATTTGAAAAAGTAATGATATTTCATGATAGCATACATGTTTTAAATTCATTTTTAAAATTAACACTTTGAATTACAATAATTTATGGGAATTGTTACCGATGGGAAAGTCCATTTTGAAAATATAAAATAACTAATAAATATTATAATCGATGAGCGCATAAAAAATTAAGGAACTTTTATTTAGAAACTATTTACGCAATATTTAAGGTAGTTGTCGAACAAATTTTAGTCTCACCCTTGTAAATTACCTAGGCGTGACGTCGACGCTAGGTATCCATTAGTATGGATCGTTTGGTATCGTCCAACATGCACGTGAGTTAATCTTCGTCATATCTCAGTCAGTTTTAGTTTAATCGACGTGTTTTTTTACTAATGTGCCTATTAAAGTGAGGTCTTTCATTAAAAATTGAAATCGTTTTTTTTTATGTAAACAATTTTAATGTTATAGAATATCTTAGCAGGCTTTTAAATATAAACAATGATATATCTATTTAAGATCTCCCACGCATTGACAGTTTTTTTGCAAATAATAAAACTAAATAAAGAATTAATTTATTTACCGATGATTGATCACGATGTTTTTCATAAACGTGCTACTGTTAATTGATACATATATGTCAAAACAAGAAACAAGAAAACGTAGGACTTGCGATAAGTTACGCCCACTTTTGTTTAATTTATTGCTAAAACATATATTAGTATTATTTATGCAAATATTTTGCAGTAGCTACGCACCTATCAGTTATATCAAGTCAAGGTAAATGATACATTGGTTTTAGACGCATGTAGTTTCAAATTAAAAAAAACAATATATTTTCAGCTCTGGAGAGGCGTTCAAAAATTTAGATAAGGTATTTTACTTATCACTATTACCTAAAAGTAGGTAACTACATAAATACAGATCGAGGTAGTTAACTACATAAAGTTAGCGTAGACAGGGGTAGGCTTATGCCCAGCAGTAGATTATGGAAAGCTGATGATTATGATGAACTAGTCTACATACATAAATGCATTTTGTATGAGCTTTTAGCTATTGAAAATTTTGGGTTTTAAATTATGAATTGAAATATTTCATTGTCTAACTTGGTGCAAAACTTATAGGCTTGTCTTAGAGAAAATGTTCTGCTGAAATTGAAAATCAATTAGTTCTGCATGTTAGCTACAAAACAATACACACACAAACACTAGTCAAACATTATCGGAGAGATCTTGAAAAGCAGCAATTGCAATAAATTTTATTAGGGAGGTTAGCAACAAATTTACTTTTATTTGTGATTGCGAAAATTATTTTTTAAGTGTTGTTTTTCAACAAGGAAAATAGATGGTGAAATTCTTATTAAATAGTGTGTTCTACCGTTTTACGTGAATTCGATTATTCGCTATTGAATATTATTTACATATTGAAGTTATTAAACTTATTAGCGAGTCGATTCAGGCTGTTATTAACAACCAGAGTCGACTCGCAAAGAAGAAGATTATTCGTTAGAGATTATCGAGAGAGAATAGAGTATTCGAAAAGAATTGGCCCGGCAGTGGAACTGAATAAAATTAATTATTTTAAACAAGATAACGTTAATTTGAAAACTAAATAACCCGACTGCGGTTCTTTGTAATTTGGAAATGAAAACCCAAAAGAAACCCCATTTTTTATTTTGGTAAAACCCAGTGTCACTCTCACAGCAAATACGAATCTTAAGCTAAAATCCATCGAGCCCTTCAGGCTGCAGAGCGTACTAAATAATTATACGAACATAAATACATTTATTTCATAACATACATACTCTCAGAAAACATAACTCTCCTTCTGACACAGTCGGGTAAAATAAGGACATGAGCACACGATAGTATATCACATTCAAAAATACTTACGAGTCCATCACAAGCCGATAGTGCGATGTTGGAGGCTGGCTGCCCCCTAATGGAGCCAGTGTAGTGGCACGACGTAGCTGATGCTTTGGGCGGATGCCGCGTGCGTCCGCTCGCAGTGTGTCGTTCCACGAACATCGCTGGTGTTATGAACGTCACCGACGGCCTGGGGAATAAAATTAATCTTTTAGTAATTGTTATGGAAATGGTTAAAAGAAAAGTGGACGACCTGACAGTTTTAAGAGTTTAGAGCAGTAAAAAGAGGAATGAATACTCGTAGAAGATAGAATGTGATCAATTTTTAGGGTTACGTAGTAAACACAAGGAACCCTTAGTTATATTTTTATTCTGTCTCTCCTAGGTTTTTTTCTACTACTGTTGACTGGATTACGTATACGTACTTTTTTATGGAGTCGTAAATTCTGTAATAAATAAATACAGTAGTTTGGTCAACTCTACCTTATTGATTAAAACATACTTTACTTCAAGTTTTTCATTCACAACCGCAGCGGATGTTGCATAATATAATTATATACATCGCTGTATACGTATGACTTGTTAATATTTGTATTGCTTCATTATTACCTTAATGATAGTGATTAATTTGGTATCTGCTTCTGATATTCACTTGATTTCAACTTAATAATAATTGAAACGTGTAGTACTCGTAGGCAGTATGTAGGCGAGGTGAACATTGCATAATTATTTTTAAATCTAGAGTTACTTCCGCACGATTAGCTACCTACTTATGAAAATGAAAAAATCTGCACCCTCAGACACAAGTCTTGCAAGCCCGTAGATGGGTCCAAGGCTGCTATATTTCTAACATCTCCATAAAAATTAGTGATTAGATATTTGTAAAGTGCTTGTGAATTATGGTAATCTTTCTGAAATACTAATGCATTTTCCTTTTGAGATCGAGAGTATCAAACTTAGAATTCTGCTCTAAAAAAACACTTTAACGACTCTTTTACTTTACGCAGACCTTGACAAAAATGCGCTATAGTTTAAATATTCCATCCAAGAAGAAGAAAGCTATTCTAAAATACGACCAATATTCAGGTATATAAAACGTCAAATTATATTCAAATGTTTTTAATTTTAATACATACATCAATATGATTTGATTATAATTTGAATTAGGAATGTAGTCTCAAACGTTTTCTCATTTCATGAGTGCAAAACGTCGAACATTGAAAAATGCGTGTGGATCTCAATAAATTCAAGTCTCAGTTTAAGCGCATATCGGCCAAGGAATCTGTCCGCTATGGCATCGACCATAAAAAGTAGATTTCGCGCCAGCACACGGTCAAGATTTATCGACATTGCGCGCCCGGCCTTAGATATTGTGGAATGCAACAATTTATAAGTGGAATCACAAAAGGAATAAACTCCGTCTGAGCTGCGTCTATGTACTGACATATTGGAACAACGTCCATTTTAAAATAGATTTGTTTGGTATTTTTCGTTTAGAACCATTCTGTAGATACTATTACTGATGTTGCTGTCAAATAAATTTATAGTTTTATACGCTAGTAATACATCACATGTTTGAGACATAAACTAACGCCTACATATTTTTGATATCGTATCGACATTGAGAAGGCTTTGTTTAGAGAATAATAAATCTAGAAAGAAATAAATGCCTAGAAATATAACACTTATGCCAAGTATGTAATTTTGTGAAAAATAATTAGTTTTGTTTTTGGAAAATTTATTGAATAAAATTAATATTTTGAACTAGCTATTGCATTATTTTTTAATATTTAATTCTTTTTTTTGTATCTGCACTCGCACCTACTTCGAGGTCACTTGAAAATCCGTGTATTGTCATTAGGGCAACATTACCACTAAGATGTGGCCTATTTGTTTTGCTGGAACACATGCATGCATATATTTTAAGTTAGTATAAAATCATTGTTATGTTGTGGGTAATCTTGTTATTTGTGTAATTTGTACCACCTGTTGGTTAACTGATAGATAATGTCAGAATTAAACTCGCCAATTCCATATTTTGTAACCAAGATAAATAAATAAAAGAAACAATTTATATCCGTTATGAACACAACGGCTCACTTAAGCCCTTCTCTGTTTTCATTAAGAAAATCTCTGTGAATTGTTTCTCAATTTATTTGTTTCTCCTTTTCTCAAACATTAAAGAGTTTGAGAAACAACATCCATTTTGTGCCGCAAACACTACCTTTGAGTATCATTAACTCATTGTAGTATGATTTAGTACTAATAATTCTGTGTTAAGGTGGTATGTGCCGACGTAGTAGCCTTGGGTGGCACGGGTTGTCGATCAGAGGCAAACACTGCGGCTAAGTAAGTAAGCACATAGTCGAACCTCATTACGGCAATTAGCAGAAGTAAACATGGCCGCCCCAGATAGGTGCCAGTGCCAGGCCCTGACCATAAAATAATGACAGCATAGAAATGGTACATCACAGATGGTGATTAATATCTAACTAGAGTATATTATTTATGTTGTTATTTTTTTTATACAATACCTATAGGGTTTTCTATTGTATTGTGCAACTTTACTTATACATACAATGTAGAGTACGAGTACAAATCGGTTCCGGAATTAAAGAAGAATAAATTGTATTTTATATACTTACTTACCTACATTGATATTACATCAGATCGTAGCAATTTGAGTACTCAAAATGTCTAGTCTTTTAAAAAACATAATTTCTTTTTGCAGTATTTTAAGTAGGCATAACAATGAAGAGAAGTCAGTAATATATCATTATATTAGGGTTTTTATAAGTCATAAGTTATCATCATAATAATCAAATCTCTTAAAATACCGCAAATTTAAATGGACTTAATCTGAACTTGGATTCGCGTCATACTCATACATGAACTGAGTTGTCAGAAAGAATTCCTATTATCATAAAACTTAAGATTGTGTGAAGAAATATTATAACATAGCTACTTTATGGTATTATAATGTAATCGATGATTAATTCAACATGTTATAGAGCTTTGGCAGCTCTAATGACCCTAATCAACGTTATAGCAAACGTTATTCAAATGAAGAGGCTTATTATGGTATAGTATATACTTACATTATAAAACAAGTATCTTACATTTACAACATATCTACTAGCTTTTTCCCGCTGCTTAGCGTGCGTACTAAAATCCTACGGGAACAGAACTTGATCCGGGATGAAAGATACTTACCATATGACCTTTTCAGTACTTCTCCTATTTAAGAGGTAATAAACAAACAAATATTTAATAATTTTTTTTTAATGATTGAGCACACTGGACCTTGCGTAAGAGATTTTTACTGTAAAAAGACTTTTAAATAAAGCCTGTGATTGACAACTATTTCAAGGCGTTTAAGTACAATATGATAGTAGCAAAAGCCACTTTACACATAAGAATTCAAACAAATAAAGTAAAAAAGTTAACAATATATTTTCACATTTTCTCCGAAATGCATTAATTTTTAACGACGGTTATAAGAGAGATAAATAGTGAATTAAAAATAAAAATATTTGTCTATAATTATAGAAATATTTTCTCTTACGAGTACATAAAAGTACTCTTTTCCTATAGATATACTTCAGGTTTATGATCAATAAGAGCCCAGATAAAAAGACAACTGTGTAAATTTGTTCGACCGGCTGCCGACCGGTGTTTACATTGGTTTTATTGGCTAATATGCACAAGTACCTATGCGATGCTTACAAATCATATTTTACATATTCTTAGTATTCTACAATTTTATACACACTCTTTGACTGATGCAGCACATAGATGAAGGAATGAACATACACTACTCATAGGATTTATCTTTTAGGCTGTACAAAAATAACTTTTAATTATTTACTTTATTAACGCACACAATTAAAATACACTTTTCAACCACAGTAGATTTTAAAATCTAAGAAAGCTTTACTTCTAGTCATTTCATAAATTAATAAATATATTACGAAAATTATTTTTCTCTTTTTGTAATTTATTTTTAATTTTGTCTTGTACTTTTTATATAAGTAATTATTAGATTTTTAAAGTTCCTTTACATGGTGGTTTGAGTTCGCGGTTATTTATTGGGCAAAATTCGATATCCTCCGGGCAACAAGTACAAGCCGGAGAGGCGTTACAAATAAACTTGCGAAACAGGCAGAGATTTAGTAGATTTTGTTTCCAAGGATTTGTTTAATTATAGGTTGGCCACTAAAGGACAAATAAAAAATATTAAGTGTAGATTTCCCCACATGCGGAACATGCATTAAAATTTTTACAAAATAAGTTACGCTTTTCGAGTGATAGTGTTATTTTATTACCCTCTGTAGCTTAAACGACTGGATCATCATATATCCACTTATAAATTTGTTCATATATATACAGTCTGATATGTCAAGTCTTAATTGAATAGAATGACATGAGATCTTAGTTAGATTTTATTTTTTACAAAGAAACGAGCTAAGCTCATCAAAGCTTGAACACAGTTTTGTTTTCTGTCCCGCAGCAGCCACCATTTTATTGCAGGATTTTACGAGGCCATTGACCCGGGCCCTAAGGTTTCCCGTATCAAACATCTTGTTACATTTGATACCCTAAAATTATTATTTGTAAACTTGTAGCATTTAAAAAGTATAAATATTTGCTAAAATATATTTGATGACAAATTCTAGAATCTATACTAATATTATAAATGCGAAAGTCTGTCTGTCTGTCTGTTACGCTTTCACGATCAAACCGCTAGACGGATTTTGATGAAATTTTTTATGAATATAGTTGAAGACCCGGGATCTAACATAGGCTACTTTTTGACGCAGGTGGAGCTGCGGGAAACAGATAGTTTAACTAATAAATGATAGAGAATTTTAAGCGCCCTGTAGACATTTAAAAAAATATTCAACTTATAATTTACCTATAACGCTGTTGATAATAGTTATTAATAATTATTATTATTATGAACAATCGCAAGTGTATAATATTTTTTGCATAGTTTATACACAAATGTAAAGCAGTTATGAAGTGGAGCATTTAAATACAAAACGCAAGTAATTTCTTCATCAAATACCTAAATCATTAAGAAATACACAGAAAAATTACAGTTTTCTGAAAACTGTATAAAATAATAGAAATATAGTATTAGTTGTTAATACACTTTACGACAACACATAAAGTGTCCATAGTTTATCTACACAGCATAATTAAACCTAGCTTTTAATGTGACACGATAAAACCGAATCGCATAAAAAACATAATGAGATTTGAATAATTCATGAGAAAGTTTAGCAAACTGTAGTTTAGTCACTTTCGGTGCATCATTAAGTATAATCAAAGAGAAAAATAAGATATACACGAAGTAATTGGTGATTCGTTCAGTATTGCGAATTGCTATGTAAATTGTTTTGAACTTAATGGCTTGGCACGAACCCTGGATCCTTTGCCTCTACTATGAGATTATATTGCCGCAGATGCTAACGACTGCGTAGAATTTTTGTATGGTAAACCTGTATAGTACCCCTGGCGGATAGTAAGGTAACTGAGAAATTCCGTATGAATTTTTAACTTAAATATAAATAATATAAATAAATAAAATACCCCTGGCGGATAGTAAGGTAACTGAGAAATTCCGTATGAATTTTTAACTTAAATATAAATAAATAAAATAATAATTAAAATCTCATGGTGGAGGCACTGCGTGTGCGCACGGCTGTCGTGAAAATTTATTGTTGAAGGCGCCACTTTACCACCTCCGTGGCTGCGCTTTGGAGCAATTACGAGGCTTCAATAACCGTCTTCGCAACGGGATAAAGGAGATTTATAGTAAGAGCGGGAGCTCTAGATTGCTTATTATTAGCCTTTCTGCAATTTTTAGCACTAAATTTTAGATTTTTTTTTAAAGTTGACGTTTTGACTCATAACTCAAAGACTACGATTCTGAAAGGAAAATAGTTTTGGGATAAATTGATCTAGTTATCCTACTTAAAAAGATCAAAGGACTTTTCAATAAGTATGCCAATTCAAATTTAATAAACTAAGGATTATATGTATTCAATCTACTTATGAAAGAAATGTAAATACTCAAATATAAGTATGTTAATGTCAAATAAATAAAGAGCAAATGTAAAATATGACCCACATGGGTGTTCGACAAAACGAGTGTTTTCGAGCCCATTATCATCCCGAAAACAGGTCGTAATGAGCGTGTAGGTTCTGTCAGTTTGAGTCACAAGGTTTCCGAAATTCATATGTATTGCCTTAAAATTGGTAAAGTGATGTCAATCGAGCAGAAGTTATGGATCAATTACCATTTCCCTATGTGACATTCGATAAACAACGAGTTGGTTTTCGGAGAAAATGGAACGGTATATTTGGATCTGTACTGTAAATTAAGTTTCCATTTTGTGAAACAATATAAAAAGTCAGTATTGCTAAATATAATAACACCAATGCAAAGGTGGTATACATATTCCGACCAATAAAAATCCGTAAAGAAACTAAGAAGTGCGTTTAAATATTTATTTCTTAAAGTCTTTCAGTTGTCAAGTTTATTCGACTTTTAAAACTGGTAAATTATTCCCACTCCGTGATATATTCCCGACAAGGAGTGTAGTTGCACAATCCCTGCAATATTCATTGTTCATTGTATTACAATAATTGCTACATAAATATGTATGGATTTAACTTCGAAGCCCATAAGCGACTTTCAAATTGTTAAGTTTTTGTCTCTTCTTCATTAAAAATGCATGAGCCCAACGTCCCACTTGTCTCGTTTATGGTGAAATTGGATGAGGTCACAATTTTTTTTTTAATGGAGGCTAAGCTTTAAAACAATCAGTGCTAAAAATGTCGTAGCCTTCATGTTAATTTAATTAAGTTAATGACGATCATCGATATCCACAAAATAGTTCTACCTAGTTTCCTTGCAAGTGAATATCTTCTAATAGATAGGTATTAAAATAGACTGTAATTTTACACAATTTTAATATAATTTGAACACACAATATCATTAGACACATCTCGCGTTGGTCAAAGCAAGCAACCGAACCATAAACAAGAAGAACTATCCGTACCTATGCCATAGACCTATGCATAATTTATGGTTGCATACTCGTAGGTGTAATTTCTCGGCAGTGCATGGTTCACACGAGCAGTGATAGCTGTTCCGCGAACAGATTGCAGACGAAATATGGTACTTCCGCCATCTTCCGCGGCTCTTTGATCGCAATGCACCCTTATAAACTAACTCCTGTATAGAATGCGTCTGCGCGCTGCTCGAGTGTGAATAGCTCTATAAGTCTGAAATTTCATTGCCTAACTGCAGGAATGGTTTCATTCGTACTACTAAGTAGGTACCTAAATAGAACACACTGTCTGTATGCCTTGCTTTAGTCAATGCTATTTCTTTTTATCGAATTAATCCTAAGCAATATTTACACAGGCATAAAAAAGTCTTCAAAATTTTAACATACCTACCTAAAATATATTGCCAGCCTAACTAAAATAACTTATTTATAAATATTTCTCGAAAAATTCAAATTTTACAGTCATTAAATAATTTTCAATATTACTCTGTGACGAAATTTATATCACTAACTTTGTGTCCGCATATTTCCAATTGCTCAAGCATTAGGTATGCCCATTGAAGGGTATTTATAATTAATAGGGCTTAATCACTATCATTTATCGAATATCTAGCCGTCCTGACGCGTTCCTTGTGCAATTTCTTGACTCACTGAAAGTGAAGGTCCGATAGTTAATTACATTTTAAGAGAGATTTGTTGCAACCTTTTGCTTTCCTAGCTAACTGAACTTCTGAAGAAAAAAAAGTCTTCCGTGGGAATTTCGGAAAGAAAAGTAAGTATTTTCATATTTAGTCAATGGTACGTTCACAGGCTGCGTTAATCGTCAAAATATTTAGAACTAGCTTTTTCCCGCAGCTCTGCATGCGTCAAAAAGTAGCCTTTGTTTGACCCCGGGTCTTCAACTATATTCATACCAAATTACATCCCAAAATTCAACCGACAGACAGACAGACTTTCGCATTTATAATATTAGTATATATATATTAGTATGGATATATGAGTCATTTACCCAAATTGCCCAAAGCTAAAAACTAAACATGGACATAAATACATTTTGACTGGAAAGGCTTACGCTCCCCCTGCTCTAGCATATCCTGTTCTTACATTACGACACCATTTGGCACAAGAACGCTGTTAGGCCTCCCGATTAGGAATTCGTTATATCTAACAAAGATAACATAAGCTATGTCCACTACCCTTTTAGTAAGCTTTGTTTTACAACTATTTTATGATAAAAGGCTATCGTATCTTCAGAACACTAGAACAGTAAGCACTTTAAGATGACTAAAGAGGAAGGCGGAAAATGAAATGCTATCTCATAATTATTGTTCACTTCAGATTTGCGTATATGGTGTTGAACATAAGTAATGTACGACTCTATCATTATTACGAGATAAATAATATTAGTAATGGAAATTTCCAAAGGAGAAATAATTGGTAATTATACATTGAGTTTTTCCTTAATGCTAAGAAGTAGTTTTTCATATAATTCTTTGTAATTATTATAATTAATTAAACTTCTACCTTTAAATCGTTTACCTTAGTCAAGATTTATGTTAATAACACAAACATGATTATTTATTTATAACGATTACGTATGGGTGTTTTGTCTGGGATAAAGATTTATTTATTTATTTAAGGGACTTATTTACAGAGATATAGTGCCAAATAGGTACGTTCATTCAAACGAACCTCAAATATAACAAAAACCTAGGTAGCTTTAGTACAGATAGTATCCTAATCGCAGTATCTGTTAGCGTTGGATAAATCTAGATATTAATATCAGACACGGTGTTGGCCGACCGCCTAATTCACTGCACGCACTACTTACTGGAGCTAATAAATTTCGAATGCTATTTCCGTACTGTTTTTTGTGAAAACCTATTTCATCTATCCATCACTCGATTAAACTATCTTGATCCCCACTAGCATGAGAAATATGTACATTTTTGTGGATTAAAGCTAGACTTTTTTGAACGCTGATCTCAGAATGTAAACTTTTTTAATAAGTATGAATCTATCTAACGAGATTCTTTTAAAAAAAATATTCAAAAGACAAAATTTAACAAAAACACCTACTTTCGAACATGTCCAAACATGGAATGGAACGTCAATGTGCCCAAATCATTTGAAGACAAGTGCGAAAATAGTAATTTCGTTTACTAAGATGCTATGCTATCTGTTCCAATTTTTATTAAAAAGTATTTTATTGAAAACTACTTGAAGATGATCTTAGACAAAACCCTTCAGAAATGACGGAGCCATGAGAATAAGAAATGAAATGAAATGAAATAAATCTGAAGAAACGTCAAAGGAACTACGAAAGGAACTAAGGGACAATTGCATTCCTTTTTGGAAACTGGGAGTTAGAAAATACACAAACTATATTCAGAAAATACAGGTTTTACTTAATTGCATTATTATCATTAAAGTTTAATATGTTTTTATTGCAATTATGAACAATAACATAAAATTATCATCAATGAGGGAAACCCGTTAGATAACCTAGCTAGAATAATTGCGGCATACTACAGTGTTTAATTATAAGGAAGATAAGAATACCACACAGTTTAATATACTAAGAAACCCGTGGTGCCGTAATTAGAATGGTCGCCACGCCAGTAAAGGAGAATGACAGACAGATTTACGAAGATTTATGTTTATTTTCGTCGAATCCTCGGGCGGCCGTCTCAAGGCCGTCGCTTGCACACTGTGAAGGCGAATGCATCTTTGATAAAATCCATCAGTCATTATAACTTTTCATGACATGTCCTCGTTAAACGCTATGGAACATTGGGCAGACACTGCGGGCTTATGTTGTGCTCGCATCCATAGTATCCATACTTCCATACTTATATTAGAAATGCGAAAGTTTGTGTGTCTCTCTGTCTGTTATGCTTTCACGGCCAAACCGCTGAACGAATTTTGATGAAATTTGGTATGAATATAGTTGAAGATCCAGGGTCAAACATAGGTTACTTTTTGACGCAGGCGGAGCTGCAGAAAAGCTAGTTTCTCATAAATGGCGTATGGTACGCCATTTTGACTTTTCGAATCAAGAAGCTTAGAAAGATAATTGTAAGTTGAAGAATAAACATCATAAAAGATTCACATTGCCGACAAAAATACCCTTCTTTTTAGCTAACCGCAGTGAAGTGTAAAAAGTGTAAAAAATATTTCAATTTTTTTTTTTTTATTTCTAATTTGAGAGATCTATTTTATTATATTTTTTTACGCTACCTACTTACCACCACTCTATCATCATTAAAACTAACTGGTTACAGTTTAGTTGACATTAATGAAATCTATTAATGTTATTGGTGTAATAAAGTTAACAACAGTACACTTTGCTGTGAATATAGTGAAATAAATAGGTTTATGGCGAGTGTGCAAATTATACGATTGTCATAGCTCACGACCCAAAGACGAGTTAAAATTAAGGCGTTAGTTCCTAGTTGAATCTTACAAAATGCCCACTGACTTCGACTGGATATAATTTATTATTCTACATTAACTTTTTTACAGGTTTCATTAGGCTTGTTTTATGTAGGTGAAGGCTACAACAAAAAAATCTAAACACACAAAAAGTCTTAGTTATACGACAAAAGATTTATAAATAAATTTAAATTAATCAAATGAGATAGTTAACAAAAAAAATAAGAGGTCATAGAGATAAAACAAAAATAAATTATCACCAGTACTATCAATGAAACAAAGCGTCTTCTGTTATTGCAGATTTACATTGATTATTTTCATTACAAATAACTTTGTTGATGTATTTATTAAGAGACAACATTACGGGATCGTTGATTAAAAAAATAAATACTTACTGTTTTTTTCGCATTCGAAACGGATGAACGGAATGGATGGATTGAACGACGAAACAACTAAGTACCTTAGGAAGTTATTTTACCACGTACTAAAGGACTTGTGCCAACTACAGTTCTAAGATGCCTCTACCTAATCCATATCATCATAAAGGCATCCCTCTACCATGTTATGTAATTAAATACTAAAATAGCCTTCAGTCTAGTAGAGTCTTATGTTATAACCGAGATAAAATATCTATTTTGATAAATACAACGACTTGTTAAACGTATCAGAGATTAATAGATAATTACCAGAAATATCTTTGGCACAAATTTGGCAGTAACACAGCTTCTTGTTGATAATTAATCAATTGTCGCCGGAGAGAACGCTAGACGTGAATGTTTGCACAATTGTGATAGTGCCTAGAAGCGATCAATGCCCTCCATCTAGACTGACGATGGTGTCTATGAACTTAGTAGTTACAAGATAATGGATTAACAAAAAAGTGATAAAATATTTATTAAGAGATTTTTTTAACAAAAGGTAAGTAAACTCGATATAAATATCCCGTTATAGACTTCAGCTTTAGTTTATGCAAATGGGACATGCACTAGACACACACACTTGTGATTATGCAACAAAATAAACATTTTAAGCTCTACCATATATTGTCAATATATTGCGTATTGTTTTAAAACTTTTTTTATTGTCGTATGAAGATATTGTAAAATAACGGTTATAATTTTTTAGTAATCTAAATATAAATTAATAATTTGTTTTACATAAACTTATGTATTTTGTGATGACTAAGTACGTAACTAATAAAACTTAATTAGAATTTGCTTGTATTTGTATTATCTTTACTGCATCGAAAATCCATAATTATTTTTCCTAAATTTAGTTTTGAAATGGAATTTCCTATTCAATAATAGGTCGGGGAAAAAAATTTCTTCGCATTTTTTAAGAAAATTCAAAACTTTTTTAATAAAGTTTATTTACATTTAACTAAAGTATGTAGGTGCCATTTTGTTCGATTACTTTTTGCCATCTTGTAGGTAAGGACATGATCCCATTGCTTTCATTTCATAAAATTTAAACTTTTAGTGATACCAAAACCAGCCAGATACAAATAGATTTCATTACAAGTTCATACATACTATATCTGAAAAAAACTTTTTACCCAACTTAACATGATGTTCCACGCAAGGATATCAGCAAGCAATAGCCTCCAATAAAAATATTTCAATATGCCCAAATTTACGAACAATAACTACAACCACAATTTCACCTGTAAGGCCAGTCAATTTGTTTACTCATTTTGTGACTTGAAGTCAGAACGACATGTAAACTAGACAAGCAATGGAAATCAGCATTCAGTCGTACGCCATTCATATGTTTATTGACTAAGCTGACAGGTAACGGGCAGTGAATGCTGCGAATCAAAACCATACAAAAGTATGCAAAATCTAGAATAGGGCTGAACAAAAGTCAACTATTTATTAGACTACTAGCTGTTTCCCGTAGCTCCACCTGCGTCAAAAAGTAGCCCATGTTTGATCCCGGGTCTTCAACTATATTCATACCAAATTTCATCAAAATCCGTTCAGCTGTTTGGCCATGAAAGCGTAACAGACAGACAGACAGACAGACTTTCGCATTTATAATCCATACTAATATTTGGATTCGAAAGTCTGTCTATCTGTCTGTCTGTCTGTCTGTGAAAGCGTTCACGACCAAACCGCTGAACGGATTTTGATGAAATTTGGTATAAATATAGTTGACGACCCGGGGTTAAACATAGGATACTTTTTGATGCAGGCGGAGCTGCGGGAAATAGCAAGTATTAAATATAGGATAATGGTAAAACAGAACCCTGGACAGAAAGCATAAGCTGAATAAGCAAGAATAGAAGAAACATCTTCTTTTATACGACAATGACAGTCATTACAAACAAACTAAAATGACACTGCCATTCCCTTGCTGCATGTTTTGTAGTGCCCTTCTTGCCGGCTTACAGGCCGTACTACTCGTATACAAAATGAGACCTCATGTCAACGTCAGCTATAGGAAGTGACAAGTCTCTGAAGAAATTATTTCCCTCATTTAACAAACCTACGAATGCTTAATTTCTTGTAGTAAATAATGTTAAGAACTCCGGCTGGAGCCTTGATCGATCTCTATATAGTTGTGATACCAACACGACGATGCGAGTACCTAAATTTACTTAGAGCGGAGTTCTTACCTATACATTTTTGCACTCTCAGCTGGTTGCATAGGAGCCCGGGGTCGTGCATCTACCATGAGATTTTCTGATTTGTACAGCACCCCTGGGGCATAGTAAGGTAACTAAGAAAATCCACACAAAATCACAACATGGTCGCTATTGTCTGCGTTCATAAAATCTCATAGTAGTGGCACCGCTTTCTGCCCAATATGGAGGTCATAAATGCATTTCTAAAGATGAAAATATAACAAAATAAAAACAAAGCAACATCATTTGCCCACTTACCGCAGGTCCAGCCTGAGATCCCTGCCGTCTATGGTGAGGTTGTAATGCACTGAGTGGTGCAGTTCGTGCTCTCTCGCGTGCAGGTCTCGTCGTGCCCGCGCATGCCCGTGTTCGTGCGCGTGCTCCACCGCGTGGGAGACCAGCTCGCCATCGCGGGTCACCTTCACTGGCGTCACCACTTGCACTTGGGAAGGGTCCAGGTGTCGATGGGAGTAGATACCTGTGAAAAGGGATTTAGGATTTTAAGCTTTTGAAATCTCTTTATTTATACTTGGCACTACTTTGCCAAGTATAACAGCTAGTGCTGTTCACCAACTATTTAGCAGTTAAAAAAGTGGTACTTGTCCCATTTAGGTACAAATTTTGACATGGTAAATATAAGTGTAGTTCTGGAATGCCGGTCACATTTGAACTATCTAACTCTCACGAATTACGAGTATCTAAATAGGATTCTAATCTGAAGCTAAGTCAATGAATAAAAACACAAAAGAAAGTTCAAAATTATTTTGGGCAATTCTTAAAAACAGGAAAGTACCTCTAAGTAACTACTGTCACTAATGATGACATAAAAAATCATTACAACTTTACGTGACAAGTAATTGCCACTGAAATAACATCTATTAGGTATGTTTATAGAAATAGACATCTCAAAAAATTCTCAAATAATAACTGATACAAAATTCACAGATGGAAACTAAATAAAATAATAGAATGTACATAAAAATACAAAATTGTATAAGTAACCCTATCGTTTCCTTATCATTAAACGTTTGCTATAAAAGCTTTTGGAATACGCATAAAATTGATATTGCATAAGCTTCGATTCCACTAAATGTTTACAGTGTTGTGTTCAAATAAACATTCAGACTATGAAATTAACATATTTTACACCTACAAAAGCACCAGACTATATGTTCAGCTTGTCATCTTTCTGATAACCGTGCCGTGATGGAAATATATGGCTGCTAGTTTTTAAATGCTAATAAATTGCCCATTAGTGGTAACGTGAAAAATTGATGACATAAGGCCCAATAAGATTGTTATATTTTAATGATGTTAATACCATCAATATGTTTATTTCATTTTATGACTTTGGGACAAACTTTAAACAGATGTTTTCAGTGGCCACCGTATGAGTACAGATTTTTTTATTTTTTACTGACGTGTGATTTTTATTTCTTTTCATGTAGATATTTTTTAAAATGAGTAGCTTTGAGGTCATGTCCTAAAACAGATTTTTAATAAATAAAAATTTAAATATATTGAAAAAAAGGATCTGGTAAGATTTTTGCAAATTACTTTATGATTCTCACTTCTCAGTCTTTACAATGGCGATTATAGGGTAGAAACTCGACCATCCTGGGTGAATACATATCGGATAAACAATAATATTTTCGTTTGTCTTCTTTATATTTGTTTATATAGCCTATTCTCTAATAATTGGGCTATCGTGGGGGCTATCTAATCAAACATTAAATTCTAATATCTGTAAGTCTGCGTTCAAATAAATACCAGACCAATACGATACTACTAATAACAATTACAAGTACAGTACGCTTCAAACGAAATTTCCTCCCTCGTACACTGCAATTATGGAATGAACTCCATGCCATGCCATGGTTTTCCCAAGTGACTATAACATGGGAGCCTTCAAAAAGGGCGTGAAAAATATCCTTCAGGGTCGGCAACGCGCTCGTGACATCTCTGGTGTTGCAGGCGTTCATAGGCTACGGTAACCACTTACCATTAGGTGAGCCGTACGCCTACTTAGTTGTATAAAAAAAAAAAAAAGAAAATAACGATCACCAAATAGAATGTAAAAAGTGTCGATTTACAATAAAATAATATTTAATGCAGTTTTAGTATTACTTCAGTTTGGGTATAATTAGTTAAATAATCTGAGTATTAAGCTTTTAATGCATTGCTTATAATATTTTAATTTTAAACATTTACACCACTTTTTCGTTCTAATATCCGCTTTAATCACCTGTGCTCGTAAAGTAATTTTGATAAACAAACAATCATCGAAATCGCAAATTCCAAGTAAAACGGAAATAAAGTGGAAAAATTAAACACGAAGCATTGACCCGCCAAAAACCGCTGACGTTTGGTCCACAAGCTGTCAAACACGCGTGGTTATTGATGTTGCAAGATTGTGATCGTACCATCTGAAATACGATATCTTGGTTTACTTGGCACTTTTGTGATCGGCGGCGTCAGAGACAATCTTGGAATTTTTATTTGGAGTCATCTAATTTCAATGCTTGAAAAAATTGCAGAATGAGTACTTATAAAAATTATAAACAGCGATAACATTTAGAACCCGTTGCTATAGCCTAGAACGGATAATGAAGGGAGCACTACCATAACTTCTCGAAACGTCTCTACCATTCTTTATTCCATGAAAACGTCTCAAAAATACGAAGTCTAAGTAAAGAATAGTGATCCTAGAAATAATAGTTCAAAGTTAAAAATACAAAATATGAAAAAAATGAGTTAGAAAATACTCAAAAATGTGAAGATGGACGATGTGATGATTTACAAGTGCGGTGTCGACCCTGTTGGCGCCAGGCGCCGGCATGGACAGAGTCGAGGCGCCAAGCTTCATCGTTTTCTAATACTTTGGAATTTAAACAAGTGCTATTACCTAAATTAGGTCACTTATTTTTGTATCATCATTGTTTTGATTGTGCGATGATTATAATTTTATTTAGAACGTTATATCGATTAAGGATATCCATTATGTATTTGAAAACACCAAGGCGCGAAAGTATGCCATGAATTTTAGTTTTTAGTAAACTCCTACCAGTTTGACATAGCAAAAAAAAATGGGCTCTGTGTTGGAACAATCTATTTAGAGAGATAATGAGAAATAAAAAAATATGTTGTTTTGTCTATATTTAAACCATTACTTATAACAACGCTGAATATTTGTTTGTTCGTAGAACTACTAAACTGATTTAAGTTTATTTTTATTTACTAAGTAGCTGTTACTTTAAGAATTCAATTATAGTATCAAAAGACTCAGCGGTTTTGGTTGTGCGTTGACATATATGTCAGTCTTCTTCCATATATTTATTTAATAGAAAATATTTCTCGGGTTGGCGCCACCTTATCAGCACAAACATTCGTCATGACACATTGTTCTCGGTAACTAGTTTTACTTTTACACTAGATAATCATTATTAGCTTATCGCTCATCACTCGAACCATTTCATACGAATCTAGGTGCAACGTCAGCGATGCTAACGCAAAGAATAAATAAAATGCAGAAGAAATACCTTAACCTTAGTTTCGGTTACTGCATAAATTTGAGCCTAACTTGTAAATGTTTCTTTTATAATTCATTTTTAAAGCGTATTTTACATTTGTATCTACTTTGGTCTTTTTATTTGATTTTTACCTGTTCCCGCTTTGTCTACTGAAATTTCGTATAGTTAGAAGTAGTGAGATGGACAAACGATATAGTTACATATTTCAACCTGGAAAACGAAGGCATAAATGAATGAAGAATAAAGTTAAATAAATTAGCATCAAAATAAAATTGTTACTAAATTATTACAGCATCGACTGTCAGCATAAATTCCAATTACAGATTTAATAAAATATAGAGCATTAGGTCAACAAATTTGTCTGTCTGTATTACCTAGTTTATAACACATCATATTTATAACACATTACAGAATGCTCTGTAATCTATGGTATTATCAATGTTAAGCATAGCTAAGTAGTTTCTTCTGTATTTCAATATTTTATGAGGCCGGCGATACGACACTCCTTGACTAGTAAGGTCACACGAGTTCCACTAGCTGCGTGTCTTTCTCACTCCATACTTAGCGGGTCATAAATCGATTGAAGTGCCATAAAAAAGCGAGGCTTACTACATTACGAAGACTAATTAAATTGTCCAGTTCATACCTAGAATTGAGATAAAACTTTCTTATAACATACATATCATTACGCCTGTTTCCCGTAGTGGTAGGCAGAGAATACGGATTTCTATTTGCTACGATCCATATAGACCTCACTTGCTACCTCTACGTTCATCACTCTCGTCATACATTTTATTATAAATCAATGATAACATGCAAAATAATTTAAAACTTTTTATTGCACTAAAATATTACAAACAGTATTATATACAAGAGACATAAATTTTCTAATATTTGCGGAACTTCCTTGATTTTTCTTTTAAAAGAATTAACGAAATTCGTTTCATCCGAATCCCAATATTTAATTTCTTACTTGAATAGACTAGTTAGATTAATTATCCAAGTAATCCAAAAGAAATAGAGTCACTCATAAATACGTATGAGATCAGATATTTATTTTCTCTCGTGAATATACTAGATTAATTAAGTAATGTTAGAATAAACAAATACAACAAAAAACACTAACTACGACAAAAGCGAATTATTAGCATTTATATGGTGCTCGTAAAAAGTAAATTGAAAATTAAAGCCGTGTTCACATTGAATTAAATGCAATGTCGGAGCCTTAATGTGTGTTTCTCTGTTGTGTGCGTGGGCTAGCTAGACAAATGCTCGCGTGTACGACAAAACTAAGATAGGGTTATCAATTCGTCATCAAATAAAATAAATTATAATGATTAGTTTATGTAAGTTTAATCATATTTGTTACTATACGTATCTGATTTTATTTGTACACCCACATTTAAGATCTCTGTTTGACCCTATGAATAGATTTAAGTAAAGACTTACTTATTAATAAGCAGGCGCTTATTGTTTGAAGCACGATAAAGTTTTAAATAAATAAAAATAAAAACATTACGTCAAATCCTAATTCTTGACAGCTGTTTCAATGCAGATTGCTTTGAATTCGGCTTCCAAAATATTTTAATTAAACATAGAGACAAACTTTTCATTCTGACATTTTGTAATTCAACAATTAAAAGTTCATAAATTGTTAGTTATCTATCTTTCGTTTTATGTATCTCTATCTCTTAACGGGAGCTCGATTATGTCCAAATCTGTAAATAAAATCTTCAATTAAATAGGGGCCACTTATTGTGGAAATCTGAATATTAAAAATGTTCGGTAACCCTAAAAAGTCAGTCCAATTATCTGCAATTACCCTCGAGTACCGCCCTCCGACGACAGAGCGGCGACCTGTGCCTCTACCATGAAATATGTACCTATTGTTGTGTGTTCCCACTTCACCTGGTCCTGGGTGTGTTAAATGACTTCCACACCGGTCATAACGTGACAGTCCCTCAGCAAGGGAACGTGATTAAAGGGGGAGACGAGAGATTTGACTGTGGAGAATTAACAGCCGTTTGATCTCATAAAACTAATACGGCTTTTCAGTCTAGATCTCCTCTTTTCCGGATAGGTGACGTTTTTACTTGAACTTACTTACAGCTAGGTGCGCTTTACAGAATTGCCATTGTGCTAATTGAACAAAACCGAAACACAACATCAATCAATCAATCAATGAAAAATATTATAAATCGAACGAATGACATTCGACTCAAAAATAGTAGTAGCGGTTGCGGTTTGGATGATTTGCCATTCGCGCAATTCCATGGTACAGGCACTGCCAGAGCCCGCGCGTAGGAGGACATGCCATCACAAACTTACATAAGCCTTCTCTATAAATTATGGGGATACCATAAATGGATTATCTGTTTTCTTAATGTCTAGCAATTATTTGAAGAGACTATTGAAGAAATCAATTATGTTTTTGTACAGGTATATTTTTAGCTGTAACTTTTTGTTACCACAGCATGTTCAGTCGTTAATCTAGATTCTAGACACTAAATTTACATTTTCCCTTAATTTAAATAAACATATGTATAAGATAATTAAATATAAATTTAATAAATGTTTTAATTTTGTGGAAAAAAGGAACTTGTCTTTGAATGCCACTTGCACATTCGAACCATTTTGACATTCTGACATAAGATCAGCAAAGTTCCTGAAGAAGTTAAGAGTAGAGCAAAAGTATTTTTGTCAATTTTCCAAACCGAACTTTAAAATGGGAATAAACATAAATTTTATTCAGAATTATTCACACGATTTCAGACTTCAAAATGAACCTTACAGCTAATTATTTATATTGGTTTCTGAATTTCTAAACACATGGCACCATTTATAGAGTTAAGATGCCATGACCAGAGCCTATTCTAGATTTATAGGTATTTGCCCTTAGCTTCTTTGGACTTCCTATATATATAGGCTTTTTTGGGCATCAATTAACATACTAAGTAGAAATTAAATATACAGCGTTGCTACCGCGTTGTATACTGGAATTTCCCGCCATTTGTAAGAAGGTGAAAGATGTTAAACATATAAAAGGAAAAAGGTATGTATGTAAGTGTAAATATATCTTCTCGTATGGGATCGCTTGGTAAGTACTAGTACGTCGTAGTTCTGCAGACTTTACAGCGGAAGTAGGTACCTAGGTAAGTAACTTGGTAAGTGAAAAAGAATCTTCAAATACTGTTATAAAAATTGTCCAAATGAGTCATGGGGTAACAAACAATGAAAATAACAACTGAATTGTTGAACTTTACCTCCTATTTGGGATTCGATTGACTTTAAGAATAAATAAATAAGCCTTGTCATAATATATTAATTTAATTAAAACCTGGCATGGTATTTTTTCCTAAGTGCAGATGCCTGCAATTTTAATCGTCACTATTATGAAGACCCCTGTGGTTTTAGCAACTAATCTAATAAAATTAATTATTCAAGTCATTCCGATGCCGGATAGGAACCTGTCGGCAATCTTCACGTCAAAAACACTTCCATATTGATACATAGACAAACATACTAATAGACGTGGCGAATATTGGCTAGGTGAATAGTTACGAAACAGTTATCCTTCTTATCATCATCATCATCATTTTAGCCGCAGTCAATCCACTGCTGGACATAGGCCTCTCCTAATGATTTCCAAAATGACTGGTAGTAAGCTATTAGGAAGGTAATATTATTTCAAAAAGATTATTTGTTTAGTTTTCTTTTAAATGGAAATAATGGTTTAGATTTTTTAATTTTTTGGTGTTGATATGATTAATGAAAGTACTTATTTTCCAGGCTTTTTTCTTTTCTGTCTCGTATATTTATCGCTTAGTATAGCGTATTATCTCGCGTTAATAAAGAGTTCTATTCTACGAATCAAATATAAAGTCAAAATAAAGACTTATTTAAAAATATATAAATTTATTTAATACGCTGACAATTTAACTGTATATAAGTAACATTTATTTTATTATTTATTTATTTTTATCTTCACATGCTTACGGAATACACAAGTACCTTTATAATCTTGATCGGCAATTATTATCAATCTTATATACACGTTTTGGATGTTAACAATCATGGATAGTAGGTACTAAGATCCGTGCCTCATCTATTTCTTAATAGTCTATGATATTCCATAATAATCAAACTCATTATTACGATACGTATACAGGTCTTCGGTCAAGGCTGTTAAAATAATCATAATTTTAAATTAAAGAATTACTTTAATTTTTTTTTTAATACGATCTCTACTTTATTAATTTAGATTTATTATTCTATCTACTTAAATTCATGAAAAAGAAACTATCAAAATAACATTATTTTTATTACTATGTAAAAATAGTCATCTTAAAGAGCTGGCTAGATGTCGCAAAGCAGGATTTGCGTACTAATGGACTTTCTGCCAAGGATGCTGAAGACCGGGCGAAGTGGAGACGTAAAACTAGGAAAGCGGACCCTGGGCTCCGAATCAAACAGCGGAGGATGCCACCGGGATAACGCTACGATGATGATGAAAAGTAGCCATCTTTAATACTTTCTTATTTAACTCGTTAAATATATATTATATCTTGATATAAAAGAAATAAATAAATTACTTATCATATCTTGATATGACATCTGACAACATTATCGTCACCGATACTGAGTGAAATAACATTATGTAATATTTGGTGTCACGTAGTTGTTTAGAAGTAGTTATTAGATATTAGGCCTCAAAATCATAAATTTAAGAGCTGCACTCTTATCTTTCTTCTTCCTTTAGTTGATTCAACATGACGCGACGTTTACCTTCTCCTTTATTTGCTTCATGTAGCTTATTATGCCTTTATCTAAATATATAAGTATGTGTTTACGTATGTAGGCCTGAGAATGATTAAAAAATATAAAATATATTATTTTGGGTAAAAATAAGGAAATTAAAAATTGGCATTTAATTAAAAACGAAACGCTTGAATGTCCTTAACGAGAGTAAAGTCAATTCAAAAGTTATCTCTGCCTCAGTTAGGAAGAAATCTTTTGTTTGCACAGAGTATAAAACATTAGAGGCAGTAAAGTCTGAGTAATCAAATGTTGACGTAATGTTTTTTTATTTAAAATTTCCTAAAAATGATAAGATGTGTCAGAAAAATTGTAGAGTTACCTGCATTAAACTATAGAGTACGTGCATTAAACTGTACAGCAGACGTGCTAATTGTAAATGACGTTAACATATTACCAAAACCAAAATTTATTTTTATACTATTTATTTAGATAATGAATAAATATTATTATATTTTCTCAAAAAAAATAACGTTTATTTTTCATTCATTGCAGATGTTTTTTGCAGTTACTTTTTATCTTTCGATGATGCTAGTCGTGTGACGTACGAGTATGCGCAGAGTAACGTACACACACATGGTGACGTGTCATCGTGTGATACTGTTTTAACCGATAGTGATAGCATATCTTACACTATATGAGCAAGTGCCTCACAACCTTGAATGTGATTGCCAATTTCCTTCACGCAGGACTATGTGAAAATGTCATAAGTACAGTAAATGAATAAAAAGTGACATTGTAAATTTACTTACTCTTTTTTATCAAAAAACTAACGATAAAATTATCATTGTTTGTTCACCGATCATCATATTTTATTTCGGTCTATTTGAAGCAAATAGATATAGTTTCATTTGAATACTGTAGCATGACTGTAGCGACGATGCCCGAAATCGTGTACATTACAACGACATTTTGCTATTAAATTACTAGGGGAGAATTTTTAATTTTTTTTTCGTGCAATTTTTCTCATGAATAATGTATAATCTCAGAGCGGAAGTAAAACAGCGCTACAATGATTGTTTACGCAATATGGAACAGTAAACTTAACAATGAGGTGTTAAGTATACTTTACGGGAAGGCACAACTCGGGTGGATGACCTCCTTTACTTTGAGCGAAATAAACTTCGCGTGATGTCTAAAAGTGAAAATCGAATCAATTTTCTTTTTCAGTAATTTTCAAGATTCGCGTGATTAAGATAATCAACACGCATCACTTGTAATCTTTAAATTACGTCAGCGTGATTTATCTTGATTCAAGAAAAAATCAATTCATAGTCCCTATTTACAAATTAAAATAAAAAAATCCTTCAAACAACAGAGTTGTTCAAGTTTTGTTCTAAATGTTTTGACAGACTACCTAGAAGCAGTAAATCATATACATGTATATAGATTGATTGATGAATTGAGAGAAGTGTAGGTGTAAGTTTACTAAAAAGATAAAAAAAATTTAAAGGAACTTTAAAAATATGCCATTAATTTAGTCCC
This sequence comes from Euzophera pinguis, assembly GCA_947363495.1. Lineage (NCBI taxonomy): Eukaryota > Metazoa > Arthropoda > Insecta > Lepidoptera > Pyralidae > Euzophera > Euzophera pinguis. The sequence continues at coordinate 6,316,530 of OX376168.1, forward strand.
GCGCAGCCAGACGCCTGAAACTTAGATACGCGCCAATTTTAGACTGAAAGTTGAACGACCGTGTCGGACCTACATAGCACTATTGTTTTATAAATCCTGCCAAATCATTGTCGTTTTACGGTTATTAGTTCCAATGCGTTAATGCCTCATTTCTGAGTACGTTTCTGGAGAAGTTGGAACAATCATTGAGGTTAATAATAAGAACATAGAGAATAATCTGAAGGGGGCAAAAGATGGCTTTTTTGCAGACCCCGGATTGCAAAAACATACCAATATGTAACATAGGTTACAACTTGGATGATGCTTAATATTATATCTTTTGAATATTAACGCTTCTCAAGTTTTCAAAAATGCTTCCTAAATTAATATATAATTGCTATCCTAATTCGTTTTTAATATACTTACTAGGGATTATACATATGGAATATATAAGTGTCGAATTATACACTTAACCAATTTTTTTTAAATTATTAATTTCAGAAATTACGTAGTACACGGCTGTTATTATATAGAGAACGAGTAAATAATTGTACAAAAACTAATCGCCAGCTTGGTCATGGGAAATAATTTATATTCACATAGGTATAATAAAGCATTAATCTGTTTTAATAAAACAAAGTATTTGGCACGACAGGTCGTTCTGTTATAAGTTTTTCTCAAAAGTTTTTATTTGCAAATTTTTAGTACCACCATGTAGAAAGAAACTTGTTTAACTTCAGTAACCTGACTCCTAGCAAGTAATTTCATATTTTTTGATATTATTTTACGCCATGCTCGAACATGCAAGTAATTGAAAATAAATGTACCACCACTGAGGACGGCAAGGAGACAAAAAAGGCTTGATATTATAGAGTACCTGGGTGGCGACACTTTGCGGTCGTAGATATGTATATAAGTAGCATGATTATGTAATCATGCTCATTTAGATTACGGAGATTTCACACTTAATATATGATAAATAAAAATACGTTATGAAGTTATAGGTATTTATCGCTAAAATCTGATAACGTAATTCAATAACTCTATTTTTTCTATCAAGAATTTCTGAAACTGCTGACAAGTATTTATACTTTTACGAAAAATAATAATTCACAGATAATGCATTGAGATGCATTAGTATGTACGCTTATTTAAAAAACTGCATTGCGGATTTTTAAAGAATTTTATATAGTTTGCTACAACATTTATTTTAAAACGAACAACCACAGGATACAAGATATATAATATTAAAACAAAAAAATCTTGTTTTCACACCCATTCGTCGCGACGTAACCAATTAGCAGCATTTCAAGTTCATGACAACCACAAAACTAAATTGGTATTATGTTACATGCCCCTAAATTCGACAAATGACATGGCCTGCACGATTTAGTACCCTTTTCAACTGTCAACTTTAATCTTTACGGTGCCTTGATTTTGAATTAACTGTTTTATTATCAAATTTAATTAAATATTTAATAACATAAAAATAATACTCTGGTTGTCTGCATTTATTAAAAGAAAATTGACTTTTTGCCACTTTTAATGAAAAATCGTTGTGTGAACGTAACTGTCGTCGAATTCATTTTGAGTGGGAGAATTTGACAATGAACTATTGTACTAACTACAACTGTTTTTCAGAAAGCTCCAGAACAAAAATAAAAAGAAGTTAAGCTAATCATTTCATTCCTAATAATTACTAATAATCCCTAAAAGTTACTTCACTAAAAAAAAACACTTACCGGTATGTATAAGGTTTCTTATGCTATCCTGGACTTCCTTATCTAATTCACCTCCTCGGTACTCCACGGTGAGCGCGTCAGGTCCGACATACTTGGCGCTACTCCACGCCACCAAGATTTGAAAAAGTAACAGTTTAAAAATAAAACACCGCCTTTCCATTGTCCTTAGCACCTGATTTCTACTACACATTATTAGTTCACGTATTATTTATCAACGTCACTAGACACTGCCACTTAATGTCTTGGTTGAGTTGATTTACATCTTGTGCTTGTAATTGGATGTGTTTATTCGTCTTCTGATCTGATGGACTGTCATTATAACCTGTGAACAAGAAATTATTATATTAATGATGTGGTGCTAAGAATTTGAATGGGCGGAGATGAAATTGTTAATTTTATTTATTATTTCGATAAATTTTACGTCTATTTCATAAATGTCAGTTTTATGTTTGAGACGAGACCGACCAGATTTGAGTGCAATCACACAATCAACGGTACAGGGTCATAGTACTTACTTTAAAAAAATGTAGCGAATAATTTAAAGTAAAGGAATAACTAAAAATAATCAAAAAGTCCTGCATACAAGGTTTAGAAAAAATCGGTAAGAAATAAGTATGTCGAAAAATGCGTCGCTGAACAGATTTTGATGAAATTTGGTATGAATATAATTGGGGTCAAACATAGTCTACTTTTTGCCAGGTGCAGCTGCGGGAAATAGCTAGTATCAAATAATTTATTGCCAAATAAGGTAGAGAAAAGGGGAAAAATGTATAATTATAATTTTTATAAATCAATCTTTCTATATAAACAAATAAATAAATTCTCTTATAATATTTTTTTGCATTCAATTGTATCTACCTAATAATACTTATTATTTTTTGGGAATATTAAACCGACCGAATAAACATTTATTCAGCGACTGTTGATGTCATAGATACTATTTATATGACTGGAGCGGAATGAATTTAAGTTACCAACTAAATTACTAAACTGACGACTAACATTGATATCAGTAAAAAAATCCGAAATAAACTGCTGACTGTAAAAGGCGAATGATCCTATCGCTCGAGGTCATTCGCTCAAGTCAGTAATTTTGTCATCAAAAACTGATTTATTTTGACACTTCAAATTTGGATTTACAGTCACTCGTTTAATTACTAACCATTATTTTTTCTTCCTAATAAAAACCCCAAGGTATCATCGGCAAGGCCACGTTCACACCATTTATTTCACGAGTCATTTAATCTGTCACATTAAATAATCATAACAATACATTTACCAAATTGTTGTTGGTAAATGAATTTTGACTCTTACCTTAATGCGAATAACTAAATTTTGTACTTTAAATACATTAAAAAATTTATATATTTTAAATATAATAACTTTTAGTAAAACTATGTATGTAAATGCACTTGATTTTCTGAAATAAGAAAAAAAATATTATCAAGAGTAATCAAATATTCCACGCGACTGTTCAGTTGGATTGTTATCTTTTTTCTAAACGCGAAAAACCGCAGTACAGTGTCGTATGACGCAATAAATTAGGCATAATTTGTATCCGCGTAACTGCAAATATAGGCTGCATTTTCTTATCTGTAGACAAAAGTACTAGGCAGTTAGTATGGTATTGCCTAGGTAAAAATTGTACATTTCATCTATTTAACTTCCCATATTTTGTGAAGTTAGTATCTATAAGTATTTCTAATATCCTTTACAGGAAAATTTTCTGATTTCCCTTATAAGAAAATAAAAAGTATAAGTCTGTATTCAAGATTAACATTAAATAAGAATGGAATAAATAGAAAGACCGAGTGAGAAACTCACGGCAGGGTCACGGCTCACGTTGTCCAGAAAGTATAAAATATAAGGCATACATAGACGAATCTAGACTGAAAACTGTCGTCATTGCAATAAGAAATGTTCTATTGTCATATGTCTTTTACGTACATGTACATACAATGCAAGTAGAGCATCGAAAGTGGTTCAAATTTAACTCTTAATATTTGATCACACGCCCACAAATATTGTTAAACATACAGATGAAACTACGAAACTTTATCAAGGTATTTTTCATCACGTAAATTTCAGAGTTCTTTTTTATTGTTAGATTTTTTTGGGTGATGCTAGAATTCGCACAAGGGCTTTCATAAACTGCTGCGACAAGCGTAATGCACTTGGCGACAGAACGGATGCAACTAGATACTGGTGTAGTGTGCACTGCGAGTGTCTGCATATGCGTTCGATATTTAAAATTCAGTATCCAGGAATTCATACAACAGCTATCAATAAAATGCAATTATTTATAGGAACTCGTGAAAAATATTAGCTTATAATAAACGTCGTTTAATTTTATAAAATTAATAAATTACCGGCATCAAAATGTGACCATGAAGATGACCGAGTCTAGTTTCTATATAAGGCGATGCTTTCTTCAAGAAATTGCGACAAAACACGAATGATTGACAGACGCTTGCATACGCGAGTTATGCCGATGAACAATCGTCCTTATAGAAATGCACATAATTTGCCGGTGCACCGACAAGGATTTCTACTCTGTTTATGGTATCGTTAAACTGGGAAAGCTGCAGATTCTCATTAAATGATTGGTCCAAGTAGGCCTCGAGACCATAAGATATGAGACCATTGTAAAATGGAATGCGTTCTAGGAAGAGTCGAGAAAGGGCTAAGGCAGCTGCCACGTGCCGAGATAAGACAGGCGCCATCGTCGTGCCTGTTCCATTATACTACTCGGGTTTGTTTGTCCGGTCGGGTTCAAGGCGCCACGACGATTCTTTTTAATATTTGCTTTTTAATTTCGAATGCCACCGGCAGCGTCTCAGACATACATTCTCGAGCCATTTAATATTCCACTGTTCTACAGTTCCTTACGTCATTCATTGTAATACTTACCGACACTTACGTTTGAGTTTCAGTCTTGTTACTATAGTAGATAATTAATAATGTACTGGCTGGAGTTTAATCACCTGTTTTGCTACGTTGTACTTCTATGTCAAATGATGTAGTTTGTACAATTGTGCAAATTTTGTAAACAACACTAGTACTTAATAAAAATATGGTAAGTGTATTTCTAATGTATTTTTTACACTTTTTCAACATTAATTTGTATAAACTGTTGCTAGGGAAATACGCAAAAAAATAGCTTGCATATTTACTTTAGTTAAAATAAAAGTCGATTAATTTAAGTATAAATGGGTCGTTAAGATGTAGTAAGGATTATTTCTTGAAAGTTTCGATAGCTGTAATCGAGCATTACGTTATCAGAGTTATCTTTATGTACACAGCCTAATTTAGTGATTACACTATCAAGACTAGACTAATATCATTTGGTCTAGGTTCAGTCTTCCATCAAGCGTTAGGAGATAACTGATAACGAAGATTTAAACTGTAGTACTACTGATTAAGGTTATGTTACTTAAAATAAGGTCAAACAAAATGTAAAATTATGCCAGAGTTTATGAAAAAATAACTGATATTTTGACTAATATATTGTTAATTTTATTAAAATTATTTTGGAAGAATATTCAGTATTTTTTTCTATTGACATGAAAATGTAGAGCAACGCGAGAAAAAACAATTAAAAAATTCAAATACTATTCTTAATACAAAACTCCAATATCTTTATTCGATGTCTGTTAGCAATAAAAGAAAATGAAGACGTTTTAAAAAAGTAACAAAACTAAAAGATGATATTTGTAAGCATGGCCCACAAAAAGATAACTATTAAGCGTGTGGCGCCAAACAAATTGTCTATGGGAGGACGTCGTCATGGGAAACAAGTGGTTCTTACAATGTCTAGTCAAACAAGTAATACTCGTAAAGCAGTCATTTTTATAATTTTGGGTGAATAGATCCTAACAATGTCGTATTATTATAAAATTTAACCTTTTTTTTCTAAGTATAAATTGTTACTAATTTATACGGTACTTTATTATTAAACACTCCAATGTTTGAAAGAGGTTGAACTTAGGTTTAGAAAAGTTTTATTTTAGCTGTAATTGGTGGAAGTCACTCGGATACCCATTAAGTGTATTACAATAATTAATTAAAAAAAAAAAGAGAATTAGACATGTATGATCTAAAATACTAACATGTAAATAGAAAATTATGACAAGCAAACATTTAACATATCCTCTTCTCTGTCACTCACTGATTGACTCATATTTAGTAAAATGATAAGTATTACAAACAATCTTTTCTAGTACAGTAATTGTAGTTTAGTTTACTCGGTGGCAGGCATCCGTCATCGTCTCTCGAGCGCATTGTCTCGACCGGCCATTGTGAAGACCGGTAGCGCCGGTTGGTCGCCCGCGAGGACTCGCCCTTTATGAACTACGCTGGCGGCTGAATCGTTCGGAAAAGTTAACATTTAGTGTTTTTTACTTTACAAATTTTAGTAAATACAGACTCTAAGGATACACGTTTATAAGAAAAATATAGATAGGGGTCGTGAGATCGAAAGAGGCACCAGATCCAGTCAGGTCAGCCACTTATCTAGGAGATGATATGAGGATTCAAGACCCTTTCTGGTGGACGCGCGCAGACTTATATATGGCCCTCGGGGTGATGCGGTGAGGTGGAGGGCGGCCGTTAACGAAGGCACGTCGTCACAAACTGTTGAATGAAGGCTATTTGTTATACCTACCTAAAATATTTTAAGAAATTATTTATTTCTCTAATAAAGCGATACAATACAGTACATCTTTATTGCCCATATTACAATAAATATATGCAAATATCTACAGTTACTTCAATTTTATCAGTAAATCAAAGCAGACGACACAATCTCACTGATCTACATTTAACCCATGACAGTTTGACATCAATGAATGAGTATGTACCTACTATAATATTATCTTAAACGTTTACTTAAATGGTAACGGCCATTGAACTAATTCTTTATTTAGATTCATTTTCTTATCACCGGCAAAATAATATTGGGCAAACTATGAAACTCGGATGCGAGGACTTAACAACGGTGCTATTAGTAATTGTGTATCTTTATTTCATATCATTACTTATTCGAGATAAACATGCGACCTTGTGTTATGTAACAGGGTGATAGCAGTAAAATGATAACGAAACATTTTAACACTCTCTTTACGAAGTAATGTTTATTTTAGTTATTTCAATTAAAATTATTAGAAGACTAGAAAAGTGTAATTTTTTTGCTCAAATAGCTCTAAATGTAGACGCCTATCCTGAATCTAATCTTAAATCGCTACTGGAAAATAAATATTTACTTAACGCTTTTTTAAATTTAGAAAAATTTATTTGAGAAGTGTCCAATGACCTTTAAGTACAAAGAGATTGGACCTTCATAATGTCATAGACTACTTTAAAGCGCGTTGGATTCCGCGTGGGCGGAACCACAGATAGTTTGTGTATAAATCTTACAACGCATCGAAACCAGGAAATGCAACTAGGAAATACCAACCTGCGGATAACATTCTACAAACGAGCCTTCCAAATGTTTTTTCAACTATGTATTGTCAACCACGGCAGCGCCTCTTTGACAGGTGTCATTAAAATGACACGAGACAAATAGAGGCTGTCAGTCTGTCCGTCCAATGGGGCGGTTAGTAGAATTCATTGTCGGCCACATGTTTGACTTTTTCTTTTGTAAAGACAGTTGTCATTGTGAAGCACAGTGACCGAAGCTATTTATCTTCGCGATTTTGCTTTCAGTTGATCTCAATCAATCCATTGAAAATTATTTTACAGATATAAACCCTGTTGTATATAAATTCGTTTGCAGTCATTAATTATTACGCTTGATTTGAATGCAGCAGGGGTTCTAAAACAGTAAACTTTGGGTCTTGGTCTACGACTACAAGAAAGAAAAGTTTGAGAAACTCTGTTCTAGATACAAACATAGAGACAAGATTAGATAAGATAATTAGATAGTAATACTGACGCGTTATCATGCAAATATATAAATTATTAATGATAACGGAGGGATCCTCATCAAACTTTTTATGGAGGCATGTGATTTTATGAATTAAATATACTATTAAGTACGATTTTTTTTTATTATCCGGTGTTGTGGATTCGATTCCCACGGGAAGCATACTTTGTTTAGTTGTTTCCAGTTTGGTTAGGACATTGCTGGCTTGAATCGCCTGATTCTCTGATTATAAAAATAATTCCGTGCTTCGAAGGCAAGTTAAGCCATTGGCCTGGCTATCATCTGGTGGTCGTTAAAGGAAGCACACCAGAGGCCGAGAGGCGGTTCCGAAAAACTCTGACGCCTGGAAGTACATAATCGATTAATAATGTAACCTACACGAAATAGCGATGATTTATAATCTGTATAGCTAAGATATATAAAAGGTAAGTAACACACTAAAACTAGACGGTAGAATATTTTAAAGAGTTTAGAGGCTATTTAAGTAAACTCAAATAAGCCATAATTATTTATTATTATTTATTACTTTTAATTGATTAATTAATTACAATTACTGTTTTGCATGCCAGTGTCTAATAAAATGTGAGAAACCTAACATTTTTTTTATATCTATATATGTATTTACCACATTTTTAGCAAAATAAATATATTTGTATTTGTAAAAACAATAATAATGGCTCCTTATCTGGTCAATATTCTAGTAAGTGTTAAGAAAATGGAGTAACACTAACACGAAGGAAATTTTGTTTCGTAAAATCAGCGTTTGAGCGATGATGCTTGTAGCTACGTCATTTCGGGGTTATTCAACCAAATGACGAGAAGTTATAAATCTTGTTCAAATTTTTATTATCCGCTTTAGTCTCTATGACATAGTAATCCTTATTAATTCATGATCCATAAAGACGCGGCCACTCTAAAAACTAATTATGTATTAACTAAACGTAGATAGGATGTTAAAGTGAAAGGATGCAAAGGAGTACCTAATACTTAATGGTTTTCCTAGATTCTGTGTGTTGAAGCTGGTCAATTAAATTAATAATTTACGGTTATCTGTAGTAGCATTTATGTTATTCTTATCAGGCTATCGAATGTAATAGAAAGAGAGTAAGAATTTGGTAAATCGGTCCGTAAGTTAACTTTCGACATAGGAACAACCTCTTTATCTTTATTAAAATAATAGAGATTATTGCTTTAGTTTACACATAGAATGTTAAAAAATAAATTGATGTCATATTTGTTCTTCTTGTTGAGTCAAAATCGCTATTGACTGCACTACCTATAGAAAATTTGCCCAAAACTTTGACACCTCTGTGGTCCGGTAATTCGCCATATTTAAGTCTTCCATAGTGCAAGAGATGGGACTATTACTAAATCTTTGCATATACTGAATAATATTTAACTATTCACTTGTAAGTTTTGATTTGTTGTAGTTGCCAACGAATTATATGAACTTAAACAAGAGAGATTAAGAAGACATACTAAAATTTAGAGCGCTGAATGACACGGCAGTACAAAAACTACATTTGTTTACAAATGGAGGCGTCAACAGCCTGCTGAATGAAATACGAGTCGGTCGCTCTGATGACAGTATCTAGCAGTTTCCACAGAAATGAACGCCAAAGATTTCGTAGAAAATCTTATTACTGATCCCGAAAGTGTTAAACTATCAACACAAAGTCACTGTATCACGATTTTAAATTGTGTATGTGATTAGGATTTCTATAATAATTTGTAAATAAATAAGTATTATGTGAAAAAAAAAACCATTGATACCTATAAAAATAGCTACGGAATAGAAAGAAATGCAGCTGCCTTACTCGCTTGTTATTGCCGCTAGCCCTTAGTTCTATATTAACAGCCAATCGCTATCAGGAAAATATTATTTTGCATTTGAAAGCTAGTATTGAAATTATAAATGTGTTAATCATTTTTATTTATTTACCAAATAAATTTACATCAACTATTTTAGATTATAGTTACATAATTTGTTCTAATGTTATAAATGTGTAAAAACCATTTATATAAACCATATATTATGTAGTTACTTTAACGAGAGAACAATTACTTTACGTACCTACATACTACACGCTTGAGAAGTAAACACACAGGTGGACATTTTAATTAATGCACTGTTAATAACACAATAAATAAAATAAAACGTGTTTAGCTTTAACACTGATCGTTTATGGCCTTATCTGATTTTAACTTGCATTAATTTCGCATACAGGAATTAGGAAACAGACTCATTTATAGCATTTTATATTTTCAAGATTAAGCCACAAGACACGTTTTTAAGGTAGACGTAAAAATAAATATGTCTAAATGTCTGGTTTACCGGTTTGTTAAATATCTTATTTTTAGGCTAAGAAAATATAGGTCAGCGACGGTCGTCGCAAACTCGGGCGGAAATGCCGCGACCATGTAAATTTGCTATTCCGCGACTTTTACATATGTCTGACCGACTCTTAACGCCTTTTTTCGTGAATAAAATCATATAGCACTCTACCATGGGACCCAAAAAACGAGTTGAGTCCTGGTATGTCCTCTTTTTGACGATCAATTTCCAAAGCTGTAATGCCGTTTGATCACTTAAGACAACTATGCAGAATTGTCTTGCTTTAACTAAGGAGCAATCTCTCTCTTTTTAAACGCTTTTTACCTACATTGATGTACGTGCCTTATATTCCTAATGGGAAATTATGGAGATAATAATTCTTAAAATACCTAATTAAGGATATATTAGAATATAAAACACAATTTAATCCAAGTAGCAACACGTGGGTGTGATGTGTGGGAATTGTGGATATTTTTAAAGCGCACGCCCACTCAAAGTTATCGGTCTGAACTATGTTCTACCGTGTAGCAACGCCGCGCAAATCACACGATATGTGTTAATTGTATCGTTGCATACAATTTGCATTCGCTGAAATGTCGTATTAGGTGTCCACGACACGTCGAATCGATCGCTTGACTTGTATTTTTATGCTAAACAAATGCATAATATTACAGACGAAATGTATGTATGAAGACAACTTCCATGGAAGGTAGAGTAAGGAGTGATCCACATTATGCCGGACATTCCGTGGCGACAAAGTTATTCATTCTACAGAGTGCTTACAAATGAAAGGTACTATTGGTTATAGATTTATCGATAATCTACGGGCATTGAATACAATATGAAAGTGGAATATTTTGTTGTTATGAATGTCCCATGCAGTATGCATCAAACAAGCATCAAACCTAGTTTGAAAATATCAGAATAAATACTTAAAAGTAGAGAAGTGTAATGCAAAAATAAACAAAAAAATTATATAAATAAAAACGTCTTATCTTTTAGTGTATTTTATTTCATTATTGACAAAGATATTTGCTAATATATTTATTAGAGCAGGCATTTTTTTACGTTAATCTAAAATTTTTAAAGTGGTGAATTTAATTCGCTTACACTTAATATCATCTCCTCATTACATGACACTTAACCAAATACTCGATAAATAGGATTATGGGACAGAAGTGTGATGTTTACTCTTCATGCATTATCAATAATATGGAAACAGGTGCGTTCGTTACTAGGTTGAATAACTTTTAACAAAATGTTGTAAGTCCGATAATGGTTGAATTATTATCGCGAAATATACATAAATTTTAAAATATCAAAATTAATTCTACCGGTATTTTAATCTTTAGTTACTAATATTCAAAAATGGATCACTTCTTTAGAAATGAATAATTAATTCCGAGAGCATATTTAATTATTTTTTCAGGATATCCATACTTCCATATCCATACTAATATTATAAATGCGAAAGTCTGTCTGTCTGTTACGCTTTCACGGCCAAACCGCTGAAAGGATTTTGATGAAATTGCATATGAATATAGTTTAAGACCCGGGGTCAAACATAGGCTACTTTTTGGCGCAGACCGAGCTGCGGGAAACAGCTAGCATTGATTGTCAAGAGTATATTGACACAATATAGACCTTTGATTATTTTTTTCGTGTGGGCTCTAGCATGAGTATGAGCATATTGAGGATATTTTTTTTATTACTATTTGAGCTGCATTTATGATTGGTTTTCTATAAGTTTGACAATAAATTGATGTTAAAAATCCGAGAGACCGCGAAACGCGCGTAGGTCGTGCTAAGGACCCATAAATCTGTTCTGATTGTCCAGAGAAAATCGTGAAACGTCTGCAGCATGGTGGGTAGATACATTGAAAGATCGTAGGCGGTAGATTTATTTACCTAGAACTAGTTGACTAGTACAAACGATAGGTATTAATGTGTTCAAAAAGAAAGTGTGGCCTCCCCTTCTCTTCATCGGAATATGTAACGTATTATCTATTGTTTGAATTTGATTTGATTCTATCAGTAAATCTGCGTTTCTCCTTAGGACAATTACTATTGGTGTAAGAGAAGTGATAGTGGGTTCCTCGTATTTTAACAATTAGTGTGTACTGGATAGTTAGGTTAGTCGTGCGGACTTATTAACTAGATTGACATCGCTAGTGTTTTTAAGGGCATAATGTTACTCTACCAAATTTTATCTTTGTTTAGATGTTGTGTCATGATCTTGTTCATAATTTAATTTTTTTTTACTTTTAAGTATATAGACTAATAATATACCGATATAATGTATATATTATATCGGACTAGTAGTTCCTGTTTGAACACGCTATCTCAGGAACTACTAGTCCGATTTGAAAAATTATTTCAGTGTTAGGTAGCCTATTTATTGAGGAAGGCTATAGGTCTTCAACTATATTCATACCACATTTCATCAAAATTCGTTCAGCGGTTTGTCCATGAAAGCGTAACAGACAGACAGACTTTCGCATTTATAATATTAGTATGAATAGTATGGTTAACTTTTTATTAATCTTTACCTTATTTGATATCAAATTTATTTAAATTAACCCAGGATATAATTGCCAATGTTTAATACATTACATTCCCTGATACCCATCTCCTCACAACTTCCTTGTGCGAATTAGCCCATAAAGTTGGCAAAAATGATAAAGTTTACGATTGACGGAGATACCAACATGACCTGCGAGTTATAAACTTTATATTCTCAGAACATCATTAATTCAACTAGTCGGTGTCGACGAACGTTTGGCGCGCCTTAATAATCTTTAATAATTAATATTACATATTCATTACATTTAGTACAAACACCAGCAAAATATTTTCAAATTCTTCAATAATTTGGACAGCCAGGAATCACATCTTTTATATGCATAATCATATAACTTTTGTACTGCGTTTTTTTTCTATAAAGATAAACCCAGTAAAAAATATTATTTCACCTACAGTGCCTGCTAACTCTGCCATTGCCTGCTCTTGCAGTGCTGCCGGTCCCAAGCCCGGATAAAAGAGGACGCTTCATCGATGTGCTATTCACTCATCATGGTGAAAAAAATATATTGAGAAGTCCAACACAAAAGAAACCGGATCGCTTAACTTACGACGACTTCGGCATGGATTACGGGAAGCCAAATCGGGTGAAGTGGAAGGAGGCCAAGACCCATTAAGGGTTTTAGTGCCCAGGAAGTAAATAATTTAATACACACTTTTATTCAAACTTGTCTGTATTTGTACAAGTAAATAATTTCTCAAATTTCAGTAAGACATAGTAATTTTATTTTGACTTCTTTTATTGCTGTTCCAAATATTGCACTTGCTAAAACAGAAACAGAGTGCGGGGAATAGAAAAACATAATGTGAAAGGTTCATTGTCGATTCGCTTGACATCCATCTATTGAAAACATAAAATTAAAAATACCTTCATACACATACACATAGGTATTTTACGCGCTTAATCCTGTAATTTTATGTTTTAAATATGCAGTGCGTTAGTATAAAAGTTAATCCATCTATTCTGTGGTAATAGAAGCTTTTAATCTTTTCGTCATTAGCATTGCGTAAAGATTTTACTTTAATGTGTAATAATTCTGTGAATAATAATATTTATTTACCTTCCAACACGTCCTACATATTTATTAGTCATACGATTTTCCGAGTTTCCGTTAGTTATAAACTCTGTTTGAGTAAAGGAAAAACAAATTAGTTTATTGCGGAAAAAGGGGTTTCTTATCATTATCAATGTTGACAATTAGGTGCGTAGTTATTGTTTACCAGATCACATCATTAAGCCTACGTGGTAAAGGATTGTCTGGAGACAGATTGAGTAAAAAATTGTGTAATACTCGTAGATTTATTTTAATGTCTGCCTTTAGGCGCTTCTTATAGATAAAAGCAGAGTATGAAGAAGAGAGAAGTATAGTTTTCATAGAAAAGAAAAAGAAAGGCGAAAGACGAAAGGTGGTTCCGAAAAACTCTGTCACCAAGGAGTACATGGTCCATTGAACATGTAACCCACTCGATATGATGATGATAGAAAATAAAAACATAGTTATTATCATATATTAAATAAAGTAAACATAAACATAGTTATTATTATTTATTAAAGAAAGTCGCAAATTTATTAAATAAAGTAGTACCTAACGACTTTTGCACATGGTTTTATTATTGTTTGTATTTAACAAATGTTGTGGAATAAGTTTTGTATTGTATCTTCAACGTAGATACATGTCTATAGGATGCCTATATTTAAAGGTACAATCAAGCTCTATGTTTTACCCAAAAGTTGATAATGCTTTTAGCATTAAATCCACCTATTGTGCTTAACAATTTGTTATAAAGGTCAAAATTAAATAAATAAATGTATTAGGTGATTCAGAACCAAATAATATAATTGCATTCGCAAGTTGCAAAGGTGAATGCAATTAATTGTTACGAGTATCTCTCGATCAAAAAAAGTATGCGATGTTAGCCACAATGATCTTAAAACTTTATGCGATTGTATCTCAGCCAGATAACCTCCAGAATAATATGGGCGCACCTCCATAGCATTACCCTTTTATATTAACTTATAAAACTATCTTTTTTCTTTCTGATCAAGTATATTTTAGTGTCAGATTCAGTAAGTGCTACCATGAAAACTTTATTACGTTTAGAGTCTGTATATTATATAATAGTTTTATTCGGTAGGTAGGTTTATTTTTAATTTAGCTATTTAGTTAAAAATTTTAAAATTAAATTAAATATCATTTATTTCGGACAGTGTCCATAGAGTGTTAGTATTACAATGGCTATTTGACTTATATACTAATGTTAGTAAAACATTTTTTTTTTTCTACATATGTTTATTTCTTATTACAAATTATTGTGGAGCTCCACCCACCTATTAAGAAGGTTATTTTTATATTTAGCACATTAATTATGTTAATCTATATATATAAAAATCAATGCCACTTTTCGTTGTAATTTTATAACTCAAGAACGGACTCACCTATCCAAACCAAATGTTTAGGCTTTGTTCGGACTATTTAGTAGATGGTTTATGTGAAGTTTGCACAAAATCGGTCGAGCGGTTCTTCATTTATCACTTTATACGTAGCGAAGCACGTACCGGGCCGCTAGTATGTATTATACTTTTTAAAGTACGTAGTATTGTCTGCAGCTAGTAAATTACACATAAGCGTATTTTATGAAGAAAAAAATTATTGAAATATGTTTTGAAATTAATTTTATCAATGTTAAAAAAAGACATTCCATATAGCCATAAATCTCATGGAAGATGCACAGCTTATTTTAACAGGAAGATAATCATCATCATCTACAAGATCTGAGGTAGATCTACAGATTACGAATTACAATATTGTTGTTTTGACGATGCTTTTGTGATACAGCTCCGCAATTATTTAAGTTTCGTAGCATTCGTAGGAGCGTGCGCATCCCACCCAGCTATGGAAATGTGACCTAACTCCAAGCCGAATTCTACCATAATAATACACCTGTTTCTCTATACTTAATATATTTTGATAAATTGAGTGTTTGTTTATGTAAATTACGGTCGCTCTCGTGTGGACTAGACAACGATTTAGTGGTGGATTTTTTATAAAATATTATAATTGGCATATTAATTAGATACTTCAACGACTTGAACTACTAGAACTATAACATGAATATTTATTAATATCATAAAAATATTATTTTATTTCGTTATCTTATTAGGTAGGTAGTTGCTTTATATTTAAAATTTAACTACTTAAACAGTTTTTCATAAATAACAGCCCTAAGAATAATTAATGTCGCGCCTCTTATAATTTCAAAACTGGCTATCTGTTACTTTTTATAATGCAGAAATGCTAGGTTTGGGGGCTTCCAGCTGAATACGAAACTGGAAATGTACTAGAATAATTAACCTCTGACCTAAATTCATGTATTTATACGGCTAGGCAGAACTTCAGGTTGTTAGTGGATTTGTTAATGGAAAAAGAAGATCTGATATTAAATTTGATTCCAATATAAAATTTTGCAGCTAAGTCATTGTTTCAAGAAAAGTGTCGTTTTACAAGGTCAGCTAGAAAATTTACTATTCTAACTTCCGTTTGAAATAAGATACCTAGCTAATCGAGAGAAAATGGTATTGTCAATAATTGAACAGTGTAAGTAGCACGCTGGTCGCGTTGGCATTACGATTTGCTGTCTCTTATTTGCACGATCAATAAGGCATATACTATGACTTGTAATCTTCGACAAGTTAACATTGTTCGTTTAAGTAGTTTTTATTTACCTAGTATAATGTTTCAATAAGAGTTATCTACTATAAACTATATTTAGTTAACATAAACACGAGATAGAATCGCCAGATTGCGGACAAACCGAAAGTCAGAGGTCTCGTCGGTGTTTTGTAGGACGAAAAAAATTGACATTAGCCAATGTCAATTGTCAAAATGACTGTAGGTTCTCACAATATTGATTTTAGTTAAAAACCCAATAATCAATATAAGAAGATATTTTATTTTGTATTTTATTATCTCAAATCAGGTTTGTAAATAGACACAAATGTAGAAGGTACATTACTAAAATTTGTATCACCATTTACAAGATGTATAATTTAGTGAGATTATTATTACCTCATCCTCATCAATCAAAAGTTTCGAAAATATTGTGAATACATTTAATTTGAACTAAAAATCGAAATTTAATACATATATAGTAAAATATCATTTGGTTCTTTTAATCACAACTTCTTAATTACAATAGTTTTTATCAGTCAAAACAATAAGTCTTGCTTTACATATGTCTTGATTTACAACATTTGATAAACTTTGCCCCGAGAAAAGAAGACTATCTCGTTTACATTCCTAGGTATTGGTAAGTAACTCAAGAAATATTTTTATAAGCTATTATGAAAATTTAAATAATATAAAATAATCCACAAAGTAAAATTTTGTAACACCAAAGAAAGTATCTATTTTATTTTTAATGTGCCTAGCTGATATCTATTCCGAACACGATAACAGTACGAATAATTTACGACATTTAGTTGTATAAAGGTAATTTTTGTAAAAATAGTCGGTCCTAAATGTGCATTCAATGTCCGGGTTCATAAAGTGCAGTGAGTGGTCTTTGATAAGTGATAACAAACGATAACACAAGGATCTTGCCGCTACCGCGCCGTCATGTCATCCAATACATCGATATTAGAAAATCTCACATGGATTTTACACTATTACGTAAAGTCTGGCAAACAACTTCAATTATATTATGCAATTCCTAACTGGACGGGTTTCTGTAAATGTTTTAAATATGTGAACAGTCTCGAAGTGGATGGAAAATATACAGTGATTAAACGTGAAGCTGTTGAGCACGATATACGACGATGTTGTATGAAATGTTTACAATTTGCAAAATGCAGACAGTTTACTGTCATATAAATAGACTTAAATCTAAATTACTTAAAAACGTATGATTAGCATATGCCATTCTCATTCATTGAACCTTTACAATAATTTTACTATTTCACACATCTTCTCCTCGTACTTATTGGTGGAATAAACAAATATTATGAATTACGTAGATCGAAAATCGTATTATTATCTATATAGATATGAAATAATCTATATCTAGATAAAGACATGACCATACTCAAGTCAGTTTGAAACAGTTTAACATTCGGCGGTATTTTTTTATATTTCATGAAAAGATCTTTGAGTCCATCTAAAGCTGTAATTTTATTCACTTGGTGTATAGACTGGGATTAATTAAAAGTATTTTTGTTACAAATATTACTGAATTGAACAAAAGTAGTAAGAAAATCGGTAACCGTGGTTCCGAAGCCCAGCAGTAAAATTTTAACGATCGCGCCTGCTCATCGCTACAAAGTCTAAAATAAACTTGCGTTCTATGATCACTGAGACTGTCTCTACATCGGCGTCCGTGGATATGGCATTCCAATGAATTGAAATCTTGCAAGTACATTTCAAGTGTATACGAATACAAAATTCTACGTGTAACATATTTAACTTCCTTTTAAAATCTGCCTTAGAATAACTATCTAGGTATGATTAGTAGACACATAGTTAAATCATCTATCTACACTTTGAGGAATTTCACAACACAAATACTCTGTGGGATGTACAAAATACAAGCCTAGTAAAATATATATTATTTAGGCAGTTTAGAACTGCCTAAATAATATATATTTTACTCAAGAATCGCTCTCATCTTCTCATTCTATAATTAAATTTATATTAAGACAACGTTACAGTAAAAAATAAAACATTGTCTCTAAAAATATTCGCACACAAAAACATATCCAGACCGGCGGCATGCGGAAAATTAGATGAGACGAAACAAAATTTGTGACTCGATGTGTGATCTATTTTTGTGTGAATCTCCTTCACATCGAACGCGTACAAGTTCAGGGAAGCGCCGAAGAAAAGTTTTATTGAACTCTAGGAATTAGGGCAACGTGTCACATTTTTATATACATATGGGACGCGTGCTATACTAAGGTGTGTCACATTCACATCACTGTAGGTACAATGATTTACTAACACCAAATATTGAGGCCGCGTTAGGCCCGTCGGGTCCACCAGATTTCGATGTAATCACGTACGACCTAAATGTGTTAACATAGTTGCAAACCACATCACACATGGTATGGGGTTTGGAGCACGACAAACTTCCAAATGTACTTGCAACGTGTAGCTAGAATGCAAAGATGATGTCCGACATAAAACTGGGCAAGTCTAGAACAAGAGAAACTTACACAAATAGCTCTAAAAGTGTTTATTGATGCCTTATTCTGACAAGAAGGGTTCGTGAAAACGTATTTCCATCCTACTTCAGAGTAATAGCTGAGGATCGTGACCACCATAATCCAAATTAACAGTTAGTTTTTTTCAGACAGATCTACATTAATGCTGGACTTTTTTATGGGGATGCATTTAAAAGCTGCAATGAGGGGGTCTGCCCACAAATTTCACTAACTGGATTATAATTGTGTAACAAAAAATATTACACTAGTAATCTTTGTTTTGTTATCTATTTTTTCATCATAATCATCATTTCAGCCGCGGTCAGTAGAGATGGGTGGCGAGTAAATTCTCAACGGTTGAAAACTCTGGTGATTACCAACCATAATGGTTAAAAACTCGTTTCTCGTTTTCTACGGTTGTTTACTATAAACTACGGTAAAAAGCTTTCCATACATTTTTCAACATTTTCTATTTAATTTTAAAGTTGGATTCTTAGGTCGAGGATTCCGTACCAGCCAATCCTATGAAAATTAGGGTTCTTTTTATAAAATAATTTAAATTTTAAACGCATAATTTCAATTTTGTATGAAAAAGTTTTCAACTGTAGATTTGGTAGAAAACGGTTGTTTATTCGGTATTCTACTATATCGGTTTAACATCGTGTTTAAACCCATCACTAGCAGTCAGCCCATTGCTGGGCATAGGCCTTATGATTTCCAAAATAGCCGGTTGAAAGTGACCTACATCCAGCGACTGCCTGCGACCTTTTTTAGGTCGTCTGGTTCGCGGTAGTCATTCGATAACCTTTCTGCCCCATCGGCCATCGGTTCTACGCACTATGTGCCCACTGTCACTTCAAAGAGCTAATCCGCTGGGCTATGTCAGTGACTTTTCTTTTCCACGGATCTCCTCCTTTTTTTGATTCGATCTAGTAGGGAAACACCGAGCATCGCCCTCTCCATAGCTCTTTGGGCGACCTTGAGCTTTCTTATGAGGCACATAGTCAGGGACCACGTTTCGGACCTATATGTCATCACTGGTAAAACACGCTGGTTAAAGACCATAGTTTTAAGGCACTGAGGTATTTTAGGCGAGAAAACACTACGGAGTTTCCCGAACGCCGCCCAGTCGACTCAGATTTGACGAAAGACCTCTAATCTATTTTTCACTTCCTCCTAATATCTACAGCAATATCCATCATCGCAGGGTATAAGTAGCACGTGTTATTGGTAAATTATATATGATTTATCTCAAAACGGATTGTGTTATAAGCAAGTATTAAATCAAAATATTCCTGAATAGTCTTCTGTAACAACATTTCTGTTAATCTTCTTGAACCTTGTTTGACCTAGAGTTCAACTTTAGTGTTACAAAAGTTTGATGGTTAGTACAAACTATTCCTGGCCAAAAATATGCCCTAATTTAGTCAACCGGAGGAGTAACTGGACTACCAAACGAATTTTATAAGGTTACTTTCGGCAACTCCAAAAATGTTCGACGGATATGACGCACCTTAATATCGATCTCAATGCTAATTCAACTGGTACTGGTAATTTATTATGTATTCTACACGTGCAGTGAGACTTATATCTGAGGAGGTAAGTACTTAGCAAACGATGATTATTGAAAAGACATCTCGTAGCAACAGATATGTGAACTGAGTCAAAAGGAGGGTGGGTCTGTTGGATAGAAAATTCTTAAGTAAACAATAGCCTTCGTCGATCGTCATCAAAATCAAACCAAACATAAAAGAGGCTTATTGTTTTTATCAGAGTGCCGTGGAGCAAAATACACAAAAAATATTGAAAAGCCTAGGACGTGGAAAACAAAACGAGGGAAGTAGTTATAGGTTTAGAACATTTTTAATGATCTATTAGAGTATTCGAAACACGATGACTTAGGAGTGCCTAATGGATCCTCTTGGAGATAAATGTGGAGAAAACTTCCAACAGATAATAAATAAATAAATCCGAAATATTTCGAGCTTTGGTTGGAACTAAAATATTAATTTTCGGACGCGGGATGGAAATGAAACAACGTGAAAGATCACTTCTTCCGGTGGCAGATTCAGAAAACTTCACAAAAGATGATCGCAAAGATTTTGGTAACATTCAAGTAGTTTAGATCATAAAAGTTTTCTTTTGTCTTAATAGAATAATCAAATAAAGATATAATGCTTTTATTCTTGTCTTATATTTTAAAAGTAAGTCGAACCATTGACGATTTATCATCATACAACCTATGTCATTACATCCTTTCGTACAACTACAAACGAAACAATTCGAGCATCCGATACAAGATCAGTCATGATTTATGTCGTATCGACTAACAATAGTAACTCCTACCTTGGCGATATGGTGTAATGCGGCCGCCACAAGTTCAAGGGCGCGTTCAACGACCGCCTTATCATTACCATTCAATGAGAGTGAGGATCATTACAGTCGCTGGTCTCTGTTCTAATACATTACTGATCATTGTTCTACATTCAAAGACAGTTTATACACAAATGCAGTTTAGTTATGCCAAGCTGGTACTGTTTTTACTATTGTTTAAAAAGTCATTGCGGATTGTCTGTATCAAAACCTAGCTATACCGTGTTTTATGACGTAAATTTAATTACCTACTTATACAAAGCATTATTGTTTTAATAAAATGGAAGATTTTCATGAAAATTAAAAACATTGCAAAAACATTGCAGCTCGTGCAGTGAAAGAGGAGTGAAAGTATGTTAACGAAGTACAAAATCTTCACTAACGTAAAAGTTAATTTCAAAATCGTAAATTTCTACGGAAAAAAGACAATGAATAAATAAATATCAGACTTTAGAAAGTTTTAATATTAGAAATAGAATATTTTTGAAGACTATTTGTATTTTACTGATATTGAGAGTTACGAGCGTCGGATATTCAGGGCCGCGTTTCGCTGCTCATCTCGAGTTCATGGTTAGGGCTACTTTTATTGCTACAGTCCATTTAACCATTTCATTGACGTAATCCATCGACATTATCGTACGTCTTTTCCGTCTGCCCGATGCTGATACGCCAATTTAAAAGCAAGCGATTAATACTAAATCAATGCGATAAGGTCTGCACAAAATTTGTTGACGTGAGTCCAGAGCAACTTGCGACAAAATTTTGTAGGTCATGAGTAAGCACACGATGTCAGGGTAATCGATTACTTCATCTTCTTTTCATGTCGTCGGTATTGTTTTTTGTAGCCCAGAAACAAGCCGCTTGAACTGCTCTGTTAGAAGCTACGTATAGGTTATTAATGGTATTTAGACACATAACCCACGACTTTGAGGCGAAAAACCACACTCAAACTAGATATGCGTGCAGGTTACTTTCTTAAGCACGAATTTGGAAAGAAACAAATATGATAATGTAATTGCCAGCAGGAGGCTGTAGGAAGTTCTGCGATGACTATTAACCCTCGACCTCAGATGGAGGATTGCTGGGCAGTTCTCACGAGTTTAATGCGAAAATTAACAACGACAATTTAATTGATAGAAACTACTTAAAGAGGTGTTCCGAGGCCAAATGTGGCGCATCTAGTAAGTACCTAATAAGTTTATGAGACAATGACAAAGTCAGGACTTCTGGATGACTTAGTAATATAACTTGAGGATTTTTTTTCTTCTAATAATATTGTTGTCTTGTTTTATAAGAATAAGTATATTGCTAAATAATAACAGAAAAAAAATTAAAAATAATTTTGATTCCAATTCACTAAGTTGGTTGTATTACATAAAATACGATTCATGCATATAGCGATAGTGTTTTAAAGCTTTTAAAGATCTTTTAATATGTTTCTCTATTCATCAAAATCGGTTTTGTCATAAACAATATCAGCCAGGGGAATAGTTATGTACTTTCACATTTAATGTAGGTATTATGGATTCAGTAGTAAGCTAGTTCTACTATTCCATTAAAATGAATGACCTTTTGTGTTAATTCGTTTAGATTATTACGAATGGCGAAAATATGCAAATTGCCTAATGGACAATTAATTACGACAATAATATCTTCACCAATAATTACACAAACTTTTCATAAGACACGTAAATTGGGCGACCCATTTACTAGATTTTTATTCTGCAATATTCGAATCAATTTACAAGTCCAAGCCACAAGGCCTCTTGTGTCCAATAACCAAGAATGGGCACTGCTAACCAATAACAATGGCGAAAATTAACACTTCACAAATACGATCATTCACCTTAAAATTCAAAAGAACAAACGAGTATAGAAGTCTATTTTCAGTTATCTAGAAGTCTGGGTGAAACTTTGACAGACATAATGATATTATTATTAATATTTAAAACGATGTACACGTATGATAATTTCATTGACTATCGACGAGTCTATCAAATGTTAGAGTTCATAAATGTCACCTGGTTTATTATAATTACTCCCATTAAATTGATAATTAATTTCATTCAATATTATTTTGCCTAGCGCCTATCTTTTGATCGATTTTCGCTCTTTTTTAATTTACACTCATTACCATCATTTTATTTATTATTATTATAGTATTTTTCATTTATTATAATTCGAAGACTTTTTTAAATGAAACTCATCTCACTTAAAATTCAAATTGTATTTTTTTAAGTCCGACTTATTTAACTGAAATAATTAATATTTATACTATACATGAATTTTTGTTCAAAAACTACTCGCACACATATGCTGCATAAGAAATGTATTTACATAATAAGATACCTATATGTACGTACATGCAAGATCGAATTTTGTTTGGAATAAATTATTAAAGTATAGCATTCTAAGAATTAAAAAAAAAAAACGAAATTTAGTTATCACTAAATGTCTAATTTATTAATAATTTACACCTACTTTTGTAAAGTTAAAAAATACATCAATAAAGCATTTAATATTTTTTAAGAATGCGGTTAAAATGTAGTAGGTAAGGAGTACTTACTTGACTTATAAGTCCATATTGGCGTTTCGGCCTTGCAGCTTCTGCAGATTAGACGAGAGACGGTGTTGCCGGTAAAAGTGAAAATTCTTGCAAAGCCGGCGCGGCGGCTGCTAATTATTTATTCACTCTAGTGAAAAACGTGGATCACCCGTGACACCGGGCACAGTTCGCGCCAACTATGTATGACACGTGTTTGATAATTTGAAATTTAATTCCTCCGATTATAAATTAAAAAATTGGCGGCAATATGTATTTTTTAAAGTTAAATATTGGCGTTCGTTATTCGAAATGTTTTATCGTATTGACAGCGGCGTGGATCGTGGAGTAGAGCCGATCGGTGATCGGAGCGCGCGTCGCTCGGCGCGGCTTGTGAACTACTGAACGTCTGCGTTTTGGTTTCTGCGCCAGCGCACCCGGTTACAGAGTTATTTAACCAATTTTTAAATAAGTATTGAAAAATTATAGCAAGCTTTCAGTTTGCTTTTTAATTTTGAACTTAATTGATGACTGAAAAGCTATATAAAACTAAGAATTTTATACATGCCGCATACTTACGACACCATGCATCTTAACAATATTAATAATTTTCGTAGGAAATATATAATTCAATTATTAGTGGCACGACACTTAAGTAACTTACACTTACACACGTGATATGCATTATATCGTAATAAGTTTGGTATATACTTATGAATTAGGTGAATATTAGATACCTACCTATATAAGTTCCTAAAAGATCTTCTTATTTGTATTTTTTTTTTTTTTTGGAGTTGATCGTAGTAAGTATACAGCATAATTCGTTTGTAACGTTATTCGGAACCAAGTATTTAAATATTTTGAATAAATTATACAACAAAAATGTAAAATCTTCGTCGGCAGAACGATGACCCGTAGAATATCAGAATGTGACCTGTTATCAAGAAAGCAATATAAGCAGCGGATGCTACTCTTTTTATTATACCTAGATTTGAACTTAATTACTACAATTACTGAGCATAACATGTAACAAATTTATTGTTATGGCTCGTAAAAATACAATGTTAATTGCTACATTTACTATTTTTCATTTAATACTTACTCTTGTTTTGTAACAAATTAATGTCGTACTTAACAAATCATTAATTATCATGTGGAAGTTTCTCTTTTGAAAATTTTAGATATATTCTAAGATCCATCCATAGAAGGAGGAGCTTGATTGTCGAGCGCCCGCCCGCACCCGCGTATCCGGAGCTAATGCGCGTGTCAAGCAACGGCGAAACTCGACCACTATTGGATTGGTCGCCATTTAGTGGCATTTTCTATCTCGAGCTCCTCCTTGCTTCGGAAGGCACATTAAGCCGTTGGTCCCGGTTGTTATCGATAGATAGCAGTGTTGGCCAGTTACACACCTCGGGTCATGATTATGTTGGTCTGGTTTCCCTATAAAAAGGGTTACGGAGATCAGACGGCAGTCGCTCCATTGTAATAACCATTGCTGCCAAATTTATGACCGTGTCAGCCTACCCTAGGCTCAGAAGGGTAAGCTGACGACGCAACTAGGAATACACGCTAGGATGAAAAAAATTAACCAGACCGGTGTAAGTTACTAGTATCGATTTACCTGTTTATACCTGCCTATCCAAGAGTTGTGACGGGAAAAAAATAGTCATCCTAACGTTTGTATATTCTATGAGCTTAATACTTTCGATTGGTTTGTAATTTATCTATTAAACAAACCGGTGAAAAGAAAAAAAAAAACAATTGTTAATTAATCATATTCTGGACTGAAATTTTTTAGACAACTCATTTCAATATATTTATTGACGTATTTAATTGAATGTAAAATACTTTTCATCCATTAACCAGCTAGGTGAAGGTCGTACTATGGAGGGGTCCATAACTAATACTTTTTAAGCCAAAATACTTAATTAGTATTTGGCATATTTTTTCTGATTTGACATAATCAATCAAATTGCTCGAAGAATGCAAGTAGAAAAAAAAGTATTTTAAATACTTTCTAAAGAATTTAAAATACTTGTGTGTAGCACCAGGTTTACGAATATCGGCGTGAGAATTTTCTGTCGACGTATTGGAATGTAGAGGTAACGTTGTGGTCTCTACTTTAATAGGTAAAGTTGGCAAGTTCGCCATTTTTTCGAAATTTATTGCACATTGTGAGTTATTCTTGTCGTCGCCTGCTTCGAGCGTACCTATATGGTAAGAGCTTGTTACAAGTAGAGCAGACCCTATACTTCTTACTATAAAGCTATTGAAAATTAACTGTTAACCAATATGTGGTCTTTACAAGTAATGTAGAGATCGCCATCGTTTAACATGTAGAGTCTTCTACCTCTTGAAAGGTACAAGTGAATATATTTCTTTATAACGATATCAATATATTCCTTTTTAGCCAATAATTTACTAGTTCTTGCTTCGCACGCGTTTTAAATCCTATAGGAACAGTACTATTGTCCAGGTTGAAAGGTCCTTCTCGTATTCCTAAATATATGTCTGCGAAATTTCAGGTTCAGTAGATAGAACGTGAAGAGGTAACAAATATACGAACTCATTATCGCATTAAATATTTAAAACCTACGCAAGCATTGGTAACGGGCGACTAAACAGCGTATCAAAACATACGAAACAACTTATTCAGTATGACGATACAACAAATTAGTCCCATAAACCAATTATATGATATAAAGTGAACAGCGGGTAGCTGCCATGAATTGACGATGCTATTAGCTGGAAGGCCAGCAGACGGTGATGTCAGCAGTCACCATCGCGCCTGATTTATTGGTACCACTTGTTAGGATTAGGGCTACGCACTACGCAACTACTGGATATACGCATGTAAGATTTACTTGGTTTTGAAATGATGATCAGAACTTCCATTGATTACAGAATTTTATAGAAGTAGTACTTAGGTACCTCAAAAAATGAGTAGATGATAATATGGCTTATATTATGTATGGGCTATGCGGTTGCAGGTGGTTATCTGATATACAGAATAAGCGTGAGTTTCGCGCTTTTGAAATTAAGTTGATCAGGAGTGCTATTTTCTTCTGTGACTCACGCAAAATCCGCGAGAAGAATACCGTTTGTTTCGATTTTCATTCGAAATATATATCATACATTTCAAAAATAGGCCTCCAATACCTATTAATTTTGATAAGTATTTTTTCTTTTCTTTCTTTCTTTCTTTCTTTCTCCATCTTTCTTCCTTTATTAGGAATAATATAATTGTAATATTATATGTATAAATTGATAAATATAGGATTAAAATTGGAAAAAAGAAAAATACCTCCATGGATTACAGAATACTGTACAATGGAAGTTTTTCAGAAAACTGTTACTTATTTAGTTTTTTTTAAATCATGTATGGGCTACGCAACCACTGGATAGAGATAAATGATAACTATATCTATACATATAATAAAATTGTACCAGTTCGATGTCTGTACATTGAAGATTTTTAGAAAAAAATAATATTAGGATCATTATTGGACCAACAGAAGCCAAAACAACCATTCTTAGATTTTTTGTCGGTCTGTCTGTATGTTTGTAATCGCATCACGCGAAAACTACTACATAGAATTTAATGCGGTTTCCACAGTTGTGTTGATAGAACTAGAACTTAGAAATTAGGCTACAATTTATCCCGAATTTTTCACCAGTTTGATCATTAAACATACAAAGTTTGAATGTCGTAGCTATTATACTTTAGATTTTATTAATGTCTAAAAACCCCCGATTTCGTCACTGATTCACTCATTCACTCACTCACTGATCATCAAAATTCTTAAAGTACTTTCTGTAATAAATGAAATCCCACCAAAAACATTTTCATGTAAAAATGTTGCCAAGACGAAAAAGTTATCAGATCTCGTATAAAGCCAAGCTCTAATGACTACACACTCTAAACCTACAACGTGATGCTTGGCCGTTTTGCTACCGTTACGAAGATTTCATAGGCATTCGTTCATCGCGTGTGAAATAAAACGGCCAAGCCACACGTTTTGACTAAAATGTAGAGTATGTGAAGTTAGGCCTGGTAAAGTAAGGGCGCATAGATCAAGAATTTTGGCTCTACATGAAATCTGACCACTTTTTCCTAGATTTTGATTAAGGTGTAGTGTAGAGCTTGTAGGTGTGTAGAGTGTGTAGTCATTAGAGCTTGGCTTTATACGAGATCTGATAACTTTTTTACAGAGTAAGCTATGTAGACTCGTCTTGGCAACATTTTAACATGAAAATGTTTTTGGTGGGATAAGTTGTTTCCAGGAGCCCTATTTTTGTAATGTGTGTATGTCGAATGAAAAAAGTTCGACTCGCTGATTATGATGAATGAAAATCTTTCGAGTTCGAACGAAAATCATTCGAATTACCGATTTTGCGTGAGTCACGCTTCACAAAAATAGCACTCCAGTTTGATTAGGTTATGATATTGCAGACTTAAATCACTTGATTGTCTGATAATAATGACGTTCCGTGCTTCGGAAGGCACGTTAAAACAAGCGGTGTGTCCGACTGCTATTTGGTGATCTTTAAAGGAACAACATTAGAGGACGAAAGACAGTTCCGAAAATTCTGACAACAGGATGTACAGGGTCGATTGACCATGTAACCCACTGCCGTCTGATCTATCTCCCTATTTTTAAAATATAAGAGTAAATCGATGACTAGAATTAAATTCGTTCGACTCATCGATTATGGACATACAAATGAAAATAATAGGATATCGATCGAAAATTATTTGACTCGCCGATTTTGTGTGTTTTAATACTTTTCATATAATAGCACTCCAAGCCTATAGAATCAATGATCTGGGTGTAAAAGTTTCTTTGGCGACCACCAGTTGGTATCAGGGTGCTATTCATATAAGAGAGAGAAGTATGAGTATGACTCACCGTAAATGGTGGTCTAAGAAAGGTAAGTCGAATGAAAGTCAAATATCTTGTCCACATGAAAGTAAAAATCAATAGCAAACGAGGCATGATACCATCATGGTAGAGTCCTGTGTTATTGATATTTCCATTTTAACTTTGTAAACAGAAGATTTATTTTATTGCTTTTGAATACCACTAATTCCCTATTAATTTATGTCAACAATAAAACGTGGCTTTAGTAAATCATTTATAAATAGCATACAAGATGATCTTGATTATCAACATTTTCGTAAATCCATTTGTGTTCCATCAATCAAGTCAGATGGGCGATGAGTGTTGGGATATTGGACATTGGTAGGTATTGATAGGTTATGGTTTATTTACAAAAATATCCATCATTTTAGATGATTGATAAATGTGAATGGGAGGTCAAAATATTAAGCAGGTCAAATAAAATCACATTATTTAGGCGCAATATTTTTATTTGTGGAGTATGTTATCAATCAGCGTGTGTCACACAGAGGTGTGTAAGTATATCATTATTAGGTACGTCGAAATATATATAAGTTAAGTATATATAACATCCTAATATTGCACAGTCGCATATAATAACTTATCTAGTTTTACTAACAGTCATTAGACAGTAAATAATCACAGCTACTAGATAATAAAAAATATAAGCTTGTATTTACTACTTGATAACAAAATTATATTAAAACCAGTGACAATTTTTAAATATTTATTACTACATCTATAACATACTTCTAACGACGATTTTTAAATTTCATGTAAATTATATCACAACGTCGCTTTCGATTGGCACGTCCTATCCTGTCTGTACCCAAACATCGAACTGTCGCTTTTAAGGGAAGTTTTAGGTACGCGGCAACAAAGTGCTGGAACAACATTCCACCTCCTATAAGAAGCATAAACTCCAAGTACACGTTTATAAAAAAGTACAAATTATATGTTTTAGAACAACTCAAAAATGAATTTTCTATCCGCTTTGCTTGCCGTGTGCATAGAACTCCATTGCGTTTCTAGTGCTTCAATAGTTACAGTCTTATATGGGGGTCGATTGTGTAATTGATTTAAATGAGGTTTGATGTGATTTCTAAAGTCTATTATTGCTGATCTTACTATATAAGCGCTTTTTCTGCCTGTTTCTGAGCCTCGTATTGCTAGTGTGGCTGCGCTTGTTCGTGTCATCCAAGAGGTGACAGC
Source organism: Euzophera pinguis (assembly GCA_947363495.1). Taxonomy (NCBI): domain Eukaryota; kingdom Metazoa; phylum Arthropoda; class Insecta; order Lepidoptera; family Pyralidae; genus Euzophera; species Euzophera pinguis. The sequence goes on from OX376168.1 coordinate 6,346,319, forward strand.
TGAAAATCAGCGGTTGCTTCTCTGGAGCAACATATCGCTGAGCTGTAGCCTATTTGTGCTGCTGTGGCACACATAAATCATTGCATGCTAATTAGGTTAAGAAATTTATGTGTTTATTTTCATTGTTTGTATGATGCTGTATTATTGTGTGTAACAGTTGAACAAAATAAATTTATTATCTATCTATCTAAATCTTGTAAATAAAATCACATAAAATTTAATAGCAAGGCCATTGCCATGGCCAGCCCATTCCAGTATTTTTAACTTTTAACAATATCTTTTAACGTGCCACAAAGACATCTAATGTGTAAGGCATCACAGCGAGACAATTAAATTGTTTGGAATATATTCGCCAGGGCAGAATTCCAAAACATACATACATTCATATTATGAAACGGCATAAAGGAGATGAAAACGTAACGCACAGTTTATTTCAAACCCACTTTATAATAACAAGTCTGAACATATGCCCGGGTTTTCATGGCAGTGGTAATTATATAAAACACGTTTAAATGTATTGTGTTGTATGTAGAACAAACAAAATAGTATATTTTCCTGTTCCGATAAAGAAAATTAGGTACTCAAGAACTACAATTTTTAAATTTTACTTCAGCTAAATCAATACTTTGCATTAATTAATTAACTAAAAATCAATATTTTTCAAAATAAAATCCGATAGTTTTGTGCAATCTATGGGAAATAACGACTTTGAGTGGGAAGCTGTGAAGAGCAGTATCGGCGCTGTATTTTAATTTCCATAATTTGTGTTTTTTTTTAGTGTTTTGTATTCCCCCCAAATTTGGGGGTATTTTCAGCCATCGAAGGGTATTTCGGGGGGCAAATCCTTTGGGGGATTATGGGCTTGAAGGGAACATAGGTTTTCCTAAAAAATAAACAGAAGCAGCTTCAGCTAGAGATAGAAAAAATGAAAAGGGAAAAATAATTATTTCCCATCTATCACGGGAGTTTTTAAAAATTCCGGGAGTATATGGGAAATTTTCAGGGAAGGCGCCCATCTCTAGCTCCAGCGCAACTGAAAAAAGGCAAACAAACATAGTTTATCTAACTATGATTTTGAAAAGTACATAATGGACTATGAATTTTGGCTACGCATTTAATGAAAGTCAGAATGTATAAGAGAACGTGAATTGAAAGACATAAAACAACGTTGCAAGAAGTTCCTTGTAGAAATCTGTAAGCAAATACAGAGGAGATTACCGAATAACATGAAGACATGAGTCTGAAAAATGCGACATCTCAAATAAAACCTGATATAACCAATTCAGCAAAATCTTTTAAAACTGTCTGCAATGATGTCGACTCCTTGGTAAAGAAATGGAACGCCTTGCACAGAACCACCTGGGAATCGACAAAAAATACTGTAGTTCTGGGTGGAAGTATACAATTTAAAAAATGCTGTGGGTGAGAGAATCTACGGAAATGTCAGCAAATTGGCATTAGCCATTTTATCATTGCCTTTCTCCAACGCAGTGGTGGAAAGAGCCTTTTCTCAAGTGGCTATCATTAAAGATAAATTGAGAAATCGATTGGCCACTGTCACTGCGGAATCAATCTTAAGGATAAGATATGCAATGGTGAAGGGATGTCCCACTGTCAAGATGCTGCAGAGATTTAATTCGGAAAAAATGTATGGCACAGATGAAGCATGTGGAGATACAGATGCAATAATGGAAACAATTGCTGAAATTGAAATTAATTGTTTATTGTATTTTTATTAAAAATAAAAATAATTTTAGAACAGCGGGGACTTTTTCTTAAAATATCCAAATTTTTAAGGCGATTTTGGAAAAGGTTTGGAGAGAATTTATAATACTCATCTGGCAACACTGCATTGAGCACTGAGCAGTACTTCGCGCCATATTTCTAGTACGTAGTCGAGCGCGCGATACTACACGTAATTATTATTCTAAGCCGGTCAGTATCCCTCAGAAAGAATCTTCATCAGTTTATGTCTTGTAGTAGAAATGGGTAGGTGTATTAGGTAGGTCTGTAAATAGCTAATAACATACCTATTAATAATTTCGAAAACTTCTATCTTTAGAAGTCTTTTGGAACCAAAACAAGTGTGCTTTTTGCGTCATTTTCGTCTCATTCATCCATACTTTTCATTTCATAACCATCCATTTTCATTTTAAAATCATTTCATGTTTCGAATCATCTTTTTTTATCTGAATTGTTTTCATGTCATCTCATAACTCTTCACCGATTCTTCACTCTCCCTTCATAAAAGCAAAGCCTCATGAATTTTATATTCTACTAGCTGTGCCCGCGACTTCGTACGCGTGGAATAGTTATTTTGGGAATCGTATTTATTTTTTGTTTACAAACCTACCTCCTCAACTTTATTATAAATTACCTATAGCTGTCACCCACGACTTATTTTAGACGACTTAGTAACATAATTAATAGAATATATTTTAAAGTAGTTTTAAAAAGAATATATTTTAAAGTACTTTATTTTTGTACTTCTGCGTAAATTATATTTCTAGTTTTATTTTCTTGTGGCAGAATCAATAACACATTTATTTGGATAAAGATTAATATTATTATGTTGATACAACTCTGACAAATAATTTGTAATAATGCATTAATTTCGACCAAATTTGATTATCATAAAAGCTGTTATTGTAAGTTAATCTTAAAATATAGACATATACTGTCGCAGACATTTTTTTAGATAATTTATAGAGAAATAATTCTTTCATACATATTTTTTAAGTATCTCGAACGGTTTTAGCAGCGCACGCAACGGAAGCCCTCAAAGATGAATAATTTTCCCGGTTTTGTCCACATTTTCGACTGTTTCTTCGCTCCTATTAGTCGCAACGTGATGTTATATAGCCTAAAGCCTTCCTTGATAAATGATCTATCCAACACAAAAAGAATTTTTCAATTCAACCAGTAGTTCCTGAGATTAGCGCGTTCAAACAAACAAACAAACTCTTCAGCTTTATAATATTAGTATAGATTCTATCTTACTTCCATTTTACTATAAGTGAAATAGTGGAAATTATTTTAAAAATACCTAATAAAAAAAATAAGCGAAATCTTGAATTTATATATTTCTAACCAAGATTTCTCGTACACACACTTCTACATCTACTTCGTGTGCCGGGGCTCCTATATTATCTCATCTGCATGAGACATGATGAGGGACAGCCGACCCATGAGCCCCCACACATGTAGCATTTATTTTCATATTTCTAAAATCACAAGATAAAAGATTTTATTTAAATTTAAGTTAAATAAATACGAAATATGAAAATAAAATTAAAATTATTTGTTAGATAAATCTTGCATAAACGTAGGTACAGAGTTGAATTTTAAGTTACAGCCATTTGGTTTAATTCCTTTCAGACATTATTTTTAACGATCTGAATTTATGAGTCGTCTATAAGATCAACTTTTATAAGGTAGCTACAGTACTTAATTTATTATGATGAATATTTCATGTGTGGTCTAATAGAGCCGTCAACGAGTTGTCGGGGGGCTATCATTCATTGAGTGGGTCTTTGTATCAATACACCCTGTCAAAAACGAGTGATATATACACTCGGCCGGCAACTCTCGGAGCATATTTCATATCATAAATACCTCCTAATCCCGGCTTAGAGACTGGTTCCGCACGTGTTACAGATTTGATAGGGCCGCAATACAATTAAGGTTTTGTGCCTACTTATGTACTTATTATATATTGTTCGTACGTTATTATTACTTTACTGGCTGAAAAACCTGGAAATAGATTTATGATCCGCGCAGGATGAATGCTATACGGCTATACGCAATGATGATTACGTTACAATAAATTTACATTACAATATTTGAAAAAACAAACACCAACCATAATATACTCATTATTGCACCAAAAATAAAAAATACGATATAAATGCTTATTACCAACCCGGAGTATCCGTACATATCCCCTCATTAATTTTATTTTCGAGCTACAATTTGATCATGTCTCCCTTATCTGTTACGGGGTCAAATTAAGAATTTCGTGTAATTTTATATATATTTTGCTCAGTTAATCTTTAGAACATGATTAACTGAGAGATCAAGCGCTTAGCTTGTACTGAGTACAATTTATTAGTACTGTAACCATTACGGACCTATTATTAAAGATTACTAAAAATAAAACTCAATTGATGTTCTAAATTAATTTAAAGTTAAAGGCATTCACACAATTCCATATGCCTTTTCTCCCTTAGTTGACATAGCTATGATGACTTCACCTAAATATTATTGAGAGCAGTAGATACACTTAGATTTAATTACTTTGTGTAGAATGTAATATTTTACTAAACTCCATGGGATGCGAGGCAATGTGACAAGTTAAGCGCGTTAACTGCAGCCAATCACCTTGCAATAATCATTAACAAGACGAATTACTAGAAAATATTATATTTGCCAGGTGTTCAGCTAAAACAATAGGTAGATTTCTCAGAGAAAGTTATATGACGATAGAGAATGCACATAAAGTTAACGAGAGAGAGATTAGGCTAGTTTAGGCTTCGGTATACGTCGCTCTTATCACTTTGCAATGCTTTTATATTAACTGGTCGATCGTTCTTTCAGTACTGTCACAGAATATAATAGTTTATGGTAGAGTCACATATGACGGAAACCTCGTTCAAGAAAACAAAAACAAACATTTCTTAACTTCATTATAATCAGGACTTTTCTACCAGGAGACCAGTTTCTTGTAAGATGATGACTACCCCATCCACCCCATATAGAGTCGTTTAAGAATTAAGTAAATTGTTTAAGTTCATGGTTTTCACAAGCAAGGATAAATGATAATTTCTCTCTAGTCAGAACAAAAGACACATGCAGACTACTACAGACTTTCGATGTGTAATGGCGCCGAAAAAGAGCATCTTGTTTGTAGCGTTAAGGAAATTGTAAAAAAATATGAATGCTCAAATGAATATTCCAGGTTTTAATTTATATCCCGTAAACTGAAACTGGCCAACATATTTCAGAAGTGGTTGTCTAGGTACTGCATTTGCGTGCTAACGGACTATCTATCAGGGATGCCGAAGACTGGGCGAACTGGAGACGTAAAAGTAAGAAAGCGGGCCCTGGGCTCCGAAGCAAACAGATGAGGATGCAACCGGGAAGGCGCTAAAATGATGATGGAGTGTAGGTACTGATTTCTTTCTGCCTCGGATCTGGTAGTTTTGTCTAAAATCAGCAAGCATCTCAAATACAGGCCACGCTGTCATAATAACCCAGTGCGAGCCGTCGAGACCACTTCAAACAAACTGTACTGACTTCAATAGTATTCCTAAAATATCTCGCACAGTAGTCATGAAGTTGATTCTTTATTTTCTCTACATGCTACTCAATTCAGATCTTATTCTATCGTATTTGTTTGTAACCTCTTCACAATTTATCTGCTGAACTGTGAAGGACATAAGTGGTGGGATCCTAATTTTTAATGCCGGAGAAAAATACTGTTCCCGTGGGATCTGAGTACGATGCGAAGTCGTATGTTGTGCTGCATAAATATCAATGCATATCATAGGCATATGTCATAAAATATCACGATGACTTTCATCTGAAAGAATTTTAGGTTCGTAAGGTACTAAGGTGCCAACAATACCTACCAATTTAATTTAAATTTTTTTAACATACCAACGATGGACGTTTCAAATTTTCTTGTATAAGTTTTTTTAAATTTTTCAAAGAATTCCAAGATGTAGTAGGTAAGTACTTAATATGAGTAGGGCGTGGCAGGGCTTCAAAATGACAAATGTCTTATTTTTTACGCTTATGTATAGTATAGGTAAATACAGCTCTATCTAGCGCCACATTATGCATATTTTTTGGTGGATTAAATTCAGAGGAATTCAAATCGGAGCTGTAATGACTACCTGACAAACAAAAACACGCTATGTGAATAATTAATCATATAGCGAGTTTTCAGTTTCATCCTCAGCTTACGCAGAGATCAGGATACGATCAAAATTGACATGAAAAAAAGAAGACCTGGCATAGGGTTAAGAGTTTCAAACATCAATGTAGTAATGGGTACGCATCATGGGCAGTTAGAGCGAAAAGCAGACAAAATGAAATAAATACAATTTTGCTGGCAAAGAAATCTTTGTTTTTTTTTTCAAAGTTATTTCAATAATGCCAAAATGGCATGTTTTTATAATCGTCTCGTAAAATTTATTTAAATATTCTAAATTTCTTTTGTCATTACCAAAAACACTTCCTTCTCATAAAATACACATGCTCGAGTTTCATGACCTCGTCTTAATTATATGTTGAAGCCAAGAATAAAAACATTTTGACACTATAAATATTAAGATCTCTTGGCCCAAATATCAATTTTGTCTCAGAGCGGATATTACCTGCACAATAATAGATTTTACAGTTCTAAAACTAGACACTACCCTAGATTCAAATTAATTCAATGTGATATCACCTCATTATTGTATTTTCAGTCATATTTTTTGTGTTCCTGACTAAAATGTCCGATTATTAGGGCTTTTCGATTATCTTTATCATCTTCACTGAACTTTGTATGTTTTGGCAATACATAATATGGATCTTTATGTGTTAAACTTTACGTTTTTCATTTATATCTACTATACCTAATCTTGTCAGTAGGTCTTTGCCTAATCAATATAAAAATATAAATAATGCCTAGTAAATAATAAGTATTGCTTTTTTAATTTGTAAGCAGAAACTAAAAACTTGCTACGATCCTTGCTACGATTTTGTGTAAAATATGAAGCCCAAGAGTATGTAGAGAGAGTAATGTGCGTCAAAACATAGCCTATGTTTGATCCTGGGTCTTCAACTATATTCATACTAAATTTCATCAAAATCCGTTCAGCGGTTTGGCTGTGAAAGCGTAACAGACAGACAGAATTCCGCACTTAAAATATTAGTATGGAAGTATAGATATTTTTATGTCATCCTCAAAAGGAAACTGAACAATTTTGAATGACGCATACGACGTACTATTCCAACATTAGAAATATTTTGCTGCACGCAAGCACAGCTGCCGGCGATAGCTATACTACCTCCCATGTCACAGTTAAAGTGCTTGAAATAACTGGCTATTGCACTGCTAATTTCGTACTAACATTTTCATCTCGTAACTGTTTGCATCGTTGCGGTGACTATTGCTATTCTGTTATTACATAGCACTGTGTCCAACATTTTAGATTTTCTTGTTAAATTAAAAGCGAGCCAGTCAAATTCCATTCATAATTAGTATAAACTCTATCTGTCTTTATTTATCAAATCTCCTCTCCTTTCTATTGAAATGAGTAGTACTATTTTATCTTAATCATTATAATATCTTTCTATGCTATAAAATATATAGGTATGGCCAAATTTCAGCTTCATAGTCAGTCTCAGTTTACAGATTCATTAATTAAGTTTCATTGTTCTTTTTAGAATTTTATTCCCAAAGATCCTCGTCGGGGTTCTAATTAAAAGGCAAACGGAAAGTTCTGCCTTTACGTCTAATTGTATAGTTTCTTAATAGAAGACAGTACGAAATGGAAGAGGAAGAACTCAGAAACGACAATTTAAGAGGAACTAACGATAAAAATATTGTGATATGTTAAAGAGACTTTCCCTTTGATTCACCTAAAATATGAGATGATTATTATAAAAAGTCTAATAGCGAATTGTAACAAAAATAACACATCTAAACCTTTCGTACCCACACGATTACTTATTTTGTACAGTAAATAAAAGAAAAAATCATTTATATTTCAAATAATAACATTAAAGAAAACTTGTCGACAAAAATTATAAAGTAACTCTGAATATGAAACCAATACAATCTAATATCATAACAATGAGTAACGAAAATGGCCTAAAATGTATCAAAACCAGTGAAAGTATATCCGGCATTGGTCTGCTAAACTGTCGCAACGTGTTGAAAACTTTGTATATCAATGGAAAACTGTAAATAAAATATGAATAGAAAATAAATGTTACGTTTCATAGTTGTAGTAAGTAGTTGTCACACGAGTTCTCTATTTGTTTAAAAGATGCCTAATCTTTGTCCGGCGTTTTGCCAAATTGTATGATTTACAATAGGCCGGTTGGCGAGACACGTCCGGCGGTTAAAATAAACGAGATTATAGAAAAACAATAATGTTGCCATGCTCAAGCTGTCGACCTTGGGAAGGAGTCTATGGGACACTTTAAAAGCATCAGTTACCTCTACCCGTTATGTGCGGTTGCGTATTTTTCATGATACATTGTCAAAATACGTTTCTTCTTTATCATATTTCATTTTAATGCTTCCACTTCTGGAACTAAGTAATACTAATTTAAACTTTGCCGTAAATCGTCCTTCCTTAATTTCGGGTTGTTCGCACTGCAGTATCAACACCTTTTGCAACACACTTGTATACTTGTAGGTTAGTTTAGTTAGATAAGTGCATACTTCAATTTTTTTCATCTATTAATTCACAAAAATAATATTTAAGTAGTTATGAATTAATAAAGAGCACGGGCATTTTTCATTTTTCGGCTCCAGCTGTTTCAGCGACTCAAATTGGATCTTGGATTCGTGAAAGGCCCAAAGTCTTCTATTTTGCTGTCTGCAAAGGCTCGCAAATTGCTTATTTATTTAAATAAACAGTTGTGACAATAAGGTTATAAATATGTATGCCTCGGAATATTTGAAAATTTGCTTGCTTTGTAGGTTCCACTATCACACGCAGTTCATCTTTCTAAACTATATTTATTTTATGTCCGGCGCCAGCGTCGGCTGCCGCGATGTCGGTGTTTTTTAAACTGTGTCAAACGTTTTTATTTGACTGGCTAATCCCAAAAAAAAATACAGAAAAAGCGCAAGCTATCGAGTTAATGAGGTAATTATTGAAAAGTCTTATCTTAAGTATATATTTGAAGTTCATGCACCTTAAACCAGGGTTTTGTTGTACCTTTAACAATTCACCACCGGCTTGCACCACTGGTGGCGTAAAAGATATTTTTAATACACTGCACACTATTGGTAGTAGATGGATATTTTTTAATTCTTGACCTGAAATAGTGTTATCGCGTATCGCTCACTCTATTAATGTAATAATGTAATGGTTTTTACCCAATGAAATTACCTTTTGGGAGGCGACAAACCCTTCCAAGGCATTTTGTACTGCTTCTCAGGAATTGAAAAAAGTAAATCATAACAGAAAGAGTAAAACGACTAAATATATCTAGAAACACCTTTTAAACAGTTAAAGAGCATAAGTTAATAAATATTATCTCATCATAATGAAACTTACTACGACTGGCATCCTCCTAACAATGCACTTAATAGTAGCGCAGACGGCGCCTATCAATCAGTCAGATTGATGGCAAGCAATCCATGTCGACCTCACCTCGTCATGTTAACACTGATAATGTCAATAAAATTAAATTAATTTGATAAATTCTTAACAACTTTTTCTTGCATACTTTATCCCTGTATTTGAGGTCAGCCCTCCTCGTTTGCGTCAGGACCGTCAGTCCTGGGTTGTCTGAGTGCTCAATTCAGTCAGTTCCAAATCATTGGCAACAGTTATTCAACAATACAACAAACAAACGAAAATAATCTTGTTAGTATATGTATATTCTGCAAATGAGTGACTGCGGTTTTCTTTAGCTGATTGTTTGTAAGCAGGAGTTCGCTTTCCTGATACGACCCTTTTCCCCCATCGTTTAATGCAACGTACACTTACTTTTTTTGATGCTTTGAAGACCAGGAAGCAACCAGACATTTATTAACTCTACATCAGTTGCGATTTTCGTAAGACGTAGGTAAATCAGTTCTGGTTCATCCGCTATTGGGAGAATCGAAGAAGAAGTGGTCTTATCTCATTATTCTACATGACCGACGATCTTATTATGGCCCAAAAACTCATTCTTTCCATATCAAAAATAAATCACAAGTTTTCTTCATCTATCGCAGCTCCCACTGCTACCATTTAAGTGACCACAAGTCACAACTGACTGCCATGATAAAGGGACGTGTCCAATAATTAATTCAAAGACAAGCCCTTTAAGACTGAATAGCATTTTTGGGTCACAAGTAACACCACTTACCTTGCGCCACTTTGACCATGGCAAAAACGAGCCTGCATAATATGAGTCGAAGTCCCGGAAGTACCTTTGAAGTACCTGTATATACTAAGGATTTAAACTAATCTGAAAGTACCTTTGGCCACAGCCTTAGTTTTGGGATTTGTCTTGATGAATTATGTTTTATGTACTCGCTTCATTTATTTTCAGGCCGATAGTTTAAGATCATCAAATATGTCTAAAAGCTAGAATCCTAAATATTTAAGGCATGCAATAAAATTCAATAAAAGTAAAATAACCTACATCAAAAGCTTAAAGCCATTATATCATTATATCGTACCTGCTGCAGTAATGTCAACTAGATAATACTGGTGATCATCAGGATAGAAATTACCTAGATAAAATTAATGTCTGAAAATTTTAATATATAGGTTATATTAGTTTTCTAACCCATCAATGTCATGGTGGTGTCCCACCGACCCCTTTCCACCAGACGCGCAACCATCGGCCATTCACCTAATGATCTCATCGTCCCAGAATAAAAATCACTCGTTTAGACCAATTGACTATGTTTATGGAACGCTTTCTCAGGCGAAATGGATGCCCTACTTTGCCTAGGTAACGTTTATCAGGTCAGGTTCTTCCGGGTTTATTTATACAGTTTATCAGAAAGAAGATGGCTTCTTGTGTCAGGCCTGATCAATATTTATAAATGGAGTACAGAAAAAACCCCTTGTAAAAAATGTTTCATACCAAAATAGTTACGCACTCGCGCCAACTTTGCTTAGGTACAGATTTTCGAACCCTCTGTTATCGTCGTTTTAAATGCTTTATACGGACTTTAAATCCAAACTACACAAGCTAACGGCGTGTGCAGTACCTTGTTGCAGAATTTACATCTACCATAGGGGCTTTTACCAAATTTCTCCATGATGTACCCCACTAAACATGATAATCTTGATAATTGTCAGAATTAGTGCGGCAGCAATGATATCATGAGGCTCGCACTTCATACAGTCGATTGTTGCCTTGCCGTCTGCCGTACAAAGAAAGAACATCAATTTGGAATACTAATTAATGGAGTTTCGTTTATCGAATACTTGCTAATTTTATGCCGGGAACAGTCATTTCGTACAATACGTACATTTTAGTATTGAAAATAGATATTTATTCATCGTATTAACAAAAACTCATACTTAACTCAAAGAAAAAAATAATAATTATAGTATAAAGTTTAATAGACAGATATCCTGCCTATAATGGAAACTTATAAAGAGAACATGGAAAAGAGGAAGATCAAGAACTAGTTATGTTATAAATGTTGTACATAATACAATATTTTGTATAGGAAAAAGTGGAAGTCTGTCGCATTAGAATGGTAAATGAAAAAGCTAACGGAAGATAGAGAAATCTCTATCGACTTAAGACCTTTGTAAATTATCGGTACTTATCAAAACTGTTTTTCATTTTAACCGCAAATATAATCTCTATTGTGACCACAAATTGCGATCGATTCACTCACCAACTAAGACTTATCTAGTTGATCACCTGGTAAGATTTTTTGTATGGGAGGTCGAATTTCTTTCTCCCGGTTTTTACATATTTATTAAAATTAAAAGTAGTTAAATGTATACTCTGTGAAAATTTGGCTGGTATTTAAAAAGTCAATCTGCGGAATTGTTTGTTTTTAAAACATAGGTCAGATGACTTGACTCGGACAACATTCCCATTAGTCATGGTAATGAACAGCCTACATAAAGTATTAAGATTGGCATCGTTATGCCACATTAAGATTGACGTTTGGTAATTTTATTATTAGCGTTAAGTATATACTTATTAAATAAGGCAATAGAACTACAATACAAAAATATGCCTGTTAAACCAGGATTGGATTTAAAGATTTTTAAATTAGGTAGAAAATCTAAAATCATCATGTAAAGAAAGTATTTAAATTAGGTTTTTTATAAGAATACGTTCTAAGTACGTTATACACAACTTATGAGAACTGTATTTCTAGTTGTGTCGTCAGCTAATCAGTTTACGCTTCGAAGCCTAGGGTACGCATAATTACATACATATGTACGTAGGTTATTATGAGAGTTCATACATTATGAGAGTTCTGGCTTTAATTCCCTTTCCCACTTCGTTGGAATCTCTCACTAGTAGAGTAAGGAAGGATATGAGAGTGAATAAAGCATTTTATTTTGATGCATAATTATTTCTGATAACTTAGATACACAGGTATGTTACTTCATAAAATTCTGCTTTTACGTGCGATATAACAGAAATAGAAAATAATCGATGGATAACTATAAATTATAGTTTAAACATTTTGTACTAAAAAAACAAATGATGCCAGTTCCACCTCTAATATTTATTAATACCAAGTGATACGCGGGAGCCTAATGAATCCCTATAAACAAAATGCGACAGTCACAATCACAACAGACATGCAAATAAGGGGTGCCCTTCGATTCGTTTAAAATTTTTGTTTCTAATTTCACTCCGCCGAACCTTATTGGCCTAAACTTGTAATGCAAAATAATAGTTTAGCCTTAAAATTTTTAGCTCCAATTTTAGAATCTCTATTAATAGATGTCCTAAAATCGTTTGGCTTTTATTTCTTTAGACGTAACGATAACCTCGTTTAACTATGTTTGAGATAATTATTACTTACTATAATAATTACTTGAAATAATTATAGTTTGTTGTTCACAACTAATGCACTACTAATAATTATTCCTAAAATCTTCATAAGTCATAGATCCGACTTAGAGCACTCCGACTCCATGTGGCTCAAGTTTGCCCTATACTAGAGTGTTATTCCTTAGCGCGGAACCAGAAGCGAGTCTTCTGTTGGAGCCACCCAGAAATACTTGCATGTTTGCTTGCATGTTGCATGCTTGCTTGTATACCGCATGCTTGCTTACAAGCTGCATGATTGCTTACATGCCACATGCTTGATGCACGCTTCCTACAAGCTTGCTGCACGCTTCTTGCGTGGTAGGTAAATACATTTTTAAGATAGTGAATCTTCATTAAATAAAACAAATATTTATTTTGTGTTACAAAAATATTTATATTTTTCAAAAAATCTGCAAAATCAATAAATTTTGAATTTATTAGCGACAGTGTGCTGAAGCTTTTTGGGGGAAATAATAATTCGTAATTGTGAATATTAGAAGTTATTAATTATCGGGCCTAACGACTAATTTGCGAAGTAAATATTCGGCGATAAAATCTATCGGAAGTCAAAAATAGGCTATACTAAATTAGGATTAATAAAAATGTACAAAAAATTTTGTACTTTATGTTTGTGCACCAACCTAAAATAGGAATACTAAAAATTAGGAGAGCCAATATAGACCCGCAAAAGAGTTGCCATGCGACAGACTACACAAGAATCCCTACGCGTAAAAATAAATCGTTTCATTAAACCAGACTCATCGTTTATTTTTGGGTTAATAACAATAAAGATCAACCTTCGCCTTGCGAATCTTGTACTACGATATGAAGCAGTTTACACGTCATACTTTGTTCCAATACTAATGGTGTTTAAGAAGTTAAACTTCACCATGTTTACGTTATGAGCACGCAGATCACGCACGGGGCTCAGACCGTGAACGTATTTTGGAAAACTAATGCGTTTACGTTATCTACGTACGCGTAAACAATCGTCAAGAGTAGGTTTACTAGACTGTTTTATTTCTGTTAAAGTATAGAATTTATTTCAAAATATATTAATTTAATATCTGCTCGTTCGTACATGCCGCTGGCAATGGTGTATACGGATAGTCAAATGCAAGAATTTATAACAATAGTTTATTAAATTGTTGTCTTATTAGTTTTTCTTTCTTTGTGAAAGTTCTGCAAAATATAAGAATTTTTTGTCGCATTTAGAGATTTTATTCAGAAATTATAGTTTTCTTCTTTATTTATCTTTTCTTTTTCTATTCATTTATAAAATATGCAGGAAGTTCAGAATCTCGTAATATATAGCCCAATTATAATTATTAATTTATAATAATATTGAGCTATATAAGATCACAAAAATAGTTCAAAATCGTGACTCCAAAAAGGAAAGCATCTTGGTACATACAACAAAACGCAGCATCTTGTTCTGTAGTTCTATAGATATTATATAGGGTGTCAAGGTCAAGTTCGCGGAACCGGCCGTTTCCAGCCTGAAATGAAACTAAAACAACAAACATCGTGTGCGTTTCTGAGAATTATCCAGCATTCGATACCAATCGGTGCTGTACCATACCGAGCGATACGAATGAGGGATAAATTCAATCCCTCTGTTTACTGTTTTTTCTCACGCAAATAACTTACTGCTAACAAGACTAGTGGCTTAGATTTTCAAGCAATCCTTTGAATTGTTTGTCTCGAAGTAAAACATTTATATATCTATACAGCTCTCGTGGAAAGTTCGGAAAATCCTTTCTCATCTCATCTCCTAACTGAAAATTCCCCTTTTTCCCTTATTATACTAGTTCTGTTGACTAGTTCTGTGCACAGAACTATTTACCTACTTACCTACAAAATATCAACTTCAAACGTCTATTCTGCGATTTTTTGTTTTTTTTTTGTGATTTCTGTAGTACCATCATCTTAAGTTGATAACTATTGATGTATTGACTACACAAATAAATGTATTAATAGTCGATAGTCTTTCAAAAGTGAATATAAAAATAAAATAAAATAACTAATAAATAATAAGTAAGTAATGATCACCTACTAACAATAAAAATAGATCCTAGGATTCCAATTGAGAACAAGCTCTTTAAAATAATTATCGTGTTGCAGTTGATTGGCGATGACGAGCGGCTTCAAATAACTAGAATCATACAAATTTCGCACTTGAAGCTAAGTAGAGTAATTTATAATACGCGTGTTTATAGAAAATATATAGGGTGCTATGTTTTTTTTTTGGATAAATATTTTTATCCAGAAATGTGGAGTGCGGAGACTTGTCCACTTGTTCGATTTGGTTCGTCTTTGTGTGCATTTACAAACAACTTAACCTATGATAGTAAAATTCAGTCATTCATTACGAGTGGTATGTTCAGGTAAGTTTCTATTTTTATTTAATTCCTATATAATAATGTTCCCGAAATTTTCACGCAGACTCATCTGCTGTGTACGGTCAAGGTCAGAAACTTCTTGTGGGTATAAAAAGATCTTCAATTAAACTGCAACGTTTTGCGAGCACTGTTTATAAAAAAACATATTCACATATGAGATCGATGGCATATTCACATATTCCATCGGTCTAGTTTTTTCGCTACGCATATTATTTACGATTAATATCATAAGACGAAGTGTCGCTTGCGCAATGTGTCCCTACCCTAAAGCTGTTGCATTATACATGTAATTCACAAATTACCAATAGTGCCTGTTACTTTACTACGTTTACATAAAATAGTGATGTAAATTTATCAGCAATCACATCGAGTTAGTGCTAGGATTAATTAAACATTTTAAACACCACTTGTCATGGTTATGGACTAGATACACACGCCTCTTTGCGTAGAAGGACATGTGATTAATCAGATTTGTAAGTATGCATAATCATCTAAGTAAATTTAGCCGCTTAGAAAATAACAAGTCTTTCAACCCAATCTTTGACAGACAAAATTCAGATTTATTTCTATGGCGTGGCGATCGGCAATGTACGCGGCGCCATATGAAATCTTTATGTTAGTCTTAGGTACAATTAAGACCTCGCATCGACCCGGCCCGGAAGGCATTTCACAATGCGGCAAAGGAAATTGAAACTTGTAACAAGAAATTAAAGCAGTTTATTTTTATCTGTTTGACTTTCCAGTAAGTATGAATTTTTCTACTTAAGTAAGTAAGATAATGATAATGCTTGTGTGCAAAATATTTTACAGATTCATGTCGTCTGCACCAGAGTCAAAATTTATCTTTCTCATCATTGAGAAAGGAACGTTTATTCGGTTTATGCTCTTTGTTCTCAATGCATGACTGACTACGTGTTTTTGAGTCTGATTTTGCAGACGGAAACGAAATCGCTGTTCATGATAGTAGAGATTTTCCTCTTGCGCCGCCGCCTAAAAGGAAAGTAATCCAGTCAGTCATTTTCAATACATTTAAATAGAAATTATAATAAAAACTAAATATTCAACAATCGACATTTCTTTGTGCGCACTTTCGCTTATCGTAAACTTCGTAAATATTTTACTTTTGATTCAATATAACAGCGCGACGGGTGTATTTTCATCACGCTTGTTACAATGAATACTTTTGTGCTAAACTTTCCATTGTGTTATGGATCTTAAAGAAGTGTCTAGAAGTCATTTGTTTATGGTTTTGGTAGTTATTCCACTAATTGCATTGTTACAAATTAGGATTCTTAACCATAACTAGAAATGACTGACTGATGATTGCCATACCTAAACTCTATCACTTCATCAATCTTAAAGACTTGGGAATGAAGAATATCAATTTTTACACCACCGTCGGGTTTATTTATATTTAACCTTCACTGTACAAATCACGAACTGTAAAGTGCAATAGGCGGACTTAATGCTAAAAGCACAGTCAAGCTTTTATCATCCTGAAAAAGGCGTATTATTAGTACTAACGTACTTGTAACCCATACATAGTGTATATATAATCCTCCATACTATCCATATCCATACTAATATAATAAATGCGAAAGTCTGTCTGTCTGTCTGTTACGCTTTCACGGCCAAACCGCTGAACGGTTTGATGAAATTTGACAGACAGAAACAGACAGACTTTCGCATTTATAATATTAGTATGGAAGTTTGGATATGGATAGTATGGAGGTAAGTACATACAATAAAGTGGAAGTATAACGTAGGCAGTAAATACTTTTGGCAAGAGTAGCCCTTCCGTCGATCAAGTGACGGACTGACGGACCGTTTTCGGAATATTAACTAGATTGAAATTTATCGTACGGGAACTAAGAGTGAGTCAACCTTACTTCCTTTGTCCAATCGTACACCGCTACAAACGTAGGAGTATAAAATCATAGAAGCCCGAACTCCTGTTCTTTATAGGGCCCTTTTCTTTGATGTGTAAAATGGATTTAGAATGACAACAATGGAAACTTATGAAAAAGTATGACAGGGTGTGAAAAAACGGGCTACTTGTGTTATATTTTGAACTTGAACAATGTAATGAAATTTTAATATAGTCAACTAGATCTTAACATCTGTTAAATGTCTACATACTACATACATTTCTTATCATTCTTGTTGTAAAATAAATTTGGCCACGAACACGCCTCAACCTTGTACTTCATTCTGCCCGTCCATCATGAAGAAGCGAAGCAGCTGCGCCATGTCAGGAAATAGCCCATTGTTCACCTCGCAGTAGCACAAATTCCTACTTGAAAAATGCTACTTTACGATTTTTTACGTTTTCCCCCAGAACCCACTGTCGGTTGTTCTCATTCTCATATTACAAAGCGAACTTTTCAACTTTTCATTTACATTAAAACACAAAGTGATAGGCTTCACTGTCGACTTTGTTCTTTTTAAAGGTAAATCTGAGTAGAGTAAACCAGGACTCCTATTTTCAAAACTCACGAAAAAACTAATTTGAAATGATTTTGTTCATTTCAAAAATAGGGCTTCTGCTCGACTTTAAGTTATTTCATACAAGAGTCAATAAACTCAAATCATTAATTGCCTCAAGTCGTGGTTAATGACATTCTGTACATCTTTCTTTTTTATACATCCACGCGTAGATGCGACACCCACTGAAATCAGACATTGTTGTACTTAACTTAGATACAATTTATCGATATGTCAATCATCCATTGTACTATTTCTACTGCAAGCTGATTGACATTTAAAACAATTGATGCGATGTTACGATTAAATTATTTCCTTTCACCTTATTATGTTTAACTAGGTCCTGAATATCTAGATTTATGTCCTTCTGAGATAATATCTCGTACAATTCACGTACTTATATGACCTGTTTGTAAGGCAATGCGTTGTGCAAGCTTATTCGCGCAGTACGTGCATTGGCTTCAGAAGTTTTCAGTGCAACTGCAATGAAGGTACCATAGTCTGAATGGCGAGTGTGGCGACGCGATGTGAATGAATATGCTAACGTACCTAATGCAATTCAATACATTCTCTGACACTATTCCGTTATTCATCAAACAATTGCTAAGGGCCTGCGCAGACGAAAGATTGGTAGTGTCGTGATACTTTTCGTACTTTACACTGTTGGTGTACTTCAATAAAAATAAATAGTAGACAAACATAAACATTCGTCGTTTATACGTCGGACTATTAACAGCTTGGTCTAGTGCCTGAAGATGCCTCGCGTAGAGGCGAAACACGTGTTGCATGTGCAAGCTAGTGGTGGCGGGCATGTTGGGACTAATAGTAGTGGGTGGGTGCCGGTCGGCAATAGTTTGCATGAACTAACTGGTGGCGGAAGCACGCAAAATAATTTATTAAGTGCTTGTTACAAACATAAACATTAGGCAAATAATATTATGTTTAAATTATAAACGTGCTACCAAGTGAGATGAAATTTATTTATACAAATGAAATAAATTTCAACCGAACATTTATTGCTATCTCAAGTGTAAAAGCAAGCATTAAGTATTTTTACTTATTACTTGAATTACATAATTATAATTGTTCATTTAAAATTCTTAGATACTTAGGTTGTATATTAGGCATACTAGATACAACTTTTAAAATATACTTAGATCAACAAATTAGTAGATATCTTTTTTATTTGACTTGAGTTTACTAATTCACTGTCATTCATTTGCATTTCATATGAATTATAAAATAAATAAATAGCTAAATTCCTATCTTGTCTAAATATTTGATACGACGTGTGTGGTCCCTGTTTACTACTTGGTATTCAGTGCACAAAGATTCTTTAGTGTAATCGCTGGGACTAACCTGGAACTTTAG
This sequence comes from Euzophera pinguis, assembly GCA_947363495.1. Taxonomy (NCBI): domain Eukaryota; kingdom Metazoa; phylum Arthropoda; class Insecta; order Lepidoptera; family Pyralidae; genus Euzophera; species Euzophera pinguis. Next base: position 6,365,323 of record OX376168.1, read on the forward strand.
ATTTGTTTTAAAGATAGAGAATTCTTGACAAGTTTGAAATATTTTACTAAGATTTTTTTTCTGGTCAGTACTTTTTTCATGTGTAATTAGTGGCTAACGCTGCTAGGTAGCAGAAATTAATGGAACTACATACATAGCTTATATAAAACGTGGTTCCTACTATCTACTGTTTAGTTCTATTTATCTGTGCCGTTAGAAATCAAACATGTTTAAATAAAAAAACGCGTAAGTACCTAGTATTTTTTATTAATTCCATTAAGTTTTAGATTTGTCTCCAAGGCATGGAACACGAGAGTGACGAGGTAATTTGGAAGTAATGGAGCGTATAATGTTGACGGGCGTGGGCTGGGACAACGACTCGCCCATAAACAAGACATACTCCATTGACCACAGATAGCAGACCGATCGCGACTTGTGTTATGAAGGGACGATGTAATTACAATCAGATCACGACTACGGCTTTTGTTTATTGTATGTTGTATTTTAAAAATACACGTCGATCAACCGAGCGGTATTGTTGTGATAATGTGACTTGTGTTAATGAGTAAGCTTATAAAGATATCGTCAAGACGTCTGTGCCATCAAGTACGTCAACAGCACATGGCGATCCTGCCAACTGGCAGGCTGGCTCCAACTGGAGCACCTCTACTACACTCTGTCGGCGGCGATTGCAATTGTTTTTGGCAACCGATTCGATTTACAGATGTCTTGATACAAAAACGTAGAAATGTAAACATGGAAAGGGCGCTCTGAATATGCCAAGTTAGTGCAGTCTGGTGTGGAAGCCTATAACCAATAATGGATGTCTTGTGACTAAAAAGACTACTCGTAGAACTTTACTTTTTTAACAGAAACTTACATTCTGCCTGTACAACTTATGTAAGTATAGCAAATGTAATGTAGTTGTAAAAACATAACTCAGGATCAATGATCGTATTCAGCTCGGCTGTCTATTGATACTCGATAGGTCAAACTTCCGGCGACCCTGGCACGGCCGCACATCATTCATGCGAGCTAAACACTTGTATGCGGCAGATAACCATCAAACAACGCAAAAGCTAATTGATTTCTCAATAGCACTGCGATGTTTTCATCAATGAAGGCAGGTCATTTGTTGACACGTTTCGTGATTTGTTTGACTATATCGACTGACCATAGACACACGAATTGATTATCTGAATGACTGTATTATTGCAAGTAAATGCTAACCAAATGTGTCAATTAAATTGTGTGCTACATTTTACTTTAGCACTTGCACACATCTAAGTAAGATTTATTTAAAATACTAAATGTACTATGTAGAATATATGTAGAAAAAGAGATCTTTTGAAAAATGAATCGTATTTTGTGTATCTCCGAAATCTAGGTAATCCCCACATATTTCTCGTAACTAAACGTGTAAAATATATTAATATTCATACCAACCATCGTAATATTTAGATCATTACTGTGGTATTCGCCTCAGGCTACTAGCAACCGCTTAAAATCTCGTATTCATAATATTTTTGTGTAATTAATTTCAGTAAACGCTTAAATAAATTAATAGATTGCTAATTAAAAAGACATCAGCAAGTCCTTTTTAATTTCTAGAAGGATCCTACTTTACGTAAGCACTTTCTAACCTACCAACCGTTGGGGCTAAGTTAAGTAATGCTCTACATTTTTTTTTTCTATCCCTACGCTTACTTACTTCGTTTTGACATGACAATAAAAAAAGAAAAGAAGTTAAAAATAAAAGATACAGATACATCTTTTAAATTATTTATACTTACAAATAAAAAATATGATCGCGTTAATCTGATGCAAGAGTTTGATGCTCGATAAATAGCCGTAGTACCACACCTCCCTTTATGAGCCCCTGTTGGAAGACGACACAATTTGAAATTTCGTAATTAATGGCTATTAAACTAATCTAATAATATCAGTTAAATTGATGATAAATCATGAATTAAATTACAACCAGACCATGTTTCTACTGCGTCATATATATAAATGGCTATCAAGTACCCAGGTACCCACTGCTATTTTAATAATGGAAATGCAGTAGTTAAGTACCCACTAGCGTTGAAAATTCCGAAAGAAACCAATTGTTTTTTTCGGTGAAAGAAACGACTTCTCGTTTTTTTACCGTTTTATTCGTTTGTTGCAATGAAATATTCCGGAAAAAAAACCTTCGGAATTTTTCGGAAGATATCGGAAAATTTGAAAAAAAACGATTGAAATAATCAAGTTTTTTGGTTGTTTACATTTAAATCTTGCTCACTATTGACTAATCAGATACCTCGCTGTCGCGTGTTTGAAGAATCAGTATTACGAAGCATACATTCAAATGTTTCTCTTTCAATAGATTGCGTTAAATGTAAATTTGATCGAACGTATACAAGCTTATAAAGTATTTCTGGGAGAAGTCGATTCCTGTCTCTTGTATGTGTCAGATGCTGCAGATGATGGCGGAACACTCAATAACCTTGTTGCAACACTTATGAGTAGTTTAGATTGACAAAATCCTTTCCACCAGTCTCGGGGGTGTAAATTGTTTACTGGTTGCCAAATTATGTCGTTGGACCAAAAACCACTTCTAGCTTGATATTCAGCAAAATTCGCCATTATTTCAGGGGTGCTTTTTTGCAAAATGTCTGCAAGCTTAGCTATATACTGAGACACTTGTATGAACTCGTTGTCACTTAAGGACTCGTAATATGGATACACGGAATTATGAAATCTGGACTCAAGCAAATACGCGGCCAAATGAACAGGTTGAATACAAAATAATTAAAATGCACCCGAACTGAGTAATGCTAACATACAGAACTTTGTAATGCGTGCGTGATATGAACTAAATGTGGGCTGGAACGGAATAAGTGCGTGACAACAAAAACAAATTATTCTACCCGCTAAAATAAATAATAGAAATATTCTGTGGAAAAAACATCTATACTTTTCCGTTTCTTTCAAAGTTTCCCGTTTTTATTGATAAAAAACATGAAAAATTGCATATATATTTTTAATTGAAACTTTCGAATAAAACTTGGAAAAAACGAAGGACTTTGAAAAAAACGGGGTAATTTCCCGCTTTTTTCAACGCTAGTACTAACCTACCCACCTACTAACCTACACACGAATTGTGTTAATGACGATCTTACGTAATAAGTACTGATAACTACCTTACGAATGTGTGCTTCAGGGCATTAGCTCTCTATATATGTGTTAAAACGAACGTCGTGATAACCAAATTAAATTCAATTACGTCATGAGGATTAATATGGAAGATTCAAATGTCATAACCTGTAATGAGCTGGTACATGCGTTATCTAGTAAGGGCAACCGAGGTCAGAGCAAACCCAAATAGGTGTAGTTTATAAGGATAAACAGGATACTAAAGTACTCTAGCTGAAAAAAATATTCAAAACTCGGCTCTTACATTCATTGAATCAATTTCGGTAGATACAGTTGATAAAAAATCTCTAATCTAACTAGCACGTGGCGTGGTGTCATTTTTTGTTTCGCGCGCTAGCCTTCCAAAAAAATTAACATGTAACACCTACCTACGTGATACGATATCCAGAGACAATACACTATAAACATCATACTTACTCCGTGTATAAATACAAATAATGAGATCGTGATTGAGTTTGAAACAATGTTCATAGTTCCGAAGCCCGTGGGTTAAAAATGTATTGCCCATCTGATTAAAGCCCGCCTTTGCCTTTGCTTTGTAAGGGTGCATGTTTTGACTTTTATTTTCCTAGATTGTTGCGTGCATTTTAGTTAACAATTGAGCCTCTTTTATACTCGAACTGTATTGATTATAGACACAGATTATAGCATTATTCTGTACTAGCTGTTTCCCGCAGCTCCGCCTGCATCAAAAAGTAGCCTATGTTTGACCCCGGGTCTTCAACTATATTCATACCAAATTTCATCAAAATCCATTCAGCGGTTTGGCCGTGAAAGCGTAACAGACAGACTTTCGGATTTATAATATTAGTATGGAAGTATGGATATATGTTATGGAAATAATATTGCATATAATAAAGGTATATGCCATAATACACTTTATGAATGCCTCACATCAATATTTTCCGGCCCACCTTAAGATAAGCGGTCAGCGGAGCTCATAGACACTCGCAACACAGAATGCGTATTGCCATACTGTATATCAGTACAGACACCCACAGTCTGTACCCGATCCCTTGTGCACATTGAAATAACGAAGATTCTAAAGCAAACTACATATGAACACAGACCAATCTATACCAATCTACAGTTTATTCGCATATTTGGATTACGGCGGGAGCGAGAGTGTGATGCTCGACCGCCGCAAAGGGAAGATCTTTTCGCCAGGCGAGGTGGTATGCCTGGCCAACTGCGGCTCCGACGGTGTTCTGTCGGAGGTCTTTTGAAACTAATTCGCTTTTGTGACAATCTCTGTCGCTCTTATATGGTTAGGTTATGTTTTTACAGTGACCATGGCAGTGAGTGAGAGAGCGACCGAGTTACTAGCTGTTTCCCGCAACTCCGCCTGCGTCAAAAAGTAGCCTATGTTTGACCCCGGGTCTTCAACTATATTCATACCAAATTTCATCAAAATCCGTTCAGCGGCTTGGCCGTGAAAGCGTAACAGACAGACAGACAGACAGACAGAAAGACAGACAGACTTTCGCATTTATAATATTAGTATGGATGTATGAAATAATAGTTTGGCATACGTTTTTTGTCCAAACATAATTATCTATTAATAAATGAATGAACACTTTATTGCACCATTTACAAACAAAAGAAACACGTTTAATCGAATAAAACGAAATGCGGACGTATAGCTAATGTAATTTCTTCCAGTCTACCTTAGGGTAGAAAGGAGCTGCTGCGGAAAAAACACTTGCACGAGCGGTGCAGAAAGCTAAAATGTACATGCCTACATTAGCACATATAAATATACTTAACATATAATATAAATTATTCTAAGAAAAAACTTACGTATAACACACATAAATAAATATCTAATTTCATTAAGTGTAAGAAGCCAATCCTGCCATTCTACATATAGGCCATATTGTCTGTGCTCGTATGTTTTTTGCACTTACTGATTAGAGTAAAGTGTATTTTATTTTAGCCTCTCTCTGTACTGACATGCAGTATGCTCTCCAGCTACAAGACCATATTGCGTGCGATTCCAGAGCAACCGCTGTCTGTAGTAGTACACATCCTGGCAATACGCCATCAGGATCGTCATCGAACCTTGGAGGTTTTTAGAACCCTTTTACTGGAATTTCTAAAAATTGAACTTTTTTAATTTTTACCTGACAAATATCAGCTTTTAATCCGTTTTGTATTTGGTCTAGTTTATAATATTAAAGAATAGAATAATATGAAGAAGACATGCTGTGTGTTTGAGTTGTTCATACAACTTATAAAATATGTAAGTACTTTTCTCAAAATTTAGCATTGCAAAAATGAAGCATTACTTTTAGATTAGGTTAATACTGGTTATGAATACACAGTAACCTAGGTAAGTTTTCGGAAAAAAAGGACCCATCTCAGCATAAGCCGGTAGTTTAGACTAAACAGCCAGCGCTGGTCTTCCTTCTTGGTAAGATGAGAGAGAGAGTTGGAGTGTAGTGACTCTATCATTCATGGTGAATCCAGGAACAGAGTGCATTAGATGCTCAAAACTCCTAGCACTATTTGCTAAAATCGCATTTATATCGTGCTAATGGTATGAAGTAACTATGAACCTTATATTTGCCAGTGAGCCGTGAACTAAATTGTCTGCAAACATAAAACAACCATCTCGTAAATTGCTCTTAATTTAGTCTAGGTAAATAATACTCGGTCTAGTCTGAGTTCTAGATACTACTGGACTCGTTAACGTCTGTTCACTATAACTTGCACAACATTAAGACTGAGGAATTTTAACTAAAATGCATGCAAATATTGTCGCTCTATCGTTATTTATTGGGAATAAACTAACAGATATTATTATGTGTGTATTATTACGCATTGGTGTGACGGATTTTATAGATCTCCGAAATTTCTAAATTCACCTTGCATTGTTATGAGAATGATGCAAGTCTATTAACTGTAGGACAAACACTGTTGATCCTTGTGTAGGCCAGTAGACGGCCCTATGTTCTAGTGATTTGTAACAAGCTCTTTCTTTATTTTATGCCTTACCTACTTTAATAAAGCCTATATTCTTAATCAGTTCAGTTAGTAATCATCCTCCATCACGAAATTTTTTTCTTGCTGAAGTCCACTCTACTCGATTTGTCTCTTGGCAAGAATGTAAAGTTTCAGAAGTCTAGGCTCTATGGTGTATTGCAAAACAGATATAAAAATAAATGTAGACTCTCTGTGTTTTCTTTTAAAACTACTGAGAAAACACTTAATCGCACATTATTTTCAACTTGTTATATTGAATTTTTCTCCTAATCGCCTTCATCAGCTTTTGCATTTTATTTCTACTTTCAAATTAAAAGAATTCAATTTAATAAAGAGAGTTTAAAATTTCCTATTTTACCTATTAGACTCATTTCTTTGTGAGCTTTCTCCCAATTAAGGACCATAAAAATTATAAGCACGTATAAATCAATAAATTCAACAATGAGGTCGGGTGGCAATTCTATCTTATTTAGTAACTGTTCAATTTGTAGTTTTACTGGGCTAAGAGCACTAAATCAATTCAGACGTTAGTCCATTAAATCAATTTGTTTTAAATTAAGAAGATCTAAATGATCGTTAGCGACTCAAACTTTCAATGTTACCCATTATCGGGTCTCTATCCTCATTTACCTACAACCCCACCCAATTCCAACCTCATAATCATATTTCAAGCTGCGCTATAATCTTAGTTTTATTATTAACAAGAAATTTCTTTCCATTGCAACATACTTGAAGGCCGGATATAGACACAACGACTACGCGCTTCCTACGTCCTATTCCGAAAGATCGAGAGCAGCAAAAATAATGATGACGAATATGACAATTGACGGTAGTCATTGAGAAGTACCCTTCTGATACTGCTGGCGGCTGTCGTGGTGAATCCTGATGAGGCCTGGCGCCGAGACTGCCTGCTTATTTGTGTATGACACACTCGTAACTAATTATTTGTACGTGCCGACTGCTTGGCGTTTTTATTCCACACGAACAAGATTAAAAAATACATATCGACATTTTGATGACCGATGTCCCGCCTGGACGCAAAAAGATTTCTTCTTTTCTTATGGTTTTCGACCAATGGAACATTTGTGTTAAATTATTTTTTGTGCTTTAGGCGCAATTTCTTGCGGTCTACTGCCAGCTGCCGCCAGTCGCCATTTCTAGGCTCCGTAGGTCTTCCTTCAGAACATCATCACCCCAGCGATACCTGAGCGATCCACCGGTCGACGTCCACTTGACTGCACGAGTATGAGAATATGAACAGAAAAAAGGGAATCAAAATTTTCAGACGGGGCTTTTAATATAAAATCAGAGTAGAAAGTCTTACCTTAGGTATGTATTATAATTATGAGTACCCGCATGTAGCAACAGAAGTGGGCCCATATAATTTAACTAAGAATAAAATTTCATATCAATTCATTCTTCTACATGGTTAATATTAATTTAATATAACCTCATAAAACAAATCAAAAAGTATTTCGCAATTGGCAAATTTATTTAGGTTTACGAGTAGTGCCGACGCGCGAACTCCCCTCAATCCAGTAACGATTTCTCGTATCTAATTTTACGATACAAATCCGTCCAGCGGAATAGATTTACGATTGTATGCATACAGAATACGGGTCGCTATCGTCATGATGTCATTTATGTTTTATTGCCTACACATAATACAGCTGTTCGCCGATTTCCCTAAGATTTGCATACGAATAGATCCCGCGATCTGTGCCCTTGCATTATTACAACATGGCAATATAATACACAAATAACTACCCATCACATCGACAGATACCTACTGATTTTATTTAACGGAAATTTATCAATTTAAAGCTGAATATATAAGATATCACCTAGGTGAAAATTTCAGACAAAATTGCATATAAGTACTTAATTTGAACGCTCTCATATTGGAGTCCTCATTTCTTCTTTTTTCATCTCTTAGAAAATTCTTTAGCAACCATCATTTCTCGCGGGAGTGGACTTTAGGTTTTGTAGAGTTAAGTACACAAAATAGATTATAGTAAGTACTAACGTAGAGCTACTTCATATTAGTATCCCTATTCCATATTATTCGCGATTCCTAGAGTGTACCCAGATTCATTCTGTAGAATCAGTATTATGCTACCTGTGCAATTCAATATTTATCAATACCTCTACTATTACAAGCCTGCCTCTCGTTCATATTTCAGACAAGATTGTCTTGAAACTTATATATAAAGACAAACAACCAATAAGTTGTTCACACAAATCTATTTGTTCGTTGCATTAAGATCTTAAGATAAAATGATATGTAGGCCCTAAAGTCGGAAGGAGAACCTCGTCTTCAATTAAATAGGTACATACGTAGTTCTGCAACTGAATGTATAGCAGAACCCCATACTATCTAATTACTTCACGACCACTGCTGTTTCTGCTTTAACATTCCTGAAGGCATTCATTTACATGCGTAATGAACAATAGGCTCCCTTAAGTTGTCGCTATTGGCTCAGAGATTGTATAGTTGGTGACATCAGGCCTGGCGCCGATTCGCACCAATTGTCCACAATTGTCTCGTGCTAGTCTCGCAGTACAGCGCACGTATAAATTACGACCTAAGTACTTAATAAAATCATGGCGAGCAAATAATTATATTGACTTTTATTGACTAAACGACATCGTTTAATTTATCGTAAGTTTTACTAGCAGTTAACAATCGAGTTTGGAGATTTTCTAAAGTGCATTGATGAGTACAGGAGACGAGATGTAAGGAGCAAATAGGCGCAAATAAGTTAAGGGCATCGTACGCATCCATCAAGTTGTTTGCATCAATTAGCTTAAATTTTCAGTCGGCTGAGAGCGAAACGAAATCTGATACCGGCCATATTGTAACGAACGCATCCAAGTACAAGATGCAATCCCTTAATTGGAAGTGCACACATGTGACATGTCAACTTGTGGTCCTGATTTATTGGAGAGCACATTACGAGATAAGTATATAGCTTTCTACTTTACCGTTATAGATAGAGTATCTATAACGAAAAAAAAGATAAGATAAGAAACTAACGAAATTGAAAGGAAATGAGAAATTTAATTATAACATAAAGAAATTGCAATAACATAAACCAGTAACTTGAAAAAGTGCATCATATCTATACTTTCCACATGGTTTTACTTTGTACAAAAAGAAGAAGGTAAACGACCACATAGCTATTAAAAATGAGTTGAATTTGTTTTATGAGCCATAAATTGCTAAATATTATTGAAACACCAATGAACTTTTAAACTTATATTTCACTTTATTTCCATTGCACTTGTTTTAATGATGAGGATCGGTAATAAACAATCCAAATGCAGGGTTCCGTAGGATATTAGTGCCTGTCTGTAAGTAATCCAATGATTGGTAAATAATGGTAAATTATTTACCGAAGATCCACTATGACTCTATTGCACCGATAGAAGAACAAAGCCCCGTTCTTAAATAAGTATCATTCTACTTTCATCTAAGATTACATCCATAAGGAAGCCCATACAAGCTATAGGACAATTGGTAATATATAATGATAGCTTTGGTACCGCCAGAAAGACCACAGCACAGCCTAGTTCAACTCTCATAGGCTAGGTTGATTTATTATTATTATTTCGTATTTTAATTTGAGAGAACATAACATTTTTTGGTTGACTGAGAGAGAATGCTTTTAGCATTAAGTCCGCCAATTGTAAATTTCTTCATCGTAATCTAAACGACGTCGTTTTCTTTTTTCTTTTACAATAGGGAACTTCACGGAACTCGTCAATAATTTTAAAAAAATCCTTGTCATAAATATTATTGAGGTGCAGGATGGGTGCAGGCATCAAAGCATCAACGATCCATAAAATATGATGGACACACGATGGATTCTTTTATTGCGGCAATGCAGGCGCCATCTTCTCGCATCATTAAAAAATAACTTATATAGTGACTTTGACTAAACAACTAAATTAAAAAATTTTACTTGTTACTAGTAATAGGCGGAGTTTGTAGGAGACACCAACTTGTTGATGGAAAAGGGTTGAAAAGGAGAAATAAAGATACTCATACACAAAGCAAAAAGAAAACAATAAACTTTGCTACAGCACGTAACCACCACGCACCAGTAAATACCATATATATATTATTTATTGCATATTTCACCACAGTAATTCAATAGATTTTGATGTTGGTACTTAGTTTGAAAAACGGCAAATAAACCAGGACTCTTTGATGGTTTGCTCTGGCTGGCAGCCAACTGCGGTTTCTGAATTAGAAGAAATGCTACATCAGTGTATGTATTTCTGTCTAAAGTCTAGAAACAGAAGCGTTGAAGTATGTATCAGAATCCATTAAACAATGCCACACTAGCAAATCACTACAAAAATACCACCAGGGTACTTACAGGGTCGATTGATCATGTACTCCACTCGATATAAATAAATGGCCACAAAAATAAATGGGAGCATCTTTTTGCAGTGTCAACTTAAGTAACTTGATTTTTGACTCTTGGTTTGACTAGGATGTCTCCGCGCTGTCGTTGTGTTGTCTCGTTCAATAATGGTGGAGCCAGGGGATTCTGTGGGCGTTTGAAGACCCAGAGATCGTTGGTTCGATTCCCAGGGGAAACATACATTGTTTCCAATTTGATTAGGACACTGCAGGATTGAACCGCCTCATTATCTGATAATAAATGTTCAGACTGATAAATGATCCTATTGATCGGGTTTGAAACCTAGGTCAAACTGCAGTCGCTCTATTGTAATAAGCAGTACCGCTAAATGTAGGACCATAGCACAGAATTATTAAAAGTAATAACCATACATTTTTTTTTATTACCTACCTAAATATATAATTTATGGTACTACACGTACCATGATTAAAAGTATACCCTGAGCTCTGAAGCGCAAGCTGAAGATGGAAAGGGGCAACTCGCACGAACGAAGAAGTCTTCGCATTATAAGTAAATTTAATCATAAAATCAATGCATCTTCTAGACTCTGTGACACTATTTAATATAGCGCTGGACACGGATTATAAAACTCAAAGATTCGCTCGCTGTTCGCCGGTCAATCGACCGCAATGTTTCCTGGAAACTGGAAATGCAATAAAATTTGGCGGGTCGTCAAATCCGCGGTCGATCCTGCCGTTAAGCGAACGATGTGACCCACTTTTTATGGATAGTGCTGATGTGCTGACAGACCGACGCAGTGGGTTCATGCAAAAATAACTGAGAGTTTAAAATTTGCCTGCTCCCATAACCGCGATTGCTTTGAAAGCGGAAGGTATTGCGAATTTTATTACTGACCATCTACGGATTGCAATAAAAAGTTCTCCAAAATTGAAGCCACATTTAGCATACAGAATATAGTGGAGTAAGTATTTATTTATTATTCAGTTAAGGGGGCATACAGGTGGCAATGGAGAAGGACGGAAATTCAATAACTATTAATGACCTATTTGGCCATTTGGGGCAGATTTTTATCCAGCTGGCACATTATGGAAGAAATTAAGTAGTTATGCTGAAATTGTACCATCTGAGCAGCAACCGGGAAAATAAGAGACCAACTCGAATTGACTCTTGTGTTAACGCCTAGTAATTATTACAGGCAATTACTTTGTTCCTATTTTTGCCCAAAGGAATTGATTCTTTACGGCCAGTATTTTTATAAATGTAGACTGCATTATGTACTCATCATCATTGCGTTTCGTATGGCATTCATCCTGCGCGGATCATATATCCAGATCCAGATTTCTCAACCAGCTTTCGGTGGTAGGCGTGAGATTGTGCAATCCGTCATGCCTCCGGAAAAACAGCGAAGTGGACATTGGTTTACCACGTGGAATAGGGTCAGGAGTCCTATTCCACGTGTTTCACGTTCTATCCTAAAAGTGTGATATATGTCGAACAAAAATCCTTTGTTATCGAACAAAAATTATTCGACTCGCCGATTTTGCGTGACTCACAGTTTTCAAAAATAGGGCTCCTGGTCGGTTGCTCCGCAGTTGCACTGTCGCACTGTTGTGAGTCTCTTAATTCTCATTTATGTAGGTGGTGGTGGTTAGTTTTTCCAAGGGTGGTCCAAGCGGAATCTGTCCAGTCGCTTCCTACTGGTTTTACGGTCTGAGTTAAAGCCGGGTAACACACCAGAAGAGTTTTTAATGAAGTTCTTAATTATGTGGTCAAAAGAATCCCATTCCGTGCACCGCTTCTCAATCAGCTCGAACGATTTTTCATCCGTTACTCGGGCCAAATTGTAGTTCTTGAGATCAGCCGAAAAGGTGGTAGGTCGTCCAGTATCTCCCTTATCGGCATGGGTTAGGATCGATTTTCCTGGTGACATATTTCCCATTCGAGGGCAGCGGCTCTACATCTGCGAAGCTTCGCACTTTACACTTTACACTACGCATATACATGAGCTAGTGCTATCATTGCTTTATAATTTACTAGCAGCCCGTCTCGACTCCGCCCTAGCCTCTAGCCTTCCTATCCAACACACGAAATAATTTTTCAAATCGGATCAGTGGTTACTGAAATTAGCGCGTTCAAACAAGCAAACAAACTCTTCAGCTTGATAATATTATAGTATAGAAGTATAGACACATTTTATCGCCTGAATGTAAAAGTACCTACTTTTTCGCTATAACAACAGATTTTTTTTAAATTTGTAAGTGGACCTAGGTAGTCACCCGCAAAAAGAATACGACGACTCTACATATTTTATGGCCTTTTAAATTTATATTGTTACTACTAGCAGCCCGTCGCGACTTCGTTTTGGTATAGCCTTCCTCAATAAATAGGCTATCCAACATTAAAAGATTTTTTCAAATCGGACAGTAGTTCCTGAGATTAGCCTGTTCAAACAAACAAACAAAACATTACAATTTGTAATATTAGTATAGAATAGAAGTATATGTAGATGGTATAGATTTGAACGAAATAGGTATAAATAATGCCTAAATTATTACGTAACAACTTTTCGGCTAAACCATGTACAGACCCGATAAGCTTCTCGAGTCTTAACTTATTATGTCGAGGCTTAACTATGGCACGCGTTATGGCTCTCTACCATTGGGAAAGGAACGGTTAGGTATTTTTGATGCTCTTTGCACTCTTCCACTGTACAGATTAAGAAAATGTAACATAAATACTTACATGTAATATCAACAAGAGGATTTTGTAGATCTAAGTATGTCATGAATGGAATAGTGCCAGTCTGCCTTCAAAATGTTGATGTGTTTGGTTGCATTGAGAAAGGAACTCTGTATCGATGCTCTTAAGTTTGGTTGTTAGATGGTAAAACGTGAATTTTTTTAGGTAGGTTAGGTTAGTCATTACGCCGGCTAGTTCATTAATAATATGATACTTATTCCATACATTTTATATCGAGACGTTGGAATTATGAGACCAAGGTAACCACAGATCCATCTATAGTTCTGTGCCGGATTTATCTTTGTCATGATGACAATTAAAAAAAAGCTTTGTCTATGCAACGCATGTTTTCCAACATTCACGTTCTCATTCATTGGACCCATAAATTTCTTATTTGTGCATTGGACCAATTTACATTGCATCAATAGTTGTTAGTGCGTTGATTGGTTCATATCAACAAAATCAAAATGTGGACCAATCCGAAAGTAGAATGTAAACGGAAACAGACCATGTGCTAATATGGCGATTATATATCATTCTTCGCGAGTCGTTTGATATTAATGCGTGGCTGATATGGGAATTTCCTATAATAGGCCTGTATTTACTGTTTTTGACGTATTTTCTTTGTTTTATGACAAATAGTTAAATTTCGCAAGGATGAGTGTAGACGCATATGGCCCGAGCTCACAAACGCTTACGTTTCTGGACACCGAAGAGGCTGATCTTATCGGAGCTGATACTCAAGGCTCAGAGTTTGAGTTCACCGACTTTACTCTCCCTTCTCAGAGCCAAACTCAGACATCGCAGCATGATCATGGCCTTACAGCTTCCAATCAGGTGAATTATTATGTTCCAAATTGTCACTTTGTCATAACCTGTTCGTGCCTAAAAACCTTATCAATAAACTTAAAATCGAATTCACCAGGTTAACGGTTTGGGGCGTTCGGAATTGACTTCTAAAGTGTCCAGCGTGACAAACGCTATAGCAGAATTGCAATTTGAGGAAGAAGATGAAGCTCTGTACAGCAGCAAAGAGTTACCAGACCATGCTTGCAAATACTGTGGAATTCATGACCCTGCCACGGTTGTCATGTGTAACATATGCAATAAATGGTGAGTTATCTATAAATTAAAGAGGTAGGATTGATAATTGTTAAAATGTACTTCTGCATACACATGAAAACACGTAGCATATGACTCACTTGCCAGCTATGTTTATTTAGTAGTTACTAGTAGGCACTTTTATTTATTTTACAAAAGCTACTGTTTTATTTTAGTTTTAAAGTCTCATTGTTATTGAGTAGATAAAAATATAATAATCAAAATATATAAAAACCTTTAGTCCACAAAAATAATGTTTTAACCACTTTTAAAAATGTGTAAGTAATTTGTATGAAGTGTGATGATGAGCAAATCCAAAATATTAATCGAGGTACCATTCATATCTCTCTAATGAAGTTAATTAGTTGTTAATTTAAGATGAAAACAATCTTTTAGGATGAATTCCAGACAGGCTGAAATACTCATGCAAAAATGTGGAAAGTTTGATTAAAGGTAGTCAAAACACAGATTTGACAGAGAACATAGTTATATATTTATTCACAGTGAACAAAGTTACACTATCGATATTTCATATAATAAATGAGAAAGTGCATCTGTTAAACTTTCACGGCTAAACTTATGAACCCATTTGGATGAAATTTGGTATGGTGGATATGGTTGAAGACCTAGGTTCAAACATGGCTACATTTTTTTATATAAACCTCAAGGGGTTGTAATGGAGGGTGAAAGTTTGTATGAAAGACACGTAAATTATCCTTTTTGCCAGGAGGAGCCACTGGAAACAACTAGTGATAAATAAATTTGTAAAAGTGTATTGTATGTAAAATCTTTTTTGTGCAGCAAAGAACAAAACAAATGGGTGTCAAATCTTTTATTGTGTAATTTGTATTTGATTACAAACAAATTGTGTCTTTGGTTAAAGTAGAGTGTACTCTATTGCACAAAATAACCAAAAACAAAATACAAAAGATAAATGCAAGGGCAGACTTATCTTTCAGTTAAACAACATGTTACAATGATAAAATAAACAGAAGAAAACAAAGCCTAAAGGTAGCCTGGAAGAGATTGCACTAGCGATAAGGCTCCCTATTGTACTGTAATTATCTATGATGCAATAAAGTTATCAGATATAAAATATCAGATAATAAAATTTCAGGTTCTGCAATGGGCGTGGCAACACCTCCGGCTCGCACATCATCAACCATCTGGTCCGTGCCAAACACAAGGAGGCAGCATTGCATCGTGATGGGCCCCTTGGGGAAACCCTGCTAGAGTGTTACTCCTGTGGCGCTCGTAATGTGTTTGTCCTTGGTTTCATACCTGCCAAGGCTGATTCTGTAGTTGTGCTGTTATGCCGGTGAGTTTATGATCATCTTAAACTTTTTAATAATTAGTATGCTTTTAGCACACTCCAGACACACCATACAACAGCGCCGAGATTACTACTACTACGATACGCGCGTCACGTCAATTTATGTGTCACTTGAGTCTTAGGGTTGGTTATTTACCGGGACTGCGTCATATTTGTCTGTTGCGGCTCTTGATTTTTACCCTTAATCTGCCTGGTGAGGTGCGGTATCTGTTTCGGGTGGGAGGGTTTGAGTGGCCATTCTGTACGTTAGTACTAAATCTTTTACATGCTAAAATATAAATATAAAGTTGTCACACAACACAATGAGAAATTTATAGAAGGCAGCGTCATCAGCATGTGTGCATTGCAACAGTTCAAAAAAGGTCATGGACTTGGCACGAACCTTCACTCAAAGATACAACTATGAGTGAAACACTGATTTTCAGCCATAACGCCCATAACCCATATGAGTAACCATTAAAAACTCAATTTGATTAAAAGAAGAAAACAATGTTATTATATAAAGTACAGTGCAAAGCACAGAAGTAATATGAAATTAATTAATACTTATGCAATAAAAGAAAGAAAGTCCGCAAAAAATCTACCCTGCAGCACAAAAATTATCACAACTATTAAAAGTACCATGAATAATCTTACACTTCAAGATTTATGCTGTTTTTGTGTTCAAGAATATAAATAGAAATAAACATATGTAAACATAACAGAATATCATATAAATAAAAATAAAAAAGTACAAATTTCCAAAAACTTTAAATATAAAAATTGTTATTACCTACTTATTTATGATTGAGCTTTTTAAATGTGTGTATTTAGGTGAGTGTGGACGAGTGAGCATTTGTACTTATATAGGTACTGAGACTGTCACACCGAAATCCGCTACCAACCTTTGCTTATTCAAGAGAAATTCCTTCATGTGGTTTTTTGAATGAAAATTTTGAAGATAGTTAAATAGCCTAATGGGTGGAGGGATATTATTCCAGCATATTTATAGAGAGACATTAATTTAAAAATTATAATATGTACCTGGAATATTAATTAATAACATTCACTTAATGTTGTTCTTTTATTGCAGCCAACCATGTGCAGCTCAAAGCTCTTTGAAGGATATGAACTGGGATCAGGAGCAATGGAAACCTTTGATTTGTAAGTGAATTTTATAATAAGGTTTTGCTTTACTATCAGGGAAAAATATAATTCGATTTTACAGTAATAAATATCAGGATAACACTGGGTTAAAGTGGGAACCCAAATCACTGTACAATGTATAATAACAAATATGAGTTGGTTTTGGCAGAGATTGGAAATCCCTGTTATTATTGTCAAAAATGACAATCCTAAATTCAACAATAATGTTTTGCTGATTCTTTAAGTGTCTATTTTCCAGTCGGCAAGGGTCCCCTCTGACTTTTTTTTCCTTCAACCTTTACCAATACTCTTAAAAATTAATAATTTAAATTATGACACAAATAAATGATTGCCATTCTGTATTTACAGCTGACCGTGCTTTCTTGTCCTGGTTGGTGAAGGTGCCTTCAGAAGCCGAGCAGATGAGAGCTCGTCAGGTATGTTATTAATGGAATAATCATTTCTGTTTCAATTACAATGAAATTAATACATATTTTGTGGATGTCATTAATCCAACTAGCCAATACTTTCTAATAATAATGTCACAAATTGAAATTTCAAAAAGATCTTAAGAATTAACTTCAGTTCTAAATTACTTGATTTTTTTTCAGGTGACCCCACAACAAATAGGGCGTCTGGAAGAACTGTGGCGTGACAACGTCGATGCGACGTTCCAGGACTTAGAAAAGCCTGGTGTGGACGAGGAGCCTCAACAAGTGTTATTAAGGTAATTATTTGACATTGTACATGACACATTTCTTAAGCAGAAAAGGTTTTAACTTGGCCAAAAAATCATTAGTTTTTAGTTGTAATCATCATTCATCGGTGGATAAGGCGTTCAGCTTCGACCCGGGCGTGGTGGGTTCAATTTCCACCGGAAGCATACTTTGTATAGTTGTTTCCAGTTTTGTTAAGACTGCAGGCTTGAATCACCTGATTGTCTGATAATAAAGATGATTCCGTGCTTCGGAAGGCACGTTAAGCCGTTGGTCCCGGCTGCCATTTAGTAGTCGTTAAAGGAACCACGTCAGGAAGCCGAGAGGCGATTCCGAACAACTCTGACGCATGGTCGATAGACAAAGTAACCTACATGAAATTATGATCATCATGTTTAGTATCTGCTAATTACAATTTATTTTTCATTTGATCATCTATAATTTCCATAGATAAAATTTTACTAATGGATATTGTAAACAGTGAAACTGATTTGGATTTATTACATGCTAAAACTTAAGAGCTCTTTTGAATCCATACATAGTACTTATTCTATTTGTTTCTGTATGTGGGCAATAAAGATATTTTGTATTATATTGGATTGTATCCTAGTCTTGTCACATCCTGATACAAATTATCCCCTACTCTTTTTCCTAATGTATTTTGATAAGATACTGCAACTAATTTCAATGATTTTCAGATATGAAGATGGATACCAATATCAAAACATCTTTGGCCCGCTTGTGAAACTAGAGGCAGATTATGACAAACGTCTAAAGGAGTCTCAAACACAAGAAGGCATCGAGGTGCGCTGGGACGTGGGTCTCAACAAGAAAACCATTGCATACTTCACTCTGGCCAAGACGGACAGCGATATGAAGCTCATGCATGGAGATGAATTGAGATTGAGGTATGTCTTGTTTGATTTTTATAACTAGATACTTAGTTCAGTATTGGAGTTTAGGAATTTTTTATTAAGTCCAATAATGCATAGTATTAATGTTTTTTATTCTACTTAAAGTCATGAGAATTGTTTGAACAGCTTTTTATATATCCACCTAATTAAATAAGGTGTTTTCATAAATTTTTTGATCAATAAATTTGTTGTTTGATTGCTATTCAGTTTTTTGTATGAAGAATGGAGTTGGTTAAAAAGATACAAAAATGTGAGTTATTATTATGATCGGAGTTTTTATTACTTATGCTTATAATAATTAACTAAAGCCATTTTAGCAATACCCAGGGGGCGATTTTCATGTCTTTAGAAATAAGTCTAATTAGAGATATGTCGAAAAATATCTCAGTTGGAGGCGTGTTAATTGAGAAAACGGAACTGATTTTCAATAGACATTTGTAATCTACGACATTTTTCTGGTGGTATCGAGAATAAGATTTTTAAATAGGGATATTGATGGGACAATGTTAGACACAATATTAACGCGATATTTAAGTAGTGTGTTTCGAGAATCGGCCTCCTGTTGCGAGAACGTGCCTTCCGAAGCACGGAACCATCATTATTATCAGTCAATCAGGTGATTCAAGCCTGCAATGCCCTAACCAAACTGGAAACAACTAAACAAAGTATGCTTCCCGTGGGGATCCAACCCACGGCCCCGGGGCCTAAGGCGAGCGGAGGCACTTAGCTGTTGTCCAGTAACGGAGTTGTGTGTGTGTGTGTGTACAGATACGTGGGCGAGCTGCACAAGGCGTGGGCAGGCGTGGGCCACGTGATCAAGGTGCCGGACAACTACGGAGACGACGTCGGCCTCGAACTCAAGAGCGGCGCCGGCGCCCCGCTCGACTGCACCTCCAACTTCAACGTAGACTTCATATGGAAGAGCACCAGCTTTGACAGGTCTGTCCAAGACTCATTGAGTGTATTATAGGATTGATTACTGGCAGGTTACTGGCGTTCATAGGCTAGGTCACATGGCTATTGGCTTACTAAAAATAACCAAATGGATGCCGTCTATATAGGAGTACATACATACATACATACCATCACGCCTTTTTCCCGTAGGGGTAGGCAGAGACTACGGATTTCCATTTGCTACATACGATCCTTACAGATTTCCCTCGCTTCTTCTACGCTCATCAGTGGTTGGTTACAGAATTGTTACATTTACATATTGTTTATATTATGCACTGTCTTGAGATTATTATATTTTGCCTTGGCGGACTCTGTTGTCAATTATGGCCTAAGTAGTTATGGAAGAACGTATTCGACATACATTGAATCTATTTATAAATTACAACTAAAAATGTTAAAAATAATTGTTCCAAATAAAATCTTAAAAAAGCTAACTAAGGATGATGCGGAGTTATTTAAATATTGCAATATAATGAGTGTCTATGATAAAATTCAATATCTTATTTTAACTGAATCATGTCAAAAAAATTGTTTAATGGAAAAAATGCGACCTAGCTACCTAAGAACACTTTGTTATTTAAATAAATATAGTCTTCCAAAATTTAATAATCAGTATGGGACAAGAATTCCTAATTATATGATACCAAACTATCTAAATAAGCTTCCCTCAGAACTTCAGGAGTTGTATAATAATAACTTTAAAAAATTTAAATTGAGTTTGAAAAAATACTTGAGTACTTTCTGAATGTAATAGCGACTCACCGAACACAGATAAACCCATCGAGGTTTCCGCGGTTCGGTAACTGTTTTATGTGTACATTTGATATTTACTGAATAAATGATTTAAAAAAAAAAAACATATATTTTGTATCTGTTTGTTATTCCAAATAAATAAAAAAAATCACTCTCGTCATACACGCTCGTCGATTACGGGTACTCCTGACATCTCCTTTTATATAGGAGTATAGGACACATAATATGTTTTAACTGTGTGTGTGGTTTTTAACTCAATAGATCATATTCTATTCTATCCCATGGCCTAAGAGAATAAAGAGTAAACAACTTATAATAAAGATCTACACTGCGATCGATCTTCTCTTAATCTTGCCAATAATCGGAGTCAATCTCACGAAGGTCCTTTTTTACACGACTAATTATTTCATCCATCCAATCTGGCGATATCTGGAATAGGCGACTGGAGAAAACATACTGAAAAAGCCAGCTAGCAGCTAGATTTTAAAACACTGACATATTCATTGTACTGTTTTGTCGTCAAACAATTGTTTAAATTGTTCCATTTCTCCTTTTCACAGCTGTTCACTCACATTTAAAACATTAATTTATTGATGGGATACGAGTTTGGGTCTTAATCTCTTTCAAAGACGCCTAAGTATTAATCGACAATCTCCAATTTGTTTCAGAATGCAACTGGCCCTCCGCAAGTTCGCAGTAGACGACTCCTCAGTATCGGGCTACATCTATCGGCGCTTGCTCGGGCACGAGGTAGAAGACGTTCTGTTCCGAGTGCACCTTCCCAAACACTTCAGTGCACCCAACCTGCCTGATCTTAACCGCTCCCAGGTATTTATTTATTTAAACTTTATTACAAAGAATTTAAATGGCGCAATTATAGCTGTGGGCTCGATCGATCGAATAGACTGTTACAAGCCCTCTCACTATATTGTTTTTAAATTGCATCTTCCAATTCCAATTGATGGTCAATTTAGATATTCTTAAAGGCCCACAATTGAGCCTTTATTGCATTTGCTATAGATTTATACATCTTTAGTTAGGGAGTTTATTTATTTATTAAACTTAATTACAAAACATGTAAATGGCGGACTTAAGATATGTAATGACATAATCCTAGCATAGGCTCCCGCCTCTTCTCCCGAAGATGTCTTGAAACATCGTCTTCGTGAGACTGTTCGGTATGAATGAATGAACACTACGAGGGCGACACTGAAAGTCTTTAGAACTGACCACTTGTAAACAGTATAATAAAAAAATAAGTTTAAATTTTGAAAATGGAACTCTATGCCAATATTATTGAGTATGGTATTTTATTAATTTGTCATTTGTTTTACGATTTGGCGGCAAATTGAAAATTGTCTGTGTCACGTCAGCATGAATTTAACGCGAGAAAATTTTCGTCCAATTATTTTTTTATGACTTTCGTTGTCATTTAAGTCAACATGAAAGTTATGATAGACTTTGTTTGGCCTTTCACGATGAAGCCCCATCTCGTGCCACTGTTTACAAATGGTTTAATGAGTTCAAACGTGGTCGCACTAATCTCACCGATGATCTGCGTGAGGGACTGCCTTCTACGGCGACGATTGAAGATAACATCATTGTTGTGCGGCGTATGATAGAGACTGACTAAATTCAGGCATTCCCGAAAATAAAAGAAAAACTTCGAGGGAAATGTTTTATGGACGCCGAGGAAGCAGTGGCTGGCTGCATTTCAAAACGCCGTCGAAGAGACCCCTAAAGACGAGTGGGCAAAGTGCTTTTCTCAGTGGTTCCATCGGATGCAGAGATGTATTGACGTGAAAGGACACTATTTTGAAAAGATGTAATAAAAGGAATAAATAAAAATAACCTTGCTAGTGTGCTCAGTTTTTGATTTTCTAAGAACTTTCAGTTTGACCCTCGTATTGCACCAATTTACAAACAAAAGAAAACGCATAGTTAAATCGAGTAAAACTAAATGCGTACAAAGGCGGACTTATCGCTAATGCAATTTCTTCTAGCCAAGGCGAATTCAAAGCGGATGAAGTCCCTGAAAAATTAATGTGTTGATAATCTTTCCTCATTTCTGTTTTAGGTTTACGCCGTAAAGCATGCCCTCCAGCGCCCGCTGTCTCTCATCCAAGGTCCACCGGGGACAGGAAAGACTGTTACGTCAGCCACCATCGTGTACCAACTAGTGAGGCAAAATGGCGGCCCCGTCCTCGTCTGCGCACCTTCCAACACCGCAGTGGACCAACTTACCGAGAAGATACATAGAACTGGGTTGAAAGTCGTCAGATTGTGCGCCAAATCCCGTGAAGCTATGGAGTCGTCCGTTTCGTTCTTAGCTCTCCACGAACAAGCAAGAGTACTCGGCTCCGCTGATAGTGAACTACGTAAATTGACAAGGCTCAAGGAAGAAGCTGGAGAATTGTCAGCTGCTGATGAAAGAAGATATCGCGCTTTACGACGCGCAGCCGAAAGGCGTTTGTTAGACGCCGCCGATGTTGTTTGTACCACGTGCGTAGGCGCCGGCGACCCGAGAGTCGCCCGAATGAGATTCCAATCTATTCTCATTGACGAGGGGATGCAGTCTACTGAACCGGAATGCATGGTGCCGGTCGTACTCGGAGCTAGACAACTTATTCTCGTCGGCGATCATTGCCAGTTGGGCCCCGTTGTCATGTGCAAGAAGGCAGCTAAAGCTGGGCTCAGTCAGAGTCTATTTGAGCGCCTGGTCGTTCTGGGTATCCGTCCATTCCGTCTTGAAGTGCAATATCGTATGCACCCTGAATTATCACGTTTTCCATCCGATTTCTTTTACGAAGGTTCGCTCCAAAATGGAGTCAGTGCAGAAGAGAGACGTCTTCTCAAAATCGATTTCCCCTGGCCGAGGCCTGATCGCCCGATGTTCTTTTATGTGACACAAGGACAGGAAGAGATTGCTGGATCAGGAACATCTTACTTGAACAGGACGGAAGCTGCTAATGTCGAGAAACTAACTACGCGTTTTTTGAAAGCTGGCGTGCGGCCCGAACAGATCGGAATCATCACTCCCTACGAAGGACAACGCTCGTACCTCGTGCAGCACATGCAATACCAAGGAAGTCTACACGCCAAACTGTATCAAGAGATCGAAGTGGCCAGCGTCGACGCGTTCCAAGGCAGAGAAAAGGACATCATCATCATGTCGTGCGTGCGCTCCAACGAACATCAAGGAATCGGATTCCTCAGCGACCCTCGCCGACTGAACGTGGCGCTCACGCGCGCCAAGTACGGGCTCATCGTCGTCGGCAACCCGAAGGTGCTCAGCAAGCAGCCGCTGTGGAACCACCTGCTCGCGTTCTACAAGGAGCGCAGAGTTCTCACCGAGGGCCCGCTGTCCAATCTGAAAGAGTCGGCGATACAGTTCGCGAAGCCGAAGAAGCTGGTGAACGCGCAAAATCCGGGCTCGCACTTCATGTCGACGTCGATGTTCGACGCGCGGGAGGCGATGGTGCCGGGCTCCGTGTACGACCGTGCGCGTCCGCCGCGAGACCCGCTGGCGTACGTCGGGCCGGAGCACGCCGCCATGCTGCACGCGACCGTGCCGGCTGCGGCCTTCGCTCGGCGAGCTCCTCTAGTGGGCTCGAGCTCGGGCTCGGGCGGGCTCGCTCGGCGGCGACCGGCTCGGCTGTCGCAGGAGCCGCTGTCGCAGCCGCCGCCGGCGCTGTCGCTGTCGCAGGGCGCCTCGCAGCCCGACTTCAGCCAGGAGTCTGCAGCGGCGGACTGCCCGTCGCAGCCGGACGGCTTGCTCTCGCAGGACTCGTCGTTCCAAGGCGGGTTCCGAGCTCGCTGCGACCAGTACTGAGCACACGCAACGCCGCGCCTGACCGCCCCCGAGCGAGCGCTCCCCGGACGCTCCGCCCCGCGCCACGCCCCGCCCGCGTCCGGCGCACACCACACGAGGTAAATTCATCGTATATGTTACAGGGATAGAAAAACGTAGTTAAACATGACTTCTGCGGGCCGAAAATTGACGTCTGACCGTTTGGAAACTGAGAAGCGTGTACTACAAACGAATATTAAATGTCTGTAGATTCCGTGGTCACTTTACATAAAAATAGAATCTGGAAGAAATACACATTTATTTTCATATGTAATAGAAATTCAACCGGGCAAAATTCATCATCATATACAAATGGATGAAAAGGAGAAAAGATCCTTTTCATACACACTTGGACCTGGGATTGTACAAATCAAAGATTAATTCTTTTAATAAACACCTAATAACAAGTACTCGCTATAATTTTAATAATAACAAGTACTCACTATAAATTTAATAAAAGTTTGCTATCTTTAAATCAAAATATTATTACAAACATAAACAAAAGTGAGGTTATTTTTAACAAGTTTGACATATGAGAAGTATTTTGTCTTCAACGACTTGAGGTGCAATAGTAATCTCTCAATCAGTAAAGAACGAAAGAAAACTAACGAGTGCCTTTTTTGTCACAGTGTAGTGCTGTTAACACATAAAAAACTATATTAATTATTTACCTGTCGATTTTGATTTTTTTCATACATTTAAGCATGAATTCTAAGTCAATTCAATAAATCGTACCGATTAAATTTTATTCTTATATATATTTTTTTTAATTTATTTTGTTCTGAAAAGAAAAAAAAACTTAATATTTTGTAGGATTTAAAGGAAAAATATAACAGATTTTTAGTATAACTTTCATTTGTATAATCTCAGGCCTACGAGTTCCCACCCTCCTTTCATCATATGCAATAGAAATTTGTACCTGGCAAAAAGCCTACATTCAAAATTCATCACAGTGAATACAAAAATGAATGTAAATTTTTGTCACATCTAAAATTGACATGTCAGGACAGCATGTGATCATCATATTGTGATGATTTTATTATATTATCTGATTCCTTTTTAGACTGCTAACCTTATTATAAAATTTCCATAAACTGCCGTTTAAATTAAAAATAAACTTAAAAATTGTAATCCTTTTCAGTTACATTTGATCTCCAAACTAGCTTAATTTTCATTTCAAATACCGGCTACAAATTACTATTTCTTTTATTTTACCAAATTCACAAAACCTTAAAAGCAAGTACATGTTTTATTTATTAGGTTGAAATATACGTATTTTCACATCATACAATTTTTAATAGGGTTCAAAATGTTTCCATTTATCATTGATATATCAGTGTCAGATCTAAACTGGTAGAAATAATGTTTAAAGTAAAAGACTACTTCATTGTTTTTCCTTCTCATAAATGTGAATAATATATTCGAAACTATTTAGTCTTAACGAAATCTAACATATTTTTTTATTGTTTAGCTATCAATAAATACCAATTACCAGGGCCCTGTTTTATAAAAAGAAGTTAAAAGTAGGCTGAGAGAATTTCTTGATAGTAATATAAATGACAAAAAATTTGACTAATTGGCGTCGATTAAAGAATTCTTATATGAAACGCATAATGTTAATTCATTATACCGGACATGCAAAAGGAATGTGATCGAAAAAGGCCACAAAAATGCGCATTAATGTAACTACAAAGACTTCTAATAAGAGTAATTTTCAGTGAAGTGACAAAAAATTTTAGATATCCAAAAAATCAATGTACGATGATAACCTGTATTTATAACTAATGTTCGGCAACAAATTGATAAAGTTGATGAAATAGGGCCCTGATTATTCTTCTGTGTAAACTGTGCAATGTATTCTTTAATATTTTCACATCAATGTTTCTTTATTGTTTTCACATCTATCTTACTTAATTGTTTTTACTACTATCAAAACTTTTTCGGCATCGTTCACACCAAACGTACAAGCCAGACAAGCTGTCATCTTCAGTCACAGAAGGCAGTCTGTCATATGCTTTGATAAATGAAGAAAAATTGTTTATTGTTTTATTTAACATAGCATAAAACATAATAATCATTAAAAGTTAAAAGAAACACATACTAAGTACACCTAGCTGACGATACTATTGCGTAAATACTGTGTGAACAAAGATCAAGTTCGTGTACGTTCACTAATAACGCTATATCGTTCGGCAACGTAGTCGTTGTCTTATGCATAGAAATGCACTAACCAAGTTATCTGCATGCCTTCTGGTGGTAAAAACAAATGAAGTCTCTTTCTAAGGACATATATGTCAGACAAGGATGACACTATAAAAAATATTCATAACCAGATTCATTTAGGACATCATGCCCTCACCCTTTTATTCTTACCTCCATGGTTCGCAGTCAGCGGCGGACAATACGTTGGTGTGAACAGTGCCGTCTATATTTAAAGTCTCATAATATTCATCATCTAATCGGATACCCATTTTATTTACTTTTTATTTATTGGCTTTTGTATTTAGGGTTAAAATGAATTTATAAAAAGGTTGTTAAAATTATGTTATTGTTGAAATCTACTTGTGTATCTAAATCTTAAGTTAAATTTTGCCCATATGTTATTGTTAAGTTCAGGTTGCCTCAAACTTACCTGTCGTTTATAAATGTAATACTTATTTATTTTTGTGGAGGAAAATCAATAAAGACTGTCATGAAATATCTTGTTGTTTTAATTATGAGTAGGTTGAAAATACAAAAGTTTTAATCTAGTGCAGTATTTGGTCGTGGGTCACCTTATTTACCCGGGTGTGCACATTTTGAATTTAGTGTACCAGGGTTCCATATCCAAAAACTACACTAAGAGAAAGAGATGTCAGTAGTACTTGTTATATTAGATTAGCACTGTGTGTGTTATTAAAACTGAATTGGACTTAACGTAAAGTTTAAAGTCTATTTATTTGAATGATTTTGCGGAGTTATTCTTCTGTACGCAGAATTATTAATTACAATCTATTCTGTTAGTATAAGTACATACATAGGTTTGTGCCTATCTCAAAATATATCATTATTTCATGTAGGTTACATTGTCAATCGATCAGGTACACCTTGGTGTCAAAGTCGTTCGAAATCGCCTCTCGGCCTCTGACGGTTCTTTTAACGACTACCAAATGGCAGCCGTGCCTTCCGAAGCACAGAATCATCTTTATTATCAGAAAATCTGGTGATTCAAGCCCACAAAATCCTTACCAAACGGAAAGCAACAAAGAATGTTCCGAACCCACCAACCCCGGGTCGAAGGCGAACGCCTTAATCACTGGACCACGGAGGCAGTATATAAGAGCGGGTAATGCTTTGCCGTAACTAATAAAATATTCAATCTTGGGGTAATTCATTAAAAAGTAATTGCAAAAAATTGTTTATTAAATTAAAAAAATACAATAAATGTTTTGTATAAATAACATAATGAGAGAACCTATCATATTAATAACTACCAATAATAATAATAAGTTAATCAAATATATTTGAGATGCCTATCTAGATCAATATTACATATATGGCTCCTGAACTAAATATAAAGTAACAGCACTCGATAACAAAATAATGTCTAATGGACGAATTGCCAAAAACAGTTACAATTCATTTCTTAGTCTAATATGAGAAGGCGTTCAGAATACACAACAGTATTGTGCTTGAGGTATTATACTGTTAAAGCCATTTGTAAATACGTATAAAAGTTTCATTAACATTTTATAAACTAACATTATACATTTAAATGCCAATAAGCTCAAAGCATTTGTAGTTGTAGAATATTCTCAACATTATCTTAATAATTTTAATAGTTATGGTTTATTTTGTGATTGTCCTTGTGCTGGCAAATCGTTTTTCATCGCCAAATTCATACAATAGGATGACATTATTTCTATCACAAAATTTGTCAGTAGTTAATAATTAAATGCAAACGCTGTTAAATTGTAAATATGTCTAGGTTATAATTAATATTATT
The DNA here is from genome assembly GCA_947363495.1 of Euzophera pinguis. Classification (NCBI taxonomy): domain Eukaryota; kingdom Metazoa; phylum Arthropoda; class Insecta; order Lepidoptera; family Pyralidae; genus Euzophera; species Euzophera pinguis. The sequence goes on from OX376168.1 coordinate 6,393,349, forward strand.
GAAGCATAAATGCCATGGGAAAACAAGTATATATGTGTCAATCATATCGTGACACGTCCAATAAAGGAGACCCACACACCAACGTGGATTCTGCTTTTGCCGGTCAGAAAATACTTTTTGCCAAGGGATTAGGCTTGGCTTTACGTATGGGTATAGTTATTCGTACCGGTCGTAGATGTGCAGACTCCCTAACTCTAATTTAGATACTACCCGATGTACCACGTAAGTAAGTACATTTTACAAAACACAGATTTTACAATTGTATTCTTTATTAAATATTGCAAACGTTAAACTAACATTCTTAAAATTATTATTTGACCAAGTACTACGTTTATAAAATTTGTGATTTTATAAAAAACGGAAGATAAACTGTCACTTGTTAAAAATGATCGGACTTTTGGCGGGAGCAGTATCGGCACTGTATCTTCTTTTCCAAAATTTGTGATTTTCTACTATTTGTAATGTTGGATTATTATTCGCAAAGTGTTCTAAAACAATTGTGGGTGTTAATAATTAAGCTGCCGCTACTTTCAAAATAAGATTAATTGACATGGTCACTGTATAACAATAACCTAACCTACTTTTGTCTTAAAGTCGCATTTTTACACTCAGTCACTTCTATCACAAAGTCTGTCGCTCGCTCGCTCATTGTTATGGTCACTGTATAATCATAACCTAACCAACTTTCTGTCATAAAGTCGTCTTTTTACACTCACCCCCATATTTTCAAACGTTTCCTCAAACTCGACTCAACCTTACTCCAACTCATTGGTATGATTAGCTTCCTTGACTTAAGGAGATTCCTCATTGGAGGTGAGTATCGAACTGTCAAATATAAGGTTAGTCGAGAGGTACCTTGAGACGTCCTTGAAATGAAATAAAGTGGTTGTAAATCAGTTTTTTACCTATTTTTGCCTTGGTATCTAATTACTTTTTTATTTTTTACCTAATTCTTTTGTATTTTCCAATTTTTGTGCTTTGGATTGTTATTATAACCTGTGACGTTCCTCATTGGAGTTTGCTCAAGTAACCAATTAAGAATATAATTTTCAAGGAAAGTTCAAATTAAGGCGTGCTCCAACGAGTTTATGTGAAGGACTTTCTTAAGGTTATATTTAAGAATGCGGGTGTCAGTCACTTCTGTCTCAAAGTCTCTTTTTTGTACTTTGGTTAGATCACAGAAAACAGATTCCTTAGATTTCTCACAGCTATTTGAGGCAATTGAATCAATTATCAAACAATGCATTTTTCAAACGTTATTACGAGGGCGACACTGAAAGTCTTTAGAACTGACCACTTGTAAACAGTATAATAAAAAAATAAGTTTAAATTTTGAAAATGGAACTCTTTGCCAATATTATTGAGTAGGTATTTTATTAATTTGTCATTTGTTTTACGATTTGGCAGCAAATTGAAAATTGTCTGTGTCACGTCAGCATGAATTTAACGCGAGAAAATTTTTGTGCAATGATTTCTTATGACTTTCGTTGTCATTTAAGTCAACAAGAAAGTTATGATAGACTTCGATTGGCCTTTCACGATGAAGCCCCATTTCGTGCCACTGTTTACAACTGGTTTAATGAGTTCAAACGTGGTCGCACTAATCTCACAGATGATCTGCTCGAGGGACGGCCTTCTACGGCGACGACTGAAGATAACATCAGTGTTGTGCGGCGTATGATAGAGACTGACAAAAGAGTGACCTATCAGCAGATTCGGGCAAGTTTAGGCATCGGTATGAGCCAAGTGCACAAAATCCTGCATGAACATTTAGCGATCAGGAAGCTTTGTGCCCGGTGGATACCTCACGATTTGACCGAGGCCCAAAAAATTCGTCGTGTTGATTGGTGCCGTGAAATGGTTCAAAGATTTAACGGAGGTGACTCAAATGCTGTGTTTGACATACTTACGGGTGACGAAAGCTGGATTTACTGTTATGATCCCGAAACCAAAAGACAGTCTGCTCAGTGGGTGTTTCCTTCCGAGGAGTTGCCAACTAAAGTGAAGAGAGGTCGAAGCGTGGGAAAAAAGATGGTGGCCTCGTTCTTCGGAAGGACCGGACATTACACGACAATTGTTTTAGAGGATCGAAAAACAGTTACTGCAGAGTGGTATACTAACAATTGTTTGCCACTTATCTTGGAAAAAGTTCGGAGAAACGACCTCGCAGTAGGATCCTGCTTCACCACGACAACGCCTCGTCGCACACCGCCAGGCGAACGATCGACTATTTGGCGACATCAAACGTGGAATTACTAGGTCACCCGCCATATAGCCCCGACCTCGCACCTTGCGATTCTTATTTATTCCCAAAAATAAAAGAAAAATTTCGAGGAAAAGGTTTTATGGACGCCGACGAAGTGGCTGCGTTTCAAAACGCCGTCGAAGAGACCCCTTAAGACGAGTGGGCAAAGTGCTTTTCTCAGTGGTTCCATCGGATGCAGAGATGTATTGACGTGAAAGGACACTATTTTGAATAGATGTAATAAAAGGAATAACTTGCTAGTGTGCTCAATTTTTGATTTTCTAAGAACTTTCAGTTTGACCCTCGTATGCTATACGTTGGTTTTTAAATTGGCATATTTATAAAATTATATATTTTAAAATAATGTTTCGGTGTATAATAGAACTTTAACTTTTGATTAGTTTGTTAAATTAGTGATTTTAATAATTAGTGTTTTGTCAAGATATAACATTGTCAAGCAAAAATTTATCTTACGTTTTTTGTCAAATGATTGTTTGTCACACGTTTTTTATCTTTTGATGGGATACCATTATCTTTTCCGTTGCAGAGCATTTTCCTTAATGATAATTTATATATTCGAGAAAGATCATATTTTTGACACTCATTGGTCTATATTTCAACAGAAAAAAAAACAGATTCTTTTATTGAGGTAATGGGGGTGGTTTTACCGCAGCGTAAGTTGGGTAGTAGGGGGCAAACTGGGGAGCCCTGATCATCGTGTGGACATCGTCGCCTCTGTCTTGAATCGTGCGAGCCGTGTATGGAGATTCTTTGTAGACAGGTTCCGCTGTAAAAAATAAATGATAATAATACATTGTTCACCGAGGAGTTTGACCTAAAAACGCCAGTTAGGAATCGCACTTTCTACCGAGTGATATATAGTGCTATAAACTACACATGCGAGGAAAATAAGACATGTATAAGTGGAATCAATCTTTGAAAATGTTTGTTAGTGGAATTGGTCACTACTAATGACTAGTATAGTGGTTAAAAGAACTTGTTTGTTAATTGATGAATTAATCGATATAAACGAAAGAATGCGCAAGTGGGTTACATTGTCAATCGACTTTGTACACCGGTGGTGCCGTGAGTTATTCGAAACCCCTTTCGGCCTCTGACGTGGTTCCTTTAATGACCACCAAATGTCAGCCGGGAACTTACGTGCCTTACTATAATACTTTCTCGCACAGAGGATCAGCTATCGTAAATGGCGTAGTTTCTGGCGTAGTTTCTGGCGTAAGTTCTGGGTAGGGTAACCCCTACCCAGCGACTTTTCCACAAGGATAAGCTATGTACTGATATACAATTTTTCTTTCTCTGATTAATCGTTTAGAATTTTCTTGCTGGAGCAACGTTACCGCAGAAGGAATCGTTTTTTCTATTTTTTCCAAAACTATAAAAGGCACAAATATTTTATTTAGGGCACATACACAGCATATAGGGCTCAAATTATGTGTTGTACTCATATCACTCTGGTGTGAAACACCTATACTTACTGAGTGTTGGATACAATGACTGGTAAGGCGGTTGTCCTGGAGCCCCAGGTACTACCCAACCTAACGACGGGTCGCCTTCGCCGCTTGGCGCCGATGGTGCCTAAAATAAAGATAATACTTATTTAAATTAAACTATTTTAATACAAATTTCCCGCAGCTCCGCCTGCGCCCAATAGTAGCCTAAACTATGAACCCCTGGTCTTCAACTAAGTATATTCATACCAAATTTCACCGAAATTCGTGAAAGCAAAACAACAGATGAACAGACTTTCGCACTTATAATATTTATATGGATTGAAATACACCTAACGTTATTTATTTAATGTGCAACAATCGCGGAAACATAAGAAATCATTACAATTCTTGTATAAAATCTAACTTGCTTATGTCAATGTAAATAGGTAATGAAAATTCGTTGAACAACGAAATTTTACGCAACAAAATGCGAAATTTTCAGTTTCATTTTCATAACAGTCAAGCATACAGCCTGTATAAAAAGAGCGCATATTTATCGTACGCTGGTTGTAGCCTTGTATTGATATTTTCTTGTTTATTATTATATCGTTTCCTGCCATAGTCATTTATTTTCTAGTATAATAGTAGTAAAAAACTCACAGAAGGCTGTGCCGGTTGTCCAGGACCAACGGGAAGCACAGCTGGTTGACTCGGCGAGTACTGACCACTCGGCTGAGTAGGAACCTGCCCGGGCATACCGACCAGTGGCACCGTACCGATGGTTATGTACTTCTTGTCCTTCAGGTTCATATGCATGCCTGATACGACACATTCCACCTGAAAACATACAAAAAACGGTTGAAACTTCAGCGAGACGCGATTCGTCAGTTTGAATGGACCTTACATTTAATCTGGCGGGACGCCCATATAAATAAGAATATATATATAGAAGTGTAATTATCGAGCCAATTAACTTTGGCGCACGTTACGGCACTACTAGCGATTCTTTTTTCTGAGGGCGTATCGCCAATCGCGCGAGATTCGCGTCAATTTGAACGGACCTTCAAGCCGCCGTCAGTCGACTGCTGGACATATGATTTTCAAAATGACCGGTTGAAAGCGGCCTGCGTCCATCGTTTGTCTGCAACCTTTTTCAGGACTCAACGATTTAATAACTTCAATTTTTTACACGGTCAATCGATACTATACACTCTGGTATCAGTTATCCAAAACCAACTTTCAGACTGACGTGGTTCCTTTAACAAATACCGCAAGGCAGCTGGGACCAACGGCTTAATATGCCTTCCGATGCACAGAATCATCTTTATTATCAGGCAATCAGACGATTCAGCAACAATATTAATCAGTGTAATACCAGACCAGCGTCGTAGTTATACTACGACATATGCTGAGCGGAGACCATTTTGGTACTCTTCTCTTTTTGTAATAATTATATTAATAGGTATTGTAAATTTTTGTTAAGTACCAACTAAAAGCCTTTTCTTTCTAATAGGGGAAAATAAAATTCTTAATATTAAATATCCTAATTCTAATTAGATACTGAGCTAATCTTCGTGAAATTATGCGTAAACAAAGATAGGAGTACTAAAAGGGACCGTATACTTTTTTCCATAAAAAGTACTATTTTTGTAATCGTGACAACTATTCTAAACTCGCGCATTTGATTATAGTTTCGAGTACAGCAGATCAGCTAATAATAAGATAAAACCCAGCTCAGTTGGTTACATAAAAACTTTGTCAAACAAACAATGCATTTGCCTATTTATCATGCCGTACAAAAGCAGATCTACAAGTATAGGCGCGAATCAACGATTACATCATCACCCGAATTACGAACTATTTGAAATAAAAAAAAGTCAAGGATATTACACAGTTAGCGGCAAAATCTCATAAAATTAATGCTAATTAAGGTATAACGGCTGTGTATAACATCTCAATGAAGTTTTGGATTTTTTGATAACATGTAATTTATTTAAATCTAGTACAAGTACAACCTGTTTACTAAAAGAATATGACCAGCCAGCAGTTGGAACGCCGAGTCCAAATTCTAAAAACCATCTATTAATGCACTGGCGCTTTTCCGTTTGCATCCTCGGTTGTGTGAACAGTCTGTGTACATTTTAGCAAGAAATAAATGAAACATGGTAATTTTGAAACAAAGGATTTCCTTGTCTGTTTTTATTTAAACATAAAACGAAAATTTACTTCACTATATTTCTTAAATACTTTTACAATATTTCATGAAAATTAAAATGCAATTCGTTTTTAGCTTCAATCGTTGGCTTGTTTTCTTACCCGACTGCGCCAGAAGGAGGGTTATGTTTTTCGAGAGTATCTATGGCATTTGGCACGCCCTGCAGCATGAACGGCTAGATGGATTTCAGCTTGAGAGGTGTCGTTAGATTCGTATTTACTGTGATAGTGATACTGGGTACATAAAATTAAAAAAAAAAACAAAAAGGCGGATTTTTTTATGTTTTTTGTTTCCAAATTAAACAGAAAGGCAGTCGGGTGTTTTAGTTTTTTAAATTACCGTTATCTTAGAGTAGTCAAACAAGCATATGTCCTGATGGTACCGTGAAATAACGAAAACGTAGGACTAAGCTAGTCATGTTAATAACTATGAGACCTTTGCACTGTAAAAAAAAAAAAAATTGAAGATTACCTTAAAATCATAGTCCAAGTCGATGATATTACAGTTAACAAGATTTGAAGGAGGAATGGGCGGGATTTCCATGGTCAAGTTCCAATGTTTAGTGGAGCCAGCGGGGGCCGGGCCTTCTTGGATGGTTAGTATAATGTCTTTAGTCTTCTTTGTCTGGCCTGATGAGGCCCTGTATGTTACTACCTAAAATTAAATTAAAATATCAATTTAAAAAAAAAATATGGATTTCAAAATATATTTTGATTCAAGACGTTGAATAGGAGGTCAAAGTGTGCAGATATATTACGGTTTAAAGTAATAGCTATACTAATCAAATTTCGAACATTTGTAACATGTTAATGTCTGAGGGATACCTTTCTCTCTCCATCTCTCATTTATTTCGCAGATAACTGTACATGGATAGGGTATGCCAAAACAGTAAAACACCCCAAATGCTAACAAATCGTCTTAAGAAAAATATAAAAAGACACTCACCTTTCTTAAAAATATTTTTACAAGATGAACTTGCACATTACTTTTATTCTCTATATCCACAGTGATTGGTATAACTTGTCCGGGACAGTAGCCTGACACCGGCGCAAGCACGTCCACAGACAGCGGGGGAGAGGCACAACAGAAACAGCAGAATGTTTTCTCCATTTGAATGTGTATTGGCTCCTAAAAATCCAGACTTATTGAAAAAAATCAAGTTGGTGCACACTTGTAGCATATGAATGAAACAACAAGGCTGTGGCTGTTACTAAAAAGTAGTATTTTATTGTGAGCTATTCCTTCAGTCAGATAAAAAGCAAAGAAGAACTACTAGGATCATAGTGACCCATGAATTTATAATATACTAGCTTTTTCCCGCAGCTCCGCCTGCGTCAAAAAGTAGCCTATGTTTGACCTCGGGTCTTCAACTATATTCATAACAAAATTTCATCAAAATCCGTTCAGCGGTTTGGCCGTGAAAGCATAACAGACAGACTTTTGTATGGATTTTTTTTATTTATAACTATAAAATTTTATAGAAAATATGCAAATATAGCTTCAGGCATTCTCTGCCAGTCAACAGGGTCAGCGCTAAGATGAGTAGCTGTAGTATTTATTTATTTAGGAAATTCTATAAAAAAAACTTACTCTGTATGAGGGATTGAGATTCAAATCCAAGGCATTGATAACTGTAAAAGCCATTTTGGTGTCCTGATTGAATTTCCATGGCCGGTCGAGGGTTACTTTGACGGTGTACCGCACATACCCAAACTCTCCTTCAAAGGATGATGGCAACACAGGTGGCAGGGTGCATGTGAAATTGTACACCTGCTTGCCGGCAGGGATCTCTATCTCATTACCTGTAAATAAAATATGTATTGCATATCTGTCTCATCTAAGAATTTCATCAGTAAACTCTTCTACATCCTAGTGTATATTCCTAGTTGCGTCATCAGATTACGCTTCGGAGCCTAGGCTACGCTGTAAGTCGTGGTCCTAGATTTGGCGGCACTTGTTATAACAATGGAGCAACTGCCGTCTGACCTCCGTAACCCTTTTTACAGGGAAACCAGACCAACAGGAACATGACCTGAGGTGTGTTAGTGGCCAACACCGTCAGAATTTTTCAGGCTGCCTTAAGGCAATTGACATAACCTCACGACTGTTATCCATGAAGGAGATCGAGATAGAAAATGCCACTAAATGGCGACCAATCCAATAGTGGTAACTCCGCTGTCGCTTAACACGCGCATTCGCTACCGATACGCGTGTCGAACTGGACTATCATAATAAAATCTCTGAACAAAATTGCTGACAATAAAATAGTAAATCAAAGAAATAGTTTTGTTTCCAATTTCCAAAAACTTATACTAGTTGCTAGTCGAAAATAAATGTTGATTCAAATTAACACATATTCATTAATAAGAAATAGAGATTAGCAGTAAATATAGGAATAATTAAGCTTGCTCATGTCTGTTCTGAGTAGATAAGGAGTCCCCATTCTTATTTTTTAAATATATGATATTTTATGGTTTATTAATTACTAGTGGTTTCCCGCAGCTCCACCTGCATTAAAATATAGCCTGTTTGACCTCAAGTCTTTAACTATATTCATACCAAATTTCACCAAAATCTGTTCATAGTTTGGCCGTGAAAGCATAACAGACAGACAGAATTTCGCATTTATAATATTAGTATGGATAGATGTAGGCCTGGCTAGACAAAGAGAAACATGGAAATATCTGGAGGAGGCTTACCACGACTTGTAATTTTACAAGAGTAGGATTCTCAATTTGAATGACAGTTACATACGTTTTATGTGAATAGTTCCTTAATGAGTTTCTTTATTTTTATGGGTTCATTGATTATAATATATATTTTTGATATTTTTATATTTTCAAAATGTAATTTGGTTATTAAAAAACTCCTGTGCAAAATATCAAAGTGTAAATTTGTGCATGTATTCTATCATGATATCTATTACAATTTTCAGACCTTGTAAAAAAACCTTAAAAGGCATATTTTATTGTTCCAAATACATTGCTACATGTGCTGTTAAAAATTTATCATTGTATGAAGTTTATAAAAGTTGCAGAGTAAAGCCATATCACCTGTACAAAAAAATAATAAAACATGCTTTCTGTTTGCTAAAAAATTGGGTATTCTACTCAATTTATTTTTATCATTCATATCAAACATTTCACTACCAAAAACTGTAAACAGAAAGATTTTTGAAAATCTATTCTTAAATAAATAAGTTCAGTTGGCTTTGAAATTCGATGGAAAGGGAAACTGTCAAAAAACAAGAAAAGGATGCACTGTGTGAGCAGTCACTGCCACTTAGTTTTGTGCATACAATTGCTCCACCATACTTCCACTTTTCTTCTTGAGAAAACTTTAACTGCCTTAAATAACAGCCAATTTTGTTGTTGTTTTTGAAATCGGTTAGTTTTTGGTCTACTGTTTCATATGCAAATATTGCTCAAGTATGAATACAGGCTACTTAGCCTGTTCTGGTTTCTCATTACTATTCTTATATCACAATTTTCATTACTATTAAACATATTGATGAAATTAAAATACTTAAATAACTAATGAAACATTTTTTTACCTGTAAATAAAGGCTGAAATAATAAATTCCTTAATATGTTCGAGTTTGTCTCACTTAACTATTGCTTCTTTCCAAAGTAATATTAAAAAACATAATGCTTCACTGTAAAAGTCACTAAAGTCCGATGTATTCTATGTTTACCTAATTTTTATATTATATTCATTTTAGTCTTGTCATTGTTTTTGCAAAAATAATCTGAGGAAACGTAATTGGTTTAAGTAGTTTAAGCATTGTAAATGTAATATGTATATCAACTACATAACTATCTTTCCCAAATGTAAATAAATAAAATCATCACCAAGACAGTCAATAATATGTTAGATAACTTACCATTGCTGCTACCCAGTATATAATAAGACACTTGAAAATATTCCTCATTTCCTGAGTGAGTTGTATCGGTAGATTCGGTTTTCCCCTGTTCATTTTCTTGTTGCTTACTTTCATACCATTCAGTGTGAGCCTCGCCCTTAAACTTTACTTGAATTCCTAAAATGCAATTCCATAATCAAAACAATATCATCTAAAGCTATACACGTTAATAAAAAAGTTTGCCTGTACTATATTCACTCGGTTTCAGATTTGAACCGATGATTTATGAGGATATGAGTCACACTCATGAGAATTAAATATTACACTTACCTCGAACTTTTTTAGGACTATCAAAAATGTATTCTATTCTTCCATTTAAAGTCTGACCAGCGTAATAAGTATTCAGCTGATTATCCAAATAAATATTTGCTTCTTTGAGCCCCATAGTAAATAGTCAAGTTTATAATTAAATAACAAGCCAAAGTAAAACAGACTAGCACCAGCTGGAACTAAAAACTAAATAAAAATGTTACTCAAAATATGACTTTGGCAGTTCACACACGGGGATTTGACCGAGGTTACATGCTAATTCAGGCGTAATTCTGGACTGACATTCTGCTCCGAATGACGGGAGAGTAATCCACTTGAATGACAGAATTATGGTCCAGAATTACAAAAATCAAATATTCGTTGTGAATCACGCCAGAAGGATGCCAGAATAAACAATACAAAGTGCGTTTCATTCTCCCATAATATGCTACTTGACTGTATTCATACTTGGTTAATATTGTTAAACTAAACAAAATATACACTAAAAAGTAACCGGTTCTGAAAACAACAACAAAATTGGTTGTTATTTAAGGCAGTAATTCGATTTTAAAGTTTTCTCTAAAATAAACGTGGGAGCGTGGTGGGGACGTCTTGCTATCTCTTTTGTATGCACAAAACCGAGTGGTAGTGACGTCACAGCTCACACAGTGCATCCTTTTCTTGTTTTTTGACAGTTTCCCCTTCCACCGAATTTCAAAAGCTTCTTATTTATTTTTGAACGGATTACAAAAATTCTTTCATAATTCTGTTTCTGGAAATAAAAATATTGATATGAAAGAAAAAATAAAAATTAGTAGAATACCCAATTCAAGGGGTTGAAGGCCGAGGGAGGGGACGGGCGATCAAGAACACGTCTACCCCGACCGCCATCCAGTATTCACTTGTGAAACAGAAATCTGCCAATTAGCAGGAATTAATCTGCTATATACATCATTCTTTAATTTATTAAAAATAGATCAATAGTTTTTTGTCAAGCTGAGAATGTGACCGGCAAACACGCTAAGATGAAAAAAAGTTTTTTGACAAGCTAAGGATGAAACCGAAAAAGAAGCTAAGACGAAAAAGCTTCTTTGACAAGCTGAGAACAAGACCGGGAAACACGCTAAAATAAAAAAAATATGTTTATTTGAAATGCTGTAATTATAGTTTGGGCCAAAATATGCCAAATCTGCCTAAATAGCAGGAACCCACAAATGGTCACACTGGTATTTTAGGTACTTTGTGCAATAGCCCCTCCCACTCAGACTTCACCCTCGTCAATGATGGCAGTTTTATTCTGCCGTCATTCAAGGAGGTTAAGGGTTGAGCGCGTGGGTACCAGTGCTGCAGCACCTAACCCCTCTTACGTTTTTCACCCCTGAGTTTCATCAGTCAGTGAATGAGCATGTCATCCAGTTTTTCATCTATCATTCTGGTGTAGTTCTGAGCAAAACCGGAATGTCCGTCCAGAATTAGCATGTAACATCTGCATATGCGATTCGTGGACACGACTGCGATGCAACTTGAGTCGCGTACGATGTACAGTTTGTCTATAAAGTCGTGACATGAATGTTTGAGGAACTAACATTGATCATTTTTCTGGCAACACCAAACAGAAGTGTATCATCTGTCATCGAGTTTGAGATTCGGGTCGTTTTTATTTTCTATTTTTTATTGTTTCAATTGAACTACGATTTCTTAAGCTCAAATTACACGCCTTTTTTAAAAAAATGAGTAAAGTAAATCGAAGTGGCACGCGGGCAGTCATTTTCAAAGTGTTCCAGCAATGTTTTGCTGAATTCCAGGCTGGACAAATCTTGTGGGATTTGGATGATGTTTACGGGCGAACAGCATCTTTGACTGGTATGTAATCATATATTTTTTGTTTATAATCTACCTGAAGTTGCAAATTTACTAAATTCACGATTTGGAGAACTAAATAGACATTGTTTACATTGCATATTTTTAGGTTAGATTGACAATGTAAGTACGTCGATTTTATAGTATGACTCAATTATTTTTGATACATTACAATACAATCATGGTAGAATGCGATACACTCAGGTTTTGAATAATTTTGTTTGAATTGTTTTCTTCGTGTGAATTCGTATTTTTCATTATGTTACAAATTTACAATATTATGAAGTGTTTTCTTTTTTTTAGGAAAATCAGAAAGTACTGTGAGGAGGATAGTTGATGAAGGCTTTAAAAATGATAGAAAATTTCATACTCCTGGAAAACATAGGAAAGGCCGACCAAAAAAAGAAATGGATGACTTTAATATTTGTGCACTCCGCCAAAAGATTCAATTCTTTTACACGGTGCAAAAAGAGGTAAGTAATTTTTTGTCATGTATTGCATGTTCTATAATACTTATTACTGTGGGATTTAGTATAATTAACAGGAAACTTTGATGTTTCAGGTACCGACCCTCAGAAAATTGCGGATGGTTGCCAGAACCGACCTAGATTTCGATTGCAGTATTGAAGGCACTAATTGAAAAATCTAATATTGCTGCAAAAAGAGAGCAGTACTTGGCAATCATTAAGCAGAATCGTGATTTACCAGAAGAATTAAGAAAAAATGTCATATATCTGGATGAGAGTTACATACACTCTTCATATAAGGTAAATGTAATGTATATAAAAATTCAGTTATCATACTATCATACTAATATTATAAATGCGAAAGCTACGATGTTTGTGTGTTTGTGAGTTTGTTCCTCAATCACGCAAAATCTACTGGACGGATTTCAATGAAATTTGGTACACGGGTAGAAAAATACCGGTAATAGCACATAGGGTACTTTTATCCCAAAATTCCCAAGGGAGCGAAGCGCCGGGGCGCCGCTAGTTAGTTATAAATTAAACAATCTTCTTTTACCACACATGTGTAGTGTGTTATAATACAATACTGTAAAATGAAATATGAATATAATCTACATATCAAAAAAATTCCTACCCTATTTAATAATTATAAAAATAAAAGTTTGTCTCTTTGTGAATTCATATATCAATTTCTTGAATTATTACACTCCATTGTTTTTGATAAATTGTGGTTTCCAAATATACCCATTATTTAGTTATCTATCTCTATAATTAATGTATTGTTGATAGAAGAACGCAGTCCGTTTTTTATGTTAAAATATTAATAAACCTGTTTATTTTCCCACCAGGTCACAAAATGTTGGCAATCTTTAGACATTCAAGGTGTCACTCAAGACATCTCCAAAGGGAAACGGTACATCATAGTACATGCTGGGAGCGAGAAGGGATTTGTGCCTAACTGCCTCCTCATATTCAGCGGAAGAAACAAACTCGAGGATTACCATTCAGAGATGAATGCCAATAATTTCACAAAGTGGGTTAAAGAAAAGCTCATACCGAATCTACACGAGCCGTCCATAATTGTTATGGACAACGCGCCATATCACTCAGTGGTGACGAATAAGGCCCCGACATCTAGTTCCCGCGTCGACGAAATACAACTTTGGTTATTGGAGAATAATATTCCTTTTGAACCTACACTGAGAAAACCTAATTTATTAAGTTTGGTAAAAAAAAACAAACCTTCCCCGGTTTATGCTATAGATGAACTCCTAGGAGAATACGGGCACACAGTGGTACGGCTTCCGCCGTATCACTGTGATTTAAATCCTATTGAACTCATTTGGGCTAACGTGAAGCAAAAAGTAGCCGCACAAAATGTTGGTTCACGCGACGTAAAGCAACTTGCGGAAGAGGCTTTCGACAGCATCACTCCCGAAACATGGAAGAACTGCTGCGCTCACGTCGAGGCGCTCGAAAACGAGTATTATGAACGAGGGTGTCATCTTTACCAAGACATAGACCAGTTAATTGTACGCTTAGGCGATGAGGACAGCAGTAGTGATTACTTCCCTACTGATAAAAGTGGCGACGATAACGAATTTCTTGATATTGAATATTTGGAGTCCGATATTGAGAGTGATTAGTTTAACTTCGTAATTTACTTATGTTTCAATTCAAAATGATTAGAAAGTATTAAGTAAATAAAAACTGGCTTTTAATGTGTCTTTTTATTTACTCACTTTACCTAATCGAAACGAGGAACCTTGATTTCTCTAATTGTACAGTCAACAGCACATCAACCTACTCTAATTAATTGCAAATTCGACTGTGCGCCGGCGGCGTAGAGATCCATGCAGGGTAACTTGAGGTGCGGTCGACTGTACCAATAGCTTTTCTTCATGGGTAGACAATAAATAGTGATTATGATAGTCAATTATGTACGCTAAATGCCTATAGGCAGTTTCTGATATCAGTGCTGGCACCTTGCACAGGGGGTCTACCATAAAGTCTATTAGCAGGGCAGAAACGATTGAGTCAACGAAATGTCGCCTTACTGTTATTTTGTACTTGTATTGCGTTATCTCGTTCACTCACTCGCTTTTGCCCTGCTATTAGACTTTATGGTAGGCCTACAGATGTGAAAAAAGACATAACTGCTAGTATCAAAATAAGTTAGGTCGTATTATAAAGGGTTACTATATGCACGCTAGTGGCGCCATCATTTATTTTCACGACTTTATAGACAAACTGTATGACTTGACAGGGTAGCGTTGAGTCGTCTGCGGACACAGCTGATTTTGTATGATCGTGCGACTCTGGTAGTATACTGAAGTTTCATCGTATGCACATCGTTGCACGAGTCGCGTTATTTTTTCTGTCTTCGTCAAGGGGCGATTGTTTATTTGTTGATGGGCATGCGTTTAGAGATATGTTGAATCAGAAATATCTCGAAAAACATATCAAATGTCTTTTGAAAATACTGAAGTAACATTAAATAGAACCACAGAAATAAGATTAGGTAGAAATAGCAAGAATGAGCGTGTTTTCTGTCTCCCAAAGTTAAGCCCCGCTATTAAACTTGAGAGGCATAACTGGTCGATACATGGCAACTCTATCAAAATTTTATTTCTGTGGGTACAACGTACAACCAAAGAGGACCATAATATCAAAGTCCAAAAAATAATAGAAGGCCTTAAAACTCGTATCAAGGGCCGTGCAATACGTAAGTATCAAAAAAGATAAATTAAATCAAAAAAAAAACATGTCAAAAGCAAAGCAATTCGAATTCGAAATATTCTACTGGAAGTGAAAAATAATGTTTAATTATTTAAAAAAAAATATCAATGAAGCTTGATTATAATGTAAATGTGAGCAGAACCGATTTCTATGAAAATGGTCGACGTCTCTATAATTATACCGGTGTATAATGGAGAAAAATGGATAAATCCTTGCATGAAGTCTATTGCAGAACAATCCATTTTAGAAACTGTTTTAAAGATAGAAATTGTGGTTTATAACGACGGCAGCAACGATAACACAGATTTTATTCTCCGAAAATGGAAAGAATATTTTAATAAATCACAAATAAGTTTCGAAATATTTGGTTCCCATGTTTCAAAAGGTGTAGGGGCTGCCAAGAATGCTGCAGTCAAGCAGAGTGTGGGCGAGTTTTTATGCTTCCAAGATATAGATGACATAATGCATCGAGATAGATTACTTTTGCAATGGAAAGCAGCCTTTTATAATCATAATGCTCTTGTTGGCAGTAGAATATTAAGAGCTCCTGTCAATTCAACACCTCGTCTTACTAATTGGGCAAATAACCTGACTCCAAAACAGCTGAAGTTACAAATTTATACATCCAATGGGCCTACCGTATTGATGCCGACATGGTTTTGTCATAAGAATGTTTTCCACAAAGTAGGAGGATTCAATGAAACTGGCTGCGGCACTCCAGAGGATCTTATTTTTTTCTATAAACACTTAGATCTGAATGGTGATGTTTTAAGAGTTGATAAAGAATTAGTAACTTATACTTATCACAAAGAATCAACAACATTTTCAGTAAAAAGGGAGCAAATATGGAATATACAATTGCAAAGACTTGAAAAGTGTGTTTTTCAAAATTGGAAACACTTTATAGTTTGGAATGCCGGGAAAGCAGGAAGAAGAGTTGTGCGTTCTCTAAGTCAAAATAGTTTAAATAAAGTTACTGCTTTCTGTGATGTAGATAAAAATAAAATAGGTCGTATAATAGAATTGTATTGTCCAGTAAAACGCAAAGTTATTAAGAAGGTGCCAGTTATACACTTTGCAGAAGCGATACCCCCATTACTCATATGTGTTAAATTTGATCTGACTAAGGGACAGTTTGAAAGTAATCTCAAATCATTGAATCTCATTGAAGGTGTTGACTATATTTTATTCAATTAATAAGCAGTAGCTCTAGAATCTAATAATAATAATTTAAATATACACTTTTTTATTGATAGTTTGTTTATTATTGGAAATATGAACTAAGTAGTAATTATTAATATAGTTAATATTTAAATAAGTGCATCAGAGGCCCCTTAGAAAAAAATTATCTAGATACTTCAATAATTATTTTCAAATGTAAGTCATATTTAGGTTTGCGTTTGGCAAGTAATGCCAACAAAAATGGATTTGGATTTTTTTGCCAACATTCATGCATCAAGAAATAGGGGAGACTGATAAGCGGTATGTTTTGTATGTCATAAAGTTTTAAAAAATGCAAGCTGTAGTGGATAGTGTGCGTAACCCCAGAAATTATGGTACCTATTACAAATATTAAGTCCTTATTTAAATATTTTCAACATCGAGAAAGGAATGTATTACAGCCTGGCCACGGGGGAATTCGCCACGGCGAAGTTCGCTGCGATGCCACCGGCGATGAAAATAAATACATACAAATGTATTTGTTTCAGTGCACTAACCGTTACTACTCCTCATTTGATAAGTATTTCTTTTAGTCGCCGAGTCGTGTCATCACGGCGAAATTCGCCGTAGCGAATTCCCCCGTGGCCAGACAGTTACCTACTTTTTTCGGTTTCGATGCTTTTTCGAATAAAGTGTGCAGTTTTTCTACCTTTGACTATGGATCAAATTGCCGTAGTCAAAAAAATTCTAAATCTTCTACCACTTCACTTCACCTGACTCTCATAGATTAATAATTGGTCTCCGCGGCGCTACGACTAGATACCGCGCTGTGAAGAAAAATCAGTTTCCACAATGTGGCCACCTAATAGGAAAGTGTGTGTAAAACAATGTGCAAAGACGCACACTAGCGTCGATTATGGTGTTGCCAGCTACTTGACTGGTGCCCGACCAATGGGAAAATTATTAACTGCTGTGGTCTTGTTACGTATTATAAAAAGTAGCTCAGAAAAACCTTTAAAATAAAATTAAAATAAAACTGGCCAAGTGTGAGTCGGCTCGCGTGGGGAAGGTTATGTACTATTTTTTATTTTTCTCCATTTGGACCTAAACAAATTTAAAATTATCTCGTAGGTTTTCCTGTAATTTAAATCGAAATTCTGAAATCGATTGTTTCGGAGATAAGGTAGGGGAAATGGTTAATTTTTTTCTACGTTATTTTATAATTCTAATATAGAATCCTAAAATTGCAAAAAAAACTTTCATTTATTATTACACAGTACAGTGTTAAACTTTATTTATTTACTGACTACTGACCTCTTTTTAGTTGTAACCCGGGTTTAAATACAAATATATAAATAGACATACACATCCTACTAATATTATAAACGCGAAAGTTTGTAAGTATGGATGGATGTTTGTTACTCTTTCACAGCTAAACCGCTGAATTGATTTTCATGAAATTTAGTACAGATATAGTTCAAGTCCCGGAGTCAAACATAGTCTACCTTTTGACGCAGGCGGAGCTGCGGGAAAGAGCTAGTACATAGATATTATCATGGCCTTTTTCCAAACAGTAGTGTTGTCGGAAAATCGATTACACATCGAATAATAATCGATTCTTTGATAGTTTAAAATATAATCTAAGGTATCGATAGTGATCATATATCGATAGTTTCGATATTGATACTATCGATAATATATTTCTGTAAGTACAATATTTTTTTCTGTATGAGTTGAATGACGATGATTTGTGTTATGCCCGCTTTACATCCCGCCGCCGAGTTCCGGTATATCTGTATAGTACCGGTGCCTGAAATGCTTGGTATTATTGTTAATCCATTAATCGATTAATAACCATTGATATAAACGATTACCTATGTTGATTAAATCGATATAATTTATATCAACCCATTTCAATAATCGACAAATTGTTTGATATTGCAGTTAATAATCGATTAATTGTCAAAAATCGATTAAATATATTATATAAATACTTTCGATATCCTAGATTATTAAAAAAAAAAACAAATTCGATTCATCGATTATCCGGCAACAATACCCTACGGGGTACCAACTACCTAAAGGCCATATTTAGAATGTTGATGGGCGTAAAGTGAAAATGGAATCAAAATAGTGATAGGTTGCTAGTCGCATCGCCTACTGATAGGTATGGTGCTTCGATTTTCACCCACTTCCTCGGCCGGCTTATATGGTCTGCGCGGGAAGAGAAGCAGCTAGTACATTCCACGTATTTACTTTTCTCCCAGACCAGCATTAAAGAAATAAGATGTTAAAGACAGACAAAATTGTCAGAAAAAGTCAAAATTACAACATCCCTCTTTTGGGGTCGGGAGTTAAAAAACAAAATATCTAAATAGTAAAAATCGAAACCTCGGGGAATTTGGGATTTTTAATACACGGCAACATTGAGTACCGAGCGGTACTTCGCGCCATATTTTAGGGTTATATTATTTTCGTGAGTAATTTATGTCCATATTTCGTAATTGGCTAGTAAACTTTTTCATAAAAATGTCTACCATTTCGAGGAATAGGCTTAGGGAACACATTACATTAATCAGATCTTTAGATAAGCAAGTATTTTTTAAGAAAATCGCAGAAAACCCAATGACTTTCATTTTTTAGCAAAGTTAACGTATGACGTAGCCGGTTATCTTCCTGCTATTCACATTTAATTTTTTATGTTGGCAGCATAGGGTAGTGAATAAATATTTTTTGTTTGGTAACGCTAATTATGCGCTTCACGTACTTGTCACCCATGTCAAATGTTATCTCTGTTCAAGTAAACATAACCCTATAAATAATTAACCTGATTACATTCATTCATACATTATAATGAAGAATCGGTGTCCAATTATTGAAAAATCAGATGTCAACGAAAGTAGAGACGGCAGTTAAGTCTAATAAACAGGCCAAAAGCAATAGATACGAGAATGGGGTAGGTACCTAGATATTTGACGATTGTAAACAAACAAGAAACCAACTCGCGGCCGCGGTCCATCCTGACTTTGATATTTGACACTGACATAATATAATATATTTTTTAATACCTTAGTAATTTTTGCTTTCTTGCAGTTCGAAATGGCCATTATAGCTGCGTGACGTCATCACTATAAAATCTTTAAAATTAAATAACAAAATAAATATAATTTTAAGAATTTTTTCGTTTAAATTGTATCTCCGAAATAGTCTATTCTATCAATAAAATATATAAAATACACAATTTATTTTTTAGTTGACTAGCCAATTATACAATACTTATTGATGGTATGTTATACCAGTATCTTTCTTATTTCTTTTAGTATTATTCTTACACAGTTTGACTACGCAAACTGCACATTTTGCGTCTACTTTTACATTAAATTTTATATTTATCTAGACATCCAACTCACTCATCGGTCGCGGCATGACCGACGCGGGTATGCCGCAACCATGCCGAATTCGGCATGGTTTTAGTTGCGAATTTTTGTAGTATGCCGACGGTATCTAGTCGAGCTCGCGAGACCAATTATTAATCTAAGCTGACTCTTCTGACTGACTCGACTTGACTATGACTAGATTTAATTATCAACCTGACTTTGGAATTGCTTGACTAAATAACTTTAATAAAAAAAATTTACTTGTTACAGCTAAATACGAAAATAAGAGCCAAATTGAAAAAAGAAAAAAAAAAAGCTTGTATTTGCTAGAAAGTGACAGGGTCATGGAACTAAAAGTAAAGATGGAAACCAAATCGGCATAAAACAGGCTAATCCTAGAAAAGGGGTTTGAAGATTTTACTATGGAGCGTGGCATACCTACTGCCGCCATTTTGTTTTTTTTTCAAAATCTCAGCCAGCCATGAAACCTTTATAAATCGATAGCTGACATTAATACCAGCATAAAATATTAAGAAATCAATCCTCGTAAAGTGTCAAGTTTCTAAGTTATAAAGTGTTAAAGTTGACCACGTGATTTCCATTTCTTTTTGAATAGCAACTATAAACCCATATATTTGGAATAACAATGGGTAAATATTTATAACATTTACTTTGGCCATAATTGTTGATGACAGGGATACAATGTTGCGGCTACACTACGACTCCCTGTTCAAACAACTAACTAAATTCTAAACATCAACCATAGCTACCAAAATGTATTAACAACTACCTGCTCCACATTCCGCTGCCGCTAACTGTCCACAATAAGATTCTCATAATCTACACTAATATTATAAAGAGGAAAGATTTGTATTTTTGTGTGTATGTTTGTAATGAATAAACTCAAAAACTACTGTGCCGATTTCAAAAATTCTTTCACCATTGCTATATTCACCCTGAGTAACATAGGCTATATACCGCAGGCGGAGCTGCGGGAAACAGCTAGTTTTTTATATGGAAAGACTAACTACACATAGGTAAGATGCAAAAAGTCAAGGGTGACGTACCCTTCATTGTTCATTTTTGTTTGATGCGTTGCAAGTAAGAAACAAAATCGTAGGTCATTTTTGCACATGTCTCGTTGGCAAAAAAACTTTAGGATGTTGTTTACACGTGATGACCATTATATGGTTCATGGCATGGGCAAGACATCAAGAAACAGTTCCTAACCCACCCGCCGGGTTTCTAGACCATGTGATAGTCCGTAATATTATTAATACAAATAAAAATTTGTCTCACTTGTACACGAAAGTTAAAAAAGTGGTTTTTGTTACCGATGTGACGAATATGAATTTTATGTTTGTAGTCTCAGAATTGTTAAAATTGTATAATAAAAAAATGACGCCTAAAATTGTTTGATAGGCAAGCAAAATATTCTTAAAACCGGACTTTTAATTTTGCCAATGTATTTTAAAAAAAGAGACAAGTTTTTTTAACCAATAGTAACCACATAACCATCACACAATATAAATGTAACAAGTATTGTCAGTTGTATTTTAGACTGTTTGATTAATACCTATCTTATGTATTACATTGTTTTATATAATTATACTTTTCTTTAATTTACTCTATAACTGTCGTATTAATAGTTAAATCAAATGAAGATATTACATTCACACAAGGTTAGACGGTTACATAATAAGTTATTAAGTTCAAAGAGTAGATTAGTTTAAATGTATAAATGTTCAAATAACATTTAGATATAATGCAACATACATATTTGTTCTAAACGTCATTATTTTTAACATCATAATACATTAGAACATACCCTTAGCTTAAAAATATGTATGTCACGTGATCAACTTTGACGGTTATTATCTCGGAAACCTGACACTTTACGAGGGTTGTTGTATTATTATTTATTGTTGGTATTTATGTCGGCTACCGATTTTTTAAAGTTTCAAAGCTGGCCGCGATTTTGAAAAAAAAACAAAATGGCGGCAGTAGGTATGCCACAAATCTTCAATCCCCTTTGACCTTTTTTTTTTTGTTTTTTTGTTAACGGAGGGGAAATGCATTTACGCACTGAGTGTGGGACTCCCAGGCAGAGTGCCTGGACTACCCACTTAAACCCCTCCGGCGTTTCCGCACCGGCTGTTGAGGGCGCCATGGGGTCGCGTTAGCATTCTACCACGACGCCCTCAAGCCATGGCCTTGCGGCCCCCTCTGTTGGCCTTTCGGCCACCCCCCCAAATCGGGCAGTGGCCCATAAATGGACCACGCCCGTCCCCCAGACCCACATCCATTCGCCGTCTCATCATAGACGGCGGTGGAGTGGGCTGTTGGCAGAAATTGGCCCACAGCTAATAAGACCCCGACTACCAGGGAGTTATTAACTGTCGCCCAGGGTGCACCGTCCCGAGTCCCTTGTCAGCCCGCCCTCTCACCGGATCCTTGGGATCAAGTGAGAATGCAAAGCTTTCAAAGGACCGGGCACTCGAGGAGGTTCTCTGCCCTGCACCCCTAGAAAATTTGATCTGGAGTAACCCCTGTTTTACCAAAGTATTACCATCACTTCAAAAATTTTGCCTAGTCAGAAATACAGTACAATAAAAATGTCAGTTTGCTTAATATAATTGGGCTTTATATTTCTATTTCAAAAACAAGTATAATTATTTTTAAATTTTTAACAAAAATCTAATAATAGATATTATATTGCTACGTAACTGTTTATCATTTTTTCCAACTTTTGGGGTTGTTATTAAGTGCTGTGATGGAAACCCAGATTCACAACCTAACACATCACGAGTTAGAAAGAGAGAGGTGGATAAAGAAATGCATTCAGGTCAAATTTTCTGCCATCAGCGTATTGTATGCCCGCGCGCTATACCCTTTAGCTTAAGATCCATGACATCCTTGAAATGAAATGCCTATGTATCCATTACTTTATATTATTTTTTACTCTAATCATTTGTAATTTTAAATTTTTGTTCTAAGAATTGTTATATTACCTGTGACGTTCCTCATTGGAGTTTGCTCAAGCAACCAACTAAGAATATAATTTTGTGTAATGTATTTCTGACTAGCTATAATTTTTGAAGTGATGGTAATACTTGGGAAAACAGGGGTTACTCCTGTCAAATTTTCTGCCATCAGCCTATTGTATGCCCTTTTGGTTTCCATCTTTCCTTTAGTTCCATGCGCTCGACCAACCTTATATTTGACAGTTCAATACTCACCTCCAATGAGGAATCTCCATAAGTCAAGGAAGCTATCTAGGGACGACTAATCCATACTTTCATACTCGATACTAATTTTATAAATGCGAAAGTCTGTCTGTCTGTCTGTGCGCTTTCACGGCCAAACCGCTGAACGGATTTTGATGAAATTTGGTATGAATATAGTTGAAAACCCGGGGTCAAACATAGGCTACTTTTTGACGTAGGCGGAGCTGCGGGAAAAAGCTAGTCATATATATGTCCAGTAAAAGCCATTGAAGTGAAGGAAAAAGAACTACGTAATGTCACTGTCTTTTTAGTAGACAATCAAATGGATGCTTGATGGATGCACTGAAAAAAAATGACAAGACAAGCAAGTGCCCGAAACTCTCGGATAACAAAATTAAAATAATTCTATTTTAATTGTTTCTAATAATTTGTATATCAATATTGCACATGTTTAAAATAAAATTTTACATACTGGTGGAACACATTTACGAAACTTTATAATTGATTTTTAAAACCTTTTTTAGACCTTTTATTGGCATTTTGGACCGCGTTTCTTTGATCGATTGTGTATAAAACCTTTATTGAAAGATGGATGAGTCTAAAAAAGGATCTTTTCAAAGCGTTGAAGAGTTAAAAAGTAAAGGTAACGACTGTGTAAAAGATGCCAAATATATTGAAGCAGTACTCCATTATACTCAGGCTATTAAGTTGGACCCTAACAACTACGTGCTGTATAGCAACAGATCTTTTGCATTTTTAAAGCTAGACCAGCATTATCTAGCACTTCAAGATGCTAATGAAACGGTCAGGCTTCAACCACAATGGGCCAAGGTAAAAATAAGGTTTTTTAACACCTCTTAATTTAATTTTATTTAGGGCTGGATTACACTTTTCTAATATCTTTGACCAAGGTGCATTAATAAGTTTTCTATTTTTTAAATTAATCGATTTGAGTAATTAAAGTCAATATTCACAATATTATTCATAACATTTTCATTATCCAGGGTTATTTCCGAAGAGCAGAAGTTGAAGCAGCCAGTGGACTTCATGATGAAGCCATCTTATCATACACAAGAGCCTTACAGTTAGAGCCACATAATGAAAAATTGATGGAGTCCATTAAAAATATTACTGACATGCAAAAGAAGAAAATTAAAGGTAATTTTTGTAGACATAACATCAGGTTCCATAATTATTATCATTAATTGTGGATTGATGAGCTTGTTCCAATGCTTGACCACTTGGTTAATTAAAAAGTTCCATAATGATTTTCTTTTTGCCTTTATACAACAATTCACATTATTTAGTGAATTACCTTTCAGATGCTTGTTTCAAAGAATGTGTACAGTCCTTTCTGATCAGATACATTAAAAGATCCATTCAATATTTTGAAAGTCTCTCAATAAGACAGCCTCTTCTACTGCGTGATTTGAGTGTTGTGAGGTTCAGTTCCTTAAGTCTCTGTTCATATGTCTTGTTTCGTAGTGGCTTCACCATTTCTGGACATTTTCTATGAGAGTTATATCTTTCTTGAAGTATGGGTTCCAAATAATGTAGGCAAACTCCAACAGCAGTCTTATATATATTTTGTAGAGTTCCATGCTACTCTATACATTTAATACATAACACAATAAGTTACTTGAACTCTGGACCCAATTTCATCTAAATTTTTTTTTTTTTTATCTCTTTTTTTTGTGAGGCTTCAATCACACATTGTGACTATGCCAGCCTCATGGGGAAAGTCAAAGGTGAAGAAAGCTTATCTTTTAGCCATGGCCGCTCTCCAGAAAGCGTAAATGGACTTGGCTCCACCCGACAAAGGCGAATTCAATGTAACGTTGAGACCGCCATTGTCAAGAGGAACGCCATCCAGAATACGACCCCTGAGCTCGGCATACTGACCACATTCCAGCAAAATATGAATTAAATCTTCTGCTCTCTCGCAAAAATTGCAAGCATCTGTATGTGTCCTTTTCATTAAAAGATAAAACTTGTTTACTGGAACATGGCCAGACCTTACTCTGAAAGCATTCACCAACAGTTCCCTCGTGAGGCTAGCACAATCAAACCAGGGTACCAAAGTGGGGAAACTCTGAATGGTCCTGTACCAGATGCCCTTCGAATTAGCACATTCATTAATCTAAATTATCATCATCATATTGCGTTGGTTAACGGGTCAATTGGCTCTGTAAACTTTGTTGTTGAGAATTTTTCAAAACCGCTCAGATGTAGTTCTTTTAACAACCATGATGGTGTGATATAAATATAATATGAACTTGAAGAGATTGAAAGTCACGGCCTGCCCCAGATAAAGGACATGAGACTAGTTATAAGATAAGTAAGTCATGCTCAACAGTGGACGGTGGAAAAGGACTTACATTACCATTTTTATATTTCAGATAACCAGAATATCATATGGATTTGCACATGTATTGGTTTAGTTGTTGGCATATGTATTGTCATTCTAGACTTTACTCTGACCACAAATCCCACATTGACGGTGAGTAAATATATAATAAATTAAAAAAAAAAAAAAAAATACCCTCTGAGGGTCTACCACTACTTTATACTACTGAGTTGACAAAAGGCCTACACATCCCACCTGAAGGATGGCTGTAGATGTTTGAGCCACAAATTCATTCTTCAGTATGCCATAAACAAAGATTCACTGATCTTACTCCATTGTTTATGAATTGTTATTGAAAAGTTGTGCAACTTATCTGTTAATTTTTAATTGGTCCTGTATGGAGCAGTTACAGCAAAAATGTTCTAAGATTTATAGATAAAGTACAAAAAGTTTAATGTATATCATCAAACACTTGCCTGTGTTCTATTGAAAGTTAAAATTCTGAGTATATAACTTTATTTACCCCTTTATTCATAAAAATTAACAAACATCTATAAGTCCTGTCTGGAACTGCTAAATTTAATTAATTTCAATGGTAAATCTCGCATACGTAATCCACGTACATTTCGGCTTGAAGTTTTTAAAAATAATACATCTTTTTTTAACCCAATAATTAAAACGTGTCGAGATTTCGATGAACTGAGACAATGTAACGCTGATCTTGATATATTCAATTCAAATCTCTCACAGTTTAAAAAATATATTATTGTAACTTTGGAAAAGTAACTTTAGAATAGTAATTTTGGCAAATATCTTATTTTTTCTTTTATGCTACATAAATTGTAAATTGTTTAATACTTGCAAATACAACCACACGGTTCTTATGTGTATACTCTAGTGGATTATAGAATAGCTTTTAATACTTTTTGTAATTGCAACTTTGTATTTTTTTTGTCTGTAATCTGTTTGTCTTTCACGTCAAATATAGATAAGATAGATAATGAATGTGTTTAAATTTTCGGTCTAATAAGAGTTTGTTGTTGAAACATTTATTTCAGCATCCTTTGAGTATGGTAGCATTTTCTATCGCTCTTGCTGGTCTTGGATGGGCGATAGGAAAATCTGCAACTTTGATGAATGTATGGAATGAAGGAAAATCATTACAACCTCCTGAGGATTTAGGTAAATGGAACATTTATTATGTTTGTTACTTGTCATTAACAGAGGGATTTTTCTCATCTTCATCGATCCCTCACTGTTAAGAACTGGCGTGACATATGAACACACAGAGTGATTACCAACATAAATATTAGAAAAAAAATATTGTGTTAATTTTTATAACAAGTAGAAAAACATTATCCATTCAAAATGGGTCACGATGCCAGTGTTTGGATGCAGCTGTAAATATAAAACATTTAATAACTGCAATATACATATAAATTTTGGTTGTGGCAATACACTTGTGGGGAATAGTGACAAAATTATTATTTAGACCTATTTAAAGATGTTTTATCCTTTTCACTTTTCTCCTCGTTTTACATAAGATTGAATGAAGTTTAACTACCGCTTAAAAAGTGCCTGGGGGATTACCATGTCGAAGAATGATTAATAGTCCTAACATACAGAACGGACACTCACACCCTCGCACCCGTACCAGATATTGCACCTTACCGCGCATATTTAGGGTAAAATCGAGAGCGAAATAATGCAAGGATGACACATCGGCCGCCCGCGCCGGCCGGCTACACTGCGATAACTATGACGCAGATAAGAAATAATCAACCCTACGAAGTAACACACACCGAATCGGTGTGGTAGTAATAGGTATTGGGCTCGCCGCTGTTGTATGGAGTGACCGAGGTTTAACCATGATAAGTGCGATACGGGATGTAAGGCGACATCCCGCTCGCTCAACTCTGTAATTTTTCCATGCAAATAAAGACGCTAGCAACTGTAGTTAGTAAAAACTCGACAATATGATGCGCCATGGCTTACATTTGTGTTAAGAAAGCCCCTTGTTTTTCAGGTTTAAATAATGCATCTGAAGAGAAAGAATCTCCTGTACACGAGAAAAAGTCTAAATACAGCAAGGCACAAGCGCGACAAAGATACAAACAAGGAAAACTTTAGTCATAAGAGTGTTTATTTTTTATTACTGTGATCCCTATAACAAAGTGTATTGTCGAATACCCGAAATGTTTGCTTGGCCATAATGCAAAATGAACGCGACACGCTAGTTTTTATCATATAATAAATAAATAATCTTTTCAGCTTTATGAGAAAGGATATGAAGACGATGGGGATAACCCCTGAAATTATTTTTAATGATTTACAAGCTTACTTCATTTAAAAGCTTCAATTTTCTGAAGGACGAACACTACTAAATGTCATAGGTTTCGTTCATCAGAAAATGAGTAAGATGTGGCAGAGCTGGGCTCTCAGCTATAAAAGCTAATATTTTAATTAACGCTAGTTTACATTCCCTGGAGATCAATCGCGAAAATTGCAAATCACGTTAACTTAATTCCCCAAACCAAACCAGCAAGACCGAGTGCTATTTTTGAGAATTCAAAACAGGTGAGTCGAATGTAAATAGTTCGACTTATGTCTCGGTCGTCGTTTGGTTTGGGTTATTTGCAATTTCGCTCCTTATTTACAGCGTCAGGTTTCCATTTATATTTTCTTCGAGATTGTTACCGTTCATTTGTCCATCCATTTGTGATTGGGCTTCAAGTTTTACTTGAAATAATATCTCTCGCGCAGAGAGGGCAAACCAATTAAAATTTTTGCCAGGTATAAAATCTAACGGCTCCGTACATTATTGGTCTCTCGACCCACAATACTTACGGAGAAATTGACCATTAGGTATAATGTTTCGCGTATTTGACATTTACACAAATTACATGCAAAAAAATTTTATAAGCTTTCTGGTTTTGGTGTGCATAATAAATGTGAAGTATATCAGTTTTGGAGTGGTTGAGTCCAGTGTAAGCATTTTCGATACCATTATTTCCAAAAGACAAATTATATTCCAATTAAGTCATAGTGAGTTACATATCTGTTTAGTTTTTATAAGTGTTATCAACTGACCATTTTTAAATAAGATGTTTTACATGGTGTATGTTATATTTAGATGAAACCTTGTATATTATTGTAATTATGTCAATACTAAGCTACTATTTGGTTTAATACCGTTGCGTTGTCGACATATAAAACCCGGTTTACACTTCCTGAAGTTTCCCTGTACAGGGAAATGAGCAGGAAAGTTGGCAGCGCAAGTATATACACAAACACGTATGCGGGACGCTCGATAGTAGGATTCTGCCGTAAACCGACTGACCGATATCGCGACGCGAGTAAAGGTCCATTCAAACTGACGCGAATCATGCGCAACTGGCGGGACGCCCACAGAAATAAGAATATAATATAGAAGTGTCATTAGCAGGCCAGTTAACTTTGGCATACGCTATGGCACTTCTACCGATTCTTATTTCTGTGGGCGTCCTGCCAGTCTCGCGGGATTCGCGTCAGTTTGAATTAATACTCGCGCTGCTAACTCCTCAGGAGGTCGATTCACAGAAAACACGACTTATTCGTCGTGTTTCGAAAATGTTTATTTTTTAAAAAAGCTTTACTCGTTATTTCTCAATTATAAAGGAATAAGAAACATGTGACCAAAAGACCATGCGTTGCATCTCACACGTTAGGAGTAGAGAAATGTCACTTGATATGACTGAGAATACAAACACGAGGTTTTTTTTTCGACTTATCTCTAAAGGCGAATAAGATAAAGAGAGTCGGTCTCCTGCTGACTTTCATGTCGAACTAATAGATTTTGGAATAAATTTGAAGTTCGACAAAACAATTGGAAATTTCAGAGATAAAACGTAGAATGCGAGATTTATCGAAAAAAAAAATGGCGGATATTTACGGGTTTTTTGTAATTAGCCGCCATGTTTTTTAAATCTCGAATTAAACTCAGAATTCCCGAGCATCGGCCCCCTATAATTCTATTGTCTGATCAACAGAACTAGAGTAAAGGTGTCCGATTGGGTTCCGAAATGTGCGTTTTTGAATTGCTTAGCAATCTTACCGTGCGAATATTGCAATTTTATTTACGAATGTTATAAATTTTTGTACTTAAAATGGTTAAAATATCGTCAGATTCTGAAATAGGTACTGAAACAATGGGTATATTGTTTTTTTTTAAATTAAATATATATTACAAAAATTATAAAATAAGATTTCTTATTAGTTCTTTTCATTGTACAAAACTCGTAGAAAATAGAAGTTATCATTTTGGAAAAAATGCTCATGAAAATGGGCAAGAGGAAATGTCAAATACTTTTTCAAAACAAATTAGGTAAGGAATAAATATTGGCATTTGCATATTAGGTTTTTATTTTACGGGTTGTCTAGACATTTAGCGCCCCTGAGCTTAATTATGGAATATGAAAATAAATAAAAAAATAGGGGGAAATACTTTATTGATCCTAGTGTAAAACGTATTTCGAAAATCGCATCAATACAATATATCCTTTGAATAAAAATCTTGGTCTCGTACTTTACACTTAAAATAAAACGTCACTGAATGGAAAAAATTAATAAGACTGTACACCAATAGTACCTAGCTTTACAAATAATCTTAATTAAGAATATACAATGCATGACATGACCCTTTCAATATTTTTAAACGTGGATTGGATATGCACAAGACCGAACAGTGTACGAAATAATGCTTTATTGACAGCCATTAAGATCAGATTCTTTGCGACATACCTAATTTCAGGATGAAGTAACCACCAAAGTACTAATTATTTGGAGCGGGGCCTCATTCTAATTGTTTAAGTTAAAGTTAAGTTTGTCTGAATTGAGCCGTACTGATCAATAGAATGTTCAAATTAGGTTGACGTAAACTGTCATATTTGTTGCACGTAGAAATAAGATTCCTATCTTGATCGATTTAGTAAGGTAGTTAAAAACAAGAGAGACATTAGTTGTCAAAGTGCTATACACTTGTCTTTAACCTCCTGGACTAAAGTGGAATGGTTTTGGTCTTGAAAACTTGCATTTGCCCTTTTGCCTAGAATTCTGGTTTGTGTCTTCATATGTTTGAATACACAAACCAAAATCGATTGAACTTGTTTGAATTTTGAAACCTTGCACATCTTACGCAGTTCGATTTTGATACGCGCACGTTTAGTAATGCCATTTCTACAAGTTAAATGTAACTTCCAGTCTTTGGTCGTGGTTCACCTCTGGTGTACTGTACCACGGGTATCAAGAGGGCTCTTTCCTCATCTTCTCTAAGAATTTAAGGCCAGCGATGTGCTGTTTCACAGACACAAATGCTCTCACATTCGATTTGAGTTTAAAACTATAGTTTCACATACACGAAGGTCCACGTTCTTGATTAACTCTGTAGCGTATTCCCATTATGTAAGTAGTTATATTGCGTCGAAATCCGATACTGGTAAGGTGTCATGTTCCGTCGTAAAAGAACTTGTTCGGTCCGTGCATATAAATACAGTCACGTATAATTATAATTAGTAAACAATGTATTCATACAGTGAGCAAAGAAAACATTTCAGCTATTTCCCAATCCATATAGAACGGCTGAATTCACACGTACCAAGACTTACATGAAAATGAGATACCATTCTCAGAATGTCACGCGTGTGGTGGATACTATACAATGTAACAAACAAATCATTGTAATAGAGTGGCCCATAGTTCTTAGAATACATTTTTATAAAACAATACATTAATGAAAAGGATCTATTGTAAGGATACAAAAGGGGATTTCCCCCAATAAAATAACATTGTATAAAAGCGCTACGAAAAATTGCTTCTCTTAAGAGTAAGTAAATAATGACCGCGCGTCGATAATTTCATGATATAGAATTTCATCAACAATCGACGTTTATTTGTTGTTTCACAACATAATATCTCCGTAATAACTTCATTTACTTACACTATGTGTTGTTTCTGTTGTAATCATAAATTAAACTTTTGTTTTATTCTATTTTACATAAGAATTTATGGACCACCCAAAATAATACAATACTAATATTGATTGTCTTGTAGAGTTGCACTTTGGTGTTTAAAATTACCATTCTTTTTACACGAGATATGTCAATCGCTATCGGAAATTGCCTTCTTTCGACGCTTAGCTTGTTTCGGCTTGACAATTTCTTCCTCCTGCAAAATTATGTTAGTTTGTTATCATCATCATTTCTATAGATTACCAAACTCAAAAGAGACGCCTAGCCTTTTTGTTTAGGGACTATAATATTCCTAATGCGCCACAGAGGCCGCCAGAGTTTCTTAAAATATCACCATTATCATCTCAGTGATTTTCTGGATAGATTTCTAAGATTTGGTATCAGGCAGGTATGCCTGACGCCATCTCTCTAAGGCAGATTTGTTTGGGGAGTGGTAGTAATCAGCCACCAGTCAGACAGAGATACAATAAACTTAAGAGTTAAAATTTATGCCTGTCTCAATGTCCCCTTTCTCGATATCCACGGGATCAGGAGCCCTATTTTTGAAAAGTGTGACTCACGCTTAATCATGATGTTTTGTTTGATGAATGATTTTTGTTCGTCAACGAAGGATTTTGTTCGATATCGAACGGTTTTATATGTTACACTTTTCAAAAATAGCACTCCAGGAGAGAACTAAGAACCAATTTGGTTTTCTACATGATTCCAGTTTGTTTTCATATTACTCATTAAAATATTATAGCATAAGTTTACTAACAAATGAGTCCTGGTTACTTGAATAAATCATTTTTCATTCATTCATGATTTAACTGCGACTAGGACTACGCGATCCTATTACGGGCACTAAAATAGGCCCCACTGGATTCTTAGCACCATATCTCAGAGCAGGGAAAAAACAAGTGAGCAAGCGAGATGTCGCCTTACAGCTTGTATTGCGCCATCTCGCTTACTCACTAGTTTCTGACCTGCTTTAATAGATGGTGCTAAGCCTCCTGAGCATATTTTATCAAAATCAAACACAAATAGTATTTAAATCATTCTTACCTCACTATCATCATTGGATGAATGCAAGGTCTGGTTGATCGGCATTGACATAGAAACCATTTTTCTAGCTCGCCTGGATATCGGCAATTCATCCTCCCAAACTAAGCAAAATAAATCGCCGTATTGTCTCTGTAAAAAAAAAATATTTGACAAAGTGTGAGAAACCATTTTTCTAGCTCGCCTGGATATCGGCAATTTATCCTCCTATACTAAGCAAAATAAATCGCCGTATTGTCTCTGTAAATAAAAAAAATTGACAAAGTGTGTCTTTGCATTTTTAAGCAGGCAGGAACATGGAGTAATTACAAAGAGATGCCGTAATAAGCGTTTTGTAAGAAAGTGTTTGTGAGGCTACACGGGGCGGAAGGCAGACGTGCGACGACATGCTTGGTTTCGGTCGTGGCTCCAATCATGGAGCACGAGCAATGACAACCTCCGCCCACTTTGTCGGCGAGGCGCCAATGATCACATCACTGCGCCATTCAAACGGCATCTCCTCTTTGTAATTACTCCATGGGCAGGAATTTGCTATTGTACCTAACATTTTTTATATGACTGGCTATATGCCGTCATCGTCAAATGCCGGCTAGACGTAGTAAGTAGTTGCCATGCCCGAAATCGGCCGAAGATTATCATCATCAATGACAGATAATAAAGCATACAGTCCTCTATTGACAGATGTTTTGTAAACAATTTTTATTTGATTTGATTTGGTTTGATTCCTTCATTTATCTTCTTCTCGGGCTGGTTCTGCAGACCCTGTTGTCGGAGGCGTTTGGAAACCTTGACGCTTGATGTGGTTTTGAGGAGGTGGTTCAAGCCTGCAAGATCTTAAGCCAAACTGCAAAAAATTGGTATGAAATAAGCTCTTATGTTATGTGATGTATATATGGGATTTGAATTTGGACGGAAAATATATAGATTCATTTTGTTTTAATACTTAGATATGGGCAAAACGAGATAATTCTTACCCGTAATGAGTCGCTACTATTGGATTGAGCGTGCTGCAAAGCTTTCTGCATACACTGCATGTTGAAAAGGGACATGTCATCTTGCTCCAAACAACAAGTCCTTAATTGTTCCAAATGACCAAGCACCTGTTGAGATAATGAGAGAAGTCATTAAGCCAATTTATTTGTTGAAAATATATTTTTGGGACTTTGACTTTATGTATTATTTGTTTATTGTACAAGTAAATCATACAAAAATTATACTTTACAGACAAATAACAGTAGAAATTATTATTATAACTAGTTATCTGTTTTTTGTAATGGATACAGCTTTTCCTTTGTTTTTCATGACTGAGGATTTAACGGTCTGTCTACATTTTCCACAATCCTCCAGCAGATTTTATCCTGGCCTAAGTGGATTGTACCTTTCTCCTGCGCTGTATAGGTACCGGTAAAAAAAATTATAACTTACAAGTTCAGCGGAGGGTGGAGCGTTTGGCGGTATGCTGTGCTTCCCTGGGCGTTTTCTTTTGTTTGGACTGGTACCTGGGTATCGCGTGCTCAAAAGAACTGATATTAAATCCCCAACTTTATCTTCATAATCTTGACACCAATACATCAATGTTGATACAACAAATGTGTCTTCTTCATCTAAAGGCCTACAAAATAACTGACGCAATACATCTGTGTTGGGTTTTTCTTGCTTCAACATTAATAATACTGATGTTAGCGCTTCTGAATGATCCTTGAAAGAAAGATTTGGTATTATTGGTAAAACATCTTCCACTGAAATATCATGTGCAGTTAGAAGTTGCCAAAGGCAGTATTGTTCAAAAGTCTCCCAACCAAGGCTAGTTGATAACATGGTGGTAATATCATCAGATTTAAACATCATTAAATTCCCTTGCAGTGTAAGGCAAACCAAACGCTGCAATTGACTGGCATCCAAAGTGGAAACTATGGCATGAAGTAGTCGTATATGATTTTGGGCTTGGTCTTTGAACTCTCTGTACACATCTGGTATCAACCAAACCAGAACATTTGCATCACATTCCTGACACCTTTCAAAGTCATCTGCAAGACTTTCTCCAATTTTTAATTCCAAAAAACTACAATATTCTCTGTACAACTCAGCTTTGAATTTCATCTGTCTCCTTTTGGTTACATCTCGTTCCGCCCTCAATTCACGTTCATAGCATACTTTGAGATAGAACAAGAGATAGAAACCAACATTGTGAAATGTGTCTTGTTTGTGAATTTCCCTAAATGTTTCCAATACTAGTTTACGTCTCGCTTCTCCTCCTTCTCCAGAGGCTGTCAGGAAAGGAAACATAGAAAATATTGGCGAGTTTAATGCAGCATCAAGTTCTGCTGGTTTTGGGCTGCTATTGATATGAAGCGGGGGGCAGTCCTGCACTGCCGCAGTCACAAGATCTGCTAAAGCTGCAGGTGTCGGCATAGGAGCACTGCATGCATTCAACAAGGCAGTAGTAGCTGTTGAAGATCGTTCATCTAATAGAGTCTCTGCAAAAGGTCTCAATATAAGCGGCATAGCATCTGATAGCTCTGGACGCTCTCGAGCTCTAACTTCTGACAAAGGCAGGTCATCGTCATCTGTGTCTTCTCCTATTACAGCTGCTCCAATTATAGCAGGAGTTGGTTCATCTTCATCATCAGAAAATGCTGGCTCATCTGGACCACCTCTTGGAAGTTCATCATTTCCTTCCTCACGAATACCAGAAACCCCTTCACCATTTCCATTAGTACAAAATTCTTTGAAAGTTTCTCTGACAGTGGTGCGAAGTTCTCTATCCAATTTCGGAGAATCAAACAATGGCTGTAAATTTGGTAAAACTCTCTTTTCAATTATTTGTTGTAGTGAATTATAAATGCCTTGCTTTACCTTGTCAGCATATGGAGGATAAAAATTTGGAATGATTCGACAGAGGAAATCCAGTAATGTGGCAGTGACTGCTGGGTGTGATCTCATCGAATGGTGCATGACCAGAATTGCTGGTTCTATATTCATTATATTATCTTTCTCGGGATCATAAAACAACCAGTCATAAAAGAGGGCAAGTTTAGCATTTGATGCTGCTACATTGGATGTACAAGTTGTCAGCAGCCAACCTATCACTGCCCATCTTGGAATGATGTCAGAGCACAGCAACTCATTAGTAGGATGAATTACACCAACAATAAATCGAATCATATCACTCCGAAGAGATTGGGACTCTGGAGTAGCAAGATATTGTCTTTGAAACCATTCTTGATACTTTTTATGGTGACCGAATCTTACTTGTGATGTCAGGAATACTAGCTTTCTTTCCATGTCAGGTGTCAAACGAGACTGTAGGTATCTCCGTGATGTCCTCGATTGTAGTAGTTGCAGAACATTTATGAATGTGGGGCACAATGATTTAGGATTTAGCAATATATCTTGCCAAAGTTGGTTGAATTCGGGAATGCAGGCAACATTTTGGAGTAATCTTACCAAATCTCTTCCTAGATTCAACACATCCGAAAAGCGTTCTCTAATAAGAGTGATAACAAAATTTACTTCTTTCTGTCGTAAATTCGCCAGGTGTGGTAAATTATGATCTTCTATCAATCTTAAATATGTATACACTACCATACAAATAAGCACAGGTGATTTATCCAACCAAGCACGATTTTCAATGTATATATCCAAAAGAGATTCAACTAAGATTATGTTCTTGGGGGTTATGTCACCTCCAGACGCATAACGCATCAAATTCCAGCACACACTATCTACACCAGTAACAGCATTTCTTATCATCTCTTTCACAAGCCATATCAACTGGTTACGAGTTGTATCTTGAAATTTTAAGTATCTGTCTAAAATTAAATTAGACAAATTGTTAAGCACACATGTAAGACCGTCTCTGGTGACAAGGGTAAGATCTCTGTAGCATTTTGTG
This sequence comes from Euzophera pinguis, assembly GCA_947363495.1. Taxonomy (NCBI): domain Eukaryota; kingdom Metazoa; phylum Arthropoda; class Insecta; order Lepidoptera; family Pyralidae; genus Euzophera; species Euzophera pinguis. Next base: position 6,429,550 of record OX376168.1, read on the forward strand.
GCATTGTGAGGCTCGGTCAGGATAGACATGAGCATTCCCAGTGAAACTTCTTCATGGTTCTTACACACAGCATTGTTTAATGCGTCATGAGCTTCCTTTTCGCTACAATCAGCCACTAGTGATTGAAAATAGTTATAAGACCTCTCGTATCTCTGAAAAAGAATTAGGGAGAAAGTTATTACAAAATTCAGTAAAACTAGGCTGAAATCAAACTTCGCGCCATGTGTACAGCAGCGCCACTGCTGTCGTTATCAGAAATTAATGGTTGTACATGGCTGACTAAACGATTCTTTGTTGAGAAACTGCGAAATTGAACACTGTACCTCTTCTATGTCATCCTTGTTTTCTACGGCTGTGGACACAAATAATTTTGGTGAATTAGATTTTCTCTGCTCCATAATTTGTAATATACTAAAACTACCTATTTTATTAAAAATCTAACGCAGGTTGCCTCCTGCATGGCTATCGTAGGCGAAAAATATTTATGAAGCAATACAATCAAAAACATGAGTGTGTGCGTGTGTCACCGTGGAACAAACAATAAATTAAAGTTCACCGCCAGATGGCGCTTTTGATAAAAGATAGTCAAAACACTCCGTTTTACGGTTCACAAAAAGGATTTGAGAAACTACTACCGTATAACGGACTACATGTCTTTTTGTCCGTCTTGTTTCCATTGGTCATCCTCAAACGGCGCTATTCCAATGCAACTTGAGATATACGCTATCCAGTCGCATTTCATACAAACTCGGGTAGCAGTTGCGTCGTACGAATCGCGTCGTGTCGATTTTGTATGAAATACGACTGGGCCCTTACTGTTAACATCCATAGATTCAGAATTTTTTGACGTAACATCTAAACGCAGGGCGGAAACGAGTTAGTGAACGTGATAGCGCAATACAAGGTGTAAGGCGACATCTCGCTTGCACCTGGGTATAGCGCAGGCACTTAAAAAGTCCTCTAAAAGTAGTAGTACCTACAGAATAAGTGTAACAGAATCAAATAGCCCTTTCAAAGTGGTACAGATAAAAAAGTGTTTTGAACCTGTTTTAAGCAAAACCCTAATGAAAGTCTAACAAATATGCAGGAATCTGTTTCAAACAGCTCCCAAACTGTTTGTAGATATTTTTTTATGGATGTGTGCGTGTAGTGTACTGACAGCCTGCTTCTACAGTATATTTGTGGAAATTACACACACAACATAAAGTATTAAAAACAATGGAGCGACTGCCGACTATGAATGGAGCGACTGCCGACCATGGAGCGACTGCCGACTATAGATGAAGCGACTGCCAACTATAGATGGCGCGACTGCCGACTGTAGATGGAGAGACTGCTGACTATAAATGGAGCAACTGCCGACTATGAATGGAGCGACTGCCGACCATGGAGCGACTGCCGACTATAGATGAAGCGACTGCCGACTATAGATGAAGCGACTGCTTATGGATGGAACGACGGTCGACTATGGATGGAGTGACTGCCGACCATGGAGCGACTTTCGACTATGGATGGAGCGACTACCGAACCGACCATGGACCGATTGCCGACTATGGAAGGAGCGTCTACCGAATCAACCATAATGTAAGGGACATTATTTACCAAATTTCTAACTGGGTTTTATTTATTTAAAAACTGGGGTTTATAATGAAGCTCTGAAGAGCTTGCAAAATTAAGAGTGTTTATTTATATTGCGTGTCAAGCAAGCGCACGGATTCGGGTGTTTGAAACAGTTTGAATAGGGTACCCGATTGAAAGTGTTTCAGATTGTTTCTGTTACAGGTTATGAATCATATTCAAGAAACAGTGTTTAGAGCACATTATTCAGTTATCGTTAAAACAGTTTAAAATAGATTTATAGGGTACCCTATTAAAGTTTTACAGATTGTTTCTGTTACACTTATGAAACAGATGCGAGAAACAGTGTCTAGAACACTTTATTCGGTTACCTTAAAGTCCCTGGAAAGAGTATCTCAAGTTGCATTGGAATAGCGCCGTGTGTGGATGGCCTACGATATTTTTAAAGTAACCAAACGCTATCAGAGGCCGTGTGTCTGACTTGTTACGTGCCTGGCTTTCTCGTATGTAATGCTCATAAAACTAGCTTAATTTTGGTAAACATATTTTTGGGATACGTTTGGTATTTTACCAGTAAAATGTACCAATATTAGGTATTACTGAAACGAATTCCGCGCCACTGGCGGGACGCTCATAGAAATAAGAATTTAAAGAAGTGTCATTAGAGGGCCAGTTAATTTTGGCACATGCTACGGCACTTCTACCGATTATATCTGTGAGAGTCCCGCTAGTCCCTCGGGATTCGCGTTAGTTTGACCTTTCTTTCGTTTGGTGGTATCGAGAGCACAATATGAGCACACTGACAGTACTAGGGCCGTGTGTGGAGTGCATTTCTAAATTAAATTATGAAACCATGGTTGGTAAACACCATGGCTGTATGTAGAAAGGTATGTAGGGAGCCGTTTGTGACGTGTTTCCTGTTCCAGTCAACTGTCAACCAACCAACCAAACCAAGCCAGCCGCCATCCGGAAGCCGCCATTTTGTATTGTTTGGTTGGTTTGGTGAAATATCTAGTTGATAAAATTTATTCATAAACCAAATACAAGAGAAACGACTACAAACATAAAAAGTGCGCAAAGACATATTATTGTTGGGTTAGCGATTAAACATCCATAAATTTTATTATTTTCAATCTGATAGTTTGCATGTTGTAGCCGGCGACGTCGCATTTCACAGTTTATTTAATTTACAGTATTACGAAGTATTAATTCTCTACAAAAGTACTACATTTTTTCAGCTTTTCTAACCTATCGGAAGTAACATGGAAAATGACAGAGAAAAGGATCGTGATAGGTCGAGGCGTGGGGAAAGAACATCGAGGTTTTCTGATGCGTCAGTCAGAGATCGATCTAACGATAGAGATCGCCCAGAAGGAAAGAGATTATACGTGTCTAATATCCCTTACGAATACCGCTGGACAGAACTGAAAGATTTATTCAAAGAAAAGGTTAGTTTTATTTTTTGAGTACCTACAGAAGATATGACTAAGTATAATAAAAAAAAAAATTTTTTCCATAAAACCTATCTAGTTTGGTAGTAAATTTAGGTATATAGTTTCTTCATAAAGTGGCTGAAAGGATTTACTACCCGACAAATGGATGGTTTAGATGGATCCAGTTCGAGCAATCCGGTAGTGAAATTGTCTTTTTAGATACATAGACCCAAAATTGTTTGTGTGTGTGTGGGTAATTTTTGTTTTCATGAACACTACTGGATTGCCGGCACTGGATCCATTAAACAAGTGAAATATAGACATTACAAGCAAATAAACTTTTTATAGGTGGGAGATGTTGCATATGTTGAAATATTTAAAGATGAGAGTGGAAAGTCAAGAGGATGTGGTGTTGTCCAGTTTACAACATCAGAGGCTATGAAGAAGGCGCTTTTTGTCATGCACAGATATGAACTCAACGGGAGAAAAATAGTTTTGAAAGAGGAAGCAGGTGAATATGACATGATTCTCTAAGGCTGCATTTTCTTTGAACTTGAGATGACCAGGGTGGATCTTAATGGAAATTTCCACTCCTGTTCATTCTGCATCAGTGAATCAATTAATTCCCAACTGCTTTTTTAAATTTGTAGAGAATTGCTGGATGTGGGTTGCTTTACATCAGTCTGATTCAAATATAAGGATGTGGTGTATGTTCAACAGTGATTTAGAAAACTTATGTAAAATGATGTATAGTAGTAGTTTTTATCTATGAAGTTTTAACTAGTCATTAGCAGTACTGTTTGACATGCTTGAATACTGACACTGAGGCATGCTCCCCAGCTCGGCTTTCGTGGCATGAGACTAATATAAGGGGGCCCTGCAACACTAAGTAGATGAATACTAGTGATGTAGTGGTATCAGCTGCCTGTCTATAATTAAATAAATCTATACATCTATACATATAAATAAAATTAGAGTGTCCATTTGTAATATTGAAATAACCATTTTTTACTACATGCATATATATATACGGTACATGCACCAAAATAACATTTTTTACAATTTTTGTCTGTCTGTCTGTTTGTTCGGGCTAATCTCTGAAATGGCTGGACCTATTTTGACGGAACTTTTATTGGCAGGTAGCTGATGTAATAAGGAGTAACTTAGGCTACGTTTATTTAAGAAAAAAATCTTTTATTTTAGAAAAATTAAAGAATCGACTGTTAGGCGGAACGAAGTTCGCCGGGTCAGCTAGTCTACACTAATATTATAAAGAGGAAAGATTTGTATTTTTTTGTGTATGTTTGTAATGAATAAACTCAAAAACTACTGTGCCGATTTCAAAAATTATTTCACCATTGTAAAGCTACATTCACTCTGAGTAACATAGGCTATATACCGCAGGCGGAGCTGCAGGAAACAGCTAGTAAATAAATAAATCTTCAGTAAAAATTCACAAATCTGAGATTTCACATAACTATACTAGTGATGTGCTGGATCGTCAAAAATTTATATCTGCGGATACGGATCTAAATATGGATATTTGATGTCGAGATCCGCAGATATGGATCTTAACTTTCTTACACAATGGGTGTTGGTGCTCGCGATCTTGAGTTGAGACATGTTTCGACTTGCATTGCGCGGCGGGTCTTTCTTTTGTTTTGTTTTAGTTTAATGTGACACTAGGCAGCATAGATAACGCTTGTGTTCGGTATAGTTAAAAAAAAAGTACAAAGGCGTTTAGTTGTGTAATTTGGAATTATTTTGTGATAGTAAATGATGAATGTGCAAAGTGTAAAATTTGCGCATTAATGAATTTATTTATTTATTTAAATACTAGCTGCTTCCCGCAGCTCCGCCTGCAGTATATAGCCTATGTTACTCAGGGTGAATGTAACTTTCCAATGGTGAAAGAATTTTTGAAATCGGCACAGTGTTTTTGAGTTTATTCATTACAAACATCACACAAAAATACAAACCTTTCCTCTTTATAATATTAGTGTACGAGGGTCAAACTGAAAGTTCTTAGAAAATCAAAAACTGAGCACACTAGCAAGTTATTCCTTTTCTTACATCTTTTCAAAATAGTGTCCTTTCACGTCAATACATCTCTGCATCCGATGGAACCACTGAGAAAAGCACATTGCCCACTCGTCTTCAGGGGTCTCTTCGACGGCGTTTTGAAACTCAGCCACTGCTTCCTCGGCGTCCATAAAACGTTTTCCTAGCAGTTTTTTTTTTATTTTCGGGAATAAATAAAAATCGCAAGGTGCGAGGTCGGGGCTATATGGCGGGTGACCTAGTAATTCCACGTTTGATGTCGCCAAATAGTCGATCGTTCGCCTGGCGGTGTGCGACGAGGCGTTGTCGTGGTGAAGGAGGATCCTACTGCGAGGTCGTTTCTCCCGAACTTTTTCCAAGACAAGTGGCAAACAATTTTTAGTATACCACTCTGCAGTAACTGTTTTTCGATCCTCTAAAACAATTGTCGCGTAATGTCCGGTCCTTCCGAAGAACGAGGCCACCATCTTTTTTCCCACGCTTCGACCTCTCTTCACTTTAGTTGGCAACTCCTCGGAAGGAAACACCCACTGAGCAGACTTTTTGTTTCGGGATCATAACAGTAAATCCAGCTTTCGTCACCCGTAAGTATGTCAAACACAGCATTTGAGTCACCTCCGTTAAATCTTTAAACCATTTCACGGCACCAATCAACACGACGGATTTTTTGGGCCTCGGTCAAATCGTGAGGTATCCACCGGGCACAAAGCTTCCTGACCGCTAAATGTTCATGCAGGATTTTGTGCACTTGGCTAATACCGATGCCTAAACTTGCCCGAATCTGCTGATAGGTCACTCTTTAGTCAGTCTCTATCATACGCCGTACAACACTGATGTTATCTTCAGTCGTCGCCGTAGCGTCCCTCACGCAGATCATCAGTGAGATTAGTGCGACTACGTTTGAACTCACTAAACCAGTTGTAAACAGTGGCACGAGATGGGGCTTCATCATGAAGGCCAATCAAAGTCTATCATAACTTTCTTGTTGACTTAAATGACAACGAAAGTCATAAAAAATCATTGCACGAAAATTTTCTCGCGTTAAATTGACACAGACAATTTTCAATTTGCCGCCAAATCGTAAAACAAATGACAAATTAATAAAATACATACTCAATAATATTGGCAAAGAGTTCCATTTTCAAAATTTAAACTTATTTTTTTATATACTGTTTACAAGTGGTCAGTTCTAAAGACTTTCAGTGTCGCCCTCGTAGATAGTCGGGCAGCTGTTACAGCTGATGCGTCTATAGACGCATCAGCTGTATATATATCAAGCAGTGTTTAGTAATTTCACAAAAAGTCTTTCACTTCAAGGCCTTTTCTGCACCAATGTTACTTTAGTGGTTTGTATCCATTTGTCTAAGCGATTTTTAAAAGAGATCACTGATGGCGCTAAGAACACTTTCTCAGGCAATCTATTCCAGTTGTAAACCACTCTGTTACTGAAAGCGGTGTGCAGTATTCGTGTTTGCTATAGTGCGGATTATCTTGCAATCGTGTCCTCTTAATGATTTCATAATCTCCTTCAGGTTGAATATCAACTGAATATCCGGCTGATTGTAAGTGCCCGTGAGTATCTTGTAGGTCTCTATGAGGTCGCCACGGTGGCGTCTCTCCTCTAGGGTAGTGAGGCGCAATGCGTGTAGTCTCTCTTCGTATGGTTTACCAGGAGGACTTGAGGAATTTTGGTGGCTTTTCGTTGTACACTTTTAAGAAGATCAATGTCCTTCTGAAAGTAGGGGTTCCAAACTTGAAAGGCATATTCAAGTAATGGTCGAATATATGACTTATAAATTTTTCTGAATGTGTCAACCGTTATCACCTGGAATGCTCTATGAATGACGAACAAAATGTAATTTGCTCTCTTTGCAATTGAAGAGATGTGATCTGCCCACTTCAAATTTGATGTGACAAGTACACCAAGATCTTTCTGTTCATGTACTGCTTTCAAAGACTGTCCATCAATAGTGTAAGTGATTTTAGGGTTATTATTTCCCAGGTGAAGGATACTACATTTGGATGTATTGAGTGTAATTACCCAATCATTGGTCCATTCCTGTATACAGGTTAAATCATCTTGAAGTTGTCCGCTGGTAGTTAGTGGATTTTATCTATAAATTTAAAATTAATAAGGTAAATAGATCCGTAAAAGATTCGCCAAAAAGTAACGGATACGGACACTGATACGGATCTTTCTTCTGCCTCGGATCTCCGCGGATACGGATACGGATATCCGGCACATCACTAAACTATACCTATTTATTTTATTACTAATTTCCACACATTAATCTATACCTACATACATACAGGGTGTCCCAGAAGTCGACGTCAAGCCGTAATCGGGTGATACGCCTTATCATAATACTTATCAGAGAAATATAAAAAAATAATTAAGTCGAGTATTTTACAAATTATTTGCATTTTTTTTTATTCGAAAAAAATGTACATCCTGTGATGATTTTTGAACTCCTGTTCCTACAAATTTTTTCCAATTTTATTTTTCTTATGTTATCCTAAATAGTGTTTCTGTAATCTGTTATCTTAAATTCTAAGCCAACTGTTCCAGCTTGGTAGAGGATGTCACTTTTTGCCAAACCAAGAATTCAAAATTAATATTTCACCCAACTTTAACTGACTGTACTGAAAAAAGAATGTACTACTTTAGTTTGGCAAGTAACTTTAATAGTTGGCGCATTTAATACGGATTCTAAAGTGGTATAACACTTACTACATTCTTTATTAGATTGGTCAAAAAATAATTGTATTGTGTTCGAATAAAACAAAATGCAAATAATTTGTAAAATACTCGACTTAATTTTTTTTATATTTTTCTGATAAGTATTATGATAAGGCGTATTACCCGATTACGGCTTGACGTCGACTTCTGGGACACCCTGTATAATAAAATTGTAACAGGTTGATGTCTGTACATTGAAGATAAATAAGAAAAAACAAAATGAGGGGTCATTATTGGACAAATCATCATTTTTAGAATTTTTGTCTGTCTGTATTTTTGTAATCGCATTACATGAAAACTACTGCATAGAATTAAATGCGGTTGTCACAGTGGTGTTGCTAGAGGTCCAACTTAGAAATTAGGCTGCAATTTAATAACCGTTCAAACTGAAGCGAATATCGTTAGCCTGGCCGGACGCGACCAGCCGCGAAAAATTCGCTCGCCTGGCCATTCAAACTGACGCAAAAGAAACAAATTATTATTTTTAAAGAACATAGCGAATATGCTTTGTTTTAAGGCAACATTTTTTTTTTTAGAAGCGAAAGTTCCTTTATTCTTGTTTAATTATGACAATGATTTTTTAGAAAATGATGGCAACAGAATGAACAACTCGAGATCCGGAGGGGGCGGTGGTGGAGGTGGCCATAGAATGCCCAGGGATGATAAAGACAGGTAAACTTAAATGTTTTATTTAAAAGAGATTTAAAGTGATTGAAATTAAGATGCTTTTTGGGGTGTGCAAAATTAGGGATTATCTTTTGGAAAAAAATAATTTACATCATATTTTCTTGAAACTTTATGAAACAGAATGGAAGAAAAGGAAAATATAAACTAGCAAATATAACTTGCAGAATATTGTGCCTCTAATTGAGTAATAAAAAGCATTTCATGATCAAAGTTTTTTTCTTTTTTTTTTTTTAGATGGGGAGCTAAGCAAAGAGAACCAGAAAATTTCAACACATATGGTCTCAGTTTGCAATTCTTAGACTCCATCAAAGTGCAACCACCACTTGTGAAGAGAGTGTTTGTGGCTAATGTAAGTATAGATACATAGGTGAAAATAAGTTCCTTTAAGTTAGAACCGCGCCTGGCCTGTGTTACAAACCAATTCCAAAATTCTCTTCATATGGCAGCATGAATTTATGTATGATATGAATGAAAGTCTTATTTTCAACTAATATAGGCAAAGTCTCATGTCCTGTTTTAGCACACTCACATGTGGCTGTTCATTATCATAGTATTACTTCCAACTTTAACTCAGCTGTGGATGTTGCGTCTTATTGGGCCAAATTAGTGTAGTTTTGTACCATTGACACGAAAGAAGACTTCCAACTCATCACTTGAATAGAAGTTTTAACCAATAATCATATTATGCAATCTATTTCTAATATAAACACATCAGTTGTAACACCTGCCTGCTTATAAACTAATGCGAAATATGCCTAATCTTTTCAAAATATTTATGATTTCTAGCTGGATTACAAAGCAGACAGAGCTAAGATAAAGGAAGTTTTCAAGATGGCTGGCAAAGTGCGTAACATTGACTTGGCTGTTGACAAAGATGGGAACAGCAGAGGTTTTGCTGTAATTGAGTATGATCACCCAGTTGAAGCTGTTCAGGTATGCTCTACTATATTCTTTAAACCATAATGTTGTTTGTTTAGTTCATATTTTAATTACTGGTAAAATTAAGTTTTATTTTCATCTTTTTTGCCTGACCTATTATGTTTCATTATATGAAATATTCCTTTGCAGGCTATTTCAATGTTCGATAAACAAATGTTTTTTGACCGAAGAATGACAGTTCGCATGGATCGTGGTGTTGAAAAGATGGAGTTGAGATTACCCGACGGTCTGAAAAGCATCGGTCTTGGTCTGGGGCCAAATGGGGAACCACTTCGAGATGTCGCGCGGAATTTGCCTCAGACAAACCATACAAATAGTTTAAGCCTGAGCAATACCGGCTCATCCCTTGGCGCTGGAGTGTTGGGTGCGGTACCTACCGCTAGTGTGACCTTGAATGGACTTGGAACAGGATTGACAGCAAATACTTTGAACACGAATACTGCTTTGGGTGGCAATTTGGGATTACAGGTGACATGCATTATTCATTCTTCTTGTGCTTGTAAAACACTTATTCTTAAAGCAGTCACGTCACATCCACATAAACATATACTATTAGTTTTACATTATGAAGCTTAGTTTACTAAACTTTTGTACAAAATACAATATCTTTTAGACATTATATTTACCATGAAAATTTAGGGCATAAAAATTCAATGCTAGCAAAAGATCTTGATGCCGATTTGTAATTAAAAAAATCCTCTTTTACAGGCTCTTGGTTTAACGGGACTTGGTGCACTCCAAAACCAGTTGCTCCAACAGGGTTTGACAGCAAACGACCTGGCGACGGTGCTGACCGCGCAGGCGCAAGTCCAGGCCAACTCGGCTAACTTGGGCCTCAACAACACTGATTTGTCTTCCAGTGTCCTTGGAAATGCAGGCATGGCCAGTAATATGATGGGGAACAATTCCAATATGAGCAGCGGACCTCTGTCCGGTAAGTACCTAGTCCTAACTTTTGCGCGATTTATTTATTACACGTAAAATACATTTTATTTCATAATAATATGGCATGCTTGTGAAGTCTTAAATACTTGCACAATACATTGGATTAGACTTGCCTTGTAACTGTATTATTTTTGAAAATTAACGTGATATAATGACGTGAATATGAAGACTCTTTGAGTAATCAATGCTTTAATAAATGGTCTCTATAATCATATTTTTTTATTAAACATGTTAATACATTCAGTTTAATTATTTTCATTATTATGTTTAGGTTCCAATCGGCAAATGGGAGGTGTTTCAGTACCTGGACAAGGCTACGGCCGAGATTCGAACGTTTCCCAGAACTCTGTCCGAGATAAAGTCTCAGACATGGTTATGATCACAAATGTAAGTATATATACATGTACACACGAGCAGTCATTTTCTATTCACATTTTATTTTTTGTTGACCTTCATAGATTGATCTTGTCCTGGGTTTTTCAAAGTTATCATTGCATAAAAATGTAAGCAATGAGGGATTTTAATTCACTGTCATAAAAAGAGAAGGCGACTTAAATACTTATAGCCCGACCAGGAAAATAAAAACATTACATTGGTGTCTCTACTAATTGCCTTTAGATGGCAACATGCTTTTAGTGTCATGTCAACAACAAAATTGACAATGTCATTTAATGAAAAAGAAATCAATCCTTCATTTTTATTTGTGACAAAAATGATAAAATCTTTTTTATCACTTTTCTGTCATTACTTTGAATTATTTTTGCCATTTTGATAAATAAATTGTAGGAAATAATCACAAAATACACAACTTCCACTCCTGTCTCTTTTTGGCAGATAACGTTGAGTTGATGGAATGTTAAATGAATGCTTAGCTGCCAGTAAAACAAATTAGTTACAATATTTTTCCGCAATATGGCGAAGGTTGCTATTTTCCTGGTTAGGCTATACGTAAGATTTGGTCACAGTCATTAAAATAAATAAAAATGAAAATTGAAGATGCAACTTGGAATATGATCGGACGCAAAAGAAGATTAAAAAACATTTTTAGGTTCATCAAAATAGCTGAGCAGTTAGTTTTATTATATATTTTTTGCCTGTGCTATCTGCCCATATTAAGTCCAGTGTTAAAATCTGTTTGTTCTAAGTAAATAATTTTATTACAGCTTCCACCAACAGTCACTTGGCAGTTGATCCGGGAAAAATTCAGTGAATGCGGTGACGTGAAATTTGCTGAAATGACTGCGCCCGACACGGCCATCGTTCGGTTCCACAAGGAATGGGACGCGGAAAGGGCTATCAGTATCCTTTAAAATTATTTATTTATTATAATTCTAACGGTTCCAATGTGGGTTGAAGAGCAAAAATAATAGAGAATTTGCATGAAATTTAAATCTTTATAATATTTTTTTTTGTAATCTATATTAGTCCTGTATAATGCCTGTATTTTTTATTTTTGTCAGTTGCCTATTTATTGAAAAGTGCAAAAAATTAGCGCGAATTCCAAGAACAAAAACGGGACGCGAGTGGGCATGATACTTGTGACGTCATGAGTTTCAGGGGTTGCCAGTCAAAGAAATAATTTTGCTTCCTGCTTAAGACTCGAAATCCATTCACAATAGAATAAATCAACAATTGAGAATCGTGAAGTCGGTTTGAAACTAACCACATCAGGCGGCTTACTATCATCTCTTGATTCCATCCAAATGCGAGTGAGTAAGCGAGATGGCACATTATGTGTGAAGGCGACATCTCGTTGACTCACTCGTATTAGGATGGAAATAAAAGGTCGTAGTAAGGCACCCGTAAGATTAGATGCATGGAATTATTGGTGTTGATTGTCAGACAAGACGATTCCACCATGAATTCCAAATAAGACTCGACATCCCCTTGTAGGTTTGATAAGAATAGAATAAATCCATTAAAGGCTAGTTTCCCCTAAGAATTAATCAGACAGGTGATACTTTCCAATCATTAAATTAGATATGTAGGATTGAAATAAATAAAATATATATCACAAAAACTAAAGATTGTTATAAACATCTCTAGTCTTAACTTAATATGACAGTTCAGCCTGTCCATATAAAGTTGAGACTCAAGAGGCTTATGGCTCGGTGAGAGTGTACAGCGACAAAAAGTTATGACGTCATTCGAATCGCCATGACATTGCAGAGCGTTTTCGCACGATATTCAAAATGTGTTTTTTAAATACAAAATACATAATGTAAGATTGAAGTATTGCAAAAAATACTACATTTTTTAAATATACTGTATACACAATGAAGTATAATAATAACTAAATTTTAAAATTTAGTAAACTAGCCTATTTATCAAAAACAATCGCACATTGCCCAGATGGAAACGGATTATCTAATTTCGGAAATTATTTTTTTATTTACATCGATGATTGACTAACTCGACTACAATCATATTTCCCTAACTTTTAGGGAAATGAAATTGACATTGACAGTAGTCAGGTTGCACCTTACTTGTGTGTATACGTGTGACCATACTAGTGACGTCATCGTGGCGCGCGTAAAATGGTGGCGTTTGAAATCCGATATTGATGATCATATTTTATGACTTTTATATCTCGCTTATTTTTTTGAATTGTGATGCGATTTATCTATCATTTAAAAATATAAAGATAAAAATCATGCATATACCATATTGTGTTCTCTAGATTCTTGTACATAACTTTGTTTTGTAATTGTGTATGTAAAGTATTTCCTTAACAATTTTTACAGAAATGTTTGATAGGACCCGCATTGACGGAAGAACAATTGACGTCCGTTTCTTTTAATTGACGCCGAGTGTGGTAAGTCCAAACAAATGTTCGTAGTTTTGTTTTTTACGTGGATTGAAATATTTGTCAGAGCCGCCTATTTGTAGATTGATTTTTCGCTTTTATTGAGATGGAACCTTATCTTCACGGCGATGCACAGGACACTGAATATATTCATAGCAATGTTTTGTTTCTGACCAAGAATGGATTGATGATTTCTGTGGCATTTCATATGCCCCTGGTGTTTTAATGGTGGCTATCCAAATCTTTCATGAAACTAATACTTTCCATCGTGTCCTGAGGACACATACTGGACACAGGCATCTTCTTGTCCAAAAATTATGTTCAAGCCAATTGTTGAATTGGTCCAATTGAGATCTGCCTAGGCACATCAGTATAAGCTGGATTTTCATAATTTTCCGAGTCTGCCGTTATTGTTCAAATCATGACTTTTGACCCACCATGCTTATACAAATCATTTAAGCTCTTTGCTAAAAGTATATAAAAAGAAACAATATCGTGTTTGTAACTCCATGAGCCAATCATTTATTACTCAATTCTACGTTGATTATTTTTCCTGCATATTAAATAATCTCGTGGTTTATTTATGCTTTTTATTATATTTTGGTTTAATTACTTTGTAGGAATTTCACAAATAGGTTATTTCTGCCATGAAGTGATCGGCCCAAGGCCTATACGAAAATCACAATGCTGTAACATTTATCGCCAAAATGTTTACTTCAATATGCCTCTTGAATAATAATTCCTTGCGAGCGGCATTAAAAGTGAAAATGTTTGTTTTTGTCTTTTTCAGGAATATGTCGTATAGAAGTGATGTATTGTGGGGTTTGTATACTCAGACGCCTGGATTGAAAAACTTGGATTTTTCATCACATATTCTTTCATCTTTGCTTTAGTAAAAGTATCTTGACTCTTGTTTATATTTCGGAATATATTTGTGTCTTAGCTTTTAAATATTAGAGTAAGTGTCTTAATGATTGTGTATCGGAAACTTAATAAAATGAATAAAACATTGTTGCATAATTTTTGTGATGGAAGCTGGCGTGAACCTTCTCGTAAACAAAATGAATTCTATTTTTTATGTAGAGTAACAATGGCCCGACCAAATCGATGCTATCGCGCGGCGTTTTTTAGTACCGGCTTATGGTATGTTCATAATCGTAACCAATCGTATTATCGTTACTATTTTATCTGAAAAATCCCTAAAAATTGTCGAAGTTAAAAATGGATCTGTTAGGAAAATTCTCTGTGCAAGTTTTATTCAATGTTTCCGTAATATTTTATTCTTAGGTACTTGAAGTAGCGTTACATGTTTTGTCAGTGGCATACCTAACTTGCATCCATCTTACATCACTCAAAAAGGACATTGAGTTGATTTGAATTCATAATGAATACTGTATTTTTTGTATTACTGCAACGTCGTTTTCAGCTTTATTTTGTGCTGGGGATCATGTCGACATAATGCCTCCTGCTACAATCTTGTTTCGGCGTTGAGACAGTAAACTTACTCGGCAGTTTATCATATATGTTTAAGCGTACATATTTTTAGGAGTAATTCAGCGGTCTCCATTTTTTGCTTTTATAAAGTCACATGAAATCAGTATCGTAAATATGAGGATCGCATCACATACACGATGAAAGGGAGAGTATAAAAATGTGTTGGAACGTTGCAGAGATTAGTTTGACATTTTTTGTTACCGACTGAAATTAGGGTGCACGTTCCTGTTACACATTGAACACAAAGGTTCTTTATATCGAGGCGTCGTAAACTTTAATGAAATTTCGTGGTGTCATATAACTGTAGGTACAGGAAGTTTCTTCGCCTGATAACCATAATGCACACCAATTTAAACTCGTAACAACTATTACAATCGACTTTGGTGCCCCTAAGGGTGCCCCGTACATCGTTATGGTTAGGTATTCCCAGATCCAATTCGGGGACTTTTGATAATTGGGACACGGGAGCTAATCGCCTTTGGAAGATGTCTTTGGAAGATCGATATGGAGATGACTGCTCTCGCTGCTAAGTCTGTCGCCTGGGTTTTTGAACTGAATGGTAAGTTGTTAAGTCATGGAAAGACTAATTTGACATTTGTTTGTTTTGAGGGAGTTGCATGGGGTTGTGATAGTATATCAATTTATATCGAAGGATTTGATAATTTTAACATCTGCCTGCATCAAATATGATGCAGGCTGATGATTCCTTGAATGACATTTATACTCTTTGTCTGATAAAATGTCTGTAAAAGAGTCGCAAGTCTCCGGATTCGTTTACAAGCAGAATGACGATGGATGGTATCGGTGGTCACCTTGATGCGTTGTCGATGTAACTGCTTCATCAAGGTCTGGTTCTTTAGCTGTCGTGGGTTCTTGTCTTATATAGACGTATGGATGAGATCAGATGGGCCGTCATTGAAAAAAATATATTTAATACCATTAATTTTCTAATTTGCCCATTTTAAATGTAATTTTACATTTTCAGGGGAAGCCAAAGCATTATAGGAATGCCTTGTGGATTTTTCAAGATTTGTGACAAGAGTAGCCGAGGTATTATTTTTATTACTTTTTTTTAAATATTTCGTAAGCATAAATGACTATAAAATTTATAGAATGTTTTTGTTCCAGTGCCTTTTGGGCCAGTTGGCGTCATTGTCTGGTGACATCGGATATAAGGTGGCATACATACAAATTGCAATTCAAGGAGAGGTAAGAAAAAATAATATGGCACATTATTTTTATTTACTTTATTGCTATAATAGAAAGTTATCTATCTAATGAATGCATTAGATAAAAGCATTACCGTTTGAAATTTTGATAAATGACGTTATATTTTTACTATTACTTTTTTTTTAATCTTTGTTACATTGTGTAAAAATGTTTGTATGTGTTTTAATTGTAAAAATGTTTGGAACTCTAGACGTAATAAACTTAATGTTGTTTTACTAGGCAGGTACTTGGCAAAACTGCCCCAAAATCTACAATAATTTTGTGATGGATATATTAATGTGTTTTTTTAATTCCAGATTTTGATGGAGGAACCTACTACCGAACACTTAAGTAGCTACGGTGATAAGTGCTACTAAGTGATACTGAGAATACTGTTATTTACGAGACAAATAAAGTATCAACTACTTATTCCTTGTTTTTTTTTTCAATTATTTTTGTGTAGTTTGAAAAAAGACGCCATTTGAAACCAATATTCCAAATAATTAAACAATTGCATTAAAGTTATCTTCACGATTATCAATAAAAACTCCATTAACGAAATTATTGATGTGCCCATGATTAGATTCAAAACGCCGCAACCTCTCACTGAAATAGAAGAAAAATATTAAAATTTTTACTTATTACAAACTTTTGTTTTAAACATCGTATTAGGTTTTAAATATACATAAGTGCTTTGTATACAGTCATACTTACAAATTATGTCATAGATACTGAAGATAATGTCCCGTACTACTCGGACTTTAGGAAAAGAGGAAATGCCGATCCTTACTCTGTCATTGTCCTGCAACTCTGCTAGCGTTTCTACATCTTTCAGATAAATATCTGTTTCACACCTACTAAGACAATTGCAATCACGCGGGGATTTTGGCAAATAGTCTTTGTTTGCAAATCTATTCCATGTTTTCTCTGATGTCGATAATTTCACAAATTCATTTTTATGTTGTTTTATACATTTCAGTTGAAATAGATTGCAAACGTTCTCGTGAGCTGAAAGATAATGGTTAAAATGTTGGTTAATATTTATTTCTGGCGAGGAATTAAATATTTGTTTTCAAAGAGATCATCAAAAATACATTTATCGTGAAGTCAGTTAAATTTAGACTTAGTTTTTTATTTTATTTTATAGATTATTAGATGTGCCAATGAAACCGTTGGCGTTGGGCACTGTTTTTATCAATTCAACTCAATTTATCAATCTCAATACATTTTTCCATTATTTACCTAGAAATTTGTAGAAATGTGGAATACAATTACAAAGTTTCAGCATCATTCGGAGTCTACATTCCAGTAGACAGTGGTTGTATGAATATACAGGGTACCTCTCGCTGATTGGTTCATCAATGAATCTAAAATAAAATAGTTACTGAAACTTAGGAAGGAAAAACTCTTTTTATGTACAGCCAAAAAGGCTATTAATTTATTTGTCCCTTCTCTAAATTGCTTCAAAATTTAATAGATGATAAAGTACTTACTTTTTTAATAGTAATCTTAATAATAATTATTTTTTTAAGCTTAACTAAAAGTTAATCTTAAATAAATAAGTATTGGTCGTGGTAATTTAAATTAAAAGATTTAAAAACCTTTGGATACATTTACTATGCATGACCTATTAAAAAACCTAGAGAATTAGACAAGGCAATTAGATTACCTATCAAAAACATTTTATAATTTGAATGGCGGTTACAGAACACTAGCGTTGACTTACCGACGCACTCAGAGTCGTTAATGACCAAATGCAGCAAATTCTTCAAACTCTGATTTCTCCCTTTAAGAGAGAATTTATTAATATTCTAAGGAGTTGCTAATGTACATTTTTATACTAATGAGTACATATGTATTTAAAAATAAATTCTCCCAATAACAGTTTTTTATTTGAGACACTTGTCCTCCGAGTGCGGCGGTTAGTTTGTAAATCTTAGGGTTTAGTGGGAAAAGTGTAACAAATATACAGTTAATATAACTGGTGGGTATTTTACAGTAGCTATATATATATAATTTCGATTCGGAGACTTTTCTCTCCTGTTGGTTGAATGTAAGTATATCTAATATCTATACTATTTTCCCATTCAAATCATTGTCTGTTCTACAAGCTTGGCGCAAACTTGCCTGCATTTTCTATATATCAGAGGCATCGATAGAAGCGTGTCGGATATTCGGGTGCTCCAGACCTTGACGGCAAACGAGGTGTAACTCCTCTTTATGTCGTAAGAAGGGGTGGTGATGAGAATGATTTCGTCTGGGTGGTGTATGAAAAGCTAGAATTCAGAGAATTTTAGATATTTTTATTATAATTTTAAATAGTGAATAGTTAAATAGAAAAATCTAATTCTAATACAAATAAATTTTTACAATGTGTTCAAAACATGAAAATAAACTACTTTAAATCGAAAAAATAAGTGAAATCTGACAACGGACACACTTTAAAAATTTGTCCAATCTACCGCTCGTGTGAAACCTGGGCCAACAGCTAGTTTATAATATTAGTCATTTACAGCCGTTGTCATAAAACTTTCTTAAACAACATCTTAAGCATAAACTAACTAATATATTATTTATTTCGATCGACATTCTCGAGTTGTTCTGGTGGAGAGATGAAGGAAAAGAACAAAATTATTGATCGTGCAAAAGTAACTTAATTTTCATTTGGTACCCTAACTTAATTTTCACCGTCTCCGTGGTTCAGTGGGTAAGACGTTTGGCTTAGATGTTGTTTAGTTGTTCCAATTTAGTTAGGACATAGCAGGCTTGAATCACCTGAATGATAATGAAGATGATTCGGTGCTTGGGAAGGCATAGGTACTTCAAGCCGTTTGTCCTAGTCGCCATTGTGGCCGGTGGGGGTCATTAAAGGAATCGTGTCAGAGGCCGAGAGGCGGTTCCGAACAACTTTGACACCCTGGTGTGTCGATTGACCTACATGATACTCAAGCGATATGAGTAAATTGACTTTGACGAATCTGTAATGAAAGCTACTACTACGGAACCGAGTACTAATAGGTATATATTTGTATATATTTTGTGACCTTGCCTTATAATCCTCAGCGTAGTCCAGAAGTTGAATGAAGAAATCCTTTTCATACACCGACAAATCTATGTTTTTCTTCTCGTATATAATTAGTTCTTCCGGTACACTAGACAGAAGATAAAATATCACGACTTCAGTAGGATTATAGAACTAGTTTTCTTACTTCTCTACTCTTGTACACAGATTCAGTCTATATGTACGAGAATATTTAAAACTAAAAACTTCACGCATTTTAATGTAGTAAACTTGAAATGTCAAAAATTATAAAGCTGAATTTTAGTAGGTGGGTAGTTTGTAGATAGAAGCCGTCAGCAAAGAATGGTTTTCTCGAAATCACGAGTAAGGGAATTATGGCAGAGGCCCGGGATCTCTAATTTTGAAAATTATGACGCACTCAAAATCGTTCCACCCAAAAGCATTGGATATCGAATGAAAATAGTTCCACTCACCGATTATGACGAATGAAAAAGCATTGGATACCTAATTAAAATCGTTCCATTCACCGATTATGACGAATGAAAAAGCATTGGATATCGAATGAAAATTATTCGATACACCGGTTTTGCGTGAGTCATACGTTTCAAAAATAGGGCTATGGGGCGGCCGCTAGTGACTTAATAAATTAAGTGTTAAGTAATGTTATATTATACTTACGAGGGGTCGTCATAAACAGCAACGTTTGAGTTAATAACATGACACATCCCTAGCTCAGTTAGCACATTGTTCACTCTGATGGGCCAGTTAGTGCTTGTCGTCAAGCAATCGTTGCTAAACTTCTTGAAAAGTATAGACGATAGTGCCCTGAAGTCCCGTGCGTCTATAAACGGCTGAAAAATTGTTGGAAAATACTTGTCAAATAATTTGACAGAAGGTACTAGCTGCTTCCCGCAGCTCCGCCTGTGTTAAAAAGTACCCTATGTTTGACTCCGGGTCTTCAACTATATTCATACCAATTTTCATCAAAATCCGTTCAGCGGTTTGGCCGTGAATGCGTAACAGACAGACAGACAGACAGACAGACTTTCGCATTTATAATATAAGTATGGATTATATTTGATATCTATTCACATAAATCAGTTTACACTTGGTTTTAGCTGGAAAATTTTTGTCGAAATATAGATAACAGTAGGTACTTTAAATGCAGTATCTTGTTGATTCTTCAGTCTTCAGATCGATTCGATCTTCAGTTGGCTGCTTCAAAGCCCAGAGCTGAGGGCCCAGTATACTGCCTTTTCTCCTCTCAAAAAATGGTTCCTTTACCTGCCTTGCCGGCCCTTTCTTGCATTTAATAACTAGCTGTTTCCCGCAGCTCCGCCTGCGTCAAAAAGTAGCCTATGTCATTTCATCAAAATCCGTTTACCGGTTTGGCCGTGAAAGCGTAATATAGACATACAAACAGATAGACAGACATACTTTCGCATTTATGAATTAAGTATGTGTGTATAAATGAATGTATGGATATGGAGAGTATGGATTACTTTTGGCTCCAGACAATATAAAAAGAAATTTAAATTTTAAATTTGTGTGCCTACCCAGATTGTTCATGCCAGAGTAATATGAGTACAACACATAATTAGAGCGCTATATGCTCCGTATGTGCCCTAAATAAAAAAATAGTGCCTATTAGTTTTGGAAAAAAATAGAAAAAACTATTCCTGCTGCGGTAACGTTGCTCAGCAAGAAAATTGCAAAATCGTATATCTCGAAAACCATTTCGCCTGCAGGAGATATATACACAAGAAGTTCTCGATATGTGCTCAATTGTGACCTAATGAGATTTAAGAAAATATTTATAATGCGATCATACAAAAATTAAAAAATATCACAGCGCCCGAATAATATTTTCGGCGCACATTTTTCCACAAGGATAAGCAACCTGCTGATGCACAATATTTCTTTCTCAGATTAATCGTTTAGAATTTTCTTGCTGAGCAACGTTACCGCAGCAGGAATAGTTTTTTCTATTTTTTTCCAAAACTAATAGGCACAAATTTTTTATTTAGGGCAAATACACAGCATATAGAGCTCTAATTATGTGTTGTACTCATATTACTCTGGCATGAATATTTTGGGTAGGGTAACGCACACTTTAAATTTTGTTAAATAATTTACCTGAGAAACTATTGCATCGTTAAAGTCAATCGTTTCCACTTTGTCCAGTCCAATCATAGACATTGATTTTAATGTGTCCCTTAAATCCACTCCAGCGTTTTCCAACGTCTCACTGAAATTGTGGGTTAAATTAGATTTTGGTTTGTTATGAGGGAAATGTTTTATATTTGTTTATCCGACAATTTATTGTAGGTAGATTATTTTGAGGCTTCATTTATGGTGGTGGTGGTGGTGTGGCCACACTCGATACCTTACCGGTCCACCGGTGTTTAGCTTCCTTGGCTGAGTGATGGATGGAAATATCCTCTTTTTGTGTCACAACTTAAAATTTTAGTTTAACAAGTTTTAAGTTATAATATATTCAACCACAGAAATAAGATTAGGTGGAAGTGCCATAACTTACGCCAAAGTTAAGCTTCGCAATACTAAGTAAAACCAAGAAAGGCATAACTGGCCTGCATATGGCACTTCTACGTATTAATTTCTGTGTACTTAACCAATAAATGTTTTTTACTGGTTCAGTATTTAAAGAATTTAAGTGAAGTGGTTACTTCACTTAAATTCTTTATTTACTTAACACTTTCACGGACAGTCAAGAAAATAACAATGGCACTCAATTGTTATCTACGTCGAGAGATGTTACTGTCCGCGAAAGTGTTAAAATAAGGTTTTACTTTGCTAGATTCTCCAAGTCTTCCTCATCAACCATATCCTTAGCACAGAGCGTGATGGCCGGGTACGGAATGTTCCAGTTGAAGTAATCCATTTCCACGCTCATAACCACGGGGTTTTTCTGAAAACAGCACTTAAACCGTCGTTACCATGTTCGAGCTTAATTTACTACCCTTACTTACGTATTACGTATTGGCAGGATAAACCATATAAACCTTTTTGAATTGCTAATCTCCTTTCGTGTAAATGCACTTCTCCAAGGTCTTAATGTAAGTAAAACACTTGATATCACCATAGAAATCTAAATACAATGACACTTTGCTTCAAAAATTATCATATCCGGTCACTTTGCGAATTTGAAATTTCCTTTTTAATTTTTTACAAAAATATTTTGTTGAAAAAGTAAGTATAAAGAAAACTATAAACAGGTCAGTAATTTAAGATTGGTCCTCCATTACTATGACTGTACATTCATAACCAAAAGAGAAAGATAAAATTTAAAATCTAAAATTACATGTTTGAGACGTAGGAAGTATAAAGGTTCACGTATTCGATCCTGTAATTTAGTTAAGTTAATAAAGATTTTTAATAGAATCTTAGATTGACATAATTTTTTAAATATATATTATAAAAACTTATGATAAAAATTAAAACAAAAACTAAACTAAAATACTTAAAATCTAAAAATATCTAAATTGGGTCCCCTGGGCAAAGTTCCCATCACATCATCAAAGATAAAATGTATGTACATTGGATGTAGTAAAGAAAAAGCCAATTATATACTTACAAAATATCTCTCGTACTGCGACGCAATTAGCGAACCCACCAGACCGAAGCTGCATATAATACTGGCTGCCCAAAATAATCTGAAATAAAACGTGTATTTCTAAAGTCAATTTTTGCAATTCATTATAAATGTTAACTTAGTCTGCCTGCGACCATGAACGCTGTAAAGTGTTTGAAACGTCAGGTGTAAATAAATAAGTAATAAACGCGATAAAACCGTATTAAAATAGTTTAATTTAATCATTATAAAAAGCTGGATTTTGTTATAAATTCATACTAATAATACTAATGTACTAATAATATTATAAATGCGAAAGTCTGTATGTCTGTCTGTTACGCTTTCACGGCCAAACCGCTGAAAGGATTTTGATGAAATTTGGAATGAATATAGTTGAAGACCCGGAGTCAAACATAGGCTACTTTTTGACGTAGGCGGAGCTGCGGGAAAATGCTAGTATGTTATAAATAAAATTTTCCGTCGCAATTCGGAAAAAATGTATGGGATTGACATAAGCCACGTGGTTAATTACTATACGATTGTAGTTTTCGTTTTTCAAATTGTATTGTGACTTTGGCTAAGCCCTCCCCAGATCATTTTTAGAACACGTTATTTTACAGTTCTGGACGTTTCGGGTTCGATTTCTTATTAATCACACGAAAAGCAGGAATAGTGCAAAAATCTTGAATTGCGATAACGATATTTAATTCATATACAAAAATATTATATTCATACACTACTTACAAATAATACTCACACATACATATGTCGCAGTCATCTGGTTGAATCTGTTATTTGATTGAATGACTAGCTCGTTCATTGAATGACGGTATTCAATTGAATGACTAAAGGGCAACTCGTCAAGTCGTTGAATGTACCGTTCAACGTCTTGACTGAACGTCATTTAGCGAAGTCGTTGAATTGGATATAGCCGACTTTGTATTGTTTGGTTAGGGTGACCATGAGTTCGCAACTTAAAAGTTAACCTTACTTTAAATAAAAATAAATGAATTATAAAAAGTCTCGTTAAATAGAATCTTTACGACTTTGTAATATTTGTTTAGGGTAAATTTATTTTAGATAACAACAATGAGGACATGACATGACACATCTTATTATGATTTTATAATCCAAAGCTTTACTTAATTTAATATCTTCGCTCAGTATAAATAAAGTAAAAAATATAGAAAAATAGATCATATTATTTCAAAAGTCATTAATAAATAATAATCAAAAATATGCGAGTTTCTGTCTCACTATTTTATCACAAATAACGCACTTTACAGTTACAAACTACCTGACTGGGAAAGAAAATGAATTCGCACTTTAATTCGACGAGTTAAAGCCAACTTCATGCATACTTTTTATATTTTCATACAAATTTTGTTAGCATTAAAAACCTACCTCTCAAAACAATGTATCTCTGTATTCGCAATGTAAGCCAGCCCTTGCGTATAGCTGCCCTGTAATTTCCTTCGTAAATAATCTTTGAACAGTTTGTTCCTCCTTAACTTCCGCACGTAATTATCACGTTTCCTTTTGAAACGTTTTCTTTCTATCTTTGTTAGATCTTTCATTATTACTATAAGTTCCTTTGTTTATGTTATGATATTTTCTGGAACAGATTATAAAAAATCTTGGAATTCAGAGAACGAGAAGCGCCGAGGGAAGATTATCTTGATTGTTGATTATTTCGCAACTAAATATTAATAACAAGTTAGATATTAAATAATAGAGTAGTTTCAAACTAAACTGAAAACACTAGTCGACATTCGTAGAGTCTACGACGTAGACGGCCGTCGTAGCACTCGTAGCTTCATAGATATTTGTCGTAGCGCGTCGTAGCACGTCGTATTATAGTTTGTAGCACATTGTAGAATTTCGTAGTCCGCGTAGCAGGTAGGATTTCAAGAGTAAAGGCCACGGAGCAATTATAAAGAGGAGATGTCATAATAAGCGTTTTGTAAGAAAGTATTTTTGAGGCTACGCGGGGCGGAAGGCAGACATGCGGGGTGCTTGATTTCGGCCATGGCTCCAACCATAATGATATCCATCTTACGGAAAGTAGCAGTACTACGTTATTTACAAATTATCAAGTAATTCAGACACCCGACACTAGATGTCACTACTGTCCACGACCCGGTCGATTTTATCCAAACCTTAACCACATCAGGGTTGTCAATAATGTAGGTATGCTTTTGAACGAGTAGTGACAAGCTCCGCCCACTTTTGTGTCGGCGCGGCGCCAATGATCACACCACTGCGCCATTTCAAACGCCATCTCCTCTTAGTAAATGCTCCGTGGTAAAAGCCCAATACGAAGCAAATGACATTTCCCATACATTTGACATAAGCAATATTACTAGGTTATTTTAGGATTTTTTTTAAATGAAGAAGGCGGTCGCCTTCGGCATCACAATACAAATATTTTTACATACAAATATTTTTTCCCAGATGAATATTCACAGAGATATGAAAGAAAAATCATTTTAATGGTTACTTATAGTGATTTATTTTAAAATTTTAAGAAGGCCAGCATCTTTGGGCCAAAGAAACCTATAAAACATGTTTTAAAGCTTAGAATTACTTCAGGTCAAAGTTCTAGTCAATAGAAAAACATAAGATTTTGCTAGTTCTCTTCGTATTGGGCCTTAATCGCTGTAATCCGAAGTCATTTGATAATTATTTAGTCTGCCTGCCAGGACTTTGGGCTACGGTGACCACTTACCATCAGGTGGGCCTTATGCCTTTTTTGCCTGCCTGTATACCAAAAATTATAGTTTTAAATATTCTTATATTTCTCTGACACTCGTATGTGTTTCCTAAATAAATAGAATCGCCTGACACGAGTTCGTTTATAGTATGAAGCGAATTGCAAATTCTTCGATCACTCAGTAATAATATACACACGTCATATGACTGTGACATATATAAAAATAAACGATTTTATAAAACATAATATATGTTTTTCTGTCGGTACGAAATAAAAATTCTAAGGCAATAATACCTGCGCCTTTTTCAGGCACTTACCCGCTTCAGTGTGTTTATGTATCGGTCGTAGAAATGGAAATGAAATGAACGTTCCGCTGTAAGCGCGTTCTAATTACGAGGCGTTAAACCTTCGTAATCTGTGGAGCTTCAGCATTACAATTTATTTTATTACTCTTTCTTCAGTTCCCTTATAGCCTCGTCTCTCGGATATGGCCGCTGCAATTAAGGACAATTACTTGACGTAGTATTCATGAGAACATTTTAATCGGCTGAGACGTTAAACTCAAAGTGGATATAATTTATGAAATAAAAAAAGGTGTCGATAATAAGTAGAAAAGAAGTTCTGTAACACTGTAGCGATAAAATTGAACATCAATAGTTCCTTCTCGCTAAACTAATTAGTTCTAACATATAATATGTATAAGACAGGCCACTAAAAGCTTTTTAATAAATAAAGAAAATACATCATAAAACAGAATGCCCCTGGCTATGCTAGGAGACACTACAGCACAGATGAGGAGCTCGACACCGAGCGAGACGTGACCTGTGTTGGATTGGTAGCCATATAGTAGTCTCGAGCTCCTTCGTGCTTCGGAAGACACATTCATCCGTTGGGCACCGTTGTTATCAATATATTTCAGTCGGTAGGCTGTGCCGGATGTCTTAAAAGGCAGCCTGAATAAATCTGACAATGTTGGCCACTAACATACCTCGTTCTTGTTGGTCTTTTGGAGCACGGCGGGAGCGATGGTGTTATGCTCGACCGCCGCAAAGGGAATTACTTCCCGCCAGGCGAGATGTTATGCCTGGGGAACCGCGGTTCCGACGATGTTCTGTCGAAGGTTGTATATATGCTCCAATTCTCAGGAACTCCAATTGCGCGATTTAGTCTTTTGCATGCTGATTGGACGTCTTGTTTGCGAATTTCGAATTAGTTAGTCTCTTTAACGCCATCTGTTGCGTTGTGTTGTAACTATTTTACTGTGCGATTGTGTCGCCACAGTCTCTTTTATCTGTAAAAAGGGTTACGGAGGTTAGACGGCAGTTGCTTCATTGTAATTACCAGTGCCGCTAAATTTAGGACATGACCATGACAGCGTATACTAGACTCCACGACACAACTAGGAAAACACGCTTGATTGAAGAAGACTGTACAACACAGCTGTTAGTATTTTTACTTGTGGTACAATATCGTTCTAGTAATAAAATAAAAAATATAAACAAATAAATACTATAAATGAATAAAATAATGACATAAGAACAAACCGCACAATACCCAAAGAAGTGGATAAACGAAGACACAAAACATTCAGAAATAAATCAATTACTTGTAAAGCCGGGCTGGGAATATGTTAGGTCAGTAACGCCACAATCACTACTTTTTGATACTCACTGTTTTTATCTTTTAAGTCCGCATGAAAAATTGACGGTGTTTTGTCTCAATGAAAAATACAAATCTCACTAAAGCACTGTCTGCCAAAAGATATCCATCGGCTTTTGCAATTCCTCCGGCTTTTCTTCTTTTTTATTTATTTAACATTATTTCGCAATGATTACTTAACATGTAAATGCCGTAGGGTTTTTATCATTCCTTTTGTCTTAAAAGTTAAGAAATCGGGAAATAATAACCTGAAAACAAATATATGTATATTTAAAAAAACAATCATCGTCGTCTCCATTTCTTTTTTGTCTATTGAACTAAATAATAATATGAATAATGACAAACAATATCATAAACGAATATCATTACATAATGATGTATTCTGCTTTTTGAATAATCATTATAGATACTGACATAATGACGAGCATTTCAATGAACGTTGTTTGGTTTTCATCAAGATACAACGATTTGTTTGTGTAGGTCCATAAAGTAACAAAGAAGTTAGAATGTGTATCAATAAAAAGTATAGCGAGCTGGAACAAACAGAAAATCAAGCGAACACTAAACAATTTTCATAGTCTCGAATCTTAATTTGGAT
Organism: Euzophera pinguis; assembly: GCA_947363495.1. Lineage (NCBI taxonomy): Eukaryota > Metazoa > Arthropoda > Insecta > Lepidoptera > Pyralidae > Euzophera > Euzophera pinguis. The sequence goes on from OX376168.1 coordinate 6,457,026, forward strand.
TAAGAAAGATTCTTGTGAACTGTAACGTAAGCTCTCAAGTCATAATAAATGCTCTGTTAACATACGAGACTTTTTTATAGTCGTTTCCTGTCTGGATTTTTATTGCTGTAAAAGTAATTTTACGAATTGTTTTGTAGTAAGTACTTTACTGATTTATAACCCGCCTACACACTTCTCAAAGGAACAGGCTACAATAATGAAAAAAATGTTATAGTTCCGAAGATAACTTTTTCTACTAACAAATATCAAACACTAAAAAAACTTTAAAAAAGTCATGTATTATGTATTGCATAAAAAGAAAAATTAAAACCTAAAAATTCTGATAAAACATAAAAATTTTGAATACGAAATACCTAAAAGATACTTTTACTGTAACATTAAGTGAGGCTGGAATGAACTTAAAATGAACTTAATTAAACCATGAGCTTTTAATTTCTTCAATTGTCGTTAATGAAAGGTCCAATGAAGGAATCTGGCATAATGGAATTGAGCAAATCACTCTAATAATAACATTACGTAAATAATTATCTCTTTGAATATGACATTTGAAATAATACATTCGACATAATAGAAATACTATTTCATTTAGGTAAATTAACATCAGATTAAAATTAAAATGTACAATATTTCTAAACAAAGCTTGCACAATAAACAAGCTCGGTGTTCCCAACCGGGCAAAGCGATTTTTTACGCCGCAGCATGGACTGTATAAGGCGCAAGTGCGGCCACATATGGAATATTGTTGTCACCTGTGGGCTAGCACCTGAATGTCAGCTTAAGCCGTTTGACTCAATACAGAGACGTGCTGTCAGAATTGCCGAAGATCCCGTGATTACAAGCGGTATTGAGCCTTTGAATCTCAGGAGAGACTTCGCTTCCTTATACGTGTTCTACCGCTTGTATAATGGGCTATGCTCGGAGGAATTGTATGAAATGATGCCAACAGCCACTTTTTACCATCGCACCTCTCGCCACCGTCAGGGATTTCATCCCCATACCTGGGATTCCATGTTTTCGCGTATAGTACGCTTCAAACGGAATTCCTCCCTTGTACACTGCGATTATGGAATGAACATAGTTTTCGTTAGTGACTATAACATGGGAACCTTCAAAAAAAGCATAAAAAATTCCTTCAGGGTCGGCAACGCGCTCGTGACATCTCCGGTGTTGCAGGAGTTCATAGGCTACGGTAACCACTTACCATCAGGTGGGCCATACGCCCGTTTGCCTACTTAGTTGTATAAAAACACAACTTTAATTTAAATTTAAGATTATACGAATTCTAAACTTTAAAAATTTATCTATGGGATGGATCAAGTATTAAATAAAATGGGATTAAAATATTTTAGATAAATTTTTAATATAAATTACCATTCTAGTCTACTTTTATATTATTACTGTACGATACATATGAATACATTAAATTCTACATCAAAATAATACTTTGACCATATAATTTGAACTACTAGAAACTGATAGAATTTCACGTACACCTCCACCACCAGAATAAATATTTCCAATCCTAATAAAAAATATCTTAGTTAGATCATCTACTCAGGCATATTATTTATGTATGTCTACGTCACAGACTTACGCCATACGTATCTAACGTCAATCAGTAAATTGAATCATGACGACACAAGTAACCACAGACAATACAACCGGGACTCATTACTTATTGACGAAATCTTTGGCCCAAGTCGCGTCAATTCTCTCCCTGTTCCCGAATGGCTGACGTGAAAGCTCTGCGGTTTGGTTCTCGATAGATTTACTGTAAATGTAATCAGTGATATCGTTCTAAATAGATTTAGAAGACTCTGGGCGTCGTATTATCTTACTTTAGGTACGAAATGATATGAAATGATTTAGGTTAAAGTTTCGTAGTACCTATGGACAATGATAATAGTAAATTGAGGATATTTATAAGCATATTATGCGGAGAACCGATAGCCGATGGGGCAGAAAGGTTCTCCAATGGCGACCACGAACCGGCAAGCGCACCTTCCTGGACGCAGGCCGCTTCTAACCAGTCATTTTGGAAATCATTGGGTGGCCTATTTATAGCAGTGGACTGACTGCGACTGAAATGATTATTTTTATATATAAATTAGCAAGTAAATTTAATAATTTACTGGATTTAGTATGTATACGGAATCAATCTTTTTTAATCTCTGAAAATATTGAATTTTGATTGAAGAATTGAAGCCATAAGATGGAAGAATTTAGGTAATGTTTGAGATTTCAGATTCCTTTTGCAAATTCTTTTAAAAATAATAGGCTTTTTTTTTAATAAGAACCGATCTTATCCAGTTTTCTGCCTGGCTGATCTTTTATTTTGTCTTCGTCGGTAAGTAACTTGGTTCGTTGACTCTACCTAGATTCATTTTTGTAACTAGCTATATTATATTTCCTCATAAGCTTTGATAATGGCATGGTTTATCCGCTTGCATATACCACAATCTGTGAATTACATATATCAATACACTTGATAACTGTATTACATATATACACTTGATAACTCATGTAATGAGTTCCAAGTTGCAATAAACAAAACAAGACGTTAGTTCATCTCACAGACGAAGACAATAACAAAGTTAGCAAACAGAACGTACAAACTACAAGTGATTCAAACTTAGAGACGTGAGTGATTTGACGGGAGAGCAATCTATTCGCTTGCCATAAAGCCCGCGAGCCTCGTACCGTGTAAACACTAACTTATCAGAATGCCCGTGTTGTAGTCAAGAATGCCCTAATCGGCCATTTGCTAGCGTTAAGCTCCTATTTATTATCGTAACTAGTGAAGCACTATCGCTTTCGGGCCCAGTCGGAGATCGTTTCGTGTTTCTTACACGACCATTTGTCTGAAACCCTCTTACTAATTCAACAAAACGTGAACGCTACCGAGATAACAACTTCGTATCGGAGATTCCCGATAGAATGGCTCGATCGAATCCTGCTTTTGGAGTCGGTTCAGGCTATTTATACTTGCGCGTATGTTGTGTGTGTGTGTGTAGGGAACCCTTTGTGCAAATGTTTGGTTTGAACTCGAGAAAGTACGATTTTAATCTCTTTGTTTCAGTTTAGGGGATCGGATACTGTGTGCCTTTATACTTGAGCAGCAAATTACTATTTAATAAGGGTTCTTTTGCGGTGTGATAAAATAGAATATTTATAATTTAAATTCTAAAATTAACTAATGCACTGCATATTGATAACATAAAGTTTTAAGATTCAGTACGATAATACCTTCATACTTCCGATGTTTCAATTCTGTTGCAACGGTCGTGGTCATGCCGACCAACTTTCCCTTCGCATGCAGCGAGATGTATCTGTGGTATATTTTTATTAACTTGTGTTATTTATTATTTCCTAGGTTTTGTTCGCGGCTTCGCTACTAAAAAATTACATTATTTTCTCTCAGGAAGGAAGGAAGGTAGGTTTGGTACCCTATGTCCTTCTCAGTCATAACTACTTACTATGATTAATTGAAATTTCAAGAAAAAATCCTATAATAATGTTCAACAGATAAAGCGTGTAGAGGTGACTAACGAACAAATGTACAAACTCACTTTCATTTTTATAATATTAGGATCTTAAGTACCATGCCTTCCAAAAGTATTAGCAGATGAAAAAATCCATCAAATACGTGTTGACTGTATCGTAACTTTAGCAGTTTATATTTCTTAAGTTTAAATAGGTTTCAGGCGCCGCAGTAGGTAATCCACAAAGCCGAGCAACACCGGAGATTGAGCTGTGAACTTCGACTAAGAATAATGACCTGGAACATTTGACCAACAACTGTTATTTTATAGCTATTCTACGACTCTGAAAACATGATTCATCTGGTCCTATTTCTGAAAAGTAGGTCGAATGATTTTGGTTGAATATCGAATGATTTCCATTCGATATAATTGGCAAGTAGAACGAAAATCATTAGAAATACCGGTTTTGTGTGAGTCATATTTTTCAAAAATAGGGCCTTTGAATCAGACTGTTTTTAATCATTACTTAAATGTCGGTTTTCTCAGTTTCATGAGTGGCCATATTGAAATTTGAAATAGGATTCTGGTGATGTGTGTCGTCAAGAAAGCAATCGATCAAAAAACCCTTTGTCAGAAGTACAATGATCAGTAACATTCACGGTTATACTTATTAGTCGAGGGATTCATAAGGAAAGGTTTCCTTTAAGGAAAAAAATTACGAAACATATGTTTACTAGGGATCCTGGGTAAACGCTAAAAGTGAATATAAGGGACACCTAAAAATGAGCAAGTCAGCAATAATAGACTCTACATAAGCTACAGCTTTACTTATTAAGCTAAACATTACTAATGCTTACAAAAAAGGATTATCGTGTAAACTTAACTTTATATAAGACGGATTGAGGTGAAGTTTCAACTTCCCTTGAATTTATTTGGAAGCGGGTAAACTCTTGGTACTTCGCGACCGAGAAATCAAAATACAGACGGGCTCATAAAATACGATTTTTTTAAATATGGCTTCTCAGACGTATTTAGCCAATATTAAGAAAAAAATTAACAACGTGGCTTAGTCAAGTCCTAGTTAATTCAGTAGTTAAATCTAGTCTATTCGAAAGTTAGGTAAATTGAAGTGGTCGAAAAACTGCACTTAAAGGTTTTCTAGGAGCATTGGCAATAAGTAAGAAAATCACGTAATCAAACACTGTATCACTTCCCAACACTCGGTTGGTGGATTCCTATGCACAAATACATACTAAAAAACACAAATTTTAGAAAATATATATATATATAAGTCGAAATGACGAAAAGGGCAGGCTGTCATCAAGTGACAGGACAGGATGGCAGTAATGAAAGCTCTCTTTAATGAGCGAGATATGATAGGTTAACAATCAGTTATCATTATTGGACAGAGGGCCTCTTCGTCCCGATAGAGGGACGGTATCCCAAATCATGGTTAAAGTAGACGCACACAACTCGCGTCATACGATGATCCACAACCAATAGTCTACCTGGATCTCTTCCGTGCTAACATATTAGGAGACAACTCATTAAGTGTCAAGAGTCAGTGTTAAACAAGGACAGTCCATCGAAGTGCACCTCATCGAGTCAGAGCCATGACTGGCCAAGACTCAGACTCAGACTGACGATTCAGTCATTGTGCGATCGATTTATACCCGCTGCAAAAGAAGGGGCAACAGTAGGGACAATGGTCATTTTACTTTCTTTATTAAATTATAGATAGTTAGTCATATGCCGACATATACAACGTCCAATGTTTATTATTTCGTGAAATGTATTTGTTTGTATATATTTCTGTAAAATCTTAAATAAATAAATAAATAAATGCACTTAAGTGCAAGTGTTCATTTATTCATTCATTCACTTCTCAGAATACTGCTTTTTGTTCTTTCTTTATTGTCTAGATTGTTAGTTAAGAGACTTAGATACATCTAACCTATCTAACCTTTTTTCAAACGGTGTTGGATAGAGAAGAATTGTGATATTCTTAATTTATGAAAAAAAGCATAAAATATACCATTTTAAAGTTAAATTAGTTGAAAGTTCTCCATTACGACTGCACGGTTCGTCGTTCCGTCTGTCGAGACGGAACTCCCGTAGTCTCTGCTTTTGAGCGAATTGCAAATGTGTCAATATTGACCCGACTCTATTAAGTATTTCCTTATTTATTTTATTAAACTATCTATCTATGCAAAAAGTAAAAGCTATGAGTTGTTAATTTCCATAAATAAGAAAATATTCTTAAACTCAGCAGAAGAATGCAAGACAAGACCCTTGGACACTAAGAGCCAATAAAATTATGGGCGGTAGTATCGTATTGTATTTCTATGACATCACAGATAGGTGTTTTAACTTATTCTACCGGCGATCTGAACGCTGTAATGAAAATACCACAAAAGTTAAAATAAAAAAAATAAAAAGTTAAATTTATTTCGCCAATACTAACAAAGTCAATCAATCCTCCATATTATGGTATGGGGAAGAAGGGCGTCTCAATTTCAAGCTGTTCAAAGCTTTTATTTTGTTTTTAACTAACGATATTGACACTTTACCTTGTAGGCCATTGTAATACCAATTCCTCGTCAACACTCCCTAGCAGTGTCGCCTGGTAAACTGGCTTGAACTATTATATTATTAAATTGTTACGAATCGCGGCCCCACAGTTGACAACCGGAATGATTGCGCGAACGATCTAGTATTTGTTTGTTTCGCTCTGGCATATTGCTTTGTTTCACTCTCACGTGTTTAAGAAACTGAATGAACAAGATCGAGAGTATCGCTGTTTCTCTCTTACCTTTCTGGAGTTATTGAGATCTTTCTGGAAACTTGAACGTAAACTCGTTCTCCGGGCTATATAAAGAGCGGAAGACGCCACCGGAGGGGAGTTCACGTTTGGTTGAGCTACGAGATCGATCCAGAAGTGAAACCAGTGAGAAGAACAAGTAAAACCTACGACTTCGGCGATTCATCAGGACAGTGATAAGCAAGTGCTTCGAACATTGTGAGTGATAAGTGAAGTTAAGTGACGTCGGCGACCATCCTTGTGGAAAATAAACGTCTTTTCGAGTCACCAGGGTTTTTTTCTCCAAACTGCGAACCCCCAGCTCGTTACAATATATTTTCTACAAAACGAAATTGTTCAACTCAGGGAAATATTGCAGAAGAATTCGCCGACACGCACAGGCCAGCAGAGTGGCGTATCAAGGCCAACTCCGCTCCTCAATTATACAGGAGTACAAAAGAAGACAGAGGCGAAAATGGCTGTAATGATGATGATGATTTTATTTTATTTACTTAATTTTAGTACACCAACAGGTTACATGTAATAACATACAATAAACATTCCCAGAAATGTGCTAGCATGCAACCCAATTACAGGTGAACACAGCATTGATAAACATTTTGGCAGCAAGCAAAATTAATCAAATATTGTAAATTGAATTTGGAAATGAAATAATTTAGATATAAATTAAATTTGAATTGAATTAAATAAAGAATGAAATTAAATTCGACTTGAATTTGAATTAAAAGATCAAATTAAGTCGATACTAAATAAAAATAACATGCATTTTGATAGGATGATCGAATTTTCCATTTGAAAGTAGACAATGGGTCATGGAAAATATCTAGGTCGCATTTCGAATTAATTTTATTGTAAGAGGAAAGAATTCTGGGCAAGTGCGCATGTCTGCCAAGGTTGGTATTTGCTCGTGGGACAATAAATGTGTTCGTAACCTTTCTACGGGCGTTTGGTCAGGGTACTGTAAGACGAGCGTGATGACAATCGATTGCTCCGCGGACAAGCTTGTAAAGGAATATTGCGTCCAGCAACTTACGGCGATCAGATAAGGATATCATATTAAATTTTGATAAGCGGTAAGTGTATTCGTTTCTATGACTAAAGTTAAAAGTTTTGTAAGCCAATTGTCGTGTAAAAACCCTTTGAACGCGCTCAATGCTGCAGTATGTATGCTTTTTGTAACAGGGATTTTAAACAACACTCGCAAATTCAAGGTGGCTTCTAACTAGTGTATTATACAACATTATTAAAGTACGAGTGATTCTAATTAGCCGTATTACCTTTTGCATCTGAAATGATTTTGTGACAGTAGCGTAGTAATGGTGGATGAAACTCAACTTGCTATCCAGAGTCACACCCAGGTCACGAATCTGTTCTACTTCCTCGAGTTCAATTTCGTTGATTGTATATTTTCAATGTAACTTCTTCCTTTTGCGAGTAAATTTTATGTGTGTATATGTATAGTTTAACATTTACTAGGGTTAATGTCATTTTATTACTTTTGCAACATTCACTTACACTATCTAGATCTTCCTGTAACATTCTTATATCGTCGATTGTTGATATTGATGTATATATTTTTATGTCATCTGCAAATAATGAGTAATGACTGAATTTTATACACTTTCCTATGTCATTTATGAATATAAGGAACAGAATCGGACCCAGGTGTGAACCCTGGGGCACTCCAGAGGTTGCCACATATGGTTTTGAAGAGTAACCATTAGTAACTGTAAGCTGCCTTGATTTTAAGCAGTGATCAAACCAGCGATGCAGAGACCCACACACACCAAAGCCTGATAGTTTATTTAGCAGAAGGCTTCTGCTCAAAATCCTGCTTAAAATCAAGGCAAGTGACTAACCCTGTCGAAAGCACTACTAAAATCAGTGTATTCAGCGTCAACCTGTTTTCTACTATCGACACTTTTGACAAGATCTGAGACATACGCTGCCAAGTTAGTTGTAACTGATGTCCCACGACAAAACCCATGTTGCCCTTTGTCCAGATGCGGTGTTATATGTTTAGTAAGAATCTTGCAGACTAGGGATTCAAATAATTTGGAAAACACGCTCAGAATCGATTTAGGCCGGTAATTTTTAATATTATCCTTGTCGCCTTTTTTGTGCACTGGGAGAATTCTCCCTTCTTTCCACTTTGAAGGAAAAACACCAGTTTCCATAGAACGATTAAGTATAAGAAACAAAGGATAGGTAAGTTCTATACAGCACATCTTTTAATAAACGCAGGTGGAAGCCCATTTGGACCCGCACCTTTAGATGGATCTAGTTTTTTTAATGCATTGTATATATCTTTCTCTGTGAAGTGGATTGCACCCAGATGAAATAACATAATCTCGTGATTACCGTCCACTGTCTGAGTATTCGAAGAACTATTAACCGAAAAGGTAGATGAGAAATGCGAGGCAAAGGAATCAGCAATGCCATCACCTGTAGAATAAGTCGTGTTTTCATACCTCATGTTAGTTGGTATCTTTTTCAGAAAAGAGTTTAATGAGCTGGAAACTAAACCAAGGGGTGATTGATTGATTTGATGATTTGGGACGAGATTTTGGGACATGTTTCTAGTTGTTTGTTTGTTAGTACACTATTCAATTCATTATAAAATATTTCAGTCATTCCATCAACATCTGTAATCCCAGAAAACTTTTGAGGCCAATCGATAATTTTTAACTCTTCTTTGATTTTGGAGTAATCTGCGCGGTAGAAATTCAGACGTGGTTGAGTAAGTTTAGGCAAAAGAGATACAGACAGTGGTGGGTGATGAGGGACAACATTACTTATCAGATTCGTTGACCTCTCAAGCTTCGCATTAACAATATTTGTAATCACCAGGTCTAATGTTCTATCATTTGCATTTCTTATATAGTTTAGTTGATTTAAGTTGTTATAGTTGAGAAAGTCAACAAGTGTATAACCTAGCGAGTTCCCATAATTATGAGGGGTAGTTACATTTGAGCTTTCATCAAGGGTCCAAGAAATAAACTTGAGGTTAAAATCACCAACAATCAGAACATCATCCAGTGATTGCATGACAGAATCTGCATTGTTATAGAAAGTTTCCAATATGCTCTGCTTAGGATATGGCAGATAAAAACAACAGGTACCCAGTCTCTTACACTTTCCATTTTGCTTCTTGACGTCCAGTACAATACTTACATCTTCATAATCAGTCTCCCAAACGCGGAGTCGTGAAGAATCGAAACGAAACACCTTTTGACTGTGTAATGTATGTGATTAGGCAGGTAGCTGGACAAATATTATTATTTATCCGTGCGGGTATATTACCACATATGTCTTGGCAGTCTGGAAATAAATCTACGACGTAATAAGCGTGTTTTACTAATAGCCTTCCTTAGTTACCTTAATACCTAGTTCCTACTGTTAGTTAGGCTTAGCACACCGCCTCCTCCATCAAAAGGATACCTGTCTCTTCTATAGACGATGTAGCGTTGATCAATGTATTCGGAATCTAAAATTTCTGGTTTAAGCCATATTTCTGTGAATATAATTATATCATAGTTGTTCTTGAGAATTTCCAATCTTACTTTATCAGTCTTTGTCCGCATCCCTTGAAGATTTTGATAGTAAATATTGAATTTTGACGCTTATGACCAATAAACATTTACATTACCTATTAGTTAATAAGCTTTAAACTCTCATGACTTCGAATTTGTACAGCTTGGCTTGTTTCATCCTTTCTAACGTATATACGTCCATCTCGAACCCAAACAAATTTGTACTTTAATTGTTTAGCTTTAATTCTTGTGCATGCATGCATTTGTTTGTTAGATGGGCTAAGATGCTCGGATACATATACAGGGACCCTAGCTCCGCCGCACCCCAGATGTTGAGATGCCAGCTTCTTTTTGGGATTCGCCTTGTTGAATTTGGCATTTGCCTTATTTTATTTATTTATTTAAACTTTATTGTACAAAATACAATTGTATAGAACAATAGGCGAACTTAATGCTAAAAGTATTATCTAACAGTCAACCTTCGGCTTAATCTGTAGTTTTATGTTATTTTAGGACTGAGTAGTATCGTCTGTAGATATAAATAATAACTCTTCGTGGCAAGTGTATTATATTCGGAGTTCTATCCCAGATTACTGGGCTATGCGCAAGCTTACCGTGGCATCCATCGTTCTTCTTAATTTTACTAATAAAATTTATAATTGAGTCGATGATCTATGGTAGCAATTTACACTCTGAATCAATTATCTCCACAATTTATTTATGGGAAGCAATTTTCTGTCCCGCCTTATTTATTGTGGGTTCTCGTTAAGATCGTTTTACGGTATAATTAATCTGATATTATTAATTTCCCGTCACAAATGCTCGCATTCCAGTGGTAGGTTGTTAAAATTAATTAAATATATATATTTTATGATACTGCGGGAAATTGCAAGCTCTATATTTAAAAATAAATGTTGTGGAAATCGGATAAGATTTGATGCTCGAAACTTAATTCTCTTGAGTATATTTTAACCCTCGACATGTGAGAGGTACTATTTTGGACGACGTGTGTCTCTACCATCGTAGTAATCAAACGAGTGGACGTATTCCGGTAGGTATTTATTACTTCCATGCCATATTTTTACTGCTTTTATTTTTCTTTTGTGAATGGTACCTATGGTAATAAAACTATTTTCATCGAATTCATTTGTACAAAGAATACCATCTTAGCCGTCTTCGAGTCCTAGTAATAAATATAGCGGGACAACTTTATGATATCAGCGGAGGTAGGAATTTTGTACCTAAACTAAAAACTGCACCAGTTTCAATTTTATTGATATAGTATCAGTCAGATGTAGATAGATATAACTAATAAATGATCAGCCATTGCCTATAATGTAATGTCTGGAGACTTTTCTCTTCATTACATCAACTAGGCTAAAAATCATTACAAAATAAAGTCAAAAACTATATATAAATTTTTAAAAAAATGAGTAGGTACAATCGATTCTCTGCGCACCATTCATTTTTACACTGGGATATTTCTTTAAACTCTATTAGGAATACAGGCTCTAGGGGCTCTAGGCTTTGAAATACTGCAATCGGCGTGAGTGCATACTCGCTGCACATTTGCCGGGAATGTGCAATAACAGACGAAATAAATCTAAACGGCCCTTGCTTTCGGCACGGGCCCGAAATCGACTATCCGATAGCTCGCCGAGATTTTAATCCGTAATTTGTGGACTCGATTTGACGATATATTCGATTATTTTTCTTTTGAGTCCTTTATTGCTGTCTGAAAATAGAAGTTTAGTTCCAGACGTTTAGCAATCATACACTTTTTTATTAATAACTATAGTAGGGCCATTTTAATAGGTCACATTTGACACTTCATTTAAATTCAACAATGTGTACTTGTAACGGCAGGTACTCAATTATTTGTTTTTGCAAAAGTGAGATTTAATTAATTTTTTAAGCATTTTCTGTTTAATTCATAAATTATTGTATAGTGATGACAGAAAACGGTATTATTACCATTTGTTTCGATTAAAGAGACATTCATTTTGAATGTATGTAAAATACAAAGCTATTTTTTTAATGAAATCTAAACGTCACTACAAAGTCAGCTCGATTAACGCTTTTTCTTTTTTATCACTAGAGATGTACCACAAAAAAAACCCGACAAAACCGAATTAGTTGAATCGATATAATGATTTATGTATGTGTAATGACTTATCTACGTGTGTACGAAAAAATATAAAACCATAAATTGTTTATTTGTGAAATATGTTTAATTACAATTATACTGGAATACTTAAGCAATAACTTTATATTAAAATATTTAATAATATTTAGTATAAACTCATAGTATTTAGTATAACTTATTCCTGGCAACACTTAAACCTACAGTGACGCCACTGTAGTGCGAAGTGACTGTGCGATTTCCGTGTATCCCTTATTATCTTTTGAACTGGCTTTTCTTACTGATCGGATCTTCCGCAAACGTTTACCTGGCTATCATTTGGACTCCGATTGCTTATTATTTGGACTTTGTTCTGGTTTAACCATGTCTAAACGAGGAATAACCTTAAACAGCCAAGCTCGCGAACAAGTGGTAAAATTATACACTTATTTCGAACGTGAGTCGGCCAACGGTGGGCCTCTTTTGCCTGTGACACAAACGAGGGATCGCGTTGCTGATGCATTAGGAATAGGGAAGAAGACTGTAACGCAAATTCTCAACGAGAAATATGGACCCTCAGGTTTGGAAGAGAATAGATTACGAACACCGAAAAAAAGAAAGAGAGAGAAGAAAGTTGCCGGTATTGACAATTTTGATGCTGCTGCAATTCGCAACCACATTTATGGATATTACTCAAGAAAGGAATATCCTACAAGGAAGAAACTAATTATTTCATTAAATGAGGCAGGCTTATTTTCTGGCGGAAGAACGTCACTGTCAAAAGTTTTGAAATCAATTGGATTTAGATATAAAAAGGCAGACAAGCGGAAAATTCTCCTAGAACGCTATGATATTGTTCTGAAGAGACTGACATTCTTGCGGCAAGTAAATAAAATTACAGATTGGGACAATGTTGTATTTGTTGACGAAACATGGTTAAATGCAAACCATACAGTCTCACGGACGTGGACTGATGATACAGCAGCCTCAACATCAAAAGTACCATCAGGAAAAGGAGCCCGTCTTATTATATGTCATGCGGGTTCAGCTTCACAAGGATTTATTCCAGATTGCCTCCTAGCATTTGCATCCAAATCAACAGGTGACTATCACGAAGAAATGAACTTTGATGTTTTTAAAGAATGGTTTGTAAAACTACTTCTTAGCCTAGAAAACCCCTCAAAAATTATAATGGACAATGCTCCTTACCATTCGGTACAGGTTGACAAACCACCAACTCAAGCCAATAAAAAGAATGAAATAGCTTCGTGGCTCGAAAGACATGGTGTGGAAGTTAATCCAAATTTATTAAAAGTCGAGCTAATGAATTTAGTGCATACAACTATGTCGTCCAAGCCACGCTATGTTATCGACGAACTAGCCCTAGAGCATGGACACGAAGTGATTCGATTGCCTCCTTACCACTGCCAGTATAATGCCATCGAGCTTATTTGGGCACAAATAAAGGGTCATGCAGCACGAAATAACACCGAGCCACCTTTCAGCACAGGAAAAATGCTTACGCTGTTAAAAAATGCATGTGACAGTGCCTCTGTAGAAGATTGGAAAAAGGTTGTTGACAAAACAAAGAAAATCATCGAAAGTGATTTTGAACGCGATATTAAAATTGACAATATCATCGAAAATGAGTTGATTATATCTGTAAGTGCGGACAGTAGTGATGATGATGACACTGATAATAGCTGTAGTTCCACTGAATAAATGGATTTTTAAACTAAATTATGTCATTTCATTTAAAAAATAAATTATTACATATACACAGGGATTGATATTTGATTGAAGTATGTACAGTTATTTACTTGTATTAAATTAATATTACAACAGTTTGTTTTTTATTCATATTTCTTTAAAAGTATAATACCAAATCAGTATCGATTTCGAGTTTGTATCGATATTTCTCGGTATTCAATTAACAAGTCACTTCACTATGAGACTAAGATTGACAGATGTCAAATGGGACCTATTAAATTGACCTTACTTTTTTTTTAGCTATCATTAAAACAAAAAGGCGGCAATTAGGGGTACTAAGTACATAGATATGTTTTTAAGGACTTCCGCTAGACGACGACATTTGGGATGTCAAGTATTTTTTGCCAGTAAGCATAATCAAATTTCACATATTTTTTTTAAACAGGTTCTTAGTAATTTAGAAAAATATGTAGGACCTACTTACTGTTTATATTTTTCTTGTAACTCCTATGTGTGACTCATTACCAAGGCAAAGAATATTTAACGACCTGTTCTAAAAAGAGACAATTGAAAAAAGACACACACAGACAACTAAAATACTTCACATTTTCAACCACACGTCATTAAAATGTCTTCCTCAGGGATATTCGCGGAAAGATGCCATAAAATGTGGGAACTGGCGGGAAACTATTCACCGGTATATTTAATACAATTCTTTTATGATATAACATACTTATAAACTTTATTAAATGTCATAAAGATTTTAAACATAGATAAATTTTGTACGGGCTGAATATATTTAAAGACTATTTTATTCATTGTAAAATATGTAGACATTAACATAGTATTATGCGCAACAGGTATTAGCCAAAGATATCAGGAATTAAAATAATACTCATAAGTTTCTTCAGCACGAAATTAAAGGTTTGCTATAGAGAAATGAATCTCGACAGACTTTCTTATTAATTCACATAAAAAATTTAACATGTGCGTTGTAACAATCCCTCAGGTATTACTTATAAGTAAAAGAATCACCTAGAAACTTTCCATCTATCTTTTAATCAACCAAGTTGTCTATGCCGCGGATATAGTAACTTCGTAAATAACTTCATTTAAGTAGCCCTTGTGACCTAACTTGTCAGCTTACTAAATTAATACCGGTTCAACTATTGACAGAATGTGGGCATTCACGTGTGGGATTAGTTTGGTCTACCTTTCAAACGCACGGTCGGCTTTGTGAACGAACTATTGAAAAACAAATTGTTGGATAAATCTCTGTTCTGCTACATAAATAGAAAACAAACGTATAGAAGTGTGATTGTTTTTTTTGTACTTCAGCTTGGCACGGACACAATTTTCTTAATAGTTTTATAACTATTATATAGTCGAAATGGCTGACTCTTCAGATCCGTCTAGACCAATAAGTGGCCACAATGCCAGTGTACTGCCTTATCGTTCCCCGCTAACAGATCTTATGTCCTCGTTTAAATTACATAGATTAATCTTTCATAAGAATTTAAATAAACAATTTTAAAAGCCGCAGTGAAATAATTTGGCTGATAGATGGGAATTCAATAGATAAAGAGGCTATCATTTCTCTGAAATCTACGGATACACTACATGAAAATGCAAATATAATTCTTTTTCAGATAACTTAAATTTTGATTAAATTATTAATTTATCTTTTTTTTTTTGGTTTGAGGCTCTTTGGAGAAGTTGATGTCATGTAGTGGTCCTGCCCAAACCCGTCCTCGGCTATATCAATACACTTCCACCTTCGAGCATATAGCTCTTGCGACTCCACTCTGGCCGGTCGGCTAAAGCAAGCCAGAGGTAGGGGTTCTGTCACTCATCGGTGTGCACTCCGACCTTGGAGAAGGAAGGTCGGAGGCAAGGAACGGCGGCCTCCCCTGGGAGTACTCAGGTCCGCGGTGTCGCCACTCACCAACAGCTCGCCACAAGCTGCCCTGCGGTGACTGACTGCACTGGGAAGGCAACCCAGCGGGCGATGGGGTCGTCACATCCCTACGCCTCTATTTTTATTTTTATTAACATACATGTAAATGGCGGACTTAAAGCTGTGGGTCTTTTGCTACCAGTAAACCAATAGTTATTTTTATATATTTCTATTTTCAACACAAAATATTGTAATAATCGAGTGTGAAATGATAGATATAATTTTAGTAAGAATAATTTTCAAATTAGATAAAAATCGTAAGAAATAATTTTCAATAATATAATATCTTAAAATAACAATGATTAAATATAACAAACCTTTGATATACAGTTAAACTGTTCAGATCGTAATGCCGCGTCGTAAATGGTTATGGATTGGCCACACACTGAGGTGGGACCTTACGCACATTCCTTCAGTCACAATTTCGCTTTATAACACTCGGTCGCTTCTGTCACTAGGTCTGTCGCATCGCTCACTGTTATGGTCACTGTTTATACATTAACCTAATCTACTTTCTGCCACTTTTTAGCCGGTATATTTTACAGATATATATATTTTAAATCTAATATACCTTTTGATTGATATATTTTCTAATTAGTATACTTTTTCAATGGTATATTTTTTGGCAATTATACTGCTCAAGTTGTTATATAAAATGATTTATACTTTTTAAATTGAATATTTTATTAATGTTATAATAGCTTTTAAAAATATAACCAGTAACGATTATACTAATTATGGATTATATGTTTTGAATTGTATTGATATGAAAATATATATTTTGTTATTCTATCAATCAATACACATCCGTAATAATCTTGATAGGCATGAAACAAATTTACATTTTCTTTATATTGATAAACGTTTCAATAAATTATATTCTATTCTATTCTATTCTACCTATCTAAACCATCCGGCATTTAGAAACAGTTTCTTGAAAAATAAAAATAGGAATATTGGATTTCCGAAGATTAAACCACAAAAATTTCGAAACATTTATTACAAATTAGCTAACTAATTTCAGATTCAAAGAGCGACTTAGCAGACTTAGCTAACAAAAATAATAGATTAAACATTTTTCTAGAAATACAACTGCGAATTTGTTGAAATAATACCGCCTGTTGGGATCAGATGCTAAAAGTTTTTCCTTCAACGGGAGATAATGCTTGGGTCCGTCGAAAAACACTTTCTGTACGTGACCTCCGTACTTTATCCTTCGGGAACCCACATTGATATATAGCAGTATTGGTGAGAGTGATACCAATTTCACCTAACTATTCGTGGGGTGTATAAATCTTCTTCCGGTGGGAATTATCGCTCATTAGAGGTGTTTGTTTGGTTTGGAAGGTATTTACATTGAAAGTATGTGTCGATAATGTTATTCTCTAATGAGTGATATCTTGATAAAAATTAACAAAACTAACAACTAAACAAATGTCTCTGTAGTTTAGCTTAGATTTTTTATCAACTGGAAGTTGAATTTAATTCAAGTAAAAACATGCATGCGACACACATTGTGTATCCAGATGGTATCCAGAGCGAAATATGGACTTGTCTTGAGATTTTATTAATTTTACAAAATGTTTTTCAGTTGTCATGTCTCGGCCACAGTGCGCACGCAGCACATACTCGTAGCAAGGATTAGTACTATTAGTATGTAAAAATGTTCATGGTGATCTTACTCGTTTTCCAACTTTACTATGTGCTTTCTTATTTCACCTAAGTAAATAGTACAGATATTCATTGGTCTGGGAATAATCTATACATAGGTTAGGTAGGCATGTGGTCCATCGACGAGGTCTGAATTAAACCTGTTTTCTGGGGTGTGCGCCGTGATTTATCGCGCAACAATGAATAGGCATCCAACTGGGATATGTCGGAGGTCCCAGTATCTTACAATTGAAATCCCCAGCGCCGGCATCATTTGAAGTCGATCGCTTTTGTATTATTCTACTAAGGTAGAACAGATACCCCATTTTCCAGTACATTTAAATTGGAAGCTTTAGTGCTAGAGATTCTAGAAGTTTAGGCTGTTCTTTGGAGTTCGATTTCGGGAATTATTAATTCTAATTCGTATCATGCTTTTATGGCCAATTGATTTTGCAAATCTGATGTCATTTTTGAAGTCACCTCTATTCCATTGACATAGTTTTAATAACAATACGATTAGGTCCGCTGGAACCAATGGCTTAAAGTTCCTTTCGAATTACACAGCACAGGATCATCTTTCTTAGCGGACAATCATGTATTCCTATGATTAGTTAAGATTTAGTAAAAGTTCGACAAAAGAATTCTACTCCGAAATTACAAGAGTACACCTATATAGGTATAGGTACTCTAATTACGCACACTGACAGTGTGATAACAATGTATAGTTGAATTATTCCAATCCAAGATCATGTATTGACGTTTAGTCATCCGAACACTGGAACATACGTGGGAAGGAAGCTCTGCGAAATGAACATGTATTTGTAATGGGGAGGAAATGTAACTGAATAGCCGGCCAGAGATGTTCCCCAAATGGAATGTTCAGTACAATTCAGGCCAAACCGCTGGGTCGTTTGGTTCAAAATTGGCACGTGGGTTTCTTTTGTGGACTAGGAGTGCACTAAGGGATTTTTTAAAATTCATCACCTAAATATGGAGAAAGGAGATTAGTTAGAGCAATTTTGTGGAAACTTCTCATGAGCATTGATAATAATGAGTAAATACCTGTTTCAGAATTTTCCAAAAATCAACCCCTTAAAGGGGGAACCGGGTACCTATGTCTTTAAATCGTCACGGATGTGGTTATTGGGGTTGCTGACTAAACACAAATTTTAAAATCCTTCTTTCGCGGATGAACGCAGGCAAAGCCGTGGGTAAAAGCTAATGAAGCTCTAAATATGCAAAAGAAAACTAATATGCAGATCGTAAAAACCAAATATGAGCTTTTTTTGATGATGGTTTGTTCTATTTTCTGTTTTTTTTTCCTCAAGTCGCAGTGATAATGTGGATTTAATTGATCTGCACATGAAATTTGTATTATTGTGTATATTAATTTCTTTGTTTGTTACCTCTTCATGCACTATCTAAACCTACTTGATCAAAAAAAAATCTACTCCGTGAAAATATGTTCGGTAATATATCTATATATATATATATAAAAATTTATGCCACTTTTGGTTGTAATTTTATAAATCAAGAACGGGCTCACCTATCCAAACCAAATGTTTAGGCTTTGTTCGGACTATTTAGTATATGGTTTATGTGAAGTTTGCACAAAATCGGTCGAGCGGTTCTTCATTTATAACTTTATACGTAGCGAAGCACGTACCGGGCCGCTAGTATATTATAGAAAATATTAAAATCTTGGGAAAATGGCTGACCTAGTGTAGCCAAAGGTATACCGAGCCTGGGTGGTTTGAACAAAGGCAGACACCCGGATCGAAGACATTTATTGCAATCAACTTACAAATATGTATTTATAAACAAACGAAACCATACCGAGTTTGAATATCGTACTAGTGACATCTAGGTTAGGCAAAATAAACTAAATTAGTACTAAATTTTGAATAAACAAAACATTTTTGGTCAATGAAACACTTTAGAATACTCATTTAGACCGTAATAAATACTGAGAATATAAATCTGCAGCAGCCTATTAAACAAGTTAAGAACACCCGCAAATAATGTTCTCGTGGGTTTATAAATAAATCAGGATCGAAACTTCGACCGTTCAGTAACTTTTTTAAACCTTTCCAGAACCGACAACTTTTTAAACAATTTATAAAAGTAAGCAAGTATAATACGGCTTCTCTAGCCGTAATCCCGATAAAGGCGTTAAAGCTGTTTATAGTGGGTTCCGAGCACAAATAAAAGGTCCTTACAGATACCGCCTAAGCCGCCACCTATTGAGACGTCTGTCATTCATATATTGTACTTTGTCAATAATTTTTGTAAATCATTTTCTGTATATTGATAAACGTTTCAATAAATTGTATTCTATTATATTCTATACCATGCACTGGACGTGGTATAGCGTCATAAATAACTAATTACGCTTGCTGTGCGTGGCCGCCATTCGAGAACATTTCTGCCCTATGATCCCACTGCCACTAATAATCTGCTGAGTTGTTTTGGTGACTCTTGTTTTCTTACGGATTTCGTCATTGAAAAATAAGAAAAAAATTAAATAGCATAAAGTTGATATTCGACGCGGAAGGGTTGAGGTCGGATTGCTCTTTGCCCAATAATTATCAGAAAAATAAACAAATAATGTTAGGTCTCTCCATCACTTTTTATGCCGCATTCAGCTACAGTGACCACTATGGACTAATTTTTATTATTAATTTATATTAAAAATAATGTATATGGTCTATGAAAACTATAGTTAAGAAATTAGAAACATACTTTCGTTTGATAGTAGTAAAAGTAAAAAGTTTCAAGTTTTCGAACGTTTACGACACTATTAGGACTTCTTCTTCTTTGCGAGTCGACTCTGGCTGTTATCAAACTTTAGAGGACCAAAACTCCGCCACCGACAAGGCATTGTCGGTGGCTTCGTAGAGGTCTCTGAGCGTGCAGGTGGCCGGGCACGCAGGAACTATTAGGAAGTTCGGGAGGATATGGTGTAAGTATTTTATTATTTTATGCTTTAATGCTACTATACAATGAATTACTATAAGGACTGAATTATTAGTAAAATTTGGTTAGTTTTGCACAGAACAATAATCAACAACGAGACGTCATTAATTAAGCATGAGCAGAGAATAGGTAATGTTTATCGAGAGGTGTTCTTCTACAGTCAAATTAATTTGCTATGCCGAACACAGTTTTGTAATCCCTTGTGGGTTTGGACCCCTCTGAATACGAATTGGATAAAGGGTGGTGTATTATTGGTCAGGCAGATTTCCCCTACGTGATCAGGTAGTACAATACGGAGGCCCAATTGTAAGTGTTTTTCGATGTTACCCTTCTTAGGTGTAAGTAAATACCCACTTAGTTGGGTAAATGTTCTTGACCTTCATATAAGGTAGATGTCTAATAGTTACAATTGAGTTAGCTTTTTTTAACTTATTTTATTTTAGTATGTTTACGTAAATTGATTGTGTACGCATATATTATACTTACAAAAATGCCAGCTGAAGATTTCTTTTTGGTTTATTCAACGCCCAGCGATTTTCCACAATCCCAACTGAAGTGATAAGTAATATTTCTAAATAAATGTAATATTTTCATTCTTGAAAATATTTAAGCGTAAATTTTTATTTTTGGCTATGTTATATTTCAGTCACGTTTATGGTATTGTTGATGCTGATTCTCAATGTATATTGGTTGGTTGATGGACTGTATAATTAATAGGCACGTCTTGGAGAACACGATTTAAATAAGTATATAAGTAAAGAAAATAACATACACAGACATCGAGATATATGCACTAACGTACTAGAGAAGACACCGCACGTCCTTACTTCGTCCCATTCAACTGCGGTGAACGCCTCGCAACTCACTTAGTCGCTTGCTAGTTGTTTCGAACCTAGTGCTTCCGACAACTAACACTTTCGCTGGCATTAACGCTTCTCGACGTAGATAACAATTGAGTGCCATTGTAATTTCCTTCACAGTCAGTGAAAGTGTTAAAAATCAAAAACACTGTGAAACTCTTTAAAAAAATGCCTTGGTGTGTGTTGAGGTATTGTAACTAATTCAAGGAACACGGAAAAGTGCAAAGGAATAACTTTTCCTCGTAAAATGTGGCAAATGTACAACAATACGACAGGTTGTTGTACATTTGCCACAAAGTTAATTCGTCACATGCATTAAAAAGTATGTATTAGTTCGTCACAGGTAGGTTCGGGTTATTGTAAATTTGCCACAAGTAGTAAAGTACCGACAGTAAGCAAAGTGATTGTTTAGCGGTCAAAATGAAATATAGATATTTATTGCAAATGTACTATATGATAACAAGATAATCTGAGAAAATTAATACAAACTTAGGTACTAGACAACGCTCCTGCACATGCTATCATGCGCTCGCTTGCTCGGTGCATCTATCTCTTTCTAGGCGTAACAACCAACCCTATCAGTCAATGCATCTAACTTGTTATGAGTTCAGTGACTCACATGCCGGTGGGTGGTGACGTGATGTAAAGCGAAATTGGTCTGCATTTATTTCTATTTTAAATTGGCGCATCTTTTAAAAAATGGGTCATAACCAGCCGGGATCAAGTTCGGGAGGACATGGTGTAAGTATTTTATTATTTTATGCTTTAATGCTACTATACAATGAATTACTATAAGTTTATTATTTACTCCCTCGAGTGTTCTTCAATAAAATGGGAGTTTGGTTTCAGTGACATTTATTACTTTGTTATGATATGATGTTACTCTTGAACAGCCTATGGCCTATTTAAAAAATAGGACATTATTGCAAAGGCAGCAAAATAGGTAATTGCCATTTCGGCCGAGGCATATATAGTGCTTTTCTTAAAAATATGCAACGAAATAAAAAAGGGCCTTTTACATAATAAATTTAATTTATTTTACAGTTTGTGCCGAAAGGTAAAGGCATCTGTGGCTATACAGCCACGAGAATGCAATGTGTACGATAGATAAAAGAGTTCTAAATTCAAACAGCACACCGTTTCATACAACATTGCCGGCGCGCTCTTCGTTCCAAATTCAAAGAACGCGCCGGAAAGTAATTTTGGTTTTTTAGATACAGCCATGAGAACGCAATGTGTACGATAGATGAAAAAGACGGCGACGGTGGTGTGGTTGAATCATTTCATTTGTGAAATTAAACATATATTTTGCTTGTTATATTCTGTTTTGAACTTGAATATCACAGATAGATACAATCACAAATATCTGTACTGAAACCATTTGTTTTTAAAGCACGTTTTAATTTTCATCGCGATTATATAAAATATTAGCCGTTCCCCGCGACTTCGTCAGCGTAATTTATTGCCATTGCTGCTATGGGTAAATGAACATTCAAATAGTGAACGAGTTATCAAATTCCGTCTAGTAGCTTTTGAGTTTCTTTCCTCTATATAATATTAGTAAAGATATAGTACATTATTGCAAAGGCAGCGAAATAGGCAATTGCCATTTCGGCCGAGGCATATATAGTGCTTTTCTTAAAAAAGTGCAAGGAAATAAAAAAGGGCCTTTTACATAATAAATTTAATTTATTTTACAGTTTGTGCCGAAAGGTAAACGCATCTGTGGCTATACAGCCACGAGAACGCAATGTGTACGATAGATAAAAGAGTTCTAAATTCAAACAGCACAGCGTTTCATACAACATTACCGGCGCGCTCTTCGTTCCAAATTCAAAGAACGCGCCGGGAAGTGATTTTGGTTTTTCAGATACAGCCATGAGAACGCAATGTGTACGATAGATGAAAAAGTTCTAAATTCAAACAGCACACCGTTTCATACAACATTGCCGGCGCGCTCTTCGTTCCAAATTCAAAGAACGAACCGGGAAGTGAATTTGATTTTCAGTCTACGTAAATATGTTACTTCGCGTGTTCTTTATTCAAAAGTAATGACAATATTTCCGCGCATATTTAAGAAAAATATATTAAACTATTTCATCACCTTTTCAGATCATATTTACGAAAACTGAAAAGGGAAGGCGAATGCTTGTGAGAGGTGGTTATATGTACACTTTTCATCGGGAAACTAAGCTTGG
Source organism: Euzophera pinguis (assembly GCA_947363495.1). Lineage (NCBI taxonomy): Eukaryota > Metazoa > Arthropoda > Insecta > Lepidoptera > Pyralidae > Euzophera > Euzophera pinguis. Next base: position 6,480,335 of record OX376168.1, read on the forward strand.
AACTGTTTGGAGATGTACAAATAGTTCATGCAGTGCAATTATAAGTTTCGGAGAATCATGGCGTTAGAATTTTGCATGAAGCGGCTCATAAGTGTCAACCAAATGTAGTGAAAACTGATATTTTCAAGACAAAAAAATCTTTGTAAAGCTATCAGTTTATTTTATAAGTATTTATAAAGAGGACTGTGATTTTCACGATTATGTAGATGTTAAGTAATTGTTTTTGATAACTGCTGTGAATTTTTAGAAAATATCCAAAATAGATGATTCAAACGTTCCTTGGTTTTTAGCAAATTTAATTTATCTTTGTTTTGCTTTTCCTTATGTTATAAGTAAATCCATCAAATTGAACTGTGGTTTTTGTGTTAGATGTAAGGTTGAATACCTAAAACTGTGATTAAAGCAATATACGTTTTTATTTGAATTATTGTTTAATTTTTTTTTGCTGTCTATAAGAAAATAATCGATGTGACGAATTTACAATTCTCGATATAAAAACGTGACGAATTAACTTTAAAAAAATAAAGGTGTGGCAAATTTACACATACTTTTTTTAGTGACGAATTAAGTTTGTGGCAAATGTACAACAACCTTTCCAAAAATCATTCCTCATAGACTAAATTATATACAGTGAAATGTATGTAGGTCGTAGGTAGATTAGTTTGACTGATATAATGCCAAGAGAATATTAAGTGAATATAAATGTTAAGTGATGAAAAGAGAAACCTAATTAGGTACTAAAGTCAAAGTTAGTCCGATAGTGAAAACTGTATTTATCTAACATGTTCCTAATTAATATAGGTACTTCCAATCCAAACTGAAATTGTACATTTTTGTTTTTTTTAAGTACCATATTTCACGAATGTTTTTCCCCGCATATATGTATTCATCAAAATCGGTTTAGTAATTTTATAAATAGAGGGCTAAACGAGTTAATTATTAACTTTAGGAGTAGGCAACGTAATTGTAAAATATAGGTACCATGAAATGCATGTTGTTTGATTTGTAAATAAGAGATTGTTATTTAACCAAGATGCATAGAAAATAAATTGCCAGTTAATGATACATCTTAATAAACTCCAAACAAAAATGGTCTTAGATTTGCCAAAAAAACTTACACCACGTCAAATAGACAAAAGATAACTAAACTCTCATCGTTTTATCATTAAAGGAAAGAAATAAAAATAATCACAAAAAGCAACTTGTCTTTTTTATTATTTTGGAACCAAAAAATACCTACATTGTCCATTCTGTACCGTACGTGCCATTATCTATTAGGGCAGACATGTTTGAAAAAAATACACGTTTGTAGCAAATGTAGCGCTGCATTTTTGAATGATGTTTTAAGATGAATTATTGTTTCAGCGCTGCAGCGGCTAAAATGATAAATTATCAAAAATGGAACAATGCAAATGTTCTACGTAGCTTCTCTAGTACGTTAGTACATATATCTCGATGTACACAGATATGTTGTCAGTAACAAATATTTATTGCAACTCAACTGGGTAAGTCGTAAAGGTTTAAAGGGCGGTGCATGTCTCATCGTCGTTGCCCACTCGCCGCACCACACCGTAAAATCTGAATGTTCGACTGAGCGCGCCGGCAGTGTCCATGCTGTCCATATGTCTAGATTCTATCTATTCACATGTTTGACTCCGGGTCTTTAACTATAATAATACCAAATTTCATCAAAATCCGTTTAGCGATTTGGCCGTGGAAGCGTTATAGACAGACGGACATACTTTCGCACTTATAATATTAGTATGGACTATGGAGTATGGATATGGATTTTCAAATCCCAGTGCGTTGCCGTTTTTAATTTTGCTTGAGGCACACCAAATCTGTATTACCGAGTGTGATGACAGTGCCGAATTCATCACCTGTCAAAAACGGTACAAGGAATTTCGCTTTGTTTGTCCCAGAATTATAGTTGCAAAACTTCTGAAAAATTCGGAATAATTCCGGAATACTTCTGGGAAAGTTTCTTTACATCAGAATTATTCAAAATAAATTTAATCAAGTTTTTTATTTATTTTGTTGAAAAATCATATTTTGTATCTCACGTCGATCGCCGCCGAGTCGTGCGTGCAGGCGGTGCGGGGTGCGGTAAGAAGGGAGATGCTCCCCGGAGAAGTTTTCCCCCGCGCAAGAAAGATTCGTACCCCGCAATTGAATGTTTCCGAATATTTCGCCAGAATAATTCAATGGTAATAAACGTGTTTGCTTGTGCTATGGCGAGTTAATTATTGTTTAGTAGCATTTAAGTAAGTAAAATATAAATGTTTATTTTATTATACTTAAATGGGATTGATTATATGTTGATATTTTTATAAATAGATACGTTAGCCTGCGATTAACAGGATTTTTATTCTTTTGTTTTAGGTAGGTACCTACTTATTTCGAAATCGAATGCTATAAATGTCAGTTGTGCAATAAAAAAAACCAGGCCTAGCATATTTGTTTTTTTGAAAAAAGGTTACCTATGTTTTTGGTTAGTTTGTATGAAGCTCTGTGTAGCGTGCGTGCAGGCGGTGCGGGGTGCGGTAAGAAGGGAGATGCTCCCCGGAGAAGTTTTCCCCCGCGCAAGAAAGATTCGTACCCCGCAATTGAATGTTTCCGAATATTTCGCCAGAATAATTCAATGGGAATAAATGTGTTTGTTTATGCTATGGTGAGTTAATTATTGTTCAGTAGCATATAAGTAAGTAAAATATAAATGTTTATTTTATTATACTTAAATGGGATTGATTATATGTTGATATTTTTATAAATAGATACGTTAGCCTGCGATTAACAGGATTTTTATTCTTTTGTTTTAGGTAGGTACCAACTTATTTCGAAATCGAATGCTATTTTTATAAATATCAGTTGTGCAATAAAAAAAACATGCCTAGCATATTTGTTTTTTGAAAAAAAGGTTATCTATGTTTTTGATTAGTTTGTATGTGGCTCTGTACGCATCGCGAGTATTCGCGATTATTCGCGTAGTATAATAATTCCCAACTTCCAAGCGCGAAATAGGTAGTTAGGTCGATATTCCTCGTTATATTTGACTGTTGAAATATTCCCAAAGTTTCGGAATAATTCGGAATACTTCCGAAGTATTCGACGGGAATGATTCGGAATTTTTCCCGCCAGCATCTATACCCAGAATCGTCTTTTATACCTATCCCAAACGGGAAGCAAACGAGGTGGTGAAAGGTCTATTGTTAAGTTTGACATCCCAATTATATTAAAACGTATTTCAAATTATGTCTATTGAATGTCTCAATATAATCTTAAAATAGATTTGTATAATAGAAATTAGTACTGATTTAGGTACTCATAATTAATATACGAATATTACATTCATGCCAAATAAGCAAGTTCTGCAAATCGATTTGAATCTAACGTTTGCAGTGAGTTGTTTGACAACAAATCTTAACGGGTTTAAGTTATTTTAAGTTTAAATATAAAATTTTATTCATTAGAAATACTTATGGAAAACATTAACAAAAATCAATTTCTAAGGTCCCAACTCATGGGTAGAAAACGTGGAAGACTTATTAGTCGAGCGCAACCCGCGTATCCATAGCGAAGGCGCGTGTCAAGCGACGGCGTGACGCGACCACTATTGGATTGATCGCCATTTAGTGGTATTTTCTATCTTGAGCTCCTCCGTGCTGCGGAAGGCACGTTAACCCGTTGGTCCCGGTTGTTATCGATAGATAGCAGTCGTGAGGCTGTGTCAGATGCCTTAGGGCAGCATGAAAAATTCTAACAGTGTTGGCCACTAATACATCTCGGGTCATGTTGGTCTGGTTTACCTGTAAAAAGGATTACGGAGGTTAGACGGCAGTCGCCAGTTCCGCCAAATCTAGGACCATGACTTACAGCGTACCCTCCGAAGCGTAAGCACACGACGCAACTAGGAATAGGTACACGCTAGGACTTTGATGAGAAAATGGGGAAGACGAAGAAAACAAGAGGGCACGCGAGCAGGGAGCCTTTTGCCCAGCAGTAAGATATACTAGGTCTGTACAAAATAAAATAAAATGAATAAGGTAAGGAACGGAACGGGACGGGACGGGACGGGACGGGACGGGACGGGACGGGACGGGACGGGACGGGACGGGACGGGACGGAAATGAAAGACGAAATGAATGCTGCATTCTATCTTTGTATTGTTAGGCCTATTTGTTGAGCAAAACATTTCTTGTAATTACATTAACTTTCAAACTCTGACTTTACGCCTTCAAATATTCGATGTTTTATTCGTGTTACATCAGCTTTAGTCACGTAACTAATGACTTAGCAATTATATACCCGAAAGAACAAAAAGGTAAGTCATATTTAGACATAATGAAGACTTAGGTCATATTTAGACACTATTAGATCACCGATATAATATCACAATATGCCACGATGAATGAACGCATAGATTTTTTCTAAACGCCTTTACCACCACAGTTACTACATTACCGATAAAAAAATAACGTGACAATTAAATAAATATGTTCAAAGAATAGAAGGAACGTGTTAAAAATGTATTCTTTGATCTATTTATCCAATTAAGTAAAGGCGAAACATCGTGGATGAATTTCGAACCAAAATTAATTTCAACGTTAAAGCGGAAGAATTAACAAGATAAAGTGGAGTTAAAAACTAAAACGAGGCAAAAGATGCTTTAAAAAAGATAATGAGGTCCGTTCCGCAGCCTTGAGCTTCGAGCTCAATGAAAAAAAAAACTTATTTGCGTAATTAGACAGCGGCTTCGTTTTAATATATTTTTTGAGAAATGATATTTATCCGTAGGTTTTTATAACGTCATCCTGTATTTATATGTACTTATGTCAACTTAGTCGGATTTATGAATTCGTTTCAGAGATTAATGAAATGCTTAACCAAGGTAAGAAATAAAAGCAGTTAAGTTGGCTTCAGGCAGGGTTTCAGTTATAGTCTAGATACTTTTAGATTTTTTAATTTATTTATTTAACATTTTCCAAAAATTTGATATAAACAAATTCACATAAGATGCATTTCACAAAACCACTGAGGTTTGTTTATAAATGGGTTAGAGCTATAGGATCTACTTGCTGCGCATTCTGTATGTTTTTTTTCGTATCCATATCTCCCACGACACAAATTGGTAATAGTTACCACTTTCTGACAAACCATACATTTTCATTCATTCATATTGAGTGGGTTACATGCTCTATCGACCCTGTACGTACATCCTGGTGAGTTTTTCAAAACCGCCTTACGACCTCTGGCGTAGTTCCTTTAACGACCAACGGCAACCGGTACCTACGGCTTAACGTGCCTTCCGAAGCACTGAATATTCATTATTATAATACTTACAATTAGGTGATTGAACCACTGAACTACGGAGGCAGACAGATTAGAAAACGTAATGACAGGTAACATAACAGTGAAATGACATTATACCTCCAAAAATATTTGAAATCCGTGAGGCATTGCTACAAAAAACTTTTTACAACTGTATGTATGATGACGTAACATATATTTTTGTACGTAGGTAAGTACGACTAGTTACCCTAAACGGTTAGATCAATAAGGATGATGTCGGTATTTACCGGACGTCCTCGATCTCTTTGATGAAGGATAAAATTTCCCGCTCTCAAAGAGATTGATGGCCTTCTGATGTCTACGACGAGTCTAGGTAGTAAGTAAGTAGTGAAATAGACTAAGAATTTTTAGAGTTCCGTATCCAAAGGGTAGAAACGGGACCATATTTCTAAGAATCTTAGTCTCTAAGTTCGTCTGATTGATCAGTGATATGCAAACTTTCAATAAGGAATATTTAGTTTCGATGCTCTTTGTATGCAGACAGTTAAAAATTTTACAGATGACATTTCTGCTATCGCTATGACGATTAATACTAAAAACTGAATGAAATAAATATTAAGGGGCTGTCATACAAACAGCTAGTTACACACACACAGCTAGTTTCTATAACGTTTGGCGGATAAACCGGTCTGGTGTAACGAGAAATGAATGAAATTCTTTATTATTAAAGAAGACGATTGATTCCTGTAATATTATATGAAGTTGAGTAAACGTGGCATCTACAAATTAATTATCCCATATTCACACTAACAACCCTGAGCGCTGATGAAAACCGAAAACGTGACTTGGTTTTGTGAAAACTCATAATAATTAATTTACACTGAAATATGTGTCACCATTGTAAGCAAACAAATATCGCATCGAATTCTATAGTTGCCAGCAATCAAAACGTCATTTGTATGAATATGGGCTTAATTGAGTACGCGTGTAACACCCTTGACATTAATTAACTGCGTACGTAATTAATTACTATGAACAATATGTCGCGGATACAAAACTTTCTAAATTTTCCATTTACGAAGTTAATAGCTGCCTTTTGTTTATGATTAATATTTTAGTATCCGTAGTATTAGAAGTTATAAACAGGTATACACACGAGCCAGTTAGAAAATTTTATCGTGATATATTTTCATCGATGTCCCCAAATAACAAACAATGAAGCACAATTGGCAAACTTTTTTGAGTTTGAAAAGAGATCATGCGAAAGAGTAAAATAGTAAAGAATTTAATTAGTTTGTCTTCCCCAAAAAAGGGCTCAGACGGGAGTTGCTCTATGGTCACAGAATTATTAAAATAACTACTGTACAGAACGGACATTCACACCCTCCCACTCGAAACAGATACCGCACCTCACCGCGCAGATTTAGGGTAACAATCGAGAGCAAAATAAGCGCAAGCAAGACTCTACAATTAATTGTCAACCCTACGAGTTACACATACATAGATGAGCGAGCATACACAACCGAATCGTTGTAGTAGTAATAGGTATCGGGCTCGCCGCTATTGTATTGTATTGGAGTGGCCGGGGTGTGCTCTGGTGATAACTAGTACTGTCACATTAGGACCAGCAGAGCTCTGAAGCTTAAATTGAAAACGCAACTGGAAAACACACTGGGATGATGAAGGAGTCTGAATTTTTTTATTATAACTGCATTTATCTACTGCAACTTCATCTGACCAGTTTTATTTTTTTTAAAGCAAAGGAGATCGGACTAAAACCTTAAGTCAGTCATATTTTAAACTACTATGGCAATCGTGCTATACCACGTAAAAAATTGAGGAATCTACAATGAATAGTGACTTTCTACCTTTATGTTCCGACTTTTTAGAATTGTGCGGACACAATAGTCTAAAATGTCCTTTGTTCGTTGGAACACATTGTTTTATTCCAATAAACTTTTCACTCCCGTGGTAAAAGTTTAACCACTAATTAACCGGCAAACGAAACCGGTCAAACCACTAATTAAGAGGTGTTACGATATTAATAAACTTTTGAGTTTACCGCGAAACGTTAATTTGGTTCGTAGAATATTTTGATAGTACTTTATTGACATGTTAATTATATTGAGTAACTCATTTTGGTTGGACGTCTTGAAAAAAATGAAGACTAGAGTCCTTCTGAAGGATTTCTGTAAATATGTTTATTACGCTGGCATTGGCAACTACTGGTCTGAACATACATATCCAGAGACAGTTCTATACAAGATTTATACGATGGTCTCATTTTCAATTTACACCGTAATGATTTTCCTGGAGAATCTCGCCGCGCTATTCGGTGATTTCCCTGAAGTGGAAAAAAATTCAGCCGCCATGTTTTTCGCCATTCACAATATCGTACTAACGAAAATGCTCCTGCTTTTGTATCACAAGAAATCTATAAGGAAATTGAATTTCGAAATGGCAGCTGTCGGTGAAAAATTTGAAGAAGAACATACAATGAAAAGGCAGTATCTGAAAGTTAAACTAGGTATTTTATTGTACGTTGTATCGGTTTATTTGTCGTTGATTGCCTACGGCGTTGAGAGTACTCGACGGGCATTCGCTGAAGGTGAGTTAAAATTTTATTTTGTGTATTTATTTCATCGTATTTTGTTATGGTATTTATACATAACCAGTTCCGCCATATCAAGGACCATGACTCCGAAGCGTAAGCTGACGACGCAACTAGGAATACACGCTAGGATGATGATTTCGTTTTGGTATTTAATTAAGAGATTTTTTTTTGTAGAGAATCATGAGAGAAGGGCAATATATGTTCGAAGAAAAAAAATCGATCATCACTTGTTATCTTTATAGATTTTGAATCAGAATATTTTTGAATACCTGCACATGTAATTAAAAAAACGGTTTTAAGTACAATATACTTAATCTTTCCCTTCCACTGTATTTTGAATTCATCAACAGATTCTCTTGTTTTCTTGGGTCCTATATTTACAAAAAAGTTACTTGTACTTTATTCATCTATGCACTTAACAAATACAATTGTAAAGAAGCAGTCACAGAGTGGCTGAAAACCTTGACATACGAAGAAACCGAAGATATTTTAACTATTTTTAGATGATTTTTACTATTGGCTTAATATTTTGTACTTTATATGTGAATAAATAGTGTAGGTATAATATAAAGTTACATTTTAACAGGGTAAGTTTGAGTTTGCTTTTGTATTTAAACTGTGTGTGTGATATGACTGGTTTATATTAAATAATTATAAATATTTATGCAAATGGAACATGGTGACTCGTAATTCAGATTCCTCGGATACCTAGCATGGGCACCAGCACTTCACAAATTATTATTACTATTGCTTTACCTTAAGTAAATATTATTATGTCATTATATTGTAAATGTATTTTTTGTAAATTTGTGCTGATTTGTGTTAAAATAAATAAATAAATAATAAAGTCAACGAAAATTTTACACCTCCGCAGTTTATTGCATTAAGAACTGAAATACAGATTACACAAAAAATATATAAATGCGAAAGTCTGTCTGTCTGTTACGCTTTCACGGCCAAACCGCTGAATGGATTTTGATGAAATTTGGTATGAATGTAGTTGAAGACCCTGGGTCAAACCTTAGCTACTTTTTGACGCAGGCGGAGCTGCGGGAAACAGCTAGTTAATTATAATTTAATGACAACGGATGTAAGTGGCCTGTTGTATGCAATGTATACGACACAGTACAATATTCAAGAGAGCCACTTTACTGCATCGAGTAGCCATGTTTAATAAAATGTTACTCGCCAACTTTGTCATTTTGTACAAAGAAGGTATCCATACTAATATTATAAATGCGAAAGTCTGTCTGTCTGTCTGTCTGTTACGCTTTCATGGCCAAACCGCTGAACGGGTTTTGATGAAATTTGGTATGAATATAGTTGAAGACCCGGGGTCAAACATAGGCTACTTTTTGACGCAGGCGGAGCTGCGGGAAACAGCTAGTTTCATATAAGTTTATTTGTTTTTTTATGTAATATAATATAGTATGTTGCAACCATTGTCACACCACATGCAAACCACTCAGATTAGGCGCCCTTTACTATTCTTTTTGTACCAGAACATCATAGAATTGATTATGGAGCACGGCGGGAGCGTTGGTGTTATGCTCGACCGCCGCAAAGGGATTTACTTCCCGCCAGGCGAGGTGTTATGCCTGGGGAACAGCTCCGACGGTGTTCTATCGGAGGTTGTATATATGCTCCAATTCTTTAGAGACTCCAATTGCGCGATTTAGTCTTTTTAGCGCCATCTGTTGCGTTGTGTTGTAACTATTTTTACTGTGCGAATGTGTGGCCACAAAAATAATAAAGGTTAATACCCTTGAAAGCAATGAAATATCCATTCGAGCTTAACTGCACAAAGTTGCCAGGTTTAATCATCTTTGAATTTGCCAATGTCCGCACCAAAGTCCGTCAGGAAGCGTTGAACAGCCGACAATATCAGGGAAATCCTGCCAACTTAGCTTATTAGCATTAAAAGCATTCATAAAACCACTTATTCAATTCCCAAACCATAAGGCTCTATGAGAACGTTGGAGTGTTTTAACGAGCTCTTTGAATAGGAAATCCCATTGTTAATTTTATTAGGATTCTGTATCTGTTTGTCTACACTAAAACAGGGTAATGATATAACTATGTTACCATAATTTGGGGAGAAATAACAATTTTGTCATAACGAACTTATTAAAATAACTTTTCAAACTTTCACGACATTCTCGTGTATATTTCCTTTGTAGTCAAATTAATGTGATTATGTTTTCAGAATTTTTTCAGCGTCTGTTTAAAAACAGTACATATTTTTTTAAATGGTATCTACCAAAAACTCCATTGCTGGGCACATCAGACAAGTTCCAAGAAAGCCGCTTACGATGGTATGGCCACGTCTTACGGAAACCATCTTATTACGTGCGGAACAAGTGTTTAGCCATGCCGCCTCCACCAGGCCCTGGTAGAAGGGGTGTGCCCAAAAAGTGCTGGGTTGACGTCGCAAGGACGGATATGCGTTTTCATAGTCTCACAGTTAGGGATTCCGAAGACCGGGCGAAGTGGAGAAGAAAGTGCAGGAAAGTGGTTCCTGGGCACCTAGGCAAACAGCTGAGGATGTAACCGGACAGGCGCTGAGATGAAAGAGAGAGAGAACTTCATTGCTGGGCATTATCTTGCTTCGTCGTTTCCTGGGGAAACAAATGATTAAGTACAGCGTAGAGTTTGCTATTGCAAAAGCTTCATATCCCGATAAGTATCGATTGTGCGCTTTATGTAAGTGTAGGTATTTCAGCAAACAAACTAACTGTAGGTACTTGTACTCGTCCGTGGTTTTCAATCAAAATTTATATGAATACCGAGTTTGACCTTGAAATTAATGTGGGACATTTTTAGGAAACTGTTCTGTACTAAGCTAGCACTTATTCTGGTACTGAGTCTCCATACTAGAACTAAATTCATTTCATAACTGTGTATTTAATTTGCAAAGGATACCTACTGTTTCAGCTTCATTTGAATAAAAAATAATTAAAATACAGTAACGAAAGAAACTGTTTAAAAATAAAAGCTTCATTTCTCTCAATTACGTTGCAGAAAGATAAACATTTTTTCTATTCTTAGGTGCACCATTCTACACAGTTGTGACCTACTTGCCTTATTATGACGACGATTCAACAATTGCTTCATTTTTCCGAGTATTTTTCTACATCACCTGGTTGTATATGATGCTGCCAATGATGTCGGCAGACTGCTTGCCTATAGCTCATCTCATTATGTTGGCCTTCAAGTTTATCACTCTATGTCATCATTACAATAGGATCAAAGAAGAATTTGATCGTGACATTGTGATCTTAAATAAAAAGAAGGCAGTTGAGAAACTCAAGGCTGGATTTTTGGAAGGCATATTGATTCATCAGAAACTTTTGCAGTAAGTTTTCTTTCCCTGTTAATCCATAATTCCATACTAATATTATAAATGCGAAAGTCTGTCTGTTACGCTTTCACGGCCAAACCGCTGAACGGATTTTGATGAAATTTGGTATGAATATAGTTGAAGACCCGGGGTCAAACATAGGCTACTTTTTAACGCAGGCGGAGCTGCGGGAAACAGCTAGTTTGTTATATATTATTTGTGAAAGTGTGTTTGTTTTTTGTCATTCTTTCACGTTATTTCACGTTAAAACGGTGCAACGGATTGATGCCATTTTTGTGTGGAGATAGTTGGAGACCTGGAGAGTGACATAGTTTTTCCGTGACCCTAACGGAATTCCACGCGGGCGAAGCCGCGGGCGCAGCTAGTTTGTTATATTTTTTAGATACAAACGTTTATTTTCTTCGTGAGCTTAAAAATAGCTAACTAGCTAATAATTAAAAATGAGTACAGTTTCATTATTACGCACTATTATTCAGCAGACAAATGAATGAATTAGAAATGATTTTTTCTTAACAAATAAGTCCGGATTATTAAAGAGAGATGCCCCGTACAGGACAAGGTCGACCTACGAGTTCAAGCAATTATTTAAAAATAAAACTTGTAAATCTTCGGTGCTTGTTAGTACAACGTAAATTCAATTTACGACTACTCAGTGAGGTTTTCACTTGCCGTATAAAAAGTGTTAGGTATAAAGGTTTTAATGAAACACGTTGCGGTTCCAATTGTGGCAGTCTCTTTCAGTACTAAACCGTTAAAATACGTAGTCAACTCCTGCTGTAGCTAGACGAATAGTTCGACTCAGCATATCTAAATTTCGAGACGAGTCGGAACTGTGTTTAATTCACCTTTATTATTCAGCTTAGCCGACGAAATACATCGTGTTTTTGGGATAATAATGTCACTTCAAGTTTGTGAAAGTTCTGCAGTTGCGGTTTTGCTTTTGCTACGCTTAGCGGTGAGTATTAAAACTTTGCTAATATTCCATCTTTAAATGAAAATACATGAGCCACTTTACTAAGGAATTGATAAAGAAAAGATTGTTGGAGTAAGAAATTAATTTTGTATTTCGCGTCGAGAATACAGCAATTTATTTTAGATTTTGCGTATGAAATGTTAGAATGGGATTTCTTGAGAAAGAAAGAATTGCTATAAATATTTAATGAAAATGTTACAAAGGTAACTAGAGTTATTGCTAGATGATATCTTCCTTTCAAGTCAAAGAAAAACGTGAATAAGTATACTAATTATAATATGTTAGCGTAGCTTATCGTAATTGACGTTAGGTAGATACGGCAATAGTTCAGCGACCCAAGCGATGCTCCTGATGCAGGAGAGGTATACATTATCCCTCATAAGATGTGTCTATAAATTTATTATTTTGGGCAGAAAATCAGAGATTACCATAAAATATTTATTTTATCATGTTCACATATAAAAGAAGCTCGATACTCGGCGCCCCAGAAAGCATGTCCGCGCTTTAAAATATGTTGTTCATTTCATTTTCAGTTATCACCGCATATGGATCTGACGAACGCGTTTATGACCTACACGTTTGTATGTTCTTTATTTATTCTGTTGGCTCTGAATTTATGGAATGCTGGAGAAATTACTTACCAGGTAAGAATGGCGACCACGAACCGGCAAGCGCAGCGGTGGACAATGGACATCCACCAACCAGATGGTCCATGACCTGGAAAAGGTAGCAGGCAAACGCTGGATGAAGGCCGTTTCCAACCAGTCATTTAGTAAATAGGCCTATGTCCAGTACTGGACTAAATTCGATTGAAAGGATGATGATTATAAGTAGAGAGACAAACTTAGGCACTACGATAGCGCAGCGACCCAAAGTGGATCTTGGCTAGGAGAGACGAATCAAGCGGTCTTGCACCAATTCCTGCCAGTAGCCCATGAAAAATAAAAATAAAATGCACAAATTTCTCCTCGTTTTATACAAACCCAAATATTTAATGTTGTGGTAGAACACGTGTAACAACAAGTGTCATTTTATCAATAATCTTTTAAGTAGCTGAATTGTCTCAGTAATTGTAATAAATCTCATTTTAATCACATTTTAAATGTCATAAATGTAATGAAAGGTATGTAAGTACGCCGCTGTCTACAAAGAAATAGTAAATTGCAGCAGGTTGACGGGCTTTGAGTTCAAATTAAATAATTACCATAAAAGTCTAGCATAGCCGCCAAAAATGGGCATACTGTAGCCTATTTGCGCAGGAGTAAAAACTGTAGGTAAGTATTATGTGCTCATGATATCTTGAGACTGTCACTATCTCGCTGCCAACTCGTGGGCTATCCGAGGGTAACCGCATCTAGGAATATAATTTATATATTACTAGCTGTTGTCCGCGGCTCCGCCCGCGGTTTCAAACACAGGATTACGAACAGAGCAAGCTCTGTAGACGGCAATATTAAACCAAATTATGGCCTCGACAGTAAGTAAACTTGTAAGCTTTAACTGCAAAAACGTAAAACGATCTGTTGATAGCGTAAGACAGTTGTGTCTCACTTCGGATATTATAGCTCTGCAAGAAACTTGGCTATTGCCAAATGAGCTCACTTTCCTGCAAAGTATCGATGGGAACTTCAGTGCAGCAATGGATATCTCGGTGGGTATACTGCGAGGCCGGCCCTACGGCGGGGTGGCTCTGCTGTGGAGGAGTGCGGTTTTCACCAATGTGTCTTTGCTGCCATGTGACAGTGATCGGTTATGTTCTATAAAATTTGTGACAGGGGAACATCCCATTATAGTGATATGTGTGTATATGCCTACGGATAATTACTAATTTACCGGAATTCACAGACTGTCTAGGTAAAATAAGTCCTCTGGTAGATGAATATGGCAGTGAATCTATTTATGTATTGGGTGCTTTTAATGCTCACCCGGGTGAGTTATTTAATGATGAGCTCACAGACATGTCATGAATAAAACTGGTTTTGTGCAGATGTAAATAAGCTTGGATTGTTATCAGATACACCTTTATAAATGATGTTCATAGGTGTAGGCGATTGCTAGATCACTGTATTGTATCACAATATTTTATGCATACAGTAAGAAAGGTGTATGTTAAACATAATGTAACATGGTCCGATTACTTTCCTCTGATACTGGAGTGTGACATAAAGTTATATATCACCTAAGATAATCAAAAAAGAGTTAGCTGCTAATCGCACTGTTGTGTGGGGGGAAAGATGCAGTGAACAGATATCTCTGTATAGGTAAAACTGTAATAAAAATTTAAATAAAATTAATTTACCATCTGAGTGTTTATTTTGTGATTGTAAATATTGTAATGCTGCTTCTCACAAATTACAAATAGATCAATTTTATTGTGATATAGTGTCTGTTTTGAGGAACGCTGCATCAATATCTAGAGGTCATGTAAAGTGTAAAGGTAATAGACCGGTTATAAGTTGAAATAAGCACGTCAAAGAGTATCCACTCAGAGACGCATGACGTTCTGCGTCTGCAGCCCGGCGAAGTTCAGATTGCTCCTGGCTTTCCTGGTTTCGAGCCAATTTTGTGCTTGAGGTCTTGATGAGCTTTGTGATAAATTATATTTATGTTTGCGAGGCATAATATTAGTTAAATCCGGAAATGACTCTTAATAACTTTTTTAGAAAACTTTTCCTATTAATTAAACAAATCGGTAGTGACAAATTGACACGACACACCCAACAATCCAACCAATATTTAAATCCGAAAATTACTATTATTAACTTTTTAAGTCTTATTAAGAAAACTTTTCCTATTAACTAAACTAAGTATTAAATTAAGAAACTGAACGAATCGACCGACACACACAACAATAAGACCAATATTTATTTTCTGGAAAAACAAACAACCAAGAATCTTCGCGAAGAACAACAATAAAACACAACCACTTACATAGTCTTATTATTTCCGTACGACAAACTACGAGTTTAATTTTATGGTGGCGCCATCTGTTGATGTATACATTTCAATATGTTTTTTTAATATAAGCAACGCTATCTAATGTCGAATAAACAAACAATTAAAAATAAGCAGCGCCATCTACTGACGTACAGCCAAACAATTAAATATATGAATATATGGCAGCGCCATTTTCTTTTAACAAATAGCCAAACAAATTTTCATACATATTTTCTTCTTTTATTGCAACAATTTCGGGACTAAATTTTGGAAAAAAAGTAGCCTATGTTTGACCCTGGGTCTTAAAATATATCCATACCAAATTTCAACAAATTCCGTTCAGCGGTTTGGCCGTGAAAGCGTAACAGACAGACAGACATACTTTCGCATTTATAATATTAATATGGAAGTATGGATAGTATGGATTAACATCAATGACGGAATAAGAACTACTTATTTTTTTTATTTAAACTTTATTGTACATAATACAATTGTATAGCACAATAGGCGAACTTAATGCTAAAAGCATTATCTAACAGTCAACCTTTGGGTTAAACAGATATTAAGCTCTCCCTTCCCTTTGAAAAATTGAAATGAAATGTAAAAAAAACCTTATTTGCAGGCATCATTATTATCAGCATCAATGTTCTACAGTGGTTGGTATCTCTGTGAGCCGGAGCACCCCAGCAAAGACATCCGCCGGCTTGTACTAATCAGCAGTGCGCAGGCGCAGAAACCACTCATACTAAAAGCATTTGGCATACAAGAGTTGTCTTACGAAACATTCGTTTCGGTACAGTATGGCGTAATTTAAATTGTTTTAATACTTAGCTTTATTTATATGTTCAAAAATGTCTTTTAGTTTTTACCGACAGTTGCAATAGATATTATATTTTGTACCTACTTAGGTATTTCTATATTTTCCTTGAAACTGGAACAATATCCTACAACTTACGTAATTTAGAAGAGGTGGACTACCCGTGTTTTTGTTACCTTCAAAAAATAAACTGATTTTGGATTAAAAACTTATTAACGTAATAACCAAAAAGGAGGGAAATTAGCGCAATACAGAATAAGGCGAAATCTCGCTTACTCAGGATTGATTGAAGAGATTGTGGTAACCTCAAAAAAGTCGTTAATTTATTGGCCCATACATAAAATGATAAAACATCAATATAAAAGTTTCAATAGATTAAGTTATGTTAATCACAATATTGAGTCGGCCTTTTTCTTCGCTTTTCCATTCACATACTACTTATCTTTTATTTATGAACAATATCTTTGTCTTGTTAAGAAAGCAAATAAAATATTCTGTGTTGCAGGTTGCAAGGATGACTTATTCAATCTTCGCTGTGTTTTACCAAAGAGGCGAGTAATGAAGGAGAATTAGAAAATGAAAAATTCAAAGTCTCGATGTACTTTATTACGTAAAAGTATTGTATTGATATTGTAGTACACATTTACAGCGCACTTTGTTAAAATTAAAAAGTTGTATTTTAAAATACCTACACAAAAACAGGTCGATAGATTTTTTCTTAATTTAAGTTCTAAAACTTACATTTTCTTTTACATTTTTACCGATAGTTGGTGGTGGCGATTACATGACTAAACTTATTTTTTTTTTATAAATACATTAACGTCTGGATATACGTTAATCTATTAACGTTGTTTGTTAATGTACTGAGATACATAAACCACCAACTTGTCATATTGAATATTTTGTTCATTCATCACCCAGAGATTTATATTTTATCACTCTAGTAATTCGAAACGACGTGTAAGACAAACGAACATATATCAAAAGAAACCGCAATGACAAAGATTTATTTATTCCTATAACAAACCCATTTATATGAAAGGGTAAAGCCCAGGCTTTTTTATTGTTTTAACAAGCGTAGAATTTTTGAATTCGATTTTCAAACGTCGGCGACGTCACTTGGAAATATTCAACAAGTGTTTTATTTAACCTTCTTTTATTTTAAATAGCGTCTTGGCGTTAGTACTATTAATAATTCTGTGGTCTCTCTTCGTGGATTTGATATTTTTATATTCGCCTGTCTAAGGCTGTAATGGCTTTGATATCTCACTTTGTCAAAAATATTTTAGTGTTGTCTGATAAAAATTTTGCGAATTTTACTACGATTTATTATAATGCAAATAAAATTGTCGCAGATTTTCAATAAGGGTTTATGCACTGTTTCGCTAACATATAGCCTACGTGTGAACTGTGTTCGAAGTTTTGTTTAAAATTAGAAAAACATATGATTTTGAAAGAGACATTAGTTTTGACGTTAATAAATCTGAAGCTACTCTTCGTAATAGGATGATAAAGATACGCAATGTGTGAACCATAAAGAATTTCTGTTAGTGGATATTATATGTTAACTTTACTGTCTAGCAATTTTACTCCACTTGTGCAACAAGCGCAGGACCTTAGATTAATAAATTGGTTTCCGCCATGGGTCTCCGCTCCCGAGCTCGGCAGACTAATTATTAATCTAAGCGCAGGACTCAGGGCGGTGTAACATACCAACACAGAAAAAAAAAAATGTAGCATTGTTGTCTATTGTAGCTTGGGACCCAGTCATCAATTTAATAAAATCTAAACTCAACGGAAGACTGCAAGACCTTTGGATACTGTGTGAATCGAAATAGTTTAAAAAAAATTATAGGCGGTAGTTTTGTATTCTTGTGACATCACAGACAAATGTTAACTTCTGCCTGCGACCATGAACGCTGTAAAGTGTTTGAACCGATAGGTGTAAATAAATAAGTAATAAACGCAATAAAAAACTGTATTAAAATAGTTGTATTTAATGTGTAACAATCGCTGAAACATAAGAAAAGAAATCAAAAATGTACGTTGTATAGTAGTATTTTCTCTAATACGCGCGAGGGTATAGGCCATGACATGGCATAACTTCTATATCTTTCTGCCTGCAATTCAGTGGTAGTGACTAAATAGTAATTTTTCTTGAAAAAATATTAATCTTTTAAAATTGTTGCAATGATTTATTAAGAATTTCCGGTATTAAATATGAAAGGAACTTTTCGAGTGCAGGTTGTACGAGATAACAAAGCGTTTTTGCGTCGCTTTACTTTGTTACATTTGTGTCTTTGTTTCCACATATCTTATGTCCAACTGTATAAGGTTGCTTTTGAAGTACTATAGATGAAATTAAATCTGGAGGATTCAATATCGTTTTTATTAACAAAGTTCGGGAGCACCTGCGAGGCCGCCATCACCTACTTCTTGATAAGCCCACTCCAAACTTTGCATTTTCCTTTAATTTTACCTGATGTTCGAGATTCAGAAAGTATCAATAATCTGAAGTATTTTATTACAAAACCTGGAAATTGTTTCCAATCATTCAGAATCACAATTTACTATTTATTTTATTTATTTACAATATTTATAGCTGAATAATCTGACAACAGTTTGATTGTTAAAACACTCGAAAATAAGGAGAAAAAATAAATATTTATCTCAAGACATTTTTCAATGTCAATATAAAAATCTGTGTGGAAAGCCAGTGTCCAGCAGTGTACTTGTTGTAGTAGAGAAGATGATAAAATTTGCGATCAATCGCAAAAACAAGGACAAAGCCGAAATCGCTTGTGTCGCTTCCCCTTTATAACAATTTCCTAAACGTGAATCAATATGTTTGTGTTAATATTCCAAGCGGCCCCATAAATTAGGGAAAACAACAGAAATTTAATATCGCCGGTAAAGATGTAATTTTACGTGAAAGTTTTGCAATAGATAGCAAGTTTGGCTCATTGGAACTCCCGTTCGCATAGAGTTATTGAGTGCTACTTTCCACCTAAATCAATATGCTTTGAGTGAACAATGCCTGTCTAAGTTACCTTTGAATTTACACTGCAACTTAAGTTGTTGTTAAGCGCTCTTTGTATTACCTATGTATTGAATTGCCGTCCAGTTGCCAGTGATGTATTGCAGTCGTTTATTATAGTCATACGCAGTGTAAAAATCTGAGTAGATTTCTATTTCACATTTTTATACCTTAAAGGCTTGATAGAGCTTAAGGTTATTGAATTTCGTAAGCATTCCCTTTTGGCCATTTTGGTAATTGAGATTCGCAACTATTTAATTAATTTGTACTTATAGTTGGAAGAGTTATTACAAATTTGTACGTTGGTGGATCAAGACCAGTGAAAGAGAATATTAGCTATATATATCCCATGATTGATTATATACTTAACTATAACTTTTGTAAAATTAACTTTATCGGGGCTATCTGTAACCCATTACATGTCCAACATGCAATACAAATAATTATTATTAATGGTGCACATTTACCTGTCGGAGCCTGTATAATATTTCAATAGAAAGAGTTTAGAATAAAAAAATGAGAACTATTACATCGTATATTTTTCTTCAACGAGTTGTATGATTGTCGTAGGGTTTCATGTGATGATATATACCATAAAACTATTATAGAGAAATTATATAATGATATTATTTGTGCCCTGAGTGAATCTGCATCTGCCAGCTTTACGCAACTCCGTAGACCTAAAAGGAAGCCAGTTGTGGGCTGGAACAAGCATGTTGGTGGGGTTCACAGGGAGGCAAGGAGTAAGTATCAAGTGTGGCTTCTGTATGGTAAACCAGGAAGTGGTCATATTTTTAATGAGATGGTTGAAAGCCGCAAAATTTTTAGATCTCGCTTGAAGTGGTGCCAAAAACATGAAGAGCAGCTTAAAATGGATAATATAGTCTCACACCATAGAAATAAGGATTTTAAAGGGTTCTGGAAGGCAACTAATAAACTTGGATCTAAGCCGAGCCTCCCTGTGAGTGTTGATAGTGTTTGCGAGCCCTCACTCATAGCAGAGTTGTTTAAGGAACATTTCTCCGTTATATCGCCCTTGGGGCCACCACAGTCGATCTGTGATGTGGGCCCGGGTGGGCAGGAGATGAGCATAACTTTCGATGTTGAGGATGTAGATAAAGTGATTAAGTGTATGTCAAGAGGCAAGTTTCCTGGCCATGACGGGCTGAGCATTGAACACCTACTTTATGGTGGACCGCACCTACCGAGGATACTCACCATATTGTTCACATTGTGTTTGAGTCATTCTTACTTGCCCTCTGAGATGATGAAGACTGTGGTGGTTCCAATCGTGAAGAATAAGACTGGCGATACCGGTGATAAAGCCAACTATAGGCCGATCTCGCTGGCTACAGTAGTATCAAAAGTGTTTGACAGTCTGATTAATACACAATTGGATGAATTTATTAAATTGCATGATAATCAGTTTGGGTTCAGACCTGGACTGTCTACAGAGTCTGCAATATTGTGTTTAAAGCAGACTGTTAAGTACTACACTGATCGTAACACCCCTGTCTATGGCTGCTTTTTGGATCTGACAAGGGCATTCGACCTAGTTAATTATGACAAGTTATGGCAGAAATTAGAGGAGTTGGAGGTGCCACCAGAGTTGTGTAATATTTTGAAGTTCTGGTATCTCAACCAGGTCAATGTGGTGAAATGGTCGAATGCCTTTTCGGAACCTTACAGGTTGGAGTGCGGAGTAAGGCAGGGGGGGCTGTCCTCGCCTAAACTCTTCAACCTCTACATTAATGCTTTGATAGAGGAGCTCAGTAGCTTGCATGTCGGCTGTCATGTTGATGACATTTGTCTAAATAATATTAGCTATGCGGACGACATGGCTCTGCTGAGTGCCTCTGTCTGTGGTTTGGATGGGTTGTTGGGTGTGTGTGAGCGATATGCCCTCGTTCACGGCCTGAAATATAATGTAAAGAAAAGTGAGTGTATGGTATTTCGAGCCGGAAGAAAAAATCCAGATGCCATTCCACCAATCAAATTAAATGGTTTTGCATTGCAAATGGTAGATAAATTTAAGTATCTTGGGCATTGGTTATCTTCAGACTTGAAAGACGATACGGACATTGAAAGGGAACGTAGGGCGCTGTCTGTACGTGCTAACATGATAGCCCGTAGGTTTGTTCGCTGTACAAGGGAGGTTAAAATAACTCTGTTTAGAGCATATTGCTCATCGTTTTATACGAGCAGCCTATGGGTTCATTATACGCGGAAACAGTTCGGTGCCCTGCGTGTCCAATACAATGATGCTTACAGGGTGCTGATGGGGCTGCCCCGACGCTGTAGCGCGTCGGGGATGTTCGCCGAGGCGCGTGTGGATTGTTTTTACACAACCATGCGCAAGCGGTGCACATCCCTGGCGGGCAGGCTGCGGGCCAGCCCCAACACTATCCTGAGTATGTTTGCGTCTCGAACTGATCTTCGGTATTGAACCATTGTTCAATGGTCCACATATTGAATAACAGGGAAATGTGACGCGTTTTATTCTATTATTATTATTATTTTTTTTTTTTTTTTGATGTTTTTCTTTTTGTTTACTAACGCTAGCTTTTGTAAGATTTTCATTTTTACTAACAAAATGATCCCTGGATGGTTGAATAAAAGAGTTTATATTATTATATTATATTTTCTAAATTGAAGACTAAAAAAATATTGGGAATTATATGTAAATAATAATTATTATTAGTCGTTCGAGTCGCATCCACGTACAGTACAAAAGATTGCAGATTATGTATGCACTTTTGCAGCTGACCGTACAAGCCAATTCATAACAAATACGAAAAAAATTGATCCATGAAGTTCACCATCATCGGTTCAGGAAACCCTAAAGGAATGATTTGCAGCCTAAAATAACAATTGTATTGTTTTTTTTTTAATTTATTTTTTTATATAAATTTCCCAAATTAAAATGTACCTTACCGAAGATCTCAAACTAATTCGCTGGATAAACGATTAAAAAAATAGTTAACCCTCTTTTCTTAAAACTGTTTTTACGGTTGTAGTAGGGGTTTAGGGTTCCAATAAAAGTGAAAGTACGTAGCTATTAGCAGTTTGCCGATTGCCAACAAACGTAGTGTGGTTTTCCTCTATAAGGACCGATTCCGATCCCAAATATAAAAATATCTTTAACACATAAATTATAATTAAAATCGACATGCTAAGAAGAAGCACAGAATTATCAATAGTACTAAGTAGTAGTAATGTATAAGTTGCCTATCTGCGTCTGTGTTCACTTAAGCTAACTTTTAAAACGGTTTGGCTTAGAAGAATCAATATTAGTACCACCCAATAGATTTTAGTCCAGTTTACATTATCATTGCAAGAAATATTTACACAGATTCTGACGCTAAAATCTGAAAATTTAACGTGCTAAAATAAAAAAAAAACTGACCTGCTTTAAAAAAAATATTTTTTTTAATGTTTAATCGAAAATAATTTTGACAATTTCAAAGGATGGTCAATTGCTTCAGTGATTATCCAGGCAGAAAATGAGCAATTTAGATAAATTGGTTACTTTTCCGCACTGTTTACCTTACTGAAATAAAACGGCCATTATTTTTATTATTTTGTATTAAAAAGGGAAAATATATTGTATTTGACAATGAAAGTCTTATTTATTTGAAACGATTTCTGCAAATATCGTCTTGCGCTAACATTGAAAAATTGTGATAAAGCTGAACTTTGAGATAGCAGTCATACTAAGTAATTTTTATATCATTAAGTAGACAAATAAGCTTATTGGTAATTCACTGAAAATAATCCGTATTCGCGTGTTTGTGACTTCGTGCCTGGGGCGTTCACTATTGAAGAAAATTTTCACTAGTCCGGCTGATTTGACAATTCTTAAAAAGACTGCTGGGAAAAGGGGCAATTTCTTGTCTATGTAAACCACTACTTTCCACGGATCAGCGGAGATCACAATGTACTAGATTTACACGGTATCGCACTTGCGCGACAGAAAAATAACTATTAGAATATCTAGCTGGGTCCGTTCGGAACCATACTTTAAGACATTTAATTTTATTCCACGTTATAAAACTTTACGTACAATCGGAAACGGTCATCTTACTTAAATACCTATTATTGAGCGTTCTAAAGAGACTGATGTTAAAATATTAAGTTCTTTATCTGATTTCCAAAACACTTCTTAAACCTTTGCGATGAGATCCTTTGTCAGCGTTTAGTTTTGGCAACGTTTGTGTAGTACCCCCTAAAATAGAGCTAATACTACTTGACATGTGAAGGTAAAACTCTTATATTATTAACGTAATTGTATTATATAATATTACTGATAACTTTGTATTTTTTGATTAACTATCATACCTATATCTTTAGGAATGTAATGTTTTTTTTTCTTATGCAATAAGGTTTTTGATTATAAGGTTTTTGATTATAATTTGTTGTTGTAGGTAAATAGGTACTAACTGAAAATATTAACGTTTTTTTCTGTCTATTGTGAGCATTAAGGCCTTTTTTCTATGGCTCTATACTTTTCGAATACAGCAGTATTCACTCTCTTTCAGGACCTATTCGCTTACTAAATAATAGAAACATGCTTGATGGAGCATAAATTGCAAAGGCGGACTTACTAGCCAAATAAAATTTCTTCTAGGTAACCTTTGGGTAGAAATGAATAACTAAATATACCAACAAAAATCTTAATGCAATATAGCATGGGAGGGTATTGCGAATCTTTTCTCAGCCATTTATTGAAAGAAAAAAATAACCTAATATTCAATAAATACACTTAATTAAATACGAAACTCTCTCAAATCAAATCAAATATATTTATTTGCATTATTGTGCTTACATGAGTTTTTTTACATATCTTTTATTTTAGGTACAACACATTCGCCTAGGTAAGGCATACAAATTTAAATTTAATCTCATCCAGTCTCAAGGTGTAAATCAATCTCGTCACGCTTGATTTCATTATATGCAATTAATTGGAGAACACGCAGATATGTTTAGAGCGGGCTAATTGATTACGTCTCATAAATCAAATTAGAGGGGGAGAATATTCCCGCACTATATTATTACTTCGACAAGGCGACATTTCGTTGATTAGTGATAGGTAATAATAAGCTTATAAGTAGTGTAAGATCTAATAGGGTTTATTAATATTTTAAAAAGAATCTGTAAATAATCTTAACGATGATTGTCCATTTTTTGTGGCAACAGTATAAAATTAAAAAAGTAGGACTTGACAGTGGACAGATGTCAGTGATGAGCCGGTTGGATACAGAAAATTCGAAAAGAAAATAAAAAAATTTGAAAAGTGATGTTATGAGAAAAAGATGAGTAAACAGAAATACAAGTTTTTAAGAGATTATTAGTAGCTTTATTCGACTATCCTTACAAGTCGGAAGTGGAAAGAACACGTACGTGTCGCCATTTTATATCTTGTTTAGTTTTGTTAATTTTGGCAAGATTTGTAGTTTATGCATAAATAATAGGATGACAAATAAGCAGTTTATACACGACATTAACTAGTAATGCTTGATATTCTATACTTTGATTTCAAATTTTCAAGAGTTACCTCCCTATCAGTAAACAGAGAACACCCCTCTTTCATAAAAGTAATGGGATATTTTATTAATACTTTATTTTGTTTATTGTCGAGGAACAATGCCAGAAGAGTCAACATGACATTGAGCTGCAGAAGGAAAGTGGCTCGGAGCTGATGTGGACCTCAAATACAAGATGGGGCCTCAGTGGCGGGATGCGACTGCAAGCAGCCTGAGCTGTATGGTTGCTGAGAAGGTGCCGGTGGATCTGTGTTGCGGCTGGGAGCCTCTGTGATGTGGCCGAGTGGCTGCCGTGTGTCTCTGTGATGTGGCCGAGTGGCTGTCGTGTGCCTCTGTGATGTGGCCGATTGGACCAGTTTCCGTCCTGTTCCAGAAAGCCAGCTTTTTATGATTGTTGCAAATAAAATCGATTTTACCGTTGTTGTAAATGGAGTAATGTATGCATACATAGCTGGGTCTTTAATGATGGCAACTAATAGAAGGAACAGGGAAGTAAATTAATTGTTGCAACGGTGTTGAGTTGAAAAGACACCAGGAGCTATGTTTTTGAAATATATAATATATATAATGAGAATCATAATGTATGAGAATCATTTGTCTTGCCGATTTTGTGTTTGTCATACTTTTCAATGATAGCACTCCGGGTCGAAGCTATTTGTCGCCGCTCTGAAATAAGATATTACCGCTTCATAGTGTTCATGTTAGAGAGAGCAAAATCTTAACAGATTAATTTATTAACTGAAGTAACTAACATTATGCAACTGAGTATTGAGAAGAAAACAAAAGCGGCATTTGCACTTCTATGCCAAATAGCACCTGGTTGCTGGAGTGAAATGTATAGTTTGTAGATGAAGTTTTGAGTAAAAGGGTACAATTATTACTTGTTGGTTACAGTAAGGTGTTAAATAGTAGAACCAATTGTTACTCATAATAACAGTTTATTTACCGTAGAGACTCCTGATTGATTGACTTTATAACAATCTGTCATTACATAGACTTGTATCTCCTGTTGTGGGTACAGAATACTTAGGTAAATCTTGAAAAATATAGACTTGAGAATTCCTTAAAATATTACAACAACAAGTTTAATACAATTTTGCTTAGATTAGGGTGTAGAAGATCTTAATGAGATTTGTGTTTATATACCAAATTTGAAGGTAAAGATTAGTTTTACATTCTTATTTATCTTTATTGTAATTTGATAAACTCCGCATGGCAAAACTAGAAATATGTTATCCGAATTAATTATTGACATCAGAGTCTTAATCATTTAACAGTGAACAATTTTAGACAGGTATTCTAGCATTTCATGCAAGACTATTTTAAAAAATAGAATAGGTATTAAAGAAATTGATTATAAGTTGAGGCCAAATTAAGTATTGTAATAGTTATGGTTTTCATTTATTCTTTGTATACATTAATTTGGTTGGACATGAAAAATGTTTAAGATTTATCACATAAATCATGATGATGTGTATATACAATACAAAATACCTGCTGCTTGAAATATCTAAATGAGAAATATCCATAAATATTATATCATTTTGACCATTATTCGTTGTTCTAGATGTTAGTCATATTTAACAAATGCTTTATTTCGAACTGTTTAGATAATAATGTTTTAATATCTGATGATAGGTTAAGATATAAGTTAATCTATTTCTTTTGATGCTGCACTGAATGTGGTGGGGTAATGGTCGGACGCCGCCGGAGACCGGGGGTCAAATACTTATTATTAAAGGACTCTTTTTACCGGTATTTCATAATAAATTTAAACGTATCATACAAAAATACTAATTTTGCTGGTACGGTATCCTTAGTGTACGAATTCAACACCAAAATTTTAAAATAATATAAAAAATAAATAAAAGTTTCTCTGCCGTGGTTTATAGCTCATAATGTAGAAATGGTTGAAGATTATAATTTATTTTAGTTCAATACTAGAGTTTAAAGTGTAAGTTTCTATCCTAAAATAAATTACGCTGAAATTCATATCAAAATCGATTGTATTTGCACTAAAATTAACAACACTTTTTTCTGAATTGGCTATTTTGAATTTAATTGAAATTCGCATTGGACAAGTAAATAGTAATGAATTATTTTCATACATAATACACAGTCTTCATATACTTACCAATGAAAGTCGACTCAAGGAGATCTGTAAAAGTTCATGTTTTTATTTAGAAAATCCATAACTAGGCAAGTCCTAAAATAGCGAATCAAATCTTGCTGTAAGAAAATTTATCAATCAAATCGTAAACGTAATAACTATTCCGAAATAGGAAAATAATACATTTGGGAGATTAGGTATCACAATGGTTAAAAATATATTTGTCGGTTAATACAAATAAAAAGGCGACTTGATTTTTAGATCATTTGTAAGTCTATACTCGTGCAGTCTGACGTCACATTAGCACAGTTTATGGCAGGTTTAACGCGGAACACCTACGGCTCGTTAACCCCCTATCATTGGCAAATAAATTTCACCATGACGTCACACAAACTCCTACCTTTCTCGATTACCCCAACATCCCATTAAAGAAAACCTTACCACTCAAAGATAAGGTACACATTACAATGTATTCGAATCGGATACAGTTTAAAATATTGGAACTCCCGCTGTGGAAATAAATGGCAGTGTGCAAACAGTTTGAAGCATTTTACTTTGCTTATTCATCATTTTTATTAGATTCTGTTTCATAATAAATTTGTGTGTAATAAATTAAAACTACATTTCACTAGTTTCATTGACCGATATAATTGATGAGATGTGAGAGAATCGTATAAAATTCGTACCTTTTGAGAATGAAAAAAGTTCGTAATCTATATGACAAATGCGGAGGCCTATTCCGGGGGATCGTGAGATATGGATGTCATTAATTTAAAACAAAGTATACGGTTCCAGAAGCTTGCAAATGGAGATCCATTTGCAGTGAGTATTGGCAAGCGTTTGTTGGATACATTAAATGTAATGTAATATGTAGGTAAAGCGTGTTCTACATTTTCTATGATATTTGTCTTGCCGTTTAAATAAAGTTCTGTTTATATTGAAAGAGATTATCTTAAATATCTTTATTTTTTACACATTAGATAGAGTTAATTGAAACATACCTGAAATCTGTAAAAGTAATGATTTTCTTTTCCATCATCATCCGAGAGTAAGGTCGCCACATAGGAAGTCTAAAATATCTGGAGGAATTTTGAGATTTCAAATTCAAATTAAATTTATTTGCAGTAAGTGTAATACTCAATAATTTAAAGTTCTCCGTTCCGTTCGAAAAGAGAAAGAAAGTGAACAGTAAATTCAAATTATTCTTTCCTAGAGAACCTTTAAAGAAGCTGTTTTTCTGGAGATTTTAAGATTTGTCGGGAGTCTGGAGATCACTTGAACTGTCGAGAAAATCCTGACGAACGCCGACCTTCTGACAACCCCATCTGATTCCTTAAGCATGAATTTCACTCGTTATTTCGCCTACGTGAGTAGGCGGAATATCGAGAGAGTGGCACTTCCGTGCTATGTGGGCATTACCTGCGTGCCACAGTTAAGCCTCGTCATATGAAGTTGAGACTCGAGAGGTTAACTAGCCCACACATGTCACTTTTACCTAATACTATTTCTGAGGGCGTTACTGGTTATTACAATATAGAGCGACTGACATCTGATCTTGACGACCTTTTAAACTGAGATACCACATCAATAAGGTTATGATGTGGTTGTGTGGATGGATAATACTGGCAGATTTTTTAACCTAAAAGCATTTGGCACAGCCTAACGACTGCAGAATTCAGACAAACTGCACAGCTGAACAAAGTATATATATATTTAAGTCTGTTCGGAGCTCCGAAGCACACTTAAATATTTGTAATATTAAGTTGCAAACTATTCAAAAATTCAAAAGTTGCAAATGGTCTTTTGTACTTCAAAGTTTTTACATAGATCCGATTTTAATGATAATATTTGATCAAATAAGTATACAACGAAACAGTTATACTAAGTGCAAGTTTCTCCTGGCTACGGGGACATTGGGTGTGTAATATAAGATATAAATACAAAATATCTATATTTTAAGATAGATACCAACGAAATATAATATATAATTTTGGTTAGTATAATTTTCAAATTAGATAAAAATCGGAAGAAATATTAAAAAAAAATATAATTTCTTTTAATATAACAATTATTTAATATAACAAACCTTTGATATACAGTTTTACAGTTATAAAATTTAAAAAATCTATTTGTTGTTTCGTATAATAAACGTTATAATAATATATACATAATTATTAAGCATAATCATATAAGATATAACAAACTCTACAGAACGGCTAGTCGTAAATAATAAATAATTCTTTCACAATTCACCTTCTGACAGTTAGTTGCTTCTGTCACAAGGGCTGTCGCTCGCTCGCTTCGCATATTTCCTAAGTTATATTTTTTTAAATAAATTATAGTATAACTTTTGATTGATATGTTTTGTAAATATTATACTTTTTAATTAGTATATTATTTGGCAAGTATACTTCCCAAGTTGTATAACATGTGATATTTAGTGTACTTAAACGTTATATAAAATGGAATTATGCTTTTCAAATTGAAAATGTTATAGCTTTCAAAAATATAACCAGTAATGATTATGCCAATTCAAGATTACGTATTGAAATGAAAACATATATTTTGTTATTTTATCAATCAAAACGCACTCGGGACATTGCCATCGACATCGACAGTTCAATTTAAACAGTGTGTTTCAACATAGGATGTCATGCAACAAACTCGGCTAACAATGAACGGGCAGAATCTCGCCGGAGACGTTTTAGTACCTACCAAGTTTATGACTGCACAAATACAAATGCTGCAGAGTAGGAAGTTGGGTCAATTTTGTTAACAAAAGACCACTGGGAAACAGCGAACTTGTGATAAAATTTTACTTTAGGTTTCCAATGTAAGAGTAAAGTGGCAAAGTTGCACGTCTCTCTGGTCTTCGCCTTGAAATGGCATAAAATTATTTGGTTTCAGCTAAAATATTTGTTTCATGTATGTATATTTGCTAATAACTTGTAAGATTAGACATAATATGTATAAATTTAGGAAGAAGTAAGTTACTGCAAACCTTATTTGGATCGTTGAGTAGGTACTACACTAAGTAATCCACCCTAATTACACCTCTAGGTATGGAGAATCTTTAATAATACGGGTTTACAAAAGACAGAAAACCTCGACAGGTTAAAAGAATTATCAGCTTCGCGGCAGATCCTAAAACAACATCTAAGAAACTCGGGGTGGCGGTACTTCACGCCGCAACAAAGACTGCTACTTTATAAGGCGCAAGTTCGGCCGCATATAGTGTACTGTTGTCACCTTTGGGCTGGAGCCCCCGAATGTCATTTGAAGCTATTCGATTCAATACAGAGGCGTGCTGTTAGAATTGTCGACGATCCCTTGGTTACAGACGGTATCGAACCATTAAGTCTGAGAAGTGATATTGCTTCCCTCTGCGTTCCCATTTGTATAATGGGCTATGCTCAGAGGTTTTTTTTGCCGCGTACCTTGGTATTGTGGAATCAGATCCCTGCTTCGCTACTGTTTTCCTACAACATGGGGTTCTTCAAAATGGGTGTGAAAAGATTTCTCGATGGTCAGCAATGCGCACGTGACACTCCTGGTGTCACAGACGTCCATAGGCTACGGTAACCGCTTCCCATCACGTGGGCCGAACACCTGTTTGCCTACTTATACTATTTATAAAAATAAACGAAGATGTAATTCCATTACCAACAATTTTATCAATCTCAATAACTTAAAAAATTGATTTCATTAGATTCATTCATAGCCAATATGGCTGTTATCATACGCTGCTGTTATACATACGCAATAAAAAATCCTCCAAATATATGAAAGCCGTATCTTGCAGCAAATTCACCAGTCAGTATCTTGGCGTCCAGCCAGCGCTGTCCGGGAGACCAACGTCCAAATTATTGATTGTAGAGGACAAATTGCACTTATGCACAGCCGGCAGTACTCACATTTTACTACGCAGGCTTCGGATTGAGACCTTTACGAAATTTGTACTCGGGAAAAAGCTGCGCCAAATGACTGACTCCGTTCATGTTGTCAAGTTCGATTCACACGGAAAGCATACTTTGTTTAATTGTTTCCTGTTTGCTTGGGATATTGCAGGAATTGAAACAAGTGAAACAACTGATTGTCTAATGTTACAGGTAATTTCGTGCCTCAGAAGGTCCCGGGCGGGAAGCGGTTCTGAATCACTTAGAGGTGATTTTATACCCAATATTTAATAGACACTTTTTTGAGGATATGGAGCTTGACGAAGCACGCGGTCCTGGCATATCTGGACGTGACTGGGTGCAAGCCTTACATAACCATCCAGGACGCCGATTATCGTCGTCCGCGAGGTTATACAGAAAGTGAGATTTGTGGAAAAAAATGGGGGTAGTTCTGTAGTTAGCCGCCATCACTTTTCGAGATAGCTCGAATTCAAAAATCAATCAGCTCCCAGCTTCTAGTCCGATGCCTATAAGTAGGCTGAGCTTCACGTAAAAAAAAAGCTATAAAAATAGCTGAGAATCGTATCCGTACCCATTTTGCAAATTTTGTTGTATGACATACAAGTATGTATCACATAATACTGAGTTCGTAAAGGCGAAGATGAATGCGAAATAGAAATTTATAACGTTTCGCGATATATCATAGAAGATTGCATTCTGAATAGATTGAGTCAGCGGGGATTGTGCAGTGCTTTATGAAAATATTCTTCTAGAAGCATGAATATGATTAAAAAAAACTCTAAATTAAATCGACACGAGTTGCACTTTATAATAAAGAGCAAAATAAGAGCATGAACTTTTTCTTATGTCAAGAAAATTTAATAATATTACAGGTTCGTTCACGTACATAAATAAATAATATTTCCTTGGGGTTTAACCTAAATATTATTTATTAGTTATACATAAATCTGTTGTTTATAAAACAGACTAGATGAAAATTGTTACTATTATTAATTTTCATAACTCTATTATATGTTCTATTTCCATAATCAATAAAAGATATACGTGCCTTTAAATTTATCATTCGCACCGATGCCTCTGAATATTTCTAGCCTCGTTTTCCATTCGCAGTGCGACACAAAATTGACAGTGCCTAATTGAATTCTAGAACACAGCAGGGATGAGTTCGGTCAGCTGCTGGGCAGAAACCGTGACGTACGTGTTATTTTGCCCTACCCTTTTACATACATACATACCATCACGCCTTTTTCCCGTAGGGGTAGGCAGAGACTCCAGATTTCCATTTGCTACGATCCTTATAGACTACCCTACCCTTTTACCTACTCATTTACGTGCAATCGATTACTTTTAAAAGCGAAACGAGTACTTTTGTTTGCAACGATTAGAATGCACTCGATATTTTTGTGTGCTTTTGTGTTGCACAAAGCCGCCGTTCGATTTTCAGGAGTCCAGGGAATTTCAAAGTTTTGTACCCCTGTAAGTGCATGTACAAACTCGTTCTGCAGATAAAAAAGTCACCTGGCTTGCGATGATTCAAAAAGCTGCAATTTGATGAAGATTTTTATTAAATGTGAAATATACAAACTCTGCATAAATGACACGGATTTTTATAAAACTACAGCATTAGAATGAATTAATGAACTACGTAACATATTTTTAAAGGCTGTGAGGATAATATTGGGTAGTAAGCCTGGCTTCCAGTTGGCAATTAGCCAGCGTGCATATTGCGTTCGAGCGACGCGCATCCCACCATCTGTTGTGCTCTGCTAATGGTGCCTCCACGTAATAAGAACGGTCCAATATAGATGTCATTATGGCAAGATAATTTACGATCAAACTGAACTTGTGGCAAGTGATTAAGCTTGTGAATAAAATGTTTAATTTTTCAAAATTATGCCATCATTATAGTTGCAAAAAGTCGATTGCTGAGCACGAGCGCCCCCAAAGAAATTAGGAATTTCGCTTTTTTGCCGCGCTTTGTAAACATGGCAAGCGCAGTGGCATAACTTGCCTATTTTGTCATGGCTTTTAACTGTGCTGTGCATAGCTTGAACATGGGTTTAGTTATTTATTTATTTATTCACAGATATAAAGGAAAAGCGAGTGAGTTGATTTTGGGTTGCAACAAACGGTCATCTTCTTCTTTACAATTTTGATAACGGTTACAACGAGGTAACGCGCCAGCGTTTTAGGCATTTGGCTATAGATTAATACTCGTAATACTCGTTAGAGATTTCAGCACTTTCTTTTTTTTACGTAGTAATATTTTTTTCAGTAGTTTAAGCCAACTTATAACTGCTGTAACGCCGAACTTGATGTAGCATAATACTCCCGCGCTGTCAAGGTGGTTAAATGTTGCCCGTGCGAGCGGTGCGACGATATCACTGTCTCGCTGCCGTGGCTCAGGAGCGCGCGCGGCGGCATGTAAGCGTCAGTCGGCCTTTTACGAAAACTACGATTGTCGGGAGAAATTTGTAATTTTTTTCAATCAATACATCCCTTTGTTTCACTCAACTCTCGGCGTCCACCCGTTATATCTGGCGCCCACACGTAGCGGCTAGCGTAATAGTGCGGAACGTTCTCGAACATTCGCGCCCTCGACCCGCCGGCAACCTAACCGCGCTGTACCACTTGTTTCCGCAACCCACACGTCCCGCGACACGTTTTTGCCGTGACTGGGTGTGGTTGAAATGAAGAAGTCGACGAGGACACGCGCCGCTGGCCCGCCCAGAGCTGATGGATCGGCAACGGCGACAGACGTCGGCAGCGACCCCGATTACGACGTGGCGACGGAGAACCTGGAGTGCGGGAATCCCACGGGCTCGGCCGCCCCCCGCGTCCCAGGCCACACGCAGCCCGAAGTGGCTCATGATGGAGGAGTTCACCCGCACACAGGCGGAATTTAATAAGAGCCTGATACAGCCCTGGAACGACTTCGCGCAGCCTACAGAATCCCTAAGCCAGCATAAAAACTTTTCCGAGAAATATTCTCTGAAGATCGTAGAGGATTTGGAGTCCGACGCCTTTTCTAGGGGGAGACCGTGGGCTGATCGAGGGTACGTGATATCCGAAGGAGTATTCGGAGGACGGCGATGAAGCAGGCCTGGTCATGCCAGAGCACGAGCTTCCACGATGCACCCACTGCTGGGCATCTGGGGGTCACGGTTTTATTGGCCAAGGATGCGAGTGTACGTGACAGATTATGTCAAGCGTTGCTTGCCTTGCCAACGGTATAAGGTAGACAATAGGAAGCCGGCAGGTTTGTTGCAAACGCCGGCGATTTCCAGCAGGTTTGAGGTGTTGTCTGTGGATTTATTCGGGCCACTTGTGGAGACCCCTCGACATCATAAATGTGTCCTCATTGTTGAAGACGTCCGTTTTACCACCCAGAGGCCAACCGCATAGAGCGTAAGAATAGGGACCTATAACCCCGATCAGGTTGGCGATGAACTCGGCTGTGACCGCTAGTACCGGTTTCATACCTTCGGCAGAGAGCTGCGAGCACCTAGCGACGCAAGTACTGACTTGACAGAACGCGAGGACGCAACGCTCTGACTAGAGGGGGAGGATGTAACGTGGAACTTGATGTAGCATAATACTCCCGCGCTGTCAAGTTGGTTAAACGTCGTCCGTACAAGCGGTGCGACGATATCACTGTCTCGCTGCCGTGGCTCAGGAGCGCGCGCGGCGGCATGCAAGCGTCAGTCGGCCGAGCAAAGCCAGTGTGACGGGGGCTACGCTTGTTCTTTTACGAAAACTATGATTGTTGGGAGAAATTTGTAATTTTTTTGGGATCAATACATCCCTTTCGTTGACATCCCTTTGTTTCACTTAACTCTCGGCGTCCACCCGTTATACTGCTATTATTTTCTTTACCAATTTCTTAATACCTTAAGATAAGACATTATTTAGGCAACTTTTAGAAAGCCAATTAGTAGCAAGGTGAAATGCGTCATTCGCGTGGGCTAGGCTGATTTGTCTTAATAATAAATGAGCTTATTAATTAGATTACTGCCTTTTGATAAATCATTCTACTATAGGTAAATAAATACTATAGGTAATAACGTAAATAAAACTGCCTTTTTATTTTCGTTTTTCATTCTAAAGTCATGGATAGCATTTTTTACTATTATGCAAGTACTTAAGCGGTATAAGACCGACGAGAACTATGACTGTGAAATACATATGTTGGAGTTCTAATCCATTCATTCCTGCCATACAAACTATTCTAAAGTTAGGGAGACAAAATAATACAGACATAGAAATGAACGACGTACGTTAGAAGAATCTCTACGGTCGCTGTCATCTAATTCAGATTTTTTAAGTTGCTTAATAATCGGAAATATACACGTATCTACGAAATGTCACTCCGTTACGTTATGGCATAATATGTAGGTAGAGTATATATTCGGCGTTTACCTACGAGCCTGCGACATCAAACGAGAAATGAGCAGATCCGTAGGATAACAAAATTCACCGACATATGAAATGATAATAATAAAAAATGAAAAACATTTATTCTTTAACTTTAGTACGTGTGCAGCAATATGTCGTGGCTGGACGTAGCCCCATAGAATTAGTTCTTTGAAGTGGCAGATGGTCGATGAGACATCAAGGTTCTCGAATGGCGACTACGTCCAGCAGTGGACGGATTGCGGCTGAAATAATGATATATTTGCATAGTCTTACATATTATATGTAGGTAGAAACCACAAAAAAATTTAGAATGTATTTTTTTCTGAAAACAGTTGGCACTTTCAAATAAAGAAAAGTCACCAACTGGCTTAATCTGGCGTTTTAGGGAATAAGTAATGTTACCTGGCATCTGTCCAATGGATGTGATTGCAAACTGCAAGCCGGACCGGTATTAGGTCTCTAGTGAAATGCTTTACTACCGGTACTTGTAATATCGGGGGCCCCCGCCAAGTCGAGCGCGAAGCAAACGCTGCCGTACCATCCTTTACTGAAACCATTTTGCTGCATTTTCAGGCCCCTATTTGAGAACCTATGGATAAGACCAGAACGCAGAAATTTTCATTCAATCAGAAAAAGCTACAATCACATACTTAAAATCCAAAATTTCAAGTCTGTAGGTCATTTAGTTCCGAAGTTAAGCTAAAGCAAAGTTTCGCATTTATGACACTCACTCACTCACTCACTCATGATCATCAGAATAGAACTAGTACTTCCCATAAACTCAGAGAGCTGAAATTTGGTACAGAGTTAAGGTTTAATGGCCACATAAAGGGAAAACTATAAAAACTAGGATAATCGAAGATCTGGAGTACCTGGAGTACCTGGAGTGGATTAGATAACACAAGAGCCCAACCAAACTAATTAGAGACCGACATACCGCCTTTACAATCAATATGTCCACGTTTCTACAAAAAGAAGTAAAATCCCACCAAAAACATTCTGTAAAAAACTAGCCAAGTCTCGATGGAGCTGTTTGTTTATCTCTAAAAAGTAATGAAATCTAGACAAAGTCGTGCCAAGTCTAAGGTTCCTTACTGCGATTTCTTTATTATTATAGTTAATGTTGTGTGACTTGGCTGTTGAAGGGTACACAAGGGTAAAAAACCAGGTGGTCCATGACACCATTGCACCAATCTGTCGCCAGAACCGCTACCCATTGACGATGGAAAATTGCCACTTGGAAAAAGTTGATTCAATAACCAGTCAATTGTAGGCTTGATAAAGCTGCGTATTTCAATAATACTTATGTATAGGCGAGCCTGAAACAAACAGTATAAAAAATTATTTCCAGTACGTCTATTTTATGTTAGATCGGTGGTCGATTTGACGCTTCAAAAAGAAGAGAGTAGAAGTAAGCATTGTCAATGCTGAATGCATGTGTTGCACAATCAACAACAGCCTAAAATGAGATACTAGCGTCTAACTACCAATACCAGTTTGGGCTTTTATCTCGCTTAACAAACATATGTAGTTACAACAGATATAACATTACGTGTAAACAAAATTGACTTGTACCCACTAACGTATAAAGAATGTTCAACGGCCAAGTCACACAACATTAACTAAACTATAATAATAAAGAAATCGCAGTAAGGAACCTTAGACTTGGCACGACTTTGTGTAGATTTCATTACTTTTTAGAGATAAACAAGCAGCTCCATCGAGACTTAGTTTTTTACAGAATGTTTTGGTGGGATTATTTTTAGAGCTAAAACCGGATTTGCATCTAAGATTTTGGAAATTAGTTATGACGGTAAAGATATGGAACACCAACACCGTTACTATTACTGGGATCTACAATACAATACAATATAAATTTATCTAGGAAACCACAAAATTGAAATTATAACATTGTTAAGAATATGGAGCAGAGGCGGACTTATGACTAATCAATCTCTTTCAGCCAACCTTTGTACAATAAGACAACATGATGTAAGGGTGGGCCCAGTAGAATAAAAATAAAAATAATGTCTATTGTATAGATAAACCAACACAGACATAGATATAATATGGGAACAACGGACAGCCACTAATAAGAAATACATAAAATATATATTCTACACACCTTGATTTGTATGACATATATGTCGAATAAAAATCGTTTGATATCGAACAAAAATCCTTCGTTAACGAGTGAAAATCATTCGATATCAAACAAATATTATTCGACTCACCGATATTGCGTGAGTCACACTTTTCAAAATTAGGGCTCCATCACCAAAGGGTTAAGGGAGTGTCCTCAGTGCGATAGCGGAGCACCTGACCAGATCCTATCTCACGTGGTAAAAATACTCACACCCGCCGGAAAGCTGGTTAAAAAAAAGGTTTAATCCATGCAGAAGGAATGTCATACGCAATGATGATGATAGTGATAGCGGCGACGAACTCTCCGCGGCGTTATCGTTTTTCAAATTGTGACTTTGTACGAACGTAGGTAGTGTCTTTAATGTGTCCATTAATAATCGTTTTTCAAATTGTGACTTTGTACAAACGTAGGTAGTGTCTTTAATGTGTCCATTAATAATCGTTTTTCAAATTGTGACTTTGTACGAACGTAGGTAGTGTCTTTAATGTGTCCATTAATAATCGTTTTTCAAATTGTGACTTTGTACAAACGTAGGTAGTGTCTTAAATGTGTCCATTAATAATCGTTTTTCAAATTGTGACTTTGTACGAACGTAGGTAGTGTCTTTAATGTGTCCATTAATAATCGTTTTTCAAATTGTGACTTTGTACGAACGTAGGTAGTGTCTATAATGTGTCTATTAATAATCGTTTTTCAAATTTTGACTTTGTACGAACGTAGGTAGTGTCTATAATGTGTCCATTAATAATCGTTTTTCAAATTGTGACTTTGTACGAACGTAGGTAGTGTCTATAATGTGTCTATTATTAACCGTTTTTCAAATTTTGACTTTGTACAAACGTAGGTAGTGTCTATAATGTGTCTATTATTAATCGTTTTTCAAATTGTGACTTTGTACGAACGTAGGTAGTGTCTATAATGTGTCTATTAATAATCGTTTTTCAAATTTTGACTTTGTACGAACGTAGGTAGTGTCTATAATGTGTCCATTAATAATCGTTTTTCAAATTGTGACTTTGTACGAACGTAGGTAGTGTCTATAATGTGTCTATTATTAATCGTTTTTCAAATTTTGACTTTGTACAAACGTAGGTAGTGTCTATAATGTGTCTATTATTAATCGTTTTTCAAATTGTGACTTTGTACGAACGTAGGTAGTGTCTATAATGTGTCTATTATTAATCGTTTTTCAAATTTTGACTTTGTACGAACGTAGGTAGTGTCTATAATATGTCCATTAATAATCGTTTTTCAAATTGTGACTTTGTACGAACGTAGGTAGTGTCTTTAATGTGTCGATTAATTATACGACGGAAAAAGACTCCTAGTATTTATTATTATTAGTAAGAAGTACTTTCATAGACTTCAGATTTGCAACGGGGTTACGCTGGCCCAAATCCAGATTTGGCAGACTTAACTTGGCCACGATTATTTCAGCTAGATAAATATTACGCTCTTTAAATAATAGCATAAATCGTATAAAACTACTCCGATGAAGTGTGGGAAAGGAGTTAACTTCTAAATTTTATTTCCGATTTTAAACCATATTGGAGATTGTCGTAACATATGTTTCACGTGTTTAACGTTAGATCCAAAAATAGTTTGTGTGTGTTATCAAATAGGTATGCCGCGTAGTTATTGAAGTTTTTATAACGCCCACATCTATTGAATCTATGTCTCTTACCTCAATCAATATCATAAAAGTGTTAAATGTTACTTCGTCATAGTTTTTGATTCTGATGAAAAAAGAGGTTGTCGAAAAAATTTAGTAATAACTTTGATGTTTAAGGACATTTTTTGGAACTTTATCTAACATCTACTTTGTCCATACGTAGTTGAATACATGTTTGTCGACCAAATAAATTACACATTATTCAAAAACTTACCGTAATCTATATAAATCGGATTCGTTTCTGGCAAAGGTTTGGTGGGTTTAATCATGGAGCAAATACAAAGAGGAGACGGCGTATCGACTGGTGCACTGTTACGGTCATTGGCGCAGTGAATTGGGAAGTGGGCGTGGCTAAGTCATTTTTCGTTCAACTGTGAAAGATGCGTGACGTGGAGCGAGCTCTAATGTTTTTCTTGTTTTTCTAATTTACGTTTCGTTTCAGCTTAGAATATTTTGTAAAATGTTTTAAACCATTTAGTTTTAAGTGTTTCAATGCTGTACTGTTATAGGATCACAATAAACGTTAGTAAACGATAGCGTATGTCGATACGCCATCTCCTCTTTGTTATTACTCCGTGGGTTAGATCGTTTCGTACGTATATTCCGATAAATAGGGTGGATTATCATTTCATAATTAATTAAAGCAAAACAATACATTAGTAATAATTAATACAATAGCGGATTGTGTCCACTTGTTTTGATTCAGAATTGTTTATTTTATTTCGTAGAAAATTTATTAACAAATATTTAAATAACGCAAACATATAAGTACCTACTAGCATATTCTTATTACCTTATAATATTATATTACAAAAGCGAAAATGAGTTCGTGTATTTGTTTTCTTACCTTTAGTTCTTAAAATTTTTCACACTTACACATGGGAGTACCGAAAAGGTCATAAGGGTACCTTTTATCTCACAAAAAGTACCGTGCGATCCCCGCTTACGAAACCGCAGGTAAAAGTAGTTATAATGGGCTTGAGAATAATTTAAAATGCTAATTAATTTATCACGGTTTGATAATCGAGATTTAATTAACAGTATTGACGCAATCCCCGAGATCTACGAGTATATCACGCTCACATAACACTGCAAATTTGAGATGGAAGTCACGCACGGGCTCTTTGGTAACAGAGCACTTGTGTCCTTAATATGGCTGGTAAACGTCGGCTGGCCGGACGCCAAACACCCCGATAATTTACCATCGACGTGCAGCATGCAAATTTAAGGCCCATTTCTTATTTCTCATTGGAATTTGGAACGAATTTTCCGAATAGTCAAATGGGAAAATTGCTATTTGTGCGAAATTAAAACTGGCGGGAAATGTTTCCGGCCGGGATCTTGGTTGTTCAATATTTAATTTCAATCTTTTTAATAAAGCCCTCGTATTAAGAAACTTTTGTTAACCCCATGTTAGCTAAAATGTGTTTTGTTTCGTTATTTCGCGCTAAATATCGAATAGGAGAGAAATGGATGGGATATATTCTAGGTAACGTTAGCTTGATAAGATTTGCTAATTTTGCTACAGTACAGTGATCCTACTGTAAACTGTAAATTAGTAAATCTTAGCATTTAAAGTTTGTGTTAAACATGAATAGGGCGGTATCGTTTGCAAAACCATAATTCAATCATTCATATTGTTTGGGTAACAAAGTCAATTAAATCTGCATGCCCTGATATTACAAGCCTTTCAAAACCGCGTCTCGGCATCTGGCGTGATTCCATACCACCTGATGGTAACCGTGCAAGTATTCAACCTTATTTCTGATGTCTATTTATATCGTTAGAAGAAGTACTACTCCTACAGCGTAGATATTAAAATAATAAGGACTGTAATTAAGATTTCCAGGAAGTCATATATTTTTGAAGGAGTTACTGTTATTAGGAGTTACTAAATTAAGAGATGTGTCAGCTTGTTATCAGTTTCTAGAAATAGCAATTTACTTAATACAACTATAGGGCGAATTGGTTCTAAAGTACGAGTACAATCACAATGGTGTCAAAATTATATCTAGTAATCTCACGGGATTTAAAAAGGTTACAGATCTCGTGGGATTTAAGATCGATATCACATACTAAAATAGTTTATTTATTTATAATGTGTTACCTTTTTTAGACTTAAAATATCCTAGTGTAAGTTTAAATATAACCGGTCAAGTCGAACTAGCGCAGGAAGGTTTCGGTACCGTTATCAATGAAAACCTCAAAAAAATCATGTCTTTTGTAAAGGAGCTCCTTCAATATATTTTTTTGTTTTATAGTATTGATTGTTATAGCAACAACAGATATACATTAAAAAAAAAAAACAACTGTTTAACTATCACGGTTCATGAGATATAAGCCTGTAGGTCTAAAATTGCCACTTTGAGCAATTCATCAAAACGAATTCATTTCGTGAATTCCTAGCAATTCCTCTGCAATTCTTCTTTTTTTTTGTAAAATGGACACGCATCATTTGCAATTCATTAACAATTCAGTTCATTTCGTGAATCATTTGTCGTGATAATATTGCCATAGCAATTCTTCAAAAACGAAACTAATTCATTATTTTTTATATAATTCTATGTTAGACGTACTGTAAATTATTGTTTATTTGACGTGCGTACATTAGGATTTGAGTACGCAATAAAGAAAATAGAGACTACCAGTGTTGCCAGTATGATTTCCCAAAAAAGGACAGTTGGCTTTCTGAAAAGGTACGGTTTTTAACTTCAAGGTACGGTTGGGTCGAAATACTTCTGCAAGAACTAGATCAGATTTTTTTCTGAATGTAATTGTAAAATAATAATTTAACTTACCACGAGTTTATAAATAAATAACTTGCGAATACATGCTTGAAGCTCCAATAGTTTGGATATGTGTCATTCTGTCTGTAGACATGCTTTACTTCATTCCAAAATACTTAATACTTAGCCTGCACCCATGCTTAATGCAAGTTAATAGTTTTCATTTCAATCTACAAACTTAGTAATATTTCTCTACAGATATAAACATTTATTTATATCGAAATCATTAGTTTTCAAAATTCACAAAAAAGGGAATTTGGTGTTGTATTTAGGTGTTTACTTTATCAGCCAAATCCGTCACTACTATATCACATTAATTTTAGTACTTTATCTTCTTATTTAACATAGAAGAGCTGGGTTCAAAATTGTTTATACCACCTTGTTGCTGTATACATGAACTAGTAGCTATTAATGCAGCAATAGTTTCGGTATTCAGGCGATTCCGATGTTCAGTCTTTATCAGCTTTAGTTTGCTAAATACTCTTTCCACTGAGGCATTAGAAAAAGGCAGAATTAATAGGAATCCTATCAGGATTTTTAAATTTTTAAATTTTTCTGTGCCAGCTATGTCCTTTAATTTAAATACTTTTGCCCAAAAATCAGCAGCATTCATTTGAATCGATATACTGTCGTCCACACTTGCCAGATCTAATAAACAGTACTCCCGCCATTCGTTTATTAATGCACTTTTATTCAGATATGTGGGGGCTAAAAAAGGAAATCTGTTTAAAATTGAAGTTATCATTTGTGGATCAAACGATTTTATAATTTTTGGTTCGACTATTTGGATTATGTCATATATTGGGTCTGTAAATATAAATCTTTGTTTTATTTGTTCTATAACTTCAACATAAAATGCCAGGCAATCTAGTTTGAATCTTTCCAGGTCCTCTTTTCCTACATCATTTTCAACCGCGTTGAGGCTTGAGTCCACAAGAACACCAAGGTACAAATTTTCCAAAGGCAAGTACAACCTTGGGTTTTTATGTTCGATCTCTAGAGGAGGCGTGTTTTTGACGTGATGTAAATCAATGAAGTTACTTGCAATTGTGCGGATGAGAACTTCTACGGCAGGTTTCAGTTTATGAAGTAATGGCGATTCAGACTGAAAAGTAATATTGAAGGCATTTAGCAGGTCTAGCACATATGCCATGAACTGGAGATAAAATTTTGTAAACTGGTTACGAAAACTGAAAATGATACTTTCAGTTATTCTGGACGGATCTTCCACTATTTCAAGTCTGAAATAGGCTTCCAGTGCAGGATACTGTTCCAGCGTTCGGTCGACACATGCCTTTAAAGAAAGCCACCGAGTTGTTGCCGGCAAAAGAATCTGATGAATATCTGTTTGGTAGAAGCGTTGCATTTCTGCAAGCTTCTGTTGTCGGTTGTGGCTGCGGCTGAAATGGGAGCCAATGTTCCGTAACATATCTTCTACTGATTTTGGCAGTTTTAGACAAGCTTTAGAGGCAGCCAAATGAATCATATGGCAAGAGCAGCGGACACACACTATGTTAGGAAGTCTTTCTTTCAATTTGGCGAACACAGAATTATATTCGCCGACCATCACGTTCGTCGTGTCTGAAGAAAATCCCACTAAGTTTTCTAGTGGGATTTTTTTTGTTTCAACGCTCTGTATTAATGCGTTATACAAGTCATCAGCCGTACCTGAAGCCATTTCCAGCAAATCGAAGAATTCTGTTTCTATTTTAAATTTTTTGTCACAATATATCACTGTCATCGCACATTGTTTTTTTGTGCCAACATCAGTTGTTTCGTCCATTATTAGGCAAAAGAAATTACCGGGTTGTTTTAAATAATCATGTAACGTACTTTGAAGACTGGGCCCTAAAATTTGTGTTACAACTGCTGTTGCTTTTGTACGACCCATCTTCATCTTCTGAGCAATTTTCGAATCGGGGCAAATGTCCGCTATTAAGCTAACTAAAGTGTCTGATAAGAGGAATGGTAAATTATTTGTAGCCAGCATTGCAGCAATTTTAAGCTCACCTCTTTTTGCTGAAAGAGCTTCAACTGATGGTTTTAATGATTCTTTAATATTTGATGTGGATTTAATGGCTTTCATTACTGATTTGTGTTTATCAGTTTCAGAGTGTCGTATCAAGTGCGGCTTGTGGTTCGGTAACGTAGTTTGACAGTATTTGCATTTTGCACTGATTGTGCCTTTAACTGTGTCTGAAACTAGCCACTCTGAGAGTTCTTTAATTTCTAACCATTTCTCGCTAAAAACATATAAATGTTTTTCAGTCTTATCCGATGATTTTTTAGATTTGGTTGGAATAATTTTTTTATGCTCGTCATTACTTGTTGCTATCTGGATTTCGTCATTTTCGTTACAAGTATCAAGTAAGGCTTGTGGTTTTTTTTTGTTAGATGGATTTGATTTGTCTAGCAGACTGAAGACGTTGGAAGGATTTGATTCTTGTGGCTGGGTAGGTTTTGTTAGTGCGTCAGTACATGAAGGGCCAGGAATACTAGGACTTAAACATTTCTTCTTAGTTGAATGACCGGGTTTAGTAGGCTGGTTACTATTTTGAGAGCTATTATTATC
Organism: Euzophera pinguis; assembly: GCA_947363495.1. Classification (NCBI taxonomy): domain Eukaryota; kingdom Metazoa; phylum Arthropoda; class Insecta; order Lepidoptera; family Pyralidae; genus Euzophera; species Euzophera pinguis. The sequence goes on from OX376168.1 coordinate 6,524,525, forward strand.
AGGAGGATTACGTTTTCGCTTCGTTATAAATCTGTCCATTTCCCAACACCTGCGTTTAGACAAAAAACATGCCATCCATCACACACAGCTCCATGCAAAGGTACGGTAAGGTACGGATATAGGTGGACTGACAAGAGCTTGTTTCAATGCTTTAGGTATAGCCCTGGGTTAAAGCATACGGAAATAGGTGGAGTGGGAGATTGTCCCCACCCTTTTGCCAATCCCCTACTCCATCTATTTCCGTATACTTTAACCCAGGGCTATACCTAAAGCATTGAAACCAGCTCTTGTCAGTCAGGCTATAGTTTAGTTTGAAAGAGAAGGTAAGTTTGCGTAATTAACTAAATAGAAACAATATAAATATATAAGCTATATAAGCATATGACGGGTGGCGCCATCTGTTCATGAAAGTTTCTAGGCCAACTAACAATTTCAGTCTGATACATTGTGTTCTGTGCATTCCCCAAACTTTTACTTTGACCGTTTACGGAGTATATACGTACACCATAATACAATATCAGTATAGATAGAAAAGAAAGTTATGAAACAAAAAATATTAAAACAAAGTATGATTTCGTATTATTTAATATAAAAAGTTCAAATATTAGAATCACATGCATGCATACAATTGGCTACTTGACAGCCTTCGGAAAAATATTCAAAAACTTACGTATGTTTATAATAAACCTTTTACAATTATGCATTTACGAAAAAAAAGCGTTATTTAATAGCATAAAAAGGATTTATTAATTTAAAGTTCGCGCGAAAACAGCCGGTCACTTGACATTTTATGACGTCACATTTCAAAACCGTCAATTTCTCGCCAATCGGTGAACGTTGTTTGAAACTGACAGATGACGTTTTGCTTGACATTTTCTGTGAGATGTAATGTCACAAGATGGCCGACCACATCTCGAATCTTGTAATCCACAGATAAAAAGGCAAATCTATTTTGAATAAATAAAATATTTAAAATTTCTTTTAAAGCGAAATACCTATTGTGTAATTATTATTTGGTTACAAGCTATCATATTTAACATATTTTATGTTTCATCGTTACAACTGTCAAATAGCCAATTACCTACTTGAATGAATTTAACTGATATACGTAAATGCTCCGGAATTATCCAAATTCGGTTGTTATTTCACAAGATGGCAACCCCAACAAAACATTAAAAAACTCAACAACAAAGTATCAAACCTATCCGTTTCGTTTTGACGCTAGTGGTGAATAATAATTTTAAATAATTTATTTAGATGTCAAACTTTCAAGGCTATTAAATAAAGTTCTACCTTTGACCATCAGATCGGAACAGATAGTTTGTAAAATTTTAAGTTGTTTGTCATTAACTATATAATAAGAATGAATGAAAGGCAATAAACCACACCTTGGCAGTGATGACAAGAAAATAAGTAAGTCAATAGCATTGTCATTTTGTCATACAACTTTGCCTTCTTGCAGTGCAAACAAAAAACATGAAAAATGCAAAATGCAAACCATCATCAACATCAACTTACCTTGACTTAACTTTTCTTCCGTCTCGAGATTCGTATTATTTTCTCAACACAATTTGTGATTAACCGAACGACACAACACAATTTTTTTTTAGTAATGGGTTTTACGGCCGTGTATACAAAGTCCTTTATAGCCCTTCTTCATTTTTCAATCCTACAGTGTGGTTTCGTCAAGTCCTAGTCAAGTCAAGTCTAGTCAGAAGAATCAGGCTAAGTGAAGTGGTAGAAAAACTGCACTAAGCGATTACTAGGAGCTTTTGGCAACAAGCCTGAAAATCACATAAATCAAACACTGTATCCCTTCCCAATACTCACGCTTGTTATCGAACACTTTGCGAATAATAATTTACCATTATTATGCACAAACACTCAAAAAAACACAAATTTTGGAAAATAAAATACAGCGCCGATACTGCTCTTCACAGCTTCCCGCCAAAAGTCCACACAACACAATACCTTTTCATTAAAAACAAGTAAGTAAAAGCTTTTAAACGCAAATTCAGAATTTTGAGAAAAACAGGGGCAGGCGTTTTTTTTTTGTTTTTTACCCTTTGTAGTTTGTAGTGAAAAATAAATCACTAATATAGAAAAGGTACGAAAAAGGTACGGTCTACACTGAGGTACGGTTGTGTTATGAATAGTACGGAAAACCGTACTTTTTGGTACGGTCTGGCAACGCTCAGACTACTTGAATAATTAAATAAAATAGTGGCAATAAAGTTAAGTCATTTATGCATTTATCAGTCAATGTCAATCAAGTGCAGTCAACTGTCAACAAAAAATGGGTTTTACGGCCGTGGATACAAGTCTTTTAGGCTCTTCTTATTTTTGTTCTTCTTTAGTCGGGTCTTACTATCAACTCTTTATTTTATATAAATAGCGCACAACGGTGTGTAAATAACTAAGGAAGGCGATACCTAGGTACATCTCTATAGAAGTACAATGTGGGCGTTACCCGCGTGCCACGCACGTGAAGTCCACGTTTAGCATCGCCATATAAAATTAAGATTCAAGAGGTTTAACTGGCACACAAACATGATACCTTATCTTATTTTTGTGATATCGTTAGTACTACGTGTAGTAATGATTTTATGGTGATATGATGTTAATTCGTAAAGGCAAGTCGGTTGCTTTGTTTTTGTGTGATCACAGTAATAAGATTAGTTAAAAGCAGTGCCATGTATCGGCAGGTAATCCTCTCAAGTCTTAACTTTTTATGAAGAAAAGGAAGGGCTACCATGATCTCTTAATTCTATCCAACAAATGCGAGTGAGTAAGCGAGATGTGTGCCCTACATTACATCCTATAAAGCGCTATCACGCCTACTCACTCTCGCATTTAGACGAATTTTATATATCATGGTAATCCCCCTATAGGTGTCGGTTTGGTCGTTAGATTCGCACTGCGATGACGGCGACGTCTAGCTAGACGCGTCTTTCCTACCTTTAATATATGTTCCTAACTCATATAAGCACATGTTCTAAAAAAAATTTCGGACAAACCGAGAGATCTTTACAAGAAATAATAACAATTTAATCAAACGTTGGTGATTATAATTCTCTTTGCAATTTAATACGAAATCTTGTTAGTACTTAATAGACGAATGTAAACAACAATATATGATAAAAATTCGCTTGACGAATCGAAACAGTTTTAAAACTTGACGAATATAACCCTAAAATCAAAATAACAAAGTATTCTTACTCCACAATTGAGCAAATTTTTGTGAAATTTAGAAGAATGAACTGTAGATGTTGCTGAAGAGTATTTTATGATTCTGCTATTTGACAGTAAAGCAATTCTGTAAAAGTGACCCATTTTACGAAATTCCATAGAAAACTGTCAAACAGCAGATTTGCATAAAATGAATTGGTCGTGATTCATTTTATGAACTGCCAAATTATGACCATTTTAGGATTTGCAATGTCATTAATATTGTGATCATATTGTGATTCGCGCTAAGTGGCGATTTTAGACCCGATTCTGCTGATTGACATAAAAGCAATTCCTTTTATGTGAGCCATTTTACGTATTTCCATAGAAAAATGTCAAACTGCAGAATTGCATGCAATGAATTGTTCGTGATTCACTTTATGAACCATACAAATGTGACCATTTTAGCATTTGCAATGTCATTCATATTATGATCATATTATGATTCGCGCAAAGTGGCGATTTCAGACCCGCTGGTGTGTGTGTGTGACAGATGGCCGGAGTCTTAGTAATAGGGCTTCGTTTTTACAATTATGATCTTAAATACATTAAGATTCCCTTTATGAGCAAAAATCTGGTAAAGTTATGTTGAGTCTGATTGTCAAGCTCCAACATAAGTATGATATATTTAATGCACGCATAAGAGGACATCATCATTTTAGTCCTCTGCTGGACATAGGCCGCTAACAATCGTCATCTTAATGATATCCAAAATTACGGTTGATAGCGACCTGCATCTAGCGTCTGCCTCTGGTCTGGTCCGTGGATGTCCAACTGCGCTTGCCGGTTCGTAGCCGCCATTCGGCCCTCGCGTAAAAAAAAAGAAGTTAGAGGACATACATTAAAACTACTGTTGTTGCACAACAGCAAAAAAATTAAAAAAATATTGCTCTTTGTCAAACGATCCCGCGGGTCCGCCGCAAGCGGGATCGAACCGCGAATTACTCGATGTCAGCATTAATAGTTTTAAGCGAACTTCTGCGGCGACACAGTGGCAAATTAGTTGGCAAAGTTTTCATTCATTAGTGCCCAAGTTGTGTGGTTTAACTTTGACGGTTGTTTGGATGTCTCAAGTTGTATGAATTTATTGTCATTTTCCGACAGTTGGAACGTGTAATGAGACACGTATATATTTACCATGTGTAGGTTGGTCTTCGGACGGAGAGCTTATATTGTGGTGATGTATTCAGAGTAATGATAGTCTCGCTCGGGTAGTCCTAATTTAAGGTGAAAGTTGTTACGCATCAATTCATAAATTTTTCACTTAAGAATATAGAAGACTCTAGATCTAGACTAACGAGCATGTGCGTTTACATGACATGAACTTAGAACTTTGGGAAACGTTAAATAAATAATGGACATCATCACAGCGTGGTCATTTAGAAAGCAACAAAGGGAACGCTCATATTCAGGAAACCGTTGCAGAATTTATTATGAGATAAAATGAGATTATATTTCAGATGTTATGGAGAATTTTAAATATTATTTAAATATGCTTAACGTAAATGCGAACAGCTTTTGTTAGCTCTCTTTGATCCTGGATTTGCAATGCAGAATGCAGATATTCATTTTTAAAAAAAGATTACAAATTAATTGGTATTACCCACGATTTTATTGAAACAGAAGGAATTTCCTATAAAACTGTCTGATAAAATTTATTGGGTACTTCGACCTATGTCATTGGCACGCGGACGCAGGCGCCGCCGCCATCGCCAATTTGCATGGGAGCGTAATCAATTTCCATTTCTTTTGTTTGCCGATATTTTTATGGATCCAGATCCAGTAGAAATAAACGATGTAATTAATTAAATACCTAATACTTTATATATGGTATTTTTAGTTTATAAGTACCTTTTTCGAGGTTGGCCATTAGAGAAAAAAAAATGTCTGTCCATGTCAACTCCACCGGTAAGGTTAATTCTCCTTAAAGAAAATTCTCAATATTTCGTGTTTTGGCGTCAAACTTGTCGGGGCGAAATATCTGTGTTACTCGTATATCTATTTATTTTTTTCAAGCATTTGTGCATAATAACGGTTTGATATTTGAAGTGTTCGTGAACAAGCATGAACAGTTGTCGATTTCGTGACTTAAATTTTTGTCACTAAAATTTTCATGATAATTATCTATACTAATATTATAAATGCGAAAGTCTGTCTGTCTTTCTATCTGTTACGCTTTCACGGCTAAACCGCTGAACGGATTTTGATGAAATTTGGTATGAATATAGTTGAAGACCCGGGGTCAAACATAGGCTACTTTTTGACGCAGGCGGAGCTGCGGGAAAAATCTAATAATCTAAGTGATGTTTTTCTACCGCTACACTTACTCGCCTTCTGACTCTGACATGACCTTTATTTTGATTGGGGATTAGACTTGACAATTAACTTGACGCTTTTGACTTAACTGAACCTTTACCAGGTAGGTTAAGATATAAAAAAAATAGTTGACATGCGTGCTTATGTGCCATTCACAAATACACCGTCCACGTTAAAAGTGAATAAAATAGTGGAGTTGTGGTTCCTGGGTTTCGTAATGGCAGATGATAAAGTAAAATCGACAACGCGGTCGTGACATCCCTGGTGTTGCAGACGTTCATAGGCTACTGTAACCACTTACCATAAAGTGGGCCGTATAAAAAAGATATTTAAGTACTAGAAGTAACCAATTTCTAAATAGACGTAGTTGAGAATGGTAGGCTTTTGTATAGTACTGCAAGCTATCTTCAAAGTATACCTACAGGTTATTAAAATGAATACCCCTTTATTTATACAAGTTAAGGAACGTTAACGAGTTAACGAATGTATATTATGTCTCGTTCTATCACGTCAAAACTAGATAAGATAGAAAAGGATAATTTAGTTAATGTAGGTTTAACTAACGATCATATTTTTTTATGAATAATAGGGATAGACTCTACCACATTAAAATACACTTTATCAGTATCTATGTTGTTTGACATAGTGACAACTAGGTTAAGCTAATATGACAGATAGAAATATAAAAAAATCTTTTATTGCGTATATAGTCCGCCATTTTGTTTTTATAATGACGTCACATACCCTATGACCCTCAGAAAAAAAGCAAGGAATCTAAAGACACCTCATACGTCTATATCCGTTAAGCCGTTCTTGACTTATGGTGGGATAAAGAATCTTACATAAATACAAACATACATGAACGCTAAAAACATAACACTCTTTGGTCAGTCGTGTAAAAAGAAAATGAAAATGCTAATTTTGTGCAACATATTTATTTTACAACTAATTTGAATTAATTTTCAAAGAAGTAGGCACGTATCTTATAATATTTTTCTCATTTCTTCATATTACTCATTACTGCAAATGCTTTGTATGCCCAATTTATGAGCTGAAAAATAAGTTACACATAAAATAAAATGGTTTTATTCAACATATCGAATGGAAGATGCCTTCAAACTCCTGGAATGGGAAGGACTTGGCATCAACATCAATGGCGAGTATATCACTCACCTTCGTTTTGCCGACGATATCGTGGTCATGGCGGAGTCGCTGGAGGACTTAAGTACCATGCTCAGCGACCTCAACGTGGTCTCCCAACAGGTGGGTCTTAAAATAAACATGGACAAAACCAAGGCAATGTGTAATGTCCATGTTACGCCATCACCGGGTTCTGTCGGGAGCCACACCCTTGAAGTTGTAGACCAGTATGTATACCTGGGTCAGATGATCCAGGCTGGCAACTCCAGCTTCGAGGACGAGGTCTTTCGTCGAATCGTCGGCGTTCGGGAAGCTACGTAGCGTCTTCTCGTAGAAATTACCTCAGTCCCTTAATACTAAGGTCTTCGACCAGTGTGTGTTACCAGTGATGACATATGGGTCCAAAACGTGGTCTTTGACTATGGGCCTCATAAGAAAGCTCAAGGTCGCCCAGAGAGCTATGGAGAGGGCGATGCTTGGTGTTTCCCTACGAGATCGAATCAGAAATGAAGAGATCCGTAAATGAACAAAAGTCACCGACATAGCCCAGCGGATTAGTTCTTTGAAGTGGCAGTGGGCGGGGCACATAGCGCGGAGAACCGATGGCCGATGGGGGAGAAAGGTTCTCGAATGGCGACCACGTACCGGTAAGCACAACGTTGGACATCCACCGACCAGATGGTCAGATGACCTGAAAAAGGTCGCAGGCAAACGCTGGATGCAGACTGCTGCCAACCGATCGTTTTGGAAATCATTGGGAGAGGCCTATGTCCAGCAGTGGACTGACTGCGGCTGAAATGATAATGATGATGATGAATATATCGAGTGGGTTACATGGTCAACGGACCCTGTACGCCCTGGTGTCACAGTTTTTCGGAACCGCCTTTCGGCCTATATGGTAAAAATAATTGGTTATTACGTACCAATTAGCTGTTGTCTATGCACGATTTCTTATAATGGGCATGCTATAATCATGGTTCTAGATTTATGGTACGGGTTTTATAAACTTACTATAGTATACGTATCCAAAGAAAGTATAAACACTTTCCCAGCGGTCACCCTCATGGGTCGTTTGCATCTCTCCATAAATATAACTATGTATTTCATTGTAATTGGATCCGTGTTTATCCATGGACCTTCAAATGCCGCTTGGCTGAGATCAATACTCTAAAACAAAATATCATATTGATTCCTTATGTTTTCGCGATCGTTACAAGTTAAATTAAACATTAGGTGTAAGTAAATAAATAAGTAATAAACGCGATATAAAAAACGTATTAAAATTTTCATTTTCTCTGAACGATATATTATTGATTTTGGTTAGCTAAGAACGGATTTGTAGAAGTTGTCCAGGCGGTGGGAAAGAAGATCTTCAAATCCCGCCCCAAAAATAAACAATAAAAAACTCTCACCTCAGACCCTGGATCTGATGGCTAAGCGACGGTCCATGATGCTGCAGACCTCCGAAGACACCGACGTCTACCGGCAGCTCAATAGACAAATCCGGAAATCTTTGCGGAACGATACTCGCTCCTTCAATACAGAACGTATTAAGGAGACGATAGAGCAAAACAAAGGCTCCAAAGTGTTCGCAAAGGTGGAGTCTATTGGGCAGAGCCGACTGACCAAGCTGAAGACGGAGGACGGCAGCGTGGTATCGACGAGAGCCGAGGTGCTGAGGGAGATCGAGAGGTTTTACGGACAACTCTACACTTCAGTAGCCAAACCCGTTGAAAGCTTGGCCAAAGACCCAAGAGCCAAGCTTACCCGACACTATACGGAAGATATCCCGGACATCAGCCTGTACGAGATTAGGATTGCCCTTAAACAGCTCAAGAACAACAAGGCGCCGGGCGAAGACGGAATCACAGCAGAGCTTCTGAAAGCGGGCGGAACGCCGGTACTGAAAATCCTTCAGAAGCTCTTTAATTCCGTTTTGCTCGAGGGCGTGACGCCAGAGGCGTGGAACAGGGGCGTGGTGGTTTTGTTCTTCAAAAAAGGTGACAATACCCTATTGAAGAACTATAGACCCATCACGCTCCTGAGCCACATCTATAAGCTGTTTTCGAGGGTAATCACGAATCGTCTCGCGAACAGGCTCGATGCCTTCCAGCCTCCCGAACAAGCCGGTTTCCGAAAAGGGTTTAGTACCATAGACCACATCTATACGCTTCGGCAGGTTATACAGAAGGCCAAAGAGTATAACCGGCCACTATGCCTAGCGTTTGTGGACTATGAGAAGGCCTTCGATTCGATCGAAATGTGGGCGGTGCTTCAGTCTCTCCAGCGGTGCCGCATAGACTATCGGTACATCGAAGTGTTGAAGTGTTTATACAGCAACGCCACCATGTCAGTCCGAGTACAGGAGCAGAGCACGAGGGCTATTCCATTGCAGAGAGGTGTAAGACAGGGAGACGTCATTTCTCCGAAACTGTTTACCGCTGCTCTGGAAGATGCCTTCAAACTCCTGGAATGGGAAGGACTTGGCATCAACATCAATGGCGAGTATATCACTCACCTTCGTTTTGCCGACGATATCGTGGTCATGGCGGAATCGCTGGAGGACTTAAGTACCATGCTCAGCGACCTCAACGTGGTCTCCCAACAGGTGGGCCTTAAAATGAACATGGACAAAACCAAGGCAATGTGTAATGTCCATGTTACGCCATCACCGGTTTCAGTCGGGAACCACACCCTTGAAGTTGTAGACCAGTATGTCTACCTGGGTCAGATGATCCAGGCTGGCAACTCCAGCTTCGAGGACGAGGTCTTTCGTCGAATCCGACTCGGATGGGCGGCGTTCGGGAAGCTACGTAGCGTCTTCTCGTCTAAAATACCTCAGTCCCTTAAAACTAAGGTATTCGACCAGTGTGTGTTACCAGTGATGACATACGGGTCCGAAACGTGGTCTTTGACTATGGGCCTCATAAGAAAGCTCAAGGTCGCCCAGAGAGCTATGGAGAGGGCGATGCTCGGTATTTCCCTACGAGATCGAATCAGAAATGAAGAGATCCGTAGGAGAACAAAAGTCATCGACATAGCCCAGCGGATTAGTTCTTTGAAGTGGCAGTGGGCGGGGCACATAGCGCGGAGAACCGATGGCCGATGGGGCAGAAAGGTTCTCGAATGGCGACCACGTACCGGTAAGCGCAGCGTTGGACATCCACCGACCAGATGGTCAGATGACCTGAAAAGGGTCGCAGGCAGACGCTGGATGCAGACTGCTGCCAACCGATCATTTTGGAAATCATTGGGAGAGGCCTATGTCCAGCAGTGGACTGACTGCGGCTGAAATGATGATGATGATGATGATGATGAGCTAAGAGCGTGTATGATGAGAGTGATGGGTGGGAAAGAAGGGCTAGGTCTGTAAGCATCCATGTTTATCCATGGACCTTCAAATGCCGCTTGGCTGAGATCAATACTCTAAAACAAAATATCATATTGATTCCTTATGTTTTCGCGATCGTTACAAGTTAAATTAAACATTAGGTGTAAGTAAATAAATAAGTAATAAACGCGATATAAAAAACGTATTAAAATTTTCATTTTCTCTGAACGATATATTATTGATTTTGGTTAGCTAAGAGCGTGTATGATGAGAGTGATGGGTGGGAAAGAAGGGCTAGGTCTGTAAGCATCTTAGCAAGTGGAAATCCTTAGTATTTGCCAATCCTTATTTATGTTATGCCTAGTTAGTTTGCCTATCCATACGGAAAAAATGACGTAAAGTATTGAAAAATAGTAAATGGAAAAGTATTTCGACATTTATTACCGGGTAATATCATATATTTTATAATCGTGTTTAACTTTTCTGCTAGTATAAGAAATACGCCATCTCATTTACAAAGCTTTTAGTAAAAATCTCCGAGTGAAAACACGAAAATGCAGTACGGCATTTTCCAGAACGAAAAGAAAATAAGAATAGATTGCGTAGTTTCCTTTTCTTTGGATTTTATAAGTTGTAAATGTGTAGGGGTGCCGTTGTATTTTCTTCATTTAGCGACACGTGGACAGAATGAAATTCTTCGAAGGATCACACAACACATCACAATATTATCCAATTGAGATAAATAAATCTCGGAATTTCAAAGTTCGCCTGTATAGTCTTCTTCTTAGCGTGTCTGTATTAGTAGTAACCAGGTGTTTACCAACGCTCCACCTGCGTCAAAAAGTAGCCTATATTTGACCCGGGTCTTTAACTATATTCATACAAGATTTCATTAAAATCCGTTAAGCGGTTTGGCCGTAAAAGCGTAGACAGACCGACTTTCGCACTTATATTATTAAATAGTATGGAAGTATGGATATTTTAATCTGGCAAAATCCATATCATGACATTAATCTAAAGGCAGACACAGATTAGATAATGGCCTACCATAAGGATGTTATCATAATTAATTATGAACATTTTACCTTCCAAATGAGCACGTCGCCGAACCAGCAGAGAATAAAAACCTCGATCAGCATACACGTCAAATAAATGGCCATCCACATTATCTGCATTGGGTGACTCGCCGGCTCGTCAATCTAACATTAAAAAAGAAGAAATCATTTTTTCTTCATATTGTTGAGAATATTTAGGTTATTATGATAGGATATGTTAATCCTGTATTACCTTTCATGCCATTATGATTAGAATGAAAAAGGATATGCTTAGGATGGGCTGCGATTTAAGCTTGTCCGAAAACTTATAACGTGAATTGTCTAATGATATTTGAATAAGTGAATTCAGTTTACACTCCAATTGAAATGGGTCACCTTAAATTGGTGCACTACTAACATAACTATTTAAATTTATGGCCAGCTGGTAGAGTTTTTAGGAGTAATTAACATCAATTTTATGCAATGAAACTTTTGCGTGATATTTCTTTTAGCGTAGATTTGATCCTGTATTAAAAAAAATGTAGGGGTAAACTACACTTTAAATAGATTGATATGATAATGATATGTAAGTGATATCGGAAAGGTATTGAAAATGATAAGAACCAGTCCGGTTGGGTGTAAGTTGCACACTAATTTATTTCAATAACTAAATAAGTACAAATGAGCCGCGTCAGCAATACGCAGCGCTTGATACATTGCAACGAAATCGTGAAAATATTATAAAAATTAAAAATGTACGAATATAGCTCGTACATCTTAGCACTCAAGAAAAGAAACAAAGAAATAATGATCATAAAAAATTGTAAAAAAGAGTTAATATAACATGGAAAAAAATACATTAAAAAATATTAACTTAAATTGCTCAAGTTAGATTGAAATTATAAATGTCTAATGTTCAGTTGTCAAATTATGCACTAGGAATTTCAAATTTTACGGAACGTTTGATCATAGGGGAGGATCCCTTATCGACACTAATGATAGATTCGCGCACTTCTTTTGGGACACTTTGTAGTTCGCGCACATTAAATACCACCATTTCACTATCTTCGTCCGCTGGAGAGACCTCCTCTGTAGGCTGATGAGACCCCGGCGGCGGCGACGGCAGGGGGGCCGACGCCATGCCAGCCAGGCGAGCACATCGCGCTCTCACGCGCTGGACCACGATCACGCTGCCTATGATAGTCAGCATTCCGATGATGAAATAACCCAAAGCGTAGTGATGGATATCATGAACGGTGAGCTCACCATTAGACTGTTCCTTAAGATCTGATAATTGGGAGTCTATAGAATGCCATTTGTTTGTTTGATTATCCAAGGAAGTGACATGTATAGCGCTAGAAGTATTTATTAATTTGTTTAAGATAGAAGCCTCTGGGATTTCCACTCTCTGATTGATATTGATTTGATTCATATAGTTGTTATGTGCGAAGATAGAGAAGTCGCTGCTTTTTATAGTACACATAGGGTCAATATGAATGATACCGTTGCCTCTCAGCTGATTTGACGTCACCTCAGCTGGACATATGATGCGAACGATGCACTCTTCACAACAAGCGAACAGCCAGGTGTTATCGGCATGTAACTTGATCCAGCTCTCTCGGCAACCCGATTCCTTCGTCAAGCACGGTGATAAGTTCGGGCCATTGTTTTTTAATTTAATATCGCATATAGATTGTTTTATATTGATATCATATACAGGATTATCTAGGGAACAGAATAATTTTTCTTCTGATGCGTGTTTACATGTTGACAGATCATTTTCGGATAAAAATATAACTGAATCTCTTTTGACGTTAAATCCTATAAATGGGAATGCGGGGAGAATTTTATAAACTCTGTTATCCCTTTTTTGTGGTATGCTAATAATTTTGTCCAACTCAAACAGATCGCCCCCTACCAATGGTATTTTGACTTCTACGATGAGATATTTGTCGGTGACCCTCGCAGAGGCTCGAAGTAATTTGTAAAGATGCATAATATTTGATCTGTCGACGGGAAGTACGAGGTCTCCTTTTAATTGACCAGATATAATATTTATTTGCCGTTGTAGTTGTTCTGGTGGTAACATATGAGTACTTATATGTCCTTGATAAATGTCTGCTACCGTGTCAATTAAAGTCTGTTGAATGCTTTTTATTTTGGTTAAGATGATATGAGACGATAAAGATGAGAGTGAGAAATAAAGGACGTTGTTTGTGTCGACCTGAATACGATTGGATTTCATGTTCAACTTATTAATGTGTTGTTCTATGAGATTGAAGTTTCTTTTCATGACCTCTTCATGTCTCTTCAATATGTTAGACTCCGCCTCCAAAATGTTGGTTTGATTGTGGATTAAGTTTTGTAAGTGATTATCATGGAAATTCAAAGTTTCTATGTTCCTTTGATATTGCTCAGCAAACCTTTCATCCAAGACACCGAATAATGAGTTGGCAATATATCCGACGCCGTTTATTAACCCTCTCTTATGTCTTCTGTTATTAAGATTAATTTATTAAGTTATTAAGTTTGATGATAAAATAGAATTATAATGATCGATTTCATCAAGGTCGTGAACTAATTGTAGGATGATGTTATCTTGTAAACTCCTGTCAGTATTCAATGTACAGCTTTCTTTAACATGTGATATATATTTATGTACATCGTTTATACTCTCCCAGTAGGAACTCATGTTATAAAAGAGAATAAGTTTCCAGTCATCGCGTATACACTGGACCTGTGATATTCTGTCAAAATATAATCCCTGATGATTATTTAACTTTGTGATATTAAATCCTTGCTGTTGTTGGACGCTTGGTGATATTAGGAATGATAGACACATGAAAATTGCTAAAAATAAAATCTGAAAGACCTTGCGTCGTGGTCTTTTGCTACATTTATCTTGATCCGTATCTATGGAAGCTGGTTTGTTTTCTACAGGAGAAGGTGATGATTCTTGCGTTTGGAGCAACTGGATTAATTTGATAACGGGTCTCTTGATATTATTATTTTTTGTTTTGATAGACACTATTCTGATATTTCCGTCTGTGCCCGGATGTGTTTCTAGTACCCGTCCCATCGCCCACTTGCCAGGGGGCAAGTTATCCTCTTTCACAAGTACTACGTCACCGATTTCGATATTTTTATCTGGAACTCGCCATTTGGATCTTATTTGTAGCTGCTGCAAATATTCGGATGACCAGCGTTTCCAAAACTGTTTGTTCATTGATTGTACCAGTTGCCATCTTTTTGGTAGATTGATATTTTCAGGTTCTGGTTGAGGTCTTTCTAGTAACGGTCCGCCGATTAAGAAGTGCCCAGGGGTAAGTACAGTTTCATTTGGATTTTCAGTTAATGGACACAGTGGCCTCGAATTGAGGCATGCTTCAATTTGATGTAGAAGGGTACTGAACTCCTCGTAAGTAAGTTTTTGGTCTCCAATGACTCTCTTGAGGTGATACTTGACGCTTTTGACCGCAGCTTCCCACAGGCCACCTGCACTTGGGTTTCCAGGACAGTTGGGATGCCATTTTATATCCATTTCACGATGATTGAAAAAGTCATGATTTATAGTTTCACGGATTTCCTGATGCTCCTTCCGAAGAACCTTATTTGCACCCACAAAATTTGTTCCATTGTCACTGTATACGTCACTGGGACTGCCTCGACGTGAACAGAACCTCTGAAATGCCGCCAGAAACGCTGGAGTGCTTAAGTCCGAAACAAGCTCCAAGTGCACAGCTTTTGTCGAAAAACAAACAAAAATCGCTATATAACCTTTTGTAGTACGGACTCCACGACCCTTATTTAATTTTAGTTCCACACTTCCAGTGAAATCAATACCTACGTTGGAAAAAGGTCTGAACTGAACAACTCTTGGTTTTGGCAAATCGGCCATTATGGGCTGATATTTACTTTGACTGAAACGCCTACACTTAACACATGTACGGAGATGTCTTTTAACCGTCCGCATGCCGCCTAAAATCCAGTATTTATTTCTGATATATGATAAGGTAAGTCTAGCTCCACCATGTAGAGTAGTAGCATGCGCTTGGTTTATGATGAGATCAGTTAGTCTACTGTGACTGGATAGAATGATAGGATGTTTTGATGACCAGTGGATATCCGCATTGGTTAACCAACCACCAACTCGTAACACACCCTGATCGTTGATAAATGGACTAAGACTTGCTAGCTTACTGGATTTATTGATATGCCCTTTGTTTTTAATATAAATTATATCTTCTAAGAATTCGTAACTTTGAATGGTTTTAATAATAATGTTATATGGTAAATTTAGTTCATTAGGCGTTAAGTACGATGACCCGACATTTACGTCACCCGCTCGAGTTCGCGCGATGAAACGCAACACCCAGGCCATTGTTCTTGCGACATATGCTAGCGAGCTAGAATTATTTATTAAATTAAATACAATTATATTATGATTTAATGCTGCGGACACACTAGTCTTTTTTAGTTCAACGCATGGTTCTGAGTATTTCATGTTAGGTTTTTCCTCGGCTTTAATAGTTGATAACCACTTTGGCCCTTGCCACCATTTGCGGTTTACTGATAATTTATCCATAGATATGCCCCTAGTAGCACAGTCAGCTGGATTCTCTTCCGAACTTACATGGTTCCATTGTGCTGCTGGTATGGTTTCTTTGATAAGTCGTACTCTATTAGCCACAAACTGCTTCCATCTAGACTCATCTCCATTGATCCAGCCGAGAACTACCATTGAATCCGTCCAAGCGTGTATGATGATATCTTGTTTCGTTAAAGCTTTTAAAACTTTTTTGATGAGTTGTGATAAAAGTAATGCCCATAGAGTTCAAGTCGAGGTAAAGAGACTATTCTATTGACGGGTGATAATTTTGTTTTAGCTACGATTAGCCTCGATGTGTTCCCACCCTTACCTACGGAGACACAGTATACGGCGCACGCGAAAGCTTTCTCCGATGTGTCGCAAAAACCATGTATGTGATAATTATTTTCTGTGTCCCCCATGTGACGCGGGATGTTAAGCTGATCTATGTATTTGAACTCTTCGCGCATCTGTTCCCATTCTTTTAAGATGTCCGATGGCAATGTATCATCCCATGATAAATTTAATGTCCATGCCTTTTAGAACAAGAGCTTCGCTCTAATGCTTATTGGTGAAATCCACCCCATGGGGTCATACAGTTTTGATATATTGGACAATAATTGCCTTTTTGTGTTACATTGGTCGTCTGTACTCGACCTAAATATGTTAACAAATACGAATGAGTCAGACGAAGGGTTCCATTTCAATCCTAGTGTTTTCCTAGACTCGGAACATGGAAATTCAAAAGAACTATTTAATTTGTCGCTTGATAAATCTTTTACGAGCTCTTCATTATTACTAGACCATTTGCGAATGTTCATGCCGGCCCCTTTTAAAATGTTAATTAATTGATCTTGTATTTCTTTCGCCAATGAGAGTGAGTTACTACCACCGAGGTAATCGTCCATGTAGAAATTGTTATTTAAGGCGGACGAGCCTAAGGGATATTTGTTTGCGTCATCACTGGCGAGCTGTTTAAGAGTCCGCATGGCTAAAAATGGTGCAGCCTTGGTACCATAGGTAACCGTTGTGAGATGATATGTACGAAGAATCTCGTTAGAATCCGACCTCCAGATGATTGATTGTAATGGTTGATATGATTTATTGACAAAAATTCTACGAAACATTTTTTCGATGTCTGCTGTCATGACGTACTTGTACTGCCTCCATGTTATTATAAGAGATTGAAGGTCAGCCTGAAGATTTGGTCCACGCTCCATTAGGTCGTTTAGACATTTCCCTGAGGTGGTTAGAGAAGAAGCGTTGAATACCACGCGAAGGGAAGTAGTGGTAGAGTCCAATTTCAGTACGCCGTGATGTGGTAAATAAAATGTGGGAAAGTCACTGACGGTAGCTGTTGGCTCAGGAATCATTTGACCTAGTTGTTGATATTCCACCATGAACTGCTTATATTTTATTGCAAACTGATCATTTTTGGCTAGTTTGCGCTCTAATTGATAAAACTGACCCAAAGCTTTAGATTTTGATTCACCGAGCTTTTCCTCGAATCCTGGTTTCATTGGTAACCCGACTTCATACATGCCATTAATCCCGGCGTGTTGTTGTGGATTTGTAAAAATCCTCACAGTATTGTTCACCGCTGCTCATATCCGAGGATGTGGTTATATCTTCCACTTCCCAATATTTTGATAAGTCTGACAGATCAGTGACGACAGCGTGACATTTGTATGTCTTTACATTACCAGATAGAATCCAACCTAGTCATGTTTGTTGGGCGATAGGCGATTGGGAAGGCCCTTTGATAAGACCGTTCATGATAATTTCAGAATAAACGCTAGCATCCAACAACAAGTCGATCGGACCTGATAAGTTGTAGTCAGGATCTGCCAGATTTATATTTTGAATATGAGACTGTTTGGTGAACGTGCTGTTAGGTAAGTTATTAATAACTTTTGATATTACCAAAGCTTTAGTGGTAAATTGATAGTCATCGTATATTGAGTGGCATTCCATAGTAACCATGCCTTTACTTTGTTTTACACCGTCACCTATGCCCGCGACTGACGCATGATATTTTTGACGGTGAAGCCCTAATTGCTGAACAATGTTATTTGATACGAGTGAAATTTGAGCCCCCTGGTCCAGGAGAGCTCGCAATGTGATAAATGACCCATCAGATGATCGAACTTTTAACAATACGGTAGTCTATATTTTCTTCATCATCCCCTGCTATGTGATTCACGCTATGTTGCTTACTAGTTACGCTATGTGGCTTACTTTCGGAATCCCCGACAGATGATGAAGATTGCGTTGAATAAGAAGAAGATGGAATATTTTTACTAAACACATCGTGTTATTATGCTCAGCGTTGCATTCTTTGCATCGCTTAGTGGAAGTACACGGGTTGTCGTAATGTTTGTATAAGCAATTTTTGCAAACGTCGTATTTCGTAATAGCCTTCAATTTAGCATCGGACGACATGCTAATAAATTTCCTACACTGATATAGATTATGATTATTTAAATTACAGATGGGACATTTTGAACTACGGGCATGGTAGATCTTGTTCTGATTTTGATATTTTTCGCGAGGGAAATTTTTTGTCGCGGATGGTGATGATAATGATTTTGTATTAGACATAGGTTTAGATGACGAAGTATACTCTCTTTCCTTTTTGTTCAAGGGCTCCAAAGCTTCAAATTTTGCTTCTAAGAAACTGACAAATTCAGTGAGCTCTGGTAGCTCTCGTTCTTTATAGTCTTTTAGGGTTTCCGCGTCTAACTTCTTGGTTAAGAGGTAGACAATTAACGGATCCCAAGAGTTCGTATCAACCCCGAGGTTATGTATAGAGTGGATACACTCGACTAATATGTCGTGAAGGCGTTTAATAGCGAAAGCAGTTTGTTTTTCGACAGTAGGCTGGTTAAGGAGAGTTTCGATTTGATTATTGAAAAGAAGTTGTTTATTATTATAACGATGTACTAAAATCTCCCAAGCCGCTTCGTAATTTTCCGCTGATATGTGCAGGTGATGAATTAACCGCTCCGCTTCGCCCTTAACCTTCCCCTTCAAATGCTGCATCTTTTGAGTGTTGGTAAGAAAAGTATTATTATGAATTGCTTCAGTAAACAGATCGAAGAAGGTAGGCCATTGCGTATATCTCCCCGTAAAAATCGGAATCTCAAGTCTCAAGTAAAGGGGTTGATTGTTGAGTGTGGACAGTTGATGAGAGTTTTCTATTTAATGATCGTTTTATTTTCTTAAACTCCAGTTCATAAGAGAGATACTCGTCTTCGTACGCTAAATCTCCGCCCTCCAGAATGTCATCTATTTCAAGGTGAAGAGTATCAATGATATTCCAGCGCGATTTGATATTGTAAAGTTCATCTTCGAGTTCCCATTTCTCTGAGATCTCTTCGACGTGAATAGGTTTTAATATGCGATTAAAGGCCCTAAAATTGGTCCTTTGTTTTGATAAAAGTTTATCTACTTTATCATTGGGGGATGTTGACCTATCCTGTTTTATAGGCCTAAAGTTGGACAAACTTGAACGCACGGAATAATACAAGTTTTTGGTTTTATCAAAAATGTCTTCAGTAAAATACTGGCTGCTTCTGTCATCATATTGATGTAATTCGGTATCGTTCTTCTCAAATTCTATCCAGAGGTTGTCTAGTGCTAATAACCTATTTTTCAGGTACTCTGGAGTTTTCCTATTTGCGGAGTCCTTTGAGAAGTTAGTCTGAATTGACTTGATAGATTCCAAAATGGCACTTTGGCGAGCTAAGATGCCTTCCATGATAAATGATAAAAATCAAAGAAAGAGATAAAGGAACAGTCTTACTTGATAATTCCCGTCGGGTGGCTCACCGCTCTATTTCTCGCTTCCGCTTCCCTGCGAGCCTTCCGGGCCACAGAGGTGATGATACAAAAACACCGAGCACATAAGATACACCAGATTAGGGCGATGAAAAGTTTGCAAAGTGATAAAAATGTTCGCTGTTCACTGATACAGTTCGCACTACGTAACTGTCACTTGATGTTTTTTTTGTAGACGTGGTTTAAACAAAAAAAAAATTGTCCCGAGTGATCACAATGCCGGGAGCCCTCTAAATTTCGAAGAACCAAAAAAAAAAAAAATGTAGGGTAAACTACACTTTAAATAGATTGATATGATAATGATATGTAAGTGATATCGGAAAGGTATTGAAAATGATAAGAACCAGTCCGGTTGGGTGTAAGTTGCACACTAATTTATTTCAATAACTAAATAAGTACAAATGAGCCGCGTCAGCAATACGCAGCGCTTGATACATTGCAACGAAATCGTGAAAATATTATAAAAATTAAAAATGTACGAATATAGCTCGTACAGACATCCACTGATCAGATGACCTGATTAAGATCGTAGGCAAGCGCTGGATGCAGTCCGCTTCTAACCATGTCTCTAGAAGTCCTTGGGGAAGGCCTATGCAGGATATAGCCCTGACTGATGCTAAAAGGATGATGTCCTGTATATAAATTTAACAGACGTCATTATTGTGTTTCTTTAATAAAAAACAATCTAAAAAACGAACAAGTAGAATATAAACATAAATACCCTTTGTGAGGAATCTATTGTGGTGTATATTTTCACGTTGTGTGCAATGTTGACAAACATGTGAATTCGTTCATTTAACTAGGTAATTAAGGAAAGTTTTTTCTTATTTGTAAATTGACGTTTTGAAGAAAATGCTGCAGTGGATTTTGTGGTTGCGCTTTGGAAGTGGTGGTAAACTTAATATAAGTAAATTTACGTCAATAAGTTATATTTATATCCTATATTGAAAATAAACAATTTCATTTCATTTCATTTTATTTCACGATTGTTATACAATAATAACTGTAAAATAAGTAATAAACGTGATAAAACCGTACTAAGTTTATTTATTTCGACAACCAATGTAGTTATTCTCTCAGGAGAGCTTTGTTTTTAATACTTCTATTGTTGCAATTTCTTTACAGACATAGGAAATCCTAACAATACGGCTTTTAAAGTAATCACAAGACCTGGAAGCTGTAAAATTTTATGGAGCTAACTAATTTGTTGTTGAAGGAAACGGAATGAGCGGACAATACAAAGGAAAATTGCTCGGGAACACTTCTCAACTCTGTTTACTCATAATTTATTTTATTGTTCTGTGTTTACAAGAGGTTGCGTGTTACGGGTTTCGTATTCCGTATTTAAGTCATAGATCACAATGCGTCTGTTTGTTTATGAGAAGCATCTCAAATCTCTTTAAATCTTTTTTTATGAAGAATCTAAATTTACATGTGTCTTTTAATTTCTACCGATAACAATTAATAATTTTTATTCTGGTGAGACAAAGTACTAGTAAAGCTACTCAACATTATCAAGCAAAGATAGAAGACTTTGATAATGTGATTAATCAACCACATATATAATTTTGAAACTTATTATACAGGGCAAAAGAAGGTATGAAGGAGAAAGGCGGATAGAAGGAGTGGGTATAGGGAAAAGACGAAACTCGTGGCTAAAACACCAGTGACTGATTTGTCCGCAGTAAAGACGTTCGTACGCTTTAATAATAATAAAAAAAAACCTATAAAGAAGAAGCAAACAGTTCACCCACGGAGCAATAACAAAGAGGACATGGCATATCAAAAGCTTACTATGCGGGGCGGAAGGCAGACGTTCGGGAAGCTCGGTTTGGTCGTGGCTCCGCGTCTATTGACGATTCCCTCTACTTATCAATAGGTCCCTAGCAAATCAAAGATTTCGACATAATAAAAATATATTTGTCTTTATATTACAGATATTTCGAAAATTAAAAACATATGTATATTTTTTGTAACACTAAATCAATCAAATAAATTCGAAAATATATTATTTACTTTCTTTTTTTGTGCTCCCATAACAGTACAGCATTGAAACACATAATACTAAATGGTTTAAAATATTTTACAAAATAATCTAAGCTGTAACGAAACGTAAATAAGGAAAATAAGAAAAACATAAGAGTTCGCTCCACGTCACACATCGTTCACAGTTAAACGAAAAATGACGTAAACTACGCTACTTTTTCTACGTCGCTGCGCCAATGACTGTAACGGTGCACCAGTCGATACGCCATCTCCTCTTAAAGATAAAAGAGATGACTTCGGATTCAACAACACAAACTTGGGCGAAAGCTGAGAATTAATTAATGAGATCAAATGAGATTAATTAAAATTAACGAAAACAATTTATTATTTTAATATTTTACTTTGTAATGACTTAAGTTAGTTAATAAATAACCTTTTGAGCCTTAATAATTCTTTGTAGCTTTTATAAATGAAATTGATGCAGTCAGATTTATTTTTAGTTGGCAACCAACTTGGTGGCTTTATTTTTTGAATCAATCGTCTGTAAATTTCGCATATAAATAGGCGTTCCGAGAAGAATAATGGGTATCAACCTGGAAAAAGTACAGTTTTCGTTGGATGAAGAAGACGTGCAAGGCTAGGGCAAAATCTAGTAAAAGCTAAAAAAAATACTCTGAAGGTACTTGTATTATTTTCAATATTACTTACCGATAAAAACTGGATACCGATCAAACAAAGCACCATGACGCTTAACATAAATTGGAGAGCCGACGCCAGACTGAAAGCACCCTCAATCATGGACACGTATCTGCAAACGAAATGTAAGTACTTACACACATAATATAGATGAAAAAGTAAAAGGTTGTAAATCACTTCTAATTAGTGGTTTTGAAATGTGAATAAAAAGTGTAAGTATTATGAATTAACTGGTTTTTTGTCGATGTTATGTTTGAGTAATTTTTTCTGATTGCCAATTTGGTAGAACCGCGGTCTGTGCAAACTAGAAATCTAGTTATGCGCTGAGTGAGTATTACGATCTTTTTGATCGTCCTAATTATTCAGACCAATGGCAAACCAATTTGCCTTAAGCCACATATATATATATATAATCGTGGTATTAAATCTAAATTACATTGCAAGTTGGAGCTAAAGTTTTTGAGAAAGATAATGTAATTCAATTGGATATGTAAAAGTTTCAACTTTTGTATTTGTTAAGAGCCCATAGTCCATGCACTGGTCTTGTAAAACTCATTTTGTATAAAACGTACTCCAACGTTTATTCTGAAATAAATATTTGGTATTCTTAAAGAGTGATAGCAATGCTCGCAGGTTCTGAAAACACGATTCAATGAAATTTTCTCGATATTAATAATTCGCGAAATATGGGGAAAAATGTGAAAATAAAACGGAAAACTCATTTCATTTATTTAATCGATAATAATAAAACGTGAAAATTGGTATTATAACATAAAAAGATATAAGTTACAGCTTTCGGGATTCAACATTATAAAAATGTTTTCTATTTTTTTATTTTAGAAAGATAACCTCCAAAAATACCCCCTAGGTCCCTAGCACCAGTCCCGCTGTGGCTGTTGGGGGCGTGTCGCTCTCGGTCACAAAATGTCAAAAAATAAAATTTCAAAACCCCTCAATCACAAATTATGTAATACTAAAAATACAGAAAACAGGCTGGTAAAATCTGTCAAATATTTTTTTTTCATCTTTATATCTACTATGAAACATTGTTTGATTTTCAACCGGCTTCCAAAATTAAAAACCCAGGAGGTTCTCGATTTGGCTAAAGTTTAAGAAAAAAAAATTTATAGGTATTATTGACTGAGCGTAACCGAATTTCGAGATTGACCAATTTAGCTTTTGTACGGAAAAATGTGTGTTCTGGGCTAGAGGTCGTATTTCTCTACAGATCCATACGTGTTTCTTTATTTATTTATAATATTTAGGTCGAGAGATTTTATGAATTCGGGAAAAATGAGGGCAGAAAGGCGGAAAGTTTGGTGTAACATTATTTATCGGATTTTAATCATACTATAAAAAACTCAAAAAATGGGGGTTATTAAATGGAGGAAGTTCATAGCAGCGAAATCCATACTAATATTATAAATGCGAAAGTCGGTCTGTCTGTCCATCTGTCTGTCTTTCGCCGCCAAACCGCTAAACGGATTTTGATGAAATTTGGTATGAATATTGTTGAAGAACCGGGGTCAAACATAGGCTACTTTTTGATGCAGGCGGAGCTGCAAGAAACAGCTAGTTATGAATAAATCTCGTTTGCGGAGTCGACTATTCTTAGAACTACTAGTATTTTCATAGAAAAAAAGCTCTTTTTTTAGAAAAAGTTCGCATACCAAGTACCAATCCTCAACAATAAGTAACGATGAAAAAGAATATACAAAAATCACTTCGTTTGATATCACCCGGTTTACAGATGGTAACCTAATCAAAATCATTTGAGGAGTTGTAATCTAATCTCTCACCAGCACTGAATGATCTAGACCACAACGGTCTGAAGCTAAATCTTTCCAAAACATAATCTTATCTTTTCCATTGTGAGAAATATATGGTCCACTTTGACATACATATTTATTATACACATTTTAGTTGATTAGCCAAGTTAGATGACAGAATAATGGCTCAGGGCGAAACTTCATCTTCACATATACTTCATTATCCCTATTTCCATGGTAAATGCAGACACCCATGACACTCCCCGTCAAACGATGATCCAAAACTCATAGTCTACCTGGATCCCTCTCATGCTTACTCATGAAACATCAATTTCAATTGGTAAACAAGGGTTAGGGGTACACAATCACTAGCGTATTTCAGCGCTTTTTTGAAATCCAACGCTTATTTGGTAACGATATAAATACTACTCTCCAGAGTGCACGCTCTCATGTCCCAATTCAAAGTGAACGAACGTTCTCGAATCTTAACCGTCAACGTAATGATTTTAGTGTTGCCAAGTAACTACAAAATGTGGCCAACTTCCGTACCCAAAACACATCCAAATTGGTTTATATTTAACGCGTACTTTAACGTAATAAAATAAAATATAAAAAATCCATTATACGCCTTGCGACCTGAGTGCAGGTCGCGAGGCGTAAGCTGAGTTTTGCATTCTTAGCGCCTTCCCGGTTGCATCCGCGGCTCATTGCCTCGGAGCCCAGGTTCCGCTTTCCTACTTTTCTCCTCCATTTCCCCCGGTCTTCGGCATCCTTGGTTGTAAGTCCATTAGCACGCATATCTTCCGTTGCGACGTCGAGCCAGCATTTTTTGGGTGCGCCCCTTCTACTCCGGCCCGGCGGAGGCGGGATAGACACTTGTTCCCCACATAGTTAGCCGGTTTCCGTAAGACGTGGCCTTATCATTTTAAGCGGCTCTCCTAAAGTTTGTCCGCTATATCACTAACATGAAGGCTTCCCGGATACGGGAGTTTCGTATACGATCTTTCCGCGACACTCCACACATCCATCGCAGCATCTTCATCTCCGTGACACGCAACACTTGCTTATGCCGCTCGAGCACCGGCCACGCCTCGCTGCCATGTAGAAAGGCAGGCTCAATCATGGTTTTATAGACCTGTCCTTTAAGCCTGATGGGGATTTTGGGTCACAGGTGACACCAGTCACCTCACGCCACTTTGACCATGCTGCTGCTATTCGGTCTTTGACGTCGCAGTCGATGTCCCCGGGCGAGTCAAGTACAGATCCCAGGTATTTGACCTGGCCCGTACGCTCAACCAAGTCTTGACCTATGCGTACGGGTTGGGGATCCGTGGTGTTACTGATGCTGCTTGACACTTCGTCTAATACTACGCTGAACAGATAAGAACGAGTACCGAGCCCTGGTCAACTCCGACCGCGACGGGGAAGGGTTTGGTGTCACCAACAGCAGTCCTAGCTATCGAATTGGAATCGCGGTACATTTCCCGGATGAACTCAATATAGCTTTCAGGTACCCCTTTTGACCTCAGTGCCCATTAGATCATCGACCGAGGGACATAGTCAATGGAGAGGCGTACTCGTCCTTCTGTATTTCTCCATAACGATTCTTAGGGCAAAAACAGTGTTTATGGTACCATGACCAAGGTGAAATCCAAACTGAGACTCCGAGATCGTACTTTCCTGTCGGATTCGGGAGTTCACTATACGCTCAAACAGCTTCATGGTGTGAGACATGACCTTCATGCTGCGGTAGCTCCTGCATCCCTACACCGACCCCTTTCCTTTGAAAACTGGAGTAATTATACTCGTCCTCCATTGGTCAGGGATCTTGCCGCTAATATTTGACACAGTGACATTTGGAAATGTCTTGCGCCGCCAACCCCCTGCAACGAGCCAACTTGTAGATTAACTTTTGCCCCTCCCCTTTTGCCCCTAACTTGTCGCACATAGGTTGCGAGTAGTCTGGCCTGGCTCGGGCAAAAGCTTCCTTCAGGAGATCCTGAAGATTGCCACGCTTTGAAGAGGATTTTCTTCACCCCTATCTTCCTCTGGACCGCGTAGTTCCACCACCAGGTCTCCTTATCACACCTGCGCCCGCCCCTTGACACGCCCAGCACCGCTTCCTCCGCGGCAGTGATGGCGGCCTGAATGCTGTCCCAAGTGCTTTGAATAGAGCCGCTATCAATGACAGCGTACTCTTTGATCGCTAACGCAAACTCCTTGGACGTAGATTCGTTAAGCCGCCACCATCTGATTTGATGTCGACAGCGCTTCTTGGGCTTGTCTGCAGGCTTTACACGAAGGCCCATGACAAAAAGGGGGTATTGTGCAGTAAGACTCTCGCCGGGTACGACCTGTTGCGCTATAATAAAAAATATTTAAAAATAAAATAAAATAAATATTTAAAGGGGCTCTAATACAACAAACGATCGATCGATGTTTTGAAATTTTTATTAGGGACCAACGTCAATAGAGATACACAATTATATATGGATATATAATGCAAATAAAATATATCAAACACGCTGCACTATTAATAATGTGACTACTTAAAAAAATTTAGATGCCAAACGAACTTGAAAATTCTAGGTATGTTTCGTACACAAACATAAATTACCCGAGAGTTATCGTAGAACATACGTACCTATATACATACAATTAATGTTTTTTCGCCTTAACTTGAATTGAAGCCCTTGTTCGCTTCCACTGTATATTGATACAAACAGTCAAACTTTTTAGGTTGAGGGTTAAAAATCCTTTTGGTTTTGTACATAACGAGACACATCAAATGTTTTAGAACAGTGATTCCCAAAGTGGTCCAGGTGGACCCCCAGGGGTCCACGGGAGACTTGCTGGGGGTCTACGTAGGCGTGAACAAAAAATGGGGGTCCATAAGATGTTAATGGGGGTCCACGAAAATTTATCTGCTTTTGATAGTAAAGAGCAAAAATGTAAGCATAGTTTTTATAAGGGCCTACCTACATTGTTTTAAGTACCTATCTAAGTAAGCAGATAATATTTTAATAAGGCAAGCGACTGTTACTTGTCCAAACTTGTGTATTCGATATTACGTACAATTTCGTGTACAGACTTGCAAAGCGCTATCCGCCCGACAATGCTTAATGCTTGTTCAGACATGAACTTGATCAACACTATAAATACTTGATGCCAAAGGCAACCAAACGCATTCATTTGTTTCCGGAATTTCGAAAACAAGGCGGAATTTGGAAAAAAGTTGTGAGAAAATTTATATCTGTGTTTGCTAGTGCCGGAGAAAAGTAAGTAACCTACCTTTTTTTGTTATAGTACTTAAGTATTTTGTTTACGTGTACTAGTCGGTTGATCACAACGGCCTGTATAGAAAGGTAACTTAGTAACTTACAGATATTTTAATTGTCCTCTTTCGATTTGAAGACAAACACAGCACGTTTTATTCAATTGTTTTTTCACGAGAGAAGCACTGCCTCTCTAAAAAGGCCGAATAAGCAATATTGCAGAGCAATTAATTTTGTAATTTTTCTTGCAAATAACTACTAATTTTATTAAACAGTAATTTCATAATCATGTTAAATTGATTTTGAAGTAACTATTTTATCAAAACTATTCCTTTTCGGAAAGAGCGAGCGGTGCGCGGGCGACGGGAAAAGGGCGGGGCTTGAACTTCGATGCCTGTTTGTCACGTTTTAACAATGAAGCCGCAGACAAAAAATACGCAAATACACGGAGCGCGTGAACTCATTGATTTAATAAAATGTTAGTTATCGTTTTTATGGACAATTTTGGGATTTCGACGTTTATTTTTTCCTACACAAATATGATCAGTATTCGATACTGAGTACACTAATTTTGATTTATACTATTAAAAATTAGTGGTAAATTATGTACTTTAAAATTGATACCGTTTTGTGAAAACGTTTGTATTTGTCTCAGCGGTTTATTAGTTGGTCCCTTTACAAGCCGTAATTCTATTTCCGCGTGCTGACAAAGGCTGCGGTGTGATACCTATATTCAGAAAAAAACTTGGTTACTAAAACATTTTTTTTACCGGTAAGGTAACTGACACGAAACATGGCTACAGCAAAGAAAAAATGTCGACAATATAGTGTCGATTATTTGAAATATGGTTTTGTTCCATCAGAGACAGACAAACAATTGCCCATGTGCCTATTATGCAACAAAGTTTTGAGCAATGACTCTATGAAACCATCAAAGCTCGAAGATCATCTAAAAAGGTGTCATACTGATAAAATAGGTAAAGATTTAAAATATTTTCAAACATTGAAAGAAAAATATGGAAAGAGACCCACCATGCACAGTATGTTCGCTTCAACATCTCAAAGTAACGATGATGGCTTGCGGGCATCTTACAATATCTCATTACTTATAGCAAAATCTGGAAAACCGCACACTATCGGAGAACAATTAATTTTACCCGCTGTTGAAGAGGTTTTAAAAACTGTTTTGCACAAATCTCCATTTGACGTACTAAAAAGAATTCCATTAAGTAACAATACTGTACAAAGATGCATTGATGAAATGAGCTCTGATATCGAAAGCTTTTTGTGCAATCATCTGCAAAAAACTCATTTTTCTATACAACTGGACGAGTCAACGTTACCCAGTAATGAAGCATTACTATTGGCATATGTCCGATTTATTGTTGAGGAAGAAATTCACGAAGAATTGCTATTTGCCAGAACTTTGGAGACTGACACTAAAGGCGAATCAATATTTAATGTCCTGAGTAATTTTTTTACGGAAAAATCGATCCCATTTACAAACATTATTTCAGTGGCAACAGACGGAGCT
Source organism: Euzophera pinguis (assembly GCA_947363495.1). Lineage (NCBI taxonomy): Eukaryota > Metazoa > Arthropoda > Insecta > Lepidoptera > Pyralidae > Euzophera > Euzophera pinguis. Next base: position 6,553,262 of record OX376168.1, read on the forward strand.
CCTGCAATGGTCGGGCGATATCGTGGGTTTATAAGTCATCTCAAAAGAATTATACCAGGACTTACAGCTATTCATTGCGTAATCCACCGACAACATCTTGTGGCAAAACATTTAAGTGACAGGTTGAACCAATCTCTTCATTTTGTAATAAAAGCTGTCAACAAAATCAGAAGCAATGCATTGAATACACGTTTATTTGCTCAATTGTGGACGAAAATGATGAAGACTTCCAATGACTGCTCTTACATACTGAAGTACGCTGGTTGTCGAAAGGTGCATGCTTAACGAGATTTTACTCTGTTTTCGATTCCATATTAGAGTTCTTAGAAAGTAGAGATCCAGATTTAAAAGAAAACTTGATCAAATTCAAAGCAGACATTGCGTATTTGACAGATTTGTTTAAAAAATTTAATGATATTAACTTGCAGTTACAAGGGGACAGCCTGAATTTAATAAAAACAAAGGGGATAATTTCGGCTTTTCTTGGGAAATTGAAATATATGAAGCAAAACATTAGTCGGCGCGAATTCTCTCAATTTCCAAACTTGTCGCAGGTAGAATGTATTGATGAGGATATCCATACCTACAGTCAACATTTAAGTGCCCTGCATGATGACTTCAAAACCAGGTTTGAAGATATACTGACGATGGATATACCACCATGGATAATAAATCCATTTGATCAAACGGAAGTGGCCAATGTTGTATTACAAGAGGAGCTGCTCGAGCTAAGCACTAATGAGGAGCTGAAGGTGAAATTTAGAAAAGGCTACCCAACATTTTGGCTGCAAGCAGAAATACCCGAAAAATATCCTGGACTGTGGGAAATCGCAAGGAAATTTTTAATAGCTTTTCCCTCGTCATATCTTGTCGAAAGGAGTTTTAGTGCCGTTACAAACCTCTTAACAAAAAAAAGGAGCAAATTAAACCTCACAGAGCGGGGGGATTTGCGGTTATTGCTCACAAAAATAAAGCCAAACATTGATCGTTTGCTGACACTCCATCAGATACATCCTTCCCATTAATTAAAATTATGACCTGAACCTATATTACCTTAATATTTTTTTCTTGTAATTCTATTCTTTTAATAAATAAAGTGATATAAAATGTACCATTTTTCGTTTTTATTTTACATATCGAAATATAGGGACAGAACTCAGAAGTGACACAATTTTTATTTTTTGGCGACTTTAAGAATGTGGTAGAAATGTAGCAGCAGGGGGTCCACCGAAACCAGTAAAATTTTGAAAGTGGTCCACGAGAAAAATAAGTTTGGGAACTACTGTTTTAGAACATACAATCTAGAGACTCTGAAGTCATCGAAAGAAAATGCTTTACAGTGCAGTTGTAAAGCTTTATTTCTGTTCTGTAAATGTCTCGCAATTATGTCGAGCGAGCTAACGCGACTGCAGCGCTTGCGGATTGTCACAACAACCGTGAAATCGCGTTTTCATCTAGCATCATATAGCCCCTTAACATCTAATATATGGCTTATTTTCTTAGTGACAACACTAAGTAGCACACATACATATGTGACATATCGTATTAGATGTAAACTTCTTGTGTCTAGAGAGGGAGAGACTTCTTTTCACGACGCAAGCGGAGATGCGGGAAACAGCTAGTTTATAATAATTTCGTAAAATCCTTACCGTATGATGCTATTATGGTGTTTTATACAATCTTTGAGTACGGAACGAGTGTAATAAGCTTCCGAAAAGGCTCCGTTGGGCCTTCTCGCCGTAATGGCTCTCCGGAGTCGCCGGTTAGCAAGCAGGTCAAAATGGCGCAGATTAAAGGTTAGAGTCTCTATCTGGCCAACTGAAATGTAAAATGGTTAATGCAATTACTTTATCTGCTTAGATGTTACACGGAATAATACATTGTTCTGTCATGAGTAACTTCTAAGGTGAATCTAATGCAGACGTAGATAACACTAGTCTAGTCTTATAAGATACCCTGTTTTTAAAATGCTGAAACATTTCTAAACTTATATATCAGCATGACTCGTGAGCAGAGTGCAATCCGATATCGTAAAATAATTGAATGCGCTGACATGGAAACAAGTAACAGGATTGAAGAGGCGCGAGGCTAAGGCGACGTACGATGTTGCAACGAAATGCATATACTATTAAGTATATAAACATAAAAGTTACTTAATATATATGTTACCGGAAATGTATGAAATCTAGGAATTATATACAACTCCTAAGAAATTTTATTTAATACATACATATCCTGGGTGTAAATTTTTCCTAGAAATTGTATAAAAATCTAATATCATATTAGGAAATGTATAAAAAGAATGACTTTTATAATAAAACACGTTGTTAAATCATCTTTTGAATCTCAAGCGTTTCTGTCACAAGGGCTGCCGCTCGCTCGCTAACTAAAAACGCAATAAATGATTTGAATTGAATTGAACTGTTATGGTTGAGGTTTAAACTAATCTACCTTCCTGTCACAAGTCGTCTTTTAAAACTCAAGCATTTGTGTCTCAAGGTCTGTCGCTCGCTCGCTAACTGTTATGGTCACTGTAAAACCATAACCTAACCTACTTTCTGTCACAAGTCGTCTTTTGAAACTCAAGCATTTGTGTCTCAAGGTCTGTCGCTCGCTCGCTAACTGTTATGGTCACTGTAAAACCATAACCTAACCTACTTTCTGTCACAAGTCGTCTTTTGAAACTCAAGCATTTGTGTCTCAAGGTCTGTCGCTCGCTCGCTAACTGTTATGGTCACTGTAAAACCATAACCTAACCTACTTTCTGTCACAAGTCGTCTTTTGAAACTCAAGCATTTGTGTCTCAAGGTCTGTCGCTCGCTCGCTAACTGTTATGGTCACTGTAAAACCATAACCTAACCTACTTTCTGTCACAAGTCGTCTTTTGAAACTAAGTCGCTTCTTTCACAATCATCATCGTTATGTCAGCCTTGTCTTACATTTCCGATTGCCATTTAGGAAATGTATTGACTTCCTAGGAAATGTGTCCAATATAATTTATTTCACAAATTTCCGGGTGATTTTAGGAATTACATACATTGCCTAGGAATAGTATACATTGACGGATTACATACATTTCCATTAACATATACTCATCTACGTACAATTGTTGAGTATATTTGTTAATTATTCAAAGTTGACATAAATTTTAATGATGTCTGATTTGAAAAGTTTCAAAATAAAAAGTGTAGAGCTCTATTACCTTTATAGGGTTCCGTAACAAAAGGACCCTATGGCTAAAACCCTGGTCTTATTTAATTTGTACTTCTATTCCACATATGGCAAATCCTACCATCATTATACCCCCGGGGAGGAGACTAATAAAAACAAGCCAAATTAAGATTTGAAGAAGTTTCCAATGATAAAAGCTATAAAAAGGATTTTGCAGCGGTCCAAGGATCTAAACGGGACGATGAAGATAATGTAAATTTGGATTGGTAAGAACTGGTTTATATCTTACTAGCAGAAGCGACGAACGCTGCAAGCATTGTGTCCATAACTCCATCAATAATACAAGTTGCTGGTTTGTAGTATATCTGAAAGGAAAATTCATCATCTTTTTTTAAGGCTCAACTTTTATTGAAATTTTCCAGAGTGTTTTTCTCCCGTTTTTCTCATGGACCAACTGGTATGCACTAGTTGTGTTATAACTAGTTATGTTAGATATAATATATATAATATATAGAGACAGTTACATCTTTAAAGGGCTGTATGTACATCATCATGTATTTTAAAAGACTTCTGACCATCGTCAGAAGCGTTATTAAATATTTGGATCCAGCCCCATTTTCACCGTCTAGGGTATTTATCTATCTTAAATTTTCGACATTTAAAGAGACGTTAGGTAAGTAGAAAACTTTTACGGCGATGATTACCGCGGACGGATACAGCTCGTATCGATCTTACAAAAAACGGTCAATTTACATTCACTTTATTAACATTGCAGTTTACAATTATATCTAGAGTATATAAAAATCGAAATATAATAGTCTGAAAACAATGAAGTTGTAAGTGCGCTGTTTACTTACATGATGAATGTACAACGTTTCATATGCCGGGGACTTGTAAACATCGAAATGAACATGAAATTCTCTGTTAACGGCATAATAATTCCCACTGAAAATCCAATAGCCATTGAATATAAATATGTTTAATAAATGGCCAGTAAGTCGGCGAATGTGCCAATCAGCCTGGTATTAACAAAAATAATATACACAAATGTTATTGCTCCATCATTTTTATTTCAGGAAATGTGGGTTCGAATTGAAACACTGTGCAATGTTTTGGAAGGCTGTTTTATGAACGTTTATTAGTTTTAGAAATTAACTTTTAATGCGACGACGGTTCGCCTTTTTGGCGGAACTTTTCTCATTTGAAACCAAATATATATTAAATGTAAAAGGATATTGTTGTATTTTAAAAAATGTCCTCAACTTTAGGAAGAAAGTTCAAAACCCCGATTTTGAAAAAAAAAACACAGAATAAAAGAAACGAGTTTGGTAGTGTACATTCGAGAGAAATGTATGATTAGAAGTCTAACACGAAGACAACAAAGGTAGGCAGGATCTAAAAAACTGAGATCGGCATTAAAAATATAGAGCTTGTGGAGTAGAGTTGTCTCTTACATTGTTAAATCTACCCGGCCGCTTTCCTCTTTATTTTTATTTACTACTACTAAGTAAATCAAACCTTCGTGTGGAACTATTGAAAACAGCATGGTTTTATGAACTGTCTAAGGGATTTATCTGTATTTCCTATTATTTCCAGTAATAAAATAACGAATTGTCAATTTTGCTCTTTTTCAAACTTATCTTGTGTAGCTTCATATGATAATATGTGATTTTTACTGGGAACAAATCAATCAAGCTAACTCTACCAAGTAATAAATAAAAAAAATCAATTTGTTCAAAGGTTTACTTAATTTTTTTTTTATTTTGGCTCTTGCTCTCATATTTAGCCAGTAACAAGTAAAATATTTTTAATAAAGTTGTTTGATTATACAAGTATAAAGTCAAGTCAAGTCATAATCAAGTCGAGTCAGAAGAGTCAGGCTAAGTGAAGTGGTAGAAAAACTGCACTTAGCGATTTCCAGGAGCTTTTGGCAACAAGCGAGAAAATCTCATAAATCGAACACTGTATCATTTCCCAACACTCACGCTTGTTTTTGAACACTTTGCGAATAATAATTTACCAATAATATGCAGAAACACTCAAAAAACACAAATTTTGGAAAATAAAATACAGCACCGATACTGCTCTTCACAGCTTCCCGCCAAAAGTCCCTTTCAGACCTTCTTTGCTTAAATTTAATCTGATTAAATCGTGGAAGTATTAACTTTAATTTGTGTTTTTTTTAGTAATGGGTTTAACGGCCATGGATGCAAGTCTTTTATAGCCCTTCTTAATTTTTCTATCTTCTTCAGTCCTACAGTGTGATTTCGACAAGTCCTAGTCAAGTTTGAAAGTCTAGTCGATACCTAGTCAAGTCTCGTCAGAAGAATCAGCCAAGTGAAGTGGTAGAAAAACTGCACTTAGCAATTACTAGGAGCTTTAGGCAACAAGCATGAAAATCACATAAATCAAATATTGTATCACTTGCCAACTCTCACGCTTATTCTCAAACACTTTGCTAATAATAATCCACCATTATTATGCACAAACACTCAAAAAACACGAATTTCGAAAATTAAATGCAGCTGCGAAACTGCTCTTTTCAGCTTCCCGCCAAAAGTCACTTCAATTTATGATTTGTCAAAGAGTGTAATAAGTTTTTGTTTAAATAGTTTAAATGCCAAAAGGATTAAAGTCACAAGAATGTCACTGAATTTTAGCGGGAGGGGAAATAATGAATGTTCGTGTAACGGGTACTTCACACTTTAATTGACATAACACAAAATTACAAAATGTTTACAAATTAAAACTAAAAGAGGCGAGTGCGTGTGCGACGCTTACGGACCGACATTCTCAACACGACTGGGGTGATATTGGTTGGTAGAGCATAGGGTGAGATCTTACCAGATGTTAGCCAAAAAGGTTGACCGCTACATTCTATATTTTTAAAACTTATATTCGAGAGATTAAAAAAAAAATTACAAAATAGTAATGAATATTTCAGGTTAAATTCTTTATCTAAAAATATCGTCTAGGCCACATTCTTAGCAAAATGCGTATAAGATGCGAGCTCAAATGTGATGAGAAATATGCAGACAGAAATTGAAGACTCTCTTTTAAGTAGATACATACTCCATAAAAGGCTTTACCCGAGACCGCGCCGACACATATTGTGGAATAGTACGTCATAACGAAACGAGCGGTTTTAATACTCTTTCGTATAATCTCCCTGTGCTCCGCCTCCGAAGGCTTAAACTCGTCGCAATACAAATATTCTAGCAGTTTCATAACTTTGTCCTTGTTTAGCCAAAATACGGTCACTTTGAAGTACGTGTACATTTCGCTCAGAAACAAATACAGCCTGCAACAATGACAATAGTAAGGTACTTGATACAAATAAGGCCTACCTAATTTCAAACACTCGTATCTTGATAAATTATTCTAAAAAGGTAATAATAATTTATTTATATTGATTTATAAATGTTATGTAATTATAAAAACATATTATAATCTAATATCAAAAATCACATAAAAAAGAGGTTAATCATAAACCTTCTCTTTAGGCCTTTTTAAAACATAGTAACTTAACAAGGCCTATATGCTTAACTTACAGAAAAATTGTTAATAGATTACTAATTATGTAAAAAATTGTATTTAGTATGTGCCTTTTATCATGTATTTCCATGAGATCCTTGAACAACTTTCCAAGTTATATTACTAAATATTTTGCTTAAATTGCTAGCCAAATTTGACGTTAAATTAACATGAAATAAAATTTAAATAATATAATAACGAAAAGTATTTATAAAAAAACCGTTTCCATACATTGTATTTATTGTTAATTAACACATTTTCTCATAATTATTATTAAATATTAAAAAAGGAAATAAGGGAAATAAGAAAAAAAGCCTTTCTTTAAAGTAGGCCTTATTTTGTACATTATACTTATGAAACTGTAAATGCATTTATAGTCAGCATATTATAAAAATACAATTTAAAGTCTAAAAATGTTTTTTATGAGTGTGTCGTGATAAGTATACATTACTTAAAACAAAACTTCAAAGAATAACTTATTAAAATTACCACAAATTACTAACACGCAAATGAAAATCCACACTATTCATACTTCCATACTATCCATACTAATATTATAAATGCGAAAGTCTGTTTGTCTTTCTGTCTGTCTGTCTGTCTGTTACGCTTTCACGGCCAAACCGCTGAACGGATTTTGATGAAATTTGGTATGAATATAGTTGAAGACCCAGGGTCAAGCATAGGCTACTTTTTGACGCAGGCGGAGCTGCGGGAAACAGCTAGTCCTTCATAGACGACCCGCCATTATTGCCCTGTTGCGCCTCTTGTACTGTTTGCCGAGTCTTGGGGCTCTCGTTTTATGCGCATGTTAAGTATTTTTGATGTAAATATATTTTAAACGACTTTTCCGAACTATAGGCTTTATTAGAGCATAGGCCTTTTTTGTATCAAGTACCTTATTTATAGATATCAAACAGAAATACAATACTAGTTAAAGATAAAGACCTGATCCTTTTTATTAAAAGGAACGAACGACTCATATCTATCGTTCAATATAATCCATTCAACCAATGATCAAAGCAAATAAAATATATTGTGTAAACGGAAACATAGCTACCCTTCAGCGATGTCTGCAATATTTTCCCTTCGCTTTAGCAAATACACGACTTCTCCAATGCCAGGCAAGAAACATACAAGCCATAACACGACTAGCGTGTACATCAACTGAAGCCAGAATAGTATATTTTTTGGCGAGAAATTGTTGTACCACATGCCGTAGAACTTAAGCCAATAAATGTGCACGGCGTGATAAAGTTTCGGGTTTAAATCATCCCAGGGCTCAAGAACGCCGTACGGAATGACTGGTTGTAGCGGAGACAGCATTTCTTTCACGTTTGCTGTGAGAATTTTCATTTTTCCTTATATTGGTGTCAGAGCGATGCCTTTGACGGCTCATTTGAGAATGCCCCTCGAAACTCATCACATAAGTCTTTGTACAAGCCGAGTGGGAGAGAGCCGTTAAGTGGGTATTATCCATTATTTTACAATGTTCGGTGTTAAGCGTAGATGCTTAGGTGCGAGATATTTAATAAAAGTATATAATTTTTTTCTTTCATAGGTATGGCGTATGGCAAAAGTCGAGAACTATTTTTAGTCGAGAACTAAAAATAGTTCTCGACTAAAGACCATTATTTTTTTTATTATACCTAATATACTAGGATACTAGTTCAGTTTAGGAAGTTTGAATTAGAAATATTTTGAAAAATGGGCTACCCCTAATAAACTACTATACTAAGAGATAAACCTCCGAATTTTCTTTGATCTTAGCATATTCCCGATTGCATGTACCAAACCGGCAAAAACTAGCCGCCTATATGCTTTACGAGACTCAACATTTGTGCAATATTTATTCATTTACTGAAAATAATCACTATCCATATGTGCCTTAAACAGTTTATTTAATATGTCGTTGAAAGCAATTATTATAATTACAACAGCACTGTAATTACCGTCGTAAGAAAAGGCACCGCTCTCTTTACTAGGGATAATTGTGTTTTCAAAGAGTCTTCTACACAATCAAAATTTTATAAGTAACATAAAGAGACAAGAAGGTAGATAATGTGTTGTTTTAATAAGTAATCGTTTTGTTTATGTCAGTTTTTGCACAGTTTTATCATTTGTAATAAAAAAGACGGAATTATAGATAAATTTGTATACCTATAGAAGAATAATAGGCAGTATTTACCATAACACAAGCCTTAAACTTACTTTAGGCGAAAAAATAAGCTAAACTCAAAGTAAACCGTTAACCCTTTCGATGCCAACCTACAAGTTTACTCATAATAACAACGAAATATTTATTGTTATAAAATTGTCAGCGAAAGGGTTTAGATAATGATAAAAATATAGTGGGCCTGGGCCTGGTCAAGTGAATTTCTTATGAATTTATATTTTTATTATTATTATTTATATATTTCTACATACAAAACAATAAATTCTGATGTTTTGTACGCTCCATATTTGACCAAGTGGATGCGTAGCTTATCGTTTTTAACAGAATAATTTGGAAACATAGAGTTCGACACCCACCGATCAGATTTGTCATGAAGTAGACCTGCGATGCAGGACACTCCTAGCGGTTATTCTGTAAATCTTTGTCATATGTCCAGCAGTGGACTACCTGCAGCTGAAATGATAATAACAGAGTAACGCGGACTCTACCATAATGTGTAAAAGCGCGAATTATTTTATGTTTGAATCAAATTCAACATCGATTACTATTCACTAAAATAAAAGATACCTAGTTGAAAAAAGTAAATGTTTTCGGTTTTAGGAATATAAATTTGTTGAAAGGCGGACATTCAGGACGAGCTCTAGCGAAAAACGTTTTTGTTGGATTTATGGCTTTCCACGCCGACCCACCGATCTCGATTGAAAATAGTTTTCAATGCATGTATAAAGTTCCTTTCAGTAAAACCCATCAATTTTGTACAATGTATATAAGAACAGAATTTGATAATTTATTTCACTTTTAAATTAATAAGTAGTATCAAGTTGTATCAAGTTTAGTTTGTCCTAAAATGCTATAATGAATATCGTGTTTTGCACGTACGTTCACGAGATAATATCTTTTCTAATAAAGTTGTTTCTGAAAAGTTGAAATTGTCGATCTATGTGATATTTTTCTACAATAATACTTATTTAAATGTAACTTGAAATCGACTTTTTGTCTAAGGCAAGATTACAAACCACGAAGAATCAAGACTTGTTTTAATAAATGCCCTAATTTATTAGAATTGGATCAATAAATCATCTGTCAAATGCGATTGCCTTTCGGCTGCGAGGACTGACTGATCGTCGGCTTACACAAAATATATTATGCAAAAAGTGATAAAATATGAAACGATTTATGTGATTCGCAATGGGGCGGACAAATTTACATAATCACCATTTGCGGCCCGCGCAGAAAATGAAATACGTGATCTAACAAACAATGCGAGAACAGTACGAATGAAAATTGGCTCGGTTTTGTAAACTTTGGCGAATTAAAAAACACGATTTTATTTGTCGCTATTTTCATCTCATCAATTTCGATGCAATTGCTGGCTGGACAAAAATATCTTCTCACTTCCACACCTTCCAGTATAGGCCAGCGTTTTCCTGCGATCTTTTTAACAGTAAATGTCATGGCAGGTTGTCCACAAAATAAGTGTTTGACGACTGATGATGAAGTAAAAAAGTGATGATAATGTGAAAAAAGTGTTTCTGAAAGTATCTAAGAGTGAAACCGAAATAGTTTAGAGTGAGCAGTTAACAATGTGATATTATTCGATTAGTCACGCTAATGTTTAAGAACTTTTCCGATATCAATTAGTTTTGAAACTTTTAACTAATGGCGTTGGTATTTACGTAAAAAAATTAAGAAATTGTAGACAGATAGGAGGATTATTACGATTAAGGTCACCTAATTTTGCTGAGAATGGTTTCGGATAAAAATAGACAGAGAGAGAGAGAGAGAGAAATAGGGCTCCTGTTTTCCCTGAACAAGTGCCCTATTTTCAAAGAGTATGTACTCACGCAAAATAGTTGTCGCAAATTCCGTCCTCAATGGTGAGAACAAACCAATCATAAAAATATATAATTACGGCTTAGTTGATATATATATAGAAGTATGATTTATTCAAATGGCCAATGGTAAAATGTCAGTAAAACATTTGTTTGCTTAAAATGGGTATAGATTTCAAGTAAATTGCTGTCATATCGATAGAAAAGCATCAGCTTATTTTACGCTGCATATTTACTTCAAACATTTCTATTTGAAATGTTGTTTACATATTTTTCCCATCGTTGATCAAGGGTCATTTTACCTACATGAAATACCTGTTAGCAACTTTAACATTATATTATTTAAGTTCAAAGTAGTTGAATCCCCCGATAGTCATAAAGTTGTCGCATAGAAATTATTATACTAAAATATCACACCCCCGTAATAGAAATGTATAAAGGAATAACTTTCGATGTTTTACTATTTCCGTGGTTAATCGACCACTCCCTCTCTTTCTAGATCTCTGGTGAGTGTCTTTTATGACGAATTGGCAATATTACAATTTTTTGTTATTAGTGGCGAATTCTATGTACCTAATGATTAATAATATATAATAATAGTATTTCAGGAACTAGTCTCTTCACGAGATGATAATAACATGTGATGTACGTACACGTATGATAAGTAACAATAATTGTAAATATATATCTACTTGTGAAGAGAAAATAAACTATTTGATTGATTGATTGAATAATAATTAATATTAGTTATGTTGTTGTTAGAATAATGTTATGGGCCAACTGCTGACGTTCAAATCACATAATCATTTCAAAGAGAAGTCATAAAAATATTTATTATGCATTATAGAACGGATACATTTAGCCGCAAAGCAATTCTTTTTGTGTCTTATTTTGGATCTGGAGTGAGTCAAAACCATAAGCATGCTATGCTTTTAACATAACTTAAAGTCTTATACTCATACTAACAATCACTCGTACAGTAGACATCAGTAGCGTGGGGTGAGAAAAAAAAAGTAAAGCCGGGTCAAAAAAAAAAAACCGGTTAACGCGTGAATTAGCAAAACGTCATATCTTAATTTGTAAAAAAACATGCAATAAATAACATATCTACCTTATATTAGTAGTGTGTTAGTTCACCTTTACCAAAACTGCGGCGAAATGTTGCGTAGGTACCTATGGTGCGTGCGTTGTATGCAGTTTTTTGAACACAAACACTATACAAAAAATATACCTACTTACACAAAACATGGTAAGTAAAATTTCACTACATTCGATTCTTTTAAACTAATTAAATATACCACAATCAAGTTAATCACTTTACACAATAGATAAATTAGCATTCGAATCGGCGCAAATTACAGATGAATTAATGTAGCAAGGTGAAATAGGTACCGCGCGTGAAATAATGACTAAAAATGACCAATCAATTCCTAATTTTGTAGGCGAGTTCCCAAGCGGCCTGCACCGCGGCACGCGTCCTACGATTGAAAAATCGTGTATGTGTGTGTTGCGCGATTCAAATATATTGCGTATTTTGTAACAGGCATATTGAAGAATATCTTTACAAAATGCGCAATGTAATTCATTTGCGATAATTAGACTACGTAGAATAGTCGTTTTATATTAGTATCTGCCAAGGGTAGCCGGTAGGAATTGTGTTCTAAGGAGCCTTCGCCACTGGTAGACTTAGGCAATGTGAAGTAGAAAAAAATGCTTTAGATTGTCTACTTAAAGCTGATTAATCTGTACCTATTTAGGGGGAGCTTCTCTTATCTGCACTGAAACAAAAGGCAAGCAATTCTTTGTAAGAGCAATATTTTTCCCACAAAGCCCACGTAATGCTCTCTTCGGCAATTATAGGCCGTTAAATACTGTAATGGATCTATTGGATGGCCATATCGAGACTGTATCTTAATTACTAATGTACAGAAATAATTCTGTATGCGGTATCTTTAGGGCATAGCTCTAATCCCACATATATATTACTGCAGATATTAAATCGCTATATTTTCAGGGGTGCTATCCGAGGTCTTCTTCCTTATGAGCGTAACAATATCCTTTTTTGTAATTAATGTAAGTATATTTTGTAAATTATGTCAAAATAGAAAATTTTGGTAGGTGCTTTAAGTACTTGACCTTTCAATATTACAATTTGTGGTCTAAGTGGATTTTTTATTAAAGTAGATACCCAGCAATTTCACATCAAGTAAAGGGTATCTTTTCAGTTTGAATTTCCTGTTTTTGAAGTGGCAATATCCTCAGTCTTTTCTATTTTAAATTGGTAGACAACTTAGTAGTTACCTATACAAGTCAGTTATATACTGTCAGTTAGATACTAGATGTGTTGCAAGGAAAGCGACTGATCTCAAAACAGTTGCAAGGTTTCCAAAGATTGTGATCTTTAGTAAACCAATATCAGACTCCAGGGCATACTGGGTCTATTGACTTTAACTCGATAAGAATAAACCAATACGCTGTCTTACAAAGCATAAAACTACGTACTTACAAAGATGATTGCCTATGTCTGCCCGGCGCGCACCACTCTATGCGCTCTATTGTTATCGCTACCTTTTGTGCTGCCATCTGGTGCTGGTCATAACACCTTTGTAGAATTATTGGAGATTCATTGCATTGTGTTATAAGTGTGAAATCTATACTATAAAGCTACAGAGTTTATTTGTTTGAGTGCTTCTAAATTAGGAATTAGGCCGGATTAGTAAAATTCTTTTTGGATGGTTGGGAAAGGCCGATAAGATTATGTATGACACATTGTGAGCGATTAAAATCGTGGGAACAGCTGATTCTAAATTTATAAATATCAAGCATATCGGAACAGATAATAGATATTTTAACTCGGCTGCCCAAAGTTGAAAACCTTTATTTCATTTTATTTCATTCAAAAATATAAAAAGATCGACTAATATATTTAAATAATTAAATCCTAAACTAAAATTGAACCTTAGTTTTTGTATAAGTTTCCGTTCTGTCGACTGTACCTGGCCTCAAGCCTTTCTTTGTTCTCATTGTATGATTCACGACGTCATTGATCAGTATATCTCGATGTTGATCAGGCGATGTGCGACAGTGCGAGCCATTGTCTCCAGACTTCGTATGATTCACTACGTCATCAATTTCACATCAGCCGGTCCCGAGTACTTCCGGGTGCCCGTGCGCATCTCACAGCCAGTTCGGCAGACGCCCATAGACCTTCCAGCGAGCGGTTCGTTTTGCGCGCTCCGCGGCGAGTTAAGATAACTTTCGTATTAAACGACTTCACAAGTACCTAAGCCGCCAGATATAATAAATTAGTATTTATGTATAGTTTTAGAGTGCCAAGTCCCTTGAACTGTGCCTATCTAAAACTTGATGACTTTATATCTTCTATATTCCAAATACATGGAATTTTACCCCTAATTGGGTAAGTGTTGAACACATATTTAATAGCTGTAGTATATAAGTGTACTTAGATCAAGTATGTATTAACTTAACGCTGTCTCTTCTTGCTGCTTCATCTTTCACTGGCTATTAATAAGGAAAAAAACATTTAATAACGATTAAATTATCCTTTCCGCTAAGCTGATTTTGCATATCACAGAAAGAATCATAATTATGTTATTATTTTCATACTTTATGTTTGGGCCTTTCATCTCGTAATATAATCATAAAGAATTGTTACTCGCATTTTGCTAGAAACCGCTCTGATTGCCTACACTGCAGTGAACCTTCTACATATTAGTTGGTACTCCCAAAAGTTTACTGTCACCCGCCACCAGCCCTGAGTCGAATCTGGACATATTCTTGACCCGTACTATTTATAGTGTTTCAATATTCGGGTTTTCCTCTCCCGCAAACATCCATCACGTACCGAGCTACTGGCTGCGCCGTCTTCCTCTGGAATCCTTCTCGCCGTTCCGATCTACCATCACCGTTGCGCCCGGGAAGTACCGTTGCGAACAAGTGATAAAAATCAGATTGGCCTTCTGCCCACGACCTTATTGTTTTAATTTAATAAATTGTTCATCAAAGCCATTGTTTTCATTTATAAAACCATTTGTAGAAAATTAATAAGTACTTTTTTTCATTTTATAGTGACCAGACAAACAAAGTGGTCTGGCTTCACACATTAAGATACATTTGATTTATAGTCGGTATCTAGGATTAACATGGAACCTAGTATGAAAAAAAAATTAATCTCATAAGGTAACTTTTTATTGTTGAAGTTTCTTTTATGATCTTCTCATCCTTAAGAGAGATTTTGTATTTTATGATACAATAAGTACTTTTACATTCATATTTATTTGTGTAGTATATTAATTTCTTCGTCTATGTCGTTAACATATTAATTTCTTCTACTGTTCTTAATCACTTTAAAAATTAATTACATTTTAACGCGTTTGTTACATATAAAATAGTAATTTAATGTAACAATCACGAACATAGAAACATCACTTAAAATATGTTTCTCTTTTTCGTATTTATTGAAAACTTCTTCTTCTTGAACGGAATCATCATTATTATCAGACAATCAGGTGATTTAAGCTTGCCCGTGGGAACCTAATCTCTCTCCGGGTTGAAGATTGAACCACAGAGGAAGTTAATGAGCAAATACTTGTAGTGCTTTGTTTAATGTATCTAGCAAGAGATGAAAACTGTCTATCGCCCAAAATGCCATATCTATTTCCATTACTGGTTTTAAAAATAATGTTATTTTGAATACAATACAATACAAAATATCTTTATTGCCCACACATAGTAACAAATAATATAACATTTACAAAGACTTCAACATAATATGAGCAAAGGCGGACTTATTGCTATGCAATCTCTTCCAGTCAACCCTTACGAGGTGAAAGAGAAACAGTTAAGTTAGGGTGGGTACAGCAACAGATATAGTTAAAAATTATAAACATACACAAATATTGCATATAAAATAAACATACTTAAATAACTTACATAGGTACTGTAACATTCATACATACTGTATGAATATCTAAGCGAAAATAACAGCAGTATCAAGTCAAAGTGAGAGGTAGTATTCTTCCAAGCGACTCTTGAAACTGGTTATAGTCTGAGCAGTGCGAATATCTTCAGGCAAAGCATTCCAGAGACGTGCTGCTTGTACAGTAAAAGATTTAGAGTATGCAGCAGAAGTATGAGTTGGAGTTTTAAGGCGAAGGGCGTTGATACTACGAGCAGGTCGCTGGTCATCTTGATGGAGAAAGGTGAAGCGCTCTTTTAGATAATGAGGTGACGAAGGAATAAAGAGTATAGTGAACAGGAGCGACAGAATATGATAATTATGACGAAGTCTGATCGGGAGCCACTTGAGTTGCACGCGGAAAGAAGAAACATGATCATACTTTCGTAATCCAAATATGAATCTAATGCAGAAGTTTTGAAGGCGCTCAAGTTTATTGCAATGCTCTTCAGAGAGATCGAGATAACATGAGTCGGCATAGTCTAAGATAGGGAGAAGTAAGGTCTGTGCAAGTGAGGTTTTAGTAGCAGTAGGAAGAAAATTCTTAAGCCGCGTAAGTGATCGAGCCGAAGCAAATATCCTCCTACTAACTTCCGCAATCTGAGGAGACCATGTTAGACGTTTATCGAAGACTATCCCAAGGTTCCTGACTTTCTCACTATACTCTATTTGCTCACCATCAAAAATAATGGGTGGAAGGGAAAGCCAATCTATTCTAGACATATTCCAAGAACCACCCAGAATGATAGCTTGAGTCTTAGCAGGATTGACGATAAGTCCATGTGCTTTACTCCAATCAGAGATCCGAGAAAGATCTTCATTTATTTTACTTATATTATTGGGGAGATCATCTAGATTGGCATGGCAATATATCTGTAGATCATCTGCATAGAGGTGATAGGAAGTGCGGAGCTGAAAGGAAATAGAATTGATAAATAAAGCGAATAACAGAGGAGAGAGCACGCCACC
This sequence comes from Euzophera pinguis, assembly GCA_947363495.1. Classification (NCBI taxonomy): domain Eukaryota; kingdom Metazoa; phylum Arthropoda; class Insecta; order Lepidoptera; family Pyralidae; genus Euzophera; species Euzophera pinguis. The sequence continues at coordinate 6,569,919 of OX376168.1, forward strand.
TTGTGGCACACCTGAAGAAGTTAAACTCCAGGAAGAGAAGTCATTTTCAATGCGCACTCGTTGTCGGCGTCCACATAGGTAGGATTGAAACCAGTCAATAGCTGAAGGACATATTGTTTTCTTATGTTTTCGCGATTGTTATTCATTAAATTAAACTATTTTAATACGGTTTTATCGCGTTTATTACTTATTTATTTACACCTGACGTTTCAAACACTTTACAGCGTTCATGGTCGCAGGCAGACTAAGTTAACATTTGTCTTTGATGTCATAAGATTACAAAACTACCGCCTGAAATTTTTATTGGGAACTATTCCGATTCACGCAGTATTGGCTCACAGTATCTAAGGGTCTTGCAGTCTGCTTCCGAGTTTGCAATTTTATTAAGTTAATGACTGGGTCCCAAGCTGGCGGTACCTGCCATCCATCCTCTCTATTGAAATTAGGATGTTTTTTAATTTCAATAGCTTCACGTAACATCCTTGGAATGAATCTGTTTTCCTTTGCAAGGACTTGAGGATTATCAAAACGCATATAGTGGTTGGGTTTGTCTAGAGCATGTTCACAGACTGCAGACTTGGTTGAGCGTCTATTTTTCATGTCAGCAATATGTTCTTTTATACGAGTATTAATGCTTCTCTTTGTTTGCCCAATGTATGATAAACCACAGTCACAGTCAATTTTATAAACTCCAGCATCTTGCAATGGGATATTGGATTTTACAGGTCTTAAAAATTGGTTTATTTTCTTATGCGGCTTGTAATAGGTCTTGATTGAAGCTCGCCTAAGTATGTTACCAATCTTGTCCGTGACTCCCTTTATGTATGGTAAGATGGCAGGAAAACGATCAACTGTGTGTGGCTTGGGTCGACTTCTGTGACAAATGTGTGGGAGGCTGAGATTGTTGCTTCTTAAGACAGACTTGACTCGTTGAAGCTCCTCCTTAAGATGGTGGGTGTCACAGATGCCGTGTGCTCTCTGTAACAAAGATTTGCCTACGGTAGCTAACTGACATGGATGATGGTGAGATTTACCATTGAGATATTTGTCTGTGTGGGTGGGCTTTCTGTACACAGTGTGACTGATACTATTGTCAAGATTTCTAGTTATTAAAACCATCTTAAGGAGGAGCTTCAACGAGTCAAGTCTGTCTTAAGAAGCAACAATCTCAGCCTCCCACACATTTGTCACAGAAGTCGACCCAAGCCACACACAGTTGATCGTTTTCCTGCCATCTTACCATACATAAAGGGAGTCACGGACAAGATTGGTAACATACTTAGGCGAGCTTCAATCAAGACCTATTACAAGCCGCATAAGAAAATAAACCAATTTTTAAGACCTGTAAAATCCAATATCCCATTGCAAGATGCTGGAGTTTATAAAATTGACTGTGACTGTGGTTTATCATACATTGGGCAAACAAAGAGAAGCATTAATACTCGTATAAAAGAACATATTGCTGACATGAAAAATAGACGCTCAACCAAGTCTGCAGTCTGTGAACATGCTCTAGACAAACCCAACCACTATATGCGTTTTGATAATCCTCAAGTCCTTGCAAAGGAAAACAGATTCATTCCAAGGATGTTACGTGAAGCTATTGAAATTAAAAAACATCCTAATTTCAATAGAGAGGATGGATGGCAGGTACCGCCAGCTTGGGACCCAGTCATTAACTTAATAAAATTGCAAACTCGGAAGCAGACTGCAAGACCCTTAGATACTGTGAGCCAATACTGCGTGAATCGGAATAGTTCCCAATAAAAATTTCAGGCGGTAGTTTTGTAATCTTATGACATCAAAGACAAATGTTAACTTAGTCTGCCTGCGACCATGAACGCTGTAAAGTGTTTGAAACGTCAGGTGTAAATAAATAAGTAATAAACGCGATAAAACCGTATTAAAATAGTTTAATTTAATGAAGGACATATGTTCAATGTTCGCATCAGAGCTAAAAGTACATCAAAATCGACAGTATTAAAGGCGTTACTGAAGTCGAGTAGTGCTAATACAGTCACCTGTGAGTTTTCAAGGCCGTATCGGATGTCGTCTGTGATTTTCACCAAGGCAGTAGTCGTACTATGGCCTGCGCGGAATCCAGATTGAAATGGATTAAGAAGGTTGTTTTTGATCAGAAAGGAATTAAGTTGTTGTTGGATTAACCGTTCAAGAACTTTTGAAAGGAATGGGAGTATAGAGATAGGTCTAAAATCTGACATTGAAGAGGGATTGGGTTTTTTTGGAATAGGGGTTATATTTGCACTTTTCCAAGCTGAGGGAAATATACCAGATGACAGGGAATTATTCATGATGAGAGTGATAACAGGGAGAAGGATGTCAATTATTGGCAGGATCATATTACGACTAATGTCATCAGTGCCAACCGCATTTGAAGATACTGATAGCAAACATTTATGAACATCACTGTCAGCCACCTGACTAAATGAAAAGGGAGGGATGTCTGGAGTTGGAAGTGAAGATAGATGGTTTAACGTATTCAGTTTGTCATTGCCATGAAATAAGGATGAAGATGAGAAATGTTTATTAAGGTCATTAAGGTTAAGATGTTTTGAAGTCATTGGTTTATTTTTTCCAACTCCGAGAGATTTGAGAAACTTCCAGACTTTAGCAGGATCGCCATTTTCAACTGAGCGGTGTATATGTTGGCGCTGTGCCTCCCTGCACTTCCTATTACTTAAATTGCGTGCATGAACATATTTATCACGGTATCCATCTGGATTCTGTTTAAATTTAGACTTTAGCGCATGTTTTCGCTGGATGGTAGATTTGAGTTCGTCTGTGAGCCAAGGCGCCGGGAAATGTTTAACCTTGACTTGGCGGACTGGGGCATGTCTATCATATAACTCAATAACCATTTTATTAAATAAGTCTACCTGCTCGTCAACGGAAGTCAATTCATCAACACTATCCCAGTCGCAGTTGCTCGCATCCTCACGAAGTGAGTCCAAATTCATTGAGGTAAAATTTCGCTGCATTACGATTTTGGCACGGTTTTTGGGTGGGCGAAGTTTGTAGGAGAGAAAAAGAAGATCAAATCAAAGCACCTTTTTGTTTTTAATTTATTCGGAAGAAAGAATACGGGCCCGGCCGTTACGCGCCCGTTCCGGATGATCCACGGCCGGGCACCTCACTAATTTCAAAAATTGCTTAGCCCAGCCACACACGGCCAGACCGCGCCCGGTCGTAAAATAATAAATTTTTTATTTAAGAAATTACTGTTGCAAACAGAAGTGTCTTTGGTTTATTTTTACCAGCTTTTTCTCGCAGCTCCGCCTACGTCAAAAAGTAGCTTTTGTTTGACCCCGGGTAACTATATTCATGCCAAATTTCATCAAAATCCGTTCAGCGGTTTGGCCGTGAAAGCAAAAAAGACAGACAGACTTTCGCATTTATAATATTAGTATGGATAGTTCGGATTAAAAAAAATACTATTATTTAACTGATCTCATGCTGTTAAATAAAAAATACATAAAATATCAAGTAATAGTAAGTACATGATGTTAAACATCATAAAACAGGACTACGTATTAAATATTTTGCACACCAAGTAAATAACAATAGGATACTATAGTGCTAATGCACCTATAAATAATTAATAGCCACCTCAAAAGTATTTTAGGTAAAATAACTGGTGACATCTGGTTTGATAACAATAGTCATTTTTAAATAGGCCTGTGTCTATTTCACATAACAAAAATAATGCAACTATGAAAGTAAACTGATGAGACAGGCCCAGTCTTTATCACAAATATTAAGTTATCTAACACCTAGTAGTTGACAGTGAACCTCACATGGGCACTAGTAATTTTCAGTTAATCTTTAAAATCAATTTATATGTTATTAATTTTTTACAAACAATATAAATGATTTAACGAGCAGAAGTTACCGATTTTCATTTCACTTAATTTCTCTGAATAGTTAACAATATTCTTTGCCAACCGCCTTATTTATTTATTTATGAAAATTTACATTTATTTATTTATTTATATTTTTGAACACACTAGCAGCTTATATTAGCTGATGCGTGTGCATCTTGAAGTTTGGAGAGTTTATAAAATTGTCCAATCTGTTTTTAAAAGCGTTGACTGAGGGTGCGCTGACGACACTCTCAGGGAGTCTGTTCCACTCTGCTACTACACGATTGCATAGAAAATGTTTTTTCGGTTTTCTTCTTGCTCTTGTGTGACATAGTTTCAATGAAGGACCTCAAGCGCACATTTTCCGAGAGTTGGAACATATCACGCAGTTCTAGAGCATCATAATATCCTCTCAGCATTTTGAATGTTTTTTTTACATTACATATTGTTAAATTTTTTATTTAATCGACGTAAAAAAGAAACAAAACATATTTATTGTGGGCGTGTTTAATGTTAATAAATTCTAACGATAAAGGGGGTTAATATTACCAAAATTACGCTACCTATATTCGATAATTAGATCTATAGGTGATGGGTGTTTTATTTGTCACCATAAATACAAAATGCTGAAAAAAAGAAACACAAAATAGAAAACAAATATTACCAATAAGAGAACTCTTCCATTTTCATTATATTTTAAATAACAATTTTTTCTCAACAGCGACTCAGTGTGGTATTTTCAAAAAAAAACGGGCGCGTACTGGCCGTGGGCGGTTCGGATAAGCAAATTTTGAAATTAGTGAGAGGTCGGGCCGCGAATCGTCCGGATCGGGCGCGTAACGGCCGGTCCCAAACATACTTTGAGCCAATTTTCTTTTTATAACTAATAAAATATTTTGACAAATTTAGTTAATTGAAAATTGTGACGGTTTTAATAAATTTAGTCTCATTTTTTTTACACATGAAAAGGGTTTGTTTGTTGATTTTGGACTACACGGAAAATAAACAAACAGACCGACTCGATGTGATATGTGATGATGGATTAACATAACGATGTTTTTATAGGTACTGTTCTTTTTTTTTATTAATGGGTTTTACGGCCATGGATACAAGTCCTTTATAGCCCTTTTTAATTTTTCTATCTTCTTCAGTCCTACAGTGTGGTTTCGTCAAGTCCTAGTCAAGTCTAAAAGTCTAGTCGATAGTAAAGTCTAGTTAGAAGAATCAGGCTAAGTGAAGTGATACTGCTCTTCTGAGCTTCCCGCCAAAATTCACTGTTATTATCGAGGCGCGTCATAGATTTTTGTTAAATTTGTACCTAGGTATAGTTTTTACTTTTTCATTCTACTTTTTTACACGCCAATGACCCTTTTCGTATTATTTTCGTTCTCGGGTCAGCTGGAAGAAATTTCTTTGGAAATAAACAGCTCCATTGCTCTTTTCCTCTTATATATAATCCTTTTTTTTTTATTTATTGTGAGCATAATGAAGTAAATAAATAAGATTAAAAAAGGCCAAGCGCGAGTCGGGTTTGCGCATCAAGATATTGTGTAAAATATTTATTTATTTATTTAAACTTTGTTTGTTTGTTTGTAATATCTTTATTGTACAGAAAAAACAAATAATTTACATACACAAGCATGGAAAAACAATAAGACAGGAGTGACAGGAGATACTTACTAACTAATAACTTAGAGGATAACTTTATTGTATAAATACAATTGTAAAGCACAATAGCTGGACTTAATGCTAAAAGCATTATCTAACAGTCAAACTTTTTCTTTAAAAAATATTATTGAAGTATATACCGACAATGCACTTGTAATTACCCAATAAATAAGCTACCGATCCAAATCAGTGCTCCAGTAAATAAAGCACGGCAGGAGCATGAAATTTCAAGTCAATAGTACTTATAGGAAGATGGAGTGAACATTTTCAAAGGCAGTCTTGCAGGGTGGCCCACCTCGAGAACGCCCTTTGAACACCGATGAGGCCCTTAATCGTGAAAAATCTAAAATATCGAGGGTAGCGACGGCTTTAAAATTTTGTATGAAATTTCTTAGTAACCTTACTATACACTAAGGTCACTTTAGACATGTTTATCATACTTAATTGTTAGAAACTAGCGACTACGTTAGTAAAATCTTATAGTAGAGGCACAGAAATTTTTATTTGACAATGATGGTCCATTGAATAGGAGTGCATGAAATCGAGTAAGTCTATTAAATACGTATTAATTTCATCCAAAATCAAATGTTGGTAACCGTTGTTGGCCAGTTTGTTTAGCAACGCCTCATAAGGTGCAATGTTCAAAATTCAACATATTCAAAAAAATTAAACCATACATAAACCACAAAATTTGAGTCATAGAATATATAGCTCTATGATATTAGTATAGGTTTAAAAATTGTTTATCGAATGGAGAATTGTCTCTGAATGTTATAAAAACTATATGCAATGTGACACATTGAAAATAAGTACACATTGAATGTGTACTTATTTTGCTATTTCAGGGCGTGACAAAACGTGCTGATGTTGCTAGCGTCATCCCTGTAGCTCACATTAGTTTGTGAGTGGACTTGCACGCGTTCTTTACAAGGGCCCACTTAAATACTTGATAGCCTGAATCAAAGAAAAATCATTCGATTCTGAATCTCGTTGTAGGTAGAACTAGTGAGAATGAACGGATTCCATTGAAAGTTTGTTTTAAATGCCGTGATGTATCTAAGCATTGTGAGTTGATAGAACGTATTAAATTAATAATCTTACAGGCGGTTTCAAAAAACTCGGACACCTGAGAAGGTTGATTGACAAAATAACTTGATATGAATTAATGAATAATCTTTACATTGTATAAGTTTGTATCTATGGAAAATTATATATTAAGGAGGCGAAGAGCTCTATACCATGTTACGTGTATGGAGCACTTGTTATTGAATATTTTCCAGGGTGTGCAGGGTCCGTGTTTTTATTTGAGAATTCACCGTATTATTTCAAATATCATTTACCACGAACCTTAGATTTTGCAGTGACCGCGAGCCCTTTTTTGCGCTCAATTCGTAAACATATAAAAATAAAATATAGTAGGGTAACCGATACAGTGATTGTCCAGTATACAGTTATTGCCCAAAATAAGGAAGTGATTGAATAAAACCTACTAATATAGGAGATTTTTCTAATTGTAACCTCTAGATGTCACCAGTAAAACACAGAGTAGCATTTAAAATTATGAAGTTGGCAACATTATTAAAAAAATAGACTGTCATGGCGGATTTTGCGGCAACAGGTTAGCGTCTCGTCAAAAAAGTAAGTTTCTAAATTATTTTCTTAAGGTCAGTGTTTTCAATTTCGATTTTTACATTTTCATATTATAATTTAAAACTTGCAGTGACTAGAGTATCTATTACAGTATACATTTTAATGTGATTTTATGTCCTTTTTTATCGTGGGGTTATGTTGTTTAAGATTTACGGGGGGTGGGCAATAACCGATCAAAATTTAAGAAAATTTTAGTGATTGACATATCAAAATATACTTATTGCCAGTATCAATAAGTACAGCTATTGCCCGGGCAATGACTGTATTCCAATGGACAAAGTATTGCAGCGATTTTGTTAAAAATTGAATTTAGGTAGGGTAAACGATATAGTGATTGCCCGGTTAGCGGAATGATAATCGTTTTTTATTAATAGAATCATTTATTGACGAAAAAATTAAATAAGTTTTGTCTCTTTGGTAACTCAAAAGTCTTGTTTATAGGAATAATTAACCAAATTTATAAAATGTTAAGAAAATTAACTTTAAAACATAAAACAAAAAAATCTTCTCTAAAAACATAGTGATTGCCCAGGCGTTACATTAATTGCCCTCAGCCTAGTACAGTAATTGCCCAAGAGAAAATAGACTTCAATTTCTTTAAAAATTGAGATCTCTTTTCGCTTTTTGGATGTTTGCCAATATTTGCAAACAATCCGTGTCATCGTCACTTGAATCATTGTCAGAATCATCAATTTTGTAACAAAAATGGCATAAAAACAACAACATGTCTGTTTCATCCGGCATATGGCTTCTGTGGCTCTTGGGGACACATTTTAAATGGAATGATTTATGGCAACTGCTGCAATCTAATCTATTTTTTACAATAGGCTGTTTGCACATTACACAAACAGTTACAACAACTTCCTTCAGAACAGTAATTTTCTTCGCTTCTTTTTCATTTTTTGTTCGACATGCTTTTTCTTTTGTTTGCACTTTCTCAGAATTTTTCTTAGCTTTTTCAGTCTTCTTCAATTCTCTCTCTACTTTTTTTATCTCTTTTTCTTTCAACTGGTTTTCTTTTTCTAACTGTTTTTTTTGTAAAGCTAGTTTAAAGCTATCTGATGTAATAGCAAATGGTTGTCTCTCTGTTTGTTTTTTGCCTTTTCTTATAGGAGTTACAGGGTATGCTAGATATTCGCCAAAAGATGATTTTATTTTTAGAATAAGTGGGTTTTGTATAACATTTTCCTGCACTATAGTTTTATTCTCCGGCTGGTTATTTGACATATTCTTGGATGTTCCAGGAAGAATACGGCTTCGTTCCATCATAGGTTGACTTTTTATAGGCGTAATAGCTTCAGGTAAGTTTAGGGATTGACATTTAGAGGTTCCAGGAAGACTTAGCTGAACCATGGGCTGACTGTTACTGGTTGGGGTAATAGCATTAACAACTCCCTGAGACTCGCATTTAGACGTTCCAGGGAGATTAAGTATATCCTGATTATTGGGTTTGTTCGGGATAAAAGCTTCGGGTAGGACTTCTAGATGACGTTGAGGTGTTCCAGGGAGACTAGGTAAGTAATCAAAATCGGGTTGGCTTGGAAATGATTCAGAAAGGTTTGGCATAATTTGTTCGAGATTTCTTGGTCTGTCAGGTTTTGGTTCAAATTCAACTAGAGCAGAATTCACTTTACTTGTCTGGGATTTATGTGTAGTTTCAGTGTCCATAGTATGGCTAACATTTGAAGTTTCTTCTTTTTTGTGATTGCCGTTTACAAAAAACTCTTTCCAGATTTTGTAGATAGATCCCAGATGTACGTCGTCAGTCTTAAACGATTCATCTTCAAATCTCTCACAAAGTGACAATCCAACTACGTTTTTGAAAGTTTCAAATGTAATTATTGCAGTATCAGGAATAATATGTGGACCTTGCGTTTTGGTAACAGTGCCTTTTCCTAAGCATTTCGAATAATCTATAGCATTAGGATCAAAAGGGCAAAGTCCACAAGCTCTAAAACCATTTGCTAAAATTTCCGGTCTCAAACTTTTGTCAAGAACTTCCTTAAGGATTGGTGCGAATGTTTGCTTGGTAATACCCTTAGTTTGATTAGCCAATTGCCATTTCTTTAAGTGTTTTCTCCACCCTACTTTTAGAGGTCTAAACGCCGCAACATCAGCAGGTTGAATTATTCTTGTAGCATTAGGGTATAATGCAATCAGTTCTATTTTTAAGTGTGTGCATAACTGACTTAGGTGATAGTTTAAATGAGTTTTGTGGCCATCAACATATAAAATTACTGGAAATTCGACCGATTTGCTTACTAGGTAAGGGTGGAAAACATTCGCAATAAATTCATAAAATATCTCCTTGGTCATCCATCCATTCTCTGATTTTCCTATACCCCATCCCTCTGGCATAGATTCACATATTTTTTCGGGCAGTCTTTGGTATGGATATACAATAAACGGACAACATATATCACCTGTAGCTGAAAATGTGAATAAAGCCGTTATTGATTCTTTTGCCTGTGATTGCTCAATGCTATAAACATTCTTAGAACCTTTTTCTGCTACAACTAATCCCGTGCTTTGGCAAATCTGAAAGTTAGTTTCATCAGCATTGAAAACTCTGTGAGGTTCACTTAAAATATGGCTTAAATCTTTTTCTTCAGCATATTGACGTATTTCTTCGAACCAGCCTCTAATATCTTTCTCCGAAACACATGAGCTTGCCTTGGTGATACCTTCAGATGTTCTAATGCTTAACCTAGGATGTCGCTTTAAAAATGCTCTCCACCATCCGATTCCAGGCCTATTATTTAAAAATGGATTCGGCCTTGGGTTTTCTACAAGAAACTTTTGGACGCTGTCCAAAATATTTTCTTTATTCCTGGGAAAACCTTTCCGCGCAGAAATAATTATCCAGTCTTCTAGTACAGCTTCTTCCTCTGAAGTGAGAACAGGAGCTGGACCCAGACTAATTTTGTGACCTGGATTATCTTTATACAACCTTAGAGTGGTCCTTGGCACTCCATATTTTTTGGCTATTTCGCGAACTGACAAGCGTTGTTCATTGTTTTGTATTTCGGCGATAGCCTTTTCTAGATCTTCTCGCTCATATTTTACTTTGGCAGCCTTTGGCATTCTGTAAATTAAAGATGTAAGTAGGTGGGTATATACAGGTAACTAGCAGTCCCGCCCCGGGTTCGCTGGTGATACATACATAGCCATTACTTAGGGATGTATGAATATCTTTCTAAAGGTGAAAGAATTTTTGAAATCGGTCCAATAGTTCCAAGAATATATCCATTAAAAATGCATAAAATACAAATCTTTCCACTTTACTTCCAATCCCTATTTTATTCCATTTGGGGTGAATTAAAATTCTCTCAAATGTTTTTTAGAGCATATAGGTAACTGAAAAAAAAAAATCATGTCTGTTTTGTGGGAGAAAAGTTCAACTGCCTAACTATTACGGTTCATGAGATACAGCCTAGTGATGGATGGTCTTTGTAACAGGACAGCAGTTTGAGATCATTGAAATTGTCAACCTTCAACGGTTTATGCGATACGCTAACAAAGTCACCATTTGGGCATTCAATCGTAAGAAAAGTCACAAAAGAGGATGAATTGATTTAGGTAGACTTGTTACTAGGAACGTATTGAATTTTTATAATTTATTTGAAGATATTGATCGGATCTTCCATTATTAATATCAAATACGTTAAGGAGTGTTTGAAATCGATGACCCAAAGGTAAACTAAAGCCAACTGTTCTCATAGTTTCATCCACTTCTAAGTAAGTTATGGAACTATCTCTGATCAGTTTGTGGACGTACTTTGGAGTCTTTGAGCTTTCGATGCAAGTCAACAGAGTGCCTTTCTTGTTAAAGGCTTAGTTATTTCCTCAGATTATAACTTATTTTACTTACCGAGTCAGTTATATTTAGTTCACTATTCAAACGTTGAACGTTGTTTAACAACGTTTAAGCTACCTTAATAACAGACATTACAATTTATTCCAGTAGTTTTGCTGTGAAATTATAGAAAACAAACGAATAAATATTTACTAATTACATTTTTCCCGTGTAACTATAACCATAAACATAGAAAATATACCTTTGTGTAAGTGTACAATAGAATACAAATACTCCTTATTGCACCAAAAAAGAAAAAAAATAACAATACAGAAATATATTAACGTAAGTTATACTTTTCCCAATAGCCCATTATGCCTATAAGGGCAATTAAAGTAAATTGCCCAAACGCGCCTTCATTACCAAACTACTGACTTGTAATCTTCCGAACTAGTTTCAATTATTTAATCAGGACACGTGATGATTTGGTACATTTGCACTTTATTACCCGTTTTCAACGTCATGCAGGAATGTTATGAATAAGAGAAATCAGGAGATGTGTTAAAATAATACACAAAACACTGTTCAGTTGTGACTCGTAGAGACATCAAAGAAAAAAAAAACAACGCTTCTATCAGACTTATCGATGTTTATTAAATAAATAGCAACCCATCCCTACTTCGTCTTAGGCCTATAGCCTTCCTCGATAAATAGGCTATCCAACACTGAAATAATTTTTCAAATCGGACCAGTAGTTCCCGAGATTAGCGCGTTCAAACAAACTATTTATCTTTATAATATTATATAGTATTGAAGAATTGAATAATCTTATCCACATAGACAATAATTTTATCCATAATCTTCAGGAAAATCTAGGCTAACTCATCTAATGGTTTTAGAAACTTTTCATACACTACTTCTCCATTTTAGAGTAATATTCCCCTTTGTGCCCGCCCACAGCTCAACTAATTGCTCAACTGAGGCCGAATTCGGTAACTGCAAAACACGTTATCGTATTTTCCAAAACCGCGAGGGCTATTTTTGAGTATGTCAAATCGGTGAGTTCATTATTAATCGTGTGATTCACCTATTACGTAAAATGAAAACCATGCGAAAACGTACGAAAATCATTCGGTTGTGGTTCGGTTTTGGTAAATTTCTTGGAAAGTCTTTAATAATTAACCAAATATTAAAAAAATGTATTTTTCTCTACGTCTCCGACCTACCTACATCTAATAGTTTTCCTAATCTGTGATAGAGTCAAACGTAGGATCGAGGATTAGTATTCGTTACGGCTCACGAAGCCTAATCTATATGATAATGAAGCTCTAATATCATGCCACGATATTGACACACCCTGTAGATATTCAGGATACCAGTAGATAGTCGGTTATTTGTTAATAAATTATATTATCAAGCTGAAAAGTTTGTTTGTTTGAACGCGCTAATCTCAGGATATATTGTACCGATTTGAAAAACTCTTTCAGTGTGTAGCTTATATATCGAGGAAGGCTATAGGCCCAGACGAAGTCGGGACGGGCTGTTGATTTGTTAATAAGAGCAACGGCAATCATTGGCTATTGCTTCTTTCTTTGAAAGCCTTTACTTAATTGGCTAGTCAACTAAAAAAATAAATTGTGCATTTTATATATTTAATGATTAAACGAACTTACCTGTACGTGAAGTTCAATCATAATTATATGAAGGCTTCGTCCGAAAAGATTAGCATTATTATATTACTTGTAGTACCGCTAGGACTCACCACTTACACTTGAGGGTAGTTTTTTTTTTCTTGGCCGACAAACCTGCGCTGCGCTTCAGTTAGTTGAACTACTGTAACATTTCACAAGTAATGGGAAAAGCTACATAGAGATTTGGGAGGATGGGATGCTAATCTCTTCGGACGAAGCCTTCATATAATTCAGTCATATAATTCAGTCAGCCGCTCGCCCTATGCGCGCACGCACGTAATTAATGTTGCAATCCCCGCTACGCGCGGTCAATATGGCGGGTGATAATATTCCCAATAAACAATGTTGTGACAAATGCATCAAGTGTGGTGTAATTATTAACGAATTATTAACATTTATCGCTGATAAAGTGGACAGTTTACCGGAACCTGCTATCATTCAAATATGTTTGAGTGCATATAATATGGAAACCATTGAAAATGCCCGGCACTTAGCTATGTCATTACTCGCTCCGAACAAAAAGTTAACCAGAAGAAAGGATGGATCTGAGCAGAAGAGCCTTCAGGAAATAATCAAGCTCATCAAGGAATTTGAACCCGACAGCTTGCCAATATTTGTGGCAAAGAATCTTAAAAAACGACCCCCCGTGACCTTTGATCACATAGACATCACGGGTTTCCTGAAGGAAATGGCTGTATTAAAACAGGAAGTGGCGAGGCTTAAGGCAAAACAGGATCCACAGGGACCAACTGGAACAGGGTTGAATTTCGAATTGGAGGCAGTAAAGTCGGACATAGCTGAAATTAAGGCTATGTTACATGAGCGAGAAAAAGAGTGTGAGTCAAAAAGAAAAAGTGGTCATGAATCTGTGCCAATAAGAAACAGTGATGAAGCAACGGCGAAAAGACAATCTAACAAACAAGTGCAGAAAAAACGGCCGGAGAAGCAAGTTTTAAATGTACCTACAAGCCTTGAAATAAAGGAGCCGGCGACGGTCGAGCCGGTGCTACGCAGCGATGCGTCACCACAGTCATCTGTTTCTGAGGCGACACATATTACAAGTTATCGGGATATTGTAAACAGACAATCGCATCTCACTGCGGTATTAAATTATAAAGATGAGGAAGGTTTTACTGAGGTAGCCCGCATTAAGAAACGAAAATCAATGAATAATATGTGTGGCACGGCGCTGGGTACCACGAAGATACAAGTGGCTGAATCGAGACTAACTATTTATGTTTCAAGGCTTGCGAAACACACTAGCGACGAGGATTTAAAGCTATATATTCATGACATGGGTGAAAGTGTACTTGACGTGCAACGGCTAGAACAAAAGTATGAAACCAACTTTAGCTCTTTTAAAATCATTGTTGCTAAACAAAAAATTGACACTTTTCTTAAAAACGACTTCTGGCCGGAAAGAATAAAATATAGAATATACAGGGAACGTACCAGATATAATAATGTAAACCTTAAAAAATAAATATGGATAATACACCTATGACAATATTATCTTACAATTGTAAATCGATAAAGAGATCATGTAACTATATAAAAGAATTATGTAAAATCGCAGATGTTATATTATTGCAAGAAACCTGGCTCTTTTCTCACGACCTGGATTTTGTGCACACCATCGACCAGAACTTTGGGTGTTCGGCTACAACTTCGATGGACACTTCAAAAGGGATAATTCGAGGCAGACCATACGGCGGAATGGCTATAATGTGGAGAAAATCGTTATTCTCGCGGGTGTCAGTGATTAACACCATGTGCGATAGAATCATGGCTGTTCGAGTGTCTGTGAGTGACGGTGACTTCGTTATAGTGAATGTTTATATGCCTACGGACACCGACGATAATCTGTGTGAGTTTACTTCGTGCTTGTCTCGGATAAACGCTATCATAGAAGAAAGTGATGTGCAGGTAGCTTATGTGTTGGGTGACTTTAACGCCCACCCGTCGGCGACGTTCGGTAAGGAACTTTTTAATTTTTGTGCCGAGCAGGATTTTTGTTGTGCTGATGTCAAACTATTGAACTTAAATACATTTACTTTTATAAGTGACTCTCACGGTTCCCACCGGTGGTTAGACCACTGCCTTGCGACGCAGGCGGCATGGCCAACGATCTTATCTATTGACGTGATAACGGATGTACAATGGTCTGACCATTTTCCACTAGTTGTTAAATGTAGCTATAACATTAACATTATAAAGCGATGAAAGGTCGCTGGCGGGGAACAAATTAGGAGCAATATTAACTGGGGTGTGCGAAATAATAGCGAAATATGTGCATATCATAACTATTGTAAGGAAAAATTAATGTCCATACAAGACAATCTACAATGTGATAACTGTAATAATAAATTAGAATGTGTAAATTTGAAGCTCCATCAGAAATTTATTGATAATTTTTATGAAAATATTATTAACGTGCTACAAAATGCAGCTAGTTCTACTTGTTGTTCTCGTTCTGGTGGTAAAATAAAAAATAAAAATATAACCGGGTGGAACTATCATGTTAAACACAGCCATCAGCTGTACCGTTTATGTTTTAACTCTTGGACTTTAGCGGGCAAGCCTACTGAGGGGCCTATGTACACAGAGATGTGTAATAAACGACGCGATTTTAAAAATAAACTTAAATGGTGTCAAAAAAATGAAGAAAATATTAAACTAGATATTTTAGCAAAAAGCAGAAGTCAAAATAACTTTGTTAAATTTTGGAAAGATACGAAAAACCTGAATTACAAGCAGAGTTTGCCAGTGTCTGTTGATGGTCTGTCCGAGCCGACTCAAATAGCCAATCTTTTTACACATAAGTTCAAGGCTATACCTGTACCTATCAAGTGTGCTACTGGAACGAACATTAATGGCTGTAAAGATAGCTCTCGCGATAAATCTTCAGCTCTTCGCTTTTCGCCTGAAGAAGTGGCTATGGCAATCAAAAATATAAAACGTGGTAAATCACCAGGCCACGATAGATTGAGTATAGAGCACTTTGTCTACGGAAGTGACATTCTATGTTTCAAACTTAGCAAACTATATAACCTGTGCATACGGTACTCATACCTTCCCCACGATCTAATGAAAACGTTAGTTGTTCCACTAGTCAAAAATAACTATCGTCCGATTTCATTGGGTACGGTGGCAGGAAAAGTATTGGAGCGACTTTTGCAGCCCCAACTACTGAGTCATATTGAGTTCGATGATGCACAGTTTGGTTTCCGTCCAGGCCTGTCTACGGATTCTGCTATATTAAGCTTGAAACACACTGTAAACTACTATACCTCAAGATGTACGTCTGTGTATGCATGCTTCTTAGACTTGAGTCAGGCTTTTGATCTTGTGAACTATGACGTTCTCTGGGACAAAATGCAACGGTCAGGGGTGTCTAACAATGTAATAGATCTTTTTCGGTTTTGGTACGGAAACCAAACTAACTTTGTGAGGTGGGAGGACGCGACTTCTAATTGCTACAAATTAGACTGCGGTGTTCGCCAGGGTGGGCTGACTTCTCCGGACCTGTTTAACCTGTATATCAACGACTTGATAGGGAGACTGAGGGGCACTCGAGTGGGCTGTCACATGGCCGGACTCTGCGTTAATAACTTAAGCTATGCAGACGATATGGTGCTGCTCAGTCCCTCTATTAAGGGCCTAAGGCAGCTCATTTCAATCTGTGAGAATTATGTTAATTCGCACGGGTTGAAATATAATGTAGCTAAAACAGTCGCAATGGTGTTTAAAGCTGGGAAAGGTCCGGACAATGTGCCGTGTTTAAAATTGAATGGCACAGTTGTTGGGTTTGTAAATCAATTTAAATATCTAGGTCATATACTTACCCCTGATATGACGGACGATTTAGATATTGAAAGGGAAAGTCGGGCGCTTTCGGTTTGTTGCAATATGCTGGCGCGTAGGTTTGGACGGTGTGGCAAGCAAGTAAAGTTGACATTGTTTAATGCTTACTGCCTTGGTTTCTACACCGGCCAACTCTGGGTAAAATACAAACGTAAGAGCTGGAACGCAATAAGGGTTCAATATAATGACGCATTTAGGATTCTTATGGGCTTGCCAAGGTACTGCAGTGCGTCCAGCATGTTTGCCGAGGCGAGAGTGCCCGACTTTTTTGCTGTTTTGAGGGCGCGCGTCGCGTCCTTTTGGAAACGACTGCGCTGCTCTCAGAACGGCATTCTGAGTGCGCTGTGCGCAGACCTGGATAGTTCCATCTACAGGCATTGGCTCTCATTGCATCAGAGCGGGAACAGAAAGTAGTCATGTATAACTAAACAATAATGTAATAATATGTAATAATATATAATTATGTGTGCCGAATTTTAAATTTATAATGGTAATTTATTACAGAATGTATATTTTAAATGACTAGTACATATACATTGTATATACAATCAATGTTGTACGATTATTATGGGTTCATTGCCTGAAAATAAAGATATTTTATTTATTTATTTTTTTATTTATAATTATGATTGAACTTCACATACAGGTAAGTTCGTTTAATCATTAATTATATTTTGGCTTCGTCCTTCGAGATTAGCATTATTATATTACTTGTAGATCTTTAGAGTATTTTTCTGTGAAATGTTTCTTTATATAGTTTTACACGTAAGTACCTATATGTAATAAAAACAAAGTTTTTACTGTAGGTTATAATTATTTATTTTGTTTTTACACCTACATTCCAACAGTGCAAAAAAAAAGATAATGAGAACATATTATAAATAATTGTAATTATAAAGTGCTAATAATGGTATTAACAAAAGACTCATCTAAGTTACCATTTAAAGGTTTATTATATAACTTAAAAAAGGTGTTAGAAGTCCCTGACGAACCAGCCGTTTTTCTGATGCTATCGATATTTGCGCCGGAGCGATGCGCTGTCGAAGAAGCAGCGTGTCGTGTGTCGTGTGCACTAAAAACTGACACGTTAATAGTCTTTTAACGTGTCTTTTATCCACCGACTAATAGTCTGTGAACAAACCGCTTTATAGGGACATCTCACACTTATAAATAAATTACTAATATCTTTACGTTTGACTTTAATCATTGCTAGATAATCAACGAGAGACTTTGCAGGGCAAATAGCCACATTTTGATTATAAAAAGGTATAATCAACAATGGATAACTTTCGTTAGAACGGAAAGTTTCAATAATTTCTGTGATTTTAATTGTTACTCTGTTAGATGATTTGATTCTGATTCTGATTCTAGATGTGATTAATATTAACTTTATATAATGTCTGCACTCTGTGTGCAGTTACCATCCTAAAAAAGTGGCCAATTTTATAGAAATCAACTTTAAACTTAAATTTTCATTAGGATATTTTGTAGTTAAAAAATGAATGACTATAGAAGTATCCCAGGTTGTCTCATATTTAGGTGAAGTGGGCTATAATCTAAATATGCCTTTAAAAAATCGTTTAACTGTATCATCTTGACCTAACGAGTCACCTAAAATGAGAGAAAGTGCTGAGCGACATGCATTTAAAGTATTATATTGCACACATTCCATGAACGATTGGGTAAGAAAATTCATAACATCTGGAATACATGCATTAAATAAATAAACATTGTGTTGGTTACAGTATATGTACCAATTTCGTAAATAAACGCTTTATTATCCGTGAGAATTATTTGATAACGAAGCGGGCATAACCTCGGCTGCCGCAGGTGTTATATTTCTATTTAGGTATGCCGTCCTGATAATATTGCGACTGCCAGGGTCGAGTGGATACTGTTCTCGCTGGAACAAGGTGAGACAATAACGTTTTCATAAGGTTTAAGTATTGAAATTTCTGAAAAAATGGGGCTTTGATATTTCAAAGTGGGAACCACGGCTGACTGGGCCACCACGGCACTACCATAATTTTACCTTTAGCTTATTTAGAAAAAATAGTTATGATCAAAACTATTTTTTCATAAAACTTTAAAGATTATCGAGAATGGAGATAAGGCGTAGAAATAAAAGTTGGACCAGGATACGGTGAACGCATTGATAACATAAGCATCTTGATTTCGCTGCCAGGCTATGAATTTTGTACATTCATTATTGATTCTATTTGAAAATAGATCAAAGTGTGGGTTACCAAATGTGTTTGTAATTTTTTGGGTGGAGTTATCGGATAACTGCCGTTTAATATCTGGATGTATGCGTCTAAATTCAAAGTCAGCTTCTATATTTTCAGATGAGCGTATATACTAAGCATATACAAATATGTTCCGCATTTCGCACTACTGCCATATCATTTTTGTTGCATTCGTAAATTGTGGGAATTGAATGCCACCCATTCTATTTATGTAAGACATGGCAGTGGTTTTATCGATTCGGAGTAAAATTTGGCAATTTTTATAATTATTAGCAAAAAATTTTAACCCAAAGTAGGCAGCTAAAAGTTACAGATAATTGAAGTGTTCTTTGCATTCCTCGTCATTCCACTGGCCGCTTGCTCGTTCTCCCCCACATGCTATACCCCATCCCGATTTTGAGGCGTCAGATAATAAATATTTCGATAACATAAGTATAGTGCTTGATTTTACATAAAGAAATATCTATAGAATTTTCCCATCATTTCAAATTAGGGATAATGGTACTAGGTAAACTCATCCAATGGTCATAATTATCGTTATTATTATTTAGGTTTAAAAATTTTATATGTTCAAAAAGCTTGGTATAAAGTCAACCATATTTGACTGCTAGACAGGCGGAAATAAGTAAGTCAGTAATGAGCAAAATCTCTTATTTTGCAAGATCTAATTGTTAAAAAATGTTGTATTTCGTTTTTTAACCGTTTTACTTTGTCTAGAAGTAAACTTGCTTGCATATTTTTTGTATCAATATTATTACCAAAAAACAAACAAGATTGCATAGGGCTCATGGAACTTTTTTTCTCGTTTATGATAAACCCGAGCGCAGTAAGCAGTTTTCTTGTTTGAACAACATTTTCTAGACATTGCTCATAAGATTGGCCCAAAAGACACCAGTCGTCCAAATAAATGGCAGATAAATAGCCTGCGCTGCGCAGGAGTTTTACGACTGGTCTCATTACTTTAGTAAATAAGTAAGGCCGTATTGAGACATATATTAATATTAGATAACTTTTTGACAAATTGAAAACGTAAGAATTTTTTATAATCTGAATGTATTTTAATACAAAAAATAGGCATCTTTAAGATAATTTTTTGCTAGAAAACAGTTTTGAGTTACCAACTTCAAAACTGTTCGAAAATATCCCAATTTAAAATGGTTTGTGTCGATAAATTCATTTCATTTCTTTAAATTTAAGATTAACCTCGTTTTACCATTTGGTTTTGGTACGAAAAAAACACCAGATATAAATTGACCCTTACATAGTTTACACTCTGTTACTGCACCAATTAAAATAAGGTTGTTAATAGTAGAGTAATATTTCAATTTGAGTGAACAACAAAAAAATTATTAATTTTTGAATTTTCAAGCGACACTCTCATATCCTTTTTAATAGCGTTAATTATAAAGAACCACCTAGTTTTGGAATCAGCATGTTGTCGATCACAGAGTAAACGCGCTGTTTTCATGAGAGAGCTTAATAATTCAGTGTTTTTATCTTTGCCAGATAGTAAAGATGAGATAGTTTGACCTAAACTTTGAACAGCTGCTTTGCCGCTGCAGTTATTTTTTGCTGGGCTTCCATCACTTTATCTCTCTTAAGCATACATTCTGAAAGAGCAGAGCACTTGAACTCAGGGTATAAAGATGGCGCACCAATGACTCGACAATTATCAGGTATGAGATGTTTATCTTAAAGTTTTTTACGATCAGGATATTGTAGGCCCTGAGTCTCTCCATGCTCTAGACGTATGGCAAGATCTTTTTGGCTAGCTTGACTGTATTTAATGGGATTTGTAGGATCAACTCTCAAAATCTCTAAAATCTGTGCATCTAGAGGAGTCTCAGTTTCGGTCTCCTCTAACTGGTTTGCACTGGTCGAGGATCTGACAACTGACAGACGTTTCAGTTGGCTCAGGTCCTAACTGAATGGGGTGCAGGGCAGAGAACCTCCTCGAGTGTCCGGTCCTTTGAAAGCTTTGCATTCTCACTTGATCCCAAGGATCCGGTGAGAGGGCGGGCTGACGAGGGATTCGGGACGGTGCACCCTGGGTGACAGTTAACAACTCCCTGGTAGTCAGGGTCTTGTTGACTGTCGGCCAATTTCTGCCAACTGCCCACTCCACCGCCGTCTATGATGAGACGGCGAATGGATGTGGGTCTGGGGGACGGGCGTGGTCCATTTATGGGCCACTGGGGGGGGGGGGCGAAAGGCCAAACTGAGGGGGCCGAAAGGCCATGGCTGGAGGGCGTCGTGGTAGAATGCTAACGCGACCCCATGGCGCCCTCAACAGCCGGTGCGGAAACGCCGGAGGGGTTTTAGTGGGTAGTCTGGGCCGATTAGCGGCCCAGGAGTCCCACACTTTATGCGCAAATGCATTTCCCCTCCGTTAACAAAAAAAAAAAAAAAAGGTCCTAACTGAATATTTACATCAGTTGGTGCTGGCGTCGTTGCCTCATCCTGATTGCGATCTTTAAGCAAATTATAGAATTGAGGATGTATCAGAAATACGAGGCAGTAGCTATTCGGAAGACAGATAACCCCACAAGTTATCCGGAATTCCATTTTATATAGTGAATATAAGCCAAAAAAGGACGGGATAATGTCAGAATGATTAATTGCATACTCAGTGAAGAGTATAAAGGTGAACAGATAACCCTACTGGTTATCCGGAACACCATTTTATGGTACGAAGTAGCCCCACAGGCATACCCGCAATACCGATTGCAAAAATCACTTGGAATTATTTATCAAGTTCACTATTTATCACAAATAGACAAAGGAAGTCTACGACGTCTCTTACGTGATAATTTATTTTCCAACTCTTTAAATTTTTTATCAATTTATTCTTCTAAAGGTTTAGAATTTCTTTTTCAGCATTATTACAAATAATTTAAAGTAGCTAAACTAATAACGTGTGAAGTGGTTGAGCACTAAAATGCGACTGAAGCGCAGCGCAGGTTTGTCGGCCAAGAAAAAAAAAAAAACTACCCTCAAGTGTAAGTGGTGAGTCCTAGCGGTACTACAAGTAATATAATAATGCTAATCTCGAAGGACGAAGCCAAAATATAATTTATTGATAGAATAGACTACTTAGGAGATACAATTTAAACGAAAAAAATCTTAAAATTATATTTATTTTGTTATTTAATTTTAAAGATTTTATAGTGATGACGTCACGCAACTATAATGGCCATCTCAAACTGCAAGAAAGCAAAAATTACTAAGGTATTAAAAAATATGTATGTCAGTGTCAAATGTCAAAGTCAGGATGGACCGAAGGCCGCGAGTTGGTTTCTTGTTTGTTTACGATCGCCAAATATCTTGGTTACCTACCCCATTTCTCGTGTCTATTGCATATTGGCCTGTTCATTGGACTTTACTGCCGTCTCTTCATCCGTTGACATCTGATTTTTCAATAATTGGTCACCGATCCTTCATTATAATGTATAAATGAATGTAATGAAGATGTAGTAAGGTTATGTATGGGTTATGTTTACTTAAACAGAGATGACATTTGACATGGGTGATAAGTACGTGAAGCGCCTAATTACCGCTACCTAACAAAAAATAATTATTCACTACCCTGTGCTACCGACCTAAAAATTAAATGTGAATAGCCGGAAGTTATCCGGCTACGTCATACGTTAACTTTGCTAAAAAATGAAAGTCATTGGGTTTTCTGCGATTTTCTTAAAAATACTTGCTTATGTAAAGATCTGATTAATGTAATCTGTTCCTTAAGCCTATTCCTCGAAATGGTTTACGAATTAGACATTTTCATGAAAAAGTTTACTTGCCAATTGACCAGATATTTAAACAATATTTTTCTCATCCCCTTCGGCCTACATCTAATAGTTTTTCTAATCTGCGATAGAGTCAAACGTAGGATCGAGGATTAGTATTCGTTACGGCTTACGTTGGGAACAAGCAAAGTGGCTACGTAAAAGCAGGAAAGTGGACCCTGGGCTCCGAGGCACGCTGAGGACCCAACCGAAAAAGCGCTAGGATGAAGAAGAGAAGATTCGTTACTTACTACTCTACTTGGCTCATGAAGCCTTATCTATATCATAATGAAGCTCTAATATCATGCTACGATATTAGAGCTTCATTATGTACACAGCCTGTAGGTATTCAGGATGTAAGTAACTGTAGATAGTCGGTTATTCGGAGGGACAATGTGGACAAATTGAAGTGTCACGAGGAATCCGAGGTTCAGTGTTCAATTTATATCAATTCTAGGGAGACATTTGAATGAACATTTCTGCAATATCAGTTTCAATAGCTTTATATATTTGTAGAACATACAGAAAATATAGGACACAACAAAATGCTTAATCAAATATGCTGTGATTCAGATAATTTTTTGCAACTAAATAAATTCAATTTGTTTATGTGTAATGTTTGCCTTTGCACATTATTATAATTTATCTGTATGATTTTTTAATGTACTATTGGTACAATATAAATAATAAAAAATAAAATAAAAATAAACACTCTTTTATTTTTATTATTAAGACACATTTAACACGAGATGGTCCGATGACATAAGCGAGTTCTATAAAAGTTGGAAAGAAATAGTCTTGAATACGTGGTAGAATGCTGCAGTGGGACACAAAATAGCAACAAAAAGAGAAACAAGACACACATTAAATCCGCCAAGCGGCGGCGTTTCGTTAATTTGATTAAACTCTGACACCATCTATACGGTTGATTGACCAGGTGACTACTTGATAAACTAATGAATATTTAGTGTCTTCGTTAGACATCAAAAGAAACAGGATTTAAACACCACTTTTTTATCAGTGGCGAAATACGTATCAACCGTGTACAAAGTAATCTTGCTGTATTCACATGTTCTTAAAAAAATAAACAATTTTATCATGTGGTCACACGAAAGGACACCCATTACCCGACCACAATACCAAACAGCATTTGCACCCGTACATTGCCGCGTAGTGTAGTACAATCTGCTCACCAAGCGCGGTTTTAGCATTACATCCATTTGTTTTCCCACTAACGATATTATAACTGCCACACTGGCTGCTCATTCGCCGTTTACTGCTAATTCGCTTATTAAAAAATACTCTATTGTTTTTTTTTTGTGATGATCTTGTTTTGATTATAAACCACGGTACTTATTCTATTTATTACTTTAAAGCAAAAAAGAGCGTAATAGGTATTTGAGCTTTGAAATGCATTAAAGGTATTCTAAGGGATTTTAAGGGGACTCAACATAAATTGAAATGGCGTTAGTGTTTTGTGAAAATGTGAAAAAACCTTTTTCTGTTTCGAAGCATCAGCTTAATACTGGTAACACTACAGTCTAACTTCCCTTTGGCTCCTTATTTTACCACCCACACACTTTACCACTACAAAGTATAAGATAAAAGAAGGTTTCTAGCCAAAAAACTGATACTTCTAAAATTAAGTATACTGTCACTTACATATACTTTTTTGAATAACAAGTAGCTTTACGATAGTTCCATAATACGGTGCATAATTACTGCTTAACCTGTGTAGTGTGTATATAGTTCGCGTATTGACGATCTCATTACCCTGTTGCGTCCACTGCCCGTGTAAATCAAGCCATCTGAGCTATGAACAGCCATTCGAAGATAATTACAAACAGTCCCTGCATTATGTTTATTGAGAGTAGACTGAATAGAATGGGATAGGTTTGTTATACATCGGAAGGATACTGATTCAGGTAGAGGAAATCGAAACAATTAATTTGTAATTAGTAGGGCGGTCTTCACGATAGCCTTGTATTTTGATATTGATGAATACCAACTTCTTCTTCATCCTAGAGTCCATTCCTAGTTGCGTCGTCAGGTTACGCTTCGGAGCCCAGGGTACGCTTTAATCATGGTCCTAGATTTGGCAGTACTAGTTTGACCAATTACAGAATCATGATGGTCTCAGGACCAACGGCTTAACGTGCCTTCCGAAACACGGAATCATCTTTATTATCAGACAATCAGCTGATTCAAGCCTGTAATATCCTCAACAAGCTGGAAAGAACTAAACAAAGTATGCTTCCCGTGGGAATAGGACCTCTGAATCAAAGGCAAACGCCTTAATCACTGGACCACAGAGGCAGTTAAAAAGATGAACACCAACCAAGGGCCGATTTTACTAAAGTCGGATAAGTTTTTTTCCAAGAATAATGACGCAATTTAGTATCATATAATAAAGTTTACATTATACACAGATAACCCAAGAATATACTGTTAATCTACGTATAAGTAATTCCATGTATAAGATCTTCCCTTTGCGGTGGTCGAGCATAACACTCTCGCTCCTGCTGTATCTCCAAACCGGCACAAGGACTCTCTCTCTCTAGAATAAAAATGTTAGAAATCCATTTTTTATCCTTAGATTAGTTACTATTGGTTATGAAAGATGTTGGTGAAATCGGCCCTAAGTAATAAAATACTTATTTTCTTGTATCTATCTTGCCGATGGTTTGGGACACGGTAAAATGTATTAAAGAGAGGAGGCAAATGTTATGACGTAAAAATAAATGCATTGATACTTAAACTTTAAAAATGATTTCCACTCGCACTTCAAGTAATTAACATGGCCTGCGAGCACTATAAACTGTTACCGAAATCAAGATATTCACCTAGGGGAATAAGCGCAGGTGAATCAAGTTAAAGCAGCGAATATTAGTATCTATGAGTCTAAACTCTATCCTAAAACAGCTAAATATGCGTACGCGACTATCCGATCTATATGTAAACATCAGGTAGTCAAATTTTTTGTTACAAAAATCCGGATAGCTTATAACACCTCCTCATAACGGGCTGCATCGAAAGTAAAAGAGGAAAAGAGCGGGAGGACGCACATTGGTCGGATATATTGCAGGAGGTCACTGATACATCCTTGCAAGGGTCAATCCACTTAGATCTGGATAGACTTAGGATTGTGGTGAGGGTAGACCGTGATAGTCAAGTCCTCTAAATCATGAGGAAACGACAATGCAGAAGAAGTTTCTTCGTTTTCAAGCTGCAATGATTTTTCTCTGCCACCCTGATGATATTTCCACTACAGTCAAAATCGTGAAATTTAACGAATTGGGAATTTAGGACAGCTTTGATGTGCAGCCGTCGTCCTTAAGGAAGACCTATAATTGTGTAGCTTGATATTGGCAGCATAAGACGCTTGGTTTAGCTGGGAGAAATGAAGACCAACGCATAGAGTAATTAACACACATACCACCACGCCTTTGTCCCGTAGAGTAATTAATACGACCAAAATCCATACTTCCATACTATCCATACTAATATTATAAATGCGAAAGTCTGTCTTTCTGTCTGTCTGTCTGTTACGCTTTCACGGCCAAACCGCTGAACGGATTTTGATGAAATTTGGTATGAATGTAGTTAAAGACCCGAGGTCCAACATAGGCTACTTTGGAAGCTGCGGGAAAAAGCTAATTTAAGATAAATCAAAAAAACGTGTTATAGCGTACACCGACGGGTTGGAAATTAAAATACAAAACGGTGTCATTATAATAAATTTAATTACTGCTAATATCAACACTGCTAGATTAGACACAAAGAGCGGATAACAAAATAAGTCGCGACCCCAAAACCCGCATCGACGCTCTCCCGTGAGCGACCTGTGAAAATTAGATTTCGACTGATGACTGCGAGGGATACACTGGCGCGCGCGGCGCTTACCAGTCAGTTTTATTAGTGCGCTTCCGGGCACGTTTGCAGTGCGGGTGACGAAGAAATGCTAGGCGCTATAGTGTTATGTTTTTAAATATCACTATTTATATTCAACTAGCAGCCGCTCCGACTTCGTCCGGGTTGTACAAAGTATGTATGTAAAAATCTTTATTGTACACAAAGAACATAGTATCAGAATACAGGTTACAATAAAAGGACTTATCCGCTTTATTATTTTTAAGTATGTAGTAAGTCAAATTAACGATAAACAAACACTTCATTAAGCATCTCTTTCAAAACCGGCTACATAGATCTTTCTGACGCCGAGTAGTTCCTAATAACCTATGAATACTGTACGAATGTATTTCCAAGGAAGATCGAAAGCACAGGCCCTTAGAGCCGTCAAGATCGATTTTCAGGGAAATTAAATGTGATAATTTTTTAAAATAATTGGCTGGTCCTGAAAATCTAATATCTTTTCGGATAAAAAGAAACCTTGTTCTTACCACCAGAAAAATAATCAAGCGTATCAATAATTTTCATCAGTTCCCTCCACGGGGTAAAAGGAGTGTATAGTCTACGTAAAATTAAACTCTTGATATACTAATCTATAATTTACTACAAAAATTAATAGCACTCTCCCAGTTTCGTCCTCCGCTCCCGCTTCCATGACACATGCCTTCGGGTTGTTTCCATTCCTATTATTATTTTGGCATATTTTTACGACTGGCCGCCTGCCTAACGTCAATCCTCCTTCGGAACGCAGAATACATCTTCAGCTCCCGCTTCCATGGCGCTTTCCCTTCTTTGTGTTTCCATTCCTGTTATTTTGGCACGTTTTACAACTGACCACCTGCAAAACGTCAACCGTCCTTAGAAACATAGAATGTATAGTTAGTTTGATATAATCATACATTTAACGACACCCACGCTTCGGTATCCTTTCATAAGATAAAAAACGTATAACAAACGATCATTTGACACAAAACGTTATATAATTTTTTGCTTGACAAAGTTATACCATATAAACCAGTCTTTCTTAATATCACAAACTAATCAAAAATAAAATTCTATTACACCAAAGCATTATTTTAAAAACTCATATTTTATTTATTTTAACATGCATTGTTTGATAATCTAAGAAATCTGTTTTCTTTAGTCTAACCAAAGTTCACAAAAGATTCAATTCGAAGCCTATCTATAGCTTATAAAGATCACACACAATTAAATTCCATAAATTTACGGAGCCCTCATAACTCCGACTTTGTTTCAGAAGTTAGGTTATGGTTAAACAGTGACCATGGCATGAGCGAGCGAGCGTCTATTTTGTTTTGAAATTAGCTACAGCTCACAAAAGAATTTCATACGCTTAATAATTTGCAATGAAAAATATAAGTTTAACTAAATAAAACATTTTCAGGTACGCAACCCTAATTACTCAGACTTTGTTTCAGGAGGTAGGTTATGTTATGGTTATACAGTGACCAGCAAGGCGAGCGAGCGTCAATCTTGTTTTGAAAGTAGCTACAGCACACAAAATAATTTCATACGTACTAATTTGCAATGTATTAATATAAGTTTAACTTAATAAAACCTTTTGAGGTACGGAACCCTTATTACTCCGACTTTGTTTCAAAAGGTAGGTTAGGATATGGTTATACCGTGACCAAGACATGAGCGAGCGAGCGAGCGTCAATCATGTTAAGAAAGTACATAAGCTTACAAAAGCTTGTTTTCTAACACATAATTTTTAGCAAGTGTTGGGAATGAAAACATCTGACTCCAGAAGATGCAAAATATATATTTTGATAAACAAATGTACAGTGTGTTTGCCGGTAATTTTAGGATATATTTTAATTTAACGCGACGGTTAACTAGACGGTTAACTAGGCGGTTCGCTTGAGAGATCGATACTATTCGATGGACAGAGATGAGCCCCTCCGCGCGCCCCGCACCTCAGGTCTGCAGTAGCCGCCGCTGGCCATGTATGGCATTTTAATCCTTAACATCCTCCCCTCCCTTGAAAGAATTGCTTTCAAGAGGCTCTTGGGAATCTAGAAGTGGGCATAATCTTGTAATGGCTCTTCGGATACGACCCTTTTTTGTTGCAACGTCGACCACTCGGGTGATGCAGTCTTCACCTGGATACAGTTGTAGGACTCGCCCCATCATCCATTGCAACGGAGGCAAGCTGTCGTCTCTCACCAACACGAGATCTCCGACGTTGATGTTGTGACCCTTGATACGCCATTTCACACGCTGCTGCAGAGTGGATAGAACTTCTTGCGTCCATCTCTTCCAAAATTGGTTTCGCAGACGTTCTAGCAAGCGATAACGGTTGACGCTGAGTTTGGCAGTTTCTGGAGCAGGCAGTGCCGTCAGAGGACGACCAATTAGGAAGTGCCCAGGAGTAAGCGGTGTAAGATCAGATGGATCCGCGGACAAACAAGTTAATGGACGCGAATTCAAAATAGCCTCAATCTGAGCGAACAATGTGGATAGTTCCTCAAAGGTTAAACTAGTGTTGCCTGCAATCCTTTTCAAATGAAATTTGGCAGATTTGACGCCCGACTCGTAAATGCCGCCGAAATTAGGCGAATAGGCCGGGCTGAACATGAACTGGATGCCCTCACTGGACGCGTAAGAACCAATGGTTTGATCACACCGTTTAACTAACCTGGCTAGTTCATTGCTTGCTCCTACAAAATTTTTGCCGTTATCGCAATAAATAGTTTTGGGTTTGCCACGACGAGCAATAAATCGGCGCAAGCATAATATAAAGGCGTTAGTTGTTAAGTCGCTCACCACCTCCAAGTGTACTGCTTTAGTACAGAAACATACAAAGATGCAAAGGTAGCATTTACTGCTGTGTGAACCACGCCCTTTACGATTTGAAATTAGGAACGGACCGGCAAAATCGGTTCCGCACGTCTCGAAAGGTGAAGCTGGATTGACACGAGGAGATGGTAAGTTACCCATCAAAGGTTGATATGCTTGAGCTTTAAATCTTTTACATTTCATACATTTAAAAACAGTTTTAGTACTCAATCCTCTGCCACCTATTGGCCAGAATCGTTGGTGAATAGAGCTTAACAATTGCTGTGGGCCGCAATGTAGTAGTCGCAAATGTTCTCTTTCAAATAAAAGTTTAGTGAAGGTATGTTTAGAATGAATTAACATTGGATGAATTTTATTGTAGGAACAATGTGACGCATTCTGAATACGACCACCAACACGAAGTAATCCATTCTCATCAAGAAATGGATTCAATGGCAATATATTTGATTTGGAACTAACTGATTTTGTAGTAGACAATGACTGAATATCTTCATGAAAGGAATCATTTTGCGATTGTTTAACAAGAACAATTAACGATTGCTGAAGTTCATCAGCGGTAAGTATACCTTTAAGTTTATTTGTTTTATTGCTACAATTTTTAATAAATCGTAGAACGAATGCTACCACTCTCTGTAACTTACAAAATTTTGAATATTTTTCGAATTGTATAATATTTTCAAGACGTTGTACTTTAAGACTTATTTTTTCCAGTTTTATTTCAGGCAACTTGACGCACGTGGGATTGAAAGAAGGCCAGCACTCTTCAGAATTTGACAAAAAGGAAGGACCATGCCACCAAAGTGAATTACGATGGAGCTGTTGTGGTGAAATACCCCGAGAGGCCAAGTCTGCCGGATTTAAATCGGTCGGCACATGACGCCACGACGACGGATTGGTAAGTTGACGCACTTCCTGAATTCTGCTACAAACAAATTGTTTAAGAATCTTAGGTTGAGTTTTGAGCCAACCCAACACGATAGTTGAATCTGACCAAAACAAAGACCTTGAAACTGAAACCCTAAGAGAATTTACCACCTTAGAATGTAGCCGAGCACCAAGAAGTGCAGCCAACAATTCCAACCTTGGTATAGTTGTACCTGGCTTTAAAGGTGCTACTTTGGCCTTAGCACATAATAACTTTACTTGATTATTTGACTTTACATAAATACAAGCGGCGTAAGCCTTTTGTGAGGCATCCACAAAGCAATGAATTTCTACATTAAGTGAATCGTCTGATAGGACACATCTAGGTATATGAATTTCTGACAAATAGGT
Source organism: Euzophera pinguis (assembly GCA_947363495.1). Taxonomy (NCBI): domain Eukaryota; kingdom Metazoa; phylum Arthropoda; class Insecta; order Lepidoptera; family Pyralidae; genus Euzophera; species Euzophera pinguis. The sequence continues at coordinate 6,600,507 of OX376168.1, forward strand.
GAAGTCGTTAGTAAACGATTCCCACAAAGTCTTAATCTCATTGGGGACTGGATCATCCCACTCAGATTTCAAAGACCACAAATTTTGCAAAATAATTTTTGGTGTAATCGTACACGCAGACAATAAACCAAGTGGATCGAATAATTTACCTGAAGCTGACAAAATATTTCTTTTAGTAATTTTAAGCGCTTTCTCAAAATTTGTAGAATATTTAAGAATGTCACTTGCAGGTGACCACTTTAAACCTAAAACTGAAGAATCTTTACAAAACTCTTGAGTCTGATTTTCAATAGGAATGTCATCAAATATTTCAGGGACATTAGTGCGAAATTTTCGTAATGGGAAGCAACCTTCACTCAATTTGTCTATAACACCCTTAACTATCAATTTTAGTTCCCCCTTTGAGTTAGATCCCGTATTTAAGTCATCAACATAAAAGTCATGACGTATGACATTAGCAATTTTTTCGTCAACACATTCATTAGCAAGTTGAATTAAGCAACGTGTACTCAAAAAGGGAGCAGCTGCAGTTCCATACGTAACTGTGTTTAATTGAAGGATTTTTATAGGCTGCGACTCATCATTTCGCCAAAGAATGAGCTGTAAATGACGTTGAGATTCGTCTAGGTTTATTTGTCGATACATTTTCTCAATGTCTCCTGTAACGACATACATATTTTGACGAAACCGTAAAAGAATTGAAAACAAATCATCCTGTATTGTAGGTCCTACGAGCATGATTTCATTTAGCGATTTACCAGATGTCTTAAAGGAAGCATTGAAAACGACTCTTAATTTAGTAGTTTCACTATGCTCACGCACGACTGCGTGATGAGGTATATAAAATCCGAAAAACGGACGAGATACCCCTGTCAAATGTCCTAATTGTTCGTATTCTTTAAGAAACTCTAAATAACTCTCTTTAAGATCTTGTTTAGTCAAACGTTTTTCCATGTTATAAAATTGCCTTTGAACTACAGAATAATTATCCCCAAGTACTTCTTCTGGATTCTCACGTAATGGAAGTTTTACACAAAACCTTCCATCTGGGAGACGACTATAATTTTGACTAAGATGAGTTTCGCACTCCTCTTCTTCTTTCGATAACAATTTTCCTGATTGGGGAAGCTCTTCAAGCTCCCAAAACTTTGCAAGAGAATCTTTAATCTCTTGAGAGAAGTTGCATTGAATATTGGAACCTAAATTAGACGGAATACCTATAGGACCAGCAACAAGCCAGCCAAATTTAGATTCATGCAAAATTGGTTGATTCGGGCTCAACTTAATTTGATTAGACATGACAACCTCCCAAAATACATCTGCACCAAGTAAAATGTGTATTTCAGATGGCTGGAAGAATGTTTTATCTGCCAACTGAATATTAGGTGGAAAATTCAATTTTGTAATGTCAACTGGAACATTTGGTAAATTACTAGTTATTTGCGGTATTACTAAACAACTAACATCAATGGAAAAACTATTATTGATTTTGGACCTAATCTGTAGCTTACATACTTTAACTACACGTGTTACAGTATTATTGACACCACGAACTGATATTGGATTAGTTCGGCAACAAGAAATATTCATATTCCTTTGCATATTTTCAGTTACGAACGAAGACTGGCTACCATTGTCAAGTAAGGCTTTGGCAACAAATGATCGACTGCTTTTGAGATCTACTACCTCAACTTCAGCAGTGCATAGTAAAACCTGATTTGGCACCATAGCGGACAACGCTGCACTGGACGATTGAGACTGCATGCCTTCATTCGCAACTGGTAAGTTAGACATATTATAACTATTATTATCACTGTTAGAAGACTTATGCAACAATGAGTTATGTCTTTTTTTACAGATTTTGCATGGACCTAGTCGACACTGAGCTACAGAATGGCCAGCCCGGAGGCAGTTCATACATAATCTTTGTTTATTGACAAAAGATATTCTATCACTCAACGGCATATTTTTAAATTTATCACACATATACAAAAAGTGATATTGTTTACACACAAGACAATTTTTAGAATTTGTGTTATTGTTTATAATAAAAGACTTTGTAGATTTAGAAATATCCTTTGTGTTATTTCTCTCATATTTACCAGTTTCACAACGACTATATTGGATTGTCTCCAATACATCAGCACGACCACGTAGGAATTCGAAAAAATCAACGAGTTTAGGAGACAATTCTAGCGTATTTCTGTGTTCTTCCCATTTCCTACTAGTGGCGACATCTAGTTTTGATGCCATGATGTATATGACAATCGTGTACCAATACTGAACTGGCTCACCTAAATCTTCTAAAGATCTAAGATTTTTAGAGTAATAATCAACCATATAACGAATGCTTTTGTATGATTCTTTCGAAATGGCTTCAAAATTAAACAATGCCTTTGTATGATTATTAATAAGGATTCTCTTATTGTTAAATCGTTGACATAAAGTTGACCAAGCTAATTCATAGTTAGAAGAGGTAAAACTGATAGATTTAATTACAACTGATGCGCCACCTTCCAACGAATTCCGAAGGTAATGGAATTTACTTATGGCTGGCAATGACTCATTGTTATGTATTAATGACTCGAAGGTGTCCCTAAATTCCAGCCACTTCAAATGATTCTCGTCAAAGGTCGGCAAATTAATAGTTGGTAATTTAACGTTTAACTGATTGTGATTACTACATATTGCGGAACCATGACAAGAAACTAAACTAGCCTCTGGAGACTGAGGCTTTTGTGACTTACCAAAATTATCGATAATAGTTTGGGCAATGGAAATAAATTTACAAAAGTTTGTTTCAATAAAGTCACGTTCTTCCAATTGAAAATCTATATCCGACACCAAACATTCTATTTTGCCTTGAATCTCATCGAAAGTTGGCAATAATTCTTGCATGCGAGTTAACTTTAATTGTAATTCTCCTATAACAATCGCATCAACATCTTTAGTATCAAGTTTACGTAAATTGTCAACATACTTTTGAAAAACAGTAAGTCTACCTTTAATTGTACCTCGTTGTTGAATAAGCTCCTTTAATTTATCCTTAGGATCAGTTGAATTTTCTTTATTTTCCGACATTATTTTATATTTGAATAATTATCTATTTATAATTATTTATTATATGTAATTATAGATAATTATCTATAATTATGACAATTATCAATAATCACAACAAGTATTTACCAATTAAGTACTCAAATATTAATTTTGTTGTTTATTATTAGAACCCTTTTTTTATTTTTTATGTTTTATTTAACAATGTTTTTATTTATTAGCATCAACAATATAAATTATTAATGATTTTATGTAAGTACGATAACAAGAGCAAGCAACGAATCAGCCGTGGACAATGACAATATAAAAAACAATAATAAAGTTTTTAACTAAAAAAGACAGCCCGCAATGTACTGCGAAGCGGCAATGTACTCGCAACACTACCGATGAAGGCTCGTGACGTCACAGTGAGTCGGCGTTAAAACGATGCAGGCCAGCATGCAAGTATGAATGCAACTGGCTGTTATAATACGGCGAAATTAACGAGTCGGCCGCCCGTCACTGCGAACCTGGAATGTATACGAGAAGATTTGTAAAAAACAACTTGTTTAATTTAATAGTGTTATTTGCAACTTGGGAACTTAACGTTAATTTTTAGGTTTGTTGGACAAATTAGCAATGAATGATAGGTTGAGAGATTTAGAAATAGGACAGATTGCAAATGTAAGTGGAGTTGGTTACTAGCTTTAAGCAGCTGAAATAATAGGTAACCTAGGACTTAAGTTAAGTCTTTGCACTTTTACACTTTAGTTTTATAATTGACGATATTGAAATATATTGCAGTAAAGTACTGGTTACAACTGCGAAACACTGCAGTTAGTTATTAGGTAACCTAGGGTTTAAGTCCCCTTAGTAGGTACTTTACAGACAAGCGAACGAAAGTATTTGTAGCAATTATTAAGTAATGTAGTTAGTTAGGTACTTATAGTTTGGTAAATAAGCTAATGATTAGGAAATGATCATTTACTTAAATACTTGGCAAACACTTTTGATAGGTACACACATTTAATTGAAGTAACGTAGGTGCGTTTGTAGAATAATTGGAAGATAATTACTTACTTAAATACGAAAGAAAGAAGGCACACTGTTCGCACAGAAAGAAGAAACTTTGAGTTATAGCACGTAATGAAATGTGGTAATACCTATCTAAAATCGATTACTGAAATAGGTACTTACTATAACTGGGCTTACTTCCCTTTTGTATCGCTTAAGACAACAATACCTTTTCTCTGCTTTCTTCTCCTTGCCTTTCTTCCCTCAGTTAGGCATTCAATAGTGCGAATTATCTCGTCTTCGTAGGTAGTTGGTACGGAATCACGACACGCCAACCAACGCAACCAACTGGTCTCGACGACTTCAGCTGGTTAGTGTTCTTGATCACGTCGGTGGTCACCAAAATGTTGGGAATGAAAACATCTGACTCCAGAAGATGCAAAATATATATTTTGATAAACAAATGTACAGTGTGTTTGCCGGTAATTTTAGGATATATTTTAATTTAACGCGACGGTTAACTAGACGGTTAACTAGGCGGTTCGCTTGAGAGATCGATACTATTCGATGGACAGAGATGAGCCCCTCCGCGCGCCCCGCACCTCAGGTCTGCAGTAGCCGCCGCTGGCCATGTATGGCATTTTAATCCTTAACACAAGTGTTAGTGTTTATATACCTATTTTTACCAAGTAACAAATTTTATAAACGTAGTATATTTGGTCAAATATTTTTTTTAGAAACTTAGTTTAACATTTGCAATATTTGCAAAATGAAACATATCTAAAATCTGTGTTTTGTTGCATATTTTAACTAAAAAAGTAGTTGCTGTGACGTAACTGCAATAGTTAGACATGATATCGCGAACTTTTTTGTAGACCTTTGTAAGATCTACAATACTGTAGTACATTATTTTGATTTATCTCACAGGGTTAAGCCAGCGTTTGTAATGTAAGCGCCAAAAATGTGTTAAATTTACAACCTCACGTCAGAAACCTCTAAAATTATTAGTGTTTCTCTAATATATTATGCATGAATTATACATATAAACCTTCCTCTTGAAACACTCTATCTATTAAAGAAAACCGCATCAAATCCGTTGCGTAGTTTTAAAGATTTAAGCATACATAGGGACAGACAGCAACTTTGCTTTATACTATGTAATGATGATGATAATGATTAATATTCATACTCCTAAAGTAAGTCTTGCTGAAATGTTATTATGACAGTTTTTACTATTATGGTATGTTATTATGAGTTAATATATATTGATCCAGTAGCGGCAATATATTGAATTTGCCAGTGTGAGATAATCTAGTATAAAGTAAAGTGTTCCAACAATTATCTCGTTCGTTGCTTACATATCTTAACTCAATGAATTCTACATAAATAGATATTAGTTTGTCGTTATCTATGAATGCACAAGTAGGTACAAATAGCTTCTATATTGGAGGTTTTGAAAAAAGAAAAACATGAAAAGTTTTATTCCCACAAAGAATATGGAATATATTTAAATACTATTACCACAACCAAAAACCAGGCGAAAGGCTTAATAAAAGAGCTTTTTCACCTATTCTATACAAGAAAAAAAAAAAACAGAAAGAAGAAGTATTACTTCAGGAGTGCTCTTTCCCTAATTGCAAGCATAGGATTTAACGAGGGCGTAAGAAACCGATTCCTTTACAAATTGTAATATTTTTACTTTGAGGCTAATAGGCCAATTACAAAAAAAGATGATGAAAATTGTACAATTCCATCCAGTTTATTTGATGTTGCGAACTCGACTGAAATTTTATAAAGAAAATGTTAATAAAGTTTTGTAATATATTTTTTTAATTTGTTACCTTTTAACAAAATATATCCGGGAAACATAAAAACAACCAGATTGAGAACGTCCCAGTTTTTTTTGGTTTTGGAAGTCATTGAAAAAGAAATAAAATATCAAATTTATTTTATACTGTGTTTACCGGTTTGTTAAGTAATTTATACTTGAACCCTTTTATTGAGTTCTTCTCTGTTCTGCCAAATTTTGTTATCCAGCTTTCGCCCACTTTTAACTTTGTAATACAATTAAATTTGGCCCTGGTTGAATTGGTCTTAGGCGAGAAAGATATTTTACCAAGGAAGAATTTTATAATGGCGATTCCCATGGGAAATATACTTTGTATGTTGTTTTTATTTTGTTTAACACTGAAGCTTCTGATTGTTAACATTATCCTTATTACGTCCATCGGAAGGTATGTTAAACAATAGGTATATCGGCTGCAATCAGGTGGTCGCTAAAGAAACCATGTCTGTGATGGAGAGGCGGTTTTGAAATAACTGACATCAGGGTATACAGGATTGTCTTAATTCATCACTTGATGTGATAAAGTGATGAATTAAGACAGTATAGCGTTGGCAGGGAGTGCCTAATACTTACATTCAAAGAGCATAGAAATCGTATATGAAAATATACGTTTCTTTCTCATGTAAGCAACATAAGATTATCACTGCTTAACACTTTACATCTCAATGAAAAGTAATTTTCACAAAAAACACCATTGACAAACCGGTCTCAATTTCAGACGGCCATATTTGTTTACATTAATATCTTTTTCCATTGAGACAGAGTTTATACTTACCCATTAGCTTAATAATATTGTCACTTAAATAAATTACGACAGAGTCACGATATGAAGTGAGTTTTTAATAAAAGCGTGTTCCACCAGCGACAAAGCCTTACTGCCTTATTGTTCCTAAGCGCTAGTGGCTTCAGTGTAAAGCTGCCGGAGAACCTTTTATACGTTCTCTGAAATATTTTCACTCTATTTCAGGTACACAATATTGGTTTTACATTCATTGATAACTTTTCTTAGGCATCGACTACTTATAGGCGTGTTAAAAAATCACTTTTCACATTTAATTTTTCACAATATAAAAAGCACACTTTTATCTCGCTTTTAAGGATATTGAATAATTACTTCCAATATTTTATTATTTTGTACAATTATTGAGTATTTATTGCGGTTTTCGGACTGATAAACTCATTGTTTGTCAAATGCATTAAATAAATAAATAGCTTACGTACAGCTTATGTATCTACTTAAAGCTTATGTACTTATGGCTAAAAATATTTGATTCGGGGTTTTTACTGTATCTTGTGACTTGAATTGTCGTCAATGTAATAGTCGTATAATATAATAGATAAATTTAATAATAGAGGTTGTTGGTTGACTGGTAGAAAAAGCGTCTTTATAAGTCCGCCAGTTATACGTTCTGTGTAAGTAATAAAATGAGTATATAGAAGTAAATAATTAAATGAGTAGAAGTGTATTTTAAATGAATAAAATTTTACTTGAAAAATTAAATTTTAAAAACCGCTAACTAATACAAGTTGATTGACATTTAAAATTATCCAAGTAGGTACCTTCTCGAAAATATTGAAGACCGGAATTAATATTAAGTTCCAAACTTCTGCGTATAGAAGTTGAATTGTAAAGTTTGTAGAACAAATTGACGTTTTAGGAACCTTTCCCGTCAATGTTCACGAACAATAAAAGATGTTAACTCGACGTTAACTTTTCCTCCATTGTCCATAGGAACATAGACGAATATTTTAACAATCCGAGTTCAAATTGTCGAAAAACTTAGTTTTAGTCATTATAAATGTCTAGGATTTGGAATCTTATTCATACAATAAAACTGTAAAGTCCTTGCGATGGGCTGTGCAAATCTTTCTTAGTAGGTATTAAAATGAATGAAAGAGTAGTATTGTTATATTGAATAATATAATTTGATGAACGAACTCTATTACAAAAGGTAAAATTTGTAGAAAAACAGGTAGTTTTACGCGTACCAAGCCAGCATGGGCTGAGGTCTTAACACAAAGGCTTTTGGAGACCATTTTTTGCCAACTAAGAGGCCATTTAACAAAATTCTCAAAATAAAAAGAGGCGTCAATAATACAATTGTAATAAATTAGTCCCCTGGGAGCGGGGAAGGGCTCTAGTATGGGACGCCACTTGTGTCGATACTGTAGCCCCTTCCCGTCTTAGGGGGACAGTTTAAAGGGCTGGAGCCGCGGCGGAGGCTGCGGAAGACGCCAAGCGGCGCAAATATGAGTCACTGGCTTGTGACTATATATTTGTTCCGCTTGGTGTTGAAACTTTCGGGCCGTCGGGTCCTGCTATGAATTTTTTTTTCAAAATCCTTGCCCCCAAACTTGTCGATGCCGCTGTTGACAAGAGGGCCGGCTCATTCCTTGCGCAGAGGATAGCAATTGCCATCCAGCGCGGGAATGCTGCCGGAGTTCTTGGCACCATGCCGCAAGGAAAAACATAAGATTTAAATTCGTTTTTATTTAGGTTTTTTTTTCATATTAGGTCTTAGTTTTTATTTAGTTTTAATTTAATTAGATTATAAATTGTATATACATTTTTGTCATTAAAATAATATTGTACTTGTAATAAATAGGGGGTTCACTCAGTAACATCTACAGAGAAAAGATAGGTAACTTGTCAGGAAATTTAGTTTCATTTTTATCCGTTCAATCAAACGAAACAACTACTTATTTTTCTTTACTCATTAAACTTGTAACGAAACAGACTTGATTAATAGAAAGAAAAATATAATTATGTATCTTGGTGCATACTATACATAAAGTATAATTCTCGCATGAAGAGCGACACATGTAACCCCTTTAAACTCTCATGAATATTCCCAAACATGTGTCTTCATTTACATGATAGTGATAGATGCATACGTGGCGTAATGCACTGGCTGAATGCATCCTCTAATATTACAATTATGCACACTCGATACAATAAGTGAAACAGTACTGCATAAGTTTTATAATCTTCTTTCTCCTCCTACCTCTAAACAACATCATTTGATAGTTTGTAAACTAGACCAATAATTATAGCAAATATTAATACATTATTTGCAGTTACTGAACTCAATAGCAGTCGAGATTAGCACAGATTACAGAATATTTGAGTATTAGTAATTAACAGCGTAACCTATTAGGCTCTTAAGCTCTGAGGACGAAACTGGGAAACACGCTTGAACGAAGAAGATTATACTTTCAAAACTATTTTCTTGCGCCCGCTATGTTTACTGCATTCGCCCCCCAATATAAATAAACAGATATACTATCTAAGTTGGAAACCTTTAAATAAAATTTTATTAGGCGCTTTAAGATTACCCTGCGCAGTCACAGCTCAGTAGAAACTCTTTTTATTAGAATTTCAAGATCGGTTTGGGTCTCTATAGAAGTCTCTTTACGTCTAAATGGAAGGTTTTCTCTGGGAAACCCCACCAACTCCGAATTAAAAATAATAATTGATGAATTATCCGTGGATTAGGATGTTGAGTTCATACAAATACATTCTTATAACATTTGCATAACTAACCAGTTATACTTAAAAAGCCTTGGCAGTGCCGAAGCTTTGATTCTTCACAAATATTATTATATTTCCTAGAGTAGAAAATTCTTTAATTCGTTCATTAAATCTTTACGCACGTTTTGTTAATTAAATTGAAAGAATACATTGAGAAAGGATCGATTTGTGCGGTTTCGATGCTCTTTGACAGAATATGATAAGTACAACTTTTATTAAATATTTAATTATTAAGTATGGGCTGGTTTAGCCGAATAATTATTGGCTCATTAATTGGAGGCAACACATAGGAGCGAATTTGCTAACAATTATTCATACCCTACACAACTTCCAGTTAATAAATTCTTCGTCCGTCGGGACTAGAGTAACGATTAGTTATTATATATCTAGTTAATTAAATACCTACTCTATTACAAATTCGTATTAAGATTTCCAAATTGCTTCTTGGAATTTAAAATTACATGAGAAATCGGCACTAGATTCAGTCGAGTCGGTAAAAGTATACAATTTTCTTCCAGAAATAAGTACCTATTATGAAATATTAAAAAAAAAGATCCAGTCTACGCTAAAGCCTCCTTACTCTTTAGGTTTCCTTATTATTATGAAATAATAAAATAATATACCAGCGAATGGGTTATAGCCACCTAAAACTTAATATTATCTCTTGAACTATGTTATACGAAAATCAATTTGGAAATATAATATAATATTAGGTCCTTACATATGAAATTGGCGTTTTGTATCGGAGGAACAAAATGTCGAATATTTTTTAATTTAATATATTTATTTATTCAAAGTATGAACCATTGTTATCTATGAACTTTTGCCATCTCATAGGTAGTTCATTGATCCCTTTACTAAAAAACCATTCGGACGGGAATCATTAAAATCTTTGAAGGCGGTTTAGACTGCCGCATCGGAGTTGAATTTTTTCCCTTGCAAGAAGTTATCCAAATTTGGAAAAAAATGGTAATCCGCTTCCACAATAGCCTTCAATTCTTCATTGTCAAATTGAGTCTCCGGCCGTCCACGGGGCTTGTTCTGCAGGTCGAAATTTCCAGAACGAAAACGTTGGAACCAAAAACGCGCTGTGTTTTCCTTTGCGACACGACCGCCATACACATAATTGACCCTTCGAGCCGCTTCCGCAGCAATGGTGCCACGGTGGAACTCGTACTCGTAAATAACGCGATATTTCAAGTTTTCCATTTTGTAAACTGAGCGCCGCAAACAGAAAAAAACAGAAGAAAAAAAACAAATGAATAACGGTTTACGAAACATAAATACATGTGGAAATAGCTGTATAAATTTGAATTTTGAATTTCTAACCAAAGAGGAGAAATTTGTGATTAAAGTAGCCAGTACGACAAAACGCCAATTTCATATGTAATAATATGATATTATAAATATTTTCTTTAGAGAAATATGCTGCTTTCAAAATATTCAACAACGAAGTAGAGAAATGGCAAAAGTGTGCAGTTTCACAAAGCAGTAGAAAGTTTAACAGCAGTGCTATATTCGAGCCGCAGGCATTTAATAATATTCCTATGAAATATTATACCTATTTTTCTGTGCATATTGCGTTTAGAGAGACCAATGAAATGTCGAATAGGAGTAATACAATATTCTCTCTAAGAAGTCCTTTGTTGACTTTCAACACTAGCACTAACTTTTCACGTTTTAACATTTTTTCAATTTGAGCCTGCCTCATGTTTAGCAGCGTAAATCTAACGCATTGGGTCTTATTACTATTTAGCATTCTTAAGTTATAAGCTGAAAATTAAATTAGTATTGACAATGCATAATTCACATGATTGGCATTTTTGCCATTGGCGAGTGTTAATAATGCTATTACCACATCTTTCCTGGTAGACTGATTAACCATCGAAGTAAAAGATAAGTTTAAGATCTCTGCTTGACCCAAAAGTTGGCTGTTAGATGATGCTTTTAGCATTAAGTCCGCCTATGTATATGTTCGCCTGTTATATACAATTTTATTTTTTGTACAATAAAGTTAAAATAAATAAAAATTAAGCGCGTTTAAGGCGAGTGGAAGACAATTCATAATAACGAGTGTATGGTTAGTAATATTACTTACCTTACATATTGTAAGGTTTCTAAAAGCACACTTCCTACCACTAAGAATGTAAAAACATGACCTTCCTTTTGACTCCACGATAGTCGAGTATAAAACATGCGGAAGTCCTATTTTTATGATAGAAGTGTAAGATCTGATAGATTTTATTAATATTTTTAAAAGAATCTGTAACTAATTTTAACGATCATTGTGCCATTTTGTGTGGCAACACTAATTAAAAAGTGGCACTCGACAGTTGACAGATGGCAGTCGTGAGATTGATTGATTGATTCAGCAAATTCAAAAAATAAAATAATAAACTTGAAAAGTAAATAAGTTATGAGAAAAAGACAAGTAAACAGAAATACAAGTTTTCAAGAGATTATTAGTAGTTTTATTTGACTATCCTCACAGAAGTACACTTTATTATTTAAATTAGCTCAGTGTTTATATAATTAATATGCTATGCTGTATCATGTTATAGGCGGATCTCATACGTAACGAGATAAGGCGTGAACACGTTGTTAAGATCGAGACTAAAACTTGTTACAGTTTTGGACGCTAATATCTGGCTAATGCATTTAGATGCATTCCTGACAGGAGCTGAGGGGTCTGAGTTTAGGGTGTTGTGGGCCACACATCAAGCGAAACTTCTAGATTCAATGGAAATTTATAATTACTATCAAATTCGTAGTTAATAGGTAATTCAATGTTATTAGGTTGCTGTTTATGTAATAAGTTATGTTGTAAATAATTGATAAATACTTAAGTGCTTTTCTATTGTGTTGGGTACAAACCCGTAAAAATAAAATAAGTTGTTTGCAGAATAAATAAATAATAGAGTATTTTACTCAAGGAAGTACTAAGGGTGCTATGACGTCACTGCAAATTGGTTTCGTGCGTACGAAAGTGACAGCAAGACGTCCCCACTACGCTCCCCCACTTTTCTTCATTCGAAAACTTTAAAAGCTAATTACTGCGTTAATCACCTACTTACCTATTATATTGTAGTTTTCTGGATCGGTTACTTTTTAGTGTATGTATTATTCCGGATAAAAATATTGTTTATTGTTAACACAGTCAAGTAGCCTTTAGTATAATACAATCACGGGATACAAATGAATGAAAGATTTTGTATAAAACCATTGTGATAAAATTTATTTCTTTCGAATTCGTATATTTTTTCATATCCAAATATCTGTAAATATATTGTCGTGTAAATGTGGAAATAAGAAAATCCGATTCTGAAATTCGTATGTCAAAAATAAATATTTTTATCTTGAAAATTAAGAAGTTTTGGTTATTCTTTCGATAAGATTCTTGCGTGATTTAAACTTGATTTTTAATTATAAAATGTTTTTTGACTAAACCGTGATATTTTGTGGTCAACGTTTATTGTATCACAGTTATTAGTAACTTTGTTAAATGCATGCAAGTTAACTAACTTGCATGCATTTAACAAACGTTTTGAGATGCAACTGCATTTCAAAACTCTTAGCAGACTAAACGTACTGTTTTAGAACTTTAAAGCTTAACTTAGCAGTGTCAAATACTTTGATGTAGGGGACTAAGTTATTTAACTAATAACTTTTCTAAGTTAAAAATATATAAACAGGGTTATTTTTAACCCTTGACAAACGGTAAATATTTTTCATGTTCATCACCGACCACATGACTGCTTGCAGTACTTTTGCAGGACAGTGTTGCTTTACTTTTGCAGCACCAATAATGCACATTGTTGACTTTTTTGTTTTGCTGCATGATAAATCTATCTATAATTATTACACTTTTTCCATAGAGGGAACTTATTGGCCGGAAAGAACGAATGTTACTCATTATTTATGTTGTATGTCACGCACATAGATTAATAATTGGTCTCGCGCGCTCGACTAGATACCGTCGGCATACTAGAAAAATGCGCAACTATAACCGAATTCGGCATACTTGCGGCATACCCGCGTCAGTCACGCCGCGACCGACGAGTGAGTTGGATGTTTAGATAAATTTAAAAAATAATGTAAAAGCAGACACAAAATGTGCAGTTGGCGTAGTCAAACTGTGTAAGAATAATACTAAAAGAATTATGAAAGATACTGGTATTACATACCATCAATAAGTATTGTATAATTTCGAAATATGAACATAAATTACTCACGAAAATAATATAACCCTAAAATATGGCGCTAAGTACCGCTCAGTGCTCAATGTTGCCGTGTATTAAAAAATCCCAAATTCCCCGAGGTTTCGATTTTTATGATTTAGATATTTTGTTCTTTAACTCCCGACCCCAAAAGAGGGATGTTGTAATTTTGACTTTTTCTGACAATTTTGTCTGTCTTTAACATCTTACTCGTATTTCTTTAATGCTGGTCTGGGAGAAAAATAAATACGTGGAATGTACTAGCTGCTTCTCTTCCCGCGCAGACCATATAAGCCGGCCGAGGAAGTGGGCGAAAATCGAAGAACCATACCTATCAATAGGCGATGCGACTAGGAACCTATCACTATTTTGATGATTCCATTTCCACTTTACGCCCACCAACATTCTAAATATGGCCTTTGGGTAGTTGGTACCCCGTAGGGTGTTGTTGCCGGATAATCGATTAATCTAATTTGTTTTTTTTTTTAAATAATCTAGGGTATCGAAAGTATTGATATAATAAATTTAATCGATTTTTAACAATTAATCGAAAATAATCGATTATTAACTGCAATACCAAACAATTAGTCGATTATTGAAATGGGTCGATATAAATTATATCGATTTAATCAACATAGGTAATCGTTTATATCAATGGTTATTAATCGATTATGTATCTATAGTATCGATATAATCTAATCTGTAGTATTGATTTTTGAGAATTTATGAAAAAAATCGATTAATGGATTAACAATAATACCAAGCATTTCAGGTACCGGTACTATACAGATATACCGGAACTCGGCGGCGGGATGTACAGCGGGCATAATACAAATCATCGTCATACAACTCATACAGAAAAAAATATTGTACTTACAGAAATATATTATCGATACCTTAGATTATATTTTCAACTATCAAAGAATCGATTATTTTATTTATTCTTAAGCAACACTACTGTATGGAAAAAGGTTGTGATAATAAATAAATCAATTCAGTGGTTTAGTTGTGAAAGAGTAACAAACATTCATACATACTTACAAACTTTCGCGTTTGTAGTATTAGTAGGATGTGTATGTCTATTTATTTATTTGTATTTAAACCCGGGTTACAACTAAAAGAGGTCAGTAATCAATTAGCTCCAAGCTAAATAGAAAATTAAAGTAACGTTTAACATACTGTACTGTGTAATAATAAATCAAATGAAAGTTTTTTTGCAATTTTAGGTTTCTTTCTATATTACTTTATCTTATTATATATTCGATTTAGCGATTTTCGATACGACGGCTTTTCGCAAGGGCGTACCACTTGATTTCTTTTTCGCAACAGCGTTCGTCGCAAATACGCCATTCGAAACAACATATCAGACCCTTTTAAAACCATTGACAAATGTTTTAAGTACAAGTAAGCGTGTTAAGTACATGAAACTCATCATCATCTTAGTACCTTCTCGGTTGCATCCTCAGCTATTGGCTTTGGAGCCCATGGTTCGCTTAAGTCCCTTAACTCGCTTAAGTAACTTAATTCATCTGGGTTAAATCACCTAGTTGCATTAAGTATACAGTTAAGTAAGTACATGAAACTGCATCACTTTTAATACAACAATGGAAGAACATTTTACAAAATTTCGATCTCCTACATCAAATCCTCTCAGTTAATCATAAAATCAACAAGGTCAACATGTTGCTTTGTATATTAATTAGAGTTAATTAGGACATCAAATGTAAATAACTCCTAAACTCTCATCGTTGTTTCACTATCTGCCACCTGTAGACTGTTAGTAGCTTACTAATTACGATAATTACGATCTTACAGTATGTGTGTATCAAATTCCGTAGTTAAGTAACCAATTTGGATTAACTACATGAGATATTTTCAAATTAAAATTAATTCTCAGTAGTGCTCTTAAATAATCATGTGTAATTAACAGGAGGTTGTAAATTGGACGGTTCTTTTTGAAATAATTTACTTTCCTCGTAATACAGTAATTAATTTAATTTTCAAAGTTTCCAATTTCTGCACATTTTGAATTGCAAATTTGAAACGTCTTCTTTTTCAGTTTCTTCCTAGTCAATTGGGTTTTGAAAACAATATTTTATATTCGTATTTTGTATGTAGTATATATCAACGAAGTGTTTTTACGAGTACTTACTTGGATGTCAAATCCCTAGTTTCTCGGACTTTCTTTTTAATGATTTTTCTTAACATCTAAGGATAAATTTATCTTTATTTATTTTTTGTTATATATTTCAATGTTCGTTCATCCTTTCATTTTGAATATTATTACCTAGTCTTTCCGCTACCTAATAATTTTTAGCGTCTATAGAACTAACTAATTTTGAGCAAAATTTCGCCCATGCGGAATCCTAAATAAATTTCCTTGGGTTAAACTATATAAGTACAAAATTTAACCAGAAATGTTTTTTTAGTTAAGGATTGAAAATGTGATAGGCAGACACGCGAACAGAAAACCAACAAATAATCCAAATCATATTTAAAGGAAATAAATAATGTACAAATATTTAAGTCGCCATCACGAGAAGGTATATATTTAGTAAACAAACTAATCTCTACCATGGTGGGTTCTAATGATTATCTAGCGACAATATTATTATTATGAGTTTTCCAAATACAATCGACTTAATATACGGGTACGACCAATTTCAATTAGTCGGGTTATATTTTGTTATATGTCAATGATACTTGGTACAGGAACGAGCCCGGCTCTGTGAATATAAACATTTGGCCCGCCATTTAATTTCGGTGACAGGTTATCTTTTCACTTTTGAAACAAATAAATGAGAGAAAAATAATACAATGAATCAATTATGAAATACACGCGGGTGGTTGCGGCGGTCAATAGAATCATCTAAAACCACTCATAAATTTAAATTCTCTCTAAACATTAAAATATGTTACAAAAATACTATTTCTTCTTTCATTCAAATGTTTCGAACTCCTGAGCATTTGTTTACATAATTTATATCCTCTCGTGACGGGGACGGGGGGATAAACGTGTTACAGTTAGTTCAGTGCATGCCCACATTGCCCACCAGTCGTAGTTCTAACGCCATTAAACGTTATGACGTCAAAGAGCGGGCTGTTACAAATGATATTACTCTAAATGGGAGTTGAATCAAGGGATATAGATAGCGGAGTAGATATAATGTAATTAGTGCTCCAGCTATACCTAACTGAAATGTAGAGATCTTAGTTTGAATTTGTAGATTATTTCATTCAAAAAGGTAATATATTTATTCTACTGAGTGTAACAAGTCCACCGGATGCTGGACGGTTGCCGTAAGCTAGAGATGCCATGGAGCAAATACAGTCTTGGTGCAGTGACGTCGGAAGTGGACGTGGCTTACGTCATTTTTCGTTCAACTGTGAAAGATGCGCGACGTGGAGCGAGCTTTTTAAGTGTTTCAATGCTGTAATGTTAATAGTATCACAATAAACGTAAGTAAATAATATATTGTCGAATTTATTTGATTGATTTAATGTTACACAAAATATGTGTCTGTTTTTTATGTTCAAAATATCTGTAATATAAAGAAATATAAATATATTTTTTTATGTTGAAATCTTCGATTTGCTAGCGACATCTATTGGTGAGAAGTGGGGATTGTCAAAAGCGGGGCTGAGCTACGGCCGAACCGAGCTCCCCTCACGTCTGCCTTTTCCCCGCGTAGCCTCACACAATTTTTGTAAGGAAACACTCAATACGCCATCTCCTCTTTGTTATTACTCTGTGAGAGATGCCGATATCATGCCCCTTTGTGCCAACAAAATTAAATTAATATGATGTTATGGTTACTCCTCATTTCTCTCTCTTTTCTTTAAGGCTTTCGTTACTTTTTTGCAAAACAAAAGTTTATATTATTCTATTTCACCTCGCAAGGTCTTTACCATCTTAGTCAATTCTGGTGATATGGCAATACGCGCTTGCGAAAAAATCACTTTCTATTACGTGAACATTAACCCAAGATTACCCTTCTTAATAATAAAAAAAAACAGCTAATAAGTAGTTTATACAGTTGAATTACTTTCTTGTAAAAAGTCTCACAAAGTAGTTTCTTAAAGTAAAGCAATTAGCAACTTGTCGAAACATCTTCAAAAACGCTCAGCCGCATTAGTTGGCCTTTCGAATGTAAACTCCTAACGATGCGTCATTCTCAAACTTTCCAAGTATTTTTACAAAGAACAGAGTACCTTTTTACCGGTACGTAATTTCGGCGTTGAAAACTTGAAACTCTAAAGACGTAGTCGGCTTATCATAAACTTTATAAAAGCGGAGTTCATAAGGCATCTTTATTAGATGATTTCCAGGTGTAGAGAATCTGACGTCTCGGATATTAATTTGTGATGGTCCTCGGAATCTAGGGAGGTCCCGAATTTTAATGAGTATTCGTCGCACGGTTTTTAATGGTGATTCACGCTCGAGTCAGCTACCGGTCGCTGTCGTGTCTTTAAAAAAGAAAATTATTATAATACTAGCTATCTCCAAAGTAGCCTATGTTTGACCTTGGGTCCTTAACTATATTCGTAACAAATTCCACTAAAATCCGTTCAGCGGTTCGGCCGTGAAAGCGTAACAGACAGACAGACTTTCGCACTTATAATATTAGTATGGAAGCATGGATAAGCTAGATGACCTCACTTAGGTTATGAGAGTAGTGATGTCGGTGATCTGTTAGAATGCCAGATATATCTACAGTTTATACTGTAGCATATCTTTCCATGGCAGATTTAAGATTGATTTTTATTTAAATAAATAAATCAACACTTGCTACAGTAAGGCTAGTAACGCCAATTTCGCTTTTATCACTGAGATCTATCCTCATTTCTAACTAACCTATTAAAACAGGTTATATTATTTTCAACGGCCACACCAAATATACCACGTCATATGAAACAAGATACTGATTACTGAATTAAAAAATATGAGATGGTTACACTGTCAACCCTTTCTTACCTTGAAGTTTCTTTGAATGATGATAATCAAAAAAGACCTAAAATACATCGGCTATTCAATAAATTCGACGATCCCGAAACAGCCTAGCGCGATAATCTTTATTTAAGGTCTTCATTGGCAGTCACATTCGTATTTCATCCATAATTGATGCAAGGATTAAGAGGAGTGAGATTCAAACTATAACTAGCTTAAGTGACCCGTTGCTCATTACTCATTCAGCTACCTCGGCATTTGTTCATTTCAAGTGATTTTGTCCCTCGATAACACGCAGGAAGTTCCCAAAGTTGTGGGATGAATTGTTATTACCATAATTCTGTTACAAGATGGCGCTGTTTGTCATTATGATGAGCGTCATCGTTGTAATTGCTAGAGATGTTATTTCAGAAGTTGCTAATGCGGTGCTCAAAATAAAGGGGCTGAACTTTTCAAACTGAATTAAAATTATACACGACAAAATTAGATTCAGTTTCAGAAATTTCAGAAATCTTAATGCATGAGACCCACACAATGGAAAGTGATTACAGTACAAATCATTTCTCCCATAAATAGTTAGAGGGCTAGCAATCATTTCCATCTTTGTACGTAAAGAGGCTCACCTACCCCATTATGTAAGTGTTATTAGTGTAGAAAACTAGGCCAGTAAACTTTGAAAAAGTAGTCCTACTTCAATGAACGCCAGTAATATTATTCAGGTTTTCATACATAAAAATGATAATCCTCGGGGTCTGTACTCGACGCGTAAGGGGACGTTGATTGCGACATCAAGAATCGCATTACAGCGGCATGGGTAAAGTGGCGTCAGGTCACTGGTGTCACTTGTGACCCCAGAATGCCGTTCAGGCTTAAAGGTCAAGTCTATAAATCTATCATTAGGCCTGCATGTAGGAACATGGCAGTGAGGCGGGGCCGTGCTTGAGCGGCACAAGCAAGAGCTGAGTGTCACGGAGATGAAGATGCTGCGCTGGATGTGCGGAGTGACGCGGAAGGCCCGCATAAAAAACTCCCGCATTCGTGGTAGCCTTCTTGGCCGTCAAATATCAGATAAGCTTCAGGAAAATCGCCTGCGATAGTACGATCACGTACGAAAACCGGCAACTTACCCTGGGCCTGGTAGAAGGGGCGCGCCGAAAAAGACGTCGCAAAGCAGGATATGCGTGCTAATGGACTCTCCATTAATGATGCTGAAGACCGGGCGAAGTGGAGACGTAAATAGGAGGAAAGCGGACCCTCGGCTCCGAAGTGAACGACTGAGGATGCAACCGGGAAGACGCTAGGATGATGATGAAGATGACATAAAAATGAAGAAACGTAACCTTTATATCCCTCTTGTGTATGTCTGTCTATTTCCGTTGTCTATCTATTCACACATCATTATTGCAGCACAGATTATATAAAAGTACTAACTAATGTACTAAAAAAAATTCTACTAGTCTGTAAGTATAGCAACCAGCACTTACCAAATTATTGTGCGTGTTTCCTCAGTGCTTATAATTTTAGCTTCCGCAAAGTAACGACTGATCAATTACATATAGAATAGTTTAAATAGTAGGCTTATGTTAGTTTGTTATATTATAAGTAGTAGAAGTAAAAAAGTGTAAATAAAAATCTTCAATTTTTGTACTTACCTACTAACTACTTACCTAGTAACAAGAAACTGAAAAGAAAAAGGCGTTACGAATATTTCCTGCCATTAATAAAACAACTAACGAAACTAAATAAACATTACAATATCAAAGGTTATAAAACAAAAGACGGGCTTGTTAACGACGGAGTGTTTATCTCAAAATCTGCTTCTGTGTACCAAAGGGCTCCGTCCCAAATAAAAGGGTCTTTCAAAGGTGTCCTGCTAAGCAGATTGGGGTATACGTGACGAGACAGACAAGTGCCCAAGGGCTCTAATCATCAAGCTAAGTTACCTTTCGCGCGATGTTTACTCGACTATTTATTTGGAAATTCGATTGAAATTTTTGTCGGCAAAATTAATAATTTAACATTGGGTTTTCTTGGTAATAGAGGTGAGTGCTCTTTAGTGCTCAATTTTTTTACTAACCAATTTCGTCCCGCTGTTTAAAATCTTTGTCCAAAAGTGGTGGTTCAACTCCAACCAGCCTTGGACAGAGATGTTTGGCCTTAGACAATTTTTGTAAAAATTGTTTATATTCGTCTGCCACATTGCACCTATATAATATTTTATAATTTAATTTAACAATATTTTGACAGTGGATGGGAGATAGTAGTTGTAGAACGAGATGAGTGGAGGAGACTTTTGCTCAGCAGTGGGACAGTAAAATAGGTTAAGTAAAAAGAAATGTTACTTTACTGAACTATTGTTTTTCTGTCTGTATTTTATGTAAGTACCTAATTTTTAGCTCTACCTATTAAGTAAAACAATATCTAGCACAGTTTGTTCTCTATGATGAGTGCCGATGATTATTTTTTATTCAATTACATTTATTCCCCACATTCCTCATTATTTGGCTTAAAATTATGAAAATTTAAACTCTATTATAGTCTAAATACCCTAATTACGCAAGTTATAAACCAAAATATGAGGCATATCGCGATGTTATAATGAAACAACATTTAAATTGGGACAATATTTAAACTTGGTTCACATGAGACCGGATGACGAGGGTTGGGCAGACACCCGGATTGTTTACGATCTTGTACCGCCGAATTTTAATAACTATCTTGTTTGTGTTCATATATTTTGTCATAGTTTACTCGAGTGTTTACTTTGTCTTTCAATGTTGCTTGCTTCTGTTAGCGGTGCCTATCTAGAGTCGCGGGTTTTATTCCCATGCGGCATTGAAACGACTGAAATGATGATGATGGACAGACAGACAAATGGAAAACAAAATGATTTCATGGTTCCGTTTTATGTTTTAGAGGTATAAAACCCTAAAAATAATGTTTTGTCCTAAACTTGTACATTAAATTTCAATAAGAAAAAATAAATAAGTCCGCCTTTGCTCCATATTGTTCACAATGTTATAAGGATCAGTTTTGTGATTTCCCAGATGTGGGCAATAAAGTTGTATTGTATTGTATTAGAGAGTAAAAAGGACAGAACACACTAAATTATATTCGTTTCAATTTTCTTTAATTTTTCGAACTTACTTTGGGACTAGCAAAATCTTATCCCCATGTATTTAGTTTCTATGGAAACATAAAAATAGTTAATGAAACAATAGTCTGATGGATGGCGACTTGAAGAAAACAAATGTATCAAGAACGTTTTGTCTGATAACGGGAACGTCTAAAAAGTGGAAAACCTTTCGTCCGTCGGCAACCGACTTTTGTTCGTATCGCAAGAGAGCAAGGGTCTCCTTATAAAACAGTTTCATGAATATTTATACAGATTCAAGGATAGTGCAGAGCCGTTCTGTAAATAATTGCGGCCAAGCGCGTTCTTGAATTTAAATCGCTTTCATGAAGATGGCACATTTATAAATGAATAAAATACCTTTTGTACATTTTGAAACCCTAAATATTATTTCATTGTATTGTTTAAATATATATTTTTTTACTTTTTCTACATTTTAACAGCTTATATACTTTTCAATACAAATAATATTCTTTATATTATAGTAGTACCATAGTGTCTAGTGGACAGAATCCTTAATGCGTTATGATGAGAGAAAAAGAGACAGCTAAGAAAGTAGTTTTAATTTACTGTACTCACGAGTTAAAAAAGTAATAAACAATACTTAATTTAAGAGAGGTAGGACATTTTGTAAGGAGTAGTCCGTCTGGGGAGTTAACTCGATGGGCTTCATACTTAGTGTAGGTGTAAAACACTTACATCCAGATTAAATTTGCAGTCAGGATATTCGAATAATTAAACTGAGGTATTCAACATTTCTGTCAAGCAATTTCATTTTAATCTTGAAATCTTTTTAAGATATTCACCAAGTCTTTATAAAGCTTTTTTTCAAATAAATAAATTAATAAGTTAATCTTAAAACATCCTACGTGAGTCTTGCTAACCTAACTAAGTCGTTTTATTGAATTTAAAAGGGGATGATGTACTGGAGTTGTTTAAAAAGTTAAAGTGTCAATGCCAACGTCAATTGTCAAATTGATATGACATCTGTCCGACCTACGAGACGGACAGTTTCTGGATGGCTCGCTCTCTTGGTTTTGGGCGGTCATCGTATGAGCATGTTGAACATATTGTAAGAAAGAATTGTAAAACCTAAGAAGAACTAAAACCCCTGAAGACCACAACCATCTTTTAATTAAATCACGACATTACAGTTGACTACATAAGCAAATTAATCAAACTCGAATGAAAAAAAAAAATCCCTCAAAATGATAATTTGTAAATGTTAAACCAAGGATGAGTATAATTTACAAATTCTCCTGTTAACAGAGAGTTTTTTCATTGAGTTTGAAAAAGTTGCCTTGTCATATAATAATTGACTCTGAGTGCATAAATGTGTGTATCTCCACCCTACAGAAGACCGCAGCCAAATAACACTGTGATGAAGTGTTGTGTTCCTGCTTGTGAGTAGGATCGCCAGGCTCCAGAGGGGTCGCTGTGCTGACAGCGGACCGATCGGCAATGCGCTCGTGACATTTCCGGTGTTGCAGGTGTTCATAGGCTTCGGTAACCACTTACCATCATCAGGGCCGTATGCCTGTTTGCCAACTTAGTTGTATAAAAAAAATACTTAGAAACAATTGTAGTAAAACATTTAATAGAAATGTTGTAAGTCAGACTGATTTGGTTCACAGACTTCGTGTTTGCGTGCTCTGTTAGCAAGTTACCTATCTTTGTAGAACATTGACATTATCGTAAATGTCCCCGAACAGCCTGAAACATTATTTACATACCCATTTTTATTTGTTCTGTTTTTTATCGAACGTGTATGTTTACAAGTACACCCTCCTTATAAGCCTTGTGTGTACAATACACAAAGGTTATAAACCTTGTGTTTTAATCGTCATCCACAAGACATCCTTATTACTGAACAAAACCGATCTAAAGTGGCCTGCATCCAGAGTCTTCCTGCGATCTCTTGTGTTTAAAATACACAAGGTTTAATCATCATTATCATCATGCACAAGACGGCCATTACTCAACAATAACCGATCTAAAGCGGCTTGCATCCAGCGTTTTTCTGCGAACTTGACTACTCGTAGGTATAGCACAAAGTTTATACAACTGTCATTTGTGAGAGTTATACTAAGAGTAAAAGAAGAATTAATTTCATGCAGTGTTTCATAACATCAGCTTCATTCAACTTGGTGATTCCGCTATCAGCCGTAATAAACTATTTATTTAAATGGTTTTTTTCGCTTACAACAATCGTTCCACTATTCGTCTCTGAAAATCGATTGCATTCGCTGATAGAAGCCACCTGAACAGCTCCGTCAGAGGCCAAGTACAAGTCATTCTAGGTGCCGGTGTTTAGGCACCCACCACATGACAGCAGATGCGCCATAGTTCGAGGGCGAGACCACACTTGTACTGGTTTTGTGTGTCGTCAGTAACTCCCCACTTTCTGAGGTTATGAGGTTAAAATAAACTAAAATGTCAAAATTGAAAATAGTATTTTGTGCTTGTATATTTTCTCAGTACTAATCCTTATGTTAATCACTGAGACTAGGTCCTGCTTTGTAACGGTCTACCGACGCTGAATGCTACTGTATCGTACTGTATATATCTATACTTTGCGGTCTCGGGGCACCACAAACCACTTTGCTACTGAATTTTCATTGAATATATCAAGATTGTTAATATATTTTGAATAGTGTTGAATAAAATGCTTCGTAGGACATTACTGACGATCCGATGAACTTTCCAAGGGCGCTGGTAGATACTGTATGTGAAAGAGACATTTGTCTAGCAGTAGTTTTCTTGCAGCTGAAATAATAATGACTGTCTTATAAAAAGGGCAATTTTAGCAGTGGCAGACTAAAATAATTTGTCATTTGAAGCTGTTGTAGTTATGTCCCTTTTAAGACTTCACTTTTCTAGATTGACACCAGTGGCTGTAATATTAGCGAATTTCCTTTATAGGTATGTATGTATTATTCTTTTATTCATATTTAGTCTATTTTGTACATTTTTAAATATTACATGTTAAAAAAAGAAAGAAAAAAGGAATACAACAATTAAAAATATTAGATGTATTATTATTATTAATATTTGAGAAAAATCTTATATTTACAGCTTATGGCGAATTTCTTATTTTTACCGCTATTCTGGTAGGCTCCATATTGTAAACAATGTTATAATTTCAATTTTGTGTTTTCCCAGACGTAGGCTATAATTGTGGGTATATTTTATGAAACAAAATTATATACAAAATGAATAAATGAATAATTATTACGAAGAACTTCGATCCGAACACTAATATCACAGAATTATAAATACGCTAATATCTTTTGTTATGAGTATTGCAATGGGATAGGGTCGTCGTAAATGGTCCCCCAACTAAATATAATAGGGTATCAGAGGACGACAAAAGGGGTATTTATTTTGTAAAGAGATCTTAATTCAACAGATCCAAATTAATCTACCAAGACAAAGTGATTTTGTCAGCCCGTTCAGGAGTGGATTTTCTGCGAATTTAATAAAAGTACAGATATCCATTTTCTTATTCTCGATAGTGACTTTGTAATGTAAGGTTGAAATAAAAATTATTTTAATAATTTTCGCTAAGATAGGACATTAGTTTTTGTAATAATATTGTCTAAAAAGCTATCAACTTCGTTAAATTATCTTCTATATTCACTTATCTCAATTAGCTTCATTATACATTTACTTACATATTGTGATATCTCACAAATAATCAGATCTTTTTTCCTCTTTTAATATATTTTTTTAATAATGCTTATTAAGAAGAGGAAAATCCATGCTTGCCCCGATTTATTGATAATATAATGCCTTTGTAGCTTACAGTCTTAAAGTATTTTTATCTACATAAAAAGCCAACTGAATCATCATAATGACTATTTGTCTCCATTATTTCCTATTAATAACGTCTATGTTCAGTAGGTTTCATGAAAAAAGATACTATTCTAGGGTCAAAAGGTATACTTTCTTGTTTGTCCACTGTACACGAGCTGCGTTGTTTTTGTGCTAAATCAAAGTACGTAACACAAAGTCCCACTCTCATTAAAGCCGTCTCACTATCCGAACTTTGTGAGAAGTCTCTAATTACTATCGGCATCAGCTTTCGGCACCACAGGCGGAGCTTAATTCCAAATTCAATCTTTAGCTGCCAGCTTCGACAAACAATTGTGTACAGCCAGAGTGTAAGTACAGCGTTATACAGTCCATTGATTGCATTGTGTATTATACAATAAATAAATTGGGACTCTGGGCCTACTAACTAAAAGTTCATATTGAATCCAAACCAGGAAATATCTGGCTTCAACCTATTTCGCAAATATGTTAACTAAAATTATGTTCTTTTCCTTACTAAGAAACTAGAACTTTTATCTTATTCTTACACGCTAAGGAATAACATGAAAGAATGAGATAAAACAGATTTTAGTTAAAATGCACTAATCACTCGTTTCCTTGATTTGCACTAATGTAAGTTGCATTGCACAAACAAATATCGACTTTTTGGCAATATCACAACGGTCATATAAATTTTATTTCTGATTGTCTGACTTTGTAAATTTCATTTGTCTGCTCCGTGCCATCATCAATAAAGTATGTAAATGATTTCGATGTTCGGGTTTGGTAGTTGGGCATATAGTAAAATCGGTATATTGTTCAGTGCTTACAATTTTGGAAAATCACGAATCAAAAATACTGCCTCCAATTTAATCGGTTTTGAAGATTCCCATTATACTCGCATCATTGACTCTAAGGAAATTCTTTTGAAGTTTGTTCCTCCTGATTATTTAGGACTATAAATACTACCGCACCAGAACTGTTGTCCTGGGACTAACTACCGAGTTGTTAATTTATAAGATACTAGCTGTTTCCCGCAGCTCCACCTGCGGTATATAGCCTATGTTACTCAGGGTGAGTGTAGCTTTCCAATGGTGAAACAATTTTTGAAATCGGCACAGTAGTTTTTGAGTTTATTAATTACAAACATACACACAAAGATACAAATCTTTCCTCTTTATAATATTATCGTAGATAGGTAGCTATACGATTTATGTTTTTCCTAAAGGTTGACTGGTAGAAAAGGCTTGATCAATAAGCCCACCCATTTTACCGTTTTAGGTTAATAACGTTCGAAATAAATTAAAAGATATTCAACCACAAGTAAAAAAGCATGCATCAACACTTAAAACGAAACTATAATTTATACATCGACTCTACAACCATAAAATTATGATAAGAGAAAAAGAATGTGAGATAATCAGACATCCGTTTTCCTCTAACTTAACTGACATCGGTTAGGTACAAAACAAACTTCTTGAAACACAATATTTCTCTACACGTTTAAAACCGTAAACAGTGAAGTGTGTTGGTTTTTCTTTGCATGTTTGCGGTAATCGTCTTACTGGCACCATGTTTGTAGAAACTTTATTAAAAGAGCATATTCAGATGTAACTAAAGAGATACGACGATGCTGCTTAACAAATCTTAAGTTTACATTTCTGAAGGTGTCATGGAATTACATCATTGATTAAGTAAAAGAGAAATTAAGATGTGTTCAAAAAATTCAGTTTGAAACAAAAAGTGAATTCGCATGTAAAAGTACAACAGCTTTATGTTTTAAAATATAGTTAAAATTTAAAGTTTACTAAAGTTGCGGGATAAAGCAAATTTAATGCAATTAATCTTGTTAACGGATGAATTTTTTTTTATAAAATACATCTCACCGCATATTTTATAAATAAAAAACTTAAAAGTAAAGTAAAAAACAAAATATTGCCAGTAGTTACTTAGCAACTTAGATACTTTCCAGACATTGAATAATCATCATCCTAGCGTGTATTCCTAGTTGCGTCGTCAGCTTACGCTTCGGAGCCTAGGGTACGCTGTAAGTCATGATCCTAGATTTGGCGGAACTGGTAATTACAATGGAGCGACTGCCGTCTGACCTCCATAACCCTTTTTACAGGGAAACCAGACCAACAGAAACATGACATGAGGTGTGTTAGTGGCCAACACTGTCAGAATTTTTTAGGCTGTCCTATGGCATCTGACACAGCCTCACGACTGCTATCCATCGATAATTACCGGCTTAACGTGCCTTCCGAAGCACGGAGGAGCTCAAGATACGCGGGTCGCGCTCGACTAACGAGCTCCTCCTAGACATTTAATAATAATAGAAAAAATAACAAACACCAACCAATTCAAGAAAAGTCAACAGAGGCGAATCCGGGCGCAGTTAATGGACGAGTTAACCTAATAGCCGAAAGCACTCAATGCTTACAAAGTCGCGTCGGCCGCTTTATGGGGCCACTAGCTGTTAATTTCCTACATTGCGTTAAAGGAAATTCGTTTCTAAGGAAAATATTAGCCTTATTCTGTGGTATTGTTTAGTTTGCTCTGGATAGTTCCATTGTGAGGCAGTCTTGCGAATAACTAGTACAACGGTTCTAGTATTGTCTAGTCTTTTGTTTGAAGTGTAGATAGCTGAGATCAGCAAGCATTCGTCTGCAATAATATCAGATGCAACGCTATCGTTTTGTCTTATTATTTGATTTGTTATTAGGAAATTTTTAAAACGTTGTTCTTTACAGTGAGAATTCAAAGAATTTGGAAGGACCTCCTCAGTTAATTCTATGCTTAAATCTTATTTCGACAGATTATGTAGGCAGGTTCTTTGTAGATATTTACAATTATGTTGCAGCGGTTTACGAAACAGGGAATTTTATTCTTCTTTTTTTATCGCATTTTGCGGGACATGCCTACAAATGATAGAAGACGTAACAACAATATCTGAATTCTTAAAACATTTCACTTATTTATTCTAAATCTCATCGTTAAAATTATTTTTGGTTGAGTGATGCCGGAATCCTCTAATGATACTGCGTATGATTTCCAAACTTTTCTCGTAAAGGTTATGATACATTTGCTATATGTAATTACTATACTACCTTTCTACTAGAGGTGTGACTAATATATTAGTAACAGGTATAGGTATCATAATACACGCAACCATAATTCGTATTAGGATATGCGTCTCAGACGATATTAGATTATCACATATTAGTCAAATAATAGGGTGAATACGGCGATCAGCCACTCATTCGGAAATAAATTAATAGTAAAAAAACTTTAAAAAAAAGCTTTTATTTAAACGCTCTAAGAAGAAGAAAATATTTTTTTCCTTAAAAATTTTCACTATCAACTTATAACCTCATTATATACAATTTATAAGTTTATAAAATCTGTCGCGCGCTTTGTAAATAAACTAATACCAATTTAAGTAAGTATGTAAATTGATATGCTAACTTAATTGTCCATTTCAATTTAATTAAATACTGATAGGTAATCAAACCTCGCGCGACAAGCTTTTATGATCTTACAAATTGTATATAATGAGGTTAAAAGTTGATAGTGAAAATTTTTAAGGAAAAAAATATTTTCTTCTTTTTAGAGCGTTTAAATAAAAGCTTTTTTTTTTTAATAATAATTAATTTATTTTTACTTTTTAGTTATCGCTGGCTAGGTTTCTCAGTCTGTTCATCTCATTCAACGCATCATTGATGCAAGATCGTTTGCCGGTTAATTTTGAACTTATTGATTTATTTCAGCTTGGAGCTTACTTGTGCCTGACGAAACACAGTTCCGGGTTTGATTTTGGAGTTGTCCTTCTCCTAGACAGGTTGCAGACCAATGCTGATAACGCCCATTTCGCCAAATTACACAAGTCAAAGTGAATTAATATATGGCCTTAAAAATAGTTTTTTTTAAACCCACTTTTTTATTCTCAGCGAACTATATAGGAAAGTATAAATAATTTCTATAGTGGGCCATATTGGATTGACAAGCCCTTTCATTTGATACCCATGTTGTAGATGTGCATTAAAAAATTACTATTCCTCTATCTTGGATGGTCCGCCATATTGGATTCAGAATGACGCCACATTATTTTTTCGAGTTACTCACAACAAACCCTTTCATTTGATACCCATATTCTAGAAATGCATTACAAATAACTATTCCGCCATCTTGGATGGTCCGCAATATTGGATTTAGAATGACGTCACATACCATATTATGCATTGTCATCCAAACTAAACGTGTGTCCAAAATTTCAGCTCAATCAGTTGAAAATATCTACTTCAAAATTGAGTTCTAAGATTCCACCCGAACATACATACTTACATACATTGCAAGTTAAATAAAAGCTTTTAAAAAGAAAAAAAAATGTAAAAAATGAAACTTGAAAAATACGAATGAAGAAGTAAAAAAAGTTTGTATATAAGAAAAATATAATAAATTGTTGTAAATAAGCTGATTCACTTTTAAATACGCCAACGTTGATTCAACGTTGACAGTCCTAAGTCTGTTAAAGTACGAAGGAAATATCCCTCTAAAAATGAATAGGTAGCCGTTTCTATTACTAAGAATCTTGTATTCAGTATTCGTATTATCATCATGAGATTCAATAATATCTAAAAATTAATATGGAACCTCTACACTAATATTTGACTTACCCAGTAATAGTTACGGTATCCAAATATGAACTAACTAATATATTCAATAATATGATGATATTGAAATCTGACCCTAATATAACACCTCTACTTTCAACCTTAGATCAAAGGTCAATCAAAGTATGCTCAGGTTTCAAACAAAGTTTAGCTAGGTAGAAAATTCTCAATGAATTTTTATCATTTTGTGTAGTTAACCCTAATCCTAAATTCAGCACATTCGCTAAGTTTAAGTATCTCGAAAGAGATTGTGATGACATCGTATATAGATACAAAACTGTAATATGCGCTTTATGTTTAAGTAAATAAATAAATAAATGAGTAAAAACAGTACAATTAACAATAAGAAACAATAAAAAATTGTATAGGTAGGTACACATATTTTTCCCCCACACCCACGTGTACGTATTAGAAAAAGTTAAATTAAAATATCTATAGTTAAAACCCCAATGGACAAAACCCCTAAATTAAAATACCTAAGGTAAATCAAAAAGTCTAAAGACGTGACACCGATCTACACAACACCAAAGTTTGTAATTCTTTATGTCCAAATTATCTTGTGGCTCAATACATCTATAGTACAAAAAAATACTCCAGACCCTATAATTCTAATATCTCCAAATTTTTACCTTTTACTAAAGCTTGTAGAAAAAAAAGTCTCACCCCGGTCACGTTTTGAGCACTTAAACATCAAAGGTAGAGCTATAAATGGTCTCACGAATTATAATTTGAATTTTTAACGTTAAGTTGTACTTGTTCAAGAACTTCAAAAGAGCGAAACACGTAAATCAAAACGTACCGTTCGTTGATAGCATTTAAAACAAATTTGTTACTCAGAAAGCATGAAGACTAAAAACAACATTAACATTCATGTCGTTACATTTTAATTTATGTGGGAGCTAAATGCGACGTTTAAATTTATTAAACGTATCCTCTAATATTACAAGTCGTAAAACAACTGAACGAGTTTGAGTTAGACATGCAGATTACGAGACTTCTTGATAGGAGAGCCGTAAAGAGTTAATTAGTAAAGAGGTAATTTTAAACTATTTAAATATAATTTTAATATTTAATATTTTAATACATAGTGATTATGGAAGGATGGATGTTTTAAGCTCAGATTAACGAATGTAATCAAGAGTTAATTTAACAAACTCGTTCTAATAGTTACTCTTGCTACGATGATAAAATCATTGGCCATAACTTTCTACATATCCAAAATAATTTGAATTAAGTTAAAGCAAGTTTTAAAAATCCGATAATGCAGAAAAATATAATAGTATCTTGTATAATGCTCTTTTACTTTCAAAAAGATACATACATTTAGGATTGAATAATCATATATTCTTGCATAAGTATATCTGTATGCGCATATTATATTATTAAACTTGTTTCCCTAGGGGTAAGCAGAGACTATAGATTTCCATTAGTCGATTAATATTAATGTTGTTTGATATAATTTTAGAGAATATTACTGTAAGTAATTATAACAACTGTATGAGGGTATGAGTATGAATGATGTGTCTATTGTAGATAAACCAATGTTAGAACAAATGAATTTATTTAATATATATAGTGACCTATAAATATTAAAAATTTGATATTTTAATTGATATATGAAAAGTTGTTGATTTTTAATGTACGGTTAAATTATATCAGAAAAGCTGACCGTTGCAGCTAAGAAAGAATTCTAAGCTACAAATACGTGTTTACTTATTGCACGATATGTATATAAATAAAGCATAGGTTCCCCACATTAACCAATTTTACACTAAATTATTCTAAGTTAATATTACTATGTACATAATGTTCAAATTAGCTTGCACTTTATCTATGTTATTTCTCTCTTAAACAAAAGGTTCAAATTTGTTTGAATAAATATTGAAATTGAAATGTACTCACAGATTTTACACTCACACTAGCATAACACTTGATGACGTAGAGGTGTACCTCCTGTTGCCTCTTCGAACTCCTGATGTCACTCACTCACTAGAGGCTCCAATGCCGCTTTCAGGGCATGTTCTCTCCTTGCGGAATCAGCAGCATCACTGATAAAAACTAGTGATACTAAACCGAGTTGAGCTAGTTCCAGAAATCAAAATAAAGTTTATCAAATTTGACAATGACGCAAACATAGCGTGTTCTACAATTTAACAACACCATCTGTGAATTAAGATTAAAACTACATACATAACTAAAGAGTTATCACCAGTTATCCCGGTCTTGCGCTAAAGCTTGTATTTAAACCTCCGAAATAAGGCATCTAAGATGCTATCTTTTAAATTAATTGTTACTTCCATGCATAAATCATTTTAATCCACGCGATATTTAGAAATTATAGGTAAATGATACTGACAAACATCATCGTCAATTTTCAAGAGTACTATTATAATTATTATACCTTAGAATTTCTCAACAACTCAAAAATATTTTCAAAAGAGAGGAATTACTATGAAAATCGACCACGTGATGTAGCGCGGCTAATGTTAATCTCATACATTTTTTGTTTTCGAATTTCATTATCGTTTTCAAATTGTGACTTCGTCTACGAGCCCATCATCACTCTAGATTGGTTCTAGACAAAATCCATTAGCAGACAAACAGAACATAAAGGTCTTGAACTATAAACAGCTTTTGCAAAAATTGTGTGAAAAATTATTTGTCTAACATAAACACGATCTAATAAAATTGAAACTTAAAAACGTCTGAGCGCGGCGCTACGGGACCCTAAAGA
Source organism: Euzophera pinguis (assembly GCA_947363495.1). NCBI lineage: Eukaryota > Metazoa > Arthropoda > Insecta > Lepidoptera > Pyralidae > Euzophera > Euzophera pinguis. Next base: position 6,633,453 of record OX376168.1, read on the forward strand.
TACTTTATATCATGAGCTCTCGACGCCGGCGGGGAAGGTTCCGCACTAGATATATGTCTGCTCCAAAGCTATTTAAGGCGTGAACTGATGCGAGAATAAGTGGCGAAGTTTCATAGTCCTCGGTGTAACATCCGAGGTTCTCGGGCGCTTTTAGTGCTAAAGAATTTGTTAGTCAACCTAAAAATATGAACCGGTGTAGGGTTCAGTCGTATAAGTAAATTCTTAAAAAAACTTATGTATCCTTAACTCTGTAAACATGTTCGAATTTAGTAGTCAGTTGAACGGATTGTAGCTGAAAAGTATCTATGGTTAAAATCTCTGGAACTAAAATATTGACCTGGATTTAATTTATTTTGTCACTATTAAAAATGGGCCATCAGCCAGTTAAGTATGGTTTTGGATTAAGTTGAACTAACACTAGTAAGGGCAGACATGTGGAGTGGGTTTATGAAAAAATAAATATCCGTGCTATGAATGTTTAATGGCTAACGTTAGACTCGCACATTGTATTAAAAGAAGAATCGTTGAGCGATTCTCTGACATTTTGTAAATGTAAACGTCTTACAATTTTTCATCGTGCCGTATAAGTTCCAACGACGTCATACTTTGTAAATGTTAATTAAAAGCAAAAACTGAATGAAATTATAAGATTTATACTTAATTGGCTTTCACCGTCGCAGGAATATCCTTCACGGATTATGACTTCAAATTTATTAAGTCAGAAACAAAATACCGAGTGGAGCGCGGTTCGGGGCGTTCAGCAAATTGGTTAATAAATTAAAAGCGGCAGTCTAAGGCCGTCGCCGACAGATGGCGCTTGAAATACGACAGGTATTTAGCGTGTTGCAACATGGTCCGCCACGATCTACGTTTTAATTTTATGCTTTACGAGCAATTTTTATAACAATTTCGTCGTGCTGTAGTTGCGTATCTACTGCCGTAATAATAGAACAAGGAGAGTGCACATGAAAAACCCACCGTACATTTCAAAAAGTGGCCGTACCCATAGGTACATAGTAACACTAACACCATATTTGGCTTCGAATAAACTTGTAAAACTATTAAATAATATATTGGTACAATAAAGTGTATATCTATCTATATGGTCTTCAAGCAACTAGAAAAGTTAGTCAGAAAATCAAAAATGTAGAATTGAGTTTATTTGTATGATCTCATCTTTTACCGTTTATATTGATTTTATAACAAAACTACCGTTCCTACTGGAATAAAAGAGAAAATCACTCACTCACTCATAACGAAATCTCGGAAACTACTCAGCCAATGAAGATGAAATTTGGCAAAAAGGTAGATTGTAACTAGGAGACGTCCGCTAAGAAAGGATTTTTGGAAATTCCATCCCTAAGGGGGCGAAATGGGGTTGCCAGTTTGTATGAAATTTCGTAATTTTTAAAGTGAGACACATGAACATTTTAATTTATTTTAGTAAATAGTAGATAATAATTATCTATGTATTATATTTCAAAAATTACATCCCTATAGCGGTGAAATAGGGGACCAAAGTATGTATATATATGGGGGAAGGAGATTAGTTCGTTTCATTCGAAACTTCACAAGATTATTTCTTTTGATAAATGATCAGAATGCATCCCCTTAAAGGGGTAAGAGGGGGATAAATGCTAAAACTGCAAAAACTAAACGATAACTAATCTGAACTTTGGCATGTGGGTTACTGTCATGGTCAAGGATTGCACTAAGAATGGATTTTCCAAAATTCACCCTTGAAAGGGGTGAAACGGGGGTTTATAGTATATGGGGGAGGAGAGAGCTATCTATAGCCCGTTTCCTCCACAAGATTATTTATTTTGATAAATAATTTGTCACCCGTTTCAAGATTTATCAGAATTCGCCCTGTAAAGGGGGAAAAGGAGGACATAGTCTGAAAGAGCAAAACCCTGATGTCCCAATGAATTTGGCAAGTGAGTTCTTTTGTGATTAAGGGATTTACTGAGCAAGATTTTTTCTAAATGCTCATCTTCGGGGTCCGACATCTGTATTGGAGAACGAGATATATTTATTTTAAGAAAATTACTGCAAATACCTAAATTTTGATTTTTTTAAAATTTAACTCCTGAAAGGAAAAAAAAATCCTGGTAGAAAAATCCCACGGTTTAAGTCCGCCGTTTATATTCTTTGTAATAAAGTTTGAATAAATAAAGGTAAAATGGGACAAAGTATTTTATCATCATTGATCGTCAATGAATTTTAGTAAGTGGGGTTCTTTTATGAGCAAGGGGAATACTAAGCAATTTTTTGTTGCAAATTTTACCTGTTAAGAGTTTAAAATGGGGCTCAAACTATGTATTATTTATGGAAATATTTATTCAAAACTTTACAAAATTATATCTTATGATGAATGAGTAAATACCTGTCTTAGTATTTTTAGAATTCCAGTTTTAAAAAGGGGGTCAAACTCTGAAAAAGCAAAAATTGATCTGTTTTTGAATTTATGCAAGTGGGTTCCTTTTGTAATCAGGCGTGCACTAAGCAAGATTTTTTCAAAATTCACCTTGATGCACTTGAACTGATGTCCAAAGTATGTACTGGGGAAGGAGATTAGTTAGTCCGTTGGAGTCGAAATTTCACAATATTATTTGTTTTGATAAATGGTTCGTTACCTGCTTTAAGGTTTTTAGAATTCAGCCCCTGAAGGGGACAAAGGGTGTTATTTGTATGGTTAATCGGGTTGCTGACTACGAAATTAACAACCATTTTGAAATCCGACCTGCCTTATGTGATATACTGTCAATCCCTATTAGGATAGGGTAGTAATCTTCTAAAAACATAAAAAGAAGATCCTGATAGACTTGCAATATATAATCTAAGCGATTTCATTCCTGACCTCTTTGGAAAAAGCTTTTGATCTGGCGGGCGAAGCCGCGAGCTACAGCTAGTTTTATATAAAATAATGTTACGTACCAAATTGAAAGAACATCCTTACAAACAAAAGTATTTTTAAAGTCGGTTTATTTATGTTTTTACGAAACATACATAAACGCATGAAAAAAGCTAAATTAATAACCGATCTTTTTTTTGGATTTGGTAAGTCTATTTGGAAATATAAACAAAGAGATGTCCAATAAATTATTACAAAATATCGCTCTCCATATTGTATACTAGCTGTGTCCGCGACTTCGTCCGCGTAACGTTCGATTATACCTACTTTCGTTACTTATTAATCTTATTATCCGTCATTGCAGAGTTTTACACAAAATATCTATTACTAATCCATACTAATATTATAAATGCGAAAGTCAAAAAAATGTCAGTCTGTCTGTTACGCTTTCACGGCCAAACCGCTGAACGGATTTTAATGAAATTTGGTATGAATATGTTTGAAGAACCGGGGTCAAATATAGGCTACTTTTTGACGCAGGCAGAGCTGCGGGAAACAGCTAGTAATCTATAATTCATCTTTAGTTGTTCATTTTCTACCCAAAATAATAAATGTACAGACACGTCGATTCTACTCTTTTATTATAGTATATAGATTAAGCAAATCTACTGTACAAAGTGTGGTTCTGTAGTATTTTTATTTGGGTCATATTCAGACGTTGTGCTCCTCACTTTAGAGGCTAAAACATCAAGTTATCTCAAACTTACTTTTAGCAAACGTAGGGGACGTAATAATGTTTTAGAATTTTCATGAGATTACAAGATGAATATTCTTAAAATATTTCATTTTCATATTCGGGGTAGCGCACATGTTCGTGACATAGTGGGAAAGCTTCAGGAAAATCGCCTGCAATGGTACAGCCACGTCTTACAGAAATCGGCAAAATATGTTGGCCCTGCTGCCCATTCTGGAGCTTTGTTGACGGGGAAAACCCAAATTGTGCTAGTTTGACGTCGGAAAGTAGAATATCTATATAGAAGGCTGGACGAAGTGGAGAGGGAAATGTGGGACCTAGGTAAAAGTGAGACACGTTCCCAGGACTCCAAACCGACATGAGTTGAGAAAGCAACCGAGTAAATGCAAGGATAAAGAAAAATATTTCTATAAAACATTTCATTCACAATTTTACAAACTAAAGTTTTTCTTACTATAAACTGATAAAGATTAATAAATAAATAAATCTTTATTTCAGATATACGTCCATAGTGTTAGTAACAATTGAAATCTTAAATCCTAGGGTTAGTATACACAATTATTAAAAATTAAAAACTAAAAAACAGGCCAGATAGGTACGACAGCCCACCTACCTGCAGTGCAAGCTGTTCCAGTGCGCAAGTAGTGGACTATCCCACCTATCAGCCAACATCCTCAGGATACCGTTGGGGCAGTCACGCAAACGTTGGAGGGCGGAGGCACAACGCCTCCGAATTAAGGCATAAAAGTCATCTAAGCGTGCATCCGCAAACATGCCTGATGCGCTACAACGCCGTGATAGCCCCATCTAAGCCCTGAATGAGTTGTTATATTGCACGCGAAGGGCACCGTATGCACGCTGGGTATAGCTGACCCAAAGACTACACGTGTAGAGGGACTGACAGTACGCTTTAAAGAGTGTTTTTGTCACTTCCCTCGTACAACGTGCAAATCTTCGCGCCAACATATTACAACGCACAGACAATGCCCTTCGTTCTCTCTCCAGGTCTAGGTGTCACGACAGTCCTCCGAGATCCAGTGACCCAGATATTTAAAGTTTGCGACTCTAGAGAGAGGAGCTCCACACAACATTACTGCCGGCAGGTCCATATATTTATTGTTACCTCCATGAAAAACAAGGAGAACACTTTTTTTCGAGTTATATCTGAGCCCATGAGCCTCTGCATATGACTCGCAGATCTGAATCAGCTTTCGCATAGCTCTGATTGATGGGCAAAGCAAGACCATATCGTCCGCATAACTAAAATTATTCATTGCGATGCCGTCCACATGACATCCGATACCAGTCTTGCTGAGCTCACCAATCAAGCCATTCATATATAGGTTGAAAAGGCGTGGCGAGGTCAATCCCCCCTACCTCACGCCAGCTTCCAACCCATACTCTTCCGAAAGAGATCCAGCCCACTTCACTCTATTGCGTTGCCCACTATACCAATATCTTAATAACGATATGACCTGTCACCGTCGTGTCCTCTCTTAGTTTTTGCCATAGACGGTCATATGAAACAAGATCAAATGCCTGTGAAAGATCTAAAAAGCATCCCACAACAAGATTGTTTCTTTGTGTATAAATACTGTACTGTGTGCTTCATCGCCATAATTGCACTTTCTGTAGAAAGCTTTGGTCTGAACCCAAATTGCGCATCATGCAACTCGATATGGTCAGACATATGGCGGTCAAGCACACAGTCCAATACTTTGGCAATAACGGTAGCAAGAGAGATAGGTCTATAGTTGGTGGGATCGGACGCATCTGCCGTTTTATTTTTAGGAACAGGGACCACAATCGTTCTCGTCAGATTACCTGGCAGGTAACAGTGCCCGAGGCATATGGTAAAGAGCATCGACAAGACCCTTGGTAAATGTGCCCAGGTATTCTAATACTTAACAATTCGCCATCGACCAGCCCCTCAGATTCGAGTACCGGCAGCACCGAGGACATTTGGGCTTGAGATTGTGACCCAAAGTGATCCCTAAAACCATTTGCGATCTCGCTTGGGACACTTTTACCCGCCACGTTCATGGGAAGTCCCTGCCTTGGATTAAGGCTGTTGGTGCTTTTCCAAAATTTTAATACGCCCTATATGTTTACGTTTTATAAAATTTCTAAAACAGTGAAGATCTAGACACAAAGAATCCCTCTGGAGTCAAAAGGTGATAAGTAGTAGGTACTTTAGGTAGTGCCCAAACGTGAGCATAGTACGTAAAACCTTCCATTACTATTTCTTGAATCTTATACCAGAATAATACAACTAAAGGAAAAGAAGATTATTTTTATATTAAAATGATAGTTACAAAAATATTAAGATTTATTGTTCTATAAGAATACATCGGAAGACCTTAAGAAATAAAAGAAAATGAACAAAATATAAATTTATTTTACAAGATCCAACAACTATAAGCATTTTCTATCTCGAAGTAATATTTAAATAAAGGAATACCTCCCATTTAACGAATTCAGATGGTGAATGTTATAAAATGTAAAATTCAAAAGTTGTGGCATAAGATGTCCTTTGAGATTTTATTCTTGGCTTCTTTTGCAGTAAAGATTTATTCAAGCCAATCTGCCTGTTTTGAGGAAAATTCAATGAAACAAGTTTGCGAGGAAACTAAAGATATGCTTAAAATATTGACTCGGTTTTCTTTAAATTATGAATACTGTTTGTTTTGATATCGAACTGTGGTTTCCGTCGGTATATTAGATATCCTTCTTCCTTTCCGCAGCTGTCGTAAAATAATAAATAGAGAACTTAATTTAAATGTTTCTGTGTCCGACTGTGACCGACACAAAATCGGCCACCGATAAGGCCTTAATCAGGCATCTATATTCCTGGTCTCTCACTGGAACCGCCTAAACTTTACCTGCTTTGGTCGAGGTATATCCAAGTCTGTTCTAAGATAAGCAAATAATGCAAAGCAGTATTTATTCAAAAGGAGGATTGATGATGTAGCGACATTTGCAGAATTGCATGTTTTGTAGAGCGACTGACGGACGAACCTCCCCCGTCCCCAGTCGTCTCTTGACCGTCATTTACGACGCACAAATTATTATAATGAAATTGGCAATAAACATTTGTTAGAAAGTTCGGTTTTTCTCTCCAAGTCACCCATCCCGACATTGGTGACCCGGGATAAAGTGGACATTATTTTGTTACTGTGTAGTGATTTCAGACTATTAAGTTTTATTTTGGACAATGTTGAATCCGCAAGTGCCACCTCAAATTGCTGGGCCGGCTAAGGCTCCGGTACCACCGACCGCCACCGGTACTTACACAACCATGGCGGACACGGAAGAAAATTTTGGATTGTCTGCAATTAGCCTAACCAATAAAATTCCGGATTTCTGGACAGATCAACCTAGAGTGTGGTTTATTCGGACGGAGGCAATACTGGCACCACAGAAGATGGGAGATGATACTAAATTTAATATCGTCGTATCGAAACTAACAAAGGATGCCATTCAACAAGTATCCGATATCCTTGTGGATCCACCGTCAAGTAATAAATTTGAATCCCTGAAAGTCAGATTACTACAAATTTACGAGGAGTCAGAAAACAGAAAAATACAAAAACTGATCGGGGAAATGGAGCTTGGGGGACAAAAGCCTTCACAACTATTGCGCCGCATGCGCGATCTCGCCAGGGGTAAGATTCCTGACGAAACCCTTCGTATATTGTGGCAAGGTCATCTGCCACCAGCGGCGAGAGCTGTCCTTGCGGTGACGGAAAATGTGGGTTTAGAGAGTTTGTGTGATATCGCCGATAAAATTCAAGAGACGACTCGGCCTGATAACGTCGTCGAGGTTTCTCAGGTCTCATCAAATCAGTGCGACAAGATTATGGCAGAAATAGCCAAAATTAATGTTCGGTTGAACCAAATGGACACGAGGTCAAGGTCAAATCAGAGCAACAGAAATAATAGACGCTCATCATCTCGTACGCGTAGCGCTTCCCGGCAGCGTACACAGGATAGCCCAGATTGGCTCTGTTTCTACCACTATCGTTTCAAGAACCGCGCCAAGAAATGTGAAAAACCCTGCGCTTGGAAAACTCCGGAAAACTAATAGGAGTGCAGCCAGTGGCGGAAGTCTGCACCGTTTTGCCATCCCACCGCCTATGTGTAACTGACTCAAATAGTGGCCTACGTTTTTTAGTGGATACGGGTGCTCACGTTTCTGTGATTCCGCGCAAGAGAAAACTCTTTAGTGATAGTGAGTGCTCCGATTACAAACTATACGCAGCGAACGGTACAGAGATAAGGACATATGGCACTCAAACTTTAGTGTTGAACTTGAACTTAAGGCGTTGTTTTCGTTGGACATTTGTGGTCGCGAGTGTTAATCAGCCGATCTTGGGAGCAGATTTTTTAGAACATTTTAAGCTTCTTGTGGACTTAAGCGGACGCAAGTTAGTTGACAAAACTACTAGTTTAGGTGTTATAGCGTCGCTCGTGTGTCATAACAGTGAACTTCGAATAAGTACAATAGATATGCAGCAGCCGTTTTCGTATCTATTACAGCAATATTCGGAGATAACGAAGCCATTATCGTTCAAAGAACCAGCAAAACACACCGTGTACCATCACATCGAGACGACAGGACCGCCTGTTTTTGCGAGAGCGCGACCCCTGCCACCTGATAAGTACAACAAGGTAAAGGAAGAGTTTCGTGTGATGCAGGAGATGGGGATTTGCCGGCCTTCAAAAAGTCCTTGGGCCAGCCCGCTCCATGTCGTACCTAAGAAAAACGGTGAGTTGCGTCCTTGTGGCGATTACCGTAGACTTAACTCTGTAACTATTCCCGACCGGTACCCTATTCCTCGTCTGCACGACTTTACGTATCTTTTAGCGGGGAAAAAAATATTCTCTAGTCTTGACATTAAAAGAGCCTATCATTTTATAGAAATTGCGCCTGAGCATGTTGAGAAAAGTGCGGTGATTACACCTTTTGGTTTATATGAATTTCCGAGATTAATCTTTGGTTTACGTAACGCAGCACAATCGTTTCAACGATTTATGAATAATACAATATTACATGGTCTTGATTTTGTATACTGTTATATTGATGACGTGTTAATAGCCAGTAGTGACGCAATCACCCATAAAAAACATCTAGAGATAGTATTCCAAAGATTTGTGGAATATGGTATCTGTATTAACCAGTCTAAGTGTTGTTTTGGCAAAGATAAATTAGAGTTCCTAGGTTACGAAGTATGTACTGAGGGGATACGACCTTTGGAAGATAAGGTTCAAGCAATCAAAGATTTTCCAAAACCGGAGACAGTTGCGCAATTACGTCGTTTTTTGGGAATGCTCAATTTTTATCGATCTCATCTTCCAAACGCCGCATCGCATCAGTCCGAACTTAACAAATATTTACACGGTGCTAAAAAGAATGATAAAACTGTCATACAATGGTCAGACATAGCCAATAAAGCTTTTGAACAATGTAAGGTGAGTCTACAGAACGCCTGTACGTTGTTTCATCCGATAGCAGACGCACCGTTGGCACTTATGACGGACGCCTCGGACACATGTGTAGGTGCAGTATTGCAACAATACGTAGGTGATACCTGGAAACCGTTAGGATATTTTTCTAAGGCATTATCATCGGTGCAACGTAAATATTCTACTTATGATCGCGAGTTACTAGCTATATATATGGCTATAACACATTTCAGGAATCTGCATGAAGGAAGGTCTCTCATCATATACACAGATCATAAGCCATTAGTATACGCATTTTCTAAAATAGGTACTGATAAAGAAACACCTAGACGGACAAGACAACTTATTTTTATAAGTGAATTCTCCACCGACATACGTCACATAGATGGTCCTAACAATGTAGTAGCCGATGCACTTAGCCGCGTAGAAACAATAAATTGTCCCACGACTGTCGATTTCGCAGCGTTGGCAGAGGCGCAGTCCCGCGACGAGTATGTAACAAACAACGGATCAGGTAACATTCAATTGAAATACATTAGCTTACCCAACTGCAACTATAAGTTGTATTGTGATTTTTCAACAGACAATGTTCGACCGTATGTACCAGAAAAATTTCGTAGGATAGTTTTTAATAGCGTACATGGTCTTAGCCATCCAGGAATAAGAAATACACGTAAATTAGTTAGTTTAAAATTTTTCTGGCCAACCATGAATCGCGATGTAGGACTTTGGGCGAAAACATGTATTCAGTGTCAAAGATGTAAAGTCAATAGACATACTTTGTCTCCACTACAACAATTTCCTGCATGTGATAGGTTTGAACATATTCATGTGGATATTGTTGGACCTCTCCTAACAACGGCGGAGGGATATAGATATCTAGTCACTCTGATAGATAGGTGTACAAGATGGCCCGAATGTTTTCCAACTACAGATATAACAGCTGACACAGTGGCACGTATAGTTTACCAGGGTTGGATAGCCCGTTTTGGTTGCCCACACACGATAACCAGCGATCAAGGTCGTCAATTTGAAAGCGATTTGTTTAACCGCCTGATGCGTTATATGGGTGTAAATAAAAATAGAACTACGCCATATCACGCACAATGTAACGGTGTTCTGGAACGTTTTCATAGATCTTTTAAAGCAGCACTTACAGCTCGGTTGGAAGTTAACACTTCTTGGGTAGAAGAGTTACCAACTGTAATGTTAGGACTTCGCGCAGCATTTCGTAGTGACAGTGGAGTAAGCGCTGCGGAAATGATATACGGCCAAGCCTTGAGGTTGCCTGGTGAATTTTTCGAAACTACAAAAACTCAGGTATGCAATCCCGAAACATTAGTCGAACGGATAAGAGATACGATAAGTAAATATAAACCGGTGTCGTTTTCCCAACATGGCTCTCGTTCAATTTTCGTTCACCCAGACCTCAAGACAAGCGAATATGTTTTCATTCGTAATGATGCAGTTCGAAAACCTTTACAACCGACTTATGACGGTCCCTACAAAGTCATACAACGAGGAAGTAAGGTATTCGTAATTAAAGTCAGAGAAAAATTATCGCGTATATCGATAGACAGGCTAAAACCCGCGTATGTACTTCAAGACGATGATTTAACCGTTTCACAGAGAAGCACTTCGTGCTCTGTACCACTGGATCGTGAAGAAGGTACAGATAGACGGTTAGGCGTATCTAAAAGTATCGTGCCGCAGAGAAACTTGTCAAGTCCTGTGCAACTGGAACACAGCGCAGAAGGTAATGGTACAGATACGCATCGTGTAACGCGTAGCGGTCGTATTATAAAAAACCCCGTTCGTTTTGTTCATTTCCTAGGATAGTTAGGAAACCCATATTTAAAAATTGTAATTTCGTTTTATTTAGTACGTGTAGTTGGTAATAAATGTACAAATTACCATACATGTCATTGCTAAAATCGTTAACGTTACTTTCTGTTATATTTTTACTGTGTACTTAATATTGTAGAGTCAGTAATATGGAACATAACTGCATCCAAGCAATGTACTTGTAAGTAAGTATTCATTAGTAGATGGGAATATCATATTTCATTACTTTGATTTTAAAAGCGTCAGGAAAGATGCATTGTTTATTTAACGTAGGTATGGAATATGTAACGCAATATGTTTATGATGTAATTTGTAGATAATTTCGCAATTTAACTTTAGTAATTTTTCATTAGTTTGGACAGTAGATTTTCTTATTCGAGCACATTCGAACGTCTGAATTAATTGTGTGAAAATGGGCACTGCTCAGAGTAAAGATGCAGTCATCGTAGCGCAGAGTAACAATCAAGTAGAGGCCCATAATATGTCTCAACAAAATATGTTGATGATAGCCATCGTCAGTATTCTGCTGTTAGTGGTAGCATACATCATTTGGAGGCAGTTCCGAAACCGCGTGCGGTCCTGGATGCGCAAGCAGATTGCAGCCAGCATGCCGAATCTCACGCAAGTCAGAGTAGCGCCCACACAAGTAGCTACTCAGCCAGTGATTCTCAACCCTGCGCCCGCGACTTCTCAATCTTTTGCGTAAATAGTGTGTTATAGTGCGTCATAGTGCGTTTTGCGTTACGTAGTCTAATAAAAATTTATGTAACTACTTTTATCTATATTTACTTAAAAATACTAAGTTTTTCTCTAAAACATATTTTGTATGAATTGTATAAAAATTTACCTTTTTTTTCTGAAAAAGGGGGGGAATAATGTAGCGACATTTGCAGAATTGCATGTTTTGTAGAGCGACTGACGGACGAACCTCCCCCGTCCCCAGTCGTCTCTTGACCGTCATTTACGACGCACAAATTATTATAATGAAATTGGCAATAAACATTTGTTAGAAAGTTCGGTTTTTCTCTCCAAGTCACCCATCCCGACAATGACATAAAAATCATGCCAAATCTTTTTGTAATTGTACGTGTATTGTGTGGAGGCAAAACAACTAAACAGTATGTATGAATATCTGGGCCCTGAAGTTTTTGGGAGGCAAGCAGGAAACCGCTTAGTTGAAGACTTTTCCATACGGCAGTCGCCCGCAGCTTCATTCGCTTATTACTACTGTACCATAAATGTACTAGCAATTTCCCTTGGCCTCATCTAAATCCGTTTGACAAATTAAGTGTAATGCCGGATTAACACACTTTAGTTTCAATTCTACTTAGAAGTAAACTGCACTGAATCATTTAAAAATTCCATGGTAATCTATGAAAAACAAAAATCAAATAAAACATTATTTTTCTTTCTCTACAATATTGAAGTACAAAGAGTAATTTCGACGATAAACAAAGGAAGCAAAGTTCTTTGTTTATCGATCGAAGAGCACGAGAAAGTTCCTACGTTAATAACAAGAAATATCAAGAGCTACGTGACAACGCTAGCTTGATTTACGAGTAAAAATACAGCCGTGATAACCTAACCGAGAACGTGTAAGCAGCATGATGAATGTTTATCGTTCAACATTAAGGCCGATTTACATTAATGCCGCTGTACACGACGCGTGTAACTGGCGCATGAAGAGCAGACGCTGGCAAAGTTATTAAACTTTCCACAATTTGTACTAAAAAGACGATTTTCGTAACTTCGTGTATGCTGTGTCTACTCTACTCTACTTGAGTTTGAAAAATATTATCAGTCCATAGTAACTCGTGGCTTTGCTTGAATTTTAAGAAACCTATGTCACTGTACTGTAGTAGATGTCCTCTTAAATGTCCATACAAGATATATCGATATTTCGGCGTCCCGATTTTGGGCGAAATAAGGTCAAACAAATACTCTTTCATATTTATATCTCAGACAATTAAAATTAGATTGCTGTATGTCATAAAATGTCCACAATTTCAGAAAGAATTTCCGAATATCCAACCATGAATCCAAAAAGACGGGGCTCTTCTTTGGTGGGTTATGTCCTTCAAATTCTCTTAAATTAAATTCTTCCCGAGAAATGTTTTGAAGGGCACAGGGGGCAGGACAGTAAGTGCTTAATCGTTTGGGAAGACACCACACTCACACACAATTTGTGAGGAATGTATGAACCTCCACCTGGCTAGGCTATACTTAAATCGGCCAACTGGGGTCCACAACTTATTGAGCGTCCTTCAAACAGGCGAAGATAGGTCGTGACCAGGGGGTAGCTCCTCTCGCGAGATGAAATTGGGTACAGCATGATCCCAAAGTTTAGACCTAGCTTCCTTTATACCACAGTCAAGGGCTCCAACGCTTTTAACATTAAGACGGGGCTAAAATTTTGTTTTTGGGGTGGAGACACCTCTTACAACTTAAATTTTACATGGTCCAAGGTCAACCAGCTGCTTTGGTTTATCCTACTATTTATAAACTCGTACTATTGGTGATACAGTCCTAAAATAACAATTAAATGTTTACGCGAGCAAAGGTCAAAGTTTGCTGAAAGTTTTGAAGTGCAGGGTTGTGTTGTTTTAGTGGATTACTAGCTTTTCTCAGAGACTCAGCTTTCGTTGAAGTTTTGTTATTAAAACTCAAATACGTAATTATGACTATATGCCTCAACATTACAATACAATACAAAATTCTTTATTGCACAACCTTTAAACTTTATAAAATCCACGAGAAGTATACTTTACAAATCTTTTTCTTTATTAAAATTTGAAACTAACAAATAATATTGATTTTGTTTCATGAGTTGTTTATTTTTGAACTTAGATTAGATATATTCGTATAACATTTAGGCAAGGATATTAATTCTGCGGCTTTGTTTGTAAACCCTAACCGTAAACAGTTTTATTAGATTCTGCTTCCGACTCTCAACTAATAAATATTAGTTTGCCATAGTAGTCTGTGACGTAGAGTCGTTATAACATTCGTTTTGTAAACAAATTCACAAAAAACTTAAAGCGCCCAAAAAATTTAAATACTGTTCTGATAAAAATAATAAACGCGCCGACCCTCATGAAAAGCTTGTATTACTTTTTCACAGATGTCAAATACTTCCGGTTTTTCGGCCAACCGTAAAAACTTGAATGTTTGTTATACACAAAAACTTGTCGGTGTATAGGATATTATTAGTTATAAGGTTATTTCAAATAAAGAACAAACATCATGTTATGCGAAGCCATCTTAAATTCATTTTTATGGATTCAGTATGTATTACTGCTTTCTGCTTTACTTGTTCAACTTCGTTTATTGTAAAATACAAAGGAAATAACTAAAAGTTGTACTAACTGGTTATCATGTAAGCCATTGTGTTCAATAGACGAACAAAATGGCCAGTTAGTACTATTATCTAGTTCCTGATTTGTATATTTTAATAACTATTACTAAAGTTCTTCGATGACAATGCAGAGGACAATTTGCAAGAGAGTCACCGATACAGCATTTTGACAATGTTGTTCTAAATTTCAAATCACCTTACATCGGATGCAGGCGAGTATTTCGTCACGTCCGTGGCCAACACATCGTCCGACGTGGAGTCACGCACCCTGATTTATGAAAGGAAGGTCGGCTGGCCTCACGGAAAATGTAGCAGCCGAAAGCCGCCAGAAACGTGCGGCAAATGAACGAAACTCATTTTATTCTGTTACTGTGATGGGTCTGCGGGACATTTCTCTCGTTCGCGATGCTTAGTGGCTTCGACCTTCGATTAATCTTAGCCTAGATTGATAGCGGTAAACTTTGACAATGTAACACGTATTTGCTCTCAACTAACCAAGAAGGAGGGTCATGTTTTAGGGTGTATAATTTGTTGTAAGTTTGTAGAGTGAATAAATTGATGTGAAGTCGAAAATTGAAGAGAAATAAAAGTCTGTATTATGTAGGTTTATCTATTTAATTTAGAGCACTTTGATAGCTAGCCAAAAACGTCGTTTGAAGCTTTCATGTGTGCTGTGCTAAAATGTTGGCTGGACCGTCTTTATTGATCGATGTATGTATTTTGAATTCTCACTTGTACATAGGGCGCACTGTAAGTTTCCGGAACTGGCCACTTACATAAACAATATTTAAAAATTTATTGCAACATTTGAAAATAGAACTCTTTGGCTGTAGAATGCAGTTTGTTTCATCTGACTGTCTTTTGTATTTACCTTGTGGCGCCATTAAAAAAATTGTGTGTCTGCATCAACATGGATTTAACTCGGAAAAATTTTCGTAGTATGATTTTCTACGATTTTAAGTGTAATTTGACAGCTCAACAGAGCATCGCTCGGCTTGAAACAGCTTTTGGCAATGAAGCACCATGCAAGACAACTGTTTATAGCTGGTTTGCAGAATTCAAGCGTGGTCGTATCAATCTCAGTGACGAATCTCGCGATGGTCGGCCGTCCACCGCTGTGACCAACAAAAACATCAATGCTGTGCGCCGTATGATTGAAACAGACAGGCATGTGACCTACCATGAAAATCGCGCATCCTTAGAAATAGGCATGAGTCAAATACAATTAATCCTACACAAACATTTGGGTGTGAGAAAGCTGTGCTCGCGGTGGATCCCACACAACTTGACCGAGGCTCAAAAAACGGACCGCGTCACTTGGTGCAGTGCCATGCTTACCAGATTCAACGAAGGTGCGTCAAATTTGGTGTGGGACATAGTAACAGGTGACGAAACATGGATTTATTGCTACGATCCCAAAACAAAGCAGCAATCGAGCGTATGGGTCTTTCAAGATGAGCCGAAACCAACCTAGTGGCGCGCGTGAAAAGTGCATCTAAGCGGATGATTGCTTCTTTTTTTAATAAAACTGGACACGTGGCTACTGTTGCTTTAGAGAATCGTCGTACAGTGAATAGTGACTGGTACACGACCATTTGTTTGCCGGAAGTTATTGACGAACTCCGTAAAAATAACCGTAAACGCCGTATCATCCTGCACCACGACAGTGCTAGTTCTCACACGGCCAGACAGACAAACGACTTTTTGAAGGCGAAAAATGTAGAACTCATGAGTCATCCTGCATACAGTCCCGACCTGGCACCTTGTGACTTTTTTCTGTTCCCAAAAATTAAGAACCAATTACGCGGTCAACGATTTTCATCACCAGAAGAGGCTGTCGAGGAGTATGAAAAACACGTTTCAGAGCTCACCACAGAGGAGTGGCACAAAAGTTTTCAAAACTGGTTTCATCGAATGAAAAAGTGCATAGACGCCAACGGAGATTATTTTGAAAAACAATAAATTAATTTTGTACCTTTAATAGTATTTTTTCATATTCATTCCGGAAACTTATAGTGCGCCCCACGTAAACATATAATTTTACGTTTTATCAGATTTTATGTAGTCACAATTAGTTCAAATCAAATTCAAACCGTTTGAAAAATTTCGACGTTTTTGTCATATTATTCCAATTTATTTCTAAGTCACGAAGGAATCTTGTTTAAAAATCAAACATATATTATCATCATGACTGTTTCACAGTAGACAGAGACTAAGGATTTCCACTTGCTACGATCTTTCTTTCGATCGATTCTTAGCTTCCTCTATGTTCATCACTCCCGTCATACACGCTCGTCGATTACAGGTACTTCTAACACGTTTACCCTTGTATTTACCATTCTCAATAGAGACATAATAGTTTCAATTATATTATTCTTGGTACAGAATACGGAAATAAACCTTATAAAAAATTTTCGTCAAGTAGTTAATAAATAGTAAATAGCTATTTTCATAGGCGCTATACAGGCTGCATGCCTCATTATTTATGTTACGAGGATGTGCACGGAAGGCTTAAATATGCTTCGTTATGAGTTACGGGTTTAAAACTGAAGCCAAATTGTCCGTCTAGGGTTTTGATAAACTAGAACAATTTGCTTCGAGCGCAGAGCTGTGTATTTTAACTCTAGTTCATTTTGTATCCATGAGTTTTTGGCACGGCTGACTTAATCTTACGTGAAGATTAAGTCGTGTATGCTTTTGAAATACAATATAAAGTGGTTATTTTACATCGGATTCGTTAGACGTAGGTCATTTTACGTCTTTGGCGCGTATAACTCCGGAGCAGGTAAATCTTACAATTGTGAATATGTTTGAAATATCAAGGAATCTAACAATGTAGAGCACCGCGACTTTTGTCGAAATTAATGGTCACACTGATCTATTGATTGATTTTCTTTTGGGATAAGTCCCCAATTATTAGGTAGTCAGTAGGGTATTATTGGGGATTTCAAAACAGGTAGTTTTCATCACACCGCTCATTTCATTCGCTCAGTGTGATTAAAACTACCTATTTTGAAATCCCCAATAATACCTTTGGTTTTTCAGTTATGATCCCTCGTATAAAACACCTTACCTAAAAATAAAATAAATATAATTGCAAAGTTATAACGCTTCATTTTGTCAAGATATAGCATAGGCAACAGTCAAGTTGAATAGACTGTCTAATTATGAAATTTATAAAACAAAGAGAATCCTTAAAGTTACAATGTATTTGCCCTACTACGCTGACGAATGGGGTTAAGAGGCACGGTAACTTATTGCCGAATACTATTCGTTGCATTATATGCGGTCCATCCAATTGTGGAAAGACAAATTTAATGATAAGCCTATTGTTGCATGAAAATGGTCTACGATTTCATAATCTGTATGTGTATTCAAAATCCTTATACCAACCAAAATACTTATTTCTAGAAAAAGTATTAACTATGGTGCCTGGGGTATCGTTTTACAAATATAGTCATAATGCTGAAGTGTTGAATCCGCAGGAAGCTGCTCCAAACTCTATCATAATATTTGACGATATTGCCTCTGAAAATCAAAATAATGTACGGGACTATTTCGCTATGGGACGTCATAAAAATATTGACTCTTTTTATCTTAATCAAACTTATACCAAAATACCGAAGCAACTTGTGAGAGATAATTCCAATCTCATTGTATTATTCAAGCAAGATGATGTAAATTTAAAACACGTTTATGAAGAACACGTGGGTTCTGATATGTCATGGCACCAATTCCGTGAATTGTGTTCCATTGTATGGAAGGACCTGTATGGTTATGTTGTAATAAATAAGGATTGTCAACGAAATAAAGGATGTTACAGGATGAAATTTGATACATTTATAGTTATAGATTAGCATTCATAAGAAACTGTCATGATGATAACAGCTCAGTTTATGTGAGAATCTGAACAAGAACGGATTATAAAAATGGAAAAAAATCTAAAAGAACAAATTGTGAAATCCACAGCGGCTGTAAAAAGAAAGGTTCGTATGATAAGAGATACAAAAAATGATAACAATATGGCTTTAGAAACGATATTCAAACCTATAGTTGATCCAATTAATCAACTTTCAAGTAAAAATAGTAAACAAAGTAGAAAATATGAAGAAGAACAAGAGATCAATTACACTAACGAAGAACCCGAAAGGAAAATAAAGAAATTAAGTGAAAATGAAGAATCATTTTTTAGTAAAGAAAATTTAAATGAATCATTTGACGAGGAAGAGCACGATGAAGAAAACTTTGATTCTCTTGAACATAATTCTAACAAAACCCTTACTGTATCACCCTCCGAACATAACATAAGTGACGAGTCTTTCAAATCACTTCGCTCATCACCGAGCTCTAAAGATCATACCTATCTTGATGATATGATGATGTCTTGGACATCCGAAGTACTAACCGATATTCCTTTTGGGATCAGACATGATCGCGGAAAAGTCTTGCTAGGCAACACACGTATCTTTGATCAAGACCTAACATGGAAAATAGGAACTCATATAATTAAAAAGTCACCAGGCTTACAAGAATTACTCTTTAAGAAAGTACCAAACTTGGATGTAATAACAGAAGAAGATTTACTACATTATAAATTGCTGCTTATTGAAACCAATGCTCATAGACGTAACTACGACCCGAAGAAACCTATTAATAGCAACAAAGGTTTCAAATACCTTAACATCATTAAACCTCTATTTAAATTTACAAGAACTCTAACTACTAGTACCGAGAGTCTTTCAGAGGGAGCAGGTATGAAACTGTTGAAAAATCTTTATAAAAATACTGATTTGGTTTATTGGAATGATCCGAATGAGTTGGTAGAACGATTAAAATTATTGTTAGGATCTCGGGCAGCTGGCAACACTGGATTAGACAACGAAATTATTGAAATTATAACAAAATTACAAGAAGCTGGGATTGTGAATGTAGAACTTAAAGAGCATTCACCAGGAAAATTAAGCAGTATTATCTCAGTTCTCAAATAAAATTGACGAGGACAGTATCGAGAATATTTTAAAGGAACTACAGGAAGCAAACATCATCGATAACGGAAGATTATGAGAAAATCGTAATAAATTGTAAACATGAGTTAGTGTTACTAAGAAGCAACAGCAACCTTAATGCATTAAAATTAAATAGTGAAGAAATTGTTGACGATATAGTTATTAATAAAATAGTTTGGCGAGTTCCACACGTCAAAGTATCAGATCGTGAAAGAATTAATTTATTGAAACATCTAGAAAAAGATCGTGCTATAACATTAGCTTTTCGGAATTGGGATCTGTATGAGTACCCACTACTCCCCAGAACTCGCAAACATACTTGGGCAATTAAAACTACATCGCAAACTGAGAAACCGCGGTTCGTTATAATTGCGTTACAAACCAATCGTAAACATCAATCACAAATGTCAATGGCAGAATTCGATCATTGTAATGTTCGTGACATTAGAGTATTTTTGAATTCGTCGTATTACCCTTACGAAGGATTAAACATAAGTTTCTCAGAAAATAAGTTTTCTTTATTATACGAACAATATTCAAGATTTCAACAGTCTTATTATGGCCGTCGAGCAGAACCATTGATGAGCTTAAAAGAATTCAAAGATATTGCTCCATTATTTGTAATCGACTGTTCCCGTCAACAAGAGACTTTGAAGGGCTCTATAGATGTGAGAGTTGAAATAGAAACTGACCAAGAAATACCTGATCAGACAGCAGCATATTGCTTGATATTAAACGACTGTATATTTGAGTACAAGCCCTTGAGTAACATTGTTAAAAAGATATCATGAGCTCATATGTTTTTGTTGATATCCAAGGATTTAAAGATGACAATAATTACTTTATATTAAAAGAATTAGCAATAGCTACCCAAGAGTTTACTGAAGTGTTTTTAGTAAAACCTCCTTATTCATATACATATTTAACTAAAGAAGAAAAGAAACGCGTTCGATGGATTGAGCGACATAGAGGCATAACTTGGAGCGAAGGCTATATCGACTACAGAGAGTTCAAAAGGATAATTAAACACATTTTAACAGATAAAACAGTGATAATGAAGGGGCGTGAAAAGCAAAGTTGGATAAGTAATTTATGTAAAAATTGTTTTTTACTGGATATCGAAGAAGAAGGCAGCCCCAATTTCTCTATATTATATAAAACTTATTGTAAACCTGAAATTAAGTATAACTGTCTCAGTCATCAGCAAGTGTGTGCACTAAAAAATGTAATTTGTATTAAAAAATGGTATTATGATAATTGTATATTGTAATGACCAAAATTAATCTCTTAAATAAAACTTTTTAAATTAATATTTTTTTTCATTTATTGACTTAGCAAAAAAATTAATGTGTAAGAAATATTATAAGCCGTAATATTAACTAGTCTCAGTTTTTGGTGATGCTCTACTGTGATTATAATTACTCTATCTACATCATAAAAATTTAAAACAGCGACATCTACTGCGTTTATACTGAATCATTAAATGAATAAAAGTAAATATTAATTTGATCCAGTCAAATGCTAATAGATGGAGTTTTTTGATTAACATACAAAATTTGGTTTACTCTTTATTCTATATTCATAAACAAAGCTTATATTTTTACTCTTAGCCTAAAGGATAAAATTAAAAGTAAAATGATTGATTTAATATTTATTGATATAAATCACATTCTAACTATATAAGTAACTAATTATTGAATTTTCTTTATTACAAATAAGACATTGTTCTGTACAGATAAAACGTAATAATATTATAGAAACCTTAAAAAAGTAATTTACAAAATATTTATAAAACTCATATTACATACTAATTAAAACTAAAATTATCATTCGCTAATGTTTTTGCGATTTTATTAATAACATTTTCTGTGAGATCCAAAATATCGTCGACGGAGTCTTTTATGAGATACTGTGCATTTAATACCATTTTTTCCGAAACATCTCTGTTTACCAAGTCATTTTCTATGTCAAATACTTGTATTTTAATTACTTTTCTGGGTTTTCGATGCTCTTTTCTGATAACATAAGATGATGCTGACAATCCATCCATTTTTTTTCTCAACAAATCTTGTCGTTGTTCTTCCTTCTGTTTTTCAGCTGCTCTATTTCTTAACATTTCTTGGTAATACTCCTCCGCTTGTTCATAAGGGTCCTGAGCATCTTGAGAGAATAGTATCATTGTATCTTGAGAGTCAGACATGATCTGTAAAACAATGAATATTTTAATTTTTTACTAAACATTTTACATCATAATTAACAAAATTTGATTGTAATACTTACATTGCAATACCGATCAATTTTGTAAATTATAGATTTGATATGTGCAGCGTGTTAGAACCTCGTCTGTTTTAACGCGACTGACCACGATATGCAATATAAACTCGAATATCGGATTTCAAACTCCTGACAAAACAATTATTTTTCATTTTCGCAAGCCTTATCATATTATGCTGACATTTCAATAAAAGGTGATGCAAACAATCATGTCTTTACACGAATCGAATATATATGAGTTATTGAATTATCAGCATATTTGGCACTAAACATGATATCAAGGTTATGACAAAGGAAATTCAAATACATTTTATTATTTATTTATTATTTATTCTTAATATATTTTTATAACAAAAAAACTATAAAGTATTTAAAGAAGACTTACAATAATTTTCATACACTTATACTAGCCAATTAGTAAATTATATTCTAATATAAAAGAGTGTTATGTCCCCATGCCAAAGTAGAAATTTTATCCTTAAG
Organism: Euzophera pinguis; assembly: GCA_947363495.1. NCBI lineage: Eukaryota > Metazoa > Arthropoda > Insecta > Lepidoptera > Pyralidae > Euzophera > Euzophera pinguis. The sequence goes on from OX376168.1 coordinate 6,655,490, forward strand.
TATAATTCTTTTGTCATCATTTGAAGACAAGGCTACTTTATTTACAGCTTGAGTAAATATTTCATGTTTAAGCGATTTAAATAATATATTTCTTTTACGCACAATCTTATTATACAGTAAAACATCATTGTAGTCATTAAAAGTTAGATCTTTTACAACTGCTTTCTTAACTCCTTTAGCTTTTTTTACAATTTTGTTTTCGGTTTTTAAACAATATAACTTTGACCTAAGTCCCACAAAGGAAATTATTAGAGAACCTGCTGTTTCATCTTTAAATAAACCAGGTATTTTTTTATTTTTAGGTATAATAGCAAATCTATTATTTTCATCATAATTACTTGTATCGAGATATGATTGAAAGTAAATATTCATATCTTTATATACATCTTCAGTTTCTATTGAATACAAAAAACTGTCAGTATCGGTATAGCATAATTTTAACCTTGTATCATAAAATGATTTCATGACCGAATAGTGGAAATCATACATATGATTTTTGGATATCTCTAGAACTGTGAAACCTATATAAATAGGTTTATCTAAAATAACAGTTTCAGGTTTCATTTGTACAGCTACAAAATTTTCACTAAACACTGTATTATTCTTAAAATTAGGTCTTGATATTAATTGTTCAGCGGAGTAGAACTTTTTTGTTTTATTTCTATCATCGTTCCAACGATTTACTAGATAAATGTTTACTCTTTTTTCGGTATCTTCTAGCGTTTTACCGAAAATGCTATTGTTTAATAATTTAAAGAAATCTTGTTCAAATGTAGAGTTAGCTTTTTGTCGAAATTCTGTATTTAAATCAATATACTGTTTCAGAAATGGTTGTTGTTTAAACTTGACCACTCTATGAATTTTTTTCAAAATAAGACCATTTTTTAAGCATGTTTTAAGATGTATATAATGAATAACATATTCAAATTTGTCATACAAATTTGGAATTAATTTAGGATTTTTAGAACCTGGGGGCGTAAATTTCTGTGGACAAAATGGTAAATCATTATGCAAATCGTGCAAATAATCCGGATATTCTAAGTCTACCTCTAAAATATACCCATAGTCTGAGTCATTAGGTACGTTAACAATATTAAGACTTCCAATTTCAACTTGATTCATCAACTCAAAATTTGAATATGGTAAATGTGAGCACATTGCATAACCGTACAGGTTGTTACAATCGATATATAACAAAAAGTTATCAGGTATTTCCGAATTATACCCGGAAATATATTTGTTATTCGCTGTGGAATATCTTGTAGGGCATAAACACACTCCACCGCGAATACCTTTTTGAATCAGTCGGATAATTTCTAGATTGTCTATTAGTTGCAGTTTGACTTTTGTTTTAAGCAACATTGCATCAAAACTCAAACCTGGTGCGGTTAAGTAAAATGCAGGATCCAATCTATAATTAGTTTTACAAGTTTGGCGAAATTTTTCAAAAACATCTGCTAGTAATATTACGTCTGTTTTCAAGTACAAATCAGTATATTCACCTAAATTTTTAATATTAAACATTGACCAAACAATTTTGGCGTGATTGTAATCGGATTCTGAAACAATATCATTTATTATAGTACTATAGAAACAGTCTCGCGGTGGTAATTTCTTTTCCTTATAACAATTCCAGTCCGTCATGTATTCATAAGGATAAACACCTTTACGAGTTAGTAAATCAAACTGTTCTTTCTTTGGGTAGAATTGAGATAAATGGACAAAACTGGCTTCATTCAAGTTGCTTACAAGCTTATCTAAGCTAGTACCTAAAAATTTAAAAGTATCCACAAATCGAACTGGCAAAAACTCCTGACGACCGGTTTTCACAAATTTTGTAAAAGATATGTAATTTTCTTTGTTTTTTGCTATTACTTTAATTCTGCCCTGAGATTCTCCCAACTGTTTAATAAAAAGATGACTGTCATACCCAGACAAATTATGAAAAAATACTGGTACAAATTTTGGTAACCTGTATTTAAGATTACAATAAGAGTGAACGGCCCCGCGAAACTTTCCAGTTAGATGACAATGATCTCTTACTTTGTTGTCAAAAAGTAATTGCTCACAGATAAAGCAGTATTTTGCAGTATCAAATTGTCTTTTCTCTTCTACACTTAATGGAATCATCGGAATAGTTTCTTTCAATAATTTATTAATTTCCGTAACATCTTCAAATAAATATTTCAGAAATTTGTCAACACAATCCTGCCCGCGATACGATACGTATTTATTGCGAGAGCTATCAAACGAGCAAACAATATAATAACCAAACGCAGCAGGCACATGTTTATGTAAGACTGTAGTGTTCACGTTATGCTTATTGTCACCATATTTTGGTTCTAACAATGATTCAAAGTCTGCGTAGATTACAAAAGGCACATCTTGCATCCGATCATAATGATTAAATTGGATGTAAGTATTCGAATCAGGCAAAACAGTACGTACTCCGCTGCAAATATGAGAATTGAATAATATTTCTTTATTAAAAAATATCATACATTCATCACAAAAATAAATTTTTTCCTTGTGTTTTGTGAGCTGTGATCTGACTAATTTGCTTAAATCTTTTATTAAACAATAATGTTTTTTTTCTCCCTTTTCCAAAAGTAATAAATTCACATGGTTCTTTCTTTTTTGTCGAGTCTTGTAAAGGGGTCCCACTACTTTATGGTTATTTACAAGACCGTATATGTTAACGCTTATATGAGTATTATTTCTCTCAAAAGTCTGAATATCTTTGAAGCCGACCGGAAACTTGATATCTCGAATGTTAAGTATGTTTTCGTAACTCGGATATGAGGTTATTCTATGCGCGTTATTTTTGGCGGGAAATAGCGCTGCCATTACACACCACACGAAACATAACGCATCCCCATTTTGTATATTAATACAAGCGCGTTTAGATTTAATACTTTTCGGCAATTCAATAAATTGACCAACTCTCAATGGATTATATTTATTAATATTGACCTCTAAGTAAAGATTACGTATCAAGGTCCACCCAGAATCTTTTTCCTGAAATTCAGAAATTTTTGTTGAAATTATGTCAATCATGTTAGAATAATAATCCTTAAAATCACAATCATTTTGAAATATTTTGTTTTGGGTTGCAAATGATTTTATGTCGGTGGTGCTATTTTTAGGTAAATTAAACTCCGCGAAAAATTCAAAGTTAACTTTTATACAATGAAATGTAGCCTGTCTAGCCGAAATCAATTGGTGTACACGAGAACGAAGTGTGCGCAAGAAGTCAGCGGGGGACACGGGGGACAAGTCTGACTCAGACTCGAGCACACGGTCCGCGTTTAGAGGTCTCACTCTATATGAGGCGATTCGACTTCTGAATGCACTACTTACTTTCTCAATACCTTCACTAACTTCTATTGAACTATTGTTTTTGTGGATATTACTTCGCAAGTGTGCAGATAACGAGCTAGACTTAACAGATATATCACACACTGTACAATATACTGTTCCCTTCCCCATTGTACTTATTCTTAAAACTAAGTGATTGCTTATTAAAGATATTGTTCTATTTAATTGACTACTTGCAATTAAAAGATGATATCAGAATATGATAAAAAATTAATTAAAACTCATGAATAAAATGGAAAACAGAATAAGTTTAGATTTATTTAATTATTGCAAGTTATTTAATTATAAAAAACGAAATTGGCATCGGGGCATAATAACCTAATAAAAATAAGTATATTAATAAAATGAAATAAAAACTTTTATTTGTATATAACATAAAATAGGTACTTAATTATAGAATGGTTCGCACACTAAATAATTTTTGTTGCAAAAAATTTACCCTCTTCAGTAAAGAGGGGCTTGCACTTATTAATAAGCTCCTTTGTGAGCATCAGTTGAGGGGAATCGGAATTCCCCTGAAATTTTAGCGCGACTACCGCGTGTTCCCAACGGTCTTTGGGATCGACCTTCTTTATATCAGCAACATTGTATACTTTTAAATCTATAAAGACATCGCCAGCGAGGTTAGCAGTGCGGCGCAGGACACCGTCTGCTACACGGCGCGACAGCACTGACAGCAACGGAGGGATCTTCTTAGCGGCGGCTGCTCGCTGGGCTTCCGCTTCCTCCTCGCTGTCGCTGTCGAGTTGCCAAGCTTTCTTCAGGCGTTTAGCCTTGGATGCTGGCTGTGCTCGACTTATCACCCGCTTCGTAGCTTTAGGTTCCTTTTTCTTATAACTGGAAACAAAACATACAATTACTTATACTAGAAACCGGGACCTCGTGAACAGTAGACAGGTATGTTAACCATTACACCACGGAGATTACAAGTATAAAGTTTTGATTGAACACAAACACACGTAGTTACTATCAATTTAGAATAATCAACACACACACACAACTGAGAACACACAGCCGAGAAACTAGTGATTGCTAACTGGGAATAGATAACGAAATTACATTAAACAACAATCATACATACATCAAGCTTGCAGCGGATACTTCTTCGGAATCTGAGGTGAAATCTTCAGCGAGCTTCTTCTTAGCCTGCTTGCAACGTTTATCGTAATACTCAGAGTCGGACCTGAAATAAACATGATAAATCATTTAATAACTCGCTAGACATAGTTACTTTATTAAAGATAATTTACACATAAATGAATATTATAAGTATGTTAAGAAAAATGAAATGATTTAAAATGTACTAATAATAATAATACCTATGTTAAAAAACTTACGAACATGATTGCAATGCAACGAATCTTCGTGTTTCTAAGTGTGGGTGGCACGCAGGACAACTGAGCGGCACAGTGGTAGGCGCGTAGGCAGGCAGCTGGCACAAGCACTCAGCAACCGACTAACTGCTGGTGGAACAACAGTAGGCGGGCTTCGCAACCAGGGCGGGCGGTACGACAGCGTCGAACAACGTTCTCTCAGTTATGAAAATATTTAAAGTTCACAACTATTGGTACGCGCGAATTTAAAGTAGATTTTTGCTTAATCGCTACTTTTTTTCAGGAATGGTCAACCAAGAATAAAAGCTATATTTTTACTTGGGTACATATATTTTATTTGAAAATATGCAAAGCCATCAAAAATTTTAAGTACCAAAATGTTGATGACCACTACATTTAATGTAAAGTCAGCATAATTTAATAATTATTGATAAATAATTTAATATCTCAATATTAAAAATATAGAAGTCAATAACAACGTGTAGTATTGCATAATTTCCTGTGAAATCGAATACTCAAAGTATGCCGCATGCATATGCACTATATGTAGGCATGTTATTCATGTTACTATTTACTTGCGTCATTATAAATAATCATTTATTTTGCTACCCATTATCAAAGAGGGTTATGTTTTTATTGAAAGGCTCGTCACATACAGAACGATAATTATCACGCGGCAAATTGCTTAGCGGTGTAATGATACGACTGGTTACGATTACCATTACGGGTACGATTTTATATTCTTACAGTAATTTACTACTTGATGTGCATAGAAAAAATTTTGGTTGGAGTATAACGCTTTGTGAGTTACTGTTATTCCTTCATATTTCGAGTAATTATAAACTTTTGACATATTTCTGTTATAAAGTGCTGTATGTACAAAATATTAAAAAATATTCCAAAAACGGTAAAAAGATAATATCGTAATCGTATCATCATAAAGTGTATAAGTGGTTATTTTCCCGCTTAATAAAAGACGTTGTAGTGTGCGAATAGCCATAAGTTACGAATATGAAACCGGAGGTACAGCCGTAGGCAGATAAAAATGTACTTTTACATATGGTAATACCTAGTACACATTTGGTCGGGTTTATATGCCGTCGGCTGTACACAGGTGTCGGCATACTGAGCAAAATTCAAGCACTAGTACTGAACTAGAGTTTATCGATAATTTCCGAAACTGCTTGACCTTTTTTGATGAAATTTTATATGTGTATTCAGTAGGTATGTCTGAGAATAGGTTGTAAACTATTTTATAGTGCAAAACAACGTTAGCTGGGTTAGCTAGAAACGATACAATAACTTCTCATTACTATTATACAGTAATATCATATACTTACTTATTATTTATAAATATGTAAGTGAAAATGTCTTCTAAAGTAATAGTTATACTACACTACGGACAAATAACCACAGTATTACAATAGTTTATAAATTGATTAGCGATCTTAGATTTTATTCAAGTAAGTACTTAGTAAAAGTCAATTCTTTTTTATCGATAGAACAAAATGCTATGAGCACAACACTTACACAATGTGCTTCTTACTTACTCCTTTTATCATTACCGTAATAACCATGATCGTGTATCGTTGTTACGAAACGAAGTGGATAAATTTATTGAATTCCTATTTTAAATTAAAGAAAAGCCTCTTTTGTTTTTTGATAAAGGAAATATTTGTTCTCCCGGATACCAACAGTCGAATTTGGTAAATATGTATCAGAAAGCGAGACATTCTCAATATCGGTCGCGGTGGGTACAGAATTGTCCATATTTAATGGTTTAAACTGAGATTCACTGGGTGCCACCAACCAAATGGTGAACGGTACGACCTAATCGAGGCTAGTTGAAAATCAGTGTCTTCCATTGACCTGGCTATTCAAGTACCAATGTCCTAAAAGGTGATAAAGAGTAATCTAGTTTACTGGGTGCCACCAACCAAACGGTGAACGGTACGACCTAATCGAGGCCAGTAATGGGATAACTCGGCGTCTACCAAGGGCGTCCCGAAGATCATTTGAGACACTGATCGTTAGTAAGATGCCAACCAATTTGATCATCGGTATGAGCAATCGGCCTGGGCAAACGATTTTCCTTGTTCATCAATTATTAATCACTAGAGTAATATGTATTTTGGTTGCAATATATTTATACTATTAAAAGTTGTTTAGTGTGAAAATGTAACAATCTAGTGTAGTGTGAACAAACAGCAATCGGATCAGGTGAGTCAAATTATCCTATTACTTATGCATACCATTTTACCAAGCGCCGTTGACTGATATTCCGTATTTTTTGAAAAACCAAAGGTATTATTGGGGATTTCAAAACAGGTAGTTTTCATCACACCGAGCGAATGAAATGAGCGGTGTGATGAAAACTACCTGTTTTGAAATCCCCAATAATACCCTACTGTAGTCCTTTGTCTTTGATGTTTGTTATAAGTGTGGCAGGTGAAGACGTTATAGCAGTCACTAACTTTTTCGTTTGAATGCTGTTTATCGTTTCAACCGGAGTCTGTTCAATGCTTGACACAGATCTCCCCCAATATTTCCAGAAAGTCCGGTTGGAAGCGTCATGCATCCAGCGCTTGCCTGCGATCTTACCAGTTCGTGGTCACCATTCGAGAACCTTTTTGCCCCATCGCCTATCGGTACCCCGCGTTATGTGCCTAGCCCACTCTCACTTCAAAGAGATCCTATGGGCTATGACGGTGACTTTCGCTCTCTTCCTGTTCCGATTTCTTATTCGATTTCTTAGGGAACACCGAGCACTACCCTCTCTATAGCTCTTGGGTTGCTTGGGGGCTCCATAGTCAGAGACCTCGTTTCGGACCCATGTGTCATCACTTGTAATACACACTAGTTGAAGACTTCAGTTTTATGCTACAGAGTTAGATACAAATACCACTCACTGCCACAAAAGTGACCGCGAAGGTTCCACAAAGATACTCGAAAGAACTTATTACCATTATTTTCTCCTTTAAGCGCTAAATTACCCACTTGAAGCGTGGAAGTTGTAGCGTCTTAAGCCTATAATAGCCTATATAGCAATCTAGAAGTGGAGAGAATTAGCCAAGCTTACCGCTTAATCTAGCTCCAACCGAGACACTCTGCCACAGGAAAAACAATTTAGTCGACTAATGACAAAGAAGCCTCGAGAAAATACGGTTTTTACTCGCCCCAGGGCAAATTTTATTCGACTTAAGTTGGGTCTTTCTCGCGTTATTCTACGAAAACTATTTTAAGAGAATTGTATAATTTTATTGGACTGTTTATCTTGTTTTGATAGTTTGAAACTGGAAAAGTTTGTAATATAATTGGCCGTCTTTTATGACGAATGACTTGTGTACCTCTCCTAATATCATTATTTATCTTACTTATTTCTTGAGATTTAGTTTATAATTTTGTGAAAATTCAACAGTTATTTTAATATTATATTAACTTGTAAATGCAGCGCAGTACACAGTATTTATTTTTCAAACAGTTGGGATGGACGAACTATGAAAATGTGTGACCTTTCGGCCGTTGCCGCAACTGTTTTTCACAACTGGTTGTCTACGAGGACTTTTTAGTATTCACTGGCAACTGGTTGCGATAGAATTAGTCCTGTTAAATAACCAGACGTGAACAAGTACAATTTCAATTGTCTGCGTACTGTGGCTGAAATTATCATGATTCAGTTTTTTTGAAATGAAAAATTAATAGGAATAGGACCAGCAAGTATCAAATCCAAGATTAAAAAAAAAAATTTGCTATGCTATTTTGCAATGCTTAAGTCTACACATAGTCAATGGTGACAATATGCTGAAGAAGAGTAATATATTTTGATTCAACCGTTTTTTTTGTGTTTTCAAAGAAATATGAGTTACCGTCTACCCGAACGCCATTTTTTTTTTGTTTTACTAAAGTGTGGTTCTAGACTATAAAGTATGATGTCTTAATATAAAACTAGCCAGAATAGTTGACGTCCTCACAAATTACTCCAATTTCCTTAAATTAACAGTGTGAGCTAACATAAAATTAAAGCTAAATCCATTGTTTTTAATCTAGAACAAAAAGGCACTTCTCACAATGTGATTGTTCTATTCACACTAGCAGTGGCCCGCGATTAACATTCAGCTAGCAGTCGCGACGTTCTTTAATGGTTTCAATTGTGCAGAAAATTTTATTGCATTCAATGAATCTGCGGAATCCAGCCGCAGGCAGCTCTTTCAAACGTTCACCTTTTTATTGATCTCGGTCGGGTGTATAGAGTCCCTTTTAATCCTATGGAACAACGCAATATTACGACTCGGACGTTTTGAAGGAATTAAAATATATGCTTACATAAACCAAAACCTCCGTGGTTTTTGGATTGCAGTATTTTTATTTGTGTTTTGTTCTATTATACTAAATAAATAAAAAAAAACATAGTTTTTAATTTAAAATTAGTTTTTTCTTGGTAAATTTATTAGGTACTTAAAAACAAATTTGCTGTTTTTATTCCCCTTTCAAGTTTTGATATACTTATTTAAAAGTAAAAAGATCTTATCTTTCGCTGAAAAAATGGGCAGATAATTCAAAATAAAAACAAATAGTTCAACAATTAAACAGAGGTTAACTGACTTGTCACACACACAATACCTACTTTTTGATTTTCACAAGGCAGACTTGTACTAGTTGAAAACTATTGACCAATGTAAGGACGACTTAAAGTTTCCTAACTTAGACAAAACATTCTGGCTTAACATAAATGTGCTATTTTCGTTATTTTTCATAATAATTTATTTAGTTTAATTTTAAAAAGTGATATAAAATTTTTAAACAAAACTCAGTATTGTCTCACAGACTTCTATTAGTTGCTATCTTAGTGCTGTCGCAATTGTATATTCAGCTGGTTGATTTCCGAATCAAATGGGCTCCGGCCTAGGGTCCGCTTTTCGTAGTACCCATAGTTATAAAACTGTATTTATTGTATATACAAATATAGATACAATATTGTATAAAAACGTAATTAATAACGCTCCAGAGCTTTACGTAAAAGTCAATCAATCAATCAAAAAAATAATCGTAAATTATCTAGGTGACCAGATCGCGGAATGTCAAGATGGTTAACAGACTAGGTAAGTTAAATGTTAAAATCGAAGGTAGAACCCAGGTACAAATAGAGGCTTTATTTTTTAAACAAAACATTTGCCTAAATGAACGCAGCTGTTCGTGCTTAACAAGAGAGTTTATGGTATTAATAAACAAGATCCTAGTCTTTCTTAATAAACAAGATCCTAGTCTTTCTTAATATTTACTGTCTAACTTTTGATGCAACTAAATACGATGTTTTTAATGAATAATGTCTAAATTCTCATCTTAAATAAACTAAAAATTCCTAATGAGCTCACGTTTTCGCGATTGTTACACTTTGAATTTAACTATTTTAAAACGATTTTTATCACGTTTATTACAAATTTATATATCCTCTTTTGAGTTATTGTTTCTGTCATTTGCTAAAAGAGATCTCTCCTGGGATAATGTATCTGTTCTATCATTTATTTTGTAAATATTATGTTTGCAAACGTATTGCTTACATGTTATTCTTCTTGAATTGTGTTCTGTACTTTTTTTTATATAAAAACAAACAAAATGAGTTTTTAACTATTATTATGTGCAAATGGCGTATTGCACCAAAGTCAAAAATTTAATTTTCATAAAAATTATTTACGGGTGCGGCTGCGACGGCGGCGGAAATCAACAAGAGGCGTAAATATGCGGCTCTAGATGAGTCGTATATATTTACGCCTTTTGCTGTGGAGACCTTGGGGCCTTGGGGTGCGGATGCAAAACTTTTATATAAAGAGATATCCGCACGCATAGTTGACTTGACGCACGAAGAGCTGGAGCCTATTTTGGCCAGCGTATCAGCCTGGCCATACAATGAGGAAACGTCGCCAGCCTCTTGGGTACCTTGCCATCATGCGACCACAGCGATCTGGGCTCAATATTTTATTTAATTTAAACATTTTATTTTTATCGTTAATTTATAATTATTATTTATTGGAATTTCATTGTTAATATAAAACAGATGATATGTGATTTTTAAATAAATTTACGATTTATTGTTAAAAGATATTTGTTAAAAATATTTGTAGTGTTCTATGATTGTTGACACACCGAGCACAATTTTTTGCCGTCCGTCTGACGGAAAACTGTCTTCATACAAATACTAGCTATTTCCCGCAGCTCCGCCTGCGTCAAACTAACAACTATATTCATACCAAATTTCATCAAAACACGTTCAGAGGTTAGGCCGTGAAAGCGTAACAGACAGACAGACTTTCGCATTTATAATATTAGTATGGATTTATATTAAATGAAAAGCTAATAAAATGATATTATCTTATTTGGTTAACTAGTTATTGAGAAAAGTCTAAAAGTAGAGTAATAGTTAAAAAGTAGGGTAAAAACTATTATTCTTGAGACATTATGTAATTTCGTTGCCAATAGTCATCTTTATTCTAAAGAATGGGTAATCATTTTGTAGCGTCATTTACAGACATGAAAAAATGCATCGTTAAAATAAAACAAGTCAATTACTATAGCGAAAATTCATTAACAGTTTAATTATTTTAATTCTCAGAACGGACCATTATAATTTTCGTTAATTTATTAAAGCTTTTCTCACAAAATAACAAAGGATAATTTATAAATACGGGCTGTTTCACATGCCCAACAAATTCCTGAACCTTCAGAAGGTCGAAAAAGAATGTGTGTCAAACATTTTTTAGACTGGAAGTTTTCAGGTTGTTTACAGGGTTATGGATTCTTCATTTGGACACAATAAGTTTTGTAGATTTTTTTTGACACTAGATCTAGATGTATGGATGATTTTATTATTATCATAAACGTCTTATTTTTTTTTTTTACTTTTACTAACTAGGTAATCATAATCTCAGCCACAAGAAGAACATGAGCCGCCACCTATTAACGACGTCTGTCATGCATATATTGTACTTTGTTTTAAGTTTGTAAATCATTTTCTGTAAATTGATAAGCGTTTCAATAAATTCTATTCTAACATGATTGGACATTGACCTCTCTCATTGATTTCAAATCTGACTGATGTAAATCGGCCTTCATGCAGCTTATTAAAACTCGCTGCATTGTTTAAATACTACAATATAATTATGTTTATATGTCACTTCTGGGAATTCGCAAAATTTAAATAACTACATTGTTAGAACTGAATAAACAAATAGAGAATAAAAAACATCAACATTTTTTGGGAAATCAGAAGTCAAGAGGTAATTTCTTCTTTGTTATAACCACCGAATCTAATCAATGACCATGAAAGAAGCGATGTGCTTTCAAGCGCTGACGAGGCAACTGAGAAACGCGTCAGAACGAAGTCGTATGTGCTGTGAATAACTCTAAAGTAAGGACAATTTTCCATTGTAATCATTCCGCCTCTAGAAAACACTATCATACGTGAATGTCATTACGTTAGCTTTACAAACCACTAAATGGTTTGAGGAAAACCGTTTACCATTAAATACAAGTAGGTACATTAGTACTCTTTTCCCATGGGAACATGCAACTGTGATGAAAAGTTGCAATTGTTAACCAACCTTTATCAAAAGTAGTAGTGTCAAATCAAAATTTATTGATAAACGCTGTTGTGAGATTATATAAATAAACTTGCGTATAAACCATTGATATCTCCCCGAAGAGAGCGACATATATATAACAGTCAACTACAGAAAAACGTGACCATCTTACAATACCCACCGTAATGGTTGATGGTTCGGGTTTATCTGTCTTCGACTGTACAATTCAAACTGTAATTTATACTTTTTATACATAATGGAATAATTTATCTACTTCTAATCACGTAAAATGCCATTTAAATTCAGCACTATTTTAGACCCTTTCAAAGCGGCAGCGCAGAATAACGTATGGATTCTGGCAATTCTAAAACAGTAACTGAATAAAATGTATTATATAACAACTACTAGCTGTTTTCTGAGACTCCGCTTTTTATGATTTTTTTTTTTGTATAGATTTTTATCTCTAATGTTCAGTATACAGACTTTTTTTTAAACCATATGAAATTAAATTGAAATAAAACATTTTGAAAACGCCCTGTGTTCCGATTTCAAAGTGATGTTATTGACAGGGATCGGAAGTCTGGTTAAGGCGCTGTATCCCTCAACCTTTCAGTATTTGATATCGCGATATCTGATATATTACGTACTCGTTATGAAATAAGGTCGAATACCGGTTGGCCTGTCACCAGTCTCAGTTAAAACCCGTGTCTGCCATTACGGTTGTTATTTTTCAGTTTTAATTTAATAATTCAATAATTATAACCAAATATTGTTATTTCTTTAGGTTTTCCTCTTGCTCATTAAGTTATACTTTTTAAAGACGCAAAAAAGGTGGTAGTTGTCGCTGAAAATATCAAGTAATTCGCGTCGAAACTTTTTTCAACAGTTCATTAAATAAAAATAAAAATTATTTACTCTAAAATAGACCTCTATTTTTACCAGGTTTAATACCGTTTGATTATTTGTAGTAAAAATTAAAATTATTTGTACATACTCGAGAGGTAGAATTAAATTATAAGCATACATTAAGAAAGGAATTGCCGGAGACCGGGCTAAGTGGAGGAGAAAGAGCTAGAAAGCGGACCCTGGGCTCCGAGGCAAACAGCTGAGGACGTATCCGGGAAGACGCTGAGATGAGAAAGATTAAGTAAGTAAAAATACTTTATTGCACCATAGATAAAAACATACAAAGATATGTTGTCTGTAACAAAGATGTTCAATAGGCGGCCTTATCGCTAGTGCAATCTCTTCCAGGCTACCTTTAGGATAGGAAAAAATCCTTAAAAGGCGGTGCGTAAAAAAAAAGAAATTAGAATATTAAGAAAGGAATTATAATCAGACTGAGAACAAAAGCAAGGACAACGGTTGCCAGTGCATTACATTTGTTTTAAAATTGCAGCGGCTAAAGCTCTCACGCAGTCGCTGCCCGGAAGCGTCTCACTAGCATTAAAGGCTGTTAATGAGGCTGGCAGAGCTCTTGAATTTTTTTCCTGTTCCTTAACATCAAAAGTTTCCCTTTGCAAACGCTAACGAGAATTTCCATGTTAATTGCCCCCTTGCCACCGGAATATATAATTGCATATATTGTTTCGCTTCTTACTACGACAAAAAGGGCGATTTTGTGATTATTTGTACTCCCTTATTACAATGCGAATAAGAAAAGTTTTTAAAACTAATTATTTTAGTTGGAGTTGTTTGCAAATATTAGCAGTGGTACATATCTGGCGCTCGTTTTCACAATAGTTTTAGGAATTACATAGTGTGATATCAGTTTCCAATCTGTATGTATACTAGTTATTTAGGTAAACATAACTAATTATAATTTTGGCTTAACTATTATACCTAATTTGATAACAATTTGCGTGTATTTAACACATGTTTCTTCTACGATTTTTAACTATGCTTAAATAAGTTTTTAATAAGTTTAGTTTACGATTGTCTCGCCAAAGGTAGAAAGGAACTTAAATGGTCATATTGATGACACAGTTTTAAAACAAATTTTAATATATTTTAGCGTTATTTGAATTGAATATTTTTTTCTGACGTCGATCATGTAAAATCAAGTGATCAAAAATTGCAATATCACATAAGAGGAAATTACCTACTCCTATGATGCCTGCTCTATATTCTGTAATATTTTGTTTCTATGGCAAAACACGTAGACAATTAATAGCTTTCCATCACATATTGCACTATTAAATCGCTAAAACATGAGATTCGATTCATAAGTATTTAAAACAGTTCAAAGTTCATAGTTGAAATATAAATAATTATCAAATCAAATTGTAAATCTGATTCGTATTCGCAATAAAGTAGAAATTCCTGAATGGAAACACAGCATTAAACCGATTTTTAATTCTTTCTTTCAATGAAGCAGAGTACACATATTTTTATATAAAGCGGCGTATTACGAAAATGAGAGAAAACAGAAAAGAACAAACAAGAACATTTCCTCCTCATAGTCTCATATTTCCTTTCTTTTTTCCGTTCAAGCAGTCAGGCTATAGAATAGTTTACCACCTTCATTCAAGAGTCCACTTCTAAGAAGCGTGTAAGTCTTGGAGCAAGAAAATAAATTATATCCAACCCACGATCTGAAGAGGGTGTACTTGAGTATCTGTGACCGCGTTTTAGGCAAAATAAATCATAAACGGGGCCCAAGTTTTGATGTCATGAGCAAGACGAATCGACGGGAAACCTCGCCGATATAAACTCTCAGAAAGTTTATCAATTAATTGCGTAGGTAACTTCTTAATGCCAACTTGAAATGTGATGAATTATTAAAGTAAATAAATAAATTAAAACGATCAAATTTTGAAATCTTTGACGTTGATGAATAAATTTATACAATCATATCTAGTATATACGGTCAATCGACCATGTAACCCACTCGAAGACTCGACACCAGTGAATAAGACACTGGTGTCAAAGTTGTTCGGAACCGCCTCTGACGTGGTTCCTTTACCGACCACCAGATGAGAGCCGGGACCAAAGGTTAAGCCTTTTAAGCACAAATTGACAGGACAGGTACCTATGCGTTTTTGTGAAGCCACGACCTCTGGGTCTACAGGCAAACGCTTTACCCACTGGATCACAGAGGCAGTTAATGATGCAGTGACTCTCGCACAGATAGGATCAAATGATTTACTGATGATTTACAACAAATTCTATATAATTACTGTGATATGAAACCATTAACAAAATATACAGAGTTGATGATATGCATGATCAAGGCACTCAATACTTCAATGAAGACATATTAAAAGCTCAAAGCCCATTGATCGTGTAACCTTTTATTAAAATACAAGGAGCGCCGCTCTGTTAGGACGTTTCGAAATTCGCGATTGTGATAACAGAGGTTCGTAAGGGAATCATTACGCGTATTCAAATAAGCATACACGCTGTGATGTCTAAACGTTTATTTTCTAAGGTGTAACCCAGATGAGAAGGTATTGATTAATCGTTTAAAATCAACAAATTAGACTTTAAAAAATATATTTACGTTTTCCCTGCAATGCCGCGTAAAGTTGGGTGTCTAGTTCATCGGAATTGAAGCGTATGTGACGTCACAATTATTTGTGTTAGGTATATGGATTGTTAATGTGCACTGATTTAGCTTACGTTATACTGAATAAAGTCATAAAAATATATTATTGAGTTCTGTACGGTTTCAACTGACGCAAGGACTGACTGACATCTTACCAAAAGTGTTTTGATATTCCTGCTTTGATATCGGTTCAGATAAAATTTCAGGAGCCTTCTGTTGTTTCACACATAGCGATGGAGAGAGAACTTTAGCTCTGTGTGCATGGTGCCTACCGGTACATGGAGCTGAGCGTACATTTTTCCTAATAAACATTATTCCGCACGGGCTTACACCGCAATGTCGCGTAAATCCAGCGTCGGCTAAATGGCCCATTGCGGGCGAATGCGGATCTCTGCTGAATTAGTCTAATAGCAGGCTACTTCTTCAATTCTCGTTTGTTGTGAATTTTTACCAATTAATTTCGTTTTTGTTACGCTCACTGGATTTGCATAACCTTCAGACTGTTCTCTATGGCTTTAGTCTGACTTTTGTCCGTCAGAGGAAATTTATCGTTATATGAACGTTAACATAATTTAAATATCTGGTCCCAATTTAAATATTTTATTTTAAGAGTCCCAGAGACTGCTGTGTACATCTTACATCCGGAGAGAGTGGGTGAGGATTATTGCGTCAAAGCTGCCAACTAGGGAAAGATGATATCAGATATAGGATCAGTCGTTGGAGTAAGGTTGATCTGCGGAAGATGGTAGCAGTGAACTAGTAAGAACACTCTTGCGGCCCATCGTTTTTGTGGCCAATGCCCACTGTCACCAATGACTCGTTGAGCCTGCAGATAGTAAAAGTAAATCTATACTAGAATAATATCATAAAACTGAAGAGTTTGTTCGTTTGTTTGAACGCGCTAATCTCAGGAACTATTGGTCCGATTTAAAAACTTATTTAAGTTTTGGATAGCCTATTTATTGAGGTAGGCTATAGGTAGGCTTGGGCTAAGACGGCTCGGGACGGCCTGCTAATATAATTTAAGCATGCTGCAATTAAGCTTGTAGGTCTCCAGACATTTCCATACTTTTCTTCTTTTTGTGTTGATGGTATCAAACTTTGTCAGCCCAGAAATTTGGTTTTTAATGCCCCTAGATCTAATACAAGTTGCTAACATATTCCGACTTTATTGGATCAAATATTTTATACAATCTGGAAAAAACAGGTGGCAGAAACGTCATGTCTAGTGGAAAAATACAAAATCCACTCCAATAAATAACATTGAATTTCGTTTCAATTACAATTTTACCAATTAGTTTGCGGTCTCTATAGATTACATTATACAACTTTTTCTATAATTAAAGCAACAAAATGATGTCTAAAATTTAGCAAATACCTTTTATAGCAAATACCAAAATACTAGGTGCATTATAAATGCAGAGACCCGTTAAATATTAATGGAACGCCCGAGTCCATTTCTAATTACAGTTTCAAGTTTGTAAAACAGAGTCTGGCCGACTAAGTTGCAGTACCAATGGATGATTAAACCCAATAGGTTGTTTCAAACTTAGAAAATAAAGTAGATAGTATATTAATTCGAATAATCATACAGTCTCTAATGTATATTGATATAATTATGATCATCAGACAGAGAGATGGTGATATCCTAATATTTTAAATGCGAAAAACAACGAAATGGCTTCAAAAATTATAAGACTGTTCTCAGTGGCAGCTCGAAAAAAGGCATTTGACATCATAGTCTTTTCAACTTGATGAGAAGAAAAACACAACAGTTTGTATATCTTTTTGTGTTTTACTTCTACTTTGGAGGACAAATATCCTGAAAAAGCACTGTTCCTGTGTGATTTAAGTACGTGTGCAAAGGCAATAAAAATCATGATCATTCATTCACCTGATACTATGAACACGAAATCTAAACTTCTTGCCTGTAACAGACATTTTGCAGGTGAGTATGTACTTTATAGTTATGAAACGTCAGCTTAGAGCGAATTCCCCGAAATTCCGAAAGGAGCGGAATTGCAGTCATGGAAACTGGCTATTGCTATTGTAAAAAGAGTTAATGTAATCAGTCAGAAACTGAGTTTAAGCTAGCAAAGCCAATAACAAAGAAATTCAAGATACTTATTCAAAATCAAAAGCCGTTAAATGCAATTTTAAAATATTTTTTTTGCACCAATAAAAGACTACGCTGAAAGAAAAATTACGATCATGAATTATAGATATCCAATGTTACTAAGAAAATATAGGAGAAATAAATTCGAAAGTTAGTTGGCTAAATGGGTAAGTATGTAAAATATGGCAGGGTTTCTTGGCTCCTTGTGCAATCTTGATATATAACCCTCTCCTACACATTAGTACATTTGTAACAGTAACCACGGAAAATGGTCACTTATTCTCCTCGATATGTTACTTTAAAGTTTAAGGTGACATATCAAGACTCCTTTTGAAAATGTAGAATTTGTAGCGCTGTGAATTTTCTTGGCAGTGGTTGGTGTTTCTAGTAGGCACTTGCTGCGATTATATAACATTTTAGGCTTAAGTCTAACTTCACTAGTGCGTCTCACGGCTTTATCCGCACTGAATGGTTGTGGCTTTAATAGAGATAATTCAAACTTTCAAAAACCATATGAAACATAGCTTAGCTACTAGGCAGTAGGAATTGACCTACTGTTCAACTTCCGCAACTGAGTTGAGCAATTAGTTGGCCAGTGCAGGAAAACATGCAGAAATCCGTTTGTGAAGTAAATGTAGCATTTTTAAAGTTAATTTCAAAATCTTGATAAAACAGTCAGAAAGTGTTTAGCAGGTTATAAACAAAGGGCTGAAACACTAGATCAAAGACAACACCAAACAACTCTAACAAAAATTTTACACGACAAAAATAACTTAGTACGCCAGGCTATATAATATGAATCTTCTTAAAAAGTTGAACATTTTCATTTATTGTGCGCGGAGTAAGTATGCAGACTGTCGTACCAAGTTGGTGTAACAAGCGGCGTATCATTAGGCAGCTCTTAATGAGCGCGTCTGACCCGGTCGATAGCGTTTCAACTGTCATATACACTACATGGGGATAGTTAGTATACTTTTATTCTTTGCTGGCAGAGGAGAAAAAAATAAAAAAATTGCAAACATGCCAAAAATTGCATGAGTATGGAATTGGGACCGAATTGAGAGAGAGAAGAATTCCTCAAAGATGAACACGAGGAACAGAAGGAGGAGGACGTTATGGAAGTAATTTTAGGGAGACATACAAAATATTTTATAAGCAGATGTTGGAAATAATAAAAGCCACCTACGTGTCGCTTATATACCTTTAACCTCGGGTAGATTTCCTTAGGAAGATAGAGATGGTCTATTCCGAAACACACACGGCTGTGTTGGCCACAAACACTAAAAAGATTAACTAAATTCGCGTACACAGATTGTTGTACTATGTTCCCACAAACTGGATCTATGATGTTGCATCTGGCACATATGCATACGTAAATCAGATTACGCGCGAACCCTCCTATGTACAGGCCGCCGGTAATCCTCGTTGCCACGGAGCCTGCCAAATTTACTAGCAAACTGTTTTGATCGATACCTTATTGCGTACAGTCAGCATATATAACATTAAGCAGGACATTTTATCTCTATCCAAATTTTCGTAAGTTTCGTAAAATGCAATTGCTTTGTACTAACAGAATCATACCAATCCTTTTTTGCAGCCTTGTAATATGTTAATTATGTAATATAATTATTTTTGTCAATTTAGACGCGTAAATTTTCAGAGCACGTATGTCAAGCTCAGCTAGCTACCCCTCTATTGTAGATTATATTTACCAGCTAACTAGCTGCTGCCCGCGGCTTCGCCCGCCAGCTTTTTCCAAAGAGGTCAGGAATCACTTAGATTATATATTGTAAGTCTCTCGGGATCTTCTTTTTATGTATTTAGAAGATTACTACCCCATCCCAATAGGGATTGATAGTCCTGACGTCCTGATCGCATCAGGCAGGTCGGATTTCAAAATGGTTGTTAATTTAGTAGTCAGCAACCCGATTAACCAAATAATACCCATTCAGGGGCTGAATTCTAAAAACCTTAAAGCAGGTAACGAATCATTTATCAAAACAAATAATATTGTAAAATTTCGACTGCAACGGACTAACCAATCTCCGTCCCCCGTACATACTTTGGACATCAGTTTTCCTCATGAGGGTGAATTTTGAAAAAATCTTGCTTACATACACATAACAACTTGAACAACTTTTTGAATTGTTATATCCCAGAAAGGGTGGCTCGTAGAAAAGAAAGCACTGATACATTTTTGATAGATAGTATGATGACCTACAATTTTTGTCTAATATATTTTTATGATAAGACTTACCGTTTCGCTGAAAATCGCGAAAAACTCATTTTTTTGACCTTTGACCTCGAGTACAATTTTTTCCATACACGGGAATGATGGGGAACTTTTAAGTTTTATTTATAATCACATTTTTAACAATTCTACCAATTTTCAGCTTGATGCGAATTTATGTTCCTTCGAATGAAAAAATAAAATCCGTGGGCTTTTTCTACCAGGAGTTTTTTTTTCCTTTCAGAAGTTAAATAGAAAAAAATATATCAAAATATGGGTATTTGCAGTTATTTTCTAAAAACATATATCACTTTTCCCAATACAGATGTTGAGTCCCATTTTATCCCCTTAAGGTGAGCATTTAGAAAAAATCTTGCTCAGCCCTTAATCACAAAAGAAATTACAAGCCAAAATTAATTGAGACATCAGTGATCGTTAAGTCTTTGCTTTTTCAGATTGCTATGTCCCCCTTTTCCCCCTTTAGAGGGTGAAATCTGATAAATCTTGAAACGGGTAACTAATCATTTATCCAAACAAATAATCTTGTGGAGTTTCGAATTAAACGGGCTATCCAATCTCCTTCCACCATACATACTATAAACCCCCATTTGACCCCTTCAGGTTCATAACCATAACAGGAACCCACATGGCAAAATTCATTGGCATATCAGTTATCGTTTAGTTTTTGCAGTTTTAGCATTTGTCCCCCTCTTTCCCCTTTAAGGGGGCGAATTCTGAAAAATCCTGTAATACGTATCTAATCATTATCAAAAGAAATAATCTTGTGAAGTTTCGAATGAAACGAACTAATCTGTTTCCCCCATACATACTTTGGTCCCCTATTTCACCACTATAGGGATAAAAATTTTAAAATGTATTAATTATACATGCATAATTATTTTGTACTAATTACTAAAATAAATTAAAAATTTCATGTTTCTCACTTTCAAAATTACGAAGTTTCAGACAAACTGGCAACCCCTATTTCACCCCCTCAGGGATAGAATTTCCAAAAATCCTTTTTTAGCGGACGTCACCTAGTTATAATCTATCTTTTTGCCAAATTTAAGTGAGTGAGTGTATTTCGCTTTTATACACCGTGAAATTTTAGTCGTTTTGGACCCATCGTCCAGTGACTCCATTCATGCAACTGAACAACTTTCCCCAAGATACATGGGTCGAAATATGGAGTATAGAGTCTCATCACGTGACCTAACTTACTATGGGAAGTCCAAATTTGTTTTTCATGTTTCGAGCTTTGTTCCTTGGGGAAATTTGTTCGGTTGCATGAATGGAGTAACTGGACGATGGGTTCAAAATGACTAAAATTTCACGGTGTATGTATCCCAACAAGCAAAGTAATCCTATAAAAAAATAATATAAGAGTAGTTTTACTAATAACGTTCTTATAAAGGTATTGTTCTAAACGTTTTTACTTATAATAGTATTCGACAAGCTTTAGTATACTCAACAGCACTAGTTTTTATATCTCAGTCTTATAGTTTGCTGCAAGAATTCCGTAAAAGATAGTTACAAGATACTTTTACTTGTAATAGCATTCAAGAAGCGTAGATATTTTCAAGACCATTTGTTTTCACTACACAATCGTATAGATAGCTACAAGATTATCTTATAGGACACTTATTAAGTTTAAATCATAATTGATCCTATAGTAGCATTTCGTAAGAGAACATGATATTATAACACTACTCTGTGACTATTATAAGTTTGCGTCTTTTGTCTTGTTCAAGACTCTTGTGTGAGTTCTTTAAAGTTTTGTATTTCATGGAAAACCCCTAATTTGTTTTTAAATGGCGGCGAGTTACCGGGATTGAGACTGCTTTAAGTACAAATTTACCTATAATTGTCTTAAAATTTACTTGAAGAAGAGGTATTTTTTAAACATGGCGATTCTATATAAGGATTATTAAAATATTTTTTTACATTTAATATACTACGTGCTCGTTTTTAAAAGGCGCTGTTAAAATTATCAAAATTCGGTACATATTTACAATAAATATGAAATCCCCAATGAGTTCAAACATAATAAATATGTCAAGCTCGATGATAAATATTAAACTTAATTCAAAGAAATTGCTACTTACGTTCTACAACATTTACCAAATAGATAGTTATTTTTAAAATAATTTCAGTATTTTTTTTAGACGACAAGCAATTGCACCGACTAGCCTAAATAACAAAAAATACCCTTAAGTAATTCTATTAATAGTGCATTATAAGCAAAATTGCTCTAGTGAAATATTTAGGTCAGGTAATAATATGAGTGTTAGAGCTTAAAAATGTGTTGTCTCAGAACATTATAGAAACAATAGCGCTTCTCTAAGTGTTTTATAAGACTTTGTAACATTCTGAAGTTAATTATAGGATAGTTATAGGAATGTAACGTTCCAGGTAGCTTACAAGTAAAAAGAAAAGTAGTCTTGAAGATAGTTATAGATACTAATTTGCTTGTTGGGATATAGATAGGTGTAAACATAATAAAGAAATCTTCCAATCCATTACCTTTCCGGATATTGTAGTTTAGTTCATATTAGTTTTGCAATATCCATCCTTAATGTTAGCTTTCAAAATAACTAAAAAATTTGTTGTCATTTATTTACTTAGGATAAGTGGATTTTATCATAACTCTCAGCGGTGTGCAAACGACTGGAAGTGGGGGATTTCGTTCGTGTTTCTGAAGACACCTAATTATATGTCTGTTTTCTTCCAAAATGACCAATATTGGCGAAATGTTGAGTATTTTGAAATCTTTTAAGATAATTTTACAAATGCCATCAAAATGTCTTGTCACCAAATACTTTTTTGTTGCTAGCTGTATCACATGAAACAACTTTACACGCCTGCTTTTGCCCGCCATTATGCGGTTTTGTTCAAATTTGAATGTATTGAACCAAAACTAGTAGAAAATCGACGCCTAAAGTGACCGGAAGGCTGGACTATACTTGGCTCAAAGAAAATTGCCATACAGCGTAGCAACGCTGCCAGCCTTCTGAGCACTATCCCGGTAGACATCGATGTGAATAAATTCTACGACGCCTAAGTTACCTAGGCAATATATTTTTTATATATATGTAATACTTTGTTAAGTGTATAGGTAGTTTTTTAAGTTTATAATTTATTATTAATTTTTGTTAATTTAATTTAGTATTAATTTGTGCCAATAATATATTAAAGTTATTTTATTTACAAAGGAAATATCTCGCAAAAAATGGCGCGCAAATTAAACGGTAGAAAATTACTTCTAATGTGTACCCAAGAAGACGATTTTAATAAAACTATAATTTATTAATGTCTCAAGATAAGTTCTAAGATGGAACAAAATGATAACCCATGTGTCATGATGATTACTGAAGATTACAGATTTTGAATGTCATTTGTTCGATATAAATTATACATAGATTGCTTGGGACCTAAGGGATGCGAAATCGATTCCCAAGGGATCATCATCAAGGCGCTACAGACGGGATTCTCACAGGAAGTATAGACGTACTAATTGTTATCAGTTTGGTTAGGACATTGCACTGTTGAATCCCCTAATTGTCTGATCATGAAGATGATTCCGTACTTCGGAAATCACGTTAAGCCGTTGTTCGCGACTAACATCTTGCGGTCTTTAACATGTCAGGATTCTCTGTAAAAAGGGTATGGTGAGATTAGACGGCAATTGCTTTATTGTTATAACCAGTACCGCCAAATATAGGACCAAGATTAAAGCGTACCCTGGGCTTTATAGCCCAAGCTGAAGATGCAACTAGACATGCTCGGACAAAGACTATGGCTATGATAGCGTTCTTTTCGTACTAATTTTACCATTCGTAGTATATCAGCAGTATAGAATTAAGGGGGAAAAAATAAAAGTGTGGGATTAGAGTAGAACAGATATAAAAATGTATAAGCTACATGTCTATAACAGAGTTTGCCGTATGAAACCACTTAGCCTTTCCCAGCATGCTATGCAGATAATTTTTATCACATAATTTAGCGGAGAAATTTAAAAAATCACCATCTTTCTAAAATAATTTTATAAGATCATGATCAAGATGTATTAAAATCAGTCCTATTATTGAACTTCATAATATTATAATCTGGCCGAAGTTATTTAAGTACTATATTCGAAATAATATATTGAGTCATACCGTATATTGCAATTAGATAATATAAATTAATTTACCTTTATTTGTCATTTTACACTTCATAGTTTAAGAAATTAATTCGACTTCGTAATTCTCCCTCAAACTTTCACAATAGCCAGATAAACGTATCTAGTATCTACACAACCAGTACTAAACTACAGTGTACCGACATAAAGGAAGTGGCCCCACTGTCAAAACTCCAACTACCCTACTAAAACATAGTCGAACATAGATGTAAAAGTTTCAGGTAAAGTTATTAAACTCCAAATTTTACAATTAACCGACCATGCGGTACTTCCATATTTTAGCATAGGTAAGCTCGTTTCTAATATGCCACGAAATATATGGGGACCCCACTTCCTACAGAGAATTGGGCCACGGTCTTAAAGCCGGCAGGAAGCGATAAAATGTTGTAAACCTACGAGAAAGTTCCACAAGCCCGGCTCGTTACCCGTTTTGCAGCAGAATTGATCTAATCCGCTTGTATTTTGAAATCCTATATACATATATTGTGTGCACTGTAATATTATTTAGGCAATAAAATCTAAAGCACAGATTTATTAGTTCGACTAGACTTTTGTACGAATGGACCAATTTCAAGAATTTACGGTTTTGCTGTTTTGATTTTATAATTAGTTTCCATCTAATGCTGTATCTATTTACTTTTGAGCTTAGCATATAAATTGAGAGGTGATTATCTTTACGTGTTATAAGCGTGAGTTCATCTCAAACAGACCCTTTACCTAATCGGCCAACATAGTAAACCAGAAGTACTAAGGTCACCAATCTACTCTTATAGAAAATAGGTATTATTAAAAATAGTTACACATTTCCCTATCTCCATTGTAGTTACGAGCAGTAAAAGACAAATGAATGAATGACTTGAATGAATACATTTGTATTGCATTGAAGAATATCCATTTAGTTTAGAAACGCATGATTTAGTTGAATTCGCTAAATGTAGACCCGAGCTCTAGTAAGAAACTTGCAATGGGACCCAAGGGGGCGATCAACTATACTTACACTTGCGTTAATAACAGTCCTCACACCGGTGTCAAGGTTCAATGGAGACGAATTTTACTAACATTATCTAGTTCTAAACCTTTAATTTAGTTGCGTAATTGGAATAAGTTAGGCTTTTGAAGACGCGTTCAAATTGAAAAGCATAGTTTACACTATTGAACATGTCAGGTAGGTACCAGCCTAAATCAATATTCAGAACCTACAAGTAGGAACAGCGCGAGTTAAAATAGGGATTATTATTTATTTATTTCATGTACACATTGTAATATATATTTTGGAAACTTAACATTAGGAAATCTTGGTACAATTTATGATTACGATCACCACAACTTCTATCCCAACTTTGGCAATTAAAATCCCTCAATCATTTAGAATTCCCGAAACATTTACTTATTAAAATATTCAAGTATTCGAAATGCTATTGAAGCGTAAATCTCGGGGTCGATCGTAAAAACTGATCCCTAGAGCTTTGAAAGTGACTCTGTTTCATTGGATCGTACCATTGTCCTCACACGCACTCCGAGAAAAAGACCAATTTCTGAGATTTCCGAAGGGTTTAGCTTCATTTCCTTTTATATCTCCCAAGATACTAAATTCGTTCAGCCAATAATAAAAAATCGGCGGGGACAGTCGGAATGGACTCGGCGTAAAATTTACTCACAGTCCCCGAGGCGGATTGGACATTATAACGCACTTACTTTTCTGAGAAGATAATCTCACTTGATCGGATATTAAGTTATGCTTAAACATTACTAACATTGCTCTTTAGGTCTGATAGCTGATATGTTACATTTTTTTTTAAATCTGCAATCAGCGATGTAATGTTACGCTATAAACAGATTTGTTGGTAGAATGCAGTTATCATTTCGAGTGTGTCCTCCACTGAGGACCTCTACTCTTCTTCAACACTTTTAATAATAGTAAACCCGCTCACGAGGCAACTCGCGATGGCGAAACCGGAGCCGCACCTCTCGGCACCCTTAGCCGCTCATTCCAATGTTGCCCTCTGTTGCCAAACGCGGCGACTATTTGGGGGGCCTCGGCCCATTCACTGAGTGGCGAGTCACTACCTGCCACTAATAGTCAGTAATCATGATTATGGCAGGTGTCCGATTTCTATTGCAATAGCCCAGTTTAAATCCATTCAAACTTCATAACCGTAACCTATTTTATTCTTTTCACTCATTAGCAATAATTCCTCCTCCTGCCTATACCTGTTCATGGAAATGTCATCTATTGATATAGCCGAGGACGGGTTTGGGCAGGAGCACCACATGACATCAATTTCTCCAAAGGGCCTCTACGCGTTGGATACATATCCCCGCGTAAGCCTCTCAAAGGACCGGGACAACCCGTGAATTCCAAGCGGAGATACATAATAAAATAATAATAATAATAAATAACTCTTTACTACACCAAATTGTAGAAAGTACATGAATATCTATGGTACAAAGGCGGCCTTATCGCTAGAGCAATTTCTTCCAGGCAACCAACAGGTAGGACTTCATGATATGAAACAGAAAGGTAGGCGCAAATTAACAATTGGAAAAAGTGAAACATAAAACATAAAAGCATAACGTACCTATGCAGCACATACAAAAAATATACCAATGTAAATATATGTGGTGGACATACACGCATGCATTAGCTTTTCTTTTATGCCGCCTTTGGTAAGTGCATGTTAGCAGCTTAGAAGCTAGTTCATTGGGATGTGCCTGTAACCTCCCACGATATTTACGAGTAGCCAGCCCGATCTCTTCCCTGACTGTGGTCATATTTAGCTCTCTTGTATTTCGTCATCCCTGATGAACCACGGATCACTGCTGATGAATCTTAGAATTATCCACTTCTTTCTCGGCCTCGCTATCAACTGATGGGTTCAGTCAGAACACTTTAGAGAGATGCTCGGCAAACGTGTCAGCTTTTTCTTAGAGGGGATATTAAGGGGTTGGGGTCTATCGTAGCTTATTGTGAATTTCCACAAGGAGTAATTTGTGTATGCTGTTGGGTCAGGGATTGTAACTGCGCTGTCAATGTGTCATTTTTCCAGTCATTCAGCACATGTTTAAGATTCCTGCTCGCTCTGTAGAAGTTATATTTGTCTTCATCCAACCTAGATAGGTGCCAAACTCTGCGCAGCCTTCTCTTTTCTAATAATGCCTTTTTAATTTTTATTGGATAATCCATAGTCTAAGGTAGTTTTGCTTTAGTGGGAGTATTTTTCCAACATGACTCCTGTATCAGTCTAGGTTTTTTTTTTATACGACTACCACCACAATGACATTGGTGCCTATGTTATACTGCGCCTGCTTTCATACCAGTTCTCGCTTGTGCTACAAGCTCGTACTGTCATACCGCATCCTTACCTTGCATTAATCTATCTTTCATTCCTATTTACGGGTGGGACTCCCGTCTATTTGCTATTCTAGCTTGATTTTATAATTTTATTTTACTTAATTTTCTATAACAGGGGGTACTATTTACAAGAAGACATTTTCTGTTTATTTGTTTACAATTTCTTGTTTACAATTTTCTTAATTCTATTTCTTATTATCTAATGTACATATTCCTATAATTGTCTTATTTGTTCGGGATTTCCATTTTACATTTTTACTCGTACTTATGTCTATTTCTTATTCTATGTTACATTTGTTAATTCTATTGTTTTGACATTTACCCTTTTACTTATTTATTATTGTCTAGATTCGACGTTTTATTCACTGTGTTTCTTACGGATTTACATATTTTTATTCCTATAATTTTATGGTATACTTTAATATAATTGCAGTAAATTAAGTTATCATAATTTGTAACTATGACGCTTATTTACTATTTCCACAATTTTTGTGCAGTATTCTATAAATCTATCGTATTTTTTACTTTTAATTATGTCCGGTAGGGTCTCTACTGTTAATTTAAGGCTTAACTCCTGCTCCAACTCATACCTAGGCTTTGCGAAAATGTGGCATTCAATCAGTATGTAAGGTACTGTCTCGGCGACCCTGTCGTCGCAGATGCACGAAGATTCCCCACGGCACTTGAACCGATGCAAGTACCCCGCAAAGCCTCCGTGCCCCGTCAGCGCCTGGGTCGCCCGACTGCTTTCTTTCATTACCTGTACGATCCTGTAAGCCTTTGACGCTGTCGGAAAGAATAACTTGGTTACGCTTGCGGTCTCGCCACTGCTAAAGCGGCGATCCCACTCTTGCAGGGTTTTTGAAGCAGGACATACTTGGCATGTGATACTGGACACATGTCGTAGTCAGCCTTTCTTTTGGAACCTTCAGCGGCCTCCTTCACCAGCTGGTCAGCTCTCTCATTCCCCTCGAGTCCCGCATGGGTTATTACCCAGAACAAGTTAACAACCTTGTTATGTTGAAATGCAGTTTTTCTATTATTTCTTGCGGTTATAGCGAGTGGGTGAAGGGAAGCTGAGTTTGAGACCATTAACAAAGCTGACATAGAATCGCTGTAGATTCCAAAAGAGGAGGAGCTAAGTGTCATGACTCTCCTCGTAGCTTCGCAGATCGCCAGGAGCTCAGCCTGATAAACCGAGCAATACTCCGATAGGCAGAGCCTGACCGGTCTAGATTCGGTTCCGTCTCTCCAAATGGAGAGTGCGGCTCCGATCCCCCCGTCAACCTTACTGCCATCGGTGTAGATTTGAACATCAAAATTGATGTTCTCATCCACTTGTTGCTGGTTTAGGAGGCTGACAAACTCCAGGTCGATACGCTCCACTGGGTGAGGAGAGCCGATGACAGAGACAACACGCTCGATCTCCCTATCCGCCAGCCCCGGCACCGGCACCCCCCGCTTGATCCGGTACAATGAAGCTGCCTCACGTATCCGGAGATCAAGCGGGAGCAAACCAGAAAGTACCAGGGCCGCGTGCAGAGAGACCGTGCGATAGGCCCTGCAAATTTTTTGGGCAAAACCCCGTTGTACCGCGTTCAGTGGTTTCCTGATGTTAATTCTTTCCGTAGCATTCGACCAGATGCTGGCAGCGTATAATATCACAGGTTCCACGGTTGCGATTTCAATTATGCGTATTACCTCAGGATTTAGGCCCCAGTCTGTTTTTGCGGCTTTTGCCAGCCTTCGGTAGATCCCCAAGGCCTTCTTGCAGACGTAGTCCACGTGGCGCCTGAAGGTCAGTTTATCGTCAATAATCACGCCCAGTATTTTGATTTCGGTAGCCATGCCAATGTCGACGCCCCCCATGCTGAGCCGTGGTGTGTCATACATCAATTTCTTTTTTTAATTACCATCGCTTTGGTTTTATGGGGTGTGAATTTTAATTTGTTCTCTACACCCCACGCCTCAACAAGGGCAAGCGTTGCACCGGCCTGGGCCTCTATCTCCCGAACCACGTTACCGTCGAGCACCACAACAATATCATCCGCGAACGCCTGAACGTAAACGCCCAGGCCCTCTAACCTATACATGAGTGGATCCAGCAACAAATTCCACAGGATTGGTCCCGCGATGGATCCCCCTGAACGCATCCTTTGGTGGTGTTCGCTGTCATTTGTGCTCTCCCATATCTGATGGTCACCTTCCTATCTTTTAGATAGCTATCTATTATTTTCCTAAGGTTGATTGGGCATTTTTCCTCTGCCAATCTGAGCACTATGGCTGACGTATTAGTCTAGTTATATGCTCTGTAGTTTTATCTATGTTTTCAGGAGTTTACAAAGCTACTTTAAGCTTGATATTTTCGTTGATGTGCTCCCTAAATGATTCCCAATCAGTACTCTTATTATATAGAGAGGTAGGGCAGGTGTTTCGATTAAACCTTGACTTGTACTGTAAGTAGAACTCGTGTGTGATCTGACGAGCTATAATAACAGGGTTTAACCTTTAAATATTCTCTAGTAAGCCCTTAACGATAAAATAATCCAACAGGCCGGGCAATCTATTTGCCTGGGTGGGTTGGTTCTGCAGTTGTAACAGGAAGACAATTTTTGTTTTCTATTTGGTTGTGATTCTGGATCCCCAATATGTATGTTTTGCGTAAAGCGTCTCCTCCA
This sequence comes from Euzophera pinguis, assembly GCA_947363495.1. NCBI lineage: Eukaryota > Metazoa > Arthropoda > Insecta > Lepidoptera > Pyralidae > Euzophera > Euzophera pinguis. The sequence goes on from OX376168.1 coordinate 6,685,879, forward strand.
GCAATAAAGCGATTATCCAGAGAACTAAGAAAAGCTGTAAACATTGTATCACTTATTACAGGTCTGGGGGGCAGTAAACAGCTGAAATGCTATATTGACCTGTTTTGTCCTCTATCGATAATGTTGTTGCATGTAATGTTCTGTTTTGTATTCAGGCATTAGGTGGTGTTTAATCGACTTCCTTATTATTATTGCAGCGCCAGCGTGAGCCTTTCCGACCGGATGCGACAGACAAGAATTGGGAGTACAGTGTGCCTCTGACACAAGCAGGATATCCAATTTGTGTGTATTCATAAACAGTTCAGTTGTTGTTGTGTTGAGTGTCGTAGCGAGATCACATAAGAAGCTTATCGACTAGTTTAACCATGAGACTTATAAGAGAACTCATTTGTTGAATGAGGAAGTCAAACCTTTCAGTTTGTTTCAGGACGATTTCTTCTAGAGAGTTTTTGGTTGGGGGTTCTTCTGAGTTTTTGGTGTTGTCCTGTTTTGTTGTTTTTGGAAGATGTTCCATGTATCTGTCTTGTCCTTCGTGCCTTTTCTGCTTTCGCTTCAGAGTCTAGGGTATGCTTTTCTTTTCTATATCTCATGAAGATCGTTATTTGTGTTTTGTATATTCGAAATAAACTTGAAACACCAAAATGATTTTTTGCAGTTTTCACTGATAGATAGAGTGGTTTTCGGTGAAGGTTATGAATTTTTTATTTAATAATCGATGCTGAAGAAGTTCCAATTGTGATTAAGATAATTATAAAGTTATGAACTCTGAATATTAGACCTATTGTAATTAATTTATTTGTATTCAAATATATTTTGATATAATATGTCTTACAGATATTACAAGTAGTATTTTATAAAGCAACCCTTTGTTTAAAACTCACGAATAATCATAAAGTCAGAAGGTCTCTAAGATTTGCTCTGTTATTTTGTTCAATAAAGGTTATCTGTAAATAAAACAACTAAATATATCTTCCAGATGTTTTACATCAGGAAGTGTCTAACCCATATCAAACTGTTACATACGGTACTTCGAATGTTAGGACAATGCTCTTGCAAGAGGCGTGTGACGTCATTTACGAATAAAGCCTCATTGACAGCATAAAAGAATGTAGGTTGCCTGGGGAATTCAATAGTACATCTGTGGCAATGCAACCTAGCATTGGTATTTTTTTTCACTACAAGCACGATGCTAGTAGTAAAAAATGCTGCTAATACTAGGTTAAAAGTTTATGTAAATAAGAGATCTTTGCGAACTCAGTTCTCATAGTCTCTTTAAAAGGGTTTCAACTCAACTACGTAACCTGGAAATAATTTACTATCTAATTAGAGAGCTCTAGAATTATACTTACAAGATTATTTAGATGATTTTAACAGTTTTAAATAAATTTATTAATTGTGCAATGAAGAGTATTTGAATTGTATTGTGTCATTTTTAACTTAGCTTCTAATATTTTACCTCTATGTTTAAGGGTAAGATTTTAAACACTAGTCAATTATTGAAAAAAATGTTTTTAGTACATGCATCTCGAAGTGAATTCCCATCCATATTTATGAGATTTTTGTGATAACCTTTAAGTGGATCTAAGTATTTGTAGTGAGGTCGAGGATTAAAATCGTCTAGTATCTAACCACTTTCCTCATTTATAGTATATTGTTAATAGTATTATGGCTACATACTAAATTTTGCAGCGTAACTTACCCGAAAAGGTTCTGGATATTGATTGCATTTTCAAAGCGGTTTAGATTTTCGTACTCTATAATTCATAGTTGAAAGTGTGATGTGATCCTCGTTTGGTTTATACTGAGCTAATTTTGGTAGATAAATATTTTAATATACCTATAGCAGTGAATATCAGTATTATCCCATTAGGTGTAGAAAAAAATAATTTTAGTGATAACGAACAGTGATACAACTATGTAATGTAACCAATTCAATTAGTAACTTATTATATTTATTGAAGAAAGCATTAACAATGTAAAATTAATATTGCGATTATATAAAACTAACAAAAACAGACTTTTTACAAATCGTATAGCGGGACTATACAATTTGTAAAACGTCTGTTTTAACAATACGCCCTGTGGTAGTGTACCATGAAGGCTGGCAGCATTGCCATATTGAATGCCAATGCTTATCCTTTAATCAAGGTAATTATCAGCCCTTTAGTCACGGGATACCTCTATCAGCTTTTTCTAGAAATGCCAAGCTATAATAAGATATGAGCCGTAACTATAATAAATAAATATTACAAAAATCTTATGTTACTTTAAATCTTATCTAGGTCACCTATTAAGTTCAGTTAGATATTCTGTGACACAAATCGTAGAAGAAATAAACGGAACCATCTACGTTAAGATGAGAATAGATGAAGATATATATCTAAATAAGAAAACCAATTAATATTGTAATATGAATTCTAATAACCCAGTTTTCATTATGCCTAAGCCCCAGGGCTATGTCCCACTAGAAAATCGTCAGGACAAAGTTTACTCAGGACACAGGAGTAGCTTTTAGCGGCAAAAGTTTAAAGTGCAAGCGTTTACTCAAAATGCAAATTACAGGCTTCGCACAGACGCCCCGCGATGTGATACAGGTCCCAATATTAAACCACACGATCGCGTCATAAATTTAAACCTGCCTGGTAAACTGCGTAATTTTCGAGATACGTGACGTTTACACCTTTATAAGTGTTTTGCAGTAGGCTTATGTTGCTTTTCATTAATTTTTGTTTCATTCATTCATGTTTTGAATTTCTAGTGCTCACCTTTTTATATATATTTTGTTAGCCAGAAAAATATATACGTTACCTTTATATCTTTTGGGATGGTTCAGGCGCAGAGTACAACAGCAGATGCGCCAGATTTTGAACAATATTTTTTGTGACTACGACATGGAATTATAGAAATTTGGTTCTTTTATGTTTCCATAAAGTAGTCTCGTTAAATGTCCCACTAGCCACTATTGTTGGCAAGTTGCCTGAGTTGAACAATTTAATAATAATAATAATAAGCCATGATTCAGTGCCTCATTCATGGCTTAGGAGGATTTTGGAGTTGTATAAGATTGATGCAACTTTGAGATCTTTCTTGAGTGCATGTATGAGACAGTGGACCACGGTTCTTTGTCAACCAAGTGGTATGGCCGATTCCGGAATCTAGCCAGACTTGATCAGGATTGAGCGTGGCATCTTCCAAGGTGACAGTTTAAGGCCTTTGTGGTTTTGTCTGGCCCTGAATCCCCTCAGTGCATTGCTGACGGATTCAGGACTAGTACGTAGGGAGGGTGTGGTCATTTCTCACCTGCTCTACATGGATGATTTTAAGCTATTTGCACCAAATTCTCAAAACTTGATGTCGTTGTTAAAAACTACAGAGGTTTTTAGCAATGCTATCAAAATGGAATTTGGTGTGGATAAATGCGCGGTCATGTATGTAAAGCGAAGGAAGGTTGTAAATTCTCCAAATTTACAACTTTCTGAAGTAATGACCCTCAGATCTCTCTCCGAAGGAGATACCTATAAATATCTCGGTATGTCCGAAGCCTTAGGTATATCAGTAGATGACGTTAAAAAAACATTGAAAGAACGATTTTTATGTCGCCTGTCAAAAGTCCTTAATGGTCTTTTGTCTGGTGGCAACAAGACACGTGCCTTCAATGGGTGGGTGATGCCTCTACTAATGTACTCCTTCGGCATACTGAGATGGGTCCAGACTGAACTGGACGCCTTGGATAGAAGAGTCCGTCAGGAGCTCACATTTCATCGCATGCTTCACCCACGTTCATCTGTAATGAGACTGTACATTCCACGAAAGATGGGAGGTCGTGGCTTTTTAAACGCTAAGAACCTTCACAATCGTGAAGTGTGCAGTCTCCGGAATTATTTCCGTAGCAGTGGATGTGGGATGCATCGTGAAATGGTTGCAGCTGACCTAGGCCTGACACCTCTCTCCTTGGCAAACGAGAATTGGCGTAAACCATCGGTGCTTAGCACTGAGGATCGGAGGAACGTATGGAGGAGCAAGGAGCTGCATGGGCGGTTCTACCGGGCCTTAACAGGACCTGATGTAGACCTGCTCGCGTCGGTGAACTGGCTACGCTTCGGTGACTTCTTTGGGGAAACTGAGGGTTTTGCCTGTGTAATTGCAGATGAGGTTATCAAGACTAGGAACTACCGGAAATACATCATAAAGGACGGTACGGTCGACATATGTCGGGCATGCCACCGTCCCGGAGAGTCTCTCCGACATGTTATTTCTGGTTGTTCTTATCTAGCTAACAACGAGTACTTGCACAGACATAATCAAGTGGCCAGGATCATCCACCAGCAACTTGCTCTTCAATACGGTCTTATAGAATCTGAAGTGCCGTACTACCAGTACTCACCAGCGCCAGTTCTCGAAAATGGTCGTGCTTTGCTTTACTGGGATCATCACGGATAGGACTATTGTATCTGCGAACGGCCTAATAGCGAAGAGTCTAAATCAACACCTAGTTAGGCTCTCACTAGGTGGTTGGATCAAGGGTCAGATACAGAAGGCGGCATTCCTTGAAACGGCACGGCATTTTGTTTTTATTAATATTTAAAAATGTATTTTAAAAGACAATAGAATAAATAAAGAGATAATAATATAAGCCTCTCAAAGGACCGGGGCAACCCGTGAATCCCAAGCGGAGATACAATAATAATAATAATAAGGCGTAGAGATTTGACGACTCCATCGCCCACTGGGTTCCCTTCCCAGTGCAGTCAGTCTCCGCAGGGCAGCTTGTGGCGAGCTGTTGGTGAGTGGCGACACCGCGGACCTGAGTGCTCCCAGGGGAGGCATCCGTCTCTCGCCTCCGACCTTCCTACGCCAAGGTCGGAGTGGACGCCGATGAGGGACAGGACCCCTACCTCTGGCTTGCCTTAGCCGGTCGGCCAGAGTAGAGTCGCAAGAGCTATATGCTCGAGGGTGGGAGTGTATTGCACGTAATGGCGTAATAACGGGGAAACCCGCTCACGAGGCAACTAGCGATGGCGAAACCGGAGCCGCACCTCTCGGCACCCTTAGTCGCTCATTCCAATGTTGCCCCTCTGTTGCCAAACATGGCGACTATTTGGGGGGCCCATTCACTGAGTGGCGAGTCACCGCCTGCCACTAGTAGTAAGTAATCATGATAATGGCAGGTGTCCGAATCTCTATTATAATAACCCAGTTTAAACCCATCCAAACTTCATAACCATAACCCATTTTATTCTTTTCACTCATTAGCAATAGTTCCTTCTCCTGCCCAGACATGTTCATGGAAATATCAACTATTGATATAGCCGAGGACGGGTTTGGGCAGGAGCACGACATGACATCAACTTCTCCAAAGGGCCTAAGAAGATAATAAAAACTCTTTATTGCACCAAGAACTAAAATACAGATTACACAATAATTAAATGTCTATGTACAAAGGCGGCCTATCACAAAAGTAAATTCAATTACATAGTGAAATAACTATAAAACTCATAATGTTCTCAAATTTCTACCTAAACTGCGACATATTAATTACCCATCAAAAGAAATACCTGAGAACGGTTTTCGGTTTTAGTGATTAGACTATTACTGAATCAATTTTAAAAATAATTTAAATAAAAGAAAAATTAACAGCATTATTCCTTTTCCCAAAAAAATTGAATTTAAATTGAGTTTTCGAGGAGAAAATGGGATTATACAACTTAGTTGGGTCAAAATTTTGTAGGTACAGTCGGGGTCAAAAATGCACGGTTCCTTTAAACTGTATTATCGGTCTGAGCTGCAACTTCGCGCTCATTGGAAATGAGAATATGGGATGAAGGTAAAACTGGGGAGTTGGCTTTAAATTTCCCTGATCTAATCAATCCTAGAAATTTATGTGATTTACAATTAAATTTTAATTTATACCTAACAAAAAAAGAAAAAGAGAGAAAGAAGAAAAAAAATAATCTTGTGAAGTTTTGACAGCAAAGGACTAACTAATCATCTTCCCCTGTACATACTTTGGCCATCAGTTTCTCATATGAGGGTGAATTTTGAAATTTTCTTTCTTACAAAAGAAACCCGCTCGCTAAAATTCAATGACAGATCAATCATAGTTTAGTCAGTTTGTCCCCCCTTTTAGAAATGGGATTCTAAAATACTGATACAGTTATTGTATTAATTCCTCAAGAGAAATAGTAATAATAAAGCGAGTTTGTTTGGTCATTTGAACTAATCTCAGGAACTACTTACTAGTCCGATTTGGAAAATTCTTTCACTGTTGGGTTGCCTATTTATCGACGAAGGCTTTAAGCCTGGACGAAGTCGAGATGGGCAGCTAGTAAGAAATACATTTGGAAAGTTTTGAAAAAAAAAAACGTCATATTTCCCCATATATAGTTTGGACCCCATTTCACTCTCTTAGCAGGTGAATTTGGTCAATGATATAATAGCTTTTAAGCACTTAATAAATTATTTTGCGTGCTTCCGCCACCAGTTAGTTCATGCAAACTATTGCCGGCCGGCACCCACCCACTACTGTTAGTCCCAACATGCCCGCCACCACTAGCTTGCACATGCAACACGTGTTTCGCCTCTACGCGAGGCATCTTCAGGCACTAGACCAAGCTGTTAATAGTCCGACGTATAAACGACGAATAAATATAATAGCTTTTCTTTTTTTAAACTTTGTCTTATTTTCCCTTTCAAGAGTTAAATTAAAAAATCAAGATTTAGCTATTAATTTAGTTTTTATAAATCCATAAGATGTGCATTTAGGAAAAATCTTGCTTTGTGAACCCCTTAATCTAAAAGAACCCACATGCCAAAATTCATTGAGATATCAGAGATCGTTAAGTTTTTGCACTTTCAGACTTTGTCCCACCTTTAGGGGGTGAATTTTGAAAAATCCTTTCTTATCTCATCACTATGTAATAACATTAAACTACTGTCCAAACTTTACGTTTATAGCTTTTATGGTTTAGGCTGGGCGTTGATGCATCAGTCACCCTTGTTCTATAGATTAGCTGCACAGAACAATTAAATGGCCAGTCCGAAGTTTCAGAGCAAAGAAACTCTTAAACATCAACCTTAAAGTTATCGAAGACTACGCGACGGACTTATAGCATTGTTCAAGTTTAATTCACTTTGGCACTTCACTCTTTGTACGACATTTACTTTTGCTTGTTTATTTAATTTTTATTTATTTCGAGATCTGATGGTTTTTGGTTAATTAAATTTATTCAAGTTTTTTGATTTGAGTTTATTTTTAGTTCAATGACAGGCGGCTTCGCCCGCCTGATTAAAAGGGATTTCCAATGAGGTTCGAATCACTTAGATTATAATTATGACAGGTCTTTCAGGATCTTTTTTTATTTAGAAGATTACTAGGTCATCGGATCCCAATAGAGATTAATGTTATATCACATCTGGCACGTCGGATTTTAAAATGGTTGTTATTCTCGTAGTCCAGCAACCCGATAAACTATACAAATAAACACAAAACAACTATATAAACGGGCTGAATTCTAAAGTAAATTTGTCAAAACAAATAATCTTGTGAAGTTTCGACTGCAACGGAGAAATTAATCTCTTTCCCCCGTACTTACTTTGAACATCAGTTTACGGAGGTCAATTTTGAAAAAAGTATTCCTAAGTGCATCCCCTGATTACAAAACAAACCTACTTGTTTAATGAAAGATCAATAATAGTTAAGTCAAAGAATGTCCCCCCTTTTAGAACTGGAATTCTAAAAATACTGACTCAGATTTATTAATTTATTAAAAGAAATAATTTTGTGAAGTTTCGAATGAAACGGTCTAACTAATCTCGTTCCCCCACACATATTTTGGACTCCCCTTTTGACCCTCTTTGGGGGTGAATTTGGAAAATCCATTCTTAGTGCACCTTTTGACCAAAACAGGAACCCGTATGCCAGAAGTTTTATGTACGTAATAACATAAAACTTCTGTCCAAATTTCAAGATAATAGCTTTTATGGTTTAGGCTGGGCGTTGATGAATCAGTCACCCTTGTTCTTTTAATTATATAGATGAATGATGATAAATGAAACTCAATACTAGCCCCCACATTTGGAGTATATAAACATTTTAAAACGACCCCGTTCATTTTGCTAATTGTATCCCCACAGATATAATTTTTTTTTTAATAAAAATATTTGTTGAAAATTTGATGACTTAGCTACATAGCGTTACTGAGTATAAAATATACTTCTAGGAACACAAAAATTAAAATTACAATATCATTTATTTGGAGCATAAATCTAAAAAATGTGAAATTACGAAAGTTCGTAACCTGCCTAATAATGTGGTCCATCACACAACTCAGTCGCACGACGCGTCGTGCAAAATTAATTAATACCAGGTCCTGTGGCATGTCATAACATTATATCTACTTACTAATAAAAAGTATCGACCGGCTCAAATTGTTATTTTTAATTTCTTGCTTATCTCACGGTCACGGTCGAAATTTAATTAAAACCGGTGATTTATGGTCAATCGATTAATATTGTTTGCGGGAATATCGGAGTGTTATGAACAAAAAACTGATTTGCGTAATTTGTTTTCGTCAAATACAAATACCTAATTAAATATGTCAGCCTTACTTTATTCATAATCATTTCAGCATTGCTTCGTTTGCATATTAAACATGAAGTTAATAAATATATTTTTCACGATCGGTCGCCAGCTTGGCGTATACCTAGAAAAATACTATAGGTACCTTCACTGTTCCTTAGTCACCTTTTTACGACGTCCACAAAAAGAATGCAGTTATCTCTATCTCACATGATGGCTAATGCCTTATATCTAGGTAATTTAACAAAGTATTTCATTTAGTTACTTTCCTCCGATATTGGTTATGTACTACAAAGTACTCTTATGTATGGTAGTGAAAGTTGGGTCTGGCAGGAAAATAATGAAAGCAGAGTGAATGCAGTTGAAATGAGAGCTTTACGGAGTATGTGTGGAGTACGTCTGAGTGATAAAATTAGAAATAGTGAGATAAGGAAAAGGTGTGGTGTGAATGAGGATGTAGTGACAAAAATAGAAAAAGGCATGTTAAGATGGTTTGGGCATGTAGAAAGGATGGATGAAAGGAGACTTACGAAAGGTATTTATAAATCAAAGGTGACAGGAAAAGTCGGTAAGGGCCGGCCTCGGAGAACATACTGTGACCAAATCGCAGACATATTAAAAAAGGGAGATGTCAGGAGTACCCGTAATCGACGAGCGTGTATGACGAGAGTGATGAGCGTAGAAGAAGCGAGGGAAGTCTGTAAGGATCGTAGCAAATGGAAATCCGTAGTCTCTGCCTACCCCTGCGGGAAAAAGGCGTGATGGTATGTATGTATGTATGTACTACAAAGTTTTTAAGCACTTACCAAAATATTTTGCGTGCTTCCGCCACTAGTTAGTTCATGCAAACTATTATGAACTAACAAAAAAAAAGTGCTTGTAACTTTAACTTCCGCAAAGTAACGCCTGAATCAATTAAACAAAGTTTTTACATAAATACATACAAAATGTCTTTCTCTCGGGTGCTGGAAGTATCTCTCTAAAGATATCTCTTCCAGCTGTTTCTTTGTACTAATGTTATTCTATTTTATTAATATTATTGTTACTTTATATTGACTGTTACTTTACTAAAATTCCGCTAAATGAATCGTGTATTATTAGTACAAACGAGTATGATAATAAGAATTCTGTACAATTTACCTTTAGTTTACACAAATGTTAAATTAGGTCACTTATAATTTGATACAGTCACTTCCCTGGGTAATACAATTCCTGTTTAGGACAGGTTTCCTGGATACATTCAGGACATTGCTAATGCATTGTGTGAGCTCAGCTAAGTGCAATTTTACTTACAACTTTAGACTACAATTTATTTCTAAAGATATTTCTGTTTATAAATAAACTGGGGGCTTTTTTTTTATTGAATTAGGGGACACATTTCCAAAATATTGAAAAGCATTTACAATTTGAGATCTATGCATTCTGTGGGGAATCCATGATAGAGTTATGATTTTTTCTAATGTTTTCGGGATTGTTACAGATTAAATTAAACTCTTTTAAAACGGTTTACATCACGTTTATTAGGTACCTACTTATTTATTTACGCATTACGTTTTAAAGACTTAGCAGCTTTCATTGTCGCATCTCAGGTAGATTAAAGGACTCAACTCATATCAAAGCTGTATGGACAATTTAGAATGAAAGGGCGTCAGACGGAAAATTGGCAGGCAGGTGTGAAGAAACGAGACGACATTTTATTGTATCCCCACTCTTTCATGCTAGATTGCCCCTCCAGCTTTGAGGTGAGTAGACTCCTTTAGATAAAATTTGTCTGTGATGCCATAAGAATACCATACTGCAGCCCATAATTTTATTTGAGACTGCCCCGCTTCACGCAGTATTGGCTCAAAGTACAAAACGTATTAAAATAGTTTATTTTAAGATAGAGTGTTTAAAAATCCAATCAATCAAATCATTTATTTGTGAAAACATAGGTAGTACATAAAGGTGTTAGTGTTAGAGCAGCAATTCAGAATCACTATGATTTTGCTGATAGTCACAGCTTACAAATATACCTTTATTAAAATGTAAAATTATTAGAATTATCATGCAAGAAGTCATTTACAGAATAGTAACTTTTGTCAACTAAAAATGAAAATAATTACTCTTTGAATTTCATAAGACATTGCATTTTTATCGCATTCTCGATAAAAATGTAATGCCCAATACTGTTAGGCCAGTTCATGTCATTAATTTTGAAGACTGATTTAATAAGCGATAAAATGTAATCACATAGCCGTCCCCACAGAGCAATAAAATAAATAGGTTATTATGGCAATTCTATAAAATGCCTGAATAATTTTACGTGACATAATTGTTATTGACAAAAATCGATGTATTATAAACAAATTACAAATCTTTTTAAGAGTCTTTTAGTGTATAATTGTGTAATTATTTTGTGTTGTGAGATTATATCTGTACTTCTTCAAAACCTCTGATTATAACATGCGGAAATGACAAACAAAAAAATAATTTGGCCTTAACATGCCAAGTTGTAGTGCCTGTTTGGGGATCTACTTGTCTGGTAGTGATGCACATTTGACTAATCAACGGTGTAATAATCAACTGTACAATGCTATTTATGATTATTGATACGGAATATGGTTGACAATATAATACTATCTGTTGCGATGGTTTGCTATAAAATTGTAATGACGCAACGCGGGTGGTTGTAGCTGATCAGGGAAATTAGGCAATATTTCGATTCCAAAACATTTAAGGGCAAAATTATTGCAAAATTTTTAAAGTTTGCATTACTGCAAACGATTTTCCATATCTCGTCTTCGACGGCCCGAAAGGGGCATGCTTACTGTGCCCTGTTTACTTTATTGTTATTTCTGTGGATATTTATGAATAAATGCACAAATTATTAAGCTTGTATTCTACAAGCATTCAACACTTAAACTTATTGAAATGTTTAAGTAATTGTAAATAAATTAAATTGTAAAAGCATCAAAATATAGTTTTATCCTAATGTCACATGGTAACACATTAATAAATTTAAAAAAAAATAAATGAATATTCGATTTGTAGCAATCATCAAACATGTACATTTATGTATGTTATTTGTAAGTTTATTCTTATTATTTATTTATGTAAGTATATTATATGCGTCTTAATGTAGGCATGTACGTTTAAGCCTTCTGCACTGCTCACGCAAGTGTTTTTTTACCGCAGCTCATTTCGACCCTAAGGTTGGCTGGAAGAAATTGCATTAGCGATAAGTCCGCCTTTGTACCCATTTAGTTGTATTGGATTTAACTATGTGTTTCTTTTGTTTGTAAATGGTGCAATAAAGTGTTCATTCATTCATTCATTCAAACGTGAAAATAATCGATGTGGCGGGGCATATGTTTTATTTATATATTCGATCGATACATATCTCCTGATTTGCAATTCTCAGCGACGGTAGCTATTTTCATTGTAGCATTAAGTCAAGCCGGTGAGGTAGGGAACCATTAATCTGTTTACGAGATATCACGTTATGTAACCAGCTAGGTATTATTACCATATCGCCGAGTTATAACGCCGTGAGTTAAGGCTCGCTATGTGTTCAGACTACTTTTTTCTAGGGTTCCATAGTAAACACAAGGAACCCTTATAGTTTCGTCATGTCTGTCCGTCTGTCTGTCCTACGTTTTTGTCAGAGACTATTAGACCTAGAAAGCTAAAATTTTAGTATGCCTACATATTTTGTGTGTTATTTTTTCATTACGAGTATTCTGAAAGTGTTTTTAGATTAAAAGTTTCGTCTTAGATTAATAATTGGTCTCGCGCGTGCTCGACTAGATACCGCGCTATGAAGAAAAATCAGTTTCCAGAATGCGGCAACTTTATATTGTAGTGTGTGTAAGACAATGCGCAAAGACGAAACGAGAAAGAGTTATTTCTTGTACTTTTATTCTTAAATAGTTTGAATACGCAAACTGGCCTTTTGCTTCTGTTTTTAAACTAAAATCTTAAATTTATCTCGACGTCCAACTCACTTATCGGTTTCGGCGTGACTGACGCGGGTATGCCGGAAGTACGCCGAATTCGCGTGTAGTTTTAGTTGCCGCATTTGTCTAGTACTAGATAGTCCAGCGCGCGCGCGAGACCAATTATTAATCTATGAGTTTCGTTTACAATATATTTAATTTTTAAAAAACAATTTCCTGGGTACATATTTCCCCAATTGGTTCTGGAAAAAGGGTAGCATTTAAAACCTGAAAAAATTCATTATTGAATAGTTTTTTCATTCATTCCGATGATCCTATAACGAAACGATGGCGAATGCCCCTTTCTCTCTGCTCACCGGACTGAGACGAGGATTCTCAATACGAACATTCTGTTATAGCAAAAGCTTACGACAGGCAGCTATAATATTTAGTCCTGCTTGATCAAAAAAATACTGTAGTTTTTCGTTATTCTAGTATCTCGTAGACCACCTGCTCGCCTCTAGTGGGTTCGGTTTGGGGTTTCTATTCATTCGTGTTAACCAATGCGGCGTTCCTGATGAATGTCTACTGGTACTGGTGTGCTTTAAGTTTAAATTATTTATTATTTGGACTACTACGGAACCCTACATTGCGCGTGTCCCGGCCTGACATGCACTTTCAAACACTAGGTGTTAGAAAATGATGAGCTCGTTAGTAGAGCGCGACCCGCGTATCCAAAGCGAATGCGCGTGTCAAGCGCCGGCTTAACGCGACCACTATTGGATTGGTGGCCATTTAGTGGCATTTTCTATCTTGAGCTCTTTCGTGCTTCGGATACGTGACACGTTAAGCCGTTGGTCCCGGTTGTTATCGATAGATAGCAGTCGTGAGGCTATGTCAGATGCCTTAGGGAAACCTGAATAATTCTGACAGTGTTGGCCACTAACACATCTCGGGTCATGTTCCTGTTTGTCTGGTATCACTGTAAAAAGGGTTACGGAGGTCAGACAGCCGTTGCTTCATTGTAATAACCAGTTCCGCCAAATCTAGGACCATGACTTACAGCGTACCCTATGCTCCTAAGCGTAAGCTGACGACGATACTAGGAATACACGCTAGGATGATGATGACAAAGTATGAGAAAATATCCGAATAGTTGAACAAGGGGTTATCCTTATGTTATGAACTGTACAAGTCTTGTTTTCTACAAGTGTTGCTAATCCATCCATCTGAGAATCTGTCCAGCTGCGAATCTGTCCACTTGCTACGGAGGGCTAGTAAGTTGGTCACCTGGAAAGAATGAGTGAGGATCGTTGCATCAAGGCATTATCATCAATATTTGGAGAAGATAGCAGGTAGAAGACCAGTCGGTCGTCCCAGATACCGCTGGAGCGATGCAGTGCAGGCTGATCTGCGAGAGATGGGAGCTGACAACTGGCGAGCCATTGAGCAGAATACAACGCTCTGGCGCTCTCTTGTTTCAGAGACCAAGATCCACTTCGGGTCGCTGAGCTAACGGATTAAGTAAGTAAATGCTAGCGTATTCGGATGTATCATGTTGGTCTCAATCAACTCAATACTAGGATTAGCTTACTTGATACTCGTATAAAGCATAAGAGGATAAAATTTCACCCGGATACGAGGAATTATAAGGTAAACTTGCATAGTACACATAAATAACCCTTTAGAGACGATTATCCAAATAATGTGGTTCTGAAAATGGCACATTCAAAGAGTCCCCAAAGAAATGGTCAAGAACGTGAATAGACGTTTTAGGTATTTCTAATAGCAAAGAAAAATTTGGAACTTGCCTTGTATCTATGCAATTCAAAAGATGAAGGCATTGCATAAACTTTTATCAAGCTCAGCAATATAATTTTTAATAAAATTTTACTTATCACTATATGGAATAAATCGTACATTAAACAGCTAAATATTGTAATATTTTGAAAATTAAATAGCAGAGATTTATAGTTTAGCAATCTCTTCTAGACAATCTATGGGTCATCTAAACTTATTTAGTAATTAGTAAATTTGAACTATGATGATAAGATGTCATAGTGATTATGACATCTTATCATCATAGTTCAAATTTATATTATTATATTATACATTTCATGTCAAAACATTATTTTAAAGCAAACGAAAAGTAGCCTACATAGCCGTCCACATTTTAAAATATATAAATACCAAGTATTATTTTCAATAACAAACTTTTGAATAATTTCAAACTTTTAGAACATTCATAGCATTTAATTCATATTCATACTTTCAGTTTCTGTCGAAGCAAAAAAAGCATTCAATTCCTAAAATACTGGCTATTTTCATATTCTTAATAGGTAGGACCTGTCAACATTCATTTGAAATACGCCGGAGAGCCGAAATAGAATATCTTTCTAAAACAATAAAACCATCTGAACACTATCCCGAAAAGGTTTATTTTCAACTAATGCGGGAGCGGAACATTTACAGGCGTTTCACAATAGCTTGAAAGAGAGGTTGTAAGTGCGCATGTTCCCTACCGCGCCATAGAGGCAGCCAGAAAGTGCCACTCCAGTTTGGACGAAACCGCGCGCCGATACTCGCGCCCCCTTGCCAGGTCCAACTCCCGCACCACGAACGTAATGTAAACATAAAATTCAATTTACCAAACAAGTGTTACGGATGTGACTGCGCTGAGTGATTGAAAAGTTGAAAAAAGTTACAAATAGACTTAGTGAAACGAAATTACGTGATTTTTATGTGTAGAAACTGTTCTGCGACATTATCGAATTAGAAGTTGGTATATTTCGTCAACGTTCGAGCCAAGGTAAAAGCAATTTCAGTATCCATGGTAAACTTTACGAACCTAATTGTAAAATAATAATATCTGAACATTAGCTGTTTTAGAAAAGAAATGTTGTGATACTAATGATTTTCTTTATTACTTACTTATATTTGTACATAACCAGGAAAAAACTAACATGTCATTCATATGGTCTAATAAGTATACTCTCTCCTTGTGCTTGGGCGTCTAAAGAGGTGGCTAATAGTACATCAAAGGTCTAAGTTTACTTGTAATTCTGTCCTAACAGTCGTCAATTCCATCATCGCAAGAGAAAAGAGACCATTCTTAAATAGAGTAGACGGGAGGTTCATCCATGATCGGGATGGATATTTTTCAAATGGATTTCGACATGACTTGATTTCATTGACTGCTCTGTAATTCGGTGGCTTTTTGTCATCAACCGTGTAGAAATGGATTCTAGCGGCTGGCAGGTATTGTGGGACTTTATGCACTGCACAATTCGTTTCGTCCAAGCGTGTTTCTCAGTTGCATCATCAATTTGCGCTTCAAGACCCATGCAACGTTTTATACTTAGTTCAATAGAGCGACTGCCGGTTGAACTTTGTTTACATGGAAACCAGAACAATAGGATAATTCATTAATGTCGAGTGAGTTCTTTCCGGAACCGCCTTTCGGCCTCTGACGTGGTCCTTTTAACGACCACCAGAGGTCAGTCCGTCGGAAGCACGGAATCATTAATATTATCAGACAAGCAGATTATTTAAGACTAATTTCTTAAACAAAATAGTAACAACTAAACAAAATATGCTTCCCATGAGAATCGAACCCTGAACCTCAAGGTCTTCAACAAAAGTTATTTCAATAATAATATTTTAACTACATTTTAAACTCATGTTCTGATTCTTCTTCATCCTAGCGTGTATTCTTAGCTGCGTCGTCAGCTTACGCTTCAGAGCCTAGGGTGCGCTGTAAGTCATGGTCCTAGATTTGGCGGTTCTGGTTATTACAATGGAACGACTGCCGTCTGACCTCCGTAACCCTTTTTTACAAGAAATCCAGACCAACAGGACCCGAGGTGTGTTAGTGGCCAACAATGTCAGAAATTTCCAGGCTACCTAAAGGCATCTGACACAGCCTCACGACTGCTACCTATCGATAACAACCAAGACCGACGGCTTAATGTGCCTTCCGAAGCACGGAGGAGCTCGAGATAGAAAATGCCACTAAATGGCGACCAATCAAATAGTGGTCGCGTCTCGCCCTTGCCTAACACGCGCATTCGCTACGGATATGCGGGTCGCGCTCAACTATCGAGCTCTCAATTAATATTATAGATTATACTATCCCAATTTTCCAAGAAGAATAAACTCAAATTAACTTTTTGTAACATCAAAACTGAATTCGTAGTATTTTAGCTTTTGTAAACATTTGGTACTAAAAATTACTCCGTGTCAATATTTAAAATTATTTTATATTAAATGATTGTGCTCTGATTATTTTGGAACAAAGAGCATCGAAACAAAACGTTCGACACTATTTTTATGTTATAAGCTTCGTTTCGGTATATGTGTCCTATATTTTGGTTATAAGATTAGTTTTTATAATTTTGAAAGAAAATGCATTGAGAGACAATCAATCTTACTTACAATGATGGCTCAGCGACCCAAAGAGGATCTTGGCCTCCGACACAAGTAAGAGATCTCCACTGTTGCCTGTTTAGCGCAATCTCCTGCCAGTCGGCTCTTTGGAGGGCTTCCAGGACTTCAGCTCTTTTTTTTGCTATTGACGTGCTTCCCAAAGCATGGAGGATCTCAAGACAGAAAATGCCACTAATGGCGCCCAATCCAATACGGATATGCTGTATGAGCGCCACGCTTTTCAGATTGAGTTCGAGTAGTTTAAGAGGTGTAAACAACTTGTCGATTGGTGCAGAAATAAATAAAACGAAACATCGGAGATATCTCAGTGGACCCGTCAAAGCGAAACAATGCAGTTGGCATGCAAATTTCTGCAGTTTCCAATGCACCTCGGAGGTCCGGGCATTTACAAATGTTTTGCATGCGAGTACGATATCATATTTGTTGCAAAACTTGTTGGAATAAGCATGAAATAAAGTTTTCAAACTGTAGAACTAGCGCACCTTATATGCCTTTGCATTTTTACATTTGTAAGATGTCTCTGGCTCATTGAGAAAGAGACGATTATTTGTTTCAATTTTCGCTGCGACTTTATGACTTCGTCTTGTTTTTGCACAGTATGCAAAGATATAAGCGATATAAGTATGCGTTAAAGACTAAAATTTCAATAACATTAATAAATCATTTTTGTGTAAATACTTTAAAGCTTTTAATTTTGATAATGTAAAGAATACTACATAATTTAATAGAGCTGAAGAGTTTGTGTGTATGATTTGTTTGGCCCTGAGCACCTTGGTATCAGAACACCAGTGTCTACTGTAAGTAATTTATTTGCGCGGTGAGTGTGTGCGTATTTTAACACATATACAAAACTATTCGTTGTAGTGGAACTGAAAAAATATTACAGCTTATGATACTTTTCTTGGTAAAAATTATATGTATAAACTGAGTATATTATGTACTACGTGATGAGTGAAACCAGAGTTAAACCTAGTATATAATTATTTGTGAGAGACTGCACGGTCTGCACTTGTATTCTGTTTTGTAACACTTAGCATCCGAGTAATTGAAATTTTAATTTACTATACAAAGAATACGACCTTCTCCTTGATAACCGTTTTATCATAATTTTCCCAGCTCTTTTTTTAAGTCCCTTGTGTACCGTTCACCGTTGGTTTATTTATTTCGCAACTGAGTATTTTTATTTCGGGCGCTGAATAATAGGGTGAGCAAATGAACAAACCCTTCAGATTGTTATGAGAATATTGAATAGATGTAAGATCATCCAACATACCTACTTTGTTCCATATAGAGACATTTATTTTCAAATTTTGATTCTTTGATTTTCTTTTTTATATTGTTTTTGATCTGGACATAAGTACAGACTTAAAAATATACAGAGAGCTCATCGTTGAATTGCCAGCGAAACTCAAAAATAGTCGCCAATGTGTGTGTTACCGTAAAGAATAACAGCGATGTGGCGGTTTCTCAGAGTTGGTGTACTTGTGTAAGTAAATTTAGTAACTATGTGACAGACGAGTTTGGATGTTTCTTTCGTGTTGTATGAGGAAATACGTCTGTATTTCTTCTATGTACTTACATAATAAAATGAATTGAATTCTCCTGCTTCTTCCCATGAATGTTGTAAAAAGATCGTGCTAAGATTTTAAGATAGTTTTAGTCTTCAGAAAAGAGAATTATTAGGATGGAGCCGCGGACAAACGTCTATAGACCGCATAGTAATAATAATAAATGTTTATTTGTCTCTTAAATAAAAGTAAGAATATAAATAAATTTCTCGAAGAATTGACTCGTCTATCTTTATTATGTAGTATTTGACATTGTATATGTGCAGTGTAGATTACTATAAATACGCTACATACGAACCAAGGCTGTGAGTGAGAGTTTTATTGTAGGGTATTCGTGGTTATAGCGATTAAATTTTTATTTGAAAACTGTGACTGACGTATAAATGGCGCCCGAGGCGTACGCAAAGCAAATTTTGTGGCTACTGAATCGGAAATTATGCCAGAGCCACGGGCAGAGCGTTTTAATACATTGTTCAGTTTAATTATTTTCTCCTACTTTATTGGAAAGAGGCAGTTTAATATAAAAATATAACAAAAAATTGTCCGTTTTAAGTTCGTGACAAAAAAACTTAATAAGTACTTATATTATTGCTATTGCGATAAGGCCGCCTTTGCGCAAGGTTATTTTTCTTGTAATTGCTTGTATTTAACAATGTATCCTTGTTGTGCAATAAAGAGTTTTTGTATTTGTATATTATGTATCCTTTGTACACATGATCGTCAGCAGGTCCCAGCTCTGAAGTAACCAGCTGGGCATACGAACAGAAAAGCTTTAGCATAATGAAAATTAAGACATTTATTGCACGTATGCGAAGCACAATCTTCGAGGCGAAAGATATGTATGTACACATACCGTGAAACCTGTTTTCACCCTTTGAAACATCATAAATTTAAGAGCTGGGCTCTTGTAGGTGAAGTTCTTTTCATTCCAGTAGACACTTAGGGGGATTATTTAGTTTTGATACGACATAAATCAGTTTATCTGTGGACATCGCCTCGGGCTGAGAATGACGACTTCCTAAAATGACAAATTCCTATAATGACACATTTCTAAACAACATTAGATTGAGAATTCGTTCTCACCAGGTATAATTGCAATTTCATAATACGAATAAAAAAGTATAACAAGTAAAGCAAGCTAACAAATGAAAGTTAAAAATGAAATGATCCTTTCAAATTTCATAACAATAAAACTGAGTTATAAAATTTACCTTACAGCGTTTTCAAGTTTAAAGAGACAAAGTGAAGATCTTTAAAGAGACAGTACGGTTTTACGGCTCGTCGAACATTGTTATCGTATTTTAAATTGTTTTTGTAATACAAGACTTTAAGTAAGTAATTTTTATTTGCTAAACATGTGTAGGTAAGTAGGTACAATTTGATGTTTAAAAGAAATACAAACGAATTAACTAAACAGTGAAACTGTAAAATTGTTAAAAAAATGTGTAAGCGTCCGCGATCCGGAACAGTGTTTGGTCGCGGTGTCACATTTGGTATAGGTATTTGTGTGTGTAATGCCCATATGTGACAGAAAGGGCCAGAGTTTGAATGCTACATACTTGTGAGGCTACGTCTGTAGTTCTTTTTAGTCTTTGCACAAGACACACTTTGCAGTAAACACTATAAAATTTGTAAATGTTTTTTGTTACATTTTGATCTACATTGCAGAGATGAAAACGAGTATTTTTGAGATTCAAACATGACTCTTTAACCTGTTAAAAAATAGTTTAAACCATTATTGTCGGATGGGCGCCATTATTTTCAGGTTAATACCGATCGAGCGAAACCATAACTGCTGTAAAATGTATGGGCAGAAAAATAAGCTGGTTATTTAACCAAGTGATCCTTGCTGTATTGCTTTCGAGAGGGTTCCGCTGTAATGAAATGTTTTGATGTTTTCCCTATTGATGTTTGTGACACAGAACCATTATTCTATTATCGGTTGATTGTATAACCTTCTGGGAAACGAAATTGAATAAAAACATAATTGTGTTATGGTTTTATTCAGTCGAAGGGTTACATAGGAAATAAGAAGATGATAGAGTAAATACATTGGTAAACGGATTGTGCCGACTATATCCATACTACTTCCTTTTTTGAAACTTTTTCATAATCACATTCAATGAGCCTTTTGATATACATTGATCATTGAGACAGTGATTTTCCGTGTTCGGTTTTGATGCCTCTTGACTTTGATGTTTGGTCCTAAGTTACAAGCGTACCTTAGGCTCCGAAGCAAAGGACTGAAGGATGCAATCGGGAACACGCTAACATGAAGAAAAAGATGTTAATACGTTAACTAGTGGCATAACGTGTTTCCCAGTTGCGTCCTAAGCTTTGATAGAAATAAAACCCCCAGGTTTTATGTAAAGTTACAATATGAAAACAAAACATGATTATGTTGTCGATTTTCGTAGTGATCGCGAACACGAACAATGTTGACGTATTTTAAATTGTAACTCACTATTCATTAGTGGCGCTTTACTTCCGCTTTAGTGTCTAGGGTACGCTTTCAATTGAAATCTATACAATTAATTCTTGATGAGGCGGTACTCGTTCTTACATAGAGCGACTGCCGTAAGCCTTTCCATAACCCTTTTACAAGGAAACCAGCCCGTGAGTTAAGAATTTGCCACTCTATGCTTGTGTAAATCAAATAGAGCAGACGGTTACGTGTTTACTTTTTTTTTTAAATCTTTTTTTTAAATGTGTGATTTATTCGAATATTTGTTTTTTTTTTAAGATTGCACTAGGTCGAAATTCGTGGAAATCTAGAGAGGAGGCCGTTGCCCAGCAGTGAAAGACTACAAAAAAAGTACGAAAATAGAAAGTGTTTCTGCATAGAGTACCAAATTCTCTACGGTCTTTTTTCAAACACTAATTAACTAAATAATAGGAAGAGAAATTATATTTTTTTATATGTTTGTTACAGATATTGCGCGCGGAATAAAATGAAGTGGTTAAGTCACAGATAATTATTATCTGTGGGGGTTATCTGTGGGTGAAGTGGACCGTGTACTGTGCAGTGTAGTGTTGGACTCAGTATGTGAACAGACATACACACAATGTGGGCGGCGGAGCTGAGCTGTTTCTTCATATTGTTCGGTAAGCTACTATATATTACTATGTATCGTTTTAGAAACATAACTCTTCGATACAAATACTTATTGTTGACTTTTATTTAGTGTTTTCGAAATAAATTATTTTAATTTTTATATGTGAGCCGAAATCATTTCATTGCTTTATCGGCTACATTTTTCTTGTCGTAGAAGCATGGTGGATACCTATGTAATGATTTTCTTATGTTTTCGCGATTGTTACACATTAAAATAAACTATTTAAATAAACGCAACACAAACCGTATAAAAATATTATGTCATAAAGATTTTCTCTTATGTGTTTGCTGACAGCAACGCCTCTCGATAATACCATGTCCTTCCCGTACACACCGTACATACTCATAGTAATGAGTATTATAAGGTAGATTAGTTTAGTATAGAGCGACCCTGTCAATTACTATTTAATGAAACTTAAAACATTTAATTACTGTATTAAGTGCGTATAATTCTATTATAATTACGACGTTTCAACCGTGTCACAACTTGTACCGTGGTAATTGGATAAATCAAAATACCTATGCTCGTGGAAGACGATTCCGCTAGAAGAACGGATCTGTAGAAATGCTGAGCCAGTCGTGCGGGTAATACGCACATAATCCTGTAAATTTATGTTTTAAATATGCAGTGCGTTTGTTTAAAAGTTTATCTTATAAAACATAACAAAATAAAAAATAAACTAAATGTAAGTTTCGATCTAATAGTGTGCACATCGCGTAGGCAGCATTCCCACTCAGAATACCGATGGCTACTCGTATCTGCAGAGCGTAAAAGCTGTGTGAATATCGCTTTTACTTTTATAGTTTAAAGTTAGGATTAGGATAGGATATTAACATACTGGACGCTCTTATTCCACAGATAAATTCATTTTTATCTTACTTTAATTTCCTTAAAGCGAATAGGTTGCCTGGAAGAGATTGCACTGCTATACTTTTGTCAACTTTAATGTTATTTTGTGTAATGTTTTTTATTTATATCCTGGTGCAATAAAGTTATAAAATAAATAAATAATAAATAAATTTGTTTTAAGACTTAATTGTACTTATTATAAATTACCCAGATGCGAAAACAATAGCTATTCAGCCAGCACAATGATAACATAACCATTAAATATTATATTATATTAGTATGTGTTAACTTGATCGTAACTACAGTTTTCTACGGCCACATGGTAATGGCAGGACATTGGCCTTCACAAATATAATTCCAGCTAGAGTCGACTTGTTAAGAAGAAGAAAATGTCTCAAACTCAACTAAGACCCATTTTCATCAACGTATGCTTAAATTTTAAACGTATATTTACATCTTAAACGGCAGTTAAATAACATTTTCATGTACAACATTAACTAATCAGTTACAAAGGGTGTGTAAACGGCTGATTAGTGTTACAAAATAATTAAATATTTAATAGTTTCCATACTATTCCATACATCTACTAATCCATACTAATATTATAAATGCGAAAGTCTGTCTGTCTTTCTGTCTATTTGTCTGTTACGCTTTCACGGCCAACCCGCTGAACGGATTTTGATGAAATTTGGTATCGATATAGTTGAAGACCCGGGGTCAAACATAGGCTACTTTTTGACGTAGGCGGAGCTGCGGGAAACAGCTAGTATATTATAAATGCGAAACTCTGTCAGTTACGCTTTCACGGCCAAACCGCTGAACGGATTTTAATGAAATTTGGTATGAATATAGTTGAAGACCCAGGGTCTGGCATAGGCTACTTTTTGACGCAGGCGGAGCTGCGGGAAATACCTAGCTAGTATATAAATATATATTCCAGTTGTAAATTCAACAAGATTAAATTTTGTTATTTGTTTGTTTGAAGTCGGGAAAACCCCAAAAATAATATTTGTCCCTAAATAAATAAAGCATAAAAACTGTTTGATCTTACATTCACGTAGTTTGTCATGTTCAGGCCTTGGTCCTCGGACTCGCGGACCAGGGGCGAATAACTTATGGCGACATGACATATTATGTGCACACTTGATCTTTCTCTTACGGAAACTAACAATGCAGAGATGTATGGAGTTGTATAAAAGCGAATTTGTGTTACAGGGGGCTTTAGACAAAGTCAAAATTTTAACAACGATAACGACGCTCGTATTCGCGTTGACATTGACATATATAGTTTTATGTCTAATTCATTTACCTTACAAGCCACACGGCTCTGGAATGCTCTACCCGATGACATCAAAGAGACCATTACTAAATTCGCTTTCAAAAGAAAAGTCAAAATTCACCTCACTAGCATAATATCACCCTAAATCGTCATCTTTTTCCGTTTTCATCTCTTCTTTTATGTATGTATATGTATAGTTATGAATACTGTATGTAAATCTATGTATGTTTATTTAGCAGTTAAGTGTTTTTTTTTTGTTTCTCTCATTGTCTTTTTAAAATAATTCGCGCCGCACATAACTTTTCTGTTTTTCCTAATGGTTGACTGGGAGAGAATGCTTTTAGCATTAAGTCCGCCAATTATAAACTTGTGGTACAATAAAGATTTATAAATAAAATAAATAAATATAGTCAAGGATTCAGACGTCAGGATCGACTACGTGATTTCGCAAGGCCTATGTCAATCCCATTTATTTTATTATCTTATACGTTATTGTTGTTAATAATAGGACTTCGAGGTTCAGTTTTTCAAAAATAAGACTAAGAATTGCTTTTTAGATAGATTAAAGCGATTAAAGAGTGAAAAAAAACGCGTCGTAAAAAATTGTATTTTTCTGTTTTTAAATTGTATCTATACATAAGCTTCAGGAAAAATCCCACGATGGTTAGGAAAACCGTAAATTCAGTGATAACACAGACAGAGCTTTTAAATTCCATCGGCTCTCCGATAGAAATAAACCCCCCCCCCCCAGGTTTTATGTAGGGAAAGTTACAATATTAAAACAAAACATGATCATTGTTGTCGATTTTCGTAGTGAATACGAACACGAACGTTGTTGACGTATTTTAAATTGTAACTCACTATTCATCAGTGGCGCTTTACAGATTTAACTTAACTTTACATTATACTAATGTAGTTGAGTACGTACATATCAGACGCCAAAGGCCCAAAACTGGGCGAAGCGCAAGAGAAAAACTCAGGAAATGGGTGCTCGTATGAAACAGTAAGCGCAGCTGGCTGCGGATGCAACGGGAAAGACGCTTAGATGAGTAGTAATATTAGAGGTGACAAAATACGGGAACTCAATAAACAAATAACAAAATGATGCTATCCTATGCATACTTACACGATCATAATACACATGACCCGCAAGGCTTTCGCGATCACCAAAATTTTTTGTAATGTATTTGTATAACTATTTTCGGCACATTTTTGTTTGTCATGACAGAATGTTCAAATGTTTCGATCGTAGAGTAGACGTACTTAATAATGTATAAATAATCTGCGATCTTAGAAAAAAACCTCTATACCTGGAATAAGGACACTGTCATTAATCAAAATAGATCCTACACCGCCATCTAACTCAATATCATTAGCATCACAATGAACCGATATTTTTCACACAAAAACACATTGTTTATTTTTAGGCGAACAATAAAGAAGGCAGTCATGGCCAAAACGAAATTTGGTTTCTAATTCAAACAAATGGAACCCTTTATCTCTGCAACAACAGCGTTTTCATTTTCAATAGGCAGTACATAATGAAATATTAACAAAATAACCCGGTTGATGTTCAAAAATGTGGAAAATAAAAATTAACGGGACGTGACGAGAAACAAAGCAAATTTTTATCGCTGAAAGGGATCCTGCCCTGAAGGTCGCATTCCAGATCTGTCGTTTGTTTACTTTTGAGATTTTTCTGACAGTCCTTTGATTTTATGATGAAAAGCTTAAACGGAAGTACCCATTGGAAATAAAATAAACAATGTACAGAAAAAGCTTGATTATATATATTTTTTTTATGTTTGAAATATTAGTTAGTACTATTATTAAGGCAAGTAACAGTGCTATTCCCTATCTTGATGTAAAATAAAGGACACTGGTAAATAATTATTTTGTCGCTGCTGCGAATACTGTTAATTCTTTGCGTATATTATATAATCAAACGATAAAAATAATTGTTTAACCTAACTAATCAGATCTTAACAGCTAGAATTTAGTAGCAACCGTCACATTTTCCTATCTTCAGATTTAGATTTACGGGATTAACTTTATCTTTTTAAATTACTGTTCAAATAATTAACTCATTACATTAAAAGAAAAAATTATAATAGTTATAAATTACTAGCTGTTTCCCGCAGCTCCGCCTGCGTCAAAAAGTAGCCTATGTTTGACCCCGGGTCTTCAACAATATTCGTACCAAATTTCATCAAAATCCGTTCAGCGGTTTGGCCATGAAAGCGTAACAGACAGACAGACAGACAGAAAGACAGACAGACAGACAGAAAGACGGACAGACTTTCGCATTTATAATATTAGTATGGAAGTATGGATTCGATAATACTCACACGTCCGTTTACTTCGAGTTTTATTTTAGAGCAAATCTCTTTGTTCATCTTGTCCATCCGCCATATTTTTTTCACCTTTTCTTTTTTTTGTCATCAACACGATGAATCTGATCTTCATGCTTTTGCCTCACAAATTTAGATACAAAAAGATTAAGCCTCGAGAATTGAAATAGGTTTGAGAGAATGAATTAGGTATTTATGAGGCAATATACTTTGACTTTGAGTCTAATTCGAACGTATCCGTAAAAAGGAAACTGCTAGTAACAGATTATATTCGTTAAGTAAATTACTCCTGCAAACTTAAATCTTGACACATTATTGCGTGATGGTGTGTCAGGTTTATTGACCCAAGATTTAATAAATCAAAAAATATCGAATGAAATTTATCATTTTATAACTTTCACTTATATTTTTATCTCATTAGTTTTTTACGTCGTGTAAATTAGAGTATAAAGTAATAATTTATATGACTAAACAACGTCGTTCATGACAGCTGTTACATCATATTACTCCTTTCTAAATATATCACATGTCTCGCAAATTAACAGTAGCTATATTGGATTTCCATCGCGGTTACAATCAATGCAGTATCTAACATAATTGTTATGGTGTTGTTAATTATAATATTTCGGTCGACCGATTGAACTGCCTAAATAATTAGTACCTAAGCTACTCCGCTGGCTCAGCGACCCGAAGCGGATCTAGCCTCAGAAACCAGAGAGCGCCAAGTGCAAAAAATCGCTAGTTGGTGGTTTTGTCACTAGAGCGATACGGTGCAGGCTAATGCGTAAGATGGGAGCTATCAACTAGTCTGAAAGAAGGAAAGAAATAGCTTATTTGCAATGAAAATGGTAGTCTGGTATTAAATAACAATTGGCTGCACAATCAACCTTATTAGGTATGCAAAGAAAATTAAAACAATTCAATCTACATTACACATTAACATTTAAATTATTTCAATTGACAATAAAATAATTCTTAAAATATTATTAAACCAGTCAAATATTATCATTATATCTAAATATTTATAATGAGAGCATTATTTGCGATATGTCAATTTTACAGTCTAAGAATGCTTTAACACTATAAAAACTTTTCCCGTTAAGTAGTTTAAGAGAATATTTTCAAAAGGTATTAGTAATAAAATTAAATTTACAGCATTTAATGTGCCTTATCTACTACGAAAGTAGCTGAGAGGATTAAAACTGTTGACTGCAATCGCAGCATGGGACATCCACCTCCTACGTCCCATGGCGTTAAGGTTGTCAAAATCTTTTGTATTTTATTTTAATAGGCCAATAAAGATTAAATATATTAACACCCAAGGAAGACGTTGATTGCACGCTATAAATAGGTTTGAAAAAAATATAAAGGATACATAGGTATTGCCAATCGTGAACTTGTAGCTTTTCGTCAAAGCTTTTGACGTAAAAATAATCAGAATATGTTTTAATATCCCTCATGGAAACGCTCATGTGATGATGATGAAATAGTCTACACCACGCACCTTAGCAAGCTCTATGCTCGTTGAGAAAGAAGAAAAAATCTTTAACTTACGGTTGAGAGGCCATGTTTATTAGCCCCTGACTATACGTACCTACGTCTGTGCTGTAAAGATAAGTTTATTTTCCCAGATACTAGAAATCCGCAATATTCTATCACAGCATCGTATCGAAGACTTTAAGGCGATTATCCCACTGCCTCGCGCTCCAGCGTCAAACTTTATATGTGCGACCTCATTTGTACACTACAGGAGAAATATGTGCGCATCATGGACGTATTATATATACTGTATAGAGAAAGAACACGTTACTTACTTACTGGTATAGGAGCATAATGTGTGATTGATCATGACTCCTTTTATCCACTTAAACAATATACCCACTAGTCTATTATGCAAAAGGTTTGATTTTATATAATCTGTCGCAGTATAAAAATATCTAACAAAGATTTAAAAAAAATTAAATAAAAAATTACAGGGCACGCATAATACGTACATTTATGGGGCTAACAAAGTTCAGTATTTCGATTTGTCAATACTACGAATTGTTACCAGCAAAGGTAACAGTTCGTGTTTGAGTACATAACATACCTACACAGAAATGAAATTGTAATTGTAAGTGCGTTACATTCCGCTGATCGCTCCAATTCAAGGCAGCATAAAATATTCGTTAGTAGGTTGCTTAAATTTCCTTTTTCTATTAGTAACACACATTACAGCTGTTACCTGTTATTCTTGTATTTTGTTTATTCTTCACTATTTTGTTATATATTGACAACGGCAACATGTAGACGCTTGAAATATTTACAGAATATTTAGTTAAATATTCACTTTAAAAATAAATAAATTTAAATAAAACAATATTTAAGGGGAGCTCCCATACAACCAATGTGATTTTTTGCGGTTTTTATAAGTAGATAATCGTACGGAAACTTTGGTGCGCGAGTCCGAATCGCACTTGACTAATTTTTTATCAAGTTAGGGGTTTTTTTAACAACCATTGAGAAAGGAATATCATCGGTTTCTATGCTCTTTAACAACACCGTATCAGACCTAACAAATGATTACTTACTACAGAATTTCGAAAAAAGAGAGATCTGGGATGTCGTCGATGAAAATATGTGATTGCACAACGAAGGCACTAATTCTCAGCATGCAGGTATTATGTTGGTGTAAATTCGAAAATAAAATTCGAATTATCCTTTGTCATCTGCAGTTTCGAGAATTTCGATTTCCGACGTTATTATTATACTCCTGAGACTTATTTTACAGATTCAAACGTTTCTCGTACGAAGATCAACGAATACTGTAGCTGGATAGTGAGGCTAAGGCTGGTATGACACTATGTCTAATATACTTACACTTGATCAAAGAAGTTGGACGATTTCATCAAATGTTAATATGAAAATTTGATGAAATTGTTCTAATTGAACTTGATCAAATGTACAGTACACTCATCATCATCATTTCAGCCGAGGTCAGTCCACTGCTGGACATAGGCCTTTCCTAATGACTTCCAAAATGATCGGTTGGCAGCAACCTGCATCCATCGTTTGCCTGCGAACAGGTCATCTGACCATCTGGTCGGTGAATGTACAACGCTGCGCTTGCCGGTTCGTGGTTGTCATTCGAGAACCTTTCTGCCCCATCGGCCATCGGTTCTCCGCGCTATGTGCCCGCCTATTGACACTTCAATGAACTAATCCACTGAGCTATGACGTTGACTTTTGTTCTCCTAGGGATCTCTTCATTTCTGATTCGATCTCGTAAAGAAACACCGAGCATCGACCTCTCCATAGCTCTTTGGGTGACCTTGAGCTTTCTTATGAGGCCCATAGTCAAGGTAAAATCCGGATCAGTTAAATAAATGAAAATATTTAGTTTGATGAAATCATCCATCTGAACATGCAATATTTAACTTTCGTGATAACTTAATCGCTATAAAATGCTACAAAATGGATTCCCCGTGCAATATGGCATGAAAATATTTGAATCTGCATGAATAAAGAGTAAAATGGTTTTATGCACGTGAACATGACAAACATATTCGTATAGTTTAACAAATAATACATGTTAGGGTTCATTAAATCATAATAATGAACTTTTCTAGAGTCACTCGTATGAATTTAACGTAGTCGATTTACTCTAACTCTTTAGGACTGATAGTAAAACTGTAAACAGACGTTTTGAATGACTTTCTTTCAGTTTAGAATGGATTTCATTTTTCATTCGACATGATCGATGAGTCAAACAATTTTTCCCTTCAATAGTTCATTCACATCCTCATTATGAAAGAAAGAACTAAGAACAAAGTTTCGCATTGCGACCAGATATTCTACTGTGTAAAGTTCAAAGCTTCAAATATATTTATATAGGTATTACCTCTTAAAGTCAATATAGTCGTTAAACTGTCGCTTTGTATCCTAACGCCTTCTTTGAGCATTCCTTTGAGGATAATAAAGATAAACTTCGTAAAGCAAATCAGACTGTGTGTCGTATGTGTTAAAGTCGTGTTTTGTTTGCAGGTGTGTCCGCCGGCGGCGGAGGCTGGGAGCCCTTGGGGCAACCGTACTTCGACAATAGTACGAAGAGAGAGGCCACCGCCGCCGTGGGTCAGCCTGCATACTTACATTGCAAAGTGCGGAACCTTGCTGATAGAGCGGTAAGTAATTTATATTAAACTAGCTTTAATCTGAGGCAAGAAGTATACTATATGTAATTTTAATACAAACTTTCACCATCTATACAACACATTACGTACTAAGATGGCGCAGCAACTACAACCTGAGTCTTGGATAGAATTATTAATTATTAATATTGTATTCTCCTTTCTTTTCATCTATCGCCGTCTACTAAGTTTTTTTTTGCCGTGTTTTGTACAACTCTGTATACTGTTTTCACTCTTGGTAATATTTACATTTTTTTGCCTAGAAACGTAGGTAATAGAAACTGACAGACGTCACAACTGACTGTTGTCACACATCGCAGCGACTGATGATGTTTGAAGGCAAATATTTTTGTCTGCAATATGCAATACTATTGTTGCCCGCGGCTTAGCCCGCCTGACCGAAAGCGATTTCCAATGAGGTTTGAATCACTTAGATTATAATTATGTGATAGTTCTCTCAGAATCTTCTTTTTATGTATTTAGAAGATTATTAGGGATTAGGGATTGATAGTATATCACCGGCACGTCGGATTTTAAAATGGTTGTTATTTTCGTAGTCAGCAACCCTATAAACCATACAAAAACACCCATGTCTCCCATTTAGGGGCTGAATTAAAAAACTTAAAACAGGTAACAAATTTTTAAAAACATTTATTGTTGTGAAGTTTTAACATCAACGGAGATTATTTTTGAAAAATTTTTCCTTAGTACACACCCTTTGATTATAAAAGAAACCCCACTTGCTAAAATTCAATAACAGATCAATTACATTGTAGACAGAGTCTGTCTCCCTTTTAGAACAGGAATTCTAAAAATACTGACACAGGTAGGTATTTATTTATTCATCAAAAGAAATAATTCTGTGAAGTTTCGAATAAAACGGTCTAACTAATCTCTCTACCCCTTACCTACTTTGGACCTCATTACCACAGAATGTAATATTTTTAGTCTTTTTTCCTTCTCTGTTTTTAACAGAAGGAGTTTAATAGACCTGATTCTTGTCAAACGTTCAAAAACGAAGGGCTCCAAGATGACATCAGTAAGTCTTCGAGCCCGGGAAAGTGCGACTTAAGAGCAACCATACCACTACCCTGGGTAAAGTCAATCCCTGTGACTTATAAATGGTGACTGCCCATGCTAATGTAAGAGGAAATTGAGTCCTAGAACATATTGTGCTCTCTTTAGAAAGCCAAGTTAGCGTGACAGCGGCAGTAGGCACTGATTCCATTAAATAATAATCAATTCAGTCATTTTTTTTCTTTTACCAGCTTTTTATTTATTTTGCAATCTATGTATGTATATATGTATGTTCGGGTCAAATTTCTTAAGATAAATTTGATCTACATTCCGGTTTCCAATTAGCTGAAATTTTGCACACATGTATATATCGCGTGGCAATGCAATATTATGATGACTTGGAGCTCGTCTGATGATAGAGCTGGGAAGCGGTCATAGGAACTCTTTAATGAAACAAAGTAATCCCATCATCAGAGTTTAGGCTGATTTACTTTGGTCTCACAATAAAAGATTGTCAAAAAAAAAAACTTTTTAGTTTAGTTATGAAAATGAATTCTTATAAAATTTTGGTAAACTGGTAATTTTAGTAAAGTATACTAAACGAATGATTCCTGTAGTTACATAATTCCCAATAAAACAAATAAGTATACTCGTACTTTTAAAAAAACTATTAAATTAAACTTTAAGATACCGGTCGCAAATTAAAAATAAATACATTGAACAGAACACCTTCCGGTGAGATTCGAACTCTAGACGCTTAAGTCGATTAGATCTCTATAGAAATAAACTAGACTATTCATCT
The DNA here is from genome assembly GCA_947363495.1 of Euzophera pinguis. Lineage (NCBI taxonomy): Eukaryota > Metazoa > Arthropoda > Insecta > Lepidoptera > Pyralidae > Euzophera > Euzophera pinguis. The sequence goes on from OX376168.1 coordinate 6,717,968, forward strand.
TTTGACAATACTGGTACGTCTATTGTATTGTATGCTATAATAGAAAATAAAATTCCTTTGTTATTTCGTTGTAACTACAAACACAAAATGGTCGTAAGAGCCATAAAATCCAAAGGCGCTAGCCCATTGTGCCAACTCCGTCATTTTCAAAATTTCCAAAAATTGGCTCGACTATCGATTTTCATGTGTTTATCGAACCTGCTCCCAAAATTTCACGGGAATCGGTTGAGAAATACGACCTCTAGAGGAGAACGCACAGACATACCAAAGCATTTTTGGCGAAGTTGAAACGTAGACCTCGCTCGCTTCGCTCGTTCGGTTAATTATAAATGCGAAAGTCTGTCTGTCTGTCTGTTACGCTTTCACGGTCAAACTGCTGAACGGATTTTGATGAAATTTGGTATGAATATAATCGAAGACCCGGGGTCAAACATAGGCTACTTTTTAACGCAGGCGGAGCTGCGGGAAACCGCTAGTGTTTAATCATTTATCAAAAGCAATAATCTTGTGAAGTTTCGAATGAATCGGACTAACTAATTTCCTTCCCCCATACATACTTTGGACCTCCGTTCGACCTTCTCATGAAGTGAATTTTGAAAAAAAACTATCTTATCTGAACACTATGTAATAAATAAAATAACATTAAACTTCTGTCCGATTTTCACGTCTATAGCTTTTACGAATGAATGAAACTTTATCTGAAATAAACACAAATAATCAATAAAATATGGTTTAGGCTGGGCGTTGATGAATCAGTCACCCTTTTTCTTTTAAGATTAACAGGCGTTTGCAATAAAAACGACTTATCTTTATTCGCGATCAAAATACAAATATGTATACGTAAAAATATTGTTACCACAATTTATTTTACAGTTTTGAAAGAAAAATAATTTTAGACTGAATCATTTCTTAAAATATTTTTTTAGTGTTTTATTGATTATTTACGAAGACCAGTACCTTCTTTATGAACCGAACAACCCTAAAAACAACGTTTTAAAGCTTAGAATTATATCAGGTTAAAGTTCTAGTGAATAGAAAAAACCTGACAATTTGGCTAGTTTTTTTTTGTATTGGGCCTTAATGCCTTAACTAAACTAATAGGTACTGGTATTACCAAATTAAACGAATCGACACAACCAACAATCCAACCAATATTTATTTTCTGGAAGAACAAATAACCACTAAAATAACAAAAAACATAAATATCTATCTATCTATAGTCTCAGTCATAGTCAGTGGCGCCATCTGTTGACGTATACATTTTAATTGTTTTATTCATTACTAGCTATTTCCCGCAGCTCCGCCTGCAGTTTATAGCCTATGTTACTCAAGGTGAATGTAGCTTTCCAATGGTGAAAGAATTTTTGAAATCGGCACAGTCGTTTTCGAGTTTATTCATTACAAACATACACACAAAAATATAAATCTTTCCTCTTTATAATATTAGTGTAGATTAAACTATTTCATTATTATTTATATTGTATTTTCATTTTTAAACGACAGACCATACCGAGTTTTGAATATAAGCAGCGCCATCTATTGACGAATAACCAAATAATTTAATATATATAACATTAAATAACATTTCAAAATTAACAGTTCAAAATGTTCATACATATTTTCACCTCCTATTGCAACAAATTTCAGGGCTGAATTTTGGGAAAAAAAGTAGCCTTTGTTTGTTCAACTATATTCATACCAAATTTCATTCAACAGACAGACAGACAGTCTTAGTATGTGTAGGGACACTAGGATTCCGACTTCTAAATTGTGCAGTCGGTTAAGGAGTTGTACTCGTACCTAACCTCCGCCGACAGCACAAATATGTACCTACGTACCTACCTACCTATAAAACTTTATGGTGATTTCTTGCATTGTAAAAGACTGAGAGAAATAAATTAATTCTAAAACTTCAACTTTAGAGATATTTATTATTTTTACTTACATTTTTCCATATATGAATTTATAATTACACCTGAAGTTTCAAAAATTTAACAGCTTTCATAGTCGCAGGTAGAAATGCGATAAAAACCGTATTAATAGTTAAATTAAAAAATAACCTCTCAACCGTGACTAATAAAAGCTATAATTAATTTTAACTATATATTGTTATTTTCGTTTAGTGCACTTTCATAACTAAGTTTTCTTAACTGGTTAAGAAAAACCCTTTTTTATTATTGTTTTCACAACTGGTTTTTAAACAAGAATACGAAGTGTTCATTCATAACTGACAATCACAAATAGTTAAGAAACGAATAATTATGATTATGTTTTTATAACTAGCTACAGTCAGCATTAACATTTTTCCTTTAACCTTAAATCAAACACAAAATGTAAATTAAATAAATTAACTTTTACTTAATATTTAAATGGGGCAATTATTTCTAAACAATGTCCAACAGTGATAGACTTATTTGTTAAAAGATGTATAGTATCCGCAATTTCTTGGTCAATCTCTTGGTAATTTTTGTTCGATGTGTTTTTGTTTGTTTAAAGAAATTTCCCCAAGGAACATAGCTCTAAACATGAAAAACAAATTTGGACTTCCTATAGTAAAATAGGTCACGTGTATCTTGGGAAAAGTTGTTCAGTTTCATGAATGGAGTAACTGGACGATGGGTCCAAAACGACTAAAATTTCACGGTGTATATTGCTTTGTGTCGTCCCAAAAAGTTGACAATATGATAAGATGTCAATTAGCGAGCGGTTGGAATTTTAGGAGGTTGGCAATATGAGCTGTAACGGTTCCTATAATCAGTAAACCATTACTTAATCTGTGTATATCGTATAGTGTTCAGTCGTGTCGTAGTCGTTCTACAAGCTCGGCTATCATTTAATGCCGTGCCGTCGCGCGTCGCAACGATGGAGAGCTATTCCTTGTTGAAGCGGTTCGGTAAGCCTTTGATAAAGTACTGTGACGTATCGGTTCAAGTCTGTGTTCTAGAATATTTTAAATTTAAACTGTATATTCCAAATTTAATTTGTATTTTCCGTCCAATGTCGAATATACACTTAGTTCTTGTTTTTTTTTTTGGTGCAATAAAGAGTTTTTTTACCTACTTACTTAACACTAAACCATCATAAGTGCACCACGCCACGCCAGAGCTAAGACTGCTAGTTCTCCCTCTTTCTAACAGACGGACTTTGTCAATTAATTAAGTACACTAATAACACCAATCTTGCCAGTTAATATAGGATTGTTACAAAATGAAACACAAGAAATTAATAATGATTTAATTATTATTCAAACGGTATTACTAGATGGTGATTTCTATAAATAAACAATGTTCTATTATTACAGATAATTTCGTTATAAGTTATTATATGATTAAATAATCAATATCCAGCACATTTCACATTTAAATTAGATCCCGTCAACATCGTTATTTTATTTTGGTACATACTTGAACCTAATAGAAAATAGTGGCTTTTGTTACTATTATTTTCTAACAATGATAAATATTTTTGATACACTAACATGAATGTTACAGTTTGATGCATTAATAGGATAACCATCCATCATCGAGGTGACAGGGTGGACTGGTGTTTGTATCGTAATGTTTCACATATGAAAGGTGGGAGAGGGTGATTAATGGATAACATAAAATATATAGCTAGTACAGTCTTGTAACTATGTGCCTAGAAATATAACTGTCAACACTGTTTCACTATCAAATAGTGTTTGTCTATTTTTTTAGGTGGGTTCTCTTCAAGTGCCTCTCCACTACTGGAGGTTAGCCATCAGCTCCGCAAACTTCACTCGATAGTTATAAATATAGGTAGATTAGTGGGTATAAATTTTAATTGAATAAAAATGAATTTTTTCCACAAATAATAAGCTAAATTTAATTTTGTCGAAGGCAATTATGATATGTGAAATACTACCATCATAAATGTTGCTATTGGAAATTCGAACTTATAAACGTTCTGCCCAAAAATGATTATATATGTATATTTATTCGTGTTAACAAGATTATGCTATATTTTATGCCAAACAGAAACCGGATTATAAAAGCTCTGCCAGATGTAGAGAACCCCGTTTATTTTTCGTAAAAAGGTCATGAAAATCACTCTGACCTAATAGGAGGAAAAAAATTGAGATAGGCAGACTGCCTGCGACCATGAACGCTGTAAAGTGTTTGAAACGTCAGGTGTAAATAAATAAGTAATAAACGCGAAAAAACCCGTATTAAAATAGTTTAATTTAACGAATAATAATCGCGAAAACATAAGAAATCATTGCGATATCGTGTTTAATTAAGTAGAACTTGGGTTCCCAAGCTGTGACAAATGCCACTGGAGACGATTCAGAGTTCAACTCTTCAAAAAGAAGCTTCTAAGTTCGAATGTATGTAAGTCAATATCTAAAACTTAAACAGGTCACCTTTTTAGTAAAGCACTACGCCATTGAACGGAATGGGCAATCTTTTATGTGGTTTCCGATGGGAACGCGGAGTGAATAGTGGCCAAATTGGTAGTGAAGGGCTGAGTCATTCCGCAGATTGTGCCGATTCACTCCACTTATATCTCGACTCACTCTGGCGATTTCAATTATCGAACGAATTGCTGCGCTGTTTTTGGGCGGTACGCTTTTTTCTTCTTTTTATAAGAAACTTATGAATTTGAAATTCGGCCAGTATTTTTTATAACTGTCCTTTTTTAAATTTATAATAAAAAAATTGTAACATCACCATAAAGTACAAAGTGTTTTTGTACTTTGAGCTAAGCACTTCTTATTATAACACCTACTATTATGTGCAAAACTTTATTTCTACAATGGGTCCTAAATTGCTTAACTTATGTAGGTCTGCGAAGTAATACAATTTAAACTAAAAACAAGTTTGGTGTCACTCGAACTTCAAACAAATTAAATACTTGGTTTTAATCAAACGAACCTTAACAAACTATCGAGTCTACGATTTGTTACCGTTTGCAGATTGACAAGTAATATTGTGTGTGAATGACATTCAGGAAGCAGGTCAAACAACTACGAACTACGACCAGCCTGCTACGTTCACGTTTAGTTAGTGTTCTATTGAGCATTTTTTACCCGACTGCGAAGCAAAAGAAGAAGGTTAAATTATGGAATGCGTAAACGTTGCGTTCATTATAAGTGTGTGTTTTACCGCCAAAAAGCTCACCTTAATTTTTTTTATTTTATTTGTTTTTTCCGATTCTAAATTTCAGCTAATTATTTCTATTCAACAATTATTAAGGTACCAATTTTCTAACTTATTTGAACTCTTTATGCCCAATTAAAGGTATCTACAGATAAATAACATAGAAAATTTACAGTGGATGATATTGACTAAGTTGACTTTTGATTGTCCGATAATAAGTAGGCTCGGACTTAAATTGGTAGAAACTTATTATATAAATTTGTGACTCGGAAACCTAATTCTGTGTGACCGTAATATATTTAACTCCAGAGCTCGGTAAACATTCTGCTATACACAAGTATAATTTACAAGGTATGGTCGATACTGAATTCTGTAGAAGATTACGCCAAAAAAGCCGTTTGGTGTAAATTAAACGAATACTCTCCATGTACCACTTTCCAAGCAGTGGCGATTTTAACCAAAGATTATCCTAAAAAAGGGTAGACCAAGGGAAAGGGACATGGTTTAGCAAGGAAAACACCAAGACATCGTCTATTTTCTATAGGTTCTGAATTTAGAAGTTTAAAAGCTTTGGATTTAATTAGTTATCATGATGGTGGCGTACTAACGAACGGTACATTTGACTTTCATAATTTTGTTTGACTTGAAAGGTAGAATTTGGAGATTTTATTATTATAATTTTTGGCCATCTTACTTGTATCCAAATTCATTGAATACAGCTTTTATTTTTATCTGTAGGTACTCACCTGAACAAAATACCTAAGTTTAATAATAATCAAATGGATTAAACATAAAAAACCGATAGCGTAATTGGTTCTTGTTCTTTGTCAATCGGTAAAAATAGCTCGACTCAGTCAGCCAATTTACATAACGCAATCTACTGTAAGTACTGTCAATATCGTTTGTGCCAACCCGCAATGAGTTCAATCCCAGTTGATCTAGGTTTGACCTATAAAAACTTCTCGGAGAAAGAATGGGCGGGAATATCCAGTTAGTTCTGTCGCCGCCATGCTTTTAAACCGTGTCGCGAAGAAAGTTTTAAAACCCCGCTGCGAATCGGTACGAATACAAATTTGAACGTGGCAGCCGCATTTAATGGGTTGAAATACTACAATTACTCTGTTACATTAGTCTCGTAAATTACAACTAATTTTGTGAGCACTTAAGTAGCTCTTGGCGTTGTTATCAGTAATGAGCTATTGTTTATTAGGGTGTTTTATGAGACAATGTGTAAAGGGGTGAAAACGTTTCCCATGGTGATTTGAAAGCAAATGGTTAACAGAATGTGACAACTGCTTTTCTTTCTGTGTAGATCGAGAAAAATGATCAGAAGCATCATCATTATCATCATCTTATCGTGTATTCCTAGTTGCGTCGTCAGCTTACGCTTCGGAGCCTAGGGTACGCTGTAAGTCATGGTCCTAGATTTGGCGGAACCGGTTATTACCAGAAACCAGACCAACAAAAATATGACCCGATGTCTGTTAGTGACCAACACTGTCAGAAAAATGATCAGAAGCATTGTTCTGAACACAAAATCAGTCAACGTTTAGAGTTTTTTCTCGATCATTCATTTTATCTCGACAGACAAAAGAACTGATCATTTTGATCTTTATTTGCATTACGTAATTTTTTGTACTCTTTATAACTTTGATTGTGAATGAATGAATGATTTCTTATCGTGTGTAAATGGTGCAATAAAGTGTTCAACAACATGGTAAGTATGTACACAAACATACTTACCATCTCGTCAGTTTTCATTTCCTACCTATAGAATTTCAAGAACCTTATTAGTCATCACTCTATATTCTAATAAGCAATATTTCCCCGCCAACAGTTATGTGATTTTTCAACCTCGAAAAATCACAGACCTTTAATGGTGTATGAATATTGACTCACTCATGATCGTAATACTTATTATACTGCATTGGTTCAGCGACCCAAAACTGATTTAGGCCCACACACGACACAAGACTTCTCCATTTATAATAAATCTAAGGAAAAGATATTTTTGTTCCCAGGTATCCTGGATACGCAAACGAGATCTGCACATTCTGACTGTAGGGGTACACACATACAGCAGCGACGCTCGCTTCGCCGCGCTTCATGCTGACGGCTCGGACGAATGGACACTCCGCGTGGCGCCCGCTCAGCCCCGCGACTCTGGTGCTTACGAATGCCAAGTGTCCACTGAACCGAAAATTAGTTTGTCTTTCCGACTCACTGTCGTTGGTAAGTGCATAGATATTTCTTTTTAATATTGATGTTATATTTGGCTTTCCGACTTATCGTTGTTAGTAAGTATAGCCCGATCGGAAAAATTCAAACCCTGCGTTGATGTCACTACTAATCGCGTTTGGATGGCAACATGTTGTATGTGTCATGTCTACAACAAAATTGACAATGTCATTTTATGAAATAGAAATCAATACTTTAATTTATACTGTTTTTATTCGCGTCAAATATGATAACATTTTTTTAATCACTTTTTTCTAATTACCGTGAATTTTTATTGTCATTTTGATAAATAGATATGGATAGAGAATAGATTTGATAAGTAGGAAATAATCACAAAATACACAACGTCCACTACTGACTCTTTATGGCAGATGACGTTGCGTTGAGATGACAGAATGTTACATGAATACATAGTTGCCAGTAAAAAATCTTAGTTCCAATATTTTCCGCAATATGGCTGAACTAAGAAAATAAATTAATCCATGTATGTCCAAATGATACGTTAATTCGGCAAATTCATTCGCGTTTTAATGAATAGACTAGTCCTCAACGGCCAAAATATTTACCGAAATAATTAAACTAAGAATAGATTCTACTTAAAATCATTGTTTACTGAAATTATAGCCCAACCATTTTGCTTTTCAAGAATAAAGTTCATTTAGAATACAGAGTATCAAATTAGTTGTACAAGCCCGATATTCCAATTATCTTGTTAAATTGTAATCGTCTGAAATAAGACTCTGAACTCTCTGATTATATTGTTTCTTCATTACTTAAATTTATCTTTTTAGTTATAATCTTCATTTTCTTTGTCCAATTATATTTCCTAGTTGCATGCAATGTAAGATTGCGCTTCAGAGTCCAGGATATAGCAGTGAATAAATCATAAAAAATTGTCAGTAAGCAAAAATATCATACTTTTAAGTTAAACTATAATCCCCGTCTCACAAACATTAGTGACTTAAAATCTATCTAAGTCGTTAAATTGCCTTTGAAATTGTTCAAATAGCTTTTATTTTTACAATGCGAATTGAGACTGAAAATGTTCTTATTTTAATGAGGTCATGAAAGTCAAAGTGTTAGCAAAAGGTGACCTAAATATTTAAGTTAAAAGTCTTCGGCGAATCAAAGTTGCCATCGCAATTCAGTACAAAAGTCTTTGTGTCAAATTAACTATATTAATTAGGATTTTTAACTTTTCTAATGAGGCAATTTATTGACTAAGTTGTTTTTCGTGACTTTTTAGCGTTTTATAAATTTGATTATTCGTACATAGACATATATACATATCATCACGCCTTTATCCCGTAAGCGCAGGTAGAGATTACGAGATTTCCATTTGCTACGACCCTTACAGACTTCCCTCGCTTTCTGTACGTTCATCATTCTCGTCATCCACGCTCGTCCGGTACTCCTAACATTTCCCTTTTTCTAAATGTCTGCGATTTGGTTGCAGTACGTTCTCCGAGGTCGACCCTTAGTGACTTGTCGTAGATCGCCGGTGTCAAACCACTATTTCACTTTTCACTGTATTACACACTATATAAGGTGGATTTAAATTAAATATAAATGCTTTCAGGGCTAAATAATTAAGTCATACAAAATATATAAAGATTTATGTTGGTTTCATAAATTTCTACCCGCTAGTTTTCGAGAAAATCGAACTTTTATGTTTTACTGAATAGTAATAAATAAGACATCCTGTAGTGGTTTTCCTTTTTTGTTTTACTTCTATTTTCTTTTTTTCTATTGGCAATACTACAGCGAAGTTGTAAAACTCATTTTGTCTCTATCTATCACAAACAGAATGAGGAAATAAATTCCATTCAAACGTAGTTTCGGGAGAGAGTATTGATAGATTGTTACAATGAATAAGTTTTCTAGTGTACTTTCAGTTATCTAAAATAAATAAATGATTTTTTTTAGGAAAAGTGATAAAAATATTAGCGTGTAAATTTTTAAAATTTTGTTCTTAGTAATTTTTTGGCTTAAAAAAACTACCTCTCAAAATATTTTTACCTAATAAAAAACCACCTTATATATAAGACCTATTCTTATGGTGATCTGTAGATGTGTGGTCGCCATTCGAGAACCTTTCTGCCCCATCATTAGTTTTCCGCTCTATGTGCCCCGCTCATTTAATAATAATGTACTAACTAATCTTTCTTAAATTCTTGTTACCTCCAAAATTATAAATTTGATATAAAATTTGTTTCGAAATTGTAGTTCTGTCGGCGACAATTTTATTTTATAACTCGATAAAGTAATTTGATATAAAACTGGAAGTGAGAGCCCCGTTTATTCCCGAGGCGGACAGTTTAAATGAATTTGTATTACACTCTGTAATACAATTGTCAACAAGACATAAACCTTTTGGAAATAAATATTATAGAAAATATATTTTACTTGTTTTCTACGTGTTGTTGAGTTTTTTTGATTACAATTTTCTTTAATATCGATGATGAGTATTACCAACAGTTATTACATGAAATATCCCAAAATAATCTAAATCGTAAATTTATTGCTTACCTCTTTGCATGTTATGGATGTCGTAGCTAGTGTTGCCAGGTCCGATTTGTTTTAAATCGGTACACGAGGTCAAAAAATCGAGATTTAGGGTTACAGATCGGGACAAACAAAAAAACAAGGTGTTTTTAAATTAGGGTTTAATTTATTGCGGTTTAACAATTTCACTGCCAACTCCGCATATACGCGGGGTGCGGGTTACGAGTGGGAAGCCAGCCCCGCGTATCTGCGGACTACGCCTATACAATTTCAATCGGCCAGTATTCGGCCGGCACTAAGCGGAAAGCGCTGCATTTTACGTGGCCTCCTGCGCAAGAAACATACAAATAAAGTACAAGTGTTGGATTTTTGCTCGGAACATTCTTTTTTTATTTATCTCTTGTTCAAATTCAAACTAAAAATGAGTGACGGTGAGGAGTGTTCGAGGCCTAAAAGGCAAAGAATTACTCGCAATATCCCTCTAGATGATAGTGATATTGAAAATGAGTTGTTTCAAGACTATAGCAGCGATGATTCCTTTTTTCCTGATGATGATGATGACGATGAGGATGAGGGCCAATCGAACGAGGACGACCAGCAGTTGACATTTTCTGCGGCGGTTATTAACTCACCGTCTACGTCTTCAGTGAATAACGAACAGCTATTATTGGATAATATCAATCTACCCTCTCCAGGCAGTTCTCAACAGGCTGTACCAGGCCCTTCTCAATCTACAATTAGTTCCTCTTGGTCAACTGTGACTGAATTGAAAAATATTCCGTTCAAAAAACAAAATATTTTTTCTGGAAATCCTGGTTCTGAGCCTATAGACTTTTTTAATATTTTGTCAATTTATTTTAGTTAGTTTCATTGGAGGATTTAGATAAATAATTTGAATTATAATAAAAAAATATTATGTTAATATCAAAGTTAATTTTATGTTTCATTTATTATTTTGTTTTTTAGAGTTGATTATAAAGTCAAATATATGTAAGATGAAAAAAATATTTTAACTACAAAGATCCTATATTATTGTGATTATTAAAATAATACATAATTTGCTGATTTTTATATGAATAAACATTAATATAGAGTGAAATATATACCTCCGCGTATGTGCGGGGCTGGCACAGGGATTGAAATTTTCAATGCCTGTGCCAGCCCCGCATATGTGCGGGTTTCTTTTTATTTATTATTTTTATACAAAATATTAATATAATATATCATTTAATGATAATTTTATTATGTCTGACAATATAGCAACCGAAATCGACAAAAAAATATTTTGGCCATACGCATATCATCAGGAATTTCCAGCTGGCAGCGAAGTTGTTAAACTATTAGTGCAAGTATAGTATTATATTACCTAAATTAAATATGTATTTAATCTTACATAACAAGTAATCAGTCTTGCTGGACTAGTAGAAATTACAAAATAAAATCGTACTAACGTAAGTAAGTATTTACGTAAATTATTTATTTTTTATTAAAATTATATTTTTGATTGGACTTTGCCGCCTTTAGAATCGCCTTGTTTTTTATAACATAGTTATAAAATTCATTAGTAATATACATTTTTTTATGATTTTTTATTTTTTGATTTATGACGTATCGGGACATTTAGCGTCCCGATCAGGTACGAATCGGGACGCGTCCCCAGACCCCTGAAAATCAGGACGTCCCGCGCAAATCGGGACACCTGGCAACACTAGTCGTAGCATATCCATATACATACTTCCATATCCGTACTTCCATACTAATATTATAAATGCGAAAGTCTGTCTGTCTTTCTGTCTGTCTGTTACGCTTTCACGGCCAAACCGCTAAACGGATTTTGATGAAATTTGGTATGAATATAGTTGAAGACCCGAGCTCAAACATTGGCTACTTTTTGATGCAGGCGGAGCTGCGGGAAAAAGCCAGTCTACAAATAATTCTACGAGTACCGTAGCACATCTACAAATTATTGCTACGAATGTCGTAGCAGGTCTACACATGCTACGAACTCGTAGAAATCTGATTACTATTCAATGCAACATTTAATTTTGTCACCACTTGACTGTCTGACTAAGGCCTTCCCGCAGTCAGTTACGCTAACTTTCATAGGCAAACAACTGTTTGTTGATTTTGAATTGTATTCCGTTGATCTAGAATGTTCTCTTTGTCAGCGCTCAAACCATAGTCCATTTTACTACCCTGTTCTCGCCCACATTATTTATTTGTATACTACGAATACTTTAAATTTAGCATTTTGGAAACAAAGAGGTATTTATGGGAAAAATCAATCAATCAATTTATTTTAGGCGATATATCAAGTGAACGGCTGTCATTAAAGAGCCATTTTAGCTAGTCATAAGTCCTGCGTCACAGAAATAATAATATCAATCTGCTTGTCTTTTTTACTATTGCTTCAACAATTTGAAAAAAAAGCACAAAATACACTTAGGAATTTCAATACATTTAATTATTGTTATAATACCGACAAAAGGTAAACAATGTTATACATATTAATATTATATTGTACATATTGGGTCAAAATCATAATTATGAGTTTCTTTACAATAAATTCTTCGACTGTATCTTAGTACTTTCCCGGTTGCATTGTATCCTCATCAGGTTGCTTCGGAGCCCTGGTACCCCTTGAAACTTACTAATTGTTCCGGTAATTAAACACCAATAATATATTATATTTATGTATTTTTAAATAATCTATGTATGTATAATCTGTCCGATGGCTTGGATACATAGCACACGGGTACGCGAGCCCGACTTACCCGAGCTGCTACTGATTCACCCATATCCATCCGAGTCAGTAGTATCCCAATACCCCATCCTTTCCCCAAACCCAACCACATCCCACCCTTCCCTAGCTTTAGAATACTTCGGATGGGCAGCAGCGTCGGAAGTACAAAAAGCCGCTGAAACTGCACTCGCCAACCCGCCTGCCAAGCGTGGCGAGTATGGCAACAACCCTCAATTAATGGGGAGGCCCAAGTCCACCAGTGGACTGACTGCAGCTGAAACGACGAAATAATCTATGCAACAACGCGCATACTCAATAGAACTTATATTCAATAAATATTTTTTGTCAACAGTGTCAAAAGCCGAAATCCTGTCCGGTCCGGAGCTGTTCGTCCGGGCCGGATCCGACATCAACCTCACGTGCGTCGCTAAATACGCGCCGGACCCGCCGAGGTGAGAAAATTATGCCATCAAGTGGGGCGGGCCACGAAACGAGCATAAGCATTGATTAATTTTTATCTTTTTAGTAAAAAAATAGTCTTTGAAATTGAATTTTTTGCATGCTGACATAAAATTTTCTCACATTCTTTTTAGCCGATGGTATGGTGTGTTTTCAAGTATTGTAATTAAGTATTAGTAATGTATTAGTATTGTAAATCAAGTAATTAATGGATAGGCCTATAACCGCAAATAAAAAAGAGAGCTTGGAGAGAGTCTGCCTGCAAATGGATATAGCTCCTGTCAACAAGGCGATCGCGCTAATTTCAAATCACTTTAACGTAATTACTTCGTGGTTTTGGCAATTATGTTTAGGTTATTTGCAATTAGCACGATTGTCCTTAAGGTTTAGTAAAATATGAATATAAAGCATTTTCCAAAAAGGCATAAAGGTAACTTTATTGTATTAATCTGTGTACTAACATGTAAGATGTAAGAGTAAAGTGGGATACTTTTTTATGTTACTCACTTTACTTGCCAAATTCTTTTACGTTATTCAGTCACTAGTTAGTTCATGCAATCTACTGGTTACCTGGCTTATTACTAAATCCCAGCATGCGCGCAACCTAGCTATTGTGATACGACAATATGTAGACAATTTAGAATTCATCACATCCATACACAGGAATATTATTTTGCCGCTCGTTTCGTGGCCTGATGATTTCCAATCACGACCCTTCGTCCGTAGATGTGATAGAAATCAAAAAATCTTTAAAAGTTCGAGGATAACATTTATCAAAATGGCTTTTTGCTTTATGGGAGGCTGCGTTTATCGTAGCAAATGAAAATCACGTATTTTTATTAGAAAATGGTGCCTACTGAAACGACGTGACTAAAGAGAATGTCTTATTAATGTTTTTCTTTTTCATCACAGCGTTTTTCTAATTGCATCTTAAGGTATTTTTCTTTAATTCCTATTAGTAATCATAAATATCTATACTATTCATATCTATATACTATTTTCTTGGCTAAAATACTTAAAAATACATTTTAAGATAAAGCATTATTGGCAGTCTTCCTGACATCACCTTACTTATGAATTCGATCGTTGATAATGTTCGCCACAAGATATAGTTGTCTATTGAGCCTCGGAAATATATATCGTGCACTAATCCATACTAATATTGTAAATGCGAAAGTCTGTCTGTCTGTCTTTCTGTCTGTCTGTCTGATACGCTTTGACGGCCAAACTGCTAAACGGATTTTGATGAAATTTGGTATGAATATAGTTGAGCACCCGGGGTCAAACATAGGCTACTTTTTGACGCAGGCGGAGCTGCGGGTAAAAGCTAGTATGATATAAAAATAGTTTGAGCCCAGAATTAAGCGAACTAAATTAAAGCGAACACCGCCTCTACCATGACATTGTAATTACATAGACACTTGTGACTGCGTCAACAAATTCATATATAAATAAAACTGGTGCAGTGCGAGTCGGACTCGTACACGAAGGGTTCCATACCTATAAAAACCGCAAAAAAACACGTGTGTTGTAAGGAAGACCCCCTTAAATATTTGAGTGAATAAATAACTTAATATTCTTAGAATATTTCAAGCGTCTGTTGCCGTAATCAATATCGAGCGAAAATGAGCAAAAATAATAACGTTTGTTGTATGGGAGCGCCCCTTAAATATTTATTTTATACGTTTTTATATACTCGTAGAACTTGATGTAATAGCGGCAACAGAAATACATCATCTGTGAAAATTTTAACTGTCTTACTATCACGATTCATGAAACAAACCTAGTGACAGACGGACAGAGGGACGGACAGCAAAATCTTTTAGCAATAGGGTCTAGTTTTACCCTTTAAGTACAGAAACCAAAACTGTAAAGCGCCCCTTGCGGATAGTAAAGTAAATAAAAACTTCCAAGAAACAATATTAGTATTGTTTATTGGATGTTCTGACTTTACTGATTACAAAATAAAGTATTTTTAGCCAATATTATTTAATTTTAATTAATTAATATCCAACTGATTTTTAGTCAATTCCTTTTAAAAAAAATTATTAAAGTTAAAAAGAAATACTTCTTTACTGGCCGAAGTTCGATCGAACCCGGGGCTTCCTGAATTGATGACTGCTTAGGTATCCACTGCACTTAATAGCTGATATCCGAGGGCGACAAGTTTGTCGAAGTTATTGACTTAAACTGCGTCACAGCAAACTTCCCCTTTTTTGCCCTCATTTTTTCCGCTATCAAAAAAACCTAGTGACCAAAAGTTTTTAATAAATCAAGGAACATGTGTGCCAAGTTTCGTAAAGATCCGTTTAGAAATGACACTACAGCAAACTTTTCCCCCTTTGCCCTCATTTTCGTAAAAATGCGTTCAGATATGTGGCCTCTAGCCCGGAGCATACATATTCCGATCCAAAAGCAAAATTGTCGAAATGGAGACGTCATTAATTAAAAGTTCATTTTACTGTTAGGTATATGGGCAATAAAGGTATTTTATATTGTAAAACACACCGTTTTACATATTTTAAACACTCCTTTACATAGCCTATTTTGCCAACAATGCACGTTACAAAAAGCTACGCGCTTATGTTTCCTCTCGGTTGTAATGTAACTTATACCACATGATGTTGTTTGTAGAATGAGTAAAGTGCACGGGTAATTTAGCACGAAACCACAATGTTGCCAATTTCAGCATTTGCTACAATATTGCTTTATGAGTAATTAATTTCACAGTTACGAGTGCTGTGAATAAACTTTCAGAGTAGATGTCAAAATGTAAATTTAAAAAAAATATTTTAGTCCTGGCCTGAAGATGTTGTGCCCCACTTCGAGGTAAAGGCCTTCCCCTTTTGTCTCTCTCTAAAGCTTTCTGCATACAATCCAACTGGAAATTATAAAAAAGTCATTGATTGGAGATATTTCATCAATCATTTTAAATTTATAATAAAAATTTCTAAAAAAAATTAAATTAAAATCTTGCTTCCATATCATGGGACCTATTAAATAGAATAATCTATCAGTGTTTATCTTATTGAAAAGCCTTTTAACTAAATTCTATTCATTTGCAAAAAGGCTTTGCCGAATTTAATTACAAAAAAAAAAAAAATTACAATTTCCAATTAAAATTAAAAGTATACGGAATTTTTTGATGTTTTTGATTGTTTATGTCGATACAATTTTTACGGATAGACTTAGCATACATTTTAAAAATAGGGTTTTATAAAAGTAAATGCATGATTGGAACTGCTTACACTTCGTCTTAGTGAAAAAGGGTTCTAAGCAGGCACCTCGCGGGTGAATAGGTGACCCATCTTTCAAGTCTTACGATCTTATAATGGGAGTGTGTTATCGTGTACCTTTTCACACCAACGCGTTCCCATACATTTAGTCTTCGCATCTATAAACATGATAAGCTTATTTCCAGATAAAAGGGTCGACGGGGGTCCTTAAGTGAGGCATTCTTTGCCTATCACCATTTAATGGTACCCTGTGCCTGAGATCTTCGCGAGGGACCTTCAATTTGAATATTGATAGGTTGATATGCCTTGTGTCCCCACATAAGAACTACGTTTTTTATTCAGGTCACCTCATGAGTTATGTATATAGCGTCTTAAGGTTTATGAATGTCATAAAAAGGTCTGATCATATAATATAGATTGTAATGTCAACTCAGTAGCTTGTATCTTTGCAATTCTAATACAACCCTATTTTAATGATTTCTTATGTTTTCGCGATTGTTATTCATTAAATTAAACTATTTTAATACGGTTTTTATCGCGTATATTACTTATTTATTTACACCTGACGTTTCAAACACTTTACAGGGTTCATGGTCACAGGCAGACTAAGTTAACATTTGTCTTTGATGTCATAAGATTACAAACTACCGCCTGAAAAAAATAAGTAATATACGCGATAAAAACCGTATTAAAATAGTTTAATTTAATGAACAACCCTATTTTTTTTAAGCATGATGATGGTATTATACTAACTCAGCCCGGAAATAAGACATCTGGGTGTCAATTCTCTTATTTTACATAGTGCACTATTGAATGGATCGCAATGACAATTTTTGACGTTTCTGGTATTCTGTTACTAATTTGAGGACCGATCGTGTTCATGCATGCCTTTGAACTGCAACTGGTAAATTTTGCTTATCAAAAAGTCTGCTATTTATTATATTCACATTTTTTCTACTATTACCATTCAATTACGTTTTAGTTGCAAATAAATTGAGATAAAAAATTGTGTTAGTAGAATACCAATATTGCATATCAAAAATGTATCGTAATTGAGTCGTAATTGATTATCAGTTGCAAGCAATATTCAACAGACATTTTATTAATCTTAACAAAATTAATGACCAAAAAGTAGGTATCAGTAAATATAAATATAAGATTGACTCTGTAAAAGACAGTATATTTTTAACTCCTTGCACAGAATCAGAGGTTAAACAGATAGTGAAAACTCTCAATAACACAAAGTCGGTTGGTATAGATTCGATTCCCACATTTTTGATAAAAACGAGCATAGACATACTCGCCCCTGTCTTGACATTTCTGATAAATTTATCGTTTTTACATGGAAAATTTCCAGAAGCACTAAAAAAGTCAATTGTAAAACCGTTATACAAAAAAAAATGACAAACGTGACTTAAAAAACTTTCGTCCTATTACTTTGGGCTCTATATTCGCAAAAATATTTGAAAAACCAATGACAAATAGATTAACGATATTCCTTGCTAAAAATAACGTTATAGCTAATGAACAGAATGGATTTCAGAAAAATAAATCTACCACACTAGCAGCTTACTCTCTAATAAAATCTGTTACTGAATATATTGATAGGAAGGTCCCTGTAGTCACCATATTCTTTGACATGAGTAGTGCTTTTGACCTTGTACAACATGATAAACTGTTAGCCAAGTGTGAAAAGTATGGAATCAGAGGACCAGCTTTGGAATGGCTTACTAGTTATCTGGCTAATAGAGAGCAATGTGTTGAGATTAGTAAAACTAATGAAAAAAGGGAAGTGGTTAAATCTTCCTTTTTAACTAACAATTCAGGAGTTCCACAAGGCAGTATAATGGGTCCACTTTTGTTTTTGATTTATATCAATGATTTGCCGAGTTCAATGACATGCCAAACAATATTGTTTGCAGATGACATTTCTGTTGTCATACCGAATACTAACATAGTAGACTAAAATAGATGCTTAAATGAAGTTGTAGATAGTGTTGATAAATGGCTAGGAGAGAATGGTTTAAGATTCAATGTAGATAAAACGAATTTTATACAGTTTTCTAACTTCAAATCCAAAAGGCTTAACCCAGAAATTATTTGTCAAGATAAAAAACTAAAAGAGGCTGCTGAAACGAAGTTTTTGGGGATAGTTTTGGACCGATATTGTAATTGGAAGTCTCATGTAAATTATATCTGTGGTAGATTAAGCAGATTTGTTTATGCACTCCGACGCCTTCGTAATATTGCTGGTGAAAAGACAGCACTCACAGCCTATTATGGTTATGTGTCGTCCGTGCTAAGATACGGAATAATAATATGGGGAAATTCAACAGAAGTGAATGATGTATTTATTGTTCAAAAGAAATGCGTACGAGCCATATGTGGAGTAGGGCCAATAGATACATGTCGTCCTCTTTTCAAAAAATTAAATATTTTAACCGTAACTGGACTGTATATACTGGACATTGCATATTTCGTAAGGGACCATCCCACATTTTTTGAGAAATTAGAAAGATGTCAAAAACTCCGACCATTAGATGTACATCGAATAAAAGCACCGACACATAGTAGTGCCCTTTTCAAAAAGAATTGTTATGCAATGACATCAAATATTTATAACAAAATTCCAGGCGAATTAAGAGAATTGCCAGACGACGAATTTAAACACAAACTTAAAAATTGGTTGGTAAAGGGTTGTTTTTACAGCATTAATGAATTTATGAATTATGATAAAAATTGACATGATAACTACTTAATCTATTTAATTTAAATAACAAAATGACATTTCAATGCAACTGGTATTTTGTGCAAGGTAAAAAATAAATAAATAAAAACTGACTTTCATCAAATATAACATTGACATTATTGTATCTAGGCATTATAAACTGACATTAATTAAATTGTAATCACGAACAAAATTGATCATCTGCTCGTACATTGCTGAATTGCTCCGTAAAGTCATTTATAATCATAACTTTTTTAAAAATTTTTGCATGCCAGTAATGGTGAAACATGTAGATCCTTCACTACTTATTACATCTAACATAAAATTACTGTTACCACGTTTTAGCAAAATAAATATTTCATTTCATTTCATTTCATTTCAAGGTCTTTTATAAAATATTAGCGGAATTGATACCCTGAGCAGCTTTTAAAGAGGCCGAGTATAGATCAAACAGATGGGCCGTTTCGTAGACTTGTCTCTCTTTTTGACTCCTTCGGGGGAGACAAGGTAACTTTGCTTGTGGCGTTAGCTTTTCTAGACGGGGGAGACTAGGCATATTAAATTTTTAGGTACTTAGCATACCACAGCAAATTCACTATAGTAAGAAGAGTTGTATGCAGTCAGTAATTTCCTACCTGCTAAGAAATTCTCTACAATGACCAACTTTGCTTCGCAAGCTATTGAGAGACTTCCAGACAGGCCAAGGCAAGTAATTGTAATCGGAAAGTTCTTCTCATATATGAAATTTGGAAATTGTGTTTTTCTTATTCCCATACAACGTTATTTTCCAAGGATATAACTAATTATTTATCTATGTTGTAGGATAGCAAATTCTTGTTAAAGCACTTTACTTTAAATTCGATTGTGTATTGATAAGAATCACTAAGAATGTTGGCCAGTATGTTGATGAAATCAGTATTTAAATTTGATGTAAGTACCTACTAACAAAAATGGGCAATGTTGTCTTTAATAATTAAATTTTGAATTTGAATAATGTTTTTTCAAAAATAGACGTGATTGTCTGCATCGTGTTACAGAATTTATAGACTTTAGTATTTTGGGGCATGTCTTCTCTGATTCATAGGAGACGCCGGGGCGACCTTTAGTCTTTCTGTAGGCAGTTTGGACATCAGTTAAACAAGTGATGGAGGTACCTACATCTGTTTTATTATATAAAATCACGAAGTTACTAAGTACGTTACAAGGACCAATAATTGTATATTGCCCTAGAATTAAAGTTTTTTAAATTAATTATATGAAATAAAAAAAAAAGATTCAACTATGTATTTGTTTTGTTTGTAAATGGTGAAATTTATAATTAATTCTTCAATGACGTCACTGATTCCTGTACTAATTTTATCTTTTTTTGTTTTTTTTTTGTATCTAATGTAATATATATTTCTATTCGCTGTATATATTTACTTATTCAACACTAGTTGTAACCGTAGTTTCGAGCGTATTTTTCAAGAAGATCAGGCTGTAGGCAAAAGTCTCTCTCTCATTTCAGCGCCTTCCCGGTGGCGTCCTCGGCTGTTTGCCTCGGAGCCCGTCTTCGATATCCCTAGTTGTGAGACCATTAATATGCATTTCAGTCCCCGAGACGTCAAGCCAGCACTTTTTGGCGCACCTCTTTTACCAGGCCCTGGTGGAGGCGGCATAGCTAGGCACTTGTTCCCCACGTAATAAGCTGGTTTCCGTAAGACGTGGTACTTTAGGCAAAAACAAATTTGTATATAATGGATTTTAGTATGCACAGAAGTCTTATGAGAAGTTTGTTTCCAGTTTCATCTACTGGTACCGCGGGGAGCAAGTGGTGAACTACGCACAGCGCGGCGGCATCAGCGTAGAAACGGAGCAGCGCACACGCACCAGTAGGCTACTGATCGCGCGCGCAGCGCCACATGACTCTGGGAACTACACATGTGCTCCTAGTAGCTCTGGTGAGAAAATAAAATAACAGTCAAATATAGAACCGCTGAAGAAATAATGAAGAGTTTTTTTTCTTCTTAGTCAAACGTCAATTAAAAAAAAATATGTATAGGAATCCTTACTAATATTATAAATGCGAAAGTCTGTTTGTCTGTTACGCTTTCACGACCAAAGCGCTGAACGGAATTTGATGAAATTTGGTATGAATATAGTTGAAGACTCGGGGTCAACGCAGGCGGAGCTGCAGGAAACCGCTAGTTTATTATAAATAAAACAGACTGATTATCAAAACTCAAAAGCAGGACCTATGAAGCTGAAATTTGGCAACCTAAAAATCAAGTCCACTCTTACAGGTGTAAGAAGTCTTACCGGTGCCAATTCTGTAAAACTTCTATTCTTCAGAAATATTTACAACATCATCAATAATTATTCATAAACAATCATGCAATCGTGCCTGAATTCAAAAATGTTATTTACTACATGAGAAGGTATTTAAAGGCAGATTTTGGTTGATTTTAATTATTTTGAAATTGGTGAGGTTTTATTCAGAAAATTAAGAGAGTATAATAATAATTTGCTAATTATACATCATTTATTACCTTATTACAATTGTTTACGTTAAACTAACGATAATGTGAGCTTATACATAAGGATTGATATTAGTTACGTTCGTGTGGTTAATACTTAAATTTTCTATTCAAAATTTGCCTCGCTTCAATAATCCTTTAAATCTGTCAATAACAGAAAATACAAAATATTAAACACTAGCTGTTTCCCGCAGCTCTGCCTGTGGTATATAGCCTATGTTACTCAGGGTGAATGTAGCTTTCCAATGGTGAAAGAATTTTTGAAATCGGCACAGTAGTTTTTGAGTTTATTTATTACAAACATACACACAAAAATACAAATCTTTTCTCTTTGTAATATTAGTGTAGATATTAATTGCAGGAAACGTAACAATATTTCATGTTACATGTTATCGATGTTACAAATCTCATAAATATAATTACTTAATGGGAAATCGCTGATTCTGTTTCAGAAAATATGTTGGATAATGCGATTAAACATGATAAATTAGTTAACAATATTAATGTGTATCATTGGTTTGAAATCTATTCAATTGTAATGGGGGACGGCTAGAAAATAATCGAGAAATTCGGAATTACCATCGTTCATTTCAGCCGCAATCAGTCCACTGCTGGACTTAGGCCTCCCCCGAATTGAGGGGTTGTTGCCATACTCGCCACGCTTGGCAGGCGGGTTGGCGAGCGCAGTTTCAACGGCTTATTGTACTTCGGAAGCTGCTGCCCATAGGAAGTATTCTTAAGCTAGAGAAGGGTAGGATGTAGTTGGGTTTGGGGAAAGGATGAGGTACTAGGATGCTACTGACTCGAATGGACATGGGTTGACTCAGTAGCAGCTCGGGTAAGTCGGGCTCGCGTACCCGAGTGTCATGTATCCAAGCCATCGGACAGATGCTTGAAAACAACACCCCTGACTTATTACCATTGACTGTAATTGAAAGAAACTGAAACGAAGCGGTAATATTAAATAGAACATTTATATTTTCCGCTTTTTGCATTAATTGAATTTTGGTACGACGCCAACGCTTACGATTTCCTTGTACGATTTCAACCTTTTCATTTCTATAAAAGTTCCCCGAAATACGTAATTCGCAATTTGCAAGCTTTTCTTCCGTATGAAAACGATCTAAGTGTACGGTATTGTGATTCAAATGCGTAAAATAATAATAAATTCTGTATGAATGATTACAATGAAATTATCTTACAGAGTTTTGACTAAAGTACTATGAGTGATATTGTACGTCTGGAATGGCAGTATTTTATTATAATCTTGCTATCATTTCTATTATTTTCACCCTAATTCGTATGATAAAGACTTTGATCTTCTTATTAGTCTATCTCTGTATTCGGATTCGATGTTTTGAATAAACAAAATAGCACTATTGCAGATCTTGTTAAAGTTATCTACACTATAATAAAACCACGCAAACGCATAACGAATCAGTTTGGATTTCCTACTATCTCTAATTATTGTAATTTTGTGTAATTCGAATGTATTGCTGAATAGTCAAATTTGTTTCAGAATCGGCTTCAGTAATAGTCCATGTGCTGAGTGGAGAACGCCCAGCTGCCATGCAGAGCTCAGGGTCCACGCCACCTCGCATCAACCGCACCATCCTCAACACTCTCTGCCTCATCACAACATTCAACCAACCCAGGATCTGGATCCTCCTCATCCTACCAATTATCACTCAGTACTCCTCAACTACACTAATGATCATCATTCTCATTGCAACACAATTCGACATCGTCAAAGTCGTGCGCAGCTCAATTTTAAGACCACTGTCTTTGAGATGACCAATCTTCAGCCAAATAGAATAACTTCCAAATTCTGAACAAGGAAGAAAAAACGTGTACAGATACAATTAGTAGATTTAAATACAAGTGTTTGTAATTTAATATGTCTAAGACGTTATGTTGAAGTGTATTTAATACAACGAGGTTAGATCTTAATTTTAAACAAAAAACATACGAATACCTATCGTCAAATTATTCTTCGAATTCTCTTTTGAAAAATTTCAAACTTTACATAAGTTGATCAGAATCGTGTAATAATTTAATAGGATTAGCGAGCATTTACATTACGCGCAGCCGTTGCAGGATTATCCTCCGCTGAATTTCCTTTTTTCTCAGCTAACTACGCTCGCCTTAATCCTCACGGTTTCGCACCCGTTCACCCTGTAAGTAACATAAAAATTGTTATCAAAATAAAAAATTGTGAAATGTTTTCATTTCTTAGGTATGGTCCGTCAGTTTTCGGCAATAATCAAATTAATATAATTTTAATTGATTTAGGCGTTACTTTGCGGAGCTCAAACTTACAAGCACTTACAGTAAAGAGTGGGTGCCTGCCGGCAGTACTTTGCATGTATGTACCAAGTGGTGACGGAAGCGTGCCAAATCATGTGGGAAGTGCTTGTAAAAATATAAAATAGGACTACTTATTTTTTTACTTTTAAATTATTTAATAAACGAAATAATTGTAGGTAACTACTGTTATAAAAAAGCTCGTTAAAAATATTCATTGCCAAAATTTCCCAGTTATTGGGAACTCGTCAGTTATTCTTTTTTTCTAAGTAACTTGACTTTTAAAGCTAAAGTAGCAAATTCTTCAAGTCTACAATCAATGCACAAACAAAAGCTGAAAAGGCACGAAATCTTAGACGGATATTACGTGATCCAAACGATTCCCTGATACCAATCAGGAATAAACCAACATTGAATCCAAGCAACCTTCTCTGTGTAATGGTGTCTAATCTGGCAATTGCTCTCTTTACCACTTTGTTTGCCTTCGATCAAGTTGGACAAACAATTGTCTGGACTCACACACTACTGAGACAGATCTTGCAGTCACGAATGACCTACATATCGGATTTTCAATCTACTATCTTCCAATAGAACTTGCTTTTCACCCGACTGCGGCGAAGCAAAAATGTAGGGTTATGCTTGTCTCTTTGTTATCTCGTACCCAAAAAACGGCTGAACCGATCGTGCATTTCGTAAAGCAATTGTTTTACGAGACTTAACTTTACTACTATTTAACTATTTCTGTGATATCAAAACACACTTTAAAAAAATCTGTACCGCTGTATTGATACTAACGTGCTCAATAAATAACGTCACATACTAAAGTGTACTTTAGTAGACATTTTTAGAGAGCCCTTGTCAACATCTCATACAATCAAAAAACTTTATAACCAAAACCATAGCAAAATGTGCATATAGCATACGTATGTGTTTCAGATGAGTTTAGTTTTACTTTTTAATCACTGAATTATTATTTATTTAAGTATCGTGTGCTTGCTCTTGCTTATTAAAAGTAGAGCAAAAAAAGTCCTCAGCCATATTCTTTTAAATCACACTTTTCGCTGCTTTCATTCGAGTTTGCTGAACCAAAAGCCTTCGGTTTCTAAAGCTTAACATTGGTTTCAGTCTAGTTTGAACAGATTTCCCGCCAAAACTTCTTGAAGTCGGAACTCACGTAAGCTGGAACCGAAAGTTGGTTCGGACGGTAATTCCCGATCGTTTGATCTGCACTCATCCTTATCACCTAGTTTGAGGCAAGTTATTGTCATAAAAGCAATGATTTCAACAAGGTCTACAATAAATTTACTTGTAAATTTTCCAAACAAACTAGAATGTATATTATCATTTGTTATATAGCATCCTATGAACTATTTGTAACTTGTCTACACAATACATTAGTTGCAAAGAATAGGGACGTGTGGAAGAGATGAGGTACGGATTTTACCCAGGAGTAGGACAAAAATTACTTATCAAATAAAAGAAGAGCGGTAGTTTTCTACGCCGCGGACTTTATGAAAGTAAGTTTAAGAACAATCTCCTATTATTATGGCTTCTCCTAGGGCTAATGAAGTTATAAAGTTGAAAGTAGAAAAGTTTTATTTTATCAAGTTGCGGACGTACCGACTATAATCGCCATCAATGGTGATTACAGTTAGGTATTGTTTAGTTATAAGTAATGTGAGATCGCTGAAGGGATTGCTGCTGTTTGGCGTATCAAGTCACCCCAACTAGAGATGGGTGCGTTCCTGGAAAATTTTCCATTTACTCCCGGAATTTTTACATAGTTCAGGGAATAAATGTGAATAAATATTTTTTTCCTTCTTCTTCCCCTTGCATTTCATTTTTTTCCTCTTGAATTTCTTCACGCTGCCCATCTCTAACCTCAACAACAACCTCTTTACATTATTTACTTTAAAAAAATTACTTTAATATATTATCATAAAACAATTTTTTTCATGGAATCTACCTAGTCCTATCAAATACTACCAAAGATACCATTAATAAAATATACTTCTGTGGGACAGTACTCGTGCGAAACCGCGGGGACAAGTTAGTGTTAAATATTTTAAGGATATTTATGAAAAATAATTGAAATTACCTGTATTTCTGAATACAGAAAGATACAACGAAAGCAAAGAGTTTTACATAATTTAAATTTTGGAAAAATAATAGCATCCATGAGAGACTACAAAAAAATATTACACTTTATTTAAGGTACTATTTTAAAAATGGTTATATTATACATTGCATCATCCACATCGTATAAGTTTCGTAGTACCTTATCAATCAGATCTAATCAGCCTGATCTGTAGTAAAAGATGTTTCGGCAAGTTGTTTTTGTTTCGATCTCTCCCTTGTTTCTCATACTTATGTCGAAAGTCCGGAGACAAACAAATTTACGAGTTTCTAAGTAAACGAAGTAGACAAAAGGGTAAGACATACGTTTACTCGGCCGTATTATCAACATCTTTCTATTTCCTATGTTCTTATTTTTATTCTTAGGGAAACTTACCAACGCTGGTGTTGTTGTGATAGAGATATATTTCAATTGCAAAATAGTCGATTGCACAATTAAGTCTTTCGAAGTTATTAATATCATCATATTATTATAATTACACGAAATTCAGCAATACTATCGATACGATATTTTATGTTTGATACAGATAAAAATATAACTTATTTTATCTAATATATATATTTAGCAATCCATATTATCGATCGTATCGAAAATATCCAACGATCGATAGTTTTCAAAACAAAACGACAGTATCACGATACTATCGATAGACTGTCGCTGTTGCAACAACACTAATCAACGCTTATATCTTGTCTTGGACAAGTAAAAATATAATGTAAAATACTGTTATCGTATCTAGTTCATAATCATTATTTACATTTAAGAATATTAATGTGAAAATACATTTTTTAATTTTAAGTGAGATAGATAGACTGTACATATAGATTTAGTAGTGTAAATATTCAATAATGTAAATATTTATGTACCTTAAATTCAAATTATTCCGTGATATGTTACCGGCCTAAGTTTTTATATCTTACCTAATTCATTTCCATTTTGCACGGGCAACAAAGAAGTAAATAACTGCATTTACTTTATGGTTTGTTTGTACTAAAAATCTAAACCTGTGATAAATAAAACTACTATTATTTTAGATTTACCCGAAAACTGGACAAGAGAATCAGTATGATAATTATTATTTTCTGAATATTTTCCTACATTTTATGATTAGTTTACTTTCTCTTCTCCACAAGAATATAAGTATCCTACCACCACCAACAGATTTGGAAAGTGGGTGATTTCTCTAAACGGGTAAATGTTTTGGTTACTGTTCATGGTTTTCAAAAAGCTGCTGTTGTAGAGGAAACCAGTTAAGGAATTTTGCCGTGGTTCGGATTTCGATTAGTCGCCGCTTGTGAAGCCGTGGACTCCAAAACAGCGGGCAGCGGCGTTTTCCAACCAGACCAAAAAAATAAATACATACGCATGAAAGTAGAACGTCCTCCTTTTATGAACTCGGTTAAAAATGAAACCGCTCACGCTGGCAAACTGCACGAGTAGCGGTTCTTCCCAAATCGAACTCACGCCACCCCGCTACCGCTGTCTTTGTGACCGAGGCATTACGGAGACGATAACATGAAGCTGATACTAGCACAACATGGATTATTTATTAGTAAAGATTAAATTTCATGCCGAAGTTCATTAGAAATAATTTTATATAGTTGATTTAATATCACTGTTTATCAAACAATAAAGTCTTATTGTCATAAGTCACTTAAAGAAGTTCACTAAACACAGTCTAACTACAAAAAAGTTAGACAACTGTTCAACATGTGTTTAAAAAACTGCTACCATTAAGTACGGTTTTTTTTAGTCTAACGTTAAACAGAGTATAGACATGGTTTTAAGCTTTGTTAAACAGTAGTCTAAGAGTACTTTAGATTTTAGATAAACGTAATTTTACGATTTCATTTTTAAGACACGTCTTGATCTAACTTTTTGTAGCAATACGGCGTTAAAACTTAATCGGTTTCCTATCAACGGCCCTAACTGTTATATGAACTGTGAACCCCTAAATTTAAAACACGCGATCAATTTATAAAACTGTCGCTATCTTTAACGAGTAGTTAAAAAAGGGTTGTGTAAAAGTATGAAATTGTAGACGTATAAACATGTTAATTAACATTTGTAACAATACAGAATAGAATAAAAATGATTGCAGGATGATAAGTGTTTTTCGTTTCATTATTATCCACTAGATGATTCCCGCAGCTTCGCCTGCATCAAAAAGTAGCCTATGTTTCACCGCGGGTCTTCAACTATATTCTTACCAAATTTCATCTAAATCCGTTTGGCGGTTTAGCCGTGAAAACGTCACAGACAGACAGACAGACAGAAAGACAGACAGACTTTCGCATTTATAGTATTAGTATGGAAGTATGGATATTATAAAAAAATTAGGGATAAAGTTGTTCTTTATGCAAGCGAACGTTAATTCTTCAAATTAAATTCGTAAGCGGAAGTTAGATTAAACAGATTCGGCTTAAGTTGCCGTCTATAAAAAAAATAATCTCCCTAAAAGAATTCATCTCGCGGTTGGGTCCAAAATTCATTGTATTAAGTAATGCCAGCACAAAATGGGGTACTGAGTTAAAGAAACATAGGATCTAATGAGAGAAAAAAAGTAAAGTAAGTGTTTTTACGTTTCATGCCCAAATACTAAATATTTTTTTTTATTAGTGTATGTGAAAAAGTTTTTTAAATCTAAAAACGCAGAGATACATTTTTTGCCTTTATCCATTTCTTGGACAATCAATGAAGAAATATCAGCAACAACATCTTCATTTGATGAACCTGGCCGAAACCCATATTGATATCGGATATAATGTTATATTTATGGAGAAACTGCTGCAGTCTCCTATTAATCAGTTTCTCTAAAATCTTTGCAATTGGAAGTAGAATAGAAATCGGTTTAAAATTTGAGACATTACCTCTCTCTATCCACTCGTGTACACGAATAATAATTGCAGGTTTTAGAGCCGAAGGAAATACACCTTAATTTAAGCACAGGTTAGCTGAAATGAAATGAAATGAAATTGTTTGTTTTCAATATAGGATATAAATATCACTTATTGACGTCAATTTAAGCTAAGCGAGTAATAACGGGTACGATAATTTCATAAGTCGGTTTTAGAAAGTATGTTGGGATACAATCCCATCCCTGAGCAGAATCGGATTTGAGAATCATTAAGATATTGTAAACTTCATTACAATCTGTTTCATGTAGAACAAAAGACGTTTCCTGCTGGTATTCACTTTTATTGTCCTCAGTTACGGGCTGTAATATTGAGCTTTTTAAAACTTCTTCAGCTAGATTTTTGCCAATGTTAGCAAAATAAGTGTAATACAGTTTACAGCCTCGACTGGCTTCGAATGATTATTAAGTAAATCTAAGTTTTGTAATTTATTTTTACTACAATAAGTCACATTTTTCGATCATATTGTCTCTTAAATTTTTTTATAACATTGTAGAAAGGTGTTTAGGTTACCTTAGTACCTACTTAGGTATTTCCTAGGGTATGCTCCTTTCTATCAAAGTAGACGGCAGCACTCAATGTAAGGCGAAGCAATACAAGCAGGTGAAACAGCGGAAAAGCAGTGAAGAAAAGTAGGAAGAACACGAAGGTGAAAGAAGAAAATAGTTTGTATAGATAGGCAGTATATTAAGCACTAGTTAAACAGTTTACAATGTTTAGCAAATTCACTTGCACAGCAAAATAAATAAATAGGCACAACAAAAGTCCAAGATCAAAGCGCGGAAGTCGCGATAGGTACGAAAGCGCGCGATACGTTTTATGCGTCAAGCGATGAACCAAAGACTGGCGGCGGCCGGCGGTTGGCCACGCCCCGCGCGCCCGGCTGGATTATTCGAGATGGCACTACATTGCAGCGTGCACGCAGCGGTCGCATGATGTAAGGCTGCGGTTTGACTTTTGCGAATCATAGTAGCGGCAAGCGACTCGCCACAAATTTGGCATAAACTACAACTCCATCGCATTGATTAATGTGTTGTGTAGTCGTGTATGAAATATAATTATTTAGACTTGGAACTGGTTTATTTAAGTCAAGTCTACATTCAGTTAAGATAAGTATATCAGTGTCAAAGTCAAAGCTACGTAAAGATATCTGTAAGTCATCTAAATTTTTATAAATACTTCGATGTTTTAAGTCATAATGGTAATATCAGTATTTTTAACATTTCTAGGTCGTTTTGTAAACTCCTCGACAGTAGTTTTATTCGATTGAGCCCAACAGATTTCATCAATTTCTTCCATAATAGTTAATTCAGAATTATCCATATAATAATTTTAAATTGCAAAATAAAATGAAAAGTTGATATATGTTTTTACTTTCAGTAGACTAAGAGTGATAGTTCTTGTGCAGTCCCCAGATCCATCTTCTCTTCCATCTCTGACTATTAATATGAATTTTGTAAAATGCATGAGAGTGTTTGTGTATGTAGGTAGGTAGAGTGTATATAATGTTGTATTGTAATCCTTACTTATCAAAATTTATAAAAGAAAACTTAAAACTTATAATAGGAAATACTTGTAATTCTCTATAAGTCTGGTTTTGACTACAATAGAAATACTCAGAATGCAGTTAACTCGAGTTCAGGACTCAATCGCTAACAACGAAATCGTTTTGCTAACAATATTTTTAAATCCAGCTGTTAAAATTTTCAGAATCGGCAGTTACCTATTTGTTTTCACAGTTTTCTCGGCGATTCGAATTTCGAGCTCATAATCTACATTATTTTGATTAATTTTGAACGTTTATTAAAGAAATATTATACCTAGAGAGACCTCCTCTTTATTTATCATTTTGAGTCGATTTTTTCGACATTTACGAGATAATAATTATAGAAATCGAAAACAACATTTAAAAATATACAAAAATCCATCGGCAGCGGAATGAAAACCCAAGCTCCTGTCGGTGGTCGACTACCAAATACTTTTCACAATCCGTGCCCTGACAAGGATGATTGTTTTTACATTACTTCCTCTTATTATTATTAATATTTGCGTATGGCGCAGCGAAGCTAGACGGTTAAAGTAAGGTTGTCAATCCGCTCAATACTTTGTCTCGAAAACTTGATATATTTAGCACAACGTAACATACTTTATTCATAAAGAGCTTTCTGTGCTATTTGGCTTACAATTCGCAAAAACTATTTGACAAATAAAATTACCGTGTGATCACGATACGCCATTAACGAACAAAGAAAATTGACAGCTGTTGCTGCTGATATAATATATCATTGCACATTTATTTTTTATTGCGCCATGTATATACAGGGTTGTCATTTGAATAAATGCTTCGACTCATTTTATTTCTTCGAGTCCTTTTAGGTGTCCTAACCTAATACATTGTGAGTATAAAAAATTCATCGCCGTACGCTTTGTGATGTTACTAATTTCCATATTTAGAGGTTAATTATATTTAAAAGGAATTATTAGGTTATTTATTTCGGCTAGACTATTATTTTTTTCTAGCTAGTGGTAAAAAGAGGTGTAGAAGATTATGGCAAAGGTAAAGTCTAAAAAAGGTCTTCTTCTTTCATGTGAATGGCACAAAACTACACTAATTTGGCCCCGTAAGAACCGACCAGAGTCACAGCCAAATCAGCCCGCGTTCATGCTGAAGGACGGTTAATAGGTATATTTACAGGACTTTTGGTTTACTTGATGATAAAGCTTTTGTTATATGAAACAGCTCAGCAGTTTGTTTCAAATCTCATTTTTATAATTCATACCTGATTTACCTAAAACTAAACTTAGGTAATCATTTTAAAAACATACAAAACACTTTTATTTCCAATACTTTAGTTATCGTATCGCACTAACAGTTTTCGAATAAAATGAAACAATTTTAATTTGAATGAAAGCTTTGGCATAGGCGCAAGTGTTCACACAGTTTGTTGTGAGTTCAACCCAAAAGATTTTCAATTTGGCGAGAAAGGTTCGAATGGCGGGTCACAAAGCTAATAGTAAAAATACATTCTCGAAACGTGACCGTAACTTTGCTAACCCGAGGGAGACATGGTCACATGACACACAAATGAAAATATAATACCACACTAAAATGAAAATGGGTCCAAGTGCCAAAACCATAATTGAGGATTTTTTTCGTACCATATTTCGTGATAACTTTTTTCTTCGCTCGTATCTAAGGTGACTTCCAAATGGTCTTATCCTTACTTCGACTAGATATCCAACCCATGTAGGTATATCTACCGTACTCTGTTTTATGTATGTTGCGTGTCAAGTGGTCAGATTTGAATAGGTCGCTTGTAGTGAAAATTCTAATTATATCCGAAATATGGAGGAGCTAAACTCCAAAAGCACGTAAAGCCTTGCATGATAGAATACGTCGTTTTTAAACTTAGTAAGGTGTGTATGCCTTTAGAAGCCCACATTTTCTGATTCTATATGCTGGGTTCCATTTTTTAAGACATACGGCAATGGTTTTATTGTTGTAAATATTATACCAATAAATATTTTAAAAAATTATATCTAAAAATCTAAAATTTAGACCTTTGTCAGAGCATTAGACGGAAATCCAAATTTTATGTATACTTTTTCTTGCTACAAAAATAATTTGATACCGAAGGATTTTATGCGATCCGATTGGCTGAAATTTCATGTTTCGCCAAATTATCATAATTATTTCAGGTTTGAGAACGTCGATTAAATCGAATAATACCGTGTCTGCGATCGTGGGAAACAACAGTTATTAATTACTATTATTAGTTTGTGGAAACGAAACTCTTGTAGAAAACTAATATTTTGTGGACTATAATAAGGCTAGAAAATAAAACACGTAGTTATTTTTTGAGTACTTGATATGACTTTTTATTTTTGTTTCTATGACAACCAACAAAAAATATATATATTGTACAAAGTATTTACAATTAAAAGGTTCAGTTCTCAACAACTCCACTCATTAATACATACAATTTTATATACTGTACTAGTCCCTGTCATTTCTATGTAGGTACCATACATTATGTAAGCTATTTCTCGGTTCCAATTACAGAGGTATAGATGCTCCATTACTGCATTGTTGGAGGGGCACATCGCTGTTATACTCGTATCTAAGGTGAGTTATGTATATTTTATTCATTTAATGTACACACTGTAATATACATTGGAAACCTAACATTTTCAAATCTTAGTTACACGGTATATATGTAGTAACCCTAAATTAATAGCGGATTTCTTTTATTTTTGACTCTCTACCTATTTCATTTACCAAAACCAGAGCGAAAAAAATAATACGTAGGTAAGTGTAGATATTTATCGTTTTTTTTTATCATTAAAGATTCAGATGACAAAATTTATAATTATGTATATATTACAAAGTTGCAATATATAAGTATAACGAAAAGCCAATAATAGTTTTCACATAAAGATACATGAATGAATGAATGAATACTTTATAAACAAAAGAAACACACAGTTTAATCCAATACAACTAAATGGGTACAAAGGCGGACTTATTGCTTATGCAATTTCTTCCAGCCAACCTTAGGGTAGAAATGAGCTACGGTAAAAAAAAACACTTGCGTGAGCGGTGCAGAAACCTTAAATGTACATGAACATGTAGGCATGCCTACAATAAGACGCATATGACATACATAAATAAATACTGTCAATAAGTGTAAGAAGTTAATGACAGCCTTATCACAATATAAGAGAGGATTATTCTACCTCGGAAAGGTAGTGGGACTTAACCTGATCTTTGAACGAAGTAATAGTTTGTGCCTTACGAATGTTTACCGGTAATGCATTCCAAAGTAGGAAAGCCTGAACTGTGAAGGACTTTGAATAGAAACGAGAAAAGTGGTCAGGAATCGCCAAACGTACATCGCGATTATTGATCTCACTGAGAAATTTAAAACGTTCTTTTAGATACAGAGGTGTAAAATAATTAAACAGAATAAAATACAATATAAGAACACGGGAACGCCAACAATACACAAAATCAAGTCTAAGCAAACAAATTATAATAGCAACCTCAATGCAAAACAGCCAAATCAATGCTATTGACAAATCCACAACCGCTTATTACCTTTACGACATACAAGATGAAAAGAGAACAACGTACACGCCGAACGGCTTTCCCGTGGGAGGCGACATCTATTTTGTTAGTTCCGCCGAGTCACTGGGATGCTCGTTTGTCATCCTACCCTTATTGAGGAGCAAATTTCAGTGACCGCCCCCTGCCTGTTATCGTCCTGATATTTTCATAATTCTCCTTGAAAGACATGTTCGGGCAGCTTGATGTCCTGTCGTTTGCCTCGTAAAATAGTACAGTCGGTAACATAAATCTTTACTCCTCATATTTTAAGGTAAGATTACTCGGGACACTAATTAATATATTTTTGATTTTTTTAATTATTTTTTTATACTATTGTTAAAAATCTACCTAATTAACTTAAAAAGTCACTACTGTAATTCTCAATTTCTGAAAGATTGCCTTAAATTTATGTTGCTGACAGTACATGGCGATTTTCTTCCATCATTCACTTTGTCATCTAAAGGATCTGTAAGCCTGATTGCGTTTCAACATTGGATGTTTTATGAAACCTTCTCGCCGAAAACTCGATTAATTTTGACATCAGATTTTTATAAATATTCTACGTTACATATATAAATATGTTTGTTGATTTAACTTTAAACTGAGTTTCCATCTGATTAAAACGTAGTGATTATATTATCTTTGACCTTCGTATTAAGGTACTGTTTTTATAGCAATTCGAATTCGGGCCTAAAACTGCTATATGTTATAAAACACGACAAAGAAAGTTCAAAAATCTTTTTCGTTTAAAAAAATATACTTGATACAATTTGTACATGGTCGATAGACAATGTAACGTAGACGAAATGATGATGACAATTTGTTCACTCAGAGCAAGACCCATTTTGTTAAACTACATTTACCAAACTAGGACACAAACAGGATTTGTGGTTATTATTAACATTTACCCTCTTATTCATAAAAATAAACAAACGTTCAATAAGACCAAATTAACTAATTTATGTTTCGTCTTGTTCTTTCACGTCAAAAATAGATAAGGCGGAAAGGGACTAAACATAAATTAGTTAATTTGGTCTTTTAGAACGTTTATTTTCATGAATAAGGGGTTTAACTAAGAAAGTCGCGAAGAATACAAATGTAGAATATTTATAGGTCAAATTTCAAAAAGTCATGAACTTGCCTCCTTTTCATTTATAATGGAACAAAATGGAACTAGACAGCAGTCACTTTATTATAATAACCATTGATTAAGACATACCCTGAACATCAATGTAAATAGGAAACTTGCTCGAATGATAATAAAACTTGGACAAAGTGATTTGGTTATAAAACTGAGCATTCTTACCAAACAAATAATCTCCACTCCACAAGTACCTGATAAGTTTTTTCGTAATATTGTTATTTTTCGATATTCTTCTGTTTCTTTGCATAGAGAGTCTATTAACTAGTTTATTTTATTTAAGTAATAAAATAAACTAAAATATCAAAGTTATAGTTTCCACCAAAGTCAGATGTATTAAAGTTTATAATAAACTGCAGTAAAGCCCAAATTACTAAGTGCAGTTTGTGTTGTAAACTTGTGACAGAAATATCCAACCAAACAAATTTCAATACAAGAGCAGTTAAAATAGTTACCTAGTAGAACAAGAGCAGGCTTAACAAAGGTTATGATTACCAGGTATTTTAAGCACTAGTAAGTTAGCTCTGTATATTTTTAGCATTTCAATTGACCAAAAATATCTGGAATATTTTGGTCGATTAGGTCATTTTCATTTTACACACTCTTTGCGTGTGGCATTTTCTATTTTGAGCTCCTCTGTACTTCTAAAAGCATGTTAAGTCCAATAACACTATATGACATTAAGACAAAGTCAAATGACTTAACGCGGCCAGAAAAATCGGACAATATTGGCCACTAATTCACCTTGAGGGACTTTTGGCGGGCAGTTGTGAAGAGCAGTATCGGCGCTGTATTTTATTTTCCAAAATTTGTGGTTTTTTTTGAGTGTTTGTGCATAATAATGGTGGATTATTATTCGCAAAGCGTTCAAGAATAAGAGTGAGTGTTGGGAAGTGATACAATTCGATTTATGTGATTTTCTTGCTTCTTGCCAAAAGCTCTTGGTAATTGCTAAGTGCAGTTTTTCTACCACTTCACTTAGCATAATACTTCTGACTCAACTTGACTTGAATTAAGACTTTCTGACTAAACAACTTTATTGTATTATTTTTCATTTATTACTGGCTAAATACAAAAGTAAAAGCCATATATAATATAAAAAAATATCTTGAGTCATGTCCCCGATATATGTAATTCATTGGACTTTTGGCGGGAAGCTGTAAAGAGCAGTATCGGCGCTGTATTTTATTTTCCAAAATTTGTGTTTTTTTAAGTGTTTGTGCATAATAATGGTGGATTATTATTCGCAAAGTGTTCGATAACAAGCGTGAGTGTTAGGAAGTGATACAGTGTTTGATTTATGTGCTTTTCATGCTTGTTGCCAATAATCCTATAATGTCTCCTAGTAATCGCAAAGTGCAGTTTTTTTACCACTTCACTTAGCCTGATTCTTCTGTCTAGACTTGACTACCGACTAGACTTTTAGACTTGATTAGGACTTGACGAAACCACACTGTAGGCCTGAAGAAGATTGAAAAATTAAGAAGGGCTATAAAGGACTTGTATCCATGGCTGTAAAACCCATACAGACGGACAGACAGACAGGCAGACTTTCGCATTTATATTATTAGTATGGAAGTATGGATTTCTGAAGAAACTCTTCTAGCAAACATAAAAACGAGAAACAATGTAAAATCCATAGTAATATTATAAATGCGAAAGTCTGTCTGTCTGTCTGTTCGTCTGGTATGCATTCACAGCCAAACCGCTGAACGGATTTTGATGACATTTGGTATGAATAAAGTTGAAGACCCGGGGTCAAACATAGGCTACTTTTTGACGCAGGCGGAGCTGCGGGAAACAGCTAGTATATGATAAGAGACAAGCGATGACAATTTTAAAAGTTGTGAAAAAGCAGACTGAAAAGAAGGTATGAAAAAACTAAGATAATACTTATAATGACTTATCTATCAAACTACCAAAATATTAAATCCATCATTCATGGAACTAACATTACGGGAATAAAAAAGAGAAAATAAATTCATAATTAACAAAATCTACTTATAGAAGTTAAGTACCAATGCAAAATAAAAACAAAAACAATTTTGTATGTAATTTATCAATTTTATTTTTGATTCACAGTTTTGTTTCGAGCATTTTATTTGAGGCTCTCACATAAATTAGACTCAGAGCCAGTGTCCTCCATTCCTACAGGGAGTTAGCCTAAACTACGACATTTTTCATTTCCCGCTATCAGTGTTCCGATCGACGGAAAAATAATCTTACTTGTTCGGCTTTTGAATTAAATTTTGACTTGTTTAATCAGCTGGAATATTAGAATATTTAAAAAAAATATTCCGTTTGACCATACATGGATAATCTGTTGCTGCAATACTTTTCAGTTTCATGATAGTTGACGTCAGTCATATTCTAGCTGTTTCCCGCAGCTCCGCCTACATCAAAAAGAAGCCTATGTTTGACCCCGGGTCTTCAACTATATTAATACCAAATTCCATCAAAATCCGTTCAGCGGTTTGGCCGTGAAAGCGTAACAGACAGACTTTCGCACTTATAATATTAGTATTGAAGTATGGATACCATACGATCAGTCATATGAGTCTAAAATGTTCCATTCTCAATGCCCATAAATTTAAAGGTAAATGCTTTTTGTAAGAAGTTATAACTTGGAATGATACCAGGAATATGCTGGAATGACGTTCGACAACTTATGACTCATTAATCCGTTTTAGAACAGACTAGATAGACAATCAAAGTATAAAATGTAAGACATATTGTTAAACATTTTAGTCAGTAAGCTCTATATACTGTTTAAAACATGAAAGTTTATAACAAATGTTTTCCATGTAAATGCTTGTTGAATTCAAATTAAAACTAAGTAGGTACGATACACCATCCTAACATTTACGCTTAATCCTATTGTAAGCACTACTCCCATTAGCATGGAACGGTCGTTTCGACTGCGAAACCCCGCTTGCAGTGTTGCCAGTCTAAAATAAACGGGATAGCAACGTAAAAAAAATGGAATAGCTCTTTCGCAGAGACTTGAAATAGGTTTCGGGTTTCATTAAAATTTTTCTATAGCAAGCTTATAGTCGATTAGCCATTGATATATTTTTGATCTTAGAGTTGGTTTAGTCGAGTCGAGCGGTATCTTTTTACGATTAGAAGAAAGCTTTGGTCTAAGAATATGCTCCCGTAAAACTACAATAAAACAAAATAATATTAGTCGTATAAGCATTTAATTTCGCAAAAAAAAGTGTTGTATATTTCATGCAGCATATTTAAAAACTAGTATAAATTCTTGGATTTTAATTCATATTAATAAGCTACATAGCATCTTGTGTCAAAAGATAAAAATGAAGATATTTTTAATTGGACAAACAGAATATCGGATAACAGGGAAACCGGAATGGCATCTGGCAATACTGGTTGTAACAGCGTTCGATTCGTGAGTTACTTTTTATTTCCCACCGCCCCTCATAAATTGGAGTGAGCGTCCGGTCGGCGAATAATTCACCTTTGCTCCTATCTGCCCACTTGTTACAATATTTACCGCAGTTTTCCACTCAATTACTGAGGCAACCGCAAATCAAACTTAGACTCAAAGTACAAGTACCGACTTTGTGTTTTCTTTGCGTGGTTTTTCACTGACTCCAATGAAACCTATGTTATTTCGAAATAAAAGAACATTTTACACTGAAAAATGTTCTATTACGAAACGAGGATTTTTTAATTCATGATTCACAATTCTTAGTTTTGTTTATTACAACTACATTGTTTTTTGCATACTAAGTAATTCTGTGAACAGTAGACCTCGCAAACAGTGTAATAACCATGTTGTACCATGTGTAAGGTACTTTTTATTTGCCACAATATTTTTAAGAAATCTATGTTTTAGAAGAATAATTTCAAGATTTAAATTCTAGCATTTTACTTATTGGTTTTAAAATAATCTATTATGGTTTTTAAATGGAAACATTATGGAAGGGGAAAAGGGATGAATGGCGGAAACTGGGGACTAAAACTTGGCTGGTGAGGGCATTCTGGTGAGAACGCGCGAATGATATGGTCGTGTGATTGTGATCCGCTAAAAGTGTGTACCTTGTATTAATAATCGAAGTATTTATTCGTTTAAAAGGTTTAGTTTTGTAATAAACAATAAAGTGTGGTGTAAATAAAGTGTTTATTTTAAATTGCCGGATTGGAGTATAATTTACCTAGGCTTACAAATCAGCCAGTGGGATAACCTGCGTTCACAAAGGATACCGTGCAGTAAGTAATGTAAGTTCACATTTATTTTGATTTTAAATTTAAACCATTGTTCTTTTTCTATATGAAATGAATATATTTAAATTCTCCATTGATAGAACGAGCCAAAATTGTGGTGGCTATGAATGGTTATACCGTAGTGGTTCTATACCTGATAATGTAATAATTGTGATCCTGATAAATATAGCAATATCTCCGCAATAAGCCCCAGTTCAGCAAAATAATATGTACCGTTATTTTGATTGAGGGTATGTACTGACGGTTGGTGGTTTTTATATTTCGATCTAAACTACTGGAAATACATTGTTACAAATGAAAAAAAAAAAAAAAAAAAATCATACCTCTCATTAAATAAACTACTTACAAATACGTCGTACGTAGCCTAATTTAGTACTTTATTTATTACATTGACAGGATTATTAGGGGAGAAAAGATAACTTTGAAAATATTGAAGTTACATCTTTAAAGATTTTGAATATTTTTGGACAAATCAACTGATCAGATGGATCTTTCAAACAGTCACACAATAAACCAGACATTTTAGGCAGTCGATCAGCAACATATCTGCCTACGCTTTCTTGTGATCATTATTTTAATAAGTCACAAAAGCAATTGTTGGTTTACCCTGGTGTAGGTTAGTATCCCAGTGAAACATTTTTCAGCTGGCCATTCATGGTGATGTTTATTTTGTTTTATTTTTATTAATTATTTATTAATATTTATTTAAACTTTATTGTACAAATACAATTGTAAAGCACAATAGGTTTACACCTGTCAGGGGTACGCCAGTTTGCCTACTAAGTTATATATATAAACTTTTTGCCTAGTCAACCAACATTATGCTACCTACTTGACTCATATACGTATATTTATTTATATAATAAGTTACTTTACCTACTAAACCTGCTACAAAATACCAAAGCTAGACCTAATATTTTGTATTTTTCTGCGAGTTCCAGGAGCATGAATCCAGCTTATGATAACGATGGTGACGACCACCGACATAGATTAAGAACGCCCACGAGGGGCTCGTCAAGACGTCAGCAGAGCGAGGTAAATCATAGCAACCCGCGCGGTAGCCGTAGTCGGAGTCGAATGTTGGAACAGGAGCTGGAGCAAGAACGGAGACGACTCCGCCATTTGGAAGATGAACTGCAGCGGGCACGCGATGGAGAGCACAGGCGAAGGCGCAGCGAGTACCGTCACCGATCGCCGGTAGCGTCGACAGCCCGCCGTCCATCTTCACCACCGCGACGCAGCAGATCACGTGTGGAAGCTGAAGGGACATCGGGGGCCGACCGCTGCGCCGGAAATTTAAAAAGGTCATGCAGCCCTTCTTTTTCTAGTAACGATATTATTAAGATATTGCAATCAATAAAAACCGGCCGCTCGTCACAGCCAACCGATCAGAATGCACAACCGTTTACCAAAAATATTGATCATAAAAACATTATTCCCGAGTTCAACCCGTCTACTAAAAATCAACGCGTTGACATTTGGCTTAAAAAGGTAAACGAGTGTGCTTCTGTCTATGGCTGGAATGAAAAAGCCACGATCCACTTTGCAATGCAAAAACTCCAAGGACTGGCCAAGACCTGGTACGAAAGTTTGAATACAATTTTATTTACCTGGACAGAATGGCAAGATAAATTATTAGCTGCATTTCCATGTGAACAGAACTATGGCCAGTGCTTGGAGGAGATGCTTCGGAGAAAGAGTAGATTTAACAAACCAAACGAGGTGTATTACTACGAAAAACTTGTGCTTTTAAACCAATGTGAAATTATGGGAAAGAAGGCGGTTGATTGCATCATACATGGCATTAGCGATAGAACTACGAAGGCGGGTGCATTAGCCCTTAGATGTTCTGCTCCTGACCAACTTTTGCAATTCTTACTTAGTAATAAGGATATGACGCCACAAACTTTTAAAGGCAAGAGTTTTAGTAATAATACACCTGAAAATCAAAAGTCATACCCTAGATTTGGTAATAGTTTGTATCAGTCGAATGTTTTTTGCTTTAATTGTAAGGAAAAGGGGCACCCTTACTTAAGGTGTCCTAAACCGTTACTCAAATGCAACCGATGTAATAAGATAGGTCATAAAACTGAAAATTGTTTGTCTAACACTGAAAAGGGTTCCACTAACACAGACGCGATAAAGAAAACAATGTGTATTACCCATTATAATCCTAATTCCAAATTTATCAAAGAAGTTTTAGTTAACGATGTACCTTTGGTTGCGTTCTTTGATCTAGGAAGTGAAGTGATCTTAATTCGTAGATCTTCATTGTCTAGTCTAGGTGTTTGTCACGATTCTGTACCTTCTATTATGAAGGGTTTTGGAAATAGTATTGTACAGTCGTTAGGGTCAGCCTTGTTGCAATTGTCCATCGATGGTGTAATAGCAGAGGTATCGTGTAGGGTAGTTGACGATTGCCTATTAGAAAAACCACTTTTGGTTGGGCAGACATTCTCAGAACTTCCTAATGTTGTGGTGTACAAGGACTCTAAAGAACTCCGTTTCGTAGATATAGGTAATGAGATTCCGGATATTTCTGGTTGCCTTTCCGATGCTGAAGAACGACTAGTCAGGGTTAGTATGACTAAAAGCTGCGAAATTCATGGCCCATCAAGTATTAAGGCAGTTACCGAGCCAAAAATGTGCGGAATGGTTCTGCTGCATACAAAAATTGTAGGGAAGCCAACTGAACAAATCATTGTCTATGGAGGACTTTATCCAGTTAAGGACGGGTCACTAGTGGTCACTGTAGCACCTTGCGTTGTTCCATGTCTTCTTCAAAAAAAGTTTGTATTTTCCCGCGGTTTAAAGATAGATGAAACACATCGTATTGATGAAATATCACCTGAAGTCTCTCTAGATTTAGGAACAAACGTTGATGATATCGACCTAACTAAACTCCGTGTAGGTGATGAAGTATCGAATGATTTAAAGTTAAAATTGGTCAATTTACTCCTTCGCTACAATCACTGTTTTGCATATGATTTAAAAAGTCTAGGATGTACCAGTACGACCGAGATGAACATCGAATTAAACAGTCAGCGTCCGGTCGTACACAGACCTTACAGGCTGTCGCACCACGAAAGAGGTCAGGTCCGTGAGATGGTAAGTGAAATGCTAGAAGCAGGTGTCATTAGAGAATCTACGTCGAGCTTTGCTAGCCCCATCATTCTGGTACGAAAAAAGGATGGTAAAACACGCTTGTGTATTGATTATAGGCGGCTTAACTCTGTCACCGTTAAGGAACGCTATCCTATGCCTATCATTGAAGATGAAATCGCAAGATTGTCGGGACAAGCGTGGTTTATCTCCCTTGATTTATTATCTGGGTACTACCAAGTGCCTATTTCCGAAGGATCGAAACATCTGACTGCGTTTGTCACTCCGGACGGCCAGTTTGAATTTAATCGCATGCCGTTTGGATTGGCAAACGCCCCCGCGGTGTTTCAACGAATGATGAATCGCGTGTTAGGTGCGGCCCGGTATGAAAAAGCTATGGTTTATATAGACGATCTGTTAATTTTTGCAACGACAGCTGAGGATTGTTTGAGCAGACTGGAGGATGTATTAAAACTCTTGGAAGGTGCAGGCTTGAAACTCAACCTATCTAAATGTAGTTTTCTGCAAAATAAAATTGATTATTTAGGTTACGAGATCACTGCAGAGGGTGTTAGACCAGGTGACGCCAAAATCCAGTCTGCTGCTCAATTTCCCCGGCCTGAAAACGTCCACGGTGTAAGGCAATTTCTTGGCCTCGTAAGTTATTTTCGTAAGTTCATACAAGGGTTCGCTCAACTTTCTTCTCCTCTTACACGGCTACTGAAAAAGGATGTGTCTTGGGTCTGGGGGAAAGAACAAGAAGGGTCATTTCAATCATTGAAATCCAAATTAGTTAACAGGCCTGTGTTAGCTATTTATGATCCAGTAGCGGAGACACAGCTCCATACTGATGCGAGCAAAATTGGCATAGGGGGCATCCTTTTGCAGAGAAAAGAGGGAAGCGAATCTTTTCGACCAGTAGCGTACTACAGTCGGCAAACGACCCCTGAAGAGAAAAATTTTCACTCATTTGAACTAGAAACGCTCGCGGTCGTATGCTCGCTGAAGAAATTCAGAGTTTACCTTATGGGTCAACAATTCAAGGTTATCACCGACTGTAGTGCACTGCGGTCAACCTTCCAGAAGCGAGACCTTGTACCTCGCATAGCTCGCTGGTGGTTGGCTCTCCAGGAGTTTGACTGTGACGTGGAGTACAGAGCAGGTACAAAAATGTCCCATGTGGACGCGTTGTCTCGAAATCCCGTATCTAACTTTGATTGTAGCATGTCTGACGCGGTTATGTCAATAGGAAACGACGACTGGCTACATACATTACAAATGGGAGATACAGAATTGAATAGGATACGTGAGATCTTAACCAGTGACCTGGACTCAGATGGTCTAGATTACATAAAAAACAACTACGTTCTGAAAGATAATAGATTGTACAGGCGTGTCGGTGAGGAAAATACTGATGTTCGCTGGGTGGTCCAAAGGGCGCAAGATGGCAGTTGTGCAAGATGAATCATGACGACATTGGTCATGTTGGCATCGAAAAAACTTTGGAAAGATTAAAAAAGCATTATTGGTTTTCTAAAATGTCACGTTTCGTAAAAAAGTACGTTAGCGCATGCATAGACTGCGCATACGCTAAAAAGACTAATAGTTCACGTGAAGGATTACTTCACCCTATCGAAAAGGTTGCCATGCCTTTTGACACCTTGCACATCGACCATCTTGGGCCGTTTGTTAGATCAAAAAAAGGTTTTACGCATATTTTAGTTGTGGTTGATTCGTTTACAAAATTCGTATTTATTAAGCCGGTTAGGAATACAAAGACACAGGGTGTCATTAAAGTTTTAGATGATATTTTTGATACATTTCGGACTCCTAATAGACTTATTAGTGACCGTGGGAGTTGTTTCACCTCCCACACATTTAGAAAGTTTTGCTTAGGTCGAGGTGTGAAACATGTTTTGAATGCTGTAGCCAGTCCA
The DNA here is from genome assembly GCA_947363495.1 of Euzophera pinguis. Classification (NCBI taxonomy): domain Eukaryota; kingdom Metazoa; phylum Arthropoda; class Insecta; order Lepidoptera; family Pyralidae; genus Euzophera; species Euzophera pinguis. The sequence goes on from OX376168.1 coordinate 6,762,404, forward strand.
CGATCTAATGGACAGGTGGAGCGATATAATCGCACCATCCTTGATTCGCTGACCGCACAAAACCTTAGGGATAATGAAAGAGAATGGGATAACAAGTTAGGAAGGATCCAGTGGGGTTTGAATAATACCCTTCAAAAAACCATTGGTAGGACACCAGCCGAAGTTATGTTCGGCACGTCAATCAATAGCGAAATTAATCCAGCTCTTAACGAGATAATAACTGAAACTCATGAGGATATCGATCTCGCAACAATTCACAACGAAGTAAAGGAAAAAATTGTCAAGGCACAAGATTACCAAAAGAAGTATTATGACAAGGGTCGTCATCCAGCACGGGTTTATAACAAAGGCGAGTTAGTGAAAATTACTAAAACTGCATTTCAAAACTACGGAAAAAGTTCCAAACTTTTGCCGTCTTACGAAGGCCCTTTTCGTGTAGTAAAAATTCTAGGTAATGATCGCTATAAAGTAGCCCCAATTCAAGGTTTTGAGGGCATGAGAAACAAACGAAAAACTACCGTGGCTGCAGACAGAATGCAACCATGGATACACCTTAAGTCATTGGATGTTAATAGTGACGATTCTGAACCAGAATAACTTCTAGTTTAAAATTTTATTAATTATATTGGGCGAGATTAATCAGTGCGCTAATCCTTACATATTATATATTTCATTTGCATTTATAGTTGTGTACAGAATTTATTGTATTATTTTCAGGTCAGGAGCAGAATTGATGGGTTGCTCCTGGACCTGCTGAATAGATGGATGTATATATATGCGAGAAGTGATTGGTTCGCATATTACTATTTAAAATGCGAGAAATGATTGGTTCGCAAATAACGATCTTTAAACGAGAATTGATTGGTTCGTGAAGATCGGATTGCTCTAAGAATTGACTGGTTTAGAGCTTATAATAAATAAGATCATATATGTAAGAATTGATATTGATTGATGATATAAGTATAGATTATAATAACTAAGTTGGCAAAGTTATTTTTGTTATGAACATTTTGATTAATTATTTTTTTTAACTTTTCAATGATTCTAGATATAGTATAAATTTATTGATTTCATGTTTTCACTTTAGTTTGTATTTATTTGTGCTGAAATTGTATACGTATGTAAAATCTAGTACCTATATGATATTACGTGTAGAACAAAATAGACTTAAAATTAAATTATGAGATTGAGGTATATTATTGTATGTTAAAACTCGATACATGACATAAATTAGTTATTTTTGTATAGTGATAATAGACAATATTCAGATTGACCTAACCAGCCGAGTGTAAGGTCTAAGACATCAGCGTGTATGGGGGCATACACGACGTCAGGATGGACGAGTGTAAGGTACTTTTTATTTGCCACAATATTTTTAAGAAATCTATGTTTTAGAAGAATAATTTCAAGATTTAAATTCTAGCATTTTACTTATTGGTTTTAAAATAATCTATTATGGTTTTTAAATGGAAACATTATGGAAGGGGAAAAGGGATGAATGGCGGAAACTGGGGACTAAAACTTGGCTGGTGAGGGCATTCTGGTGAGAACGCGCGAATGATATGGTCGTGTGATTGTGATCCGCTAAAAGTGTGTACCTTGTATTAATAATCGAAGTATTTATTCGTTTAAAAGGTTTAGTTTTGTAATAAACAATAAAGTGTGGTGTAAATAAAGTGTTTATTTTAAATTGCCGAATTGGAGTATAATTTACCTAGGCTTACACATGACAATGTAATAACGTAGACGTTAGTGACTGCGTCAATAAATTTTTATCTAAATAAAACCGGTCTATTGAGCAAACGAAGAGTTCCGTACCATTATCTACGAAAACCGCAAAACACGGTTGTTAAAGTGAATAAATAACTAAATTATGCTGTTATCAACAACGAGAAAAAAATAAACGTTTGTTGTATGGGAGCCCCCTTAATACTTATTTGTTGTTATAGCGGCAACAGAAATACATCATCTGTGCGTGAATTCAAAAATTTTAATTGTCTTACTATAACGATTGATGAGATACAACCTGGTGGCAAACGGACAGAGGGATGCGGACATCGGAGTCTTAGCAAATGGGGTCCAGTTTTATCCTTGCGGATGTTGAAAGTTATGATCTTGATTACAAATTAAAGTATGCTTAACCAATATTATTTGATTTGAATTAATTTATTTCCAGCTTTTTTCTGTTCTTTTACAATGTAAATTATTAACTTAATTAATAAATAAAAACTAAATAAATCGAAACTAAAGCTAAAACCTATTAATACAAATTAACCTAAAAATAAAAACTAAGTGAAATCTAAAATTTGTCCTTGCCGCATGGTGCCAAGAACTCCGACAGAATTCCCGCCCTGGATAGCGGCCGCTATTCTCTGCGCGAGAAATGAACCGGCCCTCTTGTCACCAGCGGCGTCGACAAATTTTGGGGCCAAAATTAAAAAAAAACTTTTTCTTAGCCGGACCCCACGGGCCAAAAGTTTCAACACCATGCAGAACAAATATATAGTGTACTTACATATACTACTACTATTTCCATCTTATTTTTAGTCAATAACTTTTAAAAAACGTGTTGAAGTAAAAAAATAAATAAAAAACTTCTTTAGAAATAAAAACTTCCACATTGACAGGGTTCGAACCCGGGACCTTGTGAACAGTAGACAGGGCGATCAACAACTGCGCGAACACTCAATATCTAGAGGAGACGAATTTGTCAATCAATGTTATTGACTTAAACTAAGCTCCTGCCAATTTCCCCTTGTATTAACTAATTTTTTTATCAACCACAAAAATCTCTTGCCCAAAAATCCATATCCATACTATCATATTATAAATGCGAAAGTCTGTCTGCCTGTTGCCAAACCGCTGAACGGATTTAGATGAAATTTGGTATAAATATCCGGGGAGACCCGGGGTCAAACACAGGCTATTTTTTGACGCAGGCGGAGCGCGGGAAACAGCTTGTATTTAATGTATGCAATCTGAATTGATTTTCTTTGAATTTATAATTTGTGTGGAAGCTACAAATTTTAGTGTGGAATAATTTCAGATGATTTATCCATAGACCATCAAAATTGTTTCTATATTTTTCGGTGTTGAGAATGGAACGTCTATTTCGATGCTCTTTGGTGTTACCCCATAATAAACATTTCTACAGCCAACCAAGTATTTGACAGCTGCCATGTATAGTTACAGCGGAAACACTCACCGCAAATTGAAATAACTTTCGACAGCTTCGATAACCGTGCTCAAATTTCTATTAGATTTTCCTCCCAATAGTCGAAATATCTAAAAATTTTACGTTGTGAGTGCCGGATCCAGAACTATTTTAATCTCTTGTTACATGTTTAACCAATAAAGAAGTGACATCTTTTGTAAGTTATGTAAATATGTGGGTATAAACATAATGAATGGTTCCTTTTAGCAATAAACTCCCCAAAATTATGAACAAAAAAATGATCAATGAGTGAATGAATGAACACTTTATTGCACCATTACATAGATTTAATAAGTTAAAACATTTTGTAATTTTAAGGCGGACTTATTCCAAATGCAATCTCTACCAGCCAACTTTGAGGTCAATCTAATCGATCACGTTGTCAAATGGGTGTTTAAACTATTTGATGTCATATTTTTTTTCAATATTTTACAACACAATGTGGCATTTTCAGGACACAAAAAAAAAACATGAATATATATATTAACAACCGTTAAAATCCGTGTTTAGTGAACTACTGTGAACCGTGGCAAAACCGGTGCCATTTAACCACGTCCTTGAGCTAGTAATGTAAATGTCATTGGTAAAAACCAACGCGAATTCCCAACTTAAGTTATTAAACCCACGCAACGCTGGGCATTACTAGTGAACTTTGTTGTAGCTTACTGTTCAACTGGTGGACTCAGCTGAGCCCAATCGAATTACACTAAGTATAATTTGACTTGTACTTACTTGAAATTTAATCTATTTCAGTAGAGTTTTTACGACCAAATTTTGGTACCCGAGTAATTAGTATCCTACTGATTTCCTGGTGGTTTTTCGTGTTTCAATTTTTTTTTTGTGTTTATCGTCATCATTATCATCCTAGCGTTATCTAGGTTGCATCCTTAGCTGTTTGTTTCGCAGCCCAGGGTCCCCTTTACTAGAATTTTGTTTGTGTTTATACAGATAGAGTATTTAATTAGGTAATAATTTTGTTAGGAGAAGTACAGAAAAGAGGTTAAAAACGCTTAATAATGTGTTGCATATAAACATAAAGTGAAATGAAATTATGTATTTGAAACAAAGTAGTAGTATTTAAACAGATATAGGTTGTACTTGGTCATTTGTGTAGTATTAAGGAGCATGTATAGAGCACTCCAGAAGACTATGTTGAACATTGTCTTAATGGTGAACTTTTGAATCACAAAGCCCGTTTGGTTGCAAAAGGCTACTTGCAGAAATATGGGGTGGACTACGAGGAAACATTTTTCCAGTAGTAAGACACTCGACTATAAGAACTCTTCTCGCTATCGCTGTAGAATATGAAATGGAAGTTGATCATCTCGATGTAAGACTGCATTTTTGAATGGCGACTTAGATGAAAATGTTTTCATGGAACAGCCGGAGGGATTTTAAATAAAAAGTAAAGAACATATGTTTTATAAATTAAATAAAGTCATATATGACTTAAAACAAGTCTCAATGATGTGGCGTCACAAAATTAATGAAGTTCTGTTACATAAAATGAATTTCAAAAGAACTTCTACTGAACCTTGTGTATTTTATATGAAAACAAATAGTGATTTGTTAATAATTTTACTGTATGTGGACGATATTTTGTTATTTTCAACTAATTCAACTCTAAAAGAAAACATAAAATTAAAATTAATAAATCAGTTTGAAATGAGGGATTTAGGTCAACACATTCTAGGAATGAGAGTTAAAAGATGTAAAAACAGCATAACACTAGATTAGTCTGGATACATAACAAAAATGTTAGAAAATGTTTACACGATGTATTGTAAGCCTATGAAAACTCCTTTAAAAAAAGAGATAAAATTTCCAAAGCATGTAGAGAATAATGATCAGTTTCATCACGTTCATAGCGGTTTGTAGCAGACCTGACATAGCTCATGCTGTGAGTATGCTTAGTCAATTCAATCGGTCGCATTCTGAGTCCATTGGAAAGCTTTAAAAAGAGTGTTGCGTTGCTTAAAAGGTACGTTAAACTATAGATTATTATTTCAAAAAGGAGTGCTGAATATCACAGCATATGTCGATGCTAATTGGGCTGGAAGTGAGATTGATCGTAGTCTTTTACTGATATATATTTAAATTGGGAAAATCATTGATCTCATGGGAAGGTAGAAAGCAAAAGACCATTGCGCTCTCCAGCACAGATGCTGAGTATATGGCATTGTCAGATGCATGCAAGGAAGGTTAATTTTTACATAGTTTTCTCTAAGAACTACTTAACATTGATTGTAAGGTTTTATTGTATAATAATAATCAATCTGCTCACAACGATTAACTTTAAATTGCATGTATCACAATAGAACTAAACATATAGATGTTAGACATCATTTCATTAGAAAAACAATTAAGAGAAATATCATTAATGTTCAATATATGTCAACTGATTTAATGATTGCGGATATCCTAAAATCCTTTGACAAAAGAAAAACAATCTTTGCATTTACTTTTATCTCTCAACACCTGTTGGTTGACTGGTAGAAAAAGCCCACGGCTTTAAGTCCGCCATTTACATTCTTTGTAATAAAGTTTAAATAAATAAATAAAAACATGAGCAATTTTGTAAAAGGTTTGTGTTTACATGACATGTGAAGATGTGTGTTATATTTTGGTAGATGTAATAAGCAAAATATGTCTCAAATGTTAGGTTGTGCATTTCAGTTACAGAAATCTTTATTTTTGTTTAATGGTATTTGTTATAAATGACATTAGATTTGTTAAAGTAAAATAAGTGTAACATAAACTTGTTGTTGAGGAAGTGATTAAGTTTGTTTTAAATTTGTGTACCTAAGTAAACCTAAGTACCTATATTGAAATGTATCTTTGTTATTTTTCAGGATATAGGTTTTCGTTGCTAATGTGCTCCAAATATATTAGTGTCATGTCTGTATTAATAACAGCTGATATTTTATATATTATATTGTATGTATTAGGTACCTGTTTCAGGGGTAGTGTTAGATATAAAGCAAACACTTAAGTGAATAAAATAGTTTTTATTGTTTATTGTAACATAGGCTGGCAACAATATTTCTTATCTGAGATCATTTTCATATCCGGTTAATGCACTTCCTTTGTCCTTCCGCTAATGGACGTTCTGTGTGTAACACATCGACCGATCCTGGCTTTATTATTGATTTCTGCTTACAGCTCTTCAATTTCAACCTATTTTGTTGTTCAGTGGCCTCTATAGAGCATCAAGTTTACCCGACTTTGTCAATAAGGTTGAGAATCGCTTGAACCTGTTTTTCAACATATAATCGCTAAATAAATCTATATTTGTTTTCCCTAAAATTCTTTTTTTTTTCCTTGTTCTTTACTTAGAGTTGTACCACAATCATCAATCACCGGTAAGCGCAGCGTTGGACATCCACCGACCAGATGGTCAGATGACCTTAAAAAGGTCGCAGGCAAACGCTGGATACAGACTGCTGCCAACTGATCATTTTGGAAATCATTGGGAGAGGCCTATGTCCAGCAGTGGACTGACTGCTAAAAGCTTAGGGTGCCGTTTGGCACCGCTAGGTCAATACGGTGTCATTACTATTTGTATGACTCAAATATTTTTCGTTTTTTTTTTTGTCTGTAATTAATTTATATTGTTTTTATGTTTCTTTACATAATGGTCACATATTTGAATATCCCAATTTTTTAAATATTTAGTATCATCCGAAACCTATAACATGTCATTTGACTTACGGAAACGAGGGTAGTTTTATCCTCCTTGCAGGTTCACTTACCCTTCGCCAAATTCAAATTGGTACTGGTATTTCAACCTATCTTACCACGCCCGATTCGTCAATATAAAGTACTCCTGTACACCATGTAGTACAGTAACAAAAAAATAGAATAAGTATCGAGATGTACCAAAATTTCTGTATTACAAGGATTTCTGCTTTCCTTTGCTTTTGAACATAATAAAAGACATAGTAGAAGTTGTAAAAACAACTCTTTGTATATATTTTGTCGATATTTTTATATACCTACTCAAATCATTTTTGGATGATCAGAAATTATTAAGGGCGTCCTAAAATACATTATACTAAAATATTTTTTAGTTCTGAGATACAAAAATAATTCAGGTCATAATTTTTTAATTCGGTTCAATTTGGCCAATTTGTCATTAAGAGCCATCGTTAAAAGTTTTACGAGCAATCTTTGGCAGGCAATGATCTATTTAGTGGCCATCAAACTGTATATCCAATTTCTCATTTCTGCTGTGAAAACAGGTAGCATGTGAAGAAACAGAGAGGGAGGGGCGTCTCAATCTCGTGCTGTTCAAGACGTTTTAGTATGCTGACACTTTGGTTTTTGTAGGTCAATGTGATACCAGTTTCGTATCCATACCGACTAGTGGTGCCCTCTGGAAAACAAACCTAAGTTTCTAAAATATTTCATTGTTGAGCTCCGGGAATAATGTCAGAAGGAACTCGGCAACACGCACTACCGCCACTTGGTTTTATAGTCTATTTAACGTACCAATTTGGTAAATATCAAGAGAGACCCAATTCTCAACATGATGAAGAAATAACTAGAATTACCCGGGCCTTTGAAAAGTTCATTTAACTTTAAAAAAAATATATTTTATTGCTTATTAGGTCTTATAAAAATTAACTTTTTAGGGCTCATATACAGAAACTAGAATTGACGGACACATCCACGTTGTGTTTTAGGGCCTTATCAATGAAATGCCTTGCCAGTAGCGAAGTATTGGTCATCACAAATATAGTATGGCAGAATTGATTCGCTAAGAAACTAGGTGCTATAATCATCAAAACCTAAATGTTTCAAATTTATAGCAAAAATACGTTTTTAAATTATAAACAGAAGATTCACAACGATGAAAACTTTTTTGTTTGCAAGAATCCCTTAAATTTCCCGATGGATTTGTCCCGGGCTCGTATTATTTGTATCGTCTTAAGTAAGTATCATTGTGATGGAAAAAGTTACAAATATGAGAGCTTTGGAAAGTTTGTGAAAACTCCGGGTGAGAGGAACAAGAACGTTTTACACGCATTTGTTAAAAGTTTTCAATAACAAAGTTGCCAAACCTTATCCCTAATTTTTATTGGAAGTCGGGTAGCAATATAGCATTCGTAATTTATTATTCGTAATGTTTGAGAACTACGTAAGTACGACCACGTCTCAGAATATCGATCCCAGCTTAAATGGCTTCCTATCCGTCAACGCAGGAATCTCCATATCCTTTGTCAGTTATATAATGTGCTTAATAATCCATCTTCCCCAAAGTATCTCAAAACAGATTTCAAATTTTTAAGTTCGACTCACGAAAGGGCTCTGCGTTCTTCAAACAATTTGACTCTTGCCACTCCCTCTCACCATACTGGGTTTTACTCCAACTCCTTCGCCGTTACGGCTGTCAGACTCTGGAACGCGCTACCTTAATCAATTAGGAAAGCCTCCAGCCGTGCGGGTTTCAAAGCTCTTGTATACGATCATTTTCTCGCACAGCTGAGTGATGTGAGAATCTAGTTGCCACATGTATTGTATTGTTTGTTTTGCATTGCATTAATAATTGTATATATTTATTGTTTATGTAGGTATATTGTAAATACGTGTTTATATTATATGTAAGTATATGCTATATATATATATATATATATATATATATATATATATATATATGTATTGCATATATATATATATATGTATTGCATATTATTTTCTTATGCTTTTTTGGTAATAAAACTTTATTTTACACCCACATAAAGCTCTCTGCTTGACCCAAAGGTTGACTGTTAGATAATGCTTTTAGCATTAAGTCCACCTATTGTGCTTTACAATTGTATTTGTACAATAAAGTTTAAATAAATAAATAAATAAATAAATAAATAAAATTTAGTAGTATCTAATCTATACATCTAGCTACCTATATTATTAATTCAATGGCTCGCGTGCTTTGTCTGTCTGTTCGAGATAAACTTAAAAACTGTCTATAAGATTTTCTGGCAGTTTTCTTGATTCTGGGTGACAGTATATTTCACTCTAATTTTAAATAAACTGGGAGAAACGTGGTAATTTTGATTGAAGATGTAAATATATCAGCCGTTCGTGAGAACATGAGACGAGGCGCTCGATTCACTCAAATATATAAAAGTCCATAATAAAATTAAGCTGACTGTTTACTATGTTTTAATAAAATTAAGCTGACGTATTACGTATTAAAAGGTAAGTAATGTGTAGTTTACAGGTGTCAAATAAGTCACATGAAATTCGCGCAAGCGGTTTGGGATAAACTCTGACGACACCAGCGAGTGCAAGGATATTTAACCTTCATGCACGAGGTAGAAACACATACCTATCTAAAAGTCAAATGTATAAAACTTTGAGATTTCCGTTTGCTCGTTGGCGCGACAAGAGATTACGCCAAAATATCAGTGCAGCTGCGTCCTTCAGGAAACCATCTGTCTGCCCCACGAGTAATTTGTCATGGCAGTCATTCGTTACAAGTGCTTTTCGCTGCGCTTTTCTGCACAAACATCTTCAACTATCCTTTTAGTGCAATTTACGAAAATGTTTGATAAATTGTATATTATTGGAGATTTTAAAACAAAATCTGCAAAATTTGGAGATACAATGAAGCACATAATACGTAAAACAGTTGAAGGATGCAAATATCAGAGAGACTGGTGCCATAAGATCAGCTGAAAAATTTGCCTTATTTCTCAGCTACGAATAACATCGTGAATTGCACTTTTTTTAAAATTTTGCGCAGCATGATAGTAATAAGTACTAATAGGACAAAGCATGCCAAATTAACTTAAACTAACGCACTGCATATTTAAAACATAAAATTACACGATTAGTGCGTATAATACGTCAGAGGTATATACGTATTCAATCTTGTAATTTATGTCTTAAAGCATGCCAATTTTTGAACTCTCAAAGTATACTCTTATATATACTTATTTGTGGAAAGTGCCGAGTGACATTTTAACTTTGATTACCCACAGAAAAGATAAAACTTTTAACGTAAAGTATACTTAAGAAATTACACTTTCAATTAATTAATTTGATGCCTTATTTTCATGTAAGTATTAGATTTTGAGACAATGGCTGCACGAAACAAAAGACTATATTATTTACAATTTACTTATAACAAATTGGAATTATTTCATAAAGGATTACAAGAACAGATTTAATAAAGACATTGAAAATTATAATGAGCACTGCTCGTGTAACAGTAATTTAATATTTAACAAACATAATCAAGTAAAATACTATGTTAAAAATATAAGCTAAATGTGAAATAGTGCTAAGCCTAGATTACCACTCGTATAGAACATATAACTAAAAATATCCTGAGATAGGGTACCAAAAAGTTTTTGTGAACTATAGATAGATGTAAAGTTGCCGTCGCGAGAAGGATAAATTTATTACACAAACTAACTCTACTCAGATGGGTTCTAGTGGGTGGTTACCTAGGAGTTACCAAATGCAATTGACTTTAATTACTATACGAGTAATATGAAACTAACGACCAATTCCATTATTCGGGTTATATTTTGATGATATGAATGATACATACAGGAACGAGTCCAGCTCAGTGAATGTAAACATTTGGTCCGCCATTTCATTTTGGTGACAGTTTACCCTTTCGCTTTTGAAACAAGTAAACGAGAGAAAAATAATACAACTAAACAATTATGAAACACACGCGGGTGGTTGCGGCGGTCAACAGAATCATCTAAAACCATTCTTATATGTAAATTCGAATATGTCACAAAAATACTATTTTTTCTTTCATTCTAATGTGCAAACCCCTGAGCATTTGTTTACAAAATTTATATCCTCTCGTGACGGGGACATAAACCCTAAAAAATAAAGTGTATTTATTATCCTCACACAGTGCATATATCTATCTAAAAGTTTGATAGAATTGGATATTCTACTAATTTTTATTTTTTCTTTCATATCATTATTTTTATTTCCAGAAACAGAATTATGAAAGAATTTTTGTAATCCGTTCAAAAATAAATAAGTTATAAGCCTTTGAAATTCGGTGGAAGGGAAAACTGTCACAAAACAAGAAAAGGATGCATTGTATGAGCTGTGACGTCACTGTCACTCGGTTTCGTGCGTACAAAAGGGATAGCAAGACGTCCCCACCACGCTCCCACTTTTCTTCTAGGGAAAACTTTAAAATAGAATTGCTGCCTTAATTAGCAACCAATTTTGTTGTTGTTTTCAGAATCGGTTACTTTTTAGTGTATATTTTGTTTAGTATAACAATATTAACCAAGTATGAATACAGTCAAGTAGCCTATTGCTTTAAACCGAGAGCAATAAAAGCGAGTTGTTTACCTCCTATAATTTCTAAAAGTAACCCTTGTCACTCTCTACCCTCTCTTTTACTGTTTTTGTTTATAAATCTAAATGATAAGATAAGTGCTTTATACAAACATTTGGGCATTATGAGATTGGAAAAACGGTTCGCTTAATAAAACATGCTAAATTGTTAATTTGACCAAGTGAATAAAATGCTAAATGTAAATTTGATAAATATGCATTTGTGTAATGAAACAATGCGATAAGTTTTTTACGTGACTGCGCCAGAAGGAGGGTTATGTTTTCCGAGAGTACGAGGGCGACACTGAAAGTCTTTAGAACTGACCACTTGTAAACAGTATAATAAAAAAATAAGTTTCAATTTTGAAAATGGAACTCTTTGCCAATATTATTGAGTATGTATTTTATTAATTTGTCATTTGTTTTACGATTTGGCGGCAAATTGAAAATTGTCTGTGTCACGTCAGCATGAATTTAACGCGAGAAAATTTTCGTGCAATGATTTTTTATGACTTTCGTTGTCATTTAAGTCAACAAGAAAGTTATGATAAACTTCGATTAGCCTTTCACGATGAAGCCCCATCTCGTGCCACTGTTTACAACTGGTTTAATGAGTTCAAACGTGGTCGCACTAATCTCACCGATGATCTGCGTGAGGGATGGCCTTCTACGGCGACGACTGAAGATAACATCAGTGTTGTGCGGCGTATGATAGAGACTGACAAAAGAGTGACCTATCAGCAGATTCGGGCAAGTTAGGCATCGGTATGAGCCAAGTGCACAAAATCCTGCATGAACATTTAGGTCAGGAAGCTTTGTGCCCGGTAACCTCACGATTTGACCGAGGCCCAAAAAATCCGTCGTGTTGATTAGTGCCGTGAAATGGTTCAAAGATTTAACGGAGGTGACTCAAATGCTGTATTTGACATACTTACGGGTGACGAAAGCTTGATTTACTGTTATGATCCCGAAACCAAAAGACAGTCTGCTCAGTGGGTGTTTCCTTCCGAGGAGTTGCCAACTAAAGTAAAGAGAGGTCGAAGCGTGGGAAAAAAGATGGTGGCCTCGTTCTTCGGAAGGACCGGACATTATGCGACAATTGTTTTAGAGGATCGAAAAACAGTTACTGCAGAGTGGTATACTAACAATTGTTTGCCACTTGTCTTGGAAAAAGTTCGGGAGAAATGACCTCGCAGTAGGATCCTCCTTCACCACGACAACGCCTCGTCGCACACCGCCAGGCGAACGATCGACTATTTGGCGACATCAAACGTGGAATTACTAGGTCACCCGCCATATAGCCCCGACCTCGCACCTTGCGATTTTTATTTATTCCCGAAAATAAAAGAAAAACTTTGAGGAAAATGTTTTATGGACGCCGAGGAAGCAGTGGCTGCGTTTCAAAACGCCGTCGGAGACCCCTAAAGACGAGTGGGCAAAGTGCTTTTCTCAGTGGTTCCATCGGATGCAGAGATGTATTGACGTGAAAGGACACTATTTTGAAAAGATGTAATAAAAAAATAACTTGCTAGTGTGCTCAGTTTGTTAATTTTCTAAGAACTTTCAGTTTGACCCTCGTATGTATGTAGGTATAATTGTTTGGCACGCTCTGCAGCCTAAACGGCGCGATGGATTTTAGCTTGAGAGGTGTCATTAGATTCATATTTACTGTGTGACGCTGGTTTTTTTGGCGGTTTTTCGGGTTTTTTCATTTCCAAATTACAGAGAAACAGGGTTTTCTTAGTTTTTTAAATTAACTTTATCTTGTTTGGAAAGTGAAATTTGACGAAAAATATTTTGCGAAACGACTGTACACCAGTATATATAAGGACTATAAGAAAAAATTGCATCGTAGGCCAATGCTACAGAAATACTTATAGAGAGCACATTTTATCAACAGCCTCTCGAATCCAAGTGGATTAGTGTATCCACACTATTACTTTTTCTAGGTACTGATATACAATAAATAGAACAGTAGTTGATGGATACTGATAGTAATAGATATTTTATAGATATCGGCTAATATTTTACCATTGTTCTCCATAACTACATTTCTTCCTTAATTTATTGTCTTTAATATTTTGCCTTTGGATTTAATTTCTAGAGTCCGATGTTTCTGAAACATTTGTGAATTGTAAAATACTCGTTTTTATAAATAAAATCTACTTACATAACTTTTCGGAACCGCTTTTCGGCCTCTGACGTAGTTTCTTTAAGGGCCACTTAATGGCAGGCGGGACCAACGGCTTAACGTGCATTCAGAAGCACGGATCATCATTATTCATGATACAATCTTGCAATGTCCTAACAAAACTGGAAAAAACGAAATAAAGTATTCTAAATATTCCCGTGGGAATCGAACTCACGACCTCATGGTCAAAGGCAAATGCCATAACCACAGAGGCAGTTAACTATTTTAATATCTTCCAGTTAGTCAAATTAAAGTTAAATAATATAAATATTTGTAAAATAAAAAACAAAAATATCCTTACTTTTCAAAGAAAGTGGTCACCTTGAATCGAGCCATCCTATCGTGACACGTCGTGCTCTCAAAACTGCGATGATAAATGGAGAGCCTACGTGATTCTTCGCAGTGTATCTACCGCCGGCCCCGGGGAGTCTTGAATTACTTTTATGCATTGAAAAAGGTTGACTTTGAGTTATTGACTGGAGAATCCGAATAAATACAGCTTTGTTATAACTAGTTAAAAAGTGCACGGAGCCTAGTTTACTTGGCAGTAGGCAAAGATAGAGGTCATAAAGACAGCTCAATGCTTTGAGAAATCTCCAAAAGTTGTGAGTTTGATATAAACAAAGAGTTCTGATTTACTTGTAGCTCTCTATACTGTACTACTTATACATGTTTTTTAAGTTCGCGTTGAACGAATTGACATGTGGTTTTCACTAATATCTTAGATGAAGTAATTTTCGGGGTTTATACTATGTGATTTAAAAAAAATAGGCGAAAGAAGGTAATTTTAACTGAAAAAGTCAGAACTAACCAGCGGTTTGAGAGCACCCGTACGAAACAGGGACGGGCGGTGCTAGTTTTGTAATAAATAACTTTGGAACGTTTAACGTTAATTTTTAATGAAATGGAGCCAATAAATTATTTTGAAATGATGGAGATTAAGTTGCTAAAAAATCTATGTCATACTTAAAAACATTTGAAAATGTTCGGTAAACTTCATTTAGCAAAGCAAAACTGACCCTCGTCAACTCTGCCTGCTTATTTCGGCTTTAAAAAGGTTACATGATGTAATACAAAATCTACTTAATTTTCTATACTAAATAAACATGCGAGGAGTGAATCCACAATCATTTTGGATTAATGAGATTTAAGTCCTTCCTAGTTTTTCTAGAAACTCGGTCGGAATTAATGGCTTAAAATATATGAAAAGTTGCTCTGAAATTTGACACGCAGGTAGTAATGATGTAGATGCATAGAATGCATTTCCTTAAAAGCCCCAGGTCGCTGCGATTAATACTGTATGAATACTGTGATTAAAGCTTACCTATACTTAAACCTCTTTCTGCAGTTACGTTCGACCCCAAAACTGCTGAGCGCTGTTTGTTCACATTTAAAGCGTTTCATGTCAAGACTGTCGAAAATTTTATACTTTTTAGGTATGAATTAATGCAACTTCATAATACTGTCCCCGGGGAACTAACATTCCGAAAGGAAAAATAACAACCTAAAAATTGATTAAGAGTTAATCCTCTTAATCTATTTTCTTGACACAAAAAAATTATTTCTAAATTTAGATTATAGAAATATTATAAATGCGAAAGTCTGTCTGTCTGTCTGTCCGTCTGTCTGTTACTTTCACGGCCAAACCGCTAAACGGATTTTTATGAAATTTGGTATGAATATAGTTGAGGACCCGGGGTCAAACATAGGCTACTTCTTGACGTAGGCGGAGCTGTGGGAAACAGCTAGTTGTATATATTTCACACAAAATACTAGTACCTTATATACTGAGTGGCCAAAGAGCAAAAATTTCAATTACAAAACACGTCGAGTCCAACTGTCAAGTGGTAATATCTCGTAAACTAATTTGCGGTTCGCAACACTAATCGCGGGGACAACGGGATAAAAGCGGTCATTGTCCCGGGGACAATAGGGTAAGGAGCCTGGCTGGGTTTCCATTCAGACACGTACAGCAGTGCCCACTTGTCGCATGACAAATGGCCGTGTGTCGTGTTTCTCACCGGACATGACCTGCCCAAACAATCGCGCTAACGACTTATGCAGCTATATTGTAGTACGTATGCATGTGCGGTGTACCTTGTACCTATTGATGGCATTTAATGGTCGATTTCTGATACAGCTATTGTTCAATCATCATGTCATTCATGTAACTTAGTTAATTGTTTGGGTTATAAACAAAGAATTCCTAAACAAAATTAAATTGTGTTTTAGTTACAGATATTTGCGAATATTAACAAGATGAACATAAAAACCATAAGAAAAATTGTCAATTATACAAGGGAAGTGACGGAAGTAGGGCCATAATTTCGCTACAGTAATATGCCTGGCCAGTGACAGTCACGCGCTCAGGTGCTCGACAATTTGAGCGGTGTGTCAACCCGGACGTTTCCGGTTCCGCTGCGCGTCCGCCCCGGCCGTTATTATTTTTATTACCCCTACATAACTTCTTATAATACCCTAACAACATTATAGTACATATTTACAAACAGAATAAATTCTTTTTATTTAACTTACTCTGAAATAGGTTCAGTATTATAAAAAAAATACGTCTATTGCCTCATTGATTGCGAACTTTGACCAATATTAAAAAAGTCATTGCTAATCCATAAAGTTTTTAGTTTTACTATGGGCGGTTTTTATTCGTTTATTTCTAATGGGAAAAGTACGACTTTTCATATTTTTATAGCTGTTTCCCGCAGCTCCGCCTGCGTCAAAAAGTAGCCTATGTTTGACCCCGGGTCTTCAACTATATTCGTATCAAATTTCATCAAAATCCGTTCAGCGGTTTGGCTGTGAAAGTGTAACAGACAGACAAATTTTCGCATTTATAATATTAATATGGATTTTTGGTTAAACTCGTGCTATGTCGATTTGTGACTTCCTTGGTCTTTGTACCTACAAAATCATGTCTTTCAAAAATTAAAGTCATATCTATGATAATTCTTGCCCTACACGTCCAACTGCTGGGCAAAAGCCTCTACATTAGCCTTCTACGCATCTCTGACAAGTGCCGTTTGGTGCCATCTAACTGACGAAGTCGAATTATCAAAGATAAATATATCCCTTAATAAATCTCTATGAAGTAATCATTCATACTCGTAGGAAGTAATTGAGACTCAATCTAAAAAGTCTGACATAAAATTGAGGCTAAAATTAATCATTAGCATAAAATGATTGAACAGTTGATTAACTCTGAACTGTACAGTAAGTGCACTTGGAGATAGGTACCACAGAATATTTTAATGAAGTAGTTAATCTCTGAACGGTATAATGATATCAAAAGCCATTGTTTTACGGGGACTTACAATATTTTGAAATCAATAATTAGAATTTTAAGGACAAATTTTTGGATATATTTGAAATACTCTCTCTTACTAAGATGGCGCAGCGACCCAAAGTGAGTCTTGGCCTCCGATAATAAGGATATATTTGAAATGAGATCTCAAAATTAGCTGGTATTTTATAAAAATTAAATTGCCAATAAATACTGTTACAAAGCACACAATGGAAATCTAATAAGTTAGAACTGAAATTCCCAAAATTCTCAAGAAAGTGGAGTTTCGTGGAAAAACTGCTAACAAGTCTAGCACGAACAATAAAAATACCGAAAATTCTTGAAAAATCTTTACTCATAACTTTTCAGGCTGCATATTTTCAAATTAAAAAGGATCTGTAAAGTTTTTTCCCTTGAAAATGGCCATTGAAACTCATGAAAGTTGGTAAGTTGAATATTCAATGTTTTATCTCCCTTAGCAATTCATTTTAGGTATATCTAAATGTTTTATGAGCCGTCAAGTACCTCTCAAAGACTTTCTTGTGCTTTATAATGAGTATTTACTGAGCTCTGCGAAGAATAAATCCTACTTATTTAGATTCAAAGTGTGTACTTCCCAAACTATTCTGTTCAGAAATGACTTATATCCACAAAAATATCAACTATATTCACTCAAACAACTGAAATATATAAAAAACTTCAAGCAATTAAATGTACCTGACTACTTCATTCCTCGTCTCAGCGACGGTTTTGACACGAAGGTTTATCAAAGAAAAAATCAAATAGTTTAATTTAAATTTTGCATTGCCAAATCATACTTATAGGGTACTTATTCCAAACACGCCATTTTTTGCCGCCGCTACCGACGCATATATGCAGAGTCAGCAAGCTAAAGTATGCATTTCCATGCAGGATACGTCGGCATGCTGACTGGAAGTTGATCCAGTTAAATCGTCAAGGGTTATTTTAGAGTAATACACGTTATCATAGACGGACAATTGTTTGTACTGGCTCAAAGTGAACAACATTTGGCTAACCTTTATAATCTCTGATTCACGCACCCGCCGGACCGCCAACGAACAATAAAAAGCAATTTATTTTTCTCCCGCGCACTTTTTTCATTAGCAAACAAGAATGACGTGTAAAACAAGCGCTTGGTGTGACGAGGGTGCCAGTAAATAACCGAAGGGATGTAATTATCCTGCTGTGTATGTATTTTACATTTTTTTAAATCTTGGTTGAATGCCACCAAATTGATCCCATTCATTCATTTTTATTTGACAGTATAAAATACATTTTATCGGACTAAAACAATTGTCACGAAAATATTTGCCAAGGCGAGACCATATGGCATGCACTAAAATGTGGCCTGAGCCAAGCTCTCTACTTGTTCCAAATACACAAAATAATACAGTTTAGTCCTCAAAACTGTATATAAAATTAGCAAGTAAACCAGTATCCAACACAATAACGTACTCATAAAAAAATGTACAATAATTTTACTTTCTAACTTTGGGTACCTACATCAATCTCTTTGTCAATTATACTATTTATAATGAATTCATTTTTTTTCGTAAAAATTCATAATTCGTGAATAAAGGGAAAATATATCACGCAATCAGCTCACAAAGTTTAACAAAAGGCGGCTAAAGACGGAGAAAGAATACTAATCCCAAGTCGTGTCGCTTCTAAGCCCAGCATGGAAGAGGGCTCAAGAGAAATCTTGTACGAGACTAAGGTTCTGAAGCTAAACGTACAGACAACGTTTGCTTTTATACATTTAGTACTTACTAACTCTAAGCCTGTGACTTAGCGCATTTTTTTTTCAACGTAGGATCGTTAAAATAAGACATTAGTTATAAGTCAAAACTCTACAAATAAATACATTGAAGAAAATGTTAGATTCTACTAACTTCTTGCTGATTTCGTTACAAATTTCTTCAAGCAATGACGGAAAACACGTTTCTTAGAAATAAAGAAAGTTCACATAGTTTTATTTAAACATCAAAATTATCAAGCTATTCTAAGTTGTTTCTATAAAAACTCTGACAAGAAGAAACTGCTACAATCAACGCTTGCTTCGGGTAATGTCACCCAGCAAACTAATATTCATGGAATTCGGTATTACATCACGCGGCTCATCTATCAAACGAGAAATATCTTGGGACAGCCCTGACAAGGCGATGTATCGCTCCGTACCGTCTTCATTAACAGTCATGATTCAATAGACCCTATATTAGGATTTGTATCTAGATTTCGTTATTCATAAACACTTATTCATTCATAACGTAATTTTAATCCTGGCTAAAGATTTAAAAGTTCAGGTCTTGTAATAATTCAGATTGAAAATGGCTAGGTATGATATTATTTTTGATAGACAAGGTATGCGTAGACAAAGGAAGTATTTTCCTCAGCAGTGGATTAGGTATGTGTTAATAGAAAAGATCCTATTATTTTGCTCTTAATTTGTGACATGAACTCAATTTCAAGTTCACGTCATAAGATTTCAATAATCTGCAAATAATAATATAAAGCAATGAGAAAACAGTTATTTAAACAATATTTTTTCGCAAGTCTGAAAAAGTCTGTTCAGCAAAGCCAACTTACTAAAAAAAAAAATATTTCTTAGCACTCAACAGGTTAAAACATCTGGCAGCTAGATGAAAATAACTTATGTTATAAAAATAACAATACATTCATATAGTAACGATTCCCAGAACAAGCAGGAAATCCGATAACAGAGATTATCGAGAGAAATCAAAACGCTCCGGGGGAAAAAAGCAAAACCCGTCACTACAAATTCTTGATAAATTCCTCCTCAAGTGAAGCGCCAATTTTTCCCGTGTTTGTTTTTACTTAACGTGAAATGCGTCATTGACAGCCTTATTTCTTACCGGTAAGCTTATAGAGGGTAGATAAAATATTTGCCGATATGTTTATCTCATTCAGGGATTGTTATATTTTCAGTGATAAAAACTTTTTTACAATTTATGGCTGCGTGATTTAGGTGTATTTTTATTTCAGGAACTAGATTGCATATTTATTTTAGGGATAGTGCGTCAAACTAGATAACAATAAAAACTCCATTGATTTAAGAACCAAATACGGTTTCCGCGCAGGTGAAGGGTGTCGAAAATTAAAGGCTATAGGTAAGCCTAAATGACCACTTTATGCAAACAAGAAGAGTTCTGTTTTTAGTTATGTCATTTATTGATATCGTCTACCACTTTACACCTTACCACTCTGTCGAAATCCTTCTCCACATACTGCCTGCCAGGTATTTAGACCCGTTTTTTTTAAAGCTCTTTAACTGTTTTTCCAGTCTAATTAATTATATCTTAATCTGAAAACTCCTACTATACGCTTACTTAACATTTTATTTTCTACTAAAATCCGGACACATTTTCACAAACATTAGAATTAATTAACACCAATTTAAACCTGTAACAACAATAAACGTAAGCAATTCAAGAACCTACAAGATTAAGCTACCTTTCACAAGACTAAATTAGTCAAAAATATACATAATACAGTTGGCCTGGCATTTATTTAACAATTTTAAGTAAACCCACTTGTAAATATGAGTCCCCGAAACGTTCTGGCGACAAAAACAGGACACAACAAGAGCTTTACTTAATGCGAATCATATTTCATTTGGCAGAGCGGGAGGCGTTTCCGAGGCCGGGATATTAGGGTACGTACACACTGGCCTTTTATAGCCCGTAAGTAGATCGTTACGGTAACAACTCCTAACACACATAACAGGGTAGCTTCGAAACGAAATGTACCTAACATCATACAATTTTTTTGTTTCGGGACTATGCTGTCTTTTATTTATCTATACTTTACTGTAAATTATTTTCATTTTCATACTTTTCAGAGTGTGATTTATGTTTAAGTTTTTGAACTAATTTTTTATAACCAACTAACAATAATAGTCGAATAATTTATAAGAAACTTTATACGATACACACACAGTAACTAATAAAAACAGATATCGCTGTCAACAACAGAACTTTTGTCGTAATATTCCTGCATAGGCTTTCGGAAAATTTGTAAGAATTACCTACCAGTGAAATTTCACTTTTGTCATGAATCATAGGCACCTATATTTAATGGATTTGTTTTTAAAGTTGTTTGATTTTGTTAGTACTTTAACAATTTTACAACAAAATATCGCGAAATGTAAACTTAACCTTAAAATTAAAGTGTCGGTTGCATTTAAAACTACGTCGTGGATCTTTCGAAAGGCCGTCTATCATGGTGGCTAGTTTTTTTAAAGAACATTTGGTAACTGAATAATTTAATTTAATTGTAATACACCGAAATATAAGCACACTACCAAAATTAAAGCAATAACTTCAAAACTTAATACTTGCAATGAAACAATATATATGTATGTATATTATACTTCCTATTTGTGTAAATCTATGTATGTTTATTTAGCTGTAGGGTTCTTTTTTTTTCTGTAATATCACACGAAGCTTTTTTGCGCCGCTTTGTATTTTCTCTGTTTTTCCTAATGGTTGACTGGGAGAGAATGCGTTTAGCATTAAGTCCGCCAATTGTATTTTTACTTGTGGTACAATAAAGTTTTAATGAATAAATAAATAAATAAATTATTAGAACCAAAACTATTCTATTCAGTTATCTAAAAAGTAAAATTTTAGTAATAAATTAATTATGTGTCCAATCCATGGAGTAATTACAAAGAGGAGATGCCGTAATAAGCGTTTTGTAAGAAAGCGTTTGTGAGGCTACACGGGGCGGAAGGCAGACGTGCGGGGTGCTCGGTTTCGCCGTGGCTCCAATCATAGAGCACGAACAATGACAAGCTCCGCCCACTGCAGTGTCGGCGAGGCGCCAATGAGTACGTCACTGCGCCATTTCAAACGGCATCTCCTCTTTGTAATTACTCCATGGTCCAATCATATTATATGTATGTATTTGTCAATTGTGAGAAGAGTATATTTCAAAATGAAATCTTTTAGAGCAGTATATAGAATTACATTACTTAAATAATCTTTTCCGGGTTCAGCCTCTATTTATTGTGGAATACTTTGTAGAAACTCCTCAAGCGAAGAAGAGAAATAATAGATAATTGTACACTTCACACTTCTAAAAAGGGAACTGAAAAAATACATAAACTTCAAAAGACTTAGAACAAAGATTCTCATCTATATCCACCAATAACAGCCGAAGATACAATTTATATATCATTTTAATTAAACAATGGCCGAAAACAAAATCTAGACAGCTACTTTGATAGGTAAAGATGTCAACTAAAAAGGGATTTACGAAATTCCTTTAAGAGCGTCTTCTGCAAACAAAAGCTACTAGGTAAAGGATCTATTACTATTTTTAGTTATTATTCTTAGCTATATTAAAAAAAAAAAAACAAAGATCGTTAATTCTATTTTAACTATAAGTTATTTTCTCTCTTGTCTATACTTGACGCGAAAGAACGAGACAATACATATTTTTGATAATATGGTCTTAAAGACTGTTCGTTAATTGTAACGAACTGAAAAACATAATAGTGTACCGAAACCACACAAACGTTCCTTTCTCAATGCTCAAAAGACAAAACTAAAATAAAAATAGGTTCGTAACTGGAGTCTATTTGGAGCCTTTAGCTTAAAAACATAAATACGGCAGCTGTATTTATTGTAATAGGCGCTCAAAGCAACGCGAATAAGTTTTTCGCACCTGCTCGCTCCTGAAGTGCTGACGTTCCCACAGCTGGGAACGCCTGTCATGATGTGTGATGTCTTTATGTTTTTGAACGAAGACTTTCACGAATGAAATACGATTCAAAATATTACTTGTGGTAATCTTAAATGTATTATATAATTTACAAAAATGGTGATCAATATTTATACACAGAATAAATAAGAGACTGATTTGTAACAAAGTTAAAAAAAAAACACAAAATATACCATAGTCGTAGTAGTCGGTTTTTCGATGTAACAAAACCACGAAAGCCTTTTTTAATGTATATAATAATGCAACTATTAATTGAAGTTTTTTTATATGATACAGTTTCAGTGAAATGATAAAAGCAATCATGCATTTCCTTAAATTAAAATGCTAAACTCATAAGTGTTGCTTTTGGCATTTCCGTTGTCGTATAAAAAATAAAATTAGCACCAAATTAATTTACATTATTATTCTTAAAAATGTGTATACAAAAAGTAACATGTTGATGCATTAATTAATTTTAATAATTATTTACTACCCCTACTAACATAGCCTGTAAAGCCTGGTCTCCTGCACCAAAAAATAACAAAACTGTTTTCTGCCAGCCTCGCATATCATTTTGTATAAAAATAATGCTAGGCCACGCCCACATTTAGTTAGATGTTCGAAGTTAAGTGTTTGCAAACACAAAATACGGTCGCAGGATACCCGACTTAAGCCATACTAACAAAATGAGTCTCTGTTACTTGAAATTCATTCATTACATTCTAATGGCCTAGATAATTTGTGATAAATTCTAGATCTATGGTTTTTCTAGTAAATAAAGCGCTCGGGATATAAATGCTCCTATGCTTTTAATCTGAATGAAGTAATTTTTTTCCTAAATGATAGTCATTTATGGTTATAGCCGGATATTTGGAAACTTTCAAGTGCACAATAAGGCACACAAATCACTGCCACAACAAACAGTATTGTGCGAGGGCCAAACGAAATCGTTTTGGATGTGACGTGAATGGGAAGGAAACTACACATTTTATTTTATAGAGTCATACATTAGTTTCATGTTAAAAAAGTCCACTACATGATCAGATACTTCAATTTCAGTGTTTCATAAGAAATAACTATTTTTTAAATTTTCGAACATATTTAATTCAGTCATATTGAATGGGTTGTTACATCATCAATCCATATATTATATATATATATATATATATATATATATATATATATATATCCCGGTATTAACGAAACCGCCTTTCGGCCTCTCACGTAACCACGTGAACGGAACCCCGTTTAACACAACATAATGGTAAAATCTATTAGTCAACTATAAGGATTGGTCGCTATTATAGTGGCAGTTTTTATCTTGAGCTCCTCTGTGCTCCGGAAGGCACATTAAGCCCTTGATCCCGGTTGTTATCGATAGATGGCAGTCGTTAGGATGTGTCAGATGCCTTTAGGCAACCTGAAAAAATCTGACAGTGTTAGCCACTAACACACCTCGGGTCATTTACCTGACAGGTCTGGTTACGGAGATTAGACGGAAATCCCTCTATTGTAATAATCAGTACCGAAAAATTTGGGCACATGACTTACAGCATACCCTAGATTCCGAAGCGTAAGCAGACGACGCAAATAGGAAAACACACGTAACACTGAGCCGCCACCTATTGAGACGTTTGTCACGCACTTTATCTATCTTGTACCTTCGCTTGTAAGACCTTTCCTATAAGTTATGGATCTATCTATAAAGTTATTCTATTCTTTTTTTTGAGTGAAAAAGATTACCAGCAAGCTAAGCCTTGGAAGCCTACCAGTTGGTCAGACGACCTGAAGACAATCGCAGGCAAGTGCTGGATACAAGATTTCCATTGTCACAATCTCTCATGCTGGAATCTTCGGGGAGGTCCATTTTAAGCAGTCGACTGACTGCGCCGATTGGCTCTGTGATCTTGAAACATTTGAACAAGGCCAGAAAAACGCTGAAATGATGTTATTTAGTTTACATGACACGTAAGAAATCTTAAAGATATGCATAACTTTGATACTAACGCTAATTTAATTTGGGAAATATATTATTTGTTTTCGGTTGTAATATGAAATTAGAGAGATACAAGAACTTACAAACAAATTTGATTTCGCAACTTTGAACACGACGTAGAGATGTTACTATGACGATTACTTGTTCAAGGCTACATTTGATTTTATTACCTTTTTCACGAGGTATTCGTACTTATAAAATTACTAATAAAATATCAGTTATTTCCCTGAAAAGCTAGCAGTTAAAGACTTAAAGAACATCTTACGTAAGTCTAACTTACAATGTCATTGCCAAAACTATTTGAGGCATCATCTTATCGAGTATGTTACATTTTCAATCCAACTTGTACTCCCTGGTGTCAGAGTTTTTCGGAAACGCCTTTCGGCCTCATACATGGTTCATTTAACGATCACCAAATGGTAGCCGGGACCAACGGCTTAACGTGCCTTCCAAAGTACGGAATCATTCAGAAGACAGAATATAAAATAAGTCAAATTTATAATATTTACAAAAATATTATATTGACTATTCAAAATAGTTTCGAAGTGAGAAATTCAGTAAGTAGGTCTTCATTTCTTCTATTGCTCAAGCGGGAGAATATTTTATAACATTCTGTCATTATGAAAGTAGTTGAATAACTTTATTAATATTAATTCATCTCATCTCCGACTTTGGTACTTAAAGTTTTGAAAGTAGCCCATGCGAAAAGCCATTCAAAACTTAGTTTATCCGACAAATAGATAATCATCGAACAAGTTTATCTCCTTATATTAATTAAATTAAATAAATCGGAATATAACATGTGTAAGTGTTTTATCTTCTTTATTAACACTCAGAACAATTTACATGAACTGAGGTAACTGTACCTAACATTCAGTTAATTACAACTAAAACAAATGAGAGAAATTACATGCTAGGCGCGGGCGGCGTTATAACATGCACTGCGCATGCGCATGCGAGGCGTTCGTCCCGACGAGGCGGCCGTAAATGTTCGTCTATGTTCGGTATCGGCTCGGGCGCGCGGGCATCCACCGAGCACACCTCTACCACGAGTCCTCGCGTTACACATGTCCTTAATGTTTAGATTGTTTTTTAAGCTTTATTTTATTTATTTATTTATAAATCACAAGTAAAAAATACTTTTACAATTGGCGGACTTAATGCTAAAAGCATTATCTCCCAGTCAACCATTAGAACAAAAACAGAGAAGTTATGTGCGGCGCGAATAATCTTTAAAAACATAATGAAAAGAGAAAAAACACTTACTGCTAAATAAACATACTTAAATTTACGATTACTAATTACTACGATTACTAATTAATTATTAAGACTTTATCGCACTTAAGAAAAAAACAAAATGTGGAAATAATGGCCTATAGGCCAGGGTCTAAACAAAAAAAAACAGGATTGGTACCAATAAAAAATAATTGAAAGTAACACTCGCACAATGTGGACATTACTTATTTTTATTTATTGGCACACAAAATAGTTTTACAACGTAGCATGACAAAATTGATAACAACAAGTAATAAGAACAACAAATAATAAGATAATTAAAATTATGCTCCAAATTATAACAATAAAATAAAAAAGAAGGATCAATAATGCAATTGGAGATAATAATTAAACATTTCAAACTTTTTTTTAAATTAAATAAAGTTTATTTTTTGATGGCCAATTTCATGTAGGTACACAGAATTATACATAACCCTAAACTAAAAATAAACTAAAAACTATTTAATAAAAAAAAAATAATAATTAAATTTATTTTAATGGCGTAGGAATGTGACGAACCCAGGGCAAACCCCCTGACGCAGGGCAGCTTGTGACGAGCTGTTGGTGAGTGGCGACACCGCGGACCTGAGTGCTCCCAGGGGAGGCCTCCGTCCCTCGCCTCCGACCTTCCTTCGCCAAGGTCTGGGTGGACGCCGATGATGGACAGGACCTCTAGCTCTGGCTTGCCTTAGCCGGCCGGCCAGAGTGGAGTCGCAAGAGCTATATGCTCGAGGGTGGAAGTGTATTGCACGTAATGGCGTAATAACGGGGAAACCCGCTCACGAGGAAACTCGCGATGGCAAAACCGGAGCCGCACTTCTCGGCTCCCTTAGCCGTTCATTCCAATGTTGCCCCTCTGTTGCTAAACGCGGCGACTATTTGCGGGGCCCATTCACTGAGTGGCAAGTCACCGCCTGCCATAAATAGTCAGTTATCATGATTATGGCAGGTGTCAGATTTCTATTATAATAGCCCAGTTTAAATCCATCCAAACTTCATAACCATAACCCATTTTATTCTTTTTACTTATTAGCAATAGTTCCTCCTCCTGCCTAGACCTGTTCATGGAAATGTCATCTATTGACATAGCCGCGGACGGGTTTTGGCAGGAGCACCACATGACATCAACCTCTCCAAAGGGCCTCTACGCGTTGGATCCATATCCCAGCGCAAGCCTCTCAAAGGACCGGGGTAACCCGTGAATCTCAAGCGGAGATACATAATATTTATTTATAAACTTTATTTCAAACTTAATAAATAAATAAAAATAGATAATAAATAACTTACAAAAGTATACTAATTAAATAAATGTTTGTATGTTGATAGTTCTTAACTACGCATACGAGTATAATCTTTCATTCGATAACTCTCTCCGTAACCCATTTTACAGGAAAACCTTATCAAAATATCATACTCGTAAGTAAAAATTACAATAGAAATTTGAAAGATTTAGAAATGAGCTTTTTTTATAATACATTAAAGATCCCTTTCCAAGCAATTGGCCCTGTAATATGTATAATCTATACTAATATTATAAAGTTGAAGAGTTTGTTTATTTGTTTGAACGTGCTAATCTCAGGAAATACTGGTCCGAATTGAAAAAATCTTTCAGTGTTAGATTGCCTATTTATCGAGGAAGGCCTGAACGGGATGGGCTGCTAATAAAACATAAAAAGAGTAGAAGAAACACCTAGAGTTAAGAAAAACAGCAGCATTAACTTTTAGTTAAAATGTTGCAAACTGAAAAACGCAGCACTATTTGTCATAGCTACTTAGCGTCTCAGACAATAACTTCACGTTGAGAAATCCCGCGCCACCTCTTTGTCACATTTTGCAAAGAAAAAGTGGTCCCCTTATTCATTTTGTCGTTTGTAGATTTAAAAAAACCAGCGGTAGAAAGATTTTTCTATTTAAAACACAAGTTTGTGGAATAAAGGAATTCTAAATAAACAACTGCATTGCTTACTTATTTCATTTTAAAATGTCATGTGATATTAGATTATGAAAAAAATATATTTTGAACGTCACTTTGCTAATAAAATTCCCTGAACAATATTATGAAAAAATAGGATGAACTAACCATTGGAAAACGTTGTGTCGTTACTACAATGGAGCAATATTACTCCGTGGTTACCACTCACGGCTATTGCAATAGGTAAAAAAAACTTGTAAGCGAGCGTAAAACTCTCTTGAAACTTTGTTTACCCAATTTTTATATTATATTTATAGAAAAAAAAATCAGCTCTTTCGCAATCAAGCATTCTTTCACGACATAAAATAAACATATTAATTAGGTATGAACGGGGTGTCCTTAACACTCACGATTAGAGATGGGCGACTTCACGGAAAATTTCCCATTTACTCCCGAAATTTTGGAGTAAATATTACGTTTTCCCCTTTTCTTCCCCATGCATTTCATTTTTTCCCTCTTAAATTTCTTCCCGCTGCCCATCTTTACTTAAGATACATGGTGACCGTGATGCTAATGGGTGCGCACTTGACTGCTTATCTTAACTCATGATTGAACTTGAGAATCAATCTTATCGAAGCAATGTCGATTTCTTTATAGAACATGTTGACAATTGTGAAAAAAAAAAAAAACAAATAACATTTATTTATTACCGTCAATCAATAAATTCACTTTCGTTTTTCATTCAATATATTCTAAGGAGAAAAAGAAAAGTAATCTTAAGGATTGGAGGCTCGAACACGCGAAAAGATATTGAAAGCCATTCGCGAAATAGGACGCTTTTATTCTGTCAGAGATTATCCCTCATATATTAAGAAACAAACTTTGCGGGACCTTATAATACATTTTGTTGAAAACAATCTCAATGGGGTTTTAAGGGTTAAGAAGACATATCATGAATTTTCGCCTCTTTAGAATACTCTACTTTTATCCTTTGTACCTTGTTTTAACAGTGATTTTTCGTTTGTGTTTTCATAAACATTTTTTATATTAGTATTACTGATCTGTCCGTGGTCTTGTGACCTACGATTTGAGGGTCAAACCTATAAAATTTCAATTTCTATAAAATAAATAAAAATCAATTATTAATAATGATGTCTTATGTTTTCGCAATTGTTAAATCCAGTTATCTAGGTCAGCCTGCGACCATTATTCTGTAAAGTGTTTGAAATGTTAGGTGTAAAGCATTTAAACAATATGAGCGTTATTCAAATAACCGTATTCATCTTCTTCTTCAGTGCCTTATCCCTTTGTGGGTCGGCCATCCTCGTACGTTTGCCCCAGGACAGTCTCTTTTGGGTTGTCTGAGTGCTCAGTTCAGCCCGTTCAAATCCTTGTCAACGGTTGTCCTCCACGGTGCAGGCGGTCTTCCTCTGCGTATTTTAACCTCCAGAATAGCAAAGAATTTTCTGACTGCGTGATCCTCGTCCCTTCTCATGACGTAACCGAACCATCTCAAACGACTTTTCACATTTTTCCCGCTATTGGGGCGACTTTAAAAGAACCTCTAACGTATTCAAACAACCGTATTCAAATTGTTTAATTTAATCAAACTGATATTAATTTCACTACAATATTTCCTACGCCACGTATAAAATACTAAGTCGAATAAACGTGAACTATCATAATAAGTCGTAAAGGAAGGTATAAAATCGTTCATAGTCAATTCTTTCTCAATATTTTCGTTCAGTCCACCTATTTGTATTCATAGGGAAATTTTTCTGAATAGATAAACGGATAAAAAGGGTTTTCCGCATTATATTAGGGTCTGATGAATGGAGGACGAGCGAAGCGCACCATGATGAACCCACCCAATTGAGGTGCTTACTTCTTATGTTATTAGGTTTAGTTTACTCCCACAGACTAGAACAATATTTAAGGTTACACCGTGGTGAGTCTTGCACCCATTGAGAAAGGAACGTTATTGTGGTAATTTCGTTGTTTTTTGTTTGCACCACTCCATTCTTTTCAGAACTATAAAAAAAATTACGTTTAGTACGTAGACTCTCTGATTTATGGATGGTTTTTAATAAGAATATCATTTTAAAGAAGAGTTGACATTAACAAATCCAAACAATATAGTAAACAAATTAGTGTGTAGATGGTCAAAGATAAAATGTAATAGGACGGTAATAGATATCTTTTTTCTTCTTCACAAATTTTCTTTCAAACAACATTAGCGTATTTTTGGAAACTGGAGTAATACTCGTACTAGATCAAACTCAATGACAATAAATCGCCAAGAGCCATATTTTTGATATGTGTGACATATATGTCGAAGAGAAATTCTTCGTTATCAAACGAATATCATCGAACAAAAAATATTTAAACCGCCGATTTTGCGTGCATCACACTTCCAAAATTAGCACTCTAGAACTTATTAAATTATTCCAGCAATTTAAAAATTTGTTGCGGTCTATACTTAAAATTGTTGTCGGCCATTTATTTGACAGATATTGACAAGTTAATCCAGAGCTTTCTGCTTTCCGTTATTTCCGGTCCGGGCAGTGCGGCCAAAGCTGACAGACAATGACTGTCGATCCCTGTGCCTTTAAAGATATTATTATTTAGACTATTTATTATGTTTATTTCAAAAATATAATTGGCTAATCAACGTAGGTGAAGTCTAAAACTAATTCGCGTAGTGTTTTCTTATGTTTTCGCGATTGTTATTCATTAAATTAAACTATTTTAATACGGTTTTATCGCGTTTATTACTTATTTATTTACACCTGACGTTTCAAACACTTTACAGCGTTCATGGTCGCAGGCAGACTAAGTTAACATTTGTCTTTGATGTCATAAGATTACAAAACTACCGCCTGAATTTTTTTTTATTGGGAACTATTCCGTCATCATCATCGTCTAACATCAAAAACAAATGTTAACTTAGTCTGCCTGCGACCATGAACGCTGTAAAGTGTTTGAAACGTCAGGTGTAAATAAATAAGTAATAAACGCGATAAAACCGTATTAAAATAGTTTAATTTAATAATTCGCGTAGGCTTAGGCAACCGTGTGGTTTAATCAGATTTTCATAAGCATGCAATGAGATTATGATTTCCTGATGATTATTTTGATGCAATTTTGAAAAAACGACACACTTACATTTTTACGACTTCTTATGGAAAATACTTTCATGTTTTGTCAACTATAACCACGAACTGATACCAATTTTTTATCTGTCAAAGTATTTCAGTCTTATTAACTAAATATTGGTCATCTACAGCCAAAGCTTTCAAATGCTATGAAAGTCTATTAAAAAACCGTTTCGATATAAACTCGTCACTTTTATAAATTAAAGCACGGTCGTGCTCGTGCCCGTGACCCATGTCTTATACAAATCAATATTGTATATGTAGGTATTTCAATAATTAATGTAAAAATGTCTAGCAATTGAAACCAACCAGAACCAGTGCTTCCGCCAACTAAATATTTTTTCTAACATCGGGCCTAGTTAATAAATTTATCGCGGTCTCATCGTTGGAGAGGCACGAAGAATTTATATTCCGCAGTGCGACTCATAAATTTGAGTGAGCGTCGTCCACTGGTTGTTCTACGCTCGCGTACATTGCAATTTATGATTGTACAGTTTAAGATTTCACAACTAATAAATAAAGTAAGGGGCGTTTTCTTTTTTCCGCGCGGGACAGTTCTTAGCGGCTCGGCGACTCTTAATGGGAAATAATAAGCCACTAGTGAAGATCCCTGTCAGGAGTACTAAATTAGTTATAAAGTAGTGGATTTTCTTCATAAATTTTGTAATACGAGTATATGGGTCTCACGATGATTTTACAAATCAATTTACGGGTTGAACACATTGAGAAAGGAATGTTCGATTTAAATTCTCTTTGGTTAAATAATGCGACGAAATACAGAAGTTTAAATACACGGATAAGGTTAAAGTATTTTATTTAAACAGACCGGGTTTTAATTAAGTTTTGAATACAACAGGGAAATCGCGAAGATAAATTATTTGCAGCGGTCTATTTTGATGTCCAACACATAGAAATCATGACACTGTATATTACCTTCTCGTATATCATTCAATTTGTCACTCATGTATCGTCGGTATACAAGTAAATCTGACGTAATGGAATTCAATTTCCATGTCGAGTGAATATTTCCTCTTTCTACGCCAATCACATCCGTCACGCGTTTAAGTCATATTTGTCGGAATACAGCGTATGTTTCTGAAAATCGATGAAGGTATAATTGAGAAATTGTGAATTGACTAAACATGTTGCGGATTTTAGAGCAGATTTAGTTAGGTCAAGGTAAGATTGGGAAATAGTTCTAGACTGTGTCAGATGGCAGGCCTTTAGGCAATCTGAAAGATCTGACAGTGTTGACCACTAACATACCTCGAGGTCATTCATGTTCCTATTGGTCTGTTTTTCCTGTAAAAAGGCTAATCGTTCTATTGTGTTAACTGGTACCACCATATCTAAGACCATGATTAAATGAAATCTAGGACCTGATCTCTGAAGTGCAAACTCAAGATGCTATTGAGAATTATGCTCGGACGAAGAAGAGAAACAATGGATTATGACCCGAACGGAGTCGCGGACAATATTAAGAACATAAACATTTAAAAATATTTATTTCATACCCCATACATTTTACTGAATGTCACAAAGATAAGTTATCGATCAAATTCAACCCGCTGTAATAAAATTCCATTACACTTGATGGCGTTTTATTAATTTGTATTATTTTACTTTCAATAAAAAGTCGCTTCAGACATCAATCACAATCAAAAACGAAGTCTACTTATCTGATTGAATATCCATTAATACTGTTATATTCATAGAATTCCTTTTTGTCAATGTAAGTACTGACTTTTTTAAATGAAATTTTATTGATTTTCTACTCTATCTATCTAGTACTGCCCTAATTATCCTACCAAATGATAGAGTACTCAGATCTTACCACAGTTGAGTCGGAGTTAGATAGCTGAACGCTGTACGTGTATCCTAAATGATAGTGATTTTCTACCTCGAGCTCTACCATGCTTCAGAACCGTTGTTCCCGGTAATCGATAGATAAACAGTCTTTAGACTTTTCGGCAGCCTTAAAAATCTATCTTGGTTAGTAACATCTCAGGTCATGTTGGTGTTGGTCTGGTTTCCACGTAAAAAAACATTACGATAGTCGCTCTATTATAATCATATAAATTTGCTGGCTTAGAAATAAACCACATAAACTCTTCTCATAATACATATATACAAAATATATCCTTACTATCAATCCTCTCTTACTCGTATCAGTAGGCAGAGAGGATTTCCAGTTGCTCTTCCCTTAATCTCTACCCATAAACGTCATAAAAGTACCTTGAAGAGAAAAAAAAATTATAATATATTGCATTTCAACAGACATGGGACTACAAAGGGCTCTTCTTCGTAGCAATTTGATTATTTTAAATGAGTCCGAAAATTTGCAGTGTGACATACGTTTTTGTGGTTTTATTACGGAATAGGTATTTCCCGACTGCTTCAAAAAGTAGAGGCCGAATGCCTATAGAAGCCGAGTACTTCTGACCAATTTAGCTCAAGACTTGTCATACGACGATTTTCAACATATTTGCGAGGAAAAAAACATTTATATTTTTTTTTAATTATTTACACAATAAATACACTTTGAATACTTTTCACAACTAAATACCCCATTAGGATAAAATTGGGCTTGTGTGTTTGTTAATGCATTGCTAGGTATCTTCCAAATACATAATATAAGTAGTTCTTGATTCTGTTTTAAGGCTTCGTTCCACGCTTCGTTCTTATTTCTTCCTTTGAAGATTTAAGTTAAGTAGCTATAGTCAACCTACTTGGTCAGTTATCAACTTTAGATTTTCGCCTGAATTAATATATCTGGCGGAGTCAAATTTAGGTATTCTTCCCTAAATTAAAACGACATTTGTTAATTAATAGTAAATTTAGTACAAAACAAATCGATTTCAAAATGGCGCTACTGATAGTCAGTCATTATTTTTAGCAATCGGTTTTACAGCCATGGATACAAGTCCTTTTTAACCCTTCTTAATTTTTCTACACAAATTAATATTTGAAGTCCAATACGGCTAATATTCAGTAAGATAAATATAAATACTAAATTTAGTGTTGGATTAAAAATAGAAGCTAAAATAGTTTAAATTTTTTGCAAAAACAATGAATTAGTTTGAGACTTAAAATCCTCTTGACGTATATAAAAAAAAATGTATGTCATTAAAAACAACGTATTGATTACAACCCAACCAGAAAAGGGACCTAATTACAATTAAATAAAATACATTTTTTGAGCAAATGTGTTAAAAAAATAATTACATTATTAAAACTTAATTATTAATTAGTAATGATTTCTTATGTTTTCGCGATTGTTATTCATTAAATTAAATTATTTTAATACGGTTTTATCGCGTTTATTACTTATTTATTTACACCTGACGTTTCAAACACTTTACAGCGTTCATGGTCGCAGGCAGACTAAGTTAACATTTGTCTTTGATGTCATAAGATTACAAACTACCGCCTGAAATTTTTATTGGGAACTATTCCGATTCACGCAGTATTGGCTCACAGTATCTAAGGGTCTTGCAGTCTGCTTCCGAGTTTGCGATTTTATTAAGTTAATGACTGGGTCCCAAGCTGGCGGTAGTCAAGTCTGTCTTAAGAAGCAACAATCTCAGCCTCCCACACATATGTGACAGAAGTCGACCCAAGCCGCACACAGTTGATCGTTTTCCTGCCATCTTACCATACATAAAGGGAGGCACGGACAAGATTGGTAACATACTTAGGCGAGCTTCAATCAAGACCTATTACAAGCCGCATAAGAAAATAAACCAATTTTTAAGACCTGTAAAATCCAATATCCCATTGCAAGATGCTGGAGTTTATAAAATTGACTGCGACTGTGGTTTATCATACATTGGGCAAATAAAGAGAAGCATTAATACTCGTATAAAAGAACATATTGCTGACATGAAAAATAGACGCTCAACCAAGTCTGCAGTCTGTGAACATGCTCTAGACAAACCCAACCACTATATGCGTTTTGATAATCCTCAAGTCCTTGCAAAGGAAAACAGATTCATTCCAAGGATGTTACGTGAAGCTATTGAAATTAAAAAACATCCTAATTTCAATAGAGAGGATGGATGGCAGGTACCGCCAGCTTGGGACCCAGTCGTTAACTTAATAAAATCGCAAACTCGGAAGCAGACTGCAAGACCCTTAGATACTGTGAGCCAATACTGCGTGAATCGGAATAGTTCCCAATAAAATTTTCAGGCGGTAGTTTGTAATCTTATGACATCAAAGACAAATGTTAACTTAGTCTGCCTGCGACCATGAACGCTGTAAAGTGTTTGAAACGTCAGGTGTAAATAAATAAGTAATAAACGCGATAAAACCGTATTAAAATAGTTTAATTTAATATTAATTAGTAAGTCCATACTAATACATACTTCCATACTATTATTATAAATGCGAAAGTCTGTATGTCTGTTGCGCTTTTACGGCCAACTGCTGAACGGATTTTGATAAAATTTGGTATGAATATAATTGAAGAGCCGGGGTCAAACAAAGGCTACCTTTTGCTGAAGATGGATCAGGGAGTTGACTATGATAATTTTGTAATTAAATTATACGTTCCTTAGGGCAGGTTTGAATTATTTTAACAAGAAATTTAGTCCCTTAATACAATTAAGTTATTTTGGTCATTAATTTACCAAAGTATAGTCCCAAGATGGTCTATTTTTTGCACCATTACACTAATATTTTGAAGAAATACCCTGATATTGTTATTTTCGCTTCTACAAATTCACTGAATAAATTATACCTAAAGAAAAAGGGCAGTCTTATTTAAAAGTCGTTTCCCTTTCAGCCACTCATCCCCTATCAGTTGCTTCCGAAAAGGGTGTCTAACCTCACTCGCCTGAAATACTGCATTCGGCATTATTATGTAACGTTCAAAGTAGACGTACGACTTTCTGCATAGACAGCAATTCATTCATTCATAACGAATGGATTACATGGGCAGTTGATCCTGTATACCCTCGTGTCAGAGCCCTTCAGCCTCTACTTGGTTCCTTTAACGGCCACTAAATGGCAACCGGAACTAACTTGACAAGAAATTGAAAATGACAGCCGTGTACGATACGATAGTATCATTTTCAACCGATTTCCAACATTCTAAAAGGATAAGGATTATTTAAAAGATTGCCTTTCAAGTAAATATAGGGTTTGCTGGCAGAATACTAGGCATTTATCTGTGTAGGTACCTACGAAGAAAGTGTCTGTTCTTCCTTAGTTAAAAAATATTTTTAAATTGTATACGTTCTGACGTTGACGATACATCCTGATTTTGTCTGTGGTAGAAGTGACTGCTTTTTTATTTCAAAACCTGTGTCCATAAATTTTTAGTCCGTTAGATTTAAAGTCAATTGCCACCACCCTGGTTTTTAAGAATATAGTCAAGTGCGATTTCTATGCTCTTCGGCCCCAGTAAACGAATTAAAATGGGTAATTTGTTTTTGGGAAAATAATTCTGTACTAGTTCATTCTGGGATCTGAATAAAACAAGTGAAGTAGAAAATTACAAGTTAATTATGTAGTCGCCTAGTCGGTACTTAGTAGAAAGTATCTTGTGTGTTCACCCTGTAGAGCATATTTACGAGATACTCCTTATTTTTTTCCTAAAAGGGACAGACACTTTTATTGTGCATATTTCTTTTATTTGCATGGGACTTTAGCGGCCCGACAGCTATGTAAACAAGGTTACACGTGAAATTTATTTTCGGTAATCTTTACACAGTTTATAAATATTATAATATGACTGCTTCTCGTGGTTCCGCTTGCACTTAAAGACCAAAAGGCGGTTCCGAAAAACTTAGTTTTACACGGGCGATTGACCAAGTAATCCAATTGTGACAAATTAATTACTCCCTGCGTTAAATAGTAGGTATATACAAAGTTTTAATTACTATTGCCCCTTGAGGAATGTAAAATAAGTAACCTTTGTTTTTTTAATGCCAAATTTCATCAAAATCAGTCCAGTGGAAGCAGTAAAAGCTTAACAGACAGACTTTCACATTTTTATAATATTAGTATGGAATAGAATCATGGATATATATGGTATATCGAGTTCCTTATTGTTAGAATTATTAATATGCTAAATAGTCCGCCACTCTAGATCCTAGCTTTCTACTCAGAGTAAAGGATGAAAATGGCTTTTTCTTATGCATAAATAAAAAATATCTTTGCGCATCCTATCTACTGAGCAACCCATTAAAAAATCGACTGGTTTATTTATTTATTTATTTATTAAAACTTTATTGTACCACAAGTAAAAATACAATTGGCGGACTTAATGCTAAAAGCATTCTCTCCCAGTCAACCATTAGGAAAAACAGAGAAAATACAAAGCGGCGCAAAAAAGCTTCGTGTGATATTACAGAAAAAAAAAGAACCCTACAGCTAAATAAACATACATAGATTTACACAAATAGGAAGTATAACATACATACATATATATTTAAAAATTTTAATGCAGAGAAATTGTGATTCTGGTTTATAAATTAGAGAGAATTCATTAGATGAGTTTGAACCTTTTTCTTGAAGGCAAATTTTGTTGAGGTCTCTTTAATGTCATTGAGCAAAACATTCCACAGCCGAATGGCCTGTACAGTGAAAGAATATTCAACGAAACCGGTCCGAAAGGAAGGAGTAGCAAGGCGACGTGTGTTGGAAGACCTGAGCTGCCGATCATGGCCGTCAGAAAGATATTGGAATTTGCATTTTATATACTCCGGTTTAGATACTCTGGTTCAGATGAAAAAAGTAGTTTTGTGGAGATCTAATTTGGAGAAAGCAATAAAGAGTATCATAAACCATAATACAAGTTGTATGATTTGGTATTATTAGATTTAGACAACAAGTATTCATATTTAAAACAAACAAGCGTTATTTCCTCCAACTCCATCGGGACAGACAACAGACAAGTACTAAAAACTTCTCAACAGCCCAAGAATCGCAATCGGGAAAGTTTAACATTACCAAAAAAAGAAGTTAGCCGAAAGAATTCTCATCAGAGTGACACTGGCTGCACTAATTGGGTCAAGCACCTAGCAAACTGCAGACTTCGTGCCCTCTTAATGAACTGCTCTAACGAAACAAGCTTTTTTTAGCACAATTGTATAACTCCTTCACCGCTACAAGTGTTCATGAAAGCCTTAGTCATTCGGCCATTTTTAGGTGAGTACGTACGAATTTTTGGTTTTGAATTTCTCATTTATCTATCCTAAGTTAAGGCCTGGAAGCGATAAGTCCGCACAATTGCTTAAATCTATTTTCATTTTTGTCCTTTCTTATTAGTACAATAAAGTCAACTTACATCTATTCCGAAAATGTGACTTGCAATATAGTTATTTCAGCTACAGGCAGTCCAATGGTTATTTCGCCTTTGTACTCATACTTGTTGTTTGAATGTATTCTTTTGAATTATTTGATTGGTATAATAAAGTGTATATCTTTATATGGAACATAGGCCTCCCGAAGGATTTCCAGGATGGCTGGTTGGTAGATTCCTGCACCTAGCATTTGCCTGCGGCCATCTTCTGATCGTATGACCATCTGTTTGGTGAGTGGGTATCATTTAGAATTTTAGAGTGTTGTTATCTTCTTTAAGTGGCCCTCATGAGTGTCAAAGTAAAATTCAACTAAACTGAGTCACTTGTTTATACTTCTACTTCACAGTTTTTCCACCCTTTTGAACCATTATGAGATTTACAGAACTTCCAAAGAATAGGTACACACTTAAATTGGATTTCATTATTTAAAATTTATTTGAAAACACAAGAATTGCCGCTAATGGAAAGATTACGAGAAGTTTACTCAGTCAAGAAGTTTTATGTGAAGCATAGTGGGCGGAAGTTA
This sequence comes from Euzophera pinguis, assembly GCA_947363495.1. Lineage (NCBI taxonomy): Eukaryota > Metazoa > Arthropoda > Insecta > Lepidoptera > Pyralidae > Euzophera > Euzophera pinguis. The sequence goes on from OX376168.1 coordinate 6,801,345, forward strand.
AACAAAATGAAATATTTATAGATCAAAAACTGACACGAGTTTCATGCACAAAGGGTTCGGTACCTCGCTCTTGAAGAATAAAGTCGGTCAGCTCATGAAAGTCCATTCTAACCAGTGTACTCTGTTGCTTCCCAAATGGGCATACAAGAACTTCTACTTGAGGAGATTGCTTGTTCGATAAGGCCGCCTTTTGTACCTATACTGCATTATAGTCCTTTGTTTATTGTAATTGTTAAATGTTCTCGAATGTAGTGCACACTACATAAAGCGTTAATAAATACAAGTATTAAAGTAGATAGGGTCTAGTTTCAAACAAGAACGCAGACGGGCGCTACAATGGGAAATGGCTACATGCATATATCAAGATATTTATATTAACGGTATATCAAGATGTACCGTTATGATTGTACAAGTACATTATTTTTTATTATGTGTATTGACCGCTAAGAAGCAAAAATTTTAATTGTCTATTCAGTATCATACACAGTAAAACTATATATCCTCTAAATAAAGTCCAATAAACGGACAACTTGAACTTTATAATGAAGTATACATGTAGAACGTATGAAACCCTAAAAATAGAAAACTACTTAATAAAGAGCAGACTTCATAAATTTCTTGGAAGTAATAAATGTACTTATTTATTAAAAAAAATTTTTTTATAAATGTTAACATGAATCAGTCAAATGAAAGAGACATCAAAAGATCCTGTTAGATACTCTCAATGAATCAGATTGAGAATTGTATTCAAAGACGAATTAATATATCACAATGAAATGGAGGAAGTCTAATCTGCTTGCGTTCCATTATCCTGTGAAATAAATGGACATTAATGCTAATTGACTATGAAACCAGTCTCTCTGACTTGATTCCCAGGTATGGAACTCTTGTGATATTTACATCATCTTTACTTTGAAGTTTTGAATTTTAATGTTTAGCTTTTCATTAGTATATCTCATGAATGTCGTAGAAGATAAAATTTTTCGTGTTTTGAGTATTTGTTGAAGTATATCGTCTTCATGGTGTCTGGGTCAATGGCAGGTCGTATATGTACATATTTTTGTATACTAGGTATGTCAATATGAAGTTGTCTTTGATCTAAAAAAAATGTCCGTGTTCGTAGCGTACTTATTTTGATATTATTTATCATACACTTTCACTTTACGCTTAAACCCATAACAGTATCATAATAAAGAAATGTATTCTCTCTCCTCTACTCTCTTTTCAGTAGAATATACAGGTGTGTAGCTACTAATAATATATCAGTGACCATAATCGAGAAAAGAGCTTCAGCTTCCGCTTCAGAGCTCAGGACTCGGTTTTAAACATGAGAGCTACATCACGCTCTTATCACGCCTTCCTTCGAACAGTGGCGTAAAAAGTTATACTTTTCCCCAAAAGTAGAGCAAACATTTATTATTATTTATCACGAGGAACAATATTTTACCCGGTCCGTTTAAAATGTGTTTTACATTCCACAACAATCTTCCTACCAATTTTAACGAGCGAATTCCCGCAGATCCACTTCATCCGAGTTCTCGCAACTTTTCCATTAGTACTTTGGGCTTAACTTCCCACTTAAATTTCAACTTAATCGCGAACAAAATATTCTTTTTCTTGGACTTTCGTATTATATTTTATTAAGCGGAAATTATTATTTTTTACCGTTTTTACTGGCTATTGAAATTACAAAAGACACATTTAACTTGCTTTGTGATCTTGTAACAGTTTATACATAAATACATATCATCACGCCTGTTTCTTGTAGGGGTAGGTAGATAATACAGATTTACATGAGCTACGACCCATACAGACCACCCTCGCTTCCTCAACGCTCAACACTGACGTCATACATGATTCTCGATTATGGGTAACCCTAACATCTCCCTTTTCAAAGATGTCTGCTATTTGGTTCGCAGTAAGTTCTCTATCGTTAGTCTCTTCACTCCACTCTAAATTTGACTCCGCCAGATAAACTAATCCAGGCGAAAATCGACTGTTGATAACGGACTAAGTAGGCTGACTATAGCTACTTAACTTAAATCTTTAAATCTGTGTGTAAAGTGTATCTAATTGTAAAAAGTGTTCAAAGTGTACCAACAAAAGTTAAGGTAGAAATGTTTTGATATCGCTTGAGAACTTCTATTTATTGTTTAAATAATAAAAAGTTAATAATATAAGTGTGTTTTTCCTCGCAAATGTGTTGAAAGTCGTCGTATGACAACTCGTGAGCGAAATTGGTCGGCATCTATAGGCATTCGCCTTGCCTCGAAAATAATGACCAACTTCGCACCCTTGTATCATAATCTACTATTATACAGGCATTGCTGCCTAATGTGGAGCATAACTAGGTAAATACCTAGTTTATAAAAGTTACTATATCTTAATTTGATATACATTGCATACAGAATCGATTTACTTTACAAAGTTTTAACAATTAACCGTTCTTTCTTCTTCAAGCACCTCTACATAGATATTATTGAGATAGCCCAAAACGGGCTTTAACAGGAATACCACATACCTAACATCAACTTCTACAAAGTGTCTCTATGTGTTGAATCTACAACCGAGCCTTCTTCAATTCCCAAAATCCTAGGTTATAAGGGCAAAATACGAATGAACATTTTGAAATTGGCTGCACGGTGTAAATATAAGAAAATAAACAAGTCTCGTCATGCGAATGATTCGCACACAGAGCGAGCGTCAGCCGCCCGAGAGGCAGTAGAAAAATAAAGTGTAAATTTACAAACCCTTCGAGTTCTTTTTATCTGTTGCTCGGCTACTCGTGGCCAAGCCAGGGATGCAAGACACCCGCCATATATCAAACGGTCCGCTTTTAATCTAACAAGCCCTATTTATTCACATTTATTCCAAAGATACTTTCCCACCGGAATTTCCCCCTTGGAATTGGTACATTTCCCGCGTTTAGCTGATTTCTACAGCTTCTGTTGTGGTTTATTTTACAACAAAAGCGACTAAAATATTTCCAGTTTGACAAAAGACGGCAGTGATAAATTATAAGACGTTATAATGCTTAAAACACAACTGCTTAAATGGGCAATTCATTATATAATGCGGAAAATATAAATAACTAGCGAAATAATAAGAAAGAGACTGTCTACGTGGATTCATTCATTCATTGTTTGGTCTTCAATGTTATTCCCATACTGTTAGTCGCTGCGACTTAAATTTCGGTAACAAAATAATATACTGGTCACAATGTCGAAACTATTACTACGCTCTGTGTCTGTGTGAGGTTTAGCCACAAAATGTTGTGACATAGTGTACAATTCGCAACCAAAATGTGTTAGATCAGTTTTTGGTAACAATGTTTCGTAATTATTCGTATTAAGAGTATGTTACTACATTTGTAACCAGGAACAAAAATTTCCCAAAAATTAATACACTGTGACTACATTTTTGTTACCAGAATGTTACTAAACTTTGTTTATAAATAGTGACTGAGTAAATGTGTTTAATGTGTACTGTGTTTCGTAACATAGTCGAAAATACTACACTATTCTAGAACATTTTTTCGTAATAAAGTTTTATTCAACATTTTATGTGATGTTGTTGATGATTGTTTTTTTTAATGATTTGTCTCTAGAAGGTTATTTATGAACTTCACATTCTGTGAATTGTCTAAATGCAGCAGTAGATGGGAAATATAAAACATTCGTTGCAAGCACCATTTATATATGTTAGTAACAAAAATAAAAGTCTTTTTTTACGTAATATACCACATTTATTTTACCCTTTTTTACCCATAAATCGCAGGCGCCTTTGATTTTGGAACTGTCTTCCAAATTCCCTCGACAAACTAGCTTTCGCACTTCATTTATAGCACTATACACACGCTTAAAATGATTTTATAAGTTTAAACTTTCATCAACATAGTCAAAGTAGTATAACATACAAAGATTGATAAAATTATAATTATTTGTAATGGCCGACATTGACATTTAAAAGTAATAATGACAGCTGTCGTTTTAAGTTCGTTCGTCGTCCATCAACGTTCAATCATTCGTTCATCGTTCATCCACATACCTGAAACAATCTGGTAACAATGTAACTACAATGTTACGAAACTAGTTTCTAAAATAAAACCACTTTTCTGTTTTGTAAATTCCCCACTTTTAGTCGCGGAGTCGAAAGAAGGACTATATGTGTTACATGTTTCATGTCTTAAATTAGTAACAGTTACTACACTGCGTCCGGAATGGCTGTATGGTATGTGAGTAAAATAATTATTATTACCTAATAGTCATTTTGTGTTTTCAACATTTCCTTTATAAAATCCTTTCTAATATTTTTATTACAAAATATGAATAAATATGTCATGAAGTATTAGTTTAAGCCTCATTTACTCAAATACGCGGATTTCACGCAGTGACCCTATATTTTCAACTAGATATTTACGGTTTAATTGTGAAGTGTATTTTATTACCTACGATTAGTAACAAAATATAGGTACTATAGTTCATATTTTAAAAGAAGAGCTTAAGTACCAATATTAAAAACCTAGAGATTTTCACATAGGATTATTAATTTTTCACACGCTCCTTCTCGCTATTTTTTCTATCCGTTTAAAAGCTGCTTTTGCTCTGCATATCAATTATTCGTTGTAATAGTGAATCTGAGACTCATAGGCTGAACAAAGGGTGTGCCAACGAGATATATATCATGGAGACTGCAAAAGTTTGAGCTATGTCGGAACCAACTGTTATACACTTTTGCTTTGTGATTTTTTCAAGCTTTTCATAAAAAATGGTTTATTTCAACTATGCCCGCTTTGCTTTTAGTCCCTAGATATGATGTTTATTTTACGGTAGAGTGGAATACTATTTAATTAGGTATGCACATTTTTGAATATACTTTCAGGGTTATGCACAACATAATAACAATCCGTACTGATGTCTGTTGATCTACTTCATCCGTGTCTCCAACCAGCTCATAGATATGTCATGTAAATGTTTATAACTAACAAACACTTCATTACACTACACATACTGTTTCTATTTTACCATGTAAGGGTTGACTGGAAGAGATTACTTAGCAATAAGTCCGCCTTTGCTCCATATTTTCTAAAGTTTTTGTATGTGTACAATTATTTGTTTCTGCATGTATGTGTGCAATAAAGATATTTTGTATTGTACACTACTTCACAAGTAATAAACTTAGCAAGCGATTATTGTTGACGTCTAGTCATACACCTAGACTACCTATTAAAAACATCTCATCATCATCATCACTGCCGTAAGAAATCCATGGTCTCACCCTTGAAGTTCCCTTACTTTGTTAAATTTCTCAATTAGGTCATAAAAACAGTCTTCACTTTCACCTTTGTAGATTTGATATATGCCGAGTAGGGCATATATCAAATCTACAAATTTCAGGCAGATTAAGAATTCGCTTTGCTACAAACTGTTTAGCTATATTTGCTCTCGTAGTAGGGGGTTAGGTACGAGACAATCTCTTAGTCAAACAACAAACGATAGTAAAGTTGCCGAGCCGTTTCGACATGTATGTCAAGTGATATGCACACTAAAGTACGTATTCATGTCCCCGGAATGCGTTGAAAATGTTATAAACAAGACTTCCTACTCATATTGCTTAGTCTTATAAGGTCTGTGTAGTTACTGCTTTATAAACTTTGAGCAATATTCATTAAGAAGTGTTCCTTAAATTCTTCTTGTTCTCCTTTACCTTGTCTTACTTTATAGGTGGGGTCGGCACAGTATGTTAGTTCATTTCACTTCCAAGTGTTACTTAAAATAAAATATATAAATAATCGTTATCGTGCGATGATGACGATGATAATATTATAAATAGTTAGGTTTTGTATAAGGTTCGGTTTTAGCATTATCTTTATATCCAGCCGTCTGCAATTTTCTAATCGTATTGTTGGTGGAATCTGTTTGAAGTCGTAATAGACCTTCGTTTCTTCCTTAGTCATCTATAACAAAACCCATGGGAAAAAAGTAGTCTGCAATGCAAATTTTTTACCCCATGGAGTAAGTTCAGATCATATTATGTCTCGAAAAAGATTTCAAGTCGTAGTAGAGCTTCGTTTCTTTCTTAGTCACCTGTAACAAAACCCATGGGAAGAAGTAGCCTACAATGCAATTTTTTAACCTCATGGAGTAAGTTCAGATCATATTTATCTTTTGGAAAAGGTAAGTTTATATACGAACAAAACAAAACTTACTCACATCAATGACCTCAGTTATCAAAATTATGATTCTTTATAATAATCTCATATGTTTTCGCGAATGTTACACATTAACCTACATTAAATGTTAACATTAACGTAGTGGACTAACTGCGGCTAAAATGATGATGATTAATACTGTAAAGTATTTGAAACGTTTGGTGTAAAATAAGTAATAGACGCGATAAAAACTGTATTAAAATAGGTAGATTGATTTAATATGATATATTCAAAAGTATCTCCAGTGAAATATCAATATTCAAGCGTTTTCTTAGGGATCGTAAATGGATATATCGAATGATAAGTGTGCTCGTAATATAAAGCCCACAATGTTTCCACGCAATTAATTTTCACGAAGCATTTGATAACTCGTGTAGGTGTATTTATATTCTCGAATTAATGGTGTTTTTCTTGTTTTTCTCTTTGTGATTTACTAATCTTGTATTTTTAATGTTTATGTTTGAATTTCGAGATCTACATTGCGTCAGTAGGTATTAAATATGGTTGACCTTCGATGTAAATATGGTTGGTCTTCGACTATATTTATACCAAATTTCATTAATATCCGTTTAGCGGTTTGGCAGTGAAAGCGTAACAGATAGACGATCGCGCTTAAAATATTAGTATGGAAATATGGATTTCAGACTTATTTTATATTATTTTTCACCTCTCTTTGAATAGAGTGAATCATGTTTTTATGTGAAAAATGTTTTTATGATGAATATTTAGCTAGTAGCATACATAAAATGAATAGAGGAAGGAACTTTTGACTCTATAAATGGAAGCTAAGCCTAAGTGTGAACTGAAACTTGAAAGCTGAACTAACCCTGTAAAATTACGCTAGAACTCCCAAGCGGATTAGAAATTGGAAAATGTCCAAAAACACTTCATTTTCTCTCTATTGACCGCAAGGCGATTTAAAATTAATTTCGGTGGAAAATCCATCAATGCGTTTCAGACATGCGGTGATATAATCTACATATACTAGTCTATTATCTATACTTATACAATATTACAAAGCTGAAGAGTTTTGTTTGTTTGATCTCAGGAACCAATGGTCCGATTTGAAAAATTCTTTCACTGTTAGATAGCCTATTATCGAGGAAGGCTATAGACCTGGATGAAGTCAGGACGGGCTGCTAGTATAAGAATGTACTTTTCCCTTGGTCATCGTTTCACGCGTAAACGGATGGGAAAATATAGCTAAATCTTTTTTGTTGTGTTTATTATTGTCAGGAGTAAGTTCTAATAAAAGAAAACAATAGGACAACGTCTGTCAAATCAGCTAGTTAATAATAAATAAATTCTTAGAGTTTCACTTAGAGTTTTTCTGTTTGAAGATGACTTCTAAAACGCGGAAATCATTAAATAACGGATTCGTCCTATGGGAATCCAGAGGGGATTCCAAACCCATTCCTAAAGGTTGACTGCAAAATGTAAACTACCGACCTGTCGTTTAAGCTACTTAGGTAGTCTTAGATCATAGAGTACATGAATCACTAATATATTATTATATCAAGCTCAATAGCTTAATCACTAGGGTACAAGAATAGAACGTGATTATATTTATAAGGAGTCCCCACTGGCTGGCTCAAAGTACAGTTTATTTGCACAGGACAACGTCTCCTCAGACGTCTGTCAAGTTACCTTTTAGCTATTAAATATATACATATGTGAAGAGATTTTATTTGTTTCAGACGATTTTTTCTGTACCTTTACCGTTCTTGAGAAAGGCTCTAACCTTAAAGCTATTATAATTATATTTAGATATTACTGTAACCTAAATAGCCGACTTGTAAATGATCCATTTCCTCTAACCTAAAAAACTTCAAAATAAAGTCGAAGTGCGTCATTTGCTCATTAATGAAGATTGATGAGCGGCTCTTTGTAACGTCACACCCTCTTCGTTCGTGTCTCTCCTACAGACTACTTAAAATTCTGAATCAACAAAGAAATAAAAGAGAAAGCCGTTTCTCATTAATTTGTGTTCGCCGCCAGAGAGATCTGTGTATCTACTTGTGAAATATATACATAAATCTAGCTGGAAGCCGGTTTTCTGTCCCAAATTGAAATATGGCATGGTAAAGCGAAACTTCGGACAAAAATCCCGACTTCGTTATTCGTTTCATATTGGTGTAGCTATTACACATGAACCAGTACATGCTGTACTTCAAAATATACAAGGAAATCTTTGTAAATGTAATATGTTTCAGTGCAAATGTACTACTTTAAATCAAAGTATTCGTTCGCGTTGGTAATTCCAAGAATTCGTTTCCAATTAAACGCGATTCAAGTTGGCTCTTATTTATGTTTCGAACAACAGGCAGCGTCCGCTATTGGAGACTTGGGATGGGAATGCTTGAGCAGCTTGAGAAACTATAAAAAAAAACATATAATTTATCAAATTTTACATTTAAACAAATCCTAGTCGGGATTACAAAACCAAAAGGAATGGCATACACTGCTTGATTTCTACAATCAGTATTAAGTGACGATGGTCTGAAGAAGAATACCTACCTAAATTCAGTCAAAAACATCGAATAAAAAAAATATTTAAATTATCCTATTCAGGTTTACTACTTGACTTGTAAATAAATATTATACTGGTAAAGAAAAGATAGAATAGAATAACTTTATTTGCGTTTGCATAAGGTTCATAAAGATACACTCTACCCTTACCCCTACCCTACCCCATACCCTTTATACCCTTTTTTTATACAACCAAAATTTATTTACTCAAAACAATTGCACAGTGTTTATAAATCAATCAAGAATGCCGCCCCTGATTGTACCCGGCTTAAAAGTTCCCATAATGATTTGCAGCATTGCCTCTTTGCATAGCTATAGAAATCCTTTGAACCAGGTACCACCCTGAGTGGTAGTCATACCTTATACAACTTTGGTTTTTAATAATGTTTATATTTGTATATACCGGAGATATACAATTGAAATAGTAGACAAGCCTACGATTTTGCAGACAAAGGAGCTTCGCCTCGTGTAACATCTCCAATACTTAGAATTTTCACCGTATTCAATTTTACTAACCCTTGTTTGAGGCTTCAATTTCGCGCTTTAGTCTCGGCACTTTGTCGTTGATTTCTTTTATAGTTTTATAAGATCACAAAAAATCTACATAACAAGGTGAGGTTTATTCTTCACTGGTCCTGTATAATCCCTAAGATCGTGTTTTAATATTTCAAGTCAAAGTAAAGTTACCACTTACAACTTAGTCGATCGTTGTGTAGGTTATGTATTTAGGATTTATATTCACCTAAACTACAATTTTTGTTTTTCGTTAAGTAATAAACCATTATTTTAGAAATTTAAACTAATAATGTAAAAACTAAATCTTAAAATTAGAGTAAATATTAAAATGATAATACTTAAAAATAAAAAAAATGTTGCATCTGTGGCATCCCATTTTTAGATTACAACTAAAAATTGTATTGTGTTATATGTATGCGTGTAATCCAATCTTACGAGAAAGTCTGTCTGTTACGCTTTCACGGCCAAACCGCTGAACGGATTTTTATTAAATTTGGTATGAATATAGTTGAAGACCCGGGGTCAAACATAGGCTACTTTAAAACGCAGGCGGAGCTGCGGGAAAAAGCTAGTAGTGCTATATTTTGAGTATTTACTTGCGATAAATGTAGCCTACAATATATTATTGTGTAAATAGAGCCGTATCTAATATAACACGCGGTAATCTGGTTGTTTTGATAATTAATCCGTTGGATTCACATTGCTAATCAACATTTTCCTATTCAATGGGTACTTACATGGAACAATGGTCGTATAATACAGGTGTATTAATGCATTACTGTCGCTATCTATATAATTAAAATAAATGACTCAATATAGAGAGATATAAATTACTTCAAATTTTATTCTAGTAATGTATAATTCCAAGTAAATCATATTGACTTTTTTAATTTTTAATATTTTAATTTTAGTATGAGATTAGTTAAACTACTATTTTTAGTTTTAATTACATTGGTATCCAATTTTACTAGTCATATAACTTTAAAATTTGAAAATATTAAACATATGTGATATTTGGAAAACTTGCCTTAATTAATCGCATGAACAAGAAGTGATGTTAATTTTATATCAATAATTACATATATATGCTCATTTCTAACTTCTAGATTGTCTGGAAGTGCATTAGTGATAAGTCCGCCATTGTGCTCCTTTTAATTGTTGAAACAATCAACTCGACAAAATTCATTGCTATAATTTTTTTAATGTATGTATGTTTGTATTCCTTTATTGTACATGTATAAAGATATTGTTACGTATTTTCCTTCAGGTCATTTGATTCACCAGCATGCTAATAAAGACAATACTCCAAGTGTATCTCACACGGCAACAGTAAAAGCATTCGGCGCGTGTAGGTAGATTTGGCAAACAAACATCTTCATCAATCTTCGTAATTACTGACTGACGTCAGTGTCTCTATAAACTTTAGGCACATACAAACACATTGCTAAGTAGCATAATAAATTTAATTCATTTAAACAACGCCAGGAGGATAAATGTAATCTGACTAATCATATTCCTAACATATATTGTAAAAAGCAAAAGTAAGTTTGTATATTTTTTTGCTTTGTTTGTTATCTCTTCACGCTTCATCCATTTATCTAGCTGATAATTTGCAAACACAAGTACATAATTTAAGATTATGTACTCATATGTTATCGCTATTGTAAATCCGTGTCTCCTGCGTCAAGTAATAAAAAAATATATAATGTCATGTTTTTCATCAGCCGCTCATATCATCAAAAATGTTAGGCCACGCCCACATGATGTTTGGGTTAGCAAATACAAAACACGGTCGCAGAAGGCCCGGCTTTACACAAATATGAGATCACAGGCAAATATTAACTGTCTACCTGCGAATATCAACGCCGTAAAGCGTTTAAAACGTTAGGTGTAAAATAAATCCAGATCCATACTATCCATATTTCCATATTAATATTATAAGTGCTAAAGTCTGTCTGTTTATCTATCTATCTGTATGTATGTATGTATTTACGCTTTCTCAGCCAAACCGCTGAACGGATTTTGATGAAATTTAGTATTATAGGCTACTTGACTGTATTCTTACTTTGGCAATATTTGCATACGAAAAATATGTATACTAAAAAGTAACCGATTTCGAAAACAACAACACAATTGGTTGTTAATTAAGGCAGTAACTGGATTTTAAAGTTTTCTCAAGAACAAAAGTGGGAGCGTGGTGGGGACGTCTTGCTATCTCTTTTGTATGCAATAAACCAAGTGGCAGTGACGTCACTGCACACACAGTGCATCCTTTTCTTGTTTTTTGACAGTTTCCCCTTCCACCGAATTTCAAAGGCTTATAACTTATTTATTTAAGAATGGATTTAAAAAAATCTTTCTGTTTTCAGTTTCTGGTAGTGAAATGTTTGATATGAATGATAAAAATAAATTGAGTAGAATACCCAATTACAGACCCGTGGTAAATATAGGCTACTTTACTATGCGGAGCTGTGGCAAACTTTACTAGTAAGTAGGAAAAAGCCGTATTATTTCATTTTTCAATTTGGACAAACAAAATTTTACTAATTAAGAACAACTATTAAATTAATGATGAATATGTCAAATAATAACTACTGTCAGAATATATTTCTGAGGCGGTGACTCTTCAAGATTCCAAGTTACCAAGTTTCCAAACTCTTGTATTGAAGCTACCAGAAGTTCACATAAACTTGTATTTGCGAAATATTACTTCTTGTCCGTATTGAACGCATAAAGATTCAACATTCAACTTTTATTTTACACTAGCTGTTTCCCCACAGCTCTGCTTGCGTCAAACAGTAGCCTATGTTTGACCAGGGTCAATCAACTAGGTACGAGTATATTCATGCTAAATTTCATTGAAATTTATTTAGTGGTTTGGCCGTGGAAGCGTAACAGACAGATAGAAAGACAGACTATCGCACTTATTATAATACTAGCAGCCCGTCCCGACTTCGCTAGGCCTATAGCCTTCCTCTATAAATAGGCTATCCAACACTGAAAGAATTTTTCAAATCGGACCAGTAGTTCCTAAGATTAGCGCGTTCAAACAAACAAACAAACTCTTCAGCTTTATAATATTAGTATAGATTAGAAAGGATTCATTTCTAGACGGAGTCAGTAAAATAGGTACCTAAATGTCATTAATACGGGGTTAAAGGACAATTTAAATGTAAAACGTCCTATCAATCTTAATTTAGATATTTGATACTCTATAATTGACTTTGCAGGATACTTTGAATTTACTTCTATGAAATGAGATTGCACGAGATTGGTAGTTGAATTTGAAAATTTTCATTAACGCGTAATTTAATTTCGGAGAAAAATTCTTTGATAGATTGATGATGAAAGTTAAATTACCCATTCTTAAATCTTAACAAAAACTTCATAAGTAAATTTTTTTTTTGTTAAGAAACTCATTATTTAAATAACTATTTATTTACTTTTCCTTTTTAGTCCTGGTTGATTTCGCCTGTGTCGCAGCATGTGTAGATACCTACTGTGTAGTGCAATAGCCGCTGTTCTTAGGCAGAAAGATATAAATAAGATCAGTGTGTGTGTTCTTCTTTTTTCTTGGCCTTTATTCAGTTAATATTGTGCTGAATATGGTCAGCTTAAGATACATTTCTGCAAAATATTCTTTGATCCATACCATTTCTATTAGAGACTCTTACTGTAATCACGCCCGATTCAACCATTGAGAAAGGAATCTTTATCCGTGTGCAGTTTCGATTCAACTGATAGATCATACGTCGTAAGCAATACGACGATATCGGAAGCTTTTAGAACGAAAATCAACAAACGGCAGCAAATACATCGACCTCATGATTCAACTGTCAAAAAGCAAAGCGAACAAATTTCTCATTCACTCAAATGTACACAGGCAAGGCGGTGATACTTCGGTACATGCATTCGCGTGTTCGCTGACAGATAGCAATCAGGGGGGGGGGCAGTGTAGCCTCTAATTAATGGCGCAAAATCGCGTGAAAATGAACCATTTGTCTAAACAGGCGTCGGATGTTCACAGAAGAATTGTAAGCGATACAAATACCTTAAACGTCTTCAAACACTTACTTCGCCTTTCCCGCTGAAATTTTCCACCGCGATCTGCAATTATAATAAACGAGATCGAGATTGTAAATACATTGTAGAATGTTGTTTTATTTCGGTTGAATTATGGATGCTTGAATTTTGTTGGACGGGGCGTACGATGTTTTAATGTAAAACTAAGACAGCTGTTTAAAGTGATGTAGGTATTTTTTGCAGTTAGATAGTCCTTATTCAGTCTATGTAATGTTATAATTACATGGTCAATTCTGGTCTCAGATTTTTTCAGAGTACCTTTCGGCCTCTAACAACTACCTGATGGCGGACGGGACTAACGGCTTGACTTACATTCTAATAATAGATTATATTTCTATTCTATATTATATTCTAATCTAGAGTATAATAGAATATAACACGGAAACACGTTTTGTTGATAATGATGTCTAATTGGATAAAAACCAATAAGCTGGTCTGCATAACTTTATGTAACCTATACAGCAATTCTATTACAATTTCAACCATTAAACATTTCAGTATATTTCATATATAATGTTTTGTATTGTGCAATAACAATTATCTCTACTGCACAAACACATAATTTGCTGACGGCGTTTGTCGTGAGCAAACAAAATAATAAATGCATGATTGCCAGCATTCGCTGCATTGTTGTCATAAAGTGACCTATCGTTGCTCGACTATACGTGTTGGTAAACGATGGTAAATAAAGTTGCTACCAGGGACGGCCCTGCTTATGTACGAATGAATTTAGTATGGGCAGTACTATCACAAGTATATTCTGTGGTATTGGGCTCACAGACTTAAAAGAACTGTTGACAAAGTTTCGTATACAACTCGAATGATACATCCATACTCGTTTGTTTTGTTTGTCACATATGGATTTCCACAAAATTACCAACAATACGGGACACAAATATACCAACTCTGTGACATCGCCACTAATCACCGTTCCGCATCATGGCGAACTGACGATATTGTTCTAAATAATTAACTTCAGTTTGTTAAAAAAAATCAAAATTATATAATTACATATGAACAGTAATTACAACTATCTGTGGACCACTGGTTAAGGCGTTTGCCTACAGACAATACAAACATCTAACATATCGGGAATATCGATTCCCAAGAGAATCATAGGTATTTTAATTAGTTGTTTTCAGTTTGAAGAACATATTCTTTATTCTTTATTATTGTTATGACATCTGATTATCTGTTAACAATAATCATTTCGTCCTTTGGAAGGCACGTTAAGTCGTTGCTCTCAGCTGCCATCTGGGGGTCGTTGTAGAAACCACGTCAGGGCGTCAATTCTCTTATATTACATATTGCACAATAACATCGCATTGAGAACTTTTGACGTTTCTGGCATTCTATTACTAATTTTAAGACCAATGGTATTCCATTGGTATACCATTGAACTGCAACTGGAAAATTTTGCTAATCAAAAAATCACCAGTCATAATTACGTTCAATTACGTTTTAGTTGCAATTGAATTGACATTCGAAATTTTGTAAGCAGAATACCAATATTGAGCATATCAAAAATGCATCGTAATTGAGTCGTATTTGAATATCAATGCATCTTTTAAAGTTTACTAGCGGAATTGACCCCCAGGTCAGATGGCGATTCAAGCGAGACTAAAACTAACTCTAACATCCTGAATCATCTAACTTGTTTGAATTAGGATATTATTTCACGATCAGTAAGTATGGAAAAATGTCGGTGTCCCGTCAAGCAGTTAAATCTAGTATCTAAACATTTGTATTTTTCACATTGAATGGCCGTGCTCAATGGACGTATTTACATGCATGATAAATCAGCCCAATACGATCAATGTTTTGTGTAACGCATTGACTCAGTAGGGGTTTCAAACGCGGCCATTATAACGCAGGCATTTTGTGTTATTGTGCTCACTATATCAAACAAATTGCTTAAGTATGTTTACAATTTCCTCAATTACATACAAGAATTGACTGGCTCAAAAATTACTGTAAATGTTTTATGTATGGCAGTAATAAATATAATTGTTACACTCGTGAAATTAATTATTCATTCAGTTAATGAAATATTAACTGACAGAAATCGAATGATATATTACTTTTCGTAGAAAAATGTTAGGTTATATTATGGAAGTGTCTTAACTGGTTGAGAACCCAAATTATTCGTTGTAGAAATAATCTCTGAATCTGAAATTTGGTCAAATGATGCTATACAAGCGGCAGTACTAGTGAGTGTGTGTGCCTGCTCAGACAATAGCCGTACATCTCCTGATATGCCCAGCGTGCCCTAAGACCTTCACCCTCGAATACCTATATTGTGCATAATAATGGTCGATTATTATTCGCAAAGTGTTCGATAACAAGCGTGAGTGTTGGGAAGTGATACAGTGTTTGATTTATGTGATTTTCATACTTGTTGCCAAAAGCTTCTAGTAATCGCTAAGTGCAGTTTTTCTACCACTTCACTTAGCCTGATTCTTCTGACTAGACTTGACTACCGACTAGACTTTTAGACTTGACTAGGATTTGACGAAACCACACTGTAGGACTGAAGAAGATAGAAAAATTAAGAAGGGCTATAAAGGACTTGTTTGTGTCCATGTCAGTAAAACCCATTATTTAAAAAAAAACGCTTACAAACGGTTTTTTTTTTTTATTGTTTTTTTATTTTCGCAACGACCATCTGTGAAGGAAAACAGCTGATGGCATCAGTGGCAGCCATTATTATCCTAGGGATAGGGTTCTTATACCGTCAAATTGGTGGTATTAAAGGTTTCTGAAATTATCGTTAAATTCTCAGTTTAAACGAATGGTGAAATGTAAACTTCCTTACACAGGAGTAAATTGCATTGATATTCTTGGAATAAAACTTATCTGACTTTGGTGAAATCAGCCCTAAGAAGAAGAATTATAAATAAATACTCTTGTACAACACTATCACAATCAACATCCCAAAATATCTTACCAACTATAAACTCGTAGCAGCCATGCTACGCATTTCGTAGTCGAGCACGTGCTACGTATTTCGTAGCTCATATCTCTCGTAGCATTCATTTCAATTTGACTGCAAACCAAAAAATTCAACTAAAAAATAAATTGTGTATTTTATTAATAGAATAGACTTTTTCGGAGATACAATTTGAACGAAAAATTATATTTAATTTTAAAGATTTCATAGTTATGACGTCACGTAAGTTTAATGACCATGTCGAACTGCAAGTTAAAAAGCAAAAATTACTAAGGCATTAAAAAATATGCATGTCAGTGACGAATGTCAAAGTCAGGATGGACCGCGTCCGGCTACGTCACACGTTAATCTTGCTAAAAATGAAGGTCATTGGGTTATCTGCGATTTTCTTAAAAAATACTTGCTTCTGTTCCCTAAGCCTTACTACTAAGCCTGGTTTACGAATTAGATATTTACATGAGAAAGTTGACTAGCCTATTGAGGATTCTCAACATTAATAATACGAAAGTAAGTAATTTGTTTGTACGTTATCTATTCACGCTTTATCTTCTAAACACTTTTTATTATATTTTTGATAAATATCTCTTTTTCATTCAAAAGTTTTCTGTTTCTGGGTATCAACTCCGCTAATAAACTTTATAAGACCATGCAACTGATATTCAAATACGACTCAATTACGATGCATTTTTGATATGCTCAATATTGGTATTCTGCTAACACAATTTAAAATCTCAATTTAATTGCATAAAACATAACTAAATGGTAATAGCAGAAAAAATTTAAATATGATAAAAAACAGAGATTGAACCGATTATTGAAAGAATTGATGATTTTGATGATATTTGTTTAGCAAAATTTTCCAGTTGCAGTTCAATGGCATGCCAATGGAATCGATTGGTCTTAAAATTAGTAACAGAATACCAGAATCGTCAAAAGTTGTCATTGCGATCCAATTACGATTTAATTGTGCACTATGTAAAATAAGAGAATTGATGCCCTGTACAATTACATAATCAAAGCCGTAGATAGAAATACAATAGTTTACTGATAAAACTCAACTTGTGATATTAATTTGAGCGTGACTCCATTGCTTATAAATAAACCCGTCATCGTCTTTTTCATACGTCTACGTACAAGACACGAACGAAAGTAAAATAATAATATACCTTGTAAAATAGATGTAGTTTCATATCGAAGCCAAGAATGAGTTATTACTGAGCTTAGTTTGAAACAGAACAAATAGTAGGAACGGAGACACTCGTCGATGGGCTATTAGACGTAGGGGAATACTTCGTGTTCGCTGTATTAAACGGCATGAAAATGGACAAATAAGTTCACATTTGTTTGCTCCGTTTTTATCGTGTATTTGGTTTTAAATTCTCTTAACTTGAGCACATTTCAGTCTTCACAAATCTTTGTTCAAGGCTGAGGGTACTGTGATATTGATAATAACACAATAAATGAGATATTTCTTTAATAAGTGGTCAAATACCGTGTCAATCCACGCGCAATGTAGAGTTCAGTAGTAGTCCCAATAATAAAGAATTTAAACTTAAAGCACACCTACATATTGTCCTTTAGCAGATATATATCAAGAAGCTCGAGAACTGAGTGCGGCGCGCATAACCGAAGTACGAGTAGCAAATGCGCGTGTCAAACGAGGGCGAGAAGCGACTCGCGACCCGTATTGGATTGATCACCATTAGTGGCATATTCTATCTCGACCGTGCTCAGAAGGCACATTAAGTCCTTTGGTGTTGTAGATAGATGACAATCATTAGGTTTTGCCGGAAAAGGCAGCCTGAAAAAATCTGACAGTACGGAACAATTCGTGTACGAGTCCTCCTCGCACTTGACAGGTTTTTTTTTTATCTATACCATTATCTAACTTTTGCTATCAACCGTTCTGGATACATTTTCTGTTTTTTGAAAATATGTTGATGTATTAATCGATTTGCTAAAATTAAAATTGCTAAACAAAGTAGGCAAAATCTATTAATAAAAAAACCATTTGAAAATGCACACATTTTTCCCTGATTAAATACAAAATAGAAATTTATGACGGGAACCCTATCCCGAAATACATAAGCTCCAGCGACAAATAGGTATTAGGGCCACGCAAATATTAACTGGCCCCGTACTAAGGACATTTGTATTCGTTAGAGGCGACTCAGCGTAATCTATATGTTAATAGACCGTAGCCCACTGAGCATATAATTGTCTCGCACAATTGAATGTGACACCAGTGTACAGGATGACCTGGCCCGAAATGTATCTAATAGATCCACTCTCTTGAAGCTAAATTTCTAAACATTTGCTGTTTCCCAGTAGACTACATTTGACTTAAAGATTATTTTGATAAGTTATATTGAAATCGATAATCCAATCCAATAGTCTACGTGTACTTTAGTTAAGACTTAGAATTGCAAAAGTTTCAGTCATCATCTTGACCAGAATACGGTATATCCAAATCGATTGAAGATTACAATGAATGGCAAACTTTTCACAATTATTAGAAATAACGTTTTTATATTGTATTTGTAATTATATTAAATGTATTAAAAATTGTAATTATTTGGCCAGTAGTTTCAAAATAACCCTGTAAATACTTATTAGAATTGTCCCACAAAGTAAAAAAAAATACTTATTTTAACAATGTTTAGATGCACTTACACTGTTATTTATTTCCTCATTAATCTTCATCCACTCGTCCGAAAAAGATCGCTCTACGAGATATTAGTTCATCAGTTGTACCTAGGTAGTATTTTTTTCTGTAACCTCCGATCAAAAATAAGGGTGTTGTAAGTTTGACGTGTCTCTGTTTACGTATCTGGCCGATCATAAAGCAGTTTTTTATAAATTTGTCTTGCTACTAATAATATTATTTGAAAATAATCGGCTTAGCCTTCATGATAGATGCATTACTCCGCGCCTTGGGTCTTTTTAAAACTTCAATTTATGCTTATTAAATTAACTGATTTAGTCATATCACGAATACAATAAACTGGTTTGTTCTATTCTTCCATATGTTTTATTAACAGTAGTTTTGAAATTTCAATGGTTCAACAATAAGAGCAATTAATTCAAGATAAACACCCACTTGTGCCATTTAGGCAATATTCCGACTACATTAATCTTAGCACGTGCTGGCTCTTCACATACTGTTGTATGTCAAATCATAATGATTCGCAACAATTAAGAACCCTTTTACATAAACATAGATAGGTAATTGATTTATATATTGATATATAGTCATAAAGGTTAAACTTCGTAGGGAAAAGTATAGGTACCTACCTAATAGATATTTTCTTGTCATTCATTTATGTCGAGTGGGTTACATATCAATCAACCCTTTACACCTTGTAGTCAGAGATTTTTGAAACCGCCGAATAGCATCTAACGAGATCCCAAAATTTTGTTGTTACTTTTTGTTTGCTAATATTGCTAAGTAAAAGTTTCTCTTTATTTAAACTACACCAGCCTATTCCTGAAAATAATACCTAACCTCAATTATACCTACATATTTATATAAATTTTACCTGTGGACGGGAGTTAACCAAATTAATAGGTTTAAAACTGATATTAATCCCAGACTTCATTTTATTTTTAACTTTACTTTTCTTACACAAAATTAAAATACTTATTTATCTTTTTGACTAAAAGTGATACCAATATTCTCTCAAGCTAATAACCAATTAGGGTAGCGGAATAATTTCGTACTAAAACTTGACTTTAGACAAAAACGCTGATAGTTCACGTCACGTGCCAACTATTTCGCTGGCCGTAATATTTCCGACGCCATTTTTCCATTTTATCACAATGGATATGCAGAACATATCAAACAAAAACATTGAACGCCAATAGTTATTTGCGTTGTAGAATCGAGTCAGAAAGCTAGAACTTTTATTTAATCGTTCATTTAATTCCGCATGAAATAAAAAAGTAAAATTCAGCGTTTAGTTTTAGCAGAGCGCTTCCAATTTATTTGAAAGAGGAAGTGCGGCAAACAGCGCGCCGGAACCATTTGCGGGCGACGCCGAGGGCATACAATACTGCCGACTTCTATTGTTCACTATAAACAAGATTTTATTAGAAACTCCTTAGCTTTCGCTATTTCTACGTCTTATAACGCAAGGGTTAAGTTCCGTTTTGCGTTGTATTTAATGGTTCTACTTGTGCTAGCCATTTTAAGGATTATTGTGCATGAGTTAAGTTTTCAACTTTTATCTTACGAACGATACGGTTTACTTTGAATATATTATTGATTTACAAAAGATAACTCCTTCTTTTCCCTCGACAAAAAACCTTAAAAATCATTTACTGTTATGAATAAAAATAAAATATCCGACTGCAAAACTTGTATATGTAAGTCTATAGTTACGAGACGTCGGTGGTGAACAGAGGTCTCGAATTTTGGGACCAAAGCTATTTGACGCCATTAATTATTGCTGGAAACTCCCTTTTAGTCCACGTTCGTAACGAATCTTTAATCACCAATAGTTTTGGAATAAATTTGAATTTAAAATAATAATAATTAGTAATCTGAAAGATTTCATAGTCAAAGTTTATTGAATGTTCAAATTTTGCATTTTGAAATAAAGCTTACCATTCTATAAAACACTGCCCCTGTAGATATGTTCTAAGGTTCGTTAAAAGAAATTGCTACAGCGGTAAATCTGCCTTTGTAAATTTTGCCTTATCGCACAAGCAATCTTTTCCAGGCAACCTTCAAATATAAAATAATGGAGTGATACCGATATAAGTAGTGCATAAATATAAAAACACGCCAGGCAGATTACTATATACTCATCATAGCGCATTCCCGGTTGTATTGTTGGCTGATTGCCTCGGAGCCTAATGTCCGCTAAGTCTAATTCCTTTAAGGAATCGAATTATCTCTTGCTCCGTATTATTCACTGGAATAAACACATCATTATAATAGTTTATTTTAGAGTTAGTTGTTCTATTCTCGACTCTGTAAGTAGAACCTGGAGTGGACCTAATATAAAATTGTTTTTGTTGCCTTTCAATAGCGTCGTCTACAATATGGATACCATTGTTCTCGTTGTCGGGTTGTGTATGGTTAGTTGACACTAACTAATCAGGGTCTTCCGAAACTACGCTCATACTATCTGAGGTGCCATCTGTATGATCAGGCGGAAGTGAAATCACAATAAAATATTGTGAATATATAATTCGTTCATTTAAGTAATTAATTAAGGAAAGTTTTTTCCTATTTGTAAATTGACGTTTTGAAGAAAATGCTGCACTGGAGTTTGTGGCGCCGCTTCTTCTCCACTTGCAGTTTGAAAGTGGTGGTAAACTTAATATAAGTAAATTGACGTTAATAAGTAATCCAAGAATCCAGTAAAATTTCTCAAACGACTATCCTGTAATTTTCATACGAGTATCATTCAAAATTTCGAGAATTTCTTTCCACAAATGCAATTATTTCTTTATTCATTATTTTTTTATATAGTTAGATGTCAAACTTATGTATAACTATATACAAAAGTTTGACTATATATATATATAACTATATATATATTGGAAGTTATATATATTGGACTCGTATTATATTATACACTTATAAGTTAGTTAAATTTGACTTTTTAGTGTCCATTTAATTGTTGTACTTGTTATGTTCATGATTATGAAATGTTGTGAAAAGGAGGTTTATTTATTTATTTATTTATTCAATTTGGTACACCAACAGGTTACATGAAATAACATACAATAGACATTCCCACAAATGTGCTAGCATGCAACCCAATTACAGGTGAACACAGCACTCATAAACATTTTGGCAGCAAGCAAAATAAATCAAATATTGTAAATTGTGAATTGTAAATTGAATTTGGAAAAATGAAATAATTTAGATATAAATTGAATTTGAATTAAATTGAATAAGGAATTAAATTAAATTCGACTTTAATTTGAATTATAAGATTAGATTGAGTCGATACTAAATTAACATTAAATTAACATGCATTTTGGTGGGATGACTGAATTTTCGATTTGAAATTAGGCAATGGGTCATAGAAAATATCTAGGTCGCATTTCAAATTAATTTTATTGTAAGAAGAAAGAACTCTGGGCAAGGGCGCATGAGGTTTGAATACCTTTTAATTAAAGAAAAAACTTTTTCAACTTACTCGTATGTATGTATGTATAATATTAAGAGCTGGGCTCTTGTCGGTGGAGTTTTTTCCAATCTGTCCTATCCCTTGTCAGTTCCTAAATTTTTTTTAATCAAAAAATTTAAGTACTTTCTCGTAACTACTTAAAATATATTTTCTTTTTTACAAGAGCAAAAATCGCTTGCTAAAACTCCTTTAAAATGAAATCTCCTTATCATCTTAATAACCGAACAATAAAGATAACTCGAAACGCCGTAACAAAAGGGTGCTTTTATACTTCTTTCGAATTTCTTTATGGACAACATTGTTTGTGAATTGTTGGAGTTATTTTGGCCGAATCTGGTTAAGCGAAAACAAAAGTTTTTCTACCAACTTTTGGGAATTAGCGATTCGTTTTGATCTTAGCAATAAGAGGTTCCGGTTTTATTTATTTATGAAATACGTTTGAATTATAATATTTTATTATTTTAATAATATGCATAGGTTTCTCCTTTGCGATTGGAAGCTATTCAAAGTGGAGAGACTCTTATCCGACAACAAAGAACATATTGTCCTAGCGCAAATAAACAAGGAGACCCGAAGATACAGTATCATAGTTCTCTTTGTATTGGGCCTACAAAAGATATGATTGAAGTTTTGTTATAAAATCTAGCAACAAAATATTTTAAAACATAAAAAAGATGTAACAATAATATATTCTTTTCGTAATGTATAATTTTATTAATATTCAGCAGTCGTCCCATGTTGCGCCGAGGCCAATTCTCAACAGTATCCCTTAATATTTTCTCTTTCCAAGGCACGATAAGTGGAAAGGAAAATGGCGGAATTGTAAGAAAGGGTACAATAAAGAGATGAAAAGAGGCTCGTTTACAATCATCTCTATTCATTGGTATAATCGTGAAATACAATTTTTCCGGTACCTTTGAATTTAACAACTTATTGGATGAGTTGCGTTGTAGCACTCTGTCTTTATTGGGTAGGAAAAGTTTAACAATTTTATGCCATTATTCAAATCAGGTGCTAAAAGAAAAAGTTTGCTTTATTATTTACTTACCTACCAAGTTTCGGTTTATCTGTTTATAGACTTGATTTTTTTATGGAAATAATTATCCCTTGGCAATGATGCAAAATTAGTGTCAATTTAAAAGCCCTTTTATGTTTTGAATACATATATGTAATTACGACGTCGACAAATGTTAGTATTATCAGTAACAAAAACATTTTGTAAATTTTCTCGAAAAACATTATCTCGAGGACTAACTAGCAAGGCAAATTCTCTCAAAATTGTTTTCGATATAAAGTTTCAAAGCAATTAGCATTTCTCAATCCCTGTGGAAGTCCGACCGTCTCAAGTCCACCTTTTGATGGACATAAGTACCTACCTAAAGCCCAGGGAAAATAAAGGCTTAGAACTTCAGAGAAACAAACCTTGTAGAGCGTGCCTACGCGTACTACGAATAGTCGTCTATAGCAGCAAACTCAGGGGTTACCTATTAAAATACAATAGCAGCTTAGATGGGTTAACACGATCGTAGTGATACAAATATCTTCGTTTCACTAAAGGCTTATCTTTAGTGAAACGAAGATGTATCAAAATAGAGACACTAACGAGTAAACCCTAACTATTTAAATAAATATATTCTTTCAAATTAGACCAGAAGTGATTAAAAAAAAAAACAATTACAACGACATAAAGGATGTTTACTCAAAAATAGAATTATTTAAATACAAGTTTAATACAACTATTAGCGTTTAACGAATAAACAAAACTATTACAAATCAAATTGCTAAACATCTTATTCTACGTCACAAAACTAATTAATTGACAACAAAATTGTCGGTGGCATGAGAGGATAATATTTATGTGTTTTGTTGGTCCATAGATTATGGGTACATCCCTTACCATCTCAAACAAATTAGGGATTCTTGGCGTCGATATTTCCAGTGACGTCCAATTTTGCAGTCACCTGGCAAGGCAAAACTGGCATCTAAGAAACTCGGGGTGCTTAATAGGGCAAAGCGGTACTTCACGTCGCAACAAAGACTGCTGCTTTATAAGGCGCAAGTTCAGCCGCATATGAAGTTCTGCTGTCACCTTTAGGCTGGTGCCCCCGAATGTCATTTGAAGCCATTCGATTCAATACAGAGGCGTGCTGTTAGAATTGTTGACGATCCCATGGTTACAGACGGTATCGAACCATTAAGTCTGAGAAGAGTTTTGCTTCCCTCTGCGTGTTCTACCGTTACTGTGCTAGGAGGAACTGTTAGCTATGATGCCAACAGCTACTTTTTATCATCGCACCTCTCGCCATTGGCAGGGAATTCATTCACATATTCTCGAAGCAAAAGTATTACGCACTGTACGCTTTCAGAGAATTTTTTGACGGCGTACTCTGGTATTATGGAATCAGTTTTCCCAAAAGACTAAGACTAACATGGGGTTCTTCAAAAAGGGTGTGAAAAGATTTCTCGATGGTCGACAATGCGCACGTGACACTCCTGGTGTTACAGGCGTCCATAGGCTGCGGTAACCGCTTCCCATCAGATGGGCCGTACGCCTGTTGCATACTAAATATTATAAAAAATGGTGGGCTTGGTTGGATGTAAGGATGATGGCTTAAACAGGGTAATTTTACTTAGTATCAAAGCAGGGCATATTGTCCCAACAGGGAGACTTATCCCTGATTTCATGGTAAAAGCAGACGCCCAATACACCCCGCGTTATGCGATGATCCAAAGCCAATAGTCTATCTGGATCCCTCCCATGCTAGCTAACACATGAAACAACCAACAGCAATTGATAAACAAGGGTCAAGGGTACACAATCACTAGCGCAACTCGGCGCCTCACCGAACTTCAGGCACAATGCCCATTGGACAACAAGGATGAGCTAGTTTTAGGGATTCGACTATACAAATAGTCAGAAACACGTATCACAACGATACAAAGTAACACCACTGGCCAGAGTGCACGCTTTCACGTCCCAATTCAAAGTGAACAAGCAACATGATAGTTTCCTCCACAAAGATCGCCACAAAAAGACATCTCTACAGTTCTACCTACATTTCACCGTTAATATTATTTTTGTAAGTAGTGTTTTCACTCATTCGCGACACAACACAAAAACATGAACTCGGAACGATTACAACCAACTGCGTAACATCCTAACAGCACGAATGTCGAGAGAAGAATCTGTCAGTGTCGGTGGGGCACCGCCACCATGGCTTCCCCCCTCCACCAGCAGTCTTCTCATTCAACAATATTTTTATATGATGTTTACTTGACTACGACTACCGCATTCTATTTCTGCAATGGAAGATATACTTTCTCTATGCTGAGAATATAGCGTCGGCTGCTGGCCCGGCTGGCCTAGCCTGGACAAAGTACAAAGCCGGTAAAAGGGATAAGAGACCCGTCACAAACACAGCCTTTCGGCTTAAGTTAGCAGTTTCATTTTTATTTCATTCCTAGGGTGATCAAGTTTCTAAGTAAACATTTTATTTGGAGGTATGCTGTCATTGCGGAAGTGTAGGATAATTAACTTTAAATTACAAATAACGTCAATAATATTGTTAAGCCATTTAAAATGTGATAAGTCTTATTAGAATTGAGATCCTTCATTGCGCTGTACACTGCGCATGCGTTGGTATTATATTTTGCTTGTTTGTAAAATATTAACACAACATGTAGAGCCCAAAGACAATATAATCCCTGTAGAGTCATTGAGAAAGGATCGTTTTTGGTAGAACCATGCCAATACGTTTCATGTATAAAAATATATTTGGAGTTTGATCCAATTATTAATTAGTTGGGATAGGAAACAAACTTCTTACAAAATTTGTAATAGCTATTAAATATTAATTTTGTACATATCCTGGGGTACGTGGGTGCTCTGGGTAGTGATAATTTTACTTACCACTCTCTGGGGATCCATCTCAAGTGAAAATCTAAAAAATACGAGCGTCATCGCAATTTATATTCAACCGTTTGAATTTGGGGTCCCAAGTTATTAATCTAGTTTCATGTACTGTGAAACATTCTCGAAAACAAACAATACTATTTTATGCCACCATTGACCTAAATGCATATGGAGAGAAAGAAGCCTTTGCTAATTTGCAAGCCAGACACGTCTCGATGCCGAACGACAATGTGTGGAAAGAAAAAACTGAGGTGGCTTTACACTTCGATATGAAGATTCGGCGAACGATTTCAGACGATAAATTACTGAACTGACAAATGTACCGCGGGAAGTTCAGCTTATGGTGAAACGTGTCCTTGCCCTTTTTACCTGAGAATGTACTTTCTAAGTCAGTGTCGTTTTCTTCCTAGAAGTAGGTTTTCTGTGTATAAAAATACGTATTGATCGAGTTAATGGTAATTAGAGAATCAGTCATCATCATGGTCTTATGAAGCAGAATTAAAAAAGAATTTGGAAGGAAATAGCAATTCCCTAAGCCATTACTAGTAGGTAGCACCAGGCGGTAGTGCTACGAGGGTAATTAAGTCAGATTTCTATCAACCAAAAATAATTATATAATGATTTGTTGGTAAACAAAAAATCGTTTAGTGCCTATTGCTGAGGGCCCTTAAGGAAAAGTAACAGTGAATAGGTTTTATCCCATTGTGTCCATTATAAGCGGCTCTAGATAGTCATCACTAAAATTGCTCTAAATGTAATAATCATAAAGGCGAATTAAAATAAGTGCCATGTCAGGAAACGCGTGTCATATTTTTGCTTGGGTTTTATTTGTCTTTTATACTACGCATTACTTATGTCTGCGGAATAACAAGCGTTTAACTGCCCATAAAGTGCGATTTATGGCAACGTCGACATATGCAATCTTGCCATATTTGGCTTCTGACTAGAGACAGTTGCCATGCTTATAATTAAATTTTTTGCATTGTAGCAATTTTATTCATTCCAAATGACGGAACAGTGGAGGTGCTACGTACGAGCTGTTTTTTAGAGCTACGTATTTACTGACAATACTTATTTGAATAAGGTATAAGAGCAATGAAGTTTTATGGTTGCATGACATGCGACCGATCGCAAAAATATTATTACCATATACTAAACCATTAAAACTAAACAAAAACAATGTCGCAAAATTCTGTTGGTGTATCATTCTTGAAAAAATTAAGCATTAGTAATATTTTCTACTTGAAAGCGACTGCACATTTTACTTACAAAACGAAGTATTTTCCCTACGACCGCCCAGAAACGGGTACAGAATAATTAAAAACAGCGCAGCGGCATAAAAAGCAGCTAAATTTTGGACGCTTCGCGGACGTTTTTATCTAGATAATCCGTGTTCACGGCTGCCTTGCAGCGGTGTGTGACGTGGAATCATGCAAGAAATGTGCAAACGTACTCGGAATATTCATGTGCGTTAATATTCATGGCCACGGAGGCACCCACTGCACTTCTGCGAGGGATCGAGCGGTGTGCCTCACAGGGCCCTTACAATCACCTCTAAACGCAGGGTAGAAACGAATGAGTGAACGAGATGGCGCAATACGCAGTGTAAGGCGACATCTCGCTTGCTTACTCGTTTCTGCACTGCTATTAGAGACGATAGTAAGACTCTAGGTCACAAGCGTACGTTACAGGTTACATCGCCAGTGACTCGAAATCAAACTTGATTGGACTATCAAATCCAACGATGATAAGGCCAGTTCTGGTGAATATCGTTAGTGTGTCACAGTGTCTATTTCAGTACACATACTATTGGAATATTGAGTAATATGGAATGTTATTTGAACGGCCAACAATAGATCGTGTGGGGGAGAAATATTATAAGTGGTGTACCCTTATATTGTAGACAGAAGTATCAAAGAATTTCATAACGTAGAAAATGTTTCAAATAAAAATCAGTTCTTATATTTTTATTTGTAATATATTATTTCAACTACTATTTACTTGAATGAAACATATTTTACATAAACACAAATTAACGATTTTCATCATTATTATTTTAAATTAACAAACCTATCAAATAATGATATATTTTTTAACGAATATTGTTTATTCGGTCTATTCTTCGACAGAATTTTTATTTAATGAAAATGAAAATATAGACATTTTTGTCTATAATTGAACGGCCGAGTGTCAAATGACGACTTTATGACAGAAAGTAGGTTAGGATAACTTAACCTCCTGAGCGAGTGAGCGAGCGACAGACCTTGTGACAGAAACGACTGAGTGTCAAAAGACGACTTTATGACAGAAAGTAGGTTAGGTTATGGTTTTATGGCCATAACAGTGGGCGAGCGACAGACGTCGCATACATTAATAATGAAAATATGACAAAAAAAAATTATTCAAAATTCAAATTTAATTAATTTCGATATTTTAAATGTTATTTGTGAAAAATATTAGTGATTATTAAATAGTCTTATAAATAATATTACAATAAACAAAAAACAATATTTAAAAATGTATTATAAATGTATATTCTATGAAATAATATTATGATAAATATTTTATTTATTTTGAAATTATTTAAAAATGTGGTCTACAAAAAAAGGCACAACCGTTATAAGAACATTTCGGTTAGATAATTTTACATTTGTCTTTCATAAATTATTAAATACCTAATTAAAATAGCGTTGCTAAATAGCCCGACTATGTTTCAGAACCGTACTTAAACTATTCGTAGTACATCGTAGTCGTTGGATTTTAAAATTAAAATAAAAGTCATTACTACCAATAAAATTCAAAATAAACTTTTACATTCAGCTGTGTTCTTCAGAAATCTGAGACAGAATCTGTTCGTCACACAGTTTATTTGGCAGATAACGGGAAAACATAAAACTTTTACAGCACAACACGTGTAGTATGAATTTCAGATTGCGCTTAGCTATTTAGGGATATAAGAGAAAGCATGTGAGCAAGGGTAGATAGCGTCACAGCTTTTTGTTTATTTATTTTTTTCGCTCTTTTACAATAAAATATTGATTTACAAAACATATTTTAGTGAACATTAACTGGTTTTCTTAATACGAGGGATAGTTAATACAACATTTTCTTATAGCGCATAATCATTGGAAGCTTTAGCTGCTTTCTTCGTAGGCTAATGTTGCTAGTGTATTTATTTAACTTCATTACAATAATGTAAAGGGCGGTCTTAAAGCTTATGAGATAGAGAGAGATAGAGAATAGAGAAATTTTGATTGTCGAACCCTAAAATAACAATAATAGGGTGGCGTGAAGCGATTTCAAACGATAACAGATCATTTACAAAACCTTTGTTTGTACTGCTGTAGTCTAATTAAAAATACTGTAATATAGTAATAGATCAACAACATCTGAGTATAGTTCGATATTTAAAAAAATAAAGTAAATAACACACTACATACTACTATGGATTAAAAACAGCATTACTAACAGTTGCTACTTAAATTCGGTACGAAGACATTTCATATACATTGTCTGGTTACGATTTTCGGAGGCAAAATACCACTTTGCAATGCTTAAGCTTTGCGAGCAAATTGAATTTTCCAAGAGCCTTGCTCTCTCTTCGATATAATACAATGTGACCTTTAAGGAATGAAAGGGAAAATGGAGATCGCGTATATCACGTCTGCCGATATACTGAGTCTCGTAATAGCTAGACGGGGCTATTTTTCAGATCCCATTTCGAGTACATTTCCATACTCGCTTTGATGTCCTCAATTGCATTTTGGGTTTAGGGGACCCTGTTTATCTTCTAGGTAGATTAGAATACTGAATAGGATTAGTTTTATTATTCAATCGTAGTTAAACTATTAATTTATAATAATTACACGTTTGACAATTTATTTTTAAATTATTTTGCTTATAAATAGCTATATAATTGTTATTAATAATAATTATTAATTATAACATACAATTAATTGGTACATATTTTTTTTACATTTCATTTTTAATTTTTGTCGTTTGCAAGTGTAGATAAAGGCACTACACTTGTAACCGACAACTTATACTTTAAAACTCGTAAGTAAAAGAGACATTAGACACAAAATACAAACATAATTTAATCATTTATTTTTCTTCAATCATTTTTATTTTTAGTGTTATCTTCAATTTAGTGTTCTATTTTCATTTTTAATAACAAGTGTACCATTTATTGTTAATTGTTTAAATTATAATTTAGGTGAGTACATGTACTTATGTAAAAGAATGGAGAATAAAGAGACATAAGGTGCATAATTTAGTAGCTTCTAACTTCATGTTAATACTCTATATAGATATCTACATTTATTTATTTATTTATTAAAACTTTATTGTACCACAAGTAAAAATACAATTGGCGGACTTAATGCTAAAAGCATTCTCTCCCAGTCAACCATTAGGAAAAACAGAGAAAATACAAAGCGGCGCAAAAAAGCTTCGTGTGATATTACAGAAAAAAAAAAGAACCCTACAGCTAAATAAACATACATAGATTTACACAAATAGGAAGTATAATATACATACATATATATTTAAAAATTTTAATGCAGAGAAATTGTGATTCTGGTTTATAAATTAGAGAGAATTCATTAGATGAGTTTGAACCTTTTTCTTGAAGGCAAATTTTGTTGAGGTCTGTTTAATGTCATTGGGCAAAACATTCCACAGCCGAATGGCCTGTACAGTGAAAGAATATTCAACGAAACCGGTCCGAAAGGAAGGAGTAGCAAGGCGACGTGTGTTGGAAGACCTGAGCTGCCGATCATGGCCGTCAGAAAGATATTGGAATTTGCATTTTAGATACTCCGGAGACTGAGAATCTGTGAGAATGGAGAAAAGTGTAGTTAACAAGCGAAGTTGACGACGTTGTCGTACAGGAAGCCATTTCAGCTCGGAGCGATAAGGAGATATGTGATCAAAATTTTTTAGACAAAAAATAAAACGGATGCAATTGTTTATAAGGCGATCAAGCTTATCAAGAAGATCTTGATTGAGATCAGGATAACACACATCAGCATAGTCAATTATTGGGAAAACCAAAGAGTGCACCAACATTATCTTCGTTTTGATTGGAAGGAAGTTCCTTAAGCGGTTTAGTTGTTGAAGGGTAAGATTGACAGAGCGACTGATTTCAGCAATGTGTGTAATCCAGCTGAGGGTGGCATCCATGTGAAATCCAAGGTTTTTTACACACTGAAAATAAGGGATGACGTTGCTATTGTAGGTGATGGGCGAAACATTCTCGCCATAATACATACCTACTCCATACTAATATTATAAATGCGAAAATATGTCTGCCTATCCGTCTGTCTATCTGTTACGCTTTTACGCCCAAACCGCTGGACGGATTTTGATGAAATTTTATATGAATATACAATACAATATATCTTTATTTATTTTAATATAGTTGAAGACCCAAACAAAGGCTTCTTTTTGAAGGCGTAGCTGCGGGAAACAGCTAGTACTAGTAATAGAGTTGACCCCAAAAAAATTCACAACTATGTAAGTAGCAAGAAGGAAGGGAGTCAAGGCAGTTAATAATTCTATGAGTAAAATGTGAAACAAAGTGTCATTTTGAAGCGTACTTAAAGTTAAAAACGAAATGTATGTAGATAGAATGCGAGATTTATGTTCAGCCCGTTTGTTTTCAGCGGTAATCTCCGAGGAAGGTGCTCGTCTGAACTGATTACGAGTCCAAATTAAGTCGTAAACTCGTAACGTTCAAATTACAACGCATTAACGACAAATGCTTCTCGGTAAAACTTGATGTCTGGGCTGCGTGCCTTTGAAAATGTTGTTCAGTCACGTTAAATATTTCGAATTTGTGTATCAACATACATTTTTTTCACATAAAAAGTATTGACTAATTGAAAGCACTAAACGAAAGTTTTTAGTTTTAAATCGTTGATTTTTCAAACTGTTGAAAGAAGATGAGCGATTTTTTGATCTTAATATTCACCAATTTTACAGAAGTATAATCTAAGATTTTAGTGTTTTAGAAACATAAAATACTTGTCACGTCCTTCACCAACGACCTCTTTTGAAAGGTTATTATTATACACACAGAAATTGGATCTTTTATTTATAACCCACATTATCATGTGTATATTTTAATTATTAAGGTATTTTTATATATCTATCTAATATAAAGTACCATATTTAAGTTAATTAATCAATCAGGATATAAATAAACATCGCCTACCTTAATGCCATCATCTGTAGATTCCAGCATAATAATCTAAGTATAATTTATTATTAAACTCTTACGTTAAAAATAACCAAAAGCATATTAAATATTACACCGTCGCGTAATATTTTTCGAGGTGAAACAATTCGTACTAAAGATGTTTTTAACCCTTACTAGGTATATTCTTCGCAAGGTGACACAAGGTGAGAAGGGTGACATGATATATAAAATATAATTGACATTTTGAAAATCAGATATTATTAAGTGCTTCTATCAAAAGACAAAATACTAAAAATAATTGGTTTGAAATTAGAAATATTAAAAGGTGGGTATTTTCTATAGGCTTTTGTTTTAATACGAGCAGCCCGTCCCGACTTTGCCCATAGTCTTATAGCCTTCCTCAATTAATAGGCTATCCAACACTGAAAGAATTTTTCAAATCGGACCAGTAGTCTGCTAATCTCAATTGGCGCGTTCAAACAAACAAACAAACTCTTTAGCTTTATAATATTGGTATATAATAGATATTAATCAAATATCACAATAAGTTTGAGGTATTGAAGAATCGAATTCGCTTATTTTTTGATGCTGTGATTCGAATACAAGTTTAATAATGATCTCATTATTCATTTTGTACATTTGGTCGACTGGATAATAAAGCCTGGCTTTAACTTCTGTCAACTTTAAGTCATAATTTTACATTAAAAACGTTAAAAATATTTTGCATAAATATATTTCTAGATCGTGAAGGTATACCAAGTCGTGTAGTATGTACATACAAATGTATACAATAATGGAGGTGGCCAAGAGCTTAGTGAAAGGTTCCTTGTTATACACACGGTCCTCGGCAAATGGTAGGTATACCTCCTTTGTGTTGAAAATTTTATTAAATATTCACTGCTGTTCGCACTTTGAAATTTTCTGCAAAATAGAACAATATTTTTGATAACCTATCACAATTTTTTTTTCAACATGTCATTTTGTTGCTGTCTCAAAATTTGTAAGTTGACAGCAAAATCATTTTGCAGTATCGACTCCATAGTTAAATTTCATAACAAATAATCATCATATCGAGTGGGGTACATGGTCAAACGATCCTGTGAACCCTGTTGTCAGAGATTTTCGAAACCGCCTCTCAGTCTTAGACGTGTTTCCTTTAAGCGGTGAAGGTGAAGCGCCTATCATAAAAACTATTAAATCTGAAATACTGTATTTATTATGAAGTATCGCCATTAGTAAACTATACGTAAATTATTATTGATCCTAATTGTGTTTTTATATCTTGTACCTCTCTCTCTCATCTCATTATCTTTCATAGACTCCGAGACACTTTACAAATAGTTAGGTGCTGAATTGTGGTATTAAATGGCTTAACAAAAATATAAATATGACCGAGTCATATAGCCATTCCCACTTGATGCGGTAGAGTAAATTTATGGCCAGAGTAATATGCGATAATATGCGTTAATGAACAGCCATCTTGTTATTTATAGCCAGCCCGCCATGCTTGGTTAGTGATCGAGGGTGATTGATCGTGCTTTAGTCTCTAGATGCTTGAGCTTACATGGCAATTAGATAGGTATACCTACTACTTATTGCACTGGTTTTGACAAAAAATGTTGTAGATATTTTTATTGTTAGTTATCTTTGACGAAGCTGTATAACATTTCTTCAAACGTTAAATAAGTTTATTATTATCTGTCTAGCGGACATTAGGAACATACAGTGACAATTAGATATCATCAAGAAATATCGCGAAGGAAAGACCATTCACCGTGGTATACAAGAGACATTTAAACATTACGTAGGAACTATCATTGGCCCAATATGTTGTTAGCCATTCAATCTTTCATCAATAAGTGTGACATATGCTTTAAACCTAAATATGAACAAACAAAATAAAGGTAGGTGAAACGGTCTATAAACAAGTGTAGCCAAAACAGCGCGCAACGACAAAACAAAGCCCGAATTCAAAGGTCCGTATAAAATCATTCACTTACACCCTAATAATGTGGCTGAGATTATAGGCAACCACTCTAATTCCAAATCCATAAGAGTTCATTTCAAGCTATTGTGAAGGCCTCACCTTGTTCTAGGGTGCTCTTCTCCGGAGCTCTCGTGCTCTCAGCAGCCGCTATCGTGAACATAACCCCGTTGATAAATCCAACGGTATTCTATTGTATTGTGTTCAGTTCATAGCACGCTCAACCTCGTCGGTAAAATTTTATCCCTGACGCTTTCTGGCGTTTAGGTTGCGTGCTTGAACGAGGCCAGGAGTGCCGGGCTCAGTGTAATTGGTCCTGATGCCGATCTACCCCTAAATTTGGCTTCGCAGCTTCAGTGGGACGAGCCGCTCTGCTTACTAGAACGAAGGAATCTACTAGTGATAGTCTGGCTGAGCGGTCTCGTGTCTAATTCTAATTTACGTTGCTGGATAGGACTGGCTTTTGTTTAGCAGCAAGTTTGCGGATAGGTGCTAGGACTAACGAGCCCCATCTCTGTCATTGCGGGGAAGACGTCGACCCCCTGGGACACCACGGCCTGGCTTGTCGCCGTATTTCACATCATGCCGCTCTTAATGACGTCATTCGCCGGGCCCTTGCAAGTGCCGGTGTGCCAGCAGTGCTTGAGCCTGCTGGCATTACTCGAGATGACGGCAAGATCGGACGGTATGACGCTTATTCCATGGCGAAACGGGCGGTGGCTCGTATGGGATGCTGCTTGTGTTGACACAGTAGCGCCATCTCACATACGAGCGACCTCCTGTATGGCGGGTGCGGCTGCGCTGAGACGGCGGCGGAAGCCAACAAGAGGCGTAAATATGCGGCTCTAGATGAGTCGTATATATTTACGCCTTTAGTTGTGGAAACCTTGGGGCCTTGGGGTGCGGATGCAAAACTTTTATACAAAGAGATATCCACACGCCTAGTTGACGTCTCTGGAGACCCAAGAGCTGGCGCCTATTTTGGCCTGACCATACAACGAGGAAACGTCGCAAGCCTCTTGGGTACCTTGCCATCATGCGACGACAGCGATCTGGGCTCAATAATTTAATTAATTTAAACATTTTCTTTTTATCGTGAATTTTCAATTATTTTTAGTATTTCATGTGCGAATAAGTTAATAAATAAATATATGAGTAAAGAATTAAATTCGTTGCATTTGTATGTATTAACACAGAAACTAATCATAAATCGTTGACGACCCAGCTAAAATCAGCTCATTAATTAGAATAACAATATTTTAGCTACATTAGGTTCTGTATCATGCAACATTTTGGACATCAGCACATATACATACAAAGGTATATGAGCCATTAAAATGACACGATTGGCTAAAAGCCAAATCGATTTGTAACAGCCGAACCAAAAGCAATAAAAACTGAACGTGTACATTTGATATCTGGAATGCATTTGTCATATTACGAAATCCTGAGATTACCGCCTATTCTGTACCTAAATGAATTTAATGGGAATGTAATCTTTGGTGTACCCTTATATTGTAGACTGAAGACTCAAAGAATTTCATAACGTAGAAAATGTTTCAAATAATAATCAGTTCTTATTATTTTTATTTCTAATATTATTATTTCAAGTACTATTTACTAGAATGAAACATATTTTACATAAACACAAATGAATGATTTTCATGATTTAATAATCGTTTAAAATTTTCGTTAATATTCTAAACAATCTTTAAAAAAATTATCTATTATTTGATAGGTTTGTTAAGTAAATAATTTTTATTTATAATTAACAAACCTATAAAATAATAGATTAATTTTTTAACGAATATTGTTTGATCGGTCTTTACTTCGACAGCATTTTTATTACATGAAAATGTATTTATAGACTTTTTTGTACTCAGAAAGAAACGGCTGAGTGTCAAATGACGACTTTATGACAGAAAGTAGGTTAGGTTATGGTGATGCAGTGACCATAACAGTGAGCGAGCGAGCGACAGACCTTGTGACAGAAACGACTGAGTGTCAAAAGACGACTTTATGACAGAAATTAGGTTAAGTTATGATTATACAATGACCATAACAGTGAGCGAGCGACAGACCTTATGACAGAAACGACAATGTGTCAAAAGACGACTTTATGACAGAAAGTAGGTATGGTTATGGTTATACAGTGACCATAATAGTGAGCGAGCGAACGACAGACCTCGCATATTATACATTAATAATGAAAATATGACTATTAATAGTATATTATTCAAAATTCTAATTTAATTAATTTTAAAATTTAAATGTTATTTGTAAAAAAAGTCTATTATTATTACTTAAATTATACTAAAAATAATTAGTCTATTATATACTATAACAATAATCAAAAATTATAATAAATGTATATTCATTGGCATGTATATTCTATGAAATAATATTAAATAAAAAATATTATATTTATTATGAAATTATTTAAAAATGTTGTTTACAAAATAACGCACAACCGTGATCTTTGAATGCGATCGGCAACTACGCATTCCTTTCTATTCTTATGCTACAAAATATCAGTTCCACTATACAGAAGTCTGGTGAACTTCAAAAAGTAGAATAACACAGGATGAGATTAAGTAATCTCCTACTGACTGAGTCGAGCGACTGTCAAGCGACGACGGCGAGACGCGACGCTTATTGGATATTGATTGTTGTATGCAAATATATTCATATTTAAAAAAAAACAATGACATGCTTAAAATAGACTATTAATTTTAAATAAGTCAGTTCAACATAGATTAGGTACTTGGTAAAGATACCCTTCGTCTCATGATGAATGGGCAGACCGCGCCAACGTGCCCCGATTATCAACTAGTCAATATTAGAACCTTCGTCGCTTTCCCTAATGTAAACGACTTACATTAATACCTTGTTATTTTGCACTAACATTAGTTAGGGTAAGTAAACAAGTATTTGATAAATTAAGATTTTATTGTGGAGTAGTTAGTCTATATAGCTGAGCTAGCAATCATTTTGACAGTTTTTAAAGCAATCAAGTTGTAACTTGATTATGATTGAAACTGTGTACAGTTTTTTATATGAGTGTGTTTCAGCCCGTCCCTACTACCTCCGGATCGCTTATAGCCTTCCTCGATAAATAGGCACAACACTGAAATATTTTTTTAAACAAACAAACAATTCAGCTTTAATATATTAGTATAGGTTTATGTTATCGTAGCCAAATCGTAGAATTGATAATTTCCTCATCATGAAATGCGACAATTTCATGATATGGCCAAAACAGAATCGACCACATCATGAAATGATCGATTTAACGACTTGGCCACAACATATTACTATAATATAATAAGACTTTGTTTACTAGCTTTTTATTTTGTAATTAAGTATCTATATTTTTTATTGATTTTAATAAGTTTTCGATATTTCTGTCGAATATTTTTTCTTTCTTACTCTCTGTATTTATATTTGCATGTAGGTAGGTATCGCTAAAAATGAGGATAGAACTTCTTGGTTTGCAGTTGCTTCAGCTTGCGCTTCCGAGCCCAGGGTGCGCTTTAATCAAGGCCCAAGTTGAGGTGATACTGGTTATTACGGCGTACCTGCTATCGGATCTCTAGAAACAAGAAAAATTAAATATCAGATGCCTCACAGATCTAACGATATTATTCTGAACCGTTCTTGCTTTCCGAAACGCATAAGAGAGAAGAATAGAAATGTCCCTCGTGGCCACCAATCCTTGCCAAGACACCGCCGTTGCTGAACACACGTTATCGTTAAAACCCTCACGTTCAGCTAGTCTACAGGAGTGCTATTTTTGAGATCTGTGACTCACTCAAAATCATTCGAGTCACCGTTAATGTCGAATAAAAATTATTCGAGATCAAACGAAATCATTTAATTCGCCGGTTTTGAGTTACGCATAGATCTCAAAAAACCACTCTAGGTCTCTCTAAACCAGCCACTTCAATGAAGTTAAAAAAACTTTACCTTTGCATTATCGCAAACTCGCACTTCGTAAGTATTTTCTACTCCCCCAAATAGAATGAAATTAAAGTCACAAAGTGTAAGCGAGCCCCGTGCACTCACATTTGTTGCAATTGTCTAATGCAACTTTACACGCCCATTATTTAACCAAATACGTAGTTTGCCCAAGAACGTTTCAGTGTAATGGCATTGTTCCTTTTGCGACAAACGTTTCGAAGCTTTTATCATAACGTTTTTATTTGTAAGTAAAAGTGGTTGAGTTACTAATAAATAACTAAACGTTTTCTTCATTTTGTATTGTTTCTTTAAGTTCTTATTAATCAGTTTAAATAGAGCGACCTATAATGTAACATTTATTACTGAAAAAGGATGACTCTTTCATAGTGCGCTATAAAATATTAATTTCCAAGGTCAACAAGGTCAAGGTCAAGGATTTAATAATGACTTTGGTCTCAAAAAACATGTTTTTAATGAATTTTATGGTGTAAAATTGTTATCATCGGTTGTTAATTACTGCAGCACAATTTCGGTTCGCCTACAGTTAAACATATTATTTTTTTATATTGGTATCTATAGTGGTACATTTCATATTATTCAAAGTACCTAGCTACTTTTAATTTTCACTGTAAAAATGGAATAGTTAATCAGAGGGTTTAGGGAAATTAGCATAACAGTTGGAATATTCTTGACCTTGTAGTTCTTTAGAACGAGTATCGGGCACATAAACGCCATCTAACTTATAGAGCAACTATAATTTTAGTCGTGATCTATAGTTGGATTAATTTTAATAAAAGTTAGTAGCGATTCGAGGAAGGCTAAATAACACCTAGGACTCCGGTGCGATTCAGTTATAAATACACATGAGAAAATACTTTTATGCCTCACGACAGCCGGCTGGTTATGACGAGAGATTCTAAAACTTCCGGATCTGTCACTATCAATGTATGAAGAACCCCATAAATGAATTCTGAAAGATTGATAAGAGAAAGAGTCATAAGATGCACAATAAACACTTATGATACGTTACTACAAGTAGCAGAAGGCTAAACAAGCCATTGTGAACTCTCAAAGACAAAGCTGGTTAGTTAACATTTTAATCTGCGTGTCGGAGCGCGCTAATGGTCGCGCCGCGTGATATAGTGCGGATGCGGCGGCGTTCTATTGCCCAAATGATCTATGGCGGTGCAGGGATACGCCATTTTCATATCTGCATTAAGTTGGCTATGGCACCGTTTTATAAACTTTTTAAATCATGATAAATTCAACAAAAATTTTAAAATAAGTTTGAAGTTCATGTAAATATCTTTTTACATTACTTATTTGAGAACATGGAAAATGTATGTTGAAATTGTTTTTGTTTTCTACACCGCGTGGCATAATGTGGATACGGCGGCGTTCTATTGCCCAAATGATCTATGGCGGTGCAGGGATACGCCATTTTCATATCTGCATTAAGTTGGCTATGGCACAGTTTTATAATCTTTTTAAATCATGATAATTCCAACAAAAAATTTAAAATAAGTTTGAAGTTCATGTGAATATCTTTTAACAGTGCTTATTTTATTTTAGAACAGAGAAAATTTAGAACATTTTTTTTTAAATCATAAAATTCATAGATAGATCTTTTAATAAAAGATTTCGATGGACGACATGTTCTGAGAAAATTATTGAAATTTGTGTTTACTGCTCTATTTTAAAATAAGTGAGTTGGAGAGTTGTAAGGGTAGTAGATTTTATTTCAATAAACCCTTGTATTCTCAATTTCGATGCATATTCATTCAGATCAGATTTTAATTAAATAATAAAACAAGACTAACACCCGTATTCTTAAACCTTCACACAAACTCGACTCAACCTTACTTGACATGAGATGATTTCTCATTGAAGGTGAGTATCGAACTGTCAAATACATAGGGCGCACTGTAAGTTTCCGGAACTGGCCACTTACATAAACAATATTTAAAAATTTATTGCAACATTTGAAAATAGAACTCTTTGGCTGTAGAATGCAGTTTGTTTCATCTGACTGTCTTTTGTATTTACCTTGTGGCGCCATTTAAAAAATTGTGTGTCTGCATCAACATGGATTTAACTCGGGAAAATTTTCGTAGTATGATTTTCTACGATTTTAAGTGTAATTTGACAGCTCAACAGAGCATCGCTCGGCTTGAAACAGCTTTTGGCAATGAAGCACCATGCAAGACAACTGTTTATAGCTGGTTTGCAGAATTCAAGCGTGGTCGTATCAATCTCAGTGACGAATCTCGCGATGGTCGGCCGTCCACCGCTGTGACCAACAAAAACATCAATGCTGTGCGTCGTATGATTGAAACAGACAGGCATGTGACCTACCATGAAATTCGCGCATCCTTAGAAATAGGCATGAGTCAAATACAATTAATCCTACACAAACATTTGGGTGTGAGAAAGCTGTGCTCGCGGTGGATCCCACACAACTTGACCGAGGCTCAAAAAACGGACCGCGTCACTTGGTGCAGTGCCGTGCTTACCAGATTCAACGAAGGTGCGTCAAATTTGGTGTGGGACATAGTAACAGGTGACGAAACATGGATTTATTGCTACGATCCCAAAACAAAGCAGCAATCGAGCGTATGGGTCTTTCAAGATGAGCCGAAACCAACCAAAGTGGCTCGCGTGAAAAGTGCATCTAAGCGGATGATTGCTTCTTTTTTTAATAAAACTAGACACGTGGCTACTGTTGCTTTAGAGAATCGTCGTACAGTAAATAGTGACTGGTACACGACCATTTGTTTGCCGGAAGTTATTGACGAACTCCGTAAAAATAACCGTAAACACCGTATCATCCTGCAACACGACAATGCTAGTTCTCACACAGCCAGACAGACAAACGACTTTTTAAAGGCGAAAAATGTAGAACTCATGAGTCATCCTGCATACAGTCCCGACCTGGCACCTTGTGACTTTTTTCTGTTCCCAAAAATTAAGAAACAATTACGCGGTCAACGATTTTCATCACCAGAAGAGGCTTTCGAGGAGTATGAAAAACACGTTTCAGAGGTCACCACAGAGGAGTGGCACAAAAGTTTTCAAAACTGGTTTCATCGAATGAAAAAGTGCATAGACGCCAAGGGAGATTATTTTGAAAAACAATAAATTAATTTTGTACCTTTAATAGTATTTTTTCATATTCATTCCGGAAACTTATAGTGCGCCCCACGTATAAGGTTGTCTAGAGGTACCTTGAGGCGTCCTTGAAATAAAATAAAGTGGATAAAAAACAGGTTTTTGCCACTTTTAGCCTAGGTTTATTTTATTTTTTACTGTATTCTTTTGTAATTTTCAATTTTTGTGTTTAGAATTGTTATTATAACCTCATTGGAGTTTGCGCAAGCAACCAACTAAGAATGTCGTTTTCAAGGAAAGTTCGAGGACTTCCTTAAGACGTTGTATCCCTCGGTACCTTTCGGTATTTGATATCGCGATATTTGATATAGTACGTACTCCTAATGAAATAAGGTTGAATACCGGTTGGCCTGTCACCAGTCTCTGTTAAAACCCGTGTCTGCCATTTCGGTTGTTATTTTTCAGTTATAATTTAATAATTCAATAATTATTACCAAATATTGTAATTTTTTTAGGTATCCCTCTTGCTCATTATACTTTTTATAGACGCAAAAAAGTTGGTAGTTGTCTCTGAAAATATCAAGTATATTTCGCTACGAAACTTTTTCTGAATATAGCTTTTTTGCTATTTTCTTTTACTAGGTTTTAAATACTTTTTGAAAATATTTTGATGTAATCATTTATATTGATCTTTGAACATGGAAAATAAGGCTAACGGCGCGACGAAAAATAGACGTTTTACGGTTATGTATACGGGGGTTAGTCATAAAAACTTAAAAATCGCATCTCTATTCTCACAAATATAGAGCCAGCCTATTTTAATGTGATAACCTATGAAGAAACACTGAAGCCAATCCCCAATTCAATATAAAAATGACAGCTCACGATCACACCATATTAAGCTCATTTTCCTCATGGGAAAGCATTATCACTCTCCATCAACAAGTTATTGGCGGCAGTGAATGAACGTGGAAATAATCTAACGTAATACAAACTAGGGATCGTGCAGGTGGCGGTGTGGTAATAGCCTCGGCGGCTTGATGAATAGGGCAGAACGTGTTCTGGGTGCAAAACAACCCCATTCTATCGACGTCGCCTCTAAAATATTGCCGAAATCGCCCGCTCAACATCAACTAATTCAATGTATAGATTGATTCAGTCGGCCCGTCGCTGAACGTTTACAAATGGTTTAATTTCGCGGAGAAAGATTAAGGGATCCTTGTTCGAAGATCGACCGGATATTATCGAACGGACAGATATTTTCAAAAGCCCTGATAATGGCTAGGTGAGTTATGGCTTTGTGTCGTTTTAATTAAATTGTCATTTTATTCGCGATTATAAGAAAAGATACGATTGTTATGATCTGACGTTTTATGAAAATATCTAATCGTGTAATTATTATGGTCATGTCAATACCAGTGTAGTGTAAAACAATAACTAGATACGACTAGAAAGTGAGGTGTACGTGGATTCTAATAAGATTTTTTTTTTTTTCAACTACGCCTAAAGGAGGGTGATGTCTTTCGGTTGTAGTTAATTTATATAACTGTTCTATAGAATAAAAAAGCTCCAAATTTCTACAAATCGTAATGAGCAAGATAAGTAAAAATAAAAGGTACGTCAATACACGATTTGATTTTTATGTACCTAGAAATCTTTGGCAAAATTTATGAGCAAAATATAGTAATGATCATAGGTATGTTAAAAAAGACAAAATGTCTGCGCCAAATTCTCACGAGTGGGGATTTATTGAGAGGCCTTTGATTTATGGTTCGCTCCCCACATGGGTCTAGGGGTTCAAAGACAAAAACGAAAGTTAGTTTTTTAGCGGGAAAACAAAGAGGGACTCGCGTTTGAGAAGCTACTCAAAGTGTGCTTTGGCTGCGTAAGGTTTTGTTTGACTTTTGCTCATTTCCTTAAAATATTACCTGCAAATACACGTTTGTACTTTTTTACATTTCGTCAAACAAAGTAAATTGAAAGTCATTGTCAAACAGATTCACAAACCATGATGGTAGCTAAGTACTCAGTTGAGATGTACTCTTTCCATCTTAACTACATTCATCATCATCATTTCAGCCGCAGTCGTCCACTGCTGGAAATAGGCCTCTCCTAATGACTTCCAAAATGATCGGTTGGCAGCAACCTGCATCCATCGTTTACCTGCGACCTTTTTCTGGCCATCTGATATCCAACGCTGCGCTTGCCGGTTCGTGGTCGCCATTCGAGAACCTTTCTGCTCCATCGGCCATCGGTTCCCCGCGCTATGTGCTCCGCCCACTGCCGCTTCAAAGAACTAATCCGCTGGGCTATGTCGGTGACTTTTCGGTGTTCTCCTACGGATCTCTTCATTTCTGATTCGATCTCGTAGGGAAACACAGAGCATCGCCCACTCCATAGCTCTTTGGGCGACCTTAAGCTTTCTTATGAGGCCCATAGTGAAAGACCACGTTGCATCGTAGTTATTCTGACCCATTAACTACTTTGATTTGTCATAATAATGCATCCGACTCTACATAGTTAAATAACTAATTTATATATATATTAGTTAAAAG
Source organism: Euzophera pinguis (assembly GCA_947363495.1). NCBI lineage: Eukaryota > Metazoa > Arthropoda > Insecta > Lepidoptera > Pyralidae > Euzophera > Euzophera pinguis. The sequence continues at coordinate 6,845,502 of OX376168.1, forward strand.
AGTTAAAAGAGTTTCCTACAAAGCAAGTTAAGGAATATACCCCTTTAGAAACCGGCCTGCTGATATACGTGCACTGTATGTAAGTACCTTATGCAGTTGATACATGGGCCATGTCTTAAAGTCAGCTAGGCTGTAGTGATGGTAAGTCATGCTGAGTTGGCTAATTCATAAACAACACGAAACCTTAATCTATTCATGTCGATGGTCATATTTAGTCAGCGCGGCACGATTAATTCTTGGAATAACCGATGAAATACCAAGCACGCCTGAATAGCTTTTGTCTGAATATTTTTCACAGTTAATTGGATTCCTATGAAGCTGCTCACACAATTTAAATTGAAATTATCTAGGTTTATTATGCGTTTAATTATGAATTTAAGTGTCTGCCAGCATACTATTTTCTTAAAATTAAAATACTTTAAGACTTGCTTATCACAATGAATTTTATAGACAAAAATAAACGTTTTGTCAAACATCGGACTAAGCAGTGGGACCAAAGATTCACAGATTACGGGTTCTTCACCAAATATATATTTTTTCTTCGATGTTAGTTTACTATTTAACATTTTCATCAATTTAACATTTACAGACAATTTACATCTCTTCATCTAAAAATATTTTTCAAAAGAGAGCAGCCAGTTAGCAGCATGAATCAATGTCATTTTCCATAACCTGTCTGCTGAACTTCTTCGAAGAATGATTTCTGTTTGAAACTAGTTCTTTCATCTTCAGATAAACCTATTTCCGAGCCGCAAGTTGATCCAAGTTATACCAAGTTCGCAAAACTCCCCGAGAATCGGATCAAATCAATTCTACTTGCAAAGAATAGGCGAGCCGCCAAGTCAAAACTTTAACTACCTCACCTTCTAAATAAGTTCGTTGTAGGTTGTTTAATTAAGATATCGTAAGAGCTAACTTTCTTTGTAATTTTATTTTTTCTTTTCCCTCGCCACAGAATGATAACCGTATCTTGATACAAGACCCATTTTATTGCGGTCTGTTTAATGAATAAACTTTTGCTCCACTTTAAAAACATCCTTTTGAGAATTCTTTGTTTTTAAGGATGTACAGAAACTTCTTTACAAAAAAAAAAACATTGGGAAACACGATCTGTTGAATTGAATAATCTGAATGATCACTATTATGTCCTAATACCTTGTATATATGTAGACTTTCAATCTACTGCAGAAGGAAACTCTAGAGCTTGTTATCGTCCGTCAAACCATTGAACCGTTCGTCCGCAGTGCTGTTGTTTCCGCCTAAACTATAAATTGAGGTTTGAGCTAAAATACATAGATAATGGAAACAAAGCAATTGATTCATGTACGTAATAATAACATTAATTTACTTTTGTAAGAGTAATCTAAATAAAATCGATGTACTGATAAAATTATAACAATATAAACAGCCTTTGTGGTGAGTACTTTATGGATCTTGAGAAAATGTGTTTGAATCCCATAAAAAGTTAGTTTTTATTCTTTTTAACAACAAATATTTATTTATTTATTAGTTTATAGACAGATAAACAAAAAAAGTATATAAAGAATTTAAAAAAAAGTCAATATAAAGATGATTTCGAGCCTAGGAAGGCACATCAAACCATTGGACTCTGCTAGTGGAACCGAAAAGCTCTACAAAAATTCTAATTCTACCGCAGAGTCTTCAGTATAATTTGGTCACAAATAATCAAATTATCAAATTGAATACAATACAACTTTAAAAAAATAGCCAATAGAACGTCGCAACTCTTTTTGGGTTTCATACATATTTTGTTTATATCTCAACATGTTCACATTTTCACAGAATATCGATCTCGGTATATTAATTCTCTCCTTATCCAGGTGAGTAAGCCGAGATATCCAGACTTAACGGCACGTCGTAACACTTAAATTTAAGTGTCTCCTTCATCACAAGCCGTCAGCCGAGCTTACTAACTCGCTACACCTAACAAATTACTCTTGCAATGACGAAGACATTATCTTTGGTATGATTTAACTCCTTGTAATCCCGATACGTTTTATTGCGAACATATAATTTAGTGACACTATATCGTAATCTAAGGACGTTAATGTGATTTATAGAACTACTAGGTTCTAGAAATACATTCTTAGCATATGTCGGAATCTACCTAAGTAATTGCATTTTTTTTTGCTTTTTGTCAAATTCTACTCAGGGTTTCTAGGGTTACATCAAGTATTTTGGATGTACGTACATAGTATGTTTGTAGCGCTATTTATTTGAATAATTTTGCGGAGTTATTTCTGCGCGTCAGTACACTATTTTGTAGCAAGGGCAAGTTATTTTTCACGCAAAACACGTACCGCTCCAAAGCAGTGCAATCAAACCGAATCGTATATTTTTCATAAACTTTTTGACAGATATTGACTTTGATCCCATTTTAATTTCACGGACGAGAGCTCAGATTTATTCGTACATATCTGCAAAAGCTAAACTTGCAGAAATTTGTTTAACTGATCAGGAAGTGTGATTTATATCTACGAATCGATTATATATGCGCCAGCCATCTTTCCCAGAGAACTATCGATACCACGAAAAAAATGTGACTAATATGACTTATACGGAAATGGTTTACCCGTTACCAGTCTCCCGCCGCCGGGATTCACATATCATGGATTTACATGAAATTTATGGGCGAAGAACTATTTCATTCCATTTATAAAATGCGCGTACGGTCAGGAAAAGTTATGGCACTTTTATGGCGTGGGTAAGTACTTAGAAGTAAATCGTACCTTGAGGTACAAACGATGGATTTGGATAGTAGACCTTATAGAAATAAATTTCTTAATACTAGCTTAACTAATTACTTAAGTTTCAAATATTATGTACTTAGATAAAGATTACGAGCAAAAGTTTGTAATTTTATTTGAAAGTTTGTTTCAAATTTTAAATTAATTGGTAATTCAATGACATTCCGAATACACAATTGATATTTCAATGTCACGTATCCAGTGTGCGAGTCTGATCTCACAGTGCTCCAAATATTATTTTATAATTTGTATTAGTTGCTGTCCGCAGATCTGTTAACATATTACGTAATCTGACATAAGTATCATGGTTATAGGTTATAATAGCCCATTACTTAAATTTTTATATACGTCACCTTAGTACAAGCGTAATTGACTTACAAACGTGTGTTCAAACTTACACATGTACATTAGTAATTAAATTTGTATTAGTATATCACACAAAATGAACAGTAGAAATAGAGTACCAAAACACGATACTGTTTTCAGCAGCAAGTGTTGCGGTTACTGATTTATAATAGCGTTTGCGATATTCAGCAAAAACGGTAAATCGCGGGTAACACAGCGGAAATTGCGAATTTCGCATTTCGAGGTTTTTGCCGTTTTATAATCAGCTACTATTCAATGCTCTCTAATTTAATTTCATTAATGGATCGTTTGAATCTGTATACTTTTCACAAGATAGATTACGGGGAATTGAAATGTTGATGATGAAGAAATTCACGTACTTAGCTAAAAGTGCGTATTCAAACGTAAAGTAGCACACAGAATAGATGTCTGCTTTTCTCAAAATCAAAAGCTAATTGCTAGCATTTTTTAAAGTTATTTTTGTGAAAAGGAAATAAAGAACTTACTTATTTTAGTGGACCTGGGGGACAAAACTTAATACTGGAAACCCCGAAAAGTAATTTTGCAATCTAATAGATGCTTCATGCACATCAACCAAAGGCAAATCCTCTCTATCATATCCAAACAGAAGCCATAAAAATTAACAAAAATAAAAGGCACAATAATTTGTTTCTCTATGTGACGAATAAAGATATTTTTGTTGTTGTTGTATTATAAAAAAAAATAAACACCACGGCCGGTGAGAAAAACGCTGTGTTGGAAATATGCGGCTAACGAGTGCCATCGGCACATCATTAATTATTACGAAGATTTATGATGGATACTACAAAGATTAAAGAAACAAGAATAAAGTACCTACAGAGTATCTACAATTTAACCAAAAATATACCAAGCTACTCTACAAGCTAGAACCAATTTTCTTTTCTTTCTAGACTACATAAGCGGATGAATTATTTCAGTTTTTAATAAAATTACAAACCAATTAAGCTTGGTTTTTCTCTTTTTTCTTTCTATAAGCAAAATTACAATTGGATCTTAACTAGGTTCATATACAGGGTTATTTTGAAACTACTGGCCGAATTGTTGGGTTATATAACATCTTACAGTGTTTACAGTTTTACATAAAAAAAGGTTCAACGTCATAACACTTTCACGGACAGTCAAGAAAATAACAATGGCACCCAATTGTTATCTACGTCGAGAGACGTTACTGTCCGCGAAAGTGTTAAACAAATTAAATGATCAAGTGACTGGATTTTGCGAAGGAGGTTAAAATATTTTTGTCAGTTTTCACAATTTTTTTCTATTGCAAGTGGTTTATTTTAACGATCTAAACACACTGTAACAATTTGGACAGAACTTTTAAAATAACCCTGTATTGTAAATAACCATATAAGGAAAGGTCAAACTTGTAAAATAGCCAATTGATATGTATGCCTACAATGAATAGGTATATATATATATATATATATATATAGGCGCTGCGTCGCCACGCCACCTATCGTAATAAATCAGTGTGCAACAGACTCGCGAGTTTGACTGACGTGCATCCCCGTCCTATAAATACTTAACAGTGGCGACGATCGGACTCGCGTATTTATAAATTGAGTAAAATGTCTACGGGGCCGGGAGTGACTTATGGCGTCCTTACTACGTTTGACCACTTAACCCAAGAGTGGAATAGTTTCAAGTTGCGATTAGATCAGTGGTTTATCGCTAACGACATAGACTCTCAAACCGACAAAGCAACAATCAAACGTAGGGCGATATTATTAACGTCATTGTGTGAATCTACATTCAAGCTTGCAAGTGATTTGGCGTTACCGAACAAGGTGGAAGAATTGGGTTACGAGGCGATTGTAAAACTCCTCGACGACCATTTCACACCAAAAAGGTTCGGGTTTGCAGAGAAATCAATCTTCTATGCAGCAGTACAACGACCAGGCGAAACACACACTCAATGGGCAGCCAGGATTAGAGGATTAGCAACTCACTGTGCATTCAAGAATTTGGAGGAAGCCCTACTGGATAAGTTCATTATGGGCATGGTGCCGGGACGTGAGCGCGACAAGTTATTTGTGCAGGACCAGCGAGAACTGAGTCTCGCGAAAGCTATCGATTTAGCGGAAAGCGTGCGTTGTGCGCGCCAGGCGTCGTCACGGGGAGCGCCGGCGGCGGCGGCGGCCGACTCGAGCGCAGCGGACACCGTCTTTAATATCTCCAAGAAAGAAAAGTGCAGTGTGTGTGGGTTTACTAATCATAAGTCTAATCAGTGCCGCTATAAAAATTACAAATGCAAAAAGTGCAATAATAAAGGTCATTTGCGTAAAATGTGCCCTAACGAGGGTAAAGTGAAATACGTGGACGAAGGTTCTGTGAACGACGGAGACGACGATGGTGAGTGTTTTTATAATATCCGGTGCGTAAAAGGAAAACCCATGACAGAGCGTGTTATAATCGGTGGTCTGGCTTTAGAGTTCGAAATAGACAGCGGTTCAGCAGTTAGCGTAATCTCGGAAAATACCTACAACTCGAATTTTAAGCGATTGCCGTTGTCAGTCACCAATAAACGACTATTTAGTTATACGGGGGAAAATATTGACACTATTGGAATTGTTTGGTTGCCTATATCGTACTTAGGTCGCACACATACATTAAATGTGTACGTAGTGCGCGCAGACGGGCCTCCACTATTAGGCCGCGATTTTATTCGGGAATTCAACCTGGAACTAGCGCCAGCGGCAGCGCCCGAGACTGCGCGTGTGCATTCCGTGAACCAACAAGCGTTTTACGAGTCTAAAATCGATAACCAACTCTGTCGAATGTTTCCTAAAGTTTTCTCGGACAATCTTGGGTCGTTCAATAAATATAAAATAAATTTACATTTGAAATCCGATGCTCAGCCGATTTTTTTTAAAGCGAGACCAGTGCCATATGCTCTCAAGGAGAAACTAGACAAGGAGATCGACCGGTTGCTAGCATTAGGTATTTTGAAGCCTGTTGAACATTCTGACTACGCGTCGCCAGTGGTGCCTGTATTAAAAAAGAACGGCAGCATCAGATTATGTGCTGACTACTCAGTTACAATAAATAGACAATTGATAATTGATCAGTATCCATTACCGACTGTAAATGATCTGTTGGCCAGGCTACACGGGGGCATAGAGTATAGTAAAATAGATTTATCTATGGCTTACAATCAATTTATTTTAAACGAAAGTTCACAGAAGTTAACGTGCATTAATACACATCGGGGTCTTTTTAATTTCACTCGCTTGGTGTTCGGACTGTCAAGCGCACCAGCCATTTTCCAACGCGCAATGGAATGTTTGCTCTCGGGGATTGACGGAATAATTTTCCTGTTGGACGATATTTTGATAACGGGGTCAAATAAAAACCAGCATAAACAAAGACTCATTACGGTTTTAAAGCGTTTAGATGAGGCAGGGTTAACTATACAAATGAGTAAATGTGAATTTTATAAGGACGAGATTTCATATCTAGGTCACGTCATAGATAAACACGGAGTTAGGAAATGTCCCGATAAAGTCAAGGCTATTCTACAAGCTCCCAAGCCAACAAATGTAGCGCAGTTGCAATCGTTTTTGGGTCTAACTAATTACTACCGAAACTTCGTGCCGGACGCGTCGTCTGTATTAAGTCCATTATACAATTTATTAACCAAAAATACGAAATGGGAATGGACTCGTAAACACGACGACGCGTTCGTCCGTATTAAAAGTATTTTAGCATCCGATAGTACATTGGCACATTTCGATCCAAACGCTAAGTTAATATTAACAGTAGACGCGTCTCCGACTGGATTGGGGGCTGTATTATCTCAAATATGTGCCGACAATTTGGAAAGACCCATTTCATATGCATCCCGAACGTTATCACCCGCGGAAAAAAATTATGCACAAATCCAAAAGGAAGCAACTGCGATAATTTTCGGAGTTAGACGGTTCCACCAATACTTATACGGTCGTTCCGAGCCATTCGTACTTAGAACCGACCATAAACCCCTATTGACTATATTCGGGCCGTACAAGGGCATCCCCGAAGTGTCCGCTAACCGTTTACAAAGGTATGCTATATTTTTAGCTGCTTATAATTATATAATTGAATACATAAGTAGTAAACAAAACAGCGCGGATTATTTATCTCGGGCGTACGCAGGTGAGAGTGAGATGGAAGCATCGGACGGGCTCGCGGGGAGTGAGGACCGCGCGGCCTACGTTAACTTTGTAGTTGACGGGGATCTACCTGTTACACTAGACGATTTACGCCGAGAAACAGCTCACGATACTCTTCTGTCCACTATCAAACATTATGTGTTAAATGGCTGGCCTAGGAAAGTTTATGACATAGAATTACAACCGTATTTTAATTGTCGAACTCAGATATCTTACGAAAATGGTATATTAATGCGGGGTCATAAAGTAATAATTCCCCCGTCCTTACAAGAAAACGTATGTAAGGAATTGCATAGTTCACATTTCGGGGTAGTGAAGATGAAGGCAGAGGCTCGCAAGCGGTTATGGTTCCCCGGCGTGGACGCGGCGTTGGAGCGTGTTGCGGGTGCATGCACAGTGTGCGCGGCATTGCGCCCCGCGCCACCTCACGCCCCTCTCGCGCCGTGGCCACTGCCACCACGCCCGTTTTATCGAGTCCACATAGACTTCCTGGGCCCGTTCCACAATTACATGTTTTTGATTATTGTTGATGCATACAGTAAATGGGTCGAGTGTTATCATATGTCCTCAACCTATAATTCTAAGGCAGTAATAAGTAAATTACACGATTTTATGTCTCGGTTTGGTATTCCACACACATTGGTGAGTGACAATGGCACATCGTTTACATCATTGGAATTCAAGCAATTCTGTAAACTTAACGGTATCGAACACATGCTGTCGCCAGCGTACCATCCGGCCAGTAATGGACAAGCCGAATGTTTTGTAAAAATTGTGAAAAAAGGCATAAGGTCTTTATTAATGCAGGGTTGTAGTAAATTAACAATTCACGAACAAATTGCAAAATTTTTATTCGACTATAGGAACTCTAAAAACAGTACCACTGATAAGTCACCCGCGGAGATAGTGTTTGGTCGTTCGTTGCGCTCTCGTCTAGACCTTTTGAATCCTGTTACGCCGTCACCGTCGTCCACAGACCTAACGCAAACCGTCGCGCGCAAACAGTCCTCACAGGCTAAACACTACCGTGGTATACAAAGATCAGACTTTAAATTAAACGAACCTGTCTGGATAACCAAGAACACTAGTAATACGAAAATCAGTTGGCTCGAAGGTATAATTAAAAAGAAGATTGGCAACGTTATGTATGCTGTATACGTGCCACAATTAAGGAGTGAGGTTTCCAGGCACAAGGATCAAATAAGGAAAAGACTATCTTCATTAAACAGTGATAACGACACTTGGGATCCTGACGTCATACAGGATGTTGCGCCGGCTACAGTAGCTCCACCCGACCCTGTCACGCAGCCAGAGGGGGAAGAGGAGACTGCAACGGTTCCCGAACCTGCTACGACGTCGCCAGGTACGCCGGTGCAGACGCGCGTCACCGATGCGACGCAAAGGCGCAGGGCAATTAGCCCGATCTTCGCAACGCCTACATCCGCCTCATACGTCAGTGATACCAATGACGAACTTACAGACGCGACATTAGATTAAGTTAGTAGATAGCTTAGTATTTCCTATCTTAAGGGGGAGGAATGATATGTATGCCTACAATGAATAGGTATATATATATATATATATATAGGCGCTGCGTCGCCACGCCACCTATCGTAATAAATCAGTGTGCAACAGACTCGCGAGTTTGACTGACGTGCATCCCCGTCCTATAAATACTTAACACCAATATTCATCAAAGAGAACCCATTTTTTTCAATAAGCGCGGGAAAGTGACTTTACTCGTAAAACACAATAGGTGAGCAAGTGGCCACGTATTGATATCATCATAAAATAAAGTTGTTATCACGTACAATGCATAAGACAGGTAATGCAGGTTAATGTGACTAATCCGTCATCTTCATAAAAAATTGAGCATAGAAACAGTGTCAACATCTGTGGACTCGCTTGGAAATATATATAAATATCGTAATCTACATGTATGTATGTAAGACTAACATAGGCTATATTATATAACCCGGTCGTGACGAATTGCTTGTGCAGCATTAAGTTTTTTGTACTGTACACCCTATAGTTTGTGCCATAAAGTTTAAATAAATAAAAAGGTTGTATGTCCTCTTTGTAGGGCACTACAAACGATTATCTTAAGTTATACACCAATTCAAGATAGTTTATAGTGTAAATTAGCTGTTCAATAGAAATGTTTAACTGTTTTTTAAATAAGAAAGTGTCTGTTATATTAAATTTTCATGACAACTGTATCCTTATACCTGAGATTTAAACTTAATAATGATATCTTCTTTTTCCCCCATTATTTCACATAGAATTAAACAATTTAAAAGACTAAAACATGCCCTAAAAACATGAAGCAAAGTAGGTTAGTAATACCGATGGCCTTTTAATATGAAAATTACAATTTTCAATAAAGTTAATCTAATTCGGCCCGATCTTTTCCAATAAACAAACATGAAATACAAATTGACGGATGCCAAACAAAAAACTAATTCCATTAAAATGAAACTTTAAATCATCTTGATAACGATCGATTCTATGAAATACCTGGGGGAGGCAGAGATAAATGAAATTTGTTACAAAAGTTCCATCGGACGGCTCTCGGTCACGATATTAAATTTATGCCATCAAGTGGCATCCAAAGAATGGGCATTAAATTTAACTTAGATTTTCAATCGCACAATCCAATAATGTTTAGGAAAAGTCATTTTTGATATAATAATTTTGTAGTTTGATTTGATTGTGATAGAGATATCAAATGAAATAATGTCTTCGGAAGAATATTTCTTATTTATTTCTTATTTACTTTATTTATGTACACAATAAAATGTAAAGGATTATACATAAGAGGAAAAGAAAGTACAAGGGAGCTGCTTATTTCTAAAGAAATTTTTTCCAGCAGACCCAAGAGAGGAAAACACAAGAAAAGGGTAATTAGCGTGTACAAAAAAGAAAGGAAAAGTGAAGACTATACCTAATTACCTAGGTAAAACTTTTATAAAATCCTTATAATTTAAACATACATAAACATACATACACAAATAATATTACAAATAATACATACTTAACAAACTTACATATAAAATACATACATAAATACCTATTGTGCTAAGGATAGATAATACTCTTTAACTAGTTTCTTAAATATTGAGATAGTTTTCGAGTCTTGTATGTCAGCTGGCAAAGAATTCCACAATCTTACCGCTTGGACTGAAAAGGAGTGAGTGTAGGAATTGGAATGATGGATGGGAATATTGAGGAGGGTTCTAAGGTGGGAACGGCAAGGTGCATCAATCGGACGGGAGAAGGAGAAACGATCCTTTAGATAAGAAGGATAGGAGGGATATAATATATAGGAGATGAGTAAAAGATGAGTAGGTATTTTGGAAAGTGGGAATTTTGTGAATTGGCGATCACAGGGTATAGTACACTTGTATTGAAACGTAATAATTAAATTAGACATTTAGTTTTGTCCTTATTTAGAATAAATAATAATGTGTTACGGTACTTTTTTACTACAGTCAACATTATTGATCCCAGTTTCTGAATAATCTTTAGGTACCTACTACGATTTAATACGGTCTGGTAAAGACATCAGTATTGTAGACTCTCCCGAGTTAATAATTAATTGTTACCTATAAATTAATTACCTAATTAAATAATTTGTAGTTTACAGTTCAGCTACAATACAAATCTATTTGCACATATTTACCTAAAGACAATTTACCAAATCGAGCACCATACACTCGATTAAATAACATTTAATAAAAAAGAAGCTTTTTTTAAGTGTGTACAACGTGTTCTATTTTTTTCTAGTTTGTTCTATAAAACATTTAGTAGATGCATGCAGTGGATAGTTCTGTGGTTTAAAAAATGTCCTGCGTTCCAGATGGAGCGTGGAGGTAGCCCAGATTTTATGTTCCCAGATTTTCAACGTGTCTCTTTTTATACTCCATAAAACTTTTATTCTCCCTTTATGTTTTTATGGATTCTCAACCTTTTTTATTCGTATCTTTCAGTACCTAAAATATTTCAGATATAGGCAAATTATTCGGCAATCCAAATAAGTAGTGTTTGATAAACATTTATAGGAAGAAACACTGCTACTTTCTGATTTATTCTTTCCAGGATTACTCGTAATGGAATCTTATTTTCTGCATTGAAAGCATATCTCAAAGTTGTTTGTTATTAAATAGTTTACTTTTTACAGTTATATTTGTGAGCTTTGAAGTACGAATAAGAAGAATCCATATCCATACTATCCATCCATATCCATACTTTCATATCCATACTAATATTATAAATGCGAAAGTCTGTCTGTCTGTTACGCTTTCACAGCTAAACCACTAAACGGATTTTGATGAAATTTGATATGGATATAGTTGAAGACCCGAGGTTAAACATAGGCTACTTTTTGACGTAGACGGAGCTGCGGGAAAGAACTAGTAATTAATAAACAAGTGCTTTATTTCCTCTTTACAACACACAAATAATTTATGTACTTATATGGTGCTTGAACTCATATGTATGAGGATAATTTTTCTCAGGATCATTTTTATTTAAAACTAGCAGCCCGTCCCGACTTCGTCCGGGTTATACAAATTATGTAGTAGTACTCACATCTTCATTTAGCATTTCTTTAGAAATCGGCCACATAGATCTCCCTAAGGCCGAGTCAAGTAGTCCTACTAACCGATGAATACCATATGTATTCATCTCATGTAGTGGTGGTGAATCCCGCCACCGAAAGTATTCCAAGGAAGATCGAAATAATCTATCTTTATGGCCCTGTGGGCATATGCCTCTGTCACTTCGGTAGGCATATCAAAATTTCAAAAAAGTAAATGTAAGTGTCAAAGTCAAACTATCGAAACTGTTAAATGTTTGATAAGTACATCTACCGATGTGCCCCATAGAGCAACAAGATCGATTTTTCAAGTAAAAGTTCACTTTCAGGGGAATCAAATGTGATTATTTTTTTAAATTCCAAGTCGTTCACGACTTTGTCTCTCCAGCGAAACATGGGACGACCGACTGGTCGCTTTCCACTTGGTCGTCCCGTGTACGCTCTTTTAACATCTGTCTACCCAGCTGACAGTATCAGACCATCCCCTTTTAAAACATCCACGGGGAAAACACGTAAAATTAAACCGTAAATATTTACTATAAAATTTTTGAACACTCCCTCAGCTTCGTCATCAGCTCCCGCTTCCATGACGCATGCCTTCCGATTGCTTCCATTCCTATTATTATCTTGGCATGTCTTTACATCTGGCCGCCTGCCTAACGTTACCCCTCCTTAGGAATACGTCCTCAGCTCTCGCTTCCATGACGCTTTCCCTTCTGGAGCCCTATTTTTAACCCGTACAGGTTTTTATTAACTTAAATAGTGAGCCCCTACTACCTGTTTATTTTTGTAAAAATTTGATTAGATTTTTGAAATGTGTGTCGAATAAAAATCGTTCGATGTCGAACAAAAACTTTCCATATCGTACGAAAATCATTCGATATCGTACAAAAATTATTTGACTCGCCGATTTTGAGTGAGTCACACTTTTCAAAAAAAGCAGCTCTAAGTGATTACTTTGCTATTATTTTGGCATGTTTTATGACTGGCTGCCTGCCTAACGTCAATCTTCATTGGGAACGCAGAATGTACGTATTGATTGATACCACTGATTTTTTCCTCATCGTATTTAACAAAACCTAAGCGCCACGGGAAGAAAGCGTGTACTTCGTACCGTTTCTACCGTTAAATATGGAATGATTCATTTGGATAAAGATCAATACCGAGAAACGCATAGTATGGCCTAGTTTGTACCGGCGTTATTATTGCAAATTTTAACATGAAAAAGTAGTTGTTGTGCTAAAATAGTTAGACATATGGTACCTGAGACTTTTTTATAGATCTTTTTAAGATGTACAATACTGTAGTACAATATTTTGATCTATCTCTTATGGTATAGCCAGCGTTTGCAATGTAAGAGCAAAAAATGTGTCAATTTACGACATCACCTAAGAAACCTCTTAACCCCATCTAAATCCGATGCGTAGTTTTAAAGATTTAAGCATACATAGGAACAGACAGACCGGAAAGCGACTTTGTTATGATAATGATAATGATGATAATAAAATGATGAACTTGACATATATAAAGATATTCTAGACCATAAATTGTCAGTATTTTGTACAAAATGTTCTCTAGAAGCAAGATAGCAATAACTAGTGTAATCGGCGAGTTAAATTGATTTACCTTCACCACGAACCGTTGGCTCCGAAACGTTTTACTGACGTCTGCGTAAATTACAAAAGGCCTCCACGAATATACGGTTAAGACCACAAAGTGGCATTTAATTTCGAATTTCTGCATGTAATTTTCGATTTATCAAAGGAACTATTTGTAACTTTACTGTGAAACTTTACTATGTTATGGTGAAATTCTCCTTCAGCTGTCATTAATTCTCTTTATATTTAACAGTTACATTCAATTCACTAATTCAATTCATGTTTTAGCTTTATCCATTTGTTTAAAAATTATAGCTTAATAAAAGTATTATTTTTCTTCGTCTTAGCGAGTCGACTTTGGCAAAAACTAACCTATTATAACTCCATAAAAATATAGCTATTTAATAATTATACGTCGGATTAATTCTGAATAAGCTAATTTCCAAACATAATTAGAACATAATTGGTAGGCAACTGATCCCGCAATGCAATTACTTAAACCGGTAGGTACTGCCATCATATACAAAATAAGGTAAGTGTTAATTATATTATATAAGTGTATTCTAATAACCTATAGAATATTCTAGATTTCAAAATCGTTTGATTTGTTTTTATTTTTTTATTATTTAAATTCTTAACTTAATAGAAATTAAATCTATATGTGAATATTTTTACAAAAAGTAACAATATGCCTTATGTTTTCGATAAAAATCGTATTAAAATAATTTAATATGTAACAAAGAGAATTTATATCTTTGGGATGTTAGTACTGTTAATAATTCTGTGTCTTTGGTAAGTTTTTGTAGATATATTGTGTTACCCCTATATCCTTCATATGTACTTAAATTTACCTAATATTTTTGTTTATCCAGTTTATCATAAAGTAGTGAAAGAATAAGTACGAAATTAACATAAACTCGAGCAGCACATGTGACGTTCCCTGATACAAACGAAACTTAGTAATGACCCTATAAATTGGGAAATTTATTTAGTCGTAAATATTCGGTCATTCCACATAAAACTCTTAGCTTTAACGATCAAAATATAGGTATTCGATATGCTATTGCATATCTTTACTACACTCGATAGAGTTCCGGAGTAAAATACTAAAACCAACTTTGTTTCACGGTCAACCTGAAAAATTCCATTAATAGTAACGGATGACAAAATGATATTTATAATTTGACGGTGAAAAACAATCAATTCCTAGCGGACTTAATCCTCGTTCTTACTCTATGGTTCTTTGAGACTGTGGGAGAAAAATTGACCCCAGCGGATCCCTTCACTTCTCGTGTGGTCCATAGAGATTTTCGTCATAAATTTGTTCCCTACAACTAATTTCATGTTTCTTTACATGATGTTATATTTAAGACTAATTCTCTTTTCTTCTTTGTTGTATATCACAGTGGGTACTCAAACATGTGAGAAATTTGTTTGCACTGGCTTTCTGCACTTATCCCCCACTTTTGCATGAATGATTTTCTCCTGGTAACATGGGTGCGTAGGTGATTTAGAGGCCTCTAAGTTGGCCAAGGTAGTGTTTAACCCGTAGGAACAGCTATGTGATGAAATTCTCGTCTATAGTACAATTTTAAAGGTGGTTCGAGTTGCATTCCGCGATTAGAGCCCCATAGACTATCATACACTTTCGTTCAAACATCTTAAAGTACCCGGTTTACCTACATTCTGTCTTAAGTGGGCAGGGAATTGAGCAGCAAGAATAAGTAAACACGTCACTCCAGCTGTGACTGCCATTTTTCCTATCCAAAATATTCCCTACAGCGGCACAAGTAGTGGCAGGGGCTGAGTGTAAACGTATATCATCAATTACATACTATTATTAACTAATGAGCTTCTAGAAGATACTGAAAACTCAATTTAATAGTCAGACACGTATGATGTTGAGTACCTAATATAGTTTTGGGCGAACTGGCATAATATCGGATTAGTAGTATGTTAAAATGATACAAGCGTTGAGAGCTTTCGACTATTATTCGGATGAGGGAATTAGGAGGGTAATTGAATGCGCGCAACGTAATACGGAATGCCAGTTTAGTGTAGGTAGTACTTCGTGTTAAGCATATGAAATGTTACTCTCCGAACATAAATCTTATAACGTTCTCCTTAGATTCTGTGTCTGTTGTGTTGTTCTAGATGACTTCATATTAATAGACGGCCAAGCAGACTTTACGAGAGCGGAACCATAGTTCTTCTTTGATACCGGGTAATGGAGGGCAGAAAATGAGAAACAATGCAATTTAGTTATTCAGTATTATTCACTTGCGGTGAGTTAGATGCACTACGTATCAAAATGTTCTCTTGTGTTGAAACGAAGTGCAACAGTGTTGGCTGCGAAATCTACCCGGAATGTAGTTCGAAATTAAATAAGCTATTTCCTATCAGAAATTTAAAACTTTTTGAAGAGAAACACGTGTTATAGGTAGGTAATACAATTATTATGTTTGCTTGAAAATTTTGTGGGAAATCGTTTTTCGCATTTATCGCCATAACTGAAATTAAAAGGCCATGTTGCTTTAACAAAAATGTGAGGGATGCAAAAAATATTGAATCATCGATGCAGCAGCTGAATCGCAAATTGTTTATGGTAATGTTCCCGCGATACATGAAATATTCAGGTTTTATTAGCGCCGTCGAATGTGCCATTAATGGATCGTATATCTACCGTACTTTTAGCGACAGATCGTACCAAACCTTCTCATTATAAAATAATAAAGCCCGGTTCCCAGCCATTAAATCGCGCTAAAAATAGTTATAACTTTGATATCGGTTCTCGCTTTTATTTATACTCACTTAATGTTCTGTTCTGCATATTTATTTGTGATATATGTGTGATATGTCATCGACATGAATATTTAAAACATTTATATGATTGTGACGATAGAGGAAGTGAGACGGAAACTTTTTTCATATTCTATTCTTGCATTATTGCAATATACATAATATTGTATAGTTACAGCTTTTACGGGTTCTGCCGTTTGGCAAACTATCTTTTCGAGAAATTTCACTTCTTAAAAAGATTTATCGCAAATGCTTCGTTTCCCAAACCAATATTTGGTTAATTTACTTTTCTCATTTTGAACGTTTGGTCAAATTATTATTTGGCATAATTTAACATTGTCAATATTATAATACTTACTCCAAACATTAGTAATCCAGCTTATTGTTTATTAAGCGTTAAGTTATTTAATTATTTTTCTTTTTTAATTAATTAAACTTACATTCCACTATCAAAATATTTGGGCCCTCAAATAGATCCTTGAATAAACTTTTCCAAATTCAATCAATGGCTGTGTAGCAAACTGGCAGTGATCCCAGATCCCCCTAACAAAACAAATTCCCGGCTAACCGACACTCCGTTACCACGTCCACTAACCCACAAAACGGGTCACAATCCCAAAGGGAAGATATTTTTGGCTTAGATGCGTCACTAGGTTGCACACTATTATTTTCATCATGATGACATGCAAAAAAAATGTTTTTCTTCATAAAGAAAGTCCTTTTAGGGCAACTATTAATGTTGGATTTTAAGAATGTATATGAATTAAATGAAAGAGAGGATGTTTGAGTCAAAATTATTCATTTTCAGCTTTTTCGGATCCGTCAAATTTCAATATTGCGAATTTCTTTGTGCTTCTTCTTCTACATCCTAGCGCTGTCCCGGTTGTATCTTCAGCAATTTGCCTCGGCGTCCAGGCTCTGTTTTGCGTAATACAAAATTGATAACGAATATGATGACCAAATCAAATCATTGAAACTGATAATTCAAATTTAAAATGCAATGTTAGTATAAATAATATGTACAGACAAATCACATTTCAAATGCGAATAAATATATAACGTTTGACGAATCTACAAATTAAAAATCATGGGCCACTAGTCCGGCTTGAAAACGAGACGTTTTGCACGGAACGGATAAGGATCTTTCTCGTAAAAAATAAGTAAATACTACGACGCTTTTGAGTATGCAGTGCATAAATTGACCGCTATCTGACCATCGCCTGACCTCTAATGGGCATAAGGTGGGACAGATCGTTATCGTGAAAATGGGAATTCTGCTGCCGCCACTTTGTCGATACAAGGAAATTTTGTTGGTCGTTTACTCGCTAATGTAGCACGACTGCTGAATAAAGAAACAGAGGTGATTAATTGCGTACTAACTGCTAAGTGCGAAATGCTGACCAATGGTGTTTGAATGGCTTTTTAAACATTTTCATCGAAACAAGATTTTCTGCTATTCTTGTTAGTGGCGTGGATGACCTACTTGAGGTGTTTATTTAGTGATCAAATGGTGACTTTTGGAAAGAATTATGTCGTTATTAGGTTGGTTGGTTGGTATTTCGTAACTAGCTTTTACAAAGGTAATTACTTATTTAAATCACACGGAAATATTGTTTTTAGCAAGATGTAAAATACTCTATATTCTTTTCAGTATGGGGAAGTCCCAATATGTATGCGAATTTTCAGGAATCAGGTTCATTAGATAAAGCGCGCAGCGATAACAAACAAATATACTAAACTCACTTTCGCTATTTTACTTACTATTATAAAATAAGTTAAGCAATGCTTAGGATAGTTAAATTTTTTAAACATCATATTACCGGCTAAACAAAAAACATGATTATAAGTACTAGTAGATATTATAAAAAAATAAAAAATCTTGAACTCTTCGTAAACTCCTAATCCTGTTGTTGTACGAAAAATTAGCTCAACTGCAGTAAAAACTGTGATTCAGAAAGTTTATATATCTCTTCGAGTTGGTTCGAGGAACAGTTGGTCGGTTACTTAAAAACTAGTAAAATGAAGTGTCTGGAAGTCAGCACGAGCCGACAATGTAGTGATAAACACGCAGAGCCGCGATTTTTGAACAAAACATTGGAACAAGTCACGCAATCACCGGACGAGGGATATGATTCAAACTCCTAATCAAAGGGAATCAAGTTTATCCTCTGGTCAGGGATGAAAACCAGTATTTTTATTACGGTGTTTAACTAAAAGGTAGATTTTAGGTTACCTAGTTCAGGATACATGGTTAAGTTATTTCTTGGTTAAGATCGATATTTTCGGGTAAAATACCGATTGGGCGGAATCAATAACGATGTGTAAGTATGGACAGAAAACTAAGCTGGTTAATTATTCATTCATTCATATCGAGTGGGTTACATGTTCAGTAGGGTCACTCGCACTCGGGAGTCACAGTTAACTATTTTTTACCAGATTTCCGATGACTGCTTGGATCATCATCCAATGATACAAAAGAAAAAAAATACGAGTATGCAACCAGACGTGTTGTTCCCTTGTTCAAAAGTTTAACATTTAAAAAGGAAAAACCAATCTAAATGATAGATGAAACTAGTGAAATTTGTTAATAGCAAAACTTCTGTTAGATATGAGAGGCAGCGGTGCTTCTATAAATCAAAACTATTGATAAAGTTTAAAGCTAGCTAGGCACCTGAGAAGAGAAATTAGTTCAGCCATATTTCATAATATAAATATTTCACGTCAATTACAAATTGATGAATGAATGAATCTTTAAAACCAGTGATTTTGAGTCCTTCGGAATTTGATTGATACTACTCATCTTTTTTTTTCCTTTATTGGGATAAGCAAACAAGAACACAATACATATGGATAAAAATGTTTTACAGACAGAAAAAAGTTATTGTGCTCTCAGCACCGCTTACCACATATTACTTAAAAACTATTAATTTATGAACTAGGTATTAAACATTAACATTAACAATGTTACAAAGTAATGTGAGTAATTTATATTAAGTTTCAGAATTTTTCTTTTAAATGTGCCAATCTTAGCGCCTTCCCGGATGCCTACCCGGTTCCCCACAAAATTAGCCGGTTTTCGCAAGACGTACCATCTTAAGCGGCTCTTCTGAAGTAGAATCTGAATTGCGGTACATGTCCCGGATGATCTTAATGAAGATTTCTGGTACCCCTTTCGACCTCAGTATCGCCAGATTATCGACTGAAGAACACAGTCGAATGCCTCCTCCATATCTAGAGACAAGAAATTGAGAGGCGTATTCTTCCCCCTGTTTTTCTCCATAACGATCCTTAGGGCAAAAACTGGGTCCGTAGTACCATGGCTTGTATTAAATAAATAAATGACCAGGACGAAATCCATATTGACATTCCGAGACTGTACTTTACTGTCGGATTCAAGAGTCCATTATGCGCTCAAATAGCTTCATGGTGTGTTACATGACCTTAATGCCGCGGTAACTCTTGCAATCCTGCACCGATCCCTTTCCTTTGAAAACTGGAGTAATAATACTCAGCCTCCATTGGTCAAGGATCTCGCCACTAAAGAGGAAATGGTTAAATAGGTCAGTTAATATGCCCACACCACGCGGGCCCATAACCTTCCAGGCCTCTATAGGAACTCCATATGCTCTCACAGCTTTCCTATTTTTCATGTGACGACTGGTCTTTGGTTCGGACTCGGAGGAAGCTTTGCTTGCACCTCTTTATGTTACTTGTTTCGCAGCTCATGGAAATAAGAGCGCCATTTTTTCTTTACCGCTGAATCATTACATAAGATTTTGCCCTGGGGATCTTTGACACACCGACATTTGGAAATGTAATTTAAGAAAATTTTTGCCCTTCAGGTGATTCTAACTTGTTTAAATAAATAATAAAATACTCAATTCTAACTTCTGTAAGGTAGTCCCGCCTGGCTCTGACAACAGCTCTTTTGCTGACTCGTTTGGCAACTCTATATACGTTGCGGTCTTCAGGAGATCCTGACGCTTGCCACGCTTTGAAGAGCGCTTTCTTCTCCCTTATCTCCCTCTGGAACGTGTCGTTCGACCACTAGGTCTTCTTGTCACACCTGCGCCCACCCCTTGACACGCCGAGCACCGCTTCCCCCGCGGCAGTGATGGCGGCCTGAAATGCTGTCCCAAGTACTTTGTGTGGAGTCGCTATCTATGCCAGCGTATTTTTCGTCAATTGGAGTTCACGACTCCTCGGACATAGATTCGTTAAGCCGCCACCATCTGATGTGACGTCGGCAGCGCTCATTGGGCTTGTCTGCAAGCTTTTTTGTTGTGCAGTAAAACTCTCACCGGGTATGACCTTGCAGTTGACCACTTTGCTGATGTGGTGTCTCCTAGTCAAGAAGAAGTCGATTTGGGTCGCTTGTCTCCCGCTCCTGTAGGTAATTAAGTGCACAGGTATCTTTTTAAAGAACGTGTTCACTATGGCGAGGTTATCTGTGTCAATACAACCCGCCTGTGGCGTGTAGGCACTTATTAAATGGGTCGTTACCCCTTCAATAAGCACGACTACATCCTTTAGCCGGTCGCTAAAACGTTTCAATTCCAAGATGCTATTCTGAAACTCCTCGGCAAGTACTACAGGAAACCCTATTCTCACCGCCAGGCCCACCTATATGCATCAGCCATTCCTGATGTTCCGGGATCTGCTGCCCTTCCAGCGAGTCTCCTGCAGGAACGTCACGGCCACCCTCCGCCTGGCAACTACATCAGCCAGTTCCCTTGCACGTCCGGTCAGCATGCCAAGTAGCGAAACGGACTTTTCTTTGGGATGGGGCTTGCGTCTTTAACCGTGCCCGCCCTGGACACGGTAGCCCTTACCCACTTGTCGCCGGAGTCGGACGAGGCTCCTGCGCGCCGTATTGCGGCGGCGCTGTATCAATAGACGCATTCCTTTCAGTTGTAACATTTCTCATGATTTGGCTATATTATTTTACGCCGCCTGCCTGACGTAACCCCTCCTTGGAAATGCTGTTGTTTTCAGAGCCTCGTTAGCCGAGTAAGTCTTAGTTGTACCCGTTGCCCGCCCCCCACGTGGGCCAGATGTTGTGTTGGAGAGCAGGTTTTTGTCAGGGTTCGCAATTTGATTGATAGTGCAGGAGCAAATATTATTATTTGAAGTACCTATTAACATAATTGTGTTCTACTTTAAAATGAGTTATTGAATCTCAAACCACCAAGCCTTCTTTCTAGGTTAAGAAAGTAAAAATGACTCTAATGACTATTATCCATACTAATATTATAAATGGGAAAGTCTTATAACGTAGTTAATATTTACTACTTAAGGTATGTGTGAGGAGAGAAGATAAATCCAAGTTTCAGCGAAAAGCACAATATTTATTATTTCTACTTTACAAATTTAGACTCTTGTGGATATACGAAGAAATATAGATAGGGGTCGTGAGATCGAAGTAGGCACGAGATCCAGTCAGGCAGCCGCTATGAAATAGCCAGCCACTTAACTTTGAGATGACGAGATGATCCGAGCAGGCCTTCTGGTGGACGCGCGCAGGCTTATATATGGCCCTCGGGGTGATGCGGCGCGGGGAAGCGGGGAAAGGCAGCCGTTGATGAAGGCACGACGTCACAGTCTGTCTGTCTGTTACGCTTTCACGGTTAAACCGCTGAACGGATTTTGATGAAATTTAGTATGAATATAGTTGAAGACCCGGGGTCAAACATAGGCTACTTTTTGACGCAGGCGGAGCTGCGGGAAACAGCTAGTTTTAAATAAGCCTCCAAATAAATAACGTACCGTGTAGCCATATCAATCTTAGTTATGTTCGTATTAACATCAAAGTTCCTAAATAACATTTGAATTTCGTCGCTCACTCTTCACTTCATTTCCTATAATAAGACATTAGACTTAGGTTACTGTCAGCGGAACAATAAAAATAAGCACAACCACCGACCCGCAACTGAGCGTTGTAAATCTAGCGAAAAATATTTTTTTCGCGAAGAAAAACAAAAGAGATTTCATCCCGGGTTGAAATTTATGAGATGCGCCGCGGATTAAAATGTTTGCTGTGCCCTCGGGCGGCCGCCTTCATTAGACCATGTTCTGGAATATTCTGATTAATATTTACCTTACACTTCTTGAGGATTGTTGTTCGTTAACCTTCTATCCTGATAATAAGCCTTACAAATGACCGGAAATTTTACATTTCAGCATTTTTAATACCTAGAGTATCTAATGAATTGGGGCGATATACTTACCTAGCCCACACACCAAAAATGTTTTAGATTTAGAAGTTATATAACTTACTGTGAGTAGTGCTTAAATCGTATCGTATATTTGTATAGACACAGAATTATAATAGTTGGTACTAACGTGCAGAAGGCACACTCATACCCTGCCACCTGAAATAGATGCCGCACCTCAACGCGCAGATTTAGGTTACAATCGAGAGCAAAATAATGCAAAGATGTCTCTTCAAATAATGCAAGCTTACCCGAAGGGGTGTGTATTGATTGATCGAATAACAAAATATATATTTTCATTTCAATACAATTCAAATGATATTATCTTGAATTAGGATAATCATTACTGGTTATATTTTTAAAAGCTCTAACATTTATAATATTTTCAATTTGAAAAGCATTAACTCCATTCAAGTTTACGTACACTAAATATCACATGTTATACAACTTGGGAAGTATACTTGCTAAAAAATATAACATTCAAAAAGTATACTATTTACAAAACATATCAATCAAAAGGTATACTATATTTTATTTACAAAATTTATCTGAGGAAATATGCGAAGTGAGCGAGAGACAGACCTTGTGACAGAAGCGACCTAATGGCAAAAGGTGACCTTGTAACAGAAGGTAGGATAGGTTATGGTTATACAGTGACCACGACAGTGAGCGAGCGAGCGACAGACCTTTTCACAGAAGCGACCTAGTGTCAAAATGCGACTTTTTGACAGAAGGTCAGTTAGGTTATGGTTAAACAGTGACAACAACAATGAGCGACAGATCTTATGACATAAGCCACCTAGTGTTAAAAGGTGACTTTGTGACAGAAGGTATATAGGTTACGTTATGGTTATACAGTGACCACAACAATGAGTGAGCGATAAACCTTGCCACAGAAGCGAACTAGTGTCAATAGGCGACTTTTTGACAGAAGGTAGGTTAGGTTATGGTTATACGGTGATCCAACAGTGAGCGAGCGAGCGACCGACAGAAGCAACTATCTGTCAGAAGGTGAATTGTGCTAGCCGTTCCGTAGGGTTTTTTTATAGACATCATCATCATTTCGTGTAGGTTACATTGTCAATCGACCATGTACACCCTGGTGTCAGAGTTGTGTTTTTTTTATTAAATGATTATGCTTAATATTTATTCATTTATTTAAACTTTGTTGTACAAATACAATTGTAAAGCACAATAGGTGGACTTAATGCTAAAAGCATAAGAAAATAATATGCAATACATAATATAAACACGTATTTACAATATACCTACTTAAACAATAAATATATACATTTATTAATGCAATGCAAAACAAACAACACAATACATGAACTTAAGAATTTGAAATCTGTTTGAGATACTTTGGGGAAGATAGATTATTAAACACATCATATAACTGACAAAGGATATGGAGATTCCTGCGTTGACGGATAGGAAGCCATTTAAGCTGGGATCGATATTCTGAGACGTGGTCGTACTTACGTAGGCAGAAAATGAACCTAATACAATTGTTCAGAAGGCGTCCTAACTTATTAAGTTATTCTTTAGTAATGTTCAGATAACACACATCAGCGTAATCTATCAGCGGTACCACAAGAGATTGAACCAACATCGTTTTGGTTTTTATTGGTAAGAAATTTTTCAGACGTATATTATGTATACATAAGGTTTATTATACGAAACAACAAACATATTTCTTAAGTTGTATGACTTTAAAACTGTTTATCAACTGTAACTGGTTTGTAACTGGTTTGTTAAATTAAATAATTATTATATTTTTAAAAATTATTTCTTCCGTTTTTATCTAATTTGTAAATTATACTAACCAAAATTATTAATATTTCGTTGGTATATCTTAAAATATAGACATTTTGTATTTATATCTTATATTACACACCTTGTCCGGACTGGGGTATAGATTAACTCCTTACTCAGTAAACTGTACTTAGTAATGCAGGCTTGGGCAAAAAAATCTTCAACGAGGAAGATTTTTTATATTTAATGTTTGTTACATATAGTTAAAAGTTATCAAAAAACAAATCTTAACAGACTATACCAAATTTTATAATTATATATACTGGTACAACACAATACACGTATTTTATTTGCGAAGTCAATAGGCGTCGGAATAAAGTTGGAGATGCCGCCTAAGGCTTCCATTATTACGACCAGGTATCTCGGCGGTCAATTATTCAGTCTGATAAATTAATATTCCTTACGCGTCCGGAGCATTCATTTCCGATATAGGTATATCCATTTTATCATTCGTTTAGCGCTAACTGAAGAGGCGCTATAAATCTGTATTAATTAGAAATGCTGAAAAATTTAAGTCAACTATTTTGTGCGATTTGTAATTTTTATTATATATTTATATGATATAATAAAAATTAGATTTATATCATGGTAATTATAAACTTCAGTGTTTACCCAATGGCATCACATAGGTAACTTCGGAATCCAATTCCAGTGTACCATTTTTCGTTATTCACCCTTCCGCCCACACTAACGTTGACGCTCCTGCCTATAATCATTCAATATGCTCTTGTAAAATCTTAATATTGCAATAATAAGCGTAAACAACAGTAACAACCGGTGATTACAAAAGACAAGATAATAAAGACCTCAGCGTCGCACAGATAGCAGGCACGGCAGGAAGCACGCGAGCACGCTACCGCCTATCCATCAGCGGACCCTTGTGGTTTAGACACCTTGGACTGGTGCACAGAATAAATAATATTACCTAGAAGGCTCATACAACGCGCGGTGAACGATGCACTCACACAAGCGTAGCGCGCGCCTCTGTGAAAACTAGCGAGCGTGTTAATACGGACTTCGCTAGTTGTGAGCACAGAACAAGTACTTAAATAACTTAACATGAAAATTATTGCGGTATCGACGAAACCAACAAAATTTAAATCACAGTTTGCAGATATTTTTTGATCAAAAACCTACAGGACTAAGTGGTAAAATCTCACAACACTTTCCTTCGTAAAAGTCATCTTCTTCTTGGTCTGAGCAAGTTTTCCAGTTGCATCCACAAATTATGCTTTAGAGCCTAGGGCAAGATTTAGCGTTACTGGGTTAGAATGGAGCTCAAATGGAAATCAAATAGAAACAAATTCCTGGGTTTGTTAGATGTCAACAATGACAGATATTTCAGGTTGCCTAACATATCTGAAACAGACTAACCACGGCCATCTAGCGATGACAGCAGGGATTAAAATCCGAAGCTTTTTTTGCCTTTAGTCTTAAGAAATTACTAACTTATTATTACTTTTCATAAAAATATCAAAAATTCAGAAGAACCTAACCTAACCTCAAATTATACTACCTGTGTAGCTAAAGGTGTTATTTAGGCTAAAGTATTCCGTCATATTATAATATTTTCCTTCATATTATCCTTCTTAGCTTGAGGCAATTTTCATTAGTAAAGGTTTCGTATTTATTTAAACACGTACTAAATCAGGAATTATGTTGAAATTTCTCAGCGAATGTTGTGTTATTACGCAAAAAATATAT
The DNA here is from genome assembly GCA_947363495.1 of Euzophera pinguis. Lineage (NCBI taxonomy): Eukaryota > Metazoa > Arthropoda > Insecta > Lepidoptera > Pyralidae > Euzophera > Euzophera pinguis. Next base: position 6,871,536 of record OX376168.1, read on the forward strand.
ATTGTTTTAGCCCAGGTTTTATATATAAGTATTTAATAAAATATTATATTTAAGATTATTTTTTTTTTGCGCAAAGCTCGTGCATTTTAAAGTGTCTAGGCCACTGTGTCTCTGGTACTACCTTGAAACTACCTGCCACCCTGCCATGGTATTAATTTTATTTACGCTGAAATTTGTAAAATAAATACCTATCTATGTCTCTCTTGGCTTGGCATTTCATGATGATACACGTAAAAATATAAACAAATTAATAAACAAAGTGAAAGAAATTCACGAGAATAAATAATATACATCAAAAAATCTTTGATGAACCATCTGAAGGTAGGTAGGAATTAGCATTACATAAAAATGTTTCGTTTGTAAAAGTATGTTTATTCACTCGAAATATGTGTTTCCATAAGCTGAAAAAACAGATTATAAGATAGATGCCAGGAAACATGTTTTTTAAAGGTGGCTGGGAAATTCTTTTACCAAAAGCAACAAATTATAGAGTCAATAAGTCACTCACCTGTTCCTTTTATTTTTGACTTCTGACGTAATAAGGAAGTATTAGTACCTATATATACCACGAGGTTTAATTAACGCAAACGCAAGGGACCGCATTAAGATTTTATATGAAAAGTCTTTGTTACCTTACTATCCGCCAAGGTCGCTAGCGTCTGCGTCAATAAAATCTCATGGTTGACGTAGTGTGTGCGTAAATGGCCCAAGTAGGATACCAGATTTTTTGTTGAATGCTAACTTGATCAAGATATTATACGCTACGAGTACTTTGAGTTATTACCTACTTGACGACGGAGATTTTTAAAGCCTTCTTTGCCTTCTGCTTTATATCCTCTTCCAGGTTATTGCCTTTTTAGAAATGACTGCTCCTACAATATAACACGCCAAGATGGTAGTTCCAGGGTTGTGGGAGGTGGTGGAGTGGCTATTTATTTGCGATGCGACATACCAGCACAAATCGTGTCTCAATCTATCTCTTCCCCTAACGCTCCTGAACACCTTTTTCTGAGTATTAACCTTAGGGGTTCTAAGATTCTTCTGGGTGTATACTATAGTCCATCGCTTCATATTGATTATTTTAATTCGTTTGATGCTCTCTTATCTGATCTGCGTTGTCAGTATGACCATACTATTCTTATGGATAACTTCAACACCTGTCTCATCAAGAATGACACCCGCTCCGGCACCCTTCTTTCAATCTGAAGGATTCTCTTGATCTTCATGTCCTTCCTCTCGGCCCTACTCATTTCTTTCACATTGGGCCCCATTCTCTGTTGGATCTAATTGTAACATCTTCATCTGATTTAGTCTTGAGCCATGGACAATTTAATGCGCCTGCTTTTTCAGAACATGACCTTTTGTTTACCTATTTTAAGTTACGAACTTCGCAGCCTAAACACAAATTTGTATTACGTCGAAACTTTGGGTTGATTGATTGGGAGGAATTTTGGGCCGATATCCATGAGTTGCACTGGGACTCTATTTTTTCTATTCCGGATGTTAATTGTAAACTAGACACCTTCAATTCTTTTCTCCTTTCAGTTTTTGACAAACATGCACCGGTGGAACAAGTTAGGGTCAAACATTTTCCGGCTCCATGGCTAACACCTGAATTGAAACAACTTATGGCTAAAAGGGACAAGTTCTGGTTGAAATTGCGACGCTGTAATTCTGAGGAAAACAAGGAGAAATATGTTTATTTGCGTAACCTTTGTAATAAACGTTGTAGGGACGCTAAAAGGAAACACATTAATAATAATGTTGAGAATCGTTCTCCTAATAAGCTATCGAAGTTTCTTAAAGGTATGGGTGTGGGTAGGCAGGCTCCGGACAACAATATTGCTTTGAATATCAATGACCTGAATAAATTTTTCTGTTCTTACACCAAATGTAAAGCAAAAAAACACTAGCTGACCTGCACACTGGTCCCATATCAAGTTGCCCGGAATTTAAATTTGATCCGATTACTGTAGACGATGTTGTGAAAATTTTTGGCAGCCTTAAATCCAATGCGATTGGTAATGAGAACGTATCCCTTGAAATGTTGAGACCGATAATAAAACTGGTTGCACCTTTTTAAGTTGACATAATTAATAGTTCACTGTCTTCAGGCATATTTCAGTCTGCGTGGAAATATGCGCATATAATTCCGCTGCCTAAAGTATCTAACCCTTCGTCAAATTGTCATTTTCGACCAATTTCAATTCTTCCAGTCCTTTCCAAAATTATAGAACAGTTCGTCCAGCAACAGCTATCAAAACATCTAACACACTATAATTTATTAAGCCAAAATCAGTCAAGTTTCCGTTCTGGGCACAGCACTACAACAGCCTTGGTGAAAATTACGGATGACATTCGTTATAACATTGAGAAAAAAGAACTAACTATTCTTGTACTACTTGATTTCTCAAATGCCTTTAATATGGTTGACTTTGATATAATGCTAGGTGTTCTTAAGTCTTTAAATTTTTCTTTCTCTTCAATCAATTGGTGTTCCTCTTACCTTTTGTGTCGCCATCAATTAGTTAAGTGTGATCGACGTAAATCGGATTGGTGCGAGTTGGCAGCTGGAGTCCCTCAAGGTGGAGTACTTTCTCCTATACTTTTTTCAATTTTCATTGATGGCATCACCAAACTTCTTTCCTCTTCATTTCACCTTTATGCAGATGATCTGCAGATATATATGTCTGCTCCTCTTGATAACTTTGATCATGCTATTGCTGTCATTAATTCTGATCTTAATATTATTACATCATGGTCACGCAACTTTGGACTTAAGTTGAATGCAAATAAAACTCAAGCCAATATTATCGGCAGCTCATATTTCATTTCTAAATTTAATTCTTTATCTTTTTCTAATTTAGTTCTTGATGGTAATATTATTCCGTTTTCTCCAAGTGTTAAAAACTTGGGCATTATATTTGATCAAACCCTGTCCTGGTTACCACAAATTAATGATGTTAGTCGTAAAATGTTTGTAGCTCTACATTCATTACGACGTCTGCAAAATATTCTCCCTTTTCAAACCAAAATATTATTAGCGCAGTCTTTGTTGATACCTATCTTAGATTATGCTGACGTTGCTTACTTGGATCCAACGGAAGAACTTTCAGTGCATCAGTGCATTAAATTTATATTTGGATTGCGTAAATTTGACCATATTTCGGAATTCTTCTCCTATCTATTTAAATTAAAAAATTTCCTTTCGTCGGATTGATGACCGGTTACGCTCTGCCGTTAACCCAACCCTTGACGTGCCGCCTTATTCGTCACATTCTTACTCAAAGTCGTTTGCTGTTATGGCAGCTAAGCTTTGGAATTCACTTCCTGTGGAAGTAAGGTTGTCACAAAGTTTAAACGCTTTTAAAATAAATCTTTCAAACTCTCCTTTGCTGAACTTAGACATTTAAAGTATAAGCTAGTTACATGGGTGTATGTATGTTTATTTATATGTATTTATGATTATTCTATATAGGTATGTGGGTTTATTTAATGTATATCCTTTATAATAATATTATATTGCACACACTTCTACCCTTCTGGTGAGCATATCTTCTCCTGCCACTCGCTGGTTGACTGTAAGAGATTCGTAAGTGGGATAAGTCCGCCATTGTACTTATTGTTTTTTCATGCTTGTGTATGTAAATTATTTGTTTTATTTTGTATAATAAAGATATTACAAACAAACAAACTTTCTGTTTACGGAATTAGAAAGATAATTCAAGTAATATTTCTCAAAATGTTCAGGTTTGTTCTCCATTTTATAAAAAAAAAAAAATCAAGCTTCTGGCAATAACAATGAGTGCATTTTGTTTGGTCATATGGTTGACTAGTAGAGAATGTCTTATGGGATTAAATAAATAAACCGTTTGTTCATTTTATTCAAATTTGAAAATCCTTTATGAGTTACCTATCTGCTCATCATATTATACTCTTAACTTGAAATAAAATAATCTTCACGAGTAATAACACTTTCTCCTAGTTTATTCTTATAGCGTGTGTTGAATTGCTAATACATAAAATCAACTTCCTCTATCAAAGATTAGAAACTTGGTTAGTATGTTTTGTAGCAGTCTAATCCCATAACATCGTCTTTGCTTGCATGCTCGGAACTTGGGAAAGGGGATTGTGAGTGCATCAAGGAGACAGACAACTTTATAACGCCACGTTCACACAAAGCGATTAACACATGTAAACAATTAATAGTATTTATTCAAATGTAACAAATGGAAGAATAAATACTTAACAATACAATTTTATTACTTTTGAGTTTAGTTAATACTAGCTATTTCCCACAGCTCCGCCTGCGTCAAAAAGTAGCCTATGTTTGACCCCGGGTCTTTAACTATATTCATACCAAATTTCATCAAAATCCGTTGAGCGGTTTGGCCGTAAAGAACAACAGGCAGAAAGACAGACGGACAGACAGACAGACTTTCGCATTTATAATATTAGTATGGAAGGATGGATATGGATGGAAGTATAGATACTATAAGGTACTTATGAAATATGGTAAGTGTGTCAAAATCTTTTTTGAATAAATTCTGAATTAATAAACGCTACTTACAGGTAAATAATATTTTCAGGAATGTCACTGGCACGTTGTTGATTCTATGAACAAAACCTTTATTAAGAACCACAGGATTCCACAGGAATTTTGGGCGCTCTTTTCTTTACCTCAGGATAAATGGACGAAAATTCCTTTTGACATCGCCCTATATTTAGCATATTTATATGAATTCCTGGAAGTCACTGTCAAAAAGTGAATGATTTGTACTACCCTTAAAACGCTAAATGTGTACACCATTTCACAAAGGATGTGGGAAAATTGAACCTTATTTTAAAGAAACTAAAAAAATGATGCTGCTAGACGTAAAAATGTTCAAAAGTGGTTTATAGGTATAAGTGAATAATATTGTTACTAGTCAAGTGGAGGCAAGTGAAAAACTTATTCTATGATATCCTAACGCAGAATTATATACCTGACAAAAGGAACTCTGGGTACTTGGGTAGGTACATATTATGACAAGAAAAAATGTTATCGTAGATTGTAGGAGGCCAATAGTATGTCCTGGCTTCTTTATTATAAAATACTAGGTATTTCCCGCAGCTCCGCCTGCCGAATTTTTGAAATCGGCACAGTAGTTTTTGAGTTTAGTCATTACAAAAAAAAAATTTAGTGTAGATACCGACAGAGACAAGTATCTAGAGAAATTCGAGATATAATCAATACCTATCTTAAATCAAAAGGTTTAAGGCCATCTTCAGCTTTTCTCGACAAGAAAATAGATAGTTATCTTACGTTTATAAACAAGCTAAGTGTCCGCTCTAAGTAATATGTTCCGAAGAATCTTTCATTTGCAGGCGCTTAAGTTAAGTCAAGTCTTTTGTTCTTCGAAAAGTGACTTTTGTTCGAAAGATACTTCAGTAGTTTTAGCTTAGTTTTACAGCGTTAGGTTCGAAACACTCAGTAGTTTTAAATTGGTAAAATATTTATTAAAAACCTGCCAATTGCCCATAGATTTATCTAAACTAAGAATCTTTAAATTTAATGAATCTCTACAATTTTTTTCATGTAGCTCCGAAATGCCTATCCAATACATAAATAAAAGCAACACGTTTAAAACACAAAGGATAACGTAAAATTTATGTACATATTCACAAACGTCGAGAAAGTAAAAAGCTTGTGACACGCCACGTTCCTCACACTTCTTCAGCTTTTATTTCGAAATGCTTTTGAAATATTTTTAAAATACACTCTTTTCCTACTAAGTTAAGGTTGATTTCGTAATATTCAAGAATTTTCTACTGGTACTGGTATATTCGTCTTAATTTTGCTCCTTAGTAATGTAATCATCATATTGATCAGCCACAAGAAGTCGTCCTCGATACAGGTAAGTTACATACACATACATAGCTCACCTCATGCATATTAGACCTATTTTCCAGCACGAAAAATTAACGGATCCCTAAACCTTTCGAATAAAATACCATGAAGTATTTTAAAAGGTTTAAGGATATGTAGGTACACCTACGTACCTACAGGTACCTATGTACCTACAAAGGTTCTTATATTATAATATCCTAGGCCCTTAAGCTGAGGCACAAGCGTGGGTTTAATTGGGTAACACGACTAGTCTTATTCTTAGCGTGTCGAGGTTCACCTCAAATTCGTTGATGCCCAGAACACAGCATTGTCTGTAGCCCTTTACAGGTCATCTAGCGTGCAAGTGTCGGAGCACGCCGGGCACGTCAGAAGGTGGCTCATTGTCTGGGGAGATTGCACCACACTCGCAGCATACACACATACACACACACAGCAAGTAAAAAAGAAATAGAATTCACAAAATCTATAACATAAAACTTACTGACATGTCACATCAAAGCCTGATCAAAAGATATTGAAAATGACGATTTGATGCCAGTTTTTATCGTCAACACAACAACAAACAAAGACATGAATGGCTGTAATATCATAAATCGGTCGTAAGGGTCGCACGAGACAAATCGGCTTAGGGCTTCTCAGATACAATCTCTTTCGAGAAAAACTTTTTGGCAATAACTGATTTGAATTCAGTACAAATCAGTATTGAACTTGAAGTGTCGTTTGCTCTTTGAAGTTTTTAAATCTAACATTTTTATGAAAAAAATTATGTTTCTTAAAATGTGTAAGTACTTTTGCTAAATAAACTTATACAGAAGGTACAAATCCTACTAAAAACTCCTCGATGTGAGATAAAAATACTTACAAAGTATAAAAGCATTACAATAAAGATTAAGATGGTGGGATCAATTCCACTGATATTATTAGGCAGAGAACATTTTGATACCAAAGCAGCATCGATAGCTAGGTCTCTATGCCATCTCTAGAAGCCACCGACAGTAAGAGATAAAGTCTTAAGCATCTAAAGCGACTCTCTTATGGCATTGGCGTTGGAAATACTCAAACATGTCTACAGAAGTGCATGGAAGATCCCCACCCAGGGGTGATTCGGATCATAAGGTCGTGTTTATTTGGAGACGGTGCGGAGGCGGCAGCGGCTCCAATCCTCTTAAAATGCCTACACTAGATCAATTGGCTTTCGAATGGGAATCCTTCAGAAAGTTGAGTGAGTGGGCGTAGATACTGGGTGTTAATTTACTCGCTATCAAAGCCACAATTGAGATAAAATCAACTGGAACACTATCAAAGAAAAAGGTTAAAACTGCAGCAACACATATCTCTGTCGGACGCGAGAACCTTGCGGTTTATATATGGATGCAGTTAGAGTGCATCGCATAAGGAAGCTAGGGCGAGTCTGGGCTGACAAGTGCAATTGCCGTGCAAGATACGAGATAGGGCAGGCACGCCCCGTTGTTAACACTTCCCCGACACGCCACCGAGCGCTGACCCCTCATTTATATACTGTTTTACAGCTCCAGCATAAAGCATAATGCACACGAACGTCTATTTTTCATATGCCTTCTTTAACACAACAAGCACGTAGCTAGGTATCGATTTAGATGTAAGGATATAGAGTTGAAATATAGGAGAAGGACTTTTTGCATGATATAATGGTGTGTACAACAGATAGAGACGCGAGGAACAGCTGGTTATATAAAGGTTACAGTTTCAATGGGTGAGTTAAAATTGTCATATAGTGAAATATAGTATAACTAGCTGTTTCCCGCAGCTCCGCCTACTTCAAAAAGTAGCCTATGTTTGACCCCGGGTTTTCAACCATATTCATACCAAATTTCATCAAAATCCGTTCAGCGGTTTGGCCGTGAAAGCGTCACAGACAGACAGACACACTTTCGCATTTATTTTAAAATAATTCCTAACTATGATCACAGGACCACTTCTGTGACCATATTTGTCGTAAAGTAGATAGGTACTGAATAAGAACACTATAATCCAAAATATTTTTTCTGGACTAATGTATTCAAGCCTTTAGATTAGATATACCACAATGACATGCCTTTTACTATTGTTTTTGGAAATGGGCCAGGAGAGAATAAAGAACCGAGTAGGCTAAACGAAAAACAGAAATATGGCCAGTCAGCCCACAACCGACCATGCGTGAATCCTTCGATAGTCGGCGGCCGCCTTTGTCCAAAGGTGCGCCCTGCACATGTTTATTATTTAAATTTAACATCGAGTTCAGTGAGATATTGTATCCAGTGTACTCTAGTGTCTTAGGAATAAACTTGTTCTGATGCGGACAATAAAACATCGGAATGTTTTATTTATTTATTCATTCACAGCTACTTTGTTTCTATTGATCGATTTCTTATCTAAGTACTTGCTGTAATAATAAATATTTTTTTGACCTATCCTACTGCTCGGCTAAGGTCTTTCCCATACTTTCGTTCATCTAGTTGCAAATCAACTTTCTTTCATCCACTGCAAAATCTCTTCAAACCATCTTTCCAGCGTAGTCTTTGTTTTAGCATTTTAACTCACACCAACAATCAATGTATAATATATTGACCCTTTACGAGATTTATAACTATTTGTGTAAAACTCTAGATTGTAACTACGAATAATAAGCCAGCGAACAATCATCAAACAATCAAAACATCAGAGGTCCTTCCGTGTACGAAAGGGTTTTAACACATGTTATTGCTTCGCAACACAAAGGCCAGCCAGAAAACTTGCCATTGAATTGTCAGCTTCCGACACTTCAAACCGAATTTTCGATATTAGAACCGGAATTGGTTATTGACGCCGGATACACCATACAATTTTACAAAGTGCTCTGTTTGTTTGCTTAAGGCCCAACACGAAGAGAACTAGCAAAATTTCATGTTTTTCTCTTTACTAGAACTTTGACCTGAAGTAATCCTAAGCTTTGAAATATGTTTTATAGGTTTGTTTGGTCCATCCAAAAGATGCTGGCCTTTTATTAAATTTTAAAATAAATCACTATAACCATTAAAAAACTGAATAAGAAATGATATCTAAAAATGGTTTTCCCCCATATCTCTGTGAATATACATAAATTTGGGAAAAAATATTTGTATGTAAAAATATTTTTATTGTGATCCCGAAGGTGACCGCCTTCATTTTCTGTAAAAAATATGTAATTATAAAAATAAATCGTTTTTATTACAAAAAACCTAGTAATGTCAAATGTATGGGAAATGTCATTTCGTATTGGGCGTTAAAACGAATATATATTGAACTGAATTTGATGGAGGCTGTATCGCAATGCCCTCCCACCAGAAAATTCTTAAATCCATATTGATTATTTAAACTATTGTATGTTTGTAAAAAAAAAATGTTCTCAATTGTTTACTCGTTATAAAAATATCGCTAATTGCTAGCACTAAAATGTTCTTCTAAGCGTAGTCATCATTATTGCGTATGGTAGTCATCCTGCTTGGATCAAACATCTAGGTACATCCAGTTATCTCAGCAAGATTGCGGCAGCATATACGGATTCCAATTTAATTCAATTCCAGTCGTGGTGTCGACCACAACGCTAGTCTACCGCGTAAAATATAAATGCTTATGTTTTTTTTTCATTAAATAATTTAGTTTCGCCCTGGATCTCAGAGGTATTTCTCAATTGTTATCTACTCCCATAGTTCAATTAATCTGCCGAATGTAATAGGTAGTAATTCGGGGAGTCGTTAAAACTTTTACGAGCGATCACTGTCCCGCCTCACTCGATTTATCCGTTCGCAGACCATTATCAAAAGGTTCCGATTTCTTTCCACTCCCATCATTAAGCGAAAACTCGAGAGAAATGTACAATTGAATAAATATTCTCCTTCGATCTACTCACTGGCACAATAACCTAACGATGGCAATTGTTAAAATTTACAGTAAATTTAGAATGAACCAATAAGTATATTTTTGGAACGGAAATCACTTTGTGGAATACTCCTACGTAATAATAAAGTATTAAAATGTCCGGTTCCGTAATTTAATTTATCTTGAATTAATTTCTTAAAATTGTAAAGCTCTACAGTTTCTCAAAGTCTCAGGAATTTCATGATAGCAGGATTACAAACGTACAAAGTTGTAGTATGTCAAAGAATTTTCTATGGTGTAATAAAGTGTTTTTACTTATTGCAGGCTATTATATCGGTAAAATTGTATAGAAGTGCGGCCTACAGTTTTGCTAAAGTGGAATGAATTGCTACTGTTGGCTGTAATTACACGGTACTTTAATAGAGATTTAGCTTTCTGCGAAAAAAAACGAACAAGAACTGACATTTTAAAACAACTTAAATTAATGGTCTCATTATCCAATTCATGGTCTTTCAGCGAACATGTTATAGGGCACACTGGGCCTGTCAAGAGATGTGCCACACATTTCTTAAATTTATCGGTTGTTTATTGCTCTACAATCAAACAGCACGGTATTACACGTAGTAAGTTATGCGATATCTTAAATATTGTTTGATTTAATTACATTTAAATGTTCCTATTTGACGCGCACTCTATATTGAGAACTGAACTTTTTTAATTGTAAATACTTTGTACAATATAATTTTTTTTGTTGGTTGTCATGTATAACAAGTCATATCAAGTACTCAAAAAATAACTACGTGTTTTATTTTCTAGCCATAATATAGCCCACAATATACTAGTTTTCTACACACTACAATACATTGGAAACTGAATTGTTGTAGTTGACCACTATAAAATAGTTCGCTAAAAGCTCCCGAAAATAGAAGATTATTTTTAAACAACTTTCGTCATGCCATTTTCGTAATGAATGCGTCGCCTTCCGACAATTAATATAAAAGCAAGAAATACTTATACCACAATTTGGTACATTAGAAAGGAAGTACTTAACATACCCTTAATCGTTGTACAAAAACTACTTTAGCAACCGCGATCTTCCATTATATTGCTATGGAATATTCCACAACATATAAATTAAAAAGTTGATTTTCTTTTTCTTGTCAATTAAAAATGGCATATATGTGAAATATGACTAAACTAGAACGTTGCAACGTTGATTGCTCTCTCGTTGGCTGCTCCAAGATCCTCAACGTGTAGGAGTCGTAGCCGTAGATTAAGAAATCTCACAGTTGAAAACTCCTACCGCACTAGGTCGTCCTGTCATCTCCTGTTGGGATATCAAGTCTGATATCTTCTAGACTATCCAGGGGATGACACCACTGGGTAATTGTCCTATCTCTTAGATCTTGGCCACTGAAACGAGAGAGCGCCAAAGTGTCTTTTGATTTATAATTACTTAGATTAGACACGAAACATATAAAAACGCTAAAATTAAAAAAACATAGTTACTCTAGAAATTCTTGAATATATGTGGATGGTAACCTGCAATCGATAAATCTGGAATATTTGGGTTCAACAATATGCCGCCGCTCCGTCCCTAATTTTAAATTGAGGATTTTCCATCTCGAAGGTGTGCTAACCGACGTATGAATAAGTTCTTATATTAATCCGTCCGAATCCACTTGACCCAAATTTATTTTGATTTCAATTTTCATAAATTATAGTCTTTATTTATTTTCTCCGTCAAGAATTGTATTTATTATATACTTATTTTTTTATGTAAAAATAAATATAGCCCTTACTTTCCATACTTAAATTACTACAAGACAATAGAAAACTATCTGGTGACGGAAACACGCAAAATAAGTGCTTGTAACTTTAACTTCCGCAACGTAACGCCTGAACCAATACAATAGCTATTACTACTCATTATCTTGATTACTTACCCAACAATGGATAGAGTTAAAAAAATACATTTCATATTTCCAAATTATCCCGATGTGTATAAATGGTACCGATCATAAATTTACATCAATGAAATGTACCATCAGTTTGTCTTCCTCGGTTTTCGTAGTTTTATCGCTGCCCCATTTTCTTTCTGGCTTCAACGAACTTTATATAAATATTTTTCCGGGTTCCTTATTATGGTAAACTTCAGTGAAATTAGAAGATAAAAAACATACAACAGCGGAGATGAAAAGCAATTTTTCAGAGTAATAACTGATAAAACTCTAGAAGATATCTAAGTAAATTAATTTAAACAGTATTTTATAAATCAATGAGTAAAACAGAATTCATATCCATTATTACATTTCTTTTTCTTCCTGTAAGTTTCGTAAGAGACTATGATGCCATAGAGATCTCAGTTTCCAGCAAATAAATCGCCGCCAGTCGTGAAACATGCATAAACCAAACCGTAAGGTAGGTACATGGTTTATCTCGAATGTTGTTAGGAAGTGGTATGTTCTGAGGGGTCAGGAAGTGGTAATTTAAGGAATTTCGTCATTCTGAGCCTGAAGGTTCCAAATGACCTGGAAGCGGCCCGCATCCAACATTACCTGCGACCTTTTTCAGGTCACCAGATCGTCAAGTGTCGTCCAACCCTGCGCATGCGGGTGCGTGGTCGTAAACATTTCTGTCCCATCGGCCATCGGCTCCCCGCGATACGCATTGTCCGCAGATATCCTTCATTAATCCAAAGTAAAATTATAATTAAAAGTTATAAAATACATTTTTAAATATAAAATTTCTACTGTGTCCTTTACTATTCGTATTTCACTAAAGGTGTCAACAAATTATACAGTCGTCAATAAAATCCCTCGATTAAATCAGCACGCAAAATAACAGTTCCCGGGTGCCCGCGATTGAATTATTATAAACTTTATGAATAACCAATGTAGGCAACTTGACGTAATTTATTCGCGCGTGTTAACCGCCGGTGGTGAAGTGTGTTGTTTACAAATGATCCGAAAACGATAGCAACACTTAAAACGGTGCAATTAATAGTTGCGGCCAGTTTTATTGACAAACTTTTATCACAAATAACGAAAACACAGATATTTATTCTTCTTCCTAACGAGTCGGCTCTGCCAAACTATGATGACTTAAACTTCGCTTGGCTTCGTAGAAATCCAAAAGCATGCAGGTATGCATGCAGGCATGAACCTTGGTCTGGGGAGAGGCACCACACTGGCAGGCCTCCACCGCGCTGCACATGTTCTTCCTGCAATTAAATTTTTATTTAGACGCTTTGGAACTATAGAATTTTGAAACACAGGGTAAAAATATGGGTATAGAAAGGCGTAGGGAAAGGAGCTATTTGTAGCTAAAAACTCTCGTGACAGGTTCGGTCTAGCGGTTTAAAACATCACAAAAAGTAAAAATCGCCATCGATGGTATCTATCTTGTGACAAGAAACAGACGTAATTTAAAAATACATTGATTAAGGTATTGTCGGGTTAAAGAGTTTGTCCGGGTACGTATTTTACGTATCGTACATAATACGTACAGTCGAACGACATCCTCCTTTTTTTAATGGTCTTTTTCATTAGTTTTTCACATTGCACTATAAAAGTTATCATATTGAGAATACCATACATTTTTTTTTTTTTGAGAAATCCCTATGAGTTACTCTTCTATTTAGATATTAATTTATGGTATCCCGATTGTTTTGGAACACTAATTAGGGAGTTAGCGGACGGCTCGCGGTTCGCGGTTCATACTGAGTTATCTTGTTCGGCTGATTTCAGAAAATACCTTCCCAATTACTTTGTTTTCTTACCTAAAATCCGCTTTCATATCTATATATATAAAAATGAATTGTAAATGTTAGGCACGTTAAAACTCGAGAACGGCTGGACCGATTTGGCTAACTTTTGGTGTTGAAATATTTGTAGAAGCTAACAGAAAATTTGATTGGTTAGAAAATATTAAGAAACTAGCTGTTGCCAACGGCTTCACCCGCCTGATCAAAAGGTATTTCCAATGAGATTTGAATCACTTAGATTATTTATGGCAGGTCTCTCAGGATTTTCTTTTAATGTATTTAGGAGATTACTGCGCCATCGGATCCCAATATGGATTGATATTATATTACTGTTAAGTTCGTAGTCAGCAACCCGATTAACCATACAAATAACACCCATGTCCCCCCATTCAGAGGCTGAATCGTACAATACATCTTCATCCTAGTGTGTATTTCTAGTTGCGTCAGCTAACGCTTCGGAGCCTAGGGCACGCTGTAAGTCATGCTCCCAGATTTGGCGGCACTGGTTATTACAATGGAGCGACTGCCGTCTGACCTCCGTAACCCTTTTAATAGAGAAATCAGAACATCAGTAACATGACCCGAAGTGTGTTAGTGGCCAACACTGACAGAATATTTCAGGCTGCCTAAAGGCATCTGACACAGCCTCACGACTGCTATCTATCGATAACAACCGTGACCAACGGCTTAAGGTGCCTTCCGAAGCATGGAGGAGCTCGAGATAAAAAGTTCCACTAAAAGGCGACCAATCCAATAGTGGTCGCGTCTCGCTGTCGATTGACACGCGCATTCGCTACGGATACGCGAGTCGCGCTCGACTCCCCTCAGTATACAATAGTATAATATTTTTTATTGCACCAAAACAAAAATTGTAAAATCCTTAAAACAGGTACCTAACGAATCATTAATCATAACCAATAATCTTGTGAAGTTTCGACTAAAACGGACTATACAATACAATCTATCTAATATCCTTCCCCCGTCCATACTATGCTTTGGACATCAGTTTCCCGTATAGGGATAATTTTGAAAAAGTCTTACTTAGTGCATGCACTCCCTGATTACAAAAGGAGTACCCCTGCTGAAATGAACACAATCAATAATACACAACCTTTTATGGGTTAATGCAAATCCTGAAATAGGTATGTACTCAAATCTAATAAATGCATTATTATTTTTTTCTAACTACTAATATAAATTAAAAATTTCATGTGTTTCGCTTCAAAAATGACAAAAATTCATACAAACATGCTACCCCTATTTCACACCTATAGGGATGTAATTTTCAAAATCTAATAAATTTATTAGGGCTATTTGCCCCCTGAAAAGGACAGATAATCTAAAACCCAATGCCAAATTTGTACTTTCATTTGTAGAGATCACACTGCATTTTGCATGCATTAATTGATATTAACATTTGTCTAAGAATTAAATATAAGGTTGCATTAAACAAAACTAATTAATATGAATAAAAAGTATTTTTAGAAGTAAATTTATGTTGAGTTTGCAGGCTCCGCCTGCGTTCCCTATGATTGATCCCGGGTCTTCAACTATATTCATACCAAATGTCACCAAAATTCGTTCAGGGGTTGGCCGTAAAAGCATAACAGACAGACAGACAGACGGGCAGACAGACTTTATAATATTAATTAGTATGGATGTATAGATATGGATTAGTATGGATTAGGATAGATAAAAAGTTATTTTTTTTTATTTTACAACAACTATTTAGTAGGCAAAGGAGTATTTGGCGTTCTGATGGTAAGCGGTTACCGTAACATACCGTCTGCCATGTCAGATGAATTTCCAAATCGATGGCGAGGGTTGCGGTGATAGAAGAATGATAATTACCTATAAATTACCGATAAAACTTTTATTGGCGGCGTTACGAAGTTTGCCGGGTCAGCTAGTTTTGATGAAAAATTTTGTTGTGCCGTATTATTGAATGGGTGGTTCTCTGTGCCTCTGCCACGGGATTTTCTGCAAGGGGCGCTGATTTGGTTTTAGCATTAAGTCCACCCATTGTACCATATTAGGTACAATACAATACAATACATAAACTCTTTATTGCACAACAAGGATACATTGTTAAATACAGCAATTACAAGAAAAATAACCTTGCGCAAAGGCGGCCTTATCGCAATAGCAATTTCTTCCAGGCAACCTTACGGAAAATTGAGTAAAGATATGGAAGATAGTGCGCGGTAGGTGTCAAAAAGAGTAAGAAGAAAAATAATAATTTTAATAAAAATCAAAACATAAACACATATAATGTACTAGCTGTGCCCGCGACTTCGTCCGCGTGGAATAGTTATTTTGGAAATCATGGGCGAGCGCTCATCATGCGGCGCGTGTGAATTTTGTTTCAGAGTTATTTTAAAATTGTATTATCTTATAAAATGTTTATTGAAATAAGGTGATTTCAAAGACAATTTTGTTCACAGTTAAATACTCTAAATCAATAACACATTTATTTGGATAAAGATTAATATTATTATGTTGATACAACTCTGACAAATAATTTGTAATAATGCATTAATTTCGACGAAATTTGATTATCATGAAAACGGTTATTGTGAGTTAATCTTAAAAGATAGACATATACTATCGCGGACATTTTTTTAGATAATTTAAAGAGGAATCATTCTTTCATACATATTTTTTGGGTATCTCAAACGGTTTTCGCAGCGCACGCAACGGAAGCCCTCAAAGAAATTTTCCCGGTTTTTTTCCACATTTTCGGCTGTTTTTTCGCTCCTTTTAGTCGCAACGTGATGTTATATAGCCTAAAGCCTTCCTCGATAAATGATCTATCCAACACAAAAAGAATTTTTCAATTAGAACCAGTAGTTCCTGAGATTAGCGCGTTCAAACAAACAAACAAACTCTTCAGCTTTATAATATTAGTATAGATATTACACACTTACTAATATACAACTATATATATATATATACATACAATATAACAACATATTCACTACACATACACACACCATTACTACAAACAAGGTAGAATACCATAGCCATGATAAGTAAGGATAGTATATTAAGTAGTAGTATCACGTAAAAAGTGCGACATGACTTGTGATTTGAAGCTTGCTAACGTTTCGGCTCACTGGACGGTGAATGGCAGCGAGTTCCATAGACGAGCGGCTTGTACAGCGAAGGAACCAGAGTAGAACTGAGTAGAATGAGTTGGAATTAAGAGGCGAAGTCTCTCAGCACTGCGCAGTGAGCGATCCTCAACATCACCACGAAATTGAAATAGGCTTCTTAGATAGCAAGGAAGGGTTAAAAAGGATTGTGAAGAGTAAAGACAGAATATGTAAATCTCGACGACGATGAATAGGGAGCCACTTGAGATCAGCGCGAAATTGGGAAACGTGGTCGTATTTGCGAAGGCCATATACGAAACGAATGAAGAGATTTTGGAGTCGCTCTAAAGTTTATTTAGTTACTCCTCAGTAAGGTCCAAGTAACACGAGTCAGCGTAATCAAGGATAGGGAAGAGCAGGGAATGTGCGAGCATGATTTTGGTGGCTATAGGTAAAAAGGCACTGAGCCTTTTAAGTGACCAGTATGTAGCAAATATCCTCCTGCTAACCTCAGCCAATTGAACTGACCAAGTGAGTGCTTTGTCAATATATATGCCAAGATTTTTAACACAGTCGCTGTATTCTATTACCACTCCATCAAATACAACTCGGGGAAGCAGTTTGTAATCAAGCCTATCCAACAGCCTAGAACTGCCGACAATAATGCACTGAGTCTTAGTGGGATTGACTTGCAGACCGAAATTTCTACTCCAGACTGAAATACGTTCCAAGTCTTCATTAGTAGTGCTAATCGCAGGTATTAAAGTTTGAAATAAATAAATTAAAAAAATGATGAAATTTCGAGTTAGCGGCACTGGTCACTACCAACAAGGCAAGTAAACAACTACACCTTTATATATGTTATAGTTTATCTGGTAGTACTAAGTTGATCAGGTATGTTGATGTAATTATTTCATTGCACAAAACTGCCTGTGTGATTTAGTGGTTAGTAAAAGAAATAAAGCCGAAAGAATTTACTAATCATAACCACATCCTATAAAAGATTGTTTCAGCATACAATTTTATTATTACTTTACAAAAAAACTACTTTTCCTGAAATAAAATTAACATACTTACTTAGTATATTTTAAATAAAGAGTGGAGAATTTGCCTAGCGGTAAAAAATTCTTTACCTTCCTTCGCGTCTTACTACCTACTTCAAAATCTTCGTCCATGCGTGCTTTCCTAATTACGTCCTCAACTACGCTTCGGAGCCTAGGGAACGCTGTAAGTCACGGTCCTTGATTTGGCGGCACTGATTATTACAATGGAGCGACTGCCACCTGCCTGTTACAGAGGCCATACGCCTCCGTGACCCACTATAACAGGGAAACCAGACTAACTGGAACATGACCCGAGGTGTGTAGTGGCTATACTGTCAGATTTTTTTCAGGCTGCCTAAAGACAATCAGATACAGCCAATAACGACATTTATCGATAAAAACCGAGACCAACGGCTACATTCTTCTAGCTAGAGATAGAAATTACCACTAAATAACGACCAATCCAATACGGGTCTAACCTCGTCGTTGCTTGACACGAACATTCCTTACGGATTCGCGTGCCGCATTCGGCTATCGAGCTCCTCTTAATACCCACTTCAAAATACATGCACAGAATTCTGTTTGGGATGTGCCCACATCTTCTACCCAGAAGTCAGCTCAAGCTTATCAGCGCAGCGTGTTAATTACGAACACTTGCATCGCGCAGCCGACATCACACCGAAATTTCGAGCAAATGAGATGTTAAACAGGGAGTAGTTTCCACAAAATCTCTAGTTTTCCGCTTTACGCCGCAGAGCAGACAAACAAATTGCCTGAATTACAAATTAAATAAATTACAGAGGTATTTATGCTTAAAAATATTTATTTACTATTTTGTGAGGACCTACCTATACTTAAGGGCTCACTTTACTTTATAAAACTAATGATAAAGAAATAACCAAATAATATAATGCTAACAGCTCTACTCGGTAAACTCGATTGTTATAACGTGTTAAGTCGGTATACATATACTAAACATAAAGTATGGATTGCCTGACAAAACTGACTTCAAAATACACACATCAACATGGGTTGTCCTTGTTAATAAACCAATTTCTATCGCAACAAATGCGGAAAAAATACTCTTAAATTTCTTATATGTGAAAAGAAACTGTTTATTTTAGACAAAACATTATAAGGGATTTCACAATTTCACGAAAATATCATTTCAACTGTTGTTTGACAGGTTAAACGTTCGATGGTCTACAGAATAGCAATTCTTCCTATTCACGATTCCCGAACAAAATGGATTCCATGCAACTGAATCAAAGTACATTCATAATTCAAAACGTCGCAATTCGGGTATAGTTTTGTACTTTCATTGTTTTTTATCTAGATGTTCGCCGCTTCGACCTCGAGAAACATTCCTAGCGGTCTAGAGCAAGATAACGTACTTGGGAATAAAGAAAACGTTTGTTGGAGAATAAAACACTGGGGTTTTTAAATCCTTCAATTTGAATCTCCTTGACTGCGGTATGAATACTTTAGTATCTTATAAATTTATTATTCCATACTTTTGTCTTCTTGGGAAGTAATTTGTGTGTTAGTTAAGGGCGTTTACGTTAAGGCTATTATTAAGTTATTGGTATCTCACAGTATATATATTATGAAGGGGAATAAAATGCGTGGTCAGCATCATTGCGTATGGCGTTGATTCACGGCCTAAAAGCATTGACTCACGGAAAGCATTTTCGGTTTTTTCCACCTATTTATAAAATTACCATGGTCTAAAACATTAAAGATTTTTTTTTTATTTTACTAAACAAATTTCACGCTGTGCCCTTTTTATTTAACGAAAACATAGACATATTTGAAACATAACATTTTGAACCTGTGTTAAGGAATAAAATGCCATACATGGCCAACGGCGGCTACTGCAGACCGGAGGTGCGGGGCGCGCTGAGGGGCTCATCTCTGTCCATCTAATAGTATCAATCTCTCAAGCGAACCGCCTAGTTAACCGTCGCGTTAAAATCTATACTAATATTATAAAGCTGAAGAGTTTGTTTGTTTGTTTGAACGCGCTAATCTTAGGAACTACTTACTACTACGGAAAAATTCTTTCAGTGTTGGATAGCCTATTTATAGAGGAAGGCTATAGGCCTAGTGAAGTCGGGACGGGCTGCTAGTATATCATAAAATTACCAGCAAACACATTGTGTTTATCAAATATATATTTTGCATCTTCTGGAGTCAGATGTTTTCATTCCCAACAACCTGTACATCAGTACTACTGTAGAATCATTTCAAATATTTCAGAAATCAGAACTCGTATTTTATTTCCATAATGAATCTAATTATGTGCAAGACTTACAAAATAATAATAGATATCTCCGTAACCCACTAAGGATTGTATAATGTCAACGTCAGTACTTACTGGTTCGCCCCGGGCGTACCGGGACGACTGTGTTATAATGAAATATGTTAGGTAATGATGTGACATTAGACACGCTATAATTGTATATGAGTATGTAGCGTTTACAAAATGTTATTATTATACAAACTTTGGAGGGAGATAATAATTGGCAGATTAGACTGAACCATTTTCCTTTGATTATAAACGATTAGAGTGTGCGGTTTTCACGGAAACAATACTTTTTTTTTCTTCTTGTTGAGTCTAAATAACAATTGGCTACACAGTATTAAATTTGCCTAATACTTTTCCACCTCTTTAGCCCGGTGATATACCATATTTAAGCCTTCCACAGGGCAACAATCGGAACTATTGGAACATTATAGAAGGTGATTCATTGTTCGCACTGCTATACAGGAACACTGTTTATTGGTGGAAGAACTCTAGCGCGATTCACCTAACATCTTCCAATACCGTCTGTCGAGTGACTTCGAGGCTATCCAGGAAAGGTAATTCCCCTGGTTATGATCAGGCGAAGCCGGTGGTAAAGATGTTGATAAAAACAGATGTGGGATCCCCTCAGCCCGGCCTCAGCAGCTTTTTCTGCAAAGCTGCGATGGCTACTTTTCCTTGATAAAAGGTTTATAAGTATATTCCATACAATCATAAATGCGAAAGTCTGTCTGTCTGTTACGCTTTCACGGCCAAACCGCTGAATAGATTTTGATGAAATTTGGTATGAATATAGTTGAAGACCCGGGGTCAAACATAGGCAACTTTTTGACGCAGGCGGAGCTGCGGGAAAAAGCTAGTGTTCTTACTAAATTCTTCTAGTTCTTACTATACTTAAACGAAAAAGTATCCTACTTATGCATGTGTATATGTGTGTGTGCGAAGATTCAATAAGATTAGTCAGTAGACAAAGAGAGAAGAAGAAACAATGCTTTAAAATCAATCTTAAACAAGCTTCCAAAAGTTTTCTTGTAGGTATCTTACATCAAATTCTCAAACTGTATCGCTCCAACAATACTCTTGTACCTCGCTTGTCTTCGGGATGCTTCTTCTCAACTAAACTCCTGCCTCCACCTCGACCATTCCTTTGTGTAACCGCACCCTTACGTTTGCTCGAAAACATCGTCCTCATTTGGTAAGATTCCAACAGTCACGTAACATAGGTGGCACGGGTATCTCTAAATGAGTTACAAAGAGTTATTTGAGTTGGCGTCGGCAATTTTCCACGATGTATATGGAGCGTGAATCGCGATTTGCTATCAGTTAATAATAACAGAGCTTTTCTTTAGACACATTTCTGAGATAAATTTCGAATTCGAAACAAGCCCTTTGTCAAAAAAGTTGTATAAACAATAATACTTTATTAATCATTAAACTCTTAACAATATCTTAGATCTAGACGCTATGCGATTACATTCTAAAACATAAAACTTAGAAAACCAATTCCTAAAAAAATATTTGGCATTATTTTATGATTGTACGTCTGCCTAATGTCCGTCCTCTTCGGGCATTACCATTGCTATTGATTCAAGTTCAAAATTAATGTTAAACTTAAAATATTCTTTGGAATTCCTACAAAAGGCTACAAAAGTCAAATTTAGAAATATCCAAAACAATCGTGGGTAAGGCACTTGTGCGAAAATCGTCGTGCACCCTTTCTTTACCAGTTTGCTTCTCATTTTAATTCAATTTACAGGATGAAGGAGAAAAAGTAATCTCCAGGGTTGGGTCGGGACACGCTATGGAGAGATTGGAAGTCATCGGCGTAGTATTGGGACGAACTCATATACTTTTATGGCGGCAAAAGTTTTTTATTCGTGGCAAAGGAAAAAAGATTCCCGATCCACGAACCCTCGTGCATGTGAGCCGCATACGTGAACATCTATGAATACCGTCATAAGAAAAATCATTAGCAGTCCCTTCGTTTTGCTCGAACAAATGTACGAATAAAATATAGAGTTGGTCACTAAGTAACGAGTGCTATTGCTTTCGAACACAGAAATTGTCTTAGCTTTTTGCCGCAGCATTTGCAATCCAATAAAAAATGACCGAATGAGAGGGTAGACTTCACAATCAGATATACAAAATTACTTTCTTTTTTCTTAATATTAATTACGAGTAGGATTGACAGATTAGGGATTTCTTTTCTTTCCATTCTTCTTTCTCTTTTTAATTCTTAGCATTTAAAAAAAATGCCAAACATACTTCTTCTACTTCTTGTCGAGTCGATATACGGTAATCTATGCTTTAGTTACAAAGACGTACATCAACAAAATGGTGCAGTCGTTACATACAAATACAGTTTTCCGTGTACCTCGCTTCAATAATCCATTACTCTGTTCCTTTTTAATTATGTAAGGGAAAAGTAATAAAGTAAATGAAAATGAATCTACTAAATGTAATTCGATCCGACGGTATTGGGTGCCCTTGCCTATTGACAATCTCTAAAACCGGCATCTCTAATTCTCAGTGATTTGTTATAGCCCATTTTTTATCCGCTTGACCCAATTAGATTACTTCGTCGGATTGCCGATCGAATGGCATTTAGATCCTACTGTTTCATTCAAGAGTGTTGTATAGAGATATAATAATATCTTTAAAATGTCGACATTTAATTTAAGAAATTCATAAATTACGTTAGCATTTTCTCCTCTTTTATGTTTTCTTAAAAGCCTAGAAAGATAAGAAAAACTCTGACTATACTTCTGATATAAGTAGATACTTACTCTTAATTAGGGTGAATCAAACAGCGCGCCTGTAAATATATTTATCTCTGTCAGTATTTTTTTGCATGCACTATAGCCCTTCATTAAAAAATATTAATTTTCAAACACTTTTAAAAATATACATACTTACATAGTAATTAATTTGATGTTTTATGTTTTCAAGGTTATATATATATATATATATGTATACGTATGTATATGTATATATACCTATATAATAAATAAGTAATTATTGCGATAAAACCGTATTAAATTTTTAAATTCTCTCTCTCTCTAATACTGACTTTTAAACGTAAATACCTATTTAACAAACTTTAAGTCCCAGTACATTAGGAATATGTCGTAAAAATAATGAGGTACTGACCTTTACAGCAGAGTTTTCCCTAAAGAAATAGGCGGGTAAATATTCTGAGTATAGGCGATTAAAGAATGTGACCCGTATAAGTCGTTCCGCCAAGCGCTAAGTTATTTCTCGGGGTCCTTTCCGCATTTTCTTATATTTCCGCCGCCGCAGAAAATTTATTTGGGCCCGGAAAGTGTGAGTAATGCCAGCGGACCGAACAGTGAATATGCGACACGCGCTACCTAATATATCACTGAAGCGAAACTTTAATCTTACCCTTTTGCATGTTTCCAACTCCTCATGTGTATAAGGACGCTATGATCAACTTAATGGAGTTTCATATTTTATGTACGAATAGAATATGCTTCACTGTGATTAGCTTAAGCTATAAAATCAAATGACATCAAAAAAGAAAAGCTTAGGTGTTTAATTTTTTATTCATATTTTATAGAATATCTTTATTAACTTGTGACCTAAGTCTAACCTTAAATTTGTAATTTATTAAGTCTAAATAATACTCATTTGCAGTTAAATTAAATTTAAAACTAACGCACTGCTAATTCATCAAAATATAAAATTACAGGATTAAGTGAGTATAATTCAGGGCCTAACACGGTTAAAACGTCGAAGTAGTTTTATCAACCAAAGTCGTTCACGTCACATAAACATGGATCCGACATAAGACAGTTGTTTCAAGAGGTATTCATGTGGCCCCCGATACGCAATGCTTAGCCAAATTGCCTTCTATTTGAATAGATACTGAAATCTCTACAATAATTTATTTATCATCATTAGCGGTCACATTTGGTAAAGTTTATTTTGTGACTGAAAATATCATCGTGGTCGTGATGTGACGATCACATAACGCTAGGGGCTATGGGTCGTGTAGACTGCTATTATATAGGTTAATGTATTTACCAAAACCAAACCAAAAACAAAGACCGCGACGGGTATTTTTGAGAATGAGATTCCGACGAGTGGAATGATTTTCGTTCGATTTCGAATGATTTCGATGTGAGTCGAAAAAGACTCGCCGGTTTTATTTAAAAATACGTCGTGGTTTAGTTCTGGTAATTACATTAAGGTGATTTTTGCAATGAGCGCGATCATGGTCCATGTAGAGTGGATTGATTGAGGTAGGCTATGAATGGAGTTGCCACTCTACTCCTTTCTAATTTTCTAAGCAGCCAGCAAATTTATTAAAATAAAAAATCGTACAAGCTCAATAATAATTTATATTCACGTGTTATACAACACCTATTGTTTCGTTTATGTACCGTAAATTTAACAGAAATCAGACGATATTTTTATGTCAAGCAGAAGAAGGCTTCATAAATAATACTATTATTTAAATTTTTCGGGCAAATTCATGTAATGTGGTTTCTAGTGCAATAAAAACGCTTTGTATAAAGATGCAACTAAATTAATAACTCTAATAAATTATTGTTTTTGTGCATAGAATAAAGCGAAAACTGAATATGTTGATCTCAGTACCTGTAAAAAATTAAGGAGTTGTTATTGAGGCAATTTGTAAATCCACTATTAGGTAAAATGGTGGAAAGTAATGTTTCACGTATGTCATTCTTCCGCCTTTGTCACTAACAGCCGCCTTCAGAGTCGTTAATGACAAATCAAGCAAATTCTTCAAACTCAAATTAAAACTAAAGGTTTCATTCCTGTAATGTTTATCGTCGCCATAAAATTTGACCAAAATCGGTCTAGCGACAGATTTTGTACAGTGTTTACAATTTTACGGTGTTCATAATCCATGCGAAAGTCTGTCTGTCTGTTACGTTTTCACGACCAAACTGCTGAACGGATTTTAATGAAATTTGGTATAATATATAGAAGACCCGGGGTCAAACATAGGCTACTTTTTGACATAGGCGCAGCTGCGGGAAACAGCTAGTTACTTATACATGTGTACTAACCGTCAGAAAAGTCCCATACGTCAGATTGATCATCTTGAAAGCTTTCATGACCGGGGGGTGCAGGGCCTGCGCACACGCATGGCGCACCAACCGCCGGTGGTTGCGGTGTGGGGGAGGCAGCGGAGGGCAGGCGTGCCATCCGCAGTAAAATATAGCATCTGATAGTAGTGATGCCTACCAATGGAAAATAATTTTGATAATTTATGAAGTTCGGGTTCACAACCCTCGCCGATAAATATGTGTGCACATGAACTGTTGCAATTTTATGGGCTGGGTAAAGTACAGGTAAATAGTTAAGTTTTTTCCGCTAAAATTTTAACGGTGATTTACATCATCGCACACCTTCTTTAGGTTTTCAATATTCGCTGGATATCAATCAATCAATCAATAATTTATTTATTTGTTAAACATAGGTACCTACATTATTTAGATGTTTTACAGTGTATAAGACACACTATGTTTTGCTATTTTTCACAGCATACAAATAAGTATTTAATACTAATATGGTCACAGGCTCACAGCCAAAACAATTCCAAATTAAAGTCAAAAATATAAATTTCATGCACAAACAATATAAGAATTAAGGTGATTAAAGGTGATTAATAAACATGTCATATAGTTAATTATGCAATAAAGATGACAATACTTACAAATTGTCATTAAAAAAATAATTAACGCTGTAGTAACATTTGTCAATTAATTTCTGTAGAAGTTGCTCCTTAAACAGATAAGTATTTAAATCCTTCAGGTTATTTGGTAACTTATTATAAATTCTTACCGCCATACCCAGAACATTTTTCTTGACTAATTTAAAATTTAATTTTTGATTGCATAATGTGTGCCTGTGAAAGTTGTTGTTTTTCAGTGTTGATAACTTTACAAACAATCCTAAATTCAATCTAACAAATGTAGCCATTTCATATAAGTATATTGAAGGAAATGTCAGTATTTTATATTGTTTTAAAAATGGGTATACAACTATCTCTGATCTTCAAACCATACATAGGACGTATGCAGCGTTTCTGTACTTCAAATACAGTCTCCCAGTCGGTACAGTTTCCCCAAAATATGATTCCGTATCGAAGTATTGATGCTACTAGCCCGTGGTAGGCAGTGAGTACTGCATCTCTTTTTGCAACTTTACGTAATTTATTAAGTTTTTTACTAATAATTTTAACATGTTCAGACCATTTAAATTGATTGTCAATAGTGATCCCTAGAAATTTTGTTTCTTTTACTACGTCTTATTTTGTGTCATCATATTTAATGTTTATTACTGAATTAGAATTTCCAGGTATAAAATGCATAATGCAAGTCGTCTTGTTTGGGTTGTATACTAAATTATTCACGTCAAGCCAATTCATTACATTACTTAGAGCATCATGTATATTTTTTCTTGGTCATTTTGGGTTTTGCTCTTTATACATATAGTACTGTCGTCAGCAAAGAGTATCATGGGCTGATTTGTTACACCTGGCAGATCGTTAATATAAAGTATAAAAAGTAACGGTCCCAAGAAACTTCCTTGTGGCACTCCACTAACCATAATCTGAATATAGGAAGTGTATTTAGTTTCCATTTTACTTTTAGGACAAATTTTTGTTATTTCTGTAACTTGCTGTCTATCACATAAATATGATTTTATAAGATTCAGCACATTACCCCTTATACCATATGCTTCAAGTTTCTTAAGCAGCTTCTCATGATTTACATAATCAAATGCTTTGGTCATGTCTGTAAAGACAGCATTAACAGGTTCTTTATTATTAATACATGTTAGAATTATATTTAAGAAATCAAAAATTGCCATATTTATTGATTTATTTTTCTAAAACCATTTTGCTCGTTTCTAAGGATATAATTTTTGTCAATGTAACTAATTAAAGCTTCATATATGCACTTTTCAAATATTTTTGTAAATATCGATGGAATAGCAATGGTCTAAAATTGTTTACATCGCTTCTATCATTTTTTTTAAAGTGGTTTTATGATGTTTTTTTTATTCATCAGGGTAGATACCTTGTTATACGCATAAATCTACACTGAATATTATAAAGAGGAAAGATTTGTATTTTTGTGTGTATGTTGCTGTGCCGATTTCAAAAATTCTTTCACCATTGGAAAGCTACATTCACCCTGAGTAACATAGGCTATATACCGCAGGCGGAGCTGCGGAAAACAGCTAGTTTAATATAAAGCTGAGAGGTTCTGCTATATTAACCGCAACATATTTCACAATTTTTGTTGAGACGTCGTCAATACCCACACTATTTGTATTTTTAAGTGATTTAATAGCTCATAATATACGAATCATCTGATGTAACTGGTGGCATGAACATAGAGTGTAAAGTACGATTTTCAGGAATCGTTGAGTTGTAGTTAGTATTGTCATTAGTTGAAGTTTTTATTTAATCTGCAAAGTGATTATTAAAAGTATTTGCAATTTCCAATGGGTCTGTAATAGATTTATTCTCATATTCTAATTTTAGAATTTGTTCTTTTAATAAACGAGACCTACATTTATTTATAACTTTCCATGGAGCTTTATTTTTGTTTAGAGCAGTATTTATATAGTAGTTATTTTAAGATTTCTCAGTCATTCTAATAATTCTTTTAATTTTGCTTTGAGTAGGTTTTAAGCTTAAGTTTATTTGACGATGTAGGGGAATGTCTATACAGCCACAAAAATTGTCTTTGCTTTTTGCCACATGTCTTTATACCACCAGATAACCATTTTACCTTTTTGCTTGCATTTACTTTAATAGTTTTAAATGGAAAGCAAAGGTCATATAACAAGCGAAAATAGCGAATAAAATAATTATTGTATGCTTCGTTTGCATCTCTCATGTTATACATTTCTGAAAAAGTCAAACTGCCTATGTGATTTTTGAATTGAAGCATATTTTCAGTTGAAAAGTCGCGTTTCTTAATTCGCCAAAATTTTAAGTGATTACTTTTCTTTACTGGAATTTTAAATAGTTGGGCTGTATGATCTGATATACCAAAATCTAACACTTCATGTTTACATATTTTTTTTTCATATTGTGTGCAAAGTCGAGTTGGTTGATTTATCATTAATTTCAAATTATAATTTAGAAAAAGGTATTCAAAATCCAATGTTACATTATTTCTCTTCAATCTGTCAATATTAAAGGATAGGACGACGGAGTAGTTTTAAGTTAGTGTGTAAAAAAAAAACCTGAAGTAGGTACACATTATGTCACTTCAAAACATGTAAAAAAGTGCAAAAAAAAGGTTTTGTATTGTATTGAATGAAAGTGGTACTTTCGCATATTTGCATATGTACATGAAACAAGCTGCATATGTAAAGCAACACAGTATAACAAACGCCACAAAAATAGGTCAGAAGCATGAAGTCGAAATAAAATACAACTTTTGCTGTTAAAACAATAGGTACTTACACATACTGAATGCATGTATTGTGTGTATAAATCTCTCGTGAAAACAAACTGACACTATCTTTTTCTTTTAAAATGTATTGCTAACTCGTACTGCGATAGAATCTACGCTCCACGATTTTCAACTCGCATTTTCGACACTCCAGTTAAAAGGAAAGTTGTAGATTGGAACAAAACCTAGAGTTGTGCTAACCAGCCACGTCCGAGCTCTTAAACCATTTTGTGGTTACGTAATATACTTTAAAAGATAAGAGTTCTAACTGAACAAGAATTTGTGTCAAAGTATACAGAAATTGGCCTGTCGTTTGGTGACTCGTACTTTTTTTAGATAGATCAGTTACGTATTAACGTATTAATATCGTTGCAAACAGGAATCTTTAGTCTCTGCACTAAACAGGCGTTATTTTTCCTGTGGTTTTTGTAGTTTAATAACTATAGTGTGTAAATATTTAGCATATACTTATCTTCCATATATTTACTAGGTATTATATTATTAGTCAATTTCAACTTTTGATAAATTCACCATCTGAAAATATTTATACACCTAATTGATTGTACTGTGTTAAGAGAAATGCTATCAGTGCACAAAAATAAATACATAGTGACCCAAAATTAGTATTCTTTTTACAACAAAGCGTATGAACATAAAAAACACAAATTAATTTAAATATGAAAATTTATTCAACCTGATATGTAATTTCGCCAGCGTTGCAAAGAAACAGGCCCAACAAGAAGAACAATGCGATAACAAAGAAAATTATTTTCATACTCGCGACGAAAGTCAGCTGGTCTGAAGTCTGAAACAAATGGATTCATGCATTATTCACCCGTCGCGCATTGATTAAAACAATTTGAACAGAAAAATAAAACTCACAGCAATTTGCAGTAGCAAGGATACAGCTGATCCTGAACTTTGGCAAAGTTGCAACGCAATCACAGTACCAAATGCTTGATCAATGTTTTTTCCCAACCTGAGTGGAAAATGTTGTGTATTACTTGGCAGAAGCCAAAGTTGGCAATTTCTAATTACGCTGTGTGATTGTAATTTCATTTACAGAAGGTATATTTTTATTAGAAGTCGACGATTCATAAAATGCAACTAACAGCCACGATAGAGACCACAATTTCTGCGTGTCCTTTCCAAGCCAGACTGATGTAAAATAGCCTGCCGTTTATAAAAATAATGAGATAAGTCTTATAATATGATAAATAATTGCATACCTAACATCGGGATGTGTAAAATTTTTGTCTGTCTGTCTGTCTATCTGTCTGTTTGTTCCGGCTAATCTCTAAAATGGCTGGATCGATTTTGACGGGACTTTTATTGGCAGGTAGCTGATGTAATAAGGAGTAACTAAGGCTACGTTTATTTTAGAAAAAATGTTTTATTTAGAAAAATAAAGTAATGTTGCAATGTCCAAGTACTGTCCAGTACCGCGCGCAGCTCACGCACATGCCACCACATAAAAAAAAAACTAAAAAATTAAAGAATCGACTGTTAGGCGGAACGAAGTTCGCCGGGTCAGCTAGTATAAAATATAAACGAAAAACGAACGAATAAGAAAACGGTTAGAAAGAGAGAGAGATAAAAAAATTTGTTCCAAACTAACTTCAAAAGTTCTTGATGCATTATGATTCCTTCTACGAGTCCATTTGATAACCTTTCCACCGCCAACGTCGAATTACCAGTGTCATTAATCTTATCGAAATCTAGCCGCAATCTCTCGAAATAATGTCTTAGAGTGATGAATTTATATTTGAGCATGATAAGGTAGGCCATAGTGTAGGAATCCACTGACACGATCATCGTCATCATCATCAGAAACAAGGCAATTGTTGTGAACACTCGGAATAAATTTGCTGCCGTGGAATTATCCTCGAAACTTGGGTAATATGTAACTACTGTTACGAAATGCGAACCTGTAGGAAAACAATGAAATCTTTTTATTTTAGTTTATTGTCCTATGGAGCCTAGAAGTGAGTGACCGGCGACAATACTGGTGCAAGACCGCAATAAATAGAGCCCTTACGTGTCGGAGGCCAAGATCCACTTCGGGATGCTACACCATCGCAGTAAGTAATTATGTTCATTAATTCATGAACACAGATTGATTAAATATATAGGAAATCTGTAACATGCCACTTGTTGTTATATTTTATTGTTAAAATTAAAAAAATGTATTCTGACCTGCCTGCATTTTCCTCAAACCTTCAAAAACGTAGAAAGCAGCCGAACAATAGACAGTAACGAAATAAGCGAGAGCATTCATCTTAACCGACTTGATCGTCTCCGAAACCACTTTTTCTTCTTCATGTTTCTCGCAAACTTTGATCATGTTTTTGTTCATAGTTCTTATCAGTTTCTTATGAGAAATCACTGATATCATCTTGATCATGACAACAGTGTGACTGACGGCGAAGGTCACGGCATCGCTGGATTCGTCTTCAGAGAAACTTCCGAACATTGCCGCCATTATTTCTAATATAGTCATAAACGTGTAGATAGAGAAAAGAGTTATGCTGTACAGTCTGTACAAGAAACGCGTATCGTTTCCCACTTCATGCTCATCTGGCCAGAAATTTCCTGATCCAACGAGGTATATATTTTTACAATAGGTATTTAAAATACTGTAATAACTCATTTTATCTTTGAATAGATTACCAGCGGTATCTTCTTACTCAAAGCTGTTAGGAGTAATGAGCGCTGTACCTGTGATCTCACTCCACTGAACAAAGGACTAGTTTAACGGTGTGTTATGTAGTTATCCAACTTGTAGAAGCAGAAACTATTATGTAATTGCTCGTGTCAGGGCCGTATTCATCGAAGTAAGATTGTCAGTCCGTTTGCAACGTGGATATATTGAATTTTGGCATGTGAGTTCCTGCTTTGGTCAAGGGATCCTAAGTATGTATGGGGAAGGAGATTATTTAGTCCGTGTCATCCGAAACTTCACAAAATTATTTCTTTTGATAAATTATTAGATACGTGTTTTAGGACTATTCAGAATTCATCCCCTTAAAGGGGGAAAAGTTGGACAAACGCCGAAAATGCAAAACATAAACGATCACTGATCAATCAATGAATTGAATCTGTCTTGGTCAAGAGGTGCATTAAGAATGGGTATATATATATATATGTATAAGTATTTATAGGGGAAGTAGATTAGGTTCCTTAATTCCATTCGAAACTTCACAAGATCATTTCTTTTGACAATTAAAACCAGTGAAGGGGAGAAAAGGGGGGTATAATAGGGTCCGAAGTAGCTAAGGGAAAGAGAGATTTAAGGAATTTTTCAAAATTGGGAAATCATAAGGGAAACTGATGTCCAAAGAATTTTTGGGGGAAGGAGATTAGTAAGTCTGTTACAGTAGAAACTCACAAGATTATTTGTTTTGATAAATGATTCGTTACTAGAAGGGGAAATGGGTGTTATAACCATACAATGGTTTATCGGGTTGCTGTCTACGAAAATAACAACCATTTTAAAATCCGACGTGCCATATACTATCAATCCCTATTGGGATCCGATGGGGTAAATTTTTTTATTCTAAATACTTAAAAAGAAGATCCTTAAAGACCTGTTATATATAATCTAAGTAATTCAATTTTCTATGGGAACCCCTTTTAAGGTTGGTAAAGCCGCGGGCAACAGCTAGTATAAAATAAATAACATTTTGTAATTATCAAAGCTAACGGTAGCTATAATGTTTAGTTAGTAAATTAGAAGTCCATATTGGCCAAAAAAAATATTGTAGTTTTTCATTATATATATTTGTGAAATTCTTCTTTGACCCTGCGTGTTTTCTATACTCGGCCTCAGCTCGCGCTTTAGCAAATACGGTACGCTGTTAATCATGGTCATGGGTTTGGTGGTGCTGGTTACACTGGAGCCACTGCCGTCTGACCTCCGTAACCTCTTTTACAGGAAAAATAGACCTACTGCTATCAATTAAAACAACCAGGACCAACAGCATAACGTGCCTTCCGAATTCTAGTATCCCGGATTCGGTTTTGTTTCGGGTTTCCATACATAACTAAATCGGCGTTCCTGCTAAAGGTTTTTTGGGCTTCTTTATTATTTAGGTTACTACGGAACCCTACCTTGCGCGTGACGTGGCCCGACACGCACTTGACCACTTATTTATGTACTGTTTCTTGCGAATTGCGTCATTCATTACATGCAGTACTATCTTCTTTTTCTTGTCGAATCGAAATAGCTATTATGTCAAATAAGGCAAGTCCAACACGCAACGTTAACTGCTTTGTCGTTGGCCGATTCAAGATCTTCAGCCATGCAGGAATCTGAGCAATTGGGAAACAGCAGTTTATTAATGACTAGCTGCCCGTCCCGACGTCGTCGCCCAGGCCTATAGCCTTCCTGAGCTGATTCGCTGAACGGATTTTGATGAAATTTGGTATGAATATAGTTGAAGACCCGGGGTCAAACATAGGCTACTTTTTGACGCAGACGGAACTGCGGAAAACAGCTAGTGATGAATAAATAAATAAATAACTTCCGGAGATGAATCACAGACTAAATAAACGACTAAGAAAAACAATCAAATCATACATAACTAACCAATGCAGCAAAATAAAATATTTTGTTGTATATTGTATTGTTGTGTATTGTATTCTTCAGACCTTCAACCTCCCTTAAAAATTAATCTGAGCGGGTACAACTCGCACTGGGCTCATTTAAGCTTTCAACCTATTGACATCCTACAAAAAAAAAGACCTTTTTGAAATAAAAACTAAATTAATACTTGCTATTTCATCCATCCCTAATCACGTACTGAAAAGTTTTAATATCTGTACCATTTCGTAATTTCGTATAATAGCGTCTAATGACGCAAAAGCTGTGAAACTTTACGGTTCGGATCACTAAATGTTTTATTTGCTTCGGGAAAAACACACAACGAGAACTTCACCAAATAGTGCTTTTATCAAGTTAAATTACTTTCACCTCGACACAATGAGAACTTGTTCTGAACAGTTTCTGCTGGGGATTTTGATTAATTATTATTTTGTTACCGCTAGCCCTTTGTTTTCCCTCCTTTTGTAGTAAATGGCAGCCGATGTAAAAATATCAATAAGCTCAAATTAATCACAGCTGAGGTTATTCAGTGAGCTTTAGATGTCGACTTCACCTGTTTTTCTCAATCAATCATTAAACCTCTAAACGCCAGCTTTAATGCCTAGTTTCACATTTAACCAGTGGCCAAGTTAATATAATTCTTGTTTATCTTCTTCTTCCGTGCCTTATCCCTTATTTGGGTGGCGCTCCTCGTCCAATTTTAGTTTAATTAACTTTTAAACTAACGCACTGCATATTATAACTGCAATTCTAGTTAATACTTATTTAGTTAATAAAAGTTAATTACAATAAAATTGAATAATATAAAATACCATAATTTATTTTATATGATAGTTTATTTATTTTGTTTATAATTTAAATGACCAACAATGACAATAAATTTATTTAGCTTGCAAACTATCATTACACTACAATAGCTCATAAACGCGTCGTTATCAGAAAGCGTCAGCTCTGTCTCCTTCATTCAAAGTATAGATCTGGAAGTTCCTTGACTTTGTTTCTCTATTACTTCATATCACTATCTTTTAGTTTAAATAGCTTCAAACTAAAAGTTACACTTCTAAAGTAATAGCTTCAAATTAAAAGTTACACTTAAAAAGTTAAACTTCTCCGTTAAAAGTTTACGGTTACCTCTTACTTTCTGGTGGGTTGCTAACAGAGATAGAGAAAGACTCTCCGCAATAAAACTAAAACTATGAATTTGCATTAATCTGAGAACTTTGATTGTTGATTGATAGATAGATTGTTTTATAGATATTATCTAATAATCTTCGAGGTTCGATTTCTTTGTATGTATATTACAAGTAAATGTGACAAAATCAATGTCCATGTGCCATGCAAGTAATAAGTACCTACAATTATGTGCACATCTTTTTGCTAAAATTACAACACGCGGACACACAGTGCTCCACAGAAAACTCTGTTGTAAACGAATTTCCAGAATAAAATTGGAATCCATTTTTAAATATTCAAGTTTATTTCGGTCTACCTGTGGAGCTTTCACCTGAATGCTCGATTCTAAAAGCCCCGTGACAGCGGTTAAGCTTCCGGTTCTAAACCACTCAAATATTGAGAACGTCCATTCAGCGCCGATCGATTGACACATGCCCACTCCATGGACCAACTGAACTGGAAAGAATTTACATCCATTCAAAAACAGGTATATGATCACTGAATTGCAAATCGCACTCAATTAATCATTATATATCCCGCGCAACGCGCACTTTACCGATCTCTGGGTATATATTTTCGCCGTTTTTCTGAAGGACATACAAACTACATTCTCTATGTTAGCATTTCAAGAAAAATAAACTTTTTAATCAAAGATAATATAATACTGTCTCTATATCCAGTCTGGACTGGGCATTTTGTGTATGATTATTTGTACCTATCTGTATAACTAGTCTGCATGTGCTTGATAATAAATTGTTTATGATTTATTATGGTACATAATCAGTACTAAACATTTTTAAGGAAAGAGATGTAGAGAACTAATCTTAAATCTATCTATCATATGATATTTATGCAGTTTTTATCATATTTTTTGTAAACAATGGATCGACAAATTATTTAAATGATCCACAGAGCAATCGTGATCTCATTATTCATTAGAGTTAAACTGATACATCGTTCACAATTTTGCCAAATTAATTCAGTTTGTTTACATTCAAACACCCAATTACGAATGCAAATTACTCGTCCATTGATAAACATGTTTATAAAATGCACACTGGGAATTTGCAGGCTTGAATCACCTGATTGTCTGATAATAAAGATGATTTCGTGCTTCGGAAGGCACGTTAAGGCGTTGGTCCCGGCTGCCATTTGGTAGTCGTTAAAGGAACCATCCGCCAAGTTGTACATAGTCGATAGACAATGTAACCTACACGAAATGATGATGACTGGTAATTATTGCTGCTCAGCTACAAAAGATGTAATGTGTTAGGCAATTAAATGATTAGATGCGATTTGAATTTGTGGGCCTACTCGTACTTATTATTTCTCCTCTTTTATTTATAGAGATCGGTATCTGTACGAACGACGAAGTGACCGAGTGGATTCATAGTAGATTGACAGCCTCACTTCACGACGAAAAAAAATTATAATGTTTGTGACATTTTTTTTGCGTTATGGACCGAACTATTTGGAAAGTGATGTAAACGAAAAAAAGATTGTTTTCAACAAACATAATGTATAGAATGGATTTAATTTAATTTTTAATGAATACATTAGTTTTCAAAAATAATATTTCCAATCGGTTTGCTGGTTGCTGGTCGCTCGAAATCAGAAACATCTTCAGCACACAGTTAGCGACCGAATATTTTGGCAGATGTCAGTCGATAACGGTCGGTTTTAGCAAGTTTTTAGAGTGCTTTTCGTCGTTAAATGTTTTCAACTGGCTAGTTTAAAATATTTTATTTTAGCTTCGAATAATGGAAATTTATGGGAACATGTGTTTTATATTAAATAAAATCTAGTGCGAGTAACACCACTAATATTTAGTCAACCTGTCCGC
Source organism: Euzophera pinguis (assembly GCA_947363495.1). NCBI lineage: Eukaryota > Metazoa > Arthropoda > Insecta > Lepidoptera > Pyralidae > Euzophera > Euzophera pinguis. The sequence goes on from OX376168.1 coordinate 6,907,580, forward strand.
TATCAGTACAACGACCCCTCTGGAGCCTGACGATCCTTCTCACCAGCAGGAACACAACACTGTATCACAGTGTTATTTGGCTGCGGTCTTCTGTAGGGTGGAGGTACTTCCCCAGACGGATTACTCCTTACAAATCTCTTAAATTAGTAAAAGAATGTTTTGACTGAACAAAATGACCGGAATACCTGAAACGTTAAAAATTGCCATTGCGATCCAATTAGGATTCAATTGAGCACTATGTAAAATAAGAGAATTGACACCCTGGTGACTGGAAATGAAAATAATGCCACTGACTTTTATAAATACCTCTTCTTCGTCATGTTTCTAGATGTGGCGGCACTGGTTATTACAATGGAGCGACAGCCGTCAGACCGTTTTACCGGTAAACCAGACTATTTTAATACCTCAGGGAGGGAAAATTATAAGATTGAGCGGGCCCCTAACTCAGAAGAAGGCTTTTTGTATGCAACCGGAACAATTTTCATTCTTTTTTTGTTTTCATGTCTATCTATCTACATAACGTGTTTCCCACTTGCGTCCTCAACTTACGCTTTAGGGGCTAGGCCTGCCGCGCTCGGTTATCGGTCTTCATCCTTAGGCACTTTTGATATTCTTGTGATACATATTTATGCAACGTTAGAGATACAACCTTCCCTATTCAAATTAAGGGTGAACCGACATGCAAAGTACGTAGTTTGATGTGGTTAATTGGCTGTCAGTGAGCCTATAGACTTGGCTTACCTCCCTTACCTTAACAATTTACGAGTATGTTGTAGTTCAAGTACACATACTGTTAATTAAATATACTTTCTTTTTAATGAAAACCCGAAACATTGAGATGATAAGGTATTTTTAAGACCCTAAATAACGATATTTAGGATTTTGGGGCTTTTTTTTTAAATTTATTATCATTCAAAAGGTCTTACAAATCATTGAGTAGGTATTAACTTAGCATAGCGAAACCACTAAGGTTTGAGCTACCAATCGGGTGTATACAGCGTGTTCCGGTTGTGGCTGATTATTGATAATGAAGAACAGTTTTTTTAATAAAATGAATTTTACCTGAAAATGAGTTTTATGGAATTATTTATTACTAGCTGTTTCCCGCAGCTCCGCATGCGTCAAAAACTAGCCTTTGTTTAACCCCGGGTCTTCAACTATATTCATACCAAATTTCATCAAAATCCCTTCAGCGGTTTGGCCGTGAAAGCTTAACAGACAGACAGACTTTCGAATTTATAATATTAGTATAGATTAATAATAATAATATAACTCTTTATTGCACCAAGAAATTAAAATTACAAAATTACATAAGAGATTTGCAATGTACAATGGCGGCCTTATCGCTATAGCAATTTCTTACAGGCAACCAACGGGTAGGATATAATAAAATAACATGAGTAAGGCGCAGACATAATACACAGACACAAAACACGATTATTTATAACGGTAGATGATGATATATATATATATATGTTTCGTTATGATATTAATGAACTCAATAATTAGAATAATATATTACTTTGTGTTTTTTATGACAAAAAATGTTTACATGTATACAGAATATTATATTTCGGTGTACGATAAATGTCCTTGGTGTGAATCTTCTAATATCACAACAAGCTGTTGCCCGCGGCTTCGCTTGCCTTATCAAAAGGGTTTTCCAATGAAGTTTGAATCACTTAGATTATATATGGCAGGTCTCTTGGGATCTCCTTTTTATGTATTTGTAAGAAAGACTACTACCCCATCAGCAACCCGATAAACCATTGTATGGTTATAACACTGAATTCTAAAAATCTTAAAACAGGTAACGAATCATTTATCAAACCAAATAATCTTGTAAGTTTCTACTGCAACGGGCTTACTAATCTCCTTCCCCCGAAAATTCTTTGGACATCAGTTTCTCTTATGGGGGTCAATTTTGAAAAATTCAATAGTGCACCCTCTGATTACAAAAGAAACCCTCTTGCTAAAATTCAATGACAGATCAATTATAATTTAGAGTTCGTCGCCCCCTTTATAACTGAAATTCGAAAAATACTGATACTGGTGTTCATTCCTGAAAAGAAATAATTTTGTGAAGTTTTGATAAAACGGTCTAACTAATAATAATAACCGCCTGCCACAAGTAGTCAGGAATCATAATTATGGCAGGTGTCCGATGTCTATTGCAATAGCCCAGTTTAAATCTATTCAAACTTCATAACCATAACCCATTTTATTCTTTTCACTCATTAGCAACAGTTACCTCCTCCTGCCCAGACCCGTTCATGGAAGTGTCATAATAATAAATAATAAAAATTTATTTCAGTAAGTAACATATTTACAATAGATAGTAGTTGCAGTCCACTTTTAAGTAAGAAAATACTTGTGCCAATGGGCTCCGCTCCTCCATATCGCTTAATATTATTATACCTAAAAAATAAAATTTATACATATAATAAAATCTTACTTGTATACTTACTACTTATTTTGTTTCTGGTAGGAAACAAAATAAGTAGTAAGTATACAAGTAAGATTTTATTATTAACTAACTGATTACTCATTTATACCAAAATTGTGTGTTAGTGTGTGTGTATGTGTGTGTGTGTGTGTGTGTGTGAATGTGTGTGTGTATGTGTGAGTGTGTTATTTTGTGTGGATGTGTTTAGGAGTATAGTCTTACAAGTGTGTTTATTTTATATTTCCTTTGTATTTATAATATAGTCATCTATTGATATAGCCGAGGACGGGTTTGGACGGGCAGGAGCACCACATGACATCAACTTCTCTCTCAAAGGACCGGGGCAACCCGTGAATCCCAAGCGGAGATACATAATAATAATGAAGCCTGATGTAGATCTGCTTGCTTCGGTGAATTGGCTACGCTTCGGTGACCTTTTTGGGGAACCCAAGAGTTTTGCCTGTGCGATTGCAGATGAAGTTATTAAGACTAATACCCACCGGAAATACATCATAAAGGACGGTACGGTCGACATATTATGTCGGGCATGCCACCGTCCCGGAGAATCTCTCCGACATGTTATTTCTGGTTGTTCTTACTTGCTAACGGCGAGTACTTACACAGACATTACCAAGTAGCCAAGATCATCCACCAGCAACTTGCTCTTCGATATGGCCTACTCGATTCTGAGGTACCATACTACCAATACTTACCTGCGCCAGTTCTTGAAAATGGTCGTGCTTTGCTCTACTGGGATCGATCTATCATCACGGACAGGACTATTGTCGCCAATAAGCCTGAGATCGTGTTGGTTGATCGATCCCAGCGCCGCGCAGTGCTTATTGATGTCGCCATCCCGCAGGGCGAGAATCTTGTTAAGGTTGAGAAAGATAAACTTAGTAAATATCTGGATTTAGCACACACGATTACCGCCATGTGGGATATCGATACGACGATTATTGTGCCGATAATCGTATCTGCGGACGGTCTCATAGCGAAGAGTCTAAACCAACACCTCTCTAGACTCTCGCTTGATGGTTGGATCAGGGGTCGGATACAGAAGGCGGTCATCCTCGACACGGCCCGCATTGTCAGGAGGTTTCTCACTCTGTGAATCCTACTGCCGGTAGCTTGAGCACATCTCCGCAGCCGTCAGTCCTCTAGATATAGATTTGTAGATAAGTATTTAATATTGTAAAATATATCTATATTTAAGATTATAAAATAAATAAAGTGAATAATAACAATAAAATCTCTTTATTGCACCAAGAACTTATCTGTCTCCCCCTTAGCTACTTCGGACCCCATTACAACCTCTTTGGTGGTGCGTTTTGAAAACTTTTTGCTTAGTGCACCCCTGATTAAAAAAGGAGCCCCCTTGCTAAAATAAACACAATCAATTATACACAACCTCTTTCTCCTTTTAGGGGTTAATGCTAAATAAATATTATTAAATAGGTATTTACATCATAAGAAAATGATCATACATAGTGTGAATCACATTTCACTCTCTTAGCAAGGTGAACTTGTAAAAATATTTGCTAAAATTCATTGACGATCAATGATATTATAGTATTTCTTTTGTCAGACTTTGTCCTACTTTTCTCTTTAGGAGTTAAATTTAAAAAAAATATATAAAGCCCCATAAGATGTGCATTTAGAAAACAATCTTGCTTAGTAAACCCCTTAATCTAAAAAGAACCCACATGCCAAAAGTCTTTGAGATATCAGTGATCGTTTAATTTTTACTCTTTCAGACTATGTCCCCCTTTTCCTCCTATCACAGGTTTCAATTATCAAAAGAAATGATCTTGTGAAGTTTCGAATGGAGCTGAGTAACCTAATCTACTTCCCCCATAAATACTTATAGCCTCATTTGACCCCCTTTGGAGGTCATCATCATCATCATCATCATTTTAGCCGCAGTCAGTCCACTGCTGGACATAGGCCTCTCCCAATGATTTCCAAAATGATCGGTTGGCAGCAGTCTGCATCCAGCGTCTGCCTGCGACCCTTTTCAGGTCATCTGACCATCTGGTCGGTGGATGTCCAACGCTGCGCTTACCGGAACGTGGTCGCCATTCGAGAACCTTTCTGCCCCATCGGCCATCGGTTCTCCGCGCTATGTGCCCCGCCCACTGCCACTTCAAAGAACTAATCCGCTGAGCTATGTCGGTGACTTTTGTTCTCCTACGGATCTCTTCATTTCTGATTCGATCTCGTAGGGAAACACCGAGCATCGCCCTCTCCATAGCTCTCTGGGCGACCTTGAGCTTTCTTATGAGGCCCATAGTCAAAGACCACGTTTCGGACCCGTATGTCATCACTGGTAACACACACTGGTCGAATACCTTAGTTTTAAGGGACTGAGGTATTTTAGACGTGAAGACGCTACGTAGCTTCCCGAACGCCGCCCATCCGAGTCGGATTCGACGAAAGACCTCGTCCTCGAAGCTGGAGTTGCCAGCCTGGATCATCTGACCCAGGTAGACATACTGGTCTACAACTTCAAGGGTGTGGTTCCCGACTGAAACCGGTGATGGCGTAACATGGACATTACACATTGCCTTGGTTTTGTCCATGTTCATTTTAAGGCCCACCTGTTGGGAGACCACGTTGAGGTCGCTGAGCATGGTACTTAAGTCCTCCAGCGATTTCGCCATGACCACGATATCGTCGGCAAAACGAAGGTGAGTGATATACTCGCCATTGATGTTGATGCCAAGTCCTTCCCATTCCAGGAGTTTGAAGGCATCTTCCAGAGCAGCGGTAAACAGTTTCGGAGAAATGACGTCTCCCTGTCATACACCTCTCTGCAATGGAATAGCCCCCGTGCTCTGCTCCTGTACTCGGATTGACATGGTGGCGTTGCTGTATAAACACTTCAACACTTCGATGTACCGATAGTCTATGCGGCACCGCTGGAGAGACTGAAGCACCGCCCACATTTCGATCGAATCGAAGGCCTTCTCATAGTCCACAAACGCTAGGCATAGTGGCCGGTTATACTCTTTGGCCTTCTGTATAACCTGCCGAAGCGTATGGATGTGGTCTATGGTACTAAACCCTTTTCGGAAACCGGCTTGTTCGGGAGGCTGGAAGGCATCGAGCCTGTTCACGAGACGATTCGTGATTACCCTCGAAAACAGCTTATAGATGTGGCTCAGGAGCGTGATGGGTCTATAGTACTTCAATAGGTTATTGTCACCTTTTTTGAAGAACAAAACCACCACGCCCCTGTTCCACGCCTCTGGCGTCACGCCCTCGAGCAAAACGGAATTAAAGAGCTTCTGAAGGATTTTCAGTACCGGCGTTCCGCCCGCTTTCAGAAGCTCTGCTGTGATTCCGTCTTCGCCCGGCGCCTTGTTGTTCTTGAGCTGTTTAAGGGCAATCCTGATTTCGTACAGGCTGATGTCCGGGATATCTTCCGTATAGTGTCGGGTAAGCTTGGCTCTTGGGTCTTTGGCCAAGCTTTCAACGGGTTTGGCTACTGAAGTGTAGAGTTGTCCGTAAAACCTCTCGATCTCCCTCAGCACCTCGGCTCTCGTCGATACCACGTTGCCGTCCTCCGTCTTCAGCTTGGTCAGTCGGCTCTGCCCAATAGACTCCACCTTTGCGAACACTTTGGAGCCTTTGTTTTGCTCTATCGTCTCCTTAATACGTTCTGTATTGAAGGAGCGAGTATCGTTCCGCAAAGATTTCCGGATTTGTCTATTGAGCTGCCGGTAGACGTCGGCGTCTTCGGAGGTCTGCAGCATCATGGACCGTCGCTTAGCCATCAGATCCAGGGTCTGAGGTGAGAGTTTTTGTGGTTTATTTTTGGGGCGGGATTTGAAGATCTTCTTTCCCACCGCCTGGACAACTTCTACAAATCCGTTATTAATCTCGTCCACGGAAACGCAATTCTCAAGGCATGCAAAGCGATTTGAGAGCTCTAGCTGGAAAGACTCTTGGCTTTGGATATAGGCTTGCGAAGGTCGGAGTATAGACCCCATCAAGCGAGTTCTCTCTCGTCTGAGATCGATGTTCAAGATGCCCCTTACAATCCGGTGATCGCTACCGATTTTAATCTTGCTGATCACAGAGACATCGTTGAATATCTCTCTCCTCGTCGACAAGATGAAGTCTATCTCCTGTTTTATTGGAGCTTGGCTCTTCTTAGTGGGCCCTAGCCAGGTCCACTTTCTTTGCGGTGGCTTCTTGAAGAAAGAGTTCATCGCGAAGAGTCCCTCTTTCTCCAAAAAGCCAGCCAGCATATGGCCTCGCTCGTTTCGCTGCCCATATCCAAACCGTCCCACCCTGAGCTCTTCACCGCCTCGACCGCCGAGTCTTGCGTTAAAATCCCCCATAACCACCGTAAAGTAGGTTTTGGAAGCGTGTATGGCTCTACTAATGTCCTCATACACCGCTTCCACCTCTTCATCTGAGTATTTTCGGTCGGCATATATACCTGTATAACCTTCAAGGAGTATCTCTTTGATACTCTGAGTATCAGATATATTACCCTACCGGAAACACTCTCGATGGTTTCGACGTTGTTTATGAGGGACCTGTGAACGAGGAACCCGACACCATGCTGGGACTTCCTCAAGTCTCCCTCCCGGTGATAGAGTAGGTTACCAGACTTTAGGGTTGTCGTGCCCTCTCCCTCTCTTCGGACTTCAGACAAACCCACTATGTCCCATCGTAACCTACTCATCTCCTCTTCCACTTCCTCCACCTTGTCGTCCAACCTCATCGTCCGGATATTGTGTGTTACCAGGGCCAAGTGTAGTCGGGGGTGGTAGCCGGGTCGACTCCGGGGATTCTTCGCACCCCCCGCCCCGCCGCTACCGTGACCGCTACTGGAGCCAGAAACAGCGGGGCTGCCGGGCACTGGGGGCCTTATCATTATATTGTCCGTCATTTGGAGGTTGATGCCATACTCGCCATAATCGAAAGTATATAAAGCAGGGGAAGGATAGGATTTTGTTGGGTTTGGGGATAGGAAAAAGGTATTAGGATGCTACTGACCCGGATGGATTTGGGTTGAGTGAGTAGCAGCTCGGGTAAGTCGGGCTCGCGTACCCGTATGCCATACTTCAAGCCATCGGAAAGATGGCTGAAGATGAACACCCCTGACTTGATGAACACCCCTGAACACCCCCTTTGGAGGTGAATTTTGATAATTCCATTCTTAATGCACCCCTTGACCAAAATTCATTGATAGATCAGTAATCGTTTATGTTTTGCATTTTCGGCGTTTGTCCAACTTTTCGCCCTTTAAAGGGGTGAATTCTGAATAGTCCTGAAACACGTATCTAATAATTTATCAAAATAAATAATCTTATCAAGTTTCGGATGAAACGGACTAACTAACCTCATACATACTTTGGACCCCTGTTTGATCCCCTTTGGGGGTAAAGTTTAGAAAATCCATACTTAGTGCACCTCTTGACCAAAACAGGAACCCACATGCCAAAATTCATTGACAGATCAGTGATCGTTTAGTTCACTAAACTAAACTGCAATTTCAGCGTTTGTCCCCCTTTTCTCCCTTTAAGGGAGTGAATTCCGAAAAATTCAGAAACTCGTGTCTTATCATTTAATAATATCAATAAACTTGTGAAGTTTCGAATGAATCGGACTAACTAATCTTCTTCCCCATACATACTTTGAACCCCCGTTTGACCCCCTTAGGGGGTGAATTTTGACAAACCTTTCTTATTTTTTTGTGCGCGCGTGGTAGGGGCTCGCCGCAAGATGGTCGCTTAGCGAGAACAAAAGATGCTTCGTCGGCCATGACACCTGTTTAGCTAGGCGCCGAGGTCATTGGCCGCTTATCACAGTGGGCGGAGCTTGCGTTGCATCGTAGTGTGCGCGCGCAGCTTGGATCAGCGTGTACGCATCGATGACTCATACATCGTATGATCGATGACGTAGCGGTGGCGTGATCTACGCATTCCTATGCTGCGTTGTAACGGGCAAGTGACTCGCCTGTTTACTCGCCACAACATCATTACATACTATATTCGAAAAGACCCCTAACCTAATATATAGATAAAATGAATGAACTAGTAAATATATAAAAATCGTTGTGAAAATTTGTACCTACACAGAAAAATCGTAATGTATATACAGATTTAATTAATACTGTTAAATAGCTATACTATTAAACAGATTTTGTTGCATAGGCCCTGGATAAAGGAGATAAATGCTTTGGTGCCTTTCTAGATCTTGCTAAGGCCTTTGACTCAGTATCGGTCTCTATTCTGCTGGACAAACTGAAATCACTTGGAATAAGGGGTATTCAGCTCAAACTGTTTAAGAGCTATTTGAGTAATCGCATACAACGGGTAGTTATCAATGGCCAACAGAGCTCAAACATGAGTATTCATAATGGCGTTCCTCAGGGCAGTGTCCTTGGTCCTACACTCTTCCTATTTTAAAATGCAAAATTATCTCCCATACTCATCAGCATCATCACCATAATTTTGCACTTTTATGACCTGGGAAGAAACTTACAAACACGCGCAGCTTGATTTGGATGCTCTTAACACTAAATGTTGATAAATCCCACCTACAATTTTTTTCTATCTACAATTTCCAGTCTGACAAAACCATATTATAGAAAATGTCCCTTATGCTGCTCACTCTCATTCTTGTTCTTTTTGAATCAACTAACTTTGATAAATCTGGAAAGAGCTCAGAGAGCCCTTCTTAGGGTTCTTCTTAACATTCAAACCTTTCCGATTTCCTACCCAAGAGTTGTACCAATATTGTGAAGTCTTAACCTTGCGACAGCTTTATATTCTAAATATTATTTTATTACAACATCGTATTATCACATATGATCCCGACTTCAACAAACGTCATCACATTGTTAGTTTAATTCTGGATATTACATATAATAATACCTACTTAGAATATAATAAAACTTTATTGATTGATCCATCACATACTGGAAAGGTCTTACAAGTGAAGTACAAGGTACAAAAAGTGCGTGACAGACGTCTCAATAGGTGGCGGCTCAGAGTTACGCTAGACATGCAAGCACGACTAGCACTGATTTTCAGCCACCACCTTCTGAGGAGTCACGGTAAACATGATGTTATTAAACTATAAGTAAACAAAAAATCATCAACTTACAATTTATCTCCCCGCACCGTACCCTGTCTGCGAAAATGATTCGCGATAATACGAACACCCCGGCCAGGCGCCGCGACAACGCAAACATTCTTATTTTTGCGACAGTGTGGCCGGGGCATTACAGGTGCCTTACTATCATCTCCAATAGCAGGGCAGAAACGAGCGAGCAAGCGAGATGTCGCTTTACACCTTGAATTTCGCCATCCCGCTCACTCACTCGCCCCCACCCTGTGCTTAGAGGTGACTGCAAGGGCCCAGTATTGCCACCTACAGTCGGTGGCCGGAGGCGAGTTACTTCATTGTAAATTTCAATAAAAGATATCTTTATGTTATTTTACATGTATGCCGTTCATAGAACCTCGGGCTGCGGATGAACACAGTGTGGAATGAACTAATAAGGTAAAAGGTTTCATTTTAAGAGAGACAGCAGTCATCACGTAAAATCATTTGATATTCTAAAGCGGTAAGACATAAATCTTGTTAAATAATGAAAGACAAACGACCATAATCATAATAAGCTAGGTGCACAGCCAAATTGAATTATAAATTTTGCCCGAGGCGGAATATTATGCAAATTGACGGGAGTTCTGCCGTCTGAAACACGGCTACACTAGACCTTAAGTCAAGTTTCTGTTTGCTGTCGAGGCATGAGCGTCTCTCAATTAAGGTGCATTTTCATTGCTGCGCATTGTTTTCATATTTTCTTATATATCCTTCAATTCTTTTATGCATAATTTTGTACAATTATATTCTTCCTCAGAAGTTGTCTGGTAGCGCAGTCACTTATATTAGCTCGGATTTCCTGGTTTATCCTTAAGTTTTGGTAACCAATTGCAAATTAACTACCTCAGGGTATACTCTATTTCTTAGCACAATCTATCTTGCTGGTGAAAGCTAAACATTCATCCTATAACTAGAATCTGCTACGCAATACATCATCAATCAATTCTAGTTTTGCCCACTGTTGAGAATAAGACGTCTCTTGAAATAGCGTTAAAGCGCTAAATCCGCACGCTAGCCATCGGCATATACCTATATATAATGAATTCTAACAAACGAAAAGAGACTTCATAAAGTTTTATATCCTATTTAAGAAATATGTTACATTTCTAATTAATTAAAAATGCAACCAAGCCGTAGCCAGTAGTTTACCACGAAGACTCATGATAAATACTCATCACTTAGATTTAAACATTCATCTAAATAACAGATGAAGTTCTCTAGAAAATATCCCGGTAATGGATCCCTCAGTTATTCTCGGAACACTTCATAATTTCCCTTGAAGCCATTACGACTTTCAAGCCAACTTGACAAATGATTGGTAATATTTCCTGTAATACTTTAAAGTTTCTTGATTATGTAGCTCTCTCGTCAAATTTCCAGTTGTTCAAGCACATATTATATCACCATCAACATCATCACCATCAATATTATAAATATATTACCTAGTTACAATTATTAAAATTATTACCTACATTTATGCAAACAAATAAATAAATAAATATAACTGCCTCCATGGTCCAGTGGTTAAGGCGTTAGCCTTAGACCTCGAGGTCGTGTGTTTGATTTCCAATGGAAGCATACTATGTTCAGTTATTTCCAGTTTGGTTAGGACATGGCAGGCATGAATCACCTGATTATCTGATAATAATATTGATTCCATGCCTCGGAAGGCCGGGCGTTGGTCCTGGATGCCACTTGGTAGTCGATAAAGAAACAAAGTCAGAGATAGCAAGGGGTTTTAATAGGTCTGAAGAATAATAATAATAATAAACACTTTATTGCACCAGGAAAATACAATTTTGAGACACATACATGTAGACATAATGATGTGCAAAGGCTATTTATATTTATCATTTTTAAATAGTGGTTTGCTGTTACTGCGCAAAAAAAAACATTTATTAATTAATAAAGCAATGCCTAAACATTTTGCAGAACGATAAATGGTAAATATTGTAAAATTTTAAAATCCAAAGGGCCAAGAGACCCGATCCGGTTGAACTGGGATAAGGGTGGACAAAGAAGTAGAAGTATTTAAAAATATCAATAAAATAACGAATTAATCAATAAATTAACGGACTAAGTAACTGACGAAGTTGTAAAATGAAAGTATATATTATTTAATATGATGAATGAAGTTCGTAAAATAAAAATAAATTTGAAAATGTTATATTTAAATACATTCAGTGACAAGTTGTAGTAAAATATATGTTTGTTTGACTTCCAACCAAACCTTGTAATATTTATAAGAAAAAATATGAGAACGTGACTTAAAAAAGTAATCTGGGAATAGCTCGCCGGAGCGCAAGAAACTTTTTTTTGGACATCGTTACATTTCGCAAATTAAGTTTGTGAATTTACCCTGAAAATCTTTAGTTCTCGTTTTTGGACCATGACTGCGTAGGACGCGAAGAAAAAGGTGGGATATTTTTCTTGGGTATCTAACATACTTTTTCCTAATGATGTTGATAGATGAAGAATAATATGATTCGACAGAATGATGAGGCGCCCGGAGAAGACAAATGCCGTGCATTACTTGCGGAAGAGATAAGCGGCCGCTTTCGACGTCCACATCAGATTATACACGAAGATATATGGACTTTATCAACGTGGTGTAAAAACATTCCGTGGCCCAGTTGGTCATCAAGGAGGTAATATATGAGCACTCGGAACATATTTTTCTACTCGATAAACTATTTCAGTTGGTTTTTTCATACTAAATAAGGCCAATCTGATAGTTAGCTATTACCTAACCCTATTGGCAGATGACATTTAAAAAATCACTCTGACACCAGGGTGTACATTGTCGATAGACAATGTAACCTACACGAAATGATGATGATGATGACATTTAAAAAATATTTTTTCCACTTATTTATTTACATTTAAGGTTACAAATAATTCATTAAAAAGTATCGACAGAGAAACTATGTGATGGTTCGTAGAGCCTCGTGGGCAGTGCTACGCATCTGCATCTACGAAGCTACGAGTCGTAGCACATTTCGTAGCGCAAACCCAAATGATATTTTTATTTGAAATATCGATACCTTGAGTTACACTAAATCGAAGTCATCTTTTGTGATACTAAAGTGTGTAAAATTGCGTATTTTTTTAATTATTATTGATTTAATTAAGACCTCAATATTAATTGAGCCAGATTTGTTTCTTCATCTATAATTATTTTAATTCATTGCACAATACATTTTTCTTGAAGTGTTGTGATAAATATGTGTGGCATTTGTATCTTATATCTAAAAAAATATATACTCTGTTTATTGTCATAGACAATAGTAATACAAAAATAATCTAACTTAACAAAACTAAACTGTATCTAAAACAAAAAGAAAACTTAAAACCTAAATATAACCTAAATTCTTGATAGAGTACATACATCGAAATGAGCGAAACGAGAAAAATAACCACATCCCATAAAAATTCAATCAACTGATTGATCCATCAAGCAATAGGCTCCCCGGGGAAAGTTGTCGTGTTTTATGGGAATCCCTACTTCACCTCGTGGCAAAAATCTGTACGTTTGTTATTAATTATTACAACATAGACACATTTAACTCGGGAGTTATGTACAGTTTTATGTCCTTAAGCAGTATATTCTGTGTGCCAATAAATACAATAAACAGACACTCGAGTAGTACCTATCACCATAACCTAAGATTTTAATCGTGCACACATAACATTTTAACTGCTAAGCATTATTAGGCGCACTTTAACTAGGCTGTTTCCCTCATTCCTTTTTAATTCCGTAATTGAAAACTCGATAATTCATGCCTACAATATTTTAATTCCAATACAATTTATATATTTATTTATTAAAACTTTATTCGACCACAAATTAACGTACTTATACAAAATGCGGGCTTAATGCAAAAAGCATTATCTACCAGTAAATCATGTGGCGTATAATGTTATGATTATATTTTGGTACAATCTTCTTTTAAAATCGATGGTCAATTTTTATATTACTTAATTACCTAACTCTCAGTTAGTTAATTAAGAGTAAGGTAAAATCGACACAAACAAATTTCTCACCATATATAATATAATAATAACAAATGTAGTTAAAATGGCGTAGGGATGTGACGACCCCTCGCCCACTGGGTCCCCTTCCCAGTGCAGTGAGTCCCCGCAGGGTAGCTTGTGGCGAGCTGTTGGTGAGTGGTGACACCGCGGACCTGAGTACTCCCAGGGGAAGCCTCCGACCCTCGCCTCCGACCTTCCTTCGCCAAGGCCGATGAGGGACAGGACTCCAGTGACGTTCATCCCATAAAGACAAAAAGACATTGCCTACCTTGTGATTTTCTACTTACATTTAATTTTCATTCATAACAAAAAAACAATAAACGCACCGTCAAACGCCCGATACATTTTCGCGCGCCTAGCGCAAAGCAGGTGCATACAGGCACATCGCTAGGTACGTAGGTATCACTCGGCGAGGGGATCACGTGGTCCCAAGGTAGACAGTCTGATTTTTGTCTTCGATTTCACACATAAGCAGCAAGTTTTTGTCTATGTGTCAATATCGGGAACCTGTACAAACACGCCTGCGCTTCTATGTAGTAGTGAGGCTAATTGAATCTGATTGGCCGAAGGCCGAAATCAGAGTCTTTAAATGCGTTCACTCAACGATTAAAAATGTGAAAACATTATTACACAAAAATATTCATAAGTATATTTTTATTAAGAAAAATTAAGAAGTTTGAGTGATAATAGAAGTCCGTATACAAAACAATGTATTTTTATTTTTATTTCATCTTAGTGAACATTAATTGCATTTATTGTTTGTTTCATTTGAACGCATCTTTTGACGCCATTTTGTTTGTTTACTAACAAATACGCCTCGCTCGGCGCTCGGTGTCTTTCTTATTGTAATAAGATTATTTAGAAAGTAGGCTTTAAAACTTTACAAAAGAGATTATTTGTTTCCGTTCGATTTATTTGCATAATGTCATGTATAATACCATGTCTATTGCTGCAAATTTAAAAAGTCATATACTTTGGAAGGAAAGTGTACTATTTTTGGTAGGATAATAATTTTTCAAATTCTAAATTGAGTGATAGTTTCCAGAAATATTTCGACAACCATTTTGCATTCAGTTTTTTACGTGAAAGTGAATGAAGGACAAACTTTATTTTTATCTTTTATTAACATAGTTTATTACTTGTTTATAGTTTAAAATGTAAAAGTTTTCGTGTGATTGTTGTATGCCGAGTGTTTGTTTACAAAAACTAAAGAAAAACTCGTTTGCAAATCTCACTTCTGATGAAAAAAAGTCATTAATATTAAATGGATGATATCAACCGAGAATAAATTTAACTCAAATGAAAGGTAAAGTAACTAGAAAATTTAATATAAAACAATATGACGCGTTTATCTGGCTCGATACCTTTATAGATACCCTTTAATCATTGTTCGTAAACTTAACGCAAATCGGTCTTTATAAAGGCATCCTCAAATTAATATGTTTCCATTTCTATTAATTTATGGATACTTGAGGTGGTCTAACCAATATACAACGAGAACAAGACTTCTGTAAGTTCCAAGATTTTCGCATTATGAGTGTCTGTGTCTGAACGAGCCTTAGTCTAGAAGAGTAAATGAACAAGCCTCAACGTTTAGGTGAGTTATTATTTAAATTTTATTTTCGAAACTTAGCTAAACGCTGCCTGTTTTTAACACGTTACTAAAAATTATGTTTTTTTACACTGTGAAAGACTAGGTAAATATATTCAATTGGTATTGGTTTCGAATAACTCTGACACCAGGGTGTACATGGTCGATTGACCACATAACCCACACGTTACGAACTAACGATTGGATATGTAACGTATGCAAGTACTAAATGTGCATTTTTTTTATTAACCTATATTGTCCCACTGCTGGGCAAAGGTCTACCCCAAGTTCTAAATGTGCCTATCCTGAGGTAAATGTCTGTGCACGTCACTGCAGGACCCCTACCTAAGAGCTATATAATCGATGGTGGAAGTGTATTGCACGTAATGGCGTAATAACGGGGAAACCCGCTCACGAGGCAACTCGCGATGGCGAAACCGGAGCCGCACCTCTCGGCACCCTTAGCCGCTCATTCCAAGCCCTCTGTTGCCAAAGGCGGCGACTATTTTGGGGGCCCATTCACTGAGTGGCGAGTCACCTCCTGCCACTAATAGTCAGCAGTCATGATTATGGCAGGTGTCTGAATTTTTATTATTATAGCCCAGTTTCATCTCCACCTAAACTTCATTACTATATCCCATAATATTCTTTCCATTCATTAGAAATAGTTCTTACTCCTGCCGAGACCTGTTCATAAATATGTCATCTATTGATATAGCCGAGGACGGGTTTTGGTAGGAGCACCACATGACATCAACTTCTCCAAAGGGCCTCTACGCGTTGGATCAATATCCCCGCGCAAGCCTCTCAAAGGACCGGGGCAACCCGTGAAACCCAAGCGCAGATACAAATAATAATTATTTATTTATTTCAGACAACAAAACGTAATTTACATTATAGACCCATATCAATAATAAGAGGGCTGGTTTATTCCTAGCGCAAAGAATTGCAATTGCAATTCAGCGTGGGAATGCAGCCAGTGTTCTTGGCGCGATGCCACGCGGACAATGTTTGAATTTAAATTTTTAGTTCTTCCATATGTTTTTCTTACTTTTTTTAAGGTTTATATTTTATTTTTACTTTATTGATATTGTAGTTTTTAAGGTTAGTTTATATGTTCAAGCACTTACCAAATTATTTTGCGTGCTTCCGCCACCATTGTAGGTGCTGGCCGGCAATAGTTCATGCAAACTATTGCCGGCCGGAACCCACCCACTACTATTAGTCCCAACATGCCCGCCACCATTAGTTTGCACATGCGCAAACTAATGGTGGCGGTGGCGCATGTGCAAACCAATGGTGGCGGTGGCGCATGTGCGAACGAATGGTGTATTTGGTAAGTGCTTATTATTAATCAGTTGTTGGTATAAATACCTTACAGTCTAACATACATATAAAATAAAATATAATAACTAGTTAGTGCGTAATGTAATGTTTTGCTGTGACGCACTTCACTTTGTCGCGGTGTCGGGCAGCCTAAATATATATAGCCTATATATGGTGAGCAAAACTTGGCTAGAACTAAACGGTGAGTGGAACAGTTCAGACAATATAATTACAGTGTAAATTACGCTGGTTTTGCCCCTTCCTTAATTGGTTTTACTAGGGAACTCAATGTTAACTTTGTATAACAGTACAAATCGCCATTTGCACATAATCAGTATTCGGATATGGAATAGTTTCTTTTATAAAGTACTAGATTTTGCCCGCGGCTTCGCACACGTTCTTAAAACTCACGGAAAAGTTTTTTTTCTGGTATGAAATCTACGTATATACTTCAGTGTATTTCAGGAAGTTGAGTAAATAAAGCTTAGAGATGATGATGAAACTCACTTTAGCTTTTACAATATTAGTTTAGATTTTACATATATTTCATCTTTCCCTACTTTATTAGATATATGCGTTAAATAGATATCAAACAATATTAATAGTAGGAGTCTTCTTATGTACCTACCTACTGGAATTTGCAGTTGAAAGTGTTAGTTTCTCTTATGTGCATTAAGCAACACCTAAGAAGAGTTAAGTAAGATGTCACGGACAAAAGAACAGCTCTTAAAAAATAAATAGATTAAAGTAGAAATCCACCGAAAATTATACGCGATAGAAAAACTCGAGACAGTTAAATACTTGTACGCAACTTCTTCTAAGCCCTTCCTGAAAATTGAGTGGTATACACCGTAATACGAACTCAATATCGTTTCGGAAATGTAAAAATAAAATTCTCATACATGTATTGAAGACACGGTGAACATTATGTAATTAAATGAAATCGCCTTACATTCGCTGTGAGTTCGCCGGAATACGTTGTTAACATTTGAAGGTAAGCATATAAAGAGTCAATATCGGCAACCTACGAATAAATGGGACATAATGAAAATATATTGCCCGGGCTGCCCTCGTAAACGACTGCGGCGGAGGCGAATGTTATTCAAATAAACATTACCGAGCGACGTCGTCACGACTCACAGAAATCGTAAAATTTATAACTAGCTTGATACGGAGTTCCAGAACTCAACGGTTCCACAAATATTTATGTGTAGGATCGAAAAAACATGATTCTCGAAACTAGTTGCAATACACTGTTATCATCATCATCATTTCAGCCGCACTCAGTCCTCTGCTAGACATAGGCCTCTCCCAATGATTTTTAAAATGGCCGTTTGTACACTGTAATACACTTATTATTAAAGTATTGAAAGTTATTCGAGAAGTTTAAAACAATTCCAGACATAATTCACAAAATCTGAAATCCATTATATGACTAGCGCGTACGATAATCTCAAATTCAAATTGCCTTACCAGTCTCTGCCTACTTTTAGGTAGATGTTAGAAACGCAACATTCATATAATTGGTTTATCAAATTCATGGAATCAATTTGAACCATGTTGTTTCTCATTGTAGGTATATGAAAATAATAATCTAACTTGGGACTACGAGAATCTATCAGTAGGTCCCTTGACTTGTAAATTTCTATAGAATAATGGTTTGCGGGTTTAGTTAAAAATGGTTTAAGCGGATTTTGCTTATCATGGAATCACTGCAGTATCAAAAAATTAATACGAGTAAGAAAAATTTCAGAAACGGATTTCTCCTGAGGTTGGGAAATTAATTGATTTTACTCGCTTTGTCATGAAAATGATATTGAGTATATTTTTACCGGACAGTCAGACATAAATTGATTTTTCGAAGACCACGTAACTTTCATGTTACTTGCATGTGGAATGAGACATAAAACCTTTATATTCTATCATTGACGGAAACTAACCACATAAGAGACATTTGACGCAACAGAAATGCTTTCAGGATTTAAAGTAGTCCCGAGAGGATAATTCTATGTTACGCTTTCGTTCTGGTACCAAAGTGAGCATTTCAAACGAAGTTTTCAATTTCACGTACAAGTGGTACTGAATAAGTGCTCCGCGCTTTGCTGTCCAAGTGGCACTATTTAACAAGACAAAAGTTTTACTAAAGTAAGGTCAATTTAATAGGTCCCATTTGACATCTGTCAATCTTAGTCTCATAGTGAAGTGACTTGTTAATTGAATACCGAGAAATATCGATACAAACTCGAAATCGATACTGATTTGGTATTATACTTTTAAAGAAATATGAATAAAAAACAAACTGTTGTAATATTAATTTAATACAAGTAAATAACTGTACATACTTCAATCAAATATCAATCCCTGTGTATATGTAATAATTTATTTTTTAAATGAAATGACATAATTTAGTTTAAAAATCCATTTATTCAGTGGAACTACAGCTATTATCAGTGTCATCATCATCACTACTGTCCGCACTTACAGATATAATCAACTCATTTTCGATGATATTGTCAATTTTAATATCGCGTTCAAAATCACTTTCGATGATTTTCTTAGTTTTTTCAACAACCTTTTTCCAATCTTCTACAGAGACACTGTCACATGCATTTTTTAACAGCGTAAGCATTTTTTTCTGTGCTGAAAGGTGGCTCGGTGTTATTTCGTGCTGCATGACCCTTTATTTGTGCCCAAATAAGCTCGATGGCATTATACTGGCAGTGGTAAGGAGGCAATCGAATCACTTCGTGTCCATGCTCTAGGGCTAGTTCGTCGATAACATAGCGTGGCTTGGACGACATAGTTGTATGCACTAAATTCATTAGCTCGACTTTTAATAAATTTGGATTAACTTCCACACCATGTCTTTCGAGCCACGAAGCTATTTCATTCTTTTTATTGGCTTGAGTTGGTGGTTTGTCAACCTGTACCGAATGGTAAGGAGCATTGTCCATTATAATTTTTGAGGGGTTTTCTAGGCTAAGAAGTAGTTTTACAAACCATTCTTTAAAAACATCAAAGTTCATTTCTTCGTGATAGTCACCTGTTGATTTGGATGCAAATGCTAGGAGGCAATCTGGAATAAATCCTTGTGAAGCTGAACCCGCATGACATATAATAAGACGGGCTCCTTTTCCTGATGGTACTTTTGATGTTGAGGCTGCTGTATCATCAGTCCACGTCCGTGAGACTGTATGGTTTGCATTTAACCATGTTTCGTCAACAAATACAACATTGTCCCAATCTGTAATTTTATTTACTTGCCGCAAGAATGTCAGTCTCTTCAGAACAATATCATAGCGTTCTAGGAGAATTTTCCGCTTGTCTGCCTTTTTATATCTAAATCCAATTGATTTCAAAACTTTTGACAGTGACGTTCTTCCGCCAGAAAATAAGCCTGCCTCATTTAATGAAATAATTAGTTTCTTCCTTGTAGGATATTCCTTTCTTGAGTAATATCCATAAATGTGGTTGCGAATTGCAGCAGCATCAAAATTGTCAATACCGACAACTTTCTTCTCTCTCTTTCTTTTTTTCGGTGTTCGTCATCTATTCTCTTCCAAACCTGAGGGTCCATATTTCTCGTTGAGAATTTGCGTTACAGTCTTCTTCCCTATTCCTAATGCATCAGCAACGCGATCCCTCGTTTGTGTCACAGGCAAAAGAGGCCCACCGTTGGCCGACTCACGTTCGAAATAAGTGTATAATTTTACCACTTGTTCGCGAGCTTGGCTGTTTAAGGTTATTCCTCGTTTAGACATGGTTAAACCAGAACAAAGTCCAAATAATAAGCAATCGGAGTCCAAATGATAGCCAGGTAAACGTTTGCGGAAGATCCGATCAGTAAGAAAAGCCAGTTCAAAAGATAATAAGGGATACACGGAAATCGCACAGTCACTTCGCACTACAGTGGCGTCACTGTAGGTTTAAGTGTTGCCAGGAATAAGTTATACTAAATACTATGAGTTTATACTAAATATTATTAAATATTTTAATATAAAGTTATTGCTTAAGTATTCCAGTATAATTGTAATTAAACATATTTCACAAATAAACAATTTATAGTTTTATATTTTTTCGTACACACGTAGGTAAGTCATTACACATACATAAATCATTATATCGATTCAACTAATTCGGTTTTGTCGGGTTTTTTTTTGTGGTACATCTCTAGTGATAAAAAAGAAAAAGCGTTAATCGAGCTGACTTTGTAGTGACGTTTAGATTTCATTAAAAAAATAGCTTTGTATTTTACATACATTCAAAATGAATGTCTCTTTAATCGAAACAAATGGTAATAATACCGTTTTCTGTCATCACTATACAATAATTTATGAATTAAACAGAAAATGCTTAAAAAATTAATTAAATCT
Source organism: Euzophera pinguis (assembly GCA_947363495.1). Lineage (NCBI taxonomy): Eukaryota > Metazoa > Arthropoda > Insecta > Lepidoptera > Pyralidae > Euzophera > Euzophera pinguis. The sequence goes on from OX376168.1 coordinate 6,928,482, forward strand.
CACTTTTGCAAAAACAAATAATTGAGTACCCGCCGTTACAAGTACACATTGTTGAATTTAAATGAAGTGTCAAATGTGACCTATTAAAATGGCCCTACTTTAGTTACCACCTGCTTCTTGCGATGAGGTTTTCACATAATAATACTTGTTGAATTGTATTTGTTTGTTGGTCGTGTAACAAAAAATAAATAAATTATTTATTTATTAACACTAATTGTTCCTCAAAGTTACATTAATCTATATATCTATATATTATTATATATAAAAGAACAAGGGTGACTGATTGATCAACGCCTAGCCTAAACCATAAAAGCTTTAAACGTGAAATTTGGACAAAAGTTTTACGTTATTACATAGTGCTCAAATAAGGAAGGATTTTTCAAAATTCACCCGCAAAGGGGGCCCAACAGGAGTCCAAAGTATGTATGGGGGAAGGAGATCAGTTAGTCCGATTTAAATTTAGGGAAAAGGGGGACAAACTCTGAAAATGCAAAAACTAAACGATCACTGATCTGTCAATGAATTTTGGCATGTGAATTCCTGTTTTAGTCAAGAGGTGCACTAAGAATGGATCTTCCAAAATACATCCCCGAAGAGGGTCAAACGGGAGTCCAAAGTATGTATGGGGGAAGGAGATTGGTTAGTCCGTTTCAATCAAAACTTCACTAGATTATTTCTAAATAATAAATGATTAGTTCCATTGATCTATTATTGATAAATGATTAGTTACCTGTTTCAGGATTTTTCAGAATCACCCTCTTAAGTGGGAAAAAAGTGACAAAGTCTGAAAGAGCAAAAACTTGACGGTCACTGATATCTGAATAAATTTTGGCAAGATTTTTTCAAAGTCAAATCTTATGGGGATTTATAAAATCTAAATAACTAAATCTTTATTTTTTTTTAATTTATCTTAAAAGGTAAAATATAACAAAGTTTGAAAAATGAAAAACTATAATATTTCGCCGTCAATGTATTTTAGCAATTATTTTTCCAAATTCACTATGTCTATCAACTAAGTATGGGGAAATATGACCTTTTTATTAATAACCGCAAAAATAATTTCTTACTAGCAGCCCGTCTCGACTTCGTTCGGGCCTATAGCCTTCCTTGATAAATAGGCAATCTAACACTGAAAGAATTTTCTATATCGGACCAGTAGTTCCTGAGATTAGCGCGTTCAAACAAATAAACAAACAAACTCTTCAGTTTTATAAACCCCTTAAAGGGGGAAAAGTTGTGTATCATTGACTGTGTTTATTTTTAGCAAGGGGGGGTTTTGTAATCAGGGGTATATTGAGCAAGGAGTTTTTAAAACGCACCACATAAGGGGGTGTAATGGAGTAAGAAGTAGGTAAGGGGGAGAGAGAATAGTTAAATAAAACGGTCTGTTTTATTCGAAACTTTACAAAATTATTTCTTTTGATGAGTGTATAAAGTACCTGTATCAGTATTCTAGAATTATATTTCTAAAAGGGGGGACAAACTCTGACTAAACTATGATTGATCTGTTATTGAATTTTAGCAAGTGGGTTTCTTTTGTACACGGGGGTGAACTAAGAAAGAATTTTTCAAAATTCACCCCCATAAGGGAAACTGATATCCGAAGTATATACGGGGGAAGGAGATAAGTTAGTCCGTTGCAGTCAAAACTTCACAAGATAATTTGTTTTGATAAATGATTCGTTACCTGTTTTAAGGTTTTTACAATTCAGCCCCTGAATGGGTGTTATTTGTATGGTTTATCGGGTTGCTGACTACGAATATAATAACCATTTTAAAATTCGAATTGCCGGATGTGATAAACTTAACGTGACCATATGTCCCGTTTTGAACGGGACCGTTCCTTTTTGCGGCTCACCGTCCCAGTGTCCGCGACGGGGGCTCCGGGACGAAAAATTGTCCCGTTTTCCAAAACCAGGCGAAAACTGACTGATAGGCCAGGCGCAGAAGCGCATCGACAGAGGTATAAAAATAAAAATCTGAAATCTCCTCTATTAAATTATTTATTTTCAAGACATGGGTTACAAAAAATGTTAATTTTATTTTTGATTCAATGGTTTTCTTTTACTACAAAAAAAAGAACATCTCTCATGGATAGGACTATTGGTTAGTCACCTAAGCTTAGGAGAAAACCGTCATGACAAAAATAATTAATCTATAAATAATTGAAGATTTTTTTTTGAAACACTGCAGTTTTTTTACACGATTAGGAAAACTTGTTTTTGATCAATTTTTTTTCGATCTGCTATAAAAAACCTGTCAGTTGATACACGTGTATTTTTCTCGATTTTCACGTAGTCAAAAATGCTAAATCTATGATTATCACACATGTTTTTAAAGTGATTTAGTTTCGTTTTGCATACTGAACAGAGTGTTAAAATTGGCTGGTGTTAAAGTTGTGGCGTGGTGCCACTGATTTTAGGCTTAATTTAGTTTTACATAATGTTTAATTTTAGTGTTTTCAGTTTTTTTATTAATTTGTAAATATATTTTAATTTTGTAACATCCGGACAGATAAACCGATTTTATATATATAGTTTTGTCATTCCTAATGTTCTTTAAATGATGGCAGTTGACGGTTCGCCGTAGAGCGCAGACTCCGCCGTGCAACCATGGCAACTGCGCTCTCTGGCGGCTGTTATGATAACTAAAAATTTTCTCTTGGTCTTTGGATTTTACTGTCAACTGGTTTTGTTAATTTTCTTCCGTTGCTTATTTTTATCGTATAAAGTAACTTTTATTTCTGCTCATCATACTCCTTCTTTACTTATTTCTATTGTGGACTTATATATTTCTTGTAAATAGAGTGTTGTGTCTTAAAAAATACTTTCGTTTCCTCTCTCCTCTTCCTCCTCCACATAATTGGTGACCCGTCTCTCTACACTGAAGATGAGCACGGATAAAGAAGAATATCAGTTGGCAATGGAGTCGTTCCGCGTCGGAGTAAAGGTACCTCCTTTCTATCCTGAAAAACCGGCATTGTGGTTCGCTCAACTAGAAGGCCAGTTCCAGTTAGCCAATATCACCGTAGACGCGACGAAATTTTAGTACGCGATAGGTCAGTTGGCTCCACAATACGCGGCTGAGATCGAAGATGTTATTATCTCGCCGCCGGCAGAAAATAAATATGAGAAGCTTAAACTGGAACTCATTAAGCGCCTTTCAGCCTCTAGAGAAAAACAAATGAAGCAGCTTCTGGCCCATGAAGAGCTGGGCGACAGAAAACCGTCGCAATTCCTGCGCCACCTGCAGAACCTAGCTGGACCTGGAGTGCCGGAAGAATTTTTGCGAACTATATGGACGAGCCGACTACCATCAGGTACGCAAACCATTATTGCATCGCAAATAAAGGCCTCGCTTGAAGAGCTTGCTGAACTGGCAGACCGTATCCATGACGTAGCATCGCCTAATATAAAGGTAGCTTCAACGTCATCGACCTCAAGAGCTCCTTCGAGTAGTTCCGAGGATGTACATTGTCAGATCGCGGCATTAACTAAGCAGATGGCTGCCTTGACGAATAAACTCGACCAGATATCGGAAGGTGGTAACCGTCGGTTAGCTCACCGGCACCGTGATCGAAGCCGTTCCCGTTCTAGGACAAGATCCCAGTCGTTGTATAGAAAATACCCTAATTGCTGGTATCATGCTAAATACGGAGATAAGGCGAAGTGGTGTATTAAGCCGTGTGACTTTTCTTCGGGAAACGCAGTGAGCAATCAGTAATGGCGGCCGACGATTGCGTGAATACAGGTCGCTTATTTGTCACAGACAAACGGACTAGACTACAATTTTTGGTGGACACCGGGAGTGATCTGTGCGTTTTTCCCCGGATTCATTTTAAAGGGCGTCGGTCTCAAACCGATTATGAATTGTGTGCAGCAAATGGTACGCCGATTGCAACATACGGCCATATTAATTTAATTTTAGATATAGGTTTGCGCCGTGACTTTGCTTGGCAATTTATTGTTGCGGATGTGACAAAGGCAATAATAGGTGTAGATTTTTTATCCTTTTATAATCTGGGGGCTTACCATAAACTTTAACAAAACCATGATGGTTTTCGCCCATCTTGTTTTAAGCTTAAAATAATATTGTTCCAAATCGTACCATGAACTTTTAAAACAAGATTGTTGTATTCCTGCGTAGAGTTGTGAAAGAACGAATGATTTGTCTATTCCCTGGCGATTGTGAGAGCGAGACTCCGCTACATAATTCGTATAGCTGCATCACTTTTACGCAGTGTTCCGATTGACTCTCGTTACGAAATATTGAATTTTAAATTTAATATATTGAATTATGTGTTTTTAAAGTTGATTATGTGTTCAAAATATATAAAATACATTTATATTATTAAATTTCAATTACAACAAATAAAAAATGAAATTTGGGTTATGATTACAAACGAAGCTGTGCACGCAAATGAGATTCGGAACATTTTTTTACGTTTTATAAAGACAACTGACAGTTCACGCGCAGCCACTCAAAAGGTCTCGCACTGAGTTTGTTTAGATAAAAATATTTTAATAATAGCTTTGGCTAATTCCAAGTAAGTTAAATGCGGGGTCCAGATTCACAGGTTTTTCTCGAGAGAGAACTGTGAATGGGGACAGCGTCCTCGTACTCTTCTCCTACCTTTGTTGAACGAGGGTCCAGCAGTAACAGAGGAGCCGGCATTGTCGCTAACCTAGCCTATCATGTCTTGTGGAAAAAATAGTAAAATGTCTATTATTATTTTTTTACATTCATCATCATCATTTCAGCCGCAGTCCACTGCTGGACATAAGCCTCTCCCAATGATTTCCAAAATGATCGGTTGGCAGCAGTCTGCATCCAGCGTTTACCTGCGACCTTTTTCAGGTCATCTGACCATCTGGTCGGTGGATGTCCAACGCTGCGCTTACCGGTACGTGGTTGCCATTCGAGAACCTTTCTGCCCATCGGCCATCGGTTCTCCGCGCTATGTACCTCGCCCACTGCCACGTTTTTTATATTAAGTTACTAAAATAATTAAGATGTTTTTATTTTTAGGTTTCTGTCTAACGGCTTGCACTAAACGACACGGCGACATTGAGTCTCTTAGAAAATCTCTGGAGCAAGCAATGGCGAAATTTCCCATGGCAACAGTGCGTGAATCCATAGATTCATGGCCAGACAGATTAAAGGCCTTTAAAAGCCAAAGGTGGCCACTTTGAACAGAATATTGTTTTTATTTTTTGCTGAGGCTAATAAATATGTACATATAAGTTTTAGTAAAATTACATTACTTCATAAAAAATGCATTTTTATTTGTAACAGAACTTATGACCGGACGAGGTATACTTAAACAACATCACGTAACTAACACAAAACAAATCTAACACATAATAATGAAAGATTCAACACACACAGTCGCACACTAATGGTTTTTTGCACAAAGTTAGAATTTACCTTGTTATTTGTAACACAAGATCATTGAAAGAATCACACTCAACATGAAAAAAGTTTTGTTTCCATCACATCCGACCAACTTTTTCAAGATCGCTAAATTTGACGTAAAAACAACATTGCTAACTGTCAAATACTGCTCATGGTACGAAATTGAATGAACAATTTACTGTGACGTCATCAAAACTGCTAGGAAATGCAAGCTTAAAGTAATATTGTTTTTTACGTGTCATGGTACGAATTTCGAGAGTAATATTAAAATAATACTGCTATAAGACATTATGGTAAGCCCCCTGATGGTTGATTGCAGAAACCAGCGCCTAGTTGATAATCATACTAGCCTTACCACCGCGGCTTTGCTTGCACGCCCGTCGGATATCATCTCTTCAGTCAAGTGTGTGATTGGTGAGTCGGACTTTCATGACATACTCAGGGAGTACCCTGACATTACGCGTCCACATGGCACACATCACACACCTACACATAATACTGTACACTATATCCGAACAACACCCGGTCCGCCCGTTTCCAGTTCACCACGTAGGTTAGCCCCCGATAAGTTGAAAATTGCAAAGGAAGAGTTTGCAGCTATGCTCCAAAGTGGTATAGCCAGGCCTTCCAAATCCTCTTGGGCCTCTCCTTTACATCTGGTCCCCAAAAAAGATAATAGCTGGCGTCCCTGTGGCGACTATAGGATGCTTAACGCTCGGACCGTTCCTGACAAATACCCGATCCGACATATTCAGGACTTCTCACATAACCTTTCATGCTGTAAAATATTTTCGAAAATTGACTTAATGAAGGCATACCATCAAATTCCTGTTAATCCGGACGATATACACAAAACAGCCATAACAACACCGTTTGGTCTTTACGAATTTCCGTATATGACTTTTGGACTCTGTAATGCTGCTCAAACTTTTCAGCGGTTTGTAGACGAGATGCTACGAGACCTTGATTTTTGCTACGCCTACTTAGACGACTTTCTCGTTTTCTCAAAGGATGAAGAGGAGCACAGGAGTCATCTCCGTACGCTGTTCACCAGGCTTCGGGAATATGGTATGGTAATCAATACTTCTAAGTGTGTTTTTGGTACTTCAGAAGTAGTTTTCCTAGGCTACCTTATTTCAGCTGAAGGAACAAAGCCTCTTCCTGCTAAAGTTGATGCCATACAAAATTTTCCACCACCGAAAACCGTACGTGAGCTTCGGAGATTCCTGGGAATGCTTAACTTTTACAGGCGTTTCATTCCCCAGGCTGCTGAACATCAAGCGCCATTAAACGGATTGTTACAAGGATCTGTTAAGGGATCACATCCCGTCTGTTTTACGTCCAAGGAGATGGAAGCATTCGAGAGCTGTAAGAGAGGTCTATGTCAAGCAACTTTGTTAGCACACCCTGACTGCAACGCTAAACTTTCAGTCGTAACAGATGCTTCTGACTCTGCTTTAGGTGCTGTTTTACAACAGTTCAAAGAAGAAGAAGGATGGCAACCCCTTGCTTTCTTTTCTAAAAAGTTATCCTCCACCCAGCAGAAGTACTCTCCTTACGACCGCGAGCTTCTAGCGATTTATGAAGCTATCCATATATATATATATAAGCCATATGCCTTATATATATATATATATAAGGCATATGGTAGAAGGGAGAAATTTCATCATTTATACCGATCACAAACCTTTGTGTTTCGCATTTCACTCTCGCAAAGAGAATTGTTCTCCTCGCCAGTTTCGTCATCTAGACTTCATCTCACAGTTTACAACGGATATCAGGCACATTTCAGGCAAGGATAACGTCGTGGCTGATACCCTTTCCAGGATCGAAGAAATTATTCTACCCGTAGATCTTAATATTTTAGCAGATGCTCAGGAGTCTGATCCGGAGCTACAACTTCTCCTGGAAAATACCACGTCGTTATGCCTGAAAAGGATGCAACTGCCAGGTGCCAAATCCAAGTTGTACTGTGAGGAGCGAGATGGTTGTGTTAGACCATATGTCCCAAAATTGTTTCGCCGACAAGTATTTGATAGTCTTCATTCGCTCAGTCATCCGGGTGCGAATGCTTCTGTCAAATTAATTTCGGAAAGATTTGTTTGGCCCGGTGTTAAAAAAGACTGTCGTGATTGGACAAAGACCTGTTTAGCTTGTCAGCGAGCGAAGGTCACACGACATGTCTCTTCACCATTAGGATCGTTCAAAATTCCAAATTTTCGGTTTACTAACATCCATATTGATCTTATAGGTCCTTTACCTATATCTCAAGGTTTTAGGTATTGCCTCACCGCAATCGATAGATTCACGCGATGGCCTGAGGTTATACCGCTACAAGAGATCACTGCTGAGGCAGTAGCTAAAGCCCTGATATCTGGATGGATTTCCAGGTTTGGGTGTCCAATCAGTATCGTTACGGATAGAGGTAAGCAGTTTGAGTCTGCACTGTTCAAACAGTTATCCAAACTTATAGGATTCCAGCACAGACGAACTACTGCATACCATCCAGCCTGTAACGGTATTATTGAAAGATTCCATCGACAGCTGAAGGCTGCAATTGTATGCCATTCTGGTCCAAATTGGATTGACGCACTTCCTTTCGTCTTGTTAGGGATCAGAAGTTCTTTTAAGGAAGATTTGTCAGCTTCTTCGGCTGAACTCATCTACGGCGAACCGCTTAGGCTCCCAGGTGAGTTCTTTAACAAAGAAGAAGAAGAAGTTGTCACTGATGTGACAGAATATTTAGCGCGGCTCAGATCGTTTGTTAGGAAGATTAAACCTTCACCTGCTTCCCGTCATGGTAAGCATTCTATCTTCGTTTTTAAAGATCTGGCCACAGCTACACACGTTTTTCTACGTGATGATACAGTTCGTGGGTCCCTTACACCTGTTTACTCTGGTCCTCACGAAGTTTTAGAGAGAGGTGATAAAGTATTCAAAATTATTTTAAGAGGTAATCCTGTTACAGTATCGATAGACCGCATCAAGCCGGCCTACATACTGCAGGATTCAAACACCTCACACAATCTTCCCTCACACTCTAACGATAAAAACATTTTCACTAAATCTGGTACAAACACGCAGACACAAGTTCCGACAACTGATCACAGTACGCCCTCTGAACGAGATGTTATTCGACGGACACGTTTAGGCCGTGTTGTGCATTTTCCTATCAGATTATAGATTGTAACTATCTGCCTATTATCGCCCTTGTCGGTCTCTGGAGGGGGGTGATGTGGCGTGGTGCCACTGATTTTAGGTTTAATTTAGTTTTGTACATAATGTTTAATTTTAGTGTTTTCAGTTTTTTTATTAATTTGTAAATATATTTTAATTTTGTAACATCCGGACGGATAAACCGATTTTATATATATAGTTTTGTCATTCCTAATGTTCTTTAAATGATGGCAGTTGACGGTTCGCCGTAGAGCGCAGACTCCGCCATGCAACCATGGCAACTGCGCTCTCTGGCGGCTGTTATGATAACTAAAAATTTTCTCTTGGTCTTTGGATTTTACTGTCAACTGGTTTTGTTAATTTTCTTCCGTTGCTTATTTTTATCGTATAAAGTAACTTTTATTTCTGCTCATCATACTCCTTCTTTACTTATTTCTATTGTGGACTTATATATTTCTTGTAAATAGAGTGTTGTGTCTTAAAAAAATACTTTCGTTTCCTCTCTCCTCTTCCTCCTCCACAAAGTTTTATTTAACTTACCAATTTACATGAGTAAATTATGTCCCGTTTTGAGTAGATACACCATGAAGCAAATACAAAAAGGAGACGGCGTATCGACGGGTGCACCGTTACGGTCATTGGCGCAGTGACGTCGGAAGTAGGCGTGCGTGACGTGGAACAAGCTCAAATGTTTTTCTTATTTTTCTAATTTACGTCTCGATTCAGCTTAGAATATTTTGTTAACTATTTTAAACCATTTAGTTTTATGTCTATCAATGCTGTACTATTATGGGATCACAATAAACGTAAGTAAATAACATATTTTCGAATTTATTTGATTGTTTAGTGTCACACAAAATATATGTCTGGGATCGTCAATAGGGGCGGAGCCATGGCCAAACCGAGCTCCCCTCACGTCTGCCTTCCGCCCCGCTTAGCCTCACACAATTTTTTTCGGTGAGATATACTATACACGTTAGATATACTATCAAGCCCTATTGGGATCCGATGGGGTAGTAATCTTCTAAATACATAAAAAAACATCCTGAGAGACCTGTTATATATAATCTAAATGATTCAAACTTCATTGGAAATCCCTTTTGAACAGGCGGGCGAAGCCGCGGGCAATAGCTAGTATAAATGCAATTAGTGGACTTAATGCTAAAAGCATTTTCTACCACAATCCACAACCAATAGTAGAAACAGCAAAATGGTGTGGAGTAATAGTTAATTGGTTTTATATACTCCTGACCTCATCACCATTCATCGATTGACTCCCCACGCCTATCGGGTAAAATAGTTTACAGGAATTCAATGCATACTAAACATTAAAAAGTCCATAAATCCACATAAAGTTACATTCTCTGGGCATAAAATAAAGCATAAATCAAAAGGTCGCTTTACATAGTTTTCATCACAGTAGCACAGAACTATTAATAGTATGTTCAGTAGTTATTGCCACTTAAAATTAATAGGTGCGTTTTTTTTTATTTAACAAATGGCATCATTACCTAGAAGAGCAATATCCATGCTCTCCATACAACGAGCCAGGCAACAACTGGTGTGATAAATTATTCGCAAGACCCACGAATAAATAGTTTTTGTCGCACGCTTTCATTCCACAAGGTCAGAGATGAAATATATGAAGCCGTACGCCACAGTTGCCATGTAATTACATTCTACACGGTACGGGAATGAGAAATTCGCACTATTAGGTAACATTTGTACTGCTCAGTTGTTGGACAAGATTTTATTAAAAGAATAAAACTTTATGAATGAGTAAATCTTATAGCATGAGCTCAGCAACATTATTATAATGCCTAAACCTTTTTATAAATAATCTCCATTCAATGCAAAAATATTTTTTAGATTTTCGTTACAGAACTTATTTTATCAATACTTGTCATTCTGTTGTAACTTGTATTTCTATTAATTTTAATTTTGTGATTGATACTATCTATCTATTATATCTTGTCCACTCAGAACTCATTTTCAGAGATAAAACAGCCTCATCCTCAACTACATCAGAATCCCTATCTGTTAAAAAGTAACTTTTGTTTCCGGAAAAAATATAATGTTGTAATGTAATGCTGATTTATGATATGAATTATGGCAGTTTTCAAAAAGGCAACATAATCATGTATTGCTAACCTTGGGCAAAAGCGGATAATATGTAAACCGTCGTCTGTCTTTAGGATACGCTTCTGACTTTTTATTTTCAAAAAATCTTCTCGAAAGCTTATACGTATAATTTAGATCCAATATGAAACCCAGTACTAAGAGTCAAGAAAACCAAAGGAGCAAACTAAAAAGCGTTAGAATAGCGATAATACTCAACTGTAAGTAGAAGATTAATACATGTAATTACAAGTTCATTTACGTGCGGTGTTATTTGGGGCTCAGGGAATCAAGGCGAATGATTGATCCAGTGCGGAAGCTTCGCGGTGATCCATCAGGTCTGCGGCCATAGAGCAGAAATCGAGGTAGGTAGATAATACTATGCTCTGATTTCGACGCAATGGACGCGCTACTTTAGGCCCACCCTCTGCTGGCAATTACTGATGACTTAAAATAACATTTACGTTGTTCCAATTTACACGTCGGACCCATTGAGTAAAGGACGTTTTACTTTTTCGATGCTCTTTGCATGGGACTGAAGGCCGAAGTCTTGTTGGTACCTTTCATAGATTTAGTATGAAACGAAATATTCTTTTAGCATTCTAGGGAACGTTTCAACTACTTTGTAACATTTTTAATCGTTTCTCTATTACTTCGTATGTCAATGTCTACGCCCGATTAATTATGATATCACACTTCCGCCACTCTAATTTATTGGCACGTTTCTCGTCGGTTTTCCACCCGAAATACTAACCAGGTCATACTTACTTGATACTGCTACTTACATGAAATGATCATTTTAAAAAAAGCACCAAATTAACATTGATACAGAATAAGACATTTATTTTAAATACATGGTACGCTGGGTTGAAGTTGAAAGTAGAGTTAGACATAGGGTTTCTATTCTCATCTAGCTTAATCCATATGTCATCTTATTGTCCAAACCAAAAAATCTGTACTAGCATCGAAACCAACCTTAATGAGTAACCAGTCATTTATCTAACAAAATTTACTTCATAATGCTTAGCATTATAAAATGGTTTAGAACAGCGTGATTTATACGAAAGTTGGCTCCAAAACCGAAATAGATTACCAGAGGATGGGGTCCACCATCCACGTCCAGACCATCAGTACACTGTTTTGAAAATCGATTGAACAAATGTTGTAGACAAATAAAGTGTCATTAGTGCAAACATAAATGACTTACATTGCTTGTTATAAATGCATCAGCTGCTTGTCTGTAATGTTCTCTCTCTCGTCTTAGCACATTTCCCATCGCTTAGAAGCTCAAGCCCCGTAGACAAAGTCACAATTTGAAAACGATAACGACACGACATTCGAAAACAAAAAATGTATGAGATTGACATTAGCCGCGCTAAATCACGGGGTCGATTTTCATACTTATTCCGAAAGATCGTAAACACATATGTCGTTATCGTTTTTCAAATTGTTACTTTCTCTGATCGGCTGTCCTATTTTAGCACTTGTTCCGAAAGAGTTATTTATATATAATTTAATTAATCAAATTTTAATACGATTTTTAATGCATTTATTAATATTATTTGTTTATTGTAGAGCTCATCTATCTAGTGGTCTACAAATCTGGTTGTGTGTTACTTTGCTGGCAACATTTACAGTTTAACTTATTGTGTAACAACCGCGAAAACATAAGACATAGTTATGAATTAGTAAACAAAATGCGTGGATATAACTAGCTGCTTGTCCGATGACGGCCATTACGGCAAATTCTGTGAATTCGCGAGCTCACCCCTTTCAGCACGTGACTCGCCCGAGAAGCGGCTCGTGAGCAACATAACACGCGCTACATTTACACTTCCACGGAAATATAAGAAAATCGACGTCGCAAAGTAATGAAGGAATAGATAGCTTTATGAATAGATGAATTACATTAAAAAAAAAGCCTCTCCTCTCTGTTTCCATACCTCTCTATTCAGTGGTCTTACTTTCCACCAAAATAAAAACTGAACCTCAAAAACCGTCGTAATTAATTTATTGAAAAATATTTTTAATAAAGAAATAAGATAAGTACCTACTCATTTGCATTTGGTTTGTTTAATTTGTCTGGAAGTTGTTTTTTTTTTTTGTTGTTTTTAAATTTTTTGAAACGACTCGTACTTCTAGGAGAGTTATCAGATATTAGTTGCTTGAGCACATACTAATATATGTAATAGGTAAGTAGAAAATTATTATAAAACTATAAATTTCATCGGAAGTGACTCTTCTGTACTCTTTCAATTTGTGATAATATTCTCGTAAATTGAACTATTTAAAACTTGTCTAATAAATAAAGTTTTAGGTAATCAATTTAGTTTTAGTTAAACGTCGTAAATGTATATCGGCTCTTTATCTATTGTAGAATATAAATAAATACACAAATATGAAATCTAAGCCGCTGCATATTGCTAATGCTACTAAGTTCACTCCACGTCGACAAACACAACTTAATTAGAGATTCATTGACCTGTGAATTTCCTCTTCCGTTTGGCTAATTCTGTTCATGATATCAACAGCTGTCTCACTCGACCAAAACTCAAAACTAATTACTTTGTAAACTTCAGTTTTGTAAAAGTACCCTATACTATATATTAAAGATCGTCTTGGTAAACAGTCACAAGGCCCACGGAAATGGCTTATCAACTATCTTATTTCGTAGATCAATGAGAAGTTGATACATTATTAATGGACAAGGTTTAGGACGGGGGTTTCGTATCAAAATGGTCGCAAGCCTGGGAAACTCTATCACCATTCATGCGGCTTTTAACTCCAACCCTTTGCTTTATCAAATACTTGGGTGTAAACATTGGTATGGAGTAGATAAATACCTTATACCTAAAAAAACTAATAATATAGATGTTATAAGTAAAAAATATAATAGAAGAATTACTTTTTATTACATATTGGAAAAAAATATATATTGAAATATAAATTTGTTAAGTTGTGTTGTGTTGTGTGTGTGAGGCAAAAGAGATTCCATCAGCAAAATACGTTATTTTTAAAGTAAGTAACTCCATGATAGTTTGATAGGGCAAACATGTAGCCCTAGACACAGTACTCGAGCGGCGAAAGTTCATGCATGTCGCATTGTGCCAATAGCGACGGCGGTAATCCTCGCGAGTAGCCCGCTGCTTAGTCTCAACATAAAATATTCGTAGTATGGAAAAATATCTATTTCATGAGTTACTACAGTAAATAAAAAATAATTTGTAAGTAAGTATTTATTGTACTAAATACTTCAAGCAGTTACACTGCTTGCCTAAAAAGATCGACAGTGACACGCTCGGATCATGATTTTTTTGGGCTGGGAGACCTACACCAATGATCTTAGAAACTACAGATAAGTTACTTTCATAGTAATTTGAGTTTTCTGTTCCGAGCAATACAGAACTGCACACATCGAAACATTTTACTGATAAGTAAAACAAAAGATATGAAACAGCATGCAAATGAAAGAGATAGATAATTTTTAATGTTTCCACTTCAAATGTTTCTTGTGCCTAGAGTAACATTTATTGTTAAAAAGTGTGCATTTGGTTCAAGAGTAAGTAGGTAAGTACATGGGTAAGAAATAAAACATCTTATAGAATTAAATTATATTACCTAATTGGAAACTTGAACAACATAATCCACTAGTGGTTCTGTGAACACTAGATCTCGCTAACAGTGCATTACCATGACATTTTAATATAACAATAGTAGGCTGAGTTCCTACAAGGATAGGTTGCTTCATTTCAATTTCCCTTTGGAATCTCACCGCAAAATTTGTTCATTACTTCTTTTTTACAAAATCGTACATTATACAATTAACTCCACTTAACTTTTATCTTTGCTAAATTTCAACACTCGATTTAGATCCCGTAACCGCAACTTAAATACGTTCCAGCTTAATGTTTATCAAAATATACTTCTTATTACAACCCTTTAGTCCACAGGTGTCGCCAATACAACGATATCGTCGCATCTCACAATATTGACATATTCCGTTTAGAATTATTCCAGTTTAGCAGTGCAATCAGGCTTGCACTGACCCAATAGTTATCGGTCTAATGCTTATTGATTGTTTTCTTTGTTCCAAATTGTATTAGTTTTAATGAAGAAAAATTAATAAAGAATTTTTCTTATTTACATCAGCTTGTCATATTTTTAATGTTTGCATTATTTTTTGATCTGTATATGTACACTGTTTTTAAATTGAAGTTTAGCTCATAAACCTAGACCTTTTCGTAATTTGTGTTGTAATGGCTGCAATTTGTTATGTGTGCTTAAATAAATAAATAATTGACTACTAATTGTAGGCATTGAAGTCACCATCAGTATACGATTCTGTACTAATAAATATATGTCCGCAGTGCACGCATCCTTATCGCTCTCGCGTCAAAACTAGATCGCTCTCTCTTTCGTCATCTGATCATGGCATGGCGCCTTTGCGTCTGTTCTTATTATGTTTGGAAAAATAATTAAAATGACTTATTAATCAAAGTATTTTTGCATCCTCACATGCGGGTAGTGATCCCTTGTATTTCGTTTACTTTTAGAGTCATAAATGGTACACAATCAAAACACACATAAAGGCAGTGATGATTTATTTTGGCAAGGACACAGGAGCTTACGGCCCGTTATGCTCGTGATTGCGCACCACACGCACCTATAACATATCTGCTTCTTGTTTATTCTAATATCATTGACCTACACCATTGCATGATAACCGCAACGGGTTCTTAAGTGAAAACAAAGTCGGAAACACTCTTGAATAAATATTATTTAATTATAAATGAACTTAACTAAATAGGTACGCAGTGTAGCCCGTGACATATATCTGTTCTTCTCTCTATTTTATACTTCAACTTTTCCAATTCCGCCCGCCCATTTCTCAGGGTTGCCATACTAATCCCGGATTGTCCCAACTTTCATAACGGGAATATTCAAAAATGTTTCTAAAGTCGCGATGTCAAAAACTACAAAACAGATATGCTTTGTGTGGAAAATGTTGGCAACTGTATGTCTTCCGCTGTGTAAAGTTAGTTCAGAAGTGACGCGTAGAATGTACCTTAACTGTTGTTCATTTCCTTCACAAAGGACGTTACAGTTGAAATGTTTTCCCGCTCTCGGAATATGGACATTACCATTGTAACAGAGAATCATTAGTACTCGTAGAGCAGGTACATAATATATCTATGTCAATAATGAAGCTGGATTATGCGGGCAAATAATCACGGGCTGTAATTAAACACGACGGTAAAGGGCGGTAATTAGGCACGCTTGAGCATAAATTAGTTACTAGGGCCATTTAATGCCGTCGCCATTTAGGATCGTGTTCATAAGACGGTTTTGAGTATATTAACTTGGATACTATTCATAATTCGATCAGTATCGATAGAAATTCAGATTCATTAGCATGTTTCCTTGTACTTATTATTAGGTATTTTAGAACTACACTATATTTTTGGTGTTTCTCTATATTGACTCGAAAGTCAAATCGAATCTTTGAATCGAGAACTTTTATAGGAAAAGACATATTGCGCCAACCCCGGATAATGGAAAATACTAAAAAGAAAGAACAATGATGATTGACT
The DNA here is from genome assembly GCA_947363495.1 of Euzophera pinguis. Taxonomy (NCBI): domain Eukaryota; kingdom Metazoa; phylum Arthropoda; class Insecta; order Lepidoptera; family Pyralidae; genus Euzophera; species Euzophera pinguis. The sequence goes on from OX376168.1 coordinate 6,944,783, forward strand.
AGAACTAGTTGATATAAAATGGCACAATTGGAACGTTGACGCATTCACAATATTGATTCTTACATAACATTTCCACAGAATGTTACCGATTATCGGAATCAAATCGACAAATAATAAGCCCAGAGTCCTTGTCATCACAAATAAGAGCCTAATTTCGTTAAGGAAAAGTAATTTTACCAAGTTATCATGGGCACCGGACCACTGATCGTGGAGATCGTGGGTTCGATTCCCATGGAAAGGATACTTTGTTAAGTTGTTTCCAGGAGCCCTATTTTTGTAATGTGTGTGTAGAATGCAAAACTTTTGACCCACTGATTATGACGAATGAAAATCTTCGAGTTCGAACGAAAATCATTTGAATTACCGATTTTGCGTGAGTTCACTAAAATAGCACTTCAGTTTGATTAGGTACTCGTATATTGCACGCTTGAATCGCCATGAAGTTATCACCAGTCATCGACATGACGAAGAATATGAAGGAACAACATTAGAGGCCGAAAGATGGTTCCGAAAAATTCTGACACCAGGATGTACAGGGTCGATTGACCATGTAACCCACTGCCGTCTGATCTAGGAGCCCTATTAGTCACACAAAATCGGCGAGTAGAATGAAAATCGTTCCACTTATCGATTAAAGAAAATACAACATACAATTGAAAATCATAGGATATCGATCGAAAATTATTTGACTCGCCGATTTTGCGTGTTTCAAACTTTTCATAAATAGCACTCCAGGCCTATAGAATCAATGATCCGGGTGTGAAAGTTTCTTTGGCGACCACCAGTTGGTTTCAGGCAGGAGTGCTATTCATATAAGCTATTTTTGAGAAGTATGAGTATGACTCACCGTAAATGGTGGTCTAAGAAAGGTGAGTCAAATAAAAATCGTTACTCATCGACTCATATTGATTATGTCCAGCTGTTGAGAAAAGAACATTTCGTTGTGTCCAATGATAATCATTCGATATCGAGTCATACCTCTCAAAAATAGTACTAGGTGGGAAATGTTTATTTACAAATCACAATTTTTTGATTTTGTCTCCAATGCAAAACAGGATTCCGTTGCAGTATTTTACATAGTGAAATCCTGAACCTTTTACATTTAAGTTTTGTGTAACTCTGCAACAACGGATAATAAGTACTAACACAACAGGAGTTCGGTAGCATCACATAAAAAGAAAAGTAAGTAATCGAACGTAACGCAGAGGAAGTCGCTGGCACAGCTCGTAACAAATAGATTGTGGAGCTGTTGATATATTTACAGAAAGAGTAAAGACATTGATATAGGTATGAATTTTTAATTAGATTTATTAACAGTGGTCAATAGATCTAATTGTAAATATAGGTGATAAATGAGATCAATGTCAATAACCACAAACCAGGTGATTAAATGAAGCTAGTCTTAGCAATATGTCCGCCTTTGCTCCATATTGTAAACCTTATAATTTCAATTTTGTGATTTTTTCGATATGGACAATAAAGATACAATCTTTCTATCTAGAGGCTATACAAGCAGACTTTGAACCTTAACTCCAATATCAAACTCCAAAGACTACTGCCTCCTCCCAAATAGACTTCTGTTTTATTAGTGTAGTCAAGTCGACTGCCAACAGTTTTCATTATTTTTTACCTTACATTGGTAAACTAATCCCCAAGAAATGACGTGCTGTCTTTATCAAAGAAGTCCAATGCTGGCTGGGGTGCAAATTGATAAAACAATATGGTTATAGCTATAGAGTATTATAATCTTCTGGAGAGGCCTTTACCAACAAAAACGCGTTACCGTTTGAGCTTGCCACAGCGGCCGACATTATGCATTAACTATAATTAAGCAGAGTGCACGGTTGTCAAGTCTGTGATATGATGACATGTAGAGTATAGAAATAAAATTGATTGATCATAATCATCTACTCGTAATCTAGATTGCAACTCCATTCCCAGGGCCCAGTTCCCCTGTTAGCGAGGATGAAGTAAAAAATACCTTCCTTGCCATTAAAACCAGGATGATGGGTGATGACCAAATTAATGGGTTCATGATTGAATGCTTACTTGATATAATAATCCCAGTTCTGACCCACATCATAAACATTTCCATTAACTCTTCACAGTTTCCTTCTCTTTGGCGGAAAGCTTTTATTTGTCCCTCACCCAAAACCAACAACCCCTCTATTCCCAGTCATTTTCATCCTATCTCTATTCTTCCCTTATTGTCCAAGGTTCTTGAAGCTTGTGTGCATGCATGTGTATGCACTCCCCTCTTACTTTTATTCACAAGGGTTATTGAATCCCTACAAATCCGGCTTCCGTCCTGGACATAGCACAGCCACAGCGCTCATAAAAGTAACCGACGACATAAGGGCTAACATGGATAATACTAAAGTCACCGTTATCGCGCTTGTCGACTTCTCCAACGCTTTACACTGTAGATCACTTTCTCTTAGCTATTATTTCCCACAATTCAGTTTCTGCCTCTGCTGTGGAATGGTTCTCTTCTTATCTTCGCGGGCGCCAGCAGTCTATTCGCCACAGTAAAAAAAAATTCAAATTAGCTTGATCTGGAAACAGGCGTTCCGCAAGGTATAATTTTATCCCCTTTTTCATATATTTTAATTACGGTTTTCAAAAAGAGTAGGATAAGTAACACGGCTGTATTATTTTTAAATTTTAAACGGTTTATTTATTTATTTAAACTTTATTACAAAGAATGTAAATGACGGTCTTAAAGCCGTGGGCTTTTTCTACCTGTCAACCAGCAGGTGGTGTTGAGAGACAAAAGTAAGTGCAAAGATAAAATAATTACCTAATTATACATTTGAACAAATAAAATATTCAATATTAATACATAGACTATATATATATAAAATAAACCTACATAATAACTACTTAAATAAATATAATTATATATTCTCTGAAAGCGTGTGAAGATAATGGGCGCGCAGTAAACGTTTAAATGACGCACGGTTGTATAGAGTTCATCATTTTGGGAGCTTTTTTTTGTAGGAGTGGTCGGATACTTTTTTCTAATATGTTTTAGGGCCTTAGCCTGTTAATTTTTTCATCTTTTGAGTCAAAAAGAATAGACAAGTAAGATGATTCTCGAACTCTGCGTTCAGAAAATGTCTGTTTATTTTTAACCGACTTTAATAAGCGATGACTAGGTTCTTAGTTCGGGTGTATATTTTAAATGTTGTTATTGCATAATGTCCTTTATTATTGGAGCGATTTAGTTTTTTTTTTGTGGCAAGCAAGAAGTAACTAGATTTTTTACACGTTTTACGGCCCTGGATAAAAGTCCTTCAAGGCTTTCCTTATTTTTGAATTTTCTTTAAGTAGTTTTTAAACAAATAGAAGTACCTAGCGGCTTATCTGATTATAAGCGGTCACCGCACCCATGGACGCCACCGGGAGCATTGCCGACCCTTTAGAAATACTTTCACGGCCTTTTTGAAAAACCCCATAATATAGTCTCTCGGGCAAAGAGAGAGTTTTAAGGAGCACGCAATCTTTTGTATTAGGATACATAAATGTGCGCGTGTGTGTGTGCGAAGGTGGATGGTTTAAGAATTTAAAATTTTACTTTCGTCAAGTCTGAAATCATAAATATGTATTGTTGTCAAACTCTGCGTTTATAAATTAACTAGCTGTTGCCCGCGGCTTCGCCCGCCTGATCATAAGGGTTTTCTAATGAAGTTTGAATCACTTAGATTATATATGACAAGTCTCTCAGGATCTTCTTTTTATGTACTTAGAAGTTTACTACCCCATCGGATCCCAATAGGGATTGGTAGTATATCACATCTGGCACGTCGGATTTTAAAATGGTTGTTATTTTCGTAGTCAGTCAGCCACTCGATGAACCATACAAATAACACCCATTTCTAAAATTCGTGAATTGTAAAAACCTTAAAACAGGTAACGAATCATTTATCAAAACAAATAATCTTGTGAAGTTTCTACTACAAAGGACTTACTAATCTCCTTCCCCCGTACATACTTTGGACATCAGTTTCCCTAAAAATCTCTGCCTCCCTTATTTTATTTATTTAACCGTAGCTACTTCGGACATGGGGTCCGAACATGGGGTACACACCCTTAGGTGGTGCGTTTTGAAAACTCCTTGCTTAGTGCACCCCCTGATTACAAAAGGAGCCCCCTTGCTAAAATAAACACAATAAATGATACACAACCTTTTCCCCCTTTTAGGGGTTAATCCTAAATATCCTTAAATAAGGTATTTACATCATAAGAAATAATTTAATAAAGTTTTAAATAAAATGGTCATATGTCCCCATACATAGTTTGGACCTTATTTCACACTTTATGCAGGTGAATTTTGAAAAATATTTGCTAAAATTCGCTGATTAAAGATTATTTATAGCTTTTCTTTTTCCAGACTTTGTCCCATTTTTCCCTTTTAGGAGTTAAATTTAAAAAAAGATATAATAAATTTTTTTAAGATGTGCATTTAGAAAAAAAATCTTGCTTAGTGAACCCCTTAATCTCAAAAGACCCACATGCTAAAAATCATTGAAATATCAGTGATCGTTAAGTTTTTGCTCTATCAGACTATTTTCCCCTTCTCAGGTTTCAATTATCAAAAGAAATGATCTTGTTAAGTTTCGAATGGAACTAAGTAATCTAATCTCCTTCCCTCATACATACTTATAGCCTCATTTGACTCATTTGAGCCTTCGGGGGTGAATTTTGAAATATCCATTCTAAGTGCACCCCTTGGCTAAAACCTACATGCCAAAATTTATTGACAGATCACTGATCGTTTAATTTTGCATTTTCAGCGTCTGCCCCCCTTTAATGAGGTGAATTCTGAAAAATCCTGAAACATGTGTTATCATCTATCATTCATCAAAATCATCGTCAATCATTTAACAAAAGCAATAATCTTGTGAAGTTTCGAATGAATCGGACTAAGTAATCTCCTTCCCCCAAACATATTTTGATCTCCGTTTGACCCCCTTAGGAGGTGAATTTTGAAAAACCTTTTTTATCTGAGCACTATGTAATAACATAAGACTTGCCGAAAATTCCTGTTTATAGATTTTATGGTTTAGGCTGGGCGTTGATGAATCAGTCACCCTTGTTCTTTTATTCTTTTATATATACATGAAACCGTTTGTTCTAGAATCATGAAGTTTCAATGACTTATTAATGACGTAAATCTGTACTACAGATAAAATAAGTTAAAAATAATAGGGTATTAAAAAAAGTAAGGTATTTTAAAAATTTTACTTCAGAACGGATTGAAGATTAAAATTGAGTAAAAATATTATGATCTTTGAAATTCCAATTTAAAAAATTGATATATGATCCAATGTTTGATAAGAAATAAAAGTATAACTGTATCACTTTTTTTTAAACTTTCTAGTTGTACCGAACTTACAATTGAATTATTTTCGTACAAACTTTCACCCCCTATTTTACCCGCTTAGAGATATTTTTTTTAAATAGTGATACTGTAAACTTTTGTTTCAAACTGTGAGCTTAGATGTCAATTTTTACATTTCTAACTTCAAAAATGACCAAGTTTCATACAAACTTTCAACCCTCATTTCAACCTCTTAGGGGATGAATTTCCAAAAATCCCTTATTAGTGCACACTAACGGTATTCAAGGAACGTTTGAGCAAAATTTCATGCTTCTAGACCCTGTGGTTTCAGCTGTGCGTTGATCGATCAGTCACTATCTATCTATGTCAGGCAGTCAGTTCTTTCTTTTATATATATATATAGAAATGACGTAAATCTGTACTACAGATAAAATAAGTTAAAAATAATAGGGTATTAAAAAAAGTAAGGTATTGTAAAAATTTTACTTCAGAACGGATTGAAGATTAAAATTGAGTAAAAATATTATGATCTTAGAAATTCCAATTTAAAAAATTGATAGATGATCCAATGTATGGTAAGAAATAAAAGTATAACTGTATCACTTTTTTTAAAAACTTTCTACTTGTACCGAACTTACAATTGACTTATTTTCGTACAAACTTTCACCCCCTATTTTACCCGCTTAGAGATTTTTTTTTTTAAATAGTGATACTGTAAACTTTTGTTTCAAACTGTGAGCTCAGATGTCACATTTCTAACTTCAAAAATGACCAAGTTTCATACAATTTTTCAACCCTCATTTCAACCTCTTAGGGGATGAAATTCCAAAAATCCCTTCTTAGTGCACACTAACGGTATTCAAGGAAAGTTTGTGCAAAATTTCATGCTTCTAGACCCTGTAGTTTCAGCTGTGCGTTGATCGATCAGTCACTATCTATCTATGTCAGCCAGTCAGTTCTTTCTTTTATATATATAGATTAGAGATATTTCAACCGACTTTTCAAAATGTATGGTTAGGTTCTTAATTCTAATGTATTTACTTTAGCTTTGATCTGTGATTTATTTGATGCTCCAAAAATAACGGACATTATGCAATAACAACATTTAAATATTCCCAAAAGGCTGGCAGCATTGCCACGTTGTATGGCAATGCTTATTCTTTGTGCAAAAAAAAGCCCAGCCATTTGGTCACATGAAACGTCGACCAGCTTTTTGCTCAGCATTTTAAAAAGTTGATGAGCTGCGGGCCCCCATGGACCTAGGTTTTCAACCCCAAACGGCTCAAATATGTATGCTTCACCTAAATATGCATATTTGCGCCGCTTGAGGGTGTGGGGTGTCTTGTTGCAGAATGAAAGACGAATATCTTAATGCATATTTTATTTGTAAAATCAATTGTTTATATACAGTTTTATATCATACAATAGTAAGAAAATAGAAATCTATAAACGACCAATCAGCGTCGAGATAGATGATGAACCGGGGCCGTCGCCTTTACGTAAATACTGCGAGAAATCGAGTGCGCGTCGCAGTGTTCCAGAGTCCGCGCGCCGATGCGGTGCAGTTGTATGCCATATATCTCCCCTTCAAGCGAAGCGTATAGTTTTCTTTACCGCTCGTCCCGATCGTGTGATATATTTATCTGGAGGCCTATTTTTCTCCATTTGCTGATCGCTGGAAGTCTTGAAAGTATCTACATTGGTAGGAACGTTCTCAATTTCCTTAAGAATGTAGGCTGGCTTCAGTCTGTCTAATGATACAATTGCAGTCCTCAATGGTAATTTGATTTTGTAGAACTTGTCGTGTCGTTCAAGTACTTCATATGGGCCGTCATAAGGAGGTATTAGCGGCGCTCGAACGGTGTCGTTTCGCAAGAATACGTGTGTACATGTGTGCGGCTCCTTATGTACAAACGGCTTTTCTACGTTATGGGCGCGTTCCGTAGTGGGGCGTAAGGATGCCATTGTAGATGAGAGATGACGAACGTAGTCTGCTTCATCTATGTCTGCCTTTGTAAATTGCACGAAATCAGACGGTAAGCGGAGTGTCGTACCATACGTCATTAAGGCTGGTGAAATGTTATTTTCTCTCAATGCGGTACGCAGGCCAAGCAAAACTGTTGGTAATTCTTCTGTCCAATTTGAAGTTGCGCCTCGGGCCATTAATGCAGCCTTGAATGTACGATGCCATCTCTCAATTAGCCCATTAGCTTTTGGGTTGTATGCAGTAGTGCGTATTTTTGTTATTCCAAATTTCTTCAGGATGGATTTGAAAAGAGCTGATTCAAATTGACGTCCTTGGTCTGTCGTGATGCGTAGTGGACATCCAAATCGTGAGATCCAATGTTGGTATAATGCCTTCGCGACAATGTCAGCTGTGATTTCACGTACAGGAACTACTTCCACCCATTTGGTACAGCGGTCGATCATGGTGATACAGTATCTGCAGTCGTTTGATATCTGCATGGGTCCAATAATATCCATGTTCAAATGGTCGAATCGCTCAGATGGCTGAATTTTGCTGAGTGAAGTGATTGTGTGACGGCTTATCTTCGCTTTTTGACAGCCAATACATGACCTTGTCCATTCCCCGACTTCCTTATTCATGTTAGGCCAAAAATATTTTGAGACCATTTGTTTTCTTGTAGCTCGTACTCCTGGATGACACATGTCGTGTTGTGCTTTAAAGGCGGCAAAACGATGAGCATTCGGTAGGTACGGGCGGGCGGTAGCAGTCGAGCACTCGCACGTGATTGGTTGGCTTATTTCCTGCATCTGCACGTTAATGAATTTCAGGTTGGGCATTTTTCTTAATTTTTGAAGTTCTTCGTCGTTAACTTGATCACTGGCTATCTGTTCGTAGTCTACGGTTGATGGACAGTTTATTTCTTCTAGACGTGATAATGAATCGGCGATGACCTTCCTTTCTCCTCGGAGGTATTGTATACGCGTACAAAACTGGCTAATGTAGTGCAGCTGTCTTTCTCGTCGCGGCGTATCGCTGCTGCTAGGCGGCTTGTTCAATGCATAAACGAGTGGTTTGTGATCTGTGAATATTGTTACGTCACATCCTTCTATGAGTGGTCGAAAATGCTTTGTTGCTGCATACATAGCCAGTAGCTCTCGATCGTAAGTACTGTATCGCCGTTGCGTTTCACTCATTGTTCGAGAAAAGAATGCCAAAGGAATCCATTTTTTTCCTGTTTTTGATGTAACGCCGCCCCAAGAGTATGGTTCGATGCATCCGACATAATACAGAGTTGAGCTCCATGAATTGGATGACTGAGAGTAGTGGCCTTCAAAATGCTTTCGCGGCAATTTTTGAAAGCTTGTATGGATTCGGGAGTCCATGTAATTAGTGACTTGTCGTTCTTCTTGGTGTTATGTAAATATTTGTTTAACTCTGATTGCATCTCGGCTTGGTGGGGTAGACAGCTTCGGTAAAAATTTAATATGCCCAAAAATCTTCGTAACTCCATGACAGTTTTTGGTTGAGGATAATCAGAAATTGCCTTCGTTCTTTCTTCAGTAGGTCTTATTCCTTCTGCCGATACTTCATAGCCAAGGTAATTTATCTTGCTCTTGCCAAATTCACATTTATTGATGTTTAGTGTCATCCCGTATTTTTCCAACCGTTCCAGAACTTGGTGTAAAAGGATCTTATGGCTTTCTTCGTCTTTTGTAAATAACAGCAAATCGTCAACAAAACAGTAGCAGTTGTCTTGGCCACGCAGAACTTCGTGCATAAATCTTTGAAATGTTTGGCTTGAGTTACGTAGTCCCATCGTCATACAGTTGAATTCATATAAACCAAACGGTGTTATAACTGCTGTCTTCGGTGAGTCTTCTTTAAAAATAGGTATGGAAAAAAATGCTTTTTGTAAATCGAGTTTGCTGAATACTCTCTTGTTATGTAATTGATGCGCGAAGTCTTGAATTCGAGGTATTGGGTATCTGTCTGGCAAAGTCACAGCGTTCAGTCGTCTATAGTCACCGCATATTCTTAATCCGCCATCCTTTTTCTTAACAATATGTAGAGGACTTGCCCATGGGCTTGAAGATGGTTTGCAAAGTCCCTTTTCCATCATGGATTCAAACTCCTCCTTAGCTGCTTTGACGGCTGTCTCAGCCGTCGTTGTGACTTGCAAGGTGTCCACGCAAAGCTTGGTTACAGTGTCGATTAATTTTCTTTGATGTAAGTCGACCAGAAGTTTGTAGTGACGTAGGAAGTCAGCTCCAATAATTGATGTGTTGACGTCGGCAAGTATGAAGGTCCAGCGAAACGAGCGACGCAGCCCCAGATTAAGTTACATAGTCTTTGTGCCATATGTAGTTATAGGCGTGTTGTTCGCTGCGTATAGTTGATAGTCGCTAATTGTAGGTTTCTTTCTAGATTTGCAGGCAAAGACGGATATTTCCGCCCCAGTGTCGACAAGGTACCTTTCTCGGGAGTCTAAGTCGAAAACACAAAGGCGGTTGCTTGTATTGGGTACACCGACGTCCGCCACGGTCGGTGTAGTAATTAGTTTTCCGATTTCTTAGCCGTCTTTGCGCAGGGTGATTCACATCGTCGCGCCTTATCTCCGAAGCTGCATTCCCATGTTGCATCACCGGGCTTTCTTTTGTTATCACGACTATGAGACATTGACCTCGAGCGGGCCCTGTTGCGAAAGTTGTGACGATATTGTTGTCCTCTTCCCGCACGCAATTCTGATATTTCCAGTGTTAATTTCTCCAGTTGTTTTGATAGCACTTCAAACTGCATCTCGGCGATAGTTGCGTCTTGGCAGCGAGGTTGAGCGGTCGTGTGCGTCGATGTGGTAGGTTCGGTCAGCGAAGCGATATTTGCCGATTGCGAATAGTCCAACATTTTATCGGCCATGGCAGCTAGTGTGTCCAGTGATGATTCAGTGTTGACGGATAGTACGACACGTACTTGTGATGGCATTTGTTTCATCCATTCGATTTTTAATCCTTCCTCTGTTATCATATTGCCAGCAAGCTCCCTCATTCTTCGTAGTAGCTGCGTAGGCTTTTGATCGCCGAGTTCTAGACCACTGACTAATTTCTGGAAGTTCTTGATTTCGGATTGTTCGTAAACCGATAGCAGGCGCTTTTTTAGAGTGATGTATTTATCCTTGGCAGACGGATTGTACAGAATATCTGTAACTTGTTGCAGATCCGCTGGCTGTAGCTTTTGTAGTGCATAGTTATATTTCTGGTCATCGGATGTCTTTAAGGGTTCCACAACCGCTTCAAACTGAATGAACCAGGCACGGGGATATTCTCGCCAAAAGGGTAGTAGCCTTGATTGCACTGACACAGCTGCTAGATCCATACTGCTTGCTCCAAAATTTTCGGATTTGCTTGCTTCTTGATTTTCAGCTCCACCGCGATTATCTTCCATGACGATGTGTGTGTATGACCTTTTTCGTAAGTAAATTTTGTTCTCGGGGTCACCAATGTGGGGTGTCTTGTTGCAGAATGAAAGACAAATATCTTAATGCATATTTTATTTGTAAAATCAATTGTTTATATACAGTTTTATATCATACAATAGTAAGAAAATAGAAATCTATAAACGACCAATCAGCGTCGAGATAGATGATGAACCGGGGCCGTCGCCTTTACGTAAATACTGCGAGAAATCGAGTGCGCGTCGCAGTGTTCCAGAGTCCGCGCGCCGATGCGGTGCAGTTGTATGCCATAAGGGAATCCGCAGAGGCTGCAGCCATACCAGCCTTTACATTTGTACCATGAATGTGGGAAGATGCGAGGGTGTCGACGCAAGTGGCGTCCCACACCAGCGGTCTGCCCAACCTCCAGGGCACAAGTGTCATTCCATCCGGTCTCTTGCTACATCGCGGACCAGACCATTTGGTTCTAAAGCGGCAGGTAACCGGATGCTAACAAGAGCACGGTGGAGTAAGCTATTAAGGCTGGCATGATGTGCTAAACGACCTGCACTCCTGAAATACAGGCCATGGTGACCAAACTGGTTGACGGAATCACCACAGAGACAATGATGCGGGACATTCGTTTTCGCACCTAAATGGAGACATGTCACTATGCGAAAAATATTGTTATTTATTTATTTTATACAAACACTGACAGCACTTACAGTTTCCCAATGCCTGCTCTGAGTTAGGACAGGACAAATTACACAGGTTTATGAGACTCATACATTATACACGAATGAACAAAGGATTTCAGCTTATCATAAAATAATATCTACGTTTGGCAAATGAGCAATCAAGGCGCCAAAGAGTACCATGGCCTGGTTAGTGGGCGCGTACTGCGCGGTTATCAAGGCATGAGCACAAATTATAAGACGGCAGCACCTGCAACCATAATCCAGACCCACTCTACAGCAGCAAGGAGACGAACACGCTCCACAGAGCCGTTAGCAGCAGATTGAAGTAAATTCCTCTGTTAGACTCTGCAAAGCGGCTTACCCCACTGCCATTGAGACGCAGGATGTCTGGGAATTTAGAATGTTGACTTGCGTCTTGCCATGCGATCTTGGCCTCCGTCACATAAGAAACATCTTGTCCCGCGTGTTTCAGAATACTCAAACATTCGTTTGATACTATGAACGGAGGACAAGAAAGCAGGCAGAGCAAAACTAGAAATTTTGCGATCTTACAGGTAAGGAAGCTTGCTTTCAAATAAGTTCCTGATCGAAATTGAATGTTGATCACCAAAGATAAAGAATTGTTTATAACATCATCATATTTAGTAAGTAGGTCCGGATATTTCTAGAAATTCAGCATCGAAGGTAACAAAAAGGCGTTTTTTCAAGATTGTGAAGGCAAAATGTGTATGAATATTTTTGAGACGATCGAAAGCCAACAGGAAATTTTTAACTTTTTCATCAACAAAATTTGGAAAAGACCTGTCAAATATTGGAGATCCAAGGAGGCGAAGAGAGCTTTTGTCTATTTAATTTAAGACCTAATGAATCAAAGTTATCTTTTATTTGTCTGTCTACTAATTAATTGGTCAAGTACCTTTTAAAATTGCAGGAAAAACAAACATAAAAAACTCTTTCTACTTTGGAAATGTCACGATTGTCCTTTGCACGCTAAATGTTTTGTGCTTGGAGGAGTCAGTCACATTGCAGTTCCGCCCGAATTGCGCTCTCATATTCTTGATTATGATATCATGTAAGTATTGAAGAGAAAAAGTGAATATAAAAAAATATTTAGAGAATCCAAGTTTTACTTTATTGAAAGAATGACAACTTCAAAATATAAACAAAACAATCACCATAGCAATGTAGCAGTAGACTTCAGTAGAGGTTTTATATCTTTAACAGATTGGCTTTGTAAATAAATCTGCCAATTGCTCTTGTATAGAAACATGTTCTATGTTCACATTGCCTTCTGATACACATTCTCTTATGTAGAAATGTTTTAGCTTTATATGTTTCGTTTTCCTGTGAAACTCGTAAGGCGGATTATGAGCAAGTTTAATTGCGGACTCACTGTCTATGCGGAGAATAGGTGTTTCCATTTTTCCACATAAACTTTGGAACAATCTATTAAGCCAGATTATTTCTCGACAAGCTTCACTTGCTGCCACTATTTCTGCCTCTGTAGATGAAAGGGCAACTGAGGCTTGTTTCGCACTTCTCCAAGAGATAGCTGAACCTGCATACAGACATAAAATTCCTGTTGTGGAACAGCCACTTGCAGCATCACCACCAAGATCCGCATCGCTATAACATAGAAGCTTTTTATCGCCTTTGTTATACACTAAGCCGGTGCCTTGAGTTCCTTTCAAATAACGAAAAATTCTTTTTAACTGTAGTACATTCAGTTTTGAAGGATTTTCCATCTTTCTCGATACTACGCCTACAGCGTATGCTATATCCGGCCGTGTACCAACCATTAGGTAACTTAATGCTCCTACAGCTTGTCTGTATGGAAAATTAACATGATTTTCTTCATGTAATTCATTTTCAGGTATATCTTTAATAATCGGTGTACCGACTATTTTACAGTCATTCATACCGTATTTCTCGATTATCTTTTTTATGTATGTAGATTGATGTACTTTTATACTTCCATCTTTATCATTTTCTATTTCCAAACCTAGAAAATAGGATGGCTGTTTTGTAGTTATCTATAATCTACCTTTTAATTCCTGTTCTATGAAATTTTCAGCTTCTGAATCGTTTGACGAAGCCAATAAACCGTCATCTACATACAGTGCTAGCAGTATCTTTGGTTTTGCACGTTGTCTAACGTATAAACATGGATCAGCATCACTCTGTTTAAATTGGGCTTTTATCAGAAAATCATGCATACACTCATTCCAACATTTCGGCGACTGCTTAAGTCCATATAAGCTTCTTTTTAGTTTGCAAACATGCTTAGACCCGTCATTGTATCCCTCAGGTTGTCTCATATAAAGTTCTTTCTTTATCGTCCCGTAAAGAAACGCTGTGGAGACATCAAATTGTCTTAGCTTTAATTAAACCTTCATTTGCGGAGATACTCAACAATGCTCGGATCGAACTCATTTTTGCTACTGGGCTAAATGTTTTATCGTAGTCTATGCCTTTTTTCTGTGAATAACCAATAGCCACTAATCTTGCTTTGTACTTATCTACTGTACCATCAGGATTTCTTTTGATTTTGTAAACCCATTTACAACGAAGGGCTTTGCGGTTATTTGGTAACTTCGTCAGATCCCATGTCTGATTTTCTTTCAAAGAAGATATTTCTTTATTCATAGCCTCATTCCATTTCTCTTTATCAGGACTTTGCATCGCTTCTCGATATGAAGATGGTTCATGATTCGATATGGCTTCATTAACAAAATTTTCAAAATTAAACCTGTCTGGGGCTTTGATTCGATTTCGATTTCGGAGTACACGCCGTGTGCCTTCTACAACAGGCGTTGTCTCGTCTTTTGCTATATCATTATTTTCACCATCTTCTGAATTTAATGAATGAAAGTCTTCATCTGACTGTATCGGTACAATGTCAGTTGTCTGATTGTTAGAGTCAGGCTGTATAATTTTAGAAGAAGTAGGGAGCTCAAACTCATATGTATTTCTTTCCAGTCGTGGTTCAGATGCAGCTTCGATAGGCGAGTTACTTACAAGAGGAACTTCTTGGAATGTGACGTCTCTGGAACGAACCAATTTGAAGTTTTTCTCGTCATATAATCTATATCCATCATCACCATCATATCCGATTAAAATACATTTCTGAGCATTTCTGTCTAACTTCCTTACTTTTCTTTGTTTAGGTATATGCACATAGCATTCGCAACCAATGATTCTGAGATGACTAATTTTAGGTTTCTTAGAATACCACAATTCGTAGGGTGACTTTCCTTGTTGTGTTGTAGGTCCCGTACGATTTAGTATGTAAACTGAAGTATTTGCTATTTCAGCCCATAGTCCTTTAGGAATCTCATTATGAGCGTGCATCAGTGTTCTTACCATTTCTACGATAGTCCGATTATCACGTTCTAAACAGCCATTTTGTTCAGGTGTGAAAGGCATCGATTAGCAACTTCTGATTTATGTCTCAAGAAATAAATGTAACGAAATCGGGAAAAATCATCTTTAAATAGAACATAATACCTGTATTTTGATATAGAATAAGGAAATGGTCCACATACGTCTGTGTGTATAAGTTCTCCAGTACGAGTAGCTCTTGGTCTTATTCCGAACTTGTTTCTGTGAGTCATTCCATAGACACATCCTGTGCAAAGTTGTTCATCATTCTCTGTTTTGATTTTAATTCCAAATTCTCTTTGAATAATGTCTTTTATATGTCTTTTGTTTTGGTGACCGAAACGTTCGTGATAAAGTTGAAGTTGATTTGACATAGTTAGGGCATTTACCTGAGGATTTGGTGTGATTATCTTTACATCTAATTTGTATAAACCTCCATATCTCTCCCTGTATCGCATCAACTTTACTTGTCCATTAATCTTCAACGAACAAGACTTAGTACTCGACTCAAATGTACTTTTATCACATAGATCTTGTGTGGCTAAAACAGAAAATAAATTTCTCTTTATGGATGGGACATACCAAACATTGGTTAAAGTGATAAGCTCCTTTCTTTTATGATCTACGACAGCTTCTAGTCTAATCGAGCCTTTTCCTATCGCTTTGATATTTTCTCCATTTGCTGTAACAACTCCGTGTGTGTCAGCAAAATAATTGAAATCATCAAATACATCCCCTCTATTGGTTATGTGGTTGGTGGCTCCATTATCGACATACCACGAATTGCTGTCTTCGTTTTCATTTAAAGATAATGCTAAGCTCATTAACTGTGTAGTGCCAGTGCTGCATGTGGACTGATGCTTAGGTTTAGGAGGTCTGCCATCTTTTCACACCATGTCCTTCTTCTCCACAATAATTACATTTAAACGTTCTGTTTTCTTTCTTATTTGCTTGCTTTCTTTTATTGACTAACAGTGCCTCAGTTATACTTTTTGTTTCTTGGTCATCTTTGTTTGTTAAAGCTCTTTCATAAGCGCACAATTGTGTGGTCAAGTTTTCGATCGTACGTTCTTGCATGGTTAAAAGCATCCAACTAGATTTAAAACTGAAGTAATCTTCTGGAAGAGTATCCAAGATTTTACAGATGAGTAGAATCTGTGGTAATTGATTCCCATCTGCCGACAGCATTTTGTTCAAGTCGTGCCAGAAATTCTTTATTACAGACAAATGTGATCCCATATCGTGCTTAGGATCTTTTTTGTATTTAAAGAACTCCATACATACGTCATAAGATCTATCTTGAGATGAACGTTCATATAGACGGTTCAATTCTTTCCACATTTCACTTACTGATGTGAACCGTATAACTTTAGTAAGCATTTCCTCCGTCATGTTTGTAGTCAATAATAATAAAGCCGTACTTTCAATCTTCTCAAATTCATCTCTTTTCTCTTTATAAATTTTTAAATCATCAGCCGTGGCTTGCATACCTGGATGTGCGGGCATCTTTAAGCTTCCATTAAGCGCTTCTATCGCACCAGCATGGGTCTTCAAAAGTAGCTGCACTTTATATTTCCAAGTGGGCCAATTGTTTCCATCAAACCGCCCGATTTCAATTTTCATGTTAGTCGACATGATTATAATCAGACTTTCGTCGTGGAAAAAATCTTTGCTGCAGATCTTTTTATTCCTCTGCTACCATGTTGGTAAGTACTTATTTGGGTTTACCGCATATACTATAGATATGAATTGCGCTTCTATTGCGTCCGAATCAGAGCTTAGTCCGCATTTCCACTTGCAAGAAAAACCATGTGATTTCATTGGCAAGTTGCATTTCTTGCTAGTACAGTCCAGTAACATAAGTAAATTGATTTGTATAACATAATTCACGATGTTGTTTTTAACTTCGACAATCTTTTAGTATAGATATTTTTTCATAGTTTTGGTAAGACTAATAGCATAGTTTATATTGAGCGAATAACTTCGCACAAAATTCAATATTAATTTTTCCAAAGATTTCATATTGTTTGTAACTTGCATTGAGGTATAGTAGAAAAGTGGTAAGCCAGCAAAATATAACTTTTTTTACCTATTTATTGTACAACTAAATGAAATTCACTGAAATAATTTTTGTTTATTAGGGTTTTACCGGAGCTTTGGCAGAATTATAGTCTACATGTTACTTCGGTAAATAAAGTAAATAAATATTCTATATGTAGGTAGTATTCATAAACTATCTGTAAAGCTTAAACGAGGTAGATAATCTAACAAAAGGCAAGAAGCCAAGTGTGAACAGTTCGTTGCCGCTTTATTGATTCCCCTCTGAATAGACGTGACGTCCTCTTCGTACAGTCTACGAATCTGTTCTAATATAGCTATGTGTGCTCGCAGCCGACAAACTTCCAATGAAATTGTATTAAAGTATTCGGCCATATTTCAGGCCTAACAAGAAAACGAGGATTCAACCTCAATATGTGCTCAAGGTGTCGCTATTCAGTGAAGCGAGGTAAAGGAGCAAAGTTTTGAAATTCGCCCCGGGGGCCGATCCAACTTCTCTGTTGCAATAAATAAGGATTTTAGCGACAAATTACCACACGAAATCGTTTCACCCTTTCTTCAGAAAGTTTGGAACTAGTGAAAATAGGATACGCAGTTGGGAGGCGCTACAATGCAAACAATGGTTTCGATAGAGTATGTGGGTCCTTTGTCTGTTGTAGATAGAGCGCACGCAATAAACTTGGAACCTTTGTAAATGAACTGACTCTTGTCTGCAGGTCCGCTCGCGCATATTGTTACACCCTGTGGCTAGATCTCACATATAATGAGCTGTTCCCAAATTCTGATTCACAAATAACAGTTTATTTGTTTCGAAACACGATCACTGGTTTGGCTTAGTCTAAAATGTAACTCTATGTTTTTAAAGGGTTTGGAAGTTACTACATGTAAACCTAAATCGCGTCGAATTATGCTGCTCGCATAATTGTGATCGAACTTCACTTACAGGTAAGTTCGTTTAATCTTCAAATATATATAATAGCGGTCCAACCCAGATTCTCGAGGTTACCCGGGTGAAAGTCTATTTATTTATTAAAATTATCATACTTCATCCAATCTTTGAAAATTTTCAATACTAAACCTTCTCCGAGAATTACTCTATCTAGTGTAAACCGCAAGAAAAATTGTTTATTTGTCTTTAAGTTTATTGCGCAGACAGTCAGACAAACGTCTCTTGCAAAAAATTCTGTTGTGGCTATCTATGTGGTTATGTGGAATTTCAGTTTATGGAAAGAGATCTTAATAGCGCGCTCTCTGGGCAACAATTTACTCAATTGTGAATCAATTTCACTGGGTGCCTGTAAATGTTTTCGGGAAGGGAGGACTCAGTCTTTGATGGAACTATAGGACCCGTACTACCTTTATGGAGGCGTGGGCTCACGCATTGACTTCAAACGTCTTCGACTAATAACTTCACGTTAGCAATTCAATTGTGCCATATTTAGCAGGTACTTTGGTATATTTTCTTGAAAATACAGGTAAAAAGCAAAAGTACCTAAGAGTTGGCTTTTCCCGGACCTCTCACATGTGATAAAAATTTCTAAAATCTTATAAATAGGTAGCTATGACCTTCCTTTTTTTTTTTTTTGCGTGTGGAAAAGGCCCTCGCCTACCACCCAGCCAGAACGGGAAGGTGGGTGGTTATGTGGGACTCGAACCCACTAAAAACCACACGGTGTCAAACCGCCTACCGCTTGTTGCTGGGACCATGTGCTTCCTGATGCTCCACAGCCCCAGCGCGGCGGCCGCTACCACGGCGGCCTCGGCTCAGCCGCTCACCGGAGCGGCCTGCGGGTGCGGGGCCCGCTGCCCTTCACTACCCGCGAGGGTAAAGGCGCGCTTGACACGGGCGCGCCTTTCAACCCAAGGCCGTTCAGGTCGGGCAGCGGAATCCCGTTTGTTCCGCTGCCCGACCGGCCTTATTGTGGGGGCTGCAGGTGCAGGCCATAAGCCCGCCGTCTGCGCCCCGTGCGTCTGCGGCGGATGGGATGGTCGGTACTTTCCTCCCTTTCCCTTTCCGCCGCTTCTTTGCGGAGCATGACGCACTCCGCAAAGGCCTACACCGCATTCCACGACGTCCCACTGTCGACCATGGCTTTCACGACGGTCGGCAGCGAGAGGTCGTCCCCCACTATCGCGCGCATTTCCGCACGATCTGTTTCCCAGGCTGGGCAGTCCTCTAGCGTATGCTGGGCGTCCTCGTCATGGCACACATCGCAATGATGGCAAACAGCAGACGGCTCCCGACCCGCTATTCGACACAAATACCCTCCGAAACAACCGTGTCCGGTGAGTATTTGCGTCAAGCGGAATGTCAGTAAGCCGTGCTGCCTTGCCAACCATTGTCTCATGACTGGACGAATAGCTTCGACGGTCCGACGCCCAGCAGTGGGCTGCTCCAGCCTCCGAGCAGACTATATTGTGTTCCTAGACTAAGTTAGGCTAGCTAAGTACAAAAGACCAATTCTGGCGCTAAACACTTTTCATAAAGGTCTTTTTCTTCATCATTCTAACGTTTTCCCGGTTGCATTCTAAGTTGGTTTCTTCGAATCACATCAGGGTCCGTTTTCATAATTTTACGTCTCCAATTCGCCCAATTATAAGTATACGTAATTCAGCGTGTCAACCCATAAATTTACTTAAGTAGGT
The DNA here is from genome assembly GCA_947363495.1 of Euzophera pinguis. NCBI lineage: Eukaryota > Metazoa > Arthropoda > Insecta > Lepidoptera > Pyralidae > Euzophera > Euzophera pinguis. The sequence goes on from OX376168.1 coordinate 6,964,306, forward strand.
ACATAAGTCTATCTCCTACAGACAGCCGATGCTCATGAAAAAACAAACGAAAAAAACATACTCAAAACGTGCAAGTTCTCATATTTTCATCGCCGTTACAGGCGGCTGTGTTTTGAGAGTATAATAAAGACATTTTCCAGGGCGATAGACCGTCCGATATCTTATTACAGCGCGCTTGTAAACTGACGGAACGCTCCTCGAATCACTGCCTTTATGGCCTGCGCTCCCGATATTCACCTTCGTGAACGTTTCAAACATTGCATCCTACGCACCAAAATGTACTTTAATCTAAAACTTCAAGGCCGAAAATCGATCGACATATTCTGAAAGGCGGTGCGGGCTGATATAGGCAGATTTTTTTGTCGACTGTGATGGATAAAGGAGAGGAGGGCGGCTTGATTGAAAATCCCGTTAAAGGAAAGATGTGCTTTTAGGAGTTTTTGAAAGACTGAAGAGACCTGACGTTCGAATTTGATCACCCGACCGAGTCTCTGTTTTACTACCGACTATACTTGAGTTATAACCACTCGATCGGAAAAAGAAATCAAATTGCAATTTGTTCTACGTAGCAAGTCGACGAACGACTTTCATCAAGATACGGGAATATTAAATATTCTATTTTATAATTTCTCTAGTACTTAGATGCTGATATTAACTACGAATCCAACAGTAAAATAAAACATTTTTTTAAAAACACAGAACAGACTTCAAAGTCAACAAATTAAAATACAAAAACCTTATCCTAAATGTAAAAACACACTTTTGAACACCGCATCAAAATCAGTTAAGCCAAATAGAAAAATATATAATCACAAAAAACAATAAGGAGCCCTATTTTTGAAATGTACACGTATAACTCATATTATTATGCCGAATGAAAATCATTCGATATCGAACAAAAAATATTCGACTCACCGGTTATGCGTGAGTCACACTTTTCAAAAATAGCACTCCAAGGTCATGAAGACGAGTCTTCTTTTTCTGAAGTCGGTAAAAAAATCTATGAAAAATGCTTTAATCGATCATTTTTTTCTATACGGAAAACTATCTCAATCTAGGTTTGTCTCTCATTCTAGTATACTTACTTAATATTGTATTGTGATGATCTCACCGTGAAATTTCCCATCGCCCAGTGACTCCATTCATGCAACCGAACAAATTTCCCCAAGGAACATAGCTCGAAACATGAAAAACAAATTTGGACTTCCCATAGTAAGTTAGGTCACGTGATGAGACATTTTGTATGAGAGGTCCAAAAACTTACTCCATATTTCGACCCACTGGACGATGGGTCCAAAACGACTAAAATTTCACGGTGTATATTTATTTACCTTCACAAAAACTATAAAGTACAATGAAACTAAGATTAAAGAAAATGTGCAGAATGTATTCTGTAAAACCCATCTCTGTGAAGGTCTGGTGCCTGAAATAGGTTTCCAACAAGCGGAAACCTGTGACACAAGTCACCAGGGCCTCCCCGCGGATAGATGATGACAGATTTTAATTGATGATACAATAGATGTCTTAATATCAATTAAAGTTGGTGAACATAAGCCTAGTAAGTAGCAAAAATAAAAAGAAAAAAATAACAATAAAAAATAAATTTCAGAACTAGTTTGGTTTTCCGTTTATGAATGATATGTGAGTGATAAATAACTGGAATGTAAGTATATGAGTGTGCGAGTGTGTTGGTTTGAGTGTAGTGTATGAAGAAGTAATACATAAATTCTATAAGTGTATACAGTTCAATTCATTACCCTCTTATGAATTCCACAGTGTCTTAGTTACAAATATTTAGGTATAACCATTTTTACTTGTTTAATTTTATTTATTTATTTTTTGTAATAAATAATTACGTGTAGGTGCAATCTTTATACGCATTTTTCTTTTTTTTCTTTTTCCATGTTAATTATAGTAGTGTTAGCGTAATATAGGTTGATTTATAGATCAATACGTATGTTTGTCCCAAAACTGGCAGGTATAGTGACTTATTTAAGCGGAATTAATAAGCTTTCTACGTCCTCGTATTCCAGTCCCTTAAGATATGTAGAAGTTATGGTCTTACATCTGAATTTATTTAATTTTTATATGTCTAGTATTTTGTTAAATTTATTATAAAGACATGGTCCTAAATAACAATAAAAACTTTGTGAGGTAGCTGTATTGAAGCCTGTTGTCCTACAGACTCTGCCTTTCCTACGATGATTACCGTCCAGCTGGATCATATTGTAGTTGTCGAAGTATTATTTGAATTACAAAGGTTTCCTTGACTGTTAGAACATTCCACGTTTTATATAAATCTTTTGTAGAAAAATAGAACGTTAGACCTGCCCGACCTTCAGGACCACCCGTTGAGCTCGTACGACTTCCAAAAGGTGAATTTTGCTTTAGTATATTTTATAGGTTCTCCTTAGAAAAACATAACGGTTTTATGAAATTAAGCTCGTCAACCTTTCTTTAGCATTATGATGTTCTTGTATTTATTGGTGGTTTAATGACGGCGACACGTGTAGTGGCGGTAAATGGTAATATTATATTAAAAAAAAAGAAACGTGTGGCACTCGGGTAACCGCGGTAAAGCTATTGCATAGCATTTTTTATCAACTTATGCAATTATAATTATTTATTTATTTTTTATTTATGCAGTATTTTCTTTGATATTAATTCAAGTTACACTTTTTGAGCGTGGTGATAGATAAGAAAACATTTTTTTTTTCTTTTATTGAATTAATGAGAAGTTAATATCGTTTAAAATATTTTTATTATCTTACAATACATGTAGGTTATTCAGGAATTTTTATCATTGAAACTATAGGTTTATGGTAACTGAAATAAGAAACATAAGTTTAAGACTTGATATCCTCTAAATATCTGGAAAATACCGCGTCAATGGTGGTCCCATATTTTGTTGTAGATTCTTGTGGATCATTATTCATTTTCAAATTCAATTTTTCCGAAAGAAAAGTTGTCAACCGCTTTGATTTTTTATCAGTAAAGTTGATGTTGAAATCGCCAGTAAAGATAAGTGGAAATTTATTACCATTTGTACCAAGTATTTTCGACCCTTCTTCAGTGTACTCCAGTAAAGTGCGATGAATAAAATGCTCTACCTCGTCCAATTTTGGATTCGGAGAAATGTAGATTGCTACCATGACTATGTGTAGGCCATTAAGTTTTCATAAGTATGCACAAATATCTCCAACAAATGAGCGCCTAAGTGGCATAAAAGCCCGCCGCCGCCGCCTACTACTTTAGTACGAGTTTGTAGTTTGCTAAGCTAATGTTTCTCGGCAACCGGCGACCGGCACAGCGGCGCGGCGTTGAAAGCCGTGCATCGTCTAACGTCGTTTCAGTTCGGCAGACTTCGGCACGTGTTTGTGTGCATGCGACTAGACGTATGCGTGTAGACTAGCTGCTAACTACTCATAACTGATTCTATCTCTTTTAGACACGATGTGAGTGTGAGTGAGTAGCGGGTGCTAGGTTTTATTTTAGTTACGGAATTTCTAGATTCGGTCGCCACGCTCAAAGCCCTCGATAAAAGCTATGCAATAGCCTAAAAATGCGGAAATCGGGTTAAGAGTTTCTCGAAAATGGACAACAAAGCGGCTTGTTCATTTAATTCATTTGTCACAGTTCGCAATTCGCTTCCCTTTACACAAAGGAGGTATGAGTTGAATAAGTAGGTTTTGTTCACATAAAATTAAAGCATGAACAATTACGAAGAAAGAATGAACATTTACGAAAAAACACTTCCTTGGGAGCGGACTGCCACTGGGTGAATATTAAATCGTTTTATGAACTTTACAATTTGACTGAGCGTAAGCAGAGTCTTCAATTCTTTTGTACGGAGAAATGTATGCACCACACAGATTTTCGACACAGCACAGAATGAATAGACATTAGTAAGTACATCTATTTAAATGCAACTTGAGATACGCTACCCAGTCGCATTTTATACAAAATCGGATAGCAATCGCCTCGCACGAGCGTCGTGTCGATTTTGTATGACATACGACTGGGTAGCGTATCTCAAGTTTTATTGGAATAGCGCCGTGTGCGAATGGGCTAATGATCCGGGCTACTTATAGGTCTAACCGTCTAACCCAAATGGTTTAATGCTCTTCCTACTTACGCTAAATATGTCAAGTAAAAGCCATATTTAAAAAATGGAAAGCTATATTATTTGTGGTTTCTGGCACAGGGCAACATTATCCGATTCGTCATCCATCTGTCATTTGTTAAAAAAAAAAAAAAACAATTGTCAATTTTTCGGCTGCTCAGCTGCACGGCTGGTGCAGTTTTTTCAATAAGATTTATTATTTATTCCTATTAGAAATTACTTTCTTCCATAAAACACCATGGGAGACTCCCTTGATGGGAGTGAAAATGCCCCAGAGGCGCAAAATGTGGTCGTGGTTGATTTCCAAGATTTCGCCAACTACCTGCGGCGGGCTGCAACGGTACTTTTGCCCGAGGATGACATCGTTCCTCCGACGCTGAACGCGGCACTAGACGACAAAGTGAACCAAGACTGCATCCGAAAATTCATTTGTGACCCGCAGGTGTCTTCGTTGTATGTTCAGCGGTTCTCATCCAAAGGTATCTACGACGTTTTTATGTAAATCAATAAGATGATATCATCCTATGCATACTATGCGTGAACTTATGCAGCAGCACAGGAATTTCTTGTTCTAGTCCGGTGAACACCTCGGTCGTTTTAGTCTTATCTACTTTCACATTGTCAAGACACAATCATGTTGATATCAAACATGTGCATGTTGTGTGGTGCTTATTTTACCTTTAGCCAATTATAACTCCCAAGATCACTGGTTTCTCAGTTACAGTAAACTCGCCAAAGTCTGGTTTCTGTTACTGTGTTCTTTTTTGGATTTTGTACCATTTATTTTTATTTCAGAAGATGACAATGAACAGCCGACAGAAGGTGAAGAGGAGAAAGAAGCTGTTACTTATCAAATAAGTAATGAAGTAAGTTTCCACTTAGAATTGCCTTTCTTCAAATTATGATCTTTTATATTCTTATATTAATGGCACACTGGTTAAGCAAAGAGGATTTTACCAATGTCAAGGTTAAAAAAGACACAGGAGTCATCATCATCATCTTTCATCAAGTATATTGTCAGTTGCAGAAAAACAAATTCTGTAAAACACTTTTTTTTGTACCACTAGATTGCTCGAAATATAAAAAGCATTATACAACTAATCCTTGCAACAGACTGACCATAACATATCCCACAGGTACACTTCACATCTCCCAGAGTGGCAGCATTTGTCTGCATCAAGCGCGGTGCTGTCATTGAGGCCGACAAATCCATCCACAGTCAACTGCGCCTCATCAACCTGTCTGATGGCTCCCCATACGAGACCCTCCATGCCTACATCAGCAAGACCATGGCCCCATTCTTCAAGAGCTATGTGAAGGAGAGTGGCAGAGCTGACAGGTAAAACAACTTTTTCATTTATTCATAGGATCACGTCCTAATCACAGGATTTGCAAGGGCAGATGACAGTGCTGAGGTTCTAAAACCTATTTAGGTTTATAAAGTATTTACTTTGCTACATTTTACTTTACTCTTTTGTTTTAATTTTTTTGAGTTAACAAACAGGATTATGGCCCACCTCAGGGAAAGTGGGTGCCATACCCTATGGTTTTTATTCAGCCAGAATCCTGCCCATTTGACAGTCCATGGGTTCAGTTGTTGAGTCACTAAAAAATATAAAAAATATGTACCTATTTCATTTGTGTAAATTTTCAATCAAAATTTGAAAAAATTACGTAATTAGTGAATTAATAAAAATTGTCAGGGATGGAGACAAAATGGCACCATCTGTAGAAAAGAAGATCGCGGAATTGGAAATGGGTCTTCTGCATCTCCAGCAGAACATCGACATACCGGAGATCACCCTGCCCGTGCACCCTTTAGTGGCTGCTGTTATTAAAAGGTATGTTTTTCTGAAATAAGTAAAATAAATTCCCCTTTTAAAATAGGTTTTTCACCCTTTACAACCCAAGTAACAGCTAGCTGGCCGCATAACGTTGTGGATTCTATTATTTAATTAGTTTTATTACTCTATTTTATCATGCTGTAGGAAAATTTATTGTAAATTGAGAATTTCAAAGTCCTTACTAAACTTTTGTGGTAGTATACGCACATGAATTACTGAGAAAATGATACTGTAACATTTGTAAGAAAATTTTACAAATAGACATTACCTACGTGTAGGGCTGCCGATGAAGGCCGCAAACCACGCGTGGCCGACTTTGGTGACAAAGTAGAAGACTCCACATTCCTCAACCAACTGCAGAATGGTGTTAACCGCTGGATCAAAGAGATCCAAAAGGTAATGTATTTTTATTTAAAAATCATGTGTTTTTGAGTCTTTATAACTTTATTGCACAAAATACAATATGAACAGTACAAAAGGCGAACTTAATGTTATGCAGATATTTTATTTTTTAGGTTACCAAATTAGACAGAGACCCTTCAAATGGAACTGCTCTTCAGGAAATCTCTTTTTGGCTCAATCTTGAGAGAGCTCTTCATCGAATCCAGGAAAAACGAGAGAGCATTGAGGTTTGTATTGCCTGTATGCAGGAAAGTAAATAGAAACTACTATTTAAAATTATATGCTGTTTGTTGTCTATTCCTATTGATTTCTATGACAGATTGAAAAATTAAAAAATATAAATCAGAATGTATAAAATAAAATAAATAAATATAAGTTAAAAAGGGCTGGACACTCAGACAATCTTAGACAGACTATTTGTGTACAAGGAAAGTTGACCCCAAATAAAGAAGAAGAAAGATGATCTGTGATTTTAACGCCTGCTGCTTTTGATATATTTTGAGACATTCTTATTTTTATCGTCATTTTAGGTGGCATTGACCCTAGAGATTCTGAAATATGGAAAACGTTTCCATGCTACAGTCTCATTTGATACCGACACTGGCTTGAAGCAGGCTTTGGCCACAGTCTCGGACTACAACCCCCTCATGAAGGACTTCCCTATCAATGACCTCCTGAGTGCCACTGAGTTAGAGAGAATTAGGTAAGAAAATAATGGACTATTTCAACATTTTGCAAAACTAAATGTTCCAATATTTGGGAAATTCTTCATCTTGATAACAACTTCATGAGAATTCAACTTTTTGGTCCTAAACATGTCTTATATGCTCATGCATGACTTTATACTTTTTGATCCAGTTCTTAACAGACACCTTGTGTATACTTATTATGTTTTTCGTTTATATAACAACTAGCTGTTTCCCGCAGCTCCGCCTGCGTCAAAAAGTAGCCTATGTTTGACCCCGGGTCTTCCAACTATATTCATACCAAATTTCATCAAAATCCATTCAGCGGTTTGGCCCTGAAAGCGTAACAGACAGACAGACAGACTTTCGCATTTATAATATTAAGTATGGAAGTAATACCAAACATTTCACCAGACTGGCAGTGCAACAAATCTTCTCACATCTCCGCAAGATTCGCTCCACCAAGTACCCAATACAGCGAGGCCTGAGACTCGTTGAAGCTATCTCTCGGGACCTTTCACAACAACTGTTAAAGGTATTAATATATATTTCAAAACTAAATCTATACATAGGGCGCACTGTAAGTTTCCGGAACTGGCCACTTACATAAACAATATTTAAAAATTTATTGCAACGTTTCAAAATAGAACTCTTTGGCTGTAGAATGCAGTTTGTTTCATCTGACTGTCTTTTGTTTTTACATTGTGGGCGCCATTTAAAAAAATGTGTGTCTGCATCAACATGAATTTAACTCGGGAAAATTTTCGTAGTATGATTTTCTACGATTTTAAGTGTAATTTGACAGCTCAACAGAGCATCGCTCGGCTTGAAACAGCTTTTGGCAATGAAGCACCATGCAAGACAACTGTTTATAGCTGGTTTGCAGAATTCAAGCGTGGTCGTATCAATCTCAGTGACGAATCTCGCGATGGTCGGCCGTCCACCGCTGTGACCAACAAAAACATCAATGCTGTGCGCCGTATGATTGAAACAGACAGGCATGTGACCTACCATGAAATTCGCGCATCCTTAGAAATAGGCATGAGTCAAATACAATTAATCCTACACAAACATTTGGGTGTGAGAAAGCTGTGCTCGCGGTGGATCCCACACAACTTGACCGAGGCTCAAAAAACGGACCGCGTCACTTGGTGCAGTGCCATGCTTACCAGATTCAACGAAGGTGCGTCAAATTTGGCGTGGGACATAGTGACAGGTGACGAAACATGGATTTATTGCTACGATCCCAAAACAAAGCAGCAATCGAGCGTATGGGTCTTTAAAGATGAGCCGAAACCAACCAAAGTGGCGCGCGTGAAAAGTGCATCTAAGCGGATGATTGCTTCTTTTTTTAATAAAACTGGACACGTGGCTACTGTTGCTTTAGAGAATCGTCGTACAGTGAATAGTGACTGGTACACGACCATTTGTTTGCCGGAAGTTATTGACGAACTCCGTAAAAATAACCGTAAACGCCGTATCATCCTGCAACACGACAATGCTAGTTCTCACACGGCCAGACAGACAAACGACTTTTTGAAGGCGAAAAATGTAGAACTCATGAGTCATCCTGCATACAGTCCCGACCTGGCACCTTGTGACTTTTTTCTGTTCCCAAAAATTAAGAACCAATTACGCGGTCAACGATTTTCATCACCAGAAGAGGCTGTCGAGGAGTATGAAAAACACGTTTCAGAGGTCACCACAGAGGAGTGGCACAAAAGTTTTCAAAACTGGTTTCATCGAATGAAAAAGTGCATAGACGCCAAGGGAGATTATTTTGAAAAACAATAAATTAATTTTGTACCTTTAATAGTATTTTTTCATATTCATTCCGGAAACTTATAGTGCGCCCCACGTATATATAAAAATTAATTGTAAATGTTAGGCACGTCAAAACTCGAGAACCGATTTGGCTAATTTTGGTGTTGAAATATTTGTAGAAACTAACAGAAGTTTTAAGTGGTTAGAAAATATTAAGACATTGAAAGGAAATTAGTAAAAACAGTAATATTATTTTCCCATACAAAATGGATGTACCACAGAAATTTTTTTTAAATGGAGGGACTGTCACCGATTTTTTATATATTTTTTAACTAAAGTTTTCAAATGCTTCGTACGAAAATTAATTAGACATTTTAACTGACTTTAAAAAGGAGGTAACTAGGCTGGTTTATTTTTCAAAAGTTAAATGGTAGTATAAAGTCCGTCATTTTTTATTGTAGGAGCGACTTTCTAAAATGTAGGGTTAAGTCCCTAATTTCGGATGTATTTACTTTAGCTTGCTACAATTAATTGATCTGTGATTTATTTGAAGACTCCGTCAATTGGCTAGTAAACTATAAAATAAATTGTTTATTTTATATAATATATTGATAGAATGGACTATTTCGGAGATACAATTTAAGAGATAAATTCTTAAAATTATATTTATTTTGTTATTTAATTTTAAGGATTTTATAGTGATGACGTCACGCAGCTATAATGGCCATCTCGAACTGCAAGAAAGCAAAAATTACTAAGGTATTAAAAAATATGTATGTTAGTGTCAAATGTCAGTCAGGATGGACCGCGAGCCGCAAGTTGGTTTCTTGTTTGTTTACAATCGCCAAATATCTAGGTACCTACCCCATTTCTCTTATCTATTGCATATTGGCCTGTTTAATGGACTTTACTGCCGTCTCTTCATCCGTTGACATCTAATTTTTCAATATTTGCACACCGATTCTTCATTATAATGTATAAATGAATGTAATCAAGATGTAGTTAGGTTATAAGGGTTATGTTTACTTGAACAGAAATGACGTTTGACATGGGTGACAAGTACGTGAAGCGCCTAATTAGCGCTACCCTGTGCTACCAACCTATATAAATAAATGTGAATAGCCGAAAGTTATCCGGCTACGTCATACGTTAACTTTGCTAAAAAAGTCATTGGGTTTTCTGCGATTTTCTTTAAAAATACTTGCTTAACTAAAGATCTGATTAATGTAATGTGTTCCTTAAGCCTATTCCTCGAAATGGTTTACGAATTAGACATTTTCATAAAAAAGTTTACTAGCTAATTTGAGATCGATTTATTATTCCAAAGTATTACTGAACAATCGTTATTATTGTTTGCAAATGGTACACTAGAAAGGTTTTCTATTCTGTAGTAGATAGGTACTGTGTTGAAATTGCAAAGGAAGTGAAAAGAGTTTTATTTTCACAACAACTATTTAGTAGGCAAACTAGTATTTGGCATTCTGATGGTTAGCGGTTACCGTAGCATGATGTGAAATAAATTTTGTAATATTTTTTTATTCAGGTTTTGGGCACTCGGCGTCTCATGCACATTCCATTCGAGGACTTTGAACGCGTAATGACGCAGTGCTTCGAGGTGTTCTCTTGCTGGGACGACGAGTATGAGAAGCTTCAGGGTTTGCTGCGGTAAGTGTTTAAATACTGAGTAGGCAAACAAGCTTATAACCCAACGTAACCTACGGCGAGAGTATGGTAGAAAGTGTCTTTATTGCATGTCAAAAATAAGTAATGTCGATGCTACAGGATTTACAGAAGTTGTGAAATAGGAAAGAGATAATGATATGTGTTAAATTGATTAATTAAAATCTAGACTGGGATATTATGTTGAAATGTTTATGGCAAGCGAAACGCAACGCGATTCTGTACTAGTCACGTCGCTTTTCGCGATGTTGGCGACGTTTAGTTTGAACACTCATTTAATTAACTATTTAGTTTTGCGACCAATTTGTTGCTCCAACTCCACACTGCTCGCTTAACTTAACACTTTCGCTGGCAGTCACGCCTCTCGACGTAGATAACAATTAAGTGCCATTGTTATTTCCTTCACAGTCAGCGAAAGTGTTAAACACAGCAACATAATTACTTTTTTGTCCAACCCACAGTGACATTGTGAAGAAAAAACGCGACGAGCATCTGAAAATGGTGTGGCGCGTGTCTCCGTCGCACAAGCGGCTGCAGGCGCGCATGGAGCACATGCGACGCTTCCGCAGGCACCACGAGCAGCTGCGCACCGTCATGCTGCGGGTGAGTGACTGTTGCAGCTGTATAGCTGTTGGAGATGGTGAGGCGCCTGTCTCCGTCGCACAAGCGGCTGCAGGCGCGCATGGAGCACATGCGACGCTTCCGCAGGCACCACGAGCAGCTGCGCACCGTCATGCTGCGGGTGAGTGACTGTTGCAGCTGTATAGCTGTTGGAGATGGTGAGGCGCCTGTCTCCGTCGCACAAGCGGCTGCAGGCGCGCATGGAGCACATGCGACGCTTCCGCAGGCACCACGAGCAGCTGCGCACCGTCATGCTGCGGGTGAGTGACTGTTGCAGCTGTATAGCTGTTGGAGATGGTGAGGCGCCTGTCTCCGTCGCACAAGCGGCTGCAGGCGCGCATGGAGCACATGCGACGCTTCCGCAGGCACCACGAGCAGCTGCGCACCGTCATGCTGCGGGTGAGTGACTGTTGCAGCTGTATAGCTGTTGGAGATGGTGAGGCGCCTGTCTCTGTCGCACAAGCGGCTGCAGGCGCGCATGAAGCACATGCGACGCTTCCGCAGGCACCACGAGCAGCTGCGCACCGTCATGCTGCGGGTGAGTGACTGTTGCAGCTGTATAGCTGTTGGAGATGGTGAGGCGCCTGTCTCCGTCGCACAAGCGGCTGCAGGCGCGCATGGAGCACATGCGACGCTTCCGCAGGCACCACGAGCAGCTGCGCACCGTCATGCTGCGGGTGAGTGACTGTTGCAGCTGTATAGCTGTTGGAGATGGTGAGGCGCCTGTCTCTGTCGCACAAGCGGCTGCAGGCGCGCATGGAGCACATGCGACGCTTCCGCAGGCACCACGAGCAGCTGCGCACCGTCATGCTGCGGGTGAGTGACTGTTGCAGCTGTATAGCTGTTGGAGATGGTGAGGCGCCTGTCTCCGTCGCACAAGCGGCTGCAGGCGCGCATGGAGCACATGCGACGCTTCCGCAGGCACCACGAGCAGCTGCGCACCGTCATGCTGCGGGTGAGTGACTGTTGCAGCTGTATAGCTGTTGGAGATGGTGAGGCGCCTGTCTCCGTCGCACAAGCGGCTGCAGGCGCGCATGGAGCACATGCGACGCTTCCGCAGGCACCACGAGCAGCTGCGCACCGTCATGCTGCGGGTGAGTGACTGTTGCAGCTGTATAGCTGTTGGAGATGGTGAGGCGCCTGTCTCCGTCGCACAAGCGGCTGCAGGCGCGCATGGAGCACATGCGACGCTTCCGCAGGCACCACGAGCAGCTGCGCACCGTCATGCTGCGGGTGAGTGACTGTTGCAGCTGTATAGCTGTTGGAGATGGTGAGGCGCCTGTCTCTGTCGCACAAGCGGCTGCAGGCGCGCATGGAGCACATGCGACGCTTCCGCAGCCACCACGAGCAGCTGCGCACCGTCATGCTGCGGGTGAGTGACTGTTGCAGCTGTATAGCTGTTGGAGATGGTGAGGCGCCTGTCTCCGTCGCACAAGCGGCTGCAGGCGCGCATGGAGCACATGCGACGCTTCCGCAGGCACCACGAGCAGCTGCGCACCGTCATGCTGCGGGTGAGTGACTGTTGCAGCTGTATAGCTGTTGGAGATGGTGAGGCGCCTGTCTCCGTCGCACAAGCGGCTGCAGGCGCGCATGGAGCACATGCGACGCTTCCGCAGGCACCACGAGCAGCTGCGCACCGTCATGCTGCGGGTGAGTGACTGTTGCAGCTGTATAGCTGTTGGAGATGGTGAGGCGCCTGTCTCTGTCGCACAAGCGGCTGCAGGCGCGCATGGAGCACATGCGACGCTTCCGCAGCCACCACGAGCAGCTGCGCACCGTCATGCTGCGGGTGAGTGACTGTTGCAGCTGTATAGCTGTTGGAGATGGTGAGGCGCCTGTCTCTGTCGCACAAGCGGCTGCAGGCGCGCATGGAGCACATGCGACGCTTCCGCAGGCACCACGAGCAGCTGCGCACCGTCATGCTGCGGGTGAGTGACTGTTGCAGCTGTATAGCTGTTGGAGATGGTGAGGCGCCTGTCTCCGTCGCACAAGCGGCTGCAGGCGCGCATGGAGCACATGCGACGCTTCCGCAGGCACCACGAGCAGCTGCGCACCGTCATGCTGCGGGTGAGTGACTGTTGCAGCTGTATAGCTGTTGGAGATGGTGAGGCGCCTGTCTCCGTCGCACAAGCGGCTGCAGGCGCGCATGGAGCACATGCGACGCTTCCGCAGGCACCACGAGCAGCTGCGCACCGTCATGCTGCGGGTGAGTGACTGTTGCAGCTGTATAGCTGTTGGAGATGGTGAGGCGCCTGTCTCCGTCGCACAAGCGGCTGCAGGCGCGCATGGAGCACATGCGACGCTTCCGCAGGCACCACGAGCAGCTGCGCACCGTCATGCTGCGGGTGAGTGACTGTTGCAGCTGTATAGCTGTTGGAGATGGTGAGGCGCCTGTCTCTGTCGCACAAGCGGCTGCAGGCGCGCATGGAGCACATGCGACGCTTCCGCAGCCACCACGAGCAGCTGCGCACCGTCATGCTGCGGGTGAGTGACTGTTGCAGCTGTATAGCTGTTGGAGATGGTGAGGCGCCTGTCTCCGTCGCACAAGCGGCTGCAGGCGCGCATGGAGCACATGCGACGCTTCCGCAGGCACCACGAGCAGCTGCGCACCGTCATGCTGCGGGTGAGTGACTGTTGCAGCTGTATAGCTGTTGGAGATGGTGAGGCGCCTGTCTCCGTCGCACAAGCGGCTGCAGGCGCGCATGGAGCACATGCGACGCTTCCGCAGGCACCACGAGCAGCTGCGCACCGTCATGCTGCGGGTGAGTGACTGTTGCAGCTGTATAGCTGTTGGAGATGGTGAGGCGCCTGTCTCCGTCGCACAAGCGGCTGCAGGCGCGCATGGAGCACATGCGACGCTTCCGCAGGCACCACGAGCAGCTGCGCACCGTCATGCTGCGGGTGAGTGACTGTTGCAGCTGTATAGCTGTTGGAGATGGTGAGGCGCCTGTCTCCGTCGCACAAGCGGCTGCAGGCGCGCATGGAGCACATGCGACGCTTCCGCAGGCACCACGAGCAGCTGCGCACCGTCATGCTGCGGGTGAGTGACTGTTGCAGCTGTATAGCTGTTGGAGATGGTGAGGCGCCTGTCTCCGTCGCACAAGCGGCTGCAGGCGCGCATGGAGCACATGCGACGCTTCCGCAGGCACCACGAGCAGCTGCGCACCGTCATGCTGCGGGTGAGTGACTGTTGCAGCTGTATAGCTGTTGGAGATGGTGAGGCGCCTGTCTCTGTCGCACAAGCGGCTGCAGGCGCGCATGGAGCACATGCGACGCTTCCGCAGCCACCACGAGCAGCTGCGCACCGTCATGCTGCGGGTGAGTGACTGTTGCAGCTGTATAGCTGTTGGAGATGGTGAGGCGCCTGTCTCCGTCGCACAAGCGGCTGCAGGCGCGCATGGAGCACATGCGACGCTTCCGCAGGCACCACGAGCAGCTGCGCACCGTCATGCTGCGGGTGAGTGACTGTTGCAGCTGTATAGCTGTTGGAGATGGTGAGGCGCCTGTCTCCGTCGCACAAGCGGCTGCAGGCACGCATGGAGCACATGCGACGCTTCCGCAGGCACCACGAGCAGCTGCGCACCGTCATGCTGCGGGTGAGTGACTGTTGCAGCTGTATAGCTGTTGGAGATGGTGAGGCGCCTGTCTCTGTCGCACAAGCGGCTGCAGGCGCGCATGGAGCACATGCGACGCTTCCGCAGCCACCACGAGCAGCTGCGCACCGTCATGCTGCGGGTGAGTGACTGTTGCAGCTGTATAGCTGTTGGAGATGGTGAGGCGCCTGTCTCCGTCGCACAAGCGGCTGCAGGCGCGCATGGAGCACATGCGACGCTTCCGCAGGCACCACGAGCAGCTGCGCACCGTCATGCTGCGGGTGAGTGACTGTTGCAGCTGTATAGCTGTTGGAGATGGTGAGGCGCCTGTCTCCGTCGCACAAGCGGCTGCAGGCGCGCATGGAGCACATGCGACGCTTCCGCAGGCACCACGAGCAGCTGCGCACCGTCATGCTGCGGGTGAGTGACTGTTGCAGCTGTATAGCTGTTGGAGATGGTGAGGCGCCTGTTTGTAGAGTACTAGCGAACTATAGTTTACAAGTTGCAAAGACAAATAATACGAATCGTCGCCGATTTTTTTTATCAATGCTAGGCCAGGTGCAAACGATGCCTCGCATTTTGGAGTATTCATACCATATTTTATTAATTTTCGCAATGATAATGTTTATTTATTTAACAGGTACTACGACCACGCGCTACTGTAACGCCCGAAACAGGAGGTGCGGGAGAACCCGCGCAGCCACACTCGCTGCCGATGGATGCTGCTGATGCTAACGCCATCGCAGAGGTCGGTACTCAGTGCTCTGACTGTTTTAGAGTTACATTTCATGAAGACTAGCGTTGATTTTTATTTGTCAGCAGAAAACAGATTACAGTCATGTGATGAACAGTATTTTAAATAAAACTTAATATAACTCATAAAACTGAATCCTAAAGGACTGTGTGTCGGTTTCAATTATTGTTATACATCTGAAATTAACCACGTTAGTGTTGGCGAGCGGATTTAGAAGCGTTTATTCACGTGAGCTGATCAAACCTTCACTTTATGTTTTCCTCAACATTATACGTTTTTATAGTTCGGCCGCTGAAAGAATGCGTTCCTGACACCTGTTAGTTAGTCGTCAATAGTGATGGGCAAAGAAATCACAGGAGAATAGCACGTTATGCTGCTCTCGCATTAGTGGTCACTGTAATTAGTCGATTATGTTAAGTGAGTAAATAAATAAAATAATAACATATTTTGAGATTTTAGAGAAGAAAATAAAAATAAATAAATAAACACTAGACAATGTGATCTATGCGCATGAAACGACAACTAGACGACTGTGAGCATCATCACAAAATGGCGGCGCTTCACGCTTTCTGGGGTTGCCATTTTTTAAAGACAAAATGCTACTTGCCCTCGCTGGCTTTTTTTAACCTATTATCTAAATTTTTTTAACCTATTTTTATAAAATACAGAATAATTGTAGTTATTATCCATTACTATTAAATAATTAAAATTAAAAACCGATATTATATATGTAAATAAATTATAAAGATAAATAAAAAATAAAAGTTAATACATATTTTGGTTACAATTATTTGTTTGTTATATTTGTCCCATCTCTACGAAAACAAAGAGCACATATAACTTTGTAACAGCATAGCATAGATTAAAAAAATATTGTCTTCTAATTTATTTTAAAGGAAGTTTAGCACATGGCCATTACATTGATTGTTTGTTCACATAATAATTTGAGTTTTAATAGATAAATATTTGTAAGTAGGATTAAAAGACAACATACATATTATTCAGGCTGGTTGTATTGTTGTGGTACAAAGTCACATGATTAGTTCGATTACGACCTGTCAGGAACGCATTCTTTTAACGGCCGAAGTATTAGAATTTCTTAGTCCTAAGGATATTTAATGAATTAAGTTAAATCTACATTGATTCACTTTTAGGAAGATACATATATTTTGGCACCATTTTTCTAGATATCTAGAAAAATGGAGCTGCTAAATAAAATAAATAAATAATTTTAATCTATTCAATTCTAACGTTAGGTGAACTTGGCGTACGAGAATGTAAAAGAAGTGGACTGTCTTGATATTTCTCGCGAGGGATGTGACGCCTGGGAGGCCGCCGTGCGTCGGTATGAAGATAGAATTGGTAAGTCTCATTCATGTTAAGATTTCATGTACCTAAACTTAGCATTTGACTGTATGCCTCAAACGAGACTTTACTCGATGTCCCACAGTGTTTGCATCACACTGTTATCTTTACATTTACTCAACATATGTGTTAATTATTTTTTGTATTTATGTTAAACTTGTCTGTAGCTAAATCTATTTATAATTTTTACACGATTTTATTTTTTAAACAATTTTGTACAAACTGGCAATCTGATATGATTATTCATATCCAGGAACTTTTCTCCAGCTAAACCAAAATATATTGCTAATGCTTGCGAGTATCTTTCTATCCACAGCCAAAGTCAAATGTCATTAGTCAAATGCTTATCACAGCTAAAAAGATACTATCACGTTGGCAGTCAAGTATTGACTCTTGAGAAATCAGCATGTGGGAACTGTAGCTTAAATAAACAATATGAAAGACCTGTTCTATTTTTCTTACTAGTTTGATTCCAAAGTAGATATTGTAGCAATACAGTAGAATGTTAATATTCATCTTTATATGAGCTTTTCAGGTAACGCTTCAAAGCCCTGAATAGACTTTTTATCATACTGGTGGCTTACTATCATCTCTTAAATTCCACCCAAATGTGAGTGAGTTGGCGCAGTACGATGTCACAGAATTATTAATAATACTAACGTACAGAACTGAACAGAAACAGATAGCGAACCGAGCCGCGCAGATTTAGGGTAAACATCGAGAGCGGCACCGGCCGCTGGGATGACTAAGACGCAGATACGGTAAATATCCAACCCTATGACTTGTGTGCTTACGCGAACGAGTCGTAATAAGTGTCACGCTCGCCGCTGTTGTATGAAGTGTCCGGAGTGTAACGGTGTGTAAGGCGATATCTCGCTTACTCAATAGCATTTGGATGAAATTAAGAGATGATAATAACCCATCTGGTATTTACTTTAGGGTGTTAAATATTACCCAATTTTGATCAGATCGCGTGGAGACTCGCATCACGGCGCACCTTCGCGACCAACTCGGCACGGCCAAGAACGCCAACGAGATGTTCCGTATATTCTCGCGGTTCAACGCCCTTTTCGTTCGGCCTCACATCCGCGGCGCTATCAGGGAGTACCAGACTCAGCTTATACAGCGTGTTAAAGATGATATCGAGACGCTGCATGAGAAGTTTAAGGTAGGCCTGCTGAATGTCAGGTACAATTCTTATTAAGTAACATTGGTAAATAAATTGATAATGTTCTTGCATTTCAGATAATTTTTTATTCTGTATTTTATTAGAGACTTGAAATTTTCTATACTTTTTATATCAATTTAATGTACAATGAATGGTTGAGAATTACGACCTGTATACTTTGATGTTTTTTTACTTTTGCTATTTTCCCTTTTGCCCTACAAACATAAGCGCGACCATATACCGTACTATCTAAATCGAATATTTTAGACTTTAAATTGCTTTAAAAAATCCACTTTTACTTATGTTACTTACTTAGCAATTTGCAGTTTATGTTTTTAGCAAGAGTAGTTTTTAAGAGTAATACTAATTGTTACAGCCTTTTCTATTTCATTCCGCACCAAGTCACTTCTCTCACCCGGTGCTCCACTCCATGTTTCCTGATTGGTCCAACGAGCCCCATCCATTGGTATTCATTAAGTAAAAATCACCCCACAGAGCTGAATTCTTCATGCCACGACCCAAAGCTGAACACGCCTGTTATATTTAGCGTATATATGCGTGTGTTTGAAGTTGTCTGATTGTCAAAATTGCCATTTCATGTCACCTGTAGAATTTTATAGGCGTTATAATAAATCTTCTCGAGCAATTAGGCTAGCGCAAGAAGGTAAATTGTAAATAATGATAAAAGGAGATCATGAAACCCTGATCGAAAGCCTTACGAAGACTATATGAATGCAAATCTATCCTAGCAAACTGTAAGTGTGGGATAACAATACAAGAGGAGGTCCTCTTGTATTGTCTTGTGAGAAACTGTCATAGACATTATTCATCCATCATCATCATTTCAGCCGCAGTCAGTCCACTGCTGAACATAGGCCTCCGACTGCCTGCGAGCTTTTTTAGGTCATCTGACCATCTGGTCGGTGGATGTCCAATGCTGCGCTTACCGGCTCGTGGTCACCATTCGAGAACATTTCTGTCCCATCGGCCATCGTTTCTACGCGCTATGTGCCCCGCCCACTGCCACTTCAAAGGGCTAATCCGCTGGGCTATGTCGATTATTTTTGTTTTCCTACGGATCTCCTATAGACATTATTCCATTCGGTGTAATTACCTTGCTACTAACTAATAAGTTAGCTGCACTATGTGACTTCATATTTAGGACGTAGTTTGAACTGGCAATTTATACAATCTAAACACATATTTTCGGGTATTCTGTTCCTGGCTCTTGAACACCATGTTCTAAAACACTCTGTGATAAATGCAGTCGCCAAGCCACAATCACAATTGCCTGCCTTATGTCCCTACTTATTGTCAAAAAAATATAATGATTCTGCAGACAATTTTATAAATGTGTACTCGTTATACGTCCATGTAAAGAGTACCTCTATAAATAATACATCAATCTTTTTCTCGCTCTTCGCTTTAGAAGCAGGCATATACATGAAACTACATACAACAATTACAAAAACTTATGTTACTAGGTACAATATCCCCAATCGAAATGCAGCCGCCTGTCATTGGTTCGCGACTTGCCGCCAGTGGCCGGGTCCATTATCTGGGCGAAGCAGATCGATCACCAGCTCACTGCCTATCTCAAGAGGGTTGAGGATGTTCTAGGTAAGAAAAAATCACTTAGAAACCACTTTAAAACTTGTATGCCTGCGCTCCATAATAAAGAGATTTTGTTACGATTCTTCAGCGACTCAAGGAAATCTTCGACTTCCAACATCTAAGTTCTCTCCTATATCAACTATTCCTTGATCAGCCCCTTTTACAAATCGGATCATAGGATCAATTATTTTATTTATAATAAATCTTTACTGTACAACAAGTACAAAAATATTTTGACAATTTTATGTTTTTTATTGTCGGTTGTGTACACAGAACACTAAAGGACCGTTCAAACTAACGGAAATTCCGCGCGCCCACAGAAATATAAATATATAGAAGTGTCATTAGTAGGCCAGTTAATTTTTTTATACGCTATGGCACTTCTACCGCGTCAGTGTGAACAGTCCTTAAAAAAATGTATACTAATGAGAGTTTGCAATAACGTAGGTAAAGGCTGGGAGAACCACATTGAAGGTCAGAAACTGAAGGCTGACGGAGACAGTTTCCGTCTGAAACTTGACACCCAAGAAGTATTTGATGACTGGGCTCGAAAGGTATACCTATTCGTTTTTTTCTAAATTTTAAAAATGAACTCTCTTGTTTACCCCTAACATTTTTCTTAAAATATTTGTAAATCGTCTATTTAATAAAACACAAATACTTTTAGGTACAACAACGCAACCTCGGTGTGTCGGGACGAATCTTCGCTATCGAATCCGTACGCGCGCGCTCCAGCAAAACGGGAACCATTTTGAAACTGAAAGTCAACTTTTTGCCCGAAATCATCACCCTATATAAGGAAGTACGCAACTTGAAGAACCTCGGATTTAGGTAAAAAATAATCTTATGATGTGTGATGTCTTCTGAAGGATTATTGTATTAAAAATATTGTTATTTTCAGGGTCCCCTTAGCTATTGTGAACAAGGCTCATCAGGCAAACCAGCTTTACCCATTCGCTATTTCACTCATTGAGAGCGTACGCACTTACGAAAGAACATTGGAAAAGGTACGTTCTGATCATACACTAAACATTTGTTCAAAAAACAATATGATCTCACAGTGTTCAAGCACCAAACACTAAACAGTTACTAAAAATTGGCACACAATCACTTATTGAACAAAAACTGACAAAAGACACGACGATATTCGTATGTTTGGTATCACTAACACATTTGCATTTTTATTTGTGCAGCTAAATAATAGGAATCATACAAAGGTAGTCGATATAATGCTGCATGGTTCCGACGCTTTATTTCTAATGAAGTTCGTTTATTATAATTTTTTATTTCATTCAAAGACCGAGTACGGAATGTACTGAAATGGAAATTCTTATTTATTTGTCGCTGCACAACTACTTTCGCACTCGAAACACAATATTTCTTGCATTCTTATATTATTGCTTAATACCTGTAACTGCTTCGATAATGTATGCGCAATATTTATTATGCTGTTTGTGCATATCTCTTCCTGTATCTGTAATCTCTGTTAGCGCCTTGTCTTGTATTTCAAAAACAATAAATTTACATACCTTTTCTAGATCCGGGACAAAGCGTCGATAATCCCCTTGGTGGCCGGTTTGAGACGCGACGTATTGAACCAAGTGTCTGAAGGAATGGCGCTCGTGTGGGAGTCCTACAAACTAGATCCCTATGTCCAGAAACTAAGCGAAGTCGTCTTGCTGTTCCAAGAAAAGGTACGTACATTATCTACAATGATTAATATCATTGATAAACAATATTTGTGTGATTTTTCCTAAACATATAAAATTATAATTTTTCCATTACACATTTAAGATGGTTTACTTCTTGATGAGTTAATGCTAAGGTTCTCAAAGTAATTTTACAATTACTTATGAATTACTGAACTGTGTGACAATTAGTATTATCACGTTGACTAACCTAAAATATATTTCAGGTCGAAGACCTCCTAGCGGTGGAAGAGCAAATATCGGTAGACGCGAGATCGCTAGAAACATGTCCGTATTCAGCTCAAAGCCTCGCCGACATACTGAGTCGACTGCAGCGAGCCATCGACGACTTGTCGTTGCGACAGTACAGCAACTTGCATTTGTGGGTGCAACGGCTTGATGAGGAGGTAACTAGTGTTGTTATTGAGGCAAGTTTAGGAAATTCTAAAATCAAATATCGTGGATAGCACAAATATCAAAGCCTCGCCGACATACTGAGCCGACTGCAGCGAGCCATCGACGACTTGTCGTTGCGACAGTACAGCCATTTTTTACTCTATTCTGACCCTTTGAATGGACCAAGTGCAAAAGAGATCACTACAATTTCTCAGGCTTTAATTAAAAAATAAACTTTGTCTTATAGGTGGAAAAAAGCTTAGCCGCTCGCCTGCAAGCGGGAGTTGAGGCTTGGACCATGGCTCTGCTGGGCAAGGTCAACGAACTCGACCTGTCTATGGATACGTACTCGCCTGCTGAACCCACGCACAAGCCTGGTGGAGAACCACAGGTCCGGAGATTATTATTCTATTTTTTTCCTGTTTTTATCGAATGAAGATATTATATTAAATTTTAAAATTCTAAAAGTTTATGAAGAAAGATACTTGTTTACGAAGTTATGGGCGAATGGCATCTACAAAGTATTATGAGTCTTATAAGCGAATAATATCCGCCTATCGATCTTGTCAATGTGGATAGGCAGAATCTATAGCATTGAGAGTCTTCTGCACATGACTCATACACGCTGTGAATTTGGCTAAAAGCTAAACGGTTCCTACAATTACATCCAAGCCTCAAAGTATACAATGAGGCTGCAAATCACACTTAAAAAACATTCTACTTGTTAATTCTTCATGTTAACTTTTATTATATGCGGATTAACATTGCTCGTCGTACATATGTTGGTTTCTGCCCATTTAGATCGCACGTGTGGTACACGAAGTGCGCATCACGAACCAGCAGATGTACCTGTTCCCGTCGCTGGAGGAAGCCCGCTTCCAGCTCATGCGGCAGATGTTCGCCTGGCAAGCCGTCGTCACCAGCCAGCAACGGCTGCAGAGCACCAGGTTATATGCGGTTATGATAGTGTCATACAGACTAAATTACTTGATTGTATGTTTTGGTTACAAAGGGATGGTTCAAATTTTTCTTTGTCACTTATTGAACTTTGAGCCAAATTAGCTAGAAACCTCTGCATTAATCATTTGGGTCCATAGAGGCAAACATTTTAATAAAATAAAAAAAATTATGTGCACACTTTGCAAGTTAACTCTGGCTAATTGTATTCGTGAAGACCAATACTGCGGAGAGACAGATCACACTCTAGTACAATATATTTGAATATTATGAATAAGTCAGAGTCGGATATTCACAGTTTCTACAAGATAATAACTCGAGCATAATTTTGTGAATTTGCATGTATGTAATTTCTTACCTACCTGTAATTTTGCCATGTAAACAAGTAGCAGGAAAGTTGTACTGTGAATAATCTATCTTGTTATACTAGCAAAATATAACATTAACCAACTTGAAAGATGAAAGTTCATGTCTTATGACCACAGATATCAAGTTGGCGTCTCTCGTGCCCAACCAGCGACGTATCGGAACCTCTTGACGAAACTCCCGGGCGGAAGCTCGCCTCTCGAAAGCGCGTACGATGCGATCGAACAGAAGATATCGCAAGTGCGCGAGTACGTCGACGAGTGGCTACGGTGAGTTCTTATTTTATTTATTTATTTAACACTTCTTTGCACACAGTGAAATACAAATTAAATATGTACGGCTTGTATACGAATCAATGTACACAATGAGATTTTTTTACAGCTTGGTGGGAATAATTTAATACAACTCAACACCGAACTTCCAAATTTACTCTACTCTTTATTGTTCGAGCCATAACCCTTTTAACCTTACAATAAACGTAATTGGCTAGTAAACTTTTTCATGAAAATGTCTAATTCGTAAACCATTTCGAGGAATAGGCTTAGGGAACAGATTACATTAATCAGATCTTTAGATAAGCAAGTATTTTTTAAGAAAATCGCAGAAAACCCAATGACTTTCATTTTTTAGCAAGGTTGACGTATGACGTAGCCGGATAACTTCCGGCTATTCACATTTAATTTTTTAGGTTGGCAGCACAGCGTAGTGAATAAATATTTTTTGTTTGGTAGCGCTAACTAAGCGCTTCACGTACTTGTCACCCATGTCAAATGTCATCTCTTTTCAAGTAAACATAACCTAATTACATTCATTCATACATTATAATGAAGAAGCGGTGTCCAATTATTGAAAAATCAGATGTAAACGGATAAAGAGACTGCAGTAAAGTCCAATAACCAGGCCAATATGCAATAGATACCAGAAATGGGGTACCTAAATATTTGGCGATTGTAAACAAACAAGAAACCAACTCGCGGCTCGCGGTCCATCTTGACTTTGACATTTGACACTGACATATATATTTTTTAATACCTTAGTAATTTTTGCTTTCTTGCAGTTCGAAATGGCCATTATAGCTGCGTGACGTCATCACTATAAAATCTTTAAAATTAAATAACAAAATAAATATAATTTTAAGAATTTTTTCGTTTAAATTGTATCTCCGAAATAGTCTATTCTGTCAATAAAATATATAATATACACAATTTATTTTTTAGTTGACTAGCTAATTGGAGAGCCTTCTCTAAGAATTCTGCGCATAGAATATGGGTCATTAGCTTTTAATTTTTATAGGCCTGATTTGAAACTGCCGATATGAATAATGTTAATAATTACAGCTACCAAGCCTTGTGGGATCTTCAGCCAGAGAGCTTGTATGGCCGCCTCGGTGAGGATATCACCTTGTGGATCAAGTGCTTAAATGACATCAAGTAAGTTATTAGTATTACCCATCCTGTTTTTAAATAATGAAAGTTTATTTTTACCGCTTTTATGAATTCTGTTATAAAGTGTCCTAAAGCATTTATCACTAAGCATCTGTATCTATTTCCTATCTCCGCTCTAGATTTCTATAGTTTAATATAAAAATTTGACTGGGATAACAACCGTAGCAGAAAATAAATTAATTACAATATTGGTATCTAATAATCGGTTCTCATTTACCTTTACCAGAAAATCTCGCACGACATTCGACACGTCAGACACTCGTCGCGAATACGGCCCAGTCGTGATCGACTTCGCTCGCGTGCAAAGCAAAGTGGCTTTGAAATATGACGCATGGCATAAGGAGGTGCTCGGGAAGTTCGGAGCGCTGCTCGGAGGAGAGATGGTCACGTTCCACTCGCAGCTGGCCAAGTCTCGAAGCCAACTCGAACAGCAGACCATTGGTAAGTCAGTGAAGTATGACGCGTGGCATGAGGAGATGCTCGGAGGAGAGATGGTCACGTTCCACTCGCAGCTGGCCAAGTCTCGAAGCCAACTCGAACAGCAGACCATTGGTAAGTCAGTGAAGTATGACGCGTGGCATGAGGAGATGCTCGGAGGAGAGATGGTCACGTTCCACTCGCAGCTGGCCAAGTCTCGAAGCCAACTCGAACAGCAGACCATTGGTAAGTCAGTGAAGTATGACGCGTGGCATGAGGAGATGCTCGGAGGAGAGATGGTCACGTTCCACTCGCAGCTGGCCAAGTCTCGAAGCCAACTCGAACAACAGACCATTGGTAAGTCAGTGAAGTATGACGCGTGGCATGAGGAGAGATGGTCACGTTCCACTCGCAGCTGGCCAAGTCTCGAAGCCAACTCGAACAGCAGACCATTGGTAAGTCAGTGAAGTATGACGCGTGGCATGAGGAGATGCTCGGAGGAGAGATGGTCACGTTCCACTCGCAGCTGGCCAAGTCTCGAAGCCAACTCGAACAGCAGACCATTGGTAAGTCAGTACAGTATGACGCGTGGCATGAGGAGATGCTCGGAGGAGAGATGGTCACGCTGCACTCGCAGCTGGCCACAGTCTCGAAGCCAACTCGAACAGCAGACCATTGGTAAATCCATCGCTGAACTGTGAAAATCAATGAAGACAGCCTCATAGACAGTGGCATGTTTTTTTTTTCTTTGTATATACATGTTGTGGTTTTATTAATTAAAACCTTTTGCTTTATTTGGGTTGGCGACTTGATATTATTATGTTGACCTAAATATAAAACGAAACAATATGTTTGCCTACACAGAAGCGGCATCAACCAGTGACGCTGTATCTCTCATTACGTACGTCCAACAGCTAAAGAGAGAAGTGTTGGCCTGGGAAAAACAAGTCGATATTTACCGAGAGGCCCAGCGCATTTTGGAGAGACAAAGGTAACTTTAACAATCATTTCAAGCTCAGATAAATTTGTACTGAATTCGCAATGTATAATGCTACATACTTCATTACAGATTCCAATTCCCGGCACAGTGGTTGCACGTTGATAATATTGAAGGAGAATGGAGCGCTTTCAACGAAATCATGCGCAGAAAGGACTCTTCTATCCAGACTCAGGTAAACAGTCTTTGTAGAATCTGTAGCAAGTCATCCTTTCAAAGAGCGTATGTCTGCGCTTGTTTGTTCTAAAATTACTTTAAAAAACGTATCTTCTTGCGTTTAGGTCGCATCCCTGCAACAGAAGATCGTAGCTGAAGACAAAGCCGTGGAGGCTCGTACTTTGGAATTCCTTGGCGAATGGGAGCGCAGCAAGCCGACCGACGGTTCTACCAGGCCTGAGGACGCCCTTGCTAGGCTCCAGGCCATGGAGACCAGATACACGCGCCTGAAGGACGAGAGAGACAATGTGGCTAAGGCCAAGGAGGCTTTGGAACTGCATGAGACAGGTGAGATTCATTCCTACCGATGGTTTCTCTTCTTGTTTTCTCATGACTGAAGGTCGTGTTTACTGCTGAAGATCATGCCTGCTACCATATTTCGCCATCGATGTCGGTCTTGGACGTGGCGCATTGCCTTAGTTAAGGTCATCCCGGAAGCCTCTCTTATTTGGTCAGCTCATCAAGTTGGTGATCGACCTCTTAGCCTCTTACCGGCTACTTTACCTAATATTACGAGCGAGAAGCCTTCATGAGATCTAAAAATGTCCATTAGACTTAAACCTAATCCGTCTTACTACAAAAAAGTTAGACAACTGTATTACATGTGTTTAAAAAAACTGCTACCATTATACTACGTTTGTCTATAGTCTAAAGTTAATCAAGACATGGTTTTAAGCTTTGTTAAACAGTAGTCTAAGAATACTTTTGGTTATAGATAAACGTAATTTTACTGTTTTATTTTTTTAGACACGTGTTGTCTAACTTTTTGTAGTAAGACGGAATAAGTTCAGGATCATACAGATCATACAATATTTTATTTACTACTTCATGTGACCACATTTGTGCAAATAAATATAATTAATTTGATTCATTTTGTGCAATAAAATTTTAAATGTTAAAAGCAAAATGTATTACCGGCCGACAATAGTTTGCATGAACTAAAAGCAAAATGTATTCTAGCCTCTTCTAGAATATGTAGCTCAGGCAAATTTTAATGGGCATTAGACTTTCAAATGGTAAAACAATTTATTTTAGGTTAGTAAGATGCTGTATGACTGCAGAACTGCGCTGTAGATATAGCAAAATGTCTGCAAACATGTTTTTCAACTGTACAGGAACATCAGTGAACAACGAACGCATGACAGTCGCTCTCGAAGAACTGCAAGATCTGCGCGGCGTGTGGTCTTCTCTCAGCAAGATCTGGACTCAAATCGACGACATCAGGGAGAAACCTTGGCTGTCTGTGCAGCCTAGGAAACTAAGGTAAATTTAAATAGATAACTAACGTGAGCAGAAAAGAACAAACAAGTTGACCTAAGTGTGAGCAGGATAGACCTATACGTAATATGAGTACGGGTATAGCTCCAACACGCTCATAGTTTTGGTATATGGATAACAATTGTTATACACTGTTATTTAAATTGTTAGACACTGACCGTCTTACTACAAAAAGTTCATCTGTTAAACACGTGATTAAAAAAAAATTTGTTAGACTATAGAAAAAAGTAGTTTAATAGTAGCCGGTTTATTATATGTCTTGAACAGTTGTCTAACTTTTTTGTAGTCATCATCATCATTTCGTGTAGGTTACATTGTCTATCGACCATGTACACCTTGGTGTCAAAGTTGTTCGAAATCGCCTCTCGGCGTGTGACGTGGTTCCTTTAAAGCCTACAAAATGGCAGCCGGGACCAACGGCTTAACGTTCCTTCCGAAGCACGGAATCATCTTTATTATCAGACAATCGGGTGATTCAAGCCTTCAAAGTCCTAACCATACTGCAAACAACTAAACAAAGTATGCTTCCGGTGGGAATCAAACCCACCACCCCCGGGTCGAACGCCTTAACCACTAGACCACGGAGGCAGATTTTTTTGTAGTAAGACGGTAATTTTCTTAGCAGACGTTAGTCTTAGCAAACTTAGAGATATAAGCCGATCAGCAGTCAGAAACATTATATACAAGTGTATTCGACTTTTTCTTAATTTTCTCCACAGGCAACAATTGGAAGCCATGTTGAATGAATTGAAAGAATTACCCGCTCGTCTCCGCATGTACGACAGCTATGAGTATGTTCGCAAATTGCTGCAGTCTTACACGAAGGTATACGCTTATTTTACTAGCTAATTTTGTTCGACCAAGTTATAATTTAAAATTTGACTTGAATTTGTTGTTCAAAAGTACTGAATATTATCGCGAAGGACATAGAATCGTGTCATCATTTAGATGTGTGTAGTATTGATGGGAGTTCCATAAATTATGCCAAACAGAGGCAGCGGAGCGTCTTAGTAATAGGGCCCCGTTTTGCCCTTAGGGTACAGAACCCTAAAAAGGACTAAATATTAACCTTAGGAAATCAAGATTCTTTGAAAAAAGGACATGAAACTAAGCTATTAAAGAACTCCAAGTCGGATTTCTTTTGACTCGATCATACGCTGTATAAAATTGCTTTTGTTAATTAAAACTAGTACTAATGACCTCTAAAATGTTAACCCACCAAGTATTTTCCAGGTGAACATGTTAATCGTGGAGCTAAAATCGGACGCTTTGAAGGAACGCCATTGGCGCCAACTCTGCCGCGCTTTAAAAGTAGACTGGTCGCTGTCAGAACTAACGCTGGGTCAAGTGTGGGACGCAGATCTGCTTCACAACGAGCACACCGTCAAGGACGTGGTCTCCGTGGCTCAGGGCGAGATGGCGCTGGAGGAGTTCCTGAAGCAGGTGAGGAGTGTGATGCAGTGGAGTGACGTCAGTAACACTGGTCGTGTCAGAACTAACGCTGGGTCAAGTGTGGGACGCAGATCTGCTTCACAACGAGCACACCGTCAAGGACGTGGTCTCCATGGCTCAGGGCGAGATGGTATATAATTGCTGTTTATGGAAAAACGTCTATGTATCATCGGATTGAACTCGGACGAGAAGTGATCTTAATGATCTGCTACAAAATGTTTCCATAAATGTTTGATCGCGAATGTACAAAACGTATATTATTCCAGGTGCGCGAGTCCTGGCAGAGCTATGAGCTGGACCTGATCAACTACCAGAACAAGTGCAAGATCATCCGCGGGTGGGACGACCTATTCAATAAGGTCAAGGAGCATATTAACAGCGTCGCTGCTATGAAACTGTCGCCGTATTACAAGGTACGTTGTTTATTTTTAGTGTTTTTATTTTAATTCATTTAACTATTTGTCGTTCATTGAGTTTTTTTTTACATACCAACTGCTTATCAGTATCAAAGCAATTTGTTAGTTTACTATTATTATTATATTATGTAACTAGACCTAATTGATAACGATTACTCTTTTTGTCAAAATTACATATCAATTTCACATTTTTGACTAAGGATATATAATGCATAGGCAACTTCCTTAGCGCCTAGGGAAAGTTGCATTTTAAGCTAATTGCTTCATAGCCCAGGGTCCTCTTTTTTACTTTTACGTCTCCACTTTGCACGAGCTTCGACATTGTTGACATAGGGACCCTCTGGTATAATAGATTTTTTGGACACGCCAACCGCTTTGCATGTGTTACTAGTACAAATATCACAATACAATATTTTATTTTCGTTAACAGGTGTTCGAAGAAGAAGCTCTGACTTGGGAGGAGAAACTGAACCGCATCAACGCGTTGTTCGACGTGTGGATCGATGTGCAGCGCCGATGGGTGTACTTGGAAGGCATTTTCAGTGGATCGGCCGATATCAAGACCCTCTTGCCGGTGGAAACTAGCCGGTTTCAGAGTATCAGGTATTTTTTATTATTTTTTATTTAATTCTTAGTTTTATTGAACATGCTCATCATAATAATTTGCCTTCCCGGGTGCAAACTCAGATGGTTTTTTTCGTAGTCCATCAACATTCCTACTATTACTTGTCCATTTTGTCCGGTATTCGACATGTTTGGCAGTGAGTTCATTAGGACGCATATCCTAGTTCGCCCTTAGGCCCCGTAAAAGCGGTATGGCCAGGCATTGCAGTATGATGTAGACCAAAATCTTCAGCTGTCTCTTTACCATATTTTTCTATTTTAGCTCTGAATTCCTCGGGCTGATGAAGAAAGTCAGCAAGTCACCAATGGTGATGGACGTGCTGAATATTCCGGGAGTACAGCGGTCACTGGAACGTCTGGCAGATTTGCTCGGGAAGATTCAAAAGGCGCTCGGCGAGTATCTCGAGCGGGAAAGAAGCAGCTTTCCAAGGTAACTCCAACATTATATTGTATTTTGATGTTCCGAACATTTGAAAGTTTATAGCGGTCGCGTGATCTTGGTTAGGTGGACCTTAAAATAAAATTTACAGCTTATTTAAATCTTTTAGATTCTATTTCGTGGGTGATGAGGACCTTCTGGAGATCATCGGCAACAGCAAGAACATCGCTCGCCTGCAGAAGCACTTCAAGAAAATGTTCGCTGGCGTCGCTGCCATCATTCTCAATGAGGACAATACTGTCATCAATGGTATTGCTTCGAGGGAAGGGGAAGAGGTAGAGTGAAGATCATTCAATATTTTAGACGTTATCTTTTAGAGCAGTCAGTCTACTGTAGTTTTTAGATTTTTATTGGGGGGTCCTCTTAAATTTAAGAGCTGTGGTCTTTTGTCGGTGGTGATCTCGTTGATTATAGGGTTACTTATTTTAGCGATTAAATAGTATTTATACAACAACAAAAGATAGTGTTTGCTTAACTTTTAGACAAAAAACAATTTAGAATTCTGATGCTTGAAATTTTATGTTTATTTTACTCTTTTATGTCCTTGCATTTAGTAGCATAAAAAATCGTAAAAAGTCCAATTACTCTTTCAAATAGTTCTTTCTCATTCAAATGTATGAAAGTTACAATAAACAAAATGTTTGTTCAAGGTGTACTTCATGTCCCCCGTGTCGACCATAGAGAACCCGAAGATCAACTCGTGGTTGTCTATGGTTGAGCGCGAGATGCGCGTCACTCTGGCATGTCGTCTCAAGGATGCGGTCGGTGATGTCAAGCAGTTCAAAGATGGGAATGTTGATCCGCAGAAGTTTATCGACTGGTGCGACAAGTATCAAGTAAGTTCGTCAAGTATATGTATTTTATTCTCTATTATGTCCTACTATCAGTTTCCCGGGGCTTCGCTCCTGTTGCCATGAAAATTCCAGGAAGTCCCTTATTAGCTAAGGTCTTTTGCTGTATTAAATTTCGTTAAAATCATACATTGAATGAATAATATTTTTAACACTATAATATGACAGATTTAAATTAATTTTACAGTATGTTTTTCCGATGAGATTTATCTCGAGAACTTCGGGATGAAAGGTGTTTTTTTTCTCTTCATGATTTCAAGAATAAAAGACATACAAAAAATTTGGCGAATAGGTCCAATCGTTCTTGAATTTAATCCTTAGTAATATATTTAGCGATTCATTTATATATATTCGAGTGGGTTACGTAGTCAATGGACCCTCTACAACCTGGATATACTATAATGTAACATTCCTTTTCAGGCACAAATCGTAGTGCTCGCCGCTCAGATCCTCTGGGCGGAAGACGTGGAAGCTGCTCTGGTGAGCGGCGGAGGAGAAGGTCTTAAACGAGTGTTGGCGCACGTCGAGAACATGCTCAACATACTGGCAGACTCTGTGCTGCAGGAGCAGCCGCCTCTCAGGAGGAAGAAGCTGGAGCATTTGGTATCAATTAACGAATTACTGGACACTTTATTGCACCATTTACATACACAGAAAAACAAATACAGCTCTGAATCCAATCAACATTATAAGAAATACAAAGGCAGACTTATCGCTAATACAATCTATTCCAGCAAACCTTATGGTAGAAAGGAGCTCAGAAAAACGAGCTACGCCGAAAGCTAAGCTTACAGGGCGGAAGAGATGTATGAAAATCCATTACTGACCTGGTAGTTTTTTCGCTTCGACCGCTTACGTAACGTAACGTGGGTAATAATCAACCCTACGAGACCGAATCGTAATCGAAATCATAGACGCAATAGGAATCGGGCTCGCTCGGGTAACTTGTTCTTGTCGATTCGAAATAATTGACTCTTCTTCAGATTCGTCTAGACCAATAAGTGGCCACGGTCACTATCTAACGTTATCTAATTTCTATCTTACGGCCCTCGTAACTAATTGCCTCTCTCCACAGATAAACGAGTTCGTACACAAGCGTACGGTCACCCGCCGCCTGATAGCGTCTGACGTGAACAGCCCGCGCTCCTTCGAGTGGCTCTGCGAGATGAGATTCTACTTCGATCCCAGGAACAATGATGTAAGTCACGAACCAACCACCACTAACATATTTTTGTAAGTCAATTGTTTGATGTTTGTCCCTATGTTATTTAGACGTAGGTAACATGCTAAGAAAATGGCAAAAAAACAAATGTCTTCCTTCGCCTTTTTAGGGTCAATTTACATTGATAAATTCATGTTGTACCCGCGGTCTTACTGACTTCTCTCATCATTGGGACCCCGGGATATTAAGATACCAGTTTATTTCCAAGGTTGATAAGTTTAGTTTCTAGTTTTTTCCAAAGTGTAATGTCATCGACAGGATAAAAAGTTCCTAACATTGTTAATCTAGTAGGCGTAAGGTGTAGTAGTATGGCAATTTACTAGATTATTATGTACCTAACATTTCATGCCTTGTATTGCACAGATATTGCAACAGCTAACAATCCACATGGCAAACGCGAAGTTCCTATACGGTTTTGAGTACCTAGGCGTGCAGGATCGATTGGTACAAACACCGCTGACGGATCGTTGCTACCTCACCATGACGCAAGCTTTGGAAGCTAGGCTCGGAGGCTCTCCGTTCGGTAAGGGCATTGCTTATTACCAAGTTCACCAACTAGATATATCCTTAATTTCTTAATCGCTTTTTAATCATTTATAAGACGTTTAAACAAAGTGGTTAGTGAATGGTGAACATCAAAATGTTATTAAACTGCCATTTTAGTTTTATATCTGAAATGGCAGTTTAATATTCAGTCGTTTCAAATTTAACAACATACGTTGATAAAAATGAGTCTAAAGAATGCAGTACTGTATCGACTACGATTATCGTCCAGCCCACATGATCTGCATTTTCGTTTACTATTAACTAGATCCCACGCATTGCATTACATAGGCGTCATTACAGAACCATTTAATATACAGCCATTTTTATGTGCGCATATGGACATAACGGGGCTTACATACAGACGCAAACCGCTTCTGATTCATAACTTTTTTACCTTCGTATGATTATACTCATTATTAGACTTTTTCGTGATGACAAGATTGCTATTATGGAAAACTTTATTTCCTCTTTTCTGTAAACGTTACGTATTTCAGGTCCCGCTGGTACGGGCAAAACGGAGTCGGTAAAAGCCCTCGGCAACCAGTTGGGCCGGTTCGTGTTGGTGTTCAACTGCGACGAGACCTTCGATTTTCAGGCCATGGGCCGTATCTTCGTTGGTCTTTGCCAGGTAAGTGCTCCTATTTTATTTACATGTGTATATACTCTAGATGTATTTATTTGATCTTTTATTCATTTGTAATCATCCCTAACGAGATTGGACTTACGATCTGAAGACCTTAAGCCACATTTAGCGAAATAGTAGGCCAGTAGTTTATATTTATTTAAATACGAGCAGAAAAATACAGCGGACTGTATCTGGTACTTGCCAGGATTCGAGATTTTGAACTCTACGAAGATTGGGCTCATTTTAGCAGAGCCTCTTACCAAAGTTTAGTCTTTCATATAGTCGTGGTCAACACCCAACGGATTCTCAGGGTATGTCTAAGCAAGTATCCGTAGCATTGATTTTATCCAACGATTGTCATGCTAGGTGGGTGCCTGGGGTTGTTTCGACGAGTTCAATCGTTTGGAAGAGAGAATGTTGTCGGCTGTGTCGCAACAAGTGCAGACTATACAAGAGGCGCTTAAGACCCACCAGGAGGGCGATAATACTGGTAAGTTCAATGTTTAAGTTTTTAATACGTGGGGCGCACTATAAGTTTCCGGAATGAATATGAAAAAATACTATTAAAGGTACAAAATTAATATATTGTTTTTCAAAATAATCTCCCTTGGCATCTATGCACTTTTTCATTCGATGAAACCAGTTTTGAAAACTTTTGTGCCGCTCCTCTGTGGTGACCTCTGAAACGTGTTTTTCATACTCCTCGACAGCCTCTTCTGGTGATGAAAATCGTTGACCGCGTAATTGGTTCTTAGCCACTATTCACTGTACGACGATTCTCTAAAGCAACAGTAGCCACGTGTCCAGTTTTATTAAAAAAAGAAGCAATCATCCGCTTAGATGCACTTTTCACGCGCGCCACTTTGGTTGGTTTCGGCTCATCTTGAAAGACCCATACGCTCGATTGCTGCTTTGTTTTGGGATCGTAGCAATAAATCCATGTTTCGTCACCTGTTACTATGTCCCACACCAAATTTGACGCACCTTCGTTGAATCTGGTAAGCATGGCACTGCACCAAGTGACGCGGTCCGTTTTTTGAGCCTCGGTCAAGTTGTGTGGGATCCACCGCGAGCACAGCTTTCTCACACCCAAATGTTTGTGTAGGATTAATTGTATTTGACTCATGCCTATTTCTAAGGATGCGCGAATTTCATGGTAGGTCACATGCCTGTCTGTTTCAATCATACGGTGCACAGCATTGATGTTTTTG
Source organism: Euzophera pinguis (assembly GCA_947363495.1). NCBI lineage: Eukaryota > Metazoa > Arthropoda > Insecta > Lepidoptera > Pyralidae > Euzophera > Euzophera pinguis. The sequence continues at coordinate 6,999,066 of OX376168.1, forward strand.
TTGGACACAGCGGTGGACGGCCGACCATCGCGAGATTCGTCACTGAGATTGATACGACCACGCTTGAATTCTGCAAACCAGCTATAAACAGTTGTCTTGCATGGTGCTTCATTGCCAAAAGCTGTTTCAAGCCGAGCGATGCTCTGTTGAGCTGTCAAATTACACTTAAAATCGTAGAAAATCATACTACGAAAATTTTCCCGAGTTAAATCCATGTCGATGCAGACACACAATTTTTTAAATGGCGCCACAAGGTAAAAACAAAAGACAGTCAGATGAAACAAACTGCATTCTACAGCCAAAGAGTTCTTTTTTCAAATGTTGCAATAATTTTTTAAATATTGTTTATGTAAGTGGCCAGTTCCGGAAACTTACAGTGCGCCCTATGTACTACTTTATGTACAAGAAACAGATCATCTAATGAATGTAAGTTGTGATTGTCGCGGCATTGGGTTTTCAGACATCCAAACCTACAGTAATATTGTGGACAGCACGAGATTAACAGCCAAATGTCTAAAATTACATGATATTAAAACATACACGATTAAATCTAACCTACAAACAACAGGAGCGTAACATCAGAGGTATATTTCGGATTCCAGAGGTCCTGACACAAACTTAATGTAATAATTAGATAAAGAAATATTTCGATGTTTCCACACGATAGATTTTGGTAATTCTTGCTTTAAATTAAACTCTACTTTTTTACTATGGTAATTACATAATTTCTTGTATTTCAGGTAAATCCATCACAGTAGAGTTAGTCGGGAAACAAGTCCGCGTGTCCCAAGACATGGCGATCTTCATCACCATGAACCCTGGCTACGCTGGCCGCTCCAACCTCCCCGACAACTTGAAGAAACTGTTCCGCAGCTTGGCCATGACTACTCCTGATAGGCAGCTTATTGCTGAAGTCATGCTATTCAGCCAAGGTTTCAGGACTGCTGAGAAACTGGCCTGCAAGATTGTGCCGTTCTTTAAGTAAGTCTCATATTGAATAGCTCCAAACTATTTAATAACCTTGTTAAGCGGTTTTACCGTGACTACGCCTGACAGTTATGCAGCTCATTGCTAAAGGCTATTCCATCAAGAATGCATGGCTGCCGAGAAACCAGTTTTCGTGATGTTGTCTCAAAAATATAACACCTTCAAAAACCTTTTCACCGGGTTTCCATAGATTTCTTTGGTCGCTAAATACAGGTATCATAAGCTGTAACCTGTCACCATAAGATGGGCAATGCGGCTTAAAAAACACCAATTTAACTCTTTTTTTTTTCCACCGTCTCATTTTATTCGCAGGTTATGTGACGAACAACTGTCCAATCAGTCTCACTACGACTTTGGACTGAGAGCGCTCAAATCTGTACTAGTGTCCGCCGGCAACGTCAAGCGAGACCGCATACAGAAAATAAAGGTAGGCTGTAATATCCACATTCACTGAAATCATTAAATTCGTAGTCGTACGGATACGCGTAGAATCACGTTTTTTTTATCGCAGAAAAGTACACGTAATAAATTTTCATGAAAATCCTTTTTGCAACTTATGCACTCAACTTTAAATACTTATAATTTTAGTGAAAAGCTGTTGAGTATTATCTTGTGGACGGAACTTCCAAAAATATTTCTAACTAGCTGTTTCCCGCAGCTCCGTCTGCATCAAAAAGTAGCCTATGTTTGACCCCGGGTTTTCAACTATATTCATAACAAATTTCATCAAAATCCGTTCAGAGGTTTGACCGTGAAAGCGTAACAGACAGACATACTTTCACATTTATAATATTAGTATGGAAGTATGAATTGTAATTAAACGGGTTAAACAGGCAAATTCATATTTTATTTCTTATCTGGCATTCGGATTATGTTTTTCATGTATTTTTCTCTTTTCCTACTACCAGCATTGCAGATATAGCAATCCTGTAAGTTGATTAGCTTACACAACAAAAACAGCTCCGTATAATTCTTACGGTAACCGGCGATAATTATTGCACATCGGCTTTTCGGCTTTGTATACCGTTATCTCTTTCGCACCTACTTACTTTGTCGTTTTATGCGATGATTGCCGATATGCAATATTTACCTCCGGGTACTGTGCATTTATAGAATTGTCAAATTTACTGTTTTCTGTAGGAAAATTTAATCGAGCGAGGAACAGAGGCGCCCGATGAAGCGTCCATTGCGGAGTCTTTGCCGGAACAAGACATCTTGATTCAGTCCGTCTGCGAGACTATGGTTCCCAAGCTGGTGGCAGAAGATATCCCGCTTCTGTTTTCGCTGCTGAATGACGTGTTCCCCAATGTTGGATATACGCGTGCTGAAATGACAGGTTAGTCACTGAATTTTTTAATTTAGGATTTGCCACGCAATCAATAATACATTCTGTATTGCGCCATCTCGCTTGTTCTGGATTTAAGAGACTTTCCACCATAAGTTTTAGAGGACCAGCGATACAGTATGACGTATGTGATAAAATGCACCAATAAGTTCAATATGGACGATTTCTACTTCACTACTAAACCTCGCATGCGCTACATGGCGCCTTGCTGTTGTTTTTCCTTAAAAATCGTTGTGAATATTGTTTAGTTAGATAAATATGTTGGATCAGTAATATATAATAACTAGCTGTTTCCCGTAGCTCTGCCTGCGTCAAAAAGTAGCCTATGTTTGACTTCGGGTCTTCAACTTTATTCATACCAAATTTCATCCAAATCCGTTCAGCGGTTTGGCCGTGAAAGCGTAATAGACAGACAGACAGACTTTCGCATTTATAATATTAGTATGGATGACGTGCTCACTCTCAGAATACAAACAAAACAATAGAAATTCCTAAGAAAGCAAATAGAATTTTCTAAATTATTAATTTTTACTTCATAGGTCTGAAGAACGAGATCCGTGCCGTTTGTGCTGAAGAATTCCTCGTTTGCGGCGAAGGTGACGAACAAGGCTCCACATGGATGGACAAGGTACACCATCTTTGTCTATTGTATAACATTATTGGTACAAATATATGATTTCAACGAAAAAGGATAATATAGTTAGAGGTCGAAGATTTACTAAAATCATTGAGTCATGAACTGCACAGTCAGTACTTGATGTTTTAGCACAACATTAATCATAATTTTAATTCATTATAATAAAAATGGTGAAGGTATATTTATTATACTGTTAAACCTATAATATGTAAAGATAAAATTCATATTATGTTTAATCATAACAACTAATAGTTTTATCATTCGATATTATCATAATAATTAACATAATGCTTTATCATTTTAGTGTTTCGATCGCACTTTATCGTAATTAATTAATTAAATATTCATTGTTATTTTTATGCTATGGAAAGCTTTTATGACCAGAAAACTACCCATATATAGATCTAAAATGTCCTTGTTCTAACGAGGGGGAGAAAAGTTTTGAGAGTATTTTTCAATAAAAAATTAAAGTATTTTCATACTGGCTGTTATTAAAAAAGAAATAAAAAGTTAATTTGAATTTGGAAACAAAGTGCGTTCGAAACGCGTACAATATCGTTACCATACGGTAGTACGTGAGTGTGAATGCGTATGCGTTTCCATGCTAACCCGCTAACGGCACGTAGAGGCGCAGCGTCGCGTCGCGCGCGCAACACAGCACGTGGATCGAGAAGGTCAGTGACCCGGCGGCTTCACTACGTCGCTCTCACTGTGTCGTGTGCTGTGCATACACTTTCCTATGGTTGCATGTAATGCGTGTTGATCAATTTACTTTTTTAACTGACACACTGCATATTCAAAACATAAAATTACAGGACGGTTATATATAATACCTTCATACCTTCGACGTTTCAACGAAATGACTGACTCTGAATTTCTGCAGCTACGTACTTCCAGCGTTATCATCTTTCATGGGCATATTTTGTTTTTCCTATTACCGTCATAAAACACACTTACAGAGTTCTTTTTTCGTATCAAAACCGATGCGTCCGCATTTTGGTATGAAACACGGTTAAAACATCGGAAGTTAGTAGGTATTATACGCGCTTACTTCTATAATTTTATGTTTTAAGTGGTTGTTGTTATTGGTTGAGATATGTTCTTATTTTAAATGTTGATCAAATAAATAAAATTAGATTTGCGCCAGTCACTTAGTCGTATGTAATTTCATGAAATACAAATTTGCACGCAGATTTATTTACGTTTTTATTAATTTCTTTATAGATGCAAGATTAAAATTGTTGTTTAGCACGATTTTATACTTAGTGAAACTTTGGAATAAATATTTGTACAAACCATAATTGTTTAAACTTTGTGAGTGAATTTAGTAAGAATAGTACACATCCTTACCAATAGATAAGCTCCAACGATCTTTTACACGAATCCAACAAATCATTACATGTGACCGCATCATTACTGCTCTATATTCACGTTTGTGGCCTTTACACCGTTTACTTTTCAGCCGATCCTGTTTCCTCTGTGTGGTAACTTGGACACATTGTCACGTCTCTTCTCCATTTTATACATGTCACCAATAATAAGCTATATGTGTGTAGTCATCACTGTACAACTACTCTTCAATCTTCACTTCAGCAATCACAAACAAATTAGAATAAACTTTTTTTTACTAATTATTTTTCATACTATGTTTTCAATTGGTAAAGTTATTTCTTATTTTAATGTTACTTGTAATACCGTACTTTTTTTTTTTTTTTTTGAATTTTTGTTGTGTACGAATTTTAAAGTAATAATTATTTATAAAACTTAATATATTACGAGATTGGTATTTGACTTAACTTTTCGTTTCACGATCACCGTAAACTGCGTGATACGAACTTATTTTGTACGTGCACAGGTACTCCAGCTGTACCAGATTTGCAAACTGAACCATGGTCTTATGATGGTGGGCCCCTCCGGCAGCGGTAAATCAACCGCGTGGCGCGTATTGCTCAAAGCTTTGGAAAGGTATATTTACATTATATAATAAAAATAATCGATGCTCAGAGGGCCGATTTTTTCTAAAAAGCCACAGAAGCTAAATTTTTGAAATGTTTGACGTATATGTATGTTGAGCAAAAGTCCTTCGTTATCGAACAAAAATCCTTCGTTAACGAACGACAATCATTCGATATCGAACAAAAATTATTCGACTCGCCATTTTGTGTAAGTTACACTTTTGAAAAATAGTGCTTCAGGAGCGCTAAGAAATGTATGACTCATATGTCGAACGAAAAATATTCGATTTCGACAAAAATCATTCGAATCTCCGATTTACCGTGAATCACCTTTTACAAAAATAGCACTCCTGAACTTAAAATATCATATTTAAAACGCTTGTAACGATGTCGACTCGTGCTACAGGGACCTCCTCCTAACATCTATGAGCCAATGTGACTGCACAAACCCAAACCAACCAACCAACTGCAAAAAGTTAATATCAAACAAATAAAAATATTCATAAGGTAATTTTCAATGTAAAATTCTTAGCGTGTAGCATTGGAAGCTCGCTACGAACATTTCACTTAGCATTGGAAGCTTGCTACGGACGGTCCGCGTTCGCGCAGCTAGCAGCATTGGGAACTTGCTACGAACGATTCGTAGCCTGTTCTGTTACTAATTTCAAGATCAATCGTATTCCATTGGCATGCCATTGAACAGCAACTGTACAATTTTGTTCATCAACTACGAGTATTAACTAAAATCTCTACGTTTGTGACACAGCTAAAAGTAAATATTATATTCCATAGGTTTGAAGGTGTAGAGGGAGTGGCTCACGTGATCGACCCGAAGGCAATGTCTAAGGAAACATTGTACGGTGTGCTGGATCCCAACACCCGTGAATGGACTGACGGTCTATTTACTCATATTCTGAGGTAAGTTGCTCATTTATATCTTTACTTGATGCAAGCGATACTTTGCAGAAGTCAAAGTTACCTTTTTACGTGCTTCCGCCACCAGTTCAGTTAGTTCATGCAAACTACTGCCGGCCGACGTCTAGTTTCGCCCACTAGTTTCATATCGTACTTTCTCAAGAGTACTACTTATTATTGTTGTTTTTCATTAAAACTGCCAAGTGACGCATACGATTCATTGAAGTTATTAGAGTCGAGGATTGCCAAATTTTTTTTAGTATCACATCTGAAACGAGAATTTCCCAAAATGTACATGTTAAGATATAGTTAAATAGCACCACCGCAAGGATCCGTTGTTACTCGTCTTATTAATCTATACTAATATTATAAAGCTGTAGAGTTTGTTTGTTTGAACGCGCTATTCTCAGGAACTACTGGTCCGATTTATAAAATATTTCAGTGTTGTATAGCCTATTTATCGAGGAAGGCTATAGGCCTGGGTGAAGTCGGGACGGGCTGCTAGTATGTATATAATGTTGAATATTCATACACTGTAAGCGCTCTGTCGACGGCTATGATCAATCGCAAGTTTTATTAATTCAGGAAAATAATCGACAACGTCCGCGGCGAGATCAACAAACGCCAATGGATCATATTCGACGGCGACGTGGACCCCGAGTGGGTGGAGAACTTGAACTCTGTGTTGGACGACAACAAGCTGCTGACTCTGCCTAATGGCGAGCGGCTTTCTTTGCCGCCAAACGTGCGGGTCATGTTTGAGGTAAACACATCCAATGATTGAAAATATTTGATGCCATACATTTTTATTTATTTGCCAAATTCATGTACACAGTAAATCGAACAGGATACAACATAGAACAGAACATTAGTACAAGTATTTTTGTATTACTACACCCCGGACACTCCATTCAGCTATCTTCATACCCATTGCGCCTACTTGTAATACGTATTTGCCGCCAAACGTGCGGGTCGTGTTTGAGGTAAACCCGTCCATTGAATGAAAACTTTATTTGATACCATTTTTGTATTACTATACCCCGGACATTCCATACAACAGTTGCGATCTCGATACTTGTTATCTGTTTCGGGTGGGAGGGTGTATGTGTCCGTTCTGTACGTTAGTAATTCTGTGGTATTACTACTACTACGTTAGTACTAAGTATTTATTTATTCGGTGCTACAACTGACTTTGTTTTCTTTGTCTATGTAATTATAATTTGTATTGTTTGTTAGACGCTAAAGAATAATTCAGAATATTATAGAAGGTGCCGCTTATTTCTCCTGTGAAAAAAGATCAGGCAAATGAACTACGAATATTTGCTGTATTAATCCGAACCCTCTTTCAAATAAATTTTAATAAGTTGCTGAAAATGGGTCCAAGTACTCCCTCCGTCCGAAACCCATAAACTCATTAAGTACTGGGTTTCAAGACTTTCTGTCTGTATAAATTAGGATTTGATCTTATTTTTCTCAGGTACAAGACCTGAAGTACGCGACGCTAGCTACAGTATCGCGTTGCGGTATGGTGTGGTTCTCACAAGACGTACTCACTACGGAGATGATTTTCGAGAACTATCTCATGAGGTAAATGTTTCTTTATTAAACATGTATATAAACCTAATGAGATCTCATGAGTGAGAATGAACCTAATGAGACATCAGCCCTTGCAAAGCACAACAGTGAAGCCTTAATTAGTTTAGATAGACTCCGAAGCGTCACAGGGAGCGTAGAAGATTTATAGTAATAGTTTAAATAACATTGTTAACTCCAGTCAGTTTAAGTTTAGACAATTTATCTATCTAATTCATTCGATACTATCATGTCATTGTCATGTCTCACAGTTTGGTAGTAAGAAATTTTTCGAAAATTACAACTAGTTTCATGTTTCTAGACTGCGAAACATCCCATTGGAAGACGGAGAAGAAGACTCGTTCAGCATTGTTATGGCAGCGCCATCTGCTGGTGGGGACCAGAACGCCGTCGAGAACATTCTGTCGCCGGCCTTGCAAGTATGTAATTCGGACTTTTATAACAAGCTACAATAACTTTATATGGTTAATGACTTTGAATCAATCTTCGTTCAATTGTGTTTTTTTTCTAGTTGCATCCTCAGCTTAACCTTCGGAGCCTTAGGGTACTCTATAAATCATGGTCCTAGAGCGGCATTGGTTATTACAAAGGAGCGACTGTCGTCTGACCTCCGTAACACTTTACAGGAAAACCAGACCAGCAACACCAGAGACGGTCAACACACAGTTTTTTTCAGGCTGCCTAAAGGGATCTGACACATCCTAACGACTGCAATCGATAACAACCGGGACCAACGGCTTAACGTGCCTTCCGAAGCACGGAGAAGTTTAAGATAGAAAATGTCACTTAATGGCGACCAACCCAATACGGGTCGCGTCTGGCCATCGCTTGACAGGCGCATTCACCACGGATACACGCGTTGCGCTCGGCTATCGAGCACATCAACTGAACTTATTAAAGTCTAATCATCAGACTGCATCGAAACGTGTGGGCGAAGAATAAACGTCGTTTGAACATTTATTTAACTGATTGTCACAAGCACTGCACATTGATGTCAATCCTTTTCTCGTAGACTCAACGCGATGTAGCGGCGATCCTTCAGCCCCTGTTCTTCGGCGACGGCCTGGTAGTGAAATGTCTGGAACGCGCGGCTTCTCTCGACCACATCATGGACTTCACGAGGCACAGAGCTCTATCTTCTCTGCACTCCATGCTGAACCGTGGCGTCAGGTATCGTTGATAAAATTAATGTATCTGATGATTGATTTAAATTAGTTTTATTGTCCTTTTATTTCAACCGAAGTATTTTTGAAGGTGATTTGAAAGCATTTTAGGAGAACATGAGCATCTAACATGTTTTGGGCGATTGAGGGAAATAGGGATTCACTTTAATTACAGACCGTTGTTGAAAAGTTGTAGATAGTCATGTCACGAATGATGTCCAGCATTACTATAAGTAAGTCTTTCAGCGTACAGAAATTGTTAGTTTTCTTTTCATGCATCTTGTTTACAAATTTGAATGTATTACAGAAATATTCTGGGATACAACCGCCAACATCCTGATTTCCCCATCACGAACGAACAGTTGGAAGCGTACGTGCCCAAATGGCTCGTTTATTCACTACTGTGGTCATTTGCCGGCGACGCCAAACTTAAGGTAACTTTGATACCATCTTATATGTACCCGAAAAAACGTGGAACTAGGAATTTACGAATGTGACGGGGCACATTATTACTTTTCCATACATCATTAAGGTTTTTTCTGGCTCATACTGCGTTCAACTTAGTCGGGTATTTAATTACTAAATTTTGCATTTCTTACAGGACCGTAACGAATTGGGTGATTTTATAAGATCAGCCAGTACGATGCCTCTTCCTAACTGCGGAGCGAATCAACACATCATTGACTTCGAGGTAAATTACTTGATTTCAATACATACAATGAATGTGTAAGCCGTTCTTAGATGAAAATGTTTTTCACTACTAGCTTTTTCCTGAGTGAATAATTTAATTCTTGTCATTTCGTCTTCAAAAAATCAAACAAGTCACAATTAAAAATGTAACATATTATCAGGTGTCAATAACGGGCGAGTGGGTGCCGTGGTCGGCTAAAGTGCCGCAGATAGAAGTTGAGACGCACAAAGTGGCTGCGCCCGACGTAGTGGTGCCGACGCTCGATACTGTGCGACACGAAGCGTTGCTTTACACCTGGCTCGCCGAACACAAGCCACTAGGTGAGTGTCATGAGAAATCAGGGCCGTGGTCGCACGAGTGACGGAGATTGCAGGCATGGTACAGGCTATGCGACAAGAGGCATTTTTTATACCTGGCTATGTAAACACAAACCGCTACAACAGCCAGGTTTATGTTATATATATGTAGTCTATGTATTAATATTGGATGTTTTATTTGTTCGAATGTATAATTAGGTAATTATAATTAATTACTCTATCTTTGCACTTTTGTCTCTCAACACCACCTGTTGGTTGACTGGTAGAAAAAGCCCACGGCTTTAAGTCCGCCATTTACATTCTTTGTAATAAAGTTTAAATAAATAAATAAAGAGCGTCGGAGTCTTAAAAGGGAAGCGAGTGCCGGAGTTACACAAGGCACGGATATTGTCATCAAGATGGCGGTAAAGCGACAATACATACTACTTTACACCTGAATTAAAAAAAAATATTACAAAAGTAAACAATGATTCCCAAACTAGGTAAAACCCTGTATCTCATACATTAATCTCATGATCAAGATTTATCGGCTATTTATTTATTTACTTCTTTGCACTCAGTAAAATAAAACATAAGTATGTTACATAAAACATGAACACAGTTTGTATACAAAAGGCGGCCATATCGCTTAAGCAATCTTAGCGTTTTTTTTATCTATTACTTAAAATTCGGTACACACAACTTTCAACAACAAATTTACTTTGTCAGTACTATGCGGCCCGCCTGGTTCCGGAAAGACAATGACCCTATTCTCGGCACTACGAGCACTGCCGGATATGGAAGTGGTTGGGCTGAACTTCTCGTCTGCCACCACGCCCGAGCTGCTGCTGAAGACCTTCGACCACTACTGCGAGTACAGGAAAACTCCTAATGGAGTCGTATTAGCTCCAGTACAAGTAAGCACGTAATCTCTTAGGCCTCATTTACACCTGCAAGAAATATCTAACAATCTGTCAGACAGCAAGTTTCAAGGGAAGATACATATGAATGTTACTGTCGAACAGTCTGTCAGACAGCTACGTGCAGGTGTAAATGAGGCCTTAGGTGCAAAGTGTATCTCCAAACAGTTGGATTGTAGTAGGTATTTTTGGATAAAATTCACGAATGAACGGCAAATCAAAATGATTCTGAAAACGTTTTTCAAAAGGAGTAAGGTCCTGCATATCGTTGTATTTCACGTAGTTAATAGTACATTGTTCATCGAGGGGCGAAATTCCTTTTTCTGGTTGATCAAGTCTTCATATGTTATGTTCAGATCTACTTAACGTTATTGTTACATTAAAGAATAGTATTGTTATAATTTCACCTTGTACAAGGAAAGTGGGCCTTTGTGTAATATTATCTGCATATTTTATAGCTTGGCAAGTGGTTGGTGCTATTCTGTGACGAAATCAACTTGCCGGATATGGACCAGTACGGCACTCAGCGAGTAATCTCCTTCTTGAGACAATTGCTTGAGCATAAAGGATTCTACAGAGCGAGTGGTACGTTTCGAAGGGATTTATCCTTTTTTATCTTTTCTTTTCTATACATGATGACTTTTTAAACAACAGCCAAATTTTTACCACGTGTTTGGTACGTGAAGCTACTTCACATAAAAAAAAAAATGGTCAGCTGATGATTGATTTATATTCATTGATTTTGAAATAAGCATTGTCATAAAGAAACGAGAGAAATCACACTCTCTTACTCGCACAATAAACGCAATTATAATGTGCGAGTGGGACGGGACGACTTCCATCCTTATAATCGAATCGTTTTTTTATTGACACTGCATATAAGTTCTTGTTGTTATATTTGTGTTTATACATGATCAGATCACTCATGGGTCCACCTCGAGCGCATACAATTCGTGGGCGCGTGCAACCCGCCCACGGACCCGGGCCGTAAGCCGTTGTCACACAGACTTCTACGGCACGTGCCCGTAATATACGTCGACTACCCTGGAGAGACCTCGCTGGAACAGGTAATATTTAACATCTAATATACCTGTCTATCTATCTTTGCATATTTTAAATTGAAGTTCTCACTTTCTCTTCATAGTTTTACTTACGGTGGCAAAACCTACATGCACATAAGAATGCTCACAAAGTTTAATTAAAATATAAAAATTACCAAAACAAAAAAAGGCTTTTTTTTTAAATTAGCAAATTACTATGAAGGAGTCTTATGTCTTAGAGAATAAAAACCTCTTTATCATATTGGTCGATGCATTGAAGATATCAATATTAATTCTTTGTCACATAAATATCCTCGTTATATTCAAAGTTGTCCCATAACATATTCCTATTTCCAACAGATCTACGGCACATTCACCCGAGCAATGCTCCGAATGCAACCAGCATTGCGCGGTTACGCTGAACCACTGACCCAAGCCATGGTGAAACTGTACTTAGCATCGCAGGAACGGTTCACACAGGACATGCAGCCGCATTACGTGTACTCGCCCAGAGAGATGACTAGATGGGTGCGCGGCATTTGTGAGGCTATACGGTTAGTTCCACGATTTTGATATAACGACCTCCGTGGCGTAATGGTTAACTTGCCTGTACTCGGGAAGCATACTGGTTTTGAACCCCGGTCAGGTCAACATGTAAAATTATCTACTCAATGTTATGTGATGTGTCACGGACAGAGAATGACAAATTCGTAAGATGATAACGTTCTAAATTAAATAAATTATTATGTACTAAATTATTTAGTGAACTTCTCAAACTCGACTAATTGAAAAACATAGGTCCATGTTTTACCGAGTGTAATACTCGTACACAGTTTTAAATTGGCTAGTCAACTAAAAAATAAATTATTTATTTATTTTAAAGATTGCATGGTGATGACGGCACGTAGCTTTCATGGCCATCTCGAATTGCAAGTTAAAAAATAATTTATTCACTACACTGTGCTGCCAACCTAAAAAAATTTAAAAGCGTAGCCGGAAATTGTCCGGCTTCGTCACACGATAACCTTGCTAAAAAATGAAGGTTATTGGTTTTCTGCGATTTTCTTAAAAAATACTTGCTTATCTAAAGAGCTGATTCATGTACTCTGTTCCCTAAGCCTATTCCTCGAAATGGTTTACGAATTAGGCATTTTCATTAAAAAGTTGACTAGCCACTTACTCGAAGTAAGTCAAAACACTTTCCCTGTGTTACTGCGCGATAAACTTGTAGATACTAAATTCTGCAATTTTTAAATGCATTGAAAATAAGATTTTTAGCTTAAAAATAAATGGCAATATATTTTTCATCAACAACACATCCTACATTTGTATAATGTTATTATTTTGATGATATGTTTATAGGCCACTAGACAACCTGTCCGTGGAAGGCCTAGTGCGATTATGGGCACATGAGGCACTGCGACTTTTCCAAGACAGGCTGGTTGAAGACTCAGAGAGACAATGGACCGACGAGAACATAGACAACGTCGCTATGATGTTCTTCCCAGGTATTTAAACCAACTAATCATCAAGCTTTTGTATCCTATAAGTCTACCAAAAGTCTCAATAGAAAAAGATAATAATGTAAATAATGACTATTTCATCAATCACTTACCTTTGATTATCAATGCTTATTTCATTCATATCTCAATGAACCCACAAATAATTCTCACAAACCTTTCTTAATGTCAGACGGCCATATTTGTTAACATTATTGTCTTTTCCATTTAGACAAACTTTAAATAGTTTGTTTTTTTACAATGAAGCAATTTAAAAAATTTTAGAATTTAGAATTAATCTGATATGAAATTTTAGGTATCAACAGGGAGCAAGCACTCGGTCGTCCAATCCTCTATAGCAATTGGCTGAGCAAGGATTACATACCAGTGCAAAGAGATCAACTGCGTGAATATGTGAAGGCTCGCCTCAAGGTAAAAGAAGCGCCATTTATTTTTACTGCTATATATGCTGTTATTATGTTAATAAACGCCTTTATAAATGTAAGAAATTGAATCATAATTTATGTGAAAATGACAACTGATATTATAAAACCTTCAAAACAAATTGCAATAGTAAATAAAATTGGTCACTATGATATGTAGAACTAATTTACATTTCTCACCCCAGACACTATACAACAGCGGCGAGCGTGACACCTATTGCGCCTACTACGTTACGGTCGCGTACTGTTACATCCCTAGCTAGTAGGTCTTAGTGCAAGCCCTAGCCCTTTTCTGCTGTGTCAGCACTCTCTCTTTCGAACTAGCAGCAGAGTCCCACCATCAGCCTCAGTCCGTGTTTTGAGTTCTTACCGAGCGGTTGCCCTCGGACAACATTAAAATTTTGTCCCATTTATTCAGATTAATAAATAGTTCCTTTTTTAAAAAGTGAATTTCATTCATCCGCGTAACATTTTGGTGGCAGCGGTGGGATTCGAAAAACCAGTATCCGGGCACCGCCACGCGGACTCCATCCGAATCCCTGTAAAATAGTGTTTTCCGAAAATTTCCTATTTGAAGTGAAGGAAATAAGTGCAAATAAGTGTGATCATCCAGTATCCAGAAGCCTCATCAGAGCGAGAGAGAGTACTCCCAGTCCAGCTTGTTGAGAAGTTGACATCCAGTCATCCAGTTAACTGACCCTGCACGGCCAGGTTGGGTCATTTACATCCTGGAAAGGATATCCGAAGTCCAGCGTTTTCCCGTTAATCCAACGTGTGGGTGGATGATCAATCAACCCTGCATACCCAAATTTATTCTTCAACAAAGAACGTCTACGAGTGTCAGCCAACGTCTTATCGCATTGGAATGCGTCCCGTCGCCGTCGTCGTGTTCCTGTGTCTCGCCTACACACAGTGAGTCTTATGGTCATTGTTTTGTCTAAATAACCGTTCCGAGAATTAAGTCTGGTACAATAATTCTATTTTTAACTTCCACTAATTTTATTTTATTCCTACATTGTAATTTTTTTCTCCCTTATGTTCTTTTAATCATATAATGCTAAAGGTACCAAAATCTGAAGAGGACATTCCGAAATTATATGTTGAAATTCCCGACTTTGATCAAATTAAAGTTGATAGAGAAGTGAAGTCACCTGTTACCTCTCCACGTATAACCAGGAAAGCAGCCGCAACTCTAGCAATGTCGGAATTAGAACTTAACGTGTTATTTAAATTTATTAAGGCATATGACGGAAGCAGGGAAATATTAAACTCGTTTCTTGTAAATTGTGATAATGCTTTTAGTCTCGCTTCTGAAAACCAAAAATCAATTTTATTCAAATTCATACTTAGTCAGCTGAAAGGAAAAGCGGAAATAGCATGCTCCATTAAAGAATTTAATTCATGGGAGCAACTGAAGGACTTCCTAAAAACACAATTTAGTGAACGGAAACATTATTCACATTTATTGACCGAACTGCATGAATATAAACAGGGCCCGCAAGACAGTGTAAGCCAATACGCCCTGCGGACAGAGAGCTGCCTCTCACAATTACTTACAGAAATTCCTCTTTCTAATCCTAAACCTAAAGAGCTATCCGGCCGTTCTGCGGCCATGGAGGACCTTGCTCTCCATCATTTTGTTATGGGACTTCATCCCTGTATTTCTAATATTGTGAGATGCAGCAGACTCCCAAGGTCAACTCAAATGGCGGATCGTTATTGACTACCGTAAATTAAATGACATCACTATTGGCGAAACATACCCTATCCCGCAAATCACTGAAATCCTTGACCAATTAGGAAACAGCAAATATTTCTCGACCCTTGACCTTACTTCCGGTTTTCATCAGGTACTCATTTCTCCCGAAGATGCTCCTAAAACTGCCTTTTCAGTCCCACAAGAACACTACCAATTTAACCGAATGCCTTTTGGCCTCAAGAATGCACCATCAACGTTTCAGAAATTAATGAATAATTGCCCTTCCGGCCTTCAAGGCTCTCGTTGCTTCGTATATCTTGACGACATAGTCGTCTACAGTCATGATTTGCGTTCTCATATCGATAATCTCACACAAATCTTCAATAGAATCCGTAATTTCAACCTCAAACTCCAGCCAGATAAATGTGAATTTCTCCGGAAAGAAGTCGCCTATTTAGGGCATATCATTAACCAAGACGATGTTAAACCGAACCCCGATAAAATCAAGGCAGTATCCCAGTTTCCTGTCCCTGGATCTCCCAAGGACATCAAGTCGTTCTTAGGCCTAGTATCCTATTACCGAAGATTTATTCCAGAGTTTGCTAAATTAGCTAAACCATTAACGTCCCTCCTAAAGAAAGATATCCCATTCATTTGGAAGAATGAGCAACAACTCGCTTTTGAAACTCTTAAGAATAAATTGACATCCGCCCCAGTCCTAGCATATCCAGACTTTACTCAACCATTCCTTCTTACATGCGATGCTTCCAATTATGCAATATCAGCAATATTATCCCAAGGGCCAATAGGTCAGGACCGTCCAATTGCCTTTTCATCACGCACCCTCAATAAAGCGGAGGGTAATTATAGTGTTACTGAAAAGGAGTGCCTTGCAGTGATCTTTGGCACCAAAGTATTCAGACCATACATATACGGTCATCGTTTTACAGTATTAACTGATCATAAACCTCTAGAATGGTTATTCAAATGTAAAGATCCGGGATCCCGCCTTATCCGTTGGCGGTTAAAACTCGAAGAATTCGAATATGATATTAAGTACAAGAAGGGTAAAATAAATACCAACGCTGATGCTCTTTCGAGATACCCTGTAAATCCTGTCCAACCTGAGGACGCTCAAGACCCGAAACCCAATAAAGAGGGGGAACCTTCTCGTGAACTAGATAAGGACCTCATGGACTTACTGATATCACCACCGTCATTCAATCCTGACGAAATAGAATCGCAATCTCTCGACCCACTTGATTCTAATAATGATATCATACCACTTCCCGAAATTAACCAACCCATTCCAGATTTTCTTGAAACATGTGATCATCCTTCTCCCGAAATAACTCTTCGACCTAATATACCTGGTCCCCTCAGAAAAGAAATCGATCATGAAGATGCTGTCCCGCCTGAACCTACCCCAGAGCCATTAACAACACCTGCTGCACTGCCCGATATAACTCCCGCACCCTCCACTAGTAGCCTAGACTTTCCTCCCGATGATGATTATTCCTCATTCCTAAAAGCCATGGTTAATAAAGAAAATACCTATAGTACAAGTATCCAAGAACATAATCAAGATATCACCAAATCAGATCATAAGATTATTGTCTTACCCACTTCAATAGATCTTGACGAATCTAATCCGTTCGTTCAGAATATTCTAGATATCATGCCAAATAACACAGAATTCTTAAGCAAAGAAAGAACTCTTAACTCCTTTATCTCCTTCACCCATGGCGAAAAGACATACTATTTCCTATTCTTCAAGGTCTACCATTTCGACAAGTCCACTTATAAGGATATTTACGACAGTCTTAAGTCGCTTCGAAACGAACTAATAGTCAGATACGATATCAATCCCGATTTTAATATAGCCATAACTGAATTCAAGAACCCATTTGATACCCACCAATTTGTTAAAATATATAACATGCTCCTCTACTTGTACAATAATACTCATATTAACATCCATATTTATAAGGATAAGATACCCTTCATTGTCCGAAATTCCCAAAATCCTTAAAGAAAATCATAACATTCCTATCGCCGGACATCTAGGAATGAACCGTATGCTCAAACGAATCCAGGAAACATTTTATTGGAAAAACATGCGTAGTGATATTGAATCTTTCGTAAGGAAATGTCCACAGTGCCAAGCCAATAAAGCCCTTAGACAAATAAATCGTGCTCCCATGCAAATCACTAGCACATCCACTGAACCTTGTGAGCGAATATCCCTTGATATCGTCGGGCCTTTGCCAGAAGCAGGTCCTGCATAATTAAAATATATACTTACCATTCAGGATGACCTTACCAAATTCTCTTCTGCATATCCTATCCGTAGCACCACAGCTGAAGAAACCAGTGAATGTTTACTACACTACATATCCATTTTCGGTATTCCCAAGATGATCCTTACAGATCAAGGAACCAATTTCACATCTGATCTTTTTAAGAAAACATGCGAATTCCTCAAAATAAAGAATCTATGGGCTTCACCGTATCACCCACAAACCCAAGGTGCTCTGGAAAGAAGCCATTCAACTCTTAAGGAGTACCTCCGATCTTACACTGATGAGGACCAAACAAATTGGCCCCGTTATGTTTACACAGCCATGCTTACTTATAACACTTCTGTCCACTCAACAACGCATTTTACACCATACGAATTAATGTTTGGCACAAAGCCAGTAATCCCTAACTCGATTTATGACGAATCCCCTGGAGCTACATACCCGGAGTATGTGCGAATGCTCCAGAATAGATTGAAATATTCACGCGAAAAGGCCTTGGACTTTATAAGGAAATCCAAAGAAACCTCAAAATCATATTACGATACCCATACGCGTATCTCTAGGTATAAAATAGGAGATTACGTGTACCTGAAGAATCACCCTCGTATGCGTAAAGCGCTCTCACCCCTATGGAAAGGTCCCTATAAGATAGTTAAAATAAATGGTAATAATACACTTACTCTACTTATTAATAGGCGGCATGTCACGCATCACTTCGATCAAGTGAAGCCGGCTAATGTCGAGTAAAATCTGTAAATATAAATAGTTAGTTTAGATATAGGAATTTAGTATACTTACCTTGTATTCGGTACCGTAAAAAAAAAAAAAAAAAAAAATATATATATATATATAAATAAAAAATATATTAAATTACACAGCGTATATAGTAATATACTTACCTTAGTTTACCTTATTTACAGTTCAACTCGGGGGCAAGATTTCATCCAGCCGATTACCTCCAGCTCTGGCCTCTACTATGATTACTTAGGGATAATGAAAATTAATAACGTTCACTTAAAAGTAGTTATACCTGTAGATATATCACATTTCGGCCCACATGTGGATAATATTAAAGATAACCTGGATATTACTCGAAAATTATGCGACGAGATCCATAACATACAAGGTGGTTATGAATGTAATAGTTGGTTACAACCATTAATGGCGCGATTTCAGGATATGAGTAGAGAGTTTGAGTCCATCTCGCATTTGGTCCACAAGAGAAACCGACGTAGCGCCTGGTTTGGTGGCGTAGGCACTATCCTTAAACAGATCTTTGGTACCTTAGACGATAACGATGGATTGAAATATGACGAAGCAATAAATACCTTGCAGAGTGATCAAAACCAGTTAACTTCATTAATGAAAGAAAACATCTTAATTACTACCACTGTTCTGTCACATTTCAATAACACGTTACGTCAAATTACAGATAACGAAGCAAATCTCAATAAAGCTATCGACAAGCTCACAATATGTATATATAACATAACTGAAGTCACCGACAGGCTGCAGATAATAACTGATATCAATGAAATCTTTGATATGCTGGAAGCATCAATACTTACCCTATCTTTCCAGCTGGAAGACATAACTAATGCCATTCTGTTTAGCAGTAAGAACGTCCTGCATCCGGCCATTATAACACCAAGCCAGTTACATCAAGAGCTTGTCAATAACTATAGACATTTGCTTGGCGATCTCGAGTTGCCTGTAAACTTAGATATAAGTTCTATACATTTAATTTTAAATATATCTACTTTAATGTGTTATTATGTTAATAATAAGGTTGTATTTGTCCTTCAAGTGCCTCTGGTCAATACCAGAGAATATGTATTATTCCACAATATTGCGCTCCCAATTCCCTTTAGACCGAAAGAACCAGAAGCGTTTAGTCTAATTGTACCGGATAACAAGTACATAGCAATGACCAAAGACAAGACGTATTATTGTATTATCGACAACTTGGACGTTTGTAAGACAGTATACACAGGAACCCTAATTTGTGACATCGAGAACGTGTACTCCACCGACGCGAAGCCTATTTGTGAAAGTGAGCTCTTATCAAAAGTGATCAGTGAAAAACCAGTGCAGTGCAAAACAAGAGTCTTTAAAGGAAAAGTAGATTTGTGGAAACCATTAACAAATAATAAGTGGATATACGTACAATCAGATCTGACTAAAGTATCAATAGAATGTCGTAACTCTCAACTGTCTGAACTTGACATTTTGGGCACAGGAATACTTAGTATTCCTAAAAATTGTATCGGTCATTGTAGAAGTGCCACCTTAATACCTAAGTATAATGTTCTTAATATTACATCTCCAATAAGCCATATGCCTGATTTTAATCTTATAAATGATACCTGTTGTAACTTCAATAGACTAAGCGCGGTAATAGATAATATGTCCCCTTTACATCTACATAACATAGACCTAGATAACTTTAATTCAGATAATAGAAAATTCGACATTCTCCTTAATGACTTAGATAAAATAAGTTTAGTTCAAAAGTCAAATTTCCTAAAATATGGGACACATTACCCTATTATGACTATTATAACTCTTATTACTATAATTTTATTCTTATGTTACTTTATCTTTATGAAATTTTGTAAATCCGATAGCAACCGTTTCTTCTCCGTAAAATTTTGCAAAAACAATCCAGAACCTCAGCTCTCTTTGCATGAAGACATAACAACTGACATACAGACAGAACAAACCTTAGAAGTAGAGTCCAGCATTCCTATAGCTCCAATTAGAACTAGAATCTAACAGAGACTTTGATTAACCCCAAAGTCTCCTCTTAAAGGGGGAGGTGTTACATCCCTAGCTAGTAGGTCTTAGTGCAAGCCCTAGCCCTTTTCTGCTGTGTCAGCACTCTCTCTTTCGAACTAGCAGCAGAGTCCCACCATCAGCCTCAGTCCGTGTTTTGAGTTCTTACCGAGCGGTTGCCCTCGGACAACATTTAAATTTTGTCCCATTTATTCAGATTAATAAATAGTTCCTTTTTTAAAAAGTGAATTTCATTCATCCGCGTAACAGTACGCACACGCGTCAATGTGTATGTTACTCGTAGGGTTGATTATATCATGATTGATATGCTGATGCGTCATAGTTGTCGGTTACGTAATCGGATGAAACGACATCTTTCCGTTATTTCGCTTTCGATATTTACCCTGAATCTGTGCCGTGAGCTGCGACATATCTTTCGGACAATGAATAATTCTGTGACTAAATGCTCTATTTACTACCCAAACACATTCCAGGTGTTCTACGAAGAAGAACTAGACGTACCCCTGGTCCTGTTCGACGAAGTCCTGGACCACGTGCTGCGCATCGACCGCATCTTCCGGCAGCCGCAGGGACATCTGCTGCTCATCGGCGTGTCCGGCGCCGGCAAGACCACGCTCAGCCGGTTCGTGGCCTGGATGAACGGCCTCAGCATCTTCCAGATCAAGGTATTGTTGTCTCCACAAGACCACGCTCAGCCGGTTCGTGGCCTGGATGAACGGCCTCAGCATCTTCCAGATCAAGGTATTGTTGTCTCCACAAGACCACGCTCAGCCGGTTCGTGGCCTGGATGAACGGCCTCAGCATCTTCCAGATCAAGGTATTGTTGTGACCGACAGCATTGTGATTAGGGTGTGGGTGCCTTAGAGTACGAACATGCCAAAGATGCATCACTGGGATATCTCATGGTTGATGTTTAGCTCTTTACATCAAAGTCACCTTCATGTAAAACAAATGTATGCAAGTCCACGCGTGCGCACCTGTCGAAAGGTACCTCACTGCAATACCTGGCAGGCTTCTGCGCAGTCCAGCTAGATGACTACGAGAGAACAATTTGTTTTTAGCTCGCGGTCGATGACAATCTTCGATGTGATCTGGCTCGTGATTGGTCGTATCGATTTGCCTCAGCTTGTCGTATCTGTTCACTCTCGTGCCGTTTGTATTCGATTGTCTAGGTTGAATATGATCCAAGATGGCTGCGCAAGAGAGCTGCGATTGAACTGTCGGCACCGCCATACATGTGAAACAGTAATCATCGACGTCCATCGCGACCTGCGCCTGCACGAAATGTCTGTTGGCGGACAGACTATCAAACCTTTTTTGTAGATAGATAGAAACGTCCTTGATATATTTAACCACTGACGACTTAGGATCAGCCCTGACCAAAATAAGCGCAAAAGAGAGGGGTTTTTGAGGCACTCGGAAACCAATTTGAAAACTTTTACTATAAAGTGTATTTGCTTTAACAGGACAAAAGATGTGCCTCCTTCCCCGCGCACACTTTTTAGTAATTGTTCTAAAGTTGATTTTCGAGTGCCATAAAAAAACAATTTATAAGCACGTGACTATGAATCGCCTAATCAATTTTGCCTATGAATCAGGTGCACAACAAATACACGGGCGCAGACTTCGACGAGGACCTCCGTTCGGTGCTACGGCGCGCTGGCTGCCGTGATGAGAAGGTGGCCTTCATACTGGACGAGTCCAACGTGCTGGACAGCGGATTCCTGGAGAGGATGAACACGCTCCTTGCTAATGGAGAGGTAACCTTAACAGATACAAGAACTTTATTTTCATGCAGAAGGGTGTATGTTTTACTAATCTATGTTGGATGGAGGATGATGTATGAGTAAAGTCTTCGTCTTCAAAAGTATTTTATTTTTCCCCCAAACGAACTACTTACTTACTGCGATGACTCAGCGACCCAAAGAGGATATTAGCCTCCGACACAAATCTTCAATCAACAGTGTCAATGTAAGATACGCCAAGCGCGAACTTGGATTGGGCGCCTCTAATGGTATCTCAAATACCATTTTCTATTCACATCAATTCCATGCTTCAGAATGCACGTTAAACCGTTGTTTCCAGATAGAAGTCTTTAAGTTGTGTCAGATATAATTAACCGTAACTTTCCATTTATATAGGTGCCCGGATTATTCGAAGGTGACGAGTTCGCCGCTCTCATGACCCAATGCAAAGAGGGCGCGCAAAGAGAAGGTCTGATGCTGGACTCCAATGATGAACTTTACAAATGGTAAGACAAAGTAGTTACTTATTAAAACATTCTTGTTATCCTTACTATAAATAAACATTAATTTATTTAATTCACTATAAGTAGATTTTCATACGTTTTTTGGGTTCATACATGAACGATCGCCATGCTTAAATGTTAAATAGTTCATGTTACCACAGTTCTATATGTCTGTTCCGTATCTATTAGAAATTTTCGTAAATTTTCATCCCCTTAGTAATAAAAAATAAAACTAAAATATGTTTAGTCCCTTTCTGTCTTAGCTATTGACGTGAAAGAACGATACGAAACATATTTTAGTTAACTTAGTCTTATTGAACGTTCTTTAATTTTTATGAATGTTTGGGTCAATATTTACTTGATTTTTAAGATTTAAAATTTTATGCCGTTTCTTTAGCGACGAATTGGGTAGACGACAAGGTTCAAGAATTAAAAAAGTAATGTGATGGCATGATAGCATACATGTATTTAAGCTCATTGTTGAAATTTTCACTTTGAAATTTTGCACAGGCGATTTTATATAATAATAGGCTAGTTTCCACTAAGAACTATCAAAGAGATAACACTTTCTAATCATTAAATTAGAAATATAGCATTGAAAAAAATAAACTATTTATCACAAAACCTAAAGATTGTTCCTATTTCTAGAAAAATAAAATCGAGGAATATAGCCATTTTGTCACGAGACACTGAAGACCAATCAGAAGCGGTTACGTCATATCATATAAAACATCATTGTTGTTGTTGATGTCGACGTTTTACAATGGTCACTTTCCATAGAAAACTGTCAAATCAGTTAAACAAATGTGACCATCTGACATTGACACGTTTCTCAATGATTTAATGTTTGTTTCATGGCGGCTGTACACTCTCGTCTGAATGTGGGCTAGTTAAACCTATTCATATAAAGTTGAGACTCAAGAGGCTTAACTGGCCCACAAACGACATAACAACTAAACCTTATTTCTGTATGGCTCGGCGAGAGTGTACAGCGACAAAAAGTTTTAATCTCATTCGAATCGCCATGACATTTCAGAGCGTTGTCGCACGATATTCAAATTGTGTGTTTAAATACATAATGTAATGAAGTATTGCAAAAAATACAAAATTTTTTGAATATACTACACAATGATGTATAATAATAACTACATTTAAAAATTTAGTAAACTAGCCAATTTAAAAATTGATGGGAAAGTCCATTTTGAAAATATAAAATTACTAAAAAACATATAATATATAAACGCAATATTAAAGGTAGTTGTCGAACAAATTTTAGTCTCACCCTTGTAAATTACCTAGGCGTGACGTTACCGCTAGGTATGCATTAGTATGGAGCGTTTGGTATTGTCCAAAATGCACGTGAGTTTTAACTTTGTCATATCTCACTCAGTTTAAGTTTTATCTACGTGTTTTTTTTTTTACTATTGTGCCTATTAGTTGAAATACTCGAAATACAACATATATTTTCAATCAGGTTCACCGGTCAAGTAATGCGCAACCTGCACGTGGTGTTCACTATGAACCCGTCGTCCGAAGGCCTGAAGGACCGCGCGGCCACGTCTCCCGCATTGTTCAACCGTTGCGTGTTGAATTGGTTTGGCGATTGGAGCGACGGTGCTCTGTTCCAGGTACTGTGGATATATTAATAAATGAATAGCTAGCAAAAGAAATGTTGGAGCGACGGTGCTCTTTACCAGGTACTATGGATCTAAAGAAATGTACATATTGCGCTAGATTGCTCTAACCTCCCTTCTTTTTATTGGTCCTATGATTGTGAACGAAACTAAAAAAATCGAAATCTCAAACGAAAGACGTTTATTGTCACAGGATGGTCACCCGCGATAATTAACTGCAATTATCGTACACAATATCCTTGTCACTTTGTTAGCACAAAACAAAAGCTCAATCAAACTTGAACTCCCTCGCTGTAGTTTTTTGTTTTGTTTTTTTTTTGACGCGTGCCTATAATTTTAGCTTCAGAGAGCTTAAAAATTTACAGCGGTACAGGCCTTATCGGCAAAAGCGCAAGGGGCTCCCAGTTATGACGAACCTTTGCCATAGGCTTTGCCTTTTAACAATGCGAGCAATGCAAATTCGCGATCGGTAGCAAACGCTCAATGCCATAATATAGTTTGGGAAACGCTTTCGACAAGTTTCCAGAAAGATGACAATCTTTCTCGTCAAGTAAGAGAGACAGAGATACTTCCGGTCTCGTTCCTTTAGTTTCTCGAACCAGCGCTTTGGAAATACGCTTTGACTTTACGAAAAATTTCGGCGAACAAAGCTGCTCAATTTTAGTCAATCGTGAGACCGCAATTCTACTTTCGTAAGTTTGCAATATGAGAAAGTTTTGTAATCTAATGTCTTTGACATTCATAGCGTGGTGGCTAGAACGACGAAGTAGTGAATAGTTTATCTAACATCCGGTGTGTAGTGTACGTTCGGAAAATTTTATTTTCATACTTATGTAAACTATTAGAATAAGAGTCGATTTTACCAAAATGGCCTAAGTTTTATTCCAATGGTAATGACGCAATTTACTCTCGTATCATGATGATGTTTACATTTTACCACACAGTTAATTCGAGAATATACTGTTGATGCACTTATAATTCTGGTATAAGGTCTCTGTCTCTAGAATAAAAATGTCTGCCATCCATTTTTTATGGTTATAAATTATAGTTACTCTTGGATAGGAACAAGTTGGTGGAATCGGTCCTAAGACATATTTAATATGATTTGTTAATAGGTCGGCAAGGAATTCACATCTCGCATGGACCTGGATTGCGCGGAGTACGTGCCTCCGGAAGTGTTCCCCGCGGCGTGCGGCGAGGTGTCCCCGCGACCGGCGCACCGCGAGGCGGTCGTCAACGCCTGCGTGTACGTGCACCAGACGCTGCATCGCGCCAACGCCCGCCTGGCCAAGCGCGCCAACCGCACCATGGCCATCACGCCCAGGTAACTGTGTGTTCTGACGCGAGGCGGTCGTCAACGCCTGCGTGTACGTGCACCAGACGCTGCATCGCGCCAACGCCCGCCTGGCCAAGCGCGCCAACCGCACCATGGCCATCACGCCCAGGTAACTGTGTGTTCTGACGCGAGGCGGTCGTCAACGCCTGCGTGTACGTGCACCAGACGCTGCATCGCGCCAACGCCCGCCTGGCCAAGCGCGCCAACCGCACCATGGCCATCACGCCCAGGTAACTGTGTGTTCTGACGCGAGGCGGTCGTCAACGCCTGCGTGTACGTGCACCAGACGCTGCATCGCGCCAACGCCCGCCTGGCCAAGCGCGCCAACCGCACCATGGCCATCACGCCCAGGTAACTGTGTGTTCTGACGCGAGGCGGTCGTCAACGCCTGCGTGTACGTGCACCAGACGCTGCACCGCGCCAACGCCCGCCTGGCCAAGCGCGCCAACCGCACCATGGCCATCACGCCCAGGTAACTGTGTGTTCTGACGCGAGGCGGTCGTCAACGCCTGCGTGTACGTGCACCAGACGCTGCATCGCGCCAACGCCCGCCTGGCCAAGCGCGCCAACCGCACCATGGCCATCACGCCCAGGTAACTGTGTGTTCTGACGCGAGGCGGTCGTCAACGCCTGCGTGTACGTGCACCAGACGCTGCATCGCGCCAACGCCCGCCTGGCCAAGCGCGCCAACCGCACCATGGCCATCACGCCCAGGTAACTGTGTGTTCTGACGCGAGGCGGTCGTCAACGCCTGCGTGTACGTGCACCAGACGCTGCACCGCGCCAACGCCCGCCTGGCCAAGCGCGCCAACCGCACCATGGCCATCACGCCCAGGTAACTGTGTGTTCTGACGCGAGGCGGTCGTCAACGCCTGCGTGTACGTGCACCAGACGCTGCACCGCGCCAACGCCCGCCTGGCCAAGCGCGCCAACCGCACCATGGCCATCACGCCCAGGTAACTGTGTGTTCTGACGCGAGGCGGTCGTCAACGCCTGCGTGTACTTGCACCAGACGCTGTACCCTGCATTGGCGTCGCTGCTGATCGCCTTTAGGTGGCAACTTGTTGTATGTGTCATTTCAACAACAAAATTGGCAATGTCATGAAATAGAAATCAATCTTTCATTTTTTATCACTTTTCTCTTATAACTATTATTTTTGCCATTTTGATAAATAATCGTATAAAGGATAATCACAAAATACACAACGTCCGCTCGTGTCACTTTTTGTTTCATGGATGCTTAGTTACCAGTAAAAAAAAATATTTTTCCGCAATATGGCGGGGGCTATTAGTTTATGGGTCGGGCTATACCACAACTTACGATCCGCGCCAAATATCTTTACGTTTCTGAAGTTAGCCAATATATAGCCATGCTCGCGCAGATAAGCGTTGCTAGGCAACGCGGCTGTTTCGTCCGCGTTGCCTAGCAACTTCCTCCTGACTCGCGCCCGTAATCTGTTGATTGATAACTGCGGCTACTTGCAGCCAACTTCAGAGACGCAAAGATATTGGCGCGTATTGTAAGAGTTCTTTATTCTGAGGAGAAACTTTATCTATCCGAATTATGTATGCAATATACGCTCTGGAACCTTGAATTAAGCTTGTTAACTTTCGTTATACAATCGGACTATGGCCTCTTCACCCATGTACAAATTGAGGTTTTGAAGAAGTAATTATTTGATCATCAAGTGATTTATAGTTCGTTTAATTAAAGTATTAGACACTCGAAAAAAGTATACAATACTACAGTCAACCACTGCCTCTATCTATGAATCTATGCGTAAAACTTTAAATTCGCAATATGTATATACGGACGTTCTACAAACGCAATAACAATATCTTTTCGCCAACAGACACTACCTGGACTTCATCCAGCAAATGGTGAAGCTGTACGCTGAGAAGCGAGCGGATCTAGAAGAACAACAGCTACATCTCAACGTGGGTCTCGGAAAAATCGCCGAGACCGTGGAACAAGTGGAGGAGATGCAGAAGAGTCTCGCTGTCAAATCACAGGTAAAGCTTTATTCTAGCATGAGATCGACGAAGGACAGAATTTTTTCAACGTATGTTTAAATTTTAAACATCTGTTTACAACTAAATCGGCAGTTCAATAACATTTGTATGTTCACCGTTCACTAATCTAATAAATAGTTGACCATCAATTACAAGAAGACTAAACAAATGTTAGCCCTATTAAAGCGACTTACAATGTTAACAAAGCGATTAAGAAATAATACAGTATTATAATATCAAAAGGCTTCTAATATCTTATTGAAAATTAATCTAAGCGATGGCATTTTTTTAAGATTAAAGAATTTGTATTCGTTTAAAAAGACTTAATTTTTTTATTTTTTTTTGCCGCCTTTGTACCATAGATAATAATAATATTCATGTACTTTCTACAATTTGGTGCAACAAAGAGTTATTTATTTAATTTTTTTATTTAATCTTGTTGAACCTGTCGCTTGCCGTCAGTGCATTTTGTCCCATTTCTATTGGTATTTCAACTCGATTTATATGATTGTAGGAGTTGCAAGCTAAAAACGAAGCCGCCAACGCCAAACTCCGTCAAATGGTTAAAGATCAACAGGAAGCAGAGAAGAAGAAAGTGGAAAGCCAAGAAATTCAGGTTTCATACTTTTCCATAATAATTTTTATGTTTTTCTTTACCCCTATTATTTTCTTGATGTTTTCTAAGACTTGTTTTATTTTGAATGTAGGTTGCTCTTGAGAAACAAACGAAGGAAATTGAAGCTAAACGAAGAGATGTAATGGCTGATTTAGCCCAAGTGGAACCGGCTGTCATCGAGGCGCAAAACGGTTTGGTTTTTATTTTCATACACACAGTAGTTATAGATTTTATATTAACTCTTCCCTTTACTTCATATTCATTGTTCTTTAGTAATATGATAGTAAATAAAATCCTAAATAATATGGCATGACATATTTTCCCATGAAAATTCACGAACGATTTGCTTAACTTTATAGTAGTTAGATTTGTTTTATGTCGGTCACAAAAGATGCCTTGAAAAATGTTTTGGGTTATGTTAAGGAACACATTAATTGAATAATTAAAATCCGTTTGAAAAACTCTGCGACGAGAATGATAATGGTCAGTAGAAATTAATGTATGTTTTAAATTTTTGTTTTCCTGTGTTATTTTTACAATTTTTGTAACGTCGCACGATAGTTCTCATAGAAAAGGTTTCGATCAAAAAAATTAAAAAAACTAATGATTACTACAGTTTTTGTCCTATAGTGCAGACGGCAATAGTGACGTGCATCCCACTACTAGCTAATTAGTTTATGAAACTTTTCTTGTCTATCAAAGTAATTTGAGTTAATATTATATGATTTCTTGTTTACATTGCGAGTTTGCACGTCCCTGGTGCCTAATGAACAACAGTTTTGTAAAAAAAATAAACGAAACACTATCAACAATAAAACTAAGTTTAGTATTAACACATTAACGGCAGAAACACACTTAGCTATATTATAGCTTAGTCCTGAATTTAAAATCCCAAATTAATTTCCGCCGTCAATGTGTAACAACAAGATGCTATTCAGCCGTGCGGTCGATCAAGAAGCAACAACTCGTGGAGGTCCGTTCGATGGCCAACCCGCCGTCTGTCGTGAAGATGGCGCTAGAGTCGATCTGCACGCTGCTGGGGGAGAAGGGGGACACGTGGAAGGGCATTCGGTCCGTCGTCATGAAGGATAACTTCATATCCACTATCGTTAACTTCGAGACTGAGAATATCACGTTAGTTTGTTGTTTATTTTCTTTATTGTAATGGGTAGCACGACGCGTTCTGTATATTTTTTAAAGTTGTCAGTATCTCATTTATCGTCATTTAAATAGCTGAGTAATAATAAAATGTGGTGACGTGCTATCTTCTCTGTATTAAGCAAACTATGAAGTGATTATTTTTACGGTCTCTGTGTAAGATAGTTTAACATTTTAGATAGCAATAACTTTGTATTTCCACTTTTGTATTTATTGGCAAAAACATACTGTATTCTGAACTTTTGCATTGAATGTTTGTTTATTGAATTGTATTACTTTACGTTGTAGTAATTTACTTTCTTCAGCCGTATTGCTATGGGATTGTACGTTTAATATTATAAATAGTCACATTTTGGACTATCGAAATAAAAAATCCTGTTACAATTGTGTAAATAAACTACGCTCGCTTGCATCATGTAA
This sequence comes from Euzophera pinguis, assembly GCA_947363495.1. Lineage (NCBI taxonomy): Eukaryota > Metazoa > Arthropoda > Insecta > Lepidoptera > Pyralidae > Euzophera > Euzophera pinguis. The sequence goes on from OX376168.1 coordinate 7,028,773, forward strand.
CTGTTATTAATTAATGATATTACAAAATTAAAAAGCTGCGATCACTGTATGTGTATTGTAAAACGGCATCTTTGTAAGGCACACTAATAAGTACTCGTGACTAACATACTAAGCATCGTCGTGAAACATTAACAAATGTTATAACATTCGTCATAAGAGTTGCCGTGTTTCTCTCGGCATTTTACAATAAAACTTCGGGCCGTAGATAATTGTGTCCTTAGCTTTGCTTCGCTTTTCTGCAATACTTACGGGACTTCTATTAGTTTTAGATTTCGACCATACCATCTATCTTCTGTGCTATATTTTGTAGATAAAATTATCAAGAAGGTTTTCGAATATAACTCACACTAGATGTCAGCAATAAGGCCTCGGGTCCAATACACTGTTATGATTGGTTAACAATTTGATAGTTCTAGTTTATTTTTATTAAACCCATGTTAAACCGTACCATATGACAGTCGTTTGAACTATTGGCCTGCATAACGCCATCTGGAACGTCGAAGACCCTCATTGATTGGAGTGTTTCAATCTGTCAGAGAAAAGCGTAACATAGCGACACACGTCTCGGCCCGTCTCGTTACAGTGATCTAATTCCAATGTTAATCGTACAATAATGCTAGCCGCATGAGACACGACGCTAAACGCCTTTTTTGTTTCTCTCCTTTTTACTCTCTCGCTCACGCTTCGTGCTGGTGTCGGACGCGCCGCCGCCGCGACCGGACTCTACATTAAAATATACAGCGGTCAAGTCTATAAAGAAGCAGCACCTAGTGGAAGTGAGATCTATGGGCAACCCGCCGGCCATCGTCAAGGTGGCACTGGAATCCATCTGCCTGCTTCTCGGGGAGAACGCTACGGACTGGAAGGCAATCCGAACCGTCATCATGCGAGAGAACTTCATCAACAGCATCGTCTCCAACTTCTCCACTGAGGACATAACGTGAGCACTGTTCCACCCCGCCTCGATATCCAGTTTCCCCTCCCTCCTTTTGGTTAAAGCGCATGGCGTCGGTTGATCGTCGCATAAGAAGCCTGAGCCTGACTACGCTTAAAGCATGCTTGTTGCACTATGGTCGATTTTTCTGTGCACTTTGTAACTTTGTTTGGAAATTGGCATTATGGTGATGGCTTACTAATTGATGTAGTCCGTACTTGGAGTATGACTTTAATTTTGCGCCAATATAAAACGAATATGACGTGGTAATGAAATTTTGATTATTCCATCAGGTATGCCTTAGTTAATTTGATGATTCATTTCAAAGGAACAAGTCATACTGATACAATGTTTTCCGTTTATTTTGGAAGCCCTCAAATCAAACAACTATTATTACAGGAGAAATTGTATTTCTCCGGTTCAACAATTTATCGGATTAAATGATCAGAGATAATTACTATTCTTCCATTTTATACAACAAACGCATGAATGTATTTGCCAATAAATAACAGTCTACTTCAAAATATGATCAAGACACCGTCAGCTTGTTCATTTTTATTTTTGTTGTTTTATTTTTTGCTATCTAATGTGTCTTTCTATCAAACAGCAAGATACATTCGATGGGCCTTTTTCACTTTTGTTTGCTGTGTGTGGTAAGTGACGTCCAACAAATTACTAGGTCAGGGATAACTGGGTTACTGCATGTCACAAAAATATTTTCAAGGATTACGTCTACAAAGTTTAAATTTGGGTTTATTGGCATTGCACGAAAAGCACGTTAGTATAAAATTGTTCGTGAATTGAGCTCTTTTTAATGCATTGTATGGTTGCCAGTGACGATGTTCGCGAGAAGATGAAGACTCGCTACCTCAGCAACCCTGACTATAACTTCGAGAAAGTAAACAGAGCCAGTATGGCCTGCGGTCCTATGGTGAAATGGGCTATTGCTCAGGTAAGATTATTAAACATGAAAAAACTTCTATAAATCTTGAGGTTGTTTAAATTAAAGAAATAATCTGTAATATAAAAAACTAGGCTGTATTGTTGTTTATTTTAACTTTGTGTCAAGAATTAATGGAACACGCCCACTCTTCGCGCTGCCTACTTCTCACACTAAATCTGTTTTGTTATTCCAAATAAATAAAATAAAAATAAACTTATTTAAAAACAGAAAGTACTTGACCGAAAAAAGCCTAGCTCTTTCGTTTTTCATGAGGAGTGTAGGTTTTGGCGCGTATTACTCGTTTTGTCATAAGATTTTACTAAAATAGAAGTAAATAGAAGCAGAGTTATTTTTGAAATATATACTTCTATCCTCTTTCAGCCTTTTCATATCTTGATTTTATAAACCACATTAATTTTAGATCGAATACGCGGACATGTTGAAACGCGTGGAACCGTTGCGCAACGAACTGAAGGCTTTAGAAGACCAAGCACAGAGTAACGTAAAAGCAGGCGACGGAGTGCGAGAGCTCATTGCTCAGCTCGAGAAGTCCATCGCGTCGTACAAGGAAGAGTACGCGCAGCTTATCAGCCAGGCGCAGGCTATCAAGACTGACTTGGAGAATGTACAAGCTAAGGTAAGGATAACGTAACATAATACATAGGTACTAAAAAACTAATTCTTGTTTTATTTTGCCTGCAGAAGCCCACATTTTATAATTTTATGGAACATTTATTTTCATGTATCAAATCCATGTTTCAAATGGAAGTGCGCGTTGATACCTAAAAACTTTTTGTCTAATTCTAGTAGCAAATTCTGGTGTTTTTGGTAGAGATAACTCTTGCCTTCAACTTTGTCCTTTTTATGTCAGCGGGCATAAGAATGCATATTTGTTTAAAGCAATGATTCTTAATGTCTACAAAACAGACATGCGTCACCCTCTTTTGTCATTTTAATTTTGTGATTGGTACAATAAAGTGTATATCTATGATATCTACACAGGTGGACCGCTCCATAGCCTTGCTGAAGAGTTTGGTGATCGAGCGCGAGCGCTGGGAGTCGAGTTCTGAGACGTTCCGCTCGCAAATGAGCACCATTGTCGGCGACGTGCTGCTGTCCGCCGCATTCATAGCTTACGGAGGGTACTTCGACCAACATGTGAGGACATCATTTACTACATATGGGTTTTCTTTTCTAAAGAATATTTTGAAATTAGAGTAAAAATTTTAAGAACCTGCCCGAGTTTTAAAGCCATAAGATAAAACTGGGTAAATATTGATAATTATTCGAAATAAGAGGAAATATAGATTATGCTAAAACCTTTGAAATCTCATGAAGTGTTATGTTATAAACTTATTTTGTACTAAAATCGAAACTGAACCTCTGCAAGTAAAATATTAAACGATCGATCATTTATTACAGTACCGTCAAAACCTATTCTCGACATGGACGGCTCACCTCGCCGCGGCGAACATAAAGTACCGAGCAGACATCGCCCGCACCGAGTACCTCAGCAACCCCGACGAGCGGCTGCGCTGGCAGGCCAACGCCTTGCCGACCGACGAGCTGTGTGTCGAGAACGCCATCATGCTCAGGGTAACTACAACATAATCATTTCGCCAAAAAACTATAGCTTTTTTGATATAAATCAAACAGCGAAGTCTACGCCTGCACGGACATACTCCTAGCCACCGACGAGCTTTGTGCCATGAATGTATATAAAAGGGAACTCTGGAGAATGAGAGCGTAGTTGGTTGTCTAACAGTATTGTCGATTTGTTTAGATTGTAAAGTGTGTGTAACATATTTTTGTTTGTATTTTATATTTGTATTAAATCTTAATATTTTTGTGAACAACAGCCACGAGCCTGACTTTCTTATCTACCCACCACTGACTTAAACCCAAATTACCCGATGCTATATTAAAATATATATCTTATTACAGCGCTTTAACCGCTACCCACTCATCATCGACCCGTCGGGACAAGCCACGGAGTTCATCATGCGAGAGTTCAAGGAACGCAAGATCACCAAGACCTCATTCCTGGACGATTCCTTCAGGAAGAACTTGGAATCTGCTCTGCGTTTCGGCAATCCGTTACTTGTGCAGGTCAGTATCCTTGTTATATTATTATTGAAGTTCTTTCACACATTTATTCAAGTACATTTTATCGAGATTACTAATTTAGAAGTGTGTAAATAAGGATGTATCCTATTTTTATTTGAATTTGTTTTAGACCTCGCATTTTACACGTACATTACGATTTATACGTACATTTTATCGAGACGCTTTTAGTTTTCAAGAGGAATTGAGTATACCAGCAGGCTTATAGCCAATCTAACGAAGACTGACTACCGCAGCCCTTAGCGATACTTACAACTATGTGTAGATGTCTTCGAAGTCGTTTTTCATTGAAAAGTATTTGTATTACTATGGGTGATTTCACCAAAATCGAATTATTTTTATTCCAAGGATAATGACGCAATTTGCTCTTTATTTAGGATTTTATTAGGATAATAGAATTAGATTAGGATTTAATTTTATTCCAATTGTAACTGCTTTAAACAGGACGTTGAGAACTACGATCCAATCCTGAACCCTGTGCTGAACCGAGAGTTGCGGCGCACGGGCGGACGTGTCCTCATCACGCTTGGAGACCAAGACATCGATCTCAGTCCTTCGTTCGTCATCTTCCTTAGCACTAGGTATGGTATTATTAATGATTTTAATTAAATAATCTACATCCAACTTACGTGTACACAGAAAGACTGACAATATTATATTCAACCTATTTGGCGGTGTAAATGTTGTAAATGATTAATGGATAATGACGATCTTCCTTAAGTTAACAAGTTTAGACAAAGCTGGAGCGTATCTTTGTTACCTTTTACGTTACGTTATAATCTACACAGAAAGGAAATCAACAGCATTTTATGATTTCTTATTTAACTTTTAACACATTCACTGCTGAAAACACACATGGTGCGTTGTAAACAATTGGAAAATACATTGTTATAATTTATCAGCAGCGAAACTTTTTACGTTACGTTGGCAGTAAATCATAGGTACTGTCCGGGAAAAATGGGGTGCGCGATTACCCTAGCCTATTCACGCTAGTGATAGGTTGAGAATATCAGTAGCCCAATAATTTCACGACAAAAGAGGTATGGTAAGTTGAAAGTGAACCGCGTGACTTAAAAATATCTAATCACCAGGGATCCGACAGTGGAGTTCCCACCGGACATGTGCTCGCGAGTAACGTTCGTGAACTTCACGGTGACGCGGTCGTCGCTGCAGTCGCAGTGCTTGCATCGCGTGCTGAAGGCCGAGCGGCCGGACATCGACACCAAGCGATCAGACTTGCTCAAGCTGCAAGGTAAAGCCCGACAATACAATATAACTTTATTGCCCAGGTCTGGAAAATTACAAAATGCCGACCAAAAATAGCAACCTTCGCCAGTTTTCGGAAACATATTGGAAGTAATTTCTTTCATATCGTAGGAAATAATCACAAAATATACAACGTCTTCCTTTGTCAAAACGAGACAGGAGGTAGGCCTCCTATCTCGTTTTGACAAAGGACTCAATGTTACGTGAATGCATTGTTGCCAGTAAAAGAAATTAGTTCCATTTTTTTCCGCAATATGGCGAAGGCTGTTATTTTATAATTCAGGCTATACATTCTTATATTTCTTTTCAAAATAATTAAAACTACTGATATTCAAAAGGTGTTGGTGCTACAAGGTAAAACAAATGTTTATGTCAAGAATTTCTGGCAAGATCTTACAGAATATTTGACAAGAAATGCTAAGAATGTGTGGTTTGACTTAGACATCTGTACTTTGATCAAATTCGCCGATTTTACTCTGACATGTAATAATTTTAACTTCTGAGCTTACTTTGTCGCAAATGTAACCTATTACTAAGTAAGTTACTATTAATAAGTCCTAACTTATTGTAACCAGAATTAAATAAACAAATCTAAAACCCTTATGACCTAGTGTGACATCTGAGGTCAATTTAATGGCTACAATAAAATAATTTTAGGTGAATTCCATCTCCGTCTGCGACAACTGGAGAAATCATTGCTGCAAGCGCTCAACGACGCAAAGGGCAAGATCTTAGACGACGACTCTGTCATCGCTACGCTCGAAACGCTCAAGAAGGAGGCCGATGATATTGGCCAGAAGGTATTGTATTAAATCACACTCATTTTTCTAGACCCTAATACTTCGTTTTATCCCTAATACCTGTCTGTTGTTATATCCACAAATCATTGATATGAAAAAAAATATCTGTGATTCCACTTTGTTATGGACTGCTATATAGATGGCCAGATTTCGGCAGAAGAATTGTCACTCTGTCTGGAGTCTTGTTATTGGCATAGTTATATCTAAAAGATTATTTTTATTTGTTACTATTTTGCTGTGAGGCCCCAAAGAGAAAATAAATATCAAAATCCAGCTTCGGCTAACGAACATTGTTGTTTCTATGGATACTTATCTTTTTATTTTTATAATTATCTTAAAACGTTTACTTAACAATTTAACGTTATTTTAGGTGGAAGAAACGGACAAAGTAATCGCTGAGATCGAAACCGTCAGCCAACAATACTTGCCGCTGTCACAGGTAAGTGCGATAAAGAAAGTCGTGTCAAAAAGACGAGTCGATAGAACTGCTACATTCATACAGAAATTTAGTGTTTTTGGGAAACTAGACGACATCCTCAAAGGAAAGTTACCCATGTGTCTAAAAAAGAGAGTGTTTGATCAGTGTGTCCTCCTGGTGATGGCGTATGGATGTGAGATTTGGGCCCTAACCTAAAAAAATATTACATCGCTTAAAGGTACAAAGAGCTTTTGTTGTTTCCCTTAGAAACAAGATACGAAACACAGAAATAAGGAGAAGAACAAAGGTAGGCGATATTGTGGAAAGAGTAACCATCTCGAAGTGGAGATGGGTAGGTCACATAAGTAAGTCGCAGGGAGGACGATCATGACAGGGCCACAGAGACCTTGGCAGACCAATTACTCGTTGGAGGGACAACATCGCCAGAGTTGCGGGTCCGTTATGGAGAAGACACGCACAAGATCGGGTGACTGGCGTGCATTAGAGAAGGCCTATGTCCTGCAGTGGACGATTTAGGCGAAGAAGATGAAGGTTTATTGTCCGAGAAGTAAAAATACTCAATACAATTGGCAGACTTAATGCTGAAAGCATTATCTCCCAGTCAAACATGTCAGTGTTGCTTCCTTAAAACCACTTCGTAAAATCTTAAATATCTTAGGACATTCAAGTTTCTCCTTTGCTGCTTAAAGTGATAATAGAACTTTCCTTAATTTTCCTTAGCGTTGTAGATCATTTTGATACCAAATCCGCCTCCTAGTAAACTGATTAGAAATTAAATATAACTTCTACAGTATTAAATTGTTCAGCTCTATCAAACGCAGAGCCAGTTTTAGAAGACTCGCCTCTTTGAATATGTATATCATTTACCATATATTAAGACCTAATGCTCATTCATTACATTTAGGCATGCAGCAGCATCTACTTCACGATGGAGTCGCTGAACCAGGTCCACTTCCTGTACCAGTACTCGTTGAAGATGTTCCTGGACATATTCAGTTCGGTACTCGTATGTCCATTGCTGAACGGCGTCACGGACTACACAGCTAGGCTGAAGACTATTACTGAGGAACTGTTTACGGTGAGTTATATTGAAGGGTGAATAATTAAAAAAATTGCTTTTTCACAGTAGGTATACGCGGTTTCAAAGTTGAAGTATTTAAAAGTGTATTAGCATTTAAATAGCATAAAATATCGCGCTTTACATTGATCGATTATTGGGTATAGAATTAAATATTTAAGTATAAAAATTTGAGGCAATGCCGTTTTGCCGCTATTATCATAAATAAACATTTGCATCGTTAATACTACTTTTTTGGATAAGTAGTTCTTAATGCTTTGTTTGTGGCTTCGACAGGGCTGTTCAAGTGGCTTGTTTCTGGGCTGATATAATACCATCAAAACGCAAAGAAGAATGTTTTGTCGCATTCCAGACTAAATTTGACACTGCGTGTTCCGTCTTGTTGTTGTAATTCAATTTTATACTAGCAGGGGGTGCTCAAGTCACTATGGAGCTTACTACAATTTCTATGATTCGAGTAGTAGTTATAAGACTGTATGTGCATTATTTAGGCGGTGTACGAGCGCGTGGCTCGCGGCATGCTGCACACGGACCGACTAACGTTCGCGTTGCTGCTATGCCGCATCCACCTGAAGGGCACGGGCGCCGAGGACACGTTGGAGCGCTCGTTCGCCGTGTTCCTGGCCGGCAAGGACGGTGCGTTGGCGCCCGCGCAGCCCACCGACCAGCTCACGCCGCAGCAGCACGATGCGGCTTCGAGGCTGGCTTCTAGGTAGGTGACTTTCTGGCTTATTACTTATTGCGTTTACGATGATCCAATTTTTGACATTTCTTTTTTTTATTTATATCATCAACAACGCAATAGAGTGAAGTGGGCTGGATCTCTTTCGGAAGAGTATGGGTTGGAAGCTGGCGTGAGGCAGTGGGGATTGACCTCGCCACGCCTTTTCAACCTATATATTGCTTGATTGGTGAGCTCAGGAAGGCTGGTATCGGATGTCATGTGGACGGCATCGCAATGAATAATTTTAGTTATGCGGACGATATGGTCTTGCTGGGCCCATCAATCAGAGCTATGCGATGTTGACTGATAGGTGGGATAGTCCACTACTTGCGCACTGGAACAGCTTGCACTGCAGGTAGGTGGGCTGTCGTACCTATCTGGCCTGTTTTTTAGTTTTTAATTTTTAATAATTGTGTATACTAACCCTAGGATTTAAGATTTCAATTGTTACTAACACTATGGACGTATGTCTGAAATAAAGATTTATTTATTTATTATAGATTGTTGGGAAGTGTCTTTTGTCAAAATTGAGTCTTTTTGTTATTAACTGTTGTTCGGTCGTATGTCATGTAAGATACCTAGATTTTTAAAGTCAAGGTACGCTTTTAAACATGATTTTGAGTTGTGATATTAACACAATCAGGTTTTACAGGTGAAAAAGTTGAATTAATTGGTGGCAGAGGTGGGATACCAATTGAAACATGTCGCATTAGTAGGAGTGACATGCACAGGCTACCTCAGGATAGGCACATTTAGTACTTGCATACGGTACATATACCAATCGTTTGTTCGTATCGTGTGGGTTATGTGGTCAATCGACCATGTACACCCTGGTGTCAGAGTTATTCGGAACCAATACCAATTGAATAATGTTTACCTAGTGTTTCACAGTGTAAAAAACATAATTTTTAGTAACGTGTTAAATTCAGCAGGTCTAAAATGGCCACTTTGAGCAATTCATCAAAATGAATCATTTCATGAATTGCGAAGCTTAGCAATTCTGCAAATTTTGACATTGACGTTTCAACTCTAATTCAATTCATTTGGTGATTCATTTCCTGAATCACTTCTCATGTAAGTGTTGCTATAGTAATAAAATAAAAATAGATTTTATAATTTTAATATTTTTATTGATATTTATAATTCTACAGTTAATTTATGATAGTAAATCAACATTATTGGTTAGATAAACTTATTTCACAAAAAAAATCGTAAAAGTACGCACGCTTTGCAAAAATAAAGATTATTTTTACGCCTGGCAATAAGGTAAAGCAATTCACGAAAAGTAAGCCATTTTGCGACTCTCCGTCAAACAGCAGAATTGCCATGAAATGATTCATTTCATGAACTGCCAAAATGTGGCTATTTTAAGATTTGCAATGATTCATAATGTGATCATATTGTAATTCGTGCAAAGTGGCCATTTTAGATCCACAGGAGGCAGGAGCAAAGGTTCTTAAAATAAAAATTAAAAAATAACTCACCTAAAAGTTTAGGCTTGTTCACAAACACTCATCATTCGAAAAATCTTGGAAGTTACAGAAGTCTTGTTCTCGTTGTATATTGGTTTGACCACCTCAAGTATCCATAAATTAATAGAAATAGAAACATATTAATTTGAGGATACCCGAAGTGGCCAGGCCGGTTTGCGTTAAGTTTACGAACAATGAATGAAGGGTATCAAGGGGAGGTATAAGATGACGTAAAAGAAATAATGATAACTATGATAGTATTTGGTGAATTAAGTTTAGCATTTATTTATATACTAAATCGATACGTCTGTCTTGCCGTAAGTACATTTTTAATACGTCGTCATAAAAAGTGGAAGTCCGTTTTAGTTCTGTGAGCAAGCTCTTTTCAATGGATAATAAAGACAGATCCGTGAGACGTTGCTGGCTTTGTGTGTTTTTTTAGAAAAGTGTGAATACGTTTTAACGACGAAGCACTGTTCGCAGGTATGGTTAAAATTAATTTAGCAAAGCGCAATACCTAAGGAAAGATTGTAATTAAGTTATTTTCGTACAAATGTTCTATGATTTAATTAACATTTAATCCCCTAAATTCAACCGATTTATAAATGCATTTAAGCTCGTTTATTAAACGATCTAAATCAAAATTTAAAGAACTGTACGAATTTACAAATTCTACTATTTTGTTACGCGGGAAATCTGATGAAAATACGCAAAAATATTCGCACGAAAGAAGCTCAAAATGTTTTAAATCTTTAATATTTTTTAACCGCTCTCGACATTCACTAGCCGAAACGAATTATTTCAATAAAAAAAAAAAGCGTTTAAAATATTCTTTTGGATTTTCTATATTGCGCTTTCTTTTTGGAGGCCCTGTAATTCTTAAAACTGCTTCATAGGTCGAGTTAAAATTTGACCGGAATAATTCCAAAAATGATTCGAATTTACTTATGTTTTTTTTCTTTTGTAAAATATCATAAAGTACATCGGTTAGAGCAAACATTTTGTTAAAAACGTACTGGTAGAACTGAAAGTTAAACTCTTTCATAACTAAAAATGATGAAACTTAATTTAAAGTTTCGCCATCTCATGAATGCTCAAATAAATTTATTAAATCCGAAAATGAATTATAAATGACATTGATTGTACGAGAATGATATGTCCATCGTGTTTCTCGTCAAACGTTTTAAAATAAGCTAGTCTTTTAGTACTTGTATAAAAAAATGTCGCTATTAATTTAATCAATTGGAAAATTCGTTTAGTTTCTGGAATCCGTTCACAAGATTTAGAAAGGACTAAATTTAAAACATCTGCGGAGCACCAAACAAATAAAGCTTGCAGATATATTTTACGTACTAATGACAGGACTCCATTTAGCTCTGAAGACAACACGGCAGCGCCAATTAAACTCTGTTAAGTTCTGTAAAATGACACCAGTTAAAGTCTTAGCGGTACGATCTGAGCTGACGTCGATGTACTTTATGAATCTATCAACGATTTCCGCTTTATGAAAATATCTAATTATTATAACTAATTGCTCGCGGCCGCTTACGTCAGGAGTTTCATTAACCATCACAGCGACGAAATCGGTATTAACTATTTGCTCTTTAATGACATCGATCATTAAAGAGGATATACTCGAAATTAAATCATTTTGAACGCGGTTTGATAACCCGGTGAACGAACTACTATGATTTTGCAAATGGTTTTCCAAGATGCCGTCGTATTTGGCAAGCAAATCGACAATTTCTGAGTAATTTCCTCTATTATTTGACGAAGCAGACTCATCGTTACCTCGAAAAGGTATTTCTTGTTTACCCAAAAAGCAAACTATGTCAATCAAACGCTTAAATAAATTACGATTACGATCTACTTTTGCATTATGCCGGTCAATATCTATCTGTAATTGAGAATTTAAACGCGTTTCTATTCTATTTTTACCAAAGCAGTGAGATTTTAACGAACATCCTAAATGATTTTCAGATTTTTCGTGCTTTTGAGCAGCTGTATTAAAATTATGGATATCAGCATAACCGGCGTCTACCCATACATTTTTAGTATTTACATTTAAAAATAATAAACAAAAGAAACAATAAAGGCGAGCCAGAGAAACGCGTCATATTGTTTTATATTAAATTTTCTAGTTATTTATTTATTTATTTATTTTATACAAACACTGACAGCACTTACAGTTTCCCAATGCGTGCTGTGAGTTAGGACAGGACATATTACGCAGGTTTATGAGACTCATACATTATACACGAATGAACAAAGGATTTCAGCTTATCATAAAATATATCTACGTTTGGCAAATGAGCAATCAAGGCGCCAAAGAGTACCATGGCCTGGTTAGTGGGCGCGTACCGCGCGGTTTCCGTGGCCGACGTCGCAGCCACGAGTAGTGGCCGGTTGCGTAATTGCCTATAGACCACTGGGATATAAAAGCTGCACCTAGCCAAAGCCGGTGGGTTGTCGATTTTTCCATTTAGTAGCAAGTAGTAATGAAGGAGTATGCTGCATTTTCGTCTAAGCTCCAGTGTATCTAAGCCTACCATACCTGATACATACAGCGACGGATATAGAAAGGGATAATATCCATACATTTTTTTATATAAAGAACGGGCGAATCTCTTCTGCACTCGCTCAAGCATTTGCCCGTATTTCTCCTCGTGAGGATCCCACACTATGGAGTTATATTCCAAATGCTACGCACAAACGAAAAGTACAAAGCAATAATGACACGCCGATCAGAGAACTGACAAAACTGCCGCATAACAAAGCCTTTATAAGCTCGCTTACAAATCATATTTATGTGAGTGTTCATAGTCAGCTTAGCGTCCAATAAAAGACCTAGATCTCTTATTTGTGTGACACGTTGCGACATAGTTACTTTACCTTTCATTTGAGTTAAATTTAATCCCGGTTGATATCGCCGATTTAATATTAATGACTCTTTTTCATCAAAAGAGAGATTTGCAAACGAGTTATTCTTTAGTTTTTGTAAACAGGCACTCGGCATAGAACAATTACACGAAAACTTTTCTAATTTAAACTAAAAACAAGTAATAAACTTAAACTATGTTTGTTCAAACTTAAGCGCCTGATGAGGTTAAGGAGCAACGATGCACTTTTAGGAGTAATTTACTTATAATTTGTATATTAAGTTCTCTTAAGTTTTGGATCTGTACTGAGTTGTACCTATTATATATTATTCCCTAAATTCCTGGTTTTAATTTACCACAAGACCTTTACATGGTCCTTCGAGCCGGATATGAATATTCCAAGGATTGATAATAATCATCAAGAAATAATCATTAATTAGTGGAGATTTATCAAGAACATTTAATTGAGGATTGGAGGTTACTTACCGGTGAACAAAGGAATAAATAAAATTAATTAAATAAGCGGTGTTAAGTTTAATATCATTATTAATTAAATAGCCCAGCACTCGAACAGGTAGTATTTAGTGTAAATTAGGGATAACTATTTGTCCAGGTTAGTAAATACTTAAATTTGCATGTTACTCGTGGGTACTTAGTTACATTTATTAAATACATTTGTAGTAACTTAATTGATCTTAATTTGGTTAATTTGAGAGTAATTAGGTTTAAATGTACTTATAATACAGTACGGTAGGCATAATAGCTACGTTATTTTTACTTAATTCTTCTTGATTTGTGACAATTAAGTAGTAACTAATACCAGTTAGGTACATATTTAGTGCACCTAATAAGTGCTAGGTTTTCTACTTGCACTTGCTTATATACTTATATAGTGCAACTCATTTTGTATTGTCGGTTAATTATTGGTAGTGTTTGTTGCAATATATTTTTGTGTACTTAAAATTAAAGAAACTAGTTGTGAAATTAAAAATTTAATTTGTGAAACAAGTTACAAACAAATAAGTTAAATTGTAATCTAGGTACATTGTTTAGGGTTCATACATAGGTGTTTGAGTTATTGTATGTTTTAATAAAGCGTTATTAAGTTTCCTACTGTATAAATTCCAGGTTGACACACCCGTTTCTCCTAAAACTTACAAAATGAGTGAGGAAAAAGAATTAATTAAACGGCGAGCTAGCTTCAAAGGGCGATTGACTGTTTTTATAAATCACTTGCAATCGCTTGCTAAACCTATCACTGAGTCTGTGGCCAGGGAATTGCAGTTGCGTATGGGTAAGCTAGAATCGTTGTATGAACAATATGACGAGGTACAAATACAGTTGGAATGTTTAGTAGATAACATGCAAACTCAATTAACCGAGCGTTCAGATTTTGAAAAGTTATATTATAGGTCTTTATCTGACGCTCAGGGAATATTAAACGAATTTAATAATCGGTCAATAAGCACCCAAAATGTCGATAAATGTTCTCACAGCCATAACAATCGACTCGTCAAATTGCCCACTATACAATTGCCTAAGTTTAGTGGCTTGTATGATAGCTGGCTGGAGTTTCGCGATACCTTTACAAGCCTCATTCACAATAACAATGAAATTGATGAAATAAACAAATTTCATTACTTGAGAGCGTCTCTGGAGGGGTCTGCTGCCATCGTCATTCAATCAGTTGATTTTTCATCAAATAATTACGATGTTGCGTGGAAGATTTTATGCGAGAGGTATGACAATAAACGATTGCTCATTCAAAATCATGTCTCATCTTTATTTAACCTCGAAGTCATTGCGAAGGAGTCTTCTAGTATATTGAAGCGATTAATTGATCAATTAAATAAAAACCTACGAGCTTTGGAATCTTTAGGTGAACCTGTCACATATTGGGACACGCTGCTGATTTACATCGTCACACAAAAATTGGATCAGGTAACCTACCGAGAGTGGGAGGAGTTTAAAGGTAATTTGGATCAAAACGTTTCAATTACTTTTGATAAATTTCTACAATTTTTGCGTGGCCGTGCCAATTTAATAGAAACCTTAGAATTATCACGTACTCAGACTAGTTGTCACAACAGGTCTACTCCTAAGCTCAAATCTATGGTAGCTCAGAATTCCTTCAATTCAAGCTCAGAGAATTCTCCAAAGGTTTGTCGTAAGTGTAAGGGTGAGCACGCTTTGAATAATTGTCCGCAATTTCTTGCTTTAAGTAACGAAGCAAGATTAAAAGCCCTTCCAAGTTTAAAAGTTTGTTTTAACTGCTTTAAGTCAGGTCACTATGCCAATACATGTAAGAGGCCCGGTTGCAAGGTATGCAAGCGCCGTCATAACACTTTAGTACATATAGGCCAGCCTAAGTCTGACATGAATAACTTGAATACTAATACTTCAGATAAATTAGTAGCCTCTTCATCGACGACCACGCCTACTTCTGCATCGGTGTCTAATGACAATAGTGTTACCTTATCATCTGACGTCGCGGCTTCTCAAAGTAAAGTAAGTCTGTCTGGGGATGTATTACTTTCCACTGCATTAGTGAAAGTCTATGATAATAACAATCACCAGCACATCATTCGTGCCATTTTGGATTCTGGAAGTACATCGTGTCTATTGACTTCAAATATTTGCAATAAATTAAACTTGCCGACAAATACAGTTGACAGATCTATACTGGGCATTAATAACGTCATTTCGCACGTAGGTAAAACATGTCATATCACTATAAAATCACTAGATGATAGTTTTGCAATTGATTTGGATTGTTATGTTTTACCATCAATTACAAATAATGTCCCACGTCGTGAGATCAATTTATCTGATTTAAAAATTCCTTCCAACATTTGTTTGGCTGACCCTACGTTTTATAGGCCGTCTGAAGTAGACATATTGATAGGAGCCGATCTCTTTTGGGATTTGATGGGGTCGCAACAAATAAGGCTAGGTAACAGAATGCCTGTTCTCTGTGAAACCAGGTTAGGCTGGATTATTTCAGGTCCATTGCCTATTAAAAATATTCCTCTACTGTCCAATGATGTCATGTGTAATTTTAATAAAATTAGCCCTGTAGCTAATGATGAAGCAGAAGACATCCAAACCGATTTAACGCGTTTTTGGCAGTTAGAAGAAATTAATGTTAATTTACCTCATTACACACCAGACCAGAAGCTCTGTGAGGAACACTTTATTAAAAATACAACCCGTCTTGATGATGGCCGATTCTGCGTCCGTATACCGCTCAAACAGAAACCCTCCTTGTTAGGCGATTCTTTTAATAAGGCTGAACGGTATTTAATGTCTTTGGAGCGCAGATTAAATAATAAACCGGACATCAATAATATGTATAGAGATTTCATGACGGAATATCAATCATTAGGGCATATGACAGAAATTGAGGCTCCGCTGTTGGAAAGCCCCGCTTATTTTATGCCTCATCATTGCGTTCTCCGCGAGAGTAGTACTACTACAAAACTTAGGGTAGTATTCAATGGTAGTAGTCCTACGTCATCGGGTTTATCGTCGAATGACATACAATTGGTCGGACCAACAGTCCAAGATGATTTATTGTCTATACTTCTTCGGTTCAGGCAACACAAATATATTTTATCTGCTGATGTGGAGAAGATGTATAGGCAAATTGTTGTGCATCCATCTGACAGACACTTGCAACAGATACTCTGGCGTGATACGTCATCTGAACCGGTCAAAGTATTTCAGCTGAACACCGTCACATACGGTACTGCTAGTGCACCATTTCTTGCAACTCGATGCCTTAACCAAATAGGTCTCGACTGTACAAATGAAGCTGTTGCGGAAATAATTAAGCATGACTTTTACGTGGATGACTTGCTGACTGGGGGTGATGATTTGCTTGAAGTTCAAAATATTCGGACAGCAGTCACAGAAGCGCTAGCTTCGGCTGGTATGCCATTACGTAAATGGGTATCAAATGACGCTCAATTAGTTTCAGATACTGTCAATATGTCTGTAAATTTGAATATAGGCGCTGATGAACCAAGTAAGTTATTAGGTCTTGGTTGGCAGGCAAGTGCAGACGAGTTGTGTTTTCCAATCGGTTCATTGTTACCTAAGGCTAATACAAAGCGTGACTTACTTTCAGCTATAGCGCGTATTTTTGATCCCTTAGGACTATTATCGCCGTGTGTTATTGTCATGAAAATGTTACTACAAAGGTTATGGTTGCATAAACTTGGATGGGATAAACCTTTGGTTCCCGAAATTAATAAATGTTGGAATGATGTCATTCAAAATTTACCCCTTATTAATAATCTTCGAATTTCTCGACGTGTCATTTGTGATTCACCTAAAGAGTTAGAACTACATTTTTTCATGGACGCATCTGAACGTGCCTACGGTGCATGTGTTTACGTCCGCAGTGTTAACGAGTCAGGAGAAGTCATGGTTCGTCTATTGATGGCAAAAAGTCGAGTAGCACCAATCAAACCCTTAACAATTCCACGATTGGAACTTTGTGGTGCTCTAATGGCAGCTCGTCTTTGTGAGAAAGTCAGAAACTCTCTTCGTATGAATATTGATCGCTTTTACTTTTGGACTGATTCCACCATAATTTTGGGATGGTTGCGAATGTTGCCTACAAAACTTCAGCCTTTTGTTCGCAATCGCGTTGCTGAAATTTTGGACAAGGCCGGCAACTTTACATGGAAACATGTCCCAACAGACCAGAATCCTGCAGACCTAATATCCCGCGGTGTGGATATTAGTGCTCTGCAAACGTTGGATTTGTGGTGGTTCGGACCAGGTTATCTAGCTCATGATCAAACTCAATGGCCGACTCAACCCGCACACTCTGCATCTTTACCTGAAACTCGACCTGACGTAAGTTTAAATGTCGTCTCATGCGAATCGCGTCAAGTTCATCTCATTGACTTTAGTAGGTTTTCCAATTATCAACGTCTTATTCGCACCGTAGCCTATGTTTTTCGATTTATTAAATTATGTAAAGGGCATCATTTCGCGGTCAACTTTTTGGAAGAACATGAATTACAAAATGCTTTAGATGTAATTATTAGACTCTGTCAAGAAGAGTCATTTTCAGAATATAAGTTACTTTTAAATAAACAAGTTTTACCTAAGAAAAGCTCTCTATTAAAATTTAATGTATTTTTGGATGCAAATAATATTATGCGTGTTGGAGGCCGTCTTGAAAACTCAGAATTCTCTTTTGATAAAAAACATCCTATCATTATACAGTCCACTCATTTGTTTACGAAGTTACTTTTTGATTTTAAGCATAAAAAACTAATGCATGCCGGCCCTCAATTGTTATTAGCGTCTATAAGGGAGACTTTTTGGCCCATAGGTGGTCGCAACTTGGCTAAAACTTGTTACCACAGGTGTATACTATGTACTCGAATGAAAGGAAAAATTGTTAATCCTATAATGGGAAATCTTCCGCAACAACGTATTAATCCAGGTGCCTACCCTTTTCAAAATGTAGGTGTTGATTACGCTGGTCCCATCATGAGCGCTAGTCGTCAGGGACGGGGTTGTAGGCTTGTCAAGGTTTATATCGCGATTTTTATTTGCTTTGCAACTAAAGCTGTCCACTTGGAGTTGGTGGGTGATTTGACGAGTAATTGTTATCTATTAGCATTACGGCGTTTTATATCGCGGAGAGGTAAACCCAGTGATATTTTCTCTGATAATGGGACCTCGTTTGTTGGTGCTTACAATGACCTTGCAAGGTTTTTAAAGGATAACTGCAACTCTCTGAGTGATCATTTAGCGAGTGATGGTATCCGCGCGCACTTTATACCAGCATATAGCCCTCATTTTGGCGGTCTTTGGGAGGCGGGTGTTAAGTCAACTAAATATCATTTACGCCGAGTGTTGGGGAATTGTAATTTAACATTCGAGGAGCTTAACACCACTCTAACTCAAATTGAGGCAATATTAAACTCCAGGCCGCTAACACCACTGTCTTCAGATCCCGCAGATTACAATCCGTTAACGCCAGGGCATTTTCTTATTGGACGCCCAATGACATCACTGCCACATCGAGATCTTCAGCAGCATTCTACTAGTTCTTTGCCTCGATATGATCGGATAGAACAAATGCGTCAACACTTCTGGACTCGTTGGAGCAAGGAGTACGTTGCAGAATTGCAGCAACGTGTAAAATGGCGTTCTAATAATGAAGACCTCAAATTGGATTCTCTGGTTGTGATCAAGGAGGACAATCTTCCCCCATTAAAATGGAAACTGGGAAGAATTATCGCATTGTATCCTGGACAGGATGGTGTTTCTCGGGTGGCTGACATCAGGACCTCTTCTGGAACAATACGAAGAGCATTTTCCAAGATATGCCCATTGCCAATATCATCAGCGTCTGGTTGAAGGCGATGCTTTCAACGCCCGGGGGCATGTTCAAACTTAAGCGCCTGATGAGGTTAAGGAGCAACGATGCACTTTTAGGAGTAATTTACTTATAATTTGTATATTAAGTTCTCTTAAGTTTTGGATCTGTACTGAGTTGTACCTATTATATATTATTCCCTAAATTCCTGGTTTTAATTTACCACAAGACCTTTACAATGTTAATAAATGAGAAAAATAAAGTTTGTCCTTCATTCACTTTCACTGTTAACAACAGAATGCAAAATGGTTGTCGAAATATTTCCGGAAACTGTCACTCAATTTAGAATTTGAAAAATTATTATCCTATCAAAAATAGTACACTTTCCTTCATCTACGAAATCTTCCAAAGTATATGACTTTTTAAATTTGCAGCAACAGACATGGTATTATCCAATAATAACACGCGATGTCGCATTGTTGATTGCTGTCGATGTTATTAGCTAAACAAAACAAGTAATTATAATGGCCGATTCTAATTGGCGAAATGAAAGTGGGTGCGAGCGAGACAAGATGACATTCTAACCAATTTCTACCTCTTGGCATTTCGGGTGTTTTCGTTGTATTCGCAAACTCTCGGGATAAAGACACGGGCTGGATTTACGACACACATCCTTATTTTTGCTTTTATGTATGTATGCGTGTAAATTGCTTACTAAAACAACTAAACGCGCGAAAGGCTCGTCTGTGCACAACACAACATAGTGATTTTCTTAGTGTTTGTAAATTTTTAGTTTTTGGAAAAAGGCTGGCCCCGGTATCTCTCGCCGCCAGCGATTTCGTTTCGGCTAGAAGTCGTCTACCTCGTAGCGCGCGAATAAGTACGTACGCTATTATATATAAGGAGCGAATGGAAATTTGGCGCGGCGTTGTTTTTGAATTATGGAATTACATATGTTGTATGAAAAAATTAGTTATTATTGGTGAAGTACAGGGTAGGCAGTGTCTTTTTGTCTATATGGTATGCACGCCACTGATTAGAAGTAAGAGTGCGATCGTTTACGTCGCAGAGTGCCGGCGTTCCGTCGTCTGCTGCAGAAGGCGGGCGAGCTGCCGGAGCTGGGCGCGTGGCTGGCGCAGGCGGCGCCCGAGCAGTGCGTGCCGACGCTGTGGGACGCCGACCCCGCCGCACCGCCGCCGCCGCACGCCGCCGCCATGTACCGGCTGCTGCTGATACAGGTACCGTGCTGCTGCCAGCAGGCTGCGGGCTGGCGCAGGCGGCGCCCGAGCAGTGCGTGCCGACGCTGTGGGACGCCGACCCCGCCGCACCGCCGCCGCCGCACGCCGCCGCCATGTACCGGCTGCTGCTGATACAGGTACCGTGCTGCTGCCAGCAGGCTGCGGACTGGCGCAGGCGGCGCCCGAGCAGTGCGTGCCGACGCTGTGGGACGCCGACCCCGCCGCACCGCCGCCGCCGCACGCCGCCGCCATGTACCGGCTGCTGCTGATACAGGTACCGTGCTGCTGCCAGCAGGCTGCGGACTGGCGCAGGCGGCGCCCGAGCAGTGCGTGCCGACGCTGTGGGACGCCGACCCCGCCGCACCGCCGCCGCCGCACGCCGCCGCCATGTACCGGCTGCTGCTGATACAGGTACCGGCGGCGATTGTATTCGTGAGATCACTCTTGGAGAAGGCAATTAGGCCATTTCCATACTAATATATATTACAAGCAGCCCGTCCCGATTTCGCTCAGGTCTGTAGCCTTCCTCGATACATAAGCTATCTATAATAATATTCAAACAAACTGTTCAGCTTTATAATATCACTATAGATTAGTATAGATACGAGGATGGATTGAAAAGTTCACGGCCTCAGCAAGAAAACAATATAAAATATAGAAAAAGTAATTTTATTTTTCCATGTAATCTCCACTTAGCTCAATGTACTTCTTCCATCTGGTTTCCAACGCCTGTATGCCAGTCATAAAAAAAAGTTTCTTCAAGGCCTTCAAAAAAGTCACCCACCGCAGCTTCGACCTCCTCATTTGATGAAAATTTTTGACCTCCAAGGTGTTTTTTTTAGGTTTGGAAATAAATGAAAGTCGGAAGGTGCCAAATCAGGGGAATAGGCGGGATGAGGCAGTAATTCAAAGCCACAATCACGAATTTGAGCCATAGATTCAACAGACGTGCATTATCCTGATGGAACAACACTTTCTTGCTGAGTAATCCTGGCCTTTTCTCTTTGATTGTATCACGCAAACGACGTAAAAGGGTGCAGTAAAGCCGAGTTTATAGTTTGACCTTTTGCAAGGTAGTCCACCATGATGACACCCTTAGCATCCCAAAAAACTGACGCCATCACCTTGCCAGCTGACAAAATTGCTTTGGCTTTTTTTGGAGTCGGTTCATCAGGTTTTTTCCACTGCTTGGATTGCTGTTTTGACTCTGAGGTGTAGTGGTGTACCCAGGTTTCATCCATTGTCACAAATCTGGCCAAAAAATCTTGTGGATCAGCCTCAAACATTTCCAAACAGTCGCGAGAAATCGTGAGCCGTATTCGTTTTTGTTCAACTGAAAGCAATCTGGGTACCCACCGCGCAGAAACCTTAGAAAATCCAAGTTCATTGACTATGATGTTTTGTGTTCATTCATACGAGATGCCAATAGTGTCTGCAATCTCCCTGATGGTCAATCTCCGATCTGCCAATATCAGATCACAGATTTTCCCGATGTTTTCTTCAGTCGTAGACGTCGTAGGCCGGCCGAAACGAGGGTCATCTTCAATACTCTCTCGTCCGCGTTTAAATTCTGCAACCCACTTTTTCACAGTCGTATACGACGGAGCAGATTCCCCCAATGTTGTTGACATATCTTCGTGAATCTCTTTTGTAGTTAGTTTTTTTTAAACAGGTATTTGATTACCGCACGTTGCTCTATTTTCTCCATTCTTTAAAAACGCTGCACTTAAG